>OV656751.1:22500-4822500 GCA_927399415.1 Macaria notata
GGCACGACGGGTCCTCTTCCCTCCCGATTCGGTGCAGGTACGATCCGAAGCATCCATGCCCGGACAATACCTGCACCAGACGGAACGAGAGGAAGCCGTGGGGTCGCTCGAGCCAATCTCGCAGGACTGGCCCGAGCGCGTCCAGCGTCCGCCGGCCGAAAACGGCAGAGGCGAGGTCCGCCGTCCAGTGTTGGACGATCGCGTCCCTCACCTGCTGTCGGACGGCCTCCCGCTCTTCCGGGGCGGGGCGCTCCCCGAGTGCCCTTTGCCCCGCTGTCCACTCGTATACTCTGGCGAGCACCCACGCCTCTAGCTCCCAAGGAGGGGTGCCCGCCAGAGCACAGGCCGCCGCGAAGCTTACCGAGCGGTAGGCCCTCGCCACCCGCTGCGCGATTGCCCTTTGGGGCCTGCGGATCGCGGCGGCGTTCTCTCTCCTTTGGAGGGAGTCCGCCCAGATGGGAGCCCCGTAGAGGGCCATGCTCTTGAGGATGCCGGCATACAACCGCCGGCATCGCGCTTTGGGCCCCCCCAGGTTGGGGATGAGCCACGACAGCGCGCCCGCGACCTTCAGCAGGCGCTTCGACAGCTCGCTGAAGTGCGGGCCGAAGCGCCACCTGCTGTCGAGCACTAGGCCCAGATATTTCATCTGGGTCTTGAGCTCGACCCTGACGCCCTCCACGATGATGTGGGCGTCGGTGGGGATGCGCTGCCGAGGCCCGTGGAAGAACACGGCCTCGGTCTTGTGCAGCGCCACCCCCAGACCAAGCCGGCGAATCCTTCCCGCGACCAAGGATCCGCCAGCAGAGGCCAGGGTCGCCGCCTCCCTGAAGGTCCTCCCCCGGGCAGTGAGGAGGGTGTCGTCCGCGTAGCAGATGACACTCGTGCCACGGAGGAGAGCTCCCCGCAGGAGCCAATCGAAGCCGATGTTCCACAGGAGTGGTCCTAAGACGGACCCCTGCGGAACACCGGATTCCGCGCCATACCGCCGGAGCTGGCCCGCTTTGTCTACCAGGAGGACCGCTCGGTCCTCCAAGTAGCTGGCCAGGAGCCTCCGCAGGTACTGGGGCACTCCGTGGAAGCGGAGCGCCTCCAGTATTGTCGAGTGGGGGATGGAGTTGAAGGCGTTGGCTATATCGAATGACACAGCCAACACTCCATCCCCTGCCTCCACGGCCTCCCTCACTTGGCCCTTGAGCCGGGCCAGCGCGTCGATTGTCGAACGCCCCCTTCGGAAACCGAATTGGGCGTCCGACAGGTTCGGCCCCACCTCCAGGAGGTGGCCATTAAGCCGACCAGCGACGATCCCCTCGAACAACTTTCCGACCTCATCGAGCAGAACGATGGGCCGGTATGCCGAAGGGGAGTCCGCCGGACGTCCCTCCTTACGGAGGAGGCACAGCTGCCCCTCCTTCCAGGGTTTCGGAAACCTCCCCGACGCGAGACACGCGCTGAAGAGGTCCCGAAACCTTCCCTCCATCTGGGTGGCGGCGATGGCCACCACCCGCGCGGGAACGCCGTCCGGCCCTGGGGCCGTCTTCTTGGCGCGGAGATGGAGAGTCTCCGCGGCGAGCTCCCCCGCCGTGACCGGAGGTATCTCCTCCTCCTCCGGCGGAGCCGCCCCCTCCGGTGGATCCATCACTGGTGGGGTGAAGTTGGTCCCGGATGGAAACAGGGACCGGACTACCCCATCCAGCAATGCCGGCTCAAGGGACTCCGTCAGCGGGGGACCGAAGGGGCGCAGTTTGTTCCGCGCCGCCTTGTATGGTCTCCCGTACGGATCCCTGTCGAGACCCTCTAGCATCTCGGCTCGCGCCGCGTCCTCGGCGGCGCCCATTTCCGACTTGAGGACCCGCTTTGCCTCTATGTAAGAGGCGTAGAGCTGGTCCTCGGCTTCGGGGTCTCGCTGGCTGCGCCGTCGGCTCCGCGTGTACTCTCGCCTTGCCGCCACGCAGGCGGCCCGAAGCTCCGCTAACCTCTCCGACCACCAATAGACGGCGCGAAGGGGAGGCGGGCGGCTAGACCGAGGCATGCTGGAGTTGCACACCTCAGTCAGGGACCTCCTCAGTTGGGCCGCTGCGGCGTCCACGTCCAGGACTTCGACAGGAGGCGTGAGCCAGTCCTGCACGAACGCCGCCTCCTTAGCCGCCTCACAGTCGAGGCGGGTAAGTGCCCACCGCGGAAAAGGAGACTGGCCCGAGGGGGCCGGCCTCCGGGGGCTCTGGGTGGAGATGTCAAACCGCACATATCGGTGGTCCGACATTGTCTCCACCATCTCCACCCGCCAGTTCACGACGCGGGCGGCCAAGATGGGGGTGGCGAACGAAACGTCGACCACTGACCCTCCCCATCGCCGCACACACGTCTTGACCGTCCCTCTGTTCAAGAGGGACACACCGGACGTGGCCGCCCAGAGTTCGACCACACGTCCTCTTCGGTTGCAGGAGGCGGCTGGGTTGCCCCAAGCCACCGACTTGGCATTCAAGTCGCCTATAACAGCGACCTGACGCGGTGCCGCCCTACCGATCACTGCGGTCAGGATTTTGAGAAAATTCTCAAAATCCTGGAGAGGGCGATTTGGGGAAAAATAGACGCCCACCAGGGCTATTTCTCCCCACGCGGCCGCCACGTATCCCGGTCCCCTCTCTAAGAGCGAGAGGGGAGGGGAGTCTGTGGAAGACCGCGACACCAATGCCACCAAGCCGTCCCGATCGCCCAGCCAACGGCCGGGGACCGAGTACGGCTCTGTGACCACCGCCACGTCCACCAACCGCTCAGCCATAGCCTGCATGAACAGGTCCTGGGCTGCTTTGCAGTGGTTGGTGTTCGCCTGGAGGATGCGATGTTCGACTCTATCCATCAAACGTCCATCGCTCCCTCCTCATCGGCCGCCGAGGTTCCCGCTTCAGGAGCGGCGGCCGCAGTGGCAGGCGGGGTCGGCGCCTGCGCTTTGCCCTTCTTAAGGGGAGGGTTGCAGTTCCTCCCCTTCATGACGTGCCCCGCTGGGAGGCCGCTGGCTGCGCACACTGCGCAACGCGGCGTGGGGACCGTGCAGGAGGCTGACTTGTGCCCCTCCTTGCCGCAGCGGTAGCAGCTGTCCGCCCTATCCACCTTGGACGGACAGAGGGCCCGCGTGTGCCCAATTCCAAAACACTTGAAGCAGCGCAGAGGCTGATCTTCAAGTGCTCGGACTCGACAGGAACTGAAGCCTACCGGAAGCCGTCCCTTAGCGAGGACGGCTTTGGCCGCAGCGACTGGGCACTCGAGGCGGATAGCGCCCATGCCGCCGCGGCCGGGCCTGATGTCCCGACCCTGCACCGCTGTCGTGTCGCAGCCCCCAATCGCTGCGATCGCCGCCACCACCTCCTCTTTGGTGACCGAGTCGTCGAGGTCGGTCACCTCCAAGGCCGCAGACCTGACGGGCCTGACGACCTTGGCCGCGTCCGCGATGACCTCTCGCAATTTGATTGCAAAGAGGTCCGCGTTGGCACCACCCTGGGCCCCCGGGAACTCGAAGATTCGAGCCCCGGTTTGGGTCCGGCGGCACGTGACCGCTCCGATCCCAAGTTGGGTGGGATCGGCGTTGGTACGAGCCCGTGTGAGGACGGACCCGTACGTCTCACCTCGTTCAGCAGCCTCCGCGGTGAGCGTCACAACGACGGCCGCGGTCTTGGGAGGAACCAGAGGCTTCCTCCCACCAGCGGGGGCCCTTTTGGCTGCGGGGGCAGCGGCGGCGGGTGCAGGGGCCGACTTTTTCCCTTTCCCCTTCCCCTTTCCCCTGCCGGTCCCTTGGGACGGGCCAGAAGAGGTAGCGTCGGGGGCGACAGAGGCGGCGGCCGTTCTCGCCTTTTTCTTGGCCTTGCCCTTTCCCTTCCTGACCACTTCCGTCCACGACTGGTTGGACGGAGTGGTCGCGGGGAGTTGGGCGTCCTCCCTCTGGGAGGATGGCCCCGGCTTGTTTGGCCTCTTGTCCGCCGCTAGTGGCGGCCGCAGGCGCTTCTCCGGTAGGAGCCTGTCTTCGATGCCTTCGAAGCAGGCTCTCGTGAAGGCCCTTTCCTCCATGATAACCTTGCGGATGATATCCTCAAGGTTGGAGGAGGGGCCCTCAGCCGCCGATCTGGTTTCGGCCTGGGAAGGCCGAGCCGAGGTTCCAGCCGCCGGTCTAGGGTCGGCCTGGGAAGGCCGAGCCGCGGCTACAGCCGCCGGTCTCTGGTCGGCCTGAGAAGGCCGGGCCGCGACTTCAGCCAGCTTCTTGTGCAGCTGGCTGACCTCCGACTGCAGGTGGTCGAGCTTCGCCTGCAGTTGCCGCGTCTCGTCAGTTGCTGTGCGCTGCACCAGCTCCTGGATGATGCCGCGCATGCTCGCGGCCCTGCACTTCAGGGACTTCTGAAAAGTCCCCTTCAGGTTGGAGGACTTCGAGGTGAGCTCCGCTATCTCCTCCGCGTCCTCCTGCGCCATGCGCTCGAGCTCGGCCAGGGAGTAGTCCGAGTATATGACGCGCGATGCGCCGTACCCGGACTTGGCCCGCGAAACGCGCGCCCGCTGCTCCTTAGCGGCGACCTGCTCCTCCAGGTCCTGCTGCAGCTGCGCCCGCTGAGCCAGGTTCAGCTGGCGCTGCGCGTCCTCCAACCCCACGTTGTGGGTACCCGCGATGGCGGGAGGTCGCTTCCTGGCCTTCGGCTTCCTTTTGGGCCTACTTTTGGCCGCGTCCGAGGACCCGGATCCAGCCTCCTTCAGGAAGGCCCGCTTCCGCGACTGTCCGATGGCAGACCTCGTCGAACAGACTGATGACGCGAACGACATCTCGCTGTCGGCATCCGACATCCCGTCTGCCCTGCTGTATAGGCCAACCGCAGATGTCGCGCGGCTGACCTCTGAAGTCGACGCTCCTCCTCTTCCTCCGTCGAGGTGGCCCTGAGAAGGGCCCTTTGGTTGGTCCTGAGAAGGGCCTTTTGGGTGGCCCTGAGAAGGGCCTTCGGGTTGGCCCCCAGAGGGGGCTTTGGATTGGCCCTGAGAAGGGCCTTTTATGAAACGCCCGGAGGCGTCCCGCAAGGGTTTTTCAGATTGATTTAAAGACTCCATAACAAATCCCACGAGTAGTAGGGAAATAACACGTCACCCCGACCAGAGCCCATGTAGCCGGGGAAGTCTAGCGTAACTCGCACAGGGGGTCGACCGGTACCCTGGCGAGGAACGCAGTAGCGGCTGGAATTCCGTCCAACCAGGCCCTCCCATCGCAATCGACGGCAAGGACCTAAGCTCTCGCGCTGCGTTCACCGCACTAACTTCGGGTAATTTTTTATAGAGGTTTTCTTCCTCGCGGCCCGGGCGGTCAAGCCAAGGCCCTCGGTCCCACTAGAACCCGGAGGCTCATTGTTGCAGGATTACGAGTTTCGAGCGGTGGTAAGGAAGATGAACTACCTCACCTGCGCAATGGCAGTGTTAGTGCACACTGCGCCCAACTCTAAATGCTCCCTCAAGGAGCAACCCGCGGTCACCCAGCTCCACCTACACCGCGAGGTGCGGCGAGCTCCACGCCTCGGCCCTACATCCTGCCCTCACGAAGGGGAGGTATAGGCGAGGGCCCCCACTCGATCGGACTTTTGGACACAGGCTAGCAAGATCCACCGGAAGGTGGAAGTTACTAACCTGTGGACGGGGTGCACCAGGTTTCCCCAACTAATCCCAAATCCCCAAATGGAGAGATGAAATTAGTTGGGCTTACCCAACGTGAAGGTAGTCCGATCATCGCACCCCAACCTAACCTAACCTAACCTAACCTAACCTAACCTAACCTAACCTAACCTAACCTAACCTAACCTAACCTAACCTAACCTAACCTAACCTAACCTAACCTAACCTAACCTAACCTAACCTAACCTAACCTAACCTAACCTAACCTAACCTAACCTAACCTAACCTAACCTAACCTAACCTAACCTAACCTAACCTAACCTAACCTAACCTAACCTAACCTAACCTAACCTAACCTAACCTAACCTAACCTAACCTAACCTAACCTAACCTAACCTAACCTAACCTAACCTAACCTAACCTAACCTAACCTAACCTAACCTAACCTAACCTAACCTAACCTAACCTAACCTAACCTAACCTAACCTAACCTAACCTAACCTAACCTAACCTAACCTAACCTAACCTAACCTAACCTAACCTAACCTAACCTAACCTAACCTAACCTAACCTAACCTAACCTAACCTAACCTAACCTAACCTAACCTAACCTAACCTAACCTAACCTAACCTAACCTAACCTAACCTAACCTAACCTAACCTAACCTAACCTAACCTAACCTAACCTAACCTAACCTAACCTAACCTAACCTTTTTTTTTTTTTTTTTTTTTTTTTTTTTTTTTTTTTTTTTTTTGTCGCTGGGAAAAATGCGTTACGCATCCCCTCCTTGGGGGATTGGGGGGGGGGGGTATGTGGGACTCCCCGGCCCGGAGAGGACCGGTATACCCACTAAACAACCCAGCGGCACTCCGGCATCGCCTATGTGGAAGGGGACTGGGAGACCGGCGAAGCCTTAACGTCCAGCCCCCCGCCGACGACCGCCCGCCTTTACAGCGGGGCCTGCACGCCCCCCCCTGCAGGGGGGGGTGGCCGGGTAAGACCGGGAGTGCTCGGCCATTTCCGCCCGGCGGGGTGGTGAATATGTGCAATGCGGGAGAAGGCGCCCCCGCGCCTGTCACCCGCTATTCACCACCACGGGGCAGACGACTATAATCGCCGTCGTCTCCTGCCCCTTCTCCGCCTGCGCAGCGGCGCCGCAAGAGGGTCTTCCTCCCGCGCGCGCTCCGCCGCCTCCTTTTGGGACATCACGTCCTCACAGAAGGAGGCGACCGCTGCCCATGCCTCCTCGCTTCCCAGCATGGAGTTGACCAAGCTGGGAAGCGAGAGGTCCGGTCCGACCACCGCTACCAAGCCGCGGCGCGGCTCGGACCACGACGGGCACAGCTCAAGGGTGTGCTGCGCCGTGTCCTCCGCCGCACCACAGTCGTGGCACGACGGGTCCTCTTCCCTCCCGATTCGGTGCAGGTACGATCCGAAGCATCCATGCCCGGACAATACCTGCACCAGACGGAACGAGAGGAAGCCGTGGGGTCGCTCGAGCCAATCTCGCAGGACTGGCCCGAGCGCGTCCAGCGTCCGCCGGCCGAAAACGGCAGAGGCGAGGTCCACCGTCCAGTGTTGGACGATCGCGTCCCCCACCTGCTGTCGGACGGCCTCCCGCTCTTCCGGGGCGGGGCGCTCCCCGAGTGCCCTTTGCCCCGCTGTCCACTCGTATACTCTGGCGAGCACCCACGCCTCTAGCTCCCAAGGAGGGGTGCCCGCCAGAGCACAGGCCGCCGCGAAGCTTACCGAGCGGTAGGCCCTCGCCACCCGCTGCGCGATTGCCCTTTGGGGCCTGCGGATCGCGGCGGCGTTCTCTCTCCTTTGGAGGGAGTCCGCCCAGATGGGAGCCCCGTAGAGGGCCATGCTCTTGAGGATGCCGGCATACAACCGCCGGCATCGCGCTTTGGGCCCCCCCAGGTTGGGGATGAGCCACGACAGCGCGCCCGCGACCTTCAGCAGGCGCTTCGACAGCTCGCTGAAGTGCGGGCCGAAGTGCCACCTGCTGTCGAGCACTAGGCCCAGATATTTCATCTGGGTCTTGAGCTCGACCCTGACGCCCTCCACGACGATGTGGGCGTCGGTGGGGATGCGCTGCCGAGGCCCGTGGAAGAACACGGCCTCGGTCTTGTGCAGCGCCACCCCCAAACCAAGCCGGCGAATCCTTCCCGCGACCAAGGATCCGCCAGCAGAGGCCAGGGTCGCCGCCTCCCTGAAGGTCCTCCCCCGGGCAGTGAGGAGGGTGTCGTCCGCGTAGCAGATGACACTCGTGCCACGGAGGAGAGCTCCCCGCAGGAGCCAATCGAAGCCGATGTTCCACAGGAGTGGTCCTAAGACGGACCCCTGCGGAACACCGGATTCTGCGCCATACCGCCGGAGCTGGCCCGCTTTGTCTACCAGGAGGACCGCTCGGTCCTCCAAGTAGCTGGCCAGGAGCCTCCGCAGGTACTGAGGCACTCCGTGGAAGCGGAGCGCCTCCAGTATTGTCGAGTGGGGGATGGAGTTGAAGGCGTTGGCTATATCGAATGACACAGCCAACACTCCATCCCCTGCCTCCACGGCCTCCCTCACTTGGCCCTTGAGCCGGGCCAGCGCGTCGATTGTCGAACGCCCCCTTCGGAAACCGAATTGGGCGTCCGACAGGTTCGGCCCCACCTCCAGGAGGTGGCCACTAAGCCGACCAGCGACGATCCCCTCGAACAACTTTCCGACCTCATCGAGCAGAACGATGGGCCGGTATGCCGAAGGGGAGTCCGCCGGACGTCCCTCCTTACGGAGGAGGCACAGCTGCCCCTCCTTCCAGGGTTTCGGAAACCTCCCCGACGCGAGACACGCGCTGAAGAGGTCCCGAAACCTTCCCTCCATCTGGGTGGCGGCGATGGCCACCACCCGCGCGGGAACGCCGTCCGGCCCTGGAGCCGTCTTCTTGGCGCGGAGATGGAGAGTCTCCGCGGCGAGCTCCCCCGCCGTGACCGGAGGTATCTCCTCCTCCTCCGGCGGAGCCGCCCCCTCCGGTGGATCCATCACTGGTGGGGTGAAGTTGGTCCCGGATGGAAACAGGGACCGGACTACCCCATCCAGCAATGCCGGCTCAAGGGACTCCGTCAGCGGGGGACCGAAGGGGCGCAGTTTGTTCCGCGCCGCCTTGTATGGTCTCCCGTACGGATCCCTGTCGAGACCCTCTAGCATCTCGGCTCGCGCCGCGTCCTCGGCGGCGCCCATTTCCGACTTGAGGACCCGCTTTGCCTCTATGTAAGAGGCGTAGAGCTGGTCCTCGGCTTCGGGGTCTCGCTGGCTGCGCCGTCGGCTCCGCGTGTACTCACGCCTTGCCGCCACGCAGGCGGCCCTAAGCTCCGCTAACCTCTCCGACCACCAATAGACGGCGCGAAGGGGAGGCGGGCGGCTAGACCGAGGCATGCTGGAGTTGCACACCTCAGTCAGGGATCTCCTCAGTTGGGCCGCTGCGGCGTCCACGTCCAGGACTTCGACAGGAGGCGTGAGCCAGTCCTGCACGAACGCCGCCTCCTTAGCCGCCTCACAGTCGAGGCGGGTAAGGGCCCACCGCGGAAAAGGAGACTGGCCCGAGGGGGCCGTCCTCCGGGGGCTCTGGGTGGAGATGTCGAACCGCACATATCGGTGGTCCGACATTGTCTCCAC
Organism: Macaria notata; assembly: GCA_927399415.1. NCBI lineage: Eukaryota > Metazoa > Arthropoda > Insecta > Lepidoptera > Geometridae > Macaria > Macaria notata. The sequence goes on from OV656751.1 coordinate 31,791, forward strand.
CATCTCCACCCGCCAGTTCACGACGCGGGCGGCCAAGATGGGGGTGGCGAACGAGACGTCGACCACTGACCCTCCCCATCGCCGCACACACGTCTGGACCGTCCCTCTGTTCAAGAGGGACACGCCGGAAGTGGCCGCCCATAGTTCGACCACCGGCCCTCTTCGGTTGCAGGAGGCGGCTGGGTTGCCCCAAGCTACCGACTTCGCATTCAAGTCGCCTAAAACAGCGACCTGACGCGGTGCCGCCCTTCCGATCACTCCGGTCAGGACTTTGAGAAAATTCTCAAAATCCTGGAGAGGGCGATTCGGGGAAAAATAGACGCCCACCAGGGCTATTTCCCCCCACGCGGCCGCCACGTAACCCGGTCCCCTCTCTAAGAGCGAGAGGGGAGGGGAGTCCGTGGAAGACCGCGACACCAATGCCACCAAGCCGTCCCGATCGCCCAGCCAACGGCCGGGGACTGAGTACGGCTCTGAGACCACCGCCACGTCCACCAACCGCTCAGCCATAGCCTGCATGAACAGGTCCTGGGCTGCTTTGCAGTGGTTGGTGTTCGCCTGGAGGATGCGATGTTCGACCCTATCCATCAAACGTCCATCGCTCCCTCCTCATCGGCCGCCGAGGTTCCCGCTTCAGGAGCGGTGGCCGCAGCGGCAGGCGGGGTCGGCGCCTGCGCTTTGCCCTTCTTAAGGGGAGGGTTGCAGTTCCTCCCCTTCATGACGTGCCCCGCTGGGAACCTAACCTAACCTAACCTAACCTAACCTAACCTAACCTAACCTAACCTAACCTAACCTAACCTAACCTAACCTAACCTAACCTAACCTTTTTTTTTTTTTTTTTTTTTTTTTTTTTGTCGCTGGGAAAAATGCGTTACGCATCCCCCCCTTGGGGGATTGGGGGGGTATGTGGGACTCCCCGGCCCGGAGAGGACCGGTATACCCACTAAACAACCCAGCGGCACTCCGGCATCGCCTATGTGGAAGGGGACTGGGAGACCGGCAAAGCCTTAACGTCCAGCCCCCCGCCGACGACCGCCCGCCTTTACAGCGGGGCCTGCACGCCCCTCCCTGCAGGGGGGGGGGTGGCCGGGTAAGACCGGGAGTGCTCGGCCATTTCCGCCCGGCGGGGTGGTGAATATGTGCAATGCGGGAGAAGGCGCCCCCGCGCCTGTCACCCGCTATTCACCACCACGGGGCAGACGACTATAATCGCCGTCGTCTCCTGCCCCTTCTCCGCCTGCGCAGCGGCGCCGCAAGAGGGTCTTCCTCCCGCGCGCGCTCCGCCGCCTCCTTTTGGGACATCACGTCCTCACAGAAGGAGGCGACCGCTGCCCATGCCCCCTCGCTTCCCAGCATGGAGTTGACCAAGCTGGGAAGCGAGAGGTCCGGTCCGACCACCGCTACCAAGCCGCGGCGCGGCTCGGACCACGACGGGCACAGCTCGAGGGTGTGCTGCGCCGTGTCCTCCGCCGCACCACAGTCGTGGCACGACGGGTCCTCTTCCCTCCCGATTCGGTGCAGGTACGATCCGAAGCATCCATGCCCGGACAATACCTGCACCAGACGGAACGAGAGGAAGCCGTGGGGCCGCTCGAGCCAATCTCGCAGGACTGGCCCGAGCGCGTCCAGCGTCCGCCGGCCGAAAACGGCAGAGGCGAGGTCCTCCGTCCAGTGTTGGACGATCGCGTCCCTCACCTGCTGTCGGACGGCCTCCCGCTCTTCCGGGGCGGGGAACCTAACCTAACCTAACCTAACCTAACCTAACCTAACCTAACCTAACCTAACCTAACCAGAACCTAACCCGCGAGCGCCACGAAATTCTTACGCTCCGCGATCGAAAATCCAAACCCGTGGTTAAAGTGCACCGATTTTAGTGCCGCGAACGTGAAAGTGTGCATCAAGTGTTCGTCAACAAATATTTCAGTGCCAAATCCCAGAATAAGTTGCGGCTGGACCTCTGGGAGCACTTTTCCCGCAGAAGGAACACGAAATTGCAAAACACCGCCACGGGGAACGATTTTTTCGACCGAAATTTGCCTTTGAGCGCGTGCGCTGCGAAAACAAGATCAGTACCCCACCAGTTTTTGCTGCTTATATTGAAGCTGACCACCTGGACTACCTGCTAACAAGAATCCAGATTTTTCTCTTCGCGCCCTTGGGAGCTACGGGGAAAAAACTGGATGACCTACTTTTCCAGCAGGACTTCGCAGCTGTTCTGGAAGTTATTTTTGGACACAACTAGCAAGATCTTCTGCAGCGGAGTACAGAGACACCTTCCTGGACCTTTTTGGACCAAAATCAAAGAAGATACAGACATTTTAAAAGTTAGGTAATTTTCAAAAAATCGTATACAAAAAACTAGATCTGTAAGGTAGCATTCTAAAAATATTGTAAAAAGCCTCACTTCAAGAGCTCTCTTTTGAGACCCCAACCGCATTTTTTGGCTGAGTAGTTCCGAAACTGCAGCCATTTGTATTAAAGACGGGAATTTTAGTCAGAAATTTGTGTTTTCGGTCAGGAGAGAGCTCACTGTGACGTCAGGGAAGCAGGTTTTTGGTTGATAGCGAGTTTTTGGATTTTATTGAGTTTTTAAAAATTAAAAATTAGTACATTGTTCCCCATCCTAAACCATATCCAGAAAATTTATCTTGGCCCCCCCTACTCCCCCCCCTCCCCCGCAAATTCCAAAAAACGGGGTTTTTAGTTTTTATTGACCAGTAAGTGATACTGAACAATAAAAGCAAAAAATCTCGACTTCCCCCCCTTTTTCCCCCCCTTCCCCCCCCTCTCAAAACACGATTTTAGTGATCTCCTGGTCCTAAAGAACCCCCCCAAAATAATTTGAAATTTCAAATCTTAAAATTCACCTTCCCCCCCCCTCAAAACCCTTGTTGGGACCCCCCCACACCCAAATTAGGACTGTCCTACCAACCCTCTAACATAACCCGTTGTAAAAACAGTAAAATCTAGGGATCGCTTTTTGCCATGCACCTCCTTTTCTGGCGAGTCGGTTAAGGCCCGAACACCGCCGGCCGAGTGACGTCAGCCGACCATTGCCGAGCGGCCATAGCGTTCACGCACACACACACAGCGTTCACACACAGCGCAGAACCAGTCGCCGCGTTCTATATTTAGCTTCGCGTGCACTGACGTCACGCGCCCGGTCGCTCGCTGGCCTTTTTAAATTGCTTTGGAATATTTGTGAGTTTTGCGGATCGCCCGCGAACTATAATCTCTGTATAAAACTGTAGTTTGTGATAAAATTTTAATTCTAATTAGGCATAGGTTAGGTTGTATGTTTGTGATTGTAAATGACAATAAATTGACATTATAATTAATTATTAATTAGGTCACCTGTACCTACTACATTTTAAGTCAAAACATTTAGACAAAATACCTTATACGGGTTTTGTTTGTATAGTTCGTAGTTAAATTGTACACGGGTTATTTATAACTTTCGTCGAAATAAGACTGAGACCTATTGTATTTAAAAATACCTATTGTATGTGTACGGCGTGTGTGCGTGCGCGAGAGCAAGCTGTTATCAGGCGGCGCGGAACGACTTGTTATCTTGTTATCGGACGACCTCCTGCCCCCGCGCTCGCGCCCCGCGCCCGCGCCCCGCGCCCCCCTCACGAGCGCTCGCCTTCTGGAGCGGTATCTCGAGAACGGGAAGAGCTAGGAACACGGGGTTTTTTGTAAAAAGACAGTAACGACGCTTACAAAATAGTGGGCTACATACCGGAACTGACTAAAATTATAACTAGATTAAAAATTGTTGTTATTGTTGTTATTATTGTTGTAAACCTATTTGTACCTAATTGACTACCCCCTACCCTTTACATAGGGGAGAAATTGTTGACTAATTTTAACCGTTTAATTGTACGTTCTAGAAATAGGTTAAGCTATATAAGAATTAGAATAGATATATTATAAAGGTTACCTACTGACGTCGACCCATATACTTAGTATATTAGCGACCAAGTAAAACTGATAAAAACTGTACTGTATTATTGACTTGTAATTTAAAATTGAATTTAAGACATCGGCCAATTTACAGCCAAAATTAGATTATAAATAAGAAAGTATTAAGACATTGGCCTCTTTACAGCCAAATCGGTACATAGATTAAGTATTTGACTAGACTAGACTGAATTTTATTAATTGTAGTGTGTAAAATAAGTTATATATAAGCCGCCGACCTGTTAGTGGTAGTTACACCTTGTTTATCATAACTAGGGGCACTTCGAGGTTGTGTTTGCGCCTTCCTCTGAGTTCTCGCGCTCCGTTTGTCGCGCGATGTTCCACACGCCTAAGCCAAGACGCACCGGAGGCCGCACCAGCTCGCCGGACGAGATAGCCACGGTAAACGCGCCCAAGAAAGGAGGCCCACGCAGGAGCATAGAGGAGAGGGAGCCTGGGTGGAGCAGGTGCTCCTCCCCGCTGAGGGACACTTTCACCGTGGACCCCCCGCCGACCCCAAGAGCCCCGGCATGCTCGCCGGTGATGGTGAGCGACAACTCCCCCGTGAACACCGCCGCTGCTGCAGTGAAGCCGAGACCCCGCCCAGTGCCGAGAAGCAAGACGACCTCCTCGCCGGCCGGCGTCGCAGCGGGGGCGGTCAGCGCCTCGCCGAGTACCCCCGCGCGGACTGACCGAGTGAAAGAGGCCAGGGATTGCCTGATCAAGGTAAAAACCAGCCTCAGTCGCTCGGGCAATCTGAAGCGGGACATCAAGGCGGACGTGCTGGCCGCCGTCGAGCGAATGTACGCGCTGGTAAGGGAGATCGAAGCTGCGAAAGGGCACCCTACTGGCGGGATTCAGGTGACACCTGCCAAACAAACAAAAACAAATGAAAAAAGCAGGATCAGTGAATGCGAAATCCTGCAGAAAATAGAGGACAATAATAAACTGTTGCAAGAAAACAATAATAAAATTGAGTCGCTTACAAAATTGATAAATGAGCAGAAGGAAAAGGATAGTAACAGAGGTACGTACGCAAACGTGGCAGCCAGCAGGAGGCCACCCGCACACACAACTCTGCACTCGGTGGTAGTCACGGGAGAGATATCAGACGAAACCGGAGACCAGGTACTGGAGAGGATCAGGAAAGCGGTGAGGGCGAAGGAAGGAATGGTGTCGGTGGAAAGAATTAGGAAGACTTATGACAGGAAGGTGATAATTGGTTGTAAAACCGAAGAGGATAGGCAAAAAGTGAAAGAGACAATCACAGCACAGGGACAGCACTTAAAAGTGGAGGAAATAAAAAACAAACATCCGCTTGTAATCCTCAAGGACGTCCTCAAGTACAATAGTGACGAAGATGTTATAAGCTCCTTGAGGACACAGAATAAGAATCTCTTCATCAACCTCTCAGAAAAGGATAGCAGCTATGAAATCGCTTATAAAAAGCCGGCCAGGAACCCGCTCGCGCAGCACGTCGTACTGCGGGTCGCCCCCAGACTGTGGCAGCGCATGGTGGATGAGGAGGCCGTGCACGTGGACCTCCAGCGCATCCGAGTGGCAGACCAGTCGCCGCTCGTGCAGTGCTCCCTCTGCCTGGAATACGGGCACGGGCGGCGCTTCTGCAAGGACACGCTGGAAAAGTGCAGTCATTGTGGCGGCCCGCACAAGAAAGCAGACTGTGCGGACTGGCGGGCTGACACCACGCCGTCGTGCTGCAACTGCGTCAAGGCCAAGTTAGGCGATACAGCGCATAACGCATTTAGCAGAGACTGTGTAGTAAGGCGAAAGTGGGACACCTTAGCTCGCGCTAGAATAGCGTACTGCTAAGGTGGTACCGTGGGCCTCCCTAGCTGCCTCGAGCCAAAGAGCGCACTGCACGAGAAAAGTCACCAATGTCACCTCCTTGATCAGAGCAGTGCTTCAGACCAACCACTGGAAATTCAATGAAGGAGCCACAAACTCGGATCACCATGGTATGACATACAACACACTACTCACAAAACTACACAGCACTTACACAACAACAACACTGTACAACACAAACACAGCAAATTGGTACCATTTTCGTAAGAAAATAGAACAATTTCTAATAGAAAACACTACACATACAAGTACTCAATATGTTACAGTCATACAAACATACACACAAGCAATTACACACAAATTCACACACACTCTTCAAGTAATTAAACTAGCACAAACACTTAACTTACTGTGGTGGACCGAGGGATCATCGAACAAACATTGCCGTATAATACTAGCCACAAAACTGGATGGGGAAGAGCAAAATGAATTTTGCAAATCAACATTCGAAGCAAAAACGCGGCAGCCAGCAATGTTAAGGCTAAATCCCAGTAAAGACACCGTTTCCGAGGAGGACGCAATTCACGACGCGGCGGAGTGCCATGGTTATAGAACAGGGAATAAACTTACTGCATTTTGTAAATATAAAATCTATAGTTATCGAATATTAAGGTATTACCCACACTTAAATGTGTTGGTGTTAGTGCCATTACCAATATGTAAATATGTTATAAAAATATGATAAATCTAGTATAAATAATTAATAATGTGTAAACTATAATGTAAGAACTGAAAAACTTATTAACCCCTGTTTATCCTAAATAAAGTAAAACGAATACCACACACCAGATAGAATAGGGCAGTAGAGTTGGCTGACCCAACTAAGCATGAAAGTGGATGAATGAATGATGAACATGTATGAAGAATGAAAGCACCAGTAGCAAAAGCGAGACACAGCATGAAAGGACACTGTAGCCAAGATGCTCCATAAAACTTAGACGATGGAGTTAGGTCGGCGTGACAAAAAAAAAAATAAAAAAAAAAAAAAAAAAAAAAAAAAAACCTAACCTAACCTAACCTAACCTAACCTAACCTAACCTAACCTAACCTAACCTAACCTAACCTAACCTAACCTAACCTAACCTAACCTAACCTAACCTAACCTAACCTAACCTAACCTTTTGTAAATATGTAATAAGTAGAGTAGCGAAACAAAATGGATGTAAAAATATAGGACCACTACGGTCAATTCAATTTGACTCAGTAAGTGGACCTACGTAATAATATGTATTGATAAGAAAAATGTAAATAGTATAGTGTTAAACCCTCTTCCTTTATGTTAAGATTGAATAAATAATAAAATATTGCATTTAAAACATGGTTAGAATTTAGGTTGGCTCCCACCAACATGAAGCGAAAGAAGGTTAACGACAGAAAGATATAGAATGAGGCATGAAAGATAGACAGTCTGACATAGAAAATAAGAGAACACACCTCCGAAAAACTTGGACATCGGAGATAGACGGCGTGGTAGGAAAAAAAAAAAAAAAAAAAAAAAAACCTAACCTAACCTAACCTAACCTAACCTTTTTTTTTTTTTTTTTTTTTTTGTTGCCCAGGAAAACCTATTAGAGGTACCACCCAAAAAACCCCGGGGAGGGCGGGTGGTTATGTGGGAGTCTCCGCCCCACTCTATAAGGGCGGCATACCCACTAAAAACCTGGGGTGTTCCATCTCCGCATCGTTGGTCCAGGGCCACGAGAGCGCGATGCATACATCCGCAGCCCTGGTGATGCTGGCCCGGTAACGGGCCCCGCCTCGGGGAGCTTCAGCTCAACCCTCAATGGACGACGTGTCAGAACACGGGACACGTCATGCATCCTGTGGGGACTCATTCCAGGGCAACAGGTTCCCCGACCTGCCACCCAGAGCCCCCAGGAGTCAGGCAGTCGCACGCCAAAGCGACCGCCCTTCTCCAATGCGCCCTCTGCGCACGGAGTTCGGTTCCCGTGTCGCCGCTACTCGGCCGGTACACCGAACTCCTCTCGCCTCTCGGCGACCACCTCGGGTGCTCTTAAAGAGCACCCAGCTCCACCTACACCGCGAGGTGCGGCGAGCTCTTCGCCTCGGGCCCTACAACCAGCCCTCTCGAAGGGGAGGTATAGGCGAGGGCCCCCACTCGATCGAACGTTTGGACACAGGCTAGCAAGATCCACCGGAAGGTGGAAGTTACTAACCTGTGGACGGGGTGCACCAGGTTTCCCCAACTAACCCCAAATCCCCATATGGAGAGATGAAATTAGTTGGGCTTACCCAACGTGAAGGTAGTCCGATCATCGCACCCCAACCTAACCTTTTTTTTTTTTTTTTTTTTTTTTGTCGCTGGGAAAAATGCGTTACGCATCCCCCCCTTGGGGGATTGGGGGGGTATGTGGGACTCCCCGGCCCGGAGAGGACCGGTATACCCACTAAACAACCCAGCGGCACTCCGGCATCGCCTATGTGGAAGGGGACTGGGAGACCGGCAAAGCCTTAACGTCCAGCCCCCCGCCGACGACCGCCCGCCTTTACAGCGGGGCCTGCACGCCCCTCCCTGCAGGGGGGGGTGGCCGGGTAAGACCGGGAGTGCTCGGCCATTTCCGCCCGGCGGGGTGGTGAATATGTGCAATGCGGGAGAAGGCGCCCCCGCGCCTGTCACCCGCTATTCACCACCACGGGGCAGACGACTATAATCGCCGTCGTCTCCTGCCCCTTCTCCGCCTGCGCAGCGGCGCCGCAAGAGGGTCTTCCTCCCGCGCGCGCTCCGCCGCCTCCTTTTGGGACATCATGTCCTCACAGAAGGAGGCGACCGCTGCCTATGCCCCCTCGCTTCCCAGCATGGAGTTGACCAAGCTGGGAAGCGAGAGGTCCGGTCCGACCACCGCTACCAAGCCGCGGCGCGGCTCGGACCACGACGGGCACAGCTCGAGGGTGTGCTGCGCCGTGTCCTCCGCCGCACCCCAACCTAACCTAACCTAACCTAACCTTACCTAACCTACTCAACTTTTTGGGCTCAACTTTTTGGGCTCAACTTTTTGGGCTCAACTTTTTGGGCTCAACTTTTTGGGTTTAAGTTATTGAGTTGAAGATAAATTACAACAATTACGATTTTGTCTATTTCATTATGAAAAACGCTCATATCCCATACATTTGTATGGAAATATTGTCAACTTGAAAAATCTAACCCGGCCTTAAAATCTACATTTATTATCCTAGAGGGATAAAATTGGTGTCAAACGACGGGTATTTAACGAAAATTTTAGGTGAGGCATATACTGAGTTCATAAAGGAATTAAAAGTCGAGAAAATTAAAAAAAATCCCAAAAAAAAAAAAAAATGTATGGGAGGTACCCCAAGGAGTGCCGATAGAACCCCAAATGGGGGTATAGGAAGAAAGACCAGGTCAAATAACCCCCCGATACCGAGTTTGAAACCGATCTCCCGACGCGAGTACCCTTAACCTAACCTAACCTAACCTATTCCAATTTTTAAAGTTTTTGCCTACCGCTATGTATGATGTTGCTTAATCTACCTAGTTGATTATTTTTATTGTTAAATATATATGAGTATTAGGAGGTATTTCACCTTTTTGGGTTCTACTTTTTGGGTTCCACTTTTTGGGTTCCACTTTTTGGGTTCCACTTTTTGGGCATTTACGATATACAGTATATCGTAAACTGACACACACAGATCGATATTTAAATGCTAGTTCACACCACCATCCAGCACACTTGTCCTCAGTACCGAGATCCTTAATCAACCGTGCTTTGAGATTGTGTGATCCTCAGTATGTGGAGAAGGAGTTAGAGCACGTGAGGCCTTCCTCACGAGGACTGGACACTTTCTCTTTACTAGAGGATAATGGCTATACATGGAGACAATGTTGGCGGAGCGCACATTCGAGTGAACGTAAGCGGATCCCAACTGTTGAAAGAGCTTCAGCATATCTGCCGTTCGTAAGAGGAGTAACGGACAAAATCGGATACCTTTTACGGCGGAAATATGGTATCAGGACGTTTTTCCGTTCTCCGGGGCAAATAAGACAGTTGCTGCGTTCACCCAAGGATAGAGACCATCTAAATGTACCAGGCGTGTATAGAGTCCCGTGTGATTGTGGCAAGAGTTACATAGGGGAGACTCGCCGCAACATTACCACAAGACTGTCCGAGCATATTAGGAGTTTCAGGGACGGGGACACGGCCAGATCAGCAATAGCGGAACATGCGCGGCTCTCGGATGTACAGCATTACATTCGGTTTGATCAAGCTTCTGTGCTGGCGAGAGAGAAGTCTTTTATTCCACGGAAAGTACGAGAGGCTATAGAGATCAACCGCCACCCGAATTTCAACCGAGACCGTGGATGGGCGCTTCCTCCGGCGTGGGTCCCAGCTCTTAATACGATGACGAAGGGAAGGATCATTGGAGCTTTGGATCAAGATACGGTCAGTTTTGTGTGCGCCGGTACATCAGTCGATGGTGCTGTCTCTGATGAAGCAGTGGAGCGACCCGAAGACGAAGCGGCCGGGAGTAGTAACATCGTATCGCCTCCACCCCCACCACCACAGGCCCCCGCGCCCGTGTCCCGGCGGGCCGCTCGCGCGGCGGCGCGCAGTCTGCGTGTTGCCACGTATTCCATGTCGTCAGATATGGGAGTCGCCCAGGGTTCATCTGTTTCCAATATCCTGTTCTCTCTTCTCATGAATGACCTTCTTGGAGCTGTTCCCAGTGCTGAGGTTCTCATGTATGCCGATGATGTTGGAGCAGTTCTGGTAGGAAGATCAGCTGATGAACTGGAGAGGAAGCTCAACTGTGCGGCTTCTGAATTGTCAGCATGGTTCAAAATGAACGGGCTCGCTCTCAACCTGGGGAAGACTCACTTCATCCAGTTCAGCTTGTCAGGTCGGCCACTGAGACCCATGACAGTCCTGGTGGATGGAGAGAGAATAGAAGAACAGCAGTCTACAATGTTCCTTGGGTTTGAGATCGACCGCGGTCTGACGTGGGAAGCCCACATTGAAAATGTTTGTGGTAAGCTACGGAGCGCCTGTTTCGCACTGGAGAGAGTGGCAAGAGTAGTGCCTGGAGACGTAGCGCGAACGTGCTACTTTGCCACGGTACACTCACAGCTACAATATGGTGCTGAAATATGGGCTAGAGCTGCGGACTGGGAGCGCGTGTTCCGCATGCAGAAGCGCGCGGTGCGCTGCTTGGCGCGCGTCCCCCCGGACACCAACACTCGCCCTTATTTCAGAGATCTGAAGATCCTAACGTTGCCTGCTTTACTGATTTTTCAGGTAGCAGTTATGCCAGAGCGAACCTAGACGAACACACCACACGTGGCTCATGTCACCGGTACCCTACGCGAAACGGAAGCAAGTTTAAAACTGTAAAAAGAACTCTCGTGAAGTCGACTAAGTTAACTCATGTCATGGCTCCGACCGTATACAACAATCTACCGGACAAAGTCACAGCAGCCACTAGTGTTCATGTCTTCAAACATAAATTGAAAGAATGGCTAATAGAACAGGCTTTTTATACATTTGAAGAGTTCTACAAAATAGATAAATAAATGAAACGTACAAAGTACATTGTACTATATATTTATATTATATTAATTGTATACAAATTGACATTTATAATTATCCAATTTATTAAGATTGTAATTATGGAATTTGACGTGTAAATAATCTTTACGAATAAATGAACATTGAACATTACCCACTTTATTAAAATTAAAGTTGAAGGGATCTATACTAATAATTAAATTTTCTACTCGTAATAATCTAGGCTGCGCTGAAATATGATGTTGCTCAAATGGAGACGTGTACGTCTCCTGTTAGGATGAATGTCCCATCCACGTCCAGACAATTGACTCCATTGATTAAAGTTGTGAGTAATAAAATAAATATATGAATTTAGATATTCCAAAGGAAAATTTCGTATCCGAAAATTTCGTACAGTTTTAGTTAAGTATTTTTTGTAAATTTGTAGGTATGTTAAAGTAGTTTTTTTAAATATTCTTACTTTAATCCAGAAAATTAATCAACAAATTATTTTTAGCAGTTGGTTATTACTATATTCTTTGTATTTCTATGTAAAAAGTTTTCCTTGAAATAAATATGTATTTTGTTTACAAATCCTTCTAAGTATAATTTATTCCTACATAAATTTTATCGACATAGGTACTGTGTGTGTCATTTTTATTTCAGTCCCTTTTTCAAGTGATACTAATGATTACGTACAACTTTGGTACGTGTGTATGTGTAAGTATGAACAAAAGTAGGGGAATTTTTATGACTCTGGCAGCCCTGAGATTTGTCGTCGTCCTTTTCGGGTATACTAGCTTATTTCGGGTCCTCAGGATGGATCGTCAAAGGTCGTTACCTTTATTTACAATAATAAAATATAAAAACTAAACATACTACCTACTTCTAACTACTACAAAAAAGAACACTTAGAAAAGCCTAAAAATAATCTAAGTGCTCCAGCCCACTACCAGTCGTTACCTAATATGCAAATAACATGAACCTACGCTCTGTCTACAGTAAATAAACAATGCACCTAATATATATTCCGAATTTTCAGAATAATTACAAAATGAGTACTTATGTAATGAATTCAATCGGGAGTAATTAAAATTGATATCAAAATTGTGCTTAGCTTTAGATACAGAATACTACACTCAAAAGGCTTCTTGGTACTGTGAACATAGTAAAGATTTACAAGGATTTCATCAAACGGTGCGTAATGATACCTAAACATATAATAATTTAGTTATAATTTATTTTTATGATTACTGTGAAAAGTTCGGCCCAAACGAAGCGTAATGTATGTACTGCCGGCGCGTGTGTGTAACTTTGCTCGGAATAATATATCTAGGTATAAAAACATTTATTAAGTTACTCAACAGAAGAATGTCTTTGCAGATTCATTCAACTAATATGATACAGATGAAACCAATCCAATAGCAAGAAGGAGACAATCATTAAAAGGTGGAGTGTACGCCAAGTCGGGGGTCTCGCAGCTATGAAACGATTGGAAGCAGAGATTAAACCTTTTCCCCGAACACAAAATTTCTACTTACCGTGCTTGCTTTCATCTAAAACAGTTATTAAATTATCTCAATAATATACACATGTATTCTTAAGACGTAAATTGTTTTTTTTTTTCAATTTAAGATTATGCTCCTGGAGCTTTATTGTGCTGGTCTAATTATGTAGTGTAGGTGTGCGTTAACAATGCAACATATGAACGTGTTTTATGGTATGAACTAAGAATAAGAACGCTCGAGTCACAAGAAGCATGATGTTTTGGTTTTAGTAACTAAGTTGTAAAATTGATCAACTTTTCATTATCTTCAGCAACAGCAGTTGTGTAGATTGTGTTGTTATATATATGATCAAATCACATGGGTGAAGCTGTAAAGGACTTTTGAAGAAGTTTATACTTATTATTACAATTCAATCGTTTTTATTACTAATAATGCTGCTGTTTTTCTTTAAACGTGCTAGTGGAATCTTTCCGCCAGCTAAGAAGCTGGTGAAAAGTTTATCACTAATAGATGTCAAAAACAATCGTTGCCTAGCAACTATTCGTAAAATGTAACGAATCTCAGGCTGAGAAACGCATGAAAAGAATTCGGAAAAAAGATTATCATCAGAAATTCAAAAATGTTCCTGCAAAATAATGGTTGCTAAGCAACGTCGCTGTTATTTGGTAAGATTTTGAATGATAACTTTTCACGCCTGCCTCTGAGAAACGCAAAATGACGTCATCATCGAAAAACTTTTCACTATCGATCGTTATCGGAACTGAGAAACAGGCCCCTGGGACGCGCGTATATTGCCATATTGCTCCGAAATATGTCGAATTATTTTTTGATATAATTTCTGCTGTAAATGCTAGCCGGTTATTAGCTACAATTAAATTGAATCATGGCTTACGGAAACTATTAATAGTAAAGTGAGGAACCTTCATTTCTATCGGTACTAGTCTGAAACACCTCCGCATCGTACCTACCCGATAGACGATGGAAGTTTTCCGATAAGGTGGTTGTTGCGGCTGCAGCGCTGAGCCGTCTACTTCCTGCCACTTGTGGTGTGGTGGAGCCACTTGCCGCCACCTTGTGGCGGTAAAGTGTTTTATGGCGTTATACCCCTCTTAAGATTACAAGTATACAAGTGTGTACCTTACGAAATTGCGAAAAATTGGTTTAAAGCGACATCTACTGGCATCTTTTTATATTAAAACGTATTCCTAAATGTAAACAGTTACACATGTACCTTACGAAATTGCGAAAAATTGGTTTAAAGCGACATCTACTGGCATCTTTTTATATTAAAACGTATTCCTAAATGTAAACAGTTACACATGAAAACCAAAGATGGTGTTTTCGCACTAGTTGGTCTTTCAAAGTTGTTTGATTTTTCGGTTGGACTTTTTTCTCAACTGCTCGTGCGAATTTTGTTGTAAAACCTTTAAAAAATAAAAAACGCAGTTTTAAACAAAAGTTTGGTATATTACGACTGTCAAATATCTGGAGTAATGTGTGAAATGGTAAGTTTTAACATTTTTTGCCGGTCGTGATTATTTTCGCTTATTTTCCAATAAAAGTTTAATTTAAAACAACCATAGTGCAGGTTAGCACTTAATAAATTAACTCATAATTAAAACGCGAAAGGCCCATTTCTCGTCATATCAGGTGTCCATAGTACATCGATATGAGTGCTTGTTAGACATATTCTTGTCCTTCCTCCGAGACATATTCTGACAGCACAAGTGGCGCCATCAGCCGCTCAGTCTGAAGTGTATGGAAATGAGTGTGGATTTTCGCGCCTGGCAGTTAGTAGACCGTAGCCTAGTGGTTAAGGCGTTCTGACGGTAGCAGAAATACGCAGGTTCGAATCCTGCCGGTCGTGATTATTTTCGCTTATTTTCCAATAAAAGTTTAATTTAAGGTCATGTGTTTTATTTTGACCCAAATGAACACAAAGAACTCATAAAATATTTACTTGAACATTTTATGTAAGTCTAGATCTTAAGAGGATACGGCGCGCTAAGGAGCGCGTCCTGCTTTGCAGGCCCCAGTGGAGCATGGCCATCCGAATGTGCAGAGGGTATCGTACCCTCTCCCATGACGTGGCCTGTATACTTGCAGGGCCTCTCCCGTGGGAGCTCGAGGCTGGCGTCTTGGCGCCGGCGTGTGTACTGACGACGCGCTCTGGCGCGCCAGTAAGACCTGTGCCGTGCCCCCTCCATGAGGCCGCGGGGCGCAAGGCGCGCGGCCGTGGGGACTCGCTAGGATGGCATCCACGTTAGCATATACCCATGAAAATGTTTAAGTCCCCGCTGCCAGGCATAGGCTACTACTCTAGGATAGTTTTCCAGATGACTGCGTGTACCGCCGCGAGGCGCTGCTAGCGAGTAGTCGAGCCCCGTCCCGGGGCGAGTGGCGGGAGGCGGGCGGGAGCAGCGCGCGTGCCCGGGCGGCGCGGGGGGCGGGGGCAGGGAAACGCGGGCGGGGGCCAGTCAGTCCGCGCCCGGCCGCCGCGGGACACGCACGCGCGCGTAAGTGACAGTGCAGTGACACACGTGCGACATGGATTGACACCACTCCTCACCACCTCACACGCTCAGGTATACGAGCACTACGCGCCGTGTGCCTAGCTCTATATGTGTAGTGTGCCAGGTACACACCTCGCACGGACCACGAAGCAGGCTCTCCTGGGAGGCATGCTAGTACTGAAGTCACCTCCCGAGTCTACAACGAAGCTCAGATTAGTTCTAGCATTAAATCTTAGCACTGCACACCTCTCTGGGTAGCGTGCGTGAGTTTCGAGTTTGCAGCCCGTCACGCACTGGCAATGATTAAATGCATGAGTCAAACTGACCGTCATTTCAGACACCAGAAGGTAGTTTGCTCTACAGTCGAGTATATAACAGGGGAGTACTATTATTTTTTGACTGACTGTAGATGGAATACAGTATGTATGGGCGTTAAACACTTGCCACTGTAAAGGTCGCGCCATTATAGAAAACGAGTTTATTAACTGACGTCTAAAAAGGTATTCAATTTAACCATGTTATATTGGTTATCGTGATATCCAAATTTATAAACCATCAGAATGACGATCTATTCATTTGGTTGACCGAACATAATTATTTTTGTGGTAGGTTCGGTATGTATGTATACTACGTTTTATCTTAGAGAACAGTATCAAAATGGATTCAGTTCAAATTATTACCTACATCACCGACTGGATAAAGTCGATAATCTCCGTTTTTAAGAAGAGTGTGTTTAAAATATCTTTGCGTATATGTAATATGTATGGGAAGCAACCCCGCGGCTGTACCGCCTTTTTGTTTACAAGAAATGGTTTTGCACTTGACCGTAATTCGCCTGATGGAAAGCTATCATTACGGTCTAGGATTGAACGTGCTTACCCAGTAAGAACCGATTCACTCTCGCTTTGAAGATCACAAGGTTATATTCCGCGGGGAACAGGGAGTCAGGCAGAGAGTTCCACAATTTAGCCATTGCACTATAAAAGTGGAAGCAAAACGCTTAGTGCGAGTCTTGGGAACTTTAACCATAAACCGGTGACGACCTGCTGTACCCCTGCTCGTCAGGTGGTAAAAAGGGGCGGGCGTAATTAGATCGTGCAATTCCGCTGCACACTCTCCAAAGTGTAATCGATGCCTTTGATGTAACATACCGCCGCCTCAACCACGCTGACCACAATATTGGCGTCTCAAGTGATTGTTACTCACTACTGAGCGCTATCTAACTATCTATGCATATAATAAAGCTGAAGAGGGCCAAAAATATGAACTTAAAATACATGTATTACAAATAAAAAGTTTAATATACTTTAGATGTATAACAAAACACCCATTACAGCAGTTTTTAAAATATTCCTCGTTTATTTGGTTCAAAAAGTGCACTAATATCTAGCTACGCCATCGCTACGAGCATCTCGTAGACATGCTACGCGTGTTACGATATCGAATGTTCCATCAATGCCATGCCAATGCTAGCATACAATCTAAATATACATAAAAGATGTTCTTCTTTACCTTTACCTGATCCCACTGTGTGTGGCACAGAATGTTCCTGTGCCTGATCCCACTGTGTGTGGCACAGAATGTTCATGTGCCTGATCTCACTGTGTGTGGCACATAATGTTACTGTGCCTGATCAGACACAGAATATTCCTGTGCCTGATCAGAGACAGAATATTCCTCTGTTCCATTTCGTTCTGTCAATTAATTTGACACGTTAAATTGTAGGTCCTGGCTGTATGTCTCTTACGGCAGTCGTTAAGTCATGTCAGAGGCCCGTAGGGCGATTTGAAAACTCTCGAGATCAGAGTTGGCCACTCTCATCCGACAAGAAGAATATTTCATTCTGTCTCTCGTCATCTCCGCATGCACTCCTGTCTCACACATAATATCCTCATTCACACGGTTCATCTGTCTGTCTAGGGCGTCCTCTACCTTCTCTGCCACTTACTATCAGGCCCATACTCTTCCGTGTGACATGGTTCTCTTCTCTACGCATAACTCCCTGCCTGACTCCCTGTTCCCCGCGGAATATAACCTTGCGATCTTCTAAGCGAGAGTGAATCGGTTCTTACTGGGTACGCACGTTCCATCCTAGACCGTAATGATTGGTTACCATCAGGCGAATTACGGTCAAGTGCAAACCCATTCCTTGTAAATGCAGTTTGCAGTTTTTTTACGGTTGCAGTACTTGCATGTATTGCATGACGCTAGCGTGATGGTTAGTAATCTTGATTACTCAATCTAGAAGGGAGTGTGGCTCGGTGGTTTCAGCGTCTGCTTTCCATGTTCATGTTTTTTTGAACTCGCTTAACGGTGAAGGAAAACATCGTGAGGATACTGGCATGTTTGGGGACTACAATATCCGAGGGCATGTGTCTTCCGTGGAAGGACCTGAACGCCCACCACGATGCATCTGCACAAGAGAAATCTCTAATCGAATGAATTCTGAGGAACAGTCACGACCCTCAGTCATGAAGAAAATACGATTCAAGAGAGATTAACTACATTCATTTTCTTAAGGCTCAGACAAATGCAACTAAACCAGCTAAAACCACATGCGTATATTGTTATTATAATGATGTGTCTGGTGATTGAGGTCCACAAGTGATGCAGTCGGCGGCCCCGCGGCGCGCGAGTGAGTAGGTGCACTCAGATCAAGGGGTATATTTATGCTATGATTTTTTACTAAAGTCTATGAGCGTGTGATAGTCTTGGGCAGAGATGGCGCTGTGTTATTATGTCCTGAAATGTATATTAAGAGGACGCCGTGGCGAACTATAAATCTGTAATTGTAGGTCCAAGCGCCCCGCACCGCCGCTGCTTGTTCTCGTCACGAAGTTAGAGGAATTTTGTGGTTTTCTAAAAGAGCGGAAAACTACATGCCGACTGTCACTGTCCTGTAATACTGGAGACCTGTTTATAGGGGGAAGGCAGGGCAGGGTGACGGGTGAGAGGGGGGTTCATTAGTGAAATACAAGCCTAATTGAAATGTCCCGTGTTGGTGGAAGGTAGGACACGACGGAAAAACTTGCCCCAATAGTTTACAGACAGATGACGCTGCCTGGAAGCTGGACAAAACCGGCTGAACTTAGTTTACAACTTGGAGATAGATCGGGCACGGAGTCGGAAATAAATAAAAAACAGTTATTGTGAGAATTTTAATGAAACTTTTATTTACATGATTTGAGTCTTTGTGATCTTTCTAGGATTCTAGAAACGAGAGTTAAATTCACGAATATTTATTTGTGTAAGTATGTTTTTTTTTCTTTTTTTTTCTGGATTCCCCCCGCGTTGCGGATGCCCTTTGTTAGGGTTCTTTCTGATGTGTTGTTTTAAATTTAGTAAGTGACCTTAATGGTCATGAGTTTTAACTCGCAGTGTATTTCATGTTATTACACGTGTTTAAGATTTGAGATTCTGTTAACGAATTCGTATTGTTTTTTTTTTCTTTTTCAACGATTTTTCTCAACATGTGTACATACCCGTAGTACTTAAACTACGGAGTGTAAGTATGTTTGTCTGATACTTACGAGTACAACTTTTGTTTTCCATTAGGATTGTTTGAATTAAGTAAGCATTGCAAGTTTCGTAAAAGTCCATGAAGTACTTATTTATTTAGATCTGGCAAATAGTAGTCTACATAACTACAATACATTATATTTCGCCAGATCCGAAAAAAATGAAATAAAATCGATGAAATGATTGTAAACAACCACTGGTCCATATTCCTATACTTTGTTTTCCATCTAGCTGTCTTATATAATTTTACATTAGCATTATAAAGGCAACGTCAGTAGAATATTCTCACAGAAGTAGAGTATTCTCGGTCATTTCACACAGCGCCATCTAGCCACAAACTAATCAAATAAATGAATGGGTTATGAATCCCTCCACCATCCAATCACCTTGTGACGTCCTTCCATTTCAATTTGCTAAATGAAACTCTGATAAATTGAATTCGTACAACTTTGTAAAGGATATTTTATAATAATCAGGTCTCTCTGCCTCCACTCATTTATGTAGCTGAAGCGGAATGAAATGAATAAATGCAGAATTTAACTTATTTAAGTAATGTACCAAGTGAAATAGTTTTGATAGTATTTTTTATGAATTTAGTAGAGTTGACACAGTTATTTATTTGAATTATTTAATGATTATTTTAATCAAGAAGTATATTTATATTGATTTATGCTATATTATCTATTCCATTCGTTTGCATACTTACTATTTTCCCGGTCATCACACCCATAAGTTAATCAAAGCATGAACAAGCAGCCCCAGTGAGACCCCACTTGTGAACTGAATGAATATTGTATTATTTGAGTACATTCTGGCAAGATGGCGGCGATGACGTCACGCCGCCGCGGGAACAAAATATTGTGTTGTTGTAAAAAGTTTGTTAATTTAACGAGTTTGTGTTAGAGCCGACAGCACCCGCGGGCGGGGAGTTACAAGTACATACTGAAAGGAGAGATCAGATACCAAATTATAAGCAGTACTTATGTATGACTAGTACATAGATTGAACTTATGGATTACAACCAAATCATCATCTTCGCTCGCTCACAGCTCTTGGAAGGCCACTTGCTGAGTATAGGCCTCCCTCTCTCTAACCAAGTCTTTATTACATCATTACTACATTAGAAAATCTAGGTAATTTCACTAGACAAGACCATGCTATCCTGACAGGAGTAACATGAGACGATTGTAAAAAATCCTATCAAAATGATCCTAATCAACTTGATTGTACAGTTTGTAGCCAGTTACAAAACTTGCCGCGACGCGCAACATTAGAGTCGACCTTAAAACTTGTTGTACACGCGCATAAAGTGAGTTTCCTTTGATTCAGTATGTTTAGTAAACACGATGGTAAAATGGCAGTTACTCGGCATTATAGGTATTTTAGTAAGAAAGCGAGAGTTGAAGCACGAACCTCGCGCCCCTGACCTGCTTACATTCAAATATAGGTATGTTATGGTTTTATGATTTCACTAGTTTTTACGATGGCTTTGGCAAATATAGCCCATATTTGCCGTTCGTTCATTATAGCAAAGCGATGTAAGCGCCTTGAAAATTTGATTTCAAAAGACTTGTTCAATTTCTTGTGAACGCCCGCGGCTTTGCTCGCATTATTTCAGGATATAAAGTATCCTATGACAGTCCTAAAACCTCACACTACCTATATACCAAAAATCATGATGATCCGTTCAGCCGTTTTGCAGGAGGAGAGTTTAAATAAACAAAATTTCTACGGAATTATATTTTATTATCGAGTATATAAGGTATAGTATATAATATCTACTATGTTCAGATTGTTACCCTCTTCAACTTTTATCTACATATGTATAGATAGTAGGTATACTTTAGATGCATAATGAAACAGGTTTCAGCAGTTTTTATAGGTTTTGTCTGTTTCTCTGTTTCTCTGTGTCTCTTTTTGTCCGCTAGTTTTCAATATAACATGATAATGTGCGTGATAAGTTCGCATGATAGCCAGCTAAATGAAGTCACACTACATACATAGTTCCACAGCGTCAACCACCGTTGCAGATATATGTATTGTAGCAGGGTGTTGTTGCGGCAGTATAGCTACAGATCATACTTAATTTGGGTAGAATGTAGTATATCACTTCCTTCTTTTATCTTCTAAGAGTGCCCGAATCCCGTGTTCAGAGATTTAAAGCCGTCCTCTATCAATTTCTTAGATCCTTTCATTTCCTCATGACTGAGGGTCGTGATTGTCCCGCAGAATTAATTCGGTAGATACATAGGACAGATACATCGTGGAGGGCGCCCAGGTCCTTCTACGGAAGACACGTGTGCTCGGATAATGTGAGCAAAGTCGCGGGCATCCTCTATAGCAATATAAATGGCCTGTACACAGTGTACACAATATTGAAGCTCCTAAAATTAATTTCACGTCGATATACTACCTAGCTATAAATATAGTCGTAGGTAGGTATATATATGTATGTATGTCTACAGGGTGCTTCGCTAACTGTCGTAGCGAGATTAATTCTGTTTGATTTATATTTCATGAACGGTTTACTCGTATTAAGAACAATGAATCGATACTTCTGTTGATGAATCATTTATACAGTAAATTAAACGATGTGTTCCGATTTCGTTTGTTATATTTTATTTGCACAATCGATGTTGGTATACGACGAAACTAAACTAAACATTTCAAATATTAACAAATTTATTACATCATTTGAAAATTTGAAAGTAAATAAGTGGGGAGTGCCTGTTACTATATACAGGGTCATTAATATTGATTTTGTTTGAATATTCAAAGTTCGTGGTAGAGTTCAAAGACAGACTTTCATAGTTCTCAGGAAAAATGTGTTTTCCAATAGCAGTCTGCATAAATAATAATTTGTACAAAATTGACAGTGAGTCACCTGTAGCTGTAGAGTCACAACTCCATTAGGTCATAGTTACTATGATGCGAGCTGCAACCAGCGCACACACTCTGCTGAACGAACACCAACATACATACAAATATTCTATCTATACATATTAACAGACAAACAGACAAAAAATCTAAAAACTGCTAACACGTTCAGTTATGGATTTAAAGTATACCTAAACATTTTTTTTCTTATATCTTCTTCTAGCTGGTGCCTGCGACTTCGTCCGCGTGGAATAGTTATTACCATAAAAACGGTTCTAGTGAGTTAATCTTAAAAGATAGACATATACTGTTACGGACATTTTGATAGATCATTTCAAGAGGAATAACTATTTTATACATAGTTTTTTGATATCTTGAACCGTTTTCGCAGCGCACGCAACGAAAGCCCTCAAAGATAAATAATTTTCCCTGTTTTTTCCACATTTCCATTGTTTCTTCGCTCCTATTTGTTGCAGAGTGATGTTATATAGCCTAAACCCTTCCTCGATAAATGGTCTATTCATCACAAAAATAATTTTTCAATTCGCACCCGTAGTTCCTGAGACTAGCGCGTTCAAACAAACTTTAGCTTTATAATATTATAGCATAGATTGACCCTCTTCAGCTTTATTATATGTATCGATAACACAATACAATAACAGCAGGAAAATCCCAATATGACAGTCGAGTGCTTATAACGAAGCTAGTGGCGCCGCCTGTCGGCTGTCAGACACAGTCTGCAACAGTCAGATCAAACAGCCTCCAGGAAGCCCCGATCATCATATTGGCGGAAATTAAAAAACTTGTATATGGCGGTACATTATTACACATGAACCTATTTGAATTATATGGGGGAAAGTTGATCAAAGCACAAAATATTAATGCTACAACATTGAATCGTTTTACCAATATACGGTAGGAAGGAGTAATTTAAATTACGCGATCTGTATGTAATTACGAACATACGTTTAAACACAATTCATTAAAGGAAAGATTCAAATGGGTTAATGAATAAAGGAGTATTCGCTTAATATACCCACAAAAAAACAGAAGACTTGATACCCTCCTTTTTAGGGTTCCGTACCCAGCGGGTAAAACGCCTCCGCTGTCTGTCTGTCTGTCTCCATGCTGTGTCTCATAAACCGTAATCAAGAAAGCTGAAATTTTCACAAATGATGTATTTCCGTTGCCGCTATAACAACAAATACTAAAAATGAAAAAATGATGTTAAGCGAGGCTCACATACATTACACGTGTCTCTTTCGTATTTTTTTGCTCAATATTAAAAACGGTAACAGGTAGATGCTTCAAATTTTCACAGAATATTTACTTGTATATTACCTTTCGAAATCTATACTATGAACTATACTATCTATACTAATATTATAAAGCTGAAGAGTTTGTTTGTTTGTTTGAACGCGCTAGTCTCAGGAACTACTGGTGCGAATTCAAAATTCTTTTTGTTTCGGATAGACCCTTTATCGAGGAAGGCTTTAGGCTATATAACATCACGCTGCAACTAATAGTAGCGAAGAAACAATAGAAAATGTGAAAAAAACGGGGGAAATTATTCATCTTTGAGGGCTTCCGTTGCGTGCGCTGAGAAAACGGTTCAAGATATCAAAAAAATATTTATCTACCTACACTACTGTTGTAACATTCTACTTATGTTTCCAATACTTGACTTATAATTACTACTGTTATAGCACAGACAACAAAACACTCAATTTAAGCAATTTCACATGATGCTATAATATCCACATCGATATCGTAATAGCTCATTATAACATCGGTAAAGCGCGACCAACCTGATTGCAGGGCCAATCAGGTTGGTCGCGCTTTAGAGATAGTTAGATTTTAATGGCGGCAAAATTACTGTGACAATACACGTACGCGTGAATTTAATGTTTCGCAATGTGTTTTGTTTTTTAAATACAAATTAAAAGTTAAAAATGGATAGCGACGATGATATTTGTACGCCTCCGGATATTCTAGAATTGGCAACAAAAGTAACTCACAATCTTTTGCCAGAAAAATCTAGAAAATGATATGAAAAATTAACTATTGTCAGCTTTTACTCTTGTTGTTTGATCAATTGCATTAGTGAAAATAAAGTAGTGTATGCAACTGCATATAACACGGGTATTAAAACACGAGTGTGAGTTTATGAAACGAGCGCAGCGAGTTTCATAATAGTAACGAGTGTGACATTCATTATATGACAGTACACTACTTCATTATATGACAGTTGCATAAACTACTATTATGAAAGAATTAATGCCCAAAATAACTATTCCACGCGGACGAAGTAGCAGGCACAGCTAGTAAATAATAAAATAACAATAAATAATAATTAAAGAGGGCTCCCATACAATAAACGTGTCTTTTTCGTATTTTTTTGCTCAATATTTGAAACGGTAAGAGGTGGACGCTTCAACTTTTCACAAAATATCTACTTGTATATTACCTTTCGAAATCAATAATAAAATTACAATAAAGTAAGTATTAAAGGGGGGCTCCCATACAACAAACGTAACGTTGTAAGCAAATTTTACTCAAACAGATACAAACTGGAATATTCAGAAATATATTAACTACTAGTGAACGCCCGCGGCTTCGCTCCTATTATTTTGAGATAAAAAGGTTTAAAATGAACATAACTTTTTTATTTACTAACCGATTGAAATGAAATAAACATTAAATTTTAAGTTAAAAATGCACCTACATGGTAGTGAAAACCGTAGTCAGATCGGTTCAGCCGTTTTTGAGTCTATAACAAACAAACATACCGACAGACAAACAGATTTCTTTTTTTGAAACTTTTTGATTTTTCTGTTCAATTGCATCAATAAAGACCCCTCAACTATTTTCTTTCATTATCTTCAATGTACAACGGCGACTGGTTACAGCTTTATTATATGTATATGTACATAAAAATAAATACCTATACTAATAAATAAAATGGATCATAGTAACTAACTCTTTGTGCGCGAGTCCGACTCGCACTTGGCCGGTTTTATTATTGTAAGTATGTTTAATATTTACGGAACTAAACTCTTACTGAGAAGTATTGTGTGAGCAGAAATATCACTTAAGAAGAAACAATTATTTCAAAGTGTAACATCACCTTAGAAAATATCAGCAAGAATCTTGCAAATAACATATACATATAAAGTTATTTCGCAACACTGAAATGTTTGTAGGAAACAATCAATAAAAAAGGTCTCTCCTTTCGTAGAATAGCTTCAACAAATGTCTTTATAAAATTATTGTAATCATTTTATTCTACTGGAAAAGCGCGAATTTCAAGTATGGAATTAAATTCAAATTTGGATCACCGAGATACAGGTCTCGGCCTAGTTCGGGTCCGTTGTTATGCACATAATTAGTTATTGATCAATTCTATGCGAGTTACAAAACTTTATATTAATTTATTTACGATAAATAATATCAAATTTGAGTTTGTATACTATGTACTAGTTATCACGTCATTTTAAGGTCGGCTGATAGTTGAATAATATTTTTTTTATAATATAGTTATATGACAAAAATGAGGAACACGAAAGATCTCAGTAAAATAAAAATTAGATAAAAGAGCTTTCCAAACAAACCTTCCTGAGTAATATATCACCCCCTATCATCGGCAGGGGGTGCGGGTGCGGGGGCGGGGGGTGCTGCGCTGTGTACCTCAACTTTAGTGATAGCACACAGATAATTAATTAAAGATGAATAAAGTCGCCTCTATCCGATAATGGCGGCAAGGAGGAAGTAACTCTTTGAGCTATGTTGGCTGAGAGAAATGTATTATTGTATTTAAAGAGAATAAGAAAGTAATAGTTACTCTTAACTTTACATTTACGAATTTAATCATTGGTACCATATATAAATAAATATCCCGGGGCATTACACACAGCGCCATCTAGCCCCACACTATAACGTATACATAACGGATATAGTAGCTTTTTGTGAATACATACTTAATATACATAGAAACGACCCATGATCTTACCTTTCATTCTTCTTATTATCGAATGAGAGTGGCCAACTCTGGTGTCAAGAGTTTTCAATCCGCCCTAGGCCCTCTGACATGGCTTAACGACTGCCGTACTAGACAAACAGCCGGGACCTTAAATTTAACGTGTCATCCGAACCACGGAAGCGCCCAAAATGGAATGCCACTTTTCACCCATGGTCACCCATCTGCGTACTGACCGCGTCGACCTTTGCTTAACATTGGTAATCAGATGCGATTGCCTCCGCTAGCTGAGCTGCGGGCGCTTCATTTACATACCTGTACTTATAACTGTGTACATCGAATGTTATGTATCTATACGTAAGTAAGTCGCACTTTTTTTCTATTGAATTGCAATCTCGCATGATGCTTTTTTGATTTGAAATAAAAGCATCAATTTGAATAGTACGTTGCTTAACATCAGGCAAGTTGTAATCAAGCGTGAGCTAATCTCATGTAAAAAAAAAGAAGCCACATTTTTTATACATTAGTGTTTAATGCTACCCCAGTATAGTGGAGTGACGTGTAAATTCCTCAGATATAGCTAGCCCCTATGTGTACCTACCTATATGGTATATAGCTACCTATGTACAACGCCTCCATCCATCTTCCGAGCTCTCTGTAATCTGCTTCACAGCGGAGCATGCAGGATATTACATCATGTATGGGATCTATAGGCTTTTATACCAACTTGAGGGCTGGGAAATTGGCTCCAGATGTAAAACTCTTTGTAATTATTGGGACCTTATTTATATTTTTTTTAACTATAACGGGTTTGCACTTGGCCATAGTTTACTTGATAGCAAGCAAAGGCTATGGCCTAAGATGGAGCGTGCTTACCCGATAAGAACCGATTCACTCTCGCTTTGAAGAGTAAAATAATTAATTTTATAAAAATGAGTTTAAGACAATATACATGATAAGGCAGTAGCGCTGGAGATTGACAAGCTTTGGATGTGCACTTTCATTTCTGCTATTGATTATATTTACTTACATAAATTGTTCTCTTAAAGTGTAATGCCTCTCCCATTTTACAATCGGGATTTTATTAATTGTATTTTAACGCTTTCTAGACTAACGTCTGACTACAACATGGCGGTAAACTTGTCAGCAGTCTAAGATGGAGCTCATTTAAGATTGGTTTGTGTTTGCTAGTTGTTAACTACTAGTGGACGCCCGCGGCGATAGATTATTATTACGATCGACTCTATGGCACATATACATACATCTAATGCTACCGAAACAGCCTTTATAGCGAGGTGTAACACGCTACGTGTCGTGTTGTTGAGTCGGTTACTTCATTAGTGCGTCACTCAGTCGCAGGTAATGAGACATCCTTCCGGGCTCGTACTGGCTAATGAAGGACAGGGTTTATTATCCGGTGTTACCACACACAGGACTCTCAAGGGATTAAGAAGAAGAGTAAATGTCTGGTATACTCCGACCAAACAGTGTAGAAATGGAACTTATTTCTTAATTCTCCTTCTAAATTTAAAATAATCACGAATGTTGTCAACATTTATAGAGAAACAAAAGTTTATCAAAAGAAGTTTATTTTTATTTTTGTGACCACAACAGTGTAATCGCCAGGAAAGAACAAGTACTACAAGTGGCACGGCCACATTTTCTATACTTGTTTGTCGGGGTATATCTGGGCGCACGGCAGCGCCCCCGCCAAGTCGAGCGCGAAGCAAACACTGCCGTACCATCCATAATATAGAAACCCTAGACTTGGCACGACTTTGTCTAGATTTCATTACTTTTTTTGGGGCAATTCTACCGATCGTATCAAAGTGTTTCGAGCTCAACAACGATGCATAAGGTCCATATGTAGGTTAAGTAAAAGGGCACACTGCAAAGAACACTTCATCAAACTCAAAATTCTAACTTTGCCCTGTCTCTACATAAGCGAAGTAGCAATGTTTGTCAAAAGTAACCCAGAACTATTCAGATTCAAGCCAAAAGGAAGCAGACATGAAAATGAACTATATGCAAGACGGTCTAATACTGCATACTTGTCCAAAAGCGTTTTTTGCATGGCTACTAAAATATTCAATCAACTACCTAAGAAAATGAGAAGTATCGACCAAATACCAAAATTCAAAAAAAACTTTAAATGCATATCTACTGGGTAAAGCCTACTATTCTGTAAAATTGTTCCTGGAAGACAAAGATAGGGACAACATACAATGACAATTCTGGTTGACATTCTCTCTAAAAGTTTAATCTTGACATCTGCATTGTAAGTTTTAGATATAAGATTAAATTACCTACTTTTTAACTTAAAACACAATGTCTGTAAGCCCATACGGGCAGCGGCTAGAGAACCTTCTTGTCTTATAACTAACCTAGTTCCTAGATTATGCTATAAGAGTGTTAACACCTTTAATAACCTAGTTGCCTGACAATAAACTATTTCATTTCATTTCATTTCATTTCATTTACTTTTTAGGGATAAACAAGCAGCCCTACCGAGACTTAGATAGTTTTTTACAGAATGTTTTTGGTGGGATGTATTTGACTACACCCAGGACTATGCAGTAAGTACCTAGCAAGCCCTACACTTCAAGAAGAGCAGGAAGAGTAAATGATGTATGTACGTTCCGGGCCCTTCCTGATTGGTGGATTACATCACGCACGATGTAATTGCTGTCTAACTATTGTTTGTTTTTCGTCTTCATAGAAACATCTGTAAAGTGGCCAGTTGACTTGATAACGCAGTAGCGGTAATAGTATAATGTAACAAAATATAGTCAAAAGGAACAACAAGCGTTTTTTTTAAATAAAATAATTATAATTGGAGTGGCTCTTGTTGCACAGGAGTCTTTGTCTTTCACAAAATATTCACTTTTTGTATTGTGTTTTAGTATTTAAGTAGTAATGTGTATGTAAGTATACTATTAAGTATACATATATGCAAAAGCGGCAAAAGTTTAGGCGCGGGGAAACTGTACATCATAATACAGAGTCGAAAGATATCTAGGATGGTGTACAGAAAACCCTCAGCGTACAACACTAATTGCAATACAAATGTAAATAGAAATGTATGCACACCTTGCATTGAATGGATAAATAAAGGAATTTGAGATCTAAAGAATAATGGACGACATGCATTCATTTAAATATATTTTTAAAATATTATTATTATAAAATATTAATTAAAAACAGGCCCAGCAACAATGATTATGTCTATAGTTTAGTATATACTAAATATGCAACTGTCTGGTGGGTGCCGCCAGGTGGCGCCACGGTATTGCTAGTTAATATACAGGTTACTGGCTTGTTGCCTAACCACTATAGTTTACCTATTACCTTTATACGCTGTTCTATTACAGCTCGGGGTGTTTTTTCTGGTAACACACAAAACTATTTTAAGATTTAATTTGTTTTTATGTGAAAAAAAAACAGAAATAAAAAAAGAAATAATGAAAATTAATAAATCAAGACCAACGATGGAATTTCGCGAAAGACGATCAGCAGTTTCATACAAAAATCCTTTGACCCTTCAGTAAATTCATGATCATCGTTTTTTTGCCAAAATTTCTTTGCATATACACATTGAATGTAAAATTAACGTACTAACAAGTAGAAATAAAGTTTTGAATTAAACTAGAAATTTTGCCGTAAATCCTGTAATTTATGTATGTAAATAACCGTTTCCGCTGCGTGTGCTGCGAAAACGGTTCAAAATTCAAACAATTAATGCCCAAAATAACTATTCCACGCGGACGAAGTCGCAGGCACAGCTAGTATATATATATATATTTGGTAACATCCGTCCGTTTGTTTGTACGTCCGGTCAGGGATATGACCCTTCCCTCCCTCGGGAGAAAGATCGCATACAACACCTCGCGGGATAACACCGGACCCGCGCTGGACTGTTATTGATAAACAACACAGTTGCTATAAGAACCTCTACAATCCACTCGGGCTATGGGAAAATCTAATCCCAGACGGTGAGAAAAGTATGTTTTTGGACCGTCTAAAAAACAGTG
Source organism: Macaria notata (assembly GCA_927399415.1). Taxonomy (NCBI): domain Eukaryota; kingdom Metazoa; phylum Arthropoda; class Insecta; order Lepidoptera; family Geometridae; genus Macaria; species Macaria notata. The sequence goes on from OV656751.1 coordinate 61,566, forward strand.
TGGTTTTTTGTTGTTAGAAAATGCGATTGTTTGTGTACCTATAGTTTGATATACTCGTATTAATTACCTTTTACTCATTTTGTTCCGCTTTTACATCGCAAAGCAGCAATATAAGATCGTGTGCTATGGAATCGTGATACTAAAGAATCCTGAAAAAAATCTTTGACTACTTTGTGTCTCTTAAAGCGCCTGAAGACGCGGGTATCCATTAGTGTACATTAGTTACATTCTACCCCTCAATTTATCAGTTTGTCCTCGCTGACTAGTGTAGTTCCCCGGCGTGGCTCGTAAACCCTCATCTACTTCGAAGGCACAACTCTGCAGAGAGATCGTACCCACATACATATATGATGTACCAGAATATAATACTCACCTACTAACTTGTGATCTTACATAACAATATCTCTTCATATTTTCACAGCATTTTTCTAGATATTTTTTACAAATATACTCACCTTGTCATTGAATGAAGTCACAAACTACAGAAAGGGGAATTCGATATTGAGTAGATTTGACCCAGATTGAATACCTTGCACCGATGCTGGGTTCAATCTATCTAAATTATTTAGCTTAACTTTTTATTCCGGATTCGCATGAGTATATGGGGAATGCCGCTAGATTATTTTACATTTTATCCCTATTCTATACTTTACAATGTACATTATATAGTTCTATGAGTATATCGTATGAGAGTGGTCTCTAGTGTCGAGAGTATATCAAACCACCCTTAAGACCTCTGACATGGCTTAACGAATACCGTACTATGCCAAACATCCGAGACTTACAAATCTTATCAGTCATCCTACCCACAGAAACGCCCTATTTCATAATATCCTATTGAGTTGTACATACAAATCAAATAAACCATCTCACTTATCACCTCGCCGACAACAAAGACTTGGAAAGCCTATTATTACAATATCACAAGCATCGAGCAAGTCATTAGCGTGATGGTAATCACTCACCTCTTGTATCGTTTGTAGAATCATGCTGTTGTTTGTAAATAACAAGCAAGCGGCGGGGAGATGGTTAGCGATCGATCGACCCTCACCTTGGAGCGAGGTGGAGCAGATATGAACCTACGTCGATTGAAACAGCCTTGTGGGTGACCTAATAACATGAATATGAATCTTTCAATAGATTAACAAAAATAGGGCTGACTTGATTTCTATTTGTTATTTGTGCAAGTTATTTTTTAATGAAATCCACGTTTCCTTGTGCTCTGCCCAAAAGATTAGTTCACGTAGGTACATTCCAGGGAGCAGTGCAGCACTTTAGATACGCTTCCCTTTGATTAATTAGATTATATTGTATTATTCTGTGTTTATAATCTTCTAGAAAAGTGTTTTTAATTTCAATTTTTGTTGTTTAACAAAACGTTTCAGCAATGAGTTTGTAAAAACTAGGCTAATACATTTTATACCCAGCTTTCTAGTAATATTGTGTAGCTCTCGTAGCACTTTCGTAGACGGTCTACGCCATCTCTAGCCTGGCTCAAATTCTATATATTATACTAGTTTTAATACCCTCCTAGTTAATACGCAGGTTCGAATCCTGCCAGTCATGATTATTTTCGCCCATTTTCCAATAGTCATAGTCAAAGGCATTTATTTGCGAATTGTAAAGGTTGTAAGAAAACACTGAACAATCACCCTGAGAGGGTATGCAAATACGTTTATGTATGTCTGAGTGACAAGCGGCCCGACTCATATCATACATTTATGTATGTCTGAGTGACAAGCGGCCCGACTCATATCATACATTTATGTATGTCTGAGTGACAAGCGGCCCGACTCATATCATACATTTATGTATGTCTGAGTGACAAGCGGCCCGACTCATATCATACATTTATGTATGTCTGAGTGACAAGCGGCCCGACTCATATCATACATTTATGTATGTCTGAGTGACAAGCGGCCCGACTCATATCATACATTTATGTATGTCTGAGTGACAAGCGGCCCGACTCATATCATACATTTATGTATGTCTGAGTGACAAGCGGCCCGACTCATATCATACATTTATGTATGTCTGAGTGACAAGCGGCCCGACTCATATCATACATTTATGTATGTCTGAGTGACAAGCGGCCCGACTCATATCATACATTTATGTATGTCTGAGTGACAAGCGGCCCGACTCATATCATACATTTATGTATGTCTGAGTGACAAGCGGCCCGACTCATATCATACATTTATGTATGTCTGAGTGACAAGCGGCCCGACTCATATCATACATTTATGTATGTCTGAGTGACAAGCGGCCCGACTCATATCATACATTTATGTATGTCTGAGTGACAAGCGGCCCGACTCATATCATAGATTTCTCGTTTAAAAAGTCGTCGACAAAGTAGTAACATTTCATAGTCAAATATATTTATAAGTCACGGGCAAAATTTTCTATGTTTACAATACTTTTTAGGTTTTCTGGTATTTTGTGAAAAAAAAATTGCTATTGATTTAGGGCCCATACTTAGCATTTGCAATCTAGCTTTTGAAGTTTTTAGTTTATGTGGGAACCTGTGTGGGTATTTGCGCGGGATGTCAGCTACTTTTATAAAATATTCCGGGTGTCTCATTACAAACTAGCATGCCTCACATATATACATTGATGCTAAAGTCAAAATACTAAATTCAATGAAATATTGTTTATGGAATTGTGGTTTCTATATGTCTGGAGCTTTAGTTTGAGCAAGAATACGGATGCATTATTTCTGAGCCACGACCAATCAATTTAAAAGTTTAAAATAAAAACAAGTACTGGGTGTAGCATTTGACAACATAAATAATTCTTTAATCGAAGCCAGTTTCTAAGGAAGAAATATAATCATTTAGAAATTGGTTTCGAACTTTAGTTTCGAAAATGGCCGAAGGGAATAACTCAACCTAGTGTTTATCGAAAAACACCAATATTTTATCTAATAAAGAATGTTGTACCTACATTGTATAATGAGTACATCAAGCCCGGCTCGGCGGTAATTGAATTCTGATGGGTGTTGTCGTTTGAAGCTGCCAGATAACATCTGCCCTCCGCTGCCTACATATATGTGATGTTCCTATAGTATGCATCACGGTGTGGAGGTTAGGCAAATATTGATGGAATTATTAATTTTATTTACATGAAGATCCAAACAAAAAATGTATTTAATGCGCGAAAAAGAAATCATAAATATTCAATATGGCTCATGTCATTAATTATTAGTAAATGAATGTTAGATTTTATATAAAATGATCGTATCAATTAAAATTGTTATAATGATGTAGTATGTTGCAACTTAGCAATCTATAATTATACTTATATTTAATTTTTAAGTTTTAGTTGAAATCCGTTTATATTTGCTATACATTTTAAGTTTTATGTTTCTTCGTACGTCTGCTCGGCATATTTCGATGATACTTTCACCCACATATACTACGATGCCCTGACTCTGCTCTATACCGGAAACAATACGTACTTCCGCCGGCGCCAGGCGACATGAACACTGCACTGACACGCGACAGACAGACATGCTACATGTCATTGTTTCAACAAGTATCACTTTTTACAAATAGATTTAAAAGTCTTTGAAAACTCTCGACACTAGAGTGAGCCACCATAGTACTTTTAACACAGTTATCTTATGATATATCATTAGCAAAATAAGCACACAAAGGTCAATAGGTTATATGACTCTATTTGTCTATTTTGACCACCAAATATAATACCAAGTAGGTCTAAATATGATAATAGAATACTCTTTAATAAATAAATTTTGTTAGTGCACAAGCGTTTAGCACAGCAGGGCTCTACCAGTTTTACATCATAGTATAATTACTCTAAACTTACAATAGGTAAAGCTATAAAAAAACTACTATGATGTAAGTATACTAGTGCCTTGACCCAAGACACCCAAGGACATACAAACAAACATATTTCTGGAAATGGGGCGTGTTTACACTTCACTGCAACCTTGTGTTGCTTTAGGGTAGGTAAATAATTGTTAGTGAGAAAGAAATAATAAATGTATGAAACTAGTGGAAAGATGTGGCTTTGTCTATGTTATTTATGGAATTTTATAACAAACATTTAACTAAGATAAAACTATTGTCAAATTTATAGGTATACACATATACACAGTTCGATAGACGAGCTTGGAAATAGTTGATCATACTCCAACTTTAGCTAACATGGTAGCAGGCATACATATCGAATTGATAACATCCACTTTAAGAAATCGGTTAAAAATAAACCAAAACATCTCACAAAGAAAACGTTGTAATTAATTTTAAAGCAGCATTCACATTTTCTCCGAATAAAAACATCGCAACAATTTCCCGACATTAACTTCCTGTTATAAGAAGCTTGGCTCATCCATATTTTCCTGCTCGTTTAACATTTTACATCGTAATCAAATATAAACCTGACGAAACACGAGAGAAGGAGCAAGGATGGAAGGGAAACGTGGACATGACATTAACGAAAATGAAGCAGGTTCATAAATAATTGCTTCTGTTCTTGCGAACGAAACCGGAATCATTTTAGCCCATACTACGTATCTTTAATTTTATTTAATTAACATATTATGTATTTACTCCCGTGTGTGTACTCACTGCAACCTGTCGTCAAGATAATTATAAAACTATACATATAATAATTTGACTGGCCTGCTAGCTTAGTTGGTAGAGCCTCTGACTTCTAATCTAGGGGTGCGGGTTCGATTCCCGCTTGACACAAGTATTTATGAAATTTAAAATTTATAATTACTTGTGTTGAGTCTGGTCGTTTGTATGTATAATAAGTATGTATTTACAAAAGGTATATGAAGAGGGTCAAAAGTCTGAATAGAGAAAAAAAAATTGGACATGCTTGGATTTGATAGCAGAACGAGTTGCAACTTTCTAGAAAGTTTGACTGTTTACTGTTTACATGTTCGTCTGTTTATGTAAGCGCTCACCACGCACACACGGCTGCACGGATCATCGTGATTTTTTGTAGTAGTATGAAGTCTTAGGAGTGTCATAGGCTACTTTTTATCCTGAAATAATGCGAGCGTAGCCGCGGGCGACCACTAGTAATCTAGTATCGAATATTATAAGCAAAGGCAGCATATAAGCCGCCATTTTTTGTGCCCGGGTTCGATTTTTCGTATGAATGTCATGTCCGTTCCGTTTTCTTTCGCCGTTGGTTCAAGCGTCCCCCCTCTGTTCCCCGCGCTGTGGCGGCGGCACTGATAGTACTTCCAGCACATTGATTGTGGCGACTCAATGCATTCAATAAATTCATTGGTTAAAGCTTATTTTATTAATTTATTCATTCATACTTGCACGTTACATACAATTTACCAGAGAAAAATACATGTGCCCCGCGGTATTGGGGCGTAGCAGGAGACAGCGGGTTATCTTGTCTTCACAAATTTGTCTTACATCTAATAGTCTGCTTACATCTAATTATTATGAATTTATTCACATAAAAAAGTTACGCTTTGACAGGCTCATATATTAATGACGTTTCGAAAGTTTTTTTAGATTTAGAAAATTTTAATTCCTGTTGGGTTGACAACATAGTACCTGTCGCGGGTCGAACCTGGACGAGACTGACCAGGATCGAGACTGTTGGCTTGACAAGATAGAGGCCTATACCCAGCAGTGGGTAAAAAGCGGTTTTGTTATTTGTTATGTACCTGACTATGAGGTCTTAAAGAGTCATAGGCTACTTTTTATCTCTAAATATTGCGAGCGAAGCAACGAGCGTCCTCTGGTTAATTTAATATATTTACTTCCGTTTTATAACTTTGCAATAAGGAGCAAATTACTCGAGTAAAACATGAATATGAGCCGGAACATAACACGCTCATCCGCTTTACTTAGACTTCACTTGAAGCTTAGATAATAAAGCCGTAATAAACATCGCGCGAGGATATTAAAGTATGAAGTTTTAAGTATGAAGCGAACAAAGTCATAGGATAAACTTGTACGTCATTAGATAGACTGTTTTATGAAAAGCTTTTATAAAAGTTTTTAAAATGGACAAATATTTGAGTAGTTGTCTGAAGCGACAAACGACATTGTTGTCAAAGGTGAAAGCATGATTTTAATAAGTTCTTAACAGACAAAATTTCTGGACATATCAAAATAGACAAACAGACAAAGTTCACTGTGAAGGTACATTAGTTCTAGCAGGGCCACCTCATTTCCATTTCCTGTGTTCAATCGCAGCGGCAGGACGTTCCTTAGAAGGCTTTTCATAAAACAGCATTCTTCTAATGAAGCAAATTGTCCCGCACTCATTCACTCCGTCACAGTGATTAAAAGGATTTTTACTTCTATTGCAAATTTAATAAGCTACTCCAGTTATAATCTCGGGAACAATTTGATTTTACTAAGAGTTGGTAGTGAATTTATTGGTTTTATGTAGGATAGTGCCGATAGTACTTATAATTTTAACTAGCTGTGCCAGCGACTTCGTCCGCGTGGAATAGTTATTAACGAAAACCCTCAAAGATGAATAATTTTCCCCATTTTTTCCACATTTTCCATGGTTTCTTCGCTCCTATTAGTTACAGCGTGATGTTATATAGCCTAAAGCCTTCCTCGATAAATGGTCTATTCAACACAAAAATAATTTTTCAAATCGCACCAGTAGTTCCTAATATTAGCGCGTTCAAACAAACAAACTCTTCAGCTTTATATTAGTATAGATTTAGTTATATTGCATAGCAAAATTTGTTGCTTTTATAAATCTAGGACAGGGATTGGCATTTGCCATTAATGGTAACTAACATTTTGCTCATATGTACGTAGTTTAAGGAGATACATACACACTACAATTTCGTTCATATATAGTATTTTTATATCTATATATGTATAGGCTTAAATAAATTTAACGTTTACCTAACCAAAAGATTAACTAAAACGGTTTTCACTCACGTGTAAATCGCGTAAATGGTTTACGCGTTTGGTTTTTTGGAGCGCACATTCGAGTGAACGTAAGCGGATCCCAACTGTTGAAAGAGCTTCAGCATATCTGCCGTTCGTAAGAGGAGTAACGGACAAAATCTTTATAAAGGATACCTTTTACGACGGAAATATGGTATCAGGACGTTTTTCCGTTCTCCGGGGCAAATAAGACAGTTGCTGCGTTCACCCAAGGATAGAGACCACCTAAATGTACCAGGCGTGTATAGAGTCCCGTGTGATTGTGGCAAGAGTTACATAGGGGAGACTCGCCGCAACATTACCACAAGACTGTCCGAGCATATTAGGAGTTTCAGGGACGGGGACACGGCCAGATCAGCAATAGCGGAACATGCGCGGCTCTCGGATGTACAGCATTACATTCGGTTTGATCAAGCTTCTGTGCTGGCGAGAGAGAAGTCTTTTATTCCACGGAAAGTACGAGAGGCTATAGAGATCAACCGCCACCCGAATTTCAACCGAGACCGTGGATGGGCGCTTCCTCCGGCGTGGGTCCCAGCTCTTAATACGATGACAAAGAGAAGGATCTTTGGAGCTTTGGATCAAGATACGGTCAGTTTTGTGTGCGCCGGTACATCAGTCGATGGTGCTGTCTCTGATGAAGCAGTGGAGCGACCCGAGGACGAAGCGGCCGGGAGTAGTAACATCGTCTCGCCTCCACCCCCACCACCACAGGCCCCCGCGCCCGTGTCCCGGCGGGCCGCTCGCGCGGCGGCGCGCAGTCTGCGTGTTGCGCCGGCCCAGGACGAACGTTCTGAAGATGGGTGTCATAACATCCGAAACGCGTAAACCATTTACGCGATTTACACGTGAGTGAAAACCGTTTTAGTTAATCTTTTGTTTACCTAACCAACCTAACAAACCTTTTTCTCTTTCCCTAGACAGTATTAAAACAACTGCATTATACAACACACGAATGAAGTAATCCCCTCTTTATTCGAGTTTTAAAATAAGGCTCTAGTAATCTAGTAGCAACTTGTAGAAGCCTTAATCTAATCCCCTTACATACAGCCGGCCGTAGACTCGAAGACGCGCCTTATCAATGTACATATGTATACACTGTAGTAGGTATACATAGTGGATGTCTGCGGCTTCGCTCACATCATTTAGGAATTAAAAGTACTAATGTTACTCCTAGGATCTCATACTACCTTCATACCTAGAATAATAACGATCTGTGAAGCCGTTTTTAAAATTAACTAGATAATTAAACAAACATCTAAACAACCGCTGGAAGGTGTTCTGTTGTCGATATAAAGTATACCCAAACAAATATTTTTCGGCTTTATTCTATGCGTACGTTCGGACGCCATTACACCCGAAACGCGTAACAACATACGCGAAATTACACGTGAGTGAAAACCGTTTAGTTAACATATCTATTATCACAGACTTTCGACCCTCTTCAGCATTATTATACACTAGTGGGTGCTCGCGGCTTCTATTATACACTAGTGGGTGCTCGTGGCTTCGTTTGCATTAAGAAGTAACAGTTGCATCCCTTATTTCACCCCTTTAAAAGTGGCATTTCCAAAAATCCTTTTTAAGCGGATGCCTACGTCATAATCTACCTTCATTTCGAATTTCAGCGCAATCCGTTCAGTGGTTTGGGCTGTGCGTTGATAGATCTATATATCAGCCAGTCAATCAGCCAGTCACCTTTGAGTTTTATATATATAGATATGTATAGATTTGTATGTATGTATGTATGGACATCGCTATCTATGTACAAGTACTTGCGAGCGCCCTGCTGTGTGTCACAGGCGTTGTTTATCGCATCGCCTCTCAGCACGCATGAGGGCTCGGTGGCAACCTTTGTATTTGAGTTCTAACAGCTACAGTATCTAAATACGAGTATATGAAACTCAAAGGTGACTCACTGACTGACATACTGATCTATCAACGCACAGCCCAAACCACAGGACGGTTCGTGCTGAAATTTGGCATGCAGGTAGATGTTATGACGTAGATATACGCTATGAAAATATTTTTGGAAAAGCCACTTTTAAGGAGGTGATATAGGGGAAGCAAGTTTTACTAATTAATGAAAGTGAAACCTCGAGCAATTCCTAATCTATAATAGGTAGTTTTGTAAGAAAATATAATAAATTACTATATTTTGTGGTAAATTATTCCCTTTGAGTAGGATACGATCATACCTGCCTAGCCTTGTCTGAAATGTCAGCAAAATCTGAAAAAAATCGCTTTGGTAACAGAAATTCTGATATACGTTCGTACTATGGTTTCTTAAAAATATGTAAATATATTTTCTTACTTTTTGAGCCTTTCTTTAAACTAATATTTCTAAAAAGCTATAATATATATGGGACACCATTTAAAGGTTTTTAAATATACGAATACTCTTCCATAACTAGAGCAGCGTCTGCGGAGGTTAAAATATCACTCCTCGAGTTATTCAGAATGTATTTCCGGAGCTTGCAAATATAACATCACTTCGCGAAATGCAAGAATAAACATCCAGCCAGGAGCGGGTGAAACGAAACATTTTCAAAAGAAACATTTTAATGGACACCTCTTTAAATACATTCAGACGAATTGAGATTCTCCTACTTTTATTAAAGTCTGTATAAAATACATTGACAGCCGATTTTATTTCCACGTTTCTCCATGTTCTTGAGTCGTATTCCTCATTCCTGAGGGTCGTGACTCCTCCACAGAATGTATTAATCGGAGACAGTCTTGTGCAGATACATATACATAAGTACGTGTCGACACTTTATCCCTAAATTTAATTGATCTGTCACAACTCAATACATCATCATCAGCCTAATGGGGCCCACTGCAGGGTACAGGCCTCCTCCCTCTTACGCCAATACTCCCTGTCTTGCGCTGTTCTTGCCCAGATGTTTCTTCTAACTTTCTAATATCATCCAGCAAGCTTTACCAGAAACAACGCAACGGCAAAGCTTTGGAACACTTTACCAGAAGCTGTGTTTCCTGCGAACTACAATCCAGGGGTCTTCAAATCTAGAGTTAATAGGTATATTCTAGGTAAACGTGTTACACCCTAGACTGCAGCAATGCTTAACATCAGGCAGGCTGTAGTCGAACGTAAACCTATCCCAAGTAAAAAAAAACCACCGTTGCACAGGTCTTCCCACACTTCGCATTCCAAGACGCGGGTACCATTCAGTTATTGCTTTGCTACATCTGCGCAATACATAATTCGTTAAGTGTTAGTAAGTTATTTGTACTTGTACGAGGTAGAACTCTACCTTAGTGCTTTATCAGTAAATCTTATGCTTGTATCAAAAGAAAATAAAAACTTATATTATAAGGAGCCTCCAGTATAAAATGTATGGTAAACAAGTTAAAAATATATTCGTTGAAATGTGGAGTGTATTTCAAAGACGCGCTCTAATTGGGTGATGTGTTGACATGTCGAGTGGCTTCATTCAATTAAGACAGGCATTTTAGAAATCAAAACGTCGGAGGAACGTTTTAAGATTTGTCTTATTTAATGCGTCAAAAACCATGGTGTTATTATATATTTTTTTATTGAAACGGGTTTGCACTTGACCATAGTTTGCGTGAGGGTAAGCAAAGGCTATGGCCTAAGATTACGATGTGCTTGCTTACCCGATAAGAACCAATTTACTCTCGCTTTGAAGATCGTTGGATTATAGTGCGTGGGGAACAGAGAGCCAGGCAGGGAGTTGAAGAATTTTTGTGGTACGTACAATAAAGGCAGAAGCGTACCGCTTCGACGTTGTTAAACTAAATGTACAAATTACGTCGCACTTCACTTTGGATTATCAAAGCAAAACCTGTTTGTAAGTGTGTTAGTATGTCGGTTCTTTACGATAAAATTGCTGAACCAATTTATCTAACTCTTGATTATAGTGATTGCTTAGGTTTTGGATTATCTTATTAGTATAGTTTACCAGTTTCTACATCATCATCAGCTGTTATCGCCCACTGCTAAGCATAAGCCTCTCTTCTAGTACTCCACTCGTCCCGGTCCTGTGCAGATTGAGTCCAGGTGCTCCCTGCGGTTTTTTCTAATGTCGTCAACCCACCGCATTGGTGGGCGACCTCTGTTTCTATGGCGTCATGGGTCTCCAGTCTGCTAATTTTTTGGTCCACCTGCCATACATTTTTAATCAAGATTAACACATATAAAACATGATATTACTCGTAAAAATATTTTCACTTAAGAAAGTATAAATGGACATATTTGTTTCCACGAAGACCTCGTTATTTAGTGACACAGCGCGAATATTGCTAGATGTGGCTTTGTTACAATAATAGGAATAAATATTTACCGAGTAAAATGAAGTTTTAAACAAGAATTCTAAGAATTTTCTCTATTCCCTTCGAACTATATTTTATCATTATGAGTTAATTTATTAAGTGCTAAACTTGCACTATGGTTGTTTTAAATTAAACTTTTATTGAAAAATGAGCGAAAATAATCACGACCGGCAGGATTCGAACCAACTAGGGTACGGTGTACTAACTGCCAGGCGCATATATATATTTATTAAGTTTATATATATTTTATCGGTCTTAAAGTCGAGAGTGAATCGGTTTCTTCTAGGCAAGCGCGTTAGGTCGTAGGTTATAACGTTGCTTAACATCAGGCGAGTTGTAGTCAAGCGTGAGCCTGTCTAGCTTAAAAAATAAAGAATTCTCCTACTTGGCAACACACGAGTAGTAACATCATGACAGACGCACGTTTCCGTTCTTGCTTAAAAGTATTAAAAATTACTAGTTATAGTTTTCAAACAGTAAAATGTATATATGTACATAAATATGCACATAGTTATTCGATAGTGTAGTTAAGGCTTTGAATAAAAACTGAAAGTTAAGTAAGTCAAGTGGAATCCTTTTCATTAGCTTTTAGAAATCAGCTAAACGCATTAAATTCTTATAGATAGATAGCCTATTTATGCAAAATAAGCTCCTGACTACAACTTTTACTTTACGATCTAGCGAAGAATCTGATTTAAAAATTTATTTTACTGAAATGCTTAATTTTTTTCCACTATCTGTCAGTAAGTGTCCATTGGTTCCCATCCTGTCGCTATGTGATGTATCAAACTACTTCCAAACTATGTTGTTGATGTGAGTGTGCCCCCCCCCCCCCCAGACATCACTCACTGGCAGGGGGTAGCGGGGGGTGCAGGGGGTACAGGGGGTTGTAACTCACAAATATACGGAAACTGGCTTAAATGTACGCAGGAGTTAACTGTCAGCTTAATGTGTAGAGTTGTCAGCATAAAACGAAACAAGGAAGGCAATGACAAACTGGATTTGAGAAGCAAACGTTCATCTTACGCTAGTCAATTCCGCACTTAACTTAGTGCATTTTTTACGAATTTAAGTTACATTTTTAATCAGAACAAGAAAAAAAGCTTACTTTAAGATTTCTTGGAAAAAAAACGTTAGTTGATCCCTATTTATACGACGGCAGAGTTAATTTTATTGTGCATTGATTCAGTACATTAAACAATTAGTCATCAATTATAAATGATAGGAGGAACGAGTAATTTTTGAACTTTTCAGTAGCAATTCCTAATTCATTTAATAAATGTTGTATTCTAATAACGCCTGTTTGTGTTGGCGGTCACTCTGGTCAAATTGTATACTAAATAGGTCAGCTAGTCTATACTAAATGAAACTGCGATCGAGTCGAGGCCACATACCGAAAAAATTATACACCTAATTATGTTTCCGTAAAACCAGCATATCACATACATATACATCTATTGATTAGATATTTTTTTTACATGAGACCGGTTCGACTACAACTTACCTGATGTTAAGCAACGTTGTAGTCTACGATGTTGCGGCCTTACCTAGAAGAAACCGGTTAAATATCTAAAACTTATTCAACTCAACTGCTGACCGAATAAACACAAGTTTATCTGGTTTCTTTCTATCTGGTTAGCAGGAAAGTGTTTTCTTCCGTCGGTGGAAAACAAGTTTATCAAGAAGTACATAATATCGTGTTAGAACCTATGTGTTTTCGTCTCTCACCTCGTAACTTACTATGTTGTCTAGACACAGGCAGTTCTAGTAAAATACCTGTGTAAGACTTTATTTACGTACCGCGGCTTGGAATGGAATAAAAAGTAGATTGAGTCGCTTTCAAAACCTCATAACCTGATCACCTTTTTTATGTGATGCTCACACAATCAAACAGACAAAATATCGAAAAACCGCTGAGACGGGTAGTATTTGTAGACGCCAGTTGTTGTAGGTTGCCATAACGTAAAAAGAACACAAACACACACACACAAGCAACACTGTGATTAAAGACGTCTGTGTGTTGAGTGGAACAAATACTCAAACTAGGCTACCGCAACACACGGGGTGTGCTCGGCGATACAATACAATACATTTATGAATAATTCCATAATTATAGGTCAATTATTAATATTAAGTCAACGGTAATTCAACAATCACAGTTTAAACAAACGACAAGTATAACTTTGGAAACTCGTGGTGAATAGCATTAAATTAGTTACCAGTGGACAGTAGCTCAGCTGGTGGAGGTGATCGCATGATTACCAACGTTAAGCAATTGTTGCCGCGGTCAGTACGCGTTGTATTATGTATTCTGTGATACGCGGATGGGTGATCAAAAAGTGGCATTCCATTTTGGGCGCTTTCGTGCGTCGAACGACACGTTACATTGTAGGTCACTGGCGCTTACCTAATACGATAGTCGTTGATCCATGTGAGAGGTCCTTAGGGCGACTTGATAAACTCTCGACACCAGAGTTGGCCACTCTCATTCAATAAGAAGAAGTTACAAGTAACCTTGTATTAGATACTATCAGACTAGTAAAATAGTTGCTACAGTTTATGCCAGAAGCTGCTTTATGTTATGGAGGAGTATCGTTTTGTTTTATTATCCTGAGAGCGAAACTTTGGGACGAAGACTTTTTACTGTTTCTTGATTGCGTGTTTATTTTACATGAAAAAATTACTCGCAAAAGTAGCTTTGTGTTTACACTAGTGGACGCCCGCGGCTTCGCTCGCATTATTTCAGGATAAAAAGTAGCGTATGTCACTCTTAAGACCTCATACTACCTACATATAAAAAATCATGATGGTCTGTTCAGCTGTTTTTGCGTGAATAGCGTTTAAATAAACTTCTTCTTTATTTCCAATTTGTCATTATAGTCAAAATAGACATTCAAGGTTACATTCATTCGCACCTGGCTGAAAATTGGCATGAATGTTGGGAGCCCTATCATACACAATTTGTCAAAAATCCTCATCAATCCGAAGTGTGGAAAAAAAATTCAAGGACAAAGGTTACAAAAATTGGTTTAATGAGTTTTGCAGCTAAACGGTAAGTTTTATAATAAAAGTAGTTGAGAAAAAATTACTCATCAGGCAATTATCTATAAAAATTGTTCATACACTTTTTTTCCTAAGAATCACCATTTCGGAGATACAGCGATGCAAAATGTTGAAAAAGTTGTATTGTTCATAGTATGCACACGTTTCCGCGCCACCCGTGAGGTAGTGTACGTGGCGCGGTTTTTACGTGGTTTCTGCGGTAGGCCTATTCCACGATCTATTGTGCTTCTGTTGAGTTAAAAAGTTATTGTTTTAAATTGAAAATGGTACTATTGTAAATAACAAGAGGTGTAAGTAATGCGTAAATTGAGAAAATTATTCGTCTGATCGATACTCTTTTAATGGAGCATAATCCATACTTTTAATTAATACCTTTGACCTTGAATATTTTTTTTTCCACACTTCGGATTGATGGGGATTTTTGACAAATTGTGTATGATAGGGCTCCCAACATTTATGCCAATTTTCAGCCAGGTGCGAATTAATGTAACCTTACCCCTATTTTTGGTGCTAATTTGACCGGACTATTAGCCAAGCACCGAACAAACAGCCTCATACATATTATCGCAAGTATTGGCACAATCACTGCACTTACTCCCCGTAGTGGTCATACATCGAGTAGTGATTACCTGCCGTCCTGTGGTCGAGCTTGCGACCGCCAGCAGTGTGTGCTGTGCCAGGAAGATATACATAGTGTGTGTGTGTGTGGTGCACCGCAGACAAGGGGGCGGCTCTTAGGATGTATACTCGATAACTATGTATAGATAATTTTGAACTTTGAATTGTAAATTAAATGTACTTTTAATGGCGTGGCTTTACGGACACGCAACATTTACGCCTAAATATCGATAACAATATAACCACTAGAATAATTTTAATAGAAATATAAATCAATGATACTGAACCCATAGAAAAAAATTCTCACTAGACCTATACTGGCGCACGTTGCATATTTTTTTTACGTGAGATAAGTTTGTGTTTGACTACAGCCTGCCTGCCTTTGCATTGCTGTAACACGCTTACCTAGAAGATACCTATTAGCATCTAGCGGGAATGGTTAGATATACTAGATCCATAGTAGATCTAGTGAGAACCTAATATTATGTAGATTGACATTCCGAAATTTGAAAGCGTTTTTACTAAGATGTAAGACAGGCAAGCCTGTATATAAGTATGTATATGTAGGTGTCGCAGCTGGTTCAGGGAACAAAGCCAATATCTGTAAAAGTTAGCGCCATTACTTATTCACAGCCTCCGCCGCGCCGCGGGGGGCGCCACTGTAGCGGCGCGGGGCTTGGAACATATCTACACATATTATAGAATACAATATTTACTTCAATGTACACCCAGAAATTACAAAACAGAGAAATATTCTTAGATTAAAGTGTTGCAAATAATAAAGCTAAAGAGAGTCAAAAATCTGATATAAAAGATATTCCGGTACAGGCTTCTAGCCAGTGAAGCATTCGATAGATATTCCGGTACAGGCTTCTAGCCAGTGAAGCATTCGATAGATATTCCGGTACAGGCTTCTAGCCAGTGAAGCATTCGATAGATATTCCGGTACAGGCTTCTAGCCAGTGAAGCATTCGATAGATATTCCGGTACAGGCTTCTAGCCAGTGAAGCATTCGATAGATATTCCGGTACAGGCTTCTAGCCAGTGAAGCATTCGATAGATATTCCGGTACAGGCTTCTAGCCAGTGAAGCATTCGATAGATATTCCGGTACAGGCTTCTAGCCAGTGAAGCATTCGATAGATATTCCGGTACAGGCTTCTAGCCAGTGAAGCATTCGATAGATATTCCGGTACAGGCTTCTAGCCAGTGAAGCATTCGATAGATATTCCGGTACAGGCTTCTAGCCAGTGAAGCATTCGATACATATGTAGGTATGTCTTTAACATGGAAACTTATTTCGTTGATCATATTTTCATTTTAAATTCATATTTGTTTGGGTATACCTTAAATCCTTAGAAGAACATGTTTGAGCAGTTTTTTAAAATGTTCGTCTGTTTGTCCGTTTAATAAAAGCTCATAACGGAAAACTTGGCAACGGATCATCTTGATTTTTGGTATGTAGGTAGTGTGAGCTCCCGGAATTATCGTGCAGATATTCTGTTTGACGCGTAAATTTTGTGCTCTTCCAGAGTTCATATGATGCTTTACGTATATATGTCGGCCTTATCGCTTCAAGCGATTAAACCGTACAATTTAAGAGCTGGATGATTCTCTTGTCTAATATCTGAACCAATGATGTAAGTTTGAATGTTTGTTTAAATAAATGGTGCCGAGTGCCAAGGATGGCTGCTCCAAACTTCACCAAACTTTGCCAACAGATAGCAAGTAAATGCCGCACTGAGAGGAATAACTTCTCGAAGCCCGGGATTTAGAACTGGTTATATTTAACTGAGTTCCAAAAAAGGAGACTCAAAATATAACTTAGATGATTTTAGTTCAGTTGCAAGTTGTGTTATTTTGTTCAAATGCGATTATTTTTACCGCGTTTTGATTCACGCGTACTTGTGAATAATGACGCAAAGGGTAAAATTGTCTTCCTGCATAATTTTAATGAACACCTGTTGTTTTTTCGAATTCTCAAAACTTGTTGAATAAAAGGTGTTGCTTTTGAATTACTGAAAGTGAAGACCTTAATCTTATTACCACTTTTATTTATCAGTATCTCTGTATAAATAAATATTATGTGCAATTGTACATAAAAGTTTAGCCTGCGTATTTTTATTCCCAGTACAAACACCCGCAAATAAATAGTGGATTTATTTGCGCATGGAATGCGCGCGGGATTACATCCGAGCTACTAACTATTGCATCATGTGTGCTCGCTCCTATTGGATGCTGGGAACTAATACCATGCTGTGATTGGTCGATATGTTGATGTCATGGAAAAGCCCGTGTTTTTTTATAAAAATAAGGCAAGCGGGTTTGTTTGCGGTTGAATAGTTATCTATGACACTTTCGGAACACTATACTATACACTGTAGCAAATTTACGATGGTCTATCGCTCCTTTGCGATATGAAAGCGAAACGAACTGACCAACATAATACCTAACAAACACACTTCCGTTTCAATAAAATGTTCATCATAGAAGAACAACACCTTTCTACTCTGGAAACTCGACCCAAACTTAAAGTAAAGTACTCCGTAGTAATTATACCTGTAGGGAGGGTTATTTAGTAGGAGGTGTACAGGGACCATTAGGAGCTTTATTTGGACAACCAATTAAAGGCTTACGTTTCCAAATCTAGCTATCTGATAGAGTACTGATCAATATAATTGTTAATATCAGGGCACCCAGAAGCGGGTAAAGGCCTCCTCCTTACTGCGGGTAAAGTAGGTGTACAGCTTTGTAAATATTTGTTGCTTGTTTTTTTCTGTTATGTTGACAGTGAAATATTGTTTTTTGTTATGAATACCGTATGACGGGATCCTCCTGAAAAATTAACATATCTAATAATGAAATATTAAGATCGTCATATCATCAAGGACTAGCTGGGCATAGGTCCCTCTCAAAAGTTATTGAGATAGTAATACTTAATTCTATCAACGCAACGTCTCAAATATCAAAAAATAATACAACTCCAAATCCGCCGCCATTTTGCCAAATTAAGTCACAAAATCTAGTTCCGTTTAAATAAATACCTCCTTGTTTCGTCTCCTCGATATAATAAGTTGGAATGGTTATAAACGGCGGCAGAACCAATAAAATACATTTTGGGAATGAGACAAGAAAAGCCTGGAAATAATTGGATGGCTGAGATCTGTACATTATGTCGAAGAATGCTTGTCTGACTGTCTGTTGGTTTATACCTACTTGTAATGTAGTAGCGAGAGGAGTCGGGCGGGTGAGTATAATGTCGCTGCAACCGGGCTGGGTTGTGAATGAATGTACAAGATTACAAGTGGTTTTATTAGACTTGTGTTGTTTTTGCCCGCAGCTCAGCTAGCGGAGGCAATCGCATGCGATTACCAATGCTAAGCAAAGGTCGACGCGGTCAGTACGCGGATGGGTGACCGAAAAGTGGTATTCCATTGTGGGCGCTTTCGTGGATACGGATGACACGTTAGATTGTAGGTCCCAGCTGCCAGTACGGTAGCCGTTAAGTCATGTCAGAGGCCCTCAGGGCGGCTTTATAAAGTCTCGACACCAGAGTTGGCCACTCTCAACCGACAAGAAGGAGAAGGCTTGTGTTTAGACTCTAAGCTCAGGCAGTCGATTAACATTTCTTATCAATAATAGTTGGTAATTCATAATTGTGAGTAAACTGATCTCAACAGCTTCAATTCGCAAGTTTTATTTAACTGAAATAGGTTTGTTTGCCACAATTTGCCTTATGGTATGGAGCAAAAACCGGTTCGCTGTCGCTATGAATGTTGCTAGCTTGTTCTTACAAGGGATCATGGTATATCATATTTATTTAATCATTACGAATTATAAAAAGAAACTGTTGAAAAGAGACAGTAAAAAATAAAACATATTGTTATTGTTAAACAGCCGGATCAACTCTCCGGCGCTGCGACCGACACACACTCCACTCAATATAAACCTAGACCTTACTCACTCACTCCTCGGGATGTATATTTCAAGTTTACTTCTTCTTTGATGCCTTCAGTACAAAACATGCTAATGAAGGATAGACCAGCAGGGCTATGATGCGCAACACGAGATAGGCTATCTCGTGTATTTTGTCTACGAATATCGAGATATTTAACTATCCCGTCAAATGCTAACATGCACGCACAATTTTGCCGTCAAACATGACAAACTGCGACACACTAAAGATCTGTGGCTCTTAACTCGATTTGAGCTATCATGCGCGACTTGTTATCTCGTTTTTTGACAGTTTGGTGCAGACTAGTAACTCGGCCAAGTTTTTTCGAGCGAGATAAAGAAGTGCAAGCGTGTTGTGGTGTTTTCGTGGTGTTGTGGTTCGTTAAAACAGTTTAAAAGTTGAAAAATTGATTATTTCCTAATGGCGTCGGGATATTATAATTAATTAATTACGATGTACGAAGAGCGAGAGCGAAGAAAAATTGAGAGAAAGGTGATCAGAGACGTCTGTGACCCATTTGACGTCCCAGATGCTGAGTTCATGAGGCTTTGGCGCATAACAAAGCCCATGGCTCAATATCTTGTGGATAAATTGAAGATAGACTTAGAGCCCCAAAATAATAGTGGTTTAGTAGTGGGCCATATATTGCCTTGTTGCTTCTATTACTGAAAGAAACAATTTTATACTGATTATGGCAAATACCTAGAAATAAACTAT
Source organism: Macaria notata (assembly GCA_927399415.1). Lineage (NCBI taxonomy): Eukaryota > Metazoa > Arthropoda > Insecta > Lepidoptera > Geometridae > Macaria > Macaria notata. Next base: position 81,158 of record OV656751.1, read on the forward strand.
ACATGTTCCTATCAGGGCTCTGCGTATCATGTAGTTTAGAGTGTGGTGTCGAGGGAACCTCCCCGTGCAGCGATTTTGTCTCTTTTTACAATCCAAGCAGTCTAGCTGCCTATTCAAACACATTGTTACGATAGGACTGCCTATAAGTACTTACATTTTCCTTGTCGGCGCCGGCGTAGTCATCTTGTTAATTTAGAAATTAGGTATTCACTTGGTATTCACTTTTAAACTTTTGTAATGCTTCAACACTTTCAAAACAATTCAAATTCATCAGTTTTTAAAATGTTGCTATTTATATATTAAAAAAATAACACTTAATATGTGTTTTTTTAACTTTAAAAAAAATATATGTTCATTGTTATCATTTACTTATCAATTTCAGAATATTTACTATCTTAATCCATTATTATGATTTAAACATAATATTAAAAAATGAAAATAAAATGTACCAACAGAGAAAATAATATTATTCAGACTGGAAACTATCAACTGTAATAAATCAGCCTGCCTAAGTACACATTTTACCCTTTATTTTCAAAAGCGTTTGCAAATATTGTCTCCTAAAATAATTTAAATAAACCGTGCGATATTACAAATTGAAGCGATAACTGTAACTTTCACTTAAAACATGGCAACTTTAGAAAAATACATTATTTAATCGCGTTCATAGAAAGTTCATATAGGCAAAATTGAATTAACTAAACCGAATAAATATGGCTACATTAAATCACCGGGCAACACTGATTTCTCGACGGGAGATAGGTAAGTCGATGACGCCTATTTTCTCGATCACGGCATGCATGTTAGAGTTTTCGGCAAAATACTCGACGACGACTAATTTTCTCGTCTCGATACAACATATCTCGACGTTGCGCATCATAGCCCTGCAGGGTCTTTCTGATCCAGTAAATTAATAGGGCATGGCAGCCATATAAACTAAAAGTTTAAGATTAAGTTTTTAATTACTATTATTAGTATAAGTAACTGTTTGAGAAATTAAACCAACTTCTTTTTATGCCTAAAGACAGGTAACACACATTTCAGTAATATGGAAGGTAAATATTTAGTCTGCATGGTAATCTTAAAAATTAAGGCAACATTTATCCTACTGACAACGTTAAGTATATACAGAGTAAAGTATTTAGTGGGTTTATGTGTTTTCATAGCTCAATCATTTCAAAGTATATGAAAGCGTCTGAATAACTTGTTTAGAAATACTTTGTTGTTTTCACTGAAGTTAAACGGGACGGGGTCGGTGCCTCTTCGACGTTCATTTCGAGTGTAATGAGTGTACGTAAATATGTACATAAAATAATATGACACATTTTAGCTTCCGTTACACTTTAGAGTAAGGGTTTTAAACAATTTTTGAGTGTAACTGACCAAACAAAAATCCGTAGTAGGACCTGGGCGCCCACCACGATGTATATGCCCAAGAGAACTCCCCTAACGAATTAATTCTGAGGGGAACTCACGACCCTCAGTCATGAGGAAATACGACTCAAGACGTACATTCTAAAAAACTTCCCATTCCTATTTTTAGAATAAAGTAGAAACAGCGTACTTTAAAATGTATTTGGATTTATTCTACTTCTCTTTGTCTATCTATTTAATTATCATAATTCATACCATTAAAATAAAGTGTTGGTTTGTCTGTTTGTTTCGACATCATGCCGTGGCGTAGCGACGGACCATCTACGTTTAGAATAGTAGATAGTATAGGACTCATATTAACGTTTTTTCTGAAACAAAGAAAAGAAAGGCACGGAAATTCACTAAGTATGCCACCAACCACTAAGTAGACAATCCATACATATTATAAAGCTGAAGAGGGTCAACAATCTGTACAAAGCAGATATTTGAATAAAAGTTTGGGCTTTAAATCGATAGTACAACACGATTCAGTAGTTTTTTTATAATTTTCTGTCTGTTTATCTGTGTATCTGTTTAAAAGGTTCATAATGCAAAACGACTGAACGTGTCATCGTGGTATTTGGTATGTAGGTAGTAGGATATCTTAGAAGTGTCCTAGGCTACATTTTATGCAGATATAATGCAAGCGAATCCGCAAGCGTCAACTAGTTATATCATAAATGTCAAGTTCTAGTTACCATAGAAAATATAATTCGGTTCGTCGTTAATTAAAATTCTTCATCAAAGATCCGAAGGCAATTATTTAATCCCGGTTTCTATTGTAAGGTTCAATTAATTTGATGGGCATTCCTTCATTTTGCAAGTCTAATGTTGGCTGTAATAATAACATTTGGGTTTGAATTACAAACTCCGTACAGTTTTACTGGGAAGCTGGGAACCGAAGGCAATCTGAGCAAAGTTACTGTTGAAAATAATTTCGAAATGTTAACGGAGAATATGTATTTAAAATATTATTCTTTTCTCCTCCTTTCTGTAACTAGCCCGATTTTGATGCAGTTTACTTTAATTTGTTCAGTAAAGTGACAGTAGATTTAAGTAGGTTTTTTTTTTAAATAATGATTATATTATTTTATTGTAAAGACATATAGAGTGATATGCTTTAATCGGGGATAAAAGTATATAACATAGATTAGTTGTAACTAATTCAAAGGTTAGCCAGTAGTAGGTAATCTGTGCAAAGGTGAATGAATGTTAATCTGATTGGAGGCCGCCCGCAGATAGTGATATAATGTCAGCCGGGTGTTTGATGTACGACGTAACATCTACGGGGTATAAATAAGGATTAGCTTGAGTAGCCTGATTGGAATTAGACATTTTGATTTATCATTCTTATGTTATCATTGGAAGAAGTTGGGGCAAACCTTTGTCCAGTAGGACGGTATAGGTTATCTATACATATAATAAAGCTGAAAGTCAAAAATCTGAGCAGAGAGGATTTTGGAAAAAAAATAAAAAAGTTTGAATATACTTTAAATCCATAAAAGAACACCTTTCAGCAGATTTTAGATTTTTTGTCTGTTTATTGTAACGCTCATAACGCATACACGACTGAACAGACCTTCATGATTTTTGGTATGTAAGCAGTATGAAGTCTTAGAAGTATCCTGGGCTTCATTTATCTCAAAATAACGCGAGCGAAGCCGCAGGCGTCCACTAGTTGCTAAATAAAAAATACTACCCATCTAAGGATGCAGCTCAGATCCAAAATGCTATCATGTCTCGTAGACAATCGATGTATGTTCCACCGTGTGTATAATGCCCCCCCGCACCCCGTGCCTGCCGCCTCCCGCGCCGCGCCGGCTCGAGCGGGATTTGATATTGTTACCTAGGGATGGGGCATTAACCATCGATGGATTAGAGTATCGATAGAGGTCTGTGATGTGGACTGGTGATGATAGTATCGATTTTTCCTAACTTTCAAAAATCAAACTTTAATTCAATATTAATTATTATTATTAGTGCCTTAGTGAAATATTCGTGTAAAATATTTTCATTATTGATGCATTCTAGTAGTTTGGTTCTATTTTGACGGATTAAAACTAATAAATCATTCACACACACCTAAAAACAACCACCTGTTGTTTGAAGCCAGTTAAGGAACATTCGCAGCAGAAAAACACCATAATATATTGCTCCAGAGTTTCATTTAATAAATCATTAATTCTTTATCATATGCTTTGATAAATTTATTGAAAAACAAGTCTTGACTCATTGAAGTAAGGATTTGCCTATTAAAAGAAGGTCCTTATTCTCTTACTTATATTTTATCTCTTACCTTAGAGTTTACACACATATTCAACTTAAGAAAGAAATGTTAGGTAATATGGCAGATTTAACAACAACAATTGGACCAAAAAAAAACATAAGTTTGCCACAAGACAGCCCAAACTCAGCATAATGCTGGCTGTGTGAAAGCAATCAGCGCTCCTTCGTTGGGGCTGGCTTTACTATTTTTTTTAACACGAAATAGGCTTCCGTTTGACTATATTCTGCCTGATATTTAGCACCACTATAGTCTAAGATAGACAAGCGTGCTACACGCTTGCCTAGAGGAAACCGAAACCTATTACAAAATTTACAAAATTTGTATCGATATCATGTTTCTATCGATAGCGGTCCACCCCTACTCGTAGGTACATGTACCACAGTAGAGGTGACAATGGGTCAATCTAATCACTAATGGAGGCTCGATAATCTGCAATTTGGCCCTTTGTCCGACCCACAGGGCTGATACTCGACCTTTGTTGGGCTCCTTCCGAGTCATTAGATACATGATATTTACTTACGATGTTTTAGTATTATTACGTGCTTGAGTATTTCTAGTCAAATAAGGAGTCTATTATGTTTGAAGTAAGGTGTAGTAGAGCGAAATAACGAGTCTATTGAATTTGAAGTTAAATATCTTCTTCTTCTTATCTTAACGTGTCATTCGACCCACGGAATGCCAATTTTTGTCCACCCATCCGCGTACTGACCGCGTCGACCTTTGCTTAACATTGGTAATCACATGCGATTGCCTCCGCCAGCCGAGCTGCGGGCGCTTCAGTAAAAGATAGTTAGTAACGAGAGTAACATGAGATAAGAACTTTAAATTGATAGTCAAAGCACCGAACATATAATATAACTTACAAAACGCAACGAGTTTCTAAGTCTTACATACATTAAACTAGTCTCGATACTAGATTCATTAGATTCAAAGTTCTTATTTTATGTACAAATGAACGAAAACTTATATTATCACCCTTCTTTTCCCTTACAAATCATAGCAGGACTCGTGAATTAAGATAATAATATCCGTGCTATACTCGTAATAATATCTAAGATCCAATTCAGGTCATCCATACCCGGCTAAGATCACCCTACACCCGGATAAGGCGACCCGACATGGTAAAGTCACACATTAGCCGGGTATAAGGTCACTAAAACAATACATCGAGCGGGGTTGTACCCTGGATGGACCCCGATTGATTGAATTTGTCTCACACTCTCTGAGTCTTCTTGGATATAATCTATACAAATAATACCAAGTGTGTCAAAAGTGACAGTACCAAGATTTATTTAAGTTGACATATTGTATGATTACATACCTTTTATTATGTTTGTCATGATTTTAATAACAAAAATGTTCATTATTTTATTAATAAAACTAGACATATGTAACTTCTAAAATTGTATAAAAGTTAAATGTTATAAATTCAATTTGACGAGATATTGTAATTTGTGTAGCATATTTTATGATATTAGTACTTATACCTATGTTACAACTTTACATTATCAATAAAGGTTCTTTATCTTTATCTTTAATAAAGCTGCAGAGGGTCAACGAGAACAAATAAAATAAATGTTTTTGGTTATTCTTACTATAAATCGATATCAAAATATGCTTCAGCCATTTTTATATTTTTTGTCCGTTTACCTGTTTCTCTGTTTATTTAAATGCTCATCACACCCTTGACCAGGCCTACCCTGGTTGATTGAATTTGTCTCGCCCTAAGACCACTTTGGAAACTATATGAGCTTCGATTGGCCCCGAATGGAGCCATTTTAGCGCTCGTTTAGTTTTACCTGATTCTATATCAAATACAATCGTTCTATTTGTAACGGCCTCTTTCTAATGGCTGATAGGGACGTGCCAGACACGTCTTAACAGATTAAATTTGTAGATAAATTCGGATTATTTTAGACATCAATATAATTAAGATAGATAAAAAATTGTTCTTTAGTTGTTTAATGAATCAAATATATATATTTTCTATTTGTCAGTTTTTATAGTATGTCTTGTGTATTTTTTTCTAAAAAAAATAGACTTTATTTTATATTCTTCAGCTAATAATAAGTGATCAATTTAGTATTAGTTACTAAACCAAATTTCATTGTTTATTTCTATATATAGCATTGTTATAACAAACACCAGATACTAGGAATATACGGAATCAAAAGAAAAAAATGTTACCGTTTTGCTACAATAAATGACAGTTTTATATGCTGCAATTCTAAATCAAAACAAAGTAGGTAGTTTAATCATTATAAAGTTTATGTATGTCAAAACATATTGTATATAATTATATATTGTAGTGTAAGTTGTATATCAAAAAGCTTGCATTATTATTTATGCACGTCATCAGAGATCGTCCAGTGTTGGACGAAAGCCTCCTCCAACTGTTGCCACATGTCTCTGTCCTGTGCTGTCCGGGTCCACAACTAAACTACACCTTCATCGTACCTAAATGAAGCGCTAACCTCAGTAACCCCTCGTACTTGAGGCGCGCTCATCTCAGCTGTAACACACTAACATGACGTGAGCTCACATCTACACGCACGTCACTTACAAGTCATACGAGCAGGATGTGGCATAAAGCTTCTTTATAGAGTGGCCGACTCTGGTGTCGAGACTTCATCAACATGGCTAATCGGCTGCCGAACTAGACAAACAGCCGGGACCTACAGTTTAACGTCTCGTCCGACCCACGAAAATGAAATTGTGATTAATAATTTAAATACATGCGTATTGTTTTGTGGAAGATGCTAGATGATTGGATGCTGGAACAATACTAGAGTTACATAGGCTATGGGATAATCAGTTAAATCTGTAGATTACGCGCTTACCAAACGTCTCGGGTTCATAATATTCCGATGTTACAAAAAGCTGTAACTTTCTTAGTTCATTACTAATAGCCAAAAGGGTTTTTGCTTTTTAGCGTATATGAGAGATATATAATTTTAAGGCTGTTGAATCACGGCCAAATACAATTTCGGATGCAAATTGTTGCAAATTTAACCAACATGTTGTTCAAATTAATTAAACTGGTAGTTGCTAGTGTGTATTTAACTTTCATTTCTAGTACCTATACTAAATCCTTGTTAAGTTACTCCTTAATATTTCAGCGGAGTAACTTGCCGCAACTTTGCCATTACTTAATGAAGGTCCCAGCGCTAACTATCACACGCGCGACGTGCTCTAATGTCACCTTTACTGGGGTCGGGGTGGTGCTATGGGGGTAGTTTTGATTAAATTACTCATTCTATGACGTCATCATACAAAGACATAACATTTATACATGAGAAAGTTGGTGTTTGTGTGGTTTCTTGATTTGGATTAAATTTGTTGTGGATATGGATGCTGTATTAACACATATTTTCAACCGACTTCCAAAAAAGGAGGTTATCAAGTCAAGTCTTCTGAAAGATTTTTTTGTGGGGATGTTACGCGATTACTCCGTTGTTTATCAACCGATTTCGAAAATTGTTTTTTTATTCGATGAGGATAGTTTCTGAGATGGTCCCATAAAAATTGTTTTTCATTTTGGTTCAGTTGACAAAATCGAATTTTTAAGTTTTTGTTGGTGACAACTCTCCTTCGGTTACTGAAGAGATACTGAGGGTCAAACATGAAAAGAAAAATAGTAAAGTGTTTGACTTGGAATTAGCTCTAAAAATAAATACTGAATGTATTTATTGAAGCGTATTTTGTATCGCAAACACCGTACTCGACAAAGATGTTTCTGAAAGTATTAAAGTACAGGCCTCCTCTTTTACGCCGATAATCCCTATCTTGCCCTCTTGTATAGTATCGAGTACAAACAGCAAAAATGTTCCTGCCAGCTCTGTGTGTTTGTATCACGAGATCAGATTAGATAAATCCAGGGCGAGAAGGATAATCTGCTTGTTCCGCACTTACTGCGTGTGTATGTATATATGTGTACTATATAGTGGACAAAAGGTCCACTGGGTTTCATCCTGATCTGTTGAAGGTTGCTTAACCTCACATGCCTCATACTTACATTGTGTAAATAATACGGAGAAAAGTTTATTCAAAAACCTTACTATGATATATTATGACCGTGATAAAATTGTTTATTTGAACTTTAACAAGGTGTATGTACGTACAGTCTTTTTCTTCTTCTTATCGAATGAGAGTGGCCAACTATGGTGTCGAGAAGTCATCAAGCCGCCTTAAGGGCCTCTGACATGGCTGGACGACTGCCGTACTAGACAAACAGCCGGGCCATTTAACGTGTCATTGGCTGTACAGTAAGAAAGAAACATTAAATGATAACATGTACATTAAGTTAAGCATCTCATCTTAGGCATAGCGTTCCATCCTAGACCGTAATGATTGCTTACCATCAGGCGAATTACGGTCAGGTGCAAACTGATTTCTTGTAAAAAAAAGCTTTTGCTCACCGTCGGGCAAACAATGGTCAAGTGCAAACCCGTTTTAATAAAAAGACAATTGAAAAATTTCAATGTGAAATATACGTCCATGTTTAAAGGTAAAACAAGATGGCTGACATCGTCTCTCATGTAATGGCGGGTAGATAACATAATAATTCATGCTCGGTTCATTACTCCGCCTCCGCTGATATAAGAATGTAACGACCTTACTTGTTTTAAACTGAGGTAGAGTTATTGGACAGCAGTATTTATACTGTGGTCAGCAAACAGCGATTGTACGATTAAATAGATTACTTATAGTTCACAAATGTTTATGAGATGCTAATCCCAAATAATTTAATCACACAATGCAAAGTCACAAATTGAGATACTTATGATAAAACACTTTATCTATACATATAATAAAACTGAAGAGGGTTAAAAATTTGAACATACATAAATAAAGGTTTGGGTATACTTTTAATCCATTTAAGATAACACATTTGAGCTGTATTTATAATTTTTGACTGTTTATCTGTTCATTTAAACGCTCATAACCCAAAAACGGCTGAATGGATTGTCATATTTTTTGGTATGTGGGAAATATGAGGTGTTAGAAGCCCATAGGCTACTTTTTATCTTAAAATAATGCGAGCGAAGCCGCGTGCGTCCATTAGTCATACATTAAATTTTCTCAAATTTTGTTGACATTTAAGTTTATTTGTGTTCAATAAATTTATATTAATTTAACTAAATATATGAATTTCAATTTCAACGGAATGTGCCACATACAATTAAACGAGTTCCGTACCTTGTTAATTAAGTATTTGCATCAAGTTTCAGTGTTTTAATTACTTTCTTTACGAGCAGTTGATTCAAACTAAACAGTATTTTTATTATCACTCAACCTTTTTTTTGGTCAGCTAGTTTAAGAGCTAGCTGACTAAAAAAAGTTATATTTTACAATATTGCCATCCTAACCACCAAACCAGCTGCCCAAGAAAGCGCTGGTTTATTGAAAATGCAAACACAATCCCCTAATTAGGCGGCACTGTCGGTGGGTCCCCTCCGCTGACTTACAATATATTATATTATATCTCTCTTTATGGACCATTATATACGTGAGTGGACACTCGCCGCTCAAAACCATAACTTTGAAGATGAAACATGGCGGCTTAAGTTAGCCAAAGCGAGTGTGGCTCAGCGGTTATTCAAGTGTCTGCTTTTCATCCAAACGTACCTTAGTTCAAATCCGGCCCTACACCAATGACTTGTATTGTTATGTGTGGATTTTTACAAGCGGCGAAGTAAAACATTTTGAAGAAACCGATATGTTTGAGGGCCACAAAATTTGACGACATGTATTTTCCGTGGAAGGACCTGGACGCCCATCACGATGTATCTGCACAAGAGAACTGCCCTATCGAATTTAGCAGGGGAGTCACGACCCTCAGTCATGAGGCAATATGTTTACGTGCGGTTTGTTAGTAGAAATCCCATTGAATTTAATCACGCTTAAAAAGGTTACAAAATAACAACGACAACAAGAGCAACGAATAAACCGAAAAGCCAAACCAAAACACCTACTTATATTCAATTACTACTAAGTCAAACACCCACAATGTCACTTTAAATAAACATATACACACTCCCGCCCGCGACTCCGGTTGCTATTTAATTTGCTTCCACGTAACAAATTCCCGCATTATGGTGTAATTGCCAACCTCTAATGTAATGGAGTTCGGTTCATGTTGACAGACACCGCACGAGTTTGTTATTATATAGATGAACATACGAGATTAATTGTTTTAGATATTTGTTAGTGTAATATGTTTATACTCTAAACCAGTTAAGTAATTTGTTTGAACAGTGTTATAAGAGCGATATGTCATAACATCCGAAACGCGTAAACCATTTACGCGATTTACACGTGAGTGAAAACCGTTTAGTTAATCTGTTGATATGTTTTGAAGTGATTTTGCATCATTGTTGTCATTGCTACGACTTTATCCCCTGACTTATATATACGAGGCCACCATATGTCACCCGAAAACGCTTTGCGCTTGGAAAAATGCCTACAGTTGCTTTTTCGCATGCCATTCCACGCCGTAATAACATGAAAGCAAGGGCGAGCATCGCGCGCATAGCTCCGGCCGACGAGTGTTGTCCACACGCAAACAATTTTGCACAATTTGAGCAGTTTTGTAGACGTTTTTGACGAAATAAATTCGTATAAAATCAGCAATTCAGAGTATTCTATTTATGGCTCTTTACTCCTCTAAATAATAACATTATTTTTTAGATATAATTAAATTGGTTTAAATTTCTGTACTACTTTTGGAAAAAAAGGTGAAAAATATTTCAAAACAACTATTTTTCAAAAAATAAAACTAGCGAGCGAAGTATACGTAATCGTGTTTTGGCGTCTTTTATTGTCTTAACACTGAATCAAAATTATATAAACTGGAAAAAAAATTAGCTCCATCTTATATACTTCTATTTTATTTGATTTTTATAAAATGTCGATTTCACATAGCACCCCGCGTTAAGTCATTGTATAATCTATCTGTACCTGTGATAGAGGTAAAAAGTGTCAAAAGGGAGTTTATTTATTTACTTTATTTATTTTACTAGTCATTGCAGATATTCGAAAAATTAAATGCAGTACACCTTCCAACAAGACAAAGAACAAGTTTGTAGAACTTTTGTTTGTTTAGCAGTTTATATAAACGCTCATCTCGCAAAAACGCCTGAACAGATCATCATGATTTTTGCTATGTAGGTAGTACGAAGGCACGGGAGTGACATATGCTACTTTTTACCCTCAAATAATGCGAGCGAAGCCGCGGGCGTCCACTAGTCTCTAATACATGTAATGTAATAGATGAACTCCTGTATTCCCCTGTGTAGATCCATCTCACGTCAGATCAGGTAGTTCCGTGCTTCATGTGATGGAACTAGATCACCTGCCAATTTGTCGAGGTATATTGCTACTGCTGATTAAGTTCTCTAATAGCTTGCTTGATTTATTATGTCCGTTGAGCGATTTAATTGTAGAAATACTAGCGAATAAGTTGTAAAATGTCATAGAATTTAAATGGTTATAAGGTAGTAATTATTATTAAAAACATGGAGTGTCACTAACTAATTAAGGATCCTGCAAACACTTTTAAACCACATAGGCTGTTGACATACATAATTCTTTATGGTTCACCAAAATGTTTGGACATGGGACGGCCTTATCACCTTAGTATGAATGTTAGCTAAGAGTTTTGAACCTTCATATTAATATTCATTACTGTAATCTAAGATGAAGACGTACAAAGGTATTCAATCTGGATGATTTTTTTGCTTAGCCACTATTATGAGGCTGCATGTGTGCTACGAGGCAGAGTGCAAGGTGGCAGTATTAGAAGGTCGCGGCTGAAGGGCGATCGATACCCCGCCACCCGGCCGGCCGGAGCGAGGCGACCAGGCGACCACGCGGCGGCGGACACATCTGCCCCCTTAGACAAGAGACTTCTTTAGTGAGCGTACTGACGCTCGCTTATGGAATAGAAAGACCAATGTATGGGAGTGACGTAATATTTCCCCCGCAGAGCGCGTCGCGATGACAATCCCATACGTTGCTCTTTCTATTCCATAAGCGAGCGACAGTACGCTCATTAAAAAAACTTCTCTTGTCTAAGGGGGCTGAGTACTACACATAATCAGATGTTAGATGAGATTTGAAAGTAGACTCAACTTATTTACGTGTGTTTTTTTGTTCTAAAATATTTTTTATTTTTTCTGCTTTGATTTAGACACCAAACAGAAAAATGGTGGTCGAGATTTGAAAAGATGATTGACGAATAATTTCTTGTTGTAAAGTACATTTTTTCTTTCTTGAAGAATCCCGTGCATTTCTTTAAGACTCAAAAACTATGACGTATTTAAATGTCAAATTTTTGCATCCAAATAAAATTCTCTTCTCTAGAAACTTAAAAGTAAAAGTCAATTTTGTTGTTTTCATGAATGAATTAAGTTTATGGTCTTCTATGTGAATTTACATATTTCTTAAAGGTTAAGGTTTCCACTTTAGAGATAAGGTCGCCCAATATCTGTTTACCACATTACCTCTCTACCTTTTTTTGTAGTTTTATGCTTTATTTTGGTGTATAATAAAGTATAAGTACTTATATGACTTGATTTGAAAACCATAATATTTATTGAAGGTTATCTATCGAATGACGAACAACGGTATCGTTTTATCCGCTTTACGATGTGTACACAAAAATAAACAACAATGCAAAATTCCATTATATCTCGTTCTCCACTAACTCCCTCTAATACTACAAAATGGTAATTCGCTGACCCCCATTATGAAAGCTGGTAATTGGTGGTAGTTTATGGTAATTGGCAACTCGCCCGGGGGATGTATCGCCATTACCACTGAGAGGCTTATGCTAAGGATTGCAGTCGTTATATCTTGTGGAGGACATTATTTTAATGGAAGGCGATTCGATTGAAATTTATAAATGAAGTTTTTAGTTTGTATAGGTACCTACGTATGGAATTTTATTGTGTGTAAAGTAATTTTGACCGGTTTAAAAAAACATGTTTGGCTTTCATAACAAAGTAATCAATACTATTTGGGTGAATGGGTATGCTGGTTATATCTGAATTGGCACAGTAATGAGTTAATATAGGTACATACACAAAAGCAAAATATACCTCTACGTGTACATAATAGTTACATTAATTCATGGAATATTATTATGTATTCATATGCATTCATTGATAGGGTCAATGAATGCTCCATAAAAAAATTTAAAGCCCGCTTGCCTGATTATATTCATTAATATAATATTTGAAGTGATGGCTTCCTAGGGAGAGCTCGCCCCGCACTCCGCAGGCACCACCATCCAGGTGGATCCACCGAGAGGCCTCTCTGGACAAGAAATGGTGCCTTTCTTGTCCAGAGAGGCCCCTCGGCTCCCAAGACCGGCTTTGAAGAGGTGTACCAGCTACCCAGCGGGTCGACAAGGGCTGGAGATGATGATGACAATGATTAAATAATGAAAGCTACGAGTACGAAAAAACACTGTAAAAACGTTTGTAATATAAGAAAAAAAACGTTTTCTTATTTCTTTACTTTATTAACAGTTGCAATACAATACCCTTCTTCCATCACAATATCTTCAGCCCGCTGTGACAATAGGACTCCCTTCCCTCGGCCGCCATCATTACAGCTAACGAGGCAGGTAATGCTGTTACTAATCATGACGCGATACCAACGAACAACTCATACGATAGAAACGTCACTGAGACAAACAATTATTCCACCAGTTGGTCAACCGCTGCCTGTGGACTAGAGCCATTGTCCAGAGGCAGCGGTTGACGATCGAAGTTGGGAATCACCAATAAAATATTTCTACAAGGTGGTGTACTATTGCCAGTTTTTTTTTAAACTTGGCAGGTATAAGCTTGACTACAACGCGCCTGATTTTAAGCAATGTTGTAATATACATACATCTAGCGCGCTTGTCTAGAGCCTAAGTCTAAGCCGGTTCACTCTCGATTTTGGCCGTAACCCTTTAGAGACGACAAAAATAAAGTATCTTGTATTTTTTTTACAAACGCAACCGCGACTAAGAATTCGCCGATTTTTGACATCGCAATCACGAACAAGCTTTGTATACGAGAGTAAATATGGTATGTAGGGAGATAAACGTGGAAGTATTTTCAACGCGACATTTTTGAGGAGTTACAATTCTGTAGTTTCATTTATTTGTAGATTCTGTAACACAATGCTGCCGCGAAGAGAACACAAGGTTGTTACTGCCGCCTTTAATCAGAACAATCGACTGAACGAAATGAACTCAATGATGGTGCGTCGTAATGTAGTGGTTTACTGCCTTTGTTGAATGAAACTGGTTCATTTATCAAATGTGACAATGTTTTAAGTGACGAAGCTCTTGTGGCTGAACAGAGTGTGGTATTCGTTTGCAATTACCGAAGTCAGCAACTATTATGTCATGCTTTTTCTGAAAATTTAAGAACGATCAAATCGGTTCCTTTACTCGTTATAAGGCCGCGGTATTACTAACGTTTTCTAAATTATATATTATATATCAAAATTAATTCGAAAAATAAAACCCGACTTCAAGTCTGTACTTTCTAATACAGACTTGAAGTCAGTTTTTGATATTTTTAGTAACTTTCTAGTTACTAAATAATTTATTTTCATTTTTGCGACTTAAAAATTCAGAGTTGGGAGTAAAGAATCTACCAAATTATTGAAGCTTACAATCCCATAAGTAATCAGTAATATTTGTTGTCGGTGTGTTTCTCATCTACATGTTATTGACTCTAAACTATTTTAACATAGATATTAAACAATGTATTTAACTTACTTTAGAGTTTCGTTAGTGTGCAAAATGAAACATACAAATGATATTTCATCTGTTGCAGGTATTGCTCGACTCCCCAGACCTGCCCGCACCAGCAAGTAGTGTGGTGCTGCCGCCGGCAGGTGGGCTGACCTCAATACTCACTGTAACCTGCTCGGTGGAATCACTATGTTTAAGCCGTCGCGGAAAACTGACCGTGGATAAACTGTTGTATTTAGCTAAATTTCATACAATGATAGAATGTATTTTTTTACTTGATAGGCTCACGCTTGACTACAACTCGCCTGATGTTAAGAAACGTTGTAATCTACGCTCTAGCGCGCTTGTCTAGAAGAAACCGATTCACTCTCGACTTGAAGACCGATAAATTTTATAGTTAAAAATTAATATATAAAATTATGACACGTTCTGTGTAATTAATTTAATATGTGATGTATGACTGCTAAAATGGCGGATTGAGTATAATACTTCTTCAGAAACTTAACTAGTAGAAAACTATGGCTACGGCTAAGTTTAGAAAGAAAGAAAGAAAAACATTTATTGTAGCAGATCAAATAAGTACAAGCAAGAAATATATAAATATATACCTATACTTAAAACTACTCAAATAAAATACATATTTGCCACAATACAAACCCAACTCAGCATAATGCTGGCTCGTAGCAACCAGCGCTGGTCTTTCGTTGGGGTTGGTGATGACGTTTAGTTTATATGCATTTTTTAATATTTCATGAAATGAAATGAAATGAAATATATTTATTTGCTCGAATATTGTCATACATTGATGTTAAAATTATAATATTGAATCAAATATTCTGCCGATAGGCGTACAAATATTATGGTTAGTGTAATAGTTATTAGGTATACTTACAATTATATTTTTTCTTCTAAAAAGTCAATTAATTTGTAATAACATTTGTCAAGCAAGTAATCAAACAACTTTCTCTTAAAGCTACTCCACTTCAATTCCTTAATATCATTGGGTAATTTATTGTAAATAGTAATAGCTATGCAGTTTACATTCTGGCTGGTTACTTTCAACCGTCGTATTGGATTAGTTAACACGTTTTGTCGACGCCTGCCTCTGTCCCGGCCAGTAACGTCACTATTTGCCTGAAACAGGTTACTGTGTTGGCGCACAAACATACATATTTCATATATATAAAGACATGGCAATGGGAGAACCCTATATTTTTTAAAAAGGGGCGTGCAGGGGGCTAGGTAGTGTGCACCACTTAATGCTCTTATGCATTTTTTTTGGACCCTAAAAGCTTTTTCACAATCTACAGAGTTACCCCAGATTATCAAACCATACCGCAACTGGGAGGATACATATCCGTGGTATGCATTAAGGGTCGCTTGTAAAGTTGCTACACGGCGTAGACGACCTAATACATACACATATTTCTGTAATTTAGAGCAGACTTTTTCTATATGTGCTTTCCAATTACAATATTTGTCAATGATAACACCCAAAAATGTTGTTGACTCAACTTGCTCCAGGGGTGTACCTTGATATGATATATTTAACGAGACAGGTTTCTTATTTGTAGTTAGAAATTGAACAGCTTTAGTTTTGCCTAGATTTATGCATAAATCATTGTGTTGAAGCCATGTTATGACTGATTCTATAGCATCATTGATGTCTTTTTCAAATTTATTTACTTCATTACTACCTCCTTCTATTAGAAGCGTGGTGTCATCGGCGTATAAAACACATTTGTGATTTGCTATTATATTTGGAAGATCATTAATGTAGATTAGAAATAGAAGTGGGCCTAAGATGCTTCCTTGTGGGACTCCACGCTTATTTAGTTTGTATTGTGATTGGTGAATAATTTTGGTTTGACCTTTCAAAGATGGTATCTCGACGCATTGTGTTCTATCCTTTAAGTAACTTTCTAACCATTTTAAGGCTATTCCTCTAATGCCATATTTTTCTAATTTAAATAATAATAATTTATGTCGGACAAAATCAAATGCCTTTGACATGTCAAGAAATAGAGCCGCAATTGTTTTTTTCCTATCAAAACCATTCATAACTGTTTTTACCAAGGAAAAACATGCTAGTGCAGTGGACATGTTTTTTCTGAACCCATGCTGTTCCGCTTTGAGAATGTCGTGCTTAGATAAGAAGCTTGCGATTTTATTATGCATGACCTTTTCAAACAGTTTTGAAATGACTGGGATGAGCGTGATGGGACGGTAATTGTTCATGTCATTTTTATCTCCCTTTTTGTAAAGTGGTTTTACTATTGATCGTTTTAGACGTGATGGGAATAAGCCTTGCTCTAGAGATAAATTAAGTATGTGGCATAAAGGACCTGAAATGAATTTAGAGCAAGCTTTTAACATTTTTGTGTTGATACCATCAAAACCGGTTGCATTTGTATTATTAAGAGACATTATTATTTTACACACATCATATTCATCAACTGGAGTCAGAAAAACGGATTCAGTATTGCTCAATATCTTGTAAGGATAATTACTAGTAATATCAGCATTTGCTTCGTCATTATTGTCAATATTGGATGTCAGATTTATAAAGAATTCATTAAATAAATTAGCGATGTCATTGGGATTATCATATAAAATGTCATTAAGTTGTATGGAATCAATATTTGCTTTTTTATCATCATTACTCGTAGTCTTTTTTATAATAGTCCATGAAGCTTTGCAAGTGTTTTTGGCATTATTTATATAATCAGTGTTATTTGTACGCTGAGCGTTGTTAACACATCTTTTGTATATTCTACTGTAGCGTGTATATGTTAATTTATTTCTGCGCTTATTATCCGGTGATAAATGATATTTCAGATAAAGTTTACGTTTTACTATAGCTGACCTTTTAAGTCCTTTCGTAAGCCATAGATTTTTGACAGGTTTTTCTGTGATTTTTACTTTAAGTATAGGGAAACACAAATTATAAAATAGCATCAGAATATCATGAAATTCATCAAAGGCTGCATTTAATTCTTTAATTTCGTATATATCTGAAAAGGATAAAGATGAAAGACTGGATACAAATTTATCAATATTGTCCTGGCTAAAATCTCTTTTATAATCAAACCAAAATGAACGTGGGAGCTTTATTTTTTTGTTTTTATCTAATTCTAATTCCATAGTTAATAATTGGCCAGTTTCGTGATCTGATAGGGCTAGAACCCGTATATCAGCTGATATACTTTCCAAATTGCTCGCAATTAGGTCTATGCAAGATTTACCTTTACGTGTAGGCTTAGTGATATGATTTGTTATATTGTGATTTTTTAAAATAGCTGTAAGGGTCTTAGAATGATTTGTTATATCCAACATGTTAATACTCCAGTCTCCACACAAGATAATTCTTTCATTGCCAGTCTTTAATATTTTTTTAACAATAACGATAATTTTTTCAGGAAAATAGTGGCATTACTTTTTTTTGGTATTCTATACAGGCACACAATAAAGAGACTGAGGGGAATAATCTCAGCTGCACAGTATTCAAAATTATACAATATAGGGTCAATAACATTTATTTGTTTACATTCAAATGATTTCTTAGCCAAAATACAGGTTCCTCCACGTTTTTCGTGAGGTCGTGAGAAAGACGCAACAACATTAAAATTTTGTAAATTCACATTTGATTCTGTTCCTCTCTTTATATTAGTTTCGCTGAAACACATGAAATCTACATTTATATTATTTGTTGCTAATTCATCTAGGGCAATTTTTATATCATCTTGTTTATTGATTAAACCTGCTATATTTTGATTAAGTAGAGTGTATTTGCCTTTCTTCGCGAAAAAACTGCTTATTTTTGCATGTAACATCATTTTTTTCAGAGTTCTGATTTTTGACACGAGAGAAGAAGTAGGGTATTGTTCCTTTTTTTTCAGTTTCAGAATGGGTTTTTTGTGTTTGAATACAACTCTGTTTTTTAAAATAGAAAGGAATAGTACCCTTCTTATCAATACATTTTACATTTGTTGTGTCGCAAACGTTAGGGTTTGGAATAGTTCTTTCTTTACTTTCAGTTGTACTTTTTGGAGTACAGTTTTGAATGTTATGTAGTTTGGCATTATATTGTTCCAAGATTCGCTTTGTACAATTGATATTGTCAATTTCGATGTTTAATTTTTGGCAGATAAAATTACGAGTCACATGGTTTATTTTTGTTAAATCTATATAATGACAGTTTTTATAAT
This sequence comes from Macaria notata, assembly GCA_927399415.1. Taxonomy (NCBI): domain Eukaryota; kingdom Metazoa; phylum Arthropoda; class Insecta; order Lepidoptera; family Geometridae; genus Macaria; species Macaria notata. The sequence continues at coordinate 99,825 of OV656751.1, forward strand.
TTTTAATTAATAATTCTATATTTTTATTTAGATTTGTTACATTTAGGTAGGGATTAAATAGAACGCTGAAAATATAGGTCTTGACATTTTTGAGTTTGTACAATATATTGCTTAGATTGGAATACACCATATAAGGATTCTTGTCATTTGCACCTATACCTAAGATAACAACGTCATCTTCGTTTATTGTATTTGCAACATATTCTGCGCTATTAAGAATACATGCAGTCGTTGCATTTGGTTTAGTAACAGCAGTGACGTCATATATGTCATTCCATTTATTCTTTTGTCGTAACTTCATTATTCTTTCGGCGTAGCCTGTGACTTGTTGATCTCCTAAAATGGTAATCCTGGGGTGTCTTTTATTTTCAGTTCCTTTACCAGTCATTGAACATATATTCGATATTAAGTCTTCTGTCTGTGTTGCAGAATTTTTCACCTCTCGTTTCTCTGTTTCGATTCTACTAAGAGTAATGTTGGAGTGTATTGGTGATATTCTAGACGCATTCATCTGAATATTCAGCATTTGTTTCGTTATAGATTTATTTGCTTTTGAATGCATAGCATTATCTTGAGAGTTATTCTTAGGAGTGTGCGCTTCTGGAGTGGAGTTTCTAATTTTATCCCGCTGTGGTGACTTATTCGTGTCTATTGTGATATTTGTGTTCAATGTTGTATTGTGATTTATGTTGTCCGTAGTCGTCTTGTTGTCTTCAATTCCAAAATCAGACATAACTGTTGGGATGACGTTGGTATTTGGCCGTACAAATTGTGGAAATGGTCTACGAAGTGGCGTGTAGTACACGACGTTTTTTCGGCATGTACCCAAAGTATTTCTCTTTACTTCTGAAGTATTCAACAGTTTTAGTGACTTAATTATGGTATCTTTTAAATTACATCATTGTATAGGTACTCGAAATATTTACTTTGGTTTAACATTTTAAAAACAATTGACAATAATTAACATACAAAGAAATAAAAAAATGCTAACATAACTAGTTAAAACCACGTTCCACCTAGATATGAAAATCCAGTCAGTTTAAGTCCCCTTTAAACTCCATGAATATGAGTCTGGGTGCAGCGTTTAAGCTGAAACTTTTTACGAGCCTCCACTTTACAGGCTCTACTATGTATGTACCTTTATAGCTATATTGTATACTTTACAGGCACTATGTAGCTATATTGTATACTTCACTGAAATATAACGTTAAAATATAAAATAACAATATTTCAGGTAATCCTCATTTTCATGGAAATGAGGTGTTTCCTGTATTCATATTTTGTTTACATTTGGTAATCCACCAGATATTTAATTATCGACTTTATATTTTGTAACATTATTTATTGTATATCATATAGGTAGTGCCATGGCTGGCAGCGGTCTTTCAAGTGGATTAAAACCGTGTACATACATACAAAATAAACTCTTAAAAAAGTAAAATAAAATATATAATCGTAATAAAAATTAACATAACTCGTGGCATTATTATATAAGCGAGTGTGGCTCAGCGGTTCCAGTGTCTGGTTTTCATCCAAACGCACCCTGGGTCGAATCCGGACCTACACCAATGACTTCAATTTTCAAGTTATGTGTGGATTTGCACTCGCTTAGCGGTGAAGGAAAACATCGTGAGGATGCGGGGGAGTCACGACCCCCAGTCATGAGGAAATACGACTCAAAGAGAGAGAGAGAGAGAGAGAGAGACAGAACCGAATGAAAAAAAATATAGGTATATTTCAGAATCAATCCTCATCGACCAAAAATAATTTTTGAATTCGGTTCATAAATAACTGAGTAATCGCGTAACATCCCCACAAAAACAAACTTTCAGAAGACTTGATAACCTCTTTTTAGGGTTCCGTACCTCAAAAGGAAAAAACGGAACCCTTATTGGATCACTTTGTTGTCCGTCTGTCCGTCCGTCCGTCCGTCTGTCAAGACCCTTTTTCTCAGGAACGCGTAGAGATATGAAGCTGAAATTTATATCAATTACTCAGGTCTACTGTCCCTTGAAGCTGTGAAAAAATCAAACTTCTAAGCCAACGCAATCAAAAGATACAGCCATTTATGCCGCAAATTTTCGACACTTGCAAGGGAATCAAAACCTACAGGGTGCTTCCCGTGAACTCAGAATCTTGAAATTTGGTACGAAGCAACGTCTTATAGCATAGATAAAGGAAAAATTACGAAAACCATAAATTTTTAGTTACATCACAAAATATTTAACCTTGCAGGTTTGTACGGAACCCTCGGTGCGCGAGTCCGACTCGCACTTGGCCGGTTTTTTTTAGAAGTCGGTTCAAAACGAGAAAATTTCAGATTTTTATTTGTATTCTCACCTCACTACATACAGACATCGTATCCGCGTATGCTTCGGAACGTATATAGACCCACTAGCAAGTAATCCAGTACAAACTAGTCCCAGCGTGAAACCTTGCACTTGGTGCTGCTCTGTGGGGGGTTTTACAGTTTCTCTCTGATATTTCAGGTTTTTCGACCAGTTGGTTAAATTGAAGAATGTAACTTTTATAGCAGAATAGGCGTATGTTTTCCTAGAACTCGACTGAATCACTTTGTAAGTTAACGTCACACTTTTAATCGTTAGTTTGTAAGTATTACTTAGGTATTTTATTTCTGCTGTATTACAGCGACGATAAACTATTTACTGTCAAAGTCAAGAAATTTCGACTGTTTATATTATTTTTTGGCAAGCAAAGTACGATCTCATCCTCTTATTTCTGCTATCAATGAAATCAAGAAGGCTGTACATATAATGCGTAAATGTAATTATTTATTAGTACCATGTATTATGAGTTTTAAAGTTTTCTTTCTTGCTTACGATGTCATTTGTAAAACCATCGCTTTGTAAAACAGTGTTTACGTCATTTACTCATATTTAGGTACATAATCCTAAAACACATATACCTATAAGTACTTATAGTAGAATACACCACTATGTCTCAATAGTTAGATAAACCCGCACGAGACAGCTCAACGGGCGGATAAAAACGGTACTAAAATAACTAACCATATTCTACGGGGTATCGTACCCCCAGCAATGGATAGCTTGGTTGTTAACACAATCATTTTATGAATTTGAAAAATATTTAAAAATTCAAATATAATTAAATTACATTTAAGTAATGTATTGTAGTGGATATTTAATAATATGTTTTTATTGTCAAAGTTGACGTGTAATACATAGATATTATAAGAATAGATATGACTTGTAATTTGTGGTATTATAAATAAATAATTTGTATTTGTAATGAAGAATACGCCACAAGTACTTTATAGACAGTGCTGCCGCCAGTTTGGTCCAGTGAAGTAGGTTAGAGGCGGCGGGGGTCATATTCAGAGAATACATTATCCTCCATTTACCCTCCCGTCTGTCGGACGACATACAACTGATGGACTGGCCTTAGTCCAGGCCAGATGGAAGACCAGCGCTGGGTGTTTGCATCCAGCACATGCTGACTTGGGGCCGGGCTGAGACATGAAACTTGCAATGTACTCATATTTTTTTATATTGTGTCTTTTTTATTTTCGTGTGACAATAAATTTATTTTAATTTTTTTCTTAAATACACCATTTTGAAAGCTTGAAGAGCATTCTGATTCCACATTGCCAAATATACTTTTAAAATTTTAAAACCTCTATTTTAAATTTTACAACATGGCAACGGTTTTTATTGCCAGATTACTACGTTATAGAAGTTGCTGACATTGTATAAACAAATTTGAAACATACACACGATAAGATAAGTCAGTGTCGAAATTGGCATGCAAGCTCCAAACTATAAGACAAACCCGTCTATTGCCTTGATTTGATACATATTTCCCTGTCTCTGGAGTCGTGTTTCCTCATGACTGAGGGGCGTGACTCCCCCGCAGAAATTAATTTGTAAGGGCAGTTTGTTTCAAATCGCACCAGTAGTTCCTGAGATTAGCGCGTTCAAACAAACATACAAACAAACTCTTCAGCTTTATAATATTAGGTATAGATTTTAGAGAGATGTGTATTGACAAGGCATGTACTATTACTATTCTATGTCAGTGGCCGTCTGGACGGAGTCTATAAATACTAACTCACTCAGATTTCATTGCATTATATTGAGGGTAGTCGGATAAATATTATGTAGCCGTAGTAACACTTTGCTAAATTGAGGGAAAATTTATGAATACATTAGAAGGTGAAAACATTTGTGATTCAATTTGAGTGCAGTTTTGGTATTAAATAGACTAATATATAGAATTAAAACACTTGATAGTAATATTGGCATTCAGTTTTGTGGCTGTGTCAATTAGGTCAGTATATTTTTTAATTTGTACACAACTTTACTAGAATTTTACCTTTCGGATGAGCTAGATGGTAGATTGGCACATTGTTCGGGTGAAATGTAGCAAATTGTAGTCAAGCGTAAGTCCAAGCATTCAAATAGACTTTCAACAAACTTCACTTACATCAAGGTAACACGGTGTTTCTCAAATTTGGAAAACGTTCACTCGGAAACTAAACGCCAAACATACAATCGCTTTGAACTACTATGGTTAGTGTACCACTCTCATTAGATAAAAATATTAGTTTAGACGTCTCTGATTGGTGCTTCGTTTCCTTGTAAAAAGTTTCCGAATTTGTGAAACAGCGTGAGTAGGCGACGCAATGCGGTAAAAATGTCCACTGTCATCAAAATGTGCGAACCCCAGTTTAAACACGGCGAGCAAACACGCGGCACACAACGAGTATGCTAATATTTGAACAAGCAGACACTTTTTATTACGCACGTATATAGGGGCGGCAAATAGGGGTGCTTTTTTAAACTCTTAGAATGTTGTCTTTTCAGAAGTGGTTGGTTTTCGGATATTTTTACAAGAATGTGAAAATTTATTACGAGTTTTTCTTGTTTTTTATGTTGTTCTGAATTGCCAGAATTGGATGATATTATTTTTTCAATTTTGGTACGGTTTACGAGATTCTAAATTAGGTAGTTTAGTGCATATACAAATATTTTTGCTGTTTACATTAAACATAAATCATTTACTCGTATTTACAATATTGTATTCTATCTTAGCAACCTATAGTTTAAACATTATTAAATGTGTTTCAACTTTATATTTATGAATTTGAAAATCCGACAGAAAAGTTATTTTAATAATGAATTCCGCCTATCTCCGACTCGTTTGCTCAAAGCTTTAAGATGTCTTTAGATAGCACTAATTAAGCAGCGTACTGCTCAAATATACATTATTAGAACAAGCAGAACTTTAGAACACCTAGCACGAGACTAAATTGCTAAAGAGATTTAGCATTCAAATAACAGAAGGTACCTATTTTGTATGTTGACGTTTTTTTTCTGGCCTGTTAGCTTAGTTGGTAGCGGCTCTGCTTTCTAATTGTAGAGGTGCGGGTTCGATTCTCGCATGACACTAAGTAATAACTTGTGTTGAATCTGTTCCTTTCAAAGTATAATAAACCCTGTATTTAGAAATAAATAAAAGTATTTAATTATTATATCTGTTTGGTGTGGGGCTAGATGGCGCTGTGTGCAATGATGTCGAGTATTTATTTATTTATTTTTATACTTGTATAGCTTAGGTTACAGCACAACGGTTTAAATTAAACAAAACTATGTGAGTATAAAAAAAGACAAACATATGCTTACGCAATAGCTCGCCAACATTCTCTACCTACTCGTACGCACGACTCAAAATGATAACCTTTTTTTTGAAACCGGTTAAAAAAGCTCACGTTTTCCGCGTCTTTGTTTTCCCACATCACAATTCCGAAAGAGTCTCCATACAAAAACGAACACACACACACACACATACATAGTACATTCTAGTGCAGGTTACACAGTAGCGTATAAATCTAATCTACAGGGTAACTAACGAAAAATCATTTCAGGTTAGTTCTAGTACTTACACTAAGGTCTTAAATTAACCACATAGTATTACTAAAATAAGCATACAAGAAATATAGGAATACTTCAATACCTACTAGCTTTGGAACATTTTTCCAGAAGCTTTGTGTCCTGTGTGCTACTATCCAGGAGTGTTCAAATCTAGAGTTAGTAGGTATCTTCTAGGTAAGCGTGTTACACCCTAGGCTGCAGCAATGCTTAACATCAGGCAGGCTGTAGTCAAACGTAAACATATTCCACGTAAAAAAAGTAATCAAATAAAACAAATGGACAATATCAAGGTACTTAAGGACTAAGGTAGGTAGGAAGGTAAAGGGGACTTTCTATTTGGCTAATTTCTAAATGATATTTGACATCTATCAAGTCGTTGATTATGTTTTTTTTTGTACTTTCTAAGCTCAGGCTTGAATACGACTTGTCTGATTATAAGCAACTTTACAATCTACGATTAAGCGCGCTTGTCTAGAAGAAACCTAATGTTTTAATATTTTAAAACCACTCCAAAGTCGTAGAATAAACTGTGTTGTTATAATATGTCCTCAAAGCTGTGTTTAAACCCACTATGTGATGTAACCCATTATGTGCAGCCTAGGGTATGCCACGCTTATCTAGATTTCTTTTAAAAAATCCTGGATTGTTCATTGTTTTACCCAAGTTGCGAGTAACCTGGTATAATAATAGCTAGTTCCCTCCACCTACTGGCTATACCTAGTACAGAATAGGTACAGCACAGTACAGTGGCTCCCTTTGTGCGTCTCTGTTGAATTGGCCCCGCCGGGATGAAACGGAATATCAAACTAGCGCCCACTGGAGACCTCCTGCACATACTGCGGGAGTAGGCAGTCTCTATGGGTGCATTATGTTGCATAGCTGCTGTGTTAGAGACCCTTGAGGTGGATTAAAAACTCTGAACACAATTTTTTTATCAAGCTAAGTCTTGAAGTCGAGAGTAAACCGGTTTCTTCTAGGCAAGCGCGCTAGATCGTAGACTACAACGTTGCTTACCATCAGGCAAGTTGTAGTCAAGCGTAAGCCTATATCATGTAAAAAAAAGCTATCTTAGAGACGTATGGGGTAGTATGTAAACTTTTATCTCCAGAATGTTTCAGTCTTGCTTCCTTACTTATTTAATACGTATTATGTTAACTATGAATAATATACATAGTATAGTTTTAGTTTGTGTCACAATTAATATACCTAATAATAATGACAGCATATGATTTCGTTCTTTATTACCCAAGTTAAGGCGGTTTAGTTAATTACATTACATTTGATTAATTTTTAATTATTAAAATTTTTTATTTATTAGAATTAATTTATTTCATTAATTTTTAATTCCTTTGGACATTACCTATAACTATGTAAATGGCATCCTCACATGTGGCGACTGTTCTAGAACATTCACCGCTAAAATAGGGTATAATAGTCATGTGAGGACGCATCAGTAATTTACCCGTAGGAAATACGTTCGCCGTAGCCGTAATCGGCTTGGAATGCATCATCATCATCACCCAAGTTAAGTAACAACCGTCGCGGTCACTGCTGGATGGGTGACCGTGTAAAACATTGAGTTGTGCGTGCTACGGTGGCGTCACAGTACAACAGTTGATTACGTTTCAGTATTTATTACTATCATATGTCGGATAAGCCTTCAGTAGTTTGACACCAAAGCAAGCCACTTCTATACAAACTTACCTAACTATTATAACTTACCATTTTGAATCATGAAATAAATACTTTTTATGTTACTATATCTTGCTAAGTTTTTTTCTAATATTATAGAATCACTTCACCAATTCCCTAATACACAAAGCATCCATTCTTTTACCACATAAGCACGATAATAGACGTAATATCACACCTGGATAAACGGGATAAACCTGGATCAAGCGGGATGAAAGCAATCCTTCAGATGTAATTGAATGGAGATGACACAGCAGGTCTTAGAGAGATGGGACGAAAGTGGTTTCAGAGTAATAGTATTTATTTATTCTGTGTTAGTTCTTTTATTTACACTTAATAAGGCCAACGTTTGACTACAGCCTGCCTGATGTTAAGCACCACTGTAGTCTAAGATGGATAAGTACTTATGGATAACTAGCAGAATCCCGCGGTTTTACCTACATTTATCCGCAATAAATAGCAAATGTGTTAAGCAGAGTCTAGTTTACCTCCATACCAAATTTTATTCAAATCGGGGTAGCCGTTTGAGTTTTTTTTAACAAACTTAAAACAATCTTATAAGTATGCGACGAACTGGTTACTGATCGTGAGTTTTACTGATTAGTTTCGGATAAAACTGTTACCAATACGTTACCTTTCAATTCCATACCATCTTCATATTTGAAACACACTTATTTTCGTCGAGTGCTGCCGTTTTTGTGGCCACATTAACTAAAAAAGAGGTCTTCAAATATAGAGTAAATAGGTTTCTTCTAGGCAAGCGTGCTACATCTTAGACTATAGTGGTGCTTAACATCAGGCAGGCTATAGTCAAACGTAAGCCTATTTAATGTAAAAAAAAAGTAAATATCTGATAAAATAATTCCGACTTTAAAATAAGCAAATATTCCTGTAAGCGTCCAAATTAGTATCTCGTAAAATAACGAGGCTTCAACTAAAAACCACTGGCTTGTTTACTTCGACAACAACTTTACAAAACCCAAACTAAAATAGACCTTATCTTAAAGCATTAAGATCTAACTTAGATCACCTTTTAATGTATATAAAACCCGCTATTAGCTGCAGGAAAATAGACCCTATTTCGAAGTTATAAAGCTCAAGTTTGTTGGTATATAGTCTGTTTCTCAGTGGCCTGTGAAGACAAAGCGTCATGATTAATAGTCCGCGAAATGACATTTTAGCGGCCACCGTCCTCACCGTAGACAATCATATATAGACTCCTAACTACATACATCAAGTCTAGTCTTATCAGTGGTACTGGCTGTTCGGCCACGGAAACGCCCAAATGGAATACCACTTCAGTCATAGTCATAGTCATTTTATTAATATCAGATATTTCATACACGTCACAGAAAAAAACAAATAAATTTAATTAATTAAAATTAATAGTACAATAAACAATTTTTTGAGTGTTAGTTATTTTAAGGAAAAAGTGGAGCTTGGAGCACCACTTCCGGTCGTTTGTTTTTAGCTCCATCTGAGGCCATTGCTATTGCTTACCATCAGACAAGATATGGTCAAGCAAACGCGTTTTAGTTTTAAAAATATTGTTAGTATGACAATTTATCCTCTACAGAAAAAAAAGGAAGCACTCTCGATCAAAAGACACAATTTTTAGTAACCGTACCCAACACTAACATTCAAAGTAGTATTCCAGTTGGACGCTTCCGTGGTCCGAATAGCACTCAAAATTTGAATTTGAAATGACATGTTCCAGTTTTATACGACGGCGGCAGTTAATACAAGAGAGGCTGTAAGGGAAGTTTGAAAGCTCTACATTTGTTTTGGCTACATAAATGATTCTCTTGCGGCGCCCTGAATATACATAGTTTGATTGTGGTGTAGAAATTATTTAATGAGAGAGGCCCAGCCGTGGGACGAAACCGGCGAAGGATGATGATGATGAAGTCTTAAAAACTAATTTAGAATATTTTGGAATATTTATTTCTTACTTTAAAGATAACTTAATTAACAGAGTTTTAAATTAACGTTATACTAGAGTTACCAGTTTAATTAGTTGTCTATAATAAGTGCAGTCTACGAGTCACCGTCAACGGGGAGTTGTGTCGGCCGCCCTAAACGATGGTAACGATGGAATTATGAAGATTAATACTTACTCGGGGACATTTTAAACAATATGAGGTAGAGACGCACATTACTGAAAAAAATACATATAAAACCGAGAAGTGGGAGTTTATCCGTGTACGGTGAGATAGTAAAGTTAAGTGATTTTATTTACATAATTTAAAAATGTTTGTTTAAAGGCAGAACAGCATTTATATATCGATGTAGACATTTCCGTGGCTCGGATAAACGTAAAACGATATCTGTCTGTCATATTACCTGCTGTCAGTACACCAGGAGACCGTTGAAAACCTGATTTTTTTACTTGTTATTTATATTTATTACCTTTTTGACAAAATTCCTGTGAAATAGATTTAGTGTTTTGTGGGAGTGAAAAAGGGCTCCAAATAATTCTTGTTATACCTACGCAGGTACATACTTGGAATATACAAATTATACAAAAAAATACCAATTCGCTCTCCTTGAAACTGGCTTGACTTATCTATTACGATTATACTGAGAGAAAAACAAACATAACTAACAAAATTTAAGACAACCTACTGCATAATGCCAAACCACACAATACAGAAGTAGCCAAAACGAGGGGTTAAAAAACAAAATGGCCGGAAGCAACAATTAACACAAAGAATGAACATTCCCCACCATCTTTCCAGTAGCTTGCTAAGTAGTCTCTAATGACCGACAGTAACTTGACCGCTTGATTGTGGACTAAGCAAATGGAACTCATTATAATAAAGAAAAATGTTCGCGCTTTTATTGGCTTTGATCACTTTTCTTTTTAACTTTGGATGAATGGGAATAATTGTTTAGTAAGGAAAGATTTCATTGTCATGTTTAGAATGGCAATAAAATGTAAGCAAATTAAGGTTAAAGGAATACAAGTCCGCACATCATGTGTGTGTGTGCTTAATATTCTAAGATTCCTTACGTTAAAATGATATAAACAATTAAATCTATACATATGTAAGTCTAATAAAGCTGAAGAGGGTCAAAAATCTGGACATAGAAGATATTAGAAAACAAACATTGTTTGGGTACTTATACGTTAAATCCATAACAGAACACGTTTCCGAAGTTTTTAGAATTTTGCCTGTTTATCGCCCATAACGCATAAAGGGATGATCACACAGAAATCTAAATAAAAAGGTACTGTTCATTTAGATTTCTGTGGATGATCATGATTTTTGTATGTATGTACATATATGTAGTATTAGGTCTACAAAGTGTCATGGGCTACATTTTATATCAAAATAATGCGAGCGTAGCCGCGGGCGTCCACTAGTAGTCTCTTAAAAAAACACGTTTTATCGTCCGTTACCGCAGCAATGGTAGCATTTAGCAACCATCTGCATCATCATCCACAGCCCTTGGGATCCCACTGCTGGGTATATGCCTCCCTATGTATGTGCCATCCGCGTCGTTCTTGTGCAGACCTCATCCAGGTTGGACCCTCGACTTTGGCCAGCTGCAAAGACCTTTTAAAAATAACAAGTACGAGTATGTTTCTTTCGATCCCAAATTGCATATTCATCATAGTCCTAATTATTGCATACACGAAAGAGGATTATTTTAAATTAATTTTTGCAGCTGCGCCCGTGACTAAATAAGCTAATACGAACGAGATTTATACGTGCAAATTTGCCTCAACCGAATGACTTAAGAAAAACGCAAACTCAAAGAATAACTTCACTAATTCTTCACCGTATGTTTGTAAATACAAAGAAAACAAGGAGAGTGACTCCCCCGGGTGAATCCACAGAACATTGTTTACTGCGGTCGTCCTCCGAGACTCAAGCGATGTACACATTCAATCCGGGAGCAATCTGTTACCTTGTTCGTTCTTTTATTTAAACTCATCTCGAAGTGTGAATTGAATTGTGTTTACTTCTGAAAGGAAAGAAGAGTGTTATAAAGAGGATGTGTTTCTTTTCTGTAGTGTGTGACTTTACTTCGAATTTGACCTAACTTATATGGAAACAATGGCTGTCAAAATGAAATATAATGTGCGGGCAGAGAAAAAAAGCAAATTATTCTGGTAATGAAACCATCCACCAGTATGACATCTGACAGTCAAAGGTAAAAAGAGGTAAATTTTATTTAATAAATTTCGGTCTCACGTGTTGTTATTACAAAATGGCTTACTAATAATGTTGCCAAAGTTTTAATAAATCAAAACATAATATCCTTACAAACCTATTGTTAAGTACAATTCGGTCACTAAAGGCTGTATATATGTATGTATATACTCCTGTTAGCCAATTAAGTATATTATGTACTTGACTGTGTCATAGCTACACCTAAACGACTTTATAGTTCCTTGAAAACTGTCAAAACCACACCCAACCACTAACGATAAACCACACCCAACCACTAACGATAAACCACACCCAACCACTAACGATAAACCACACCCAACCACTACGATATCTTTAAAACTATATGCACTCAAGAAGTGTAGTAGGAAGTCCCGTCACATTACACGTAGTTAGGAGTTGGTCGGAGTTCGGGCTCGGTTCCCGAGGGAGCGAGTCCTTCCAGTACACACTCGAGTTCGGTTCGTAAACAGACATGGTAACGGACAGACTCCGCGGATAAACATTATAACTCACAAACATTTACCAAGACAAACAAGGTAAACCATTTATTGGTAATACATAGGTACATATTATATAAAAGTGAAATATTTTTTTTTGAAATTGGAATATCCTCGGACTATTAATATAATTTCCTCCATCATTTGTATCCGTCACTACAACACATAAAAAATCGGTATATGTGTTGATTTTTTCCGCAAAGAGGCATCTTTGTTATATAATGTCCCTGCACCACACACACACACACACACGCAGGTAAAGTTTGAATCATTAGGACATCATTCAAAGTCACAAGTGTTTACCAAGTTTGCTGGCATTTAGGAGTTTTATAGATCGATGGCTAGAATGTATTAAACTGGGCCTGCAATTTATTCACAGCTTATGTTATGACATTTTTAACTAAAAAAGGTGTCGAGTTTGTTACTAGTAATCTTATGTAATACTAGTGGGTGCTCGCGGCTTCGCTCGCATTAAGAAGTAAAACTTGCATCCCCTATTTCACCTCTTTAAAAGTGGCATTTCCAAAAATCCTTTCTTAGCGGATGCCTACGTCATAAAATCTACCTGCATGCAAAATTTCAGCCCGATCCGTCCAGTAGTTTGGGCTGTGTGTTGATAGATCACTATATCAGTCAGTCAATCAGTCAGTCAGTCACCTTTGAGTTTTATATATACAGATAATATGTAGGTATTTACTATACGTTACCTTACCGAAATGGCTTTAGTATATTTTTAAACAAATTATCAGCCTATTACTTGATCTTAAAAAAATAATCACTATTACTTATCGAAAATCATTAATTATACCTTTACATTGATAGACAAAGTGTTAATCTTCCTTCTGAATAATCCTTTCCAACGTTACGTTCCGTATCACACTACAATCTCATGCTAAACTCCCATCTCATGCATGTCCGCTTTGGAACGCAATCCAACTCCATCTACTTCACAATAGTACAGAAAGCGTCCCAAATCTTTTGTACGAAACTACTAACTTATGTAACTACTCACTAGCGGCGCCACTGTCGCCTTTCCCGTAGAAAATAATAGAAAAGGCAAAGCGAAAACTTTAAAGTTTTTACTTTACTTTTACTTAGACGTTTTAAACGTAAACGGACCTTTGCCTTCCGTTGTAAAGATAACGTAATTTACATTTCATTGAGTAGAGGAGCCACTGTATAGTTTAAAAAATAATTCTAAAGTGGCTGTAACGTCTACAGAAAAGTCAAGCACCTAAATGTTAACATTTTTTTCTTAACTATGGCAACAAATAATATATACTCATCATCATGCACAGCCCTTGGGGTCCCAATGCTGGGTATAGACCTCCCTTTTTATGTGCAGACATGATTATGTAGGTACTATCTGTATAAAATGTTAGTTCCGTATTCCCCCGCTTGCCAGGGAGCTAGCGGCAACCATCGTCCGTCACGGCATGTCCTATGAAAGGTCCGTCGATAAAATCTGTAGAAAGGACAACGTTTGCATAACGCCCTTCCATTGTGAGGCCAAGCGAAATGGGAGTGGAAGCCAGTTGTATAGATTCATACATTTTCTAGTATATCTGGTACTAGCTTATGCCCGCGATTTCGCCCGCGTTATTATACATATGAATCTTTCTTTTGAATCACTGTATCATTGAAAAATGCAATAAATTCCGTTGTGTACTTTTAAAGATCTAAGTGTGCATATATACAGACTTAGAGACACGCGTAAAGCGACTTTGCTTTATACTATTTAGTGATGATAATGATAGTAATTTAGTACCCATGACAGTAGCGTTTGCTTAGTGTGGGGCTAGATGGCGCTGTGTGGGGCTAGATGGCGCTGTGTGGGGCTAGATGGCGCTGTGTGGGGCTAGATGGCGCTGTGTGGGGCTAGATGGCGCTGTGTGGGGCTAGATGGCGCTGTGTGGGGCTAGATGGCGCTGTGTGGGGCTAGATGGCGCTGTGTGGGGCTAGATGGCGCTGTGTGGGGCTAGATGGCGCTGTGTGGGGCTAGATGGCGCTGTGTGGGGCTAGATGGCGCTGTGTGGGGCTAGATGGCGCTGTGTGGGGCTAGATGGCGCTGTGTGGGGCTAGATGGCGCTGTGTGGGGCTAGATGGCGCTGTGTGGGGCTAGATGGCGCTGTGTGGGGCTAGATGGCGCTGTGTGGGGCTAGATGGCGCTGTGTGGGGCTAGATGGCGCTGTGTGGGGCTAGATGGCGCTGTGTGGGGCTAGATGGCGCTGTGTGGGGCTAGATGGCGCTGTGTGCAATGACTCGAAATATTTATTTATAAAAAATGAAAGAATAGTCAAATTCATTCGCTGTTTCATTTGAAATTAGAATGAATTGAAATCGGAAATATGGCGATCAAAAATGCATTAGGTAGGTAGTCAATATTCTGTGTGCACGGTGCAATCTTACCGCAGTGAAATAATATATGTAGGTCTATATTTCTTATAGAATTTCGTGTTAATTGCCAATTTCTATAAAAATAACAATAAAAACCATTCGTCAATGCGCCATGAAAGCACATAACAGCGTACAAACACGTAACAGCTTACAAAAGATAGAATTTAGTTACGGGTGAAAACGATCTCTCTCTTAAAACGAACTGTATGTTTTTGTGTCTCATAAAATCTATCTATCTAAACAATTTATGACCAATCGGGTCGAGAATTCTTTGGATGAGTTGTCAGTAAGCCGATAAAATATAGCAAAAACCGCAATTTTATATTACTGAACAAAGTCGCTTCGTACACAAAAATACGCCACGACCAAAGCCGATGTCCCGAACCAAGCAACATACAATTATACATACATATAATTATACCTACCTGGAGGTAGAAGCCACGAGTCTGTGGTTGAATAATAGATGGAGCCACACGCTGGGAAAGGTCACCAGGCCGCTGTCACACACCTACTATCTATACCTACTATATTTGGGAGTCCGTTTTATAGCTAAGGTCTTTAATAGCTTATTCTCGAACATAAGATTGATATTACGTTGACTACAGTAAAAAATGATTTGTTTTTTAGGGCTTTGGCGTACTGTGAATGTGTCTGAGAATAATAATTGTCATTTATCATAATGGTTTCTTAAAAAAAATCTAAGTACATATATCTAGATCGTCACAGAGCTTAAAATGAAAGCTTAGACATTTGGCAATCATCTCTTGATTTGTTTTTTATTGATCTACTTAATATGTAAGCTTATCAGTTTTTATTGCGATTTACTAATCTGGATTTTACAACGATTTATTTTATAAGGCCTACTACAGGTTTACCTGCTACTTCTAGGTTTTTATATCTACAGCACTAAGTCTTCGATAAAATTATAACATTTACACAAATTGAGTGAAAGAATTTCAATCAAACTTTCACCAAACTTCAATACGGCTTTTGGCCGTTTTAATTAATTAATAAATAAATAATAAATAATAATAATAATAATAAATAATACGATGTTTAACAGTTAGCTTCAAGAAACAAAGTCACAAATAAACAAGTTTACGAGCCAATGTCAGACAGACAGAGTTTTCTAATACCTCTATAAATATATTACTGAAACTGTTTTCACACGAAGCTCGAGTTCTGCAAAAACTTGAATATTTGTGTGCTAATAACATGAGTCTACAATTTTTCAAGTTATTTCAGCGACTCAGCAAACAATGTCATTTTAATGTCAAAACATACAGATTTTGCTAGATGTGACACACAAAAACTTTTTAATCCCCGTATTATTATACGGGGATATATATGTGTACCTTTAATTCAATAACGACTGAAATAGATTTGATGACATTAGCATAATAACTTGCATCAATCTTGGATCAGTATTTTATGTTCAAACTTTTAGTGCATGTATAAACAATCTGCAGATCAATCTGATTACTTGATAGTTACGGTTTTTTAAGTAAGAGGGTTAAGATTTTTCCTTTACTGAAACTTTGACATACACACATAAAAAATATGACACTTTCTCAAGCGACACTGTGGTAGTATTATTATATTTATGTTTGGTGACTGTGGTTAAAGATGGAGCATGACTTTGACTATACTGGAAGAGTATCTTAAAAGTCAAACGTCAATAAACGATAACTTTAACTGAATAAACTATGAAGTGGAGAGACACGCCACTTCCAGGGATTATTAACCAACTTGTCGCGTGCTTGATGCAAGTTTGATCGGGCGACGACGCGACAAAGTTGAAGTGTCGACACAAGCGACAATATCACGAGACGATATTATAGCACAAAATGTACAAAATACAGCTCCATAATATCAAAGAAAAATGGCCTGTAATATTCTTAGCACGCGTTTTGAAGTATCGAAGTCTGAAAAGTTTTAAGGCTTAAGTTCTTGGCTTTTGTAAGTTTTTAAGATAAGCTTAAAAAGTGCTTCTTTAAGCTGTAGGTTATTTCGTTCTTTAAGTTGTGTTTAATGTTAAGATACGTGTGCAGATACTTTAAAAACTAAATCAGTAACAGCACACGTTTTAATGGTTTTTGTCTGTTTATCTGTTTATTTAAACGCTCGTCACGCAAAAACAGCAGAACAGATCTTTATGACTTTTGGTATATAGGTAGTATGTGGTCTCGTAAGTGTCATAGGTTACTTATATCCGGCAATAATGCGGGCGAAGCCGCGCGTATCCACTAGTTGTGAAACATTTTAAGTCATTTATAATTGTATCGTTTTAGAGATGATTCAGTACACTTTTCCTGTAGGCATACTCTACTTGAGGGAAACAGTGTCGCATCAAGTGATTCGCTTCTTACTCAATAACAATAAAAAAATATGTACTCATGGAACTAGTACTCTGCCATAACAGAACCAAGGTTAAGAAGATCAACAACAACATTAAAAACACCACACACACAAACAACCACAATTAATGTTTACTTTCTTTTCTTTCAAAAAAATCCTTTTCACCTAAAATACAGTATCTATATCATTATTAACGAGTTGTTGGTGAAGTAAGCTGACCCCAGGTCTAACGACTATCGCCGCCGCTCCAGAGGTCGCTGAGGCCGACACTCGATACAGGCGACCAATCAGGGTGAGCGTAACACGAACTTTTACCACATTTATTTGGCTTAGGACGGGTCGGGCAGACCTATATACTGTCTATGATACTGGCTAAGATAATGGTTTATTTAACCTTTGAAAGAGGGAATAGTTTATACTATGGTAAGAGATAAAATGAAGATTTTTATTTAACCTTGAAAGGAGTTGATATTTTATTACTGAACAAATTAGATTTTATTACAAAACATGGTTTAAATGTTAGTCCAGAGCTTTTAAAATATGCAGTCCGTTCTTGTAATTCAAAATTTGTTTTCTTCTGTCATAATAATCAAACTGTCAAAATGTTGCCAACCAATGATAAATCAACGTTCTAATTTGAAGTTGACATTTTGATTGTTTGTTTGTGATATTGGAACACCAAGAACCGACTTATATTTTCAAAGTCCTGGACTAATATTTAAAACGCATTTTGTAATAACACGGATTAGCTTGAAACCCGCAGGTAACACAGCAAGGCACCGCTAGTCCTCAGATACAAAGTAGCAACTTCTCTGAAATCAATATAAGTACTTGTAGAAGTTGAAGAAAACTTATCTAATTAGTGCATACTAAGTATAAGTAAACTCAGTACGAACTGAAGCCAAGTTCAGTTTCCGAGAACCACAGATCGACGAGTTTCATATTCCACTGAGCTTTAGTAGTTGTATGAAATATTCGGCTTGTTTGCACGAGTTTGGTAAACAGCGCTTTTAATTTGATTGCATTAAGTGAGTGATCGATTTGGTTCTTTTCTTTTGTAAATTTTAGCCAAATTCATAATTTTAGTTATGTATAAATCAATATACAGATGTTTTTAACTCAATGAATAGAATATGATTGTTTTTCCTAAAAAATCGTTTGGCAACCGAATATTGACGAATTAGGAAACAAAAAAATCTCTAATTTTTAATTGGATTTGGCTATCTCATTTCATCATTTCGGAATCACAAACACTTTTATTAAAATAAGTATAAGTAGTCCGTTTACTAATTTGGTAAATTAAATAACTTGTACATTATTGAGAGATTCTCAGACAAAATTAACTCACTGCCCGAGTCAGAGTTCAAATAATAAAGTTCCTTAATGTTTCACCTCTAAAATATGCACATAAAAGCAAGCGTACGAGTTTGTACGTCCATTAATGAAGGCAAGGCGAAGTTTCTTCGGTCTAATGAGATTACCAAGTTTGGACAACTCTGAGTTGCCGCGAACTCGGCTGGAGTTGCCCCGATTAGCGGGTAGTTAAAGAAAAAAAAATTTTGAAAATGTGCTGAGTTTAGATGCTCGTATTACCCAAATAATTAAATAATTACAAAGACAGTTTTATAATACATCAATTTTGCTTTGCACAATAACTAAAATGCGGCTTTTGAAATGCGTTAATAATATCTACAAATTAGAATTCACTCTAACATACCAGTAAAAATCAATTCACTGTAAAAATGCATGTTAAAATTATGTGACCAAAATACCTAGTCACTCGCTGATTCTGTCAGGTTGCTCACATTATTCTGTAGGCGTTACAGAGGGCTTTTTGTTTCTAGTAATAACAAGAACAGAAATAAAGAAAAACTAAACCAATATACTGCCATCAAAATGAGACCAACACTGAAACCTACCCAACTAAACAATAATCAAATAAGCCGAATTCAATTAAATATCAAAGAATTGCAGTAGAAATTAATAAATTCTATATTTTTTAAGATGCCTCGCTTTTCAATCTTAATTTTTAACTATGTAATTGAATTCCAAAACTGTACATTATTTTTCTTTATAGACACTGATGGTCTGCAATATCAAATCAAATAGCCTTTTTAGGTCTGAGACGGTGATTAAATTTAATAATAGGTGAGTGTTTTAAAACCTACTTAAACTCCTATAAATCTCTTGTAGATGTTCACTAAGCAGGTGATCCGCCTGTTCAGTACAATCCATTCAAACAGCTAATTGGCGGAACTTTGCCCATTACTTAGCGAGGGCAAGATATAACTAACTGTTGCTGTTTTGGACTGATTGCTGGTTTAACTACTTTAATTAATTTATGTAGATAGACCAATCTTGAATATCGGTCAGGGTTAAAGGTTATTTTTATATATTTTCATATTGTCAAAAATGTGTGAATCTGGCAGTGTGTAATAAAAATCCCGGCATTCAGTAGCGGATGTAATTCTAGAACTAACGAACGGAAATACTACGCAAGCGTAGACTAGGTAACATAGACATACCTCACCTAGTATAAATAATTTCAGTACATTTCTTACAGCGCCATCTAGTCCCATACTAAGTTTCCATTACTATTGTTATGTTACTTTGATATTTTTACTTTTCTTCTATAAACACATATTACAGAATGTTGGAAAAACAAGATTCAACACAAGCATAAAAAATTGTCAATCTCATGTGTTGTACAATCTATACTATTTCTATACAAAAGTCACAAAGTTCTGTCGTTCCTTTACGGCGAGAACTCCAATATTTGCCAGCGATGAAATTTGAGATGGTGAGTGGCCTTTTAGGTATAAAGTCTTTGAGTGATAACTATGTATTTCAGTGTATATGTTCTGAATATATGCGCTTGTCAAAATGTTCCGCGCCACTGCTGTATTTTAGGAAGCTGTTATTTTATGTAAAACTAGCGACCGCCGCGCCGCGCCCGTGCACGGGGTTTTATGCACAAACTTTGACAGAAACGCGGAATGTGTATTTCATTTACACTTGTCAGTCTGGTATCGAAGCTGCATGGCACCACAAATGTTGTGGTCTTTGTTGTCTTTGTGACAAATGGAACTGTCCTCGAATGAAGTTGTTTATCCATAGCACACAGAACTTCTTTTAAAGTAATGCAAATATATGAATTTAATCAATTAATCAGGACTAAATTGACCTGCGAAAAGTTGTTGATTATAATTTATAATGAATTTTGTAACGTTTGTGCAATCATATTAGTATGGCGAACTCTTACTCTGATTCCCTCAGCTCCCTTTTATAACCGAACAAGCAGAAAGTCCGCAGGTAGACATCGTTTTATGGTGGAAGTGCCGAAGTGTCGAACGCAGCGCTTTGCTTCTACGTTTATTGTACGGACGGCAAAGCTCTGGAACACTTTACCAGAAGCTGTGTTTCCTGCGAACTACAATCCAGGGGTTTTCAAATCTAGAGTTAATAGGTATCTTCTAGGTAAACGTGTTACACCCTAGGCTGCAGCAATGCTTAACATCAGGCAGGCTGTAGTCAAACGTAAACCTATCAAACGTAAAAAAAAAAAAAAAACTACCCTAGGATACTCTGGATAAACCATGTGTACATGGGGTCACAAACTGTAAGAACCCGTTGATTGGTTCGACTCTTCAAATATTTACAGCGAAATATGAAAACTTTGTCTCTGAACCGTTACAAGCGACCGGAAACTACATATTGCAAACAAAACAATAAAATTCACTCCAACTTCGATTTCCAATCAAAATTCCATCAAATAAAAACGTCGATAACATATTTTATCAGAAACTCGTTGAGATGTGAAATGTTGGCATCATGCGGGGGTTCTATTTGATCGTGAACTTGTTGTTATTTTGGGGAGATTTTTGGCAAGTATTGGCTCAGGAAGACAATGATGAGTTTGGCACCAACCTGGTCGCTTCCATGAGGAATGATGCTAACCTGGATCTGTCCTTGGATGAGGAGTATGAAGATCTGAGAGCTGAGTTGCTAGCGTACCACACAGCCCTCGCTTCGCTCTCTTCTGTTAATAATCGCAGTGAGTAATTAATTTTCTTAACCTATTGATTATTTTATAGATTTTAATTTATTGAATAAATTTTCCCCGGTAGAACAATGGAAAGAATATAAAACTAATAGATCATTACTTTTCTGGGACATTTTGTTCGAGACGTTTCGTTTTGAAATATAACTTGTTGAATTAAATCCCAGTAAAACTTGTACACTACTTTGGAGCAGTAAAAGAATTCTCTAAGGTATTTTGAAAACTCTCAACACTAGAGTTGTTGGGATATCTGCCTCGGAGCTAATGAGACTCCACTACTGACGAAAACCTACCACGATGACCCTTCCCGGCAAGGACGGGTTCAGCGGGACACTAAGTAACTGTTTATTGAACGACAAGAGACATTAAGTTGATGATTTAAGCTTAACCTTTTAATTTCGGCTTGCAATGTATTTTATGAAATTAGTAGGTACATTCTTTTTTTTCAAAGTAATGAGTTTGCACTTGACTGTAATTCGCCTGATGGTAAGCAATCATTCGGTCTAGGATGGAACGTGCTTACCCAGAAAGAACCGTTTCACTCTCGCTTTGAAGATCACAATTATCTTCTTCCTACAAGTTCATTGACCCTCCCACCCCGCTCGCCCAGGGTCCATGCTGCAGACCCCGTGCTGGGCGCTGGGCGGTATCTGCGTGGACCACCTCCTCTGCACGGGGTTTCGCTCTCTCACGGAGGTGCCTGGCTGCAAAGGTCGCCTCATGGTCTGCTGCTTTGCGTGGAATCAATACAAGGTCTATACCTACTTACATACTTCCCGACTCATCTGAGTATCGATACTTCGAGCTAAGCCACATTCACCTTCCTTTATATCTTCATTGCTTCTAGTAATCAGCATTGTGGTTGGTGCAGAGTTATTTATTTATTTAAAGTATGTATTTCTATTCTTTTCATATCAAGTTTTGTTCTGAAATAAAAATAAACGTCATATGACCTTGAGCCTTCGTGAAATCAATAGGTGTATATGTGCTTTCTGCTGTGTCATATAGGTATATATTTTAAAGAAATCAATTCAGTTACTCGCGTAACTTATATTGAATAAAGTGGATCTATTGTCAGAGCTCAGTTTTATGGTTACTTCACAATATCTGAATTATCTCCCTACCAATTTTCCAAAATGTTGCGTCATGTCAGTGTATTTATCTAAATAATTATTGAAACAATGTAATTATTTTAAAGGTCAAAGACTGGCGACACAAAGGCATAGGCCTCGCTTCGTACCCGTGGTCAGAAAAACAAGAATTTGGCGGCAAAGGGGTTATTGACACCTCCAAAATCAAAAAAAAGAAGAAAAAACTCAATATGCAAGATGAAAAAGAAGGAGAAGAAGAGTTAAACGAAGAAGAAGAAGAACACGTAGAAGAAGTAAAGAGTGGAGAAAAGAAGAGTCTGGAAATTGTACAACTAGCAGAATATGAGGAGAATCCTAATGAAGTAGAGGAAGACAAAGTTGAACCAGAACCTGAGACTAAAGCTATCGCGTTGTTGTTAAGAAGTAATAAAAAATAATATACGTAAGTAAGAAAACCTTGTTTTTATGATGAAGATACCATATAATATGTTGTCATTTATTATAGCAGAAGATGCTCCGGGTAAACGGTACGTTACTTCGCGACATGTTTACTGTCTTGGGGTTGTGTTTGTAGTAGAAGATGCTCCGGGTACACGGTACGTTACTTCGCGACATGTTTACTGTCTTGAGGATGAGTAACTAATATTTTTATTATTAAAACTTTCGTTAGACATTCTTATCAATATGCAACTATTACGGTTTTCACTTACGTCTACTCTCGCGTATGTTGTTTACGCGTATCGGGTGTAATGACACCCATCATCAGTCTGCGCACTGCCGCGGTCCCAGAACGTACATTCTGATGATGGGTGTCATTAAACCCGAACGCGTAAACAACATACGCGAAATTAGAGTCACGCAGTACACGTGAATACCGTAATAGTTACATAATTTAAAAAATAATTGATAATCGTAAATCATCATCATCATCATCAGCCTAATGGGACCCACTGCAGGGCATAGGCCTCCACCCTCTTACGCCAATACTCCCTGTCTTGCGCTGTTCTTGCCCAGATGTTTCCTTCTAACTTTCTTACATCATCCAGCCACCGTTGCACAGGTCTTCCTACACTTCGCTTACCTAGCCGTGGGTACCATTCAGTTATTGCTTTGCTCCATCTGCCGTCAGTACGTCTCGCCAAGTGTCCAGCCCATCGCCACTTGAGTTTCGTAATACGAGACCCGACGTCTTCCACCTTCGTACGTTTTCGGATCTCAGTATTACGAACCCTGTCGCGTAACGTAATGCCTAACATGGACCGTTCCATTGCTCTTTGTGCGACTCTCATCTTTTCGATGGTTTCCTTGGTGAGCGTCCATGTTTCGGCAGCATACGTCATTGTGGGCAGAACACATTGGTTGTAGAGTCGTGTCTTCAAGCATTGAGGCATTTTACGGTCTTTAAAAATATCGCTTAGTTTGCTAAATGCCGCCCATCCGAGTTGGATTCGTCTTTTGATCTCCTTGTGTTTATGCTCTCTGCCAAAGGACAAACAGTGTCCAAGGTAAGTGTATTGTTCCACTACTTCTAACTTTTCACCACCAATCTGGATAATTGGTTGTGAATCTCCAGAAGCGTTGGTCATCACCTTAGTTTTGGACATGTTCATCTTAAGGCCCACTCCAAGAGAGACATGGTGAAGGTCTTCTAACATCGTTCGGAGATCAGACTCAGTTTCACTAATAAGAATCAGGTCATCGGCAAAACGAAGATGGGATAAGTGAACACCATTTATTGAGACGCCTCTATTCTCCCAGTCGAGAAGCTTCAAGACGTCCTCCAAGACAGCTGTAAATAGCTTGGGAGAAATGGTGTCCCCTTGGCGTACACCTCTTTTAATCACAATGCGATCTGTAAGAGCATGTAACCGTACTTGCATCGACGCTGATTCGTACAGATTGCGGAGGATGTTAACGTATCGTGCATCTATGCGGCAGCGATGGAGTGAGTGAAAAACAGCCCAATGTTCAACGCTATCGAAGGCTTTTTCATAGTCCACGAAAGCGAAAAACAAAGGTCGGTTGTACTCTTCACACTTTTCCATCAACTGTTTCACAGTGTGAATGTGGTCTATGGTAGAAAATCCGGTCCTAAAACCAGCTTGCTCGATGGGCTGGCATTCATCAAGTTGGCGAGTAAGTCGGTGGGTAAGAATTTTGGCAAAGAGTTTATAAATCTGAGGAAGAAGACTTATGGGACGGTAATTACTAAGTTTGGAATTATCTCCTTTTTTATGCAGTATTGTAACTATTGCGTTGTGCCATGAACTAGGTGTGTTGTTTTGTGAAAGAACGTAATTAAATAATTTTACAAGAACTGCAACTACAGGTTTCCCTCCAGCTTTTAAAAGCTCGATTGTAATGCCGTCTTCCCCTGGCGATTTATCAGATTTCATTTTATGAAGTGCCCAACAAACTTCGGATGGTAAGATAGGTGGTAGTTCTTCATTATTTCGACATTCTACTGGGTCTGCTCTGGGATCATTTGAGTTCTGTGGAACTGTTGTGGTCGACGAGTACAAAGATTCATAGAATTCTTTGACAATTTCTAGTATTTCGTCCCGATTGTTAGTTTTTACACCATTGGGTTTAGTTAAACTATTTATTTGCGATGTTCCTTGATTTAACTTTCTTCTAAAAACTTTTGGGCCTCTGCTAAATAATAAATCGTAAATACTATGGGACTTTAGACCGAACAAATTATTTCCTTGATTATAAAAAAGGTGAAAGTATGAGAGTGACATTGAGCTATAATGTACTTACGTACTAGAGGAGCTATCCAAGCCAAAAGTCATGCTCCATTTTGTTAAGAATTTCACCTAAAGTTCGCTTCAGCAATGAAACAATAATTGGTCGTCTAACCAGCCAGTATAAACACGCAGCGCTAGAACGCTTTAAGATTTAGTTTTCTTGCGACCAAAAGGTCGAAAGCGCCGTGATTTTTCAAGGCGCTTACGCGTTTCGTTCGATGTTTTGCATCAACTTGTGTATATTCTATGATGTTCACGCAATGGCGGCGCGTCGATGTAAACTCAAGCTTTGTCAAACAATAATCTTAAACCATTGAGGTTAATGTATCTTAAACAAATAAAATGATTACTTACCGATGATATGTTACACCGCTATCTTTGTTTTTTGTTCTCGAATGGTTTGTGCACGTTTTTAAGACACAGTTCGGCATTTTGATTGAAATTGCGTATTTGTATAACACGTTCGCGCGTCACAGGCGTTTGACCCGGACTAAGTTCACTGCAGTCACGTGGACTGCAAGGCGCCCCGCATATTATTACTTGGTGCTGTCATCTCTAGTACGTAAGTACATTATAGCTCAATGGAGAGTGATCATAATTTGTCAGTCAATAAGTTTATCCTATAAAATATTCAATTTTATAAAGGTGTTGAAATACATAACTCCATTACATATGTATAACAAGCCAGTTAAATCATACGTCAGTAGTTGATAACCGCAGTGAGCTGCTGTTTGCATATTTTATTGCCTTTCAAATAATATGGCTAGTTGTGTGGAAGGCACTACAATATTTTAAAGTATAATATATCGATGAACAAAATGTATGAACATGAAAATATTTGTTCAATTTTAGCTGAGTTATAGTTTTTTCGATATAAATGCCACTTAAAGTTTAAACATTTTACCAGATTTTATACACTTATTAAATATTTCGTTTGTAGAATGTACTCGTATTATATTTGTATTGTATTTCAACATTTAAACCAACTGGATTACTATTGATAAAACTTTTAAGCGATGCCTTTAGTATTACCAACATGTTTAGGAAATCGGTGTACTAAAACCACCTTTCAATTTGTTTTTATGCAATATAAAGAGTAGCCCTTTATGTAAACCATGTCACACGGAAGAGTATGAGCCTGATGGTAAGTGGCAGAGAAGGTTGAGGACGCGCTCGAAAGACAGATGAACTGTGTGAATGAGGATATTATGTGTGAGACAGGAGTGAATGCGGAGATGACGAGAGACAGAATGAAACGGAATAGAGTGAGATAAGGTAAAGAGAAAGAAGACCAGTATCCCTGTATAAAGAGCACGTTACTAAGAACACGTGTGTGTGGATGTCCATTGTTTCCCCGAACGCCGCCATTTTGAAAATGCTAACGACAGGGTTCCATAAATTACCCAACAAAATGATATTACCTCGGGGCAGTGTTGTTCAAGGAATTTGTGGAAAACACTAGCGATGCTTTACTGTGTTACACACGTTAATTTATACATTAAAATAGTCCATTTTGTTAGTTGAAACTGTCAAAATACTAAAACTATTTTCACAATTCATTTAGTTAAACTAGTTATGTGTTTGTGGTACTTGGACGTGAAAAAGAGATCAAACATACCAGGCACACATGTATATATATACATATATATGTTATGACTTTTGCACACTGTACAAAGTTTAGTTTATCTACTTATATTTTTTGACGTAGCCTCTATACAGCTCTATCGTATATTATATAATGTATTGTAATTTCTAGTTTACCAATTTCTATGACACTACTTGACGATGCCTCTTTACAGCTGATAGTAAAACAAAGATTTTATTTTAAATACGTAATTAATTAACCTTTAAAATAGTCACTACCTAAAATTGTATTTTTTTATTTCTATGGTAGGTACCTAATAAAATGTAATAATTATAATAATTTTGACGAAATAAATCTTGAAATGTGCTTTCCCTAGGTGAATGTAACGTGACATGATTTTGAATAAATTATTTCATTTCATTTCATTTTATAAAAACTTTTATCATATTAGTTTTTGTATATAAAGAGAAAAACCGTTTACTTAAACCTAAGGAAAATCGAATTCAATCCATCAGCAAATTTATATCCACATGTTTAAAGATAATGAAACTGAAATCAGAAAAGGCGTAATCAAAGAAAAATACATTGTATTGGTACCTTATCTTGCTATTGTTTTTGTCTGTAGTTGATTAAATAATTAATTATATAAACCCCGATGAGAATAGAACCCGCTATAGTCCGCTCCACCGCTGACCTAAAACTCCAAAACTTCAAAAGCAAGTATCTTCCATACAGTTTACCACACATCGTAAAGTGTATCTACAAGTCATGCAGCTGAGGCCATTCATCGTGTGAATTAATAACCTAACGTTTGAGCCATGATGGGACAAGAGGGGTCATGAATTGGGACAAGAATGGACCAAGCATGGGGTAAGTGGGTCAAGTATGTAAGAAAGAAGTAAGAAAAATATTTTTATTGACGTCATAGAGTTGAAAACGTAACTTTACGTCATCTTATAATTCGTCGTTAAATATTATTAATAAAAAGATCAAAATCAAATCAAATCGAGTGAATTACTATGGTAAATAAAAAAACTATTATATGGTTAGTAGTGTGCAGATGTAATATCATTAAATGTGTTCTGATTGAGTCATTTGATATTACTCAAGCAGGCCGACTATGGGGCAAGTGGGGCAACTTTATGGCAAGATGGGGCAAGTTTGGGCCAAGGTGGCCCAAGTTCGGGGCAAGTTCCGGTCGAGTGCGCAAGTGAGCGCGTGACGGCGGGTAAAGGCTCGTCAAAGTTTACAAATTATTAGAATACTTGATCTGAGGCTCACAGGAAAGGGCCTGTATCAGGTATGTCAAATGGGTTTTATTTTATTCATCTTGTTTTACTTTGCCAAATGAGAAACGTTTATTTTTGTTTGATAATATGATTAATGTTTTTGAATTGGTCTCCAAGAAGTTTTATAGAAATTGGTTTGGGTATTTGTAAAAATAGCATTGAGTAAATCATTTCTGTGTAACGCCTACAGAAATAACTGAACAACCTGACAGAAAAACTAGCAAAATTAACCCTGGCATTAGTCATTACATCACAAAGAATTACTAAAAAAAAATATCAAAATATGCGCCTGAAATTGTTTTTTTGACCGATTTAAAAAATTGAGGTTATCAATTACTTCTGAAAGTTTTATTTTTTTGTGGGCAGTTACGCGATTATTCCGTTATTTATGAACCGATTTCAATCTTTCTTTTTTTGCTGAAGTACTTTGTGCAAACGGATATCACGGTACAACCTCGCCACCAGATAACTTTATACTCGAGTAGATTCCAACCCATACATACACTCTATACTTGTATCTATGTATGTACAACATATTATGTCTAGTTAATGTTAGCTTTGACATGTCAAGGATATTGTGGAGTTTTGATGAGGAATGTTTGCAACTGAAACTACTCGGAAATTAGTAGTAACATAGCCTGCGGGGGATGCTGTTCAAGATGGTATGAGTAGGTATGGCATAATTACTTTTGAAATCGAGTAACAGAAAGAAAAGGGTATCTGAATGAAGAAGAGCTGGAGTTTTTGTAACGACTCAACACGTTTCGATAGGTCATTAAGAATAAAAAATAACTACATTTGCATATTAACCTTTTTAGACATTTGATTAAATCGATCATTATACTGCTTTATAGATACATAAACACACACGTGCTCAACACATCTGTTTCGTATGTTCCTTTTTTTAACATGAGATAGGCTTACGCTTGACTACAACTTGCCTTATGTTAAACAACGTTATAATCTACGACCTAGCGCGCTTGCCTAGAAGAAACTGACTAAATCTTGACTTGAAGACCGACAAATTATAGTTCAAGGGGAATAGAGATTCGGGCAAGGAGTTCCACAGTTGGGCAGTGAAAAAAACTGGGAGAAAAAATCAACTAATATGTTTCTGTATTCTATACTTACTATTGTAATATTAATAACACACGAAAGATGTGACGCTAAATAGATAACTTACATATTCGTACGAGTAAGTACCCAAAATAAGCACAATCCGCATAATACTCCCGGCAAGGTTCCACAAAGCAAATTGCCGGCGTGTGCGCTCGATGCCAAATATTGGCAGTTTGCTGACAACCGCCCTTTGTATCATTTGTGGGGAGTGGCGGAGACGCAAGCATTTCGCATTACCTTTACACAAAGGGGAAACTTATCTTACCTTTATTGTAGGTAAAGTTGGTATGAGACTGGCCAACTCTGGTGTTAGTTTTCAAACCGACCCAAGGGCCTAAGTCATGGCTTAACGACTACCGAACTCTGACAATCAACCGGAACCTACAATTGAACGTGTCAGCCAACCCGCGGAAGTGCACTATTATCTAATCTTTATAGTGAGGGTGAGTAAACAAGTGTAAATTAATTTCTTCTAGGCAAACGTATAAAATGTTAGACTACAGCGGTGCTTAACATCAGCAGGCTGTAGTCAAACGTAAGCCTATTCCGTAGTAAGAAAACGTGAAGGGTGTATGGCTCAGTGTGCTGTGGTATTCGTTCGTGGTCACCAAAGTCAAGCTACCGTTCGCTATGTATCTGGTGATCTTCAAAGCGAGCATGAACCGGTTCTTATTGGGTAAGCACTCTCTTAGGACGTTGCTATTGCTTCCCATCTGGCAAACTGTGGTCTAATGAAACCAGTATGTATGTAAATATAATGTTAATTTGAAAAATAACTCCTTAAAAAAACTTTGTAAATAAAAATCCTCAATCATGAGTACATACGACTTCAGGAGGAGTAATATTTAAAGATAGCCTCTTATTCCCGTCGAACCTTTCAGAACTTTGAACGTAGTCTAATTAAGATGGTGTAATTTATTCACTTTGTTCCTCGCGAGGAGGCTCCGCCGCACGTTTCATCTTTACCGGCTAAAATATCAGGTTTATTAATTATGTTTGTTTGAAATACATTTAATATTAAGTACCTATATCTTATACTTTCCAGAGTAAACACTTTGTATTATTTTATTTTTCTTGTCGGATAATAGTGGTCGACTCTAGTTTCGGGGGATTTTAAATCCTAGATTTGTATATTTTTTTTAACTTACGATTAACGTGTCATTCAACCATAAAACCTATAAAATCATTCAATCTCTCTCTGTGAGTCGTATTTCTTCATGACTGAGGGTCGTGACTCCCCCGCAGAAATATTTCGTCAGGGGAGTTCTCTTGGACAGATACATCGTGGTGGGCGCCCAGGTCCTTCCACGGAAGACACATGTCCTCGTATATTGTGGTCCTCAAACATGTCGTTATCCTCACGATGTTTTCCTTCACCGCTAAGCGAGTGCAAATCTACACATAACTTGAAAATACAAGTCATTGGAGTAGGGCCGGATTCGAACCAGGGTGCGTCTAAATGGACATAAATAAGTTACAAAAAAAAATTTGATTTTTAATTAATCTTTTTCTTTCATTGCTGATTAATTAATCATGAATAATTGATGATAGAGATAATCTTTACATAAACATAAACTTTATATAACCATCTATTCCATTTCTAGCTAGGTATAAGTATTTCAATAAAACCTAATGAGATGACATTTAATCTCATGAAACTAACTTCTGAAGATGTTACTTATGTAGGCTTTAGTGGTTATATAACTAACTTGGCTCCAAGTGTCAGTGGAACGTCCAATTAGACAAGTTTGAAGCCGCCAATCAAGTTCGCCCAAAATCACATCATAACAATTTGAGATTCTGAGATTGGTTGATTTTATTTCTTGGCCATAAGTTTCTAGGGAAAAAAGCTCATTCTAGTAAATACGAAAGTTTCTATGATAATGATATGTCGTTTTATGTTTATTTCTATTTTACGACTAAAACGGCATTTGGATTAAATTTTGAAAGAAAGAAAGAAAGAATATTTTGCATAAGTTAGACTCGGATTAAAAAAAAATCGAAAAGCAAATACAGGTGCTGTATTGCCATATCAAATCTCATAGAAATCGGTTCAGTTACTAGACATGGACAGAACCAAACTTATTTATATTCATTAAATTACTTACCATCAGGCAAAGCATAACATTTTTTAAGAAAATTACTTGCACATTGAACCAATCTATACTAATATTATAAAGCTGAAGAGTTTGTTTGTTTGTTTGTTTGAACGCGCTAATCTCAGGAGCTACTAGTGCGAATTGAAAAAATCTTTTTGTGTTGGATAGACCATTTATCGAGGAAGGCTTAAGGCTATATAACAT
This sequence comes from Macaria notata, assembly GCA_927399415.1. Classification (NCBI taxonomy): domain Eukaryota; kingdom Metazoa; phylum Arthropoda; class Insecta; order Lepidoptera; family Geometridae; genus Macaria; species Macaria notata. The sequence goes on from OV656751.1 coordinate 131,059, forward strand.
CACGCTGCAACTAATATGAGCTAAGAAACAATGGAAAATGTGGAAAAACGGGGAAAATTATTCATCTTTGAGGGCTTCCATTGCGTGTGCTGCGAAAACGGTTCAAGATATCAAAAAAATAATGTACGGAAGAATTATTCGTCTTGAAATGATCTAACAAAATGTCTGCAACGGTATATGTCTATCTTTTAAGATTAACTCACTAGAACCGTTTTTATGTTAATAACTATTCCAAGCGGACGAAGTCGCTGGCACAGCTAGTTTCCTTATAAAAACCTACCAAACGTATATAAACATACATACATATACAGTACATGGTGTCGGAGCCCGCGCCGGCACGTCCTGGATTTATTGCGGCTCCAGAACATTCGATAATTCTACCCGGACCGGGGGGAGGGAGTGTTTTATAGGAGGGCTTGAAGGGAAATGTTTAGTTTACAATAATGAAAAAAATGCACTAACCAAGTTTATAGTCTACGACTTGCGCACTAACTCTAAAACTCTCATTAAAAGAAAACTGGTTGAAATTAATTATTATAAATAAATATAAATATTTCAGGAGATATCACACAGCGCCATCTAGCCCCATAAAGATAAAAGATAAGATAAAGATATAGAATCTTTATTGATAATGTAAAGTTGTAACATACATAGGTATAAGTACTAATATCATAAAATATGCTACACAAATTACAATATCTCGTCAAATTGAATTTATAACATTTAAGTAATTTTTATAAAATTTTAGAAATTACAATGTCAATTTTATAATGATATTTTTGTTATTAAAATCATGTCAAACATAATAATAGGTATGTAATCATACAATATGTCAACTTAAATAAATCTAGGTACCTACTGTCACTTACTAAGCTTACGCTTGTATCATGGGTACTAGATAACTGATATAATACACTTTTACTTTTTTTGGAAACATAGGTACATAAAAATATATTTTAGATATACTATATATTTTGCTAAGCTAATTTTGGTGGTTTTAGTAAGATAAACAAGAAGCCGATGTCAATTTACTCAATTATTATTCTCCGCTAAAGTGATATCGGTTCAATGAAGTAAATTATTTCTCTCTCTGTTGCTTAGAAATAGTAAAAGCCGTTATTTTCAAACATAACCTATTACAAGCCTGTATGAACGTGCACTCAAAAACATTGCTCGTCTATAAATGTAGGCCATAAACATACTAACAAACAGAAGATATTTGCGCTCCCACAAAACAACACTAAATGTCTTTGCAAAATGATCGCCTGCGCTTATTTACCTATAACTGTTTCTGCCACGTTAATCAAGTGGTTAAAGTCTCGTCAATCAATAATATTATTGACCCTTTCCATAGAAAATAATCTTCATAAAAATAAACAACAATACCCCCTTCCTTCCTCTATATAATTCTCCAGCCATTATCCGGTCAATTTCATTCCATATCTGCGTAATTCCGGTTCACCCGACAATTCACCCGCGGCCGCAGATGAATCCTTTATGAATCGAAGCAATTCCCCAAATTACCTCGAATAAGATTAGATCGGAGTTCGCTCCAATTATGATGGAATTGATTTTGGTTGCTTCGTGTCGCGTACTGTTATATTTATACCAAGCTTTAGCTATACGTTTCATATTGAGTTAATGAAGTTGAGGTATTTTAAGTCTTACAAATTGAAAGTGTTGATTTAACATAGTTAAATAATCTTAATTGGCTTAGCACCTGTTTAGCTAAATCTCAAATAGTACTGAACTGATTTTTAAACTTATACTGTTTTTTTAAAATAAATCCAACGGTATCACTTACAGTGATACCAACAAGCATAAATGCAAACATAAACTCGCAAAATTTTATATTCGGAGCGTTCATAAATCATATGATGCTTCAAGTGAGTCTAATTTTGATTCGAAACTTTTCAGCATTACACTTCCATGGAATGAATAACACTATATATTATGTACATATCATTGGACGAAGCGCCCGCAGCTCAGCTAGCGGAGACAATCTCATTCGATTGCCAATGTTAAGCAAAGGTCGACGCGGCCAGTACGCGGATGGGTGACCGAAAAGTGGCAATGCATTTTGGGCGCTTCCGTGGGTCGTAAATTGTAGGTTCCGGCTGTTTGTCTAGTACAGCAGTCGTTAAGCCATGTCAGAGGCCCTTAGACGGTTTGAAAACTCTCGACACCAGAGTTGGCCACTCTCATTCGATATGAAAAAGATAAAGAAGATTGGATGTAACAATTTTTAGGGTTCCGTACCTCAAAAGGAAAAAACGGAACCCTTATAGGATCACTTTGTTGTCCGTCTGTCCGTCCGTCCGTCCGTCTGTCAAGACCCTTTTTCTCAGGAACGCGTAGAGGTATGAAGCTGAAATTTATATCAATTACTCAGGTCTACTGTTCCTTGAAGCTGTGAAAAAATCAAACTTCTAAGCCAACGCAATCAAAAGATACAGCCATTTATGCCGCAAATTTTCGACACTTGCAAGGGAATCAAAACCTACAGGGTGCTTCCCGTGAACTCAGAATCTTGAAATTTGGTACGAAGCAACGTCTTATAGCATAGATAAAGGAAAAATTACGAAAACCATAAATTTTTAGTTACATCACAAAATATTTTTTTTTTAATAATCTTAAACTTACTACCCATTTCCTCATAAACGCGTAGAGGTATTAAATTGAAATTCATACCAAATACTCAGGTCTATAATACCTTTAAGCTGTAGCAAAATCAAACTTCTATGTCAACGCAATCAAAAGAAACAGCAATTTAAGCTGCATATTTTGAAACTCGCAAGTACTTGCAAGGGAATCAAAACCTAAAGGGTACTTCCAGTCGACCTTGAATCTTGAAATTTGGCATGAAGCAACGTTTTATACCACACATAAAGGAAAAATTCCGAAAACCTTAAATTTTTAGTTACATTACAAAATATATATTTTGTAAACCTTGCAGGTTTGTACGGAACCCTCGGTGCGCGAGTCCGACTCGCTCTTGGCCGGTTTTTTTAAAGTTTAGTTCTCTATTTGAAAAATAAATCCTATACTATACGCACACACAAAAATTAAAGAAAACCAATTATTCTATTCCTATAACTCTAGCATGTATGTACTCGTATGTACAAGTGTGTAAGGTTTCAGATACGTGTTCTCCCGGCGCGGCGGCGCGGCGGCGCGGTGGCGCGGCGTCGACGTTAAATCTAAGTAATATTAGGTAATAGTAACACTAGGCAGATTGCTTTCACATCCACTCGACGTAACGTTTCATAATATTATACCTAAATAACATTATTTAATTGATCAGCAGAAACATGTAAACATTTATGCTAGTTTGGTTATTTTTGGGCAGCAGAATATTGGGATGTCTCTCCATGGATTATTGTATCAGTCAATAGCTTATTTTGTGAAGTATTTCTTACAGTATTTTCAGTAAATTTGTGCAATTTAACAGGAGTAAAGTGAATAATTTATATTCTGATTATTATTTTTCACAACCAATACCAAACGCCCATATGAGAACACTATCTAATTTTAAGCTAGCCTTTGAAAAATTGTAAGCAAACTTTTAGTGGGAATTTTATTACGCTGACCAAATCCATGAATCCTCCAAATATATTTTTTTAAACTTGAACAGGTTTGCACTTGGCCATAGTTTGTCTGATAACAAGCAAAGACTATGGCCTAATTAATAAGATGTGTTCGATGTCGATCCACTGCCAGGTATAAACTTACTTACTCCGCTGGCGCAGCGACCCGAAGTGAGTCTTGGCCTCCGATACAAGAGATCGCCACCGGTCAACCACCGGTCTTGAGCCGCTCCCCGCCAGTCAGCTACTTGAAGTTCGCGCAGATCTTACTCCACGTATTTGCTTCATCATCATCATGTCAGCCCGTGATCATCCACTGCTGTGTATAGGCCTCCTATCCAAAGCGCCACACAGTACGGTCTCCAGCCTGTCTGGTATCCAAGAAGCAGTATCCGACCCAGAGGCAGACCACCAGCCTGATGGTCGGATGATATTTCTAAACAAGTAGGAAGGAGATGGATCAGACAGGCTGGAGACGTATATACTTGCTGACCAAATAATATTTTATTTAAAGCATCATATGATCGAGAGCCACCGAAATAGAGTTTTTATGACAAAGGTTATGAAGTTTATGACCTCATAAAGTCACCATCAAACTTTATTGAACATTGTTAAATTCTGCTTCTTAATACGATTGCTATTTTCTTAGCGAATAAATATTTTATTGGTCGGCTAATGGGCTCTCATTTGAAGGTTGAATGTCTGAGTGATATACTTATTAATAGTTTTTGTATATAACATAATAAATTAGATTCGATAGATTCGTAAATTCCGTACAAAGTTTATTTTTCATTTGATGTTATTTTTAAAAACCAAAGCCTTGTTTTACGGACTTAGTCCATTGTTTTTTTAGTTAAAATAACTAGACTAAGATACATCTAGCTACCTACTTATTTTACTTTAGCGTCATCACTTCGAACACTTTAGTGGCAAAGCTACAAAATTGTATTGCAAAACTAGAAATCTGATATGTGAATAATCACATCTCAAATCAAATCCAAACAGAGTTCAATTCCGTCATTCAAACTTATTTTTTAAGAGGTGTACTGTAGAGGAATTTGTATGAAAATGTCCACCTAAGTCAGCAAGTTAAACTAGTATTTTGAATGTAACTCTATTTTCCAAGAGCCCCTGTTACCGCGCCTGATAAAAGACAATCAAACTTGTCCCTTTATGTTCCAAACACCATCAGCTATTAATGGGAGGTGAGACATAAGCAATGTTACATAGATACTCCTCAATACTTTTATATGTAAACGGATAATAAAAACTATTACTTCAAATGTTTTATTTATTAATGCAGTTAAAGAAAGACGTTTGAAACCAACGAAATGAACAAATCCTTTCTCAAAAACCAGCCGTTCTATCATCTTTATAGCCTGTGTAGACCAATCACCGAACAGATTTATCACATCCTCTGACTACAAAGTACGAACCAATCAGATATTTGTATCTGATATAACCTTACATATAAGTACATTAATTAAAAAAATATATGTAAATGAGAACAAAATTGAGTTAGTAACTACAACGACATATCATTGCAATAAAATTATATGTTCCCTACATAAATGTGAGGTCTATTGTAAATATTGTCTCCGCTTAGACCATTAAAGTAACCTTTAGTTGGTAAGTTTTAAGTAGCACTATCAGCGGGATCGCAGGTGAATGTCTTTACTTTAATTAGATGTTATATACGTTTATAGTTATATACTACATGATAGGTATAATACTATTTGACGCCGTTACTTGAGTTAAGGAAGTTAAATCGAAAAATCGATTTTGCGGTTTAGTGGATTTATCAAAATGTGGTTTAGTTTGGGAATTAGTAATAAGGTTAGTGAGGCCACAGATATCTGCTGTCAGGGTAAGCAATTCTCCGCACCTAAACAGAAAAATACTAACGTAAGTATTTCTATATTGTGTAAGAATTACTCAATAAATCAAAGTTTCAAAGTTTCCTTTTCAACAGAAAGAAGATTTTTTAAATATCATCAAAAATATTGCACAATAGTATCAAGTGGACTTGATACTATTTCCATCAATTTCTACTTCTTTGCTTTTAAAACTAAAATCTAATAAATAGAGGACTTTAATTTGCATAAAAACGTAAACTACGCTACTAATCCTATGCTACTCCCGTCTATTCAGGTTTCAAAGTAAGTCCGGAAGTTAGTTCAGGACTAAGTAAATACACTGCTTCGTTAACAAAGCTACAGTATATACAGTATAGGTATATGTATATACTGGAGGTGCAGACACAAAGAACTAAACGCTTCGGAGGCGAAACGAAAAGCAATTAGCTGGCAAAACACAGATTTTATAGGACTTATGGATTGATCGTTAATAATCCCACAACATTATTGATTTGTGTCGATAGGTATAACTAAAACGAAGCAACTGCAATTGCAGTCAGTGCTTCAGTAGGCTAGTTTGTAAAGTGGCATTAACATCTGTGCTCTTCAGTGGGTAGAATCATATGTTAAATTTGTAGGTAGCCTCTACGACAGATGGCAGAGTCAACACAACAAGTTTACTTTCAAGGCTACATACTAAGACTTAAGTACAATAAGTTATTTCATGTTTTCGATTTGGTTTGTGACGCAATAGAAATCCATGAAAACGTTCGTTTATCTGCTTCCCTAAAATTATAATAATTGTCGGTGCGTAATGTCTTACCATGACATTTGTCTACCATCTATCTACCGCCTAGTTGGTCTGCGTTACAATGCAAATGCGTCTGTATTGTAGTGCTGAGCACATTAGCATGCGAAACGAACTGCGATCTACAGTTAACGGTGGCACCACTGGCGTTGGGACAGAGACCCAGTGGGACAGTGGAGCGGTGGGACAATGTGCTGATTGCATAGTGGAGGGGTGTAACAGTGTAACCACCCTCCAACTTCAATGTTTACCTGCATCAGAAGCCTCTCCCTTAGTTATATTTTTTATTACTATCGCGTTTTAATTGACTTCGGAAAAGGATGAGCTTCTCAAATTACACCAAATACTTTTATAATTTAATTTATGTAACGCAATTTTTGCGACAATTCATATTTGTCATAGATATCGGTCTAGATTTAAAAAATACCCTCAATATGCTCAAACGCGTTTGGTCTCTTCACATTGTTTGAATCACCTTATTTTTCCATAATTACTCCAGGCAGTCGGTTTTTTCAATAAAATAATCCATCATGTGAATTAAATCATATTAAAACCATTTAATAGTATTCTGTTCGCCGCTTATCAAGAATCTACCAGCTATGATGTCTACATGAAGCAGAGAGGCGGAGGAGCGATGAAACTCTAATTAGTACTATTTCCTGTAAAACTTCACCGAGAACTTACTTCGTTAGTGGGGAGTGGGAGTTTTATTTTGAAAGGTTCAGTTTAGTTTGATGAAATATTGAACGCTTCAACAGCAACTACTTGTTTACTACATTGGTAATAACTGTGTCTGTTTTTTTTTACTTGTTGATCCTTTATCATTTTCGTTAGGTAGGTTAAGTTTCGCTTGGTAAAACGAGTAGAGGTACGGCAGGACGACACCGGTTTATGGTGGAAGTTCCTAAGACCCGCACGAAACGGTACGCTTCCACCTTTATTGTTCGTACCGCAAGGTTGTGGAACTCCCTGCCTGGCTCTCTGTTCCCCACGCACTATAATCCAGAGATCTTCAAAGCGAGAGTGAATCGGTTCTTATCGGGTAAGCACGCTCCATCTTAGGCCATAGCCTTTGCTTGCTATCAGGTAAACTATGGTCAAGTGCAAAAAACCCTTTCAAGTTAAAAAAAAAATGTTTTGTTAGTCGATCGATATAGGCACATGTATACATAAGTAATATTATATTATCTTAAAATTATACTGTAAAACAACTTTAATTTATGATTTATTTTTGTCAAGTGCTAAAACCGCACTACGGTTTAACTTTAATTTGTTAATCTCTCAAGAAGAAAAACTAAATCTATTAATGTTGTATACATTTTGATATCATGCGTTTCATTGTGTTTGTATTCTTGTATGTTGTTGCTTAAACTATATATCTATCTATCTATCCATCGACATCCAAGCGGATAGCTAGCAATCATCTCTGTAAGTCGTTGAAAGCTTCCTCGATCGATAGCTATAAGCTTCCGTTGAAACTTCCGTCGCCGGGAACCCATCTCCTAATAGAAGATGAGAGAAAACTGTTAAATCAACAGGGGCTGTACCACCATCTCGATATGTGAAATTAGTTTATCCGCGTGGGATGATCTTAGCTAAGTGTAGGGTGACCTTTTCTGGGTTTAATATGATCTAAAATATTATGGTGGTACGTAGTTTTAGCTAGCTAAAAATCTGAAATGTTAAATTTGGCGCCAAATACTTAATAGTGTGATACAAATGTACCGTTTAAAAGCACATTTTCCTAGCCAGTCTATGTTCTAATAACGGACATAAGGTTAACCACAAGTACAACGTCAAAAAGTATTCAATCTGTAATTATAACAAAACAAAACTTAGCCTGAATATTAGTCAATTAAATAATTAACTTAATATTGATTACCTCAGACGATATTTCATGTATTATACGTACCTCTATCTATTTATAAAAATATCTAAACCAAAGTTTTTGTCATCAAAGTAATTTACATACTATAAGAGTGGTCAACCCCGGTGTCGAGAGTTCTCCTACCGCCATAAACTCGTATAGTTGTTCTGATCTTAACACCCTTATCACCTCAAGCTACCTTCTCTTAGTTATATTGTTTCCCGCGTGTGTCGGTCGGACGGCGCGCGGCGGTAATTGCGCGGTCAAAGGAAACTTCTTAGGTCATAGATCAAGGAGTGCCGCCGTCTGTTACGCACCTGGCGATGTTACCTGAACTGTAGGTTAGTGAGAAGTTGGAACAACAATGTGATGTGTGTGGATATCTATTCTATACATATAATAAAGCCGAAGAGGGTTAGAAGTCTGTATCTACATTGAAGATTATTTAAAAAAAAATGTTTGGAGATACTTCGAATTGAAATATTACACTATCCAACCATTTCTAGTTTTGTCTAACAATATATACAAATTGTCTGAGTATCCGTTTATCTGTTTCTGTTCGTCTGTTAATTTAAACGCTCATCACTTAAGAGCGGCTGAACTGATCATCACGATGTTTGTATGTTGCTAGTATGAGGTCTTAGGAGTGTAATAAAATCTTCTTTCATTAAAAAAGCGGTTTAAACAGCTGAAAAAGCATTTCATCAAATTCAACAAACGCACTAAACGAGCCGGCAATTATTCCGGCAAATACTCATTACAATTTGAATCTACAATTGCAAATGTAAATGCAAATGTTTCATTCAAACTCAAATATTAGCACTCTGCAGCGGAAGCAGCAATTGCTTCTCGAGGTAATTTGGCAAGCGTTGAGTTTTGTAGTTCTACACCTATTCACGATCGTATCAACGTAACTTGGTTAAGAAAACAAATTTGTTTGTCCACGGAGTACTTGCCGGATTTGTTTGTCCACGGAGTACTTGCCGGATGTAGTGGGGTATGTATATGTTACGGTAAATGTGGATAATGCGGGAATTATGCATAATTCCCGGGAATTATGCATAATTACCAGTGCTCTTGGTAAAAGTGAGAAAAACATTCAAATTAATCACATTTACCGGTAATTATACATAATAACCATACCCCTTTGGTAAATGTAGTAAATAATGAAATCAAGCATGGCAAAAAACAAAACAGGCAAGGAGGCACCGAACTGAATTATAATTTGTCGGTCTTCAAGGCGAAAGCAAACTGGTTTCTTCTAGGCAAGTGCGCTGGATCGTAGATTACAACGTTGTTTAACACCAGGCAAGTTGCAGTCAAGCGTGAGCCTATTTCATGTAAAAGAACTCTAGTAAAAAATTAAATAAAATAAAATAAATTTCATGTTTCATTTTCATTTTCATTTTCATTTTCATTTTCATTTTCATTTTCATTTTCATTTTCATTTTCATTTTCATTTTCATTTTCATTTTCATTTTCATTTTCATTTTCATTTTCATTTTCATTTTCATTTTCATTTTCATTTTCATTTTCATTTTCATTTTCATTTTCATTTTCATTTTCATTTTCATTTTCATTTTCATTTTCATTTTCATTTTCATTTTCATTTTCATTTTCATTTTCATTTTCATTTTCATTTTCATTTTCATTTTCATTTTCATTTTCATTTTCATTTTCATTTTCATTTTCATTTTCATTTTCATTTTCATTTTCATTTTCATTTTCATTTTCATTTTCATTTTCATTTTCATTTTCATTTTCATTTTCATTTTCATTTTCATTTTCATTTTCATTTTCATTTTCATTTTCATTTTCATTTTCATTTTCATTTTCATTTTCATTTTCATTTTCATTTTCATTTTCATTTTCATTTTCATTTTCATTTTCATTTTCATTTTCATTTTCATTTTCATTTTCATTTTCATTTTCATTTTCATTTTCATTTTCATTTTCATTTTCATTTTCATTTTCATATATAATTACCGGTAAATATGGATAATTCACTACATTTACCGTGTGCGTTGGGAATTATGCATAATTCCCGATTATCCACATTTACCGTAACATATATACTATCTTTAAAGAATGTTGTAGTAAGTTTTTTTCTGATTTCTAAAAAAGGAGATATCAATTCAAGCTATATGTATGTACCTATGTTGATATATTTAATTTGGTACTGGTGCACACGCACCTTCGCTCGCATTCGTTTGAGATAAAAAGTAGCATGACACTCCTAAGATGTCATACTACCTATTTACAAAAAAATCATGATGATCCATTTAAAATAAAAAATTAAATGCTTTTATTTCGGACAACAAAGAGATCCAGAGCTGTTTTTGCTTTATAAACAGAGCAACAGAGAAAAGTTCTATAAACTGCCGAACCGTGTTCTGTTATGGATTTAAAGTATACCCAAACAGTTTTTTTCTTTGTTCAGTTTTTTTTTACAATAAATAGGTTTGCACTTTGTTGTAATTCGCTTGATGGTAAGCAATAGACTATAATTATTAATAAAATGTAATTATACTTTTTTAGACTCTCTTCAGCTTTATTATGGTATAGATCGGCTTACATGTGTATGCTGCCATTTAAGGAATAGTAGTAATTGATAGTTTTATGAAATTGTTTAAGTAGAAAGTATTTGAGAAAAAGTTTCATGTAAGCTCCAAGATACCTAGTGCTGTTTTTAAAAATTATTACTGCTTTTTAAGATAACATTCTTGTTTACATTAACAATCCAAATTAATAATATTCTTGATAACGATGAAACCTTTAATTTTTTCATAAAAAATACAACTTAGAATAGATATGTAGTAAAAATTAGCTAATGTAAGTACTTTCCTAAACTTTCATAATACCATCTTATATAGTTTAAAATACTGCCTTTATTCTACGGTCCGTTCCGATTTACGCAAGTATTGAGCTGTCTAATTAACCTGCCCGCGTGGATTTATTGCGTGGACCGGAACGCTGGGGATTGCTATGCTAATATCGATTGATCCTTTTTGGTATACAGCTACTATGTACCTATTTTGTTTGAAAAGGGTGTGGTGAGAATCTGTAAGGAAATAGTCAAGCAAATTGTTTTTAGTAGCGATGCTAATTGCTAGCAAAGCAAATATTGCAATCTTTCTATCTCTCCTCCGTATACTGTACTCTGTGGTATAATATAAAATTCATACTAGATTTATACATTAATTCTTGCTTAAAGTAAGGATATTAAAGTTACATGTATTTTTTTAAAAAGGCGATACTCTTACTCTTGACCATCATTTTCATTTTGATTAATTCAATCTCTTTAATGTAAGCTGTGTTTCCTCCGAACTACAATGCAGGGGTCTTCAAATCTAGGTATCTTCTAGGTAAGCGTGTTAACATCAGGCAGGCTGTAGTCAAACGCAAACCTATCCCACGTAAAAAAAAAAACCGGCCAAGTGCGAGTCGGACTCGCGCACCGAGGGTTCCGTACAAACCTGCAAGGTTAAATATTTTGTGATGTAACTAAAAGTTTATGGTTTTCGTAATTTTTCCTTTATCTATGCTATAAGACGTTGCTTCGTACCAAATTTCAAGATTCTGAGTTCACGGGAAGCACCCTGTAGGTTTTGATTCCCTTGCAAGTGTCGAAAATTTGCGGTATAAATGGCTGTATCTTTTGATTGCGTTGGCTTAGAAGTTTGATTTTTTCACAGCTTCAAGGGACAGTAGACCTGAGTAATTGATATAAATTTCAGCTTCATACCTCTACGCGTTCCTGAGAAAAAGGGTCTTGACAGACGGACGGACGGACGGACAGACGGACAACAAAGTGATCCTATAAGGGTTCCGTTTTTTCCTTTTGAGGTACGGAACCCTAAAAAGTTCAAAAACGAAATAATAAACCTACAAAATCTTGAACCCCTTTTTTGTCTACGAAACATTTTACTATATAGGTATACTGATTTTCAAGAAGAAATAGTGAAGTTGTTGACAAGCTAGCATATAATCACGATGGTTTCAAATAATTTTATCCAATAAGAAAGCTTATTAAAACCCTGGCAACAAATGGCAAAAAAACTAAATAGTTTATACGCAAATTTTCCTATGAAACTTTTTACTAAGTATGTATTTTGAAGTAGTAGTAGTAGTTTTTATTTGGTGTCTATATGTTAACTAAACGGTTTTCACTCACGTGTAATTCGTGTATGTTGTTAACCGTTAAAACCGTTCAGTTAACATATTGATAAAATGTCTCACGAAAGTTTTAATATTAGAAATAGTGTCGGTCCCCATAAGGAAACATTGTCCGCACTTTACGGCCTCGACCGGACACATTTACACCTTCCACCGACATAGCCGGAGACGATAGTATTCTATAGCTAATACAATTTACACGGTTACCAGAGAAACATTGTAAAAACCTTGTTTTACTTGCAAAACTAGCAATGATGTAAAAATAAAACGCCTCATAACGTATGCATTTTTCACTTTACTACCATTTAATAACATTTTTGTTATAATTTTGAACCCTCTGCAATTTTTACTTAACTTTAAGTATTGTAGTGTAAAAGGCCTCTCAGAGTTGTCTACGCCCCCACTGCTGCCTTAGAAGTACCGGTCGTAACTAAGACCAGTGATTCTGAAAAATAAATAAATATTCCGATATATTGCACACAGTGCCATCTAGACCGACACTAAGCAAACGTCAGATTGATTAGCAACAATTTTTAAGTTTGGTGTTTTTTAATTTCTATTCAACGAATGGTAATCTGATAACTTTTAACCGAAGTCGCTTGTGACGATCCGATAAACAGAGGAAACACGTTAATAAGCTGCTTATTCATTGAGAATTATTTTTCTTTCCCTTAGTGTTACTATGGTATCGATTTACTAAAACTGCCCTTTATAAATTTGTTCTTAAGTTACCAGATAACCCTGAATATTGAAAAGCGATTATAATACATAAGAGATTTTATGAGCACCAATAGGGCCCCGCAGACCCGCGTTAATCCGGGATTAAAGTGAGCTCCGTGTTAATCCCGAGTCTAAGCTATCGCTATTCAAAGTTAATCAATTCAGTTTGCCGTTTAAACGTCAAGGAATTACTGTGATTAATAAAATAACAAGGAATATTGTTCATGAATATTTGGTCCACGTAACGCCTGGAGATAACACGTTAGCAACCTGACAGAAAACGTAGGTAAGAAATATCAAAGCCTTAAAGTCATTTTGAATTGCTTAAATTACTTACTGTTTTAGCCAAAATGTGCGTGTTGAGTAGATTTAATTTTATCATCATCAGCTTGTTATCATCACTCACTGCTGACCACAGTCCTTTCTTTCGCTCACATTTTTAAATTCAAATATTGATTACATTCTAGTACTGCAAAAGGGTATTACAAGTGTCAAAATATAGGCTTCTAAGGCTACAAAGTTTTATGTAAAGCCTCTTTGGCTTTAGTCGGTGGGTCGGTCATTCAATTAGAGGCAATGGCAAGGTCGGCGCTATCTCCGGTACCATCTTTATAGAGGTAGAAATGAATCATACGCTGAATCAGAGTGCGGGAAATTGTTTAAAGTAGTGATGAATTGACAATTTGAATTGAACATTTACAATACCTACTACAGTATTTTTAAGTCATTTTTGTATTATACTTATGGTATATGTGTAAAAATTAGTTAGTTATTTTTGTAGTCAGAATCCGTTTACTTATAATTATAAAATATACCTACTAGATTAGACAAGATATTACATTGTCTGAAATATAGCATATATTTCAGACAATGTAATATCTTGTGAGACAATTTTGTTTAAACTTAACAATAATATACGATTCCGGTATGCCAAGTGAAGTAGGCTTACGCAGGTTTCCAACCTGCCTAATGATAAGCAACGTTCCTGCCAAAAGAAACCGAGATTACCTCTCTAAACAGTCGACTTAATGTTAATGTATCTTTTTTGTTAACATTATCTCTTGTTTAAGTTAGTAAGTTATTAGAATTTGCACAATAGTTGAACATATTGAGAATCCAGCCAAGCACGAGTGTCTCCGCGTGTCCCAGCTAGTATCCCATTAACATAGCGTCTCTCGTCCATAAATTAGTGTGTTTATGGCGCGAACTACAATGTGCCTTAACGGCCGACCGGGTCCGGGCGCAGGTAGGGATTACACTGTATCGATCCAGGCGAGCGAGGGAGATGATGTTAGGATATCACATGTGATGGTATTATTCTTCTTCTTATCGGATGAGAGTGGCTAGCTCTAGTGTCGAGAGTGTTGTCGATGAGTCGATTAACTTCTATGAACATGTACAAATACCTCATTCCGCGCTTTTAATGATATATCAACATATTAATTAACCTAAATAATATACCTACAATCAAAATATTTTTTAATTTGCGCTCAAACTCCCAAACGTCAAAGTAAACAAATTAGTGGCAAAATTCTAACGTGTAAGGTTATATCTCCACGGAAATAGGCTCGGTCAAGGGTAAGTAGCAACGACATTATAGTACACCAGACAACTCATTGGACATAAAATAAACTCACATATGTATACAAACAAACTATCAGAGGTAACACAAACATTTGGAATGCACATACATATAGTATATTTATTTATTTATTAATATAATTTGTACTCTATGCAAAGATTCTACAAACCAATAAAGATGATGATAAAATGTGCGTGTTGGTATTTGAAACATATCTCTCTTTAGTCGTATGACTGAGGGTCGTGACTCTCCTGCGAAATTAATTAGTTAGGGGAGTTCTCTAGTGCAGATACATCGTGGAGGGGCCCAGGTCCTTCCACGGAAGACACATGTCCTCGGAAATGTTTCCTTAACCGTTAAGCGAGTGCAAATTCACACATAACTTGTAAATATAAGTCGTTGGTGTAGGGCTGGATTCGAACCTGGGTGCGTCTGGATGAAAAGCAGACACAGGAACCGCTGAGCCACACTCGCTTCAAGAAACATATGAAGCGATGATTTTTAGCATCAAATCACAAGGGATCTCACAAGTAAAATGGAATGTATGTGCTGTTATTGTTAGTAAGAAAGTTGAATACAATATTTTTTTTTATTTCGAGCCTAAATTAAGGTTTTCTTTACAATTATATGAAGAAATTAAGAAAGTTTTAATATGCAATAAGCTGGTAGTTGTTAAAAAATAAGAAAAAGTTTTCCATCGAGTAACTCTGGCTCAACCAAAAACGACAGATAAAAGATTAGGAGTGCCCAGATTATTTAGTGTGTGTCAAGCACTCATAAAACAGGCCGAAGTAAACATAAACGCAGGTTTACGGGCGCGCTAACCGAAGGATTAATTACATTTATATTATACTACTCTAGTTGTTGTGCTGTTAAACTGAATTGGATTTCACGAACAATAACATGTTGTTTGTTTTCCATCCGCCCTTTTTACGTATGTATATTGTATTTATTATTGTAACCATCGTTAATACGGGATACATATCAGGCTAGGTGCTAGTGTGGTGCTTCTTCTTATCGAATGAGAGTGGCCAACTCTGGTGTCAGAGTCTAACCTATCTTCATACAAAATGACACACAAAATGGTTTAACTACATATATGAAAAAGTAACAAATGTGCCTTCATGTAGGTACGTATGTTATGTTTACATTTTCACCGTTTTATGGTGAGATGGTGTAGTTGATTTTTAAAGATAAGTCGAATCCCAGTGGAAAATTGGATGGGTGACCAGACCACACGCCAATTTTTACTATTTTGCAAATACCTATAAAAACTGGCATACCTATACATTGGAGAAATTATTTGATCGTTTATAACGCAAAATTTATAAATCTCGATAGTTTACATATAAAAGCAGTCTTTCTTCTTCTTCTTATCGAATGAGAGTGGCCAACTCTGGTGTCGAGAGCTTATCAAGCCGCCCTAAGGGCCTCTGATATGGCTTAACGACTAGCAGTCTTTGAACCACTGTAACAGAGCAGATTTTTTTTTGGATAAAATGTAACAAAAATTTATAAAATAGAATTGCTTTTCTTTCCCAAAAACCCGCAACATTACAAACGAAAACATAGCAGCTGACTAATTTTATTTGTGCAAAAGAATTCAAGTTTAATTTAAAAAGTTAAGACAAACACTTCGGAATTCGCGAGTAGCTTTCTTTAGAGTTGGAAATGCAGGAGCAAGTTTTTATACCTATTTTACTCTTCAGATATAATTAAAAAATCTTTTAGGTATAAAATACAACTTTGGGCGTTATTCATTTTATGCATAAAGGATTTGGAATTAAATGAAATGTATATTGTTTAAAAAAAATCAATTTAAAAAATAGGTAAAATATCAATTTTCGAAATTTAGCAGTTGTTATAATAATAATTGTTTAGAATAAAACATTGACAGGGCTTTATTAGATGTGTGGAAAAGGTCCTGAAAGTAAATCTTTTTGATCCTAAAAACTATAATTTTAAAAGGTTTAAACATAGTGAAAGCACAGTTATAATGTTACCTACACAGGAAGGATCAATACTCCAATACCAAAAATAGCTTTCGAACTAACCACACTACCAACACAGACGTCTCATAAAGTAAATGGATTTCAGACACATAATACCTCAAATGTTAATTGAAATATAGAAAGGAAGAAAGTATTTATTTTAGACACATGGAATATTTACAGAAACAAATATACATAATTGGGGTAAACAAAGAAAACGGACTTTTACATTCCACACGTCAAAAAAATAACAAAATATAACATGATGAGCAAATACAGGTAGATCTTCTTATCGAATGAGGGTGGCCAACTCTGGTGTTGAGAGTTTATCAAGCCGCCCTAAGGGCCTCTGACATGGCTGTACGACTGCCGTACTAGACATACAATTCAGATAGAGCAGTATGCGATTTTTTTTATTTATGAAAGCTGTTTTTACACAGCCCAGATCTTATTTGAAAACTGGATCCCAGAGGTTGTGAATCTCATATGAATTCCTTACTCATTCCGAAAACGGACATTTGAAGTGAATAAATAAATAATCAATACTGACTAGATTGTAGTTACTTACGGTCGAGAGATGGGTCGACGACATCGTCAAAGTCGAGGGTCCAACCTGGTTGAGATCTGCACAAGATCGACGCAGATAGCACACACAAAGGGAGGCCTATACCCAGCAGTGGGATCCCAAGGGCTGTGGATGATGATGATGATGATGTAGTTACTTTTACATATATACCAGTCTCTGAATTAAACAGTCTTAGTCTCAAAGCAAACTAGCACACGCTCTGTAGTTCTGCACTATATTGATGTGAACCATAAAAACCAGCGGCAAATATTCTTTCATTCGTTTCGCGATTTTTGCACCGCAGTATATTCTATTGGACGATAAACTTACATGGGAGAACCACATACAGTTTTTGACATCTCGAATTCGAAAAAAAACTTATATACATTTTTAAAGCACTAAGAAGTGTAGCAGACTTACCGGACATACAAGGCATTGTGCCAATGCTTAGTTAGGTATTGCATCTGTGCATGGGGCAGTGCTGATAAAACACACCTAATTTCTGCAGAGAGGGCTCAGCGTGCTGTTCTGAAGGTTATGATGTTTCTACCATTCAGGCACCCCACTACAGATGTATATGCCAAGGCTGATGTTTTGTCGGTACGAAAACTTTTTATATATGAATGTATAAGAAGATATCATAAAAATACTGTACCAAACGCCACATCTATAAATGACAGGAGAAGACCACAAATCCATGCTGCACCGCTGGTTCACCGAAGATATGCGCAAAAACAGTATAACGTTGTTTCCACTAAATTGTATAATGCAATTAATAAATACAAAAATATTCATATACTTTCAAATCGGGAGGTGAAAATGGTAATATTAAACTGGTTAAAAGATTTAGATTACAATGATATAGAAAAGATGCTTGAAAGCTTTTATTTTTAAAATATGAGTAGGTAATCGTTCCAAAACTTATTCTATCTCTACAATAACTACACTTGTTGATAATGGTGTACACTCACAATTAGGTACAGGTAAAAACATACACAGTTACATAATAATTATGTACATGCACTGGGCTTGTCACACACACACCACACACACAGACACACACACACACACCACACACACACAAACACACACCACACACCACACACACACACACACACACACACACACACGCACCTTACATTTACAATAGGTCTGTCATCCCATCTTAAATGTTTGGCGGTATTCAGACCTATTTAAACACAGATAACAACATACACCAAACCACAGACTTACAACAAAACACACAAATAATGTTATACATCCAGACAGATAGGTTTCTTGTTGTTTTAAATTGGAATTCTACTTGTATTATATTAAATTATAAGACGAACACATCTTACATGTATATTGAAATTGTTTTTCAAAATTGTAACTTCTAATCCAAAATAATTTTAATACTCTGTTTAATTTAATTAAGTTACTAGAATGAATTACTTATTTTTATGTCAAGCCAAACGGGGAGAAGCCATCGGCAACCGAAACACAGTTATAAACTAGTTCGGATGCCGTTGGATTTTCATACAATGTTATGCAATAAGTATAATGCAAAATAAACAAATTTCATTTCAAAAAAAAAATAAACAAATTTCATTTCATATTCCACCGAGCGAGCGGAGTGAGAGAAACGTTTTTGCAGGACTTGACTCAGAATCGAAAATGTATGTCTATTACCACAGTGTTGTTTGTCGTTTCAGGCACAGTATAATACTGTGTTTCAGGTCAAATGCCTGACGGTTCTATGTATAAAAAGTAGTTTTTAACAGATTTATAAATATAAAAGTAATAAGATTTTTAATTTTATCATTTTTGTAATCTTGAGCTTTAACCTGAGCGTTTGATTTGTATTTATTGTAATAACTATGTTATTATTTCATCATTGCTGTAATTTGAATTTTGTTGTCATTGGGTTTCACTCTACATAAATCATACATGCATCTAGACTGTAGCGGTGCTTAACATCAAGCTAACTGTAGCAAAACTAAGCCTATGTATATAGTAGTTGTAAAAAAACATACAGAGTAGTATTACCATTCGCAAAACCTAGCATTTTATATTCCCTCGGCCAGGCTTACGTTTGTATCAGCGACTACCGATACCCACATAACTATAAAATACATTCAGTAGTGGTATGTGGGCAATATTCGTACTGGCAGCCGTGGTGGATGAATCATTTTTACTGACATGTAGAATATACACTATATCTGTGAGTGAGGATTTGTGCGTGGATTTGGGTTTATTTTACTTTACTTCTGGAAGCTCGTGGCTTCGCTTTAGGATAAAAATTAGCCAGATAACACTCCTAAGACATCATACTACCTAGGTACATACCAAAAATCATGATGTTCCGTTCAGCCGTTTTGCGTGATAAGCGATTAAATAAACAGAGAAACAGGTTTTTTTTTAAATCTTCTGTCCTTCTCTCTTTATTATATATATAGAATACTAGACAAAAGGTTTAGTCTGTTAGTGGTAAATGAATTATTGTGAGAGGTCATAGTATTAAGACATTCGAACCGCCACAGGGACTTCTAACAAGGTTTTATTTGCAGTACTTTTGGTAGGATTCTATCTTCTTCTTCTATTCGTCTACTTTACGATATGGCGTTATATTTTGGGGGAATTGTTCAAAGAGGAATGCTATTATTTATTGCACAGAAAAAATGTTTAAGATCAGTGTGTCATTACCGGCCAATGGACTTATGTAAACCATACTTTCCCAAACTAAAAATATTGCCATTTCTGTCTGTATTTATTTGAGACTGCAATGTTTGTAAAGAAAAATTTGCATAATATGTATAAACTTGCAAAGAGTAAACGATTGAATACCAAAGTATGTACACCACAACATAAAACCGCTCTTTTTAAGATGTATGATTCCAAATTTTTTGCACTTACACGACATCTGTATTATCAAACTACATATTGCAAATAAATATATGTATGTACTTATCTTTATTTTTCTTAAACTCTCAACACCAGAGTTGGCCACTCTCAATCTATAAAAAGATGAAAAAAATTAAAAAACACATAAATGCCTTGTATATTTGAATCACTGCTTCAATACGTATTTAATTTCAACTTTTCTACAAATAACATAACAGATATTGATATATAAGGGGAACATATTTCCAAACCGTAGTTTAGTAAACAAAGCAATACTCCAACCTCAAGCAATATCCTGTGAAGTTAGCATGTTCATTATACGAATTCTGTATCTGATTCATGTTTCGATTCACTAATCAAATAACAGAGAAGGCGCCTTTGTGGTTCCGAATTTGATGGCATTTTAGAAATAAATACAGAAATAAATATCTTTATAGAGACACACAAACTTAATAAACTTACATCTGAAGATTGTGATGCCCAAATACAGCTGCAACTCAGCTTTAGGTATAAGTAATCAAGAAATATGTAACAAAAAAGTTATAATTTTTTTTTTTTTTTTTTTAACTTGAACGGGTTTGCACTTGACCATAGTTTACCTGATAGCAAGTAAGGCTATGGCCTAAAATGGAGCGTGCTTACCCGATAAGAACCGATTCACTCTCGCTTTGAAGATCGCTGGATTATAGTGCGTGGGGAACAGAGAGCCAGGCAGGGAGTTCCACAACCTAGCGGTACGAACAATAAAGGTGGAAGCGTACCGTTTCGTGCGGGTCTTAGGAACTTCCACCATAAACCGGTGTCGTCCTGCCGTACCTCTACTCGTCCGGTGAAAGAAGGGCGCGGGCGGAATTAGTCCGTGCAATTCCGCGGCACACTCTCCGAAATGCAACCGATAGAAAACCGACAAACTGGCGACTTTGCGACGGTGTTCAAGACTTAACTGTATCTTTAAAATCGTATTAATAAATAGACGTATACTTAATTATTGATTTTGAAATCCAAAACCAGTCACCGACACCGACCAATGAAATATATAAGAATCTCATGAAAATGCGTTAATTTACAAACACCACGTGATTCACACTAAGTATTGCTGTGCCGTGCTAAGCCCCTACCAATATCTGAACGATTGTGAAAACACCAATAAGGAAACTGCGATCCATTCACACTAACGTAAATGGAAACCTGTATGGCAAGAACCTATATCACTAATATTATAAAGGCAATTGTGGGTGTGTTGAGTTTGTTCTCTTTCATGCATGGATTTGGATGCAATTTAGAAGGGAGATAAAGTAGACTTTTTCAAACCTCCTTACAGGTATCTTGCGCTGCTAGCCGCGTTTATCTGAGATTAAATGTAGCCTAAGAGTTTAAAATCAAATCAAATGGTTTTTAGCAAATGGTTGATAACAGATAGCTGGCATGGTCTCCATATTCCAACTTTTGCATGCTTTTTTTCCAAAGCCTTATTTATCTCCACACCAAATCCCATTCAATTCAATGTAAAGGCGTGACCATGATCACATACACACTCACAAACTTTCACTATATCAATGTGATATTGTGACATCATACCCATATTTTAATTTACCATATTTCTAGGCAATGCCTTTATTAACTAAAACGAGAAGAAAAGCTAAACTTATACACTTTGAAAGTTTTACCAAATATAAAACTACTCGGGATTGTTTAACATAATCCTTAAATGTGTACCTCTCTTCATAAGATAATATTTCTTAATTTTTTTTTTAATATTCGGACATTGCACACATCGCCATCTAGCCCCACACTAAGCTAACACTTGTGTCGTGGGTACTAGATAACGGATATAATACTTATCTACTTTTCTTTTCTAAATACATACTTATTATACATACAAACGACCAGACTCAGCACAAGTAATTATAATTTTTAAAGTACTAAGTTTTATAAATACTTGTGTCATGCGTGAATCGAACCAATAGGCCAGTCATAAGATAATATATACTTATACATTATGTTAATATTTAAATATCATATGACGCGCCCGTAGCTCAGCTGCGGAGGCAATAGCTTGCGATTACCAATGTTAAGCACAGGTCGACGCGGCAAGTCCTTGGATGGGTGACCGAAAAGTGGCATTCCATTTTGGGCGCTTCCGTGGGTCGGATGACATGTTAAATAGGTCCCGGATGTTTGTCTAGTACGGCAGTCGTTAAGCCATGTCAGAGGCCCTTAAAGCGGCTTGATAAACTCTCGTCACCAGAGTTGGCCACTCTCATTCGATAAGAAGAAGAAGAATATCCTATTTCTATATTTCCACGATATTTCGCCTGATTGCATTACCCCGCTGAGAGTAAATGTATTTATAGCTTGAATGTGACACTCAGTGCTCGCCGGCGCTATTAGACTCTTATTGACTAGATCTAGATTTAATTCAGATGATTGTATGCCCTAGAATCAGTTTATTGATCTTTCTTTTAATATTCCTGTAGGTATTTCTTTAATTCGTAGGATATTTCTATGTATAAAGATATATATCGATAAGTAATAGAAATGAGAGTTTTCTTAATTACTAAATAAGTAATGAGATTATTTAATGTATTTAAAAAGCCGCTATTTATATTTATTATACTAATTTTTCATTCTTAGTCTAGACAGTTATTTCATGTTTTAGGTATAGACAATACACATTTTTCTTGTTTAGTAAGAACATACCTTCATATCTTAGTTTTAAAACATCTCAAACTCAAAGATCGTCTCACCCAAAAAGAAAACTTGATAATATTAAAATGCAAATCACGAAAAAGAATAAAACTGCTTATCCAAAGTGTTGCCATTTCACGGCAAATAAAAAGGGATTACGCAAGTAACAGGATTAGGGCTTTTAAAAATGATAGCAGATGATGTTTGCAAATGTACGCATTTATTCCGGCGCTACGTTTACTGCGGCCAGACATCGCGCAAGATGGCTTGTTTTTGTGCTTTTATTAAAACTACTTGTTGTAGTTTGCATGAATTACTGTGGGTATTTATTATTAGGAATGCAATGCAGTATTAATCAAGTCAATCCGCAATAAAAAGCATGTGAGTTAATTTAGCCTCGAAACCTGTACCTAAATATTAAGTAAGAATGTATATGACAGACATGATAATTATGAAAAGAAATCATAGTGTTGCATCATGCAAAAAAAGGATATATTTATTTATTTGTAATGTTTATGATTTTAACAATTATTGCTTTCTTTCTTTCTTTCGATATCCAATTGTATCCACATCGGTCTTTTTAAAACTTAGAAGAAAGTTTATTTTCAAAATAGGCAGAATTTTCTGAAGCACAGAGTCGCTTGTATCGATCTCGCTTGAGACGACGCCGCGACGTTTGTGAAGTCAGCCATTAAATTAATGCAAAAAATATTACAATAAAATTCTGCCATGTATTTATAAATGTATGAAAAATTACATAACCTTCCAACCTTTCATAATAATCATCATCATTAGCCCGTTATCGGCCACTGCTGAGCATAGGCTTCTCTTCTTGTACGCTACTCGCCCCGGTCCTAAGCAGATTGAGTCCAGGTGCTCCCTGAGGTTTTTCTAATGTTGTCAACCTACTTTTCTTACTCTTATAAAATTAACTAGCTGGTTCCCGCGACATCGTCCGCGTGGAATAGTTATCACCATAAAAACGGGTTTATTGAGTTAACCTTAAAAGATAGACATATACTGTTGCAGACATTTTGTTATATCATTTTAAGTGAAATAATTATTTGATACATATTTTATGATATCTTGAACCGTTTTCGCAGCGCACGCAAAAGACGCCCTCAAAGATGAATAATTTTCCCCGTTTTTTCCACATTTTCCATTATTTCTTCGCTCCTATTAGTTGCAGCGTGATGTTATATAGCCTAAAGCCTTCCTCGATAAATGGTCTACTAAACACACAAAGAATTTTTCAATTCGCACCAGAAGTTCCTGAGATTAGCGCGTTCAAACAAACAAACTCTTCAGCTTTATAATATTAGTATAGATTATTCCATAGCTATACAAAAAGCTACCAAATGTTTATATTTCCCAGTATAAAGTGTTTAAGTGTTGGCTAGCTAGACGTAACAAACAATATCTCTCTCTAGAAAGTATTCTATTGTATCCGCAATGAAACCGCTCGAGAAATAAATGGCTTCCATTTACACCAATGATGGAAATGTACCATAGAGGGTACTTACTATAGAGGGAACATAATATACCTGCTTCAGCCAAATAGATAAGTAAAAGACAATATTTGATCAGTATTGCTTAATACTATTTACTGTATACAATGTTATTAACATCTAATGTTACTACAAACTCTTTAAAATAAGCAAAACGAGCTTATGAAATTAAAAAAAAAAACAAATTAAGTACTAACATTCATATCATACGGTTAATCAAATAGTAAAATTAATCTTACGTATAACGTACACGTTGGGCACGCTGCCCTCTGGCAGTGGGCTGGAGCACTTAGACTATCTTTAGGCTTTTCTTAAGATTATAAAAGTACTTACCCCTTTTGCTATTTTGAAATTTTAGAAATATTACTAATGATCTTGTGGTATCATAATCAATAGATTAAATACTTACTTTTCACAGTTTAACCTCTTCTCAATCATCTTATTCACATCACTAGTAATTCTAAGAAAGCGTGTTTAAAAATCCAAGACGTTACTGCTCTCTAAAACGTTTCTCTTTTGCGTTGCAAAGTGACAGAAACTATTTATTTCCGAGACGGCTGTGTCCGCTATCACGGAGGAACGAACTAATCTCAGCTGAAATACAAACAAATGCATAGTAACCTGAAATTTTCAGTTTCAGAACGTTTTATTTGGAAGATCTTTAGAAATCTGTTAGTTTTTTATGCCAATAATGATGTGCCTCAGCGTAATACTTTGAAATTAATCATGTATCTATCTACACGTGCATGGGCGAGAAACTTTTATGGCTCAAAAATGTTTATTATTTTTTCCCGATTACTAAAACTAAGTAACTGCGTTCGTAGTCATTTAAAGGATGGGTGATCATCCTTAGCCCTTGTCTACCCACTGCTGGGTATAAGCCTCCTTTTTCGGCAAATACCTCTTCTCTAAAATTAACATAACAGTCATTAAGGCAAGTCAGACAGTTTGACAAAACTCTCGACACCAGAGTTTACCAGTCTAATCACTTACAAGTTTAGCCAGTAACATGGCGCAGGCGTTGTAGTTATAAACCTATCAATCAATCACTGTAATGTATCGAGTCTAGTGAGATGTTGCCATAATTGATGTACCCCTACTCAATGATTTATCGGTGCCGTAAGCGTGCTAGATCGGAGAGAACTTAACAATGCTACTGCTATATTAATACTGCTTACCATCAGGCGAGTTAAGACCAAGCGTGAGTCTATCTTACCTTAACAAAATGGATGATAATTGTCGCTGATATAAATATGAGTAACTCTTGACATTCCGTCTTATTACAAAACGCGGTTTTAATTTTAGTCTAGGGCTTTAAAACTAGAAAGTCGGTTCTTGTTGTTCAAACATCACATACAAATCATCAAAATACCAACTTTTAATTGAAACGTTGATTTATCATTGGTAACATTTTGACAATTTGATTATTAAAATAAAAAATAAATAAAATAATAATAGCATTTATTTTCTACTACTCAGTAAAGTAAGACACGTATTATTATTATACCTTACTTTACAATTTTTAACCACAGTTAATGAAGGTAGGTACATATAAACTAAAAGTGTTAATAAAAAGTGCTGGAACATGTTCCTTATGTTTACAAACTACATATGAATTTACATTTTTCTACAGAAGACTTCTGTAGAATTTGATTATTATGACAGAAGAAAACAATTTTTGAACAACAAGGACAGACTGCATTTTAAAAAAATTCTCGACTAATAAAACCACCAAGTCAAATCAAATCACATACAAAGGGGTCGACTTCCTTTTTTTTTGTTATGACGCACGGTCGCCGCGCGAGCTGAGGGTTAAAATTGATAATTAGGTTACCTAGTATTCTATCCTTTTTTTTAAGTCTATTATCAATTAATTTCACGTATAAGTAATGTAATGTAAACATTTTCATTGTTAAATATCTTTTATAATAAATAACCTTGGAAGTCAGGACCCGGAAACGAGCGGGATCATTTTAACAAATTGTCCGTTTCCTGACATCGATCATCGGCAGCCACTGTCTGAATCACTTTATGAATCATTTACTTTGCAGAATCACTTTGACGGCCCATTGTTTATTACTGGCCTTCAGTTAGCTTGTATTGAAAGGGTTATTCCATTATGTTCCTATTTTGTACCCTTACTTCAAAAGTATTTGTATTTTTACTCATGACATAAGTATGTGTGTCGGATCTCTGTTTTTCCTTAGTTCATTAGTGAAAATCTTTTTGAATTGATACCAATTTTGATTATATATATATTGGAAGATATGCTTTTGAACGTATTAAAACCTTCCTAATTAATACCAAAGATCTTGTTGATGGTCGACGACTTGTTACCATTGACTTTTCCTATTTTACAAAAGCAGTACAACAACATTTTGTTAGTTTTAATGTGCCTACTAAAATTTATGCATTTTAAAGTTATCACTAAATCTGTGCAGATCTAGGTAAAAAATCATTTAACTTTGCAATATTTAACCATTCATATATGAAGCCAATGATATTCTATATAAACTGAGGGAGATGCGTTTGTACCCCGTTCTGTGTAGCGAACTCAAATCAGGCTACGTAGCATGATTCGGCTCAGTCGCCTCGAAGCAACGCGCGGCGACGCACGTTGACGGCGCGACTTTTTATCACTAAAAAATAGCTAGGGCGATTTTTAATGGGTGTAACGTCTCTATTTGTAAAACCTCATTGTTTGAAGCCGGTTTTAAGTTTCAATCTTGATACTGTTGCACGTACTATGGATCTGGTGTTTGGGTTGAACCACTTTCAGAGATTTTTTAACCACGATATTGTGAATGTAACTAACTTACTTTATCCTTTGTTGCAGGTGCTAGGATGGACAATGCGCGAGAGAGCCAATGACGGCATGTCCCCGCCGCGAGCGACCACGTGGGGGGACCAGGCCCCCGCGGCGGGTCCCCCCCGTCCCCAGCCTGAAGGGGCCCACTCTATAAGGGCCTCACAAAGTTTCAGACCTCTGGTCTCTATAAGAGAGCCAAAACCTTTATATGAGTCAAGACGCGTCGAATGCATGATGGTTTCATTAGAAACTACAGCGTTGATATGGGCTCCAGAACATTTGAATGGCTCAAGGCAGTCTGAAATCCGAGAATCGGAAACGTTTGCAATGTCTGAGAGGGTTTTAGTGCCAGAATATTGTAATAGGCACTTGGAAGCGGTAGAATTAAAGAGATGCCTAAGGCTGAACGTGGCTTTAATGCCCGGTAAAGACTCTAGACATGTAGAAAAGTCTGAAGAGATATCAATGGCAGGGAACGGTCCTAGACTGCCACAGGCTCCTGTGGAGAGAAGAGACGCGAGGCCCTCGCCCCCCTCCACCCCCACCCCCTGGCCTTACAGAATCACGCTTATTAGTCTATTACTACACCTAGCTACTCACTTGAACACGAACATTAGTTTTTCAAAGCCCCTAGTCAAGTTAAAAGAGTGCTGTGTCTTAAGAACTAGTGTGCAGTGTTTATCCTTTCTTTATAATTCAATTTTGAGGGGGTTAGGAAGTGTTTGTCAAAATGTGAAGTTGTTGTCAAGAAGTGGTGTTTTGAAAGTGTTGGTGGTTGTGGGATGTTTTCTGGGGGGTGTGGAGGGGAGGAGGGACACGGACCTGCATATAGGGGGGATATTCCCCATGGAGGGGGAGGGCGGGTGGCAGGGAGGGCAGGCCTGCATGCCGGCTGCAGAGCTGGCGCTGGCTGACGTCAACAACCGGACCGACTTGTTGTCTGGCTTCAAACTCATGCTGCACAGCAACGACAGCAAGGTATGTGGACATAACGTTTGTATACACTTTACCAGAAGCTGTGTTTCCTGCGAACTACAATCCAGGGGTCTTAAATCTAGAGTTAATAGGTATCTTCTAGGTAAGCGTGTTAGATCCTAGGCTGCAGCAATGCTTAACATCAGGCAGGCTGTAGTCAAACGTAGGTAAACCTAGACCTGGTAAAAAAAAAATGTAAGGCTCGGCTCCTAAGAAAGCAAGTAATCTTTTAATTAACTCTTTTTAAATTACATTAGATTTAATCCATAATTTCCCATATGGTAAGCAATGATTGTGGTTAAAACCTGCCACTTTCCTCTCGCTAAAATAAAAAGGGCATAATATCAGTAGCATTAATAAGGTTGGTCATATTTTAAAAGTTGTCCTGTATAAATGTGTTGACCTGACTGTCAACCTTCACTAGTTGGAGAGGTGCTATAAGAAGTAGAATAAATAAATTGAAAATTGGCTAACTTCTTAAAAATAGAACACTGTAAAGCCTACAGAAATATGTGAGCAATCGGACAGAAAACTAAAATTCACCGCCATTTTTATCACAACGTTTGAATTTATTTTATTCTATTAGTTAATTACATATTCTTATCTATCAGACTTAACCCTGTACGCTGGAATCCTCAATTTACGTAAAAACAAATCTGAGTCAGAAACGTAAGTTGTATATTTTTATTGGTGTGCAAATGTTAACAAAGGCTTACGTATGTTTGAGAACAGCTTTTGAACTTTGGAAAGGTCACCTTGGGGTTAAGATGAAAGTCGTCATATGTACATACATATATAGGGTACCATTGTAACAAGTACAAGTGTGATATATATCTAAGACCACAGTGTCACTTCAGGTGACCCAGAAGTGAAATGCCTGACTGATTAGCGTAAAAAAGGGTTCTTGTTTAAATAAAATGTAAATGTTTGTAAATCATTGCCAATTTGTAAGCTAGGCGGAAACCAAACGAATGTTAGTGCTTGCTAGCTTTGTAGAAACTTTTACTACTAGAGGCCTCTGAGGTTGCTTAACAAATGTCATACTAAAATTACTTCAACTTTTTAAATAATTTCTGCGGCATTACCTGCTCACACTTAGACTAACGGTCGAGAAGAGTTTTAGACATTAGCGAAAACACTACAAAGCTTAACTTTATGGTAAGCACAGTTAGTTTAAAAATACACTCCAAAGTATGCATCGAAATGCATGCTAACAATAAACATTGAAATCATTTTGACGCGAGCATTTGAAGCAAAGGCCGCCGCTTCAAAAATCAGAATAACCAATAAAAAGCCGACCTAAATTTAATTTGGGAAAGGTTCGGTAATATTTCACCTCAACCCGGCCGGGCAACTGCTACACAGAGACTTACAAATATAGAGATCTCTTATTAAACTGGAACGATTCCTACAT
The DNA here is from genome assembly GCA_927399415.1 of Macaria notata. Lineage (NCBI taxonomy): Eukaryota > Metazoa > Arthropoda > Insecta > Lepidoptera > Geometridae > Macaria > Macaria notata. Next base: position 160,488 of record OV656751.1, read on the forward strand.
ACATATGTCAGAAAACTTAATTAGTTTTTATAGGCCCACGTTTGGCTACAGCCTGCCTGATGTTAAGCACCATTGTAGTCTAAGATGTAGCACGCTTGCCTAGAAGAAACCTATTTACTCTGGATTTGAAGACCCTGGGCTATAATTACTAGCCTCTTATTATAAGGCCCAAAAAGGCAAGATTCAGGAGACGTCAGAGTGCTTCTTGTTGGGGGATGTGGTGAATTCTTATGACGGTTATGGGGTGTTAGTTGTATTATTTATTCTGTGGTGTTAGTGAGTAGGAATCTCATATGCCGACCGTAACATTCAAACACGGCCGGGAACCTATGAAGGAAAAACCACGAAAAAAAATTTAAACGCATGTGTTATAGGACTCGATTTATCTGATTTCTGATAATATGTCCATTGCATGCATTTTATGTGTACAAGATGATTCTTCTGTCAACATAAACTTAGTCTGCTCTGTTAGCTTAGTTGGTAGTGGCTCTGCCTTCTAATCTAGGGGTGCGGGTTCGATTCCCGCATAACACAAGTAATTATGCATATTAAAATTTATAATTACTTGTGTTGAGGCTGGTCGTTTCTATGATTAATAAGTATGTATTTACAAAAAAAAAGTATGTATGTATTATATCCGCTATCTAGTACCCATGATACAAGTGTAAGCTTAGTATGGGGCTAGATGGCGCTGTGTGATATGTCCTGAAATATTTATTTATTTTTTTTATTTAAATACGGCTGATTGAACTACACTACTATTTGATGTATAATTTAAATAGGCACAAAGTAGGTACAATGTCTTACTTCATATTATTGTTCGTAATGGAATGATTTATAATGATATGATGTATTATTTTAATTGTTTTAGTTTAGTTTAGTTAACTTACTGAACTTTGATCTGTTTATAATCATGTTGTGCACACATGTGTTTGATGCACAGAATAGATCATTACCTTTTATGTGTTTTGTTGTTAATCATGTATTTTCTGTGTATTGTGTTGTGTGCCTAATAAATAAATAAATAAATTATGATAATAGAAACGTAGATAGTTGGAAGTCCTTTGGTTATATATTCTCTGCTCTGGGCTCTCATAAATTCAAATGAAGTAAAACCGTAGCCTCATGATATCGACGGAGAATTCAATTATTATCTATTCTCTGAGAGCTTAGCTTTTTATACAGGGGTGCTGGATGACTGGACTATTTACTAGGGGTTTGTTTAGCCTTCTAGGTGAAACTTAAATTAAAATATTCTGCTTGTGGAATACCTATCGACCGATAAATGTGTGGCTTTCCAAGCCGATTACGGCCATGGCGAACGTATTTCCTACGGGAAGGCTATTTATTAATTGACGTAATAAAATTTACAACATGATGTTTCGTGAAAAGTCTGGCTTTGTGCTAGTCGTAAAACTGATGTGACAAGGTCAGAGACTTATTTATGTGTCTTATCTATCTATATAATAAATCTAAAGTACTATTTGTATAAAATAGGTACCCAACCTTACATTCGTGTTTTCCTCCATACTAAAACAACGTTTGTGTGCACTCTTATTGGCGATAGAATAACTTGATTTAATCTAAACAAATCAAACTACTATAAATGCTCTAAGATTATGAGCGAGTCGCGTTATTATATCTTGGCTGTGGTGACACATTCTTAGGAAGAAACACAAATACAATACAGAAATCACACTAAAAACAAAATTGGGTACGTAAATACTTACCTGCACATTGATTCTCTTTTACAACCCGAGCCAACCCGTGTAAAGCATCTGCTTTACACGGGTTGGCTAGCTATCTAGCTAGCTGACAATATTCAAGTCCGCGTGGTTATATCGCCGCGCTCAGTTCAAGGTGATCCCACTGTATCGATCTACCACGACAACATGTGATGAAGACACCTCATAGTATTTTTTTACGTGGTTTCATTAGTGTGTTTTTTTTTCTTCAGCTAGTCTAATGTCAAGCATTGCTGCAACTTAAAAATTCTGACACTTATTTTTCTTTTTTAAAATAAGAAATGTCTAATAAACTTGCCTAGTGCATCTCTCTTGAGTCGTATTTCCTCATGACTGAGGGTTGTGACTCCCAGGCAGAATTGATTTGTTTTTTTTTTTCGAGTTTTCTTGGCCAGATACCTCGTGGTAGGTACCCAGGTCCTTCGACGGAAGACGTCCTCTGATATTGTGGTCTTCAAACATGTCGGTTTCCTCGCGATGTTTTCTTTTACTGCCTAGTGCATAGTGAACGTCTAACTAAAATGGAACGTGCCTACCCAAAGATTCTAAAGATGCTCACAACTTGGTCTGACTAGATGACAGATGAACTTCGCAAAAAGACTAAACACTTTAAAAACAAGTATACACACCTTTAACGCTTTGACTGCTCATAGCACGTCTTTGAGTTTTCGGAGAATTAACGACATGCCCGGAACGCAAGAATGCGTTTTCAGTACGCCTCGGAAATTTAAATTCAAAAAGGAGGCTTGTATAAATAGACATATAAAATAAGAGGCCGTATTCATGAAAGCAGTCTTTTGTAGCAAGCGTAGGATGTAGAGGATAATGTGAAAAATATTAGACTGCTCAAGTTAGGAGTCTAGCTAACTTTGTCTACGTTCTACGATCCAGCCATTCAGCGGTAAATGTGCGATCTCAATCAGGTTTTCAATCCGGAGACGGAAGCGTTTTAATATTTCTTTCTTCTATTTGAGCTCCGAGTTCAGACTATTCGCATTCACTGGGAGAGGGCGCGTCTATCGCTTGACGAGTAAGCTGGAATTAAGTGGCTGGATCTAAGCTGAACATATTTTGTCTATGTTACTAATTTTTATTTGATGAAAGTTTGGGAATGTATTAGTGTTAATGATTATAAGTGTGTTTTTGTCTTATTTTACTTTGACTATCGAATATTTGAATACTGTATGCCTGCATGTATGCATTTATCATATTTGAATATCGTCTGGTAGAATTTACCAAAGTTCTAAGTAGTTTTGTTACTTGATAGTTATAAGTACAATTTTTTTATCATTATGACTACTCATCGACTCGAGATTCACTCAACCGACACTGTGGTTTAATGTATATCATGATGGAACGGAATTGGGCTCTCAAATGTGGTTCCTAAAACAGATAAATCAAGATGCTTGGCAATAGTGCAAATAGACTTGACAAGATATTGTAGTAAGTATAAAAAAACAGTTTTTCGAAAAGAAGCTTCAATATAAAGTACAGTATATTTTTCAATTTATTTCACTGGCAACATGTTACATAAATAATAATTGAATTTACATTTAATCCCGCTCCTTTCTTCTCAGTAATGAGTAATTGTTTATTCCCTGCACGTTGGCAAACTTATAAGCCCTCGATTCCGAGATATTCCTTATTGCACGAACAATGGGCGGACTGACAAATGTAAAGGGTTACTGATAACTTGGAGTTTGTGTTCAATGCAAAAATAATTTTAAAACTTTTAGTAAATTTGAACCTGTGATCGTCGCATATTACCTCAAATCAATCGAAAACATAGTTAAATAATAAAACAATAAATAGAAACGAAAGACTCAAATATATGATTATTTATTTTTGTAAGTATTTATTAATTTGGGATCAAAATAAAATAGTATTTACTTAATTCGAATAATGTGAAGAGACTATGCCAGCACAGAATACAGAGTACAAGCCGAGGTTAATATATTATGTATTTGCATGTAGCTTGCATTTTCTGACAAGACTTCAAGCGTGTATTTGTGTTCTACACGTTCCAGTCTGTATATTATCAGTAAACCCTGTTGGTATATAGTGAGAAACAATGCGAGTTATATTCTCCCGCGTTGAGAATAATAAGCAAGTTGTGCTCAAGAAGTTTAGCTGCAACTTGCCCGACGTGAGAACTTTATTACAAGCCTTATCTACTACCTTGGAATAACTAAGGCAGTCTGCTAGGGGAGGCCAATGCCCAGTTTGGTAACAAGGGCTGAAGATAAAAATGATGTTTGCTCACTTAGAGGTTGCGTTTTACCAGTTTTACTGACTCATCTAATTTATAATCTGTGCATATAATAAAACTGAAGAGGGTTGAAAGTCTGAATGAACAATGAACATACCTATTTTAAAAAAGTATAAGTGTACTTGGAATTGATAACAAAACACGTTCCAACAACTTCTAGAATTTTTGTCCGTCAAACTGTTAATGTCTTTCTGTTTATTTAAACGTTCATCACGCAAAAACGGCTGAACTCCATGATTTTTAGTATGTAGACTTGTGATATTTCCTCCGAGATGTAGACAGTATGAGATTCGGGAAATGTCATAGGCTTATACCCAGAAATAATGCGAGCGAAGCCGCGGGCGTCCACTAGTTTCTAATATATAATATTAATTATATTATATATAAAAGCTTTCATGTTGACATTGACATTTGGATGGTTAAAATGTTAAGGTGGGAGCCACACCACAAGTGTCAGACAAAAGAAAAACGTGTGAGTAAAATATTGTTTGTTTAAATGATGTATGTACGTAAAAATCTTGTAAAATAATAACATTGTTTCTTAATAAAGTTGTAATATAGTTGTGTTGTAAAACAGTGCAAGAGAGGATCGACGGGCTGAAGATAAGCAAGGACATTTAATTGTCGATTCTCTATTGTTTTAGGTAGGTACCTACTTCTCACCTCATATTTTGATAAAACCTAGTTAAATTACTTAATACCTAAAACTCTATTGTTTTAGATGAATCACATTGTGTTATTGCTGCCCCAAGTCCTCATCTTATATATATATTTGACGTAATTATTGTACAATAACGTGTGAATCCTCTGACCTCGTGGTAGACTATATTACGAGGCTGTTAGACTGTGTTATGTGAATATGTTAACTAAACGGTTTTTTTGACGCACGGGATACATCAATGTAACGCACATATCACCTTTGTATTCTACCTGTTGTCAACTTTTTTATGTATATTGTTGTGTCCTGTGTGTCAAAATAAATGCCTTGAATTTGAAATTATATTGATAAAATGTGTCATCTGACTCAAACGTTTCCCTCTCTCTCTTGCAGTGCGAGCCTGGTCTGGGTGCGAGCGTGATGTACAACCTGCTATACAACCCGCCGCAGAAGCTCCTGCTACTGGCTGGATGTTCTACCGTCTGCACCACAGTCGCAGAGGCAGCCAAGATGTGGAACCTCATGGTGGTCAGTATACATTGTCTCTTTTAATATTAAAAATTTCGTGAGACATTTTATAAATATGTTAACTAAACGAAAAACCAGAGAAAACAGAGATTTATCTGTTTAACAATGTGAACCAAGGATCAGTGCAAGCGAGACAACTGTAGACGTAGTGGCTCCTCCTTGAGTGTTAGTGAGGGTCGTGACTCTAGCGGGAATCTCTTGCTCAAGGACACGAAGAGTGGCGCCTTTTGGTATCAGAGGCAAGAATCCGTTTGTATCGCAGCGCCAGCTACAGTAAGTATGTAAGTGAATGAGTTAATTCAAAATGAATTCGTTAAGGAAGTTCAGGTCCTTCCACGGTAGTCAAGACACATGGCTCAAATTTGTGGACTCCAAACATGTTAGAGTTGACTCACGATGTTGCCCGAACCGCTAAGCCAATGTACATCCAAGCCAATGTACATTCAAGTTATTGCTATAGGATTCGAACCAGGTACCGTCAGAATGTTAAGCAGGCGCTACAACTACTGCACCACACTCGTTTTAGTTATATTCATCATCATACTAAAATTTTACCAAAAAATACCCAGTCAATTTTACAGACATAAAACACATACAAGCCGAATTAACTACCCTCATTTTTGTAGAAATCGGTAAAAAGGTCAAAGGATTCAGTTCTCGAAACGGTAGAAACATTCCCATGACGAGATCTCTAAACTATACAAGGAGAAGGCTTTTTCCTCTTTGCTTCAACATGGGGCTCTGCTGGCACCACGCCAGGGGGGAACTACTTTGAACGATATGAAATTGGTATTACTTTTTTACTGTTTTTATACGTAAGATTAGATAACACAATCATTTATTTATCAATAGAAATACTTAACTTATGAAATAAAAGTTAACAGTTAGTAATTCTATTGTCTCGTTAACGAACATATTTATTTGTAAGATAGACTTACTATAACTCGCCTGTTGTTGCGGACTTTTAAACAAAACTGAACTAGGACAAAAAGCTACAATAATTTTGTAATTTTATCAATTTACTAGTGGTTGCTCACGGTTTCGCTCGTATTAAGAAGTAGAACTAGCATCCTATATTTCACCCCGTTAAAAGTGACATTTCCAAAAATCCTTTCTAAGCGGAAGCCTACATCACAATATCTACCTGCATGCCAAATGTCAGCCCGATCCGTCCTGTGGTTTGGGCTGTGCGTTGATAGATCCCAGTCAGCCAGGCAGTCAGTCACCTTTGAGTTTTATATATTTAGAATATAATAGAATATATCTTTAATGTACACCAATGTAAAACATAAATAACAAAACAGGAAATAAGCTTAAATATATTAGAGTGCTGTACATTGGGCGGCCTTATCGCCTTAGGCGATTTCTTCCATTTTGATTTAGGTAGAGGCTTGTGATTTAGCTAACTCTGTGTGTCAGGATAAAAATAGTAGTTTATGCAACTGTCATATAATGAAGGGTATTAAAACACGAGTGTGAGTTGAGTGTTTTGTTGTCTGCGCTATAACAGTAGTAATTATAAGTCAAGTATTGGAAACATAAGTAGAATGTTAAAACAGTAGTGTAGATAAAATACATTATCATGTTGACTTTTCAATCCGTAGAAAGAAATAGCAAAAAAAAAACATATTAACGAAGACTTCTTTGATTTTACATAATATATGATAACAATAACTGGGTATGACAGTATCCCCCAGCATATCGTCCCAGGTCCGCCAAAGTCGTGCTCTCGAGATGGCATCTACTTCTTTCGGTTAATGTACTTGAATTGTACACCAGTTGGAAATAACAAATTGTAACTTACGGCCAAAGTTCGATGCATAAGATGTTTATGCTCTGTTAGCTTAGTTGGTAGTGCCTCTGACTTCAGTAATCTAAGGTTGCGGGTTCGAGACCCGCTCTAGAATTTGTAATTACTTGCGTCGAGTCTGACAGATAGATAGTAACTAAATAAGATACTATAATGATTAACCTCGTTTTAAGTTCAAAGATTGTGATAGTTTCTTTTTCAATTGGTTTATTAGTTTAGCTACACCTTATTCCGTTATAAACAGGGTGAATGTAAATTTTGCATATAAGCTAATACAGGAATTGAATTATATTTACTGATGAGATTTGTCTCAGTCTATCAGTTGAATATGTGAACACATGGGCCCATCAAACTTATAACACCTTCCTTATTAATTTATTTTCAAACATAAAAAGCTTATTTCTTCAAACACCATTCCTCTATCCATTCGTTAGCCTCGTTTCCTTTTACCAGGTTATTTTCAGTAATGAGTCTGAACACCCTCCCTTCACAAACCTGCAAAAACCCTTAATGGAGTATAAATAAAGCTATTAGGTAAACGCAATTAAGGTACCTATACCTATATATAGATCTTTATATAAGAAGGTTTTTCGACTGAGCGACAGACAGGCGCAATTGAAAAAGTGTGAGTGGTTTGGGTCAAATGCTTATGAAATTTAAATAAAAATGTAAAAAAACAATTATTGTACTCGTAAGAATTTAGATTCTCTTCAATATTAACATATTTTTTTTATCTAAATTGAGAATCAGTTCCATTCCAGTACAGGTATACTTCAATGGAATATTTACAAAATGTGTGTGTGTGTGTGTGTGAATGTGTTTGTGTGTGTATGGGCTGCTCAGATGTCTAACATGTATGTACGAGTATAATAAAAAAATCTTTCCATAGATTTTTATTTTTTAAACATGATAAAAAATTATTCTATTTTATATCAAGCAAACCCGCGCGCCGTACCTAAGTGAGCAAGTAAAATAAAACTCGTGTTCCATCGCTAAGCCGCATTGATTGATTTTGTATGAATTCCCTCCATTCAATTAGGAGGTGAATATTTTACGTAACGCCTAGTAGCCCGAGCTTACTTTCAAACAAATTATTGTAAAGCGAATAAGGTGATAATGAATCGAAATCTCTCTCATTTGCTTACCTTGTCAATCTACACGTAAAATACATCAATAACATTTTGACGATTTGATAAATCAATCCTATTATACTGTTGAAAAATACTTAACAGATAAAATAGTGTTACTATTTTTAAAATAGTCGGTTCCTCAATTTATGCACTATCAGGGTGGTTGTGTTGTAATATTACATGTATAGAATACGCAAATTTATATGTACATATAACTATGACCTTAAATTGAAGGTGCACAGAGAAATCTTATTATCTAGGTTTATTGCAAGATTTAGTTTTATTGTTAAAATGTTTTGTATGTAAATAAGACGACAAAACAATAAAACCTGTGTAAATATGTAGTAGGTTATTAAGAAGCACTCTTTTTATAAATACTTTCAATTTGAGGTCTAATAAATCACTCAATCTGTTTAAATTCTTGTGTTTTTGTATAAAAACACAAAAACAGTTTTTGTATAAAAGTGTGTTCAGGCTACTACGCGTTAAAGCTCAAATTAAATTTCCAATATTGATTTAAGTTATAACAGAAACGTGATATTTTTGCGCAAATATTTTATCAAGCGAAGCGTGCAAATTAAAAATTGGACTCGACATAATTAAGCCAATAATTTATTAAATTATGGAAACTGTTTCAATTCTTTCGATTCCAATATTTTTGCAATTTATTTTGTGTCTGTTTTCATTTATTTGTTCGCGGTTGTAGTTCTTACTAAGCGAGTGTGGCTCTGTGGGTAAATATTTGCCTTTTGATTTGACTGTCCCTAGTTTATTGTTTTTCCGATTGTGTATGGTTGAAACTCCACACTCAATAAACGACAAAGAAAAATATCGTGGCCACTTGAACTTTGTTTTCAGAGTAAGCTTAAGTCATTTAGCCAAAACTACCTTAATTTTTCAAAAAGTTGAAAAACCCGCCGTCGCACAGTCTCAGTCAAAAAGTAGTAAGCAAAAACCTTCCTCGCGTCTAAGCCTTGCAATATGAATGGCTGCTACAGTTACAAGGGGCGAAACAAAACCAACCCCCCCCCTCCCCTCTCGCCCGACACCCCCTCCCCGCGAGATGAGGCGACCTACATCACAACAAGGTCAAGAAATACTGGGACTTGTATGATGTGTAGGGAAATATGGGTAGTAGTGGGTGGTACTGGTAAGTTTAGTGGGTCTTATCGAATGAGAGTGGCCAACTCTGGTTTAGAGAGTTTATCAAGCCGCCCTAAGGGCCTCTGACATGGCTTTAAACAACACAAACGGCCGGGATCTGCAGTTTAACTTTTCATCCGACCCGTGGAAGCCCTAAATTAAATGCCACTTTTCGGTCATCCATACCTGACCGCGTCGACCTTTGCTTAACATTGCTAATCAGATGTGATTGCCTCCGCCAGCTGAGCTACGGGCGCTAGTTTAGTAGGTAGGTACATTTTTAGGTTAAGACCCCAAAATCGGAGGATATGACTGTGACATCAGTTAAAGAACCTGGGCGCTCAGTACGATGTACATATTTGCCGTGAAAATCCTCAATGAATCAATCCTGTTAGAGAGTCACGACCTCTAGCAGGCGCATATTTTTTAGTTCAAAAAAATAATGAGTAGATCGATACAAATCTAAGTGATTTGGCTAAAGAAAGCATTATGTTTGCTACCTTACTTCAAGCAGGTTTACTGGTACTGGAAATAGACACTTTGTCAGTATGCCTTTAATAAGTTAGTAATTATTATTGACGAAGCAAATTTGAAATGTGATTCCCCCTAATTTAATTAATTAAGGTTGTGAATGTGACTTGACATGTTGGCAATAAATGATTTCATTTCATTTCATAAGCCGAGGGTGTAACTCTGGGATGTCACCAGCCCCACTAATCTTCGGTGTCTCTGTTGCAGCTGTGCTACGGCGCGTCCTCCCCGGCGCTGTCGGACCGCGCGCGCTTCCCCACCTTGTTCCGCACGCACCCCTCCGCCACGGTGCACAACCCCACACGCATCAAGCTCATGCAGAAGTTCGGCTGGTCCAGGATCGCCATCCTGCAGCAGGCTGAGGAGGTTTTCATATCTGTGAGTATACTCTCTAAGCTTACTTATGTTTTTTTTATTATTATACCTCTTTAGTGGTCTCTCCAGCGTAGGAAGTACATTCTGCACGGGCCGGAGCCAAGTACTGCTTGAAAAGTTTATAAATAATTGTTACAAACTAGCTCAGTATGTAAATACTAGCTAGAAAGTGTAAGTTAGTTTATTAATTCGGTTTAAGTAAGTCATCCGTAGGGATGTTGTTATTATAATTATTCTTTATCTCGGACGCTGTCCGAGGCATTACTATCTATATGACGCACAAACACCCACTCAGGTTCCCACACAAACTAAAAACTTCTAAAGCTAGATTGCAAACGCTAAATATGGGCCCTAAAATCAATGGCTGCTAAAATTTTAATAAATTACCAGAAAACATAAAAAGTATTGTAAACTTAGAACGTTTTGCGTGACTTAAAAATATATTTGACTACGAAATGTTACTACTCCGTCGACGAATTTTTAAACGAGAAATTGAATATTTGAGATAATTTTTAATCGAGATATGAATCGGGCCGCTTCTCACTCAGATATACTCGTATATGTACATATTTGCATACCCTAACAGGGTCATTGTTCAGTGTTTAAACCAATTTGCAAATAAATGCTATGACTATGACTATCTTGGCGTACTTATTTAAACTGACAATGTACCTACTTGTCATACATACTTATGTTTTAGAGGCCTAAACTTACAAGGAATGAAAGTTTACAGTCTTCCATTGATGCAGACAAGACTCAAGAGTTATTCCATGTGGATTAATGGACTAAGATTATAGAAATTTGTACTAGAGTTTATTCCAAACTCTGAAAACTGTAACTAATTCATTCCAGACGTAAATCTAATAAATATTTAGTTCCAAGTCAACGCCGATCTCTAATCGATTAAACAAACCAAACCACACAAATCCACAAAGCAGTAAAAGTTCACCCTACACTAAGCACATGCTAATTTATTAAACTTCTGTCCCCTGCAGTGAGCGAGAGTTGGGAACAATTTCCAACCAACAAAAACCGCTGAGAAAGTTTACACAAGAAATGAAAGAGTAGTCACTGACATAGCACAGTAAGGCTGTGACGATACATTGACCTCATTTTTATGTGGTTGAGATCTTAAGTAATAATATAAAGAAAAATACTAGATATACATACTTCTTGTACAAAATACCGGGACTAGACAGACTGTATGCATAACGAATAAGCGTTTGCTTACTATGGGACTAGATGGCGTTCTTTATGATTTGGATTATCCCGGAATATTCGTTTTGTTACTCTGGAAAGCGGGTACAGATAAGGATCCTTTCCCTGAAACGAGGAGCATAGTCCTTTCCCAAAAAATAACAACTGCTATATAGGTATTATACTAAATCAAATTGTCAGGACATACAAAAACATACGTGTCCTCAGACTCATTTAAGCATTTCAATAGAAGTTTGACCAGTATGAATCTCATTCTCACGTTTTTTAAAATCCATAACTTAATTTACGAACATAGGCCAGTCCACTCGTATTCAATGTGTATGGAAGTAATTGTGTGCGCCATGGCTTGTCTCCCGCGATAACACGGGGGAGGTTTATGGCACAAGTTGTTCAGAGCTATCTGCTGGAGGGGAAATAGGGGGTTGGTATCGGGGAATTGTGAAGTGTTTCTCGCTTGCCCGTGAAATCTGTCCTTGCAGAGACGAAGGGACATCGTGGTAGGTTTTAGTCGGTAGTGGAGTCACATTAGCTCCGAGCCCGACATGCCTCGCTGCCCAGTCTAGTTTTTGTCTAAATAAAACGTAATTTAGTTTAATATTTGTGTGCTTTAATTTTGTTAAATATATATTTATTTCGATCAATATAGGCCTACCTCGTTAAAGTCTTACTCATAAGTTATAGATTGCAGATAGTATGCTACAAAAGTAATCGATTAACAAACAAGATATAAGTTCAAATGTTCCTAATAATGTTCGCATACATTATATTAAGGGCTTCATAGAAGAAAAGACACAAACATATCTTGTATAATTTACAAGTTGTTACTACTGTACAAGCTACACATTCTACGCCCTCCTATCTCAATCGCCGCGAAGGAGACCCGATGGGAAGGAAAATACATTTGTCTCGGGATACTAACACTGTTTGTCACACACTTTGTAAGCAGGAGACATCTATATACTGTAAATATATATTAATAGCTGATGCGCGCGACTTCGTCCGCGTGGAATAGTTATTACCATAAAAACGGTTCTAGTGATTTAACCTTAAAAGACAGACATATGCTGTTGCGGACATTTTGTTAAATCATTTCAAGAAAAATAATTCTTTCATACACATTTTTTTGATATCTTGAACCGTTTTCGCAGCGCACGCAACGGAAGCCCTCAAAGATGAATAATTTTCCCCGTTTCTTCTACATTTTCTATTGTTTCTTCGCTCCTATTAGTTGCAGCGTGATGTTATATGGCCTAAAAGCCTTCCTCGATAAATGGTCTATTGATTACAAAAATATTTTTTCAATTCGCACCAGTAGTTCTTGAGATTAGCGCGTTCTAACAAACATACTCTTCAGCTTTATAATATTAGTATAGATTATTTTACTTTCATAATGAACAGAACACGTTCCAACAATTTATAAAGTTTTTGTCTGGTTATCTGTTTCTCTGTTGTTTAAACGCTCATAACGCAAAAACTGCTGAACGTTCATCATGATTTTTGGTTTGTAGGTAGAATAAGATCTGAGAAGTATCATAGGCTACTTTTTATCTCAAAATAATGCAATCGAAGCTGCGTGCGCCCACTAGTGTACAATACGTACACACATATATATGTTTTGGAATATTTTTTCGGTATATGTATGTGTCATCTGTTGGATGTGTCTGTGCGTCACAGTATACTAGTAGTAGCACGTGTTATCTTTACATTAGAATGCTTGTTGAGACCTGCGGAGCGAATATGAAGCTTCGTAATAGAATTCGGTTGGTTGTAGTAAATTGTATATCTAGGTATATTAATTGTTTTATGTTAGGCGGTAGAATGTAGTAGTATTTATATTATACTAGTGGGTGATCGCGGCTTCGCTCGCATTAACAAGTAAAATTTGCATCCCCTATTTCGCCCCTTTAAAAGTGGCATTTCCGAAAATCCTTTCTTAGCGGATGCCTACGTCATAACATCTACCTGCATGCCAAATTTCAGCCCGATCCGTCCTGTGGTTTAGGCTGTGCGTTGATAGATCACTATGTCAGTCAGTCAGTTTATCAGTCAGTCAGTCAGTCATAGATCGAAGATTTGATAAAGATAACTATCTAGTCAATTCCCATTATCGAATTGGTTGAAAGCTTATAAAAGAGCTATTATTCATTATGTTTTTTTATAAGTAAAGGAAGTAGGTTCGTATGCGTAATTGCGGAGGAGTATTGCTCGCTTGCCCGCGAAACCCGTCCTTGCCGAGGTGAAGGGACATCGTGGTAGGTTTTAGTCGGTAGTGGAGTCCCATTAGCTCTGAGCCCGACATACCCCGCATCACCCATCCGAGGACTGACCGCAACGGAACCGACACCGCAGTCCTACACGGGCGCTACGAACATTCTTGGTAAATCAGATTGAATTAGATACCCCAGATTGTAAGCCATTTCATTTAAACAGTATTGCCATCTGTATTGAAGCGCCCGTAGCTCAGCTGACGGAGGCCATCGGATGCGATTACCAATGGGAAAGGTCGACGCGGTATTCCATTTTGGGCGCTTCCGTGGGTCGGATGACACGTTAAAATGTAGGTCCCGTCTGTTTGTCTAGCACGGCAGTCGTTAAGCTTGATAAACTCGACACCAGAGTTGGCCATTATCATTCGATAAGAAGCAGACTATCTTTATTGGTTGTAAGCGATTGTGTTGAATCGATCTGCTTCGATATCGTGGCGTGTGTCGCCTGGCGGTGAGTGGGGCGGGACACGCGACCCACTGAGGTACCTACATGTCGATATATTATTAGAAAGGGAGGGTTTTGCAATATTTTCATGCCGATAATAGTATTTTATTTTAAGTTTTTGCTTTTTTATAAAAAAAAATGCATGATTTATGAAAACTTGAGTTAGAAAAAGTGATAGATGAAGCTAAGGACTTCTAATATTTTCAATGCTATTTACACAATGCTATTTACACAATGCTATTTACACAATGCTATTTACACAATGCTATTTACACAATGCTATTTACACAATGCTATTTACACAATGCTATTTACACAATGCTATTTACACAATGCTATTTACACAATGCTATTTACACAATGCTATTTACACAATGCTATTTACACAATGCTATTTACACAATGCTATTTACACAATGCTATTTACACAATGCTATTTACACAATGCTATTTACACAATGCTATTTACACAATGCTATTTACACAATGCTATTTACACAATGCTATTTACACAATGCTATTTACACAATGCTATTTACACAATGCTATTTACACAATGCTATTTACACAATGCTATTTACACAATGCTATTTACACAATGCTATTTACACAATGCTATTTACACAATGCTATTTACACAATGCTATTTACACAATGCTATTTACACAATGCTATTTACACAATGCTATTTACACAATGCTATTTACACAATGCTATTTACACAATGCTATTTACACAATGCTATTCAATGCTATTTACAGCACAATTTATTTGATACTGAATGAAACACCGTGCTTAATCTGTTGGCTTAAAACCCTTTGTAATACTCATAGCCTAAATCATCATATTCAAATTAAATCCAATTGTATCATTATCTAAGAAAATATCTTCTTCTAGTGGTATTTTTCCAGAGGTCCCTAGGATGGTTTGAGAACTCTCGACACCAGAGTCGCCCACTCTCTTACGAATTTGCTTACTTCACTTTATTAGAACAAGGCTAACTTCCTTTACGGGTATAAAAAATACAAATCACAATATCAACCTTCATTTGAACGAGACATAAATACGTCCTTCCAATCAAATCGATCGTAATATTAAACTGATACTTTTGATCGCAAGCATTGAATCGAGAGGGTCATGGTTGTCGATCTATACATGTTAATTTGTTGTTCTTTCAAAAGCTGTATTGCATTGATTGCGGTATAAATTTTTATATCGTACAAGTAATTGCATGAGTTTTAATTTTTCAACAAACAATACGAATCTGTACTATTTAATGAAAAGATTTCTGATAGTACTGAAACGCTTTTGATTCAATAGAAATTAGTTAGTCGTAATGACAATTAATATACTACTGTAATATTCAGAACATACGTTCTGAAGATGGATGTCATAACATCCGAAACGCGTAAACAACATACGCGAATTACACGTGAGTGAAAACCGTTTAGTTAACGTATTAATTTACTACTTAACTTATTTTCGTTTGTTTTATTAACTCCATGTAATTAACATGAGAAGTAATCTATTTCTTTCTATTCACAATCACTTTTATTCTTTTTGAGGCGACCTTTGAACGCTTGTCTTGAATTTGATTTCAATTTTAGCAAATCACATACATGCAGCTCAAATAAAGGCAGGTAAAACCGTATGGCTAAGCTAGCTAGATTGAGATAACCTATTACGTAACATTGTATGTAATGTATCTCACCTCCATTTATCAGCCTAATGAATGATAAGTGGTATCTCCGGTCTTAGCTGCTAATTAATTACTGGCTTAACGGTAGCCCGAGCGGGGCTACATACAAGCTATTGTGCATGTGGCACTAGCAAATACTATTTAAATAACTTCATAGTCTGTAAATAAGTAAAAAAATAGAAATATCTTTACTGACACACACCCAATAAAAAATCGCATGAGAGTGACCAATTCTGGTGACAGAGTTTTCAAACCACCCTAGGGGCCTCTGACATGGCTTAACGACGTCATAGTCTGTACTACAAAGGTTTTTCTAGGTAGTTGAAGCAACTATTTGTGTTATAACATGCAATATTTTTATTAAATTAAGCCAAGTAAGATCGTGCGATAAATTATGCTTCATTATATTTTGTTAGCCTTTATTTGTTTTGTAAATTAAAAAAAATGTTTTTTTTGCAAAATATTTACTACTTCAAAAAATACACTCTATCGCCAAAATAGCAGCTAATGTGCAGCTCCTTGTTTGAGTGACAATAATTTAAGTTATAGGTAACTCATCGGTATTTATTTATCTTACCCTTCAGTAGTACATGACACAAGTTTGTATGGAACTTCCTCCCATGCTTACTGCCACTAAAACACGCGCCGTCATACTCGGGTCGGATTACATCTACCGCGTGTACTGTGCGCACACCTATATATTTTAAACTACTACGAATAGTACACTTTGGCACTATTATTATATATTTTTTTTAATTCAAATTAGATTTCATTCAATTAAATTTAATGTGTTCGTTATTATACACTCCGTGCAGCCTTTTCTATGATTTCCTCTTCATCCTACGGTTACCTGAAAGAGATCGCTTAAAGCGATGTGTAGTGATGATGACAATAAATAGACCTGGATTCAACCTGCGCAGGACTTGGACGAGCGTACTAGAAGAGAGGCTTTTGCTCAGTAGTGGACGATAACGGGCTGATAATGATGATGATGATATAGAGAAGCTTCGCTCTCTTCGCTCGCTCGGTTGATATAATGTTACAACATGACGTATTATATGTATGTTAATAATATGTAATGTACCGTTTGATCGTGTTAAGCACGTGTTTAGGAGATTAACATGAAGGGGATGTTTCTATTAGATATAATGAGCCGAGGAATGTTGTTGATGTATCTAGTGGATGCCTGCGGGTTCGCTCGCGGTGTTTTGGAATAAAAACTAATATAAGAAAATATAAAATCTTTATTAAGGCACACACTCATTCACAATAATTCATGCAAAAGTTACTGTTTCTTTAAGAATTATTTATTTTAGAATTAAATATAATACTTAGAAATTTAAGAATTCAGTCAGGACCATACCAAACCATATATATCAATAATTTGTTAAGCTATGTTCAGCATTTACAATTTACAATAAATAAAAGAAAATGTAATGCCACAGGAAAAGCTTGAACAGATTAAAAAAACTTTTTAAACCCACATTATTTGAGAAAATATTGAAGGAGCCACATTTGCTGCATCAAAGCAAATACCGCGAATATTTCTAGTTTTCCTTTTTCACATTTCTCAGATAACTAGGTTCCAATACCGCGGTTTCCTTTCTCGTTTATATTGAAGGAATCGGAGTTTTTGAAATTCAAGCATTGGAAAATGTATGCAATATGTAGCTTATTGTAGTGGCCGCCCGCGGCTTCGCTTGCATTAGTTTAGAAAAAAAGTAGCCTAGTATATACAATTATACACTTCTATGATCTCATGCTACCTAAATACCAAAAACCATAAGTATCAGTTCATCCGTTTTTGCGTTATGAGCGTGTAAATAAACAGACAAACAGATAACAGACAAAAACTCTAAAAACTGCTGAAACGTGTTCTGTTACAGTATACCCAAACAATTTTTTTCTATTAGGTATCTTCTTTGTTTAGGTTTTTGTCCATCTTCAGCTTTATTATATGTATAGATTGTGTTTGTTTAAAATATGATGGAATCATTTTCTGGTGGCTTGGAACCTTAGAATTTGTTGATGTAACTTTACAGGTTTTACTCAAATTTGATACAGTTAAGATATAGCAACTTCCTAATGGGAATAATATTTTTTTAAACAGACCGTTCGTCGATTTAATCAAAGAAGCCTAAAAAGCACGACCTTATATTTTTTTATTAATAATTTTGTACGACAAATATTTTAAAATAGTCTTAAATGGTAAAAGTAAAACCGGTTTAGGTGAAAAAAATACTGTAATATAAAACTAAAACTGCACCAACCTAAATTAAATTCTTTGCAAGTAACTTTTCACATAAAAAATAACTTTAACCAGTGTATCATCATAATTATTTACATCCCTCTTTATTCTTCTACTGAGTATAGGCCTCTCTCTTTACCTAGTTTTTAAAAAAAAATCAATACTATACCGGATATTGAGCTAGATAAAATAGCAACCGGAAGTAGCGACCGAGTTATAAATTTCTTGAAACAGATAAATAACAGGAACCGGATGTAAATGGCTGCACATCCGGATATACTGGTTATTGGATATATATTCACATAGGTACGTGTTTTATGGAGGATATTAATTAAAATACAATATTACATTCCTTTAAGACATTTTTTTAAGCTTTCATGAGAGCATCGATCAATATGTAACTATTACTGTTTTCACTCACGTATAATTTCGCGTATGTTGTTTACGCGTTTCGGGTGTAATGACACCCATCGTCAGAACGTGTCGCCGTACTCACAATTTTAAGATATTCTCATGTATAATAAGGCGCCATTACTTTACAGCTGATTGCTTTATGCACTAAGGTCGCCAATTAGACGACAAATTTAAAGGCATTTGATAGTGTAGTGTTTTTTGGCTTTTCTTTTCGGCTTTGTATGTTGGTGTTTTAATAGCTGTTATAATTAATTATATATCCATATCTATTACTAGTGGATCATTATGGCTTTGCTCGCTTAGAATCGGAATAATAATAATATTTAGGTAGGTATAGTAACAACGATAGAGATACGCAATCCTATACGATGTAAAAAAACCAGACAGTTTCAAATGAAATAAAACAGTATAATATGTGTGTATTCTTCCAGTGTATGCACCTCGTGTATAATGCACTTCATATTTCTATCTCCCCCATTGCATTTGTATGCGTTTCTATCAGAGACTAAATAACCCAGAGACTCCAAAGTAAGCGGTTTTTTACAAGGTTTTGGTTTGCGAGTACAACTCGTCTGATGGTAAGTGTCAATGCAGTTTTATATATAACACACTTAAGGGTAATAATTTAATATTTCCTCTAGATATAATGATCTCTTTATTGTAGTTCGTTAATGGGTTCGTTCAGGATTTCAATGAATATAGACAATCATAAAGATGCAAAGCTTATCACCAGGCGGGCTGTAGTCAACTGCGTATCCATACCCCGTAAAATAATGCTGACGGACGTGACTATTTTCTATTTTATTTATACATCTTTTCTCATGACTGAGGGTCGTGACTCCCTCGCATAATTTATTCGTTAGGGGGAGTTTTCTTGGGCAGTCTTTCCACGGAAGGCACATGTCCTCGGAAAATGTGGTCTTCAAACATGTCGGTTTCCTCACGATGTTTTTCTACACCAATCGACACAAAATTTGCAAAACATTTCATTGGTGTTGGGCCGGGTTCGCACCAGAATGAGTCAGGATGAACAGCAGACACTGAGACCGCCGACCCACACTCGCTTAATCAACTTAACCACATACCAATTAGAAAAATAAACTAATGCGTAGTTAATTAAATGTTTAGTCTGCGTGTGAATGCCTCTATACTCTACTTTCATTTTATTTTCCTCCTCGTTACACTGTGAAGTGCTTTTTGTTAATTAAAAGCTATTACTTAGCTTTTTTCTAGTAGCTTTGCTGAAACGTGCGGGGATAGAATATTTTTATTATCTGTGATATACAAATATAGTTAAATTCGTGTAAGAGTGGAGAACTCTGGTGTCAAGAGTAATTAAACTATTCTAACCAAAATGGCCTCTGTCATTGCTTAATAACTGCATAATGAAAAGCTGCAATCTACAATTGTATGTGTTATTTAATCCATATAAATGCCTTTTTAGAACACCACTTTTTTCAAACGGTTACCCATCTAATATCTGACCGCGATAGCAGTTTCTTAACTTTGGTAATAGTCGAACAAACTTACTTAGGTTCTATAGATAGATTAAAATGTTAATTATTTTATAATTAAAACAGATAAAACAGTTAGAAACAATTTAGCAGACAACAAGAACAATAACTTTCACTAATGGTCGTTTCAGGGGCGTTCGTAAGAAACATTGTATTGTTTCGTAAATAAATCTTTTTGAAACATCTTTTCCGCCATCTTGGTTTTGATAAAACCACAAATAAATAAATGGGTACTTAGTGATCCGATGCAAAGGTTTTATGAGGGCTTTTTTAAAAAGTAAAACATGTATTATGTTGCAAATATATAGCATGTACATAATGTGTACACATATGTATAGCATGTGAAGAAAAGAAACAAAATAGATGACACCACTTCATAAAACTTAACATTTGAAAGCAAATACTCAATTTCAGATGCTTCATATCAAATATTAAAATTAATAATTTCTACTTAATAATTTTGAGCTTAAAACCTCTCCTCTTTAATTATTTTAAAACGTTTGTGTTATTTCTGTGGTTGTTTATTAAAATACGTCAGTTGCAAACCAAGCCAGAAGTCCTTAGGGCAGTTTAAAAACTCTCATCACCAGAATGAGCCAGTATCTTACAAACTTATTTTTAACTAAAGCAGGTTTGCACTTAAACTTTTTTATAAGAAAATGAGCGAAACTAAACACCACCGATAGGATTCGAACTTGCGTATCTCTGATTACCAGCCACAAAGTTTTAACCGCTAGACTACCGTCTACTAACTGCCAGGCGCGAAAACCCAAAATCCAGTGTTTGCATTAGACAGTAGTTTGCCTGATGGTAAGCAATAGCTATAGTCTAATATGGAACGTGCTTACCCAATAAGAACCGGTTTACGTTTACTTAAACTTACTCATCATCGCTATACCTACATTACATTCATGCAGTGAAGTTTCTACTCACTATTGTGAGCTCAACGCTCTGTACCTACTTGAATGCATAGAGTATAGAGTGGAGGTCTATGGAAGGTGGTATGAATGCAACGCGGGATCTATGTAATTAGTGCGGGGTGCGGAGTGCGGGGTGTGGGGTGCGGAGTTTTTCTGCTCGGAAAGTGGGCTCGGAACGCACCTCGTTCCAAGCTGGTACAATACTTTTGTTATTGCCTGGCCGCTATTTGCATACCAACTGTTGCATAGTTAGACTCAAAAACTATGAAAGATAGAATGATGGTTTTTATCTCAAATAATAGGTATTTAAACAAAGATTTCGCCTCTAGAAAACCTATCAATTTGTACAATCTCCACACGAAATTTCTCTAGAATTCCTACGAAGGATAAAAAAGAGCAAGTTTAGGCAAATGAAGTTGAGTAGCTCAACTAAAGAAAATAATAAACTTTTATTTTTAAGTTTTCAAACCGCTGTAAAGGTTTAATATGGATTAAGGATTGCTATACTATTATTGTTTTTAATTAATTGTGTATGTATTATTTGCACTCGCTTAGCAGTAAAGGAAAACATCGCGAGGAAACTGACATGTTCTAAGGACCACACCATCCGACGACATTTATAATCCGTGGAAGGAGCTGGGCGCCCACCACGATGTACTCCCCTAACGAATTAATTCTGCGGGGGACTCACGACCCTCAGTCAGGAGGAAATACGACTCAAAAGAGATGTATGTTTACTGTTATTTATAGTAACTCTATATACATATACACTTCAATATTCCCGTCAAATATAACTAAACAGTATTTTAGTCATAACTAACAACGTTACAGAAGCTTTTAGTGCTAAATATAGTATAATATATTATAGTCATTTACGGTTGAGGGCGCATAGTTACTGTAATTTACATTAGTATGTAAAGTAACGGGAAACTAACACATTTTAAGCATATTAAGTAACTTTATGTTCTAAGGTGGAGCAGGTTTATTGCTTTTGTATGGAACTGGCTATCAACTGAGGCTGCCAAAATACACTAGCAAGTAATTCGAAAGTCTAGAAATGTCTGTTTATCTGTGCCTCTGTTTGTATGTTTATTAAAACGCTCATAACGCTAGAACGAACCATCATATAATTGGTACTTGCATATGAAGGTAGCGTGACATCTTAGGAGTGTCATAGGCTACTTTTAATCGTGAAATTATTTCACGATAAAACAAAAATAAATTGAGGGAAGCCGCGGGCGTCCATAAGTTCAAATGCAATTGGGTATGAATACTTATAATAATTGACTGGCCTGTTAGCTTAGTTGGTAGTAGCTCTGCCTTCTAATCTAAGGGTTGCGGGTTCGATTCCCGCGTGACACAAGTATTTATGCATTTTAAAAATGTATAATTACCTGTGTTGAGTCTGGTCGTTTGTATGTATAATAAGTATGTATTTACAAAAGAAAAGTATATAAGTATTATATCCGTTACCTAGTACCCACGACACAAGCGTTTGCTTAGTGTGGGCCTAGATGGCGCTGTGTGCAATGTCCTGGAATATTTATTTATTTATTTATTTATAATACAAATTTGACCCACAGGCTACTGAAATCCTGAATTCACACGAATAAAACCCACGTGGCGTTCCTAGTAAGTTTACTAATTAACACCTCAGCGAGTGTCTACAGCTTCCAAAATAAACTTAAAAGCCTTTCGTTCCCCATGTGTTATAATGCGCTATTTTCCGTGGTTTTACAGCTTTTAACTACAACACTAACTAACGAGCTGCTAATTGCACTTTGCACTACATTCACAGTTTGCTAACTTACTGGGATGTTTATGTATGTGCTAATATACAAAAATATATTCTACTAGCGCTTGTGACATAACAATAAGTTTGATTTCGGTTGTTTTGTTTTCTTTCATGTAATGTGTTTCAGAGAAAAAACATAGCTATATTAAAATGTTTTTTTCTAGCCAGATATAATTAGTACATAGAAGGAAACCTATGTACTAATTATTTTTATGTATAACACGTAACTCAGTGAAAAAAATCTAGTCATTATATAATGACACTAGTGGGTGCTCGTGAATTCGCTCGCATTAAGAAGTAAAACTTGAATCCCCTATTTCATCCTTTTAAAAGTGGCATTTCTAAAAACCCTTTCTTAGCAGATGCCTACGTCATAAGATCTACCTTCATACCAAATTTCACCCCAATCTGTCCAGTGATTTGGGCTGTGCGTTGATAGATCACTATATCAGTCAGTCAGTTACCTTTGAGTTTTATATATTTAGATACATAAAAAGGAAAAACAAACTACTGTTAGAAATAGTATGTCTGTATCAGTCTTTGTAGTAACAAAGGTTGATACAGAAAAAATAAAATAAATATTTACCTATACATAAATAAAAGATATGAATACAATCGTATAAAATCACATAATATCTAAGTCACAATAAATTTGACCGACAAAAATCCTTTTTACTAAAAACAGTTTTTTTACGGAATCGATGAAGTAGAAAATATATTCATTCTTTCAGACCAGCGAGTTGGAAAACTGAATATGTGGAAATAAACCCATTTACTTACATTTACACTCGGTTTACTTTGTTTATTTTGAACTGTTTCAAAAGACTCCTTTAAATTTTACGCAAAACTATTTGAAAGACTACTATAATACTCTATATCAATATTTTTAATGATCTCACTATCACGTCACGCATAAATTGTAAAGAAACATGTTCGTGAGTGTATAAGTTTGTTCCTATTGTTCCTTAGACATGCTCAAACGGCTGTAACAAGTCCAATGGTCATCATCATCATCATCAAACCAGCCTGTGTTTACCCACTGCTAAGTATAGGCCTCCTCTCCAATGCAATATAGTACTTTATATAAAATACTGAGATAAGATAGCAATTTAATAATACACAGATGGTCTAGATATGTAATAATGTTAGACGCACATAAACTAAACGTCGTATGTTTCTATACGTATATAAAAATATATAAATAGTCTAGTTAATACATAACTACTAGTACATAAAATAATTGATGTAAATAGACAGTAACAGTCCGACAAATACCCCCGCGACACAAGTGCGCCTAGTGCAGAGGGTAGGGTAAAGGCAATTTAATAAAACACTGTATATTATACAAACTAGTGGGTGCTCGCGGCT
Organism: Macaria notata; assembly: GCA_927399415.1. Lineage (NCBI taxonomy): Eukaryota > Metazoa > Arthropoda > Insecta > Lepidoptera > Geometridae > Macaria > Macaria notata. Next base: position 184,565 of record OV656751.1, read on the forward strand.
TCGCTCGCATTAAGAAGTAAAACCTGCATCCCCTATTTCATACCTTTAAAAGTGGCATTTCTAAAAATCCTTTCAAAGCGGATGCCTACGTCATAATATCTACTTTCATTCCAAATTTCACCCCAATCCGTCCAGTGGTTTGGGCTGTGCGTTGGTAGATCACTATTTCAGTAAGTGAGTCAGTCATCTTTAAGTTTTAAAAGATAAAAAGATAAAGATAAAAGCTTTATTCACCTTATGACGTCACATCATATAGGGCAAGTCAGTTTACATATTTTTCTTAAATACTAAGTAATTTATCACTCTTATTATCTAATTAATTTATTTATATAACTATAAGTTTTTGCATCTAAATTACAATACCTACCAGATAAAATATGATCTCTAATTTAACTAACATGAAGAAATGAAGAATCTGCTTGTGGCATAGTCATGAATTCCTTAAGAGAATAAAATGGGTTGCTCACAAAGAATTGTTTTAGTGTCCTTTTGAATTGTATAGCCGACAATTCTATTATTTTTGGCGCCAGTTTGTTAAACATGTTGATTTTATTATACAAGCCTTGTTTTTGCGCTTTGACTAGTCGAATGTTATACATGTATTGTTGCAGACGGTGGAGGACCTGGAGGCGCACTGCAAGAAGGCCGGCATCGAGATAGTGACGCGACAGTCCTTCCTGTCAGAGCCGGCTGACGCGGTCAGGAACCTGCGGAGACAGGTGACTTTACATTCTTCTTTTGGGGAGTCCGTGACGACGCAGGGAAGCGGAGATTAGGGATTAATTGATTAAAAATATGGTTCGACCGGTTGCAAATGTAATTTTAGGCAAACAGAAACAAGGTTACAAGGCGGTGTCACCGGATAGGAATGTCCAAATTGGCTTCTATTTCTTGCCTAACTGGTCACAGTGTTACAAGGGGGGTGTGACAGGTTAGGGAACACTCAATTCTACCCCTACAGTGAAGCAATGATGCTATTCGAGAGAAATACGCTTTTGTGGATAATACAGAGAAAGCAGCGCAAGCCTGCTTAAATCATGATGATTGGCGTAATGCTGAACTTTGAATGGCGAAAGCCACGAGATGTGTAACGATTGCCCTGCGAGGTAAACAGTTCAAAGAGGTTAACTCATAGAGGTAACTACCAAACTCAGGTTAACAAATGTTTTGAAAACTGTGTCAGTCTTGATTTTTATAAAAAAATGTAAATTGAAAACTGGTCTTCCGTGAAGTCTTGTTTTTTTTAAATCCAATGATAAATGACGTCACTTCGGGTGGGGCAAAGTGGCATAAAATAGTTGGTAGAGTTTTGCTCTAATAAGTCCAAATTTTTTAAACATGAGTCAAACTATCCTTATAAGTAAATTATGTAAACCGTTCGCTTTTTGTTCAAGCCAGAACGTTTGAGCGTTATGATTTCACTCAATCCTACACCGCAAAAAACCAAAAATACGCGGCAGGTCAACTTTGGGGTCCCATAACATCGTCATTTATTGACGAATTTTTATTTCACAAATATGCTCCATATATCTTATATTTTTTATTTCAATATTAAAATTGTCAAAAAAAACAGGTTCCTCCCTACTAAATTTCTCAATAACTTGACCCCCAGGATGCTCGTGTGATCGTGGGCCTGTTCTACGTGGTGGCGGCGCGGCGCGTGCTGTGCGAGGTGTACAAACACCGCCTCTACGGCAAGTCCTACGTGTGGTTCTTTATTGGTGAGTTTGAGTATGTCTTATAGCTTTCATGCACAAGGAAGAAAAAACTTTTTTGGGATAAACTTGCCCTTTTGTGAACGAGGCACGGAATAAATGTTATACATACGAAATCCTGGAAAAAAATGATTTTATATGTACAACAGGACTAGCTAAGTAATGTAGGCATAGTTTATGGATGAGTGACCACATTAAAAGCTATGATATATATCATGATATTGACTCTCGAAGCATCTTATTAATATGGATTAAAGTCTTATTTTCCACTTGCTTTACAACTATAACTTTGATTACCTAACTTAAAAGCTCATCACAATAAACTGCAACTAATCCTTAACCTAACGCTATAAGAGTCAAAATCCCATCCACTTTATCTTAGTCGTTGACCAGTCACTGCGAAGCAATGATATGGGGTTTAAACCCCTATGTCTGTTTGCATAAAGTTTAGTTTGATATATCTTAGTTGACTAAGATACTGTTCAGCCATGACATGGGATTTAAACCCCTAAGGTGGTGTATGTAAGGTTTAGTTTGGTATGCCATTATTGGGGTTGTACAGGAGCTTATCCCGCAGCTCTGCGTTGGCTCACGTTTTCACATTATTATAATTTCTCAGAAATGTCCTTCAAGAATTTCTATTTGACAGAGATGTAGGGTGTAAGGATGTGGTATTATGTCTCTACTTTTCTTACACTGAACAGTCAGAAAGACGTCGATGTCGTCTGAAACGGCACTTACAATGCTGCGGGCACCCCTCTCTCTTGAGTCGTATTTCCTCATGACTGAGGGTCGTGACTCCCCCGCAGAACTAATTCGTTAGAGGAGCTCTCTTGGGCAGATAGATACCCAGGTCCTTCCACGGAAGACACATGTCCTCGGATTTTGTGGTCCACAAACATGTCAGTTTCCTCACGATGTTTTTCTTCACCTTTAAGCAAGTGCCAATCCTCACATAACATGAAAAGTCAATGAAGGACTCGAACCAGGGTACGTCTGGATGAAAAGCTAAGTACTGGAACCGCTAAGCCACCCTCGCTTTTTAACGGTAACCTCAAAAACGGCTCAAAATATTTGACGCGGCTGTAACTAATGTGTAGTAGTATTTTTACCTTTCTTTAATTTCAATCGAGATTTCACCTTCGCACGAGTAGAGGCACGGCAAGGAGGCACCGTTATACAGTTGAGGTTCCAAAGACTCGCACCAAGCGTTTTGCTTCGACTTTCATCGTGCGAACAGCCAAACTGTGGAACTCCTTGCCCGAATCTCTATTCCCCTTGAACTATAATTTGTCGGTCTTCAAGTCGAGAGTAAACCGGTTTTTTCTAGGCAAGCGCGCTACATCGTAGACTATAACGTTGCTTAACATCAGGCAAGTTGTAGACAAGCGTAAGCCTATTTCATGTTAAAAAAAAATCGATTTCGAAATAAAAGGTTATTGATATTTAAACCTCACAAGCTGCAACTGAAGCAGAATTCGATTTTACTAGGAGACTATAGGTATACTATGGTTAAAGGAGCAACGCTGCTGGCATCCACTAGTTTATTATTAACGCGGTAAGTGAGTTAATGTTGATTTTTGAAATAAAAATATATATATATTTTAAAAATTATTCGTTTTCTTTTTTGTTTTAAATACTGAGCATTACTACGAGTACTTGACTCCTCAGCATTTTTTCTAATTTATTTTAAAACATCTACTTTGAATGCCATACCTATTCTGCCTATATCTGTGTCCTGTCCCATTATACGTGCAGTATTAGGTTTCCGAGCTCTCTTTATGAGCACTTTGATGTGCCGCTAGCCGCTCAGATACCGCGATACTTTGTTTAGTAGGCGATCTTGTAAAAATATTTTTTATCAATGATTCGAAGTGATACTCGCTTTAATTTCTTTAGAAACACAAGTTTATCCATATATAATACGTATAGCTCATTGGAGCGTAAAGTAAGAAAAAACACATGCATTCACTCACAAACTTTGCCACAACTCGTCTGATGTTAAAATAAGTTGCTCAATTTGTTTAACCATCGACCCAACTCATTGACTTACACATTTTTTAAAAAGAAGTACACGACGTTTACTATATTATTGCCAAACTAGTGCGTGCTCGCGGTTTTGCTCGTACTAAGAATTACAATTTCCATCTCATACTGCTCTCCTTTAAAAGTGGCATCTCATACTGCTCTCCTTTAAAAGTGGCATTGCCAAAAATCCTTCCTTAGCGGATGCCTACGTCATAATATCTACCTACATGCCAAATTTCAGACCGAATCGTCCAGTGGTTTGTGCTGTGCGTTGATAGATCACTATGTCAGTCAGTCAGTCAGCCACCATTGAGAATTATATAAGTATTTAGATCACCAAATTTGAATTATGATATTTGAGTTAAGATTTAATTTGACAGCTTATTTCCTGTAACTAATTGAAAAAATAAGCAAACGTACATATCACTATTCATCTGACAGCCCGTCCTGTCATTTCACATTATGAGCAAATAAACATTATATTTTTTGTCAGTAAGTAAATGATCCATTTTCCCGCATTTCCTCTAATGAAGAACGATGTAAGTCGTAATAAACATCAGTTAGGACATTAATACACAAGGAAAGCCGGAAAATATGTTTGTATTTTAGTTTATTAAGAAACATTGCACTTGGGGACACTTTTGAATGGGAATCACGAAGATATGAGGTTGTACAATTTATATGTGCGACTTGTTGTTGATTTTTGAAAAGTTTACATGCATACATAGATTGGATGGGCTTGTTAGCTTAGTTGGTAGCGGCTCTGCCTTCAAATCTGCGGTTGCGAGTTCGATTGCCGCATGACACAAGTAATTGTGAATTTTAATTTTGCAATTACTTGTGTTGGAACAGGTCGTTTCTATGTGAAATAAATATGAATTTACAAAAGAAAAGTTTATTAGTATTATATCCGTTATCCAGCCCTTACCATAAATACAAAAGCTGAAAAACAAGAGAAATTCTTTAAAAAAATTACAAAATCTACTTGAGAATATTACAAGCGAGTTGAAAGTCCTTCCATGGCTAGGAATGGTTCCCGCGGGATTTTCTCAAATATTTATTAATGAATTTTCTCGCAAATATTCCCGAGGGAAGAATATCTTCGTGATAATAATGTTGTAGAAAAAAAATTAAATGATGCTAGTGGTGTTTGTTGGTTTCACTTGCGAAGAGGAGTAATAGTAATATTCTGTCGATAACATTGTTAGATTTTAATTAAATGAAACTCTGGGCAAATATATAGTGTTTTTCCGCTGCGACTGCTCCTTAACCGACTTCAAACAACAAACTTGTGGTTTTTAGGTGTGAACCTCCATATACCACCGCCACACCTCACCTCCAAACCAACGTGGCCTCCGTGGATCCCAAGATCTTACCAACACCGCACCTTGTGTCTTGAAGCTTTGTTGTTCGCCTTCGGCAAGATGTTCTCGTCGACACGTGTTTCGCCTCTCCACGAGGCATCCTCAGGACGTGTTGACTCCTCGAACGTCGGGTTTAGGAGTTCAAATTTAGAATTTTATAATAATAAAAATGAGCAAACACAGTTTTGTCGTCAAAATTACGAGTACCTATGTAATAAAACAATTGTAAGTTGCTCTATGTTTTGTTGTGAAATATTTAATTATGACAGTGTCGTGTTTCCGTTGATTCAAAGATTAAAATGATAATCCCTTCTTGTTAAAGTGTTAAAACGGAACCACCATAAAGTAAATAACCGCCTACTGCTCGGCGTGGGAGGATCAACAACTACAGTTCTCAAGCTGTTGTCAGACAAACATACAGACTTACTATCTGAATAAAGAAAGAAAAAAAAGACAGAAATCATGTATTTTAACACACAGGACATAACAATATAAACATAAAAAAGTTGAAACAGGAAAATACAAAGGTGGGTATAAGTTACATTAATGATATATTGATATTTCAATCTTTTTATAGTTTTTAATGTTAATATACATTTTGGAACTTATTGTTTAGTAATTTTGCAAGTACCCTTTTTGTTACCCTTTTAATTTCTAGTTATAGAATTATTCTTACGTAAATTAGGCAATTTTTTTTTTTATACTTTTTGGCCTATACCCAGCAACAGTATCTCAAGGGCTGTGGATGATGATTAAATTTGGCGAATTAATAAAAACAATTAATCTTAAATGACAACGATTATTTATGCAAAAATATCTAAATCAACTAATCGGCACTAGCCAAGCAATAAGCCAAAATCTTCAAAGTTATTACTTTACAACTATTTTGATTTAAAATTGTGTTTTGCTAGGACATTTCCAAGTATTTAATTGTTTTTACTATTTTAAAAATAATGCACTCCCTATCTATTACCACACAATATACAATCACATATGTACTTGTCTCTTTATTGAACACGTTATAACAATTAAAACTATATTATATGTCATTGGTACCCATGATACAAGCGTAAGCTTAGTGTGGGGCTAGATGGCGCTGTGTGATATGTCCTGAAATATTTATTTATTTTCTTTTTTTACTCCTAAATAACTTTGTATAATCTGTCGGCACGTGCCAAAGAGAGAGACGGAGCGATTCCCCCGCGACAGATAAAAGAGGGACAGCGATATCACCATGATGCTCGCGCAGATTTAATGTACTATTTTATATTGACAGTGTGTTATCGCAACTTTTTATGGGAAGCTACTTTAATAGTCTTCTTACTTGTTATTCTTAGATAACCAGTTTACTTCCTCTTTTTATCGTATAAAAGTGGCTAAATCTAGTGTCACGAGTTTTAAAACACCCGTAGGGCTTCTGAAATTGACTTAACTACTCTAATATGGCAAACAGAACTTACAATTTTTTATGTAAATTGTTCTACCGAAGCACCCAATTAGAACGTCGCTTTTTGGTGTTAGCATTTGCCTTACCTTACCTATATACTTATATCCATAGGCAAGTTTGCTTTTTGACTTTTGCTCTAAATATTCAAGGCTAAATTAAAAGTATTATTATTGAGTTTTTACATGTTCTTTAATGAATTATCAATAAATATCATATGTTGTATCAATAAAAATAAACTAAAATATCTTGTACCGTTTATGAGTCGAATTGATACCGAAAATCCTTCAAAATTTTCATTAAGTTTATCAAAACAAAACTTAGTCAAAAACCAACCACCTTACACATAAAACCCTGTACATTTTATGCTCCAATTAATTGTTCAATGAAAAAAATATAACAGAGTGCAACTTCCTCACTAAATAAACCTCAAAACCCAATTTCCATTGAGCCACCTATATGAAAATAGTGCTACGGACGTAGCGGCGGCGTAGCACTCGCGTAGCATTTCGTAGCTCCGTAGCACTCTCGTAGACCGGCAAAGTGGGCCATATACATACATGAAGTAATTTGAAGACATCTCATTTAGCATTTTAACTAAATATGTGTTTTGACAGCTGTTTAAACATCAAGTAGAAATGTACCATCACTAATATTTTTTATTGTTATTACTTTACCCTGGTTCGAATCCGGCCCTATACACATGACTTGTTTTTCTAGTTATATGTGGTTTTGTGCTGGCTTAGCGGTGAAGGAAAATATTGTGAGGGAACCGACATGTCCGAGGTCATGTGTCTTCCTTGGAAGGACCTGGGCGCCCACCACGATGTTTCTGCACAAAAGAATAACACTAACCTATTAATTCTGCGGGGGAGTCACGACCCTCAGTCATGATATGTTGTTACGAATTATTTAGTTTCTCGTGATATTAAATTACTCAAAGCAGCTGCAAATGTCGCGTTTATAAGGATACTGTTGGTTTAAATCTCAAAATCCAGTGTGTTTTGAAAAAATATTACCGTTCCAACTAGCATTTTAGTGGTGCGTAGACCAATTAGCAACCAGTTCTATCACGTGATATTTGTAACGAGCCTATGATAAGAATTAGTTTGTCATACATACATACATATGGGTGTTGAATGAAATGAAAATTATTTATTTTGCGACAAGAAATCTTTTCCACTCATATGTATGTACATATGTATTATATTTTCCAATTTTTATTTATTTATATAGGAGTTTCTCAGGCTAGTCATCGTTGGTCATATTCAATAGAGTTTTCGAGAACCCAATTTGCTCTCCGCTCTCTTTCATTAATAAATTGCATATTTTGCATCTCTTTTTGGCTTCATTACGAATATGGCTGAAAAAGATCAGGTTAAAAGCCAGCTTTTCACGCTGAAATAAAACGGGACAGTGTTTTATATTCACACCGTGCGTTATACAGGCGTAAGTTTATTAGTGTACCGTTTTAACCGTTTTTAATATGCTAGGTAGTTTTTACGAAAGGACTTTTACACATAGTATCAAAAAGAGATTTGACCATAAATTACACTTGAACGTATTCACCAATAAAATCTACTACATTATGGTGAGTAGCTTTCTTAATTTTTTTTTGGAGAATGACCGCATATTATTAAGAAATAATACTCAGCTTGGGCGTTTTTTTAGTCCAACATGCCTGTTACATATCATTAGATTGAAAGAAAAAACATATTAAATATCAAAAAAGTATATAAACGCTACTCAATGTTTGCAATATTTATCTTCAATTAATGAGTAACGTCACAGTACACAGCTAGTATCAACATCACAATCAGAGCAATAAACTTGTTTGTATGTATGTATGTTTGTATATTAATGAAGCAAGGCGCTACTTCGTTACTTAAATACTCAATACTGAATTAAGTTAGGGCTAAGCTAACTCGGGTTGGTAGCGAGCACGGTGAGTAAGTGATTTGTTTTTAGCTTACACTTGATAGTCAAGGCATTTTAACCACTTTACCTACCACGAGATATAATAAATAATAAATATTTCGGGACATTGCACACAGCGCCACCTAGCCATATAACTTCTATATCTATCTCTACATATAATAAATAATAAATATTTCGGGACATTGCACACAGCGCCACCTAGCCATATAACTTCTATATCTATCTCTTCATATAATAAATAATAAATATTTCGGGACATTGCACACAGCGCCACCTAGCCATATAACTTCTATATCTATCTCTTCATATAATAAATAATAAATATTTCGGGACATTGCACACAGCGCCACCTAGCCATATAACTTCTATATCTATCTCTGCATATAATAAATAATAAATATTTCGGGACATTGCACACAGCGCCACCTAGCCATATAACTTCTATATCTATCTCTACATATAATAAATAATAAATATTTCGGGACATTGCACACAGCGCCACCTAGCCATATAACTTCTATATCTATCTCTACATATAATAAATAATAAATATTTCGGGACATTGCACACAGCGCCACCTAGCCATATAACTTCTATATCTATCTCTACATATAATAAATAATAAATATTTCGGGACATTGCACACAGCGCCACCTAGCCATATAACTTCTATATCTATCTCTACATATAATAAATAATAAATATTTCGGGACATTGCACACAGCGCCACCTAGCCATATAACTTCTATATCTATCTCTACATATAATAAATAATAAATATTTCGGGACATTGCACACAGCGCCACCTAGCCATATAACTTCTATATCTATCTCTACATATAATAAATAATAAATATTTCGGGACATTGCACACAGCGCCACCTAGCCATATAACTTCTATATCTATCTCTACATATAATAAATAATAAATATTTCGGGACATTGCACACAGCGCCACCTAGCCATATAACTTCTATATCTATCTCTACATATAATAAATAATAAATATTTCGGGACATTGCACACAGCGCCACCTAGCCATATAACTTCTATATCTATCTCTACATATAATAAATAATAAATATTTCGGGACATTGCACACAGCGCCACCTAGCCATATAACTTCTATATCTATCTCTACATATAATAAATAATAAATATTTCGGGACATTGCACACAGCGCCACCTAGCCATATAACTTCTATATCTATCTCTACATATAATAAATAATAAATATTTCGGGACATTGCACACAGCGCCACCTAGCCATATAACTTCTATATCTATCTCTACATATAATAAATAATAAATATTTCGGGACATTGCACACAGCGCCACCTAGCCATATAACTTCTATATCTATCTCTACATATAATAAATAATAAATATTTCGGGACATTGCACACAGCGCCACCTAGCCATATAACTTCTATATCTATCTCTTCATATAATAAATAATAAATATTTCGGGACATTGCACACAGCGCCACCTAGCCATATAACTTCTATATCTATCTCTACATATAATAAATAATAAATATTTCGGGACATTGCACACAGCGCCACCTAGCCATATAACTTCTATATCTATCTCTACATATAATAAATAATAAATATTTCGGGACATTGCACACAGCGCCACCTAGCCATATAACTTCTATATCTATCTCTACATATAATAAATAATAAATATTTCGGGACATTGCACACAGCGCCACCTAGCCATATAACTTCTATATCTATCTCTACATATAATAAATAATAAATATTTCGGGACATTGCACACAGCGCCACCTAGCCATATAACTTCTATATCTATCTCTACATATAATAAATAATAAATATTTCGGGACATTGCACACAGCGCCACCTAGCCATATAACTTCTATATCTATCTCTACATATAATAAATAATAAATATTTCGGGACATTGCACACAGCGCCACCTAGCCATATAACTTCTATATCTATCTCTTCATATAATAAATAATAAATATTTCGGGACATTGCACACAGCGCCACCTAGCCATATAACTTCTATATCTATCTCTTCATATAATAAATAATAAATATTTCGGGACATTGCACACAGCGCCAACTAGCCATATAACTTCTATATCTATCTCTACATATAATAAATAATAAATATTTCGGGACATTGCACACAGCGCCACCTAGCCATATAACTTCTATATCTATCTCTACATATAATAAATAATAAATATTTCGGGACATTGCACACAGCGCCACCTAGCCATATAACTTCTATATCTATCTCTACATATAATAAATAATAAATATTTCGGGACATTGCACACAGCGCCACCTAGCCATATAACTTCTATATCTATCTCTTCATATAATAAATAATAAATATTTCGGGACATTGCACACAGCGCCACCTAGCCATATAACTTCTATATCTATCTCTACATATAATAAATAATAAATATTTCGGGACATTGCACACAGCGCCACCTAGCAATATAACTTCTATATCTATCTCTACATATAATAAATAATAAATATTTCGGGACATTGCACACAGCGCCACCTAGCCATATAACTTCTATATCTATCTCTACATATAATAAATAATAAATATTTCGGGACATTGCACACAGCGCCACCTAGCCATATAACTTCTATATCTATCTCTTCATATAATAAATAATAAATATTTCGGGACATTGCACACAGCGCCATCTAGCCATATAACTTCTATATCTATCTCTTCATATAATAAATAATAAATATTTCGGGACATTGCACACAGCGCCACCTAGCCATATAACTTCTATATCTATCTCTTCATATAATAAATAATAAATATTTCGGGACATTGCACACAGCGCCACCTAGCCATATAACTTCTATATCTATCTCTTCATATAATAAATAATAAATATTTCGGGACATTGCACACAGCGCCACCTAGCCATATAACTTCTATATCTATCTCTTCATATAATAAATAATAAATATTTCGGGACATTGCACACAGCGCCACCTAGCCATATAACTTCTATATCTATCTCTTCATATAATAAATAATAAATATTTCGGGACATTGCACACAGCGCCACCTAGCCATATAACTTCTATATCTATCTCTTCATATAATAAATAATAAATATTTCGGGACATTGCACACAGCGCCACCTAGCCATATAACTTCTATATCTATCTCTTCATATAATAAATAATAAATATTTCGGGACATTGCACACAGCGCCACCTAGCCATATAACTTCTATATCTATCTCTACATATAATAAATAATAAATATTTCGGGACATTGCACACAGCGCCACCTAGCCATATAACTTCTATATCTATCTCTTCATATAATAAATAATAAATATTTCGGGACATTGCACACAGCGCCACCTAGCCATATAACTTCTATATCTATCTCTGCATATAATAAATAATAAATATTTCGGGACATTGCACACAGCGCCACCTAGCCATATAACTTCTATATCTATCTCTGCATATAATAAATAATAAATATTTCGGGACATTGCACACAGCGCCACCTAGCCATATAACTTCTATATCTATCTCTTCATATAATAAATAATAAATATTTCGGGACATTGCACACAGCGCCACCTAGCCATATAACTTCTATATCTATCTCTACATATAATAAATAATAAATATTTCGGGACATTGCACACAGCGCCACCTAGCCATATAACTTCTATATCTATCTCTTCATATAATAAATAATAAATATTTCGGGACATTGCACACAGCGCCACCTAGCCATATAACTTCTATATCTATCTCTTCATATAATAAATAATAAATATTTCGGGACATTGCACACAGCGCCACCTAGCCATATAACTTCTATATCTATCTCTGCATATAATAAATAATAAATATTTCGGGACATTGCACACAGCGCCACCTAGCCATATAACTTCTATATCTATCTCTACATATAATAAATAATAAATATTTCGGGACATTGCACACAGCGCCACCTAGCCATATAACTTCTATATCTATCTCTACATATAATAAATAATAAATATTTCGGGACATTGCACACAGCGCCACCTAGCCATATAACTTCTATATCTATCTCTACATATAATAAATAATAAATATTTCGGGACATTGCACACAGCGCCACCTAGCAATATAACTTCTATATCTATCTCTACATATAATAAATAATAAATATTTCGGGACATTGCACACAGCGCCACCTAGCCATATAACTTCTATATCTATCTCTACATATAATAAATAATAAATATTTCGGGACATTGCACACAGCGCCACCTAGCCATATAACTTCTATATCTATCTCTACATATAATAAATAATAAATATTTCGGGACATTGCACACAGCGCCACCTAGCCATATAACTTCTATATCTATCTCTACATATAATAAATAATAAATATTTCGGGACATTGCACACAGCGCCACCTAGCCATATAACTTCTATATCTATCTCTACATATAATAAATAATAAATATTTCGGGACATTGCACACAGCGCCACCTAGCCATATAACTTCTATATCTATCTCTACATATAATAAATAATAAATATTTCGGGACATTGCACACAGCGCCACCTAGCCATATAACTTCTATATCTATCTCTTCATATAATAAATAATAAATATTTCGGGACATTGCACACAGCGCCACCTAGCCATATAACTTCTATATCTATCTCTACATATAATAAATAATAAATATTTCGGGACATTGCACACAGCGCCACCTAGCCATATAACTTCTATATCTATCTCTACATATAATAAATAATAAATATTTCGGGACATTGCACACAGCGCCACCTAGCCATATAACTTCTATATCTATCTCTACATATAATAAATAATAAATATTTCGGGACATTGCACACAGCGCCACCTAGCCATATAACTTCTATATCTATCTCTTCATATAATAAATAATAAATATTTCGGGACATTGCACACAGCGCCACCTAGCCATATAACTTCTATATCTATCTCTACATATAATAAATAATAAATATTTCGGGACATTGCACACAGCGCCACCTAGCCATATAACTTCTATATCTATCTCTACATATAATAAATAATAAATATTTCGGGACATTGCACACAGCGCCACCTAGCCATATAACTTCTATATCTATCTCTACATATAATAAATAATAAATATTTCGGGACATTGCACACAGCGCCACCTAGCCATATAACTTCTATATCTATCTCTTCATATAATAAATAATAAATATTTCGGGACATTGCACACAGCGCCATCTAGCCATATAACTTCTATATCTATCTCTTCATATAATAAATAATAAATATTTCGGGACATTGCACACAGCGCCACCTAGCCATATAACTTCTATATCTATCTCTTCATATAATAAATAATAAATATTTCGGGACATTGCACACAGCGCCACCTAGCCATATAACTTCTATATCTATCTCTTCATATAATAAATAATAAATATTTCGGGACATTGCACACAGCGCCACCTAGCCATATAACTTCTATATCTATCTCTTCATATAATAAATAATAAATATTTCGGGACATTGCACACAGCGCCACCTAGCCATATAACTTCTATATCTATCTCTTCATATAATAAATAATAAATATTTCGGGACATTGCACACAGCGCCACCTAGCCATATAACTTCTATATCTATCTCTTCATATAATAAATAATAAATATTTCGGGACATTGCACACAGCGCCACCTAGCCATATAACATCTATATCTATCTCTTCATATAATAAATAATAAATATTTCGGGACATTGCACACAGCGCCACCTAGCCATATAACTTCTATATCTATCTCTACATATAATAAATAATAAATATTTCGGGACATTGCACACAGCGCCACCTAGCCATATAACTTCTATATCTATCTCTTCATATAATAAATAATAAATATTTCGGGACATTGCACACAGCGCCACCTAGCCATATAACTTCTATATCTATCTCTGCATATAATAAATAATAAATATTTCGGGACATTGCACACAGCGCCACCTAGCCATATAACTTCTATATCTATCTCTGCATATAATAAATAATAAATATTTCGGGACATTGCACACAGCGCCACCTAGCCATATAACTTCTATATCTATCTCTTCATATAATAAATAATAAATATTTCGGGACATTGCACACAGCGCCACCTAGCCATATAACTTCTATATCTATCTCTACATATAATAAATAATAAATATTTCGGGACATTGCACACAGCGCCACCTAGCCATATAACTTCTATATCTATCTCTTCATATAATAAATAATAAATATTTCGGGACATTGCACACAGCGCCACCTAGCCATATAACTTCTATATCTATCTCTTCATATAATAAATAATAAATATTTCGGGACATTGCACACAGCGCCACCTAGCCATATAACTTCTATATCTATCTCTGCATATAATAAATAATAAATATTTCGGGACATTGCACACAGCGCCACCTAGCCATATAACTTCTATATCTATCTCTACATATAATAAATAATAAATATTTCGGGACATTGCACACAGCGCCACCTAGCCATATAACTTCTATATCTATCTCTACATATAATAAATAATAAATATTTCGGGACATTGCACACAGCGCCACCTAGCCATATAACTTCTATATCTATCTCTACATATAATAAATAATAAATATTTCGGGACATTGCACACAGCGCCACCTAGCAATATAACTTCTATATCTATCTCTACATATAATAAATAATAAATATTTCGGGACATTGCACACAGCGCCACCTAGCCATATAACTTCTATATCTATCTCTACATATAATAAATAATAAATATTTCGGGACATTGCACACAGCGCCACCTAGCCATATAACTTCTATATCTATCTCTACATATAATAAATAATAAATATTTCGGGACATTGCACACAGCGCCACCTAGCCATATAACTTCTATATCTATCTCTACATATAATAAATAATAAATATTTCGGGACATTGCACACAGCGCCACCTAGCCATATAACTTCTATATCTATCTCTACATATAATAAATAATAAATATTTCGGGACATTGCACACAGCGCCACCTAGCCATATAACTTCTATATCTATCTCTACATATAATAAATAATAAATATTTCGGGACATTGCACACAGCGCCACCTAGCCATATAACTTCTATATCTATCTCTTCATATAATAAATAATAAATATTTCGGGACATTGCACACAGCGCCACCTAGCCATATAACTTCTATATCTATCTCTACATATAATAAATAATAAATATTTCGGGACATTGCACACAGCGCCACCTAGCCATATAACTTCTATATCTATCTCTACATATAATAAATAATAAATATTTCGGGACATTGCACACAGCGCCACCTAGCCATATAACTTCTATATCTATCTCTACATATAATAAATAATAAATATTTCGGGACATTGCACACAGCGCCACCTAGCCATATAACTTCTATATCTATCTCTACATATAATAAATAATAAATATTTCGGGACATTGCACACAGCGCCACCTAGCCATATAACTTCTATATCTATCTCTACATATAATAAATAATAAATATTTCGGGACATTGCACACAGCGCCACCTAGCCATATAACTTCTATATCTATCTCTACATATAATAAATAATAAATATTTCGGGACATTGCACACAGCGCCACCTAGCCATATAACTTCTATATCTATCTCTACATATAATAAATAATAAATATTTCGGGACATTGCACACAGCGCCACCTAGCCATATAACTTCTATATCTATCTCTTCATATAATAAATAATAAATATTTCGGGACATTGCACACAGCGCCACCTAGCCATATAACTTCTATATCTATCTCTACATATAATAAATAATAAATATTTCGGGACATTGCACACAGCGCCACCTAGCCATATAACTTCTATATCTATCTCTACATATAATAAATAATAAATATTTCGGGACATTGCACACAGCGCCACCTAGCCATATAACTTCTATATCTATCTCTACATATAATAAATAATAAATATTTCGGGACATTGCACACAGCGCCACCTAGCCATATAACTTCTATATCTATCTCTACATATAATAAATAATAAATATTTCGGGACATTGCACACAGCGCCACCTAGCCATATAACTTCTATATCTATCTCTACATATAATAAATAATAAATATTTCGGGACATTGCACACAGCGCCACCTAGCCATATAACTTCTATATCTATCTCTACATATAATAAATAATAAATATTTCGGGACATTGCACACAGCGCCACCTAGCCATATAACTTCTATATCTATCTCTACATATAATAAATAATAAATATTTCGGGACATTGCACACAGCGCCACCTAGCCATATAACTTCTATATCTATCTCTACATATAATAAATAATAAATATTTCGGGACATTGCACACAGCGCCACCTAGCCATATAACTTCTATATCTATCTCTACATATAATAAATAATAAATATTTCGGGACATTGCACACAGCGCCACCTAGCCATATAACTTCTATATCTATCTCTACATATAATAAATAATAAATATTTCGGGACATTGCACACAGCGCCACCTAGCCATATAACTTCTATATCTATCTCTTCATATAATAAAGCTGAAGAGGGGCGACAGGCTGATCATTTAAGATATTAATTTAATTAATTAATTCCAAAATTTCTTTATTATTATAAGATTCACCTTAAGTAACATTGCCAGTGTACATATATCCTAACAGTTAAGTAGGTACAACAAAATATAAACTGCTTTTTTTAACACTATGGTCATACAAAACTTTTATCATAAATTTTAGATAATAGATAGATTTTTAAGATATTAAAAAAATGTTTGGAGGTACTTCCGCTCACCGCTCGTCACGCAAAAATGGCTGAACGGACCTTTATGTTTTTGGTATGTAGATTTTATTGTGAAATAACGCAAGAAAAGCCGCGCGGCATTTTTATGCAAAAATATAACGACTTTTAATTAATTTACTTGCTATCGTCCCACAGAAGTGAACAGATAAATGCCATCTATATCATGTAAGCCACATTTTCATTGAAAACCTTCATCTTTTTAGAAGTTTGTTTAAATACCTCAGTAAGTAAGCTGAACGCTTCTGCTTTCTGATTCGCGTTGGTTTGTACTTAACTCTGTGAATACTGATTAACTGAATGCTGATTGTGTTTTGAATCAATTCTTGTTTAGAACCATTTACAGCTTTTAATGTTGGCGAGTGCTATTGACAGTTTATACAGAGCTTTAAACAAACAATTAAAAAAATAGTCCAATTTAGCAGGAATTATTCTAGCTGGAATTCTAAACTACTACACTAAACATACTACACTATAAAAAAGGAATGAGCTAACCTAAGACTAAAAAAACTTTTAGATATCGTATTTTTTAAAAACATAACTTAATATTCTATTACATGTGTCATTAATTACGAGATGTATTATGGCCTATTGTCTTTTTTTAATTAAACCGTCACCATAGGACGTAGTTAAATTGTAGGTCCCGGCTGTTTCTCTAGTACCTACGGCATTCGCTAAGCCATGTCAGAGGCCCTTAGGGCGGCTTGATAGACTCTCGTCACCAGAGTTGGCCACTCTCATACAGTAAGAAGAAGATATAACGTAGTATGTGTGTAATTGATTATTTTTTGTCCGATAAACGCACAAAAAATCAGCTTGATAGTAATATACGATGACAAGTGTATCCTGTACTATAGATCTTGATTGTACCATTCACCATATCCCTGTACAGTAATTAGTGTTGTTTGTTCGTACTCCGTATAATGAGGAGGCGCGCCCGTACTAAATGGAATGCTTATTGTTAAACAAATTATGGTCAAATGCAAAACCTTTTCTATTAAAACCGATTTTGTCTTAAATGTGGTTTACAATTTGGAAAGTAGTAAAAGGCTTGATAAACTATCTAAACCAGAGTTGACCACTCTCATTCGATAAGAAGAAGGAGATCGGAAGGTAAAAAGTGATTTGAAAAATAAATAAGTACCTTCCATGGCCAGTACACCTTTTGGTTGTCTTTTTTGAACTAATCCACCTAGTGTCGTTAATTACTATATTGCTTAACTTTGATAACATAAACTAAACCAACTTTCTACTTATAAGTTAAATACATAGAATAACCAACTTTACAAGTTAAGCTGCTGTTTCAATTATTTACAAGCTGTTTGTTTGTCCCCATAAAATGAAAATAAAAATTTAACAAAAACATGTTTCAAAATATACTCGTACATATACCTTCATACTTGTCATATAACCACAAGCCTGCATACCAGCTCACCCCGCGGGTCTGCCTGCTTTGAAAGACATTCCTGTGACACAATGTAAACAATGTGACGCTGGTGACCGCGCGGGTACTGGGGTAAGGCAATATGTAGTATAACATTGTTATTATAACAATAGTTTAAGAAAAACAATAATGAAACCACAAAACTTAGGAATAAATACGTAGTATATGTTGTTTTTTACTACAATGATTAAAGAAAAAACAATAAGGGAAAGAACTATACATACCACTTCTAAGTACTGCAAAATAAATAGAATAGAATATCACTTTAATGTACCTGCACCAGAAAACAGACATTACACAATAAAATATAGATAGAAATATAAGTGCTGCACATCGGGCGGCCTTATCGCCTTGGGCGATTTCTTCCAGGCAACCTCTTGGACGGACATTATGCTTAGTAAATGTTTTGAGGAAGTAAACATTTCTACCATGGCTCAATATTTTGACTCTGAATTTAATTAAATTGCAGACAAATATGATATTTACCACCAGGAAAATCCTGCTCATTACTTTTTCAATGCTGGCTATTCTCAATGTTGACAACGCCTAGTAGGTATCATAATAACAAGTCCCCTTAGTTTAAAAAAACATTCACCGACATAAAAAGCCAAACAAAAACCGTGGGAGAGATATGAATTGTTTCAAATATGATTTATATTGCGCGGCGGAGTTTTGCAATTTCATTTGTCGCAAAAAATGCGAAAAAGTTGTTATTGCCTCCGTCGAGCAACTTGTAGGAAAATGGGACGCCCGCGGCGAGGGGAGATGTAACTCACTGGATGTGGTGTACAACTACAACCGGGGTTACCTGTATTAGAAAGAAAGAAAGCATTTATTTTAACACGCAGGACATAAAAATTTAAACATAAAAAAGTTGTAAAACAGGCAGAATACAATGGTGATTTGCATTACATTGATTTATCCCGTGCGTCAAATAGGTTATACCTCAGCGCTGTTTGTTGTACTTGTTGATGAATGTGGCTCAGATGAGTGTGGTTTTTTTTAACTATAACGGGTTTGCACTTGGCCATAGTTTAATTGATAGCAAGCAAAGGCTATGGCCTAAGATGGAGCGTGCTTACCCGATAAGAACCGATTCTCTCTCGCTTTGAAGATCGCTGGATTATAGTGCGTGGGAAACAGAGAGTCAGGCAGAGAGTTCCACAACCTTGCGGTACGAACAATAAAGGTAGAAGCGTACCGTTATATATACCTATATACCTATACATATACATGGAGACACACACCTAAAAACCATCAAGTTTGTTGTTTGAAGTCGGTTAATGAGCAGTCGCAGCGGAAAAACACTACACATTTCTCCAGAGTTTCATTCAAGAGAGACTGTTGTTTCAAATCTTCACGCACGCGGTATTAATATTTTATAAAACGCCATTTTCTTATCAATTTGTAAGCCATATCCATCTTGCTGAATAGTGTAGTAGACCAGCAAACACACATTTATTGTCCGTCTTCCCGCCACACTCCACAGTACAGGGCTCTGCTTTGAGGTTTTGTTGTTAAAACACATTAGATTTGTGCCATAAATTACGGTTGTTTTTATAAATAAGAAAACGGCTGTTACGTACGAGACTCTTTTATAAATTTAAATTTATAATCGTCTTTTTAATTTTAAAGTTGTACAATGCAAAAAGATTTTGTTAAGGATTTCATAACTTTGTAATGTTTATTATAGCAACTAACCTCATTTTGTGATATTTACTGATAACAATAAATAATAATAGGATTTGTTCGGTCAATGTTTATATTGCATTATTTAGGGTTTAATAAAATTATATTGGAATCCATAGCCTCGATCCAAATTCTCGGCGTAATTAATATAATATGTCATCGGTTCAATATACTACAGCGATATTTAATCTACTTATGAACGCAAGTTTTATCAAATCAGTTCAACTTCAGACAATTTCACTCAGTCGCAAACTATCACGGTTTTCTAACATGACTGGAATAAGCCACATGATTCTACGCCAAACAACAAAAGGAAATGGATAGAGGGAAGATAAATAATGGTCAGGGGATATAAATAGGGGTAGAGGGGTATAGGGGGTGTACAGGGGTACACAATAGATATAATTGGCGGGCGATGTGAAACTGCCTTATTTATGGGATTTTTTGTTGTGGATGTGAAAGGGGAATGGGAGTTTATAATGTTGAATGTATTTCATAATGTAGTATTGATTGTGAAATCTTGATTTTGGTTTATTTAATTTTCTGCTGCTACTTTTCGTTCATAACATACTTTAGTAGTAATAAATGATAGTGAAAATGTGTTTCTTGGTTTGTTAATTATTTGTTTGTTTGGTGCAAAGGAGTGACTCTTCGTGATTTTTAAAATAGTGTAAATTTAGAGACATAAAACTGCATTAAGTTTTTCCCGAAATTAAGTGTTGTGTGAGTAATGCTGGTTATCCACACTTAGCATAATATAGGTATATAGGTATGTACAATATGTACATGTTAAAGCTAATACGGTAGATTTCATCAATGTCCGATTTATTTTTATCAAAATAAATCTAGAGATCTTATGTCTTCAATAATGGCTTTTATAAAAGTTCAGTCAATCGAAACATTTAATAAAGTTTTTTTTTTAAACGTACTCACTAATGTGGCGCTGCGACCCAAAGTGGATCCTGGTCTCCGACACAAAGAGACGCCACTCCTCTCGGTTCTGCCACTCGCTAGCATGGAGTTGGTTGGTAGTTTTTAAAAACGTAATAAATACATTTTTCCTTTCTTACAGGTTGGTACGAGGACAACTGGTTCGAGACGAATCTAGAGCGCGAGGGCATCGAGTGCACGCCGGCGCAGATGCGGGAGGCGGCGGAGGGACACCTCACCACGGAAGCGCTCATGTGGAACCAGAACAACAACCAGACCACCATCTCTGGGATGACCTCGGAGGACTTCCGGTGAGAGAGAGAGTTATATATGTGTGTGTGTTAAATAGAGATAGATTGAACAAGAACAAGATAGATTTGTTGTTGGATCAAGATCGGGCTCGTTAGCATCTCTCTCTTGGGCAGATACATAGTGGTGGGCGCCCAGGACCTACCACGTGAAGTATGTGAAAGTGCTTCCTTCGTTAGCATCAGCCAGTTAATAATAACCATGTAAATGAGTCTGTAATTAACGCAAACAACAGAAAGTAAGATCGCTTATATTACTTTTTGAGCAAGATATATTAAAATGTCATATAAAAAGTTAGATTAAATTAATTAAATAAAAGTGAAACTAGTAATATGGTGAAAATAAAAACATTGTATATAAGTACACATTTATATCCAAATGATATTGTATCAAATTTAAATATAAAATTCACATTTCCAAAATAAACAAGTTTATTTCGTCAAAATCTCTCGACATAACGACCTGCGACATCCGCCCTATAAGCAAGAACAACGATCGACCAGAGACCAAGTATTATACGTAGATAGAGCGCAAAAAGGGGCATTCCAGTCTTGAAAAATGTAAGATAGAAGACCATGTTCTTCTGTAAATATATTATAACTATTACATTAGATTATATGGAAATGGAATGTGTCTGCAATTGTAAGAATGCCGAATCAAAATGAAATGAAAGCCACACGTGGCAAAGTGAATACAGTGATTAATATTTAAAAAAAATGTAGGTAATATATGTAAATATGTATAAAAAATCTTATTATTTGATTTATTCGCGCTATGGGTAAGCGTGTAAGCAAGTAAGTGGTGCGAATATAAGTTAAAATAAAATAAATGTATAAAACTAAAGACAAAAACCCACAGTGGTTCAAAAAATATGTCAGCCATTGAGACACAAACCTTCAAATCACATCAGCACCATATGAAAGAAAGAAAATTATTTATTGTAGCAAAGAATAAAAAATAAGTAGAAGCATATGTTCCCTCTACATTCCATCCTTGCTCCCTGCTTCCGTGGAGGGCGCTGTTACTGCCTCGTGGATGGTGATTACCTCACAACAAGCTTTTATATGCGGGAATGTATATGGATGGAGGCTTATATCATTAAAGTGGCGGAAAATGGACACCTTTTAATACATTTCTTTAGGTTTTCTATCGGACTTCAAAAACGAGAAGTTCTTATTTTCATCATGAAGGTTTTTTTTCCGTAACATTTGAATTTAGACGTTGGTTCCTGGCTACTGTATGCCTATTTATGTATGTCTATTCGTATATCTTTCAAAAGCATGGCTAAATAATATAAATAAAATACAATAAATATCTACATAATATATAAAACAATGAGTAGAAGGATAAATAAATAAACTTGTGTTACACTAAAAATCCTACAAAACATAAATTGTATAACCTCCGGGGACTTTATCGCTTAGACAAATATTTTTAAGAGTGCAACGTATTCGTAAAACGGTAACGAGATGTTTAACTATGACCACAATTTTGGCAAAATATAAAAATATTATTGCTGACCATTTTGCAAGAAATAGAAAAAGTAGTGTTCAAACAGAATGGTCCTTTCTATGTCATAAGAAGCTTGAAGAAAAGCTATTTCTCTCAGAGCGCGCGATAAAAGCTTATTTCTCTGGAGGAACTTGAAATATACAGGGTTATTTTTCAAGGAAATAAAATTAGATCCAAACTGAAAATTCACAAAAATGAATTATATTTATTTACAAATTATATACGTAAAAACCGACAACATGGCTATAAAACTATTGTTTAAAAGTTTTGTAGCGTATTCTGTCAATATTCTATAAAAAAAACGTCATTCCTTTGGGTGCTCCCGTGTGTCGGATAACACGTTGAAGTGTAAATCTTGGTTGTTTATCATTAGTCGTTAAGTCATGTTAAAAGCCCTTTAGGTGGTTTGGAAACTCTTGACACTAAACTCGCTACTCGCTTACAAAATTTAATTTAATCCGTTGATCAAATGGGCGTATTTTGAAGTAAAATCAAACAATGATGGCGCTCGAACACTTATTCCTGTATCAATATTATAAAAATTCTATCAACGCTTTTATCCAGTAAAAACTTCAATATCTATGTTGGTATAAGAAAAAGCTATAAAACGCTTTCCCATTCTCCGAGCTTTCAAAGCTCGTCGGTTGGTCCCTGGGGGGTGTTGGCTGAGTACTTAGCTTTGTACTTAGCGAGCTTACCAGAGCTTTACTAGAATAATAACCGACAGGCTGACAAAATAAGTGACGATATAATTATTTTTATTGCAGTAAGTGAGTAATAACTAATTTGAATAAAATTTAAGCAAAAAAAACAAAAGTAGGTAGCATTATTATGTTAATTTTGGGTTGCAACTATCTCTGTAGGTATCGAATTTCATTCGATCTGTTTGCGAATAACATACATAATTACATATATACACAAATTTCTCCATTTTTTTATACACATAAATACGAGTATGTATCTAGCCATAATTTATTGAATTTAAATGAACAGTGGTGAAATTTTTATTATGCGTCAGTTCGTATTACTGACAGAAACCTACATTTTTCTTACAGATGGTTAAAAATCTAACATAGTTATAAAAGTATGTGTTACAAAAGCTAGTTAGCTCAAAGTTCTGAAAACTCGTTGCTGTTCTCTGGAGAACTTAGCCAGTACTTAGCTTTGTACTTGACGTCACTAAGTGAAGAATCAATGAAAACTGCATAGTTTTGTTGAAAAACAAGTTTGAAGTTGGATGAATATTTTCAGATTTTACTCAGAAAACAGGATTACAGTTGGATTCTATTTTATTTTTAGATGAAGTGCATGAAAACCAACCAACCAAAAATTATGTAATAAAACAAATAAATGTATCACAAATAATAACAAAAAGTACATTCAATTCAATTTTAAAATATCTTTATTTACATAATAAATTATAAAATTTGTACAGACCAGTGTTTGTTCTTAATCCTAGAAGCACAAAACTTGATTTTTATCACTATTCTTCAAGCAAATTTTGCTTTTTGCGAACTGTTTGCTGGGAGTTTTATGTAAATTTAGTAAAAATGGGGGTATTTATCCAGTTATTACACACATATCTACTTGTTTTGATTATGTAGTCACATTTTAGATGTTACTGCATAGTTAAATCAATTTTGTTAACAATATAATCCAAATAGATTGGGACAAGAGATTAAAAAACGTTAATATGCTGGCACTGGATATTTCCAAGAAGCAGCGTATAAAAAGTACATTAAATTGAATTTAAAGATGAAAAAACAAAATTTAGTACAATATATTATACTAAATAAGCTGTAGGTATATGCTTTTTGACATAAACGAAACATCAAAACAATTCCTCCAATATCACGACAAATCCACCGCGTGTCGAGCTTCGGATGAGCTTTATCTAGAAGTAAGCTGTTGCCAAATCACCCCAAC
Source organism: Macaria notata (assembly GCA_927399415.1). Taxonomy (NCBI): domain Eukaryota; kingdom Metazoa; phylum Arthropoda; class Insecta; order Lepidoptera; family Geometridae; genus Macaria; species Macaria notata. Next base: position 209,796 of record OV656751.1, read on the forward strand.
CCGATAGCGATGGCCTAGACTGGTTTGCTATACGTACCTACTGCTATACAAGGTAAGTGACAAAAAACATGTTAAATCTGTCACCAAACCAGGGGTTGGTCAGGTAACTTTAAACTAAATTGCGCCTCGCAATCAAAATACGTTCGTAACCCACACGCAAGCCAAATTGATACATATCGACGTAACGTAATCGTAATCCCATTATTTGTCACATTTAAGCTTTAGCTAACCACGCAGCTCGAAGCCACGCAGTTAGAATCGTTTACTTTCGTTATTGTTTGTTTGTCTTTTAATTTATTATTTTACAGCTACAACTCTAAAATATGGTAGGTATCTGTATCTTTTTTATGTAAGACTAATAGACGCCTACGGCTTTGCTCGCCTTATTTAAGGATGAAAAGTAGCATATGACACTCCTAAGACCTCATACTACCTACATGCTGAAAATCATGATGATCCGTATAGCCGTTTTTGCGTTATGAGCGTCTAATAAACAGACAAATAGATAAACAAATAAAATTTCTAGAAATCGTTCGACGTTCTGCTTTAAATTCGAAGTAAGAGTATCTCTTAACATTTTTTTTAATATATTTAATGTTCAGACTTTCAGCCTCCTCCAACTTTATTATATGTATTATAGAGTATAGACTCACGCTTAACTATAGCTCACCAGAACACACCATTAAACAGATATAGCCCTCTTTCCAAATCCCATATCCATCAAATCCGCTAAGCCCCGGGTTATCGACCCCGGCGGTGATATAAAGAGACAGTTTATATTGACGACCTATATGGTGCTATAAGGGACGAATTAAACCAAGCCCCGCTGTAAAAACGCACGTAATTGATTGTTAACACTCTGTTTAGGGGAGTTTAAAGGTAGGAGAGGTAGAATAATGATCATTAATTTATTTTTTAGTTTTTATTTAGAAGGAGATAAAATTAGAGTCGCGTTTTTAACAAACAAGGGAACAAGCTTTGTATGAATACGTAACTTATGAGGTAGCGAGGGATATCAATGTTGACACCGGAGTAAATTAACGGAATTATAGCTTTGGTGTTTGCTGTTCCTTGGTTCCTTACATCTTTGCAATCTATGTACATTGGTTTAACTTTAAACACTAGTTGATGGATCATTATTAAATATATATATATATATATGACTATTGTGTTGCGTTGCAGTCACAGGTATATAGAGGAGATATATTTAAGAGATTAGAAATCTGTCTGCTAATCTCATACTAGGATTGATTTATATTTCTCTACTAAGAAATATATCGTTTTGTCCGCAGTCTCCGCCTGAACGGCGCCCTCAAGGACGCTGGCTACGACATCGAGGGGGAGCGGTTCCCCGAGGGGTACCAGGAGGCGCCGCTAGCTTACGACGCCGTGTGGGCTGTGGCACTCGGTGAGAATGTGTTATTCAATATTTATCATTAACCGACTACCAAAAAAAGGAGGTTATCAAGTCTTCTGAAAGTTTTTTTTTATTATAATACGTTTTTCACTTCTAAACATAGGCCTAGTTATATAGTATATTGGTTCTACTCAGGAACGCTGTATCAATTTTACCCGAATGCGTTTGTTCTTAATTAAAATTAGCTTAGTAACCCAAATCATATCAACAACATAAACCACAAAACCAAAACATCACCAGATAATCATAAAAAAAACTTAAATGTTAATCAATTGTATTTTATTCGTATTTTAATTGATACTCATCACATCTTTTTTTGTTTTTCGTTGATACTTTACCTTGTTACTTTACAACTTAAATACCTGATAGAAATACAAAATAAATAACAGAAATATAATAAATCAATGTATATTAGGAGTCCATATCGCATAGAGTTACATATATCTTAGGCTCACTTAATTTATAATCGTGACTGATTTTTATATTGCACTTTTCCACTCTTTGTATAGAAATATAATCTTATAGCCCTTTCCAGCCGCTCGCATTGTCTCTGACAAACAAGTGAATACTACAGCGTTCAAAGCAACCCCGAGGGAACCCGGGGGGCACAGCTAGCGAGTGAGGTAGCATAAATGCTGGCGGGAAGGTTGGCATTTCAGTTGAGTTAAAAAAGTTAAAATTAATTCAGAGTAATAGTTTTTTAAAGTTATTTCTTGTATTTTCAAGTTATGTGTGGATTTGCACTCGCTTAACGGTGAAGGAAAACATCGTGAGGAAACCGACATGTTTGAGGACCACAAATATCCGAGGACATGTGTCTTCCGTGGAAGGACCTGGGCGCCCACCACGATGTATCTGCCCAAGAAAACTCCCCTAACGAATTAATTCTGCGGGGGAGTCACGACCCTCAGTCATGAGGAAATACGACTCAAAGAGAGAGAATAGTTTTTTACTATATTGTGGTTAAAATCGACAAGAAATTAGAAAATTCTCAAGTAATATGTTACGTTATGTCAATGTTCAATTCAATCGTTTCAGCTGTTGTCGAAATAAGACAATATTTAAGTTTTGATCTCTGAAAATCTTCAAAATAAAAATAATATACATGCGAGTAAGTTAGTACAAGTTTAGTCACAAAATTGATCGGACTTAAACTAAAGAAGAAATTTCTTATACTTAGGTGCTTATTGATTAATATTAAAAACATGAAAAATACAATTTAAATTAAAGTGAAAATTAGCTGATCAGAAAACTAAACGCCTTTACTTCGCTCCCGCGCTGTACCTTCACCGCGCGTCACCTTATCTCTTCGCTCGTAAGTTCCGTGCCACTGATTCTTACTTGTTATTCAGTCCAGATAGCACGCGCGTTGTGATCCACACAAGATACACACAGATACACATTGTTGTTGCGATAATAACAGACACATACACACACGCACTTTTAATACTATCTAATGAAATAAGTATATCTGTAAGTATGAAAGAGAGTAGTTTTCTCTGGCGTTCTGTGGATTCTGAAGTATAGTTATCGACACGACAATTTCAGGAGTCTGTTCTAGGCTGAAGCCTAGAACCACATCGCATGATTTGAAAATCATTTTTGATTCACTTTTGCCAACATTTTCATCGAAAGTAATCTCCACACAAAATGTACATAAAGAATGGTAGGTATAATTATGCTGGAAATGTTTTTAATGGTTCTAATATTTGTATAATCTACATTCAGACACATGTACACCACATACATAGGTAATACGGCAAATGGAATAAAAACAAGCGAAATCCAGCGAAATATCATTTCACTTGATATCTCGATATAACGACACCAGTCGACCGGAACAAGAGGGAAATAGGGAATGTTAGTGATAAGAAGGATATATCTGTGTGTATGTATGTTTGTTACTCTTTCACGCTCTAATGACTGAATCGGTTTTGATGAAATCTGATAATGTTCTATCCTGGATGAACGAGAGAAATACTTGAACACTGCTAGTATTAGTAGCAGCACTCTGTTGTGTTACCTGCGTTAATCCGGGTTAAAAAGTAGCCTACGTGTTAACCCAGATACTAATCTATGTACAACCACAACGAAATAGATGCAGCTGTTTGAGCGTGAAAAAGAAGCAAGATAATAGCAAGATTTCACATTTTTTTATAATAAAACTTGACATTTTCACCTTGTAAAATTTTATTAAAGCTAAAATGTCTTAATTAAATTCAATTTGACGAGATAATGTAATTTAATTAGCATATTCTACCTATATTATATATGCGTTTAAATGTATGTTCTTTACAGTATCAATAAAGAATCTTTATCTTTTATGTATTCGGATCAAAACAATGTGCATATTATATATATTTGATCATTTTGGTACTTAAGAAATTATACTCTGTTTTTCTTGCTTAATTAATAATAAAAAACCCTTTGTTCCAGCCTTCAACAAGACCATGGAAAAGCTTGAGAAGAGCGGACTGAGCCTCAAGAATTTCACGTACACCAACAAGAAGATAGCAGACGACATCTACGAGGCCATCAACTCCACCTCCTTTCTCGGCGTCTCGGTAGGTATCACTATTTACTTATATTTTAACTAGGCTGCTCTTGGAAAGAAAGAAAGATATTTATCCTGACAGGTTAAGAGAATATAAAACAAACACACATACCAATAACAACAATTACAAAACATTCATGGTTTATGGTGGAAGTTCCAAAGACTCGAACGAAGCGCTTTGCTTCTACCTTAATAGTAAGGACAGCGAGACTATGGAACTCTCTACCTGGAGCCCTGTTTCCAGAAAATTATAACCCAGGGGTCTTTAAATCTAGAGTAAATAGGTTTCTTCTAGGCAAGCGTGCTACATCTTAGGCTACAGTGGTGTAAAGGCAGGCTATAGACAAAAGTAAGCATATTTCGTGTTAAAAAAAATTGGCTTGTTCATGTTGTTGCAAGATATGTAAGAAGCTGCTTTTGTTATCTCGGGACGACGCCATAAAACAACGATGATACATCGCTCCGTGGCGGCGTGAAAGCTAATGTGCGATTAGTTTGAAAAAAAACTTAATCGCAAACAATTTTATTTTATTTGTCCACACAAACAGGAATGTTTTACTAGACACATAAAAATTACACTCATGAAAAATTGAAATACTTATTCCTGCTATCAAACACTATAAAAATGTCTATACACAAAAACAAAATATCGTCGCCCGATACCATTTTAGCGAAAAGAAAACGTTTCATCGAAATAAGCCGCCCCTGGGGCATGTGTGACGTATAGGAATGGGAATACACACAAGAGCTCATATTTTCTATTAGGAGACATCTATTTCTCGGAACAAGTTATCGTTTCTTTTCTGTTACGTAAATATAAATCTAAAAATCGTCTGGAGAGACTTTTTGTATGGCTATTTTTATAATATCAGGATTTTTTTACATTTTGATTGATCTCACGCTCGACTACAACTCGCCTGAAGTTGAGCAACGACTACTAAAAACACTATTTTTCATTAAATAAGGTTGCTAAAAATGAAATTTTGGAAACTTGCTGTAACAACCGCAACGAAATATGGGTAGGTTTAATTTGGCAAATGTTTGACAACGCCTAAATTAATAAAGTTTTTTGAGTTGGGTCTTTTGCGGCATGTAAATTTCTATACATACATACCTATATAATACTAGTAGCGTCCCGTGGTGTTACCCGAATTAATTTGGAACAAAAAAGTTGCTTATGTGTTAAACCAGGGTTTAATCTATCTCGATATTAAACATTATCATAATCACTTACAAAATACGCTTTTATAAAAAAGTGCACTTTGCCACTTATAAGACCTAAGACTAGGATATAAGATATCTAAGACCTCATACTATCTACAAACCAAAAATCATAATTATCCGTTGAGCTATTTTTGAGTAATGAGCGTTTAAATAAACAGATAATCAGATAAATAGACAAACATTCTTACAATTGCTGAAACGTCTTCTGTCGCGGAATGAAACCAAACATTTTTTTTTAATTTCTTCCATTTTCAGATCACTGATATTCTTCAGCTTTATTGTATGTATAGATATAGAAGATAGTCTGTGATGTTAGTAGGATAGTCACAAGTAAGAATTGATATTTTTTCTAAATATATACGTTTATCACTTACAAATACAACATACAAAAAGTAAACCACATTCTATGAGTAATGGTGGTATTTCCCGTGTGTTACTTACATTCATCACGCGGGTATTTTTGCCCGACGACCGACGTGACGGAAATATTATGTTTCAGGGTTAGGAAGGGATAAGTGGGGCTGCTTACTCACTTCAACATTTTCAGAAGGCTTTGTATCAGTATTTAAATGAATAAGAAATATTGTCGACATAACATTTTTGCCGATTGTGGCTCTAAATCAGCCTTACACCAATGAACGGTTTTTCAAATAGTCGCCTATATTTGCAAAGTTATGTTATTGCTGTAGCGGTCAGTTCTTGGATGGGTGACCGTGTCATATACATGAGTGGCATTCATATCAGGGCAATTTTGTGGGTCTAATAACAATATGTTACCATTACGGTTTACGCGTTTCGGATAAGTTCTGAAGATGGATATCATTACACCTGAAACGCGTAAACAACATACGCGAAATTACACGTGAGTGAAAACCTTAATAGTTACATATTGGTTGCTTCGGTACAGGCTTCTAGCCTAGTGAAGCAATCGATAGATATGTCTTTAATATGTTAAACTATTTCGTTACTAAAAACATTTTCATTTTCATTTTTTCTTTCATTGTTGAGAATGTCTCACGATGGTCTATTTACATGTTAAACATAGCTGTTTATGTTGGCATAGAACTAATAAACCAAGTCAGTGGCACTTAAGACTGTTTGAAAACCCTCTAAAATATAGTTCGCCACAGTCAAGCGAGCTTACCTACTATTACAATTCTTAAATTGCGTCTTAATATTTAAAAAATAGCAATATATGTATAACCCTGTAAAGTACACTTAACATAAGATACCGAGTACTTGTGAAACTCACGCTGCGTGTTTTAAGTTAAAGTACCTTAACGTATACTTGGAATATAACTTCACTCGATTACTGGGGGGAGTTTTTAACAAGGTTTATTAGCTAAGTTATTTAATTATGTAATCACATTTGTACATTATGGTATTAAGTTGTTTGGTAGAAATAGATTGTGTAATAAATTACATCAAATCATATCAACCTAATTGTGTAAAGACGAAGTTTGTGAGTGTGCATACTTGCTCCTACTGGGGAACCGACTGGGATGAAAACTGGTTTGTAGATTAGATATAGGTATTAGACATTGGAGTAACTCATATGCTACTTTTTATCCAAAAGTAACTACTACTGACTAAAACCTACTATGAAGTCCTTTGGTCTTAGCAAGGACTGTTTTCGCAGGCAAGCGTGCAATACTTCTCCGCAATTCCCGTCCAGATACTAATGAACCTATTCTCCTTGTGTTCCAGGGCCTGGTAGCGTTCTCGTCCCAAGGCGACCGCATCGCTCTCACCCAGATAGAGCAGCTGTACGACAACCACTACGTCAAGCTCGGCTACTACGACACGCAGGCTGACAACCTCACCTGGCTGGACCGGGAGCGGTGGGTCGGTGAGTAACATTCTCTATTTGAGTCGTATTTCCTCATGACTGAGGGTCGTGACTCCTCCGCAATATTAATTCGTTAGGGTAGTAATACTGGGCATATTCGTCGTTGTGGATGCTTAGGTCCTTCTACGGAAGATAAGTGTCCTCGGATTTTGTGTTTCTAAGCTTGTAACACTCGATATGCGAGCTCGATTCTATCGCAGCGTTATTCGATTCTCGGTTTTTTAATGAAAATATAAGTTTTTTTATGTTTTTTTTTTTAATTTGACATGTTAAAACACACCTTTTGCCTTGACCCGCTACACACCAGCAGAATTGGATAGAAAGACATAAGTTTTGTATAACACCCGTTAAAACCCTTACAGTTATGTGAGAGCAAAGGTCATTTGCCCCTGCTTTGCCATTATTTCCACCCGTGGCCAGAATCCAGTATTTATGTGTTTGGTTCACATATTTTACCAAAAAAATATATTGCGAATAAACGATATTTTATTGGTATTTGTGCAAGTGATGGCAAATTTAACTGGTTATTAATTGTAACTTTATAAATATTTGTGAATATGGCGCTGTGTGAAATGTTCCGAATGTTTATTATATATATTCACTGATCAAAATATTCACAATTTGTAAAATTTTAATCATACATTTTATCAGTAACTGTGGTTTTTCATATTAATAATTGAAATATTATTATTTGAAAACAAATTATATATATTGCAGGTCAATATCATAATTCTCTTTATTGAAAAAAATGCTGGCTCATAAAAATATATAATTTTTCGCTTAAAAGTACTTAAAGTGAAAAAAGACAGTCTTCTATGGCACTAAACCGTAATACCTAGCTGAGACAACAGACATGCTATTCACAGATAACTAATTGATAATCAATAAAGCAACATTGCAGAATTAATATTGGCAAAGGTTTTATGTTCGTCTAAACTCGTAAACTGGAGTAGTTAAATGTTTGACAAGTTCATATAAGGTTTACTGGGGACATTCCACTTGGACTTATTGAGGGAAACCTTTAGTCTTTGAGACATATTCCTCATAACTGAGCGTCTTCATCACCTAGCAGAGTGAAAATATGATTTTTTTTCAATTTATTTCTTTGTTTATCTAGTTGCACATCATACAAAAACGGCTGAACGGATCTTCACGATTTTTGGTATAAAGATGTGCAGGTAATAAAAAGATAAAGATAAAGAATCTTTATTGATAATGTAAAGTTGCAACATACACAGGTATAAGTACTAATATCACAGAATATGCTACACAAATTACAATATCTCGTCAAATTGAATTTATAACATTTAGTTTTAATAAAATTTTAGAAATTATTACAATGTCAATTTTATTATTATCATACTTAAATTTTTGTTATTAAAATCATGTCAAACATAATAATAGGTATGTAATCATACAATATGTCAACTTAAATAAATCTAGGTACCTACTGTCACTTTAGCTGTATAGGGGCTAAAATGACAATTTGGCATCACACTCCTTACCTAGTAGTTAATTACTTAATTTCTAAGCAAGATTAGAATCAATTGCTAGTTGACTGTAGTCATTTTCAAAGTATTCTTTAAAACTGTAAAGTGTCTGATCTAACAATAATTGTTTGACGCTATTGCAAAATTGCTGATCGTTATTCATAGACTGAATGTGTGCGGGGAGTATATTGAACAGTTTCTCTCCCATTATAGTGGGTAGTTTCTTAGTCATACACAGCCTAGACACAGTAGGTTTCAACAATACTCTGTTTATCTTGGATCTATTTGAGTTATAAGTCTTAAGTTTAAACAAATGTGGATTTCTTTTTACAAACTTTATAATCTCTAATATATATATTGTGACACTGACGTCAATATCTTCAACTCTTTGAAATGGTTTCTACAAGACTCTCTATATCTACCTCCCACAAGTACTCTTATTGCTCGTTTCTGTATTATTAACACTCTTTCAAAGTCTGTCGCATTGCCCCATATACTTATGCCGTATGAAAGTATAGAGTGTATGTATGAATAATAAGTTTCCTTTAGGTGCTCTGGGCTTGTTATTGGTTTCAACTGTTTTAATGCATAAACCCCTTTTGCCATTTTTTTACAAGTATTATCAATATGTTCTTTCCATGTTAAGGAGGGATCTAAATCGAATCCTAATAGCTTTACATGCTTTGCATATAAACATTCAGTTCCATTCTCTAATATTAATGGAGTTTCTTTAATAAATAAATAAATATAAATAAATAAATATTTCAGGACATATCACACAGCGCCATCTAGCCCCATACTAAGCTTACGCTTGTATCATGGGTACATAATTAATAATAACTTTGAGAATTGAAATCCCCATTACCCACTGATAGTTCTAAATAATAGAACCACCAGGAATCACCCTCCACTATTATTATGGCTCCGCTAACAGTACACGTTTTAAAGTCGATACAGACGGAATAACTTTGACATTTGAATCTATTTTCGACTCCGGACTAGTTTCATTGTTAACTCAGTTTATGCTGAATAGAAATAGCTTGAGTTTTAATGCTTACATAAGTTTTGTATAATATTACCAGTAATAATAGTTTATTATGTAAGCTGTATTATGAAGACTCAACACAAGGACTCAGAATAGAATGACAATAAAGTACCTTTGTAGCGTAGGAAGTCCTTTACAACGGTGGCTGGAAGATATTAGAAAGTTTGAAGGAAAAATGTATAAATATTGTATCATCATCGATAGTATTGGCGTAAAAAGGAGGAGGTGTTTGCCCAGCAGTGAGTAGGTAGCATAGTTAGAATTAGCAACCTAAATAGAATCACAACCTAGGTAACTGTTGCTGTATCTATAATATAATTATTTTGTACACTACCTTCTAGTTGTGTTCAATACCTGAGTTTTTTGTTTTATTTTATTTATTTATTTTTTTCGAGAGAATATATTTCTTTGTGTGTGTTTTTATTTTCTCACTTTTGTTTCTTTTTTATATGGCTATACTTCTAGTATACTAATTGATGTAAATAGATAGTTACAGTCCGGTCGCTAAGCAACTATCCTCCGCGACACAGGTGCGCCTAGTGCAGAGGGCAGGGCTACAATTAAGTAAAAACAGTGTATATGATGCAAAATAAAGATATGTTTATGTTTAGTGAGTCTTATAAAGCTGACGATGATGAAGAATAAAATACATTTATTAAAAAAGCTGTTTGTATCTTGTATTGACTTTCAAATTAAAATGATCGAAAACTAGTAGCTAAAACTTACAACTAGTGGTGAATATGACTTGACGAGAGAGAAACAATATTAATTTCATTATAAACACCTTTCTTTTATAAATACATACATACTTGCTTTACTACATAGTATGAAGCAAAATCGCTTCCCGCGTCTGTATGCTTACACTTACTTATTTTTTTTTTTTTTTTTTTTTTTTTTATTTTTTTTTATTTTTTTTATTTTTTTTTTTATTTTTTTTTTTTTTTTTTTATTTTTTTTTTTTTTTTTTTTTTTTTTTTTTTTTTTTCGCCAGAGGGCGCAACGAAGTAAACATCGGCTCCGTATAAAATAAATCGGAAATTTTGTATAAGTGAATTTTAGTCAAAAAAAATAGTAATTATCAGTGCTAATAGTGACATAGTATATGTGATTGTGTAGTCAAGCCAAAAAACTTACCCAATAATAACATTTTTACAATATAAATGTGCAGTGCTTCATATACAAATAAAATCAAGAATACAACAATTCGTACGAAACTTACTGATAATTATCCCGTGTAGACGGAACAGTGATAAAATAGTGCATGTATATCAGGCAAAAACAGTGCATCAAACGAAATATACTCAAAAATAGTGATAACAATGAGCCGTGGCGTAGTGTTAAAATGATAAAGCTTAAACCTACCTTCATTCTTCTAACAAATAATACGGCCAACACTCAAGCAATCAGTTAATTCGAAGCACCGTTTAAGTGATCCCGTGGTCGAGTGGTTCACACCGCTGCGTAGAATAGCAACGCTTTGGAACCGACCGGACATCGAATCCCACACACGTCTTTTTATTTTTGCTATTGAAATTTTTTAGCTTTTTGCTGCTGATTTATCGCATGACTGACTAATACTACATGACATATAATTATACATTTAATGTAATTATATCTCACATTATTATATTAAAAACCCTCTGAAGATATATTATTGGAACAGTATTATATAAGATTTGATCTAATTAATTAATAAGCCTGAACTACTACATTTTATCACAATGACACAGACAAGATCCAAATCTATTGCCGAAGCCAATAAAAAAATTCTAGAACTTAGTTCAGAATTACTCAAATCTCAGCAATTAAATATCAAACTTATGAAAGAACAGGACGAATACTCAAATGAGTACAAGGAATTAATAAATAAAAATGCTTGTCTAAAATCAGAGCTGGCAAAAATGGCAGCCCAATTACATGACGTCATTTTTGAAAAAAATGAACTACAAGATATTATCGACGGAAATTACATTCGAATAAATGAATACGAAGATGCGCTAAGTATTATAAGTTTACAGGAGAAAAATGCCGCAATGTACGCAGAACTTGAAGAAAATCATAAAATTTGTGAAACAACTATTATAAAACAAAATGAAAACATTGAAGAACTACAAGGACAAGTCATTGAATTACAGCGAGAAAACTTAGAAATAAGAGAAGAATGTAACAAAAAATGTAAATCAAAACTAATTATACAAGAAAATAATGGGAGTGATTCCGAGACAGAAGATAATACGCACGTGTATATCAATATGACAGAGGACGTGATTGATACGACAAAGAAGGTGACTACTAAAAAGAGGAAAACAAAGAGAAAGCAGAAACAGATTGCTGTAAGAGACATTGATCAAGAGTCAGACGAGGTTGTGGACGATTTGAAAGATATTAAAGAATCTAAAGCAACAGTAAGTAAAACAACGACTGCACAGGAAGCTGGTCCTAAGGATAACATAAATCAGCATGAAGATGATAGAAAGAAAATGTTAATTTTGTGCGATGGCTTAGGAAGAGGATTAGCAGATTACATACAAAACTATAATAAAAACACAGATGTACTCTCGATATGCAAGCCTAGTGCTTCCTCCAAGCAAGTCACAGAAGATATTTTGCAACTTACCAAGCACATGAAAAAAGGAGACGACTTAGTTATCATTACGTCGGAACTATTTAACTACAATTTGGAAGATGTCAAGAAGGCTAGAGAAATTTGTAAGAACAGGCACATAAAGCTACAAATAACAACGTTGCCGTATCAATACAATACTGATAAAAATTTGAATGATCGTATCTATAGATTAAATAAAAATATATATGAATATGTGTCTAGGTCGTCAGATATAACACTGATTGATGTAAACGAATATGACTACAATTTTTTCACTAAGTCACGAAAATTGAAACGTAGCTTCATTAGATTTCTTTGTAAACAAATTAACCGAAATTCAATATCTGAAATTATTCAAACTCCTACAAATAATGATTTGATTGAGATTACGTCTTGTGATCAAGGGATGGCCACGAAGAATGTGAAATCGTTGGCACATCAACCATTGGCTGATACGAGTCCTTTTTTAGGTTAAACTGTTACAAGAACAATAAACAGGACAATAAAGGCCAGCTTACATTAATGCACTTGAACTGTAGGAGCATCAAAAGTTTAAAAAAGAGATTAGATTTACAACTAGTAGTTGACACATACTGTCCAGATATATTAATTCTTTCAGAAACTTGGTTATGTCCTAATGACGTTAACGGTTTTGTAATCAAGGGATATGATCATAGTAATTTTTTTGTAAGAAAACAAAGATTACACGGTGGTGTGTCCATTCTAACAAAATGTCACCTAAGATTCAAAAAACGTAGTGATATAGACGACTTATCAGTTGAGTATGACTGTAATGTTACGGCAGTAGAAATTATCACTAGGGCAAGAAAGGTTTTAGTCATAGGGGTTTATAGAACAGGCAAAGGGGATTTTGAAGTATTTATTAGAATCATGTCAAAAATGCTGCAAATAATTTCAAGTATATCGGATACTGACGTAGTATTGACAGGTGACTGGAATGTGGATTTTTTGAAAGAGTCCAAGGAGAAATCTACGCTAATAGATATAATGGGACTAGGTCAGTTAAAAAATTTCGTAGATTTTCCTACCAGAATTGAAAACAATACCCAATCATCTTTGGACTTTGTGATTTCACACATCACTAACACAAGAATCACAGTAAGATCAACACCGACAGATGTGTCTGACCATGATGCACAACTGATAATACTTAAAACTACAATTGACAAAGAAAATAAATATATAGTGACCTCAACACGACAAGTAAATCCGCACCGAATCTGCCAGTTCGGTGAAGCTATGCTATCATATGATTGGGATGCCATTTTCTCAAAATATGATGATAAAACGTTTTCTAGTTTTATGTCCAAATTCACATGGAATATGGAGTTGTTTTTCCCAAAACGAGAAACTAAAAGAAAGCTCAAAAAGAATAACCCATGGATTAATGACGAATTAATACAAATTCAGAATGATATACATGATTTATATGTAATACAAAGACAGTTCCCTGAAAATATAACAGACAACATTATTGAAGATAAAATCAGGAATAAGAATGAATTGATGCTAAATAAAAAGAAGGAATATATCAATAACCGCATAAAAGAATCTAAAAATAAAAAGAAAGAAGTTTGGGAAGTAATCAAGGAAGAGACAAATAAGAACAGAAAAGAATGGACATGGAATCTCAAAGACTCTAAAACTAACAAACAAATACCAGATAATAATGTGGCTGACTTTATCAACAATTACTTTGTGTCAATAGGTGACGAATTAAAAACATATAATAAGCCTAATCTAGAAGATTCACTATTATTTTTAAAATCTCATATAACAGAAAAACCTATCTTGAAAATAAAGAATATTTATCCAAATGAACTAATAAAACTGGCGAGAATTAAAATAAAAGGCAATAAAACCAAAGACATCTATGATATCTCTGGTGACTTGCTGAATGATATAATGCCCTATCTAGCAGATCACATGACATTTATGATTAATAATTTACTACAGTCAGCACAATATCCTGAAATATTAAAAACAGCTCGCCTTACCCCTTTATACAAAGGGAAAGGCGAAACTGACGAAGTCCAAAATTATAGACCTATTGCCATTGTTCCAACAGTATCAAAACTGATTGAGTCTGTTTTATCCCAATCAGTAATGACGCATTTAAATGCACATAAATCCTTAGCTGACAATCAATTTGCTTATAGAGCTGGTAAATCAACCACATCTGCCACTCATCTATTTGTAGAGAAAGTTTTATTAAGTCTAGAAAGTAAACAATGTGTGGCAGGAATACTACTTGATTTATCCAAAGCCTTCGATTCCGTAAGCCATGAATTACTACTAAATAAATTAGAAATATATGGCATTAAGGATCAAACTAGACACCTAATTAAGTCATTTCTAACACATAGACAACAAACTGTTGAAGTAAAAATTAATGGAAAAACTTACAGATCAGAACCAAAGACAATTGATGTAGGCGTACCCCAAGGCTCATCTCTCGGAAACCTACTCTTCATAATATTCCTTAACGACATGGCTCATCTGAAGGTGAAAGGGACCCTTATTCAATATGCGGATGATACGTCAATAATAGTGTCAAGTAACTCTATTGAAGGACTGAAACAAAACATTAAAGAGACACTAGAAATTCTGAGCCAATGGTTCAAGAATAATGGTCTTAAATTAAATGCATCAAAGACAAATATAGTTTGCTTCAATGCGGTATCCACTCTTAAGAAGACAATTACGATACCAACCGATAATGGAGACATAGAAAGTGTTAATATAGCAAAGTTACTAGGGTTTGACATTGACGCAGCTTTAACTTGGAAACAGCATGTTGATAACACATGCAAAAAAATGTCTAAGGGAATTTATGCATTGAAACAATTAAGAGCTGTGACTTCCAAAGAGCAACTGATAGAGGTCTACTTCGCATACGTACATTCAGTAATGTCGTACGGAATCATACTTTGGGGCTGCTCCACAGACTATGAACGTGTCCTGAAGATGCAGAAGCGTGCAATCAGGGTACTGACGAAATCTGGTTACAGGGACTCATGCAGGGAACTGTTCGGAAACCTGAACATATTGACGTCTGTCTCCGTTTACATTTTTGAAATCCTTAGATATGCCAGGTCTATAATAAATGAATATCAAAAAAAACCCCCATCAAAATCCAGAGCTTGTAAACCTGTTCAACTATTAGAAAAAATTAATTGTAGATTAGTAATGTATGAAAAATTACCTAGAGTAATGGGTCAAAAACTTTACAACAAGCTACCTGTACAAATACAACAAATTGAGAGTGAGGGCATTTTTCAGAATAATATAAAAAAACTACTCCTATCTCAGACTATTTACAGTGTATCGGAATTTATGAAAAATGACTACAGTAATTTTAAAATATCGGTTAATGCAACTGCAATAAAATAGTTGTAATAGGTAATATAAGTTGAGGAAGTTTGTAATTTTATAATTATTTATTGACGAAGCCCCTATACAGCTGAACATTAGTGTAAGTAACTAACTACATATGTTTAACAAATGTTTAATTTATTTATTCTTTTTAAATTATCTTATATTAATATCAATTATAATAGGTACCTTATGAGCTAATGAATTACATAACTTATCAAATCACTCAAAATGTAAATAGGTTAGAAATGTAAGACTTATCTCATAGTGAAACACTTTATTATTAAATCACATATTATAATAACGCTGTAACACTATAGATGAATAAATGAATTATTATTATTATTATTATTACATCTTTAAAACCACACGTCAGATTTTGTTTTAGTTTTTTTAATAGATAGAGTGATTCAAGAGGAATTTTCTCTGTATAATATTGCGTGTGACACTGCGGGCAAAAGCTTGTATTACATAAAAATAGCAAACACAACACAATATATAATTATAGACTTCAGTGATCGATTTACTATGTTCAAGCTTTTAGCGATATATTTACGAGGGACATTAAAAACTAGCGCAGATTGGTTCCGTTTCACGCTCCCTGAGGTTTATTGATAGCTAATCTTGTTGTTACCTCCACACGTAGAGATAGTGTGTTGTAGATGTATCATGCTCGTGTCAGAGCCTAACAAAAGATACCTACTTAAAAGAGAAAATATATAATATGTATCTTATTATATTTTAATGAGATAGAGAGGGCGAGATATCTATTTGAAATGAAGACACCTAAGTTTACTCTTGAATACAATTCTGTTCCACACAAATCACAACTTGCTACTTATAATAGCTGTTTTAAGCAGAAATCCCTAATAATGATGTAGTTTTATGATAAATTCACTTCAAGAAACGTACCTTTCATAAAGTTTAAGATTGTTCCGAATCTTACATAACCCCTCTACCACTCTTCTCCTCCGTGGCACTAAGCTCTCAGCTGCCTATGTTTTACGGCCATTTTACGAGCTTCGCACATGTTTTGCTTTACATCTCTCAGAAATACGAGCTCTGTAGAGTAGTATATAAGTATCGGGTATTATATTACTTTATCCTGAAAGTGTTGTTCGATATTTTCTTTATGTGTTATAGTAAAAGTTCGATAGTAAAAAGGAAACCGTCAGTATGATAAGAAGAAAAACAGACCAAAGATAGATCCTTGATGTACTCTATATTGTTTTAAGATTTCCAAATGTTTTACGTTCTGTTCACATTCTTATGTACTGATTTTTGGCCGTATGATAAAACTACCAATACTACCTAAATACTAGGGTTCTAAATCTTTTTCCAAGTGTTGTAAAACTGTGTACGCGTACGTGTACGCATACTGACAAACTCAATCCAAATCACGAAAACGACTGTGAGAGATTTTCGTGTCTTAAATCTTACTTTTGACTTATGTCTTACTCTCAAATTCCATCTTTTTACTGTAGTGGGTTAATGTTACTGACCTCACTTCACATAATGTATATAAGTCTTGTCAATATTTAAATACTGTTTTCTCTGGCAGGTGGCAAGGTTCCCCCGGACCGCACCGTGGTAGTGAACGAGCTGCGTACGGTGTCCCTCCCCCTATTCGCCTGCATGTGTGCTCTGTGCGTCGCAGGCATGCTGGCGGCGGTGGGGCTCATCGTGTTCAACACCATCCACAGGAGGAGGAGGTAACTACTCCCCCGGGGACCAAACAAACTGCCCTGTTCTACCTGATTCTACCATCAGCGCTCTCTTGAGCAGATACATCGTGGAGGGCGTCCAAGTCCTTCCACGGAAGACACATATAGTCCTCGGATATTGTGGTGCTCAAACTTGTCAGTTTCCTCACTATGCTTTCTTTCACCGTTAAAAATATACATTGTCTCTGTGAGTCGTATTTCCTCATGGCTGAGGGTCGTGACTCCCCCGCAAAATTAATACATTAGAGGCGTTTTCTGGAACAAATACATGGTGGTGGGCGCCCAGAACCTTCCTCGGATTTTGTGGTCCTCAAACATGTCGGTCTCTTCACGATGTTTTCCTTCACCGTTAAAAATATATAGCAAGAAAATTAAATTAATTAATAAAATGAATAAAAGTTGTACATATGTATAACCGTAAAAAACATACGTGGCTTTTTATTATTTTACTCCAATACGCAAACGATTCTAAAATCTAATTTACATGGAAAGCGTCGTTGTTCATTACACAACGAATACTCGTAAGCATATTCTGACGCCAATCTCCGAACCCGTTGTTTCCTTTATGTTATACAAACAAACATATTTATATGTATATTGTATGACTCCCTCGAGGAGTATGATAATCACAACGTTAACTTCTTGACAATCAAATGCTATTCAGATTGTTTGGAACTCAATCGCGTGGAAGTGCCTTGTGTGTGATTATTTGGAAGATCGCTAGATAACAAAACATATTTAGATTACAATAGAATAAATGTGTTGTTTACTGAACTAAAAACATGTGTTGTTAATGTAATTGAGTTTGTATGTGAGTAGATAACTCTAGTGTCGTAGTACTTTGTAATTTTAGTCAGTTGATTTCATTTAACCACTACGTCACCTGAATCGACACCCGCACAAGCCACGCTGTGGCCAAAGAAGCATGCTTCTACTTTAATGAGACTGATTCTCAGTTCTTCATTCTTTTGGACTATTTTCTTTTTTTGGTTGCCTGGAAGAAATCGCCTAAGGCGATACGGCCGCCCAATGTGCAACAGTTTAATTTAAGTATGTTTTTCCTGTTTTGTAATTTCTGTGTTTTATTGCTATTCTGTTCTATTCTATTCTATTCTGTGTGTGTGTGTGTGTGTATTTGAAAAGTGAGTTCTCACATATCATACATTTGTTGGCAATTTCTGTAGACAAGTGGTTAGATGACCTATCTAACAAGTCGTGGTAGCAAATGGTTAACTTCTAACTTGTTTCATTTTTTGGATGTCCATTTAAATGGCCATCCCTCATAATCCTTAAGAATGTATTCATTGTGAAGTATTCTTATGCATGTACATTGTGGGCATAGATCACCATAACACTTACCTACATCCCCTCGAGAGTAAACCGCTCCTAGCAGTGACCGAGCCAGGTCGGACCGTTTGAGGCCGTCGGGTAAAAAAGTCAGCTCTATTTGGAGTTATATCACGGCCCTACTCAATGTCATATGCCCTGTCAGGGATGTGTGCAGATGGTATGACTGGATGTGGTGTATGGTTAAAAAAGAGTTGAGATCAAAATGTGAAAGGAACTCGTTTACTATGTATAGATAGGCCTTTAGTGATAATTTTGATGCATAGTTTTACTGCTTAGTGTAAATGATATGTTAAATAGTTAGTACCTACAAGCTGTCCGCTATAAAAATGTTGTCGGAGATTTTTCGTTGTCGTTTGAAATCTCTTGACGCCAGAGTTCGCCACGCTCATACAAACTTACTATAATTTTAAGATCCTTTTGATCCTTTTTCCATCAATATGCGACAAAAAACTTTAGACTCATTTTTTACTGTTTTGGGATTTCAATTAATAAAATTATTTATAATTATGATTGTTGTGATATAAGTGAAACTCGTAAGTGCAGACAACAACTGATTTATTAACTACCTTCAATACTTATACACTATTTATTATATTCAAGTACCTCCCACAACATCTCCCCTAAATAAGTAAGCCTACATACAATATTAAAGTTCTCATACAGATTAACTCTAAACACATATATAAATTATAATAGGAATTGAGAATCTAAACTATCATACCCATCTCCCCATATCAATAAGTAGGTGCCTACTTCATGATGTCTTAATAATATGCTTGTTAAAAATGTTAAGCTGAAAAACAATTAAAGTTGATGAATAGGTAGGTATAGCTTATAAATTATTTATAAATTAGGCAAATATTTATAAACGTTTTGCAATGCGCAGTTTGGCATTTTGTTTAGCCTTGCGAACAGGCGGTGCGTGTGCGGATTTCTCTGACTCGCTTTCATTATCACTTGAATTCGCACTAGTAACGGGATCGGCGCGCGGTTCCTGTTTGTACTGATCCCCACACGCATCGCTAAGCTCGTCCTCTTCAGGCGCGATGTTTACACTGTTAGATGCGTTATCGTCCGTCTCACATTTGATCAAGTGACGGCGATTTCGCCTGTACCTGGCACCGAGTATATTTTTTACAATATAAGAGCTTTGATAAGATCTTCCTCTAACGAAGCGAACTCACAATTCTTACTGAGAAGGCGCAGAGCCGTCACATACTGTAGGATCGATTCACCTTCTTCCTGATTACGAGAGAAAAATTTGTATCTCGCAAGCGTGATGTTCGATTTAGTTCCAAAGTAACTATCAAACTTGTTCAATAGCACACTGACGTCATCACGTTCGTCCTCCGAGTCGAACTTGAATGTTTGATAGATATCGGATCCGTCGGATCCTATGAGATTGACGAGTAGGCTCGCTTGTACACAGGATTTCTCCGAGTGTACCCCTGACGCCTTCACAAACAGCATGAATTGTTGTCTCCACCGCTTCCAAGCCTCAGCTCGGCCCACCGGCCCGCCGGCGGCGTCCATGTTCAGCTCGCCCGGCGGCCGCGCGTGTTCCATTTTTTACGTTTATATTGCACTGTATTTTCACCCAAATCACATTGAAATACACTTTGTGGGTGTACTTTAACACTTTAACCACACATATAACACTATTTAACGGGTTTATCACTACTAAAACAATTTAAAACGCTGTCACCATGTTGTGATATAAGTGAAACACGTAAGTGCAGACAACAACTGATTTATTAACTACCTTCAATACTTATACACTATTTATTATATTCAAGTACCTCCCACAACAATGATAATATTCGTTTTTCTGATTACTATGTGATACCAACTGCACTGTGAACGAACTACAAACGATAAGCTTTAAGCGTTAAAATCTTTGTTTTACGCAAAGATTATACCAATCACTTACGTGTGATCATAATTAAAATCAAACATACGTTCGTGGTCACAACAAAATATAAGATAAATAGATCACTTCCACCTCTCCCCTACATCTCTGCCCAGCCTAATATTGGTCGGGTCTCGGCCCGGCCCGGCGCGCATCGATCGCGCTAAAAATTTCAAGCACACAAATACACACGTCTGCCTCCAACTGGAACGAATCATCGAATCTAACCGGGAATGGAGTGGATTTGCCATTTCATCATCATCCTCAGTATTGACTGTTTTAAGGCATATTATATAATCAGCTTCTTCTCTAATATGCCAATACACACTGTTTTCCTCTTTCTAACCGACTTCAAAAAATGGAGGCTATCAAGTCTTCTGAAAGTTTTTTTTTTGTATGTGTTACAATGTCTGCTACTACTGCTTTTTAGCTTACTTTTTTTTATTGGCTCTGACAACAAAATGTAATAATATTGCAGGGATGCTGGATTTAATGTTTCAAAAGCTGTTAAAATTACTTGGTTATGACATATTAGTCAGAGGTTTAAGATTGTTATTCTAGTTTGTTTCATTAAATGGCTAATAAACTTTTTTTATTGCAACAACAACGCACAAGAATTAAACTTATATTGGAAAATGAGCTAAAATAATCACGACCGGCAGGATTTGAACCGAACGAAAACAAACGCATAACGCACAAAAAGTTGCAAT
Organism: Macaria notata; assembly: GCA_927399415.1. Classification (NCBI taxonomy): domain Eukaryota; kingdom Metazoa; phylum Arthropoda; class Insecta; order Lepidoptera; family Geometridae; genus Macaria; species Macaria notata. Next base: position 231,069 of record OV656751.1, read on the forward strand.
TTTTTAAACAAATTGTTATAGTCCCGAAACCTTGCCAGAAAATCCAAATCAAACAATCTCAATATCACAAATAGGCTATCGAAATCACCCTCTCGAGGTAATAGTGACTAAGATAGCCACTTTACTAAATGTATGTAAGAAGCCTTAAAAGGCACATTTGTATGCGGGAACAGGTACCTACTTACTTGATTATTCCTTTAATATGCCACTTCTATTTACATAAATGGCTTAGATATGGATAAGCGAAAAAAATCTCGATCGTAAACGCTATTATACGCGTTTTGTATTACTATTGTAACTGCGTTAAAGTGTATGGTTTTCTAGCCAAATAGTGAATGTATTCTAGAAATACTTAAAAAAAATACCGCAAAATTCATTCATTCCTCTTGAAATTAACGTGATCTTAATATTGACATTAGCTACACTTGCAATTTCAATTTTAAACCAAATAAACAATACCAAAACTGACCATGGAAAAGTATCGTTCTTGTTGACAGTCTTTTCGCCAGAAGCAATCACTCCCACACATTTTATTTGTGAAATCGACTTTGAATAAAACGACAAATGATTTGTTTCTGTGTTATAGCGCACGAACTGTAAAGTTAACGGCGGAGTATTTCTGTTCCGGCTTTACGACCCCATGCGACGGAAAGAACTCAGATAGCCGATGTTGGTCAACTCTTATTTCTGTTTGTCGGTTTTATGGTCTTAGATTGGACGGAGCAATGGGGTCTAGCCAGAATTGTTTTGTTTTAAAACTTCGCAAGCGTTAAGATAATACAAACTCAATCATGAATACCTCGTGTGCTCTGCTGATTAATATTATAGTGTTGATCGTATCCTGGTTTATGTCTATTTTGCGCTAGGTAGTCAGACATCTGAAGTAAACTACTCAAGGGAAACTGTTGTCGAAGAAATATAATATTTAATGTTGTAATTAAATATCACAGGGTTGAGTGAACTAGCATGAAAGAGAAGTGGCTTATTACCAGCAGTGGGACAAAACCTGCTGTGAAACATAATGCTGACGTGAAACAAAGTAGCTACTCTATTAGAGTAGTGTCCCTCGTATTATGTAAAGTTTACTAAAGCATCGTTATCATCTAATTGCACTCAGATTATTCCATAAATACACTTGTCCTGGAGTGATATGATCCACAAAAATATCAAGTCTAAACATTTATTTGCAACTCATAAAGAAATTAACATACAATGACTTAATATTAGAACTATAGGCAACTAACTAATTAAGTTCCTCGCGATGTTTTCCACCTTAAGCCAGTAGGTACTTCTACTTCTTATCGAATGAGAGTAGCCACATCCTTGTGTCGAGAGTTTATCAACCCGCCCTGAGGGCCTCTGACATGGCTTAACGACTGCCGTTCTAGACAAACAGGTGGGACCTACAATTTAAGCCAGTGCTAATGTGTATATGTTTCCTTGTCAGAGTGATACTGTGGTCTCACCCGGCGTGCAACACTGTGATGCTGTGCGGCTGCTGCGTGTGCCTCGCCGCCGCCATCGCGCTCGGGGTCGACGGCCGCTGGGTGCAGCCCCCGCACTTTGCAGGTAAATGAAGTGTGGTATTATCTACAAAGGGATGTATTCCCTTTGTAGATAATACCACACTTCATAAGTGCAGGTACCTAGCGGGTAACAATTCAGTACTTCTCAGGTAACACCCCTGCACGTAGTGGGTAATACCTGTGAGTCTGTGTATCTGGCACTTAGGGATTAGGGAAGCACGCTCAATCTTAGGATTTCTGTATTCTGAGCTTAGGTCATAGCCTTTGTTTACTATCAGGCAAACTATGGCCAAGTGCAAACCCGTTCTAGGTAACAAAAGGTGGCATTTCCATTTGTGCGCTTCTGTGGATTGTATAATACTTAAAATTGACAATATCAGCAGTTTATCATAATAAGGCAGCTGTTGTCAAAGGCTCTTAATTCTCAAAACCAAACTTCACAAGTCACCAGTTAACCTTCACTAAACGCCCAACGGAAGACCAACGCTGGATGCTTGCATTCAGTACATGCTGAGTTTAGGCCGGGTTGTAAAACTGTCATATTTTGTATCTATTATTATTGCGGTTTTCGTTTAACGTTTCATTATTCTTCCTTATTCTAAGCCCTTGTCTGTGTGGGGGCAGGTCTGTGCGCGTGCCGCGCGTGGTTGTTGGCGACGGGCTTCTCGATGGCGTACGGCGCCATGTTCACGAAGGTGTGGCGCGTGCACAGACACACCACCAAACCCAAGCCCGAGCCCAAGCCGCAGGGGAAGGTCAGTATTTATGCTCACTATACATAGTAATTTAAGCGAGTGTGGCTCAGCGGTTCCAATGTCTGCTTTTCATCCAAACGCACCCTGGTTCGAATCCGGCCCTACACCAATGACTTGTATTTTCAAGTTATGTGTGGAATTGCACTCGCTTAGCGGTGAAGGAAAACATCGTGAGGAAATCGACATGATTGAGGACCACAATATCCGAGGACATGTCTTCTGTGGAAGGACCACAGCGTCCACCACGATGTATCTGCCCAAGAGAACTCCCCTAGTGAATTAATTCACGAGTCACGGCCCTCAGTTATGAAGAAATACGACTCAAGATAAAGGGATACATAGTAAATAAAAATATAACTGAAAACATAGAAGAAATTTTTCACTTACCACAAAATAGGGAAAAGTTAGCTGAGCCGACGGCCAACTCAACAAATCATATCATGCATATTGAAAACCGAAAGTGTGTTTCTAGCTCCGATTATTCTACATTCATCGCGCCACTCAGCGACATATAATCGTAGTGAGACTAGTCTCATATAGTTATAGGATCTTTAGAGTAACATAAGCAGGCAGGCTACTTCTTGGTCGTAGTTTTGGGACAGACATACATATGATACGAACAAGAAACATTTCCAGTTTTAACTACAGTTTATTCCGAGACATTGTATTCAAAATATTCAGTTTTGTATCAAATGACGTCATAAACCGGCATCATGAAACAGATGAAATCATATTCAGAGCTCCGCAATATCTTACTGAAAACTTCACACGTTACAGACTTGATCCTTATTGCGTTGATATAAAGTTCAATTTTGTTTGTAAAAGGTTTACAAAATATCTTATTGACTCGTGTATTTTAGGCGTAAACATTCATTCACATTTAGTTACTCTAAAATGGGTTTCAACGAAATGTTTCTCAGTAAGTTTGTAGACAACAACATGATATTTAATAAACACCTCACAATGCGCAATATTCCGACGCACATATGCCAAAATTAACCTCGCGTGTTAGTTCTAATAACGTGTCATATCACACATCACTGACGATGAATAAATAAGCATGATAGTTTGTGCCAGACCATCAATCACTAATTGATAAAAATTTACAGCCATCATTTCTAATCTCAATTAACATACAGTCTTATCTAAAGAATACTAATGTAATTTTAGTATCGGTTTATTCTTTTTCGTTTTCCTTGCGTTTTATCCCTTATCAGAGAAGGTAATAACATCCCCACAGAATCAATTTATATAAAAAAGAAAATGAAATTATCTAAACCTTTCCTTTGACCTTTTCGACCTTTGTATTCTACCTAGTTTTCAACTTTTTTATATATTTACATGTATTGTGGTGACCTGTGTATTATTATTTCTAAAAAAAATGTGTGGTTGCAATGTTATGATAGAGATTGGGGAATTTTTGTAGGTAAGTGAGTGCCCAGTTCTACAGATATTATGGTGTACCTCCATTTTATAGTCTATGTCAGTAAAGTATAAAACTGGATATAAAATATGTAAGAGCAGCATCCAAGCCCCGATATTCAATACTTACATCGGAAATGGATTTCAGGAACGTACTAATATCTTGTTTTATTTTACATTTTATCTCCTGTTTTACGACGAGCTTTCTTTGTTTGAACAGAGATACAGAGATACGGGTGAAATGGTTTTCAGTTTTTTATTCAAAGGTAATAAAAAACTGATAATCATTGTAAAATTATTTTGTTGTTACAAATGATGCTTTCTATCAGGCAACTGGCTAGCTTAGTTGAGTTCCATTTTGTAGATAGCACCTTGCTTTTCTCGTAATCGATGACCTGGCATAACAGATTTCATTCAAATTGGTTCAGTCATACTGCAAGAAAGAGGTATAAAATATACAACATTTTTTCCACCTCCTTAAGTCTTATTTATCATTACTAAAGATTGTGATTTATCCTAAATCATGTCGGTTTTCTTAACGATATTTTCCTTCACATTTTGTAATCATGCGAGCGCCGCGAGCACCCACTAGTTAATAACAAACTGTTACCCGTATAATATCTTGTGTGCTAGCCTAGATTACACTCAGACTATCTCAAACTACTATTATATCTTAACATACCAATTCTAGTCCCTCAACATTTAGTACATAAATTCAGAATTCTAGACAATTGTAATTCTGCAAAGTTTGTCAAGTTGTAGGTTCTAGACTGGAGATTATTTGTCTTCTTCAATTCTGTATAATTTAGTTTATGTTCTAAGATAGATGCCCTGAATCTGGTAACCTACTCCTAAAGAGACGAACATTGAAAATACAGTCCGCTTTAAACTTTAGTAGGTGAGCGTTTATTAATTAAAATCATGATTATTCGTTCAGTCGTTTTTGCGTTATGAGCGTTTAAATAAACAGAGGCACAGATAAACAGAAGAATAGACAAAAAAATATAAAAACTGCTAAAACGTTTTATCAGTTCAAAGTAAACCCAATTTTTTTTCTATTATCTTCTATGTACAGATGTTTGTCCCTCGTCAGGTCCTGGTATATTATATTACTCTATGCTCGTCAGCTTTATCATACAATACATATGTATGGATAAACCATTTTTTTAATTGCTAACATTTTTTTTCAATCAAACAACAATGTCGTTGGCTAAAAGTTAAGTAACACTGTGTTTATAATCATTTATCCTTTTTATACATGGACCAAATAAAAGAAAAGGCGGGTGTCTGTCGTATAAGGAGGTCGAGGAATTGGCAGAAGATCGGGAAAGATGGCGTCAGCTCCACAGACAAGGGCCCGGCCCTTAAATTTATGATGATGATGATCCTTTTTATGTACTCTACGAAATTTTATAAAGAGTTGTTGACTCTTTATAAAATTTCGTAGAGTACATAAAAAGCCTTCCTTAAATACTATTTTTTTAAGGAAGGCATTTAGAATACAAATTAAGACAATTGTAACTCTGAAAATATTCTCAAGCAGAGCACTAGACTCCAGTATTTATCTTCAACTTGGTATAATTTAGTGTTTGAACACAGGCAGGGACGAATTTTAGGACTGTTAGAAATTCATTACTAAATTAGAATTAATTGAGGTAATTTTTCTTCTTATCGAATGAAAGTGGCCAACTCTGGTGCCGAGAGTTTATCAAGCCATCCTAAGGGCCTCTTACGTGGCTTTACGACATGTTGGCTTTAATTGAGTTCATTAATATCTCTCTGACTATTTATTTGTTTGAGTTGTACCTCCTCATTATTGAGAGTCGTAAATCTCCCGCAGAAAATATTGGTCAAGATTTCTTAGGCAAGTTCATCGTCTAGGTCCTTCCATAAAAACTGTGTTTGTACTTCTACATTTCTTTGTAAAAGTTTTGCTCTATGACAAATAACGTCCGACTTTCAATCTGTAGACATCTGGTTCATCTCCAACATACACCTGGTAATTTTATTTATGTAATGTGTAAATTTGTAAACTGACCAAATTCTAGCCGCTCCAAAATTTTTGCTTCTTCAAAGTTTTTTGCATTTTATAGTTTTTCCCGCTCTAAAATTTTCCGCCCAAAAATGTCCATGCAGAATCCAAACACAGAATTCAATATTCACTAAGCGATACAATTTCTATGTATTTGTTTATAAGCGGCCGCCTCTGTATTAGCAACTTTACTTTCTGTTTGTTTCCAGGTTATTAAAACTCGTATTGGTATTGACCGAGGAGTGGTTCAATGAAAATATAAGCACGATTTGAATATGTATAATACATAGGATATGCTAAACTAAAACAGTTAAATTTCTTACACAGATAAAATGTTGGTTGTTATTTTAACGTTACAACAACATTTAAAACTCAAAAACTAACTATAATATAAAAATTTAGATTAAGAATTAAATTATTAATTAAAAATATATGTGATGAAAAAGAAAGCTACGTGTTGGCTCTGTGCTGATTAGATAATCGTTTAGCTTTATAAGTTATGTGTTATAAGAACATAAAAATATGTATGTACCTACAAAGTCTATTGATTTAGTTAGAGAGTTCACGTATTTTTTTTTATTCTGTACAAGTAATTAATTTTATCTTTTTGTTGTGGTTTCAGCGCGGCATTCACGGATGGAAACTATACACTATGGTGGGAGGCCTCTTGTTAGTCGACATTGCTCTGCTCACAGCCTGGCAGGTACGTACGACATACAATAATACTTACATTTCTAAACTATATTTACGAAGAAAGATACAGAAAGAAAAAAAAAGAAAAATGTTAGAGTAATTCATACCATTGTTCCGCTGCGACACAACACTATATTATATCTCTTCAAAGTTTTCGTCTGCAAGGGATTTCGTTAAAGTAACGCCTGATCTAGTCTTTGATAGAAATAATTTCTTTTACGACACATGAAACACAAAAACGCACAAAATAAACATAGAAAGGGCACTATACATAAAATACAAACACGCTAAACAATATACCTATATATGTATACCTATATATACCTATATAGGTATATATAGGTATATTCCATAAGTCAATAGTGGGATGATGCTTCATGCGACGAGCTTTTGCTGATAGGTGCTTGTAAGATAGATAGATAGATATATGTACCTACATCGATCCATCCATCTTAGGCAATAGCCTTTGCTTACCATCAGGCAAAGTATGGTCAAGTGCAAACCCGTCTTAGTAAAAAAACTCTTTATTGTTGACACATATACAAATAATATAGAAATCTTGTTTAACTGTGTATGCCAGGTCCGGGACCCCCTGCAGCGGCGCGTGGAGACCTTCCCCCTGGAGGCACCGAGACATCATGACGACGATGTTCATATACGGCCGGAGCTAGAACACTGCGAGAGCGAACATAACGCGGTCTGGTTAGGTGAGTAGCACATACATACAAACTTATTTACATTGGAAAAAATATAATTAATTCCTATAGTAATACAAAAAAATCAACATAACAAACAACTTAACTGGCTAAAAGTTATCTGTCAAAATAATAATATTACCGAACAACAAGAGGCGCAAATATGTAACCTCGGCCGAGGTTACATATTCGAGCCTTTTGGAGTCGAGACTTTGTGGCCGTGGGGTCCGGGAGCCCACACTATTTTCCAAAACCTCTCGGAGCGCTTGGTTGACGTGACGCGTGATCAAAATACTGGCCTTTTTCTGGCTCAACGTATCAGCATTGCCATCCAGCGTAGCGCAGGTAATGCGGCCAGCATGCTGGGCACGCTGCCCTCAAAAAACAAGACAATTGTCTACCGATTAATCATTAGTAACTTGGTATAATTAGTTTTTATAATCACACAATTTCAGTAGAACTTTAAAAATCTTGACATAAGAATTTACCTAATTTGGCTCGTATAATGTAAAATATCGCAGCAATAAAGACTCTTGTTTTTATTCCCTAGATTTTCCACAATAGTCAGTTATAAAATGTTAAATAACTCCCCCGGGTCCCCGGCCAGGAAAGCAGAACTAAGAAACAATGGACGCCGGGATATTGTTCATGTACAGGCTTACTTGCCATGGATTATCTACTTATTATTATTTTTTTTATAAAGATCAAACTGATTTCTCAGGATGGTTTGAGTAATGCTTTGTCATGACGAACCAAAGCAAAAATAAATTGTCAAAACAAATCAGTTATAATTATTCCAAATTTAATTAGTTCAAAGTGTCGAACACAGCATTTTGCCTCTACGTTTATCGTACGGACGGAAAAGTTTGGAGCACTTTACCGGAGGCTGTGTTTCCTGCGAACTTCAATCCATGGGTCTTCTAATCTAGAGTTTATAGGTATCTTCTAGGTAACCGTGTTCCACCCTAGGCTGCAGCAATGCTTAACATCAGACTGTCTGTAGTTAAACACAATCTTATCTCAGGTAAAAAAAATAACCGTCATATCAGACGATTTGTGTACGTGTGCTTAATGATGTTAACTGTCTTTGCAATTGCCGATGTATATTTCGTTTTGTTGTCACAATAAACTAACAGGCATTATATCGTTTTTATAGTCAAGTTTCCCAATAATTTCACTAGACATCAAGGCCAGTTCAAAACAAAAAAGATGCTAAGATACTAGAATCCTGACGGTCATGATTACTTTCGCTCATCTTCCAATTAAAGCTTTAGATGCAAATACATAACATAATTTATACAAAGTCAACTACAAATCTACTTCCTTATTAGTCTTCATTTTCCAACTAACCCAGGACATAGGTCCTTACTACAATACTCCACTAAGTCGGTGCAAGTTGTCACATAACAGTGAAGTGGTGAAATATGCAGAGTTGTTGTGAAGTTGTTGACAGTAGGAGCCATGTAGCTCTGTATGAGCGGGAACTATGCAGTGCCCAGGGAGGAGGGGGTTACTACGAGTGTGTAAAGTAAAATATTGCTGAGTTGCTATTACTTACCTTATAGAAATATGGATTCGCAATGACTATTAAAAAAATGTTTTTTTCAATAAACAGAGTGAATGCGTTAAATTATATAGAAACATGATTTTTTACTAACAGAGTACTTGATTAAATCTATTTAATTATTGCAATAGTGTTCTGACTTCTAGGCACTGCAAATGGACATCTATTGCCAAAAACTTAAATAACAAGCAATTGATTAAAGTTAACAAAGTAATACTAAACCATCATAACAAACATAATAAACACGTAGTCCCCGCACGTAAGTCAGGAAGCTATATAGTTTAAATGTGTTTGTATGCAGTTCTTCCCGCCGGGTAACACACAGACTCGAGGTAATGTCACACTATATTACCTGCACTTTACCTGTATACATAGTTACTGGTGACTGAACCATAGTCTTACAAAGGCGGTTTGAATAAAGACAACAAGAAAACAATATTACTTTTGTAACGCGTAACGCGATAGATTGGTTGCCTCCAAAAATGTATATTGTTGACGGGTTGATTATATTACGGAAAATGATATTTATTTTATTTCCAAACGCTATAGAGCTAAAAATAGTTCGTATTTTATTGAACCCGCTCTTGAAACCTTTGCCTGAATAACCATTAACTAAGTGAATGGATTTTGTAATATCTTGGCTGTTCGAAGCGAATACAAAATTAAATCCATACATAACTTGGAAAAATGTAATTGATACAGAGACAGAATCTAACCAAAGACCGTCACCACAAACGATCGTTCTATTCTATACCTACTGCCTAGTACTGAGAGACATAACAGCAAAGCTCGACAAACTTATTCCACTACAAAGCTCAACTTCCATTTTTCCAGCCCAGTTCATTTAAAGCGTCTTATTTTATGTGTATTTTATTTACGGCGAGACAAAGCTTTTCTTCATTTCGCATCCTTTGATGTCGGACATCATGAAAACAAAATAAACTTTTAAATTACATCACAAAGGGCCAGATGTTAATGACGACTTTTGCAAAAGGGGTCGTGAAATGTACCACAGAAAGATTAAACGCGCATCTAATTAGAATTAACCGTTTGTTTTTATAATGTCGAATGAAGGAAAAAAGAGCTAGATCCGCACGTGTTAATGCATTTCAGCATTTTTAGACGAAAATATCCAGTGTGTTTTTGCAAAGCAATATTATTTAAACTCCGTGTTGACATTTCATCAATATTGTGTTACTGGGTGTTAATGGGTGTACTCCTTAAAGACATTTAGTATTATTTTATATTACTAAGATATTTAAATTCCAAACATGCATAGTAAGAAATCAATGTGGTTATCACTTTTGGAAAAGAAAATCGTAATTTATACAGGTACTTGTAATCTTCATCCAAATCTTGACTAGTTTAGTGCATTTTATACATACATATTTTCATTGACCTTGTATATTTTTTTTGAACATCTAGTATTTCTGCTGCGCAATTAAGTACAATCCTTTTATGTAGTTGTGTATTTTGTAAAATGAAGCTGGTAGGATAAGTCGCGGGGGAGTTCTAAGAAGGCCCATTTTTGTAATACAATTTCATGTTTGTCCTAGTTCATAATAATATACCACATAGACACTTTATTGAATCATTTAAAATAATCAAAAATATTATTTATGACTGATATATATATATATATATATATAGCTCTCTTTTGTATTGCGTAGTCGAGAAATCAGCTAGACCCCATATATGGATGCAAATGTAAATACGTTGGACTGGTGAACTTTTCTTCAAAATAAAATAATGATGCAACAGTGAAAATTTATCATGATTGCTGTAATTTAGGAATTTTAGGATTCTTGCATTTACGTGTTACTTAACGCTTGTTTTTTTAAAAAGCCCAGCCCATGTTTCATTGCTCAATTGGTCTACTTTCTTGTTAACAAATATTCTAGTTAGATATCTTTGAGTAATACAATTTTTATGGTCTTGTTTGAACCGCGCTTTTATATAAGTTCATCTTTTGTACAATAATTAAACTAATTCCCCGCAAACGTGCAAACTGAGGTAATTCCACCAGATTACAACCTCTTCTTAAAATTTAGATTTTTTACGTGATATGAAGTTTTGGAATATTCTCCAGAGGCTAATTTGATTTTTTACACAAAAGAAAACGCTTTAATAAATTATGTTAACGCTTTCAGCGCGTTCCTGAGGTAGAATAGAGTTTTCTGTTTTTAACTCGGGTCGTTAATGAAAAGAAGGCAGAAGGAAAGAGTGGAAATTCTTGTCATATATATTAAGAGAAATTCTAGTTTCTTTTCTTCGTTTTCTTGGCTGTTTTTCGTAATTTTCTTTAAACCAAGTTGTGTAAGCCAAAGAGTGTTTAACTTCAATTCAATTTGTTGGTATGTTGGTTGGTGTGTTCTGTTTTCACGCCACAATCCGGGAGCGACGGATGATTGTGAGTTTTGGCCTAGTGATGATCTAGTGGCTTCAGAACTATAATGAGGCTATATATTTATTCGAAGTAACGCAAGCGAAGCCGCATGCAGCCACTATATAGTACTTTAAAATTAAATAAACCACAACAAATACTATAGTATAGCATCACATTAATCAAACTCTTGGTACCACCCTTACTGAAAATATGATGTCTAACCATTGCCTTTCCTTTTGTTCCAGGCGTTATGTACGGCTACAAGGGCCTAGTGCTGGTCTTCGGCCTCTTCCTAGCCTACGAGACTCGTTCGGTCAAGGTTCGAACTATCAACGACTCCCGATACGTCGGGATGAGCATATACAACGTGGTAGTGCTGTGTCTCATCACAGCGCCTGTCACTTTGGTCATAGCAAGTCAGCAGGACGCGGCGTTCGCGTTCGTCTCGCTAGCCATCGTGTTCTGCTGTTTTTTGAGCATGGCTCTTATATTTATTCCTAAGGTAAGCCATAATATATATCTAAATTATCATGATGTTTTTGTCTATCAAAACATTTTAGCCATAGCGCCTGACACTTTAACCATAGTAAAAGTACAGGCTGCCTTTGCATTCTGTGATTCATGTCGTGTTTTGTTATTTTCTAGATCTAAACTATGTTTCGTTCAAACCGTTCCATAGGTATATGACTTCGTTTTAAGAACTTTAGACTGTAAAGCGGAAACTTACGACTGAAAGTGGGGCACTTTCTAAACAATACTTACCACACCAGCTCATATAAAGTCAAATCGCGCTCCTATTTACATCCGAGTCACAGATACGTGCAATATTTCATCCACAATAAAGCTGCTTATCTGGCCTCATACAATATACATTGGCACCGCCCGCGCCGCACGGAGATAAACCCGCCAGCTTATGATTGCGACTGTAATGTTGTATGCAATCTGGGTTAGAAGGAACTATAGACTTTCTTTTTAGTTAGAAAAAACTACTAAGATTTCTTCTAACTCATTTTACTGAGAAAATGTATATTTAATTAGAGAAACGGTAAAAAATTCTTTAGAATTGTTAAAAATATTATTTTCTAACTTTTACCATATATGCAGTGCTTTAACCAACAGCATATAACATAAATACTACAATTTCATATGACATTAGTATCAAAATTTGCAAAATTCCGCGAATATCACAGCTTATACTTTTGCAGTTCAAATAAAGTATTCAAAATGCAACTTTCAGTGTGTATACTTGTGAGTTTTCAGTCACTTCACTAATTTACACACTTTCAGCAATCATATAAAGATGACAATAATAATAAAGTTCAGTCTGATGTCGTTTATAAGTCCTCTATGCCCTAACCCTGTACTTGACACCTACCTGCGTGCCGCGTTCCGCCAGTAATCATAATAAAATGTTGATTAAATCCTCCAAACCTTATATTTTTTCCATTACTGCGCCTCGCAGCTCTGACCCAACCCTTCTAAAATAACCTGAAAAATATCTCGTGAAGTAAATTAAGTCAATAGGATTCAAGTAACTTGAGCTTTTTTATAATACTTATATACCTATATAAAAAGCTACTATAATTTATAGGTAGGTATGCCTATTGTTTATATGTTGCTCAAAAATCTACTCTAAAGTTAAGCATAATCATATAAGCATTTTTTTCTATGAAAAAGGAACATACAAAGTTTTAAAACACGTAATTCACGATAATGTAATACGTTTGAAAACAAACAAAGACGCGATCTACACGAGAAAAAGAACCATCTCAAAACTAAACCGCATTCGAACAATACCTATAACTATGTAAATGGCATCCTCACATGTAGCGACTGTTCTAGAACATTTACCGCTAAAGTGAGGTATATTAGTCATGTGAGGACGCATCAGTAATTTACCCGTAGGAAATACGTTCGCCGTAGCCGAAATCAGCTTGGAATACATCATGCGCATTATATTATTATGTGAATTTAATATCTAATTCAATATATGTATAAGGTTCTATTTATTAGCTAATGTTCAAATGAGTACCTTCATAGTGCACGTGAATTGAATTAAGTATGAAAATCAACATTGTTGCCAAAATAAGGAAACTGAGAATAACAGTATTTTTTTAAATTTGCAGTTATGTATTCGGGTATGTAAAATATGTAAATAATAGGTACGGTGAATTATAAAATTGCACTCTCCAAAAGTAGAATCTCTGAATAATATAGTATTATGGTTTCGTATATCAATTAAATGTAATATTAGTCGTAATGAATTATGAAAAAATAAATAAAAATTCGATAGCGTGTCTTAAGCATGAACAGCGCCATCTATTTTTTTACTGACAAAGTGTGCTATGTGGCGGTCGCAAGACAAACTGTGCTCTGGCCACCCCTGCCTCCGTTGCAATGAGCCACTATACCTTCTCCTGCCTCTCGATAGTGTCATGTCATGTTTGCAGGTCCTCTTCCGCCTAGTCTGTCCAGCGGTACTTGGTACGCCTCACTGGCCGCCGACCTGTGGGGAAGTGACAATATAATACGATATTAGTCTGGATTATCGGTTGTAATAATTTATGAAACCATTTGTATTGGAGCATTCAATTTTGATTATTGAATTTTCGATTCTTCTGTAAATTTGAGTAAATTAAATACATAAAAACTTCAAATAACGTTAAAGCAAGTTGCTTTCTTTGTTCTGTCAGGGCCTAAATTTGATATTGTTTTAATTTAGGGGGCCATATTGTAATTTGTGTAGCATATTCTATGATTATATTTAAATAAATGTGTGTTTTGCAACTCTACAGTATCAATATAGATTCAATCCGTCTTATTACAAAACGTGGTTTAAATATTAGTCTAGAACTTTGAAAATAAAAAGTCGGTTCTTGTTGTTCAAACATCACATGCAAATAATCAAAATGTCAACTTCAAATTGGAACGTTGATTTATCATTGGTAACATTTTGACAGTTTGATTATTAAGACAGTAGTCAGACAAATTTCGAACAACAAAAACGGACTTGGTATTTTCAAAGTTCTGGACTAATAGTTAAGCCACGTTTTGTAAAAAGACCCTATATATCTTTATTTTTTTATCAGTAGGACGCCCGCGGCACCGCTCGCATTATTTCAGGATAAAAAATAGCCTTTGACACTCTAAGCTAAGGACCTCATACTACCTACATACATAAAAATTATGATGATCCGTTCACCTGTTTTTGCGTGATGAGCGTTTAAATAAACAAACTAAAATTCTTAAAACTACGAATATTTTTTCTGTTATTATTTTTTAATAAATTCAAACATTTTTTTTAATATCTTCTCTGTTCATATTTTTGACCCTCTTCAGTTTTATTATATGTATAGATGTCTAAGTGGGTCAACAGTTTCAAATAAATTTAATTCATTTCTATCTCAAAACACAAAGGAATACGTGTTACAAAATATAGCAGTTTCAATAAGTTTCAACTAGGTAACGAAAGTAGCTGTCTCGGTGAAAAATGTACGTGAAGTATGGGAAAGTTAGAACAACGGTGCACGGACATTGTACAAACCGATTCTAGGCAGAACGTGAGGTACATATATTGAAATGTTATTATTAAATATATTGTATTGTTATATCCATACCATCAGATGAATTGTGGTGAAATTGAAAACTATTCTTTACGAATTATCAACATGCAACTATTACGGTTTTCACTCACGTCTAATTTCGCGTACCTATATTGTTTATGCGTTTCGGGTGTTACGAGCATGACACAATGGTTTATGAATTATAAATGGCATACCAAAAAACATCAAAATGTTAACCTAAACATATAAAACTAAAAGGTGATTGATTGACTTATCTATCAACGCACAGCCCAAACCACTGGAGGGATAGGGCTGAAATTTGGAATGAAGGTAGATGTTATGACGTAGGCATTTTTGGAAATGCCACTTTTGAAGAGGTGAAATAGGTGATGGAAGTTTTACTTCTTAATGCGAGCGAAGCCGCGAGCAGTAGTGTATTATAAACAATACAAATAAATAAAATTCCCTTTTGATATGTATCGTATATATGTACGCTGCTTTAAATGCTATGCAGCGATGGCGGGACCTAAACATTATACCTGAAAGATAACACATATTTTGTAGGTAAATACGTCAATTCCGGTTACCTATTATAGAACTGAATGCCATCTTAATTAATGCCTTCTCAGTTATAGGAAATAAACGGGCCACATTCGTTAGCTTATGTAAATATAGTCGATGAAAAAAAGAGGGTATCCACTGAAAGGAGATTCATATTGGGAAGCTGGAAAGGACGGTATTTCATAAACCATCGGTATTATTATTGCGTTTTAAACTAGAGATGGTGTATTTTTGTTTTTTGTAGTAGCAAGTGTTTTTTTTTTTTTATATTGAATCCTTTTCAAGAAATGATAAATATATGTGTATCAATTTTATTTTTCCACATCAATAAATTAACTTGACTAAATGTGTAGTACTATCATACATTGCATACAGCCCCACCCAACCCCAAATTAAGCAAACAGCCGAATAAAACCAGTTTAAATTTTAAATCTGGTCCATTCAATATGTCGACCGTTTCACCCTCCGTATAATGTAAATATCCCCTCGTATTGAAATATGCCGAGATACCTGCGCCCGTTGTTGATTGATGGCACTCAAATACACACACGTACACATATACACACACACTTACACTCAAAAACACACACGTACACATATACACACACACTAACACTCAAATACACACGCACACACACTCCAACGTTCATACACATATATATATAGGTACATGTACTCAGGTCTACTGAGTGATGGGTAGCCGACTGTAGGCGATAGAGATTTATGATTTTGAGTTTGTACAAAATTATGAATAATTTGATAAATTGGCTGTAATAATTCACTTTAACACAATTTAATTGAAATTAATACAGAGTAGCGCGACAATAAGTTAAAATGCTGCTGTTTTGTTTTTAAATTACTTTTCAAAGTTTTTTTTTATTTCTTGATTGCTGCAATAGCCTGGAAGTTAACATACAAAAATTAAGAAAGATTAATGAATATAAAGTACAACATGGAGAAACAAATAAACAGACAAAATTTCTAGAAATCGTTGGAACGTGTTCTGCTATCAATTCGAAGTATCTCCAAACAATTATTATTACAAATATGAACACACGTTATAATAAAATTTGAATAAAACGTGCGTCATGCCACCTGCCGGTTGTAACGGAAGACCAGCGCTGCTTGCTTGCAGCATATGCTGAGTTGGGCCAGTTTGTGACATGCAGCTTTGTATCTAATTAGAAAAAAAACTCAAATTTAAGATCTCGTATGCAACACATCTACACACCTTTAACCAAAATCTAAATCGTTAATTGCATCTAGTTGTTATGATTTGTTCTGATATGTGGATCTTATTATGTAACTAGTGGACGCCCGCGGCTTCGCTCGCTTTATTTTGAGATAAAACGTAGCCTATGACTACAAACATAGGTACCAAAAATCATGATGATCCGTTCAGCATAAACAGACAAACAGACAAAAAAATCTAAAAACTGCTGGAACGTTTTCTGTTATGGATTTAAAATCTAGATTATACTCAAAAACCTTTTATTTTTTTAATGTTCATAGTTTCGACCCTATTCAGCTTTTTATATTGTATCGATGTATGTAATTATTGTGTTGTGTGTATCCGCAGGTGATAGAGGTGATCCGCCACCCGACGGAGCGCGCGGAGTCGGGCCGGGGCTCGGGCTCCAACGGGAACGGAGACGAGGACAAGTACAGGGAGCTCATGAAGGAAAACGACGAGCTGCAGAAACTCATTGCACAGGTACTTCCTCATGCATGAGGGTTATGATTCCTCCGCAGAATTCCTTAGGGAAGTACATCGATGTACCGTCGGTGGGCCCAGCAAGGTGTTTTTTTTTATTTCAATGTCAATCATAGAACACCTTAAAACTTCTTTGGTGGATTTTAAAACTTGATTGGTTAAAATCAGTTACTTCCCATATACGCGTTCAGTTTCAGAGTGAAAACGTTTGTGACACTCTTTGTGAAGATCCTTATTCACGAATATCAGTTTCAGTTTTCTTACAATGTTTTTCCAACATCCACACATAACTTGAAAAACTATTTATTGGTGATCGAACCATAAAGTTTCAACCAGGTATCAAAAATGACAGACAAAATAATTTTGATACTGTTGTTGTACAATACCTTTTTTTTTACATGAAATAGGCTTACGCTTGACTACAACTTGCCTGATGTTAAGCAACGTTGTAGTCTACGATCTACCGCGCTTACCTAGAAGAAACCGCTTTACTTTCGACTTGTAGACGGACAAATTATAGTTCAAGGTAGTTATAAGTTATACCTTATTCAATACCTTTCACAAGTACCTACTTAAAAACTAAACGACATTGTATATTCGATAGAAAGGGTTGTTAACTGCTTCAGTAGATTGGTATTCGACCCAAGTATAAATAAGTAATCATTCTGATATACTTGAAGCACGGAAATAGAAGAATCGATACATACTTATAGAAACTCGTAACACGGTACAATATACAAGGTTACTGATAAATCACATCAAACTTTTTAACGATTTTAACAGAATTAAGTTAAAATAATTACTAAGTTACTACACTAGTACCAAAACTACAGCAAAATATAATTTGCGGGTAAAATAGTCCTGAGAAGAGGAAGTCGGAATTGAGGCATGGGGAAAGGAAATAATTATAATGGAAACACTGCAGGTAGGTGCTTTTTATTATTTTCTCAATCAAACATTTACCTATAAAATAATTGCTAGATTCATACAAACAAAACAATTCCCTGCCGCACAGCGACAACATGGACGGTGTGCTGAACTTTTTGTAAATATCTGTTTTGTATAAGTTTTCTGTATTTTTTAGTCATTTTTGTATATACTTATGGTATATGTGTAAAAATTAGTTAGTTATTTTTGTAAAAAAAACAAAACGTTAGCTTTGAAAACATGTAATTGCAAAATTCATATTAAGTATAAAATTATGGTTTCTTCGCACATTTTGGTACTAAATTCATACAATTCGTTGAGTATCAGTGGAATTTTACACAAAAGCCGGTTTATTGATAAAGTGGCTACTTCGTTGATCGGCCGGTGGCGGACACAATCGATCCCTTTTCATAATGGGAAGGTAAAAATAGCGATTTCCTCCTTTTTTGTACGTGGCAGAAACGAAAAATATAATCTGCTGATTATCCAATAATATTTGTATCGTTTAAGCCAGTTTGGTATCCGCATCCAGTATAAATGCTTGCTATGTACATCTTCACCAACAGAGTTGTTTGTGCACATTTCAGTGTGTGAGTCGTTTGTCTATTTATTATGTTTTCACCACCGAACATTCACGCTACAGGATCAGCGTGATTTTGGTTTGTCTAAACTTGTACAATTTTGAAAATAACCTTAACTCGCGAGCGAAGCTGCGAGCATCAACCAGACATAAAAAGTTATCTATACTCTGATTTCAGTAGGTTTAACCAAATTTTATTTTTATAAAGTGTCTCAGCACTAAAACCTCCCTTCCAAAGAGGTATACATAGTAGCTTATATACGTTATACACGTAGGTACGTGGAACACATAAAGCGCTAACAGAATTCCTCAAACCAATTCCACCATTTATAGCGCTGCAACTTTTATAAGTCACGACGACGACCCGGCGAGGGCGCGTTTGGAAACGGAGGGAACTCAGCTGGGTGTCAATTTTTTTTACGTCATAATAATCCTGTTATCGACCACTGCTGAGCATAGGCCTCTCTTTTTGTACGCCCTCTTCCCAGTCTGACAGGTGCATTACATGTATATCTTTTTGTTTGTGAAGCAATAATCCTGAGGTGATGTTTGCACAAATGACACTGTCGTTGGAGCTAAAAGATAGCGCCGCCCCGTGTTAGGTATAAAAAGCTATGTTTATCTATCTATACAAATAAAAAAGCTGAAGAAGGTCGTTAGTCTAAAGTCTAAACATTGAAGATATCAAACAAAATGTTTGGTGATACTGCGAATTGATAGCAGAACGCGTTCCAACAATTTCTAGATTTTTTCCATCTTTATCTGTTTATTAAAAACGCTCATCACGAAGAAATCACTAAACGGATCTTCATAATTTTTGGTATATAGGTAGTATGAGGTCTTGGGAGTGTCATAAGCTACTTTTTATCTTGAAATAAAGCGAGAGAAGCCGTGGGCGTCTATTAGTCCAGAATCAAAAACTGACCTATGAGTTACAACAGCGTCTGTCTCCGTACCGTTTGTCACAGGGTTCAGCTGATTTAGCGTGAATAGGTAACAAAAATATACACTTTTAAACTTACAGTTATTTTTAATTAAATATATTAAAATTTTTATTCAAATTATTTTTCCTTTTTTTAACTAGGAATGGGTTGCGCTTGACCGTAATTCGCCTGATCGTAAGCAAACATGACGGTCTGGGATGGAGCGTGCTTACCACAATCGTAAGTTCCACAATTTAGCAGCTCGCACTAAAAAAGTCAGTTCCAAAAGTGTAAAAGACAGTTCATCAAATTTGTTCTTTTTTTAACTAAGCAAAAAATATGTAATGTGTAAAATGTGGGTTGAAACGTTTCCGATCCCAACCGCATCGTTCAAGTGGCTGGGGTCGCCGCAGCACTGGAAGTATTGCGAAGGATTATTACTTTCACAAAAAGCCGCAAAAATGCAATGAAATTTGCGACTTGCCGCAAATTGCGGAGCTCAGAGTATTAGGTACGAGAGGATTATTAAAAGGTCTATTTTTTTAATCTTTTACTTTATTACGGTAAAGAAATAGATTTTTTTTTATCTCACATTGTTTTGTTCACAAATTCAAATTCAAAATTATTTATTCATAAAAATGCACACATACTAAATATCGACGCTAAAGCACCGTACTAGACGCCCGCGCCGGTGCGTCTGTGTCACGGAGATTAGTTCCTTCCGGGGTCTTATTTTTGGAAACTATACATTTTAAATTTTAAATATTTACTTTTACATAAAAGAATTTAGAATTTAAATTACATTACATTAAATTAAAATATAGTACAATTACAAACACAGAACAGAACAGTTAGGGATTTGCCTTTTAGGTCATCAGCCCCCTTAGACAAGAGGCGTATTTTAGTGAGCGTACTGACGCATACTTATGGAATAGAAAGGTCAAGGTGACGACGCATTACGAGTTGATCTTTTTTATGTTGCTGCGCCAATCCAAATTATGGGCGCCTCCGTGGGTCGGATGACCCGTTAAATTGTAAGTAGGTCTCGGCTGTTTGTCATGATGCGGAAATCGTTAAGCCATGTCAGAGACCCTTCGGGCGGGCTGTTTAACTCGCGACACCAGAGTTGGCCACTTTCATTCGATAAGGAGAAGAAGAGCGTGTAATATAATTTTATGTCATCCACCAGACGGAATTCAAATGTGTTAGAGATTGTGTATTTTCATGAGTTCATTAAACCTATTTTAGATTAAATTCCCGATTGGAATTGGATTAATTAATGATTTTACGGCGCTAATAGTTCTGATTATCGGTTACTTACTATTATCGGAACAATTAATTGATAAACAATGACGTGTGAGTATGTTCTATTTAATCGTAATTTCTGTTTTAAATGTTTTTAAGGAAATAATGGAATTTAATTATTTGTGAATGCAGGTTAGCGTTGTATGATAAATTTACATCTGGCCGCTTCCGTTCGTCGGATGACAAGCAAATTAAAGATCCACGTTATTTGTTTTATAAATGCAGCGGCAGTATTATTTAGTTATTAATATGGATCTTCGTTTTTTTTTTAATTTGGATTTACACACAACATTACAGATTGGCCAAAAAGCGTTGCAAATAAGTCTTTTACGTAGGTATACAGTTAAATAGACACATCATAAAATTGCGTCAGTAAATATTTATCTTTATTAAAACGTTCCGTAACAATAAGACCCGCCTTTAGCACAAGCGAACGCCGGTTCTTAAATGCGTTTAGCGAAAAGATCTCTCCATTTAGCTAACTGTTTTTAAGAGCCTAAAGGTATGCCATTATTATTTTTCATTCAGGCCAAGGCAACTACCGCAAGGTATTGTTAGCTATTCAATTCAATTTGCCATCGATCCTGTTTTCTAGTAAAGACACAGTTCTACACATAGTACACATTGTCCGTCGTGGCATGCAGTAAATCAATATGACTTCATGTCAAAATACTTAGTAGTTGAATAACTGGTCATCGGTGGAAACGATATCTGTATTACAACATTTACGAAGAGAAAACTTTACTTGTAGGTATGTGTGTTCTGTTTCTAATTTATGTCCGTAGCAGCTGAAAACTAGAAAGTCTCATAGAATAAATAAAATGTCTTTATTTTCAGGCAATAAACCCGGATATCAAATTCAGATTACAAAATGGTAATATAACTCTACATAAAATGTATGCTAACATTTTTGTTTAGAAACAGGAGTAGAAAACCTTTAAACCGAACACATAACTAAGTAAATTATGAATGACACAAATACAGCCGCAGCTCAGCATACTGCTGATGGCGCGTAACCACCGGCGCTGATATTTTGTTTTTATGTCTATTATGTCTTGGAAAGCAACAATTTACTACTTCAGGGGATAATCAAAAACTCGATAATTCATCTTCTCATTACTAAGAATCTCCTTTTTGTTCCAGAAAGAGGAGCGCATCCGCGTGCTAAAGCAGAAGCTGGCGGAGCGCGAGGCAGCCGCCGCCGACCTGACGCAAGGTACCGCCGTGCTGGCGGATCTGGCCACCGCCACCTCCGACTATGCCACCTCCACCAACTACACCCGCTCCTCCAGGGCCTCCGTGTCCGATCTAGACTTCTCTGAAAGCTACTTGTAAACCTGTGTCTATGTAGCTTCCTTCAGAACAAACTCGTGAGAAGAACTGTCCGCTCAGTTAAAATGATCTCTTTTAGTCACTTTCAACTACCAACCATGTACCTCTAGAATCTGACATATTTTTGACTATGACTTTACTTCTGACTATGATATGACCTTCGTTTGAATATGACTCGTGACATTAGTGTCACCTTAAAGCATACAACTTTTATTGATTATTATATTTATACGTTCCTGAGACGTCTGTGTCCAACAACCAAAACTTCCCTGAGAGCTTTATATTTGGAATTATATCTAAACCTTTTAAGCCTCTTTCTGAAACATATATCTGAAGACTGTTATTTATTTATCGACTTTGACTTATTTATCGACTTTGACTCGACTCATCAAAGTTAAACTCTATAACCGCTACCTTCATTGTACTTCCGACTACAGTAATGTTATTATTTCATTCGGTCTTTCACAATTCCTGTGTCCGACTTAGACTACTTTGAAAAAATACTCGTAAAAACTTCTCTGATTATAAAATACCACATCAGTTACATCGATCAAATCAACCTGTATAACCTTTACCACCTGTATAAGCCATCATCGATACTACAATAGTAACATCAATAAAATCAACACCCTACTAAGTACGTACAGGTAACATCACCCCCGCTCCTCCAAACACCGTGTTACCGAGATGAGGCTTACGAAGAAGCCTCGATCCCGCGATTAGCACAAATTGTGGGACGTGATTTGAGTGTGTATTGCAAGGAATGGTGGCAATGTTTGCAAGATACGGTGATAGTGGGTTTTTAGACACGAACAAATTGCGGTAAAGATGTTGTACTGAGATTGGGCGTCGGGTGGTTTTAATCCTAAAATATCAGAAGCGCCCGTAGCTCAGCTGGCGGAGGCAATCGCATGCGATTACCAATGTTAAGCAAAGGTCGACGCGGTCAGTACGCGGATAGGTGACCGAAAAGTGGCATTCCATTTTGGGTGCTTCTGTGGGTCGGATGACACGCTAAATTGTAGGTCCCGGCTGTTAGTCTGGTGGTTTGAAAACTCTCGATACCAGAGTTGGCCACTGTCATTAGATAGATAAACAAGATAAACAATGTATTAATAATTTGTACAATTACAAGTCAATTTTAAATAATTACATTAATAATAATAAGATAAGAAGAAGAATCCTTAAATATCAGAAGACCTTAAGTTGAATGTTGTATTAAAACACCTCTCTCATAATAAATACATAGAGCATCTTACAGTTTCCTTCACTCCTAGCTGGAGCTATCTGTATAAGTACATGTTATTGTACACGTACTTATTTTCTGCATCAAATCAAAGTTCGGTCGGTCACTGAAACACATATATAACGCATAAAGTAACATCAAAAAGTTTTGCTTTTTATAGTAGGTAAGTATGTGCGGTCACACTTACTTGTTAGAATACTGATAACCATCCTGTTTGAAGTTTTCAAAGTGTCAAAAGAATATTAAACCAATTATCAACGTCTTCATCATCATCCACAGTCTTCTCTATCCCACTGCTGGGCATAGGCCTTTCCTTGAATGTGCCAGCTGCGTCGATCTTGTGCAGACCTCATCCATAAAGATCCAATCATCAACACTTATTTATTTATTTCATTCACTTATGTACTAGCAGCTTAAGCCAACACGTACATTAAGCCAACTACCTACTACAATAATAACACTTAGTAAATGCTAAAGAAGCATTGATTGTATAATCCCCGTGGTATGTTCTCAGCTTAACCCGTTACATCGCCGCCATGGTGTCTGTGAGGCAGCTTCCTGCGATGGAAGTATTTGGAAAGGGGTTTAGCACACTCATTTTATAAAATATAAAACCTTTTTGTATTTTTTTTGACAACAAACTACAATGACGCTTGTGCAAATATCTTTTCTGGTGACGTGCATAGTATTCAATTCCGAAAATAAATAAATAATTGATTTACTCGTTTCGATTCGTACACACCAATTGTTTTAAATCTGCTAGAATGTAGTATAAATAGTACAAAGTGCAGTATTCGTGGATTTTTTCTTGTATAATGTTAGTGTGACAATAATATTATGTAATCCCCTGTGAGTACGCTACTTTACCGCTCCGTGTGAAGTGGCAGGTAGCGCCGCTTTGTCGCGGAATATTTGAGATCTTTTGTAAAATTTGCACGAAGGGCCCCGAATGTTTTGACGCAATTTTTTCCTCGTACCTAAATGTTTGCCGAAATTGTTTGTTGGTGTTTGTATATTTTTTATCTGACTTTTAAAATAAGACGCAGGTTCTTGATTTTGGTGTACGTGAATTTTAACCTTTTATAAAAGGTAATCAATAATAGTAAATTGTATTTTGTGGGAAAAGTAAGCTTTTTTATAAATTGATAATGGTATTGAATGGAAATGAATTTTATTTTGAGAAACTTTGAAGATCTATTCAGGCATCTAAACACATACACCAAGATAAGCTAAAACATGTGTTGTTCAAAAATGATCAAATATCTAGCTTTAGGCTGTCTAAACCGACCATCACAAGCGCCACTTTTCATATTGGTACTAACATAGACTTGGCTCTCGGTCGAGGCTCCATTATAAATCGTGCAATCTATGGCTCCCCATCTGACTCATATTGTCTTTCAGATGATATTGTGTATCAACAGATCCTCTATACAGCGGGCTTAATTGTGCCTTTACAGTGGAAACATAGACGATACAACTCAGACACCTAATTAGTGTGGTTAGATGCCATAAAAAACTGACTTCACTCGTACTTTTTCATGAAACATAAAGGTAATTCAAACAATGTGATATAGCCGTTTCAATATAGTTTAAATTTCGTTTATTCCCTTTCGTCAAATTGCTCAATTTTAAACGAATTCTATAACACGAATAGAATATATTATGAGATAATATAATGTTTAATATGGGATCACCTCTGACTCATAACAAGAAGTGGAGACCTACCTTTACTCCCAGTTGGTGGAAAAGTCTCATAAGTTACAATAAATAAAATATAATCTTTTATATGAATCGGGCCGCTTCTCACTCTGACATATTTGCATACCCTATCAGGGTGATTGACCAGTGTTTTTTTTTTGTTGAACCTTTTACAATTTGCAAATAAATGCCTACGAGACTATGACTACGACAAACAGCTCTGCAGCAGCGCAGGACAACTACTCGTATTAAAGCGACTTGTATTTTATTGTCTGTGGCGCTCTATTGTGTATCGTTGAATGGAGATTACAGTTGTGTTGAGAGTATCTATTATTGTATTATATTCTACTCAAATTGATACCTCTGGCTTATGATTTGATCTTAATAGTTGTTACCGTAAAGGGTCAAAACTCAGTCTAAAGTTAAAAGTGTAATTACATTGTGATTAATTCCTTATTGAATTATTCTGAGGGGGTCACAACCCACATTAATTAGAAACATGACTGTAAGAGGAGGATTTAAACTATTTGCATAATAATGTACCTACATTCTTTTACGGATAGGTTTATATGAATACTTTACTTTAACTACCAACTTAGCTAAAATAGTACTTACTGACTAAAGCAAAATATTGAGACTATTTATGTAAATAACACCCTCCTAATGTCAAAATCTTTGAGTTGTATTTACTCATAACTGAGGGTCGTGACTCCCCCGCAGAATAATTTCGTTGTAGTTCTCTTGAGTAGATACATGGTGGGTGCCCAGGTCTTCCCACGGAAGACACATGTGCTCGGATGTCAAAATAAATAAGTAAATTTAAGTAACAAATTCATATTTATTTCCAATCTGTAATACATTAACCCTCATTGCAACAAAATAATATTAATATGCCTAACAACCCCAATCATCAAAATCTGTGAAAAGACTCCTTTTACCTCTTTGTAGTCGCCTCTTTGCTCGACGTTATTTTCCAAACAGTTTAGTCCCGAATGGTTGCAAAGAGACGAAGCGTAAATCCTTCAGTACGTGACACCTCTTTGCTCTGACGATTGTTACAACCTCTTTTTTTTTTGGGCTGTTGTTAAACGCATGTCTAAATGTATTATTAAGACGATTCTTCGTAAAAAACGAGATCATTATGGTGTCTGTTACATATTTGTACGCTCGTATGTCATTGCATTAAAAGTTCGTTTTACAAATTATTAATTTATTCGTGTATTATGTTTAATTAGAGTTGAATCTAATTGATTTGAAATTATTGTCAAGTAAAAAATCTAATCCATATAATATGTGCGATTGTGAAAACTTTAAAAACGATTCAAATAATTTAATTGGTTTGCAAATATACAACATTTCGCCGCCATAATTACTTGATCACCAACTTTATAAAGAACCTGGACTTATTATTATGCTAAAATTAGTATAATATGCTGACCGATTAAACATAACTCTTTTTATTGTCTGATGAAAATGGTTATATTTTAAGGGTTTTATTGATCTCAATTAATTTTGATGTTAAAATTAGTATTTTTTGCAGACCGATTAAACCCTTTTACCCCCTTTTATTTAATTTGGTCAATGGCTGGGAATAAAGCGGGCCTTTTCCCCACTCGAGGCCCGTTCTTCAGTTAACCTAACTTGAATTATTCAAACCAGTTTTGCGGCCGTATTACGTATTTTCCGATTCTTTGTGTTGTGCCTCTTATTTTTTATTTATGCGGGTCTATGCTCGCATTTTCTATTGATATACTGAAACCTGAATTTATCTCAGAGACAGAGGGGCGAAATAGAAAAGTAAAATGCTAAGATGGAAGATTTTGTGGAATTGATTCATGATACTTATTTTAAAAAATATGGAGCTGTCCTGCGTAGCATATAGCTTTTTTATCCATGAGTATAAATATAATCAGAGAAGTTTAGATCAGACAATTATAATATTCACTATTGTGAACACAAACAAGTAAACAAAGTTGATATAGTTTAACTTTTTAAATAGTAATACAAAAATGTGAACCATAGATTTGCTACCGAATTTCTGAGCAACAATTTATTGTATATCTCTCATTGGTTTGTATGACTTTGACTTTATCTTCGGACATATTATTACACAGATTTTACTTGACTATATCTAACATATTACTGACTGCCTGGCTATAACGAAACGTCTATTTTTCTCATGTTTGTCCTAATTTGGTAATTAACGACCATTTGAAAGGTGACTTTGACATCAAATAATCTATAAAAACATTTTTATAGATTTTTTATGCTAAATTCAATGCAATTCCTGAATTGTGCCCTAAAAGTTTAAAAGTTTTTTTTACCAGTGACCTCTTATTTTACCTGATTCTGTAAACTAGAAAAAATAGGCTCTCTATACCAAAAATAACGTGTGAATTTAGATAATCTTTTGTACCCATTGTGTTGTTTGAAAATAATGTGCCCTGATTGTTATTTAGGTCGATATGGCGACAGTCACGTGTTTGTAATTATGATCAATTTATTATTACTTTAGCGAATTAGAAACATGCAATAATTGTTCATGACGCATCAGGATAACTATCGTAACATACTTTCTTGATATTTCATGTATTTTACACACTAATAAAAACATTTTTATATACTCGATGTCATTTTAGATTTTAATCAATAATTCAACATGGCGTTCATGTAACATTTACTAAAAATAAACCAAATCAACTAAGCAATATTAATTTAAATTTCTATGATGAACTACATTAAAATTTATACGCAATAACTAAACTAAATTTGATGAAATTCAATCATCTGCTGCCATTAAGACCTGGCCCGTGTCTACCTCACAGATTTCGACATTCGCACGAGTTTTAATTAAATAAAACCTACCTATTAACTCTCCTACTAGACTGATTTAGTGGTACTTTAGTAATATATCTCTATCTACCCGCAGGGTTTCTGGGAAAAAGTACGGTACGCCGAAATATGATCAGTATACCTATCATTTAAAACTAAATTTTAATTTAACGTTTTAAAAAAGGGTGAGTCGTTGGTTATGCACAAACTACTACTAATCTACTTAATCTAGATGAGGTTATGAAATTTCTCAGATTGTTTTTAGGTTAGTCGCCATTTTGAACAGATAAATAAATTGACCTCTTTTCGGCTTAACGTACCTCTTCCGAACCAAATCTAAAGACTATGTATGGACACTAAAACTTGATTATAATATTTTACCTTTTTAGTTCAACTTGATTATACTTCTGATATGTTACAATAGATATAAATTAGGCTAGCAAACAAGTAATCTACATTTATATTTGTTGGTTAAACAAGGAATATAACAAAGTCCAAGCGAAACTTTAATAAGTATACTGAGTAAGTGATAACAATGATATTACGTTGTCTAATTTCGTGATAAAATATACATATATTATCTGGTTTAGTGTCCATGCTAGTTCCCCGGCGAGCTCTTTGCAGCGTTCAAATTGGCTACATTCAGTTGAATCGCCTGCAAGGGGGTCGCTTGCGGCTCTTTATTGTGTCTAAATTCAATTGTAAGCTAAATGTAGACCTCTATTCACTAAGTTATTAGCTCTAGAAACTCTCCATCTCTGGGATTCTTATCGTGGAAACTGTAGCTGAGAAAAGTATTCGCCAATCAGAGAAGAACAATAATATGTTCGTGTTGATCTAGTGATGTCATTTTGGACTTCTTTAATTGGTGGGTTGTTTAGTGAAAGTTTGCACTGTGAGAATAAGCAGAGTAACTATAGACTTAAGAATCACTACAACGATTTATCTTTTATGCATTTTAAATATTTACATCAATGGCTAACACTTGAAATTTTCACTTTCATATTTTTATTCGCACGAGTTCAATTTTAAAGTGTAATAGTTTAGGTCGAGTTAATGTTGCTATTAAAGTTTACTTTTAAAATTGTATTTTGATCTAGGCCTAAATAAAATGTTCGTTAATATATAAATATATTATACTACAGTTTTGTTTTTACATATTTTTATTGCTATAGTCGCTGGTAGTTACGATTCATGCAGTCAAGTCTCGTTATGAAGCTTTGGGTGCCGAACTTTTTGAGCCCAAATTTTCATCTAAGTTTAAAATTATGATTTATACCTACTTATTATAAAAATAGTGACCGATTAGTCATAATCCATTGTCATAACAACCAAATTAAAAAAGAAACAAAATTCAAAAGAGAAAAAGACCATTGCACTCGTGGCTGTGTCCTGAAGTACAGTGCCGCATAGATATGTGTAAGTGTGGTGTTGTGTTTCTGTGCTGTGCGTAGTTTGATATGTTGTCACCCCTGTACGTAGACCCACACCTGTGCATGTCCCACACAGTTAGCTATATATACCTACCTCCACACTACTGACTCCTATATTGGACTCCATTTGATGTTTGTTGTCACAGGAGAGCGTGAACCGTGCACGCTTCAAAGTAGAATTATTGATTGTCCTGCTTAGTGCAAATGCCTCCTTAAATGTTGAAACCAGTGTCGACCCTGGATCAGACCTCGTGTGATTTAAAATTCAATATTAGGGACCCGATAATCATACAAACGATTACCTTGTATTGTCGATTGGGTTTATAAAACAAACAACAAAGTTCTGCTCACAATTAAATTTATTTCTTACGTATTGATGAACTTAACTACGAATTTACAGCTATTTACTGATATTTAAGCTATCATAAAATAAATATAACTAATATTTATATTTTTTTGTTACGACGGGATTTGTGCCCTACCTTATCTTTTGACTTCTTGATCCTTTAAACATGAAAACCCAGAAGCGTAATTTCCTGTAAATGACAAATAACGTCTGTTGCTATGTTTTTTGTGTTTTTTTCTATTTTGGGCAAAAAATAAAGTCTAAATATAAATGATCCGAGTTCTTAAAAATATTAAACTTCGAATTATAGTTAAACCCAATGATATTATATATAAACTGAGGTAGATGCGTTATACCCCGTTCTGTGTGGCGAACTCAAATTAAGCGAATTAGCCTGCGGTTCACGGCGAACGGCTCAGTCGCCTCGAAACTGTGAACATACGTTTATCCCTTTCTCACAACCGGGTTTTATATATCTCTGATCTCTTTTACTTTCCTGAATAACGTAAACAAAGCTGCGTATATTGTACTTAAGTAGCTATATCATAATTTCGCCACGTGCTAGGGCGATTTTCAATTAGTATAACGTCTCTATTAGTAAAACCTCATTGGTTAAACCTACCACATGAACAACAAAACAAGTTTACACACTTGCATACTTTATATTTCACCTTGCACTCAATGCAACCGTCACTTCTTGATCTTCAATCTTGAGCAATGCACGAAATATAATAGCACAACCGATAAATCCCGTTTTTTCTTTGAAGATAGGAGAAATTTATACGCTCCGAAAACAGCAAGTTGGTCTAAATTGGCTTACAAATATTATTCCAGACATCGTAATGTCACTTCATTGTATTTCACGATCAGATATTATTTATACGTTACATTTGAATATTGTGTACGTTTGAACATCTCAGCACTCAATACAATACAATACAATATTACTTTATTATGCACACCAAAAAAAAAATTACAATATGAGATGCTTAAACTATAAAAGAATGCACAAGTGGGCGGCCTTATCACCTTGAGTGATCTCTTCCAGGCAACCTTAGCAAGAAAACGGTGACAGAAATCAGTTTGGTCGGTGGCGTACAAATAAATACAATACTTAAAAAATAAAAATAAAATTTAAACAAAATTAAACCTATAACTAAATAGAGAAAGTAAAAGAAAATCAAACTAATTTATATGTTACAAATAATAATAAATTAATAAACTATGAACACACACATTTAACACCAATAAACGCGATTGATAGTTTACAAAGTAGAGATGTAATAGCTGTATACCATACTCTGGAAAATCGACAGAGATTTAGCCTGCCTGATATTTAAAGGCAGGTCGTTCCAGAGTAAGAGAGCTTTAATTGTGAAGGAGGATTGATAGAACAGATTGGAGTGGTTGAGTTTAGGATATTGTAGGATGAGAGTACGTGAAAGACGAAGGGATGAAGAGTGAGTTTCACTCACAAAGGAGAAACGTTCCTTTAAGTATAAAGGAGTGGAAGGAATAAATAGGACTTTGTAGAGGAGGGACAGCAGGTGAGTATTACGACGAAGACGGATAGGTAACCATTTGAGCTTTTTGCGAAATTCAGAAATGTGGTCATATTTACGCAAGCCAAATATGAACCTAATAAAGAAATTTTGGAGACGCTCGAGCTTATCGAGCTGCTCTTCGGTTAGGTCAGGATAACAAGCGTCAGCGTAATCTAAAATAGGATGTAGCAGAGACTGAACAAGCGCAGTTTTGGTTGAAATCGGAAGAAAATTACGCAAACGCCTAATAGCTGCAGAGGATGCAAAGACCTTTCGACTGACCTCATTGAGCTGTGATATCCATGAGAGCTGACTGTCAACCATTATGCCTAAATTTTTTACAGTGTCACTTATTTGAATTGGGACGCCATCAAACAAGATTTGCGGGATGCGTGACCAATTAATTTTTGAAATAAGTTGTGAACTTCCGATTATTATAGCCTGTGTCTTACTTGGATTAATAGTTAGACCAAACATGCGACTCCAGTCACCAATACGCTGTAGGTCACCATTTATTGTTGTAATGGCCACATCAAGATTTTCCAAAGTTGATTGAGTATATATTTGTAAATCGTCTGCATAGAGGTGATATGTCCTTAAATATATATAAAACATATATAAATGTTATCTGCTGAGTAACGAGATTTCCTTGCATGAATATAGTAAATATATATAAAAGTATTTCGTTTGTACAGCTTGTTGTATGTTGTGAGGGAAAGAAATGGCGTCGTATAATATACAAATATAAATAACGAGACTATCTCTCTTGCTGCGAAGTATTTGTTGTTTGCTACAGAACTTCATTACAAGCAGATGATATTTTTCTCTTGTTTATTAGTAACAAAATAAATACCTTGAAAAAAAAACTTGATAAATGAATTATTGATGCTTGTATTTATTAAATACAACAAGGTTTAACATTTTGTAAATTTTGCCGAAAAGCGAGCTATCGATCGTAAATAAAAGCCATATGTTCATTATTTAGACTTTCAGAGTCAATCCTATTCGATGGGAAACATTATTTGGATGAGAATCGGCTTTCAGACAAAGCGACTGCCATCTTGCCGCCGAAATGAGATAATAAAATGTATATCTTAGATAGCCTGGTGTCACTTTATTTTGATGAAACCGTATAAAATATCTATTATAATATATTTATTTCGGAAATGTATGTAATTCGGTGTGATGCTGTACAAAAATACTTTACTGCTTTGAGCTTGATGTTTTGGCGCTTTGATAATAGTACTGTCTTGGCTTATTTTGCTTCAGAATTTATTAGAAGACGTTAGCTATTGATTAGGTTTTAGGTAAAATAAGAAATTAATTACTAAATGATCTTTTTCTCTCTTGGCAGATGTTAAGGATGAACACATCTGATCGCCCGAAAGGAAACTTCGTCTAAATTAGTTTATAATCTATTTATATTAAAAATTATTAGTGTAAGATCGACACCCTAGTACATGTTTGTTTATGATAAATGTAAGAGATAAAAGTGTTCTTATTATATATTGATTGATGATAGTTAACTGAAATATTAACTAAGTAGTAACTTGTCAAAAGTTTCAATGTTGAACTTACTCATGTTCTTGTTAAAGTTAATTTAGAGTTATTTTTACGAATTGTTGATTATAATTATTTTGCTTTTGGTTTCTGTGTTGAATGCTTGTCAAAAATCGGTTGTAACATGTTATTTTGCATTCTATCAAGGTTTACAACTTATGTAAAACATCAGATAAGGTCCTGGCTGTTTGTCTAGTACGGCAGTCGTTAAGCCATGACAGAGGCCCTCAGGACGGCTCGATAAACTCTCGACACCAGAGTTGGCCACTCTCATTCGATAAAAAAAGAAGAAGATTGTAATAAGTGGTGATATTGGAACATTAGTTGGCAATACATATTACAAGAATACATTATGTATTTGAATTTTGAGAGCTGTAGTATCTTGTCACGTAATATAACATTGTATAACAGATTTTTGAAACACTCTTTGTTAAGTTAAGGAAAGTTATATTTTAATTGATCACTAAGCGTTAACTTATGAATGTCTCAACATGTCCAGCTTCTCTACCATGCGCACTCATGTGCCAAGTAATTCGTGTCATTTATCTATTTATATATTCTATTTTAAAAGTTATAGAAATTATAATAAAACTAAATTTCAAACCACCCATTATTCAAAAACAATTATTTTGATATTGTGAGACAAAACACATTGCAGTTTTTTTTTATATTGCAGAAGAATCTTTAAGTGATCAACCATGATAAGATGATTTGTTCTGTTAAAATAGTACAAGTTGTAGTGAGGGATAGTCCTATAGAATGATGAAGATGACCTTATTCTTTATTTTGGCAGCAATTGGTAAAATTCATTGCTGTTATATGCAAAAAATGATTAATTCACGACTGTTTATTTTGACACTGTGTTTTTGCTGTAAATGATATACACTCCATGCATAGTTAGTATGATATAACATATCACAGTAATTAAACAATTGATGTTGTTACAGTGTATTAAAATAAGAATAAATGGATTAATCGGTCAGCAAACTGTTCATGATTTGTTCAAAAAAACCAATATGTTTGGCCAGCTAACAATTGTCGTCTTTTAGCAGTTTGGTCATTTGATTGGCTGACCATTTGATGCAATGAGCTTAACTACTCCATGTTATCATGATTTTTCGACAAAATATTTTAATTTGCTCCCAATATTTACTTGGCTTACCAAAAATCACTTCACGTTTAATTAAAATTCACTAAAATTAATTCTAAATATTTTTTTTTATTATACATATGAATTCATTGAAATACAGTCAAAATAAACTTTAAAACATACTTACAAAACTGTAAAATAATAATTATTAACACGGCTCATGAAAAGTGATATCAAATGCCAAAATAGTTAATTAAAAGAAGAGAAAATATTTTTATTGTACCTGATTGCACAATGATTTAAAAATTAGATTGGTATTTTGGTGAAAATTATATGTATTTATTAAAATGTATTAATATTTATTAATTAACGTCTTTCTTATAAACCTGAGTGAACAAGTCAAGTCATATAAGTAATCAATTGATTGTTCAGTATTTTTAAATATCAACGGTAATAAACTGGGAAGTTTTTTGTCTTTTTCAGATATTGATAGTTTTGACAATGAGTGCAAAAGACAAAACTTACTCAATTTATTACGCTGATGGACGACATCACATATTTACTGAGGTTTGTAAGTAATCAGCAAAATAAATGAAAATCAGTGAAACTTACCTAGCAGAACTATGATTAATTGAAATAAGGTTGTTCTAGGTAAAGTTTAGTCATAAATATTTGTAATGTATTTTAATTTGATTCTACTTTCATTGTTTAGTAAAGAGAATTAAACGGTTTATTATTTGTTACGAAATCTACAAAAATAGTCGATATTATGAAGTTGTTGAAGCACTGCCAATATATGATTGTAATTAGTAAAAATCGGATAATATAAGAAACAATAGTTCTAGTCATAATTTTAAGAAAGTTAGAAATGTAGTTTCAGTTGATGGTTGGATTGAAAGTGCCTCGGGCTCTGAGATTAGGTTTCTACAAATTAATTATCTACTACCTGTCAATTGTTTTTTTTCTTCGTATCGCGTAAGAGTGGCCGACTCTAGTGTCGAGAGTATTCAAAACGCCTTAAAGGCCTCTGAAATGGATTAACGACTGCTGTACTATGAGATAGAGCCGGTATTTACAATTAAACGTATCATCCGATCCACGAAGTGCCCAAATTGCCAATTTTTCGTCTCTCGTCTAAGTGCTGAACGCAAAAACATTCGATTAACTTTGGTAATCACATGCGAGAGCGCCTAAAGTAACTATAAATTGACTTTTTGGTTAACCATCCAAGATTTGACCGCATTGACAGTAACTTTGGTGACCACTTGCGAATTTTTCCTCTAGCCGAGTTTTGGGAGCGAATCTCATAATTTCAGAGCCTACAGTAAATTTAATCCAACTTCACAAAATGCGAGAGCACATGAGTCATTTACTAACAGTATTATTTTCAATATTTTAAACTCAAATAAGTTTTTATATTAGTACTTCACAATAATGACCTAAGTTACCTGATTTTATAGGGATAGCTACCTAACGCTCGAAACACGACAATCCATCCAAATATTGTTGGAACTACGAATAATTGGTACTGCGGAAACGTAACTGAGCCAAGATAATGATTACACGAGATGGTCAACCTCCACTGATGCGGTTGAGTTGGTGTGGTTGGTGAGCGGGGCTGTAAAGTCCCCTTAGATATGAGGCGTATTCTATAAGAATGTGTTAGGACGCTGACTCGTCCTAGCACATTCTTATAGAATAGAAAGACCAATGTCTGGGATTGAAAGCACGACGCTCCGCGGGGGGAAACTGTTACGTCACTGCCATACATTGGTCTTTCTATTCCATAAGCATGGGTCAGTACGTTCACTTAAATACGCCTCTTGTTTAAAGAGGAAGACCTTTTAGCCGCTAACTTAGCATCAGCAGCATTCAGTTAGTTCTGATATCGTAACCAAACCAACCACTACCAAGCCTTCTGCGAGTGGTCTGTGTGAGAGAAATGAAATGTGGAAGCATTCCCGACGTAACATTTGTGAGGAGTTACAGTTCTATATCTCTCATTCGTAGTGATAACAGTTTATTACATTTCAGAACAAGCCAGCCTTGTTCGTAACTATGTCAATTTACAACACGCTTTCCATTCGTTGAATATCTTAATTTTAAAAATATTAAATTAATTGTAGTGGGTCGTTTGTTTGTTTATGTCCACGGGAAATAGATCTGGCGCCCATTTAGACACATTTGAGAAGTGTATTGGCCATCGAAAAAACCAGCTAATGATAGCATTTTAGAACATCGGTTTGCGACAAGAAATGTTGTTGTTATGTGTTATAATTATTGCTTTTTTAGTTTTAATTTTTACCTAGTTTTATTTAAAAAATAAAAACCAACTTCACATCAAAAATCTACTACTACTGAAATCTTTGCGAATGGAATAATTAATTTTTGGACGAATCAGGACCTTGGAAAAAGAGGAACTAACCAATGACAACATTTTTAACTGTTTCGATTGGCCATTTATATTTCCTGATACAGATGTTCGCCAGACCTATGTCCTATGACCTATAGTTATTAAGTTATGTATTATAGGTGTATATAGTTATTTCTATTGATTAAACGTCACGTTTTTCATGTTTTGATTATAATATTTTTAAAACAATGTATAATGACTAGTTAAAAAAATAAAGACTAACAGAAAACGACGCGACAAAAAAAACAAAGAGTAATATTTTATTGGTATTTGTTATAAAAAATAGCAGCGTGATAATACAACCAGCGTTGGAAGTATATATCCTATTCAGAAGAGATAAGTTATAATTTGAATTAATAAAGAAGTATGGTATGACTTTAACCACACTGTCGTTTGTGTAGGTGTCACACCTGCTAGTCATATGTAAAAACTATTTACTTATATACCTGATGTTATGATTTGTTGATCTTATATTCCAATAAACATTTATTTATTTACGTTTTATTACACAAACAACTCGGCCTGTAGATAGATTTGACTGCATAGAATTAATCATCAGTTTTGTCATAATTGTTATCCAAAGTTGTATATATATAACATATAACATTGTTTCTTACATTCTAAATGAGTATAGTATAATTGTTGAGATTCTAAATTTTATTACAATTTGAGGTCCTTTCGGTGTCTTGTGCAATGATAGGTTTCGCACGGGGTGTATTATATTCAATTGACTTATTATACCTACATAATTATATTCTGTTTAAGTTGATTTAATAAACAACTTAAGAAGCGTTTGGTTGTGATAAATCCCGTACTCATGAAATTAATTTAAAATATTTTTTACAAGGAAAGAAAATGCGTCATTAAACCTTTACAATATAAAATTGAA
Organism: Macaria notata; assembly: GCA_927399415.1. Lineage (NCBI taxonomy): Eukaryota > Metazoa > Arthropoda > Insecta > Lepidoptera > Geometridae > Macaria > Macaria notata. The sequence goes on from OV656751.1 coordinate 268,098, forward strand.
TTATTTTCATGCAATTAAAAGCACCCTGTGCGTATGGCATTCATTGAAACATGACAAGATTTATTTAGCGTGTTAGTTGATTAGTAAATAATAATTATACGCTTGAAATACAGTACAGTCAGTCAGAAAATGCGTTTGAAACTGTTTTTTTTTTATAAAATACAACCAAGTTGAGTAAAAGTTTATGTGAAGTACAAGGTATTGAGCGTTTTTTGTCGTCTTGCACAACGAGTTTAAAACACATTTAGCCATTTTTCTATGCCATTTTGTCGCTAAAGGCGTTTAATAATTGTTGTGTGGTTTAGGTCCCCTAATTATTATTATTAACACACAAAATAAAGGTACTTATTTACGGTACCCCTGTAGTATTTTTTTTATTTTGTATCATGAAATTTTGTATCATGAATGGAATGGTGGAATGCAATATTTGCGGGATATTAAATCCCGCAAATATTGCATTCCACCCATATTAACAAAACAAACAAGATGGATCCATTGTTGTCCAATAAATAAATAAATAATTCGATTTCATATTAATTACGCACATATTTGCGAAAAAATATAACATTTTAGAGAACAATTTCTCACAAATATCACTTGTTATTTTAACCTGTAAATTTACATTAATCAATTATTTATATGTGACTATGTGTAGTTAATATTAGTTCCTTTATCAAACGCATTTTCTTGGCGGCGCCACTTTAATAGTGAATGACATCCCTGTGATCAGTGGTAGGTTGTATCGACCTCCTCCCACCCCCACTCCCACCCCCTCTGTGTAAATAAAGAATCATCGAATGATCTGAATGTAATATATATTGTGTTTTTATTTGTTATTATACCTAAGTACCTAAAATAATAAAAGTACCTACCGTTAGCTATATAGGGCTCAAAGTAGGTAGGTATTTGAAATACTTCACACTTAAACAGACGTATGTGTGTGTGTCTATGTTTATATTTTTTTACGCTCACGGCTGAGCCAATTTGGATAAAATGATTTCCTAGAGACAAACTCTTCGTTTTTATACCTTCAATTTAAGTACGAACAATTATTATATCCTACTTAGCTTTCAAATGTTACTCTACATCAGTTTGTATATACTGTAGGTATAGCGTAATGTCTATAATGTATCGGATGTAGAAAATATAGGTGATTTCTGGTTATTCATTTTTCCACTCTTGACCTCATGTTACAAAATCTTGGCAAGTAAGAGAGCGAACATGATGTAGCACTGAAGCCGGTACGTGCTAGGAAACAGTAGCTTATACTAGAAGATGAAACCTAAAGAACACATCTACAGCTCAGTGCACAGAGACACATCTAGGATATACTTTGTAAGGTAAATACAAAAGTTTTTTTTTTTACATTAGATAGGCTCACACTTTACTACAACTTGCCTGATGTTAAGCAACGTTGTAATCTACGATCTAGCGCGCTTGCCTAGAAGAAACCGGTTTACTCTCGACTTGAAGACCGACAAATTATAGTTCAAGGGGAATAGAGATTCGGGCAAGGAGTTCCACAGTTTGGCTGTTCGCACGATGAAAGTCGAAGCAAAGCGCTTGGTGCGAGTCATTGGAACCTCAACTGTATAACGGTGCCTCCTTGCCGTGCCTCTACTCGTGCGATGGTAAAATGGGGCTGCAGGAATTAAATTATGCAATTCCTCCGCACACTCTCCGAAGTGCAACCTGTAACTATGAGTATCTTAAGTTAAGTAATAAGAATACTTTATTTATTTACATACTAGTGGACGCCCTCGGCTTAGCTCGCATTATTTTGAGATAATAAGTAACCTATGACACTCCTAACATCTCATACTACCTACATACCAAAAATCATGGTGATACGTATAGACCGTTTCACGAAAGAGTTCCCTCAGTTAAGGCGCCATAACCGCATGATTATATCATCTAATAACTATAAAATGTTAGTTCCAAACTTTTCGGTGGGACTTATTTCGTGAAACAGTCTCTACAGCCGTTTTTCCGTGATGAACAAATACAAAAAATATTTTAAAAAAAACTATTGAAATTCAAATTCAAATTCAAAGCATTTATTTTGACACACAGGACACAACAATATATACATACAAAAGTTAACAACAGGTAGAATATAAAGGTATTATGTTACATTGATGTATCCCGTGCGTCAAAAAAGGTCATACCTCAGCATTAATGCTGCAGATTGCTCTGCAGCGCTGATTTTCAGGTATGACCCTTTGAGACGCGCGGGGTCAAGAGTTGAATAAGAAAGTTAACAAATATAAAAAGAAGTAAAAAGAGAAAATAGATGAAGAGTATACAGAATTAATAACATGGAGCTGATATGATTACATTTGAAAGATACATACAATTTAAATATAACCTAGTAAAGTAACGGACACACAACGTGGTAATTAACAGCCAAGAACGAAAGTCATTGTCGAGATTTGTATTGTAGGTTTAGGTTAGTGTAGGTGAAACGTGTTTTATTATCAATAAGAAGTAGGTGTGCCCAACAAAAATTATATCTTCTATGTTAAGATTGTTGACCCTCTTCAGCTTTATTATATGTATAGATAACACGTGCGAAGCCTCGGGCAAAAGCTAGTGCTTAATAAATGCAGGTACCATAGTTAAGTTACTTAAGTTACCTCTAAGTCCGCCCCTGTCGGTTCACGGCGCAGTTAACGAGGCAAACGCAATTTGTTGTAAAAGCGAGATTATGAGATGATTGAATGGCGAGACCCGCCCTTACTGGGTTACTTGCGATGAAGAACATTCCGTTGGCGATTCAAGTCGAGAAGACATCGTTTTCTTCTAGACAAGCGCGCTTGATCGTAGATTACAACTTTATTAGGCGTTACATTACATCAGGCGAGAGGCAGCCTGTTCAATATAAAAAAATAATCAATCTATACATATAATAAAGCTGAAGAGGAGAGAAAGTCTGAACATTAAAGATATTTACATAAAATGTTTAGAGATACTTCGAATTGATAGCAAAACACGTTCCGTCAATTTCTAAAATTTTGTCTGTTTCTCTGTGTCTCTGTTTGTCTGATTTATTTAAATTTCCATCACCCAAAAACAGATAAACGGATCATCATGAATTTTGGTATGTAAGTCGTATGAGGTCTTAGGAGTGGCATAGAGTACTTTTTATCTTGAGATGATGCGAGAGAAGCCGCGTGCGTCCACTAGCCAACAACAAATTCAGGAAACCAACTGAATTCTAAAAAAAACTAAACTAAACCACATACCGTCGCCTCGCGGCCAAGGTAGGTTGCAGGAAGGAGGTTGTTCCTTTGAGCAATCTTTTTCAACCACTGCAGCTTGGTTTTGGTTCGCGAGGCGGGTGTGAGGCCGCCGTCCACTCTCTTCGGACTTTTCTTCACCAAAATTGTGGAGATGTGTTGCTGAAGGTGGATGTCAAAAACGCTTTCAATTCGGTAGACAGAGGAGCGTTGTTGACCCAAGTGAAAGACAAAATTCCCGACCTTTATAATTTCCTTTGGCAATGCTACGGTAAGTCATCGAAATTGGTTTACAAAAAGTATTTTATGGACTCTTCAGTTGGTTGTCAACAAGGTGACCCTCTTGGACCGGCCATTTTTAGCCTGGCCATACATCCCATAATTCAACGTCTCAAGTCCAAACTTAATGTTTGGTACTTGGATGACGGAACTTTGGGAGGTGACGTGAACACCGTCCTCGATGATTTCAAAATTTTGGTAGACGAATTTCGTCATGTTGGTCTCGAGTTAAATTCAAAAAAGTGCGAACTTTTTGTTTGCGATTCATGTTCGGACAAGGATTCAGTCATATCTAAATTCAATGATTTGGCACCGGGTATTTCTATTCTAGACAAAAGTTCACTTCGCCTCCTCGGTTCACCGATTCTAGATGAGTCGTTTTCTCCTTTCGTAGAGGACAAAATTCAAAATTTCAGGGACACTCTAGGCCGTTTGCTCAAAATTAACGCCCATATGGCGTTTACTATTATCAAATATTGTTTGTTTGTTCCAAAATTCACTTACTATTTACGATGTTGTCCATTGTGGCAACACAATGGGCTCCTTTCGAGCTTAGACAACATCGTAAAGGACACACTAGTTTCGGTTTTGAATGTGGACATGGATGACAGGACATGGTCTCAAGCTTCCCTACCTGTACGGTTAGGAGGTTTGGGTGTCCGCAAAATTTCAAGTGTTGCTTTACCAGCATTTTTGGCTTCTGTCCACGGTACTTACGAATTGGTCCAAAAAATCCTCGCACCCGCTTTAGGCCCGTCTGGCGTAGTTGTAGTTGCGCATACGGACGAAGCTAAAAATGCTTGGCGCCTGGCCTGTCCAAACACCGATTTTCCTACAACACCTCGTTCCCAGAGACTGTGGGATCGGCCGATCAGCGAACTAGCACGGAAATCACTTCTCGATACGTGTACTAGTTTCGCGGATCGCGCCCGCATCCTTGCGGTCAGTGTGTGGGAATCCGGTCTTTGGCTGCAGGCCATGCCCTCTTTTAATACAGGTAACCTTTTAGATCCGACAGCTTTTCGACTCGCGGTTAGCCTGCGCTTGGGTGCGAGGAGCTGTGAACCGCATTGCTGCCAGTGTGGTACTGATGTCGACCAGCTCGGGCACCACGGCCTCTCATGTTCGAGGAGTGCTGGTAGAATTAGCCGCCACGCTAGTCTGAACGACATCATTCGTCGGGCTTTTTCCACTGCCAATGTTGCAGCTATGCTCGAACCGAGCGGCCTAGCACGTGACGATGGAAAAAGACCTGACGGTATGACTCTTGTGCCATGGAAGTTGGGTCGGCCCCTTGTGTGGGACGCAACTTGCGTCGACACATTGGCGCCGTCTCATCTGTCTATGACACGGTGTCGGGCTGGAGCGGCGGCTATTATTGCCGAGCATCACAAGAGACGCAAATATGCTAACCTCGGCCGAGGTTACATCTTTGAGCCTTTTGGAGTCGAGACTTTGGGGCCGTGGGGTCCGGGAGCCCATACTATTTTCCAAAACCTCTCGGAGCGCTTGGTTGACGCGACGCGTGACCAAAATGCTGGCCTTTTTCTGGCTCAACGTATCAGCATTGCCATCCAGCGTGGTAATGCGGCCAGCATGCTGGGTACGCTGCCCTCTGGTAGTGGGCTGGAGCACTTAGATTATCTTTAGGCTTTTCTAAAGATTTTCTAAGTGCCCCTTTTTGTAGTAGTTAGAAGAAGTATGTTTAGTTTTCCTTCACTTGTTTTTATATTTTATTATTGTAAATAAATATTATATTAAAAAAAAAAAACTGAATTCTTATTTTGAATAGAATAGGCAATCAAATTTAAAATAACGGACTTACAATCTAAGATTATTTACTTATTTTACTCTTAAGCGATTGTGGCTGGGTTGGGGCGACCGCCTTACAACCTGACGAATCCGGTTCGAATCCCGGCCCTAAACCACTGACTTGTTTTTCAGGTTATGTGTGGATTTGCACTCGCTTAGCGGTGAAAGAAAAAACGTGAGGAAACCATGTTTGAGGAAAACAAAATCCGATGACTTGGTTTTTTCCGTGGAAAACCTGCGCACCCACCACGATGAAATCTCCTCCAAAACGATTCTTGAAAATGAAACCAGAGATGCTATATATCCCTGTATTTGGTCCCGTTAGTAAGTGAGTTAGAGTGAGATTACATCCAGCTGTAATCCACTTATACACTGTGCAGGAGTTACTTGGTCAGTTACACTGGAGGCTGGTGCTTATTCTGTGCCCATGTTATTGTTTTAACAGCTATTAAATCGGGTGTTACTCTGCGGAAATCCATTGCAGATGTACATAACTTTGGAGAAATGTGTAGTGTTACTCTGCGGAAATCCATTGCAGATGTACATAACTCTGGAGAAATGTGTAGTGTTACTCTGCGGAAATCCATTGCAGATGTACATAACTCTGGAGAAATGTGTAGTGCGCTGCGGCTGCTTCTCACCGAAACCAATCATTAATGAGCGATGAATAAATGCGACCAAAAAGTGGCAGTCCATTTCGGGCGCTACCGTGGGTCAGATAACACGTTGTATTGTGAGTCCCAGCTGCTCGTTATAATATTATAACAGTTGCTGAATCATGGCAGAGACCCTGAGGGCGGTTGATCTAGGCTCGACTTTAACGTTGGCCACTCTCATACGAACTTACTGTCTACTTTATTCTATTCTAATTTTTCCCGCGTAAATATTTGCAGTTTGTGTAAAAACTAACTTATCGTGCCAGTAAAAGAAAACATTACAACTCCACTGTGACCTTTCCAAAAAACTTCTTAACACAAGCACAAAGTATTTCACTCGCTGATATAGAAACTGCTGTACTGAAATAGAACGTGGTCATGTTGTAAATCAAGCTCGCATCAAGATACACACTGTCGCCGCGCCGGGGTAGCCGTGCCGGGGTATATGTACAGGGTTACTTTTTACTTTGTACAAAGGGAGATTCTCAGATCTCCAATTTTTTAAAAATAGTACATAATAGGGCACTAGGTGTCGCTAGATCTGATCACGATCTGACATGGGGCAAGGTAGGTTGCCACGATAGAAATAACTTTGTTTCTGCCACTCAGTGTAATTGGTTAATGTGAGGTTCTCATATATCGATATTTGAAAACCTCACATTGCAACTACTTATATAACAAACGTAGTATTATCGCAATCTCTCTTAAAAGCTATCAATAACGTTGTGAACGAATTTACAATGTATTTAATGTGAACATTGTTTGACCGCCATTAATATGCAGCCAGACTTAAATTGTAAATAATACTTCCCTATACTTTCTTTTCTTGTATACGTTACGCTTCAATTTCTTCTTCACGTGTCATGTTAACAAATGATGTTTTATTGCGCTTATTTCTTTTTCTTATGTAAATTTCTTGTTTCCGTATAACCCAGTACACAATCCCCGTGCCGCCCGAGGCCGCCACAGAGGCAGTAAAGTGCAGGATTTAGATTTCTTCACATTACCACCTGACACGGAAACGGATACCAACTTAGAACATACAACTTGAATGATATTTGGAGTTAGCTCTCATATATATTTTTTATATGATTTTTGAATGTTGAGGGACAGTCGCAACACTTTTAAATAAAAAATAAAAAACAAACAGACAAGTTAGTTGTTTGAAAAACACTACATATATTTCCAGAGTTTCATCTGCAATGGATTTCCGCAAAGTAACGCTTTAAAATCCTATATGTTACAGTCATAAGTAAGACTCTTCAGACTTAGGTATCCTTTTTTGTATAAATTGTATTAGAACTCAACTGAAAGGACCATGAAAATATTCATTCCAACTTACGCAATTTACAAACCTAAAATATCTCCGTAAAATAATTCCAGTTTCCATCGTAAACTGAAGGTAGATTTAACATCGGCAAATGTAAATTTATGAAGCTTCCAGACCTTTTCAATTACGTGTCCGAGCAAACGAAAAAACTGATAAATTAATTTATAAGGGTCTAATGATGAGATAATATATTTATGTAAGTGCTAAGTATTTGAATAAGGGACTCGCGGAGGTAATTTAATTTAGTATATATCAAGAAACCGTATTTGCGTTGCGAGGGATGGTCTGAAATTAATATTAAATTATAAAGCTATTAGTTTTTGCCCGCGACTTCGCATGGTTTACTATACACATAAATTTATTTAAAAAAATTGCATCAAAATAGGTTCAGTAGTTTCAAATCTAAGCATACACACATAATAGAAAAGCAACTTTGAGTTACATACTTAATTATTAATTTATTAGACCCTAGAGGATGGTCATGGTTTGGTTTATATTGTTCCGGTATAAAAAGTAGCCTATGTCTCATCTCATGAATCTATACTACCTTCTAAAAATGTTATAAATTCAATTTGACGAGATATTGTAATTTGTGTAGCATATTCTACAAATACAAATTATTTATTCATAACTCCATAGTTACAAGTCAGAAGTAGATTCATGTACATGTATTGTTTACAATAGTAAACTTAATAAAAAAATAAAAGTTTACAGTCTTAAAAACAAGTTCCCTTAGCTCTAACGTTCCCAGAATCCAATCGTGAGGGTCAAAGTTAGCAAGAAACAAGTAAATCTCAAGTTGAATTCAAACCAATCGACATCAAATATGTACCGAGTCGAGTGTAAACACTGCCGACTATAGGGGTGTACTACCAGCACTGGCTATCATGGGATTAGTGTTACTTTTGTTGTTTTTGGATAAAATAAAATAAAAACAAATGTTTTTTAATCGATTTCTTCTAGGCAAGCGCGCTAGATCGTAGATTACAACTTTCCTTAACATCGGGCAAGTTGTAGTCAATCGTGAGCCTATCTAGTTTAAAAAAAAACTTTTGTTGTTTTTTTTGCAATACCAAACTTTCTTTTCAATTCAAACCGTTTTCTTGCAAACTTTTGTGTAATATAACTAAAAAACATCAAAGATGAGTGTTACCTTAAACCATATTATAGGATAGGTACATGGAAATGGGTAAAGTGCCTGAAAATAAAGCTATTTTAATTATTTGTATACTAGTGGCCGCCCGCGGCTTTATTGTGATATAAAAAGTAATCTATGACACTTTTAAGACCTTATACTACCTACATAACAAAAATCATGATGATCCATTTAGCAGTTTTTGCGTTATGAATGTTTAAATAAACAGACAAAAATTATAAAAACTTTCTAAGCTGCAGCAATGCTTAACATCAGGCTATCCCACGTAAAAAAAAAAGTTATGGATTTAAAGTATAAACATTTTTTGTCTAGTATCTTCTATGTCCAGATTTTTTACACTCTTCAGCTTTATTATTTGTATACCTAGATAGACAGACTGTATTTATTCTATGCTACAGCACAGAATACATAAGCTATAGCCACAGAAAACAGAAGTCCAACTAAGTATAGCTTAGGATTTTTTCACGCGTTATAAAAAAAACATTTAAAGACTAAAAAAAACATCATGTCCCGTAGTACCCCCGCAGGTGGATCCAATAAAGCTGCCTATTTGTCAAGTGCCCGCTTGTAATTTGTTCGTCTTTTCTTCCTCCATGTTTGTAGTCGCTGCTTGCTCGATGGCTGACCTTTGGAGAAACTAATCAAAGGTTTCTCTTCTCTACAGTTTGTGTTTTTAGTTTACAGTTTACAAAATGTTAGTAAGTAGGTATATATGTAAGTGTCATAGTAAGTTGATGTTGCGATCAGTCCTTGAATAAAAAGTTAAACAAAAACGGCTGAACGGATCGTCATATTTTTTTGTATGAAGGTAGTATGAGGGTTTAGGAGTGTCATAGGCTACTTTTATCCTGAAATTATGCTAATAAAACCGCGGGCGTCAACTAGTCGCATAGTAAAAAAACCCAAAACAATATAATATATGTACCTACCTACATAGAATAAGAAACTACGTTATATTGAAACCGCTTCTGACCACATGTCTGACCGAAGGGTCGGAAGTTCCTCCGCGGGGGAGCCACCGTAGCAATTGTAGCCCGGAAATTAACAAGCATATACATAAAACATACAAATATATAGACCAAATCACAAGGTACATAATATTGCATATGGATACAAATTATTTTACTGTCTTAAGATAAACTATTGATATTATGAAAGTTTGCGAAAAACTGGCTGTTTTTAAATGTAAAAATAATTAAACAAATGGTCACGCTGCCCTCTAGCAGGGCTCTAGGCTGGAGCAATTATACGTTTTCTAAAATCACGACCCTCAGACTTGTCTGTTTATCTGTATCTCTGTTTATCTATTCGTCTGTTTATTTAAACACTCATGACGCAAAAACGGCTGAACGGATAGTCTTAGACATAGGTCTTAGGATTGTCATAGACTACTTTTTATCCCGAAATAATGCGAGCTAAGCCGTGGGCGTCCACCAGTATGTACAATGTACATAGTATGTGCACATACAGCACAGATAGTCGTAGAAAAAGAAGTCAAGCGGTAAAGTTAGGTAAATAAATCGTTTGAATAGTTCTACTCCCCTATGCACAGGTATTTAAAATATAATTATCTCAGTTCCCCATGAAACCTGTGCAAAGTAAACGTTCAGAAATCACCGCTAACTCCATATTTACTTTGCGTTTGAACTTCAGACCTTTATTATGGTTATTTGAATACAAAGCGATTTCAGGACCATTCTGCAAACCGAGGCTGCTTTCAGTGGACTTAGCATAGGTGCTAATAATTGCCGAAAATTATAGTGAAATTTATAATGATGGGAAAAGTTGAGGGGAGAAGACAAAAAGAGAGTTAGGTCGTAGGAAGAAGAAGAGAATGAACGGGATCAGAAGCGCCGAAGAATTGTTTCGCTTAAAAATTAACAAAATATGTAATGTATGCAGAGCTGACTGCCAGCCTTCACTCGGTGGAAAGGCACCATAAGAAGAAGATAAATAACAGACTCACTTATTTTAAAATAAAAGAATTCACACGTGTTTAATTTACAAAACGTACTGAATATAAACTAAAAATGTAGATTCCATTGCGCTCCTCATACAAACATTCCCAAAATGGTGGCAACATTTCCGTGCTGAATGGCAAAGGAAATTCTTTACATCAGTGATATAAACAATGCTAGATTTTTTTATGAGTTTAATCTCGACTACAACTCGCATATCAACTTTCCATTTTTTAATTTGGCGAGTTAAACTACCACAATAATTCAATATATGATTCACCTAAGGTATCCAGTGTATCCACAAGCCACAACCGAAGGCCACCGCGCGACGCAACCCTGGTTTCTATATTTTCCTTCAGGCGATATAAAAACATGAACCGCTTCATTCATATGTATAAAAGGGCTTTTGGAGCTACGTTCTTATCAATGTTGGGATTTCTGGCAGAAATATCTTCCACAGCTTTGTTAGTCATTCAAGGTAGTAGAGTGCAATAACTGCTGTGAATCATTTGAAATATTATTTAGACTATTTAGATAGTTACACTAATAGTACCCACGTAACGTGAATTATTGAAATAAAATTTAAAAAAAATCTTTAAATTATTTGATAAATTAAGAGAAATAAACTGAATCACATCAAAATAAAAGCATACAATTTAAAAAATCCATAAGGTTTCGTCTAAGTCCCCGACCAAAGTCAGGTACTTCCAAGAAACAGTTTAAACCCATTGAGTTAATCGCTAGTTAAATATGTTTAGGCCGCCTGCGAGCTCCGATAAAGGGCTTGTGCACATTGTTTGGCTGCGCTGGTTTGTATTGTGATTAAGAAACAGATAGAAAGGCTTTTTAACTGTTTGTTTGAAATAATCTAAATGTATAAAACTCAAAGGTGACTGATATAGTGATCTATCAACGCACAGCCCAAAAAAAAACCACTAGACGGATCGGGCTGAAATTTGGAATGAAGGTAGATGATATGACGTAGGCACTAGGCATCCGCTAAGAAAGTATTTCTGGAAATGCCACTTTTAAAGGGATGGTTAGGGATGCAAGTTTTACTTCTTAATGCGAGCGAAGCCGTGAGCACCCACTAGTTACCAATAAATTGTTTTATCGGTTTTTTTATTTGCTAATTTGGAATTCCTCATTCGCAAGGTCGCGGCGTAGGTATACTATACAGAGCTAGTGATGACTAACGCAGAGTCTTTTAAGGGTGGGTTTTAAACATATATGACAATAGAATTATTTGATTTGAGCCATATACATCCGCTATTATGTTTGACATTATTTTAATAACGAAAATTGTCATTATTTTCATAATAAAACTTGACATTGTAACCTTGTAAAATTTTACTAAAATTAAATGTAAAGTAAATTCAATTTGACTAGATATTTATTTATTTATTTATTTAATAATAATTAAAACGGTCGCAACCAATTACATTAACTATTTCATACTCACTCAATCACTTAACAATGTCATATAATAATTAAAATATATATAATAAGTTGTCAAAAGTAAAATAATAATCAGATATGGTTATTTGTATAGCAAATTCCATTATATAAGCACTTAATATAAGTATGTTGCAAATTTTCAGTACAAATAAAGATTCCTTATCTTTATCTTTACGTCAAAGCAACTGCTTTGAAGATTTTTGGAAATTCACGGGAAAATCATCTATTCCATATAAAAAGTTCATGAAACAAAATGTATGGTGAATTGAGTTCTGGCGAATTTCAAAACTGTTCGAATTAAAGTTGTATATTATAAGAAGAGCCTTAAGTTTCCAAAAATGAATGTTAAACGAATTTTGATTAATTCACGAGAATTGTTTTTTGAGTCACGGGGCTGATCTTTTTTTATGGAACAACTTTTTATCCACATTTTTTTTTAACTCAGAACAAACGTTTGACATAAATCATTTAATTATTTTTAAAAAAATCTTTAAGTTAGCAGGTAACCCTGTATAAATGTATAAGTAGACCAGATGAGGCGCTGCGTTGTGAACGTTATCAAACTGGCCAATAAGGGCCAACTCTTGTACTCAAGCCAGAATATTCCTTTGTTATTGGCAAAGTAATATCACACGCATATATTTTGTTTTTACATTATGTCAGTCAGACATTTTATATATGTTTTTAGGACATATCACACAGCGCCATCTATCCCCATACTGTCGCTTGTACTCGTATCATGGTTACTTCTTCTTATTATCGAATGATAGTGGCCAACTCTGGTGTCAAGAGTTTATCAAGCCGCCCTAAGGGCCTCTGACATGGCTTAACGACTGCCGTACTAGACAAACAGCCTGGACTACTGGGTACTAAGTAACGGATATAATAGGCATATACTTTATTTTTTTAAATACATCTCTCTCTCTTGAGTCGTATGTCCTCATGACTGAGGGTGGTGACTCCCCCGCAGAATTAACTCGTTCGAGCAGTTTTATTGGGCAGATACAACGTGGTTGGCGCCCCGGTTCTTCCACGGAAGACACATGTCCTCGGATATTGGGGGCCTCAAGCATATCGGTTTCCTCGCGATGTTTTCCTTCACCGTTAAGCGAGTGTGTTTAAATACATAATAAGCAGCATATAAGCAGTCAGATCGTCTGAAGCTATTCTTGCACAAACAACACTGTGTTCGAAGATACAATTCGAAGCGCCCGTAGCTCAGCTAGCTAATGTAATCGCATTCGATTACCAAAGTTAAGCAACTGTGGAACTCCTTGGCGGAATCTCTATTCCCCTCCAACTATAATTTATCGGTCTTCAAGTCGAGACTGAATCGGTTTCTTCTAGGCAAGCACGCTAGATCATAGATTACAACGTCGTTTAACATCAGGCGAAATTTTACTCAAGCGTGAGCGTGATCTAATAAAAAAAACTGTCGACGCGGTCATTCCTTGGATGGGTGACCAAATAGTGACATTCGATGTACATAAATATAGTTTGGCATAAGTAGTAGTAAAGCCACTTCCGAGGTTCTTAGGGAGGGTTAAACAAACTTGACACTAGAGACTGCCACTCTCATCTCACTTCCAATCTTTACAATTATCATATCGTAAAAATTCGGAACTAAGAACTTACTTCCGTACATAATATTTACTACATAAATTAACTATCAAGTTCAGTTGCATAATATGTTAATGTGTCGGGAGGTCCAATCACCCATTACATATATTACATATAAGTGGACGCCCGCGGCTTCACGCGCATTATTTCAGGATAAAAAGTAGACTATGACTTTCCTAAGACCTCATACTACTTACATTCCAAATATGATGAGGATCCGTTTAGCCGTTTAAGCATGATGAGCGTTTAAATAAACAGACAAACATTCTGAGACCTGCTGCAACGTGTTCTGTTATCAATTTGAAAAATACTTTTTTTTTCTAATATCTTCTCTGTACAGATTTTTGATCCCCTTCAGCTTTATTATATGTATAGATAGAATAACTGTTAGAAACTGCTGGAACACTCTAACTTGCATAATTATACATAAGGTGAAGGCTGACCTACTAGAGATGAGTTTAAAAAAACTATCGCAAGATATCGATAGGCACCTATTATGCTATAGCCCTATCAATTTGCATGTTTTGTGGTCTCTTGTGTGTATGCTCATGATAACGACACTATGAATTGATTTTACCTGCATACCTAGGGAATATGTTAAATTTCTAATTAATAGTGCTGCTGAAATAAGCATCAATAATAAAACATGACTGCCATATTTGATGTTAAAAAATAAATAGATTGTAAGTAATTATAATTACAATAATCGAGGCTGATGAAAATAAATGAACAAATATTTAGCTTACTGCATATTGGGTCAGCTTCATGTTGTTTAATTTATCTTTAGATGTGGAACGCATAATATGTATTACTCGAACAAATCTATCGATGTCAAAATAACATTGAAATAAAGTATCGACAGTCGATAAAACCAACATAGCTAAATCTATACATATTAAATAATAAAATAAAAAAGCCTTTATTTCTATTACTCATTAATGAATAGTTGCAAAATAAGTAATGTGATAATACCTACATGATATTGAGACAAAACTTGTATACTTACAAACATTTTATAAATTTTTGTATGCACATTGTATAATAAATATGTCATCAAAGATATGTACTTAACTGCTATTATAGTACTCGAATAAAATATCGATAAAAATACCAAATTGTGTCCTAATCTATCGATACTAATTTACGTGTAAAGGTCGTCGGGCGTAAACAAACCTGTCCTTGGCGGAACAGTTCTCGAAACAGCAACTAAATGTAACCTCACAACAAGGTAAACTACTATTTAAGTAACTTTACTACATAATATCTGTAATATTTGATATTGTTTATTTGTTATTTTCAAATTTTATTTAAGTTTACATAATATACCTACCTACCCTACCCTACTAGATTTTAAGCACTGGTGCACAAATTGAGGCAATAAACGCAACGTTTGAATTTTAATGTTGAATTTTTTTGTATTTTAGGCCATTTTACTTTATGTTTATGCATTTATTTTGTTTACTTAGTTTAATTAGTGTCATCTTTGCACTTTAAACTATGTGTTTACTTCCAAATTAAGTAGTTTAATTGCATAGAAACATAGAAATTAATAACACAGTTTTTATAAAAATAATGTTTACAAACTATGCATAATTTATGGCTATTCTATTTACATCAAAGCTATAATTTTATTATAACAATCTTAATTATGTATAGATATCTGCTTATCGGCTTGTGTTGTTTATTACTACAATAACTTCCGCGAAAATGTAACAGATAAACAAAATTATGTCAAACGATAAAAAAATAAGAAGTCGAATCAATTAGAGATTACTCATCGGGTTTTTGTTTCTTTCTTACACTGTTAGCACTGAACATACATACAACTGGGTAAAACTCTTTTTTGTGGATCGGATGACTCGTTAAATTGTAGGTCCCGGCTGCTTAGTACGCCAGTCGTTAAGCCTTGTCAGAGGCCCTTAAGGCGGCTTGATAAACTCACTTGTTTACTTCACTATTATTTCCTTGTATGCATTATTCTTCTTATCGAATGAGTTTGGCCAACTCTGGTGTCAACAGTATTTAAACCTTGTTTTCAATCTTCAAAATACAGCCTTTTCATCGATATCAAAAATGTATGTTAAAACATATATTTTGAAAGTTATTTTGAGAAACAACAGAGGGTAGCTAGAGATAACAGACCGAAGTTACATTATCATATCATGAATAATAAGTGCACCGCACATGCGGTGTCACAAATACAGATATTTGTATTATAATGAAGGAAACACTGAGTCAATTATATTATCGAGACACTAGAAAAGCCACTTCAAAGCTGTGTCTCTGTTTATCTGTGTTTCTTTTTATCTGTTTGTCTGTAACGCCATCACGCAAAAACGGCTGAACGGATCATCATAATTTTTGGCTTCTTTTTATCCTGAAATAATACGAGCGAAGTCGCGGGCGTCCACTAGTATCTAATAAAACGTATACAACATGTTCTGATGTAAGATTTTATGAACTCGCAAAAATATCACCTGTTTCATATAAAAATGTATCGATTTGATGAAATTTATAGAAAAGCGGAATTTTCTATGAGAATTTCTAGAAATTGTAAAACAAATTTAGTTAATCCCGCGAAATTGCTGATGCTTTTCAGGTTATCATGTATATATGCTTAACTAATTATAATATTTTTTACTTGTTTTAAATAACGGCAGTAGAGGCAGGTAGGTAAATAACAGCAAGTAGCCAGCAAAATAAAAAAAACTAATGTACCTTACTCACGCATTTAAATTTAGAATCGCCTGGAAAGAGTTTTCCCCCAAGTTTATAATTCCGCTGATCAAACGTGATACCGACACAATGTTTGAATTGAATTTCTCGATAAATAAAAGTTGGCGTATTTTTCCGTTCGCCGGATTGACGAGGAATGACCAAATCGTGACTGAAATTTGGCGCGAGGGGTGACGCTGTTTGCTATAGAATTAAAAAGTTTTTTAATTAAATTGATTTACACTTGGCCATTGTTTGCCAGATGGTAAGCAAAGGCTATGGCCTAAGATGGAGCATGAACTCTATTTTAAATCGCCTCAAAGGAGAGCGCATGCAATTATCATAAACACTATTAACCGACGGGCCTTTTTTAATTAAAGTGTCGTCTGATCCACGGAAGCGCCCAAGTGGAATGCCACATTAACATTTGCTTTATTTACGCTGGTTATGAAAAATTTCAGCCCGACCTGTCCAGTGGTTTGGGCTGTGCGTTGATAGTCAGTCAGTCAGTCAGTCAGGTAATCGCTAATTGATCTCCACCGCTATCTGATTTCATACAAGCATCAACACTATGCATAATAAAAACTATGCAATCGAAGAACTACCAAATAATTATTATTTATTAAATGTTGTAAATTTGAAAAAGTAGTAAGGTCTAATTAACGACCCCTACTTAGAATACTATAAATAAAAAACGTGGTCCAACAGAACAACCCTTCATCCCTCTCCCTGTTCCACTGCGTCAAAACACACTCATAAATATCAACCAGGGGGTAGGGGGTAGAGGGGTGAAGGAGTGAGGGGGGTTGTCTCTGGACACTGACAGAGATTGTATATTTAGGTACTAGTGTACGCCCGCGGCTTCGCTCGCATTATTTTAGGATAAAAAGTACCCTAATACACGACTAAGACCTCACACTACCTACATAGCAAACATCTTGATGATACGTTCAACTGTTTTTGCGTGATAAGCGTTAATAATAAACAGACAACATTTCTAGGAATTGTTGGGACGTGTTCTGATCGAAGTAAAATCGATTCGAGGTATCTCCAATTTTTTAAGCTCTTATATGTTCGGACTTTTGACCCTCTTCAGCTTTATTATACGTATAGATGGATAGAGGTATTTAACTCTTTTTAAACCCTGTCCGGGAAGGAGGAAAACGTAATTTTGGGTATGTAGTAGTTATTTGTATGTTCACCTGTAAAATTGCTAACTAGCTGATGGAATGAATTCGAAGATCAAAATAAATAAAAAATGCAACCTCAAATCCTCCAAAAACATATTTTTCTGTTAAGAAACCGTAATTAATTAGATTTACCCAAAGAGTAACTATCTATACTTAAACTTAATTAATTACGTCGTAAAAGAATTTGTTTTAACGTCGCACTAAATACTAGCGTGCGTAATTAAATAAAAACAGAATCATCTTTATGCATAATAGCTGGTGCGCGCGACTTCGTTCGGCTGGAATAGAATATTACCATAAAAACGGTTCTAGTGAGTTAATCTTAAAAGACAGGCATATGCTGTTGCGGCCATTTTGTTATATCATTTCAAGAGAAATAATTCTTTCATACACATTTTTTTGATATCTTGAACCGCAGCGCACGCAACGGAAGTCCTCAAAGATGAATAATTTTCCTCGTTTTTCCCACATTTTCCATTGTTTCTTCGCTCCTATTTGTTGCAGCGTGATGTTATATAGCCTAAAGCCTTCCTCGATAAATGGTCTATTCAACACAAAAAGATTTTTTCAATTCGCTCCAGTAGTTCCTGAGATTAGCGCGTTCAAACAAACAAACAAACTCTTCAGCTTTATAATATTATATATAGTATAGTATAGATAATAAATTTCAACGGTACTAATCCTCGAAATTCTAGTTTTATAAAGTTAGATGGACGTTAGCTTCAGACCACTTTCCCACGCCAAATTGTACGTAGACATTGTTATGAATTATTACATAATTAGATATTATCTTTCCTGATGATGCGTCATAGCAGGATATACTAAATTGCCTCAACGTTGATTGTACGGACGGCAAAACTTTGGAACACCTTACCAGGCACTGTTTCCTGCAAATTATAATCCAGGGGGTCTTCAAATCTAGAGTAAATAGGTTCATATGCAGATAGATCACATATGCAGATAATAAGATGTCACCTTTTGCTCCTGGCACAGTATCTTCTAGGTAAGCGTGTAACGCTCTAGGCTGCAGCAATTTTTAACATCCGGCAGGCTGCAGTCAAACGTAAACATATCCTGCGTGAAAAATAATTATTGAGAATAATCAATAAAAATAAAGACAGGAACGGCAAAACTGATTTTGGTAAAACATACTTACTTACTTACTTTAGCTGGCGCTGCGACCCAACTGGATCCTGGCCTCCGATAAGTACTAAATGGCGCCACTGTCCGCGATCTTGAGCAAGACCCTCCCACTGGGTCACTTGCAGCTTGCGGAGGTCCGCCTCCACCTGATCCTTCCAGCGATACTTAGGACGCCCCACCGGCCTCTTACCACACGGTCGCCCCAAGTACGCGCGCCTTACTGCCCGATCCTGCCCCATTCTCTCGCATGGCCGAGCCAGCGAAGTCTCTGTGCACTTATCTCGCCTATAATATTGGGCTCAGCCACTAGCTCTTCTACTCCCTAGCTTTCACTAGCTTTCTTTGGTAAAACATAGCCACATCATTTTAAACCGACTCCAAAATAAGGAGGTTCTCAATTCTTCGGATTATTGTTTTTTTTAATCATTTATCTGTTACACAATACAAACTAGATCAAAATCTATTAAAAAAATACGAAACCAGTAAAATTTATAATAAGTTAATTTAAGGACATATTCTCTTTTGTGTGCCATAATAAATACATATTAGTCCGTTTTGGAGTTACATTATCATAGACAAATACATACATAATATATTCTTCAACCGTATGATAAAAATAAAAAACAAAATACATAACTTACTGAGTAGTTACTTCATAAAAGGTATATTCAATGCAACAGCCATAGAATTTCATTGTTCTTAAGAAGAGGCACCTACGTGAGTAAGGCATTCAAGACAATGACCTCTATTTCCATTGTAACAAATATAATTATCATGTTTAAACTGTCAACTAGTGACGGTATATTTGAATAAATAATGCTAATCGCGAGTGATTTAGGCTAAAACATTGTTCTAAATCCTTTACATACAAGTGTTAATTTTAATATGGATTATTACATAATTAAATTGAAAATTTAAATCAAATTAATTTTATTGTTATGGATACCTATTTTCAGATGAAATACTGTGAATTCCATGTGAAATAACATAACACTTGTGTTCTTTTGTTATTGGTGTTCAATAAAGTATTTAGAGTTGAATTTAATTGAAATTAGAGATTATTTTCTCTTTATTGATGCTTTTAAAGAACAATAACTATGGCAGTGGAGTGGTTTCTTTATGCTTGTGGTGCGTGGTGTTCCTGGGTGGCGGCGGCTGATACTCCTTCCACGCCGTCTCGGGGAAGGCGATGGTGTTGACGTAGCAGCACACCATGTCCCCGCGGTAGCACACCCTGGAGATGTACAGCACCTCGCGGCCCGTGCACTGCGCGCGGGGGATGCACGTGCCTTTCTTCTCTACGCACGACGGGTCTGGAATAAATTTAGTCAATTGTAGCAAGAGTCAAAATTAATTAGCTAATATATCACATTACACTGAGAAATAACTTTCATTTCCGCTTAATTAAACTATTTTTTAATATAGCCGGTCTTTTCTGCTTTTTTCATCAAATAATGACAACTAGGTACAGAAGAGAGTGTGTGCTGAGACTAAGTAAATGACGTGTTTGCTTTACAATCTAACGGCCGTCTCCAAACCTGACCATACACCAAATACATGTTTTTCATATAGGTATGTGTGGATATGGGCACACAAGGTGGAGCGAGGACATCATGAAGATAGCAGGGAACAGGTGGAGACGAGAAGCACAAAGTCGGGCTGAGTGGCGTGCCTTGGGAGAGGCCTATGTCCAGAAGTGGACGACAGTGGGCTGATGATGATGATGATGATGTGTGGATATGCACCATTAATTCTGCAGGGGAGTGTTGACCCTCAGTGATGAGGAATTCGGTGCGAGGAGAAGAAATGCAATACTCATCATTTTTCGCGAGGAGGAAACCTTCATTGATTGACCATTTAGCCAATATTCAAGACGATACTTACGAACATTCGCAGCATAGAAGACCTCTTTCGCTCGCTCCGACAGTTCATAGTAGGCGTGGTGTCGGAACAAAACCCGGTAAGGATACTTCGTGGTCGCCTTAGTCCTGTTCCTCCTTTTCTTCACCTGAGCGCAGACTAAACATAGAAATGAACAAATCAGGAATAATATTAACGTCTTTTTGGACAACATTGCAAAAAATATGACGAAGAATATGACGCAAATTTAGAACTAGACCGAACAAAAAAATATAATGAAATCAAAATACTAGTTTAGTTTCAGAATAGTCACAATAAAAAGACCTATGAATAGACAATCATAAAAATCAGCGACTTAAGGACTAATTAAGGACGTATTTTAAGTGTGATTAGAGCTATAATTAGATTTTGATGCCATTACTTTATGCCCAATTAGCTGTTGTAATTAATTATGTACGTACTAAGTAATATATAATGGATATGACTGAATTGGTAAGCAAATGCAAATTTATTAAAAAAATGGATATATCGTGAGGAGGCTATCGACCAGGACATATGGAGGGAATTGGGGGAGACTTTTGCCCAGGAGTGGGATAATATAGGTTAACAAAAAATCGGATACATAAATCTTGCTTACTACACGGTATAACCAAACGGTATAGGCCAAAGTTTACAACAAGCTGCAGGATGTAAAACACCACTGTAGTCTTATTTGTTGCACGTTTGCCTAGAAGAAACCTATTGACATATCAGGTGTAGGTGCAAGTACTAAGTAGCACTTCATGAGTCGGATGACACGTTAAATTGTAGGTCCCGGCTGTTTGTCTAGTATGGCAGTCGTGAGGCCATGTCAGAGACCATTAGGGCGGTTTGAAAACTCTCGACACCAGAATTGGCCACTCTCATTCGATAAGAAGAAGAAGTAGCATTTTTAATCTATACTTATTATTATTAATTGGGCCGGTACAATGAGCCCGATGCTGATATCATCCTTGGAGTTGTTCAAATGTTAAGTATGCACGTGTACGTCGCACATACTCGTATACCTAATGATGTGGTAGTAGACAACATAAATTACAAAGTTACGACACGTCTAATAAATCAAGCATTTGGCATTTGCTAAAATCTTTTAATTATTACCAAATTATTAGCTCTTTTTAACCGACTTTCAAAAAAAGGAGGTTATCAATTAACAAGTCTCAAGTTTAGAATGTATTTATAACTAACTAGTGGACTCCTGCGGCTACGCACGCATTATTGCCAGATAAAAAGTAGCCTATTACTACCTTCATACTAAAAATCATGATATTCAGCTGCTTTTGCGTTACGAGCGTTTAAATAAACAGACAAAAATCGAAAAACTGCTTACACGGATTTAAGGTATACCCAAACTTTTTTTTTCTAATATCCTCGATGTTCAGATTTTTTATCCTCTTTAGCTTTATTATATTTTATTATGTATAGCTTAGCTGACCAAACAATGTCTCTCATTAGAAGTAATTATGGTTTAATTGTTTTCAGAGTTTTATTCATTGAGCTATAATGTACTATAGCTCAATGGTTTTATTACACTTTGTATGAGCTACGTTATTATAATGCTTTCAAAGATACAATGTTAATGTTGCTCATTATTTTAAATCTCACTGTAAAGTCCTGGGAACTACATTTGTTACTAAGTACTAAATTTAATGAGAAACAATACTTTTTTAATTAAAATCTCAATTTTAATTATAATCAAATTCCTTAAACAAATAAACCATTTATTAGTCACATGTTCATATTACAAATCAAACATTGAAAAATGTTGAATCTTATTGTATAGAAGTATATTCAGCTATGTCAACTTGGTCTACTATTTTTTTAACCGACGCGACGTCTTCAAAAAAAGGGAAATTATGATTATCAATCGGCCATGCGTATCAGGTTTCTTTTTTATTATTATCTTGTGGGGTTTTCAACGTTTATTGTATCTCATAAGTTTGAGGCTTGTATTTTTTGTCGGATTTCGCGAACGAGTATTAAACGTACTATTAACTACACAAGTAGAATCTCATAAGAATTTACTTAATACGTACTGTAGTCCGTATAAAATTCTTAAACATGCTCTTGAGTTGTACATATATATTTTTTCTTCCTTTTCTTATTTATTCCTTCTTTCTTTCTTACTCCCTACGATGAGCACACACACACACACACACACACACACACATATTATTATGATGTTGATTAAAACATAAATAGTCACGTATTTTTCTAAGCTGTCGCCAGTCTGTCCCAGTGTGAAATATGACAGTGTTCTAGATGATTCTACTTACATCTAAATTAGTAAGTCCGTGAGTAGAAATTACAAATGTAGTAAAAGTAACAGGCACGCTCCGTAAATAACGGCCTTCTCGTGCTAGGAGGTAGGAAAACCAGGACAAAACATAATCGTGTATGGACTATGTGAAGTACACACCCTATACCAATGACTTATTTTCAAGTAGTGAACATTTTCACTCGCTTAGCGGTGAAGGAAAACATCGTGAGGTTACCGACATGTTTGAGGGCCACAATATGCGAGGACTTGTGTCTTCCGTGGGCCAATTCCAATAACCTGGGCGCCCACCACGATGTACATATCTGCCCAAATCTAAATCTAAGGAAAACACTCCTAAACTGCCTAATTGATCGAGTATTTACTATAGTATTATTTAAAATCAGCATCATCTACGTCACCTCCTAATATTCCTTCTCCCTCACTCACGCACGATGAGTTAGTACGTTACTTACGCTTTACGAGGGTGCGACTTGTCGTAAAACTTTTACACCCGCACTGAACATTAGTCGCACCTCGGTGACGGAGTCGGTACCTTATTAGGGATATATTCATCTTGGAATAGGTTTAGTGCTCTACTATATGCGATACAAGCGAGTGTAGCTCAGCGGTTCCAGTGTCTACTTTTCATCCAGACACACCCTGGTTCGAATCCGCCCCTTCGCCAATGACTTATATTTTCAAGTTATGTGTGGATTTACACTCGCTTAGCGATGAAGGAAAACATCGTAAGGAAACCGACATGTTTGAGGACCACAATATCCGAGGACATGTGTCTTCCGTGGAAGGAACTGGGCGCCCACCACGATGTATCTGCACAAGAGAACTCATAGTAACGAGTAAATAGATTAGAAACACATGGCTAGCAATAACAATCTTTGATATTAAGTTATTGCTTTGAATGCCTCATTAAAACCTGCGTAATACATTTACTCTGTGGTAACACCACCTGAACTAATAACTAATTTTATTCAACCAATAAATTTAAACTCGTGATAAATTCAAAACTAAATTTATTACCCAAAAAAAGAATTTATGGCAAATTGCGTGTCAACAAATATTGAAAAAGGTGTAAATACGAATAACTTAATAATATTATTACTTTCTACCTTTGTATTCAGATCTGCGAGTTGGTTGCCTAAAAGAGATTAGCTGTTTAGCGATAAGATAATTTCAATCATTGACACATTGGAAGAACACTGGATACTGCAACACAGGGAATCCTAAAGCAGTAGACAGGACCCCAATTTCCATTTTCTATTTGAACTGGAATAATTTAGATACTTTTATATAATGTAAAAATGATTTTAAGAATTTGTGTGTCCAATAAACATTTTTTATTTTTTATTTTTAATTAAGATCGGCAATTAGGACGCACATTTTATGTTTTACGTCTCTGTACCTACATAAATTTAAGGTGATGACCAACGCTTCTGGAGATTCACAACCAATTATCCAGATTGGTGGTGAAAAGTTAGAAGTAGTGGAACAATACACTTACCTTGGACACTGTTTGTCCTTTGGCAGAGAGCATAAACACAAGGAGATCAAAAGACGAATCCAACTCGGATGGGCGGCATTTAGCAAACTAAGCGATATTTTTAAAGACCGTAAAATGCCTCAATGCTTGAAGACACGACTCTACAACCAATGTGTTCTGCCCACAATGACGTATGCTG
The DNA here is from genome assembly GCA_927399415.1 of Macaria notata. Lineage (NCBI taxonomy): Eukaryota > Metazoa > Arthropoda > Insecta > Lepidoptera > Geometridae > Macaria > Macaria notata. The sequence goes on from OV656751.1 coordinate 292,510, forward strand.
CCAAAACATGGACGCTCACCAAGGAAACCATCGAAAAGATGAGAGTCGCACAAAGAGCAATGGAACGGTGCATGTTAGGCATTACGTTACGCGACAGGGTTCGTAATACTGAGATCCGAAAACGTACGAAGGTGGAAGACATCGGGTCTCGTATTACGAAACTCAAGTGGCGATGGGCTGGACACTTGGCGAGACGTACTGACGGCAGATGGAGCAAAGCAATAACTGAATGGTACCCACGGCTAGGTAAGCGAAGTGTAGGAAGACCTGTGCAACGGTGGCTGGATGATGTAAGAAAGTTAGAAGGAAACATCTGGGCAAGAACAGCGCAAGACAGGGAGTATTGGCGTAAGAGGGTGGAGGCCTATGCCCTGCAGTGGGTCCCATTAGGCTGATGATGATGATGATGATGATGACCTACATAAAAAGCAACTTATTAAGATACGTATTCAGTATTGTTTTTTTAAGTAAAACTTATGTTATTGTTAATACAGGGCTAGTATTAAGTAACGCATAACCTAAGTTTAAATTTTTAAATACTTATTTCAAAAGCTATAAACTTTGTTTTTTAGCTTTGAAAATTCTTGAATAAAGTCTGTTCTCCATACATTAATTAGGTCAGAGGCCGTTGAACCTTTAATCAGCTGATTTTTTACGAATTTTCAAAAGATGTAAAATAAAAAGTGGACGCTTTTGGAGCACTAAAAGTAATGTTATAGGAATTATGTTTTAGACGAGATTTTATAATATGATGCATACTGTGCTTACCTTAGGTAGTTTTATGTATTCAATTTATGACATGAATAAAAAAAATTATCTCTATGTGCTGAGGTCCCAGTACCGCAGTAACCCTGTATTTAATTAAACAGTACTTCGATTGCGCATTGTTCTGTTCCTTTGGTATGCAAATTATATTAAAAGTACATGTTCGCAACAAAGTAAGAAATAAGATCTTAACCGACTTCATAAATAAGAGTATGTAAGTTCGACATATATTTACATACACTTTCTCTCTTGAGTCGTATTTCCTCATAACTGAGGGTCGCGACTCTCCAGAAGAATTAATTCGCTAGGGGAGTTCTCTTGTGCACATCGTGGTGGGCGCCCAGCTCCTTCCCCGGAAGACACATGTCCTTGTGGTCCTTAAATATATTATACACATTCAAACCAATTTTATAGTATAACGAAAATAATATGTAAAAAACTTTCGTTTTTCTATAAGTTGTCATAATATACCCAAATATAGTATAATTTTAATGTAAATATAAGAAACTAAATCTGTTTCATGTCTACATAATTTTAGTACAGGGTGGTACAGGTTAAAATATGTTTTAGATTGTGCTACCTTTTAATTTTTACTGGGGCGTACAGACGCGCGTAAAGACCTAGAGGCATAAAAGTCGGTTGTTGTTTTTGTTTTCAAATAAGCAACATGTTATATTAATATTCGCTTCTCAGCCGTAGTTTAATGCCACTTCCTCTACGAGAAGACCTCAAACTGATTTTAATTTAATCAAGCTTCCACTAACCTCGAATAGTAACGTATCGTATCGTATAGATAAATTATTGGAATAAAGATAATTACTTATATTAAGCGAACGAACTCCTTGCGAAACGACTGTGTTGATTTTATCTGTGTAAATAAGGATCTAATTTGAAAAATATTTTTAAATTCGGATGTATAAACTCTTTTCTCGTGCGATTTAAAACTTTTTTGTAACAGTTACAATTTTAAATGTCATAAAATTTTGTTTTGATTGCGTTTTTTCGGCGCGATTAGAAACTTTTTTGTGACAGTTTGATTTATAACTTTTTTTGTTGCTGTAAATAAAAACAAAAGAAAAGATGTGGCATACAGCATTAATGTTCACGTTGTTGTCGGTGTTCTTGTGGTTTTTGAAGAAGATATCGAGCAGTGAACCGAATGCAGTGAAATACCACTTTATGTTTTGTATTTATTATTTGGTGACGTCAGTGTTCGCTGCACTCTCGTGGCCATTCTTCTTGCTGAGGCCTGTGAATGTATTGAATGCCAAGTAAGTTCGATTTGTTATCTATACCTACATAATAAAGCTGAAGTGTCAAAAATCTGAACATAAAGGATATTTAAAAAAATATTTGAGTATAATTTAATTCGATAATAAAGCACGTTTTATATTTTATGTCTGTTTATATGTTTATTTAAGCGCTCATCTCGCAAAACGCCTGAACAGATCATCATGATTTTGGTATGTACATACGTCTTAGGAGTATCATAGGCTACTTTTTATCAATAATAAAAAAAAAATTGAACTAAAACTAATTAACAAAATTGTAGCTTATGTTAGATCAGCGCATGCAGAGCCTTAATTCAGGTTTTTTTGGTTTATGTCAAAAATGTAAAAAGAAAAGTCACTTTTTTACTGACGAATGTAAGAGTAGTTACCTCTCTCTCTCTCTTGAGTCGTAATTCCTCATGATTGAGAGTCGTGACTCCCCCGCAGAATTAATTCGTTAGGGAATTCTCTTGGGCAGATACATCGTGATGGGTGCCCAGGCCTTCCACGGAAGACTATATCCTCGGATATTGTGGTCCTCAAACAAGTCGGTTTCCTCACGATGTTTTCTTTCACCGCCAAGCGAGTGCAAACAGTGAGAGTAGTTACCTAAATCGAGTCATTTATGAACTAAAATGAATAATTCTTATAAATCTATGCCTAAGCTTAGGCCTTATTTTAATCGATCAATCACAATTGCAAATTCCTACATAATGATAACATTACGGCGAATTTAGCTAATTGGCTAATTAACATTTGCTATCCTGAAAATATGCCCCACGATAACAAATAGATACAGTATCGAAGTTATCTATATCGACTCACGTTGAAACAAGCACGCTGATTATTTGAAACTAATAATATTGATAAAGTCATCCCCCCTTTACAACCACTTTTCTTTGAGTCGTACTTCCTCATGACTGAGGGTCGTGAGTCGTGACTCTCCCACAGAATTAATTCGTTAGGGGAGTTCTCTTGGGCAGATACATCGTGGAGGGCGCCCAGGTCCTTCCACGGAAGACGCATGTCCTCGGATATTGTTGTCCTCATACATGTCGGTTTCCTCACGATGTTTTCCTTCATCGCTAAGCGAGAACAAATGTAACTTATATAACTTGATTTTTTTCTATTTGATTGTATGTACGTTTGTGATAATTGTTACAAATTGAGTAGTGATTTAAATTTGAATATTATTATGATGATTTCTGCTCTGTTAGCTTAGTTGGTAGTGGCTCTGCCTTCTAATCAAGGGGCGTGGGTTCAATTCCCGCATAACACAAGTAATTATGAATATTCAAATGTGCAATTACTTGTGTTGAGTCTGGTCGTATTCTATGTATTTACAAAATAAAAGTATATATGTATTATATCCGTTACCTAGTGCCCATGATACAAAGCGTTAGCTTAGTATGGGGCTAGATGGCGCTGTGTGATATGTATGTCCCGATATACTTAGATATTTATTTTATTTTTTATTTATGCTCTATTTATTTATTTAGGTTACACGTGTGCCAAATTTTATGTTTGTCAATGAAGTAGGCTTTTTCGATAGCTATAAGAGATATCGCTATGATTACTTTAATATCAATCTTGTAGGTATTGCTATGTGCGATGCCCTTGATATGGATTGAAATTTATCAACACCGGTGTTGGCTACTCCTTAAAAACCTATTAACTCAGCATAATACCGGTAGCATCGAGTATTATGCATAGTATCATCGCCATCGTAGCTATATTCGAGAGTAAACCGGTTTCTTCTAGGCAAGCGCGCTAGATCGTAGATTACAACGTTGCTTAACATCAGGCGAGTTGTAGTCAAGCGTGAGCCGATCACATGTAAAAAGCATAATTTATCTTTTTGTTACATGAGATAGGCTCACGCTTGACTACAACTTGCCTGATGTTAAACAACGTTATAATCTACGACCTAGCGCGCTTGCTAGAAGAAACCGGTTTACTAGCGAATATAGCTACGATGATACTATGCAGCTAAGGGCAGCGTGCCCTTGCCCATAATTAGGTTATATAATAAATAAATGAAACAGTTGATTAAATCATATCCTGCAAATATTATGTCCTGCCAATATTATACAAATCTATTTATTACGGCGTCACATACTAACATATTGACATTTATAAAGGTTTTATTACGTCTTTATTATTTCTGCTAAATTAACATAAATGTTTATGCCGAAGGCGAACATGATTGTCAAATTGAATTATGTAAGACTAGTAAATGCTCCAGGCCTTCACCCGCAGAGATATTTCTCAGAGGACTCTTAGCTACCTTTTTACTCTATCTTGAGTCGTAGGTATTTCCTCATGACTGAGGGTCGTGACCCTCCCGCACACTTAATTCGTAACGGGAGTTCTCTTGTGCAGATACATCGTGGTGGGCGCCCAGTTCCTTCCACGGAAGACACATGTCCTTGGATATTGTGGTCCTCAAACATGTCGGTTTCCTCACGATGTTTTCCTTCGCCGTTAAGCGAGTGCAAATACACACATTACTAGAAAATACAAGTCATTGGTGTAGGGCTGAACTCGAACCAGGGTGCGTCTGGATGAGAAACAGACACTGGAACCGCTGAGCCACACCCGCTTTACTAGGAAACTATAATTTGGAAAAATTAAACTAACTTCATAGACTTTAGACCTTATATCGAAAACAGCTCATCAGATTTTGATACAACTTGCACTGAAAAATTTCAGAAAGGTACATTAAATTTTAGAAATCTGCCGGCAATTCTATTTTGGCTGAACTTCTATTTTGTGTCGGGAGTAGAAATAGTTTTATATTAGTTTACCTGTTTTGGAAGTACTATGCTACTATACATAGATTTACACACTTGGATATAATAAAGAAGTCTGACAACTTACAATGGTCATCTTTTTGTGTCTGCACTGAATCATATGCTTAAAGTAATTTTAATGCACCCAGGTGTTTAAAGTTTACTAAAATTGTATTTAATACACCTAACCTTAAGTAAACGTCAGAGTAGAAGCTCCCATTGGGAAATCTGATCACTGTCTGATTCGCTCCGAGGTTCCAACAATAGACCAACCTAACCGTCCCTCCGGGAAACGCTTGGTCTGGCACTACTCAGCTGCAGACTGGGATGGCCTTCGTGAATTCTACTCTTCTTACCCGTGGAAGCAATTGTGTTTCTCGTCAGACGATCTAGACGTATGTGCTGAATCTGTGGCTGACGTTGTGCTCCAAGGAATGGAATGTTTTATTCCTAATTCCCAAGTACGTATAGGTGGGCGCAGTAGACCATGGTTTAACAAATCATGTGCCACAGCTGTTAAGGCAAAACAAAAAGCCTTCGAAGCCTGGTCGGATGCACAGACGTCGAAAAGTCCAGAGTGTAGTGCACTCAAGAAGAAATATAATGCTGCTTCCCGATCCAGCAAGAGGGTATTTGCTAGTGCGAGGTATGTACACATTAGTAAAATTGATGATCAGCTAGCCGGATACCCATCTGGCAGTAGAGCGTTCTGGTCCCTTGCAAAAGCAGCTGAGGGAAATTTCTGCAGATCATCCTTACCAGCGCTTCGTAAGCCGGATGATAGTTTGGCCCACAGTGCGAAGGAGAAGGCAGATCTCCTTGGTTCCTTGTTCGCCTCCAACTCGACACTTGAAGATGGAAACTCAACGCCACCCGTACTGCCGCGTTGTGAAAGTTCCATGCCTGATGTACGCATAACTCAATGTGCGGTACGCAAGGAGCTGTTTTCCCTCGATGTGCGTAAATCGAGTGGGCCAGATGAAATTCCGGCTATCGTCCTCAAGAAGTGCTGTCCAGAGTTAGCTCCAACGTCTTAACGCGTCTATTTCGTCTCTCTTACGCCACGGGCCTTGTTCCATCGGCCTGGAAAGTTGCACTTGTCCACCCTATCCCTAAAAAAGGTGATCGTACGAATCCGTCTAACTATCGCCCTATAGCTATTACATCCCTTCTCTCCAAAGTAATGGAAAGGATTGTCAATTCGCAGTTGCTTGGATATCTAGAGGAGCACCAGCTGATTAGTGACCATCAATACGGCTTCCGTCATGGACGCTCAGCTGGTGATCTTCTAGTTTACCTAACGCATCGATGGGCAGAGGCAATTGAGAGTAGGGGTGAAGCACTGGCCATTAGTTTAGACATCGCGAAAGCTTTTGATAGGGTGTGGCACAAAGCACTTCTAGCCAAACTTCCCTCGTACGGACTACCTAACGGCCTGTGCACGTGGGTGTCAAGCTTCCTATCTGGTCGTACTATTAGTGTTGTAGTCGACGGATCACGTTCCGAAGCTAAGCCGATCAATGCTGGGGTCCCGCAGGGTTCCGTGCTGTCTCCTACGCTATTCATTCTGCATATCAATGATATGTTGCAGATTAGTAATATTCATTGTTATGCAGATGATAGTACGGGTGACGCATGTTACCGTGGACGTGTAAACCACAAGCGCTCAGAGGTTGAAGAGAGCAGATGCAAGCTTGTGTCTGACATTGAGTCATCCCTGGAGAAAGTCTCTCACTGGGGTGATATAAACTTAGTCAATTTTAACCCATCTAAGACACAAGTGTGTGCATTCACCGCTAAGAAAACACCTTTTGTTGTAGCGCCACGTTTTCAAGGTGTTTCCCTCACGGTATCCAAGAACTTGGAAATCCTTGGGATGGATATATCGAGCGAGGTCCAATTTAGGGGACACATCGAGGCTAAGGCAAAATTAGCCTCTAAAAAACTCGGTGTACTTAACAAGGCGAAACGTTACTTCACGTCGGGTCAACGGCTTCTACTTTATAAAGCACAAGTGCGCCCTCACGTGGAGTACTGTTCGCACTTGTGGAATGGTGCACCGAAATATCAACTAGATCCCCTAGATTCTATGCAGCGGAGAGCCGTCCGAATTGTCCATGATCCCAAGCTGACAAAAAAGTTGGAGCCGTTGAGTCTCCGTAGGGATGTGGGATCCCTCTGTATCTTTTATAGGCTCTTTTTTGGGGAGTGTTCTAAAGAGCTTTTTAATTTAATTCCGGCAAATCATTTCCATCACCGGACTGCTCGGCACCGTGAAAGAGCTCATCCTCACATCTTGCAAAATTGGAGCTCCCACACAGTCCGTTTCATGCGCTCGTTTCTTCCGCGAACTTGCAAGATGTGGAACGATCTTCCCCCTGAGGTCTTTCCACGGAGCTACAATATGGGGAGATTTAAAAAGGGTATTCACAAACACCTCTCTAAGCTGGCAAAGTCCTGCAGCACCTCTGGAGTTGCAAGTGTCCATAGGCGACGATGATTGCTTACCATCAGGCAGATCGTCTGCCTTTTTGCCACTTTTTTTTTATAAAAAAAAAAAAAAAAAAAAAAAAAAAAACGTAGCGGCATATCCTCAAGAATTATTTACAAAAAAACGAAATATAATTGATTACCTTGCAAGATGACTTGGGGCGGGTTTGGGATATAAAACTTGTATGTACATTTGTTTATGTTGTTTTTTCTAATTTTGTTTGTTTTATGTTGCAATAAATGTCATTTAATCTTATTTTTCCTTTTTGTTAAATGGGAGCGTGAGCCAATGCTCACGCTTGACTACAATTCACCAGATGACAAGCAACGTTGGATCTAATATTCTACGATCTTGCGCGCTTACCTAGAAGAAACCTTGTGTACCTATCCATTTTTCCTACTTTCCTCTCATATTTTATTACACCTCACTTTTGTTCTTATTCAGTTAATGTCTATGTTTTAAACTTATTCAAACTATTTTTTATTTTAGCATCACGGTGAGTTTGATCTCGTACGTCGTAAATAAGATCTACGACATCAAGTGGGTTCTCAGGAATGGGGAGATCTTGTCTGAAGAACGCGGAGCCGTCATCGTCTCCAACCATCAACTCACTCTGGATATACTGGGTATGTTCCTCCTTGAGTCGTATTCCTCGAATGAGAGTGGATTACTCTGGTGTCGAGAGTTTATCAAGGCGCGCTGAAGGCCATTGGCATGGCTTAGCGACTATATACTATATTCCTCATTATTGAGGGTCATGACTCCTGCGCAGATATTAATTCTGCTGATAGTATGCGTGAACAAGTTTTTTTCTTGGCAAGCTACATCTTCGGTTACAGCAGAGCTTAACAGCTGGCGAGCTGTGGCTACTTAAGCATATTACGCGTTGGAAAGAAACGGATCACAACTTTATTGTTTATCAAAATTTTTTTGGAAAACAGGAGTCACTGTTTGTTTACCATTACCTACTAAACTTATGAAATTTGCATAATTCTAGGTATGTTCACAATCTGGGGCACGGTTGGCAAGATCGCCGCGATAGCCAAGAAGCAGCTATTCTACGTGTTGCCATTCGGGCTGAGCGCCTACCTGGCGGGGGTCGTGTTCATAGACAGGAACAACCCCAAGACTGCCTACCAACAGCTGCAGAAGACCTCAGATGTTATGGTCAAGAATAAGGTAAGATAATCCTTTTGTTACTGAATAGGCAGGCATTTGACCATCAAGTTACTTAAAGTAATATTATGTACAAGCACAGAAATCAAAATAAACCTGTTTATTTAGATTTCTGTGTGTACAAGAGATACAGTGGTCTAAGGATCCTAGATCTTTTCCTGTACTGGAATATACCAGTACTGTACTGGAAAGGATCTAGCACTCAAACGAAGATGTCGGAACACACTCTTGGAACATTAAATTTCAGATAGCAAAATATAGGCGACCCACATAGTCTTTGGCAATAACACTACGATTTTGAATAATAATATTTAGCATGAAGTAAGTACGAAACTAACAAACTAACAATCAGGAGTAGTTAAATAAAATTATTATTTTGTAGTAGCCGCTATATCCATCGCTAAGGTATTGTGACAGTGTCGTAGGCAACTTTTTCTCCCACACAATGCTTTAGAGTTGTCCTAGCTCTAACTAAACTAATGAACATCTCTTCTTCCAGACGAAGATCTGGCTGTTCCCCGAGGGCACCAGGAACAAGGACTACACCAAGCTGCTCCCGTTCAAGCGAGGAGCGTTCAAGGTAGCCGTGGCCGCCCAGGTGCCCATCATCCCCGTCGTCTACTCGCCCTACTACTTCATTAACGCTGCTAAGCATATCTTCTCTAAAGGTAGGTGTTATTGAGTTATCGATGAGGCTAATTCTATAGCAAACTTATTTTCTTCAAAAGTATCTAAAAACATATATTCAGGAATCATCACGGAACTAAAACGCATTAGTAAAAGTTGCATCCTCCCTCCCTTCAAAAATGGCATTTTCAAAAAAATTCAGCCCGAACTGTCCAGTGGTTTGAGCTGTGTGTTGATAGATCACTATGTCAGTCAGGGTCAGTCTAAACAAATGTTGCTACAGGCAAAAATTATCTTGTGTCCTAACTTTTTCCAGGTCACATAATAATCCAGGCGCTGGAGCCAATCCCGACAGTGGGTCTGACAGACGCCGACATCCCGGCGCTGGTGGACAAGGTTCACGCGCGCATGTCGGCCGTCTACAAGGAGCTCTCCAAGGAGGTGCTCACGGACTTGCCTGCTAACTACCCCTATACTAACATAGGATAGAATGTTGGGTTTTGAATGATATACTTATTTGAAAACTAGTGGACGCACGCGGCTTCGCTCGCGTTTTTTTAGGATACAAAGTAGCCTATGACACTCCTAAGACCTCATCCTACCTACATACCAAAAGAAGATTCCTTCAGCCGTTTTGGCGTGATGGGCGTTTAAATAAACAGACAAAATGTCTATAAATTGTTGAAACGTGTTCTGTTATCAATTCTAAGTATCTCCAAAAATTTTATTTTTCTTCATCTTTAATGTTCCGACTTTCAACCCCTTCAGCTTTATTAAATGTATAGATTTATGTATAGATAGGTTTTTAATTACATGTTTATTTATTTGTATTATGTATACGATACCACAATCTTGTATGCGGATTTAGTCAATTGTACTAATATATTCATAGTGTAGGCTGTGAAAAAATATTACTAGCCATTTTACGAGTATGTACCTATTAGTGAAACTAGTTTTTAGTTAGTTATATATAGATTAATATCGTACTTAGATATTTTATAAGTTCACTTGCTCAATATGTAGGCAGGTCTTGTATGTTTTTGTACCTTCTGGTTTATTTTGTAACTGTTTTATTCGATAATTCTTGATTAGGAATTTGACACATCAGTTCTGTTTTGTTTGAGGACAGGATAGTTCAAATATATATTATGAGGGTTACTTTGGGCAGAATGATGTGGAAATAAAAAATGTTAAGAAATTTAATTTAAGACTTTGGGGCCGTGGGGTCCGGGAGCCCATACTATTTTCCAAAACCTCTCGGAGCGCTTGGTTGACGCGACGCGTGACCAAAATGCTGGCCTTTTTCTGGCTCAACGTATCAGCATTGCCATCTACGCTGCCCTCTGGTAGTGGGCTGGAGCACTTAGATTATCTTTAGGCTTTTCTAAAGATTTTCTAAGTGCCCCTTTTTGTAGTAGTTAGAAGTAGTATGTTTAGTTTTCCTTCACTTGTTTTTATATTTTATTATTGTAAATAAATGTTATCAAATTAAAAAAAAAAAAACTTATTTTAGGTTATTACCTAATATAACAGTATGTTTAACAATAAACGTTATTCATTGAGTCATTGAAGCTGTCGTTTTATTGCTCTGTGTATTTTTATTCCTTTTTACACTTACGACTGTAAGTGGCATTTAATCACTAGGTCACCTGAAGAACCCGCACAACACATAGTGTATTAGAAATATATGCAATGACAAAGCACAAATGCAAAGTCACTCTGACCAACTGGCTTCTTACCCTCGACTACGACGCAACGGAAAATCTTTTTGTAATTGAAAAATAGGACCTTTTTTTTCATGCACATTCTATCTTCTTACACACACATACAAAGACACTATTGTCCCACTCTCTACGACAGTAAAAAACACACACACAAACAGACTCAGACATTAAATCTCTAATTCATACTTCTACACACATCAACATTCAATTTATACTATAAAACACACACACACCTAAATATGAACCTTAAAAAATGTATTTGTAATATAATCTTATAATAAGTTAGATGGCGTCAGCGGCGACCACTATCCATTTATTTTTAGTTACTAAGTTACTCTGTACCGATGTCCGAAAAGAGGCCTTGCAGCCTTAAAGAGACATCGTACTGTGTAGGTGTTTACACTTTGATAAAAAAATACGTAATACTTGTAAGTCTTTGTTTCGATCCTTGGGGAAGATCTCCAGTATCCGACACACAAGCTTCAGCTTAGTTCGGGGCTGAGGGTCTGCCTCCGGGATGGATCCACTGATGTTTCATGAACATATTATTTTTTGTATCACCTGCACATTGTTTTATGTAAACTTAAAGAAATAAAGATTTTTGTATTTTTTTTTTTGTACAAGCGACACTTTAGTTGAAGGTGGAGCATACATGTAATAAAGAATATAAACTTAAAATGGTATAGCCTTATGGAAATATTTTGAGTTGGTATAGTATCGTCTTTTTTTCAGACAGGAAAACTGAGCCATACATATATATTATAATATCTTAAAAATATAGAACTGAATTCTCATCCAAATAGGTTAAAAATAATGACGGAGCTGTGAGGTAAAAAGTGTCATCTATTGAAGCCTGTGTTATGTATATAATGGTATGAATTCCGTTTAGTATTTTGTATTTAACTGGGCACTCCTTTATAGAATCCAAATTCGTTTTTGTAATTATGGGTCACGCCTGAAAGAAATATCTTTTTTTTAAATATGTGTAAGTAAAATATTTACTCGTATAACTAATTTCATCACTTTCAAAAGCTTTTAAACAATACAACATTGCTTATGCGTTTAGTAATCGTAAAATATATTCTAGATACGTAATAACAACTCTTAATAATCGGTTAAAAAACCCATAGTGATATTATTAACGCCTGTTGAAAAACTCATAGCAAGGTAATGCTTAGCATCTCAACCAAACGCCTAGAGAAATTATAAGGTTGATGATTACCAGTAAATTGTTTATTAGTTAGTACCTAGTAGCACATTTATAAGAATATTGGGTATCCAACTTATATTAACACTTTCAAATGCCGTCTTTTTATTAACCACTTATCACCACCAATTTTATTCGAAGACTCTTATGTACAACCAAAATTTTGGTAAGTTAGGTACTTCATTGGACTGGAGACGAAACTGTTTGAGTCTTCTAGTTCTATTCAATAGATATTCCTGTTAATTTCGCTACTAGTTGTATAACAAATACAAGTTGCTCTAAAACAGTTTTAAGAAATCATACCATTTTAAGAAAACAAAGCCTCTCTGGTCTTTTACTTCGCAACGAAGCGACAGATAATAGCTATTTTTAATGGTGATAGTAAGTATGTGGTTTTAAGAGTGTTATAGGTTATATATTAACACGACACAACACGATTTAAGTCTCTGGTATCCACTAGTAGTGAACAAGTTTGTCGCCAGTTTTTTTAAACTAAAACGGGTTTGCATTTTGCCGTAGTTTGCCTGATGGTAAGCAAAGGCTATGGCCTAAGATAGAGCGTGCTTACCCATGAGAAATTGTAGGTCCCGGCTGTTTGTCATAGTGCGGAAGTAGTTAAGCCACGTCGGAGGCCCTTAGAATTGAAAATTTTGAAACCAGAGCTGGCCACTGTCCTACGAACTTACTCCGTCTTATTTCAAAACGCAGTTTAAACATCAGTCTAGGACTTTGAAAATAAAAAGTGGGTTCTTGCTTTTCAAACATCACACACAAAACAATCAAAATGCCAACTTCAAATTAGAAAGTTGATTTATCATTGGTAACATTTTGTCAGTTTGATTATTATGACAGAAGAAAACAAATTTTGAACAACAAGAACAGACTGCATATTTTCTAAGTTCTGGACTAATAGCTAAAGCACGTTTTGTAATGATACCCACTTTGGCTAGTAGCCCAGTATAATAAAATATGTACAACATTTGTAAACAAGGTAAATCAAGTTGGATGCTATTTAATTTAACGCGCTATCGGCTGCAATCACCCAATTTAAACCAGCTCCCGAGGGAAACAGGGAGTTATATCATCATATCCCACCTTCCTACTTCCCACTTATATTTTACTAGTGGACGCCCGCGGCTTCGTTCGCATTATTTCAGGACTAGCTGGTGCGCGCGACTTCGTCCGCGTGGAATAGTTATAACCATAAAAACGGTTCTAGTGAGTTAACCTTAAAAGATAGACATATACTGTTGCGGACATTTTGTTAGATCATTTCAAGAGAAATAATTCTTTCATACACATTTTTTTGATATCTTGAACCGTTTTCGCAGCGCACGCAACGGAAGCCCGCAAAGATGAATCATTTCCCCCGTTTTTTCCACATTGTCTATTGTTTCTTTGCTCCTATTAGTTGTAGCGTGATGTTATATAGCCTAAAGCCTTCCTCGATAGATGGTCTATCCAACACAAAAAGATTTTTTCAATTAGCACCAGTAGTTCCTGAGATTAGCGCGTTCAAACAAACAAACTCTTCAGCTTTATAATATTAGTATAGATAAAAAGTAGCCTGTGACACTCCTAAGACCTCACACTACCTACCTACATACCAAAAATCATGAAGAGATATTTGATTTTGATTAACACATAGGATACCTTGATTCCGACCCTACACCACTGATTTATATTTTCAAGTTAAGTGTAGATTTGCACTAGCTTAACGGTGAAGGGAAACATCGTGAGGAAACCGACATGTTTGAGGACCACAATATCCGAGGACATGTGTCTTCCGTGGAAGGACCTGGGCGCCCACCTCGATATATCTGCAGAAGAGAACTCCCCTAACGAATTAGTCCTGCGGGGGAACGACGACCCTCAATCATGAGGAAATGTGACTCAAGAAAGAGAGCGTATCTCTGATTAACGCGGGTAACACCGCATGCACTGCTAGTCTTTAATAAGGATACTATATTATTCTATACTATCTAATTAAACATTTTAACAAATAAACAACATGTAACGTCATTATCGAATATGAAAACATAATTCATTTTGATGTAATTACGTAAGTCTAATAACTCAGCTTGAATCAGGAACTATTTGTTCAAACACACCTGAGGAAACAATAGCAATGTCTTCTCGAATCATTTATAACTTGTATAACTACTAGTGGACGCACACGGCTTCGCCCGCGTTGTTTCTGGATAAAATAAAAGTAGCATAAGACACGTCCGGGACTCAACACCACCTACATACCTAAAAATATAAGAACCGTTCAGGCGTTTTTGCGTGATGAGCGTTTAAATAAGTAGACAAACAGACATAAACAGACCAAAGTTCTTTAAATGGTTGGGAAGTGTTATGTCATGAATTCTAGGTATCTCCAAATATATTTTATCTACACTAATGTTGTAACATTCTACTTATGTTTCCAATACTTGACTTATAATTACTACTGTTATAGCACAGACAACAAAACACTCAATTTAAGCAATTTCACATGATGTTATAATATCCACATCGATATCGTAATAGCTCATTATAACATCGAAAAAGCGTAACCAACCTGATTGCAGGGCCAATCAGGTTGGTCGCGCTGCACTCTCGTTGGTTAGATTTTAATGGCGGCAAAATCACTGTGACAATACACGTACGCGTGAAATTTAATTTAATAAATTATCAATGCATTAGTGAAGATAAAGTAGTGTATGCAACTGCATATAACACGGGTATTAAAACACTCGTTACTATTATGAAACTCGCTGCGCTCGTTTCATAAACTCACACTCGTGTTTTAATACCCTTAATTATATGACAGTTGCATAAACTACTATTTTTTAACATCTTCAATGCATAGATAGGTTGACTTCCGTAAATAAGTGAAGTTTTAAAGGTTTGCAGAAACGCGTTAGGAAATAGGTTTTGTACACATGGATAAGTTGCGTCCTGTTTATACAACGCACAAAGTCGAGAACATTGTATGGTAGAAGGATTTGGACACACACCAAGAAGTATTTGAACTCCCCCAATGAATTAATTCTGCGCAGGAGTGGGTAACGAGGAATGCGACTCAAGGAGGAGGAATGTGATTTTTAATATGTTAGGCAGTCGATGGAACCTGGCCTAGGTTTAATCATACACTGTGTGGTATTATTTTTAGGCGTATATTGAAAATGATTTTTAATGATTTTTAATTCATGCAGTTTCTAGTCAGGCATATTTAATTATAATGTTAACATACCTTATATACAAAAATTACTTAACAATATATACAGAAGAAAAAACACTGATAATTTTACAAAAAACTTAGCACACCATCCATACTGTCTGTGTTTGGTCCTTGCCACAGGAGATCTCAGGGCTGGCAGCTATTTTTCTCAACGTTTGAGTCTATCCATTCAAAGAGGAAATACTAACAGCATAGACTAAGTATAATCAAGTCTTGAGTATACTTAGTCTATGCTATCAGCATCCTGGGATCCGGCCGCACAGCAACAGTATGGACGGTGTGCTGAGTTTTTTGTAAATATCTGTATTTTGTACTCTTTTTCTGTATGTCTTAGTAATTTTTGTATGTACGTATGTAAATACTGTCATTGAAGTGTAATAAAACCAAAGAAAAGTATAATATGTAGTTTAACCGTTATCTAGTTAGTATGTTATATGATGGGGCTAGATGGCGCTGTGTGATATGTCCTGAAATATTTATTTTATTTATTACACACAGCGTCATCTATTTCTAAATATTCTAAACCAGCTTTAGGCATATTCAGGTAAACGTTATACTCATTAACCCCAACACAATAATTAATATTTCTCATTCGTCAGAGCCGTCCTTACATCATTAACGAATTCATTACGCAGTTTTCCTTCTTTGCAAATCATTTGCTTTAAATAACTGATTAAGCAAAATCTATTTCTTATTTTAGCCATTTCATTGGTTCATTCATAGTCGATATTTTACCAAGCTATCATGAGTGAGATTATTTTAGCGTGTATTTTTGCGTTATTTTATTTGGTAGTTAAATTGAATGAGAGCAAGCCTAATAAAGTGCAGTATTATTTTAAATGGTGTTGTTATTATATTTATGCTTTAGTTGTTAGTTCCGTGTGGTGCTGCCTCTATGGATGGCGAGGAAGGAGTTTAAACAATTTACCGTGAGTATCTAAAATAATACCACTGTTTTAAATTGTATCGTCAGCTAGTAGACGCCTGCGGCTTCGCCCGCGTTATTTCAGGTTAAAAAGTAGCCCATGATACTTCTAAGACCTCATACTACCTACGTACTAAAAATCATGATGATCCGTTCAGCCGGTTTTGAGTAATGAGCGTTTTAATAAACACTGCTGAAAAATAATAAAAACTGCTGAAACGTGTTCTGTTATAGATTTAAAGTATACCCAAACATTTTTTTTCTAATCTCTTATGTACAGATATTTGACCCTCTTCAGCTTCAGCTTTGTTGTATGTATTTGTGATTGTGTTCCCTTTCTTGGTTGATAGTTGGTATGCTGATAGATCACACCCTGCATTACTACGTATGCTTTGTATCCTGGATTGATAGAACTACGGGCTGCCGTTTGTGATATACAGGGCTACCTGAAAACAACCACCCTGCATGAGCACCTTTATTATACACATCTTTTGCTCTTATGGTGTATTTACATCAAACGAGCATTCACTCGTTCCACATTCTATCGTTGTTCTTAGTGCGTTCGCAAAGATTATCTACTTGGAATGCTCTAAGAATGTTCCCTCGCTCGATGTAAACGGCGCTAGCGTTCCTGCGTGTAAATATCAACCACAGAATTGATACGAATGAGCAAAAAACAGCTCCCTTGGACAAGAGGAGTATTGTAGTGAGCGTGATGTCGCCCACTTATGGAATAGAAAGAGTAATATGGGATTGACATCGCGACGCGCTCCGCGGGGGGAAATATTACGTCACTCCCATACGTTGGTCTTATAACCGAGCTTTCGTCTACACTGAAAGATTACGAAAGAGTGCTCATATTCTAGAACTGTTTGTTCGTGTAATGTTAATCAACCCTTGGATTTTGAGAATTGGTGATTATCAGTTTTACTTATCAATTATCGCCTCCGGACAAAACGAAAGTGGAGAATCTAATATTTATCTGATTTTTCAAGTTATCTTGTATAAATGTAAGCTGCCGGACATAGGCTACTTTTCATCTTGAAAAATACGAGCGAAGCCGCGGGCGTCCCTAGTCTAGTAATAATTATATATTTAAAACTGGATGTAATATTGATAAAATTAAAATAAACACGAGCGTTTGGTGGAAGTGACAAGTCTCCAGAATGCTGACTGCTACTTTGCTCAAAAGGTGAGCATTGCTATACAACGCGGAAATGCCGCCAGCATTTTGGGGACCATTCCTTCTACTACAGGCATTTTAGATTAAGTATTTTAGTTTTAGAAGTAGTTTAAGTTTTTATTGTATAGTTTAATTTTGTGTGTTTTAATAAACGCTAATCTATAAAAAAACACGAGCTGTGCGCATTACGCAGGTTTACAGGTTTAATAAAAATCTCATCATTAACGTGCAGTGTTCTGAAAACCTGGATCCTGTGTGTGTGTGTGTGTGATATACATACAAAGAAAATACCGATAGTACTCAGAGACTACAAAGTTTGGTTTTTAGAAGGATCTTTGTTGAGTAACCTATATGTATAATTAGGAGGTAAATATAATTATCACTTAATCGTTATTATGCTCCTTACTGTTTAAGACTGTATGAAAATTTGGTCGGGCACCGAAAACTATGTTTGACAGAAGTAGCCTTTGAGAAATTCAACTTAAATCTCTCTATGTCGGATGACAAGTTAAATTGTAGGTTCCGGCTGTTTGTCTAGTACAGCAGTCGTAAAGCCATGTCAGAGGCCCTTAGGGCGGCTTGATAAACTCTCGACACCAGGGTTGGCCACTCTCATTCTATAAAAAGAAGATTAGAGCTAACCTGTATTATTCCCCCAGACAAGTGGTGCGCTGGTTGGCTCCAGCAACAAGACTGCACGGAGTGCACTGGCACATCGAAAACGCGGCAGTGCTGCACGCGCCAGGCCGAGCTGTCATCGTGTCCAACCATCAGTCGTGCTTGGATATGCTCGGTAAGAGCTACACTTGTAATCTGTCTTTTATTATAAAATTAGAGGACGGCCGCGGCTTCGGTCGCGTTATTTCAGGATAAAAAGTAGACTATGACACTCCTAAGACCTCATACTAAGTACCTACTTAGGTATATACCAAAAATCGCCGATGAAATCCCAAAAATTGAAATGATCGCTGTTTTCGCCTGATGAGCGTTTAAATAAACAGATAAACAGAGACACAGATAAACAGGGAAACAGACAAAGTTTCCAGAAATTGTTAGATAAACGTTAGATCGTATTCTGCTATCAATTTGAAGTATCTCCAAACAATTTGTTTTTAATATCTTCAATGCTCAGACTTCGAACCTCTTCATCTTTATTATATGTATATGTGTATAGAAGACAAATAAAAATAAATAAAACACTAATCAACATGTACACACACAGTTATATTTTTCATGTTATGGTGGATTTGTACTCGCATAGCGGTGTTATGATACATCTTGAAGCCACCGACATTGCTGACACGAAGCCTAACAATCTCGAGAACATGTGTCATCCACGGAACAACCACAGCAGGCTTACCACAATCTGTTTTCAAGCAATGTCATTGCGCAAACGCATCGTTTTGGTACCGACTTACAAAGCAGTACTCCTTATACACCTTGTGGTGAGCCTCCTGGAGGCAGACCACGATGTATTTGACTGAAATTTGGCACAGAGTTGGTAGATGTTATGGCAATGGCCAGGCAATAGGCATCCGCTAAGAAAAGATTTTTGAAATGCCACTGTTAAAGGGGTCAAATAAGGATGCAACTTTTACTTCACAATGCGAGCGAAGCCGCGAGCACCTACTAGTATAATATATGAGAACTTATTGTAGTGCTACATGCGGCAGCCTTGTTGCTAAGCGACTTTTTCCAAGTACCTTCAAAGAGGGAATAATACACAAATAAATAAAATGTTGTTACTATTTCAGGTATGATCCACGCTTCACAAACCATCCCTACTTGGATCCCTACATGCAAGAAGGAGATCATATACCTAGGGCCCGTGGGGCTGCTGGTATACCTCGTGGGCTGCGTGTTCATCGACAGGAAGAGGCCGCAGGAGGCCTACCAGAGCCTGCAGGAGGCCGTGCGTCTCATGCAGGAGCAGGAGGTCGTCACTTAGTTTTACATGAAACTCTGGACAAATATAGTGTTTTTCCGCTGCGACTGCTCCTTAACCATCTTCAAACAACGAACTTGTGGTTTTTAGGTGTGTTCCGCCATATACCACAGCCACACCTCTACTCCTAATTAAAGAGGCCTCCGTGGCTCTTATGATCTTACCAACACCGCACCTTGTGTCTTCAAATTGTGTGTGGTAAGATCTTCGGTCATTTTCGGTCGGTTAAGGAGCAGTCGCTGCGGAAAAACACTATATATTTCTCCACAGTTTCATTTACAACGGATTTCGGCAGAGTAACGCCTGATTCCAATATCTTATCTTAGTTTTAGACTTAAGACAAGCATCAAAAACAAAAGGATTTCTAAAGTGTGAAGGTACGTTTATATTTTGGTTAGTGTAGGTACCTAACCTTTGTTGTAATATAAGATGTAACCTATCTGAGTGCCAAATATTATGCAAATCGACTAGGTCCTTCGAGTTAGCAAACATAAGTATTACCTACACTAAATTTTACAAACAATTTTTTGCCTGAATAAAATTAGTAGGAGCTGTAATATTGATAGAGTGCCGAACTGTTACTGCTATTCTAGTCAAAACTTATTTCCAAAAAAAACTTTCAGAAGACTTGATAGATAACCTTATTTTTTTGAAGTCAGTTAATAACCGTCTAATCGATTTCTACAAAACTATTCCATGTACTCCAAGCTGTAATCTGTTCTGTGTATAAATAAATAAACACCTTTAAACATTTTGAAGTAGGTAAACATTTAATTGTAAAGCATTGTCTGTTCTTGCAGTTTAAAATCTGGCTGTTCCCCGAGGGCACGCGCAACTTGCAGAAGACGATGTTGCCCTTCAAGCGAGGCGCCTTCAACATCGCGGTGCGCACGCAGGCGCCCATCATTCCTGTCGTCTACTCGCCATATTACTTCGCGTACGAAGATAAATGTGTGTTTGAGAATAATGGTGAGATTACAAATAACTAATCTTTACCTATATACATTATAAGTAGGTACTTATACAAAATTGACAAAAATAGAATCTTAAAAGGAAAACAATATAAATTTACAAACCAAAGATAATATTACAAAAAAACTTAGCACACCGACACCGTCCGTACTGTTAATAAATTACATTTTTACCATGGAATTAATATATAGGTAGAGTTCAAGCAAGATAACTCTGCGCGCGGATATAATTGGAACTAAAATATTCTGATTGCAATTTGATCAGGCTGGGCCAATTCTAGGCATAAGTGCTGCCGCCAGTCGCGCGCAGAGTTTTGTTGTACGGACTCTATTAAGAGAGGGATGAAATGAAAATCCTTGATTTTTACAAAAAATAATCTATTTTTTTACTTGAGAACTGGCACAATACAAATTTATGGACAAAGAAAAAAACTAATTTTAAACAAACTTCAATCAAGAAGGTTGGTTCTCAATGGGATCTGCATGTAACTTCTGTGGCTAGTTAGCTTCTCTTCTGGCCACCAGCATATATACCTACACACTTAGAGCAGGTATACATAACTAAAGTATAGTTATGTATACTCTAAGCCTACACATTTATATCTACTTACGTACCTACAATGAAACAAAATACTCTAACACCCTTTTCTTGATTTCCATTTATTCCAGGCAACATAATAATGCGATGCCTGGAGCCGATCCCGACCACGGGGCTCACAATGGACGATGTCCCGGCCCTCATGGAACGCCTGCACAAAATCATACTAACCGAGTACGAACAACTCTCCAAAGAGGTTGTCTATAAATTCCAGGGCGCTGCGCAGTGTATTGCCAGTGCGAAATAAATATTGTTTAGCAGATTTCGGAACCTTTTTTAAGGGTTAGATAAACTGGATTTAGTGGTGATAAAAGGTTGATGTTAGTTTATATACCTATTGATAGATTTTGTTTAAAAATGACCTACTACGTATTTTAATCAAATAGTGGTTTTTTGGTTGTTCAACACGTTTAGGGTAATAAATGGATTTATACGTATTTTTACGATGAATGTAGTATATAAGTATGCAAATAAAGAATATTATCCTCATTTTTACGAAATTAAACGAATCGTTACTGTGAATTTAAATTTTTGATTTTTTTTTCTCATATTGTTTCTGATAAAAAATAAAGGATATTTTATTTTCTCACCCGTTAACGAACTTATGCTCTTTACTTCGGTACCAAATTTTGGAATATAGCCATAGAATCAATGATAGCCAGCAGCATGTTTGTAAAGCCAGTCAAGAAATTTTTGATACTTTGAGCAATTTCAGTGTCGAATCCTACATTTCAGACCATTTTTTTCTTCCTTTAGGCACAGAACGGTTGCAACTTCGAAATATTAACGTTTTGTTAATAGGCTAATTATAGGTTAATACAAAATTAATACATGTTATTGTTTCTTTTTCACTATGAGAATATTATGAAACAGTTCTATTATAATTAACAATTTTTAATGTATGCTATACATAACATACTACTTAGCTAACGCTGGCGCCATCTTTTACATCTAATCTAGATCTTCGTTAGGTACATACCATACCATGGTTCATATGGATCGTAAAAGTTCATATCATACAGACTGTCTTGTCTTGTCAGTGTCACATTGAGTAATTATTTGTAATATTGATCTGGCAACATTTTTTATTAGTGTTTTTGTTTTATATGTGGGAGAAGCTGAGTTGATGCGTTATCGAAATTAAAATATTGTGTTGTTTCGATATTTAATCAATATATAATTGTTTCCGTTTGAAATTACATATTTAGATAGTTTATTCGCTCAGAAAAATGTTGGACACATTTATCTATTTGATAGTTTTCATGGTGGTCACGTATATATTAAAGGAGTTGTTTTCCGAAACGCCGAATTTCATAAAATTTCAGTCGAAATTTCTTGTGTTTTATATATTTACGTCGCTCACGTCTGTGATATTGATGCCCTTTTTTGTGTTCAATCCCAAGAACGTGAAGAATGCTCTGTGAGTACTAATATTTAATGATCTGGGTTTGTTTGGTTTTGGGGCTTCTATTTTCTTACATTGTATCGAGTGAGTCATTTACCTACTTACTGCACTGGGAACGCATGTGGGCTGGGCCTGGTACTGACTACAACACTATTATGCCTATTTTCTACCGTCGTATTATTTATCTTATCAATAATAAAATATTACTTATTTGGTGTTCTAATTCATTAATTTAAATCAGTAAACACTATTTACTATTGCACAGTATTAGAAATGGTCTTATTTATTATTATGAATCAGCCAGCATAGTATGGCATTGATTAACATAATAATTTACATCAAATGCTAATCATTATTTGGCCTACATATATAAAACCTGTTTTCATTCATAAATTAACAGCTGTCTGTTTACTATATTTATTTGTGAGAGTAAT
This sequence comes from Macaria notata, assembly GCA_927399415.1. Taxonomy (NCBI): domain Eukaryota; kingdom Metazoa; phylum Arthropoda; class Insecta; order Lepidoptera; family Geometridae; genus Macaria; species Macaria notata. The sequence goes on from OV656751.1 coordinate 315,250, forward strand.
TTAAATAAAACTAGATATGTTTCCCGGTTTCACTCATAGAAATTCCTAACTATGTAATTACCTACTTAGTGAAATAAGAGAATGGTAAACAGTGGCTTGAATATTTTCAAACCAATTCAAATTAAATGTGTAATGATTGAAGTTAAATTCTCACTCTAACACAATTAATTCAATGTTTAGTACCACAATTTTCACTTGATACTATTTTTGAATCTGGTTTGTTAAAATATCAATAATTTTAGTATTTGGGTGACTGAAAAGTGGGATTCCATTTGGGTGCTTCCATGGGTCTGATGACACATTGTAGGTCCCAGCTGGTTGTCCAGTACGGCAGTGGTTAAGCCATGTCAGAGGCCCTTAGGGGCTTGATAAATTCTCAACACCAGAGTTGGCCACTCTCATTTGATAAGAAGAAGTATGTACTTAATGTATTATAAAATATTATTTCCTTACTCAGCTAGAGACATTTCAATCTTCCTGTACAGATAATAAAATTATATCTAGTAATGCTTTTATATCTGACTAGTGGGTGCTCCTGGCATTAAAAAGTTTCTTTCCCTTAAGAGTGGCATATCCAAAAATCCTTTCTTAGCGAATGCCTACGTCATAACATCTACCTGCATGCCAAATTTCAGCCCGATCCGTCCAGTGGTTTGGGTTGTGTGTTGATAGATTACTATGTCAGTCTGTCAGTCACCTTTGAGTTTTATATATTTAGACTAACAAAAGCAATATTGTTCCAGATTTGCCACGCAAATAGTAAAGCATATAACAAAGGTGATAGAGGTGAAATGGCATTTAAAGAACAGCCGAGTGCTGGCGGAGGACAGAGGAGCCGTGGTTGTGTCCAATCACCAATCTTCTATTGATATACTTGGTAAGCAGTAATTAGGGACTTGTTGAGTGGTATTCCTCATTAATGAGAGTTGGAAATCCCCCTCAGAAGCAATGTATGAGAGATTTCACTTGAACTGGGGCTGATTGCCTGGCAGAAATCACTATTAGCAATGAGGCCACCAGATGTGGCACTATTTTTTAAGTCTTTTGTGTTTGTTTTTTTTCTGTGTGTGTTACAATAAAAAGTTTGATCTATCTATCTATCCATCTATCTGATACAGTGCACAGGCCCATACATTTATTCTAAGTACAATAAATTTTCTTAGTAAGTTAAATTCAACCTAAATTGAAATGTGTGTGGTCTAAAAAAAACAGTTTTAGCTCTGTTGGGGGAGGGGTGAAAATCATATGAAAATAATAGATAAACTTCAGCACAAGAAACATTGGGAATTTCATGTAACTAACAACATAACTTTAGATAAATATACTTAATTGGTTGACACTAAATAAATTTTAATCCGCCATACATGCGATGGGTTAACGCTTTTGTAAGTTATTGTTAAACAATAATTATAAGTACATACAAATTATATATCTAACACTTACACAAATGCTATAAGCACTATGATATAGGTGTGCCTGTATTATTGCATACAATGTTATGATGATGTCTTTCTGTCACCCACATGTTGTGATGTCATCGACCACACTATATTAAGGTTAATAGCCAATTGTAACTATCTACGATTTGAGCTCAAACTTGTATTCACCTTGAAAATACCACATGAAACACAATAATTGTAGTTGTAACTTAAGTTACATATATCTTATTTAAAGGAATACACAAAACATCACTTGCGCGCGCTTTTTGATATATTAATTTTAAAGCTCATCTCAAAGAAAGTATTCAAATCAAATTATAAGGATCAGATGATACGTAAAATGTAGGTCCCGGCTGTTTGTCTTAAAGAGCAGTCGTTAAGCCATGTCAGAGGCCCATAGGGCGGCTTGATAAAGTCTAGAGCCTAGAGTTAGCCACTCACATTTGATAAGAAGAAGGGGATTCATTTAGTGTCAAAAAATGACTTACTAACAATGTTCTTTCTGTCTCCAGGTATGTTCAACATATGGCATGTAGCTGACAAGATCGCAGCCATCGCTCGCAAGGAGATATTCTACGTTTGGCCATTCGGTCTGGCGGCATACCTCGCTGGCGTTGTGTTCATAGACAGGAACAACTCGAAGGACGCGTACAAACAACTCAAGATCACCTCCGAGGTCATGGTCAAGAATAAGGTCAGTTTTAGTTGAGTGAGCGCTGAGCACATTATAAATCTCGGTCTGAACATAGATGATATTTGAAAAAATGTATCGAGATACTTCGAATTAATAACAGAACACATTTCAACAATTTCTAGATATTTTGTCTGTTTATCTGTTCATTTACAAACGCTCATCACCCAAAAACGGCTGAACGGATCATCACGATTTTTGATTTGTAGGTAGTATGAGATCCTTGAGTGAAAGAAAAAATGTGAGAGACGCCACGGGCGTCCACTAGTGTAAATTTATGTCATACTTAACTAACAGGAAAAAGTCCCTATGTAGATATATTGTTATCCGAGGACATGTGTCTTCCGTGGAAGGACCTGGGCGCCATCCACGATGTATCTGCACAAAGCACGAATTAATCCTGCAAGGGAGTCTTTAGTTCTTGTCGAGTAGCGTTGCAACAGCCGCTTCCTCCCGTGAGGTTGCGTGCGCCGTGCGTCGTGCTGCTGCTCCCGAGCGGGAAGTCCACGCGCCTCCACCACCTTCAGGAACCACTGCCTGTCGTCCCGGCGCTGTAGAAAATGTCCGCTTCGGCAGGCACTTCACCACCAACATCACCACGTCGAGCAACGCCGACCGTCGCTGGAACGCCGCCGGACAGAGCGACTCGACGTGAACTTCCCCGGGGTCAGTGTGCCCCGGAGCCCAGCCCCTCAACAGAGAGCAATCTTGATAAGGCCCTACCAACTCCCCCTTGGGGACTGGCAGACGACCCAGTGATGATGACCCTCAGCCATGAGAAAATACAACTCAAGAGAGAGAGATATATATATATATATATATATTGTTATTACCCCAATACAGCGTACTTGTTCATCAGCCCGCGGAGGGCCAGTCAGTCAGTTAGGTAACGTTTGATTTGGCCAGCACTATAATTATGTACGCCACTTGTTAAGAAATTAAGGTGTTTACAGTGTTTACTAACGTGCTCTATATTTTTTGCACGCGTGCGTTTGTTACGCGTTTAGAAGATTGGCGAATGATGTTCATAGATTTCAATATGGTATTATAGGTTTTTAGGACCTCTAGGACTTTTACTATAATGTGTCTTTCGGATGCATCTTAATGTATCCGAGTTACAAGGTATTTGATAAATTATACCCATGTACATGTTTTTCTTACATAATTATTTTTATCGCAATAAACTCTAGTACGCAAATATGTAAAAACTAAAATACTACAAAAGCACGTTGCCGCTTTTAGCACTAAAGGTTCAAGTAAGCTTAGTATGGGGCTAGATGGCGCTGTGTGATATGTCCTGAAATATTTATTATTTATTTATTTATTTAAGTCACATATTTTTTTGCTTCTTGTCTCTTATGTTAAATAATAAATATTTCAGTATATGTTACTTTAAAACTTGCGGTATTTTTTCTCTAAATTTTTCTTACAAAGCCCCGCGCCCGCGCCCGCAGGCAACACTAGTCATTCACGATTACCAAAGTTAAACAAATGCCAGGACAGTCAGTCAGTTCATGGATTGGTGATCCTCAACAAAAAAATAAAGAAATTTATATGGCTGGTATAAAAAGTTTATGTAAGACTTGATTCTACTCTACTATTTTTTTTAAGTCCTAAATTTAAGCCCTTTAAGTAAACTAGTTTTAATTTAAGTTTGCAAATGATTATATATATTCTACTCTATCACGTAGAAACCACAATAATCTCCTCTTTCTCTTGCAGACGAAAATCTGGCTCTTTCCCGAGGGCACCAGAAATAAGGACTTCACCAAGCTCCTGCCCTTCAAGAAGGGAGCCTTCAACATCGCAGTGGCGGCCCAGGTGCCCATCATACCTGTGGTCTTCTCTCCGTACTACTTCATCAACTCCAACAAGTATATCTTTAATCCGGGTGAGTAGTTATCTACGTTATTAGACTAGCGGTCTCGGTACTGGACTGACAAGTGAGAGGTCGCGAGTTCGATCCTGGCTCATAACTTGCTAAAAGAGAGATAGATAAGTTTGGGGGAGTACAAATAAGATCCTCTCTTCTTTATAAAAGTATAGGAGCCATCAACATCGCTGTGGTAGCCCGAGGTGCCTATCATCTCTAAGACGGGGGTAAACCTTTAATCCAGGATAGTCTTTGGATAGAAATATTGGTAAGGAAGTATCCAGTATACAGTATACAGTATAATAAAATGAACATACTCGCCTGAAGCATTTGGCTCGTACCTTCATAGAGCGAATGTCAAAACTTGGTACTCTCTACCAGCCTGTTCCTTAGGAATCACAATCGAAGGGTCTTCATGTCTTTATCAAAGATATCTGGTATCCTCATTTGAGAAAAATGAATTTATTTTAATTTACTTGTGTTGAGTCTGGTCGTTTTTATAATGAGTATGTATTTACAAAAGAAAATTACGTAAGTATTATATCCGTCAGCAAAAAGCGAAGACAATGATTCATACGCCGTAAGTACTATGTATATACTTTCCGTCGATCCTTGCAGAGCTTAGGTCACTGCCATTGGTTATATTGTAAAGTATGTATAATGTGTATACTTAGCTATTACATAAACACAGTGCAAAACTATTCAATGCATATAAATAAACTCATACATTTCATCTAGGAGAAACTGCTTTAGTAATGTTAAGACGGCATATTAACTACTAACTCGTCCAAGAAACATTATGTACTTACCTACTTTCAAAGGATTTCCAAAACGGGGTGAGGCTTGTATCTACCTATGTTTTACATATTTAGATCATGTTAATGTGTTGCTTTGTTCGTCATTTATAGACGTACACAATGTTACTTGTAACTAAGTAAATAAATATTCCGGGGCATTGCACACACCGCCATCTAGCCCCGCACTAATCAAACGCTTGTGTCGTGGGTACTAGATAATATAATACTTTTATACTTACTTTTTTTGTAAATACATACCTACTTATTATACATATAGAAACGATCAGACCCACTAGATTGTGGTTGTTGAATATTGGCTGAGAAATAAGTACGTTTTAGTATGGTGATAGTACCTATAAAACTTAGAGAGAGAGACATACGCTATTTTTTATGTTGACCTAAACAATCTCAGCCACAAGAGCATACACTAGCAGTAGTAGCAGTTAAATAAATACATATTCCATAAATTGTCGCACAGCGCCATCTATCCTTCAACTAGTGAAACTCCTACTTGCCCCGCGTGGGTCACGTTGCAGGTCACGTGATCATCCAGTGCCTGGAGCCGGTGGCCACGGCCGGCCTCTGCATGGAGGACGTGCCGCGCCTCATAGAGAAGGTACGCGACACCATGGAGGCTGCTTACAAGGAGCTCTCCAAAGAGGTAAGACTTGATAGAACCTATTTTCTGGACTCTTTATTTTTTTTAGCCTACGTCTGACTTCCAATTTTAATTCTGATGAAATTTATTAAGTTGATAGAGAAGATCTTTTCTGGTCTGTTATTTTATGTTATCTTTTTTGAGATAACAAGTAGTTATGACACTTCTAAGAAAATGAAATATAGTAAGGAGATAGAGAAAATCTTTTCTGGTCTGTTATCTTTTTTACCCCACGTCTGACTTTCCGTTCCAATTCGGATGAAATTTACTAAGGTGATGGATAAGACCGTGGATTAACACATATATTTTTATCTCGGCTACAACCGTAGAACGCCACTAGTTCTTCAGCTCTTTCTTCAATAAAGTCAGGTCGCACAGAAATTTAAATATTAACAAAATCTGGCTTTATCTTGAATTGATTTGTTCCCTCGCTTTGCTCAAAACTCTAGAGAGCATGACTTTATTTTATCACTCGAGAAATATTATATATTTATAACTTTAGACGACACTTTTCAAATACATTTTTGAAAGTAAATTGTACTGCTTTCAAAATGCCGCTAACATTAAATAATTAAGCAAACCACACACTAGTGTTTGTATGTGATGTTTGTTCATCGTTTGTTGAGTTTTTATTTTCAAAGTTCTATAATTAATCATATAAACCTCGTTATGAAATGTGAATAAATATGTTTTAGACATATTTCTAATAATTATTTATTCTCTCTATTTGTAGGTCCTAGCGGCGTTACCAACAGACTACCCGTTAGCGACGGTGGATTGAAGCAAGCAGGTATTTACAGAGGCCTACGCCCAGCGGAATGTAAATATGTACTTGTGTTTGTACTGACATTTAATTTTAAGCTTTAGGCAGTGGTAAGTTAGTGCGGTAGATTTGATAAATGTGAATTCGTACATAAAATCAGAAGATATTGATAGTCAAGCGTAAACCCATACCTAAAAAAATGTGACGAAAAAACGTGGAAAGCATTACGCTTGCCACTTCTATCTACAACTAAATGGGTCGTATTCCTCATGACTGAGGGTCGTGACTCCCCCGCAGAATCATTCATCGAGGGGAGTTCTCTTAGACAGATACATCGTGGTGGGCGCCTAGGTTCTTACCCGGGTGACACATATCTTCAGATTAATAGTGTTTTAGAATTTATCTACATTATAATAAAAAAATAGGATAATCGCAAAAAATACATACGAGTGAGTGTTTGAGGTACACAATAATACTTGATTTTACAACGACATCAGGCACAACAGACACCTCATTATGGAATGTAAATTCCGACACACATAATCCAAATTTGTTTGTTTGTTTCTTTAAACACCCATAATGCAAAATAACGGCTGAACGGATGATCATGGTTTTTGGCTTGTAGGTAGTATGAGGTCTTAGAAGTGTCATAACTACTTGTTATCTCAAAATAATGCGAGTGAAGCCGCGGGCGTCCACTAGTTCCAAAAAAATCATATGATAATGTTATACAAAACAAGCCTACATATTATTTATTTATGTCTGCCACTTATGTTCCTGTTCTAAAGTGCATATTACTGTCACTCTCGAAATGATATTATTGAAACACTAAGAATGCCGCCGGTCGCGGTGGTTAAATGGTGATTGTTTAGCACTAAAGTATATTTTAGTTACGCTTTGAAAAGTTTTGTGAGACATTTTGTACCACTGTAATTAAAATAAACCGATTAGAGTTTTTTTTGTTATAAATGACGCAACGACTTGCACAGAATATAGTTAGGTGTCTTAGAATAATGTTGTCTATACAATACAATACAATACAATAATTGGATCGTGTTTGGCTATCAATTCGAAGTATCTCCTAAGATTTTTTTAAATATCTTCAATGTTCAGACTTTTGACCCTCTACAGCTTTATTATATGTATAGATTATTTATTTCTTTATAATAGCATCTAAACGCAAGTTACGTCGCCAATCGCAGCTAGTGTATAGATAAAAGATAATACTCCAGGATATGTTTAGAATATAATAATACCTGGCCCTCGGGCCGTTGGTGCACGTGGTGGGCTTAACCGTATCATACAGGGGTATGTGTAAACGAACATAAAACCATGGATATGTGTCATCCAAAATTATAATTATTACTAGCTTTTACCCGCGGCTCCGCACGCATTATTACACATATAAACCTTCACTTGAATCACTCTATCTATTAAAAAAGTGCATCAAATCCGTTGAGTAGTTTTAAAGATGTAAGCATACATACAGACATACATAGGGACAGACGCGGGAAGCGACTTTGCTCTATACTATGTAGTGATACTATATACAAGATAATTAGAAAATCTAATCAATTCCGATTTTTTTGGATATACGTGACCGTCTTAAACAATATTATTTATCCCAAATTCTATCAAGTTCTTAAATGTTGGAGTGTCATTGCAGCTAAAATAGTGTAGGAAGACCTGTGCAACGGTGGCTGGATGATATTAGAAAGTTAGAAGGAAACATCTGGGCAAGAACAGCGCAAGACAGGGAGTATTGGCGTAAGAGGGTGGAGGCCTATGCCCTGCAGTGGGTCCCATTAGGCTGATGATGTTGAATGATTTTCTTGTTTTGTTATATGTAACATAGTCATAATTAAAATGGCAGGTTTATGAAGCCTATCATAATGACTCATTCCTTTATGAAAAGGTATTTAAATTCATTTGAGGTTAGATTTAGATACAATAGATACGACGATAAGTTTGGAAATATTTTCAGTGTTTTCCCGCTGCGAACAAATCAAATATCTTCGCAAAGTAATCCATCTACTATTTGTTTCCTCAAAGTGACTCAATAATCTTACGTATCTATTTCATATCTAAATCTACCTAAATAAATCTATACATTTAATAAAGCTGAAGACCAGTGGCGTAGCGTGCCTTGGCGGGGCCCCGTATACAAATTTGTTTGGGGGCCCTTAGGAAGGGCAATGATCTTTCACAAAAGAAAAAAAAAAGTTTGCATAAAATTACAATGTAGGATGTGGCCAACTTTTGAACGCACGCTTTACGCGGGAAAAAAAGAAATTGCTTTATTTGATTTTTGTCATTTCTGAAATAAATAAATAAATTGAGACATTTTTATTAATTTTTGCTTACGCACGTTGGAGGCCCACGTGGCTACACGATCCAACAATTTATAGAAATATTGTCAGTTTATCTGTGTCTCTATTTGTCTGTATATTTAAACGCTCATCACGCAAACACGGCTGAACGTATCTTCATGTTTTTTGTTATGTAGGTAGTGTGAGGTCTTAGACTACTTTTCATCCCGAAATAATGCGATTGAAGCCGCGGGCGTCCACTAGCATTACAATAAATTTAACTTGAATTGCCCGCACTAGCTTAGCCCTTAATATTTATTAAGCCTCGAGACTTGTAATGAATACAATAAGGTGACAAACATTCTATCAATGAGTACCTACTTGATATAGTAGTTGATAACATCGCTTATCATACTTTATGTACTGTACGTTCGCTTAATAGAAATATATCGTAGTATAGTTGGAAAACAGTATGGATAATTACGAGACTTGCCTACGAATTCGTATGCATTATTATACACATAAACCTTCCTCTTGAGTCTCTCTATCTATTAAAAAAAGTTGCATCAAGTCCGTTGTATAGTTTTAAAGATCTTAGCATATGTACATACATACATACAGACAAAGGGACAGACGCGGGAAGCGACTTTGATTGTATGTAGTGATTTAAAAAAAAATGTCAATTTAATTTTCACAACCCTCAGAAATGGTATGCATTAGTCGAATTCCTCATTGTGGAGGGTTATGACTCCGAAGAATTAAATTAATAAAGGAGTTATATAAAGTATTGGTGTTCTAAGTTTCATTGAATACCCATTATAATCTAGATTTATGTTGGTGTTTTTAAAAAGAAACGCAAAACGCACATCACTAATTTTATTACTTCATAATCCATTTTTAAATTGCATCTATCGGATTTTAAACGTAACACCGAGAACTACAATAAATTTAAAAAAAAACATACAGTACTCGGTAACGAGTTTTTTTTTAAATACGCGATTGTCCATACTGTTTTTAACGTGTTTTTTTATTATTCTGCGCACGTTTGACCAACTCACATACTTAGCTAAGATTGAATGTGCTCGAGAAATGCTGCGTTTATAGATTATTATCACATACAAGATGTTACAGAAACATAGACAAATTTCTAACAAAAAGTCCATACACAAAAACGAGAGTAATGCAATTGATTGTGGATATGGTTATTTTTGTGATATTTTTTTGTGTTTCGATTTTTATAGCACATCTGTTTATGACACCTTGTATAACTAAGCTTAGTAAAATTAGCTATCGAAGCAAAATTATTAACACGTCCGCAATTTTGTTTCGATTTTCGACACCATAGCTTATATACTTTCATTCAATTTAAATATTAGTTAAGAGCATTCCAAATTGCTGTGATGTTACTCGTTTTATTTGGATTTCTCTCACTATAAGCTTTGAAACTGAACTTAATAATGAATACTATTATTTTGCCTCTAATAGAATGCGTTTAACTATTTCAAAAACTTCAGTTTTTTGCTCTAACCAGTCAGACAATTTACTGACTACTTACTTGAAGCGACACTGTGGCCGAAAGTAGAATATTTTTTTTTGTTACTTTGGCTGCTGAATTTTGGTAAATAACTATATATAACTTACTTTATTATATATATATATACATATATTACTATTTACATTAAACGTTATTCTCAGATGTAATCCAAAACATAAACGCATTCCATCAATGGGTAGACTATATAGTACTCATGTTAAGTGGAATCATCTTTACTTTGTGCCGTATTTTTAGCTTTATTCGTAAAGCCTTGGGCTTTATTTTGTATATATACCTAGTTTTACTTCAAACCTAAATCAAAGTAGTATTCGTTGATTAGTATTTTATTTGTTAACTCGTATCTAAACGTTCAGATAAAACAATAATTAACTAATCACTTGTTGATTTAGGTTATAAGAAAGATGGTTACTGTGTCCACGTATTATATTTCATTTTGACCGCATTTTCTATACAATTTTCTTCTAAATTTGAGGTGAAATGTATGTAAATTATACCTGTTTCAATGAAATATAATGTGGAGAGAGTGTTTAGTGTATAATAACTCGTATAAGTAGTGAAATTAGTATTTTTACTTGGGATTAGTTAAGGCCTGTTAGAGGTACCTACTTAATATAGAAATAATTTTAGTCAGTCCTTTACCTACACTAAAGTATTTCCTTTTAAGAGATGGTCCATAGTTTCTATTAGATCTAATAATGGCAGCTTAGAACTGAAGCAACTATTTTATTAACCGACTTCAAAAAAGAAGGTTATCAAGTCTTCTGAAAGTTTTTTTTTTATTTTATCCAATTGCAAAAACCAATTATTATTAACTTGGAAATCGAATGCCTAGTTTCTAACCATTATTTGTTTGCAGAAAACATTCATGCATATTTTACAAGTAATTTTCATGCGTTTGAGGAAATTGTCTGAAGCGACGCTCGCACAAAAGTCACTGTGGTCTAAAAGTGGAGCATGCATATATCATATAGTATATTGATATTTGATCAAGAAGTGTCAGAGGCGCTTAGGGCGGCTTGATAAACTCTCGACACCAGAGTTGGCCCCTCTCATTCGATAAGATCTTTAATTCCTTTGTATTGGATCATGTCTGTATTTTTTTTGTATTACCACATACTTTGATTCCTTTTGTAGGTAAGTCTCCATAAGATTTTAAAACTGCAGCAAACAATAAACCAGGCAACTGCATGTAATCTGATTTCCAATTCAATACGGATATATTTACGCAACTGTGTTTTATATAGGTGTATACAGGATTACTGGACAAATAGACACAGATATTTTAACCGACTCCAAAAAGGAGGTAATCAAGTTTTTTTTATCGTCTCATGTCGCAAATGTGCTTAAAATATGTGTAAGGATGAAATATGTATTTTGAAGCAGTGGTTGTTATGGATACCTATTTACAAAGATCATGTCTCTAGAAAACTAACAACAATTACATATTGAAACTGACTGGTCTGTTAGCTTAGTTGGTAGTGGCTCTGCCTTCTAATCTAGGGGTTGCGGGTTAGATTTCCGCTTGACACAAGTATTTATGAAATTTTAAATTTATACTTACTTGTGTTGTGTTTGGTCGTTTGTATGTATAATAAGTATGCATTTACAAAATAAAAGTATTTAAGTATTATACCCGTTATCCAGTACCCACGACACAAGCGATTGCTTAGTGTGGGCTAGATGGCGCTGTGTGCAATGTCCCGGAATATTTATTTATTTATTTGAAACATAAAATCTGCCACAATTCATCAATAAATGTTCAAAACTACAACAGCTATGTTTATCTAGAGTCGGCATCTTTGTTTGGCTCGTAACTACAGTTTGCTATAGTTAATACATTGAAGTTTTCTTAGTTTTTGATAGTCCGTAATATACGAGGACAGTTTTTCAAGTCAGCGTTTAGTGAGCTGGTGGTTTTGCTTACGTGCAAATAAAACTGGCTTCATGTGTAACAGGACAGAACAAGCGTAGACCAAGCAAGCTAGGACAGTTAGAAAACTTGCTTACTGTCCAAACTTGAAAACCTATTTTCGTGTATTTCGCGCACTACCGTTTATACATTTAAAAAACTTCAAATCAAATTTATACTTACTAACTAAAGAAATAGAATACATGCATACAAGGTACATATGAATACAAAAAATAACCTTATCAATACCTAAATGACTTGATAACCTAATTTTTTTGAAGTCGGTTAAAATACGACTGCCCTGAATGACGCCCTGACATTTTACCTTGAAATGATTGCTGAGTAGCCCAGTATGCTTTCTCATTGCAACTGCCGTTTATATTGCAAGTCACGCATTTCTTTACAAACTCTCCTTCGTATTCAATACTAGTTTATGCGTGTACGGAACTTGCATACGTAATGTTTTACCAGTGATTTATTGGCCATATGTGGTTGCTATTTGAACTTGATCAGGCGTTTAAAAGATATTTTTGCTATTTTAATATTATCAGGCGTTACATGTTGTGATTACTCCAGTTTTGATCACAGTGTCGCTTCTGCTGGTCATTTTTTGTCTTTCAACTTTCAAATTTTTGCTAAATAGCTGCTTTATATCAATTTTTTTTTCTTTTTGTTTTTGACTATGCGGTAAAAAGCAACTTAACTAAAAAAGTATTTTAATGTATGAGTTTTTGTAAGTAAGACAGTTAAATGTTGACAAACATATTTAAGAAATATTTAAATACTTAGATTTTTCTTGTAAATTACTTTCTTATGCAGCTTGTTGGGCTAGTAATCGTAATGTAGGTTTAGATTATCAGTATTTCGTCAAAAAAGCTAGTTCCTATCATCCAAATCAAATGTTTTATTTACATGTGATTAATTTTAATAGCATCATAAATTTAACTACTTATGACTCAGTATTTTCATAATTTGCGACCAAAAATCTAAAAGTGTATAAGTACTTTTTTATTGTATCTACTATATTTATATGTCTATAACGAGATTGTATGAATATTGGAAATTTATCTCCAGGGTTATATGATACGGCTTGTATTCCGAAGTTTAAAATAGGAAATCATTAATGAAACGTTTTTGGATTTTTCTTTTTGTTTATAATTATACATTATTTTTTTAATGTAGGTAACCCAGTTGCTAATTAAACATACCTATTATAACTAATACATTACAATTGTTATGCCTTTATAAAAGCACACAATATTGCCTAAAATAATACAAATATTCTAAATAATGTTATTATATTGTTATTCGAATGTGGAGTGCAATATATTAATTTTATGTAACCTGGGACGTGATTTATAAGGCATTTCATTAACGTGTAAATATTGGATTGTATAACATTGAGCTATAATGTACTTACAAGTACATTATAGCTCAATGTTGTATAACGATGTTTGTATCGGCAAGTTTTAAAATTTTTATATTCTACAAATTGACTACATATTGTAACTATTTTATTATTAGACAGAAATTGACAGCTACGATAATACAATGTATGAATTACATACTTTATAATAAAAAGTATACCATGAAATGTACTTTTATGCTTAATATATTTTATACAGTGCCATATGAGAAATGAAAGGATCAACATTCCGGCTAGAGATTTTTGCTCATTTGTTTTTTTTATTTATTTAATTAGTGTACGCGTGCAACTTGTATTTCTATGGTTAGTTTAATACAATATTTTATTGTTTTAAGACGCTAAATAGAAACTTAAATTTAGTTAAGTAAATATCTTCTTTTTTCCATATAAATTAATGTAAAATGAACCGCATGTTGAAAACTATTAGGTATTGGTTTTGTATGTATAACATAGCTATATAATATTTGATGTACTTTTATAAACTTATTATAAAATTATCTTCGTATTCGTAGTGTTTACATACTTAATACACATATTTATAAAACGCTAAGTCAGTAAGCTGATCAGAAAAAGCATACAATATCATAATAATATGAAGCGATCACTATAATTTTAAATAATATACCCCAGAAACTAAACTATAAAAAAAAAGTTTTTTTACTCAGAGTAAAGTAGGTTTGCTCTTGGCCATAATATTTGTTAAAACCAGTTGGTAAACGATCATTATGGTCTAGCATGGATTAATAAAATGCCGTTAAAAATTGGAACGGTTTGGAAATTTTTGATTAGCATACTACTAGCTCTGTATATGCCTAGGTTGTAACTTGTATGTATGTATACAGTATTTCATAAACATGTGATTATAATAATTACGTGAAACTGTACTATTTTTGTACGAAATTTTCAAAAGTAGTCTTTTCGATGTCCTTTTTAACCTATTGTGAATGAATTTTAAACACTGTATTATTAATTAAATTAACGTTATGTAACGTGATTGAAGCCAAAGATATTCTAAAAAAATATTGTAGATTGAAAAAATATGTACTACTATAAAATTTAGATTTTTATATGACAGACGTTGCTATTATTGTTGTAGAAATCTAAATTATGAACTGGCATTCTCTATCGGGCTAATTATACCCCGACCAAAAAGTGTAGATAATTTGGCGGCGCCACTTGTAGTACTTAGTTCAATTTATTTCTCCTTTTCCTGGCGATTACACTGCTGTGATCACAAAACTAAAAATATATCTGTAATAAACGTTTATTTCTCTAAAAATGTTTATGTCACATTCGTGATTATTTTAAGTTTAGAAGGAGAATTAAGAAATTAGTACCATTTCTACACTCTTTGCTCGCGGTATCTTGAAATATAGTTAACGACTATTTTTTAATCCGTTCAGAAATAATTGGAATTTTATTACTATAGGCAATAGGAATGTTTTGAATTCCTCTTGGGTCTTATAGTTATCAAGGCCATTTAATTCAATGGGCCTTATTACAAAACGTGATATAACTATTAGTTCAGAACTTTGGTAATATGCAGTTCGTTTTTGCTTTTTGAAATTTGTCTGTCTACTGTCATAATAATCAAACTGTCAAAATGTAACCAGCGATAAATCAACGTCCCAATTTAAAGTTGACATTTGATTGTTTATATGTGATGTTTGAACAACAAAAACAGACTTTTTATTTTCAAAGTCCTGGACTAATATTTAAACCGGGTTGTGTATTAAAACGGAATGTACATAGAATAATACCATAGTTTAAACTATCCTGTCATATTTCATCGCTATTTATAAAAACATGTTTAGCAATAATAAGGGAAATAAATGATTATTTTCATATGTAAAGTGTTTGTGAATAAAAAACAGTGAAACAAAGTTAAAGGTGTTTTAGAGTTTTATTAAAAAATCCTCGTTATTTCCTTACATTAATGGAATATAATAAATACATTTATCTCTAACAAATTGGACCCTCTGTTACGTTTAAACTGTACACCTGGATGTATCAATGGCGCTGTGTGCAATGTCCCGGAATATTTATTTATTTATTTATCACTTTTTAGCGCGAATAAATGAGTATGACTAAATAAAAAATATTACATCACTCATCACAAGAAAAAAAGGTTTTAATTACTACCTCTTCTTTGTAAACCATTTAGGGAAATAAATTAACAATTTAAGAAAGTTTTCTTATTGCGCTAAAAATTGATAATCACAATCATGAAAGCTTCCTTTGGAAATTATATTACTTAATAAAATAATTACATTACTTAATTAAACGCATTTTACTCTTAAATGCCAGCCAGTCTAACAAATAAAAATTAAATATATACATGTATCTTTTTTGTGACTATATAAATATAAAATATAACACTACACTGGCGCCTCTACCGGCGACTTCAGGCAACAAGCCCTCTTCATAAAATATTCACTCGTATTTGTGTGAATATATTCATTTCCAAACGCAGCCCAATCACACTAAATATACAGGATAGCTTGTAACTTGCAGTTTTAAAAGCGGTTTAGTAGACCAATACATAACTATTACTTTAAAAATCCGTTATTATTGTTCAAAATTGTATTCTTCTGTCAACCCCAGAAAAGTCCCCACAGATATTGATCGTTCAAATTTGAACTTTCCCTAAGACTTTTGGTAATTCCAAAAACAATCGATTCCCTATACAATTCCGTCCTTTTTATGAAAACTCGGATTAAACATAATCCGTCTCATTACAAAACGTGGTTTAATTATTAGTCCTTGATTTTGAAAATATTAAGTCCGTTCTTGTTGTTCAAATTCGTTTGGTTCTGTCATAATAATCAAAATGTCTCCATATTTATTGACCGTTCATATTGATCTCCATCAGTACAAGTACGCGTAGGTACTGATGGAGGTCAGTGACCGTTCATATTTGAAGTTGACATTTTAATTCTCCGTTTGTGATGTTTGAAACATTTCGATGTGTTTGAACAATAAAAACCGACTTTTCTCTACCCACCTGACATGGGCCAAATTGCAAAGTTTAAACTTAGCAAAAGCCTTAGCAAAAACAACATACTTTTCATTTGTTAACTTTACAAATGCAAACAATGTGGACTAATATTTAAACCACGTTTTGTGAATTCCGTCTTCAGTTTTATATTCGAAGTATGAAAAGTCTATTTTTACTAAAGCTGCTCTTAAAAAGTTATACGTAAGTTACTAGTATCCTTGAATGTTTTATCACAGCTCTATTCACGATAGCGTTTCGGCCAGGAAACATCTGCGGACAAACAGTTTAGTTAGCTATTTGTTACTGTGTTAGAAATTATTATTTATGCAACAAGAGAAAACGTATTTTTTTCTAGCGCGTAGCGAGGGACCCAAATGTTTAAGATGTAAATAACTTATTAGAGATAAACAAGCAGCTCCATCCAGGCTTGGCTAGTTACTTCGGCATGTTTTTGGTGGGATTTCACTTCTTTTTGTAAAAACGAGGGCTTATTGATTTATTTTATTGGATTTTCTTATTTGACACAGTTTTGTTTTCTTTTTAGGAGTAGTTTTTGTTTATTATTAAGATCTTGATTTTTTCTTTTTTCCGGCTCGCTTTCTTGTCCAGTTAGGCTAGATTAAATTAGAAGATGTCGTCGATTTTTTTTATGTAGGTACCTATAGTTGAAGGGACCTGAGACCAGCTGAGGGTTCTTCATCAGATACCTAATTCAAACCTTCGATTTTTGACATCAAATGAATCGGCTTACCAAGTACAAGGTGGCATGTCGTATATATTATTTTGTATTTTGGTCTTATGTGACGTAGGTATACAGATTTTATCCTCAGAAATGAGTCATATTTTTTAAATAATACGGGCGCGCAGGGGGGGTGTGGTGTAGCCGTAAGTTCTACTCTGTTATTATTGTATTCTGTTATTAATTAAACGCAAGCAAAGCAAGCACGGATGGAGCCACGTCGCACTTGAGGTGCGGGGCGCGGGGGGAACCGCCCGCGCCCAAGGCCACGCGAGCTCGTTCCCGCGCGCCGGCCATCTTGTGGTGAGGCCAGTCCGCTGATAACCGCGATACGACGCGCAGACCCGCTGGCTCTATCCGCCGCTCGCAGCAACTCGCATAAAAGTTTCAAGTTTCGTTTTACTTCTACAATCTACGCATGTGTACTTACCTTGTGACGTAGGAGCTGGTAGAGTGGCAACCGCCGCTACCACATTGGTGACCTAGTTTCGAACATGAATAGCGAAAACGAAACGAAGCCGGCGGACACACCCGTGCACGTGGACCGGGTCGGCGTCCGCGTGCCACCTTTCTACGCGGAGCGGCCGGCGTTATGGTTCTCGCAGCTCGAGAGCCAATTCGCCCTGGCCGGCATCACCGCCGACGGCACTAAATATCACTATGCCGTGGGTCACCTTGACCCGACCCACGCGGCGGAGATAGAAGACCTAATCACCTCTCCCCCCGCCACTAACAAGTACGAGATGCTGAAGGCGGAACTGATCAAGAGGTCGGCATCCAGAGAGCGGAAGGTACGCCAGCTTCTTACTCACGAGGAGCTCGGCGACCGCAAGCCATCGCAGTTCCTCAGACACCTGCGTCACCTTGCCGGCCCCGGGGTACCCGAGGAGTTTTTGAAGACCATCTGGATCGGGCGGCTCCCTACCACTACCCAAAGTATCATCGCGTCACAAGCGAAGGCGCCGCTTGAAGAGATAGCCGAGCTGGCTGACCGCCTACTTGACATCGTGCCCAGCCAGCCACACGTCGCCATGACCTCGGCGGCGGACAGTCAGATCGCCGAGCTGACGCGGCAGGTGGCGTCACTAGCGGCGACGGTGCAGCGGATGGCGCGACCGGACACCCGACGCGCCCCCGACGCCCGACGCGCGTCCGGCAGGCGCAGCCAGTCAAGAACAAGATCCACATCTAATTACCGCAAGTTCCCGCTATGTTGGTATCATAACAAGTTCGGCAAAGAAGCGGCAAAGTGTGTAAAACCGTGCGACTTTGCGGAAAACGCAACCGGCAGTGCGTGAGGGCGGCCGCCGCCTGTCGCGACTTAGGCCGCATTTTTGTGACTGATAGACGAACTAAACTCGATTTTTTAATAGACACTGGAAGTGATGTGTGTGTGTTCCCTAGATTACTACTCAGGGAAAGTCGCGAACTAACAAATTTCGAACTTTGTGCCGCGAACGGATCTAAAATAAAAACGTACGGTTACATAAACTTAAACCTAAACATTGGTTTGCGTCGCGACTTTCCCTGGCGATTTATTGTTGCGGATGTAACAAAAGCTATAATCGGAGTTGACTTTTTATCGCATTTTAACTTATTGGTGGACATTAGGAACAAATGTTTATTAGACGGCAATACCAATCTGTGCACTAGGGGTTCTCTAGCAACTTTTTCGGACAATGTAAGCTCAGTAAAAATTTCATTCGGTGAAATCAGCAGCACATACCTCGACATACTGACTCAATATCCCGATATTACTCGCCCATCTGGCATACACAAAGATTCACAACATAATACTGTACATTACATACGCACTACGCCCGGACCGCCCGAGTCGTGTACACCTCGGCGGCTTGCACCGGATCGACTCAAAATCGCTAAAGCAGAGTTTGAATTAATGTTACAGGATGGTACTTGTCGCCCTTCCGAGTCGCCGTGGTCGTCTCCATTACATCTCGCACCCAAGAAGAATGGATGGCGACCATGTGGTGACTATCGGAGGTTAAATGCACGCACTATACCAGACAAATATCCAATTCGCAATATCCAAGATTTTTCACACAACCTCACCAACTGTAAAATCTTCAGCTCACTGGATCTAACCAGAGCATACAACCAAATACCAATTAATCCTGCCGATGTAAACAAAACTGCCATAACTACTCCATTTGGATTATTTGAATTTCAATATATGACGTTTGGGCTACGTAACGCAGGCCAAACGTTTCAAAGATTCATGGACGAGATGATGAGAGGTTTAGACTTTGTATTTCCTTACATAGACGATATTTTAGTATTTTCACATGATGAGGAAACACACAAAAAGCACTTACATGAAGTATTTAACAGGCTTCAAAAATTTGGTATGGTATTAAATGTGAGCAAATGCACATTTGGCTCATCAGAAATTCAATTTTTGGGTTACAGCATTTCATCAGCTGGTACTAAGCCGTTACTTGAGAAGGTGGAAGCGGTTACTACCTTTCCCACTCCGAAAACGGTAAAGGAGCTGCGGAGGTTTCTAGGCATGTTAAATTTCTACCGAAAATTTATTCCAGACTCGGCCAAACACCAGGCGCCCTTGAACGCACTCCTGGGCGGTTCAGTGAAGGGTTCTCATCCAGTCAACTTCGGCGAAGCAGAGCAGAGAGCTTTTGAGGTGTGCAAGCAAGGTCTATGTCAGGCGGCCATGCTAGCTCATCCTGACAGTAGTTTACCTCTGGCGTTAGTTACTGACACGTCTGATATTGCAATAGGCGCAGTGTTGCAACAGCGGAAAGGAGATTCTTGGCAGCCGCTAGCATTCTTTTCGCGAAAGTTAAGTCCATCGCAAATTAAGTACTCGCCGTATGATAGAGAGCTCCTTGCCATATACGAAGCTGTCAAGTATTTTAGGTACATGATCGAAGCCCGTGAATTTACCATTTACACTGACCACAAGCCGCTTACATTTTCGTTCAGTGCACGCAAGGACAACTGCTCGCCTAGACAATTTCGTCATCTCGATTTTATCTCACAGTTCTCCACTGACGTGAGACACATTTCTGGTAAGGACAATGTAGTTGCTGACACCTTGTCACGAATAGAGGAAATCTCTCAACCCATTGATCTCAGTAGGTTAGCAGCTGCACAAAATACCGACCCGGAACTTAAAATGCTCCTCGAAGGTACAACTTCACTACATTTGAGTAAAGTTAGATTGCCTGGAGTAGACGTAGATATCTTTTGCGATGTAAGTGGTACCACACCTCGACCATATATAGTCAAGGATTGCCGACGGCAGGTCTTCGAGAGCATCCATTCTCTCAGCCACGCTGGAGCTGCAACCACAGCTAAGATGGTAAGCGATCGCTACGTCTGGCCCGGCGTCCGTAAGGACTGCCGTGAATGGGTCCGTAGCTGTCTTTCTTGCCAGCGGTCTAAAATCACTAGACACACTTCTGCACCACTCGCTTCATATGACCTTCCTCGTAGTCGTTTTCAAGTGGTACATATTGATCTTGTTGGCCCACTACCATTGTCTCAGGGTTATCGCTATTGTCTCACGTGCGTCGATCGTTTCACTCGTTGGCCTGAGGCAATACCCATCTCTGACATTACGGCCGAAACTGTAGCCAAAGCTTTGCTCAGCACCTGGATTTCCCGGTTTGGCTGCCCATCCAAGATCGTCACGGATAGAGGAAGACAATTCGAGTCATCTTTGTTTAAGTCTTTGTCGCAAATAGCGGGATTTGTCCATAGCCGCACAACTGCCTATCATCCTGCGGCCAATGGCATGGTAGAAAGGTTCCACAGGCAGCTAAAAGCGGCCATAACCTGCCACGCTGATCTCTGTTGGGTAGAGTCACTCCCACTTGTGCTGTTAGGTATCAGAACAGCATACAAAGACGATCTTAAAACTTCTGCAGCTGAACTCGTGTATGGAGAGGCCCTCCGCATTCCAGGTGATTTCGTCCTCCCACCGAACAGTGACGACATCGACGTGACAGACTACGTAGGTCGGCTACGCTCTTTTGTCAACAATCTCAAGCCACCTCCCGCTTCACGTCATAGCGGACATCGCTCCCCATTCGTTTTTAAGGACCTTGCGACATGTACATATGTCTTTCTGCGCGATGACACTGTTGCAGGGGCCCTGAAACCACCGTATTCTGGCCCTCATGAGGTCATAGAGCGCGGCGACAAAGTTTTTAAATTATTGCTGAATGGTAAATCAGTCACAGTAACGATAGACAGATTGAAGCCTGCCTACGTTATGCGCGACACCACCACAGACACTTACACATTACCTACAAACAGTCGCCCCTCAAGCATTCCAACCACTAACACTGACATTCATACACACATAGACACACCCACGCAAAGCACGAGCCCACCTAGAGACACCAGGGCTAAGACTACTGTTACCAGGTCAGGACGTAGAGTTAGGTTTCCCCCAAAGTTAAGTTGTTATCGCCCGTAGTGACGGTCTCAGGGGGGGTGTGGTGTAGCCGTAAGTTCTACTCTGTTATTATTGTATTCTGTTATTAATTAAACGCAAGCAAAGCAAGCACGAATGGAGCCACGTCGCACTTGAGGTGCGGGGCGCGGGGGGAACCGCCCGCGCCCAAGGCCACGCGAGCTCGTTCCCGCGCGCCGGCCATCTTGTGGTGAGGCCAGTCCGCTGATAACCGCGATACGACGCGCAGACCCGCTGGCTCTATCCGCCGCTCGCAGCAACTCGCATAAAAGTTTCAAGTTTCGTTTTACTTCTACAATCTACGCATGTGTACTTACCTTGTGACGTAGGAGCTGGTAGAGTGGCAACCGCCGCTACCACAAGTTTGCATGACGGTAAACAATAGATGCGGCCTAAGATGGAGTGAGCTTACCCAATAAGAACCATTTTTAACGTAAAACAAATACAACGCACATCTTACCACATAGTTAAATGCTTCTATGTTTACACTCAATTTATAATAGGGTTTGGTTTGCCCTATGCTTTTATATGCCTCGGAAAACTGGTGCGTGTATAAAGCCGATGTAAGAAAGGTAGATGCTTTTCATTTGAAATGCCTGCGCT
Source organism: Macaria notata (assembly GCA_927399415.1). Lineage (NCBI taxonomy): Eukaryota > Metazoa > Arthropoda > Insecta > Lepidoptera > Geometridae > Macaria > Macaria notata. Next base: position 337,469 of record OV656751.1, read on the forward strand.
CTATTCGTGGCATCTAATGGCAAGATCGGGTTCCTAACACGGAAATTCTGCGTCTTTCGCAAATAAAAGAAATGGAGGCCTATCTGATGAGAGGAGAGCTGCGATGGTGTGGCCACTTTAAACGTATGAAAGACTGTAGACTACCGAAGAGCGTTCTACTTGGAGCTTCCAAAGAGAAAACGTAATTCTGGCGGGCAGTACCTGCGTTATAAGGACGTGTTCAAACGGAATTTCTTCTGTCCACAGAAAATTGGCAGGAAGAAATGATATCGTGCCGTTCGTTAACTCTACACTTCGAAAAAGAGAGGTCGTGGTGCCCGAGCTGGTCAACATCAGTATAATGTTTACTAGCTTTTTCTCGCGGTTTCGCATGTATAATTATACATTATAAACTATCATCTGGAATCACTCTTTCTATTAAAATAACTGCATCATAATCCATTGCGAAATTTAAAGATATAAGCATACAAACATAGAGACAGACACGGAGAGCGACTTTGTACTTTTTTTTTTATATGGGATAGGTTTGCGTTTGACTACAGCCTGCCTGATGTTAAGCATTGCTGCAGCCTAGGGTGTAACACGTTTACCTAGAAGATACCTATTAACTCTAGATTTGAAAACCCCTGGATTGTAGTTCGCAGGAAACACAGCTTCTGGTAAAGTGTTCCTAGGCTTTGCCGTCCGTACAATAAACTTAGAGTAAAAAAAAACTATGTAGTGACGATAATACTATATTATAGATGGCTCACCCCAGTAATGTGCTCTACTCCTGCTGGTTCCCCAGCCTCCTCTGCAGCGTCTCGTGCGAGGCCCTGGAGAACACCTCCTGCATGTTGACCTGCGCCTTGTCCACGAGCGCCTGGATATCCTCCTTCTGCATGTCTGCCGTCTCGATGAGGGGCAGGATCGTGATTATCAGCTCACCTGGAACGCAGGGAACGTGGGATTAATGGTTGACTTATGTGGAAAAGACCATCTCAAAAACAAACCACCGCCTAACATGCTTACAGTGATGCTTATTCGAGTAACAGTTTAATTTCAGGAAAATTCTAATGACAGCAAAGCGACTATAGCTCAGCGTATGAATTGACAAATACCACAGGTGCAATAAGAGCGATTGAAATTCCTTGATACCAAAGGTTGCCACTCTCATACTATGAGAAGAAGAACCTCAGTTGCCCGACGATTATTTTTAACGCCATCACATTGACTGGCGAGATGTACTGCAATGTGCTTATGACCAGGATTTTAAATGATTTTTAATTTAGTGCACTGCAATATTATCACAAAAAAATATATACATACCTATGTACTTTATAATGTAAAAACCTTGACAAAATACCTAGATATTGCATATTAATCAAAAACTCTAATAAATAGGTGCTTAATCCTTAAAAACGCAATCAACATTTTTTTCTGACGGCATAATCACCAAGATAACTGATGGTAAAGACTTTATCAGTTACTAGCTGGTGCCCGCGACTTCGTCCGCGTGGAATAGTTATTACCATAAAAACGGTTCTAGTTAGTTAACCTTAAAAGATAGACATATTGTTGAAGACATTTTGTTAGATTATTTTAATAGAAATAATTCTTTCATACATATTTTTGTGATATCTTGAACCGTTTTCGCAGCGCACGCAACGGAAGCCCTCAAAGATGAATAATTTTCCCCGTTTTTCCACATTTTCCATTATTTCTTCGCTCCTATTAGTTGCAGCGTGATGTCATACAACCTAAAGCCTTCCTCGATAAATGGTCTATTAAAAACAAAAAGAATTTTTCAATTCGCTTCAGTAGTTCTTGAGATTAGCGCGTTCAAACAAACAAACAAACTCTTCAGCTTTATAATATTAGTATAGATTACTTGTTAGTCAATGTGTTGTCACTGCGGACTTTTGTAGATAAAACATAGGTAAAAGTATTTTGACCATAATTATTTTTGCCCCCTCCGATGGCATTTAACTAGTGGAGTCTACTCGAGGAGGTTAAGATTTAGTTTGATACACACATCACGATTACATAATTTTAGTTTACTACCTACATACCTACTTACTACTTTTTTCGTGCTAAAACTTCGAACGTGCAACACACTTAGGATTTTAAACATGACAAATTAATTTCAATCAAACATACTTATTCATTTAATTTATTGGTATTAAATGATTTAACTTATCTAAAATAATTTAGTACCAACAAATTGTATTTATTATCTAGCACGCGTGTGTATTGTGAAATGCCGTTTATCTACGCGCGGCAGATAATCCAATGTCTAAGAATACCTATAGGTGGCATGGGGAAATTATGAGACATAGTTAATTATTTTCTTACATATTACAGTTAGGTGTGAATAGTATGGTCAGATGAAGCGACAATCGCACTAGATATACTGTAGCAAAGCTGGAGAATACTTGAAAGTAATTATTGAGTCTTGAACGCAGAGATTGCTTGGCAAATATATTGAAATTTAATCGTCAATTAGTTTGCCAAAGAAGGTCCGATCGTGATGAAATTTAACAAACACTTAGCACAGTCCAATAAAAGGCTAGCTACCAAATATGAGACAAATATATCAATTATACGGAGTTATTACTATTTTTGTAAACCTCTACCCACTCACTCGAGGAAAAGTCCAAAAATATTAGCCGCTTACCAGATCCGAACCGGTGCCTCTTGCCATCGAGGAAGTGATACTTGGAGATGACGACAGGCTGGATGGGCGCTCCCGCGTCCACTGCCACGTGGAAGGCTCCTTTACGGAAGGGGAGGAGGCGGTCCCCTCCGTTGCGGGTTCCCTCGGGGAACAGGAGGAGTTTACGCTGGAAATTGGAGAAAGATGGTGTTAGTATATTGAGGTGTGGTCAAGAGTAAGAGGTCAATTTCTTTAACGGTCCATTTTGTCAATTCTTTTGTTTAAAAGATTCTTAGTGTTATTTCAATATATCTTCAATTATCATAAGTCATTGTAATCTTTACTACTACTTTGCCGAAATTCATTGCCGATGATAGATAACTTTGAACCCAAGTCTTATATTTTTCCGTCGCGAATATTTCTTACCAACAGGTTTAAAGATCTACAGAGGTTACTTGAATTAAAAGTTAAATTTGATCTGTAGTGACGGAGAAATACACAAAGCCGGCGAGGACAAGTCGCGGAACCACACCATGTCTCTAAATATATATTATAACCTCATAAAATTAAATATTTCGTTGTTTCAGTATTCAAAGAGAATTAATTAAATGGACATCAGTCAAGGACATCTTGTTATAGAACAGGTGTTTAAGCGATTTAATTGTATTATTCAACCTATTTAAATTGTAAATGACTCGATGTAAATTAATGAAGACCGGAAATAAATAAGAACAATCATCATACACTTAAAGTGTATTTTTGGTTTGTTGATCTATTATGTTTGCTTATCTTTTACTTCGTAACGGAGCGACGGAATCGCGATTATTGATATGGAAGTAGTATAGGATCCCGAAATGAACCTAAGTTACTTTTACTCTAACACAATGTAGGCGATGTTTAAAGTGTATAATAATTTAAACATTTTGTATATTTAATTTAAAAAATCTCTCTCTCTCTCTCTCTCTTTGAGTCGTATTTCCTCATGACTGAGGGTCGTGACTCCCCCGCAGAATTTATTCGTTAGGGATGTTCTCTTGGGCAGACACATCGTGGTGGGCGCCCAGCTATTTGCACGGAAGACACGTCCTCGGGTAGTGTGGTCCTCAAACACGTTAGTTTCCTCACGATCTTTTCCTTGACCGCTAAGCGAGTGGAAATCCACACATAGCTTGAAAATACAAGCCATTGGTGTAGGGCTAGATTCGAACCAGGGAAAAGCAGACACTGGAACCGCTGAGTCACACTCGCTATTTTATTATTGTAGGTGACCTAAAAGAGACACAAACACTATAATCTCGTAGAAAGGTCTCAAAGAAGTCTGTGTACCGGGTCGCAGGTCGAGGCGATATGTCTTATCGTTTCTCTCGATGACGTAGTTCTTACGTAATATAACAAAACGTAAATATAACATACTACGTTATTAGTGTACATAATTGCATTTAAATGCTAACATATAACACGCCTTTTCTGACAGGGGCTAAAAAGGTAGATGATTAAGAATAGGTAAAAGAGGGTGTTTTTTTAGCCTAGACAAAAATGGCATATAAACGATGTCACTAGTTACTCAGCTTTAGTGCATCAACAGCATATTTGGGAATTCATAAATATTTTTAGGGGCCTATGTTCCATACACAAAGTTGTGTATGGAACTGATTTTGTTTTATTCGCGAATTTCATTCAACTCGTAGGGAAAAGGTTGTTACTTTTGACGTTGCTAGGTGCCCTTAAAAGGCAATGCACTTTTAATGAAAGCTATTAATAATAACGATAACTGTTTAACCTCATCGTTATTATTTCCTATTACTTAATAAAATAGAAACTAGATGATCGCTATGTGCTATATGCTATCCTATATTTAACGCGAATATCACGGCGGTACGTCGCTAGTTCAATATAAATGTATATTCGTTATAATATATAAATATGAATGAACCAGAAAACTGTTTAGAATTAAAAATGAACTGACTCATCCTTACGATAGTAAATACGTAAGGAAATTGTATTTATAAATGCAAAACTATCAAAGCTTTTATTTAACTTGGCTTGTATGTACCTATATTTACAAATCTTGCAAGTTGAATTTGACCCACTTCCCGTATACGATTGATCTGAAGATTGCCGAAACATAAAAACCTGGAAAAAATACAAATGATGCCAATGTAAATTATATCTAAAGAGCAAGAGAGAGAGAGAGAGATTTAATGACTATATTTGAATAATATTCTTTTTTATCCCACCATCTCGGAAACAGTATTTTTGCTCTTCAATATCTGAGTGCAAAAGCCGTTTTTATTCTCTAGGGGATAAAGTAAATTGAATTTAGAACATCGTGTGTTACAAGTCTTTGAATTAAAAAATCATTAAACCTATTTACTGCTACCTCTATGGTGCCGAATATATCATACAACATTTTTTAAATTTGTTAAAAACTCAGACTCGGAACCTTCTTGGTGTTCTTTTTTTCAATTTGCTTTGTACGCGGTTCTTTACGCGGCATATTTTCACGTCATTGTTTAACCTTATATTAAAAACAAGAAACTTGAAAACCAGTGAAAAAACTAAAATGAGTGATTCTAGTGACGAGGAAGTTGGTTTGACGCCAACAGAATTGACTGAAACTGTTAATAATGCGCAAATGAGCTTTCTCCCTCAACAATCACGCGTTTTGCATTTAGTCATTTCCTCGCTGAGGTGGAATGAAAAGTTACGTGTTGCACTCGAGTGCAAAGATTTTTCACCTCGAGCCCTTTTAATTCCCTCGCTTGCTCGGTCATCAAAATTGAGCACGCGGTTAAAAAGCAACTTTGCACTCTTGTATAACAAAAAACTATTTTGCCGGGTGGGAGCAGAGTCGTTTAAGTGAGCTATGAAATCTTGAAACCTCCTTGTTCTTATCGAATGAGAGTGGCCTACTCTGTTGTCGGTCACCCATCCAATGTTAAACAGAGGTCTGACCGCATCGACCTTTGCTTAACACGCTGAGTTACGGGCGCTACATAATAATAATCATACATATCATTAATCTATACAACAGACAACAATGATAATATGTATATTTTTACAGACACTAATTTGTGTCTACAAATATAAATTAAATCCCAAAATGCGCATTTAAATGCACTTTTTTACAAGAAAGGTCTCACTTATTTGGCAATTTTTTTACACAGTTATTTTATCGATATTATTTTTAAATATCCTGAAAATAAAATACACCCCAACACTACGCTGCTGAAACGTAGGTGCTTTTTGTGGACAAAATTTTAAAAATGAAATTGATTTTACGGAAATCACCTATCAAATAGATTGGTGTTTTCGTGAAACAAATTTACTAGAATACGCTAGGTGCTATTGTACCGGGTGCTCTAAGTGGAATACTCCCACGTCACAAGACCGCTTGAAGTGACGCCCGCACAAGCGACAGTGTGTTTGAAGGTAGATATAATGGATGTGGTGCACCTTGCATCATGTCTCGTCACATGCGTATCACGGCCACGTGGCGGCGACGTGCGACCCTGACACTGGCCTACAACTACTTCACACTGGCCTGAGGTCGAATCAAAGTTACGACGATAACAAATACTGAGCACTCATTGGGAGATACGTTTACAGGTTATTTTTTATATAAGTATATGCTTTTTCAAGAATTTATTAAACCTATAGATTTACAGTGAAACAACCAAAAATTTTAGAAATGGAACTATATTTAAATTTTTCGTCAAAATAAGTTATTTTTAGTGAATTCTTTAGCAACGACTGAAAACTTATTAAATTTGTATGTTTAATGTATGATAGATTTAATGTATTTGTGATAAAAAAAACAATGGTCATTACTAAAATCGGCTCACAATGATCATAAATAAAAACATAGGTACCTACTCGTCAAATTAACGTGTCATGCGACAAACAGAAGCGCCCACATGTAATTGCCACTAACTTTTTGCAGTGGTCACCCATCCAAGAACAGTGAAGTACATAGATGTACAATAGTCGTGCAATAGTTGGGTATTTTATACCTACATATCTGCCTAAGGTCAGGCCGTGCTCCAATTTGATGAATGTCGTATTGAAATAGAGTACATTGCCCTCTGAATATATGTACCTACTATTATAATCATACGATCAACTTGTTATACATGGATATAAATATGTATATCTATTGAGCAACACAGCAGCGATATAACTATGTACGTTTTAGGGATTTTTTTAAATCTTGTAGTAATAAAATCTTCAAGGCGACAGTGAATCGGTTCTTATCGGGTAAGCACGCTCCATCTTAGGCCATAGCCTTTGCTTACCATCAGGCAAACTATAGTCAAGTGCAAAGCCGTTTTAGTATATATCTTTAAATACGTAAATTTGTACGAATGTTGAACTTTGGTGTAGAGTTTTCAAACCATATCGAGGGCTTCTGAACAACATTTTCTGTGGTATTAGTATGTGGTAAGTATATGTATGTACTCGTGGAAGGACTTGAGCGTCCACCACGATGTATCTGCCCAAAAGAACTCCCCTAGTGAATTAATTCTGCGGGGGAGTCACGACCCTTAGATATGAGGAAATACGACTCAAGAGAGAGAGAGACAGAGAGAGAAGTGTAAAATTATGTTATTATAGTGATTTGAATCGGCATAGAACAGGTAATATACTGGCCTAAGTGCACAAGTTAAAGTGTTACGTTTGCTAAATATGTGGTTAGATGCAAAGAGTTTCATTGGTTAGATGGCGCTGTGTGTAATGTCTACTTTTTTATTAATTTATCTTACTAAATTATTACAAACGCAGGTGGGAAAACAGGAAAATGAGCCATGCGTCATAATTTAAAGTACATAACCAAGATAAATGAGGAAAACTGTAAAATTACTAGTTTCCTATCGTTGTCCTAAACTAATCTACAAGGTTTTCGCGAGTATTTATAAAACGTGTGACGTGACCAACTCATTTATTGCATAGTTTTCATTTGCTATCACAATAAAAATATCTTGTACTTATTTGTGAAAACACAGTTGTTTCTACTCTGTTTGATCATCATATTAGCTTAGCCTGTATCATTCCTCCGCTGAGTATAGGCCTCCTCTCCACACAGTAGGTACGGCCATTAGCATGTCTAAAACAGTCATAAAAATAAAATAGAAAAGTCCTTATTCTACTACAAATTTTCGATATTTCATAAACCAGTCATACTAAAATATAATAACCCGCAAAAAATATCATGAAATATGTAGAAGAGAATTACTTCTGACCCCCAATTTTTTGCTCTATTTAATTGATATAGTCTGACCTTTTTTCGATAACACATTTTTACAGTTTAATGATAACCCTGTGTTTTATATCTATACTAGTAGACGACCCCGGCTTCGCTCGCATTATTTCAGGATAAAAAGTAGCCTATGACACTTCTAAGACCTCATACTACCTACATACCAAAAATCATGATGATCCGTTCAGCCGTTTTTGCGTAAAGAGCGTTTAAATAAGCGGACAGATAAACATACAAAACTTCTAGAAATTGTTGGAACATGTTCTGTTATCAATTCGAAGTATCTCCAAACATTTTTAAAATATTTTCAATGATTAGACTTTTTACCCTCTTCAGCTTTATTATGTGTATAGATTTTGTTAAAATGTATCTATAGACATACCATACTTAGTTAAACTAAGGTGCGTCCTTTGTGTGTTCTCTAATGAACTTCCTGCAAGTACTTAAATATTTTGAAAGATAAGCAGGCTTGTTTATGTTCTTTTGCCTTGAAATTAAATACGAACAAAAGATCTCTAATATGTTTGGTTGTCATTGTATTTATGTCCACATATTTCATAATAATACTAAAAGTATAGTGATAAGCAAGCAGCAAAGCGATTCAACCCAAGAAATGTGGTAATTTCATCAAAATCGATTCAGTAGTTTTTGAGAAACTGAGTTTTTTGAGGCCAAGGCAAGTTTATTACTTTTTTAACAAAATTCCACTTTTTATCTGACCCAACCAAACGAGGCCTGATGTAGATGGCACATACAAAGGGAGGCCTATACCTTATACCTAGCAGTAGAATTCAAAGAGCTGTAGATGATGATGATCTGGTCCAGGCAGTGAACTAATTGGTACACATCACAAGGAACAAGCTTCACCTTGATTCACGTATTGTAGCCAGTATTAACTAGTGATAATGTCCGCTGTGAATTACTAATGAACAGTTTGTCAGCCGCTAAAAGGTTGCGTCAGGAACATTCGTTGTAATTTGGTAATAGCGCTCATTTACATTTTTAATAGGTCCGTTTTAGTGTTTTTCGGTAGTTGTTAATAGATTAGTTATCATGATTAAGTCACACTGCGGTAATAAAATAAATTAATAATTAGCACTTCAAGTGATCTCGTTTTCAAACGTCTGACGGTACAGTGTGTTTTCGTATAATTAAATTACGAATTAGTCTATCAATATAAAATATCTGTATCTCTCACAGTTTTTTAATGGGGTATGATAACTCAAATGTTGGTGAACTATTTTATTGGTGTGTATTGACGTTCATGTTATAAATTTATAGAAATTACAAGTGAGATGGCATGGTCTACTCATTTCGTGGAAGGACGTAGGCATCCACCACGATGCATCCGCCGAAGAGAACGAATTACTAAGACCTTGAAATATCTCTACGGGGGAGTAACAATCCTTATCAATATAAATAAATATTCCGGGACATTGCACACAGCGCCATCTAGCCCCACACTGACCAAACGCTTGTACCGTGGATACTTAACTAGATAACGGATAGGTACGAGCATAATACCTATAAGTATACTATTCTTTTTCACCGACACATTGTGTTTTGTAAACTTTAAGAAAATAAAGATTTTGTATTTTGACAAATTCTTATGAACTCACCTTATGTTCCCTGACCGCCTCGCTCTGCTGGTTGAGCGCGGTGCGAGCGGACTGCGCCCCGCGGTCTATGAACACGGTGCCCCACAGCCACGCCGCGGTGCCGAAGGGGGCGAGGTACTGCAGCGAGCGCTTGGACACCACCGTGCAGCGGGACATGAGCGGCCACAGCACGGCGAGCACTGAAAGAAAGAAAAATAAAATATTTATTGAGACACACACAAACTTTAACCTATTTACTTACTAAACTTACATGCTAAGAATGTGATGTCCCTATACAGCCGCAACTCAGCCTAATGCTGGCGGCACTGGGGAGAGACAGGGGGACTAAGCAGTCCTCTTAATAGCTGTGTCTGCAGAGTTAGCGAAGCGCCCGCAGCTCAGCTAGCGGAGGGAATCGCATGCGTGCACCAATGCTAAGCAAAGGTCGACGCGGCCAGTACGCGGATGGGTGACCGATAAGTGGCATTCCATTTTGGGGGCTGTTGGTTGTTAAATTGCATATAGGTAGGTAGGTATTAAGCCATGTCAGAAGGCCTTAGGGCGGCTTGATAAATTCTCGACACCAGAGTTGGCGACGCTCAATCGATAAGAATATGTAGAGCAATGCTGCGCTATCCGTTCGTGATGGCTAAAGTTTAGTAATAACCCGCTTCGGCTGACAACTCTTGGGCAATATCTAAAACACAAAGTGGGGTACATCTGGGAGCTTCCTGGCTCGGAATATTTCAGAGCTATTTGAAAATAGTTTTCATTTAAATAAGTATTTTCATTAGCCTGCCCACAGCAAGTTTGTGGGTCGTTGAGGGGTATTCCTTTGAAATCCGGGTAGACAAATTTTGGGTGAAAGGTGGAGAGAAGAAATACAACGATGTTTGCTAAACTGCACGGTGTTTCACAATTTAAAAAAATTAGGTTGGAAAAGAAATGCCAAACGTTGAACGCTTTAGAAGTTTTATGATTGGTAGGCGTTTTGTTACCAAATAAATTCTCTCCAAATTTGTGAGCCATGTGACTGGCCAGGTTATGCCATCAAACTATCATCATTATCATCAACTATTGAGAAATTATAAATTAAAAAACAGAAAGTTTGACTGCTTATAGCAGCAAATAAATCAACCAAATTTCATCCTCATCAATCCATTTTATACAATAGGTACAGCCACTCTGCAGTTCTTGCAACAGGATATTGCGGCAACAACATTTTGAACACATTTTGTATAGTAAGTACTTACGTATAGTGCAATGATTGTATGAGTACCTAAAAGAACTATGTTGCTCATGTAGTAATGCAGTTCTTTCCTTATGTTATGTTGCATTGTTCTTTTTGTTAGTGATTAAATCAAGAATGTATTTGTAGGGCCAAGGTGTTTCAATACAATTTTACTCGGATTATAAACGTTGCAAATACAAGCTCATTTGTCGACATTAAATGTTTTAATTAAATATAATACTCTGTGACCTTAACGCCGTACGGTACCTTAGTTCGCAAAAAACAACAAGAAATTAGCAATTAATTTTAAACAAACAACTTTGTTTATCACATTAATGCACTCAATTTGGTTGACTCGGTTGAGATATATATTTTTAGTAGCGTGTGCGCTGTGCATAATATTTGTGCAAATCAGCACTGCGTGAATTATATCATGTATGTATTTATTAGGAAAATTCCAGAAACCAGCTTGCGCATAAACACACTTCTTGACCGACAAATTACTTCATACAGGGCTATGCATAACCAACATCCTAAATGTAATTTTTAAGGGGCTGCCAATTTCTGCCTTCGTATCCGCACGTCTTTCACAGGCAATAGCGTTTTTTTTTATATACTCGACGGCATTCAATACATACAAGAGCCATAAAAAATTTATGAACTTATTTTGGAAACGAGCGAGAATAACCTGCTTCTTATCACCCACAGCCCGGCACGAAATTCCACACAACACCATTTTCCAAGTAAAATTTAATAAAATCAGCGCGGTTTAACACGTAGAAAAAACGAATATACAGTGTGTTTGGGGAACGATGTCGCAGATTTTAAGGGTAATAATTAATATGTATGGTCGAATTTATCGACAAATCACGCTTCGTTTTTTTTATGCTACCTACCTAGGTAAAATGGCGGCCATTTTACTTTTTATGTTATGGAATCACGGGTGCATGTGCTAATTTAGCAATATTTTGGCGTGTGCACCTCCTACAAGCCTGAAACATGTTTCACCTATTAGCTATACTATGGGAGTTCATGGAATAGCTAATAGGTGCGTGATAAAATATATTTGTCAATATGTAACTAATACGGTTTTCACCCACGTGTAATTTCGCGTATGTAGTTTACGCGTTTCGGGTGTAATGCCACCATCTTGTCTTGAATTACCGAATTAGTTACATGTTGGTAAGAATGTCTCACGAAACTTTTAATAATAAAATAATTATTTGAACTAAAAATCTGTATGCTCCGAGACGGTGGCGACAGATTTAGCATGGAAATATAACAAAATCTAAATAGTCCTGTATATTCTATGTAATGCGCGTCAAATATGACTCAGATAGAATTCATATGCGATACAAGTATGTGAGTTTTAGTCATAATGATAACTACCTCGGGTGTACTTACGGAGTTGATATTATAATCATACTCCACTACTCATTGACATATACCAAAAATCTGTTCTTATAAGATATAAGAAAAAAAATGTTTGGGTATACATTAACGGTCTTATTTATAAAAAGTTATAGAAGACTTAAAGTGTTCTATAACATCACTATAAGAAAAATGACTATAATCGGTATTTATAAACGCACTATAGCGCTAAACAGTTCTATAAGTCTATTATAAAGTTATAGTAGCGAGGACCCTACTATAACCTTACTATAGCGGTGCTATAAGATCTAAGATGGCCGACTATCCTGTCATCTGTCAGCTGATTTGCTGTCTTTGAAGTAAAAACAAACAATCAAATTTTGTAATATAAATTATTTTTTTGATGATTTGGGGTTTTATAACAGCGTTTTCAGTGCCTTTTGTTTGGAATGACTTGCAAAATCTATACCTACTACATAATATTATAAAGCTGAAGAGTTTGTTTCTTTGTTTGAACGCGCTAATCTCAGGAACTACGGGTGCGAATTGAATAATTCTTTTTGTGTTTACTAGACCATTTATTGAGGAAGGCTTTAGGCTATACAACATCACGCTGCAACTAATAGGAGCGAAGAAACAATAGAAAATGTGGAAAAAACGGGGAAAATTATTCATCTTTGAGGGCTTCCGTTGCATGCACTGCGAAAACGGTTCAAGATATCAAAAAAATGTGTATGAAAGAATTATTTCTCTTGAAATAATCTAACAAAATGTCCGCAACAGTCTTTGTTTTAATGTTAACTCACTAGAACCGTTTTTATGGTAATAACTATTCCACGCGGACGAAGTCGCGCGCATCAGCTAGTTGATATGATAATAAAACACGCTTCAGCAGTTTTAATTTTTTTGTCAATTTATCTGTGTCTATATTTATCTGTTTATTTAAACGTTCATGACGCTGAAACGGCTGAACGGATCATCATGATTTAGCGTGTAGGTAGCATGAGGTCTTAGGAGTGTCATAGTCTTTTTAGACTTTTTATCCCGAAAGAACGCGAGCGGAGCCGCGGACTTCCACTAGTAAATAAATAAAGTAGAATCTACTTTATTTATAGCCTTTGTCACTCCTAAGACCTCATACTACCTACATACCAAAAATCATGCGTTTTTGCGTACTTACTGAGCGTTTTAATAGCACAGCTTTAGCACATTGGACCGCTTTATTGGACTATGTAGTTATTTCTGCACATTGGACTGTGTTATCTACCGAGACTAATAAATAACATTTCTAACGGCTATCTTTGTTGAGCGGATTTGCGCCTCGTGATCGATGTTTGCACATACCTATCTATTTAATTATTACATCCGGCATCGAGTAGGTATGACTCGGCAAGGACTTTATCGATAATTACTTGCACTAATTATTTCTGTTTTTCGTCCCATCACCATCACATACCATTATTTAAACATTTTTCTGTTGTCAAGAACTAAACCTAACGGTGTGTTTCTGCACCCTTATTGGATAGCCAGCTCGAGTATAAACCACCTCTAGATAACATCACATGTTTTGAGTCTATCCCCATGTTGTTTTCCCTCACGTTTTTCTCCACAGCTAAGCGGGAGGCGAGAGTCAGGTCAGGTAGGTTCAAATTCAATTTCAAATTCAAATTCAAATTCGTGTATTGTTTTAAGTAAATGTGTCTGTATATTATTGTAATTTTGTTTTCTGGTGTACAATAAAGCTATATTGATTGGCTAGTGGGTGCTCGCGGCTTTGCTCGCATTAAGAAGTAAAACTTGCATCCCCTATTTCACCCGTTTAAAAGTAGCATTTCCAAAAATCCTTTCTTAGCGGATGCCTACGTCATAACATCTACCTTCATTCCAAATTTCAGTCCGATCCGTCTAGTAGTTTGGGCTGTGCGTTAATAGACACTATATCAGTCAGTCAGTCAGTCACTATTGAGTTTTATATATTTTTCTTCTTCTTGTCGAATGAATGAGAGTGGCCAACTCTGGTGTCGAGAGTTTATCAAGCCGCCCTAAGGGCCTCTGACATGGCTTAACGACTGCCGTACTAGACAAACAGCCGGGACCTACAATTGACGTGTCATCCGACCCACAGAAGTTTTATACATTTAGATTGACTGAAGGCGTTACCGTAGAGGTCGAGGCTGGTCTGGTGGTTCATGAGCACGACGGCCCCGCGCGAGTTGTCCACGTGCTGCAGCCCGCGCACTGACCACCGGAGGCCCAGCATGCGCGCCGACACCCTCAGCAGGGCTGCTGGGATGCTGGAACATTAATAACATTTTATGTTGCTATAGAAGCTTAGTTAATAGGGAGTGTGGCTCAGCGGTTCCAGTGTCTGCTTTACATCCAGACGCACCCGGGTTCGAATCCAGCCCTACACCAATGACTTATATTTTCATGTTATGTGTGTATTTGCTCTCGCTTAGCGGTGAAGGAAAACATCGTGAGGAAACCGACATGTTTGAGGACTACAATATCCGAGGATTTGTCTTCCTTGGAAGGACCTGGGCGCCCACCACGGTGTATCTGCCCTAAGAGAACTCACGGGCGAGTCACGACCCTTAGTAATACGACTCACGAGAGAGAGAGAGAGAAGCTTGGTCTTCGAAACCATGGGGCACCAGATGACACTTTAACCATATGATCTAAGCACATGAACTAGCTGTTTCACCAATTGGAATAGTTTAAACTCGAAAACAAAACGCTAATCATAGAAGCCCCTGCAACTTCTATGTTTTGTGCAAGGATTTTCATCCCTCTCTTTCTCGATTTGTGGGAAATAGGTTGAAATGTCAGTTTAAGCTTCATAGAATGGCGTTTCGTTCCCAAGTGGTACTTTCCAAATCGGTGAAACTCCCTATAGGGCGCTTTAATGCTATGAACTCTGTACCTGCTCTATGGCAGTAGATAATCTTTAGTAAAAAATAAATATTTCAGGACATATCACACAGCACCATCAAGCATCTGAAAGAACTACTAGATGAAGCAAATATATCTCTGTTCATAAAATGTTTGACGAAGAAAATACTGATTCTGTGTGTTTTTATCATCAGTAACCCTGTAACTATGTACCTAAATGCTGAAGTCTGATGAGCCGATGCTTACGTTGGATTTGAAACATCATCCAAATTACGCAAACTACCGGATATTTTAGAATAATAGCAGAAAATCGCTGTCATTTCAATATGATTAGGTATCTACCTACCTATTGCAGTAGTTGCTATCATAACTGGACAGTGTCTATCATATTTATGTTGCGTGGCAAATCAGAGAATGAGTTTTTTGTATGGTTCACAGATCATTCTTGCCATTCATTGCATTGTTGTATTAGAGTATAAGTTAGACACCAACCACATACGTATATACATGTATAACTTGGATATGTATAAGTAAAGAGGTTTCTTACAGGCAAACGTGCTCCTTCTTTGAACTTATTGTCGTCATTGAGTGATATGAGGTAAAACTTATGACCTTTCCGTTTAAAAATTCATTATTTTCCTGAGATCGTTGTCTTGTCCATGCTATTCAAAGCATTGGCACAGAATACAGAAGGCTTTTCCCTTGACAAAATATATTGTAATATTCTATATATAATAAATAATTTTACACATAAATTTTACTTACAAACTTAACCTAAAACAATATCTGCCGAGATTTCCCTACAAATGTCACAACTATAATAAGGAGTGCAACACCATCCCAAGAACTGATTCAATCAAATAAAACTACAAGACCTGCTAACGAAGTAAATAGCTGTGACATGGTTCACTAAGCATAACTTTTATAATATAGGGGTTCATAGTTTGCCTGATGGTAAGCACTATTGCATACCATCAGGAAAATAGGTTCTTATAACCCAATAAGAACTTGTTCACTGTCGCTTTGAAGAGGTTCTACGTAGAATGTACTTACAGTGCATTTTTGGGGTCGAACGGCCGAAGCAGCATGAACGGCATCGGCGCCGTCGCAAATATCAACGAGAGCACGATGAAGAGTGTGAACTGGAACAAATACAATATTCATTAGCAATTTGAATATAATGGCAATAACAAATAAAATATATAAAGTTTCATGATTACAACAATGTTCGCAACACGATCATTGATCTTTTTATCAAGATTTTTTAGATGCGCTTGAGGCACGAGGTTTCCGCTCTAGACCACAGAGTGCGCCACTTTTGTGGCAAAAATCACTACTTAGTAGTATTTCTTAGTATTTCTCCGCTGGCGCAGCGACCCAAAGTGAGTCTTGGCCTCCGATAAAAGAGATCGCCACCGGTCCCGCCGCTTCCCGCCAGTCAGCAACTTGAAGCATCGTAGATCTGGCTCCAAGACGTCCTTCCAGCGGTACCTCGGCGGACTAACGTGGCGACGGCCACTCGGGACATGACCCACCTCCATCCCATGGTCTTATCAACCTTTCGGTTATAAAGACCGAACAGAACCTACGACTAAGTCGGGGGAACTACAAATCTTTTTATGTTCTCCTATCTGCTACCTTGCGAACCATCCACCCCCTCTGGGTATTCGGACGACACATCACGCACGACCTTCGCCGCCGGGCAGGCCCCTACTCTCGCGCGCGGTGCGCGCAGAGTATGCCACGCGTGCGCGAACTCGCGCAACCGCCCAAAGCTGCACGCGTCTCTTACCAACTCCGCATAGTATACCGGGCCCTCTTCCTCCGGCCGAGTGATTCCGTCGAGCATCCGCTTGCGCAAGTCGCCGAACAACGGACAGTCCCACAGTACGTGGTGCCGGTCTTCCTCCGCCGTTCCACATTCGCTCATACGCTCCTTGCGAAGCCGCAAGTCTGCCAGCCGCTTGTTGAAGATCCCGTGGCCCGACAGTATCTCGGGACAACGAGATAGGCTCTCTTGACACTACCATTGTCTCCCATTCTCACCAAGTGACCCAGCCAGCGAAGTCTATGGGCTTTTGTCTCACCCATTATATTTGTTTCCCCAAAAATCACACCACACTAATTTAATAAAGGCGATTGTAGATGATAGGATGCAAAAACACCGATTTATTGTTTATAATGTGAGGAATACGGGCGCGGGCCACACATTAGTCGCGCACAACCACTACAGAGTCTATTTTTTATGAGAAATCAGGATTATTTATTTAGCACACGACCGGCCATCGGCGCGGTCGGACAGCAATCCAAGATCTACTTCATATTACGTCAGATTATCAAAATATGTCACGCGTACCCGCATTTCTCTCCTTTATTCATAAAAATGTACCTAGTACACACTATTACTCTGTGCCAGTAGATGGCGCTAGTAGTACTCAAAAGAAACAATGGTGCGCGTCGCCAACAGGCGATAGTGAATATTATTAATATAAGAAAGGTTTCATTTTACCATGATAGTTTATGTATAACATTATATAAGTTACACCAACCTTAATGTAGTATCTGGCGCTGGAGCTGACGGTGCACAGGATGAGAAGCAGCGCCATCACGCACCCCAGCACCACGTTGAACGCCGCCATCTTGGATGCACTGGCACTGGAACAATATGAGGCGAGGTGTGACTACTTATCATCTCTAGAAATAGAGACTCTATACTCAGCAGTAGGCGATAGCAACCGGAAGATAATGATGATGTTAGATAAATGTACTTATCCATATACATATAATAGTGCTGAAGGGGGTCGAAAGTTAATCTAGAGTAAATAGGTTTCTTCTAGGCAAGCGTGCTACATCTTAGATTAAAGGGGTGCTTAACATCAGGCAGGCTATAGTCAAACGTAAACCTATTTCGTGATAAAAAAATAAAATATAAAAGTCTGAACTTTGATGATAGGTATATATATAAAATAAAATGTTTGAAGATACTTGATAGCAGAACACGTTCCAACAAATTCTTGAAATTTTGTCTGTTTATCTGTTTCTCCGTTTGTCTGTCTCTTTAAACGCTCATCAAGCGAAAATGGCTGAGCTGACCATCATGATTTTTGGTATGTAGATAGTATAAGGTCTTAGGAGTGTCATAGGCTACTTTTTATCCTGAAATAATGCGAGCAAAACGGCGGGCGTCCGCTAGTCTTATAAACATTTAATTTTGAGTAGATCAATAATTTTGAAAGCCAAAAAGTATGAATAGTGATCAATTCATTCATTATATTGGTTTAGATATTATGTTTTGTGATTGAATAACAATAAGATAAAAAACAATGCCTCGCTATGCAATTGTTCATTTCACATTATCTAAGAAAACAATAGGAAATTTACTGTTACCAACGTGATAAGAAATTCAATAAACCTATATTGGGATAAACTTGGTAACTAGTTTTTGTATAGTTGGATATTGGTATTAATTGAAATAAGAATTGTTAAGCGGCCTAATAGCACCCGAATGATGAGTTATTTTGATGCCACAAGTGGCATTAAAATAGGTTAGTGAATAAAACCTTTCTTTCCTTCGCAAAGTGTCAGAAATATATTATTTTGTAAATTGTATGCTTCACTTAACATAATATACAATAAAAACATACATAAATATAAAAAAACTACAATCTGGCGGTCTTATCTCCAAAAGCGTAAAAGCGACGTCTTCTAGTCAACCGTAACCACCGTAACTTAAAGTTACATATAAGTTATCACTAATCCTAAGACACTTCGCTCGCTCAATCATCTCAGCAAGATGGCCTCATGTGAAAAGTAAACAGACGATAACACAGATGACCCGAGCTCTGTGTCAATACCTAGGTAAGAAAACATTAACTTATCGGCTGCAAATATCCTCCTTACATATTAAAATAAGTTAAAAACTACAAACTCACAACCTTGGTCAGTAGGTAGTTATGTTATGCCATCTGCAGAAACCATTTATATGTTTTTTTGGTCAACACTCCAGACGGCTCCAAGGTCCTGCAGCGCGGTCCGATCCCGGCCCGCCGCCCCATGTGCAAACACTTTCTCTTTGACCTTTTTTTGTGTAGTATTGTAACTAAGTTTAGTTTTAAGTATTGTTTTGTAAGTTAGTATTAGCGTAGCCATGTAGGCGAATAAACGTCCTTGGTTCCTATAAAAATGTTTCATTTTTGGAACCCCTGCTTCTACCAGCTCAGCTGAACCGTGCGTACCTGTCTGGCGCAGCCGGTGCGGATAAAAGGAAGTCCAGACTTCTTTAGTGACATCATCAGCCGGTGTATGTCACGAAGTTCTGGAACCTGAATCCGCGAACCAAACAAATACGACTCCTGGACGCGTGTGCAGCTGTAGAAGAAACTGGTTCGAGGTTGGAGCAGAGGACGGCGCTGGCAGCTATACTCATGGAGGGTTTGCGACGGCATGTGAGTAGTACCCATCACTAATCCCATGACCTCCTACCTATTCCGCGAACTCTGTAAGTGGGACAAACATCGCTTGCTTACGAGTTGTCGCTGCATTCTGCACGAGAATCGGCAGAATCAATAGCGACTTAGATAGATCTTAGGCTAGGGAGCTTGTAACTGAGACTAGCATCGCTCGTGTTACAAGTTGTCACTGCATACTGCACAAAAATCGGCGGGATGCATAGTGACTTAGGTAAGTTTAGACTAGGTAACTTGGTAGTGAGACAAGCATCGCTTGCTTACAAGTTGTCACTGCATACTGCACAAAAATCGGCGGGATGCATAGTGACTTAGGTAAGTAGGACTAGGTAACTTGGGAGTGAGACAAGCATCGCTTGCTTACAAGTTGTCACTGCATACTGCACAAAAATCGGCGGGATGCATCGTGACTTAGGTAAGTTTAGACTAGGGAACTTGGGAGTAAGACAAGCATCGCTTGCTAACAAGTTGTCGCTGCACACTGCACTAAAAATCGGCGGAGTCAATAGCGACTTAGATAAGTAGAATTAGGCTCTAGCGTTACATGAGGCTACAAAATCTAGCCACTTTAGTTGAAGTTAAAATAAGTAAAATTAGATAACACACAATTTTGTCGATATAGTATTAATGTAATTTTGTGTGTTCTTAGGTAATTTAGTTACATACTACTGTTTTGAGTTAATAATTTCAATATATCTGTCAAGTTTGAGATCATTTTAATTAGTAGATAGTTGTCCCATACCGTAAAACAGTTTATGTTCCTAAAACCTATCCAATCCTATCCTCAAAGTGATGCAGGTAACTCTGCCTGTCGCCTTCATGATGTCTCCTGATACTTCAACGAAGTTCCAGCTCTGGTGGCGGTTGAAACTGCCCTACATAAAAGTGTTTGTTTAAGCCGTTAAATTAAAACTAGTGAAATATTTTATCTACAACAGTGAAATCCCAATCAGTGCCGTACTTTGAAAACGTATTTGTGATAACGTTACTGGAGTGATGAAACAACGTTACATAAGAGTGAAAAAAAATGCGGAACAGACAATGGACAATTATAACAGGTTTTTGTATTATATAACTAAAACTTTAAATGTAAATTTAGTTTAACTATTTAATTTTCTCCGTAATTGCATTGCCTATGTGTTTATTCGCATATCCATGTAAAAACAATCATTTGTTGTTCTATAAAATGGCCCCATAAAATGTTGAAATGCAGTTTCTAACAAGTAACTTATAATTGAATGTAAAATCTGCCCAAACCTGTTTATAAATTATAGACTGTACCACTTGCTCTAATTATTTTTACATTTGCATTGAAATATTTTATATACAATGTAGGACTAACTTTTTGTTTATTATAACAGGTCACATTCATCTAACATTCCTACATGTAAAACTTTGTATAATTTTACTTTATGTGTAATTCTATTAAAATCGTTAAAGTAATACCAAGAACAATCTTTCATATTATGTAAAAATTTTAAGTTTTTATAGGTACGTTGATTTATTCATTGCAACCACCGAAGTGAAACTATGTAATTGATAATAAGTTGTAACAAATAATGTTATATTACCGCGATCTGTTAACACACATACCATTATAATGTAGTAGATATTCAATTTCTAAACTAATTATAAAACAATCTAATCGCACATCCTAATTCTATTTTTTAATTTTAAAATATGTACAAGGCATTTTAACTTGAGAAAAAAGAAACACATTTTTTTATTAATAATTTAATTTTAATTCGTCTGCTGAAGCATTATCTTTTGATTGGTTGCCTCAAAGTGCGTACGTGTCATAATGTAACGAACACATAAAATAAAATATGAACAAAAAGCGTAACTTTGTAAAAAGGAAATATAAAGACAATCAAATTTAATATTAATTAATAACATTTATTGCTTGTGTAATACTTAGAAAGAATTTAATAATTTTGTCCATATTATTTGTGATCTGACTATTTTTGCAATATTTATATTATTACCGGCTGTGAATTTGTTATTCCAAATCCATACTAAATAGCATAATAATTATGAATATGTATTTTAAATAATAGTAACATTACCTATCATAATACTTTAAAAACGCTACTTATGATTTCCATTAATAGTCTATACTTCAATTGTTTATTTATACCTATCTACCATAATTATTTTGCAATTATGTTGTCTAAAATTAATTCAGAAAACCACATTATATTTAGTTGAATTTAATCAATTGTTTTGTCTCAAACTAATGGTAAATTTTAGTTGAGTTCTTCATGTTTTGATAAAAGTCTGTGCATTTTCACTAATATGT
Organism: Macaria notata; assembly: GCA_927399415.1. NCBI lineage: Eukaryota > Metazoa > Arthropoda > Insecta > Lepidoptera > Geometridae > Macaria > Macaria notata. The sequence continues at coordinate 359,218 of OV656751.1, forward strand.
AACTTAAATGTTTATACTTAATGTATTTTTTATCCTTTGCACTTATCCATATAAATTTTTATTATTGTCTTTCTAAACCCAAATGTAATTTTCCTCTGATTTACTCATCATCGTCAAATTTCATTCTTATGGACGGAGGAGTTATGTTATGCCATCTGCAGAAACCATTTATATGTTTTTTTGGTCAACACTCCAGACGGCTCCAAGGTCCTGCAGCGCGGTCCGATCCCGGCCCGCCGCCCCATGTGCAAACACTTTCTCTTTGACCTTTTTTTGTGTAGTATTGTAACTAAGTTTAGTTTTAAGTATTGTTTTGTAAGTTAGTATTAGCGTAGCCATGTAGGCGAATAAACGTCCTTGGTTCCTATAAAAATGTTTCATTTTTGGAACCCCTGCTTCTACCAGCTCAGCTGAACCGTGCGTACCTGTCTAGGTAAGTCAGTGTACAAAAGGAAGTGATGCTTGCCCCAGTAACTAAGCGACAGGTGAAGTAGAAAAAATCTTTATACAAACAAAATCCTTATTAAATTTTATATTAGGACCTTACATATGAAATTGGCGTTTTGTATGGGAGGAACAAAAAGTTGAATATATTTTAATATAATATATTAAATTAATCAGAGTATGTATGTACCATTGTTTTTTATGCACTTTTGCCATCTCATAGGTAGTTCATTGATCCCTTTACAGCAAAAAAACCATTCGGACGGAAATCAATAAAATCTTTGAAGGCGATTTGGACTGCCCCATCGGAGTTGAATTTTTTCCCTTGCAAGAAGTTATCCTGAAGTTATTATGAAGCTCTTCTAATTTGGTAGTCCGTCTGTTGTCTGTGTGTGGTCTAGCGTTGTCGTGAAGCAGCAGTGGCGTGGAGCGATTGACCATTTAGCCGCTAGCTTTTCCATCATGGTTTGCAATTGCTGACAATAGACATCAGCCGTAATAGTCTGGCCAGATTAGAGAAAACTGTAATGAACAATACCGGCACTAGTCCACCAAACGCTTACAAGTAACTTTTTTGGGGTTCATTTTCGCTTGGGGCAGGATTTGGCTGGCTGGCCAGGATCCAGCCATTGCGCTGAGCGCTTCCATTTATCGTAAAGAATCCATTTTTCATCACAGAAAATGAATTTGATTTAAAATACCTTCATTATTGTGCCGGTTCAGTAATGTAACGCAGCAGTCGACGCGCGTTTGCCGGTTTGCTTCAGTCAGTTCGTACCCACCTTTCAAGCTTTTTAATCTTCCCAATGTGCTTCAAGTGAATCAAAACAGTTTTATGACTAACATCGCAGCCTGCAGCTAACTCGGACGTGGTTTGCGATGAATCCGCTTCCACAATAGCCTTCAATTCTTCATTATCAACTTTGGTCTCAGGCCGTCCACGGGGCTTGTACTGCAGGTCGAAATTTCCAGAACGAAAACGTTGGAACCAAAAACTGTGTTTTCTTTTGCAACACGACCGCCATACACATCATTCACCCTTCGAGTCGTTTCCGCAGCACTAGTGCCACGGCGGAACTCGTACTCGTAAATAATACGATATTTTAAGTTTTCCATTTTGTAAAAAGAGTGACACACACAGAAAAAAACAGAAGAAAAAACAAATAAACGACGTTCTTCGAAGCACAAATACATGAGTAAATAGCTGTACAAATTTGAATTTGGAATTCCTTACCAAAGAGGAGATATTTGCGATTAAAGTGGCCAGTACGAAAAACGCCAATTTCATATGTAAGGACCTAATATTATAATACTAGTGGATGCCTGCGGCTTCGCTCGCATTATTTCAGTATAAAAAGTAGCATATGACACTCCTAGGACCTCATACTACCTATATAGCAAAAATCATGATGATCCGTTCAGCTGTTTTTGCGTTATGAGCGTTTCAATAAACAGATAAACAGAGACACAGATAAACAAACAAAGTTTCTAGAAATTGTTGTATCAATTCGACATTCGTTACAATCTCCCAATTTTTTTTGTATATCTTCAATGTTCAGACTTTAGACCCTCTTCAGCTTTATAATATGTGTAGATAAATTATATCTACATTACATTTTAATCATTGGTATAAATACACAAGGTAGGGATAATTATGCATGTAAGTATGTACGTACATACATACTCGTATTATATTATTATATTGATTTTAGGCACGAGTAAGTAGGTACAGAGTTACAGACAGTGGCAACAAAAATGCATAATTTGTGAAAATTTCAAAATTTCTCGTGACAGACAGACGGATAGACATAATATTAGGGTCCCATTTTTACCTTTAACAAAACTTTTTACGAAAGCTTTTTTTTAAAAAGGATAAAGTACTTCTTTCTAAAGTTTCGTGTGTAAAAGAAAAAATTATAGGCATTTTATTTGCTGATTTTTTTCACTTTATGTAACAGAATCCTAAAAAATATATGGTTGCTATGTAGTAGGTACATTAAATATTGCAATTTGTCAAACTGATAAAATGTATCGAACTCTTTATAATTACGATAATAAGTAGAGGGGGGCTTAAGATAAATTGTAAGTAGGTAAGTAAATAATACCTATGTACCTATGTGTGTTATATCTATACATGTAATAAAGCGAAAGAGGGTAAAAAAATTACATAAACGATATTAGAAAAAAATATTTGAGCATAGGTACTTCGATTTATACTTTAAATCGATTACAAAATACCTCATAGCGGTTTTTAGAATTTTTGTCTTTTTATCTGTTAATTTTAACGCACATCACGCAAAAAAGGCAGTACGGATCATCATAATTTTTGGTATGTAGGTAGAGTCTTAGGAATGTCATAGGCTACTCCTTATCCTGAAGTAATGCAAGCGAAGCCGCGGGCGTCCACTAGTACTTAGTATGTTTATACGGGTTGGTTATTTTATTTTATTTTAGGTATATAAGTATTTCATTATAAATTTGCGTTTGAATACAGTTAGTTGGATGTTGTAGTCAAGCGTGAGCCTATTTCATGTAAAAAAAGGGTAAAACGCTAAGCTGTTATGTTTAGAATTTAGATAGGTACTTCTAGAGATAACTCCTACATTGGGATTTTTATTTTTTCGATTTACCTAGGTATTTAAAAATATACTAAGGTACTTACTTATTATTTTGTTTTTAATTATTAATTAAAATGGATTTTGTTTTGATACTTATCACTTCGGAACTTTACTTAAAATCCCTAGTTGCCATGATACATTTAAAGTTAATCACATATTCAATATTCATCATTGACACAATTGTAATGCTAATGAGTTGTTGATTTTGTAAATTGAAATAATAATGTACATTTTTAATCATTTACAAATAGAGCTAATTTGCAAAACGTTTAAATTTGTCATGCATGCGTACGTGCGTATAAGTTTCCTCACTTTACATATATAGGTACTCTTCAACATTAACTTATAAAGTTTCTCATAATAAAAACTACTCATAAAAGTTAGAAATTCCGGTTCCAAAATGCGTTCACAAAGAATACCAAAACCCACTCAAAATACTCATAGAAATACAACACTCACCTGGATAATCTGATGTAAAACGTAGAAACAACAAAATTTTCCAAAAAGCAGAACAAATTCACACGCGCAAACACAAAATATTTGACAAAAACCTTTAATTATATTATTGGTATAAACTTTTTAGTAAAGACTTTTTCGAAATAGTTTTCGCGGTAATAGTCGCGTTGTTTTGTTTTTAAAGATGGCGTCACGCGGGTGACGCCTCTGTGGGCTAAGAACGCACTGAGTCCGATTGTGACAACAACGGACGGAACGGACCACACTGTGCTGTGTGGCGTGATTTCGTACTAGCAGTATGGACACCTCCATACCTTACTAAACTTATCGGAGGAAGTGCCAACGGGACGACCGATGACATTAACCATTTAAAAAGCTAATTAAAATTACGATAATCATAAAACTTTTATCTTTTGGAAGACACTTTATATGAAAGAGATCGAATAAATGATGTGAGTGAAAAACTTACATAAATACCTACAAACCTAATAAAATATTCTCTGGTTTCATACAATATATATGTGGCACTATTTTTAAGTCTTTTGTGTTTCTGTTTGTCTTTTTTTTTGTCAATGTGTGTTACAATAAAGAGTTTATCTATCTACGTACTACCTTTTTTGATGTTAACAATGTTATATCATATGTTTGTAATTATTATATTTCGGTACATCCCATATCGTTGGGCCCATTATACTATAATGTACTTAGATTTGTTATTTGCTTAAAAGTTGACTAAATTATGAATTAATTATAATGTAAGAAAAAGCACCACAACAATATCACAGAGATAAAAACGAAAAAAAAGATTAAACACTCACTCAATATATTAAAAAACTTTTAACTTTTCCCATACTGTCATTACAATAAGCTGCCACAATACTATCGGATCAGCTTGATGTAAATGCACTCACGTCATCGCTGATACATGATAACATCACATCATACTCTATACTATAATACGTATTATACTGTTAGTTTATGAAATCTTTAGTGGATGCACGTGGCTTCACCCGTGTTATTATTTATTAACAAATAAAAAAGAGCCATATAATTTCGGCAATGGCACCCTAGCTTAGCTAGACCAAACCACGATGATAAGTAATTGTTCTATGTTACGGCGCGAAAGAGAAAGAAACATGCCATCAAACAAAGAAGCGTTTTCATTTTTATGATATTGGTATTCTACCTGCCTAACCTAAAGCATAAGCATGGGCTAGGTCGGTACCGGAAGGTATTCCTGGGTCAAAATAATAGGTACCAGTGCTAAATTTGCAATAGTTTATTAATTCTTGCAACACATACGTCCTTATACCAACAAAGTACATAATACCTACGTAATTAATGTACTCCACAGGGTACATTGTAATGTGGACATGTGTACCCTGTGGAAATTATGCGTAGCACAACACAAGACGTAGGCTGTATAAAACCGGCCGACGACGTGCGTCTTTGCTTTGTTTGCTGGCATTGCAAGGGCACGCATTAAAAAAGTTTACATTACTTAGTTTCCTTAGTTAGTTTCCTTTCCATACCTACTCCATACTTATTTCATACAAAGTTAAACTAATCTTACAAACTAAAATAAGTTTGTATTTGTAACTCTTATACCACTTAGTCTGTAACCATGTTCAAAGTCTGTAACATAAGTTCGCCGTTTAATAGTTTATTTTTATCCATATCATAATTACAATGATAAAAACAGATAAAATGCCTATGACACTACTAAGACCTCATACAACCTATATACTTACCAAAAATGATATTGATCCGTTCAGCCGTTTTTGCGTGATAAGTGTTTAAATTAACAGATAAACAGAGACACATACAGATAAACAGACAAAATTTCTAGAAACTGTTGGAACGTATTCTGCTATCAATTAAATATTTAAAATTTTCAGACTTTCGATCCTCTTCAGCTTCATTATATAGATTTTTTACATAAGTATAATAATATAAGATAAGCATTGGCACTGGCTCTTCAACGAGACTGCCAGAACACAACTAACATAACTACAATATCGGGTACAACCCGTTACTGCAAAATCAGGTAAGATTACAGCCCAACCCCACGAACGAGGGAGCACGGCTGAGAGGAACAACAATATAAAAAACAAAGGAATGTCCAAACTAGCCACGTGTGGCGCTGAAGGACAGGCATTGAGTTGTGGCATCGGAAGCGGGACTGTACACGCGCGGGTACAGTCATTAGCACGTCCGAATGTAAGATATTGTGCTCGAGCTTCAATAGAAATGTATGAACAAATGAAATATACAATAGTACATACATTATACACCAAGTGTGCAAAGTTTGTCATCACAGTCGAGGCGGTTTTTAGGGCCGAGATGAATGATGTTTTTTTGAGGCATGAATCAATTTGTCAACTATAGTGACTATAGTTTACAAATAATTGTTTCTTGCCTAGCATATAAAAAAGGTTGTTTTTTATAACATAAAAAACCTTTTTTTAATAATTCGTTTTAATTTTTTAATGGACTCGTAAGTATTTGCCGACGTGCCCTAAACTAGAGCATGCACTGTTAAGCAAGTTATTTGTCTGGGCTCGGCCACGGCACACTGTCTATACCTCGGAGGAAGGACAAGCCTGGAGTCATAGTAATAAATTGAACGTGTTCTGTATGTCTGCACTCTTTCGTCTTATGTGCGCACCAACGCGGAAGAAAGAGATAACTAGTTACTATATAGATCACCTTCAAATGACAGTGTAGCCGTTTTTTAATACCTCAATTTAGTGATGTGCCTACGACGTACGAAATAAAAAACCGAAACCGAACCGAAACATACATTCTGTTCTGTCACGTTAACGATTATTCTAGTAGTTTTGCTAACTAAACCTTATTAAAGTGACGTAATTGTAACATGTTTTCAAAATCGATCTTTTAGGCATAGTTAGAACTAGGTAAGAAAACCTGGAAAAGGATTGTGTAGTTCGAAATAAATAAAATAACTCAGATAACTTTTGTAGGTTTTTATTTACTGACCCTTAAACAATACAGTTTTATTTAAAAAATTACGTACTTTATCTTGTGGTTGTATAAGTTGCTTAGTCATATAATGAATTTTCGTTTTTAAGTATGTCTCGGCTATGGCTTTTATGAGTAGATTTCTATGATTATCTATAGATCTACGAATAAATATATTTATGACGGACATAAACATGCTGGATTGACTGGTTTCGAAATATAAGTTCGATTTTGAGACCCGATTTTAACCGAATTCAGAACAATTGTGCACAACACTATAAACCAAACTTTTGCGTATTTTTAACATATAATGGCAAAATTTAATTGTTTTCCTCCAAAATGAGGTTCTAAAAGAGTAGAAATTTGTTATATTTTAATATTTTGATTCAGTTTTGTATTGTTTTGTGGAAAATGATAAAAAACTCTAACCTGTGAAATGACAAGCTCTGGATTTCGTCACTTTTCTTCGAAGCATGGCTCTTACAGTCATAGGCGACGCACGCCATTTGTTCTTCAGTAGAAAACACTTCTCAAACAAACTCATTTAACCAAATATTCCAAATATTCACGGTATATTCGCCAAAAATCCAAATCCACAGCTAGTATCCAAATTGGTTACTCGAGCTAGAAAAACCGGCTTCACTAACGTAAAGGGCCGAACAGATTGTATATAGTTGTCTCTTTTTAGCACACTAAAAACATTCATTAAAAAGAGAGGTTCCGATAGTGCGCCACACTTCAACTTATTACTATGTCTCCAGGCTTGTCCTTCCTCCGAGGTCTATACCTACACAGGTAGAAGTAAATATACAGAGGTACTGATAACTAACACATAACTTTTGAATGGTGGCTTTAGTAAGTACCTACTACGACACGTCACAAGCAACAACTATTGTTTTGCGACTTATGGAAATTCGCTAAAAAATATCTGCTGTTATAAAAATTTTATAAGAAATGTTCATCGCTACCTGTTAAAATGTATGGAGATACTTTTTTTTAAGGAACAGTTAAGCTTTTTATAAATGACAACTATTGAAAATTTGCTAAAAAATAGGATTCCCACATATATTTTTATTATTACACATATATTTTATTATTTATAGATACATACATTTTGTCAGCAGAAGATAAACTTTTTGTGTGGAACAGCTATATTTTTTTGTAAATTTCCAAAGTCATATAACAAAAGTTCTTGCTCTTTACATACTAAAGCCGTCCTTAAAGAATATGCGTTAGTTAGCAGTATCCCTGCATATATTTATGTCGAGATATATGTAGTCGGGTGAAGGGTGAGGTTTGGTTCCGTTTTACGAGGTTTTCCACGTGTTTTTGTAGGAATTGTAGGCAACTTTTTGACTGAGCTAGTGACGCGAGCGCAGAAATTATGCATCCAATGTTTTGTATTTTTTTTGTTTAGGTATAGCTAGATTTATATATTATATGAGTCTTCTTCTTCTTGTCGAATGAGAGTGGCCAGCTCCGGTGGTGAGTTAATCAAGCCGCCGTAATGGCCTCTGACATGGCTTTACGTCTGCTGTACCTACTAGGCAAACACCCAGGACCTACAATTTAACGTGTCCTCCGGCCCGCAAAAGCGCCCAAACTGGAATACCACTTGTTAGCTAACGACAATCTTGTTGTTCTTGTGACTATATACGTTTTAATAGTACGGTTTTATAAATTTTCGTTTATTCCTACACTTCATCCATAAACTATTTACTAAGTGGTTGTTACAAAGTGTTTATAGGTAGGTACATACATATGCCAATTATCATGTACCTAATCTTAAAGCCTTGCAGAATGTTTGAATGAAAATCCAAAATACGCTCGATTCACTCATATAGGTAGGTACATATAATTAAAAAAAAGAGTCCAATCAAAAGGAAAGACAGTACCTACTATTCACAAAACGACTAGACACAGGTAGGTACACGTTAGGGTGTCGGACATCGCATGATGTGTGTTTACATTGTTTACCTGGGGGATAGCTGGAGTAACCTACTTGTAGTGGTAGGGGGCGCAGTAAGTTAAATAGTATAAGTATCTACCTAATAAAAAAATAAGGCAACATTCAGTCCACTTGCCGATGCCGGTTCCAACGGAAGACCAGCGTTGGATGCTTGCATCCAGCACATGCTGAGTTGGGGCCGGATTGTGACATGAAACGTGTGTACCGACTTGTTTATATCTTGCATTCTGTATCTCTTGTTTCGTGTCCCAATAAATGTTTTTTTTTTACTTGAATTAGATGGCCGTGATCAATGAAAAGATAAACAAGAGGTGAAATTGAAAATAAATATAACGACTACGGCATTGCTTTAAGCAATAAGGCCCTCTATAAGGGCGCCAATTATTATTTTATTTTGTACTAGTGGACGCCCGCGGCTTCCCTCGCAATATCTCAGGATAAAAAGTATGACACTTTCGGGACCTCATACCTACTACCTACATACCAAAAATCATGGAGATCCGTTCAGCCGTTTTTGCGTGATGAGCGTTTAAATAAACAGATAAAAAATCTATAAATTATCGGAACGTGTTCTGTTATCAACTTCAAGTATCTCCAAAAAAAATTTTAATATCTTCAATGTTGAGATTTTCGGCCCTCTTCAGCTCTATTATACATTTGTATACATAGATTGTTTCTGTCGATGGTGTTTTAATTAAGTAGGTATAACGGTGCGAGTGTGCGGAGGAATTGCATAATTTAATTCCTGCAGCCCCATTTCACCATCGTACGAATAGGGGCTCGGCAAGGATACTCGGCACCGTTATACAGTTGAGGTTCCAAAGCCTCGCACCAAGCGTTTTGCTTCGACTTTCATCGTGCGAACAGCCAAACTGTGGAACTCCATGCCCGAATCTCAATCCCCCTTGAACTATAATTTTTCGGTCTCCAAGTCGAGAGTAAACCGGTTTCTTCAAGGCAAGCGCACTAGATCGTAGACTATAACGTTGCTTACCATCAGGCAAGTTGTAGTCAAGCGTACCTAAGCCTATATCATGTAACAAAAAAATAATTAAATATTTAATCTGACTATCTATGTACGAGAGACACGAGAGTGACAAGCTTCCAAGCCACACTAGAGGGCTCTGACCCAGCTCTATAGTAGGTACTATTCCAAGGCCAGTGAAAGCATACATTACTCCGTCATTACGTAGATTACGTATTTACGTCTCTCGAATGCCTTTCATCATCACAACTTTCACTCGCTCTTGAAAGTACCTAAAATTATAAATCACGAGTGCTCGTTTGGATTAAATCGATTTAAACGAAGCGAAACGCATATTATGAGAGAGGCCTATACCCAGCAGTGGGACGAAACCGGCAGTGGATCTTTTTATTTTATTGCTTTACCAAATTGTGCCCTAGTGTGATTTAAAAACTCTCAACGCTAGAGTTCAGCACTCAAATACAAACTCACTTTACATTATGGCCATGTCAGCTCATGTTTTGTGCTGATAAATAGTAAATGTCTATGTCACGTTATGAACGCTAGGTATGTAGTAGATCCCTACCATATATATATTTTTACATGAGATTGGCCCACCCTTGACTACAACTTGCCCAGAAAAAACTATAGTTTACTCCAAACCAAAAGTAATATTATTAACGCCATACCAAAATCACACTGGTGTGAAAATCTGGTGTGACTACGAGACGGTCATACAAAAATCATAGGAGAATAATTAAACGAGAAACAAATATCAACTAACTCAGTTAGCTTTTATACACTGGAATGATTTATTTTCCCAGGAAGGTATTTTAAGAATTAAATACTAAGCATGAATCTTAAGCAAATAAAAAACATGTTATGAGTAAAATAGTGATTTAATTTAATAAATTAGAATATTTTGTTCAATGACCTTATTTATATCAGCATAATGATTCATAATTATTTATTTACAATCATACTATAATAAAATATGTACTAGTAAAATATATCAATTATTTTACATAATATTTCAAGCATAAATTGATGATATCTGAAGTAAAATGTGATGTGAATTTTAAGAGCCAGGATTTTGTCCGTGTTATATGAACAACCTCTCTCTGTGTGTTTTAAATAATGTGAGAATAATATGCGTGTATGTGTGTTATATTATAATGCAAAGAAAAAGGATTAAAATCAAGTCTTACAGGACTTGATATGGAAATAAAATAATTATCTAGTGACTTGAGTACTTAAAATTGTGCTACATAATTCAAATAAATTGTCTAAAAATATACAATGTTCAAGTAAGTTTTTGTAATAATCTGTACATATATCTGTTACTATAAAAGCCCAAACTATTAGTGATAATTCTGATTAACACTTAGTTGGACATTAAATGAAATACAAAAAGATACATACATTTAAAATTAGTGCCACATATGGTGGCTTATTGCTGAGAGAAATTTTTGCATGCTACTGGTCTTCTTCTTATTGAATGAGAGTTGCCAACTCTGGTGTTGATAGTTTACCAAGCCTAATGGGCCTCTAACATGGCTTTATGAGTGCCATACTAGACAAACAGCCGGGACCTACAATTTATAGTGCCATCCAACTCATGTAAGGCAATGCAACTGGTAATTTGGACTTTTAAAGTAACATATCTACCAACGAGCAAACATCTTGTGCACATGCTACTTGGGGTAAAATTAGACTTAGTAAAACAGGTATTTCACAATGACTGTCCCTACTCAGATATAGGATTCTCTTAAATTTAACATAAGTAAAATATGTTAAATTCTATTTCAGCTAAGACATGCCACACCTTTAACCAGTGTGAGTATGTGTTACCAGCCATCATCAAATTGCACAATTATCATCATGCAAGTAATCAGCTCAAGATGATTCTAAAATACAGCCACATTTACTAAAAAATACACAATTGTTAAAACATCTTTTTCTTCATTGCAGTATATCTTTCTGTATATTCGTTGTAACCTTCAAGGGACACCAATTGTTTCGATTCAAACAAATTTCCTTCCAGATTCAATGTATGGAGTTTGGAATCTCGTAATAAAGTTGGAGAAATGGCTTCTATACTCAAACAGTTCTCTTCAAGCCTTAGTATCTTGAGCCGCGGTGCTTCATGCATATCTTCACTTATCTTTGAAATCTCATTTTGGCTTAGATTAAGTTCTATCGCGTTAAAGTCGGACATCCCTCGAGGAATGTCTGTTATTTTGTTACCTGACAACTCTACCACATCTAAACTTGGTAATCCGAGCAGTTGCATTGGGAAATGGGTCAACCCATTATTATTCAAGTACAATTGCTTCAAGTTGGTCAAATTGTTGAACATCTGTGGCAGCGCCGATATGTGATTGCTGGAAGCGCTCAGCATTTCCAGCTTCTTCAAATTTACAATACTGTCGGGTAACTTTTCCAACCTGTTGCTGTCAACATTAAATTGTTTCAAAAGTTTAAAGTTTGAGATGCTGTCGGACAAACTCGTGATTTTATTCTTGGACAAGTCCAAGTTTCTCAGGATCTCACACAGTTGGTACACATCGGAAGGAACTTCCTTGAGTTTCTGCTCTGATAACTGCAGGACGCCAGTCTTTGACGCAGTTTCATAATGTAGCTTCACGTTCGAATTACCCATAACTGTGGTGTAGTTACATACAGCCTTTGAAGCTGTACGTTTAAACTAAAAGAAAACTGGACAAACCCAGGTTGTCGAAATAAATATTTTGCTTACTTCTCGTCTCGAATTCAGGACAACAAACAAAGCGAAAAATCAAATATTCTATAAGATGACATTGACAATGGCATTATTGAATGGTTTTTTTTATAATAAAGTATTGTACAGCCAAAAAACAAAAACAGAAACGACCTGACAAACTAATGCGACGGAAGCGACGGTTCCTCTCATGAAGTTAGAGGTAGAATGGAGAAAACACTCTTAATACCTACTTGATTCAAATACCTACGCATTGCTATCCCACTCTAAGTGGTGGGAAGTCTCTTTCTAGTGTGGTGTTCGGTATTTTTATATAAATACTCAAAACTCCCGAAGCTGGGTAAATAACCTATAAAGTTTAAAGTTCATCTATCACCAAATTGTTATTTATATGAGTTTCTGGTGTTTGCAGTTTGAAAAGGAATATAATATAAATTGTTAAAGTATAATTTACTTTAACAATTAATTTTATATTAGGTATATAAAAGCAGAAAATACAAACGGAACACATTTATGTTATGATGACAATTTATACCAGTAGCAAATTCTAATTATAAAATGTTACAACCAATAATTGAAAATCATTACGAAAACAATTACTAAAGTGTATGTTGCAATTGAAGTAAATCAAAAGATTACCAAATAATTTGGGAGTTTCTTCATGTGGCAACACTTGATCTATCCGCCATCAAAACAATGCTGTCAATTGAACTGTCATGGCAGAAAAACAACAAAAACATTCGTCGACTCGCGCTTTTGAACCTAAAAACTAAGCTTAAAAGCCATTAAAAGGTATGAAAAATGGTGCAACGATGTATTGTGTGTGGTTGTGGAAGCGAGTGATATCCAAGAACACACATATATTACACACGTAAGTCCTTAAATTGGATTTTTATAAACACTAAGTCTATCGACCGATTTCATGAAAATATAAGATAAGATAAGATAAGATATTTCTTTAATGCACACCAAAAAATTACATAATGAAAGAAATTTAAAAACTAATCTAATGTACATTGGGCGGCCTTATCGCCTTAGGCGATTTCTTCCAGGCAACCTTTGGATGGACAGGATTTAGAATTATAAATAGGCGGTGTACAAGAATACGTAAATTAAATAAATAAGTGAAAGAACACAATACAAACTCAGATAATACACTAATAAATAATAATAAACAATACAATACATAATACTATATGGATGATAAGTAATGATGATACACTAGCTTTTGGAATATGCTTAAGGACTTAGCTTGCCTAACAGGCAAGGGCAACATGTTCCACAACTGGATGGCTTGGATGGTGAAGGAAATATCTGGAAAACATTATGATTACTAGTGTGATGTGGCCTTTGACTAGTCTAAATTAGCATGTAAAATGATTTCTAATTGATGTAACACATATATTTAATGTTTTATCAAAGTTATGAATAAATCGTAAAAATGGAGTACGGTGACCATAAAATATTTTTTGCGGATATCTCTCGTAGGTATAATGAATGCCATGTTCACAAAATCACAAAGCACTTATATTTCTTATTGGATATAGGTACTCTGTTAACCTGTTAGATAACAAAATAATTGAATCTCTATTTAAAAAAATATACTTGAAAATATGTTATTGTATTGACTCTTTTTAATGTCATAACATGTTGTGCTAGTGTTATTCCTATTGTAAAACTGTGCTCTGCTTTCAGATTCCCCAAGAACAATATACAAAGAACTTTGTGGATTGCAGTTATACCATTGAAATTAAAGTTTTATGAAAGTGCTTGGATATGTAGCCTACACTTTAAAGCATCTGATTATGACTTACCAAGTAAGAGATTGAAGGCAACGGCTGTACCATACTACAATAAAAATGGGACCGACGAATATAATGTATCGTGTGAATTTATGTATAAATTATTTTCTGTAAATAATTTGTAGATTATGTATTGTTAGATGCTGGCTTCCTCGTACTTTGAATAGAAAAACGAAACATGTCCCTCAACTGTGTTATTTATTTATTTTATTCTTTCTCTTAAACATTTTAGAAGTTAACTAGCTAATGTAAGGCGAACAAAAAAAATAAGCTTCCATTCTGTACCTAGTTTCTATAAAAATAATACAGAATAATATTTTTAATTCTATTTTATTTTGAAATTTCTCCTTGTACATTTATTATGATGTAAACTGATATAAATCCAAAAAATCGTCATAGATTGGACCACGAATATTCAAAGATAATAATCATAGTACCCAGATAAAGCAAATGAATTTTTTTTGCTCTACTAATTTTCGAGCATTTTGCTTTTGTTCTAATGGTTTTGCTATACTATAGGTACTATTGTTAGGCAGAACGAAGTTCGCAGGGTCATTTATTTATATCATAAATCAGATCAATCTAGAAAAGATATATGTACAAAAATAATACAGTTAGCTATTTGGTTTCATTGTGATTACGAATAATTTATGATGTGTCCTGCTTTTATGCATACATGTTGGGTCACCCTATTAGAAAGAGACTTCCCACCACTTAGAGTGGGATAGCAATGCGTAGGTATTTGAATCAAGTAGGTATTAGCACCGCTCACTCCATTCTACCTCTAACTTCATGGTTCCTCTAGTCTTAAAATTTAACTTAGTAGGTAGGTATTGGATGTTGAAAGAATCTTTGCTCTTTTGAAAAATCATGTAGCTTCATACTTTTACGTTGATTATACCTATATGTCCGCCAATTATTGGTTTTTGGCCAATTGTTTTGTGGTGTATCAGCTGCTTAAAATGTTTTATAGTCTGTGAAACATTCATTCATTCTTTCTTTTCGTTCATTAGTCTTTTACAGTCAGTTGTTAAATGTTGTATTTCGCGAGGTTATTTTAAATTGTTTAGTGAATTATTGTTTCAATTACTTTAATTTATATATTAAAATAACTGCAATATCTTCAAGAATAATTAATAATATGTACAAATAACCTGAATCTATGTTTTTCAAGTTTACTTGTTACCGCGGGAAAATAGACGTTTGAGTGAACTGAACTTTAATGGCCGCGCCAATGCTTTACGTGTTGTTCTTGGAGCATTAAATTTTATTGGAATTATGATTTACTCATGATTTCTATTAACTGACTGCATAGTATTGACATGGATATTAACGCTGGTAAGTGAATAACTGTGATATCTGTCTGCCGTTTCTTTTATTTCATTGTAAATGCTCGATACCCTCTGATGTTGGCTTTCCTGCCTCAATAATTTCCATTTTCACAATGATTCTTTGCCTTAGAACTAAGCAGATCATTTGCAATTATTTGATCATCATCCTAGTCTGGCTTTCATTCAAATCCATTGAGCTTTGTGGCCGCAGAAAACAAGATGCTTTTGCCTATAGGTGTGTACCTATGTATAGCTACGTAAAGTAGGCCTATTGTAATCCTATAGGGTGTACACTTGAAAATGGACACTCACCAAATTCTTATGAAGCAAATTCACACAATATCACAACTAACCCACAATGTCAAACACATTTGACAAATTAGAGCACAACAAAGAGGTCAGGTCCATTGGCTTACTAAAACCATTCTTAGTTTGGTAAATGCAAGTTTCAATACAAGTTTTTAGTCAGGTTACCTGTAGAGATGTGAGTTTGGTTAGTCAGCTTAATATCAGGCTCAAAAACACGAAACATATCATAGAAGTCATAATTTATTTACAAGGACTCCACAGTCTTAATGTGTCAATATTGTATGTTTGATCTTAGACTAACTGTTATTACAATTTTGTAAATGCTGAACATCTATGTACCTAGTTTTTTTGCAATTCAATGTTCTGATTTCAGACTTCAAATAGTACAAGTCAGTCTTACTATGTCTTCTCTATAATTCTAGTTAATTTATCCATTTTGGAATTTTATGGAAATGGGTCCTTATATAGCTTGCTTGATAGATAGATAAGTATCTAGCACACAATTAAATAATGGGGAACCAAACATAGATGTGATTTAAAAAGGACTGGGCTATTGAAATGTATTGAATTTTTACTTGTGTGAGATTGGAAGGCATCATAAGATTACATTTTGAAAATGAATGAAAATCATTTTAAGTATACTTATTGAGCACAAACAATATGGGGCTTAACTATAAGTGTGACCATTTGAGTTCAATGAGTAAAATTATAAGATAGAAATGAAAGAATAACATGATAAACTTATTAAAATTTTGTCTGTTTATTGGTGTCTCTGTTTATTTAAACACCCATCACACTAAACTGGCTGAACAAATCATCTTGATTTTTTGTATGTAGGTAGGGTCAATATGCCTGTTCACGATCACTTAGTTGGTAATTTGCCTTTAAAGACTTATATTGTATTCAACCTTCATACCATATCTAAAGTTTTGTGTTTTACTGGTAGACTAATATTATGACTGTCAAATAAACTAATGTTTATTAGTAGTTTTATTAACATTATTGATAAATACACAAAAAACCACTTAAGTAGGTTTTTTTCAGTTAACGATCACTTTTCGTTGGTATACGATCACTGATTTATCCTTTTTACGATCATTAAAAACTATACAAAAATGAACTCTAAGTGAATGGTCATAAAGTTTAAATTCTTTTTCGCGATCTTATCTAACACATTTATGGAAAAGTTTGAAAATTTTGGGAAAACTTTGGTACTCTATCAAGGTCCAAAATCTAAACCAATTTAGATAAAATTTGGTATAGAGGTAGATAAAACGAAAGAAATCCAAAATATCCCTCAGAAAGGAAAAAATCGGATTCTGAGGAATATTTTGGCTATTTTTGTATCAAATATTTCAGTCATGGAAAAGAGGAAACAAAATGAAAGCCAAAGAAACAATATTATTTATTTATTACTTAATTAAATCTTACAATTTATACACTCATAAGTAGAGATTGCTGCCTCCTCGTAGGCTTTCTCCCGTAATTCGGTACACTTCAAGTGAAACCAGCGTACACATTTGTCACAACCTATATTTTTCTCCTGGTCATCTTCAATGTCACTTATTAGTTCATCATCACATTTACTACATTTCAAGTTGTCTCGTTTCACACTTTTTTTTGTCAAAACTTTCTTTTTCTTCTTTCTTTTCTCCTTTTCTACAATTTTTTTTTCTTTTTCTAACATCCTCAGTTCTTGTTTTCGTTTTTTTTTTCTAATATTACATTTTCTTTTTCCTCTTCTTTTTTTATAATGGTCTCGCCAAGCTTGAGACGATATGGCACTTGGCAATTTAGGTCTATTAGTATTTTGTTTTTCCGTTTTCAGGGCAGGCATCGACTCCGGAAAATGTAGATGTTTTTGAAAGACATCATCGAAGGATAGTTTTTCTTTTGGAATTTGATCGTCTTCTTTTGCATATTCTGGGATGGGGACGTCCGCTATTACCATCACATTGCTTTGATTTTGTTCGTTGGTATAATGGTTTGGTTCTAGCAGGTCTATTTCATCAAGGGGAATTACTGAAATATTGTTTAATGATACGAATGAACCAGTTCGGATATTTTCGGGGAAACTAATATTTTCATCAATACTATTGAGCAATTCGAGGTTTATCTGAAGGGGTGCACTATCACGTACAGTGTTTGTTTCAGGTTGATCAGTAGTTAAGTTTTCGGGAATTAGGTCTTTATCCAAATTCAAAATTGAAGTGCTTAAATTGGATACAGCTGAATTACGTGGTGTTTTTGATGTTGACCGTCTATTTTCGAGATATTTGGTCTTTGCGTTTTCGATTTCCATTATTACGTCTTCTGAATCTATGTTGTATTTCGCTAAATCATTCTTTATTGTTGAAATTACTTTTTTTGCTGACTCGTAGTCTTTTGCTGTTATTTTTGAATTTCCCCCAGAATGTCTTTCTCTTCTTTCTTTTGTCAGATTGTTTTTGGTGTCCTTTTCACATTTGGTATAATCAACGTTGTTTTCATTCAGTGGATACAACCCGCACTTTCTAAATCCATTTTTTATCGTTTTTGAAAGTTCTGTATTTAACAAAGTATTGTTTAGAAATTTGCAAAAATTCAATTTTGTAAGCCACGAGTCTGGCATGTTATCCACTAGGGCTTTTGGAGGTCGCACATATGGGAATATCACTAATGGTGGGCATAATTTTCCACTCGCGGAAAATGTGATCAAAGCTGTAATATTTTCTTTATCGTTTGTTTTTTTTATGACATATAAGTTTTTGAATCCTTTCGGTCCCAAAACTTTTCCAGTTTTTGGGCACAGGAAAAATCCAGTTTCATCTCCATTAAAAATTCTTGTTGCATCCTCAAATATCTCCGTAGCGTTAATGGAAGATACGTATGCCTTTAATTCTTGGAACCATTGCCTGATACGGCCTTCGGTTATAGCAGCTCTTGCGTTGTTTATGCCCTCTGGTTCTCTTACATTTATTTCAGGATGTCTTTTTAAAAAAAAATTGTACCATGTCTCTCCTGGTACTCCATCTTTAAACGGATTTTTCAATCCGCTTTCTGATATTAGTTTAGAAACACTTTCTAACAAGCTTTGTTCACTGAGAGGAAATCCACATTTAGCCATATCAAGGACCCATTTACTCAGTTTTTCCTCGCCCTGCACGCCTAACACAGGGTCTGGACCCACTTTAGGCTTTTTATCAATCCTTATTTTACCACTCAGGCGATCGTGCACAGTAGAAAATGGAACTCCATAAAATCGACAAGCTTCTCTATAGCCCATAGATTTTGATTTTATAGATTCCAGTGCATTTACTAAATCAGCTTCATTGTACGTAAAAAGACGTCTGCCCTTCTTTTTCGATACTCCCACCTGGAGGATAAAAAAACGATATTAGAATATTAATTTCATACAAAACAATGGAAATAGCACTGTGTGAGTGTGTGTATTTGGGTGGGTGTGAGGGTGTGCGTGGGTATTTTATACATTATTTAACATATAAAATTTTATAATATTATCTTAGTACCTATTACCATTTGTTCTCTTTCTTTTTTTTTCTTTATTCGTTCTTCTATTACTTTCTTTGATTTCGGTACTGGAGCCATCTGAAAAAAACAACACACACCAAATCCCAAGTTAGTCAAAATATCTAGTGAGTGTTAATTAAAGGAAATAGCAATATCAAAGTCCAAATACTAGCACCATACGATCAAAACAAGTCTAATTCCTCTCTTGAAAGCATAAAATTGAGAAACCGCTTTAATATGATCGCTTGAAAAGGAAATATATCATATTATGAAATAAAGCTGACAACAGACCCTTTCCCGGTCACTGATTTTCACACTGTTTCGAGAAAGAACCGGTTTTCGATCATAGCTGCACTTATTATGTTAGATGTGATCGTGAAACAGTCATATGACGATCTCCAAAATAGTTCTCAACTCAGCATGATCGCGAATTGGTCAGATAACGATCATGTACAAGTGGTGTTTTTGTAGGGAAAAACGATAAAAATCGGCAATAGGTCAGTTCTCGATCACCCATTTTTACCATTAAAATACGGTAGTTTTTTGAGTCAATAGTCATCTTTAGTTGATCGTCATCTGACTTGCCAATTAAGCATGTTATTATGTATGAAACCAAGTATCAATATAACCGAAAACATTATCTAGAACACCAGCAAAGATTAGTAAAGATATGACCAAAACAGCCCTTTTACGATCGGGTGATCGCAAACTGAAAAGAGCACTGTTTAACATTGCCCATTGCCGATCACCTAATATTTAAATAATATAAGCATAAAATACAGTCAATTCAGGTGGTAAACGCAAATATCAATAATTTTCAACACCACTAACACAACAGAAACCCATAATCTATACAGAAACACTTTTTACTTACGATTGAATGATTGCTTCCCACTATTTTTTTCTCAACAAAAATCACGTATTCGAACGCTAGCGCACCGGGTGAAGTTTGTCGGCTTACTGTTCGGACATTAGCGAAGTTGCCGGCAAAAGCAAGAACGTGAAAGAAAGGGATAGATAGTTCTTACCTTTTTATGCCAAATTATGACTTAAGACGTCGAAAT
Source organism: Macaria notata (assembly GCA_927399415.1). Lineage (NCBI taxonomy): Eukaryota > Metazoa > Arthropoda > Insecta > Lepidoptera > Geometridae > Macaria > Macaria notata. The sequence continues at coordinate 379,407 of OV656751.1, forward strand.
AACGCTATTACAGACGATTTTCGCGGAAGTGATCGTGAACGGGTAGTGATCGGTAAACAGGCACATCACTTTTTTTTCCTGAAATAAAGCTAGCTAGCTGCAGGCATCCACTAGTTAACAATATGGTTGAATACATTGGTTAGTCCTTAGCAAATACATGTAGTGCATATAATACACACTACATCTTATCTTTCCTGTATTTTAGTCCGGAAGTGTTATAGTTTTGTTCCATTTATTTCCTTGTTTTGTATTGATATACTAACAGCTTTAAGTTTGTATGAATATTGCTTCATATTTTCATGCTGTTAATGGTACTGTACTATGTGTGATTGTAATATATGTTTAGCTCTAATAAAGAGTGTATGTAACCAGATATTTTAGCTTGTATATTTCCAAGTGTTAGTTCCAATTAGTTATGTGTTTTTGGTTTAGACTGCATTAGTAAGATATAGAGATAAGTTGGGTGGCTTGTATATTAGTATTTGCAAACCTAGTAACAGATTTCCTTTCTTACAGACACCTTAAAAAAGAAGGTTATTTATATATTGTAAAATATCTACCTGTATATAAGTATATGTAATGAGTCCTTGTTTTCTTATTGCTGTCCTATGGAAGTAGGTAAATTTGAGTGAGTATATATCTTATTTATAAAATGTAGTATTCACCTCATGGTGATATTATGTACATGTATTGTAATTAACTAGACCATCATAATCATCATCACCACCATCTACCATTTGTCCCACTGCTGGGTATAAGCCTCCTTTCATATCAGCCATCTCAATCCTGTGCTCATCTCACCCAGGTTTGACCTGCAATTAATACTGTGTTGTTTCTCCGTCTTCACTACATATGTAGTATAAAAAAGCAGTCAATTTTACCGTCTGTATGTATGTTTGCATAGATCTTTAGCACTACCCAACGGTTTACCAATATTTTGATGCAGTTTTGAAGGTTAATACATATAATAACTTGTGAGAAGCTGAGGGCAAAAGCTAGTAGCTAATATAACCATACACTTTTGAAATCTATGACATTGTTATCTCTTCTAATGTGTGTGATTGATTTCATATAGCTTGTATATTTGTACTTTTAAGAATTTGAATTCATATTTAGTTGAATTCCTTGTCCAGTATAGTTCACTCGCACAATAAACAGTGCACTCAACCAACAGGAGAGTGGATAGTGTTTTAGCTGTCATGTGAATAATACCCATCCACACAACTGTTGGTGTCAGAGTGGCAAGTATTTCATATATTATTTATTGTATATATTCAATCACCACAAATAATAAAGAGCTCACTGTGCTAAGGACATTGTTTTTTACTATCTATAAACTTCTTCCTAGTATACCACAATAAACTGCTTACTATATGTTATTTATTTCCAAAAAATACAGAGACAAATTGTAGGGTAAAAACTAATTCAAATATCAACATGAAAGCATGCATGAATAGGCCATCATACTATTTCATCATCATTCACAGCGTTGTCTATCTCACAGCTGGGCATAGGCCTCTCTTTGAATGTGCCAGCTCCATATATCTTGTGCAGACCTCATCTAAAAATTTGTTTGACCCCAATTCAAGTATAAAGACAAAGATATTTATTAATGTTATAAAATGAATACATTAAAATACCTTAGATAGTATGCATCATATTATAAAACTATATATAACACTAGTGGGTGCTCGCGGCTTCGCTCACATTAAGAAGTAAAACCTGCATCCCCTATTTCACCCCTTTAAAAGTGGCATTTCCAAAAATCCTTTCTCTGGGATGCCTACGTCATAACCTTCATTCCAAATTTCAGCCCAATCTGTCCTGTGGTTTGGGCTGTGTGTTGATAGATCACTATACCAGTCAGTCAGTCACATTTGAGTTTTATATATATATAGATAATCTCGTCAAAATATGTATATTATAATGATATATGTGAGTACTAATAAGTGTGTGGTTGTGACATAGAAGTGTCAGCGCAGTTGTCCCTGCTCAACGCGCTGCTGCACGACCTTGACAGCAAGAGCCTGGCGCCATGCACTAGCGGGAAGCATGACCAGCCTAAGGTGGAGACACAGGTACATACATACTCATGTTGTGCACACATGTGTTTGATGCACAGAATGGATCAATACCTTTAAAATAGTATGCTGTCACGTATTTTCTGTGTATTGTGTTGTGTGCCTAATAAAATAAATAAATAAATACTTTATAGCATGTTGAAGGTAAGGAAACAAATCATTATGGAACTCTCTACCTGGAGCCCTTTTTCCAGATAATTATAACCTGACTGGCCTATTCTGATAGCTTAGTTGGTAGTGATTCTACCTTCTAATCTAGGGGTTGTGGTTTTGATTCCAGCGTGACACAAGTATTTTTTTTTTACTTGAATGGGTTTGCACTTGGCCATAGTTTACCTGATAGCAAGCAAAGGCTATGGCCTAAGATGGAGTGTGCTTACCCGATAAGAACCGATTCACTCTCGCTTTGAAGATCGCTGGATTATAGTGCGCAGGGAACAAAGAGTCAGACAGGGAGTTCCACAAGTACCTACCTAGTCTAGCCATAAATATTGTTACGAAGAAAAATCATTTTTTAAATTGCAAATAACATTTATAACTTTTACAGTGTTTTAGTTTAATACATAAATATAAAATAAATTAAAATATAAAAAGTTCATTCGAAGTGGTCTCCATTGGCTGCAATACAGTCCTTTAAACGTTGAGGCCAGTTATCAATAGAAGCACACACTCTTTCCATGGGAAAATTCTTCACTGCCAATCGTATGGATTGTTGTAGGGACTCCAAATTATCATGGCGTTTAGAGCAAGCCGTACTCTCTAAAACTGACCATAAATCATAATCCAGCGGATTAAGATCGGGACTAGACGACGGCCAGTCTTCAGCTCTGATGAAGTCCGAAACGTTCGCTTCCAACCAAGACTGCGTGGACCGAGCTTTATGACCCGGTGCCGAGTCTTGCTGGAAGAACCATACTTGGTTATTGAACATTGTGTTGTTAAGGGGCTTAACTACCTCCTCAAGAATGGTATTTTGATACACTTGTGCCGATGTTTTGGTACCTTTTTCACATAAATATGGCTCAGTCACTCCTTCAAAGCTAACACCCCACCAAACCATCACTGAAGTCGGATAATGCCCACGTTGCACTCTGTCGACTAATTGGGACGCTTCCTTACAGCTTTGAGCATAAATACGGCCATTTTTTTTGATAAAATGTTGCTCAAATGTAAAAAAATCATCTGTAAACACAATTTTTCTGTGACCTCCCTTTGCGTACCGTTTCAGTAGTTGTTTCGATTTGACCACCCTTTTCTTTTTTAAATTATGACCAGTGCATCTCTTATAAGCAGCAAGTCCTAAGTCATCTTTTGAAATACGCGACATGGTTCTAGGTGCTATCTTCATCTCCCGAGATAAAATCTTATGCTTTTGGACAGGATTTCTTCGAATTCTTTCCTTTATACTGCTTTGACCACCTTTTTCGTACGAACACTACGTGAACGGCCAGGTCTTTTTCTGTCACAAACAGAGGTCTCATTGTACCTATTAATAGCCCGGTACACAAACATTTGACTGATACAAAGATTATGAAGAGTTTTAAAAATTGCTTTTGGCTCCATGCCTACTTGTGTAATGCAATCACAGCGATTTGGTTCTCTTTATCACCCCACTCCATTTTAATATCGCAAAATATTGTACAGTGTATTGGCGCCAAAACGTGAAAACACAATAAACAATCGTATAAAAATGACAGATTCCAAATTCAAATGTAATATATTTTTAATAGTAACAGTATTTATGGCCAGACTAAGTATTTATGAATTTTAAAATTTATAATGTCTTCTGTTTGTTTGTATGTTAATAAGTATGTATTTACAAAAGAAAAATATATAAGTAAGTATTATATCTACATATCATCTAGTACCCACAACACAAGCGTCTGCTTAGTGTGAGACTAGATGGCGCTCTGTGCAATGTCCTGGAATATTTATTATTATTTTATTTACTTCATATGTTGAAGGTAGAGATCATAAGAAACCCCAAAATGATAAAGACCAAAAGTCTGTTCTATCCTACATTGGGGTACCCAGACCCTTTTACCACTGACACATGTCCTTCTTATTCTTATCGAATGAGAGTGGCCATCTCTGGTGTCGAGAGTTTATCAAGTCGCCGTAAGGGCCTCTGCCACATGTCCTTAGATTGTCATCACGGTGAGTCCGCCCCAGAGATCTCCACCAATGAATTAATACTGAGAACACAACTAGAGGAGTTGGAGAACACAACTAAGATGCAGTAGCCAGACAACACTTTATACAAACTGTTGTTGAAAGAAATGAAGATTAAGAAAAATTGAGTGAGGGTTTGGATTTTTAAAATAGTAGGTATTAGAACAAAAATCTTGCCTCTGGAACCACACAGGTTTAATGTGTAATTAATTACTCTCGTGTATACAGTCTACACTTACTAAGAAGTCGTATTAAGTGTAGACCATATACATAATTAATTATTATCACTCCTTATTTATATCTTTCTTAATTTCCGAAATCTTCAATCTACAAATCTGTCTATCTATTATAATTTTCCTAACCGTTGGCGACAGGTTCATGCACATTCAAGACAACGACTGTATGTTGAGCTTGCTTGCATAGATTACATAGCCAATTTTTGCGGTAAATGTCTGCTTGTAGTGCGTAAAAGTCAAGACGCTATTATCTTATCATACAACATTTTTTCACTATAGACACTGCATTTCGCAGTTACAATAAAATCTATCGCCAAATGTGCCGTGCAGTATATAATATATTGGTGTTTGTAAGCAGGATGCGATGCCCGACTCTACCACGAGCACTGAGAAACACAACGTGAACCCCTTCCACTGCGGGGACGACGTGCTCGTGCCCAACAAGGATGGACGGTATTACTTAGGTAGGTACACGGAATAAAGGATAGTCCTTGGATGGGTGACCACGCAAAACGACGCTTGTTAACATTTTTGTTTTTTTTACATGTGATAGGCTCACGCTTAACTACAACTTGCCTGATGTTAATCAACGTTATAATCTACGATCTAGCGCTTTTACTTTTAAACTAAACTGACTTCAAAAGGGTGTTATCAATTCTTTGGAAACCAGTTTTTTATTTTGTGAATGCATTCATTGAGTGGATCGGAAAACCTGATAGTAGTTCTCGACACCAGAGAGCGTCACGCTCATAACGAAGTTACGAAAAAAAAGGTTTATTTACCTACCCATTCAGTAAGGAATATGCTAAGCCGTGCTCGCCCTGCTGGTCACACTGGTGGTATGACACTCACTCCATTCCTTGATTAACATCATAAATTTCACAATTACATTTGCAGAAATTAGCAAATCATTCGCTGATATTTCGATTTAATTATTGCTGGCAAATGGAAATCTCCTGTCCTCATAATTATTGCGAGTCTACACAATTTTTGTACTTGTTTTTTTGTTGTTTCCGTCATAATTCCTTTTTTTTTCAATATGTTAACTAAACAGTTTTCACTCACGTGTAATTCGCCTATGATGTTTTTCCTTTTTTTCTGCGGTATCATTGAATTGACCTTCTTGTACAGTATGACATTTACTACAAGATTGTAACGCCCCATTGCTCCAACAGGAACGATAGTGGAGCTGAGCACGAGCAATGACAACGACTCGTGCGAGGTGGGCGCGGGCGAGGCGCGCTGCCTCGTCAAGTTCGGGGACGGCACGCACGCCTGGGCGCCCGTGGCCGCGCTCAAGCTGCTGAGCGCGCCGCCGCCGGGCGACGGCCGCGTCATGTGCGTAGTGTGCAAGCAGCGGGAGGGGCCCGCGCCCGCCGAGCCCGGCAACGCGGTCATAGCCTGCGACATGTGCGGCAGGGGGTACCATGCCAAGTGTCACTCGCCGCCCGTCGATACTTGGATCAATGGTGAGTGATTTTGATAGATGATATTTTGCCTAAATCACAATAATAATACAAATAGATCACGGGTAAATCATTAACATGTATTAATAACAACTTGGTCCCTAATACACTGCCTTGTGGTATACCCTCAAGCTGCTCAGTAATGGGGGGATTATGTGTATGGTGTGCAAGCAACCAGCGCGATTATATCCTGTGATATGTGCGGGAGGGGGTATCATGCCAAGTGTCACTCGCCGCCCGTCGATACCTGGATTAATGTGAGCATGTTTTCTTTGTTACTGCAATTAAGGTGATGATTTTGTACTTAAATATTAAGCAACATTGCTAGGTGATCTAGCTATTTCAGCTCTCGCGTTTAATTAGCTGCAAGGAACGGGGAGTAGGGCAGGGAGTTTCATAATGTCGCAAAAATGCATCGCCTAGTGTAGATCTTTAGATCTTGAACGAAGAAACGGTGACGTCCGGTGATAAAGGAGGACGGAATTAAGTTATTCAATACAACCTTCAAGGACCGAAAGTTTGGCATCTTTGCGATAATACTCGAGGCTCTGTAGCGTCGCCTCGCACAAAGCGACGTTGCCAATAATCATCTTGGCGTCAGAGTACAAACTCTGATAATAATAATCATCATCAGATTACAAACTCTGATCAGATTTGAAAGTAAACCCACTGACCCACCAGTACCCTTGTTGCAGGTGCGTCGTGGCACTGCAAGCGGTGCGTGGAGCAGCGCTACAAGGTGGCGGCGGCGGAGAACCGCGCCATCAAGCGCTCCGACCTGTTCCGGTACAAGCAGCACCAGCTGCCGCCGACCTGCGATGTGAGTACATTCATTAATAGAAAGATTTTCATTGATGTGATAAAGAAAATATAAGTATAAGGAACGTACGTACGAATACTCGATAAAGATATTTCACACAGTGTATCATATCCCAATTCTGTTACGTGTGATAGGTTTGCGTTTGACTACAGCCCGTCTGGTGTTAAGTATTGGTTGTAAGATGCTTACCTAGAAGTTCCGAGGGTGTAACACGCTTACCTATTAACCCTAGATCAGAAAACCCCTGGATTGTAGTTCGCAGGACACACAATCTCCCCTCGATTTTAGTAAGGCATTCGATCTCGTTGATCACGATTCATTTTACTTGCTAAGCTTTTGTCTCAGAATTGATGGCTCACTTCTGAAATGGTTATCGTCATATTGCCAGAATTGTTTACAACTAATGGTAGCTATGTTCATTTGAATACCACATTCCATCGGGTGTTCCACAAGGATCATGTCTGGGGCCATTGCTGTTCACGATCTTTGTTAAAGACCTCCCTAATGTGATGAAACGTATAATGTTAAATTGATTCCCGATGACCTAAAATTTTCAAAAATTTAGTTGTTGGGTAACTTGGATGATTTTGCATTTCTACAGATTGATGTTGATTTGATTATCCTGTGGTGTACTAAGAATATCTATCTATCTATCATACACCTAACGCCTGCTACGTCTGAAAAAAGATGTGATCAAAGTTAGACGTTCTCAGAAACGCGCAAAAATACACCAGAAACTACGGCCTAGTTCTGGCTTTGACTTAGGGCTTAATGCTGCTTTAAAGGTATTTACATTTGCTATTACATATACAAGACTACTCCAGTGTTATGTGTGGCCTGTGGTATTGTATGGTAGTGAAGCCTGGACTTTGAAAGCTAACACGCAAAAGTTTCTTAAAGCTTTCGAGATGTGGTGTTACCGTAGAATGCTACGCATTAGCTGGACACAGAAGGTTTCCAATGAACGAGTGCTCCTACGCGACGGCAAGAGCCGCGAGCTTTTGCAGACCATCAAAAAGAGAAACGTCGCCTATTTAGGGACATGTCTTGCGACACGAGAAACATGACCTCCTCCAACTCATGATGATGGGCAAAAGCGCAGGCAAAAGAGGCGTTGGAAGAAGAAAGAAATCGTGGCTGAGAAATATACGTGAATGAACGCGTATTGCCAGCGTAGAAGAACTTTTTCGCTTGGCACAAGATAGGGACAAGTTCGCTGAGCTGACGGCCATCCTCCATTAAGGAGAGGCACTGGAAGAAGAAGAATTACATAGGTAGTTTTGCTAACAAAAATATAACAATTATAATTCAATCTAATCATGTATGTAGATAATAAAATCGATGTGGTTAAAACCTGTTTTTGTAACACATTATTGTAATGTTTTCCTCAGACGGCTTCAACAACATCGTCGACCGCGTCGGAGGCGGGCAAGGAGCAGAGCGAGTGCAACTGCTACTGCGGACAGAAGTCTGACTACTTGGCACAGGTCAGTGCATTATACATTATACAGGGTTACTGGGGATATTTGCATGGTGAAAAAAATTTAGGGAAAGAGAATAATTTTTCCTTAGATTTCATAAAGCACGCCAACTAACATACGAGTACTTAGCAAACCATTTAGAGGTACCAAATATATTTTTATGGTAAAATAATTGTAAGATTTAATTAAATAAGTATTTCCATTTGATTTCTTATGACAATATGGTAGTATCAAAAACTTGGATATTATAACTAATTGCATGATATATCTAATGTGTTTTTTATTGTTATATTTTTCTACATCATCTTTTTTCAATGAATCTGATTAGATTCATTAAATAATCATGTGTGTCCCTAACCCAGCCGTACTTGTTGGTGTTCCGTGTGTGTGTGTGACCTACTTGCTGTACTTGTATTACTTAATGTTGCGTTTCTATCATCAGAGTGGCTGCACACGGAACCGCCAACAGGTAGGTACAATATACATATTATACACTATATTTCTTTGACTAACTATACATATTAACACTGCTTTAGGCTGTACTTTGAATCCAATACTCAGTTATAAAACTCTGTTGTTTTTCCGCTGCGACTGCCACGAAGGCACTTTAGTTGAGAAGAGGGGTGTGGCGGAGCTATAAGGAGGAACACACATAAAAACCGTTTTTTTTATATGATATGGGTTTACGCTTGACCACAACTTGCCTGATGTTAAGCAACGTTATAGTCTACGATCTAGCGCGCTTGCCTAGAAGAAACCGGTTTACTCTCGACTTAAAGACCAACAAGTTAAAGTTCAAGGGGAATAGAGATTCGGGCAAGGAGTTCCACAGTTGGGCTGTTCAAGAAAAGTCGCAGCGGAAAAACACTTCACATTTCTCCAGTGTTTCATTTACAATGGATTACCGCAAAGTAATGCCTGATTTATTTATTATCAAAAACTTGGATTATCAACTTTTAATTAGGTTTTGATATCCACATGAAAATCTCTAGAAAAACCACATAATGTTTTTTTGGTTTTATAGTTTTATTCAAGACATGTGTTGTCATAGGAATCATTTTTGCCAGAATAAGAAGTAATGTAACTTGTGATCTCCCTCTATACACTTCTTTAACAATTTGAGATATAACTCATCAATTTCTGTCTTTTTTTACATGATATAGTCTTACGCTTGACTACAACTTGCCTGATGGTAAACAACGTTAAATCATTCAATCATCATCAATCTAAACGATTAAATCATTCTAAACAACAGTTTGTATGAATTTTACTTGCGAACTGGCACAATACAAAGTTATGGCCAAATAATAAATAAAAAATAAAAAGAAGTTTGTATGAAAATGCAACATTATACACACATGTGTTGATGTAAATCGAGTCCAACATATTTCTAATTTCTGGGTTCAACTAATCCTACAATTGTAAACATCTATCTATACATATAATAAAGCTGAAGAGTTTCGAAAGACTGTACATTGATGGTATAAAAAAATGTTTGGAGATACTTCGAATTAATAACAGAACACGTTTCAATATTTTCTAGAAATGTTGTCTGTTTATCTGTTTATTTAAACGCTCATAACGCAAAAACGGCTGAACGGATCATCATGATTTCTGGTATGTAGGTAGTTTGAGGTCTTAGAAGTGTCATAGGCTACTTTATATCTCATAATAATGCGAGTGAAGCCGCGGGCGTGTACTAGTGTTGACTATGTGTGTACATTGTAGATGCTGCTCTGCTGCCGCTGCGACCGCTGGTTCCACCAGCGCTGCGTGTCCAGCCTGCAGTACCCGCTCTACGCGGGGGACAAGTAAGTCACAACTTCTTCTATTTACTTGTATTCTTCAGCAGGTGACTCTGACACATGACTCCTACTTGTAAACTCTAATCAAGGACAATATGTTAACTAAACGGTTTTCACTCACGTGTAATTCGCGTATGTTGTTTACGCGTTTCGGACGTTATGGCATCCATCTTCAGAACGTATGTTCTGGGAAGTAGAATTTATGAAACACAGATTTTGTTTTGTAGAGTGTTTTATATCTAGTGCGGATGATTAGAAATATAAAAAACTTAATTAGATTAGTTTCTGCATCTGCAGGTCGTTAAGCTTAACTGTGATTGATTTGTTTCTTCTTGTATCGGCCGGCGCTCGTTACATATTTGGGTTGGTGGTAGCCTCAGGTCCTGAGCGTTACATAGGCTATTTTTTAACTTTTAACGTTAACTCAAATTATGGGACTGATATAGCACTGCGATCCGCGGAGCGACTTGTTCCGTCATTCCCACACATTATTTATAGATATTTTATACCTACATAACTATTATAATCTGGCTACGCCATGTACATCCTTATTTTACTTGTGACAAGGCCCGTGTGCAGCCGCTTTTTATGTAAGAATCTAAATTAATTAAAACATTTTTTTATTTATTGTTATAAGTTCACTAAACTAAAAATGTACTTACTAATACTAACTTAAAATAATAATATAGCTAAACTTACGGACGTACATTTCCTTGACAATGCTTCCGCCCCCCCCCCCTATATTAATTGTAGAATTATAAATGTCACATAACATAATTGCTAATAAATAATGTCATTTCAATATTAAATCTTTCGTGAGACATTTTATCAACATGTAAACTGTTTTCACGTGTAATTCGCGTATGTTGTGCGGTCCCAGAACGCACGTTCTGAAGATGGATGCCATAACATCCGAAACGCGTAAACAACATACGCGAATTACACGTGAATGAAAACCGTTTAGTTAACGTATTGAATTTCATTTTACTAATATTTGTATTCAATACGTATGCGTTACTAAACTCTGCGTGTTGTCGAGACAGTCAGAAGTAGTAACATGAACCCTCCCCGTCCCAGGCTGTACATATTCGCGTGCGCGCGCTGCAACGGCGGCGCGGAGTACCTGCGGCGGCTGGAGCTGTGCTGGCTGCAGCTGGCGCACCTGGCGCTCTACAACCTCACCGTGTACAACGCCAAGAACTACTTCGACCTGGACACCGTCATCATGCCCTACATCGCCGACAACTGGCACGCGCTGCAGCTGCCCGACAAGGTGACTACAATGGACCGATGTTGATGCAACTCGCCGGGGAGTATCGGCAACATTGGTCAGGTGGTTGTCGAGTAATGTTGGCTGGAACTGGCTCACCACGCTTTATTCAACCTCACGGTGTACATGAATACAGAAAAATCATAAAAGCAACTTTGAAAAAACAATTTTATTGATTTACTATTGTCGTACTTATAAATTGACTATCATTGGAGGCCACCGTCAAATATAGGGTGTCTCAGCGCCGATTTTAAACTTTAAACACGAATTTCTCGGGAGCCTGCGGGGCTAGCGGGAGGGGAGTGGTAGCGTTCGGTCGGTGACGAGTGCGGATTTGTTAGTCGCCATGTCGCAGTGGTCTGGCGCACACCGCGCATACGCAGTAGAGGCGTACTTTTGCAATGAGTTTTCGTTGAGTCAAGCACAGCGCAAGTTTTGTAACCGCTTTGAAATCAGCCGTTTAAGTGACGCTCCGAGTATCCAGTTAATTAAGTCGTGGATAGAAAAGTTTAGAGCGACAGGATGTTTACTGAATCATTCATTTCGCCCTCGAAATAAACCTGTGCGATCGATTGAAAACATCGACCGCGTCGCCGCTGCAGTCGCGGAGCATCCACGACGATTTTTGGAGACATATTGGAGACATATTGTGGCCACCTCGATCTTCTGACTTAAGCGCAGCTGACTTTTTTTTATGGGGTTATCTCAAAGAAAGAGTTTATGATACCCCTCTTTCGAGTTTGGAGCAGTTGAAGGCTAACATAACGACAGAAGTGAGAGCCACATCAGTTGACTTTTTACGACGTGTCTCTGCAAATTTGCTTGTCCGCTTTGAAGAGTGTATTCGCCGTGATGGAAGACATCTTGATGGTGTAATATTCCGTACATAAAATCCGCAACAATACATTATAATTTACAGCAATAAAAATATTTCCAATACAATTCGTTTTTTTTTAATAAATATTTAAAGTTTAAAATCGGCGCTGAGACACCCTTTATAATCTGAAGGTAACAAATAAGCTGAAAAAAGAAGCGGAAATTAAAATTCTCTTATTGCAAAGCTCACTTCTTTTCCATGGCACATTTATATGTAAAATATCTAATCTGTGATACAATACTTTATTCATAACTCCACAGTTACATGTCATTGACTCAACAATAATAATCTAATAAAAAATAACAAATTCCACATACAATTTCCTCAGATGTGGCGCGCGGGGTGCAGCGAGCGGCGCTCGCGCGTGCTGACGGCGCTGACGTCGTCCCGCAAGCGCTTCAAGTGCGGGCGCGAGATGAAGAAGCGCGCCACCATCTGGGGGCTGCGCCTGCGCCGGCCGCCGCCCGCCCACCACCAGCTGGCCCGGCTGCACCAGGTACGTACATACTGCGCCGCCCGCGCACCACCAGCTCGCCCGGCTGCACCAGGTACGTACATAATGCGACGCCCGCGCACCACCAGCTCGCCCGGCTGCACCAGGTACGTACATACTGCGCCGCCCGCGCACCAGCAGCTCGCCCGGCTGCACCAGGTACGTACATACTGCGCCGCCCGCCCACCATCAGCTCGCCCGGCTGCACCAGGTACATACATACTGCGCCGCCCGCCCACCACCAGGTCGCCCGGATGCACCAGATACGAACATATTGCGCCGTCCGCCCACCACCAGCTCGCCCAAATAACTCATGAATATTATTGTATTTTATTGTTAGTCACAAATATGTTTGTGCGCAGGTAGAGAAGGACGAGCCGCTGACCGACGCGCGCGTGCGTGAGCTGGCGCCGCGACTGCGCTTCCTGCCGCGCGCGCCTTCGCCCGCGCACACACACCCACACAACGACGACAGGTACATATATTGACTGCTCCGTTAGCTTAGTTGGTAGTGCCTCTGCCTTCTAATCTAGGGGTGCGGGTTCGATTCCCGCATGACACAAGTAATTATGAATATTAAAATTTGTAATTGCTTGTGTTAAGGTGATACCTTTTTCATACAAATTATTATATTAAAATGGACAAATTTGAGTACGGGCATTGAATTTCAAACTAATTGTGACAGTACATAGCCCTAAATTTTGTTCGTATTTTTGCTTTTTCAAAAAAATAGTAATAATGTAGCCTGTAAATAAACGAAATATGCACAAAAATATCGTCTTTTTACGTTAGTAGTGGTGCAATTTCATACAAATACGTCACTTTTGATTAGGTTTCCAGCTATGTTGCCAAACCGTGCGTGCAAGAACAGTACATACATGCCAAAACGGGACAGCACTATATCAAGACGCGTGACGTTGCCACTTCGTGCGAATTTATTTGAATTTACAGAATTTTCAACAAATATTATCTAAACATATAATAAAGCTGTAACCGGTCGGTGTCTGTACATTGAAGATAATTGAAAAAAAAAATTAAAGGGTTTTCATTGATGCAATAGAACACAAAAATCATGTTTTAAAAAAACTGTTTTACTGTTTGTCTGTCGGTATGTTTGTTCGTTATAGACTCGGAAACGGCTGAATCGATTTGTCTACAGTTTTTGCTAACATGCTGGTGCATTTTAAACTGTATATATCATATAAATGTATTCATATATATATTTCATTTCAATCGGTTCGTAAATAAAAAAGTTATGTTCATTTTAAACCAAGTGGTCATCGATATCCGCTGGATATGAACTGGATGGCGCTGTATTTAATTTTTATCTCAAAATAATGCGAGCGAAGCCGCGGGCGTCCACTAGTAATATCATACATTTTGGCTTTGTGCTGCCAGTATGAAACCGTGTACATATTTTATGTACTCGTACGTTTTTATCTACTTGTATGTATTGAGAAAAAAATATATATTATAATATGAGGCAAACTTATATTCAAGAAACAGTGCCTAATGAGTTGTTACTGTTACTTACGAATGTTTTTTTTTCAAGGCATTTCGTGTGTACTGAATTGTGTAAAACAAGAAGATTAAAAGCGAAATCTCCGCATATGAGTCCGATTTTTATAGTAGCATCCAAAATGTACTCTTACAAAATGTGTGACTTTACTAATGTCAGTTTGACATCTGGTCTGACATTAGGTCAGTTTATCTGTTCAAGTGTTTAATTTTAGATACGGTAGTATACCCAATTTGAATTGAGATACGGCAACACTGGAATTGATTGATTTTTGATATCTGACGTTCTATATCGTTGTATAGTAGGGGAGCCTACGATTTTAATTAGGGATTTACTCAAACGTCCTAAAGACCCGTTTGGTTGGGAACATTCGCGAATAAAGAAAGTAGAACTGGAACTTGCAGTATTGCGACTGGTATCGTCTTGAAGTCCAAAGCTTAGACACAACATGGTTTTAGGTTATCTACCTTATTCACTGTATAATATATATATTTTTCAAAACCTGATAGTGATTGTAATAATTATTTATATGGTTAGTTATCTAATGACATTACGTTCATGCCATTTCCTCTCTAGTTTAGGTGTGTTTTTTTTCTTTGTTGCGAAGCTTAATAGCTAATAACAAGCTAAAATAACAAGCCAAAATAACGTTTTGTTTAATAATATACTATAAACCTTTTTATAGGTAGGGGAGTCCTCTATAGGTTCCAAAGAGGAAAAAACAGTTGCGTGGAGATACTCGAACGCATCAGAAATCATCCATGTACCCCGTCTTCTTAAAATACATATTTATGTTAATCTGATTGTAAGCGTAGCGGGGAAGACTGTACGTAAGGGTTGGAAACGAGGAAAGCAAACTATTATTGTGTGCATCAAACTTTTAAAATAACTGTTAATTAGGTAATAACTTTAAGAGAAACCTCTTATTCAATATTCGGACGATTTGGATATGACGTAAACTCGCAGCCATTATTCTTCATTTTGCCATCTCCTACCGGAGGTCGGATATCATTGGAACAAATTTCACTCTTCGACACAGCTGCGTTGTATGAAAAGGTATCTACGTCTAGACAGCACTTGCCTTCTTGCCTGCTATCATAAAAGATCCGTACTAAATTATCATTCATGTTTTGGATCAACTGTGTGTTTTATTAGCTTCCATATCGTGCTCAGCTTGAACCACGTCTTCATATTTTTGAAACATGTGGTTCTTCTTATGCCAAGTGATCTATATATCTATATATATACGGTGTAGAAAAACTAAAACTAGTTCATAACTACTATTCATCTTTCTGCATCACCGTACCAAACAGTTATTACAACTTCTTCTTATCCGCTGAAAACTGGCCCCTTTGCGTTAAAGTTAGCGAGTGGTTTCGAGGGAGCAGCGGGCGGCCTGGAGGCGCGCCCAGGAAGGCGCCCCGCGCATCAGCCACGCCCGCAGAGCGCCGTCGCTACCGACAACCAGCCTGCCGCCAACCCGAATGCTCTACCGCAGCCCCCCGCGGACCACCTACGGCAGGACCAGCGAGCTCCTCCCGCACATCCAGCATCTAGTCGCGTTTGTTCTAAATAAAAAACTCTTGACTTGTGTCACCAAAATATACGATGTATAACTAACAAAACGAAAGATCTCGAAGTACTTATGACAAGGGAATTAACCTGCGATGTAATTGTAGTTACTGAACACTGGTTACGGAAACACGAATTAGTGTCTGTTACACTTTGTAACTTTGACTTGTTAGGCTACAGTTGTAGAGACAAAATAACGCACGGTGGAAGTTGTATTTACGTTCGGTCGGGTATCTTAGCGGTCAGAAGGCAGGATTACAGCGACCTCGCAAGGGAGCAAATTTTTGACATTTGTGCCGTACACTTACTCGATGACGACATACTAGTAATAGGCGTGTACCACTCCAACGCGACGAGCGACAGTGATTACCTCGAGCTGTTTGAATCGCTTTTATGCAAAGTATCAGACGAATGCATAGACTGCGTTATCTTGGGTGATACCAACATTAACCTTTTAGAAAGTTCTAGATCGCAAAGAGAACTACTAGACATTCTAGATAGTTTTAAATTTACACAGCTGGTCAACAGTCACACGCGAGTTGACCTCGGTGGGAAAAAATCGCTGTTGGATCACGCGTACACGAACATGCCTGCCAAACGTGTCGCGCGCGTATCTGTCATCGATACGAGCCCTCTCAGCGACCACTTCGCTCAGCGTCTCACGCTGACTAGTGAGACTACGCCGATCTCTGTGCCCGTTCACCGCATGTGTCGTAGCTTTACCAAATCGAATGAGCAAAATTTTATCGAAGCCCTCCGTTCTGTTGACTGGGAACACACTATTCAAAGAGCTAACGGTAGCTGCCAGATTCTTTGTGATAAGATTACGAACACTTTAAAATACACATTCGGCGTATGCTACCCGCTAAAAAAACGACTGTGTAATAATAATAAACACTGGGTTGATGAAGATGCGCGGAATTGTAGATACCTATTACGTGACGCCCATCAGCTGAAAATGACGTTTCCCTCGGATGATACGCTGCGAGACAAATGTGACGCACTAACTACTTCGTATCACAGTATGTTAAAAAACAAGCGCGTCGAGTTCTTCTCCGAGTTAGTGGGAAATAATCCACGACGTATGAGGCAGGTCATAAACTCGGAGCTGGGTCGTAAATCGCAAGAAAGGGTTGATTTTACTGACTCAGTTCGAGACCCCCAAGGCCAGGCGTATGCCACTAAGAAGGACGTCGTGGATGCTCTTAACCAGGAGTTCGTCTCAGCCGCAAAGAAGTGTGGCGCGCCAGCTGCTAACAATATCGGTGCCATGGGTGTGTTAGCGTCGGGAGCCCTTGTGAGTGACATATCCATTAGGCTAGAGCCATTCACCCCTGCTGAGTTAGTGACTAAACGTATCGCTCCTAAAAAAAGCACTGATCTGTACGGCATATCAGCTAGCGTAATGAAAGTAGCGGTGGAAGCGGTGGCACCCATTGTAAGCCACCTGTTCAACGCGTGCTTGAAGGAAGGCACTTACCCAACTGCTCTGAAGAAAGTGAAAGTCTGCCCGCTCTACAAAGGCAAAGAACAAAAAGCTGACCCTAAAGCGTACCGACCGATTTCACTGGTCCCGGCCCTCAGCAAGCTGTTGGAGGCAGGATTGAACAGGAGGCTTCTGAATTACGTGGCGGCGCGCGATATCTTGTCTGAGAGGCAGTACGCCTACAGGGCGGGCCGCGCTACCACAGATCTGGCGCTCGAGGTAGTCTGGCGAGTGCTTAGCGCGCGCGAAGCAAGATTGCAGGTCGCAGTACTCTGCTGTGACTTATCACGCGCCTTTGATACTTCGAATCACGGTCTTATAGCTGAAAAGCTATGTTTTTATGGTATCAGAGGGCCAGCCCTGTCAATACTGACCTCGTTTATGTCGGAACGCACACAGGTAGTAGTAGGCGACAGAGGCCGCGCCGTTTCCTCGGAATTAGAAAACGAGATTGGTGTCCCACAAGGGTCGTGCTTGTCAAACACGCTCTTCAGCTTGCTCTTGAACGATCTAGCAGCCAGCATAGATGGAGCTGATATATATAAGTACGCAGACGACGTCGCCGCCGTGGTAAGTGCCCCTAGTCACGAAGAGCTCGAAGCCAAGCTAAACGTCGTTGCGAACGACCTGAATAAGTGGTTTAAATCAAACGGTCTGGCACTAAATAGAGACAAAACGTGTTTTTTATCCTTTTGTCTCAACGGCCATACACCGAAAAGTTATTCTGTAACCGTTGGCAACACCGCTATACAGCAAGTCCGCTTCACGAAGCTTCTTGGCTTTCAGTTGGACGGCGCGTTGACGTGGGAGACACACATTGACGATTTATGTGGGAAGCTCTCGAGCTCGTGCTACGCCCTCCGGCGGCTGGCGAGCACCGCTACCCGCGACGTCGTGCGCTCCTGCTATTTCGCGACCGT
This sequence comes from Macaria notata, assembly GCA_927399415.1. Lineage (NCBI taxonomy): Eukaryota > Metazoa > Arthropoda > Insecta > Lepidoptera > Geometridae > Macaria > Macaria notata. The sequence continues at coordinate 397,605 of OV656751.1, forward strand.
CCACAGCGTGATTACGTATGGGCTGGAGTTGTGGGGCCGATCGGCTGAGATAAACAGAGTTTTCTCAATGCAAAAGCGCGCTGTGCGTGCTATTTGTAGAGCCAGAGACGACGCGACCTGCGTAGGGTTGTTTCGTGAGCTCGGCATATTGCCACTGCCTTGTGAACTCATCTTCCAGGTAGCCCTTTTCACACATACGCACCTGCACTTGTTCCCTCGCAGGGGAATTCATGGCAAGTACGGATTGCGCAGCGACAGTAAGAAAGAACAATTAGTAACACCGTCGCATCGTCTTGCGAAGTCGGAGAGGTCCGTGTACGTGATGGGTCCCGCGGTATACAACCGTTTACCCGCTACCGTGCGTGATGCACCCTCCACCGCGCGCTTTAAAACCAAGCTTAAAGCTTGGCTGCTCGAGCAGCAATTTTATGACCTTGACACATTTTTCAAGGCACCTGAAATGTGATATATAAAATAACTTTAGTGATAGATATATAATAGACTGACATGTAATTTAATTTAATTGTATGACTTGTAATAATGGAATTATCAATAAATGTATTGTATTAAATAAAACAAAAAATCGTTATTTTGGAATACTCAATACATAATATGTAGTAGGTATACTTTTACATCTTAAACGAGATGACAAAAAAAAGAATAAGTCATTGTAAATTTAATTGCAGAGAAAGCATAGAAAACCGCATATCGGGAATATATTTATGGAAAAATATTTTTAATTTATCCTTTGTCCAAAGCATGGTTCTTACCTGCGGAATCATAATCCACTTCTTAAAAATAGATAAACTTACTATATTATTATTTTTCCTTCCCTTAATCTAAATCGTCGAAAGTTTGATACTTCAACTTGTGGAAATCGTCCGATTATATATTTTTTGTAATCCTTTACCGAATAATGTTATGAATCCCAAAATCCCATCTTGGGCTCCCCTTCTTTGTATGTTGTGAATTGTCACGATATATGGATCTGTGATCGCAGGGATATCTGAGGAAAATAAAATCTCAAACATCCCGAATAGATGATAGATATGGATTTGATTTGGAGATAGATTAGAGTTTAGACCCTGGATTAGACAAAGATTACTTTAGTCCCAGTCGCAGTTAAAATTAACTAAAAAGGAAACTGTGTCGCGCCGCTAACATTAAAATAAATAATGGTAGCACAGGTACAACGGATTATTGTAAAAAAATAAAGGAAATAAAATAGCAAAAATACTGTTTAGTACGAGATTTGAACCAACGACCTCCCGATTCCTTACCCAAGCTTCTGCGGAGTGACGCTATTTGAACATATGTTCAAAATGTAATATGATCGAAATTGATATACAGTTACTTCAAATTCTCAATGTTTGCATGTACGTGTCAGAAATTTGTCTACTATTGTGTATACTGTGGCGCAGCAATTTTTTTTTTAAAACTCGATTTCTCTAAATTTTAGTAATATATGGTTTTAATGATGTTTGTCACATGTAAAAAACAAGGGGTCAAACTCACGGTTTAACTTAAACCAGTCTTTTTGGCTCCAGTTTCTTTAAAATAAATAAATAAGCCGATATCAGAAAAACAGCACCATCTCTCGGCTCGTGGTGCTTAGCTGAAGGCTGCGTTTAGCCTTAAAGGTCATAGCACACTTAAAAGACTCTGCTCCAACACCGCTCCCACCCAACACTGCCGTAACTGCTCGCAGTCCGCGCGGCGACAGCTAGCAGGCACCCAGCAGTCCACGCGGCGAAAGCTTGCAGCGCATCGCGCGCGGACACCGCGCTGACTCCGCGCGGACACCGCGCCGACCGCTCGCCTCCATCGTGCGGCCAGCGAGGCATCAACTACCGAGCAGTCTGACGGCGGTAAGCTCGCTGGCAGCGGGCTGTCTGCTAATTCATGATGCCAATGTAAAATATATCTAAAGAGCAATATTTAAAGACTATATTTGAATAATATTCTTTTTGCCGAGTCGTTTAAGTGAGCTGTGACCTTAAGTCAGGTCGTTTCTATGTATAATAAGTATGTATTTACAAAAGAAAAGTATATATGTATTATATCAGTTATCTAGTACCCATGATACAAGCGTAAGCTTAGTATGGGGCTAGGTGGCGCTGTGGAAAAAAAAAATTAGCACTACTTACACGTACCTACAACTAGGTGCACGTACGTGCAATTACTTACACGTACGTGCAACTACTTACATGTACGTGCTATTACATACACGTACGTGCAACTAAGTACTAATTAGCCGCCACGCTTGCTTGAATGACATCATTCGCCGGTCTTTTTCCAGAGCCAATATTGCAGCTATGTTTGAACAGAGCGGCCTAGCACGTGACGCTGGAAAATGTTTTATCAAAGAGTTCTATATGTACAGATCTTGATGAAACTATAAATCAAAACCTATAAACAGAATGACAATATCATTATGGCATTTTGAAAATGCCAAAATAGTAAAAATAAAGTGATTCTAATAAGAATAATAAATTCACCTCATGATGCTTGGGGAACAGCTTGTAGTAATATAGTTTTCTGTTTGTTCCAGTTCCCAGCCATCCAGCAGTAACGGCGACAGCTCGTACCGCCCCCCTCACCAGCGCATGATAGTGCCGGTGGACGGACACTGGCTCAACCTCATGATGGGCAAGCGCTTCCACGAGAACCTCAACTCGAACTCAGAGAACGACTCCACCAGCTCCTTCGAGTCCCTCAAACCGACCGAGGCAGACGAGCGACCCGCCCTCGACACCACCGATACCAAAGTGGACCTCATCTCTAAATTACCGGCCAAAATAGACAGTCCCAACGACAAGAACAGCTACGACGAACCTGTGCCATCATTACTACCCTGTACTGTGAAATTAGAAAAAATATCCAAAGACGTTGACAGTACGGATAAGACAGAAAACAGCATAAATATCACTACACATAACTCCAGAATAGCCACCATGAATCTGGAGGTGTCCAAGCTATCAACTAAGAATATAATAGAACATTCCAAGATCATGTCGTTGCAACATATGGATCGAATACCGACGTTCAATCATTTTAGTCATGAAATCGAGTCGTCCGGAGATGAGACTTCGAGTAGAGGCACATTAGACGCTATAATACCACCGCTGAAAGACTTTCAAGGGAAGAATAATCCCTTTTTAATGCAAAACACGTACCCATCGAAGAATAAAAGTCATAAAGTTAACGGGAAACAGAATTTGTTTAAGTCTAGGTTATCATTACCGATGCAGTTGAGTTCGTTGAATCCATTAATGGGTCCCCTAGTGAGGCCCCTGAAGCGGAAGCTTAGTGAAAAGGATATAATTATAGGACCAAACGGAGAGGTGAAGCGGAGGAAGTACAGGCGGCCCAGGAAATATCTGCAGCTGCAAATGAATAATGTAAGTCTGTAAACTGTAACACATAAGTAATTTTAATACTTTTAAGGAAGAATGGTCTCAAAGGAAAATTAAGAAATAACCTAAAATACGTCAAAAATTGCGTGTCTTTATTCAACTCTGACCACAGTACTCAGAATTGAGTTACTTGTAGATAGAATTTGTAGCATGAAGATGTAATCTGGGGCTACAATAAAAAAATTATGGTGAAAATCTATGATTCATGAAATCCACAAATAAAACAGTTTGCATGCAATATTCTTTTTATTCCAATTATCTAATTTTAGCTTAACAAGTCCTGTCCACTGCCGGAGGACAGCAGCAAGCCAGCCCCGAGCGCAGCGCCCTGCGCGCCGCCACACAAGCTGCCGGCGCGCCGCCTGCGACAGCGCCAGGAGAAAAACTACTACGAGAACGCGCGCCGGAACAACACCATCAACAATATAAACCATGTGAACAACAGTGTAAATAGTGTAAACAGTGCCAGTTTAAACAGTGTCAAGAGCCTCCAGCTCAGCCCACACAAGTCCAACTCGGAAGAGAGCACGGAGCTCTCCAAGTTGAAGTCAAGCGTGCTCTCGTACTTCCGAGCGGGGCGCAGCTTCAGTGTCCTCGCGCGGAGGCTGGAAGAGACCGGCCCGGCTTCTTATCTAATAGAATGGGACGCGAATTCTTAAAGAGTCATACAAGTGAGTTCCTATCAATTGTGGCGGTTTCCGGACTATGTATGAATTTTGATCTGATGATTATTTTATTACTAGCTCGATAGTCGAACTAGTGACAAGCCAAATATAGGATTTTTAGATTCAAACACACGTCTTTGTCTGGAAACGCTCGTGTGTAAAGTTGTAATTAATTAGGAAAATGTATTGTTGGACTAAATTATCTGTGACTGTGTGAGTTATCGACGTTTTTGAAAGTGTTCTTTTGTCTATTAAATTGTGATTTCGAAGAATTTCACGGAGCAATGTTGAGAGGTTGCGTGTATTGAGTTGTGTAGAACATTGTTAGTAAGAAATTATTTAATTTGTATACATGTTGTTGTCTATTCTATGTATTATAGTGAACGCATCCTGAACGACTGATTATGCAGTAATGTACTCAAGCTAGCAAATAAATACTGGACATGGAATGAGATGAATTTATTTGTTTACAATCAGTTTTGTTTACTAACTGATTGCCTTATTCTTTAAAATAAGTTTTTTCTCTCTCATTAACATTTTAAGAAAGAGAAAAAAATATATAATTGTGTTCCTTCTTATATAGGGTTGTGGTGAAATATTAGTTGAAGTTGTTGTTCTGAAATAATAGAGTATTTATTAATAAATATTAACCTAAATCAAACACAATTATGAACACTTAAACTACACTTATCAATATGAACCCACCTGAAATAATAGAGAAACAACATTCAAAGTTACTACTCCACAAGTAAAAGTACTAATTTTATCAATATCTTTAAAATAAATCTCAATTCACAATCAAACTATATGTGTTGTTCTCCATAATAAAATCCAACCTTCAAACCGTGAGCTTCAACGGTGAGCGCGGCAAATTCAAAATATCTATAGGCGGTACATTTAAATATGCATAGACAGAGTATGTGTATCATACTTTGTTTACAAATATATAAAACAATTGATCCATTCGTAAGGCGGTAAAATTACAGTTATAAATGTACATACATACTTGAAATCAAAGAGAAAATTAGTTTATCAGTTATATTTATTGACTTTATTTTAGTAATTGACATGTATGGCTTTGCTGATATACGATGTGTCACCTTTACTTATACCTCTTACCTGATCCAATGGACCTATTATATTATAGCCTAAAATCATGGTGTATAATTCCTATGATATGTAATGAATGGATTCATCTCAGTCTGTAGCTATGACTGACATGGCACTGTCTCGGACAGATTCCTTACCTACAGGGTGTAGATGTAACAACCCCATACATTTCCTTACATATCTTATTGTATTCTCTCAATAAATAATTAATGAATTTACCTCTCTGGGAAAAACTCTCAGTTTAATCACAAATGTGGCATATGTTTAGACTTAGTTGGCATAAAATCTGTAAAAAAATCAAGGATAATTTAATTTTCATCACCACTAAATTAAGTTTTTCGACCCAGGGAGATGTATCACTGACCTGCCTCAATAGCTTGGAATCATCGCTAGCAATTAGACAATTATCTAAATTAATTGTAGCTAATATGCCCAGTGTCCTTAGCAACAAGTGCAAGAATTGTGTTGCCAGATATTTTTTTATGAATTTTTAAATCCGCCAAACAATAATCTTCATTATATTTAAAGTTAGTTATTATAAGACTAGTATGAAATTAACATTTATTTTTTGTATCACATACACTGCACTGATTAATTAACGAAATATTATCAACATATGTACCTACTTTGAAAAACTGACATGACATGTGCTTAATCTGTATATAACTGTGTTCAGTATTACGGCTTGGGTACTTTATTACAGTTGTATCTACAGTTTAACAATTTTTTATGGTACATGGTTATGTAGATAGATGTCACACACATCACTAACTAAGTAAAATACTAATATTCTGGAATTGATCTGGCAACTTAGTTCTATCACTTTGGTATTAGACAAGAAGATAAATAGCTTTGATTTGGCTCTAAAGTTTGATCACAGAATATAAAGAATTCTGTAAGCTGTGTCACACTGTTTTAGGAGCACCTGACTGGTGTGAGTGTGATATTCTATCTGTTCTGTGAGCACACTATAGTATATCTTCAAGTCACGTGGGCTATAGGGTGTAGGAATAAATGTCATGGATTGTCGTGTTTGGTTGGTAGACTGCATTCATGCACTGCTCTTAAATCAACCTAGTTTATTGCTGCTGACTGGACTGATTTATAAAATCAAATTTAATTATAAGATTTTTCAGATAGCGCATGTTTAAACTAATGATATTTAGCGTTTGTATTATAAATACATAGCATTTGGTCAGTGAATCTAACTACCAGAAAAAGAAATACTTACAATGTTACACAGAAGTAAAGATCGCTTGTACTATCATAGGCTTGTTCTCAATAATTTCTGAGATTGGTATAGCAATGAACTGGGTTGATAATAAGAGCATAAGAACCCTGAGCACTAATATAAGCTAACCTTCAAGTATTGCTATACTCACCAATCTTAGCAAAGTATAGTCGTCACATGTAGATTTCAATCTGTGATTGGCTAACAGGTTATATAAAGTAATACTTACAATAGCTGCTATTAGTGCTAAAGGCAAGAGCTTTAAGCATGGAGGAATATACATTTTGACTTGGAGTTATTTGTAAGCAGCAGCACAGATCTTCTGCCCCCCCCCCCAGAGAGGGGAGGTAGGTACCTCATTTGAACCTAAGCTCTTTCGAGGGGCTGGACTCAGAGCCACTCGGGACTCTGGGAAATTGGGAAGAGGTTTCCTTCAGCGGCTATTTCTTTTGCGCTTGTCTTTGTTTTTTTTTTGTGCTGTCACGGTACCGCTCTTTTTACCGGATGCTTTTTTGACTTTAAAAGGGTGCCTGCTGGTTTTTTTTTTTGGATGGAAACCTCTCCCGGATTACAATATGTATGACTGAGTGAGCGGATTTTATACAATAATATACAGTTGCGCGCGGGTTCGGATTGGCAAGAGTGTAGGTGGTAAGGGTGTGCAGAAGTGTGGGTGCCAAGGTCTGGTGGCTTCCTTCATCTTCTCTATCTTGGTCCTTGGTCCTCTGACATCCTCTTCTCTCTTCACGGGAGGGGATGTCATCTTCTTCTTTGTGCCTGGACCCCGGCGCCAGCCGAACGGCCGCTCAGGGCCCAGATGGTTTATGTGCCGACTGCCTGAGCTCTGGCGCCAGCCATACGGCCGCACAGAGCCCAGAGGGTGAAGTGGAGTCGTTTGCCTGGACTCCGGCGCCAGCCACACGGCCGCACGGAGTCCAGAGGTGAGGTGGTGTCATCTGCCTGGGCCCCGGCGCCAGTCACACGGCCGCACGGAGCCCAGAGGTTTTGTGGTGTCATCTGCCTGGACCCCGGCGCCAGCCACACGGCCGCTCGGGGCCCAGAAGTTGGGGAGGTGGTGATGATGTCATCTGTCTGGACTCCGGCGCCAGCCACACGGCTGCACGGAGCCCAGAGGTTGGGTGGTGTCATCTGCCTGGACCCCGGCGCCAGCCACACGGCCGCTCGGGGCCCAGAGGTTGGGGAGGTGGTGATGATGTCATCTGTCTGGACTCCGGCGCCAGCCACACGGCCGCACGGAGCCCAGAGGGTGGTGGTGCTGTCATCTGTCCGTTGTCCGGGGTCCGGGGCTCTGGCGCCAGCCACACGGCCGCTCAGAGCCCAGGTACTGTGTTGGTGTTGCGTCAGTCCTGCGCGACCCCCGCGTCGTCCTCCTCGTCTGAGACAGCGAGGAGTTCGCGCTGGAGGGTGCGCCAAGACTGTGCTGGTATGTCCGGGGGCCTGGTATGAAGTGGCGCTATCCCGCGCAAGTGGAGGTGCGGTCCGTTGTCTGCGCGGTCAAACATCCCTCGCGACAAACGGACCACAAACTGCGAGATTGATTCCATCTTGCAGTCTCTTTTGATCACGTCGTTTCGTACGTATCTTCCTGCCTGCGTGATGATACGCAGAGTTCCGTTTTGTACCCGCTGTATCTTGTCTTTCTCGGTTTTGGACAGCAGCGAGTACCATGCTGGAGCTGCGTACGTCAGCCGAGTTCTGACGTACGTTTTGTAGATTCTGATCTTGGTTTTAAGTGGGAGGTTCGACCTCAGTACTGGCATTAAGAGTGCCCGCGCCGCTTTCTGCGCATGGACACCCATCTTGACTTCATTGTCTATTGTGACGCCTAGGAATTTGGTCGATCGTTCCCACTTGATTGGTATGTTCCGAAGTTTTAACTCCTTCGGTAGCTTTATCTGTCGGCCCGTGGCGATCGCGGTCGTTTTCCCTACGTTTACCGCAATCCTCCATTTGTCGAGCCAATCTGGGAGTAGGTCCAGGGCCCTCTGGACTCTTCTTTGTCCTGTGACTGTGCTCCTCGTTGTCGCGAAATATGCACAGTCGTCCGCGAACAACGAGAGCTTTATGGGTTCGGTTCCGGCGAATTCTGGCTGGGGGACCGGGATATCATCAGTGAGCTGGGCGTACAGTAACGGAGACAGGCAGCTCCCCTGTTGCACTCCTGCCGAGATGCTTCGACGTCCGGAGTCTGCTCTCTCAACGGTCACGTAGAAGTCTCTGTTTCTGAGAAATGAGGCCAGCAGGTGTACGAGTGGTTTGGGAAGTGTCGTGGAGGTCATGAGTTTGTGTAGGAGGCCCTCGTGCCATACTCTGTCGAAGGCCTTCTCCACGTCTAGGAACACAGCTACGGTACGGTCCGCATCCCATTGTTCATTCCAAAGGCCATTTCATGCAGCACCCTGGTAAGCTGCAGTGTTGTGGAATGGTGGGAACGGAAACCGTACTGTTCCTCTCTCACTTGCATGTGGGGCTTCATTCTTGTGAGCAGGAGGCGCTCATACAGTTTCGCCATGTGTGGCAAGAGGGTTATTGGCCTATAACTGGCAGGTGATCGTCTGTCTTTTCCAGGCTTGTGCAAGACGATCATCTTGCCAGTTTTCCAGTCTTGCGGGAAGTGCCCGGTCCGCAGCACGCCGTTAAAGAGCCGGGTCAGGCACACGAGCGCTCGCTTGGGCATCCTTTTGTAGGCGGCGCTCGGTATTCCATCGTGACCCGGCGCCTTCTTGGGATTCAAGCGTATGGCTGCCCGGATCACTTCCGCTGGAGAGAAGAAGAAGTCTCCCTCCAGGGGCGGGGGTGGTGTGTTCAGGTAGGCCGTCACCTCCTGCTCTACCTGGGTATGATGTTCTCGAACTCCTCGGTCCGCCTCAGCGGGAACTGGATGCGGCTGGAATTGTTCCGCGAGGTGGTCTGCCAGGAGTTCGGCTCTGGCTTGCGGAGTGTAGTGGCGCTGACCATCCTTGTCTGTCAGCGGACACACTGTGACTTTGGCCTTGGTAAGGTGCCTGTTTAGGGAGTAGAGAGAGGTCTTGTCCTCCTCGCAGTGGGACAAGTGGTCCTCCCACACGGCCCCTCTCCACTCACGCACCTTTTCGGCTAGCTCCGTGGTGGTCTTGTTCAGCCGCGTCTTGGTCCTCGGGCAGCGGGAAGTGGCCCACAGCTTTATCAGCGCAGCCTTTTTCTTCTTCAGGGATTGGAGGTGGGGCGGCAACGGGTCCCGGATGGCGGTGGCTGGTTCTTCCGTTGTCGCTCTGTCTTTGGCTTGCTTGATGGCTGAGGTGAGCTCCTGCGCGCAGTGGTCCACGTCGTCTGGCGTTGCTAGTGGGCCCACCTCAAGCTTCTCCAGTTCCCCAAGGAACCGGGTCCAGTCCACCTTTCTTCTCAGTCTTCCGGGTACTGCGCTGATCGACCCCCCCACGGTAATCAGGATGGGGCAGTGATTCTCATTTAGGGCGAACATTGTCTCGACGAATGTTGACACGTCTATCCCCTTGTGGATGGCGATGTCCAGCACATCAGCTCTGTGCCTAACATTCGTCGGTATATGCGTGGGAGAGTCGGGGCCCAACACTGTTGCGTCTAGCGCCTGGGCCGCTCTTGACAGCTCTTCGCCGCTTCTTTGCGTGCTGTGCGATCCCCAGGCGATGTGCTTGCAGTTTAAATCGGCTGCAAGCAGTGTTGGGTGTGGGCCTTGGAAAATGGTCTGTAAGTCCTTCGCGCAAAATTTGGTTTTACCTAATGGGGGTCTATAGCCGGCGTATACATTAGTTTCCCGTCCGGCTATTTGTAGACGGACCCCCAGAGTGCGTGTCTGTTCGTAGTCCAGGAGGGGCAGAGTGTCGTGGACAACATCTCTTCTCACCAGGACCGCCACTCCTCTGTAGGCGGTCCCTTTAGGTGATATTTCGTCCCTCCTGTAGCACTCGTAATTCTTGATGCGGAAGGATAAATTAGGCTTGAGTTTGAGTTATTTGTAATTTATCAAGCTTTATATTAAATACAGACAAATATATGTCCTGATTGGCTAAATCTAAAACAAAGCCTTACTATATAGTAAACTGTATGCACTTTATGGTTTGGTTTAGATAATGGTAATCCAATACAATTCCACGTCTAGATAAAGTATTAGTTGAAGCTGTAGGTATGTTACCAGTAACTCTGTATAGGTAGAAACTGTGAAATAGTTCCTATTTTGTCCACCGCAGGCGCTGCTTCCCATACACTTCTATATTGTAGTCATTCTGTATTTATTTCTCCATGCTATAAGTCACAGGATTTTATATGTATAGGAGCGAAACTAGTATAACTGTATTATATTATACAAATAAGTTTTTGTCTGTAGTTGTAAGATGAAGGAATGTGATAAATATATTATTATTCCATTTGGATTTCATTCTTTTATTTACTGTAGTTGGAAATTATTTAACTATTTGATTCTTTTCCGGAGAACTAATATCTTCATAATTAAAATTGATAGACCATTTGTAGGCTGATTTGGCTTTCACTCTGCAACAGAAGGACAGATCTTTTTATGGTGGCTGTATATGAATAAAAAAATAGGCCCTGGGAGTCCCTTTGGCTCAAAGTAGGTCTACTTTTATCACAAGGCTACCTTGCTATAATTAATAAAGGCATACACATCTAAGGTTATTTTATATGTATAATGTCCTGGAAAGTTGGAGTCAAGAGTAACCCAATGTCCTTTGAAATCTCTCTTCTGTTGGTATCATTCTTATAATGACTCAGTTAATTCACTTATCAAAACATATGATAGGTACCTCCAAGGCAAAGAGATATTATACCAAATATGTCAATCTAAGGTCAATAGACAACAAATAACCGCACTTTTATTCCTGGTTCACTTACCGATGGTTAGTTCTCTCTACTAACTACCAACCCTTCGGCGCAAAATGAATACTAGTTATTAAAGATAATAGTAGATTAGTAGCCGAGGGCTGTAAGGCATCAATTGCAGCCCGAGATAGTTAGGCGCACGAGCGCAGCGAGGGCGCCTATAGTTCGAGGGTGCAATTGATGCTTACACCCGAGCTAACTACTCTGCTTTACATCTCGATTGTGAGGTAAGAAGAAAAGACCCGTATTACAAGAATAAAACATTTTAATGGTAAACATTTATAGTGAAATGAGAAATTTTAAAATTTTAGGAACAGGTGTTTTATGGGTACGCTAAAAGTTTGAGATTGTGATATTTGCTGGTCACGGACAAAATCAGAACTTACTCGTTTTTCTTTTCGCCAATTCATGAACTCGTCGTGAATTTTCAAATATCTCTCTCCTTAGAACTTTCAAGCAAAATATGGTTAAATGCTGCTTCAGCTTCCATTTTCATTGAATCAGGAGTGCAGCTTACATAATATATCGTCATCACTTGCAGAACTCATGTTTTTTTCCTAATTAGCACGTATTTATAAAATAAAACCCAAAACAAACAACATTTAAAATGAAAGTTTTCTATTCCCGCCATTTTTCATCTTTTTTTGTCAGGAACGAAATTGAGCATCGCCGTTCGATATTTAAAATTGATGACTATTATACTCATATGAAGAAGTTTGAGTTTGAATAGCGAAGCGACCTCCTTTGTCTACTACTTAAACTTTTTAAAGAGTGAACAGTTTTGTTTTAATTACTTACCGCCCTAGGGCTTTTCTAGCTACATTATTACCCTAGAGCGCTAATTGGTTACTTACAAGCCCCATTTGGGGGTAATAAGGACCTACTTACCGAACATGAGAGATGTAAAATAAGTTTTCATCCCACCTATTCGAAAAAGACGACTTGGTTCGCCTTTAAGTGCACCCAAAGGTGGTGTTTTCTATAAGAAACTTTTAGCGGGCAGTAATGAGTTTTTAATCCTCTTTATAAGTGCGCCGCAATTATCTTTGCCGCGCACTTTTTGAATTTGGAACATCTTGTGTTCAGGGCCCAAGAAATCGAACGCAAATATTGTTTGAATAAAGACTGGCTGGTGCGACGGCCCATAGTATATAGCGCCGCGCGCCGGCTGAATACAAAAAAAAAAAGAAATAAAATTAAAAACGCGCGAACTATAGCCCGCGTTTTCGTCAATTTTCACGGATTGATAGAAATTCATGATTTTGTTTTGAAAAATGAGTTCTTCAAGTGACAGTGAAAGTATAGAATTAACTCCTGATAGTATTAGAACTGACGCAAGAAATGTGATGGATAATCTACTACCTGCAAAATCCCGGGAGAAATATATGAAAGCTTATGGTAATTTTATTGAATGGAGAAATTCAAGAGGCGCCAAGAATTTTTCAGAATCTGTGTTTTTGGCCTACTTCCAGTACTTAGCCAAAACTAAACAACCTTCCACACTTTGGAGTACCTACTCAATGCTAAAATCAACAGTCAGTTCTAATAACGACGTAAAACTGGACACATATTCGAAATTAATAGCGTATCTGAAGAGGATGTCTGATGGATTTAAACCTAAAAAATCCAAAGTGTTCTCAGTCAAAAACGTGGAGACTTTCCTTAATGAGGCACCCGACAACATCTTTCTTGCCGTAAAAGTAAGTAACTATGTATGTATATATGGTGGATTAGTAAAGTATAACCAGTGTTTTAAAATGCGCATTTTATTGTAACCTGTACTTCGATAGATAGGTACTTGTCTTATTCACATTCGGTTTTGTTACAGGTGGCTTTAATTTTCGGAGTACATGGAGCTTGTCGTGGCAATGAACTTTTAAAAATAACTGTTGATGATGTCGAAAATCACTCGGATAATTTACTGTTAGTAAAGCTGACAGACACAAAAACAAAAATTGACCGATCCTTCGTAATCCGAGGAGAATACAAAACTATTGTACAGAAATACCTGGACCTGCGTCCTGCTGATATAAAGACCAATCGGTTTTTCATCCGTTATCAAAATGGCAAGTGCTTCAAACAAGTTATGGGAAAAAATAAAATTTCTTACATGCCACAAGAAATCGCTACTTATTTGAAGTTACCAGATATCAAGCTATATACAGGACATTGTTTTCGTCGCACTTCTGCTACCCTGTTGGCAGATTCTGGAGCGGACTTAACTGTTCTCAAGCGACATGGAGGATGGAAGTCGAGTGCTGTAGCAGAGGGATATATAGAAGATTCCATTGAGAACAAGGCGAAAACATGTGAACGCATCGTGGAAAACATTAAATTGCAACCTTCAGTTAATCCATCCATGCCACTGTCGCCGCGCCCATCTACATCCAAACAAAGAGATTCACCGTCACATTTTCCTCAAAATGAGCCACATTCTGACATTATTTCAAACACGCAGAATAAAATTGAATCTACAACAATCTCTATTCCTAATAAAACTATAACAATTAATTTTCAAAATTGTGAAAATGTCTCAAATGTAAATTTAAGTTTTTAGTTGTTTTATTATTAGATACTACTTAATTTCAATTTAGTTGTTACTCTGTTTCATTAAATATCAATATTACAATAAAATATGAGGCGCCTTTTATTTTCTCATAGTGGGTGATGAAAAGTAGAGTGAATCACTCGGGCGTAAAATATATTTTTGGCTCGGGCGACGTACTTTGAATCCCTCGCTACGTTCAGGATTCTACTAAAGAATCCCTCGCTACGCTCGGGATTCTACTCTAGAATCCCTCACTTCGCTCTGGATTCAAAAAAGCGCCCTCGCCGTAAAAATATTATTTTGCTCCCTTATGATACAATCTACTATTACGGTACGTTGATATATCATTTTCAATCTAGGAAATTTGATAATAAAGTACCTACTGTCTAAAGTACTGGATACTAACTAGGAGGTCTAGATGCTAAACTGTCTAGTCACCTACAAGCTAAGCCTACATGAATCCAATCGTAATAAACAACACGTTATTATGTGGAATGTCAATATATTTTACTTCATATCTACATTTGATTTCGAGTTGGAGTAATGACTGAAATTATAAATGTTAACAATATACAAAGGTCGTGTCGTATCATCGTCATATTACCCTAAGCCTTAGCATTACGCAGAGTCCTCTTATTCAGTAATCACTACAAACGTTCACTGGAACTATCTACAAACATAAAAAGACGATATTTCCATGTAAAATAAATATATTTCAAATCAAATGTATGACATTTGATCTGCTTTCAAATGACAGACTGATAAAAAATCTACTAACATTCATTAACATTTGTCCAAATTCGAATACGATACATAGAGTAACTCAATCAAGTAATAAATACATGCGCCGGCCGCGCCCCGTGCGCGGGCGCAGCGTGCCCCCGCACCCTGCACCCCCGCACCGGGCGCGGCTCTGGACAGCTTCATAAGATGATTATTATCTAAACTATCAATTCAAAACATTTTTTGATTTTTGTCCAGTTCCATCGTCTACAATACTAAAGTAATTAGTACATACTATAAAACAATTACGGAAGGTCGACGACGCCTTATAACGTAATAATATGTATAAAATATAGACTTATCGATGTAAAGAGAGTTGTTTACTTTAAAAACTTACAAATAAAAACTTAATTTACAGTAGGATCGAAATGCAACCCTCGCGAGCGGCGCCGACGCGGGACAGTACAACAGGAGTCTACACAAGTATATCTATTCACAGCACTTATCATATGTTAGTGATAGTCCCCGGGGGCGTCTCACGCAGTCACGGCACTATGTATAGCTATGTACAGAGGGCGCGGGCGGCGCGCGCGTACTACAGCGACTCCTCGAACGCAGCCATCAGGTCGCTCTGCATGTTCATGTCTATCTGACCCGCCATCTGCAGGGGAAATTAATCATTAGTTAGTTGTTCGACAATTTGCATTAAAACTCGTAGTTTCACACACTAAGTGTAGAAAGATTTGTGCATCGGTGTTTGGACTATGTAAAGAGAAAAGTCTGGGCAAGAACAGCGTAAGACAGAGGGATTATTGGCAAAAAAAGTTTTATGCCCCGCAGAGCTAATTGAGCTGATGAGTGAGTATGGCCCAAAAGAGGCCTATGGTCCTTGCAGTAACAAGTGCATAATTAAGTTGTAAAACATCATCTTAATTATACTATTGGCTCGACTCGGAGGAATTACTGTGTGCCTAAAACCATAAAATTTGAAGAAAGGCATAGAAACACCCACTACAATAGCTTTGCCCAAGAAAACTCCCTTCCTGAATCAATTTGATTCTTTGGGCGCGTTTCATTCCACTGCCAGGTACAAGTTGTTATATCCCTCAATATCGTGGCGTACGATTCAAGCTGGTGGATATAGAGATGCAGATGTAGTGTGGTGTACTGACCGCCTCCCTGCGGCGGCGCTCCTGCTCGCGCTGGCGCAGGCGCTCGCGCTCGGAGGCGGCGGGCTTGTCGGCGGCGTGGTGCGCGGCGGCGGCGGCGGCGGCGGGCGGCGAGGCACGCGCCACCGGGGACACGCGCGGGGAGGCCACCTCGCCCGCCTCCGCCGCGCCCTTGCCGCCGCGCGTGCTGCCCGCTCTGAGGAAACACGAGCACATCAGTATCACACGTAACATTACAACATGGACTTGTAATCAAATCAAGATTATACCAGAATGGTAGGATGTTAACTGACAAGTGGACATTCTTCTTCGACTAAGAATAAATCGCGATTATTAATAACAGTCTGTTGTTTTGAAAGAAAAAAAAAATTAATAAATAAATAATTAACATTTTACTTTTACACAATTTTACCATCACATGTTTTTTATGGATACCTATTTTTTATTATTTAAATATATTTTTATACATCACATTAATTATCTATTATTTAAGTATCACATGACAATTAATCACACAAGTACACATCTTTCTCATCTCTTTTCTTACATCAACCCCTCCCCTCAATTCCCATTCCCGAGACAGTTAAGTAAATTATTTCCTCCGTTAACTAACATATTTTATTGAAAACTTTTTGTTAAATGTACATAGATTATTATCTGAACTCCAGAAGGATGAGCGCGTTTTCCCCACGACACAGGGGAACCTAGTGTGGGGAACATAGATCACATCATTTGTAATCGATCCTAACATAGTAATATAAGATATTGAATCAGGCGTTACTTTGCGGAAATCCATTGTTACTGAAACTCTGGAGAAATATGTAGTGTTTTTCCGCTGCGACTGCTCCTTAACCGACATCAAACAACAAACTTGATGGTTTTTAGGTGTGTTCCTCCATATACCACCGCCACACCTCACCTTCTAACCAACGTGGCCTCCGTGGATCTCAAGATCTTCCCAACACCGCACCTTGTGTCTTGAAGCTTTGCTGTTCTCTTTCGGCAAGATATTCTAGTCGACACGTGTTTCGCCTCCCCACGAGGCATCCTCAGGACTCGTGTTGACTCTCCGAACGTCGGTCCGAAAGTGAGCTCGGCGTCGTGGGTCGTCTGCCAGTCCCCAAGGGGGAGCTGGTAGGTCCTCAGCGAGCTTGCGCTCTTTAGAGGGGCTGGGCGCCGGGGTACGCTGACCCCGGGGAAGTTCACGCACACACACGACGAGTCGCTCTGTCCGGCGGCGCACCAGCGACGGTCGGCGTTGTTCGACGCGTCGACGCCGAGTCGCTCAGTCCGCGCGGCGTACCAGCAGCGGCGGCGTTGCTCCACGTGGACGACGTCGAGTCGCCAGTCCGCGGGGCGCACCAGCAGCGGCGGCGTTGCTCGAAGTGGTGTGGTGATGTGTGGCGATGTGCCGATGGCGATGTGCCTGTCGCTGCGGCGCTTTCCTATAACGCCGGGACGACAGGCTGTAGTTCCTGGAGTGATGCAGGCGCGTCGACCTCCCGCTCGGGAGCAGCAGCACGCGGCGCACGCACCCTCACGGGAGGGAGCGGCCTGCAACGTGACGGACGACTAGTGCGCGCGACGACTCAACGGGAACTTGTGTCGCAAGACTCAGTGAAGAAAAACTCAATCGCAACTGCCAACGGATACGGAAAACACATGGTGGACGGGTTGGTAAGAAGTAAGACAAGGCAGCAGGTTCGCAATATGTTATATGCGATTCCACCGGACAGGCCGAACAGATATGTGGGTAGCCTTACTTACATGGGGCCGGTGTCAGAACGGGTCGCTAAGATATTGCGGAGAGCGGAAGTCAATACTGCATACAAAACAACGGATAATTTACGTCACCTGTGTATTGGTAAAGACCGGTTGGAAGATGCCAGGAAGTCTGGGGTTTATAAATTGGTGTGTGACGAGTGCAATGCTGTGTATGTTGGTCAGACAGGAAGAAATTTCGAGACCAGATACAAAGAACATATGGCAGCCCACAGGAACGAGCACCCAGAAAGATCACATTTTGCGAAACATTTACTGGACACCGGACATACTTTGCAAAATAACCACAAGTACCAGATTATGCAAATATGCGACAAAGGATTCCGTTTGTGCGTGTGGGAGCAGTTGGAAATACTAAAGCACCAGGGTCAACCTTTTATGTTGCTGAACGACCAAACAAACTTGGTATCATCACCGTTGCTACGAACTTTCATTAGTAACGGAACAAACACCACCTAATTTGGTAAACACGCGAGCGATGACGCAACGACGGTTACGTTAATGAGTTTGAGTAGTAACGGTCAAGTTGATGACACATCGTATGACATCACATCATGTTATATAAGGAGCGATCGTTGCTAGCCGAGCTCACTTTCGGACCGACGTTCGGAGAGTCAACACGAGTCCTGAGGATGCCTCGTGGAGAGGCGAAACACGTGTCGACTAGAATATCTTGCCGAAAGAGAACAGCAAAGCTTCAAGACACAAGGTGCGGTGTTGGGAAGATCTTGAGATCCACGGAGGCCACGTTGGTTAGGAGGTGAGGTGTGGCGGTGGTATATGGAGGAACACACCTAAAAACCATCAAGTTTGTTGTTTGATGTCGGTTAAGGAGCAGTCGCAGCGGAAAAACACTACATATTTCTCCAGAGTTTCAATAGTAATATAAATATAGTACTAACAAACAAATGTTGTAACTTAGTTATAAGGTTTTTGCTGTCCAATAAATAAACATTATTATTATTATTCTGTTCCCCTGCTCGATGAATGTACTCTCTCACCTGTGCTTGTCCTCGTCGGGCAGGCAGCGCTCGGTGGCCTCCTGCCGCTGCCTTGTTGAATGTACTCTCTCATCTGTGCTTGTCCTGGTCGGGCGGGCGGCGCTCGGTGGCCTCCTGCCGCTGCCTTGTTGAATATACTCTCTCACCTGTGCTTGTCCTCGTCGGGCGGGCGGCGCTCGGTGGCCTCCTGCCGCTGCCTTGTTGAATGTACTCTCTCACCTGTGCTTGTCCTCGTCGGGCGGGCGGCGCTCGGTGGCCTCCTGCCGCTGCCTTGTTGAATGTACTCTCTCACCTGTGCTTGTCCTCGTCGGGCGGGCGGCGCTCGGTGGCCTCCTGCCGCTGGCGCTCCTGCTCCTTCTTGCGCAGCTCCTGCTGCTCCAGGAT
The DNA here is from genome assembly GCA_927399415.1 of Macaria notata. Classification (NCBI taxonomy): domain Eukaryota; kingdom Metazoa; phylum Arthropoda; class Insecta; order Lepidoptera; family Geometridae; genus Macaria; species Macaria notata. The sequence continues at coordinate 416,509 of OV656751.1, forward strand.
GGCGCGCTGCCGGTCGATCTTCTCTTTAGCTTGCTTCTTGAACGCCTGGAGTGAAGCACCATCAATGTCAGAGAGGCAAGTGAGCGATAGTAAGATTACTCAGTTATAATCTCCTGTTCCATTTTTCATTTAACAACGGATTTCTGTCTGTGGTCTATCATACGGCACGGATGTATTTCAATCTAAGTGTATAACATTATCTCTGCTTTATAATATATTTAGGCGGTACAAATTGGTGCCGTGACCATGCTCAGATGGAAGTCAAAAATTGGGTAAAATTAAATTATACTTAGGTAAGTTTTTTATATGATTACTGGCCATACATGTACGCAATTTGGATCTATTTCAGGCTATTTTTACATTAGTTAAAATGAGCGCGTGTATGTCACCTGAAAGCTGTCGACGACCGCCGGCTTCTGCTTGGCCTGCGTGCTGGTGAGAAGCGCGGGCGCGGGCTGCGGGCTGGCCGCCTGCGCCAGCGAGGACCACGCCGAGCTGGCGTTCTTCATGTTCTGCTCCTGCTTCAGCCTGAACGCGCACGCGAAACTGTTCTTCGGGTCCTCCATCTTCTTGTCCATCTCGTACTTGGTCGGGACGCCCGGAGGGGGCAGGTTGGACACTCCCATGAGATCTTCGATAGGTTTCGGCGTCAGTAACGGTTTGATTTCTTCTTTCTTGACTTGCGGCGGCACCTGGCACGGCGCCGGCGGCATTATGAGGTGCGGCTGCGTCACCAGGGGGTGCGGCGCGGGGGGCAACGGATCAAATATTGACGCCACGGGCGGAACTACCAAGTTGGGCACGTTCAGGTTTAAATCTGGCCTCATGGTGTCTCGTTCTGGCGGGACGCTTTTCTCCATGAAGCCGTTAGGTGGAAGGAACAAGTCCGGTTTGTGATCAGGTAGCCGCGCTGCGTCCGCCAGGCCGCCTAGCTGCGCCATGAGCGCGTGGTGTGCGTCTCCTAGCAGCGCCGGCTTCAGGTCCGGCCGGGGCTCCGTCCCCGCGCCGTCCCCCGGCACGTCTGCCTTGAGGCTGCGCTCGAGGCTGGCGAGCGAGCGCTCAATGGGGTCCATGTAGTGTGATGTATCTATTTTGTCGAGTCCGTTGCGCGGCTCCGACTTGACAGGTGGCTTGACGTCCTCTATGATGTCTCGCGCGGGCGCGAGGGGAGCGACGGATGAGTCCGGCGCGGGTAGTATAGGGGCGGGGGCGGGCGCGGGCGGCGAGGGCGCTTTGACCTCGGGCTGCGGCGTCGGGATCTCAGGCGCAGGCGGGGGCGCCGCCGCGGGCTTCGGCTCGGGCGCGGGCTCGGGCGCCGGCGGCGGCGCGGGCGCGGCCGGAGTCACCGTCGGGACTATCATTGGAGGGACTGTCTTCTGGAAATTGTACGTACATTGTTAGAACGTTAAAACGTTTCTTGTTACTCTGATTTCAAAATTCTCTTTTTATTCGACGGGGATAAATTCCGAGACGGTCCCATAAAAATTGATTTTCATTCGGTTCAGTACTTTTTGAGAAAAAAAAAACTAATAAACCAACAATTTGATAAAGTTTATGCAAAACAATTTTACCCATATTTCCAAAACTACTAGTCGGATTTTGATACAGTTTTCTGTAATGTGTTGAGGTTTAGTATGTATTACGATGACAACTCACCAGGGGCGCTGCTGTATACACTATATCTTCTGAATTATCAGCCCGATTTTGATGCGATTTTCTCTGATAGGCTTAGATTTGTTTAGCAAATGAATTTATTTCTTCTATTTTACGGATTATGTCAAAATTTTCATATTAGTCATCTATCGATCGAAATGTGACCCATTTAACCGACTTCAAAAAAAGAGGTTATCAAGTCTTCTGAAAGTTTTTTTAGTAAAGTGTCAGTAGACTTGAAGTCGGTTTTTGTATTTTTTTTTAAATAATGATTATTAAAATATATCGTACAAGGTATTAATATCGAGTACTTACATGCAGCTGCGGCGTTTGATGCGCCTTCTTGGCTTTCTTTTTGGGAGTTCTACCCGTTCCTGCAAGCAAGGTACACGCCCCCAGATATTACACTGCACTCAACATATTCATTTTGCACCCGTTTCATCTTCCTTCATTTTCTTCCGTACTTATATATTTTTTATTAATGATTTAACAATTTTACGATACACGTGGAATATCGGTCATTGACCTGTGTGTATGTTTCTGTTGCTACCGAGTATAATATTCCCATCTCACTCGCACTTTATCTGACGGTAAAGTGTGAGTGAGATGGGAGATGGCAGATGACAGATATGGCAATACTTTTGCACAAAAACAACGCTAATATTCATACAGAATATTGTACTTTTAGTTTTTGAGTCTTATTCTACATTTTGTATGAAATTCATTGCACGTCAATCGAAACTTTAAATTTTGCTTTCAGTTTGCTGAATCATTAATTTTTTCGGTATAAGTACGGGTTTTATGACCTATATAATTATCCGCGTTGGTGCCGGTCGCTTCTTCTTACTATCTTACCTCAAGTGCAGTCAATCTTTTTAATATTCACACCAATGGCGCGCTTTTAGCAAATTTCCTAAATTTAAACACATTTCCTAGGATCTGTATGCAATAAAGAATTGATCACAATTCCGTTCACTTATAAAGTACTTATTTACAAGTTGTTATTTTGTAAATGAAACTGGCGAAATATAAAGTGTTTTTACGACGAAAAAACACTACATATTTCTCCAGTTTCATTTAAAATGGATTTCTGCAGTAACGCCTGATTCAATATCTTATTTTGTATATATTTTTTTCAGTTCAGATCTCACAGGGTACGAAAATAAAATACGTGAATAAATTACTTAAAAGGTTTACTTAAATCGTTATATATTGAAATATATACATTGTTACCTCTTGGTTCTTACTTCTAATGGATTTAAGTCATGAGTCGATTAAATCAGCTTATATTAACACACAGTGTTCTGTCGCCGTTCAATCTATCGGATACTAGCCGTGTTGCTTGATATTTAGTTTATTTACTAATTGCACCACAAAACTTTGTAAAGTCGATGTGATCAGATGCAAAGGTAAATTGAACTATTGACTCTATGAAAGCGTGAGTAACTCAAAATTTTAAATACTATCCATATTGGTTTTAATTACCTAAGCTTACACAATCTACAGATTTCTAGTAATGGTATTTTGAGCTTTTTTACTTGTAAATAGATTTGCGCTAGAATTTTCCTTTTTGAGTTGTTATTTTAAGAGTTTAATGAAACTTTTGGATGAAAAATGTATAAATATAGATTTCTTTTGCAATCTGAACACATCACTTTAGAATAACAATAAACTATCTCATATTTATTGGCAATTCATTTGAGTAAACTATATATAAACGTGTTTGTTTGTTCGTTTCTAACATCTTGTAGCTTGTACAGGGTTACTGCCAATCAGTTACCACCTAGTTATGTTATTTTTCTTTAATAATTGAAAACAAAAAATATATTAACGATGCTCTTTTTTACATTATACATGTAATTTTTTAGCGAAAAGTTGTGAAATTAAGTCAATAAAATGTACCTGATTAAACAGTAACCCCGTTTATTTTAAAATTATAATCTAAAAAGTACATAATTGTATTGTTACATCAATAATAAGATCTCTAAAGCAACCTGCACATTGTACTTAGTAAAAAACATAATTTTCCACAATTCATTACGAAGCTGGACTAAAATTCTAAAAAACTATCAAATTTCCACTTAACATTTTCACAAGTCAAATGTACAAATAGATGTGTGACTTAAAAATGGCCTAAAATATAATATAGCAATGTATTTACATCACCAATTCATCTGTGAAATGTTAGTAGGAGTCACCATTGTGTTATCCGAATAAATCTTAGTATATTGATTCGAACTCCGTTAGTGAGTCAATTTGCCCGATTCACAGAGAACTTGGTCGAGTGTGTGATATACAGTATTTGATATCTTACTCAATATTTAGTCCACAGTTTAGGTAAATGGTCAACATTTTACCGAGCAGCTGGTACGTAAGTAACAACCTAGTATATGCACAATATCACTATACTATATATTAAAATAATAATATTTTATTATGTGTAACTTGGATAAAACTATTTCTGACTGCGCTAAGACTCTCAACATTGTTGTTTTCTCTTAGCTTCCCACTATATCTATGTGTTCCACCGGGGAGAGTGTAATGTCTTCATTTTTTTTACATAAAAGCAACAATCTGGATACATATATATCAGTGTTACAGCTCCCTTACTGAAAACCTTTTAGAAGCGTCTTTGGAACACCAATACTAACATATAGCGTTGATATTGATGGACCGATGCTGCCCTTAAAAGGCGTTGTGTACGTTAGCAGTAACCCTGTACTTGTGGATATTTCTTCAATCAATTGAACCTTATTTTAGGCCTCTAACAATAGTTTAGCTACGTACTTAAAATACTGTGTGCTACCTATAGTTGCAATCAAACGAGTAACTATTAACATCTCATTGTAGAATTTACTTACACATGGTTTTTTTATTTTTGTACAATAAATAAAAAAAGATAATACTATGTCTTACTTCTCTCTTTATAAATAAAAAAAACGTTTAAAAATAGGTGACAATATAAAAATTCAGCTAATTAATTAAAATAGTAAATAAAAAAGTAAAACGCGGTATCACGGTTACTCCTGCGGCTAAAACTTACACATTTTCATGCATTTTCTTTTTTACACGAGAATAATTTTATAAATCGGAATAGTTGATAACTCTGGTTCCGTATACACACAAGTATGGTCATGCAAACATGTTTCTAATATGACACGTTCAATTCCGAGTCGATTTCACTAGGACCCAATTACCAACGAAATTACTCTTATTTAACAAATATTATGTACATACATTTCAATATCCGAATATTTAATTGATTAAGTCAATCGACCACAATTTTTTGTTTCAAATGACCATAGAGTTATTTAGATTAGTTGCCTTAGAACGAAGCCAGAGTTTGTCACCATCTTGCAAAACTATCCTTTTGACAATCGGATATGACAAATGTCCAATCCACATGCTTGTATAATCTAATAAAACATTTATTAATATCATGATAATTCGAAGCCTGTCGTATGTAAACTTAGAATGTAATGTATACTCATTGTATAAACACTTAGTATTCTCTACTAAGACTCATGAGAGGCCATCTCGATTGATTAGTTTGCCTCTTGTTATTTAAACGATTTCCAACAAAGATTTGATCACCAATAATATTCATTACATTATGCCAAGACTCATTTGTAAATGTACATTTAAGTGGTTTGTTATTACATAGTTTTACAGTGATCACTTTTTATATGTGTGGTAAGTTTATATCTAGTACGAATCTGCAATAAACGATTTTTGCAAACAATTTGTGAAGGAAGGAGGCCAGCTTCAGCATTGTATCGACAACTTGTAACACCGGAACGAGGAATTTACATCTTTACAATAGTACGTGAACAACGAGATCGTGAGCAAGCATCGATATGTATCCAAAAATTTAAGCATCCAACCAATAAAACATACCTTTTCAAAGAAAATTAATAAAAAAACATGTCACTCCGCTCCCCGCTGCGAGGCAGGGGTTACTAGATTACTATTGACCAATCACAAGTGCGAGACTTTCATGCGTTGTGATTGGTCAATTCAGAGAGCCCATAACCGATCTCATACAAAAGGTCTCGACGTTTATTTACTACCAAATATCAACCAATTCTGATGATTTTCTTTCGTCACTTGTTAAAAAAGCTAGCATTCTTAAATTGAAACGCCCGATAATGAGAAATATAGCGTATACTGGACTTTTTATAGAATGTGACCTATCAAAACAATATGGTCGAAAATGGTGATAATAGGAAGATGATAAACGGCTAGTGTTCCTAATCTATATGCTAAAATACTAGAGTTTTATAGCACATGTCATGTAATTAGCCAGAATAGTGGGTAGATGTAACGTCGAGACCGTATGTATGGAGCGGTGGAGCACCCACCCCCCTCACCCCGCCCCACAGTTGCTTGCTATTGGAATCCGTCCTTACACAATTGTTTGCATGGTCTAGGGTCCGCGTCCTGCGACCTGGTCGCTCCTAACACGAGATATTAGTACCGTGAGATCTGAACTGCAGCGCTAAGTGTCGCGACCCGAGCGCGCACCGACTGACCGAGCTATATAACAATCACAAATAACGCTAAATGGAAAATGTCTCTTTTCGGTAATTTGTTGCAAATATTTATGACGTCCCCTTTTTATGAATTTCTCGTCGTCGAAACCGTTAAAACTGCCAGCTCCGTGCAAATAAAACGTGATAGACGGGAACAAAAAAATATTTACAACAATCACAGTAAGACATTTGACACGTGCGTCAGATTAGATTGTATATAAGTGAGCGGGCGCGCCGGGTGGCGGCGTAATGCGAGATGATTGACTGCACTTGACATGTTAATTAGGTTTGTGAAAAGGTATATCCTATTGGTTTATGAAAGCGCGTCCTTACCGGCACCAACACGGCTGCGGACACCAAAGCTGGCTTCACCTCCTCTAACCGACGAGCGCTCGGTCACACAACACTCGTGGGCTTGTAACCGACTAACTTCATTTAGCAATACTATACACTATAAGTGACAACAAAAAATGGATCAAAATATTCAAGTCGATTTAAAGCCACGAGCATTCTGTTACCAAACGAGTTCTAACGCCTTTACCGACATTTCTTATCACGCGTCAAACATTTGCATTTACAAGTCGATGTTCGGAAACGAGGTAATCTCACCCGGGTGATGTGGTAAATTCATGCTCACTCACTCACATACTGGGACGTAAAAATCTCACATTTCATTTTCTTCACATATTCACGCGTGCATTGGTGTAAAATTCACATCGCCCGGGGGATTTAATTCGTTAATGAACACTTATTGTTATACTGAATTTAAAAACCCTCCAATATCACAGAATGAAATAAATTCATAGCTAATGTCACACTCATCATGCATTCTCGTCTGGATTAAAAAACAACCTTTCAACCATAAACAAATCGTTTAGCTGAAATATAAGGGCTACTAAAGATTTTAAGAGATATTATTTAAAAATGCGCCGATAGTTTGATTTCATTTTCGGCATTCGAATGTAGTATTACTTACATAATTTACCAACATGTTGTAAAATAAACCTTTCAATCACAACCCACTGAACAATAAACTCTCACACGAAACAATCATACCAACTTGAAAATAGGATCACCAACAAATTAATAAAAAGCTCTGGTGTCCATCATACATTACATTTAGTCAATAAATACTTCGAAAGCGAGACAAAACTCACGCTTCCTAATGAGATACTCTATCTCGGTACCTCATCAATTCAAGCTCCATTCAGAAACGAGTGAATTTCAATACCCAGGTGATGTGATATTCTAGTTGGAAAGTAAAATAAAAACATGCAAAAAGACATCTACGGAAATAAGATAGTTGAAGGACTATATACACACACGCTTATCTATATAGAGGTGAATACCACACTACACCCGAGTGAAATGGACTCGTTTCCGAACGCAGCTCAATAAAGTTTTAACTACATTTAGCAACGCGTTCATCTTATTATGCCATCTGTCGCGTCATTCATTCTTTCACAGACTAGATTTCGTAAATTTTTCACTAGTAAACTGTTAAAATTGATATTAATGATGTCGGTTTGTATAAAAAATACTGGCAAAGGTAAAAATAAAAAGAAATCCGTTCACAATGTGTAAAATATAACGTACTCTGTACCTTGCGGGTACACTAGAGTTTTAGGACATTCCTATCATAAAATGTAGTTTGTCTTAGTTTATAAACGGGGCTCCTGACACACGGTTTTCTCGCTCACACATTCTAACATAAGTAGCATTGTAAGAAGTCAAATATTTATTTTGTTCATTTGACTCTTTCTAATAAAATGTGAAACTTTAATGTGCTTGATAGCATGTTTTATAAATATTTACAAGTAGAGTTTGAAAATTAAGAACACTGCTATAAATTTATAGGAACATTTTGTCCACTCATCATGTGAAGATAAGTTCGAGCGATTTAAGAAAAAGAAAGGCTTCATACTAACACATTCTACGTATAGCAGACTTGGTAATGCATGTTCGGAACAACTGAACAAAAATCTGATGGTTTTTATAAGCCTTTATGGTTTGAGTTGCTCGGAATAAATTAATAATTTGTTATAATATAGTTGCAACAACTTATGTTAGTCTGTGTGAGGTATCGAGTGGAGCGAGTAACACAGTGTCGTGTGTGGTGGAGTCTAACCTGCTTCACTGTCGCTGGAGTCGGAGGAGGAGGTGTCGGTGCTGGAGGAGGAGTTGGAGGAGTCCGACGAGCTGGAGGAGGAGGACATGCCGCCGCCCAGCTCCTTGCCGCCCTCTGCAACGGACAGACATGAGACGTATAATATGTTCATAGCACAGCCACTTCTCAGAAAAGTTATGCTTTATAACCAATTGAAATTAATTTTACTAGCAAAAACTGTTATTCTTCCTCATCTCCGCGATCGTGTAAGTAGTATCAGTTTTTCAACATAATGTGCTAACATATATTTCACAGAGGTACTGCCTGACATTATCACTTCGGTATATGTAACTCCTAATGTAATTCATGAAATAAATATTAAAAGATTATGATGAGATTTTTGTCTTGCATTATGTTTGTATGCATTATGGTATTTGGCTCAACAAATGTTTGTTATTTCACTTAACATTATCACCTTGAATATTTCAGCCGTATAATTGATTTTAATGGTAAAAAGTATACATAGTATAGTGGACTGCCATAAATATAATGTAAGTTGTCGATGCTTCAAATAATAATGAGGTTGAAGGAGCATACCTTTCTTCTGCTGCTGCTTCTTGGTGGCGTTCCCGAGCTGGCCGGACACGTCCTGCAGCCTCTTCTCCAGCTCCTGCTTCTTCTCCGCCATCTGCTCGTCCTTCGACTTACCAGACACCTTCCGATCTGTGCGCAGAGACGGGGGAGTTAGATAGTGCTCGCGATATAATGAAGTGTATAAATAAAAAGCAACAAACAGAATGGGATGAGGTTTGGAAAGATGGGAAAAAAACATATTTTGGTTTCAGTGTCTCAAAGTCGATGTCTTTTTTCATCTCTCCTTAGCAAACCCAAACACTCAATACAAACAAACTAACAACTACTAGCCACTTGCGTTTCCGGGTGACTATTGTTACCTAAAAAAATGTGGCGTAACTGTCGAGGCCTTACCGATTAAGCCACTTCATACATATTTTTATCTGTGAGAATGTAGAAGAAGTTCGTGAATGTTGCGCTAGATGGCGTTGTACTGAAATGACGCGTCTTTTGGTAGCACAACAACACGCCAAGCAAAAGTAAGGTTATAGAAATAAATTGTTTACAAAAATCGTGTTGCGTGTTTGGAAGTTTCCGTGAGTGCCGATATAAAAATGTGTGTAATTGTGTATTTTTATCTAATCTAATTGTATAAGTGTTATACATTGAAATAATTATGAAGATTCATTCTTTCAGATTATTCATAAATTATAAGTATCAACATTCAGTTATGATGTTTTTATATGAGTTAAAATCGACAAGCAAAAACTTTGCCATTTTGTTCTTGTTTTATTCAGTTTGTGTAATAAGTATTTTACTATAATATTTATCATATCAGATAAATATTTTAGTAAAATACTTGTTGTAACTGGAGAGTGGGTCATTATTATCATCTGTGTAGACTTGAACGAAATAAATACGCCAAAAAATGTTAGGATCACACGGATCTAAATTTGTAGTCAGCGGCGATATTACAAATTCGTGCAGGAATGGGTTGTTTGTTTTGATTTATTGTGCTACACTGTTTGTTCTAAATAATAATATATTGGTATTAAAAAAAGCTTATATAACCTTGTTTGTAAATAAATTAATATAACATTGTGGTAATTAAGAATTTTTTTAAATTAATAAATATTTTACTCAAATTTCACCCCCACTGTTGGTTTCAACTTTTTTTTGTATTGGTTACAATAATAATTTGAATTATATTTTTACATAATCTGATTTCTTATAAAGTTAGCTTTATACAGTATTTTTTTTTAAATTACTTCTAAAATGCGCGTACTTGTCAAAATAGTAACAGTGTTTGTTTCATCCAAATCGGTCTAAGATTACCGGAGCTATAAGGTTGTACATTTTCACCGCTTTCATTCACGCGTTTCTTTGCGTTGATATCGAGACTTCGCACTCGCGCGGACCAATCAGAGGCCACGTGACATTACGACGAACCAATCAGAGGCCACGTGACATCACGACGAACCAATCAGAGACCGCGTGACGTCACGATGCTGCAGCGACTAGGTGATCGTTCGCGCGGGCGTTTTGCCGGATTTTGCAGCGGAGACCGTACTATCGTATCGCGTTTAATATCTCCATTATTTTAAAAGATAGGAAAAAAATAAAACAGTATTTGTACTTTAGTTGTCTACTTTACATATTTGCTGTAATAAGAACTCTCCCACACTATGCAAAAGCTTTTGTTGTGAGTACTAGATAACGAATATAATACATACCTACTTCTTATTTATAAATACGACCACACTTATTACAAGTAATAATAGATTATAAAATTCATAATTAGGCAGAGCCACTTACAGCTAAGCTAACACGTCAGTCAGGAGGATATCAGGGATAACGGAGAGCAGGGTTGAGGGCAGTAAGGAGGCAGGGTCGCGCGACTCACAATGTATCCTTTATATAATTATGTACTGAATTGATTATCATAAGTGTACTTTTATGTACCTATATTGATGAATAAATGAAATGAAATCTCACGTGTCTTTTTCCTGAGGCAGGAGGCGACGTAGTTCTCCAGCTCGCGCAGCGTGGACGGCTTGAGGGTCTCGAAGTCGATCTCGATCTCGTCCGGGTTCGAGTCCCGCAGCGAGGGCTCGCGGCTCTGGATGATGTGCACCACCTTGCCCAGCTTGTCGCCTGTGTCGAGGAAACGTTGTTATAGATAATGTTAGCAATGATAACCATTTTGTTTTGTGTTACATAGGAAAATGAAAATTGCGGTGATGTGGGTCGTTTTGCAGGCAATTTATATCTTATATTTTTTTAGAGAAATTGATAAACTTAAAACATATATGTACACGACGGCATTTATAGATATTTAATAATAAGTCCTTGCAAGCGTCATCATCATCAGCGTTGACATCAAAATTTATCTAAAGGCAATGTAATTTAACAACCATATGTACAGTCAAGAAGGCGTAAGCTGAGCTTTGCATTTGTGTGGGTGTACATAAGATAGTGTAGGTGAGACCACCGGCTTACAGCGCGGCGCCACCTTAGTTTGGTTTAAACCGATTTTTACTGTTTTTTGTCAACCGGCTTACGGCGCGGCGCCGTTTTACTCCCCCGCCCACCTGCAAAACTTCACCTCATCTTCAACTGATAGCACCGTTACGTGTTTCATTTTAAATATTTAAAAATAATAAAACTCTAAAAAATATAAATTCAATACGTAGCGAAAAAAAACGTATCAATGAATATGGATACAATGATGAGGTTAGCGAAAGAAAAAAATGAAACTATCACTGTAGAAGAATGGAAATATGTATGTGACCACGCAATAAAAGAAGGAAAAAAAGTTTCATGGATACGACGCCGCTGTTGATAATAATAATGAAACGATTCATTATTAACACAAACGACACATAAGACAAGAGTGAAAATTAAAACGAGTGATAAGGAAAATTATGACGGTGCAATGTCCGCTGTAAAAGAATTGGTAATATTTTTTTTAATTGTGAATTTTATATTAAAATATATAAATAAAATTTGTTTTAGGATTTTATTATCTGAATGTACTTTTGGAGATCACTCACACAAATGCAAAGCTCAGCTTAGACCTCGCAGCCTGTACCAGTCTGCGTGCTGCCGCGCGAGCAGAACATACGTTCTAAAGATGGATGTCATAACATCCGAAGCGCGTAAACAACATACGCGAGTTACATGTGAGTGAAAACCGTTTAGTTAACATATTGAACCATATGTAATCAATTTTAATTTTGAGTGTGCCGCGGAATTGCACGAACTAATTCCGCCCGCGCCCTTCTATCACCGGACGAGTAGAGGTACGGCAGGACGACACCGGTTTATGGTGGAAGTTCCTAAGACCCGCACGAAACGGTACGCTTCCACCTTTATTGTTCGTACCGCAAGGTTGTGGAACTCCCTGCCTGACTCTCTGTTCCCCACGCACTATAATCCAGCGATCTTCAAAGCGAGAGTGAATCGGTTCTTATCGGGTAAGCACGCTCCATCTTAGGCCATAGCCTTACTTGCAATCAGGTAAACTATGGTCAAGTGCAAACACGTTCAAGATAAAAAAAAAGCACAATTTCGGCCATTTACGTCAAATTGTATGGTACAGTGATGTGATCACTAATGTGAGTGTGTGTGTGCATACCGGGCAGCTTGTTGATGTCGAGCGAGAGCTGGCGCTTCTCGTCGTAAGACATGGGCTTGGCGTGGTCCTCGTCGTCCGTGTCAGGCGCGGCGTGCGGCGCGGGGGGTTTCTTCTTGGGCGGCGGCGGCGCGCGCGCCTTGCCCGCGCCCGCCCCCGCGCCCGCGCCCGCCCCCGCGCCGCGCACGCGCCCCGCCTTGCCGCGCGCCGCACCGCCTCCCACGCTGCCACCTGGAGGGCACACACGATGTAAATTATAATCTATTTATTTATTAATAGTCTGCAAAACGGGCACTAAGCTAAAACACACATAATATAATAGTAAATAAGAAGAAATATAACGAGCACTGCCCTCCCTTCATAAACAGCGGAGTAATTATGTAACATATCCACAAAACTTTCACAGAAATTGATACAGATTTTGGTGAAATTTTCACTGTTCTCTAATGGAGTTAATTGAGAAGCGGGCTAAAAAACTCATCGCGAAAGACTCACTCTGTAGCTCAAAATTACAAAGCCTTGAGCACCGCCGTAAGGTGGCCAGTCTTTCGGTTTTTTACAGGTTGCATTTCGGAGAGTGTGCGGAGGAATTGCATAATATAATTCCTGCAGCCCCATTTTACCATCGTACGAGTAGAGGTACGGCAAGAAGGCACCGTTATACAGTTAAGGTTCCAAAGACTCGCACCAAGCGATTTGCTTCGACTTTCATCGTGCGAATAGCCTAACTGTGGAACTCCTTGCCCGAATCTCTATTCCCCTTGAACTATAATTTGTCGGTCTTCAAGTCGAGAGTAAACCGGTTTCTTTTAGGCAAGCTCGCTAGATCGTAGATTATAACGTTGCTTAACATCAGGCAAGTTGTAGTCAAGCGTGAGAATATCTAAAGTAAAAAAAAAAATGCACAAAACTACCAAGGTGGCGAATTCGAAGTTAGTGAAAGTGTCATATTTTTTTAAAGCTATTCTGTAGATTAATGTAAGATAATATCTACACTATTGCTCTTAATATTCCCGAAATATGCGCGCTCAGTTTTCATTTTTTTTATTTTTATTGTGATTTGTAGAATAACAAACAGAAAAAAAAACTACATTAAGAGAACATTTTTAATTATTTGATTAAAAATATAAAAAAATCTTCTATGTTATCAGAGTTTGTTATCAAATATACATAATATTGAGCTGAAACAATCCTAATCTAAAACAAAAAGAGCCATGTGGGTATCACATATTCTCGACATATCGACAGACAACATACACTGCCATATATTCTGTTAGATCAATGTATGAGTGATCTTATGAAGACAAACTTGCTAATATTTAAATTGTCTCCCGATGCAAGTCTTCACTCGAGAGTAATAACACCTCACTCACCAATATTGGACTCCGCCACATTGTTAGGTTTGGGCGCGTAGGGCGGCGCGGCGCTGGGCTTAAGCGGCGCGGGCGGGGCGGGCGGCGGCTTCTTCTTCTCCTTCATCTTCTTCTTCGCCTTCTTCTTCGTGTTGGACTCCTCCACCAGCTTGCGCATCTTCTCTTGCAGCGCGTGCAGCTCTTTCTCGAGTAGTTTCACCTGTAGCCGACAACTCTTTGTAAAACTAAATCAAAGGTGACCAAAACATCGACGAAACTTGTGTACATCGGTGTTTAGTCTCAGCTCTCACGATGCACGATTCGAAGACTAAAACTCTTCACGCTTTAGTCTTCGAATCGTGCATACAAAACATCTCAACTCTAATAATTACACAAATTACAATACTTAAATAATACATACATTTAAAAAATGAAAAATCTGTCACAATACATCCGCGCCTCGCTTACAATGTATGTAATACCATAGACTAAGTATACTCGTAGACCAGCAATTCCAATACATTAGAGCGTACGCCGATTGTAAGTTCCAATATAGATCACTAGCTGTCACTACTAGTATGCAATGGAGACATATATAAAATTAATTTGGTAAGTGTTGGTTAAAGAGAGAATCTTGCCTCGTTGCAGTACAGTGCAAAATTGTTAGATGGCGCTATTAAACAATATTCGGGACTTAGCTGTTTATAATGACATAATGACACGTTGCCAGCTCGTGCACCAATATTCTTTGTGAGACGTTGCCGCTCTTACCTATTCGTTTTTTGTTCGTGTCGTGGACTGATGTCTTGGTGATGTGCGTTTTATTTGATTAAAATATACAGTGCTGCCATTTTAGCGCTTTCCGCTGAATCTGGTTCTTTTTGGGATAGTTTAGAGCGCAAAACACATTCCGAACTTTTTTTTTCATAGTAGTTATTTATGCTAATTACGACATGCTAAAACGAAAATTTGTAGTTGGTTGAAAATTATGTTATCGTTAAAATGTTGCGATATCAGAGCACAAAAAGAAAATCAACAAGAAATACCTACAAAATAAAGTTCGCTTTTCTTGTCGTTTTGCTTTTAGCACATTAGTGCGTTATCTACCTAATATTTTTAAATATAATAATGAAAGTTCGCTTTTCTTGTCGTTTTGCGTTTAGCACATTAGTGCGTTATCTACCTAATATTTTTAAATATAATAATTATTATGCAAATCTAGCGCTTTTTTGAAGTCAGTTAGCGCGGAATGAGCTTTTCTTTCTGGCAACACTGGCTGGATATGAAATTGAAAATTGTGTTGCGTGTGAGATTGTCCTAGTTTGTCCACACAAATAAAATCAAAAGCTGTGTAAATAAATGTATATTAGATTTTTTATGGTCAGAAGCTCCGCAATTATTAAATATAAGTTGCAAGGAACATTTAAGATACATTATCCATCAGATGATTTTGGTAAAGATCCACTTTTACTGTAGAGATAAAACAAAAATGTCCGAAAACAAAATAGGCCACCCAAAATTGAAGATTTTAAAAAATAAATGATAATTCTATAATGTTGTGTTATTGTATTACCCCGCTTTTACAGTTTCCTGTAAACTGTACCTACATCTAAGTGTCTTTCCTACCCTATACCTAATAACCAAGTTATTTAGTACCCACCCATCAATCTCTGGTTGCCTATTATTTTTACAAACAGCAATGCCCAATGTTTTTGCTAACATAGTAAATGCAAAACCATTTCGAGGAAAAGGACTAACCATGATCATTTAGATGCTAAAAAGATGTAGACTTATTTTAGGCTGTTAAGAAAATATAATTTTCTTTTTATATTTAGGTCTAGCAAATTTTCCCTCTCATGATTATCATGTAAGTAGCTATTTAAAATAGGTTTAGGCATATTTTTTTAACAAGTTTTTTTAACCCGTAGCGTAGGTACATTCACTATGATAAATTACATATGGTCAAAAAATGATACCTTTTCTTGTTAAAAAGTTTGAACCACACTTGGTATTATTTCATTCAGATTTCACAAGCATTTATTTATTTACTTACATTCCTCTCGTGTTTTAATTGTCAAAGCCAACGAATAAAAAAATAATAGTACATAAATAAGCTGTCAATGTCATCAAAAATATTTATTATTAACGGTAATTTTGTTTTATGCGTCATCTAGCGTATTATGGATGCGATAATTCGAATGCTATCTTTCATTCGACAGCAACGCCATCTCTCAATAGCCTGTGATAATTTTACTAAACTTGAAATTTATTATCCAAAAAAATACAATCGATTTAGACCCATATTACATATTAAAAAAAATACTATAAGACTTTTAGGCTTAAATAACACAATAAAAATTTTTTTTTTTTGTTGGTGTTCTAGTCCGGAATATTTATTCCCGGGCTATTTAGCAGCGCCATCTACGAATAATACGTAATTTCAAGCTTTTTGCGTTGTACGCTCTAATGTATTGGAATTGCTGGTCTACTTGAGTATACTTAGTCTATGGTAATACTAAGCTGGGGTGCGATGATCGGACTACCTTCACGTTGGGTAAGCCCAACTAATTTCATCTCTCCATATGGGGATTTGGGGTTAGTTGGGGAAACCTGGTGCACCCCGTCCACAGGTTAGTAACATCCACCTTCCGGTGGATCTTGCTAGCCTGTGTCCAAACGTTCGATCAAGTGGGGGCCCTCGCCTATACCTCCCCTTCGAGAGGGCTGGTTGTAGGGCCCGAGGCGTGGAGCTCGCCGCACCTCGCGGTGTGGGTGGAGCTGGGTGCTCTTTAAGAGCACCCGAGGTGGTCGCCGAGAGGCGAGAGGAGTTCGGTGTACCGGCCGAGTAGCGGCGACACGGGAACCGAACTCCGTGCGCAGAGGGCGCATTGGAGGAGGGCGGTCGCTTTGGCGTGCGACTGCCTGACTCCTGGGGGCTCTGGGTTGCAGGTCGGGGAACCTGTTGCCCTGGAATGAGTCCCCACAGGATGCATGACGTGTCCCGTGTTCTGACACGTCGTCCATTGAGGGTTGAGCTGAAGCTCCCCGAGGCGGGGCCCGTTACCGGGCCAGCATCACCAGGGCTGCGGATGTATGCATCGCGCTCTCGTGGCCCTGGACCAACGATGCAGAGATGGAACACCCCAGGTTTTTAGTGGGTATGCCGCCCTTATAGAGTGGGGCGGAGACTCCCACATAACCACCCGCCCTCCCCGGGGTTTTTTGGGTGGTACCTGTAATAGGTTTTCCTGGGCAACAAAAAAAAAAAAAAAAAAAATGGTAATACTAAGCTGGGGTGCGATGATCGGACTACCTTCACGTTGGGTAAGCCCAACTAATTTCATCTCTCCATATGGGGATTTGGGGTTAGTTGGGGAAACCTGGTGCACCCCGTCCACAGGTTAGTAACTTCCACCTTCCGGTGGATCTTGCTAGCCTGTGTCCAAACGTTCGATCGAGTGGGGGCCCTCGCCTATACCTCCCCTTCGAGAGGGCTGGTTGTAGGGCCCGAGGCGAAGAGCTCGCCGCACCTCGCGGTGTAGGTGGAGCTGGGTGCTCTTTAAGAGCACCCGAGGTGGTCGCCGAGAGGCGAGAGGAGTTCGGTGTACCGGCCGAGTAGCGGCGACACGGGAACCGAACTCCGTGCGCAGAGGGCGCATTGGAGAAGGGCGGTCGCTTTGGCGTGCGACTGCCTGACTCCTGGGGGCTCTGGGTGGCAGGTCGGGGAACCTGTTGCCCTGGAATGAGTCCCCACAGGATGCATGACGTGTCCCGTGTTCTGACACGTCGTCCATTGAGGGTTGAGCTGAAGCTCCCCGAGGCGGGGCCCGTTACCGGGCCAGCATCACCAGGGCTGCGGATGTATGCATCGCGCTCTCGTGGCCCTGGACCAACGATGCGGAGATGGAACACCCCAGGTTTTTAGTGGGTATGCCGCCCTTATAGAGTGGGGCGGAGACTCCCACATAACCACCCGCCCTCCCCGGGGTTTTTTGGGTGGTACCTCTAATAGGTTTTCCTGGGCAACAAAAAAAAAAAAAAAAAAAAAAAAAAAAAAATGGTAATACTAAGCTGCATTCCATTGCATCATTCACCCAGCAGAGTATCTAGTGTGGCATGATGTGAAGCTACATTACCTTATTATTCCGCTCCTCCTCCGAGTCGTCGGACTCTGATTCGGAGTCGGAGGCCGAGTCGGAGTCGGAGGGCGAGCTGCCCTTGTCGGGGTGCGCCGCCGCCAGCGCGCCGTGCTGGGGCTCGTCCGGGATCTTTGCATACCTGCAATGCATACATATGCTGTTGAGGTTTGTATAACAACTAGTTATGAGAGCGGCTTCGCTCGCATTAACAAGTTAAACTTGCATCCCCTGCTTCACTCCTTTAAAAGTGGCATTTCCAAAAATCCTTAACTATCTTATCTACCTTTATTTCAAATTTCAGCCCAATCCGTCCAGTGGTTCGGGGTGTGCGTTGATAGATCACTATGACAGTCTACTGACTGACTGTCTGAGTCAGTCAGTCACCTTTGAGTTTTATATATCCGATGTGTTGTGGTAGATAGCAATGCATACGCGGGAAATTTCCCACGTTAACCAAATGCCAATCATAGCTCTTGAAATTTCATACATTGAAGGATTAATTTTACTGGTCACAAGATCTTTTATATCAGTCAGTTGATACTTCTTTGAGGTGGCTCAGCGGATACAATGTCAGCATTTCATCCAGACGCACCCTGGTTCGAATCCGTCCCTACACAAATGACTTGTATTTTTTAAATTATGTGTGGATTTGCACTCGCTTTGCGCTGAAGGAAAAGATCGTGAGGAAACCGACACGTTTGAGGACCGACAATATCCGATGATATGGGTCTTCCGTGGAAGGACCTGGGCGCCCACCACGATGTATCTGAACAAGAAAACTTTTGCTTGCCCAAGGGAGGTCCGCGCGCAACGCGCCTATGCCCCTATCTCGATTTGTTAACTACTTGTTGCCACGGGCAAGATCGATCGGAATTAATTCTGCGGGGGAGTCACGCCCCAGTCACGAGGAAATACGTCTTATGAGAGTGAAGTTAGTGTTGCTCTAGTTGTGGTGTAGTCCTGTTACCTCATCTCGAACACGTCCTGCAGCTTGCGCGCCATGCTCGGGCGGGTTGTACTTGTAGCAGTTGTAGATGTAGTCTGCCTCATGTGTTGCTCTAGTTACCTCATCTCGAACACGTCCTGCAGCTTGCGCGCCATGGCCACCACGTCGTGGTCGGGCGGGTTGTACTTGTAGCAGTTGGTGAAGATGAGGCGCACGTCGGCCGCGAACTCTGCGGCGGAGGTGTAGGCGCGCCCGTCCATCTTCTGCTTCACCGTGCCCAGGTCCATGGGCTTCTTGATGATGTCGAAGTAATCGTGCAGCCCCAGCAGCTCCGCGTCCACCGGCTTGTAGAACGGCCACGCGTAGCCCTGCCGCGTGTGACCAGTTAGTATACTTGTCAATGAGAGTGGACAACTCTCACGACGAGAGATTTCAAGGAGTTCCGACATATGAGTGAATTGTATTAATAATTGGAATGGATGTGTGAGGATAGACATACATTGCAGCAGTGTACCCAAAGTTCAATAAATTGTTTGACTACTATTAAATTTACTGACTGTTTCTCAAATTCTCAATAATAGAATAATTATAGCGAGGTGACCGTCTGGGGAAGTTACAATTTACTAGCTTTGCTAGGATTCAAGTTAACATTAAAATAATAATGGATTTTATATCCTAAGCCTGAGGAATACAGTGCGATTTCTATATGCAAAACTACATACACAAACTTATGTTTGTATTAATATCGCAAATATGTGTGTGTGTTTCTTCTTCAAGCTCGAAGTCCAGGCAGAGTAGCCCCCATTCAGGCAGTGTAGTGCACTCACGGAATGTTTCTTGGAGAAGAGCTCCTTGAGTATCTCGTTGCAGGACTTGAGCGCGTCGGAGAGCTTCTCCTTGCCCTTGGGCTGCTGCGGCGCCAGCGCGGCGTGCGACGCGCCCGCGCCCGCGCCCGCGCCCGGCGACGCGCCGCCCAGCTTGAAGCCCTCCTCGGCCGCGCGGGACGCCTGCGCGGACATTGCAGTTACATCATACATTGTTACAACTATCGAGAGACATTTTTATTAAATTAGACGACTATTTAAATTAGACGTGACAGAAAATCGTAATAGTTATAGATATCAAAGGAATGAGTGTTACAAAAATGTGGAACCAACTTTCAAACTATCGTTACTAACTTCGTTCGCCGCGTTATACTAGACCTAGGCCTGCGACATAGGTGACTGCATCACCCCCTTTATTCAAGTATGTAATCTGTATGTGCATTCGGGTTCGAATCCCGCATGACACAAGTATTTATGTACTTACTTTAAAAAAATATAATTACTTGTGTTGTGTCTGGTCGTTTGTATGTATAATAAGTATGTATTTACAAAAGAATATAAGTATTATATCCGTTATTTAGTACCCACGACACAAGCGTTTGCTTAGTGTGGGGGCTAGATGGCGCTGTGTGCTATGTCCCGGAATATTTGTTTATTATTATTATTAGTAAATTCCTTGACCTTCTTATACGCCATGACACCCGCCTTCTCCTTGACTTGTATCTTCTCGGTTTTCCTTTCCGTGCTTCCATATTTCCATGAATCATGTTTCAGCGGCATGCAGTATATTTACCTTCTTCTGGCGGCCGCTCTCGCGGCGCGTGGAGATCTTTGCGGGCTTGGGTCCAGGCGCGGCGTCCAGCGAGGGCGCGCTGTACCCCTCGAACGAGCTGCCCATGGGAGTCGTCGTGTCGGCTTTTCTCTTCACACCCTTTTTCACCTGCAACAGTTATATTGATAGAAACATACCCAGAATATACACTGATACTTGATGACGGTATGGAAAATCAATATAACAAGCTCCATCTTAGACCACATAGCTTTTGCTTCCTTTCAGGCAAACCATAGCCAAGTGCAAAACCGTTCTAGTTAAAAAAAAAGTGACAAGCGTTTCCTCTTTGCCCCATTTCAGGATGATTTTTTAGGAAGTTCTCTTGAGCAGCCATCTTCGAATTATGCGGTTTTTAAAAATGATTTTTCACAATGCTTTTCTTTCACTGTTAACCTTATTGGAGAACTATACTTTACAAGACTAATTCAACAGTTTAGGGCTGGCATCGAACTGGAGAGCATTAGAATGTAGACTAGACGCATTTACCACCGAGCCACAGACGCCTTCAAAGTGAAACTTATGAACTAGTAGAGCAGTATTTGAGTACGTACTTTGGCGGGCTGCGTCTGCGAGAGCGCGACGGGCGTGATGGCGGGCACCGGCGCCGCCGCCACGTGGAAGCTGGACGGCGGGGTCGCCACCTGCGGAGCACCATTATACTTACACCCAACATTCTTTGAAAAGAAAGAGAAGCAGTAAGCCTTGTTTTTAGAAACATCCCACGAGATGATACGTAATATT
Source organism: Macaria notata (assembly GCA_927399415.1). Classification (NCBI taxonomy): domain Eukaryota; kingdom Metazoa; phylum Arthropoda; class Insecta; order Lepidoptera; family Geometridae; genus Macaria; species Macaria notata. The sequence continues at coordinate 437,842 of OV656751.1, forward strand.
GCACGCACTTGGAACTACAAGTTTACAAAACACGTTTAAGGTACAAGTTGGAATTTGGAAGAACAAGTTTCTTGAAGCGCACATGACTGAAATTACAACTGTATGCTTTGGAGATAGTATAGTTTCGTTTACCACTCTAATTTTTCTATTGAAAAGGGGAACAATAATCATCGACCCGACCACTTTTGCATTCTTAGTCAGTCTATGTAAAATAGGTCAATAAGTCGTAAGTTAGTAAAGTCAAAATGGCAAATAGAGAAGCATACTTTAAAAAAAATACAAGGATATAATGCAATACATACTAGAATGTAAATAGTTTAGATCTTCGTTATCCTAGTTCAAGTAATGATAATATTGTGTACCTGCTGCGGCAGGCCGGCGTGCGTGGCGGCGGGCGCCGTGGTGGTGGTGTTGGTGGAGCCCACGAGCGCGGGCGGGGGCGCGGGCGCGGGCTTGACGGGTCGCGGGGGCGGCGGCGCGGGCCCGCTCGACGACGCGCGCTTCTTGCCCGCGCCCGCGCCCTTCGCCCCCTTCGACGGCGTCTCCATCTCGCGCTCCTCCTTGTCCATCTGCGCTATCTGCAACACAATACAGAGGTGAGTGACGCTCCTGCATTACACAATGTTCACATCACTCCGACAATCTATCATTCTGTAGTTCCAAGTCTAAAAAAACTAGCGCATATGTAGCTAGAACTCAAATTGGACCCTGGTTTCCGACACAAAAAGACGCCATTCCTTCCGGTTCTGCGCAATTGGAGGAGTTGAGTCAGAAAAGATGAGAGAGAATCGTACTCTGATGAGAACGTATTTGGAACTACCAACTGGTAGGCAGCAGACAGACCAGCAGGGTGTTTCGGAATGTTTCCGCTTGAAAACGAAACGCTAACCAACGACGTCAGAACTGACTTAAAATAAGTCAGTAACCAATAGCAGTCATTCACCAATCATAGAAGTTACAAGGAGTTCAACGATTGCCGTTCCGTTTCCAACCGGAAACGTTCCAAATTTGTGAAACACCGAGCTGGTAGAAGTTCCAAGTTTATGTTGGCAATATTCGTCCACCTTCGTTTTGTTTTTTTGCCACAACATAAAAAGCTTTTAGAGCAGTTTATTGATATAGTAGTCACCCTGTTGAGGAAGAGTTTCTCGAGCGTCTGCGCCATGACGACCACGTCCTCCCCCGGCTTGTTGTACACGTAGCAGTTGGTGAACATGGTGTTGAAGTCCTGGATGCACTCCTGCGCCGAGTAGTAGTAGTTGGACTCCAGCCGCTTCTTGATGGTGCCCAGGTCCATGGGCTTCTTGATGATCTTGTGGTAGTCCTGCCCACACACGGTAACAGTTAATCAAATTCTCAGCTGGAAAAACTTTATGGTATCCAATGTCTTGATAGTGATTGCGTCCACACACTGTCCTAACGGAAGATCAGATGCTGATTTAGGGCCGAGTCGTGACTCAATATATAGGTATTTTTTTTAAATTGAAGCAGGTTGGTTATATCTGTCTAACATAAATAACCAACCTGACATAGTTAACAAAAAAAATTACAATGATACTAACTACTTGACAGCGTGAGGAAGGTCTGGACCAAATCAATTTTAATCGAGGTTAAAAAATGTATTCCTAGTCTGACAAGAAACAGACAGATTATAATAATAATAATAATAATAATATATCTTTATTTCAGACACAATGATCCATAGCACACAAAAGTAAAATAAAATACAATATAAGAAATCAGGTAGCAATAGCTACCCATCGTTTATATGTTGCAGACAGCAGCTGCCGGTCCGCTAAGCTTCTAATGATCTGGTTTTTACACGTGTCAACTCTGGACATGAATGATGCAATACGTTTTCGCTGAATAGCATTGAATGAGTCTACTCGCGATTCTGCGTACATTTCGGATGCACTACAATACCACTTCAGGCCCATCAGGTGCCTGAAGATGTTATTGTATGCTACTCTAATATAACATGTAACAGTGCTTTATAGTATTTATTTATAAAAGGTGGCACTCACAGGCAAGTTGAGCTTCTTGGCGTCGACGGGCTGGTGGAAGGGCCAGGCGAACTGGTGCTTCCACACTGCCTTCATGACTGTCTTCTGCAGGAACTGCAGCTGGTTGGTCACGCGGCCCGCGCGCCGCGGCCCCTCCTCGCCCGACCCGTTCACCGCCTCCGCCGCCGGCTAACGATACACATACATTCATTTATTTATTGTAGTTACATGCAGACTTTCACCAAAACATACAACATGGTGGTCAGTGACAAAATATATTATGATGAATTTTTCAGGCAAATTTCTAAATCCTGTAGTTTTAAGGCTTGATAGAATCTAAGCCTGCCCTTTACAATATTTGTTGAGTTACCAGTATTCCACTAAAACTAGTACTCATTGTGTAAAAAATTTAACTAAACTTTATTTTCACTGTGATTCAAATAAAACAAAAAAGTATGTATATATATTTACCGTGCTGGTGGTGGCGAGGGGGTCGACTGCCTGCTGCATGGTGCTGGAGTCAGCGGCCTGCCTGCCGGAGGACACACACACTGTAGCTCACATTCTATGCACTGCTAGGGCTAGCATGAATGGAACATCGTTTAGGGGAACAAGACAACTATCTGCCTGATACAAACATTTCACATAACATGACAAGTATATGATTTTGGACCCTTACTACTTTTTCATATGGCAGGGGATAACTCTTAGCTTTATGAATAATGTCTTTTCACACGGCTTATCAACTGCCATACTACAACAAACAGCTAAGATTTATTGATAGGTCAGAAACTTTCTTGGAGTATTTCAAATGTTGTCAACATACATCTAGCTCATAAACACCCAGTCAACAAATCTAGTCCACCAATTGTTTACTCTTATTTATGCATAAAAGTGTCTAAACATGCTAGCCCTTGATAGTAAAACTGTACATTCTCACCTGAACAGTAACGAGTGGCTCGTCTAGTCTCTGGCTAAGAGGCATCAGCTAGACCCTCCGAGAGCAGTGAACCGGACTATCATACTACAGTGGTGCCAGGCACCTACCAACACGGCCGCATCCTCACACAGCCTGCCTGGAAACAATACATATTAGAATAGAATAACATCTATTGAGACAGATTTACAGATATTTAGCATACATACATACAATAAATAAAAAAATAAGTCTGCCCCAACTCAGCATAATGCTGATTACTGGAAGCAATCAGCGCTAGTCTTCTGTTGGGGCTGGTGTTTCAAGACACATCACACAGCGACATCTAGCCACATACTAAGCAAATGTTTGTGTCTTGGGTACTGGTAAATGGTATAGCACATATTTCACCTGTCACAAGTATGATAAAGTTAATAAAATAACCAAGAGTGTGGCAAACTGATATTGAAGTAAAGGGTTTCCAAATCCTTTCAAATTCTAAAATAATTTTAACTGGATTTTTTGGATGATATCAGCCAGTAAGTACATATTTATTATATTTAAAAGTAAATATATGTACTTACACAGGTCACCATGGTAACATATTTTATATATTTTAAAATATAATGATACAAGTAAACACCTTTTGTTCTTAATCCTCTGTTTCCTTGGTAACTAAATAAATTCAAGGGGTCTCATAGCACACACATAATAAAGCAGATTGTTTTTTTAATAACAACTAACTACCTAAACACATAATGATACTATCACCATACTAAAGTTCATCACTATCTGTTGTGGTGTGGAAGCAGAACAAGTTAACCAAAATATCTAGTAAATTATATGAGTAATACCTCTCTCACAGTGCAGGGTAGAGCCCCACTAGTTGAGCACCAAATATAATGATGCTGATGTCTGGAATCTGTAACAAAACAAAACAAACTTTTACAAAACTTATACAGACACAATAACATGGCCATGATTACATTACTTGGGCATTATTTTTTAACTCTAAACAGATTTGCACTTGACCATAGTTTGCCTGATGCTAAGCAAAGGCTATGGCTTAAAGTGGAGCAATATGATAATTAACTTTAAGTAGCTATATTTGTTTATATGGAACAACCAGAATGTATCCTTTGATAATATTTTGATTACCAAATGATTCAGTTTTTTACAGCAATGCTATGTATTTTGTATATTGATTAGCAGTAATGAATATGATTTATGCATTATATGTTCTTCCCACATTCAGATGACTTTATTATCAGTTTTCCCGATTGATCTGCAAAACCTTAGTTCACTGGTACTCAAACTATATGAAAACCTCACATTAAGTATGATGGATAAACTTAAATTATTAAGTTTAGAATCTTTAGTCAATTACTGTTAAAATCTTTATGGTATTACCTATATGAAGCCACACATACTAGTGTATTTAAGACTATGAAAAGATGTTTGTGCTAACTAAATGGTCTTAATAAAAAAAAAGTAAGATAACATGCCAAGGACCTACTAGCTGAGATTAATTAAAAACTTGTAAAAAATGTACAGGTACCTACTATAGTAAAAAAAACAAACTAAATCATCAACTTTCTTATTGTTATTTAGTTATCTGGCTATGTGATATAGGTAATTAGTCTGAGTTAGATAATTATCAAGATAATGACAAATGATGCTTAGTAAATGAACAGACCACCACATCAAAACCCATTTAGGATTGCCTTAAGCCTTTCAGATAAATAAATGACTTTATTTGTAGGTAGTGGTTTGTGTTTCTTGGTCAAGGATATTTAAAGCTTGAATTAAATAACAGTGATTAATGTTGCAAAGGAGAATGTTAACAATTTGCTAAAAAAAATGCTCAAGGTTTCATTTCAACAGACTACATTCATTTTGTCAGAATTATTTGCATTCAATTTTATGTTATATCAATATGAATTTTGTATATAATGCTACTATCATGTTATGCTATCTGGGTATACCTAGTCTTGAATTAGACAAAATTTGACATCACACTTGTACCAGAGCAGTAACTTAAGTAAGAGAGTGGCCAACTCTGGTGTAGACAGTGATCAAACTATCCTTAGGAATTTGACATGGCTTTATAAATGCCATAGGTACTATTAAAAACACCGGGAACCATAATTTAGCTGGTGCAGAATATGTAAGTACTTACTTGTATGAGCACAAGTAATGTATGGGTATCATATACATAACATTTTTTACTAGAATCTTTAGCTACATAGGGTTATCCATGTCATGGACATTCCCTTTGTTATGGTAACAATTATACCTACCAATATAAAATAGTTGCAGATTGTTTGTCAAACTGATGCTAAGAATGAGATTACCAAGATACAATATATTTACTCAAGTGTGTATTATAATAACAATGTAAGTATTTACTAGATCTGTCTTCAGCTAAGCACTTACATTTTTGTTTATGGTGTTTGCAATATAGTTGCTATGGGTAATTTATTGTTTGTCTAAATCTAAATAATCAATGTCAACACATAGGTGTATGTATAAATATTGTAAGCAAATCGGTCAGTAAACAATACAAGGAAAATCAAAACATCACCTAGGAGACCCTGAGATATGGCTTTGCTAGAATACCAAACCTTGTAGCAATAATGTTACAAACATTAATCAAACCTTGTATCCATATTGTTTACAAGCTGTTTGTGATGAATTTATAATATGTTGATGGTTTCCCAGATTTACAACCATCCCCAAGTTAGTATTAGTAGCCAAGTTTGGTGCAGTGAATGCTCAATACTAAGAGAATCTGACATAGCTAAAAAGTGGACACAATCAATTTTTATTTTTAACCAACTTTTAATAAACAAGGTTCTATAACATTCAAGTCTTTTTCTTCTTATCATAGTGGCCAACTCTTTTGTTGAGAGTTTATAAAGCCTCTCTAAGGGCCTCTGATGTGACTTTACCATTGCCATACTAGACAGACAGTCTTCTGAAAGTTTTTTTACACTGAACTTCATATATATTTGGTAACTAGGTTACCTGCAGCAATATTCCGGCCCAACATGAAGTGGAATATGCCATTTGGACAAACAAGACATATAGCAACTCTATGTACTCGTATAGAACAATAAGAAAAGATTCTACATTGTAAAATCAACCTGGCAGAGCAGCATAAGCACTTGGACTGATATGTAAAATCAATGCAAGATTATCAGTAATATATTCACAGACCTAATTAATCTCGGAGAACTGTTGTTTTCATAATTCATGGTACTTAAATATTCTATTTATGAATTCTGTGGCATAAACTTACAAAGCTATCTGCCTCTGATAAGCTATAAATGGTTACTTTCAACAACAGACTTGCAATTTGAGGTTAGGTCACTATGGATACCTATTTGTTGAGAATTTTCCTGTTGGGATTTCTAAATATATTCATAACTTGATGCAAAGCAATAGCAAGTTTATTTAACAGAGAATTGGCTCTTAAGTAAAGTGAAAAAATACTAAGAATAGCATAGTGGAATGATGCTCCAGCAAACATTTTTGGTAAATGAAAATTATGGCCTGCATGTTTGAATAAAACTGCATTTCTTTTCATATATATTATAAACTTGTTCCTTATAAGAATTAGGTGCTTTTAGGTACTCTTGATTGTTTACATTTTTTACATAGCGAATAATATTGACTAGCATTATATTTGGAGTGTTATCAAATGATTTGAGATTTTAATTGCAATATTTAAGCTCCTTACAGTAATTTGAAGCAAATATGGCCTGTATTTAGCAATTAGATTCTATTTCTATAGCATGTTAGGTTATCCAAACAGCTGAGTACCAAAATCCTGTGAAGCATAGGTATATTTGGATGCATTGCAAGTAAAATCGATGGAAGCATCGTTGGAAGCTCTAGAACATTCCCTCAACAAATGCAGAGGAGAGTCTGGGGATGAATCAGGTGAGGTGTGTACAAACATCAATAAAAGGTGGCTTAGTTGGGATAGACTGTATTGAATAAGTATTTTGACGGTTTTTACAGGTTATTGATTGGATAACTTACAATTTAGAGCACACAGAACAAGAGATTTTGGGAATCGACTTAGCAATGCTTGGAACTTAAATGTCAACTATAAACGTTCTAAAAACTAAAGTATACGTACAATAGAGCATTTATAACATTTCTAATTATTTCCACAAGTTGTGTAACACCGAAATCACATTTTCGTTACTGTCTAGAAATGGTGAAAATTGCCTAGAAAGAGGCCACCATCAAAAATCAGAAATACAAGCCTAATTCAGTACATGCAATTTTAAATTATACAATAAAATGAAGACCTGCAAAAACTGAACCTAAATAATAAGAATCTACAAGAAAATAATGCGAGTAAAGCCCAAAAATTATCAAAAAAGACTTACGAAGGAATATTAACGCCAATATGGCGGATGGACTAAAAATACGATGTAAGGAGTCACTTCTCCAAACGCATATATTTATTGATTCTTTTCACTTTAGGTCCACACAACACAATTAACATGAGTATAGTCATTTGAGTTTTTTAGTAATTCATTGTTTATAATAAACTAATTACACAATCCTCTATAAACAATAAAGAATAGCACGACACAAACTCCAAAGATTCATCGAACTTCAGACATGGCGGCGAAACAAGCGAGCGAGGGCAGCAAAATCCCATTATGATTATTTTTGCAAATTTCACACTGGAAAAGAAAATACTGAAAAACCATCATAGAAAAATGTGTGGAATAAAAATATTTTGCATTATCATATATAGATGACGAAACAATACATGCAAATCATTGGATTGAAATACGAGGAAATAAAATTGATTTCATTTCTCAATTTTCATGCTGTTCGTTCTTTTCGCAAAGTTTACAGTTCATTCATTCACAGTGATGTGCACAGAGTATCGATAAACGTACTGTACTATGGAGTATTATGGACTGTTGTATTGGATTGTAACTTTGCTTCATCTGTTATATCGTTTTAATGGAATTCCTATACTTTGTATCACAATCACACTAACGAAATTAGTAGGTAACTAATAAATAAAAACAATAAAAAAAACTTTATTATCAGGCACGTAACCCATAGACATTTGTCTTAAACTATACAATAAAATTATATTATATAAAAATATAAAATACCTTGAGTCATTTTTTATTTTCGCTCTGGTGAGTACATAGGCATCCAAAATTTCCTCAGACAGGCACTGCAGTATGCCATTATTCGATCTCCGTATTCTTTCCCAAAAGGAAGCAATGCGGGACCGAATAACTGCGAAGAAATCAGGAACCCGCCCCTCAGCAAACATGCCCGACGCGCTGCAGTACCTACCTTGACTTCTTCATAAGGATGCGATATGATATGCTAATATTTTGTTTTTTTTATTCAAGATAAATAACAAGACGAGGGGCTATATCTACCCTTGTATGTTAGTTAGACCAGATTTCCTATTTATTAAAAGCTACTTAATCCTATCCCCAATACTTTTCCCATGATTCTTTTATACGTCTCTCAGCACTATTTGATCACCACCATCATCTTGAGCCCTTGTTGACCCACTGCTGGATATATGCCTCCTCCCCTAGTTGCTATTATATCTGATCTAAAATAAATATTTACCAAGTCCTTTCACATAGCACCATGACTAAATATATTTTTTAGAGCTTGATGCTAAGCATATTTTTATTGTGTTCAAATCACTCTTTATTATATATACTTTTCGTCACGTTCGTGACGTCACCTGCCGGTTCCAACGGAAGACCAGCGTTGGATGCTTGCATCCAGCACATGCTGAGTTGGGGCCGGATTGTGACATGAAACGTGTTTATATCTTGTATTTTGTATCTCTTGTTTCGTGTCCCAATAAATGTATTTTTATTTATTTATTTATTTTTTTAATAAATAATTATGCTTGTTACATAAGTACAAGACAATTGATATAATACTTACTTATACTATTTTGTTTTTAATAACATACATATTAAGAAAAATGTTATTTCTTCTTTCTTTATCGAATGAGAGTGGCCAAGTCTGGTGTCGAGAATTTTTCAAGGCGCCCTAAGAGCCTCTGGCACTGCTTAACAACTGCCGTACTAGACAAACAGCCGGAACCTACAATTTAACGTGTCATCTGACCCAGAAGAAATTACTATGTAGGTTAAAATATTGTTATCATAATTTTGCCGCGTGTTGATAACAGATAAATATTATACATAATTAACTGTCTTGGTTTTTTGTAGAAGAGAAAAAACTTTTCTTACTGAGTATAAAGAAACAACAGAGTTTTTGAATTTAGCTGAGGATTAACCTCATAACCTCTAGTCTCAAGCATTTTCTTTCTGATGAAGATCCGTTTTTTATATTTCAACTTGCTTTCTTTTGCTAGTAAACATGAACTATTCTATGAAGTTCATTTCGAATTGAACTTTGATTTAAAATATTTACCTAGCGAATTTTGCTCATATACGATGAAAAGGAACTATTTAACACGTTCAATGACTCACGCTTATCTCAACTCAAAACTGTTAACATAAATAGAAACTCTAAACTTCCAGATCCAGAGTACTTATGGCAATAGCTAAAGCTGGTCTGGTTCAAACATTATGTGGTTGGTAGTTAATAGGTACAACTCAGCCAACATGTATAGAAATTATAGCGGCTCCACTTGTGGCAGCTATTTACACAGCTTTGATTACAAAAAAGAAGAAATCCTTAAAACTTTAGATTTACCATAAGCATTGATAACATGCGTAACTGTTTTTAAGATTTTTGATAGAAATTATTCCCATTAGAGTAGGTAAAGTAAGATCAAAATTTTTCGTCTCACTTGCATATCAGCGAATTCAATGACTTTAAATCCGGAGTCACCAATTCAATCATCGCATTGAATTTAATGAACGTATTATTGAGATGGCCGTTCATATATAGATAATATAAAAAAAAATCCTCGTGCATATTAGCTGCCTCTCGGAGGAAATATCCTATCCTTCCTCCGAGAGCTGCCTTCATTTATTCGTTCAATAAACACATTTTATCGATAATCTAATGAATGCATCACTAAGCTTAGTTCCATCATCGTTCATTCTTTTTTGCGTTGTTGGTAGCTCTGATACTACAGTTACCATTGGTAAAAACTATTATTATTTTTGGCGCCAACTCATTATATTTATGTTATACATGTAAACACTGTGAAGAGGCTTGAGTGTCTACTGTGCCGAAACAGAACATGTTGCAGTCAGAATAGCTAAATTGCCAATGTTATTTTTTGTCATTTGACTTGACAATCGCAATGCATTTAATTTTTCCGTATTTTCGTTCTGCTGATTTGTGAAAATTATTTCCATGTAAAATTCAAGATAAAGTGGTTGTTTCAGTAATTTTGTATGATGAATTAGAATTATAGCGCACCTCGTTTCATTTTTATTAGTTTGAACAGTAATGGTTGGTGTTATATTACTGTTATAGTGCTTCTAAAATACGGCTACGTAAAGCAAATTGAAGTGGTTCCTTGTTGATGAAGTTTTGTGAAAATATAATTGTTTTATTGCGGGTTTGCCACGACGTTCCTAGTTATTGACTTGGTTTGAAAAGGTGAGTACCATAGTCGCTATATGTTCATATTTTATGCTACATTTTACAGTGATAGTCACTGCCATTAAGTTACAAACTTCATATGTATCTAATGACACGGAAGAAACGCAATTGCATAGGTTACGACCGAAGTAGGTATATCGTTACTTTGTATCTGTAACAAACTTTTATCTTTGAAGCTAATCTCTTATTTGTTTGATGTCTTAGAACTTTTCTTGGTAATGTTTTATAGTAAGTAAGTAATGTTGATCTGTTCTTCATAATGTTTCATCATACTTATGTAAGCATACTTTCTCTGTAATTAGATGACATTGAAACTGCATGTTTAACTAAAAGTGGAAAGTTTTTTTTGTGGAATATGTTCTAAAAGGTCATAAGGAAAAACTTGTGGTCTTCATTACCTTATTTATATGATTAACTATTTGATTTGATTTGAATTAACTTATTTTGATCATTGCTGCAAAATGTTGCTATAAGTTTGATGAGGAAATGGTTGTGTTCTTAGGCAATTTAATCTGCTAACTAAGTCATTTGTTTTATCAAGTTAGTTATGACGCTAAGTTTCTTTTTAAACAAACAGCTAGTTAGACAGCTTAGCTTGGTTATTAAACAATCAACTTTCTGTAGAAATTTAATTATGCATTGTTGTGATTATATTACAGAAATGTTATATTTTACTACTGTTTCTGTTTTACACTTAATTAAACTTATTAGTTAGGTACCTAAGTAATAAATAAGTTTACTAGAAATTTATAGAACACCTCATAGTCTTCTCTGTTAATCCAGGATAAGAAGTAGAATCTTTTGTGATTAATTACCTTCTTCATACAATCTCAATCCTTTCATTTAATCTTAATTCAATTCTTCTTCATCATGATACAAGCGTAAGCTGGGGGCTACATGGCGCTGTGTGATATGTCCTGATATATTTATTTCTATGTAGGTATATATTTAAGTATAAATTCTTAGTAAGTAATTGGTAGGTAGGATCATATTATTATGTAATTAATATATGTATGTACTAAGAAATCCCTTTCTTATCAATGAAGGAACATATTATGCATTATCTAGTTAATGTAGCATGAAGAACAATGTGCCTTGAAATTATAATGTGCCATGAAATTTACATAGGTTATTATGTAGTGTTTCATTAATATGAAAATATTTATAAATATTTGCTCATGCATGTGAAATTGGATAATATACATTATACCTACAAGTGGGTGCTTGCAGTGTCAATTGCATTATGAAGTAAAATTCATTTCATTTCAACTTTCATCTCCTATTTCAAGGACAAATATCCTTTCTTAGCAGATGTGTACATCATAACATCTATGTACCTGCAGGGCAAATTTCAGCCTGATCTGTCCAGTTGGGCTGTGCATTGATCACTATGTCAGTCTGTCAGTCTTCTCTGAGTTTTATATATTTAGATATCCTACTTCAAGTAGAGAATGTTACATAAATATATACTCCCCTCCTCCTTTTGCTGTTGTCCACATTAGGAACCCCTAGGGGACATGTAATATGTCACTACACCCCCCTCCCCCCTTGTGATATTTCGTGACTTTTTTATGGACCCCTCCCCCCCTTTCGAACCTCACGTGATTAATGGACGACCCCTTAATGAGAGTTGTGAATCCCCTATGGGATATGAAGAAGAATTTTTAATGATGCCCCCTCATCTGCATATATCTAACTAATTTATTAATATTATATTTATCTGAAATATTTCCAGTACTTAGTTTAATTTTAAAACATGGATTTCTACTACTTTCTGTTTTTTTGACAATAACTTACTAATTATTTGTAAAATTGTATGTAAGTGATATAACAGATTCCAACCTTCAAAGACTGTTACATTTGTTGGTACAAAATTATCTCGGTACAAATTACCAAGTTTATCACTATCATTTATCATCACAGTCAAATCAAATTGCATTTCAATAAAAAGTTATTGAAATTATTCCAATAACTCATAATAATTATGTTTATTATCCAGTATATTAAGTAATAACCAATGATTGAAGCATCAAAGAAACCACGTCATATACCTACTTACATAGCTATGTAAATATAGATTATTGTAGGTACATATTTACCTATCACCTGTGTAGTTAGTTATCTTACTCTATAATGTGAATATAATATGCCATGTACAAGGTTACTGTACATTACTCAACTGTTTTTGAATTTAATTTTTAAGTAGGTATATTAAAAGGACAGTTGTTAAGGATATTCTTTTAAAATAATACATCCATAAATTCTACAATATTACTGTACAACTAGTAGACGCCTGTGGCTTCATCCTCATTCACAGACACTCCTAAAACCTCTATACTACCTTCATACCCAAAAACCATGATGATCCATTCCACCAAACAAAATCTGAAGTTAAGTCTGAAAAGTTCTGTAAATAAACAGGGTCACAGATAAAACTTCTACATTTTTTTTATTATGTTCATGTCCAGACTTTTGACCATCTTCAGCTTTATTATATGCATAGATATAAAATCTATCAAAAGTCAAGAAAAAAAATAAAAATAAAAGTCTCTTATAAACTAAGACTACATTACTACCAACTAGACTAGAATCCTGGAAAAGTATGCATTCTACACTTAATACAATATTTATAGAGCAGTCTCTAATATTTTTTAACCGACTATGAAAAAAGGAGGTTATCAAAGGAGGTCTTCCGAAAGTTTTTTTTCTCTATTTTTAAATAACTCTGTGTTCAAGCCATAAACATTCTTTATCTTGTTTATTGATACAAGTTTATCTCAACATGCAGTCATTCAATACTCACAAAGGAGGCTTTGTTAAATTATTATTTCATCAATTAATATTGTAATTAAATCAATATTTGAAGTTGTTTTCAATCAGTACTGTTATCTGTGGGCTTATTTTATCTACAAAATGGTTGTTTGGTGGGTCTGCGGTTAGAGCATTGATAAAAATATTGTTTGACATGTGTTTTGATGCATCGAAAATTAGAGTTGACAGATAAAAAGCATAATTTTTTAGGACTCTTTACCTAACACAAAAAAAACAATGGTGTTAATTAACTATTACTTACAGCACAGCAAAGTATGATTCTAAATAAATAAGTGGCATGCCCACACATATCTTTATTTTATTTGTTCACAAAAATCATTTAAAAGAATGATAACAAAAAATACATGTGCCTCAAGGTATTGGGGTATGTGTCTATACAAATTTAGCTTGCACATCTAAATAAATATCTTTATTCAAATTCTCGGCGTAAGAGGGAGGAGGCCTATACCCTGCAGTGGGGTCTCATTATGCTGATGATTAACAAAATTAATGGTTAGAACCCACAGTGTGTGACTACGACTCACACTTGGCTTCTTTTATCAACAATTTTATAAACAATTCATTTGGAAATTGGAAGTATACATAATATGAGCTCACTATTCACGAAAATATTTTCCAAACTGAACGCCATTGTTTTATAAACTGATTTAACAAGAGTTGCTTTATTACTAGGATTAGTTTTACATTTTTTTAAACTAGATAGGCTCACGCTTGGCTACAACTAGCCTGATGTTAAGCGCTGTTTTGGTTTTGCTTCGACTTTCATCATGCGTACTGCCAAACTGTGGAACTCCTGAATAGTTGACAGAGTTATAAATTCAAATATTTGTTGTAATGTTTAAATATTAAACAAACAGGACAGGTGTTTAAACATTTAATTTTCCTTAAGTAATATGACATATTCACTAGAAATAATAATGTCACATTAAAGAAAATAAGATAAAATTTTCCCGTAAATCTGAAATAGCTGAACTATATAATAGTATTTATTTATTATAAAATGACCACACCCAGTTTTTATTGTAATATTAATAATAAAACACTCTCTGTTAAAGTAATTAAAAACATATTAATAATTCAATATGACATTGATATATACTTATTTGTACATATAATAACATAGCTTTAGGTAACACATTTTAAAGATAAAAGTTGAAAAATATATTAGAACATTGCCTATTATTTGTAAAAAATATTTCAGTGTTACGTAACTCTTAAAAATAGTTTTTGAACAAGTTCTTTATCAGTTTGGTTAGATATTTAGTACTCTAGAGACGCCACTTGTGTGTACTTTTTTCTACCAACAAATAATTTTGAATTTTGAAATTAAAATGACATAAGCAACACAAAAGACAATCAATCCTTTAAGTACTGGAATGGACCTGGCACCCATACGAGGCTGCCGTTACACACTATTAAACGCTTGTCAATAGATAATATTAATGCATTAAATTTAGTTCTGAAGCAGGTTTGTTATCAGTTTGGTTAATAGATTATAAAGTACTGTATAAATAGAACGCATTCAACCATTACTGCTGAGTCTACTATGGGTGCTTGAAGAGGTGTCTGCTTGATCTGTTGTTATTGTCAACTAACTTTATAAACAACTGAAAATGAGAAATTGTGGTAGTGTGAAGTGAATCATAGTCTGCTTTATAACGCTTGGGCTTTAAGGAAATAAGGGAAAAGGTAGAGTAAAATAGACTTTTTCTATTTATAGTAGTGATAATTCTGATCTGACACTTTCAATATTTGGCTCCGCTGTTCAGCAAGCTTCTGGGGCGATTAGAAAACTCCACACTAAAAAAACAGTTATTAAGAACTGTCTAAGATTCATCTATCTATACATATAATAAAGCTGTAGAGGATCGAAAGTCTGAAGTGAAGAAATAAAAAAAAACATGTTTGGAGATACTTCGAACTGAGCAGAACACATTCCAACAATTTCTAGAAAATTTGTCTGTTTATCTGTGTCTCTGTTTATTTAAACGCTCATCACGCAAAAATGGCTGAACGGATCATCATGATTTTTGGTATGTAAGTAGTGTGAGGTCTTAGGGGTGTCATAATAATAATAATAATAATCTCTTTATTTCAGATACAAGATCCATAAAAGTACAATTACATGAAACATAAACCATTATAATAAGTAACCTATATTTAAAATAACATATTTGTTTTAATTTAAACAACATATTAGATTAATGATTTCACCCAGTGTCTTTGGATGGGACAGTCATATTTATCAGCTATAGTTGTTAGAATGCTGTTGCTACCACCACGAACTCTACTTAGCAGAGAACTCATAGGTTACTTTTTATTGTGAAATAATGCGAGTGAATCCGCAGGCGCTCACTAGTACATTATGTGTATATATTTACATACATATATTATAAAGTATTCGAGAGATTTCGCTCGGTGAATAATATAAGTGGGGGGCTTAAATTGCCAGTTATTGTTCTAAATAAAAGGACCCCAGTCTTGTTGTTGGACCCACGGAACTCATTCCGTGAGACGCAGCGTCTGCAATGTCCGTCGGTTATTTCAGAGTGCGTTTGAAAACGTATGATTGCCGCATTCATCACCTTCCATTTAATCACCACACTTTGTAAAAAAAATATTTATCAAAAAGTGTATTTTGTTAGTTAAATTGGTTGAACGAATAAATTTAGGCGAAAGTTTTTCGTTAAGTTCGAAAGTTTAAGAAAAAATATTTAATTGTTTCGTTAAACTACTTATAGGTACTGAATAATGTCAAATGCACTAGCATCCATTCTGTAAATTGCCTAACAGTTATAAAAAGTCTGTAACTTGCTTACTATAAAACAATTAGAAATAAACAAATATCACGGCGATTTTCGTCAGTTCTAAAGTTCAATATCTTCAAATTCGAACCCGTACATGCAGATTGCTACGTAGGTTTTGTTGCTAAATAATGTTGTAGTGTCAATCCACATCACGCGAATGATATGAAATCGTGTTCAAACGCATTCCAACTTAGTTTAGTGAGAGGGAGGGAGTGATTCCGTCCACTCTCTCTACCATTCGTTTCAGACACGGCTCCACAGACGCACGTGGTTTACGTTTTACAAATTTTACCTTCAAATTAATACAGTACAAAGTTTAGTTTTGTAGTTGAGAAGAAATCATTTTAAAACATATTATAGTTAATTACTCAAGCATGAACCTTTAGCTGTGAAAAACATAATTTAAAACAACGTTAAAAAATATCTGGTTTAAAAACAATCGTAAAGTTAAACAGCCGTGGAAAATAAAGTATCGTGTTGAAGTAATGATGCATTAAATGTGTTTTTACGCGTGCAACTAAAGTTGTGAAGTGAAAGGATCAGTTTTCAGACAGTCTTCGTCCGGTAAAAAGGTATTTTATCTCTTTATGCTAGTGACGCCCCGCGATTTATCAGTAGTCTTCCAACATAATATCTAAGTAACTTATGTATTAACCTAACGTCTCTATGTTCATACTTCATTAATAACTAATCGGTCCAGCCTCTTTGACTATATGTAATAAACATGCACACGTAGAAACTTTTGAACACTAAGGTTCTACGTGGTGCCGTTTTATTCTTGTCAAGATCATCATCATCGGCGGTCTTTCATAAGTTACTGCTGGGTATAGGCCCTCTTTCATTGTGCTATCAGTTGATTATGTGCAGATGTCATTCAGGTTGGACCCTCGACTCTACCAATGTTGTGGACCCAACTCGCGTATTTTTTTGCCCATCTCTCGGCTACGAGTTTCTGGCACTCTATCTACTACATGCTAATGCCCTGTATTTGTCTCGCTTGCTCACCGCAAAATGCATCGGTGTGAGCGTGAGACCGCTTGTTCACGTCCGGTATTTGCCCCGGATGCCGATTAGGGGTGGGGTATGGTTCATGCGGTTTAAATTAGAAGGTTTTCGTGGCTGTGCCCGAGTTGTCATGGCATATAACGAATTCCGTTTCTCTATATCTCCATTCAAAAAGTCACGATGATCCGTCGCTTGGCTATGGCGTGAAAGAGAACAATAAAAAGCAACAAATAGTAAACTTCCTCTTAATTAGCACACCAGACACCAGTTCGGTGAAAAATCAAGAGAATCTGTTTCGCCGGTTTTGCATCCGTTAAAAAAACCGGACGTACATAAACAATAGCTCTGACGACCGTTTTTTCCTACCCAGACCGGACTCCATCACACAAACTTCCGATATTATTCCCTCGCTTCGCTCGCTCTATAAACACAAAACAAGACTTCCATGTTATTGGACGTAACACCGTCCTATCGTTATGACACCGTATTGTTTACGATCAGAGCGGATATAGATTGTAAATTATAGTGGCGTGGTATGGTATTTTCTCACGAGAACTGCAGTACGGTTTGTACAGTAGGCTTCTCGTGGCTAATACCGATTTGAGAATCCTATAAATTTTATGATTTGCCATAGGACTTTTGACTCTGTCCGTCCTTTGCCGCAGCAGCGGGGTATTTTTTGTATCAAATTAGTATAGAGAATTTAGGCTACAGAAAGTGACATAAGCTACCGAGAGTAATATAGGCTACTTTTTGTAAAAAAAAACGCTAACAAATCTACGAGTTTTCGCTAGTCATCGTTTAAGGTCAGTCATAGGTTTAAAGTCATATTTAAACAAAGGTAAAAGCTAAGTTAGAAACACAGATTCAACGCCGAATAAAAGAAAAAGTTTGAAAGTAGCAGATACAGTTTGATACAGATCGCGAGTTTAATTCGAAAGCAACCGCAATTGAAGTGAAAACAGTTTTTGTCTGCTTGACTCAATGTATGAGTCTTTGCAATGTTTAGAAAGGTTACAGTTACAGTTTTAGTACCGTCTTTTGCGAAGCCTTTTAATTATTGAAAGCACTGGTTATGTAGTCCACTTTAAAATGTACCAACCAGCAATACTAATAAGACGTTTCTAAAAAAAGAAATAATAACATGTCTCGTTTAACGAGGCCTTTACCTACAGTGTTTGCATCAAAGACGAAAACTTAACACTCCCAGATTGACAAGATTTCTGTAGAAATCGGAGACCAGACTGTTGCTTTGCCACACAAAATCTATCACTTGGGGCCTTGGAGGCAAATCTATTGTTCCAGTTCAACCGAAATTCAATTACTTTGCTTTTCTACCGAAGTTTATAGTCTGTTTGTAATAATAAAATAAAATAAATAAATAAATAAAAATAGCCTTTATTTCCCTTTTAAACGTATAGTTGTTCACACTACAATATTTTGATTTGATTCATGAAATTATTATATAAATGTCTAGTATTATTGTAGGTAATGTCAAAATGGATATATGTACTTAAATGTAATGTCAATGTCTGGTTATTGAATTAAAATGTTATTTATTTATTTAAGGGATCGTCCAACTTTGGACTGTTTGTAATAGAGGTGTATAATGGAGTCCTGCTACTGCCATAAACTAATACTACATACTATCCCACCGTCCATTGTTCCAGACGCAGCGATGGAGCAGCACGCGAACCACATGGGCGGGCACGACTTCAACCCGGCGCACCACTCCGCGCACCACATGCCGCCTCTCAACTTGTCAGACTATGGACAAGTGAGTGTCAATTACCTGTTTTTATTTTTTTAAGGGACTGTGCAGCTGGTTGCCAAATACTACCATTGCTGCGTCACCGGACGATAAACAATACCTGTACAAATACATGCTGCATACATACTCACACTCCTCCTCCTCGCGTCGTGTTCCGCATTACTGAGGGTCTTGACCCCGCCTGAACCTTCCACGAAAGACGCAAGTTTTCCAATTTTATGGTCGTCTAATAGAATTCCGCAAGATGGTGTTTCCGTCTCCGTTAAGCGAGTTCAAATCCACACGTAACTTGACCCTCAAACGAATTAAAACGGCCACCGTGTATCACAAAATCAGAATGTTTTTATTTGAAAAGCAATGGCCAATCATAGTAGACTGTGAAACTTCCATGATTGGTGGATCACTGCTTATGCTTACTATATGCTATATGTCCGTTTAGATGCCATTTCCTTATAGGCGTATTCAAACTTTTCGAATTGGTGGAACACCCAGCTGATGTAAGATTTCATTATTTATTCCGCGTTCGAGGCCCGCATAGCATACCTCATATAATTGACCAGATACAATTTGCAATTACAGCATACTTATGTCGAGTCTGGTTGATTTTCATGTAGTGTATGTACATGTGTAGGTATGTATTTACGAAAGAAACGAACGCACGCAATTTGCTAGAGACTGAGACGATTTAACCGCGGGTAATGGTTTACCATAGGTAATGAGGGGTTTAACGTACTTTGATGAACAGCCGATCATAGTTACTACTTCTTGCTCTTGCCTCGAGATCTTCGCCCATGTAAATATAGAGATTGTAGAGATAGAAATTTGGACTCTTCGTGAGATCGGTTTTTTTGACAGCGCTATCCATGATCTCGTCATGGTCATCGTCATCTCATGATAATCAACACTTCACGTAGTTGCGCTTTATTTATTTTAAAACCCTATATATTAGGTGTATGGCTTAGGTAAGAGTAAGTGAGTGTTGTTCAGCGGTTCCAGTTTCTACTTTTCATCTAGGCACACCCTGGTTCGAATCCGGCCCTATACCAATAGCTTGTGTTTTCAAGTTAAGTGTGGATTTGCACTCGCTTAACGGTGAAGGAAAACATCGTGATGAAACCGACATGTTTGAGGATCACAAAATCAGAGGTCATGTGTCTTCCATGGAAGGACCTGGGCGCCTACCACGATGTATCTGGACAAGAAAACCCCCCTAACAAATTAATTCTGCGGGGGAATCACGACCCTCAGTCATGAGGAAATACAACTCAAAGAGTATTTTTATTAATAAACGCGGTATCATTTGGACTGCGAAAGTAATTATTGTGTGATGATATGCTAGGAATTTTAATATCGGGCGGCGTGGAGGCTTCTATTTATTGTTTATTAGTCCTTATCACACTACACACATAAACTATGTTTGGACTCAGCACACACTTACACCTGCCTGCCTACATACGTAGTTGATAAAACAAATTATGTTAGCAGTTTATCGATTCACGCTTGAGTGGGTAAAGTTATCTTTTCCATTGATGCGTTAAAAACGTTATTTACATTGTCTGATGTAAGAGATTCAATGCCTCAATCTGCCGGGACAAAGTCCCCGTTTCGTGGCGACCAACGGCAGTACAACAACTGCCGCAGAGCGCCACCGAGCGGGGACATATGGCTCAGGAGCGGTTAAAATATTGGGGTTTTAACAGCTTACATCAATCTGAGCCTGGGGCGGTCGACAGGAAAAGTGGCCTTTGCTGTCGATAAATAAGGAGTGGAAGAAGAAGGCCTAAAAGGTCCTATGTCACTAGCAAGAGTGGCTTCGGCGAGTACCCGGAGCCCTACTCTTTCTTCTTTTTTAATGAGGCTGGCCACCGGAGGGATTTTAGTGGGTAAAACATCCCACATAACCCGACTACACCCCATTTGTGGTCGGGTATCTGCTAAAGATTTCCCCCTCGAAACAAAAAAAAAGGAGTATAGCGTTCCATTATGTAACATTTTAACAACTGTATTTACCTATATTCCGCAATAATTAATAAGTAATTTGAATTTGAAATCAACCATTGAAGGGAGACTTTAGTACGTTATTAGCAAAAGGGAAATTCACGAAAAAAGAATCGATTCGCCTTACATTTAGTCAGCGGGTCATGAACTTTTTGTATGGAACAGGTTTTTTTTTATCTGGAGCCTGGACAATGGATCTGGAAGAAATCAAAGGCTTCCTCATACTAGTATTATATCTAACCCAGGGCCAATATATAAAAAAAAGTTCAGAAAAATTAAGAACTTCCTCTTGTGATAACGATTAAAAACTTTATTATATAGGTAATAATATATCATACTCGTATTATATCTAAGTAATGCGTTGGAAAGTCGTCATAAATTTCGTTAATTAAGCAATAATGCAATGTATTGAAATATTTTTTATTAATAAAACTAGTAGACGCTCGCGTTTTCGCTCGCATTATTTCGGGATATAAAGTAGCCTTTGACACTCCTAAGACCTCTTACTACCTACATACAAAAATCATGATGATCTGTTCAGCCGTTTTTGCGTGATGAGCGTTTAAATAAACATACCTATAAAAAATCTAAAAATTTTGGGAACATGTTCTGTTATCAATTCGAAGTATCATACTATGTTCAGACTTTTGACCCTCTCCAGCCTTATTGTATGTATAGATTAGAATATAATTGCGTTGAATACAAATTCAGGTTTTACTACAATATTATCTTATCATGTGTGGGTGTGGGAAATGGTCTAACCACCAAATTACAAATTTATTTACCCTTCAGGTTATATGGTCAACCGTGTCATACGGCCGACCAGTCAGTCACCCTAATACATACCATATTAGTAAATACGCAGGTTCGAATCCTGCCGGTCGTGATTATTTTCGCTCATTTTCCAATAAAAGTTTAATTTATATTAGTACATATTAATATGTGGTTGTTTTGTTACTAATAATTAAAATACGGGGGTCTTCAAATCTATACTAGTTAACTAGCTTCTATTTTTACTTGTACATATGTACCTTCTAGGTAAGCGTCTTACATCCTCGACTGTAGCTATGCTTAACATTGAGAGAACTGAAATTAAAACACGAATCTAAATTAGGTTGATGCAAATACATACGCTTCAAGAAAATAAAATGAATATAAATATGTATGTAAAATATGAAGTAAGTGTGATGACATATTCAAACAAAATAGTTATTGGCACTTATTAGTCTGGTTCTTAAATTCGTATAGTTACTTACATGTAATTTATTTCATCATGAACCGCCCGTAGCGCAGCTAGCGGAGGCAATCGCATGCGAGTAACGATGTTAAGCAAAGGTTGACGCGGTCAGTACGCGGATGTGTGACCGAAAAGTGGCATTCCATTTTGGGCGCTTCCTGGGTCGGCTAACACGTTATACAGTAGGTCCCGGCTGTTAGTCTAGTACGGCAGTCGTTAAACCATGTCAGAGACCTTAGGGTGGTTTGAAAACTCTCGACACCAGAGTTGGCCATTGTCATTCGATATGAAGAAAATTTCATCATTTATTATGTGTACAAGAATACTTCATGACTATACTATATTTATATTATTTATTTGATAACTGGAGTTACTGTGTTAGTATGTTGCTAATGCACACCTAGATGATGTCACGGGAGATATCAGGATAATATTCTTACCTTATTATTCACGTTACTTACAGCAATAGGCATACAAAGTAACAAGCGAAAATAGATTTTATTCTGCGAGCAAAAGTATAATTATAACTTATTATCATGCCATTGTGTAAAATAATAATTGTATAAAAGCAATAATGCTAATAGCTAGTGTAGCTCAACGGTTCCAGTGTCTTTTTCTCATCTAGACGCACCCTGGTTCGAATCCGGCCCTACACCAATGACTTGTATTTTCAAGTGCAGTGTGGATTTTCACTCGCTTAACGGTGAAGGAAAACATTGTGAGGAAACCGACATGTTTGAGGACCACAATATCCGAGGACATGTGTCTTCCGTGGAAGGACCTGGGCGATCACCACGATGTATCTGCCCAAGAGAACTCCCCTAACGACTAATTCTGTGGGGGAGTCACGACCCTCAGTCATGAAGAAATACGACTCAAGAGAGAGAGAGATCCCTTCACGCTGCAGTAGATCATGTTTTTAAGCGACTTCATAATAAGGAGGAGGTGCTCCAAGGTCCTCCTTTTATTATAATAGAAGGAAGAGGTACTCTGTTGGTACAGAATTACAGGGTAATTACATTTGCACAATAGTTGTTTATGTGCTCGTATGTGTTTGGTTATGTATTATTTATCTAACTGTAAAACAATAAAATTGAGCTAAAACTCTACAACTACATCGTTCCGTGCACCAATAACTGCGTGTCAATGACATGTCACTTGTTTCAATTGCTTCAAGCAGTCGTTAAATAAGTGGCATTGTTACTATTACACCTACCTACATTGTTACTATTACACCTACCTACATTGTTTCTATACAAGATTATATTTTTCACAATTGTTAATGTATGCATTTTAAAAATGTATAATTTCTTGTGTTGAGTCTGGTTGTTTGTATGTATAATAAGTATGTATTTACAAAATAAAAGTATATAAGTATTATATCCGTTATCTAGTACCCACGACACAAGCGTTTGCTTAGTGTGGGGCTAGATGGCGCTGTGTGCAATGTCCCGAAATATTTATTATTATTATTATTATGTCAGCAGCCCCCATTGCGGTTCAAAAACTAACACGAGAATTAGCCGGTGAGAGTGACGAAATCTAGCGTTGAGTGAATCGCCTAGGTGGCTCCTTCTTTTTACAAGCAATGGGTTTGCATTTGACCATAATTCCCCAGATGGTAAGCAGTCATTACGGTCTAGGATGGAGCGTGCTTACCCACTAAGAACCGGTTCACTCTCGCTTTGAAGATCGCTAGATTATATTCCTGACATTATGTATATAATTTAGTGTTCTCCGATTGATGAAAGTTCCCACTTTTTTTAACGCTTACGCCGTAATATGATTGTAGTACTCTTATTTTGGAAAGATATGAAATTGCGATTATCACAAAGTTCCAGCTATGACTCCGATGTTATATTATGTTCATAATTCAAAGTATATTTTTTTATTTCTCTAACATTGTGGTTCCTATATTGTATCCGCTTCAACAATGTCTCTCCCATGGTAACGTAAGATTACTACATCATTGTACAACCATTCTCAGCAACACGACATATTTGCTCCACATAAATTACGCCTGTAGCCTTGACTCAGACAGATCACGAGTTTGAAAGTATTTTCGAAAAGACAACGGGCACAAACACACAGATTATTTTTTTAACTAAAATAGGGTCATAATCAGGCGAATTATATTTGGTCAAGTGCAAACCCAATGCATGTAAAAAAAGTTTTAGAATAGTGCAAACTGGGCGGTTACTTTTTAGGGGTATCCTACTTGGATTGATTGTCCCTGCAATATGAATACTATGACATAGAAGATTTCCATTTTAGCGTAGCATATCGTCTAAATATATAAAACTCAAAGGTGACTGACTGATATAGTCATCTATCAACGCACAGCCCAAACCACTGGACGGATCGAGATGAAATTTGGCAAGAAGGTAGATATTATGGCGTAGGCATTCGCTAAGAAAGGATTTTTGGAAATGCCACTTTTAGAGAAATGTAATAGGGAATACAAGATTTACGTGGTTTTACTTGATTTTTAATTTTAAGTTTTTTAATTCGAGCGAAGCCGCGAACACCCAGTGATCCATATAATCGCCCATACATCTTTTCTTAACTTCAACTGCGTACAAATATGAGGTCAGCTGATCTAGGTGCGTTGTGGACCTTGGAAAGAATGAAATTATTGCTTACAACAAGTTCTCACAGATTGTTAAAGTATGTAGCATAATTAATCTCATTCTGATTTCGACCTCAAAGATATGTATCGAAATTTCGACACAATTTTTACGCTCATACAAGACTGTGACATTGGTTAATTTAATACTATATTAGTTAGTACATATAGTTCTTTATCTACTAAAATATAGATTGTTGTATTTAAAAGGATAATGTACTATTGGCTACACGCGGTTTTTCTTAATTTTTTTGTTTTTTTTTTTAAGTATGTATTCATTTTGCATAAATATTGACCTTATCAAAAATCACATTGATTCGTATCTACGTTGTGTCATAAAAGATAGAATCAGAAAAATATATTGCTAAAATTTTGAATAGTAAAATGCAAATTACACAGAAGCTTAACAAAAGTGACTTAAAATATGTCATGTAGCGCGCATATCAAATGTTGGCCCTCGCCCCGCCCCCGCTAAGGAAGGCACGCGGCGCTCCGAAAGAATAAAGCATCAGAAACATTAATAGTTGCACGGAAACTCCTGAGCGCGCCGCCTGCGCTCTCCGCGGCTCGAAAATAATGTATCGTGACGCTTCCGAAAATAAATAATTTGTAGTGGGACCCAGTGACTTTTCTTTTATCATGGACATCCCCGCTATAATGGCGCCTAACGTGAAGCAGAACTCTAAATATCAGTGTTAAAATTATTCGCGAAAGTGAGCGCGTGTAGGTATGTTGCGTATTTTACCGCAGTGAACTGTGATGTGTACTTACTATGTGTGTGTGAGTATATGGGCAAACGCACGTGGCGCAATACAAAACTTCGAGAAGTATATTTGTTAATAGACCCGTGTATCGGAAGGCGCCACGCTAGTACCTATACCGCTCCTTCGTTAGTCGTTCGTTCGTTCATACATTCACTCAAAATTCTCGGAAATCGAGATAGTGTTGTGTGAACTGTGAACTCAGTCGAATGTTGTCCGTGCAGTTTTAGAGTAAACGATAATATTCTCTCGCCGCGTAATTACGTTGAAGTACCTGTGTATATTGGTGTTGAACTCTCAGCGTAATAATATCGGTAGTAAACACGTAGGTATTGGGGACCTATTGTTTCGTGTTTATATGAGAATAAAGTCGGTTGTCTTTTGTCTAGTTGGACAGTGTTAGTGCGTACCAAGTGAACCTGGATGAACACGTAGGTATCCTAGACTGTGATTGGGACCTATTGTTTCGTGTTTTATGTGACTATACAGTGTTTTATTTTGGTTTTCTATGCACATTGGTACCTATGTCGTTAGGTTACCTAGACTTTTTATGAACCCAGTTTACGCGTGTGTGTGTAGAAAGTAAACGAACGTTTCGTTTTCGTTATACCTATGATGGACTGTGATTGCTATTTATTAGACGTTTATACCTATTATGAACGGTGAATGTTAGTTAAACTCCCGTGTAAGAGTTAACCAACGTTTAGGTATATCGTGTACTGTGTTTGTGGACTTTTGCGGACAATGGTGTTAACGCGTGCCGGTGCCTCGTCCGAGGACTCGCCGCCGCCGCCCGCGCCGGTTGTTCTGGACGGCCTGGAGGCCGAACCACCGCGCGAGTATCGTGTGCACCAGGTGACGCTGGGACTTGGTCCGAGCGTTGGCTGTGATGATGTCACGGCTGCGCCTGTGGCCGCGCCGGCCCTAGCGGCCGAGGCGTGCGCTGCGCCGCCGCCGCCTCCTGCACCTGCGTCGGCTGGCGCCCCCGTCCCGGCGGGCGCGGCCGCCGCTCCTAACATCGTGTTAAGCGCCGAACAACTTATGCTTCTACTAAATCAGCTAAGTCACGGACCACAAGGTACGAACATGCCTTCTAATAACTTATTGAAATGCACCGCTCGATTTAGTGGTGACAAATCGTCCGATGTAATGGCATTTTTGGACGCCGTACAAACCTATAAGGAATGCGCTGCCGTCAGTGATGACGTTGCCCTCCGGGGGCTCTCCATGCTGCTTACGGATATGGCAGCAACGTGGTGGCAAGGAGTTAAAGCTACCACGGCCACCTGGAAGGACGCAGTCGAAGCGTTGAAGAACACTTTTGGACCCCGACTGCCACCGCATCTCATCTATAGGAAAATATTTGAACGTGAGCAGGGTCAGCACGAGGCCACTGACCTTTTTATATGCCACGTGCGTGCCCTGTATGCCCAGCTTCCTCCGTCGTCGTTGTCACAAGCGACCCAGCTGGATATGCTGTACGGATTGCTGCATCTTCGAATTAGAGAGAAAATTCCGCGCTCGTCTTTCGATACTTTTGACGAACTGATACGGAGCGCCCGGCGAGTTGAGGATCTTCTGAGCGAAAGTAGTCAACCTATTAACTCGCCGTCGTCTTCGTCGTCTAATGATGCTGCCAGATCCAGCGTGACACGCGCTCTTAAGTCACGACCTCAATGCAGTTATTGTAAACAGTTTGGTCATTTGAAGGACGCCTGTAGACGGCTGAAGGAAAAGAAACCTGCAGAAAACAATGATGTTACCCAGTCGGAGAATCGTCCTAGTATCACGTGCTTTGGATGCGGAGCACCAGGTGTTATACGGTCTAAATGTGAAACGTGTAAAAAAGCGAAAAGTGACGCGGTAAAAGTGGCCTTTCAGGCAGTTTCCGTAACGTCTATGATCAGCGATGATCTCGACTCGCGACCTAGGCCGATTATTGAAGTGCGTATCTGTGATTCTGTAGGCAATTTATTGCTAGATTGTGGCGCTAAGCATTGTGTAGGTAGTAAAAGCCTTCGTGAACACTTAGTTAATAATGGTCATGTCTTCTCACAAAAGTTTGTGAAATTGAAATATGCTGATGGGCGAGTGTGCTTCCAAAATGTTGACGTAGCACGGGTCAAAATTGTCGTGCGAGGGTTAACGTTTGTCGTTAAATTCATAATGCTCCCGGATGCAACCGAGAGTCTGTTAGGTATGAATTTCATTCGTGCAGCTGGTGTGGTACTTGACTTTGATGTTGGGGTATGGTACATGCGACATGATAGGACACCTCAACCTATGCGTTATGAAGCTATGGACGTTCAAGCTCTGACCTGCGCTTCGGTGGAGCTTAGGGAAGATGAAGGCACTCATCTTAATGTCGAGGATCGTGAGCGATTATCCCAAGTCCTGAATGTCAACGAGGACATTTTTGCTGCAGGAGGGGAACCGACAGAATTTGCAGTGCATCGTATTGACACCGGAGACGCTACACCTATAGCTAGTCCACCATATCGCTGTTCTCCTGCGAAGAAGGAAATTATTCGAAAGGAGTTAGATAAGATGCTCGAAGAAGGAGTTATTGAAGAAGCTGAATCTGAGTGGGCAGCTCCAGTAGTACTAGTACCTAAGAGGAATGGAGAGGTTCGTTTCTGTGTGGATTACAGAAAATTAAATAAAGTGACTAAAACTGATCGTTATCCGATTCCTGTCATTGATGAGCTGTTGAAGAGTACACGGCCGAATGCTGTAATGTCTACGATTGACCTAAAATCGGGGTACTGGCAGACGATGGTAGTGCCAGAGGACCGACACAAGACAGCGTTCACTACGCCGTTCGGAAACTTCCAATTTTGCCGTATGCCGTTCGGTTTGAAGAATGCGCCGGCTACGTTCCAACGGTTAATGGATAGGATGAGATCAGGACTCAAGGACATCTGTGTTCTTACTTATCTGGATGATATTTTGGTGATCTCGGAAGACCTGGATCACCACCTGGAAGACCTAAAACAGGTCTTTGATCGTCTTCGCTTGTTTAAGTTGTATGCTAACAGGGAAAAATGTGTGTTTGCAAGAGAGAAGGTAACGTATCTGGGACACGTCATTTCAGCCCAAGGAATTGAACCGGACCCTTCAAAGGTAGAAGCTGTGATGAGTATGAAGCCACCTACCAATTTGAAGGAGCTGAAAACTTTTCTCCAGACTTGCTCATGGTTTCGCAAGTTCATCATGCAATTTTCAGAGATCGCACGGCCCTTGACTGATTTAACGAAGAAGGACAGACGCTGGCAGTGGGGGGAGGAGCAGAACATCGCGTTTGAAGAACTCAAGAAGCGACTCTCCTCCAGCTCGATTCTGCGCCAGCCAGATTTCGACGAACCTTTTATATTTCGAACTGATGCCAGTTCGTACGCACTAGGAGCCGTACTTCTACAAGGTTCGTGTCCGACAGAGGAGAGACCAATTGTGTACGCTAGCCGACTGCTTAACTCGGCTGAGCGCAATTATCATACTACCGAGCGAGAAGCTCTAGCGGTTGTTTGGGCTTTAGATAAGTTTCGTGACTATGTAGAAGGAGCCCAAGTCTTAGTGGCAACCGACCATCAGCCTTTGAAGTGGCTGCTGACTCTAAAGACACCGAGTGGAAGATTAGCACGTTGGGCTATGAAGCTACAAGCGCATAATTTGAATGTCGAGTATACTCCGGGACGAGTTAATCTGGTTGCTGATACGCTGAGCCGCCCCGTCACTGAAGAAGTAGAGGAGCCGGCTACCGAACTTTGTCCGGTTGTAGTAGACTTACCACATCGTAGCCCATTGGATATCCGTAGTGCTCAGCTTGCTGATCCGGAAGTCAGCAAGATCATCTCCGACTTTGAAGACCAGACCAGTACAGTAGACCGATGGTCTGATAGAGGTTATTACATGTCACAAGGAGTCTTATATAGATGTGACCAAGATAATGAATCTGAGGAACCTCAACTAGTTGTACCAGAATCTCTTCGCGAAGATCTCATGAAGCAAATTCATGATGCGCCGACTGCTGGTCATCTAGGTTTGGAGAGGACACTAAAGAAGATAAAAGAACGTTACTTCTTTAAAAATATGAGGACTTATGTAGCCCAGTATTTAAAAGCATGTGATGCATGTCAGAAATACAAACCAACTAACATGAAACCGGCAGGACTACTCCAGACACCGATAATGAATCAGCGATTTGAAGTGTTGGCCATGGACCTTTTTGGCCCATTACCTGAAGGCGACAACGCAGAGAAGTGGATTCTTCTTGTTGAAGACACTGCCAGTCGTTGGGTAGAGCTGTTTGCGCTTCAGGATACCACAGCGGAGACCTGTGCCAAGGTTCTTGTCGAAGAGGTTTTCTTGCGTTACGGCTTGCCTCGTCGTATCATTTCGGATAATGGTACGCAGTTTGTTTCGGCAGTAATGCAAAAAGTAATGTATGTCATGGGGGTAGAACAAGCCCTTACTCCAGTTTACCACCCGGAAGCTAATCCCGCTGAGCGGAAGAATCGCGAATTAAAACAACTTCTGGCGATATTGGTAGGTTCTGAGCATCGTAATTGGCCGAAGGTTCTACCTACAGTAAGATTTTCATTGAATAATGCAATCAACATGACCACGGGTCATTCTGCGTCGTATTTGACGTTTGCCCGCGAAATGCGTACTCCTCTAGATGTCAACAATGACATTCGGGCAATAGTTTCACAAGAAAATTTTGTGCCACAAATTACGCCGTATCTGAACGAGTTTGGGCGTATTCTCGTTGATGTCAAACGCCATATCGAAGACCACCAAGATAGAAGGAAGGCGGATGGAGATCAGCGGCGTAGAGACTTTGTACCATACAACGTTGGGGATTTGGTACTGGTGGATACACACTTGCACAGTAATGCAGCCAAAGGATTCACCAAGAAGTTCGCGCCAAAGCGAGAGGGGCCCTATCAAGTTGCTAGGGTCATTTCTCCCACGTCTTTTGAGGTTGTCGATTCAACTGGGGACATCCGAGGGAAGTACCATGCCAGCGCCCTAACTCCTTACATTGGAGATGTTGTTACTATCAGACATCCTCGCCGTCGTGGACGTCCAGCCAAGTCACAGTCGGGTCGATCATGTGACTTGGAGGGGGAGGTTGTAGCGCGCATATCAAATGTTGGCCCTCGCCCCGCCCCCGCTAAGGAAGGCACGCGGCGCTCCGAAAGAATAAAGCATCAGAAACATTAATAGTTGCACGGAAACTCCTGAGCGCGCCGCCTGCGCTCTCCGCGGCTCGAAAATAATGTATCGTGACGCTTCCGAAAATAAATAATTTGTAGTGGGACCCAGTGACTTTTCTTTTATCATGGACATCCCCGCTATAGTCAACAAATTACAGTAATGTAATGTATCGTCAATTTGGATTGAAACATTGTATAGTACAAGATTAAAACAGTTTTAAAGAGAAACGGACAAACGCTTTCGCTTTTACAAATCTATGGTATTTTGCACACGAGTCCATTTGAAATGACGTAATTGTGACGCAAAAATGGTAACAATACCACTTACGATCATATTTCATAATGATAGGTTTGACCTGGAAATCTGTGCAAAGCATAGAAAAGCATTATTGAAAACTGTGCTTTAAAACGTATGAATATGGGGCTGTTTATCGTGAGATTATTTATTTATTTACTCGATGTAGCACACAAAACAGAAAATGTCCTTAAATTAATTTAATGTAAATTATTTATCTCTAGAGCCGATACTACAGCATCTGAAACTGAAATCACAAACAGCAGTAACCCTCATTGCTATCGTCCTTCAATGTAAGAATGTAAAAATCTTATTGTTTTATTTACTTTTATAAACGCAGAATAGACGTTACTCGAGAGCCGCACCACTGTAATTAAAAGTGTGGTAACTAATTTTAAATAATAAAAACTACTTTCACTCAGAGTAACAATGCTATAGATATTTTAACTTATTACTTATCTATTTATGACTAAAGGTTATTTTAATTACGAAAATAAGTTTAAAAGTTGAACTACAAGGAAGTATCAATGGTGAGGCACGCGCAAAGTAAATTTTATAATTCCGATGATATCAAGCAGAGTTATCTTGTATACCATTGATTGGTTAAGTAACGGTACTTTCAGTATCGATCGACATAGAATTAATGGACAGGCCCAAGTGTGCGGAGTACCTACTCTCAGTTTCAATCAAACTAGAAGTGCCTTTCACTCGCATGTTTCCTTTCAAACCCGTTTATCGTCTCGCATATCAGGTTTTTTTATTGAACTTAAATCTAACAAGTTTATAGCTTACAACTTTGATGATTGAAGGATTTTATAGTTAATACATTTAAATTAAGAAAAGTGTAGACGTCATTGGAATTACTGAGCATAACATGATCAGTAGTGACACAGGGTTCCTTAATGTACCTAATTTTACGTTAGCATCTAGCAGTTGTCGTAAATCACGCCATGGTGGTGCTTGCATTCTTATACATAAGAGCTATCAGTTTAGAGAAATTAGTAAGAAAAAAGAATTTAGTGTGGAAAAAATTGTGGAGTGTTGCGCAGTAGAACTATATGAGCATAATGTATTTTTTGTTTGTGTATACAGAGCACCAAAGAAGGATAAATCTTCTTATAAAATATTTTTCAGCTATCTTGAAAATTTACTCAACCATACTTGTTCAAAAAGAAAAAAAATAGTGATATGTGGTGATTTTAATATCAACGTACTAGAAGATAGTGAGATTACTAAAAGTTTTCAGAACGTTTTAAAAAGTTACAATCTAAAATTATCTCTATACGAACCAACGAGACCAGCTAGTGGTAAATGTCTTGATAATTTCCTGCACAATACGAGAGGATCCTCGTGTGAGTCATTACAACTAGTTTTATCAGACCATAAAGCTCAATATTTTACCTGTCCCGTAAAGGAGTACTTTCCAGTTCGATACTGGTACTCATATAGGCGTGATTATAGCACAGAAAATTTAGGGAATGCCTAGGTAGCCTAACATTTCAAGAAATTTATGATAGTAGTTGCCCAAATTTAGCTTTTAATTATTTTCACGACACTTTCAAATTATTTTATGACCTTTGTTTTCCTTTGACTAGACGCAAAAACATTATACATAAGAAAGCTGCATGGGTATCAAAAGGCATAAGAATATGTTCAACAAAAAAACGAATGATGTTATGGAAATATAGACGATTTCCCAGTGCTGAGAATAGAATAGCATTTAAAAATTACTCAAAGAGGTTCAAACATATTATAATTTGAATTGAATTTTTGAATTTGACACAGAAGTCTAGAAATAATTTTACGATTAAAACTGCAAAGAATAAAACTAAGGCAACCTGGAATATAATTAACAGGAACACAAATATAAAACCTCACATAAAGTATATACTGATCCAAAGGACATAGCGCAGGCTTTAAATGACTTTTACATAAATCAGACAAATCAAAACAATATAAGCAAAAACAACACTAAATTGACAGCCATAAATAGACCTAACTCTATGTTTATACCACATTCCACATCTAACGATATTCTGAAAATCATCATGTCTCTAAAAAATACTCAGAGTACAGGATATGATGATATATCGACAAACGTAATCAAGCATGTCTCGTTAATAATATCTCCACTTCTTAGTCATATAAATAACTTATGTATTGACCAGGGTGTTTTCCCGGATAAATTAAAGTTGACAGTGGTGAAGCCATTATATAAAAAGGAAGACAGAGAAAACATAAGTAACTACAGACCTGTGGCTCTAGTCCCAGTATTTTCGAAGGTATTTGAGAAATATATTCACTCCAGTATCTACAATTACTTAGAAAAATACAATATATTAATTGACGAACAGCTCGGTTTCAGGAAAAACAAATCAATTAATCTTGCTATAATATATAGATTTTTAGAACAGATTATATCAGGGTGTGAAAAGAGGGTATCTGTGGTTGCTTTGTTTATGGATTTGACTAAAGCTTTCGATTTTGTGGACCATAAAATTTTAATAAACAAACTAGAGACTTACGGTATTAGAGGTAACGTCTTAGCTCTCATAGAGTCCTATCTTAGTGACCGATTTCAAAGAACACAAATAATTCAAGTTTGTCCTAAATCTAAGACAGAAATGAAGTATACTTCTGATGACAGTAAAGTTAAATGTGGTGTACCGCAAGGAAGCGTATTGGGACCATTACTTTTTATCTTGTACATAAATGACATGCCAAGCGCTATAAAACAACCTATGGTACTATTCGTTGACGATAGTACGGGTATATTTGTAGGAAATAAAAATGAACGTCCTGAAGAGGAAATAAACTTAGCTTTAAATAAAATTATAGAGTGGTTGACATGTAACAATTTATTGATTAACTTGACTAAAACAAATATCATGACATTTTATAAATACAGAAAATTGACATAAAAAATTAGTTATAAGGATATTGACATAGAAGAGACTGCTGTAACGAAGTTCCTAGGGCTGTATGTAGATTGTGAATTAAAATGGAATAAGCAAGCCGAAACATTATGCTCCAAACTGAGCAGATTCGCCTATGCATTGTCCAGGTTATCTAAGGTGGTGAACCAACAAGCTGTGCTTACGTCTTATCATGCGTTCGTGACGTCAACCCTACGGTACGGGGTAATATTTTGGGGGAATTGTACGAAAAGGGAGACTATTTTTCGTGCACAGAAAAAATGTATGAGGTCAGTATGTCATTTAAGACCAATGGATTCCTGTAAACCATACTTTTCAAAATTAAAAATATTACCATTCCCATGTCTGTATATATTTGAAACTGCAATTTTTGTACGTAGAAACATACACATGTTTGTTCTAGCAAAGGGTAAGAGACTGAAAAGCAAGATTTGTATCCCACGGCATAAAACGGCTCTGTTTAGGAAAAGTGTCTTAGGTATGGGACCTACAATCTATAATCACCTTCCAAAGTCGATTCGCGAATATGTAAATTTGACTGTATTTAGAAGAAAATTGTTTGATTTTTTAATATCTAAATGTTATTATAGTGTGAAATTATATTTAAATGATAAGATAACTAATATGTGACAAAAATTTAATTTATATAACTTTGACATTTCTTAAATTTTCTCTTTACAAATAATCATTAACATTGAATTAAGTTTTTTATACCTATTATGTCTAATTTGCACACCAGTAATGGTTGAGATGTATGGTTCTAATGTTTGATATTTTATCACCTACCATCATGTAAAATACTACATCTGGCAAATAAATAAATCTTTATCTTTTTTATCTTTATCTTTTCATTTTTGAGGGAAATATATCATCAAAGCCTGTCCCTTCACTCTTCTGTGTCAATGACTTGCAAACTAAAACGCCCGCTATGCTCCAGTTTGAGGAACAAAAAACTTAGGCATCATAATGCCACCGAACAAATAATATAATTAAAGCTCCGCGTATAACGAGCTCATTATTTTTCTTGTTTGGCTTTGAATCATCTCAAGTCATTGACCACGGACACAAAGCTGCTGTCTGAAATCAGCATACAGGGTTATAAGGTACTTATATTTAAAGCTAGCTACGCTCACACTTAAGCGAGTCTGGCTCAGCGGTTCCAGTGTCTACTTTTCACCCAGACGCACCCTGGTTCGAATCTGGCCCAACACCAATGACTTGTATTTTCGAGTTAAGTGTGGATTTGCACTCGCTTAACGGTGAAGGAAAACATCGTGAGGAAACCGACATGTTTGAGGACCACAATATCCGAGGACATGTGTCTTTCGTGGAAGGACTTGGGCGCCCACCACGATGTATCTGCACAAGAGAAGTCCCCTAACGATTTAATTGTAACTACGGGGGAGTCATGACTCTCAGTTGTGGGGAAGTAAGACTCTAGAGAGACGCTCACACTTCACTACAATCCGCTTGATATTAAGCGACATTACTTTGTACGATCTAGCTCTGCAATCCCCTTATTTGGTTTAAATTAATAAAAGTATTTTTTAAATAATGTCCTTTCAGATTCAGTTATTTATTCATAACAAACAGCAGTTACGTTTTAAAAAAAACAATCTCATATTTAGTCATATTTAAAGCTTATAAAACAACGTATTACATTAATTAATTTAAATTAATCCACAATTTCTTCCAGCCCCCATCAATAATGGACACGGTGGCGAGCAACATGGCGGACGCCGGCGCGCACGATCACAGCGCGCACGCAGCGCACGACGCGCACGCTGCGCACGCACACGCCGGCCACCAGATGATGGGCGGCGCCGACCACAGCATGATGGACCATGGCATGTCCATGACGGTGAGTGCCAATACTCAAGTTAGTAGCTAAGTTAATTATGGTGTCGCAAGTTTTCAAATCGCCGTAGGAGCAAAGCTTCTGTCTTGACTTTAATAACTGCGATATTTTCCCATACCTATAAGTTTAACGTGTAATCAGCAGAGTGATTTAAAAAAAATAATTTCGAAACGTTTTCGCCCGGAAACGATACGCCATAGACATCAAAACTGACTTGACTGATTTTAACCAATAACAGTCATCCAACAATCATAAAAGTTACAAGGAGTTCTACGATTGGCGTGTCGTTTCCGAGCGGAAATGTTCCGAATTTGTGAAACACGCTGCTGACCTTACTGGTCACCCTTCCAAGAACTGGTCACACCGACATTTCCCAACTAAAGTACTCTCACTCTGATATTTATTTGGCTACAATTGAAGACTGCTACCACCTTAGAAATTTGTAGAGACTTAAACGAAACTCGTGCTAGTGTCATCCGCGCTCAGTTATCATACGCGGGCTAAAAAGCTCATAATATATAGGAGGCACGTGAGTAAAAAGTCACGCTGTCTCGTCACAGACAGTTTGCCTTCGGTCGGGACAAAAATAGTGCACGCGTGAAAATTGAGGCGTTTTGAGAATACATACCTACTGACAGAGTGACCTTCGTAGTATTGATCAATAGTTTAAAATATACAAGTAAAGTAAATGGTACTTAATATAGGTACACAAGTATGTTGATGTTTCGAACAATGCTATCATTTATTGACCGAGAAATTATCAGTAGGTGGACTTAACCACAGATTAAATGGAAACTATCCCTAAAGTGGTGTCTGATTCAAACTTACGTCTCACTGATTTTATCGTTTTTTTTTTAAGAATTTACCCTCTGCCAATAAGTTAGTTATACTATTCCTTTGCTCTTGAGCTCGTGTATTAGGAAAGTTTCTACCTTTTCTGCCTCATTTATAGTCCGGTGGTAACAGGAATCTAAATACATAAAACTCAAAGGTGACTGACTGACTGACTGATATAGTGATCTATCAACGCACAGCCCAACCCACTGGACGGATTGCACTGAAATGTGGAATGAAGGTAGATGACGTAGATATCCGCTAAGAAAGGATTTTTGGAAATGCCACATTTAAAGGGGTGAAATAGGGGATGCAAGTTTTAATTCTAAATGCGAGCGAAGCCACGATCACCCACTAGTTGTCTATAAATGTATTGTGTTGTCGTCAGTTCCACGGCGGCGTGGAGGAGACCATCCTGTTCTCGTGGTGGAAGGTGACGGAGGCGGGCGAGTTCGTCGGCTCATTCTTCGCCATCTTCCTAATGGCGCTGCTCTATGAAGGGTGAGTACAATATATCACGGGAAAATATGCCTATTTCACATTGGAATCTCTTTGAGTCGTATTCCCCACTAGCAGCGCCCCGCGGTGCTATCCGCTTTAATCCGGGATTAAGTTTGGCCTTTATGTTAATTCAGACTTTTCTCTTCTATACCATAGGAGGGCTGTACTGTATCTGGTACAGTTTAAGAGATTTATATGAGGTTCATTCGAAAGAGTGATTGCCAACACAACACTCTACTTGGTCTATTTCAAGGATAACTAAGTACTTTACTTATTTGAAAGGAAACAAACAATCGCAGTGATTTACAATATGACCTACACATACATAATATGCCTCTACCTATAAAATTGCCGTTTTTTTTCTTACATTTTGATCTGTTTGTAACTTTTACGTACAGTTATATTTTTTCCAAATACAATTTTTATTGTATCAATTGTTGAATTATGTAACATTTATATAAAAAAATGTATTACTAGTGCATATTACTTATAGGGAAGTCATTGAAAACACCTCTTTCAATGTGTCGTGGGTTTCACTACTTTAACTAGGTATATTTTTATCATATACTCTGTTTTTGAGAAATTGATATACGCAGTGCATAGCTTTTTTTCCATCTAACTATAGTTATCAATTGCATCTAAATCTGTTCAGACATTTCCATACAAACATTAAAAATGTTTGTATGGAAATATCATTTTTCTTAATTTCGTCATACAAATCGGCAATTTCATAGGTAAAGACCTAATATAACCTAACCAATAAGAGTTTTATTGCGCTTGCAATCTAGTTTATGGTTGCTTCATGCTTACTCGCGTTATAATATAATGTCGTTTGCATGCTTGCTTAGGACACTGGTGTATTCATGCAATACTTGTGCTATGTTTGAAACATTGCAATTTCATCCATCTTTGCCTTTTCTTCAAGGCTTGTTATCTGAAAACTACAATCCAGGGATCTTCCAATCCAGAGTAAATAGGTTTCTTTTAGGCAAATATGCTAGTTAGCCTATAGCAAAAGCGATGCTTAACATCAAGCGGGCTGTAATCAAACCTACATAGCCTATGTTTAAAAAATCAATTTCGGTATATCTATTAATAATACCGAAACAAAAGTGATAGACAGCAGTAGATATACATATAAAATACGTAAAATACTTCGCGTTTAGTAAGTTTTTACAAATGTAAATAGTGTAAAATGGGTAGTTAGTCATCTATTCGCTAAGCATGTGTACGGAGCATTATACTTTATTCTGTGCTTTAGGTATACTATATCACATGCGAATTAATTCAAAAGATTTAAATACGTTGAATGAATTAATTCACTTGTTTCAATGAATGAGCGTAGATTAGGCACGTATGTATGTTTTACTAGTTGCTATTGTTAGTTCCGTTGTTTACTACAATATGAGTGACGTAACTTGATGATTTCATTCAATATAATGTTTAGGTTTTTTGCCTTCGTAACGGTTTCTTTGAGGGATGTGGGATTTGCGTTAGACTTGCGTGATATTTGACTCAAACAAATATTATGAGTATGCAGCTATGCACATTACATGCATACTAAAGTATTTAATACTATCATAAATAACATTTTATAAAATTTAAAGTTGAGTTGGTTGGTATTTGTTCCTCTTTCGTCGTCACAGAATGGCGGATCAGCAAAATATTACAATATACAATAGTATCTTGATTTTGACGTAAGTTTTTTTTTGCATGGGTAAAGTCGCGGATATATCTATTATTTTTTTACGTTGTCTAGGTTAACGTTTGACTTCAACCCGCCTAAAGCAAGGCACTGCTGTAGTTTAAATATAAACCGTTTCCCTTATCGTTGAATCGTATTCCTTTTACTGTCAGTTGTAATTCCCACAGAGTTAATTTATTAGGATATTTCTTTTGGGCAGATTCAACTTAGTGGCCGTCCAGATCATTCTACGGATGCTTACCTAAAACCTACCTATATAATCTTTTAGACTAATTAATTCGATAGGTACGCATAGAGGGAGTTGGGGGAGACATTTGCCCAGGAGTGGGACAGTATAGCTTACTAAAAAAACGAATCAATTAATACTGTCCATCCAAATGTTGCCTGGAAGAAATCGCCTAAGGCGATAAGGCCGCCCAATGTGCATTAAGTTAGTTTTTAAATTTCTTTCATTTTGTATTTTTTTTGGTGTGCATTAAAGACATTTCTTATCTTATTGATGCGCCCAGCTCCTTCCACGGATGTTTACCTGAGCCTACCTATAAACTGGTACATTCGCTCGTTCCAGGCTCAAGTACTACCGGAAGCACCTGCTGTGGAAGACGTACAACGGGCTGCAGTACTGCGCCGTGTCGCCGCCAGACAAGGGCGTGGCCAACCTGTGCGCGCCCGACGAGCCGCAGGTCATACGGTACGTCACATCTACCTGTTGCCCACTGATGGGAAGAAGCATCCTACCTTTGACGACAACAGAAAATTATAATAAACTAGCGGACTCGACAGACTTCGTCCTGTCTGTTGACACTTTTACTTTTTGGTTAGTTAGAAAACGTTTGTATGGGAAAAAGAAAAGGGTTTTTAGGGATTTTCCGGCATTTTTTAGATTTTTTTTCGCCGTTTAAACCATCCTTGAACTTTAACGAATATATAAAAGGAAACACTTTATTATAAACGCCAACAAACAGGAATAAACACAAACAAACAAAAATAGTGTCCTAATTGGCGACCTTATCGCTCAAAGCGAAACTTTGGAAAGATGTCTAATTTGATTGACGCTAGATTTAATATCTCATGTTAGCTATAAAGTAATAGATAAATGAATCTGATGACTAGCGGTGCTTAACATCAGGCAGGCTACAGTCAAACGTAAGCCTATTTCGAGTCGAAAAAAAAACTACATATTCTGATCTTTCTTTTTGTGAGTCACGTGTGTTTTTTTATACAAAGATGATATTATTTTCGTCTCCAGTACCTGTGCGATTACAGCCATTGTTCCAGTGATTCATATTGCCAGCGGCAACATATAGGGAAGTGTGAGAATCAAAACAAAATTTATGTCATTATTCTTTATGTAACTTGAGAAGTGTCATAAGCTACTTTTTATTACGAAATGGCGTCCACCATTAGAGAATATATGTCTTTTTTTGGAAAGGATTTTGCAGCTGGTTGCCAGGTGCTACCATTGCTGCGTCACCGGACGATACAGAATATATGTCCAAGTATACGGGCATTATATACCTAAACGCTAATTAACATAATTAGTAAACTTCTAAGTACACTACAACCTTACAGGGTTACTAAAGCAAGACTTCGTAAGACCCACGATAGCACCGTCTTGTAAATATAGCACAATCCTTTTGCCAACCTTTGGTCACCCATCCAAGCATAGACCGTGATGGCAGTTGCTTAACTTTCGGTAGTCAGAACAGTACACTTCGTTTACCGTCAGGTGAAATATGCTCAAGTGCAAACGTATTACATGCATTTATATAACCACTAGTGGACGTTGCGGCTTAGCTCGTATTGTTTCACGATAAAAGTAGCCTATGACACTTCTAAGAACTTATACTGCTTATACTTACTACCAACACACCAAAAACCATGATGATCCTTTGAGCCGTTTTTGCGTTATGAGCGTGTAAATAAACAAACTGATAAACAGAGACACAGAGAAACAGACAATAAATATAAAAACTGCTGAAGCGTGTTATTAAGTGTACCCAGACATTTTCATTTTTAAATATATATTTTTTATTATACATATGAATAGATTACCTCTGTATGCGTTGCAGTATCTACAACTGCACCCAGTACCTATATATTGGTGTAACGAATGCGCTAACATTCCCTTTTTGTTCTGTTCTAGGCCGGTCCAGCACGCCCTTGAGCCAAATGTGTGAGTATTTACATTTACAACAACATAGGTGCATTACCTAGGTATATAACTGTATACACTATCTGTAACCTAGGTATATAACTGTATACACT
The DNA here is from genome assembly GCA_927399415.1 of Macaria notata. Lineage (NCBI taxonomy): Eukaryota > Metazoa > Arthropoda > Insecta > Lepidoptera > Geometridae > Macaria > Macaria notata. The sequence goes on from OV656751.1 coordinate 479,019, forward strand.
ACCTGTATGAAATACCTAAATAGCTTAAAAACTTGGCAGTGCCGGTGTTGCTATAACGAAAAGAAAAATAAATTATAGATTATCTAATTTACATATACATAATACACACAAAGTTTTATTTATTCTGCACTACAACATAAAGATGTTGATACATATCATTTACACGTATGTATATGCAGTAATAAATATTTCAATCTACATAAATCTAAGTTACATTATGAAATGACATTATAATGTCCAAATGATTGCATCGGTTTACGAATTTTTTTTTTTTTTATTGGACACACAAATTCTTATAATATTTACACTTATTTATAATCTTATTTCAAATAGGACATTTTAGAATACAAAAAGTATGTCGAGCAGCTGCTACGCTGAGAGAAAGTAGTCTCTCGTGTTGTAGCAGCTGATTCCTTCAGGGAAACAGATTTTTAGGAGGTTGGAAAACTCATCTAACGGAAACAAAGCTATACAAAATTTAAATTGAAATTAAGAAATAAAAAGAAAAATATTTAACAAGTATAATCTTAGCCTATTTTTTTGTTATTATGTGAGTGTATGTGTGTGTGTGTGTGAGAATTAGGTTTTTTTTTCGAAAAGTTATTATACTTAGTATTAAATTATGCAACTGCTTATGATTATGAAATGCAGTCTATGTGTTTGTATGTTAAACATATTCCTATGTATTCGATTACTAAACTAAATAATATGTATTGGATGCAAAATTAACAATTTTGCATTTTGAATTAGTTCCTTGCGTAACTTTTTGGAAAGTTGCATTTTATTGGGACAAATCAAAACTGTAGTTTCAAAATATAGCAAGCGTCATTTAATCGTAAATTCCACTTATAATAATCAAATAGAATAGACATGTAAGGGCAACTTATTAATTAAAAGGTTTGTTGAAATGTGAACAGCTTTTTATAATAATAAAATAAATTAAGCTAGCGTGTCACATTGCTCCAGGTTACAAAGTATGCCTATGTTACTCTCAGGATTCTCTTTATACCTACTACCACCGTAGGTACTCTATGGAGTCGGATACGGATCCGATTCGATTGAGACGATTTTTTTATAACTAATGCATCACTAATAATCAATTCCCCTCTTCCAGCCCCACCATGCTGAGCGCGGCGCACGCGTGGCAGACGGCGCTGCACGGCGTGCAGGTGCTGGTGAGCTACATGCTGATGCTGGTGTTCATGACGTACAACACGTGGCTGTGCGCCGCCGTCGTGCTCGGCTCCGCTGTCGGGTACTTCCTCTTCGGCTGGAGGGAGTCAGTCGTGGTGGACTTCACCGAGCACTGCCACTGACACCGGGACCAGGCCGGGGGTGGGACACGATATTAGGGGGCCGGTGACTGTGTAGGGACTTGTGTGCTGTGTTGTGTTGAAGGCAAGATAGAAGACACTGATATATCTTCAGAAGAACACATACTCTGGGTCAAAAATCATTCTTCTGTATAAAGAACAGCCTTACTATGTAGGTATTTACTTCGGCTGAAGGGAATCTGTTGTGGTGGACCTTACTGAGCACTGCCACTGAACGCATGATAACCGGAGGGTGGAGATATTAGATAGGAGACTGTGCAGTGGCGTGTGATGAAACCTACAGAAGAAACCATTGGCTGAAAGACACTGATATATCTACAAAAGACTGACGAAAACTTGGATCAGGAATCACTCTTGTCCCAGATGTCCCAGAGTATATAGACCAGCCTTTACTATAAAACTACTGTTTGGCTGGAAGGAGTCCAAGTAGGCTTCACGGAGCACTGCCACTTATGGGAGGACAACTGAAGGAGATACTAGGGAGAGAGACTGTATAGTGACTTGTGTGGTGATTGGACATAGTATGTGGAACTGGAAGGCACTGCTATTTAGACAGAAGAACACAAAACTGGGATCAAAAATAATGCTTCTACCATTATTAACCATCTTATTACAAAACATGGTTTATATTAGTCGAGAACTTTGAAAACAAAATGTCAGTTCTTGTTGTAAGACAGTTGGCTAATGTGGCTGTGGTCCCTATGTTCGGCATTGGCTAGAAGACTTGTAGAAGCTCACAAAAACCTGAATCAAGAATCAAATTTCTACTATAATAGAGTTAACAGCTACTAGCCACAATTTTTGATCCCTTTGACCTCCTATTATATTATCCAGGTCCTCGAGGAGTTAACAACTAATTGGAAGTATTATGGAATGCTACCCAGAGCCTATATGTTGTAGTAATAACTCTAACTTCTAAAAAGTTGGCCCAATCTTGGGAAGTAGCTGAGATATATCACTGAAGCTAAAAAGATGGTCTCATTGCAGTGATGCTCCTTCGACATAGTGTTGTGGTTACTATTGCTTCAGGTGCTCAAACGTCACTTTTGAGTGTATAAATAAACAGTATTTTCTAGGCAAGTGTGTGCTTCATTGTAGACCATAATGTGGTTTAATATCGGACAATTTCTAGCCAAGCGTAAGGTTTCCGTTATAAAAGAAATGTTTGTGCTAATGTTACATTCAACTGAATTAATTTATCTGTGATTGAAGTTTAATAATTTATCAGAAATTGAAAGGAATGCATATCGGAATTTACTTGGGTTATTTTTTAAACAATGTGACATATTAGCTGGTTCAATATTGATGGTTTCAGAGACACTACTTACTATCGAGTGGTCTGCTTGCTTTGTTACCCCTAGTTATGGAAATAAATGTATTAGGCTCTAATTGATTGGAGTTTTGAATAAAGTTGCATATGAATTTAGTAAATGTGTTAGTAAATATGTAAATGAATTGAAGTTCGAATATCAAATCAAATCAAATCAAATATTTTTTTATTAACTAAAGAAATAAAAATACATAGGTACATGCACATACAAGGTACATATTAATACAAATTACTTAACTTTATTTTAATTTTACATACTAAGTACGTACATGTGCGTTCCTAGCGGACCCCGAACTAGGCAATGCCTGTATCTCGGAGGCCCAGGAAAGAATTAAATATTTGGAGTAAACATTCGCGCTTTCTATAGCAATAATTTGAAATGATTACAGGCTTAATTACATTAAATAATATACAACACCAAAAACAAATTTAACAAAAGTACAGATAGTGTTTGTTACAGAACAGTAATGTACAAACTGAAGCTGCATCAAGAAAATAAAAAGATAATGTGTGGACATTACATGGACATAAAAGGAATGCAAGGATTTTTGCGGGTTATAAAGATTACGTATTACGTATGAATGTTTGGTATCTCCAATGAGTAGTCTAGGGTAATTATGTGTTTGTGTGTATGTATGTGTGTGTGTGTGTGTGCGTGGGAATGTGTGCATATTGTGACTAAACTTTCTGAGTAATTTCAATCTATCTACGCTTAAGAACGAACACCCGCTAGCTAGAATAGAAGTTCTACTTCTGTATTCATTCCAGAATCTAGGTTGTACACTCTCACCAGTTTTTCTGTGTCATCATAAGATTTGGTTAAAAGCCACCGTTTTATCTTTGCACGGGCTTTCCTGTGCGAGATTTTAGTAGTTTTTATAGAGTCTAGTACGTTGTTGAACACAAAGAGATTAATATACGGAGGTAGACGGGAGGCAAATACCGTTCTTACATCCGGTAAGAGAGCGGGTTCCAGGGAGGTCTGGTCTGCATGAGGGTGAAATACAGAGAGAGACTTAGTGACAGACTTCATTATGAATAGTTGTCGGACAGTATGTACCTGCATTTCCCTATAGAGATCCTCGGTTGGATATCGTCGCGGTTTGCCAAGTAGGACTTTTATTACCGCACGTTGAGCACGTTCAAGCGAGAGCATGGACGTTTTAGCTGAACCCCCCCATACACCTATGCAGTACTGTAACAATGATTGACACAGTGCGGTGTATACCAGTTTTTTTACAGCTTCATTAGCAACAGGTCTCAAAGTCTTCATGAGGAAAATTAGCTTGCGAGTTCTTTTGGTGATGCCAATAATATGTGACTCAAAATTAAGTTTCTCATCTACTTCAACTCCAAGATAACGTATTGATGAAACTCTGTTGATGGCCTGACAAGAGCATCTTCTGACTAAAGGAAATGTTAGAACTGGACATGCAATTTTATGAAGTTTTAGAATGTTTATGTTTGGTTCTGTTGCCTTGGTTATGTGAAAACCCACAAACTTGGTTTTCGTTAGGTTTAGGGTTAATAGATTTGTACTCAGCCATTTGTGAATGCGTACCATGCCTCTTTCTGCAGTGTTAAGTGCGGCTTCCCAGCTTTGATTTTGGAATATGGCTACCGTATCATCCGCATAGCAAATTAATTCCGCTTTAGGGATAGTGAGCCTGAGTAACCCGTCCATATATATGGTGAAAAGGGTAGGGGAAAGTATACCGCCTTGCGGCACCCCAAAGTTGATAATTTGCTCATCGCTAACGAAGTCAGAAACTTTTAAACGCTGGCGTCTGTTGTAGAGATAGCTAGAGAACCAAGCGAGAGCTGTTCCCCTCACCCCGCACCCTTCTAGTTTGCGCAATAACAAAGAAACTGACACGGTTTCAAAGGCTTTTTTGAGGTCAAGGAACACGCCTACACATTTTTTTCCGGCGTCCATGTTTTTTGCCAGTATAGTTGTCAGAAATTGTACTGCATCTTCTGTGCATCTTCCCTGCCTAAAGCCGTACTGACGATCTGATAGCAATTTATGCTTTGCTATGAAATTGACTAGGCGCTTGTTTACTATTTTTTCCAGCATCTTTGACAGGATAGACAGGAGCGAGATCGGACGATAATTATCAATTTTGTCTTTTGGTCCACTTTTATGTATTGGGCTGACAACAGCGGTCTTCCAGCAGTCCGGGAAAACCCCTGAAGCTAAGCTGAGGTTATAAATGTAAGTTAGTGGTTCTAAGATTAATGGTTTAATGTGTTTTAGCAAAGCTGGCGTAAAGTTGTCAAGACCCGGAGCACTGTCTGGTTTCAAGTCAGATATGAGACGGTTTACCTCATGTAGATCAGTTGGAAAAAGAAATAATGATTCTGGTAGGCACGATTCTATCACAATTTTCTTGCACAGAGAGTCTTCTGATTCCATCAGACCATTCAGTATATCTGAGGCAAGTTGTGTTCCCGCTGAGGCAAAGTGAGAGTTGCAGTTATTCACAATAGTTTCAGGTGTATCATTATCAATAAGAAGTCTATGAGAGTCATTTTTAGGTCTAGGAAAATCACACACTTCTTGGATATTCTTCCAAAGCTTTTTGGGGTCCTTATGATTGCTAGCTAACTTTTCAGTTTCATATTTTTGTTTTATATTGCGGAGCAAATCATTAATCTGATCATCAATATGATCAAAATCTATGTGGAACTATGATGGACATTGTATTTGTAGATATTAATATGATCCTCGTTAGCAATCCAGCAAGACATTTATAGACAAATAAATCTTATTTAAATGTTTATTTTTTGTAATAAAAATTTTAGCATTGTGCAAAATTATTGCAAACTGTATGTTCCTAATATTAGTCTTCCTGCTGTCTGCTTTCAAGAATCATATCGTTGCTTCAATTGTACACCATAGTTCTACAGATTGTGTGATATAGTGAGGTCGCGATAGTACTATTATTGTAATTAATTTAATGAATTAAAGTTATTCACCGAGCTCCACAAACTTGGCTCAAATATGGTGTGTTATTATCATGTTACAAGTATATAAGAGGAAGCAGTTGTTTAAGTGCTGTGGATCATGTTATATACCAGTTATATATTTGTAGGATTATACATGTATTTAGGTTATTGTAATTGTAAAATAAAGAAAAGCTTTGGTCATGATCTTTGGTCTTTTATTTGGCTTATTTGTCAAATCTTACATAGCAACTAGTATGTAGGTACTCTATTTGAGATTGGCGTGACTGCCCTGCTGTTTTTTGAGAATTAGTATCTAAAAAGTAAAAAAATATTATAGAGATGTTAAAATGGTCCAAGATCTATTGTACATAGAATGAAATCACACTTAAATCTAACTTAAGATAAACATTGATTTACTGAGATCCATAAAAAATAATATTTTAAATATTTTTTACAAAATCTACGTAAATATTTTCCTTATGTATTTTACAACTTACTTTCTGACAAACTTACCGTAGCTTCTAATCTATTTTCATCAAATCTATCCTTATTTCTATGTTTAGAATATGTGTGCTTCTTCAAATTGGAGATACTATTACAGCTATAATCACAATTATTACATTTATACGGCCTTTCAAAAGTATGAAGCCTTTTGTGTACTTTCAAAGAGTTGCTAAAATTAGTTCTAAAAGAACATATATCACAGAGGTATGGTTTTTCTTCTGTGTGTCTTCTTTGATGCTTTAGAAGATTAGATGATAGTTTAGTGCTGTATGGGCAGTTAGTGAAGTTGCAGGAGTACTGTTTTGGTTTCTTTTTTCTGCAACAGAATAAGGTAAAGTGTTTAAAGGTGGACAAATTTATGGCTACATAGTTAGTACAATCAATCAAAATATTTTTTAGAAGCTGCAAGCATAAATGGACTATTTTATTAATACCTAAGTAAAAATGTACCTAATATAAAAAAAAAACTATTTGTATTTGTGTAAGCACTAGGACTACATTTTAACTAATAAATATAGATTATTTATTTACAGACTCAAAAACAACTTACAAACTAAAACTTATAATAAAAACAAACTTATATGTAAAAAAAATGTAAGTCTAACTATTGTGTACAACTTTCTTTACAATATAATGTAGTACTCTTAAAGTTTATAGTAAAATATAGTATATAGTAATATATAGTAATATTACATTTATTACATAAGTAATGTCTTAGTTACATTTACTTTGTACAAAAGTTAATGCATATAAATGCTAGTCAGTTATGGTAAGTAAGCAAGTTTGAGTTATTGATATTTAGATAAAGGAGTATGAACTTAACAGTAGGTTGGTAGGAATTATATAAAAACAATAATAAATCACCTATATTATGTGCTGAATCTCATAAAGTTAAATAAATAATTTTAGAGTAATTACAAAATACTGATACATTGTAATTAAAGGTAACCACAATTACTGCATAGCCTAACCTTAGGCACTCCTTGATCTACAAGCTTTGAATAGATAAAATTGATTGTTTACATTGATAAGAAAGGTAAATACTATTGCATTGTATTGTAGTCTCAATAGGTAAATATTAAATAGGCAGTTTAGTAGGTAAATAACTTACGTTATAGGTTGAACAGTACAATCTTCCTCTTGAATTGATTCAGCAATTTGTTCAGGTTCACAATCGTTCTGTGAAGATTTTTCTGGGCTATATTTTATTGGAATAACAACTTTGTTTTCAGTAATCATCTTTTGTATTATTTGCGATACTATTGACTTTGGTGGTGCACTAAATGCGACGGATTCCAGCTTTCTAGGTCTTCCTCTAGGATTTCCATTAGATTTAGTATTAGCTGCAGGAGGTATTTGTAAGGGATTCTTTTCGCACATTTTGTATTTAAAGATGGTCTGTAGATAATGTCTGAAGATTTATCGGGTAACGTTTAGTCTGAGGGTAACGTATAGCTTCGTGTACCTACATTTTTGTAGTAATATATGTTGAATGATCGCAATTTTCATTCATGTTTTCATATTCAAATGTATTCAAAACAAAAAGTAAAAAATAACTACCTATTTAACCATAGAGAAATTGTAAAAATTGGTTTATTTTATTTTGTTTATTTTTGATGTCTTTGGCCCTGTTCTGGGCTTTATGAGCAAATGATGATGCTAATTGATTTTGCTACAATATGTTTCATAATGTACTGTGTAACGAATATGTTACTACTTCCGGTTTATAGTTGGCTGCGTTGTGAAAAAATTAAAGTGTCAGTACTGTCAGTTTTCAAAATATGACAAAGTCAAAATAAATATTTTTTGCGACGCCGGCGGCCGGGCGCAAAAGGCAAAAACCACGAGTGAATTGAATCTGATCTGAATTTACTTACCTTAGTTACAGAAAACATAAATAAATTAATATCAGAAAAACAATTTACGATGGCGCATCATGATATATCTTTAGGCCTAGAATTTAGCATTACGCCGGACCTTCAGGCTTGTTTGACCGAGGGTATGGACGCTAATTTCTCGTTTATAGTTTCGCCAATAGTTCATCCACGCTTTAGCCGACATTACTGCACTAATGCTGATAGAGAGAGAGGTTTCACCAGGTCTGACATGGTCCTGGCGCCTCAGGACTGGACCACCAGGATTGTGGGCCGACTATCACCCCATTTGAACGTGGATGCTATTTCACCTATAGCCAGGCAAAGACATGAAGACTGCCTCAACGAAGAGCTGACTTATTGTAAAGGCCTGGGACTGCCCGGTATTATGCTGAACTTGCATGGAGAGAATTCAAGTAATCTTGCCAGGATATTGCTGCAATATTACGAATGCAGGTTAGTTCATTTAAAATGTAAAAACCACATGTAAAAATAAATTAACTACATACACACTGTAACTTATTAATAGAAGACAATTGATTAGCTTTATTCCTTTTTATTATTCCTTTACTCCCTTTCTCTTTCTTTTGTAATTAGGGCATTGTTCTGGTGAAATGCCTGAATGCAAAATTATAAAAACTTTTTGTATGGGACAAAAAGTAGCCTATAAATCATATTTTATAATAATAATAATAATAATTTATTTTGAGTCAAACACTTATGAACTATAACAATATGTTCACTGCACTCCACACTAGGATAACCTGTGTTGTGGAGGGCAGGCTATGTTATTTATAAATAAATGTACAGTTTACAAAAATACAAAATTATAAATAAATGTACAGTTTACAGAAATTCAGGTTCCAATCCGGTAGTGATGATTTTTGATCATTTTCCAATGAAAAGTTTAAATTAAAAACACTTAAGCACTTGATAAATAACTTATAGCAATATTCATTATATGCCACGCCAAAATATTCAGGAACAGTAGAAACTTCTATGTGTGTAGGTAATGTTAAACATAGTCAATCTCAGATATGAATAGGGTAAGAGTTGCTTGATTTTAAAATTCCATGGTTGTTTGAATTTCTACAATACACTGGTATCAGGCAAGGAATGGCCTTTTAAAATACATTTTGCAAAAGTATTTTCTAGTTTTAGTTATATTCCTTAATTTAAAATCAGTACATTTATAAAGTACACAAGAGATATGATTCTATATCAGTACCTTAGTATCCAATATTGGTGGAGGTGTGCGCTGGGCTGTACACTAGGCTTGCCTGTGTCGTACAGCCCAATTGCACTAGTAACCACTAAAATACTCTAAAAATTAAACTTATTTTCTAGGTTTTGAAAAGGTTTTGAATAAAAATTTGATACATAAACAGATTTCAAAGAAAAGTAAAACACTGTTAATGTCAAGTCATGGCTATGGAAACAAACATTTTGGCCGAACTCAGTGTTGTCATAGGAAAGTCCACAAAGTGCCCGTACTACTTGTTTGATGTGTGTTGTGTTCGTATGGGATGATTGTTTTTGTTGTTGTGTAGTGTGACTGGAGATAATGCAAAAGTGTGTGTACATATAAATATATATGTATATATGTATATATGTCATTTTGTATTGTCGTTAGTGTTCTAGTTATGAATGGAAGAGGATGTCTCAACTATCAGTGGATTAGATATCTCCTATTAAAATTTAATTTTATGTTAATTTATATAGAAATAGGCCTAGTATTGTAAAATTACGGTATTGTTTCGGGCTATTTCTATTTTCATTTTTTTAACTAGGTATAGGTAATGCCCAATCGCTTCAAATATTTACTTGTTGTAAAGATTCGTTCCGTGTCATAGTAGTCATGCGTCACCATAGGTATCAAAGATCACAATAATTTGTAATCTGTTGTGGATTGAAAGTTAAACAAAACAGTTTTGCTTTTGTGTGAAGTTTTGACTGAATATTGGTTGGTGGTTTCCAGTTTCCACACATCCCATACATGGGTGCAGGTCCCGATGGTGTGTCGGCGCTCGCTGCGCACACCCAGCCCTGACTGTGAGGAGGAGGAGGACCCAGCTTGGAATGAGACCTGGCTGTGGTGGTCTAAGGTAATTTACACAAAAGGGTTTGCAGATGTTATAAAATAGTGGGGAAATTGATGCAGCCTTTTAATGAAGCAATCTTCACTAAAAGGCAAAAAGCCTGCATGATAGAACGAACAATATACTTATTTATTTATTACCAATTTCAGAAAAGAAGTTTTCCAAGTCTTCTGAAAGTTTTTTTTTTCTCTTTTTTGTGGGTAGGTATGTTACGTCATTACTCCTTAATAACTGATATCTCAAATCGTAGATGTCTACATGAAAATCTAGCTTTGCATTGTGTTTTGTGTTAATCATTAACCTATGTATCTGCTTCCAGTTCCACGAGCGCCTGGAGTGGGAGAAGCGAGTGGGAGTGGTGCTGGAGCTGTCAGCAGACGTGCCTCCGGAGGCAGTGGTGCAGCGCTGGCTCGGGGAGCCCGTCAAGGCGGTTGTGGTGTCCACTGCACTCTTCCATTGCAATAAAAAGGGGTAGGCACATTGTATATAAAATATGTGTTTTTTTATTAATAGGTACCTACTTTTAGATAAAAAATAGCCCATACCACTCTCAAGGTGTAATAGTATATCTATACCGAAAATCATGATCAGCTAATCTTTTGAAATGAAAAATGAAAATTATTTATTATGTGAGAAGAAAATATTAAATTCAAACACATTCAGGAAAGTAAGACAAACACATTCTGCACATACACAAAAACACACACTATATACACTTTTGCAGTTTGAAAATACTTTCGCTCATATGGAATGGTATGATTTGTTTAATGCCCAGGTACTCAGTGTGGTTAAAGCACCCACAGCTCAGCTAGCAAACATATTTACATATTGTGATTACCAATGTTATGAAATTCTTCACACATTCTGTTTTTGTATAGGTGTCCAATAAGATATTGAATTTAATTACAGTGATTCTGTATTCAGGTCTGATGCTATCTTCAACAATGACGTTAGGCTGATTATTATACAGAACATTGTTGAACAGTATTTGCTAAGCTATACCAGAGCACTTTGGTGCATATTTTTGACTTCGAGTGTTTTTATAGTCAGATTTTTATAGTATAAAAATAACTACTTTACTGCCCTGTTAGCTTAGTTGGTAGTGGCTTTACCTTCTAATCTAGGGGTGTGGGTTCGATTGCCGTACAACACAGTTATAATCTTTTTTTTTATAATTACTTGTGTTGAGTCTGGTCGTTTTTACGGAATGGTTTTTGGTATGTATTTACGGAAGAAAAGTATATAATTATGTATGTATTTTATCCGTTATCCATACCCATGATACAAGCGTTAGCTTAGTGTGGGGCTAGACGGCGCTCTCTACAATATCCCATTACATTAGTTAATTCCCGGTTCATAGGTACCCGGTGCTGTCGCGGCCGCACCAGGCGCTGCTGACGCGGCTGGTGGAGCGCGAGGCGCAGGTGGTGGTGTCGGGCGCGCGCCGCCACGAGCTGGCGCACTACGCGCAGTACTTGCAGCGCGTGTGGGCCAAGCGCCCGCACCTCGCAGACGACCCCATGCTCAGCTACGCGCGGGGGTGAGTACTTTAATTAAAAATCTATATATATATATATCTACATAATATACCTAGTCAGGTCATAAGTATTGTCACAGTAAAAACCTTTCTTTTAGAATGCTGGCCACAAAAAAGTTTATTGAATTCGAATTTCGAATTGTTCATGAAAATAAAAATGTTTACTTTTTAGAATTTTACTCATTTTTAAATATGGAGTGGACGCTTAAAGAAGACCGTGTTGCAGTTATTGCATTGCATCGTTGCGGTTACGCGCCAATTCAAATTTTTGACATACTGAAAAATTTGAATATAACCAAAAGATTCGTTTATCGTACCATCAAACGATACAATGAAGACTCTAGTGTAGATGACAGGTCAAGAAGTGGTCGCCCTCGGTCTGTTAGGACTCCAGCAGTGATAAAAGCTGTGAAGGCGCTAATTCAAAGAAATCCCAAACGTAAGCAGAAACTGTTGGCCCTTCAGATGGGGTTAAGCAGAACCACGGTGAAAAGGGTGTTAAATGAAGACTTAGGGCTTCGGGCATATCGAAGAAAAACAGGACATCGTTTGAATGCTCGTCTAATGGACCTGAGACTGAAGAGATGCCGCGCTTTGTTGAAGCGGTACGCGGGAAAAAAATATCGGGAAATTCTTTTTTCGGATGAAAAAATTTTTACCGTAGAAGAGAGCTACAACAAACAAAAAGATAAGGTGTACGCACACAGTAGTGAAGAAGCGAGCAAACGTATTCCGCGTGTCCAACGAGGTCATTTTCCATCCTCGCTCATGGTATGGTTGGGAGTTTCTTATTGGGGCTTAACAGAGGTACATTTTTGTGAGAAAGGTGTAAAAACGAATGCAGTTGTGTATCAAAATACAGTCCTGACGAACCTTGTGGAACCTGTTTCTCATATCATGTTCAATAACAAGCACTGGGTATTCCAACAAGATTCGGCGCCAGCTCATAGAGCGAAGAGCACACAAGACTGGCTGGCGGCGCGTGAAATCGACTTCATCCGGCACGAAGACTGGCCCTCCTCCAGTCCAGATTTGAATCCGTTAGATTACAAGATATGGCAACACTTGGAGGAAAAGGCGTGCTCAAAGCCTCATCCCAATTTGGAGTCACTCAAGACATCCTTGATTAAGTCAGCCGACGATATTGACATGGACCTCGTTCGTGCAGCGATAGACGACTGGCCGCGCAGATTGAAAGCCTGTATTCAAAATCACGGAGGTCATTTTGAATAAACTTTATTGTCATAAGAATCTATGTTTTGTTAAGTTCATTTTGGTATATAAATGGTTACATAAAGAATAAAGTTGTTTCAATTATTTTATATTAAACATGTGACAGAATTTATGACCTGACTAGGTAATATCTACATATATATATATAACTCAAAGGTGACTGACTGATTGATATAGTGATCTATCAACACACAGCCCAAACCACTGGATGGATCAGGCTGAAATTTGGAAGTAGGACGTAGGCATCCACTAAGTCATTTTGTAGTACACAATAAATATTTTCATTTTCAAGAAAGGATTTTTGGAAATGCCACTTTAAAAGGGGTGAAATAGGGGATAATCTCACCACGCAATAAAAAACACGCGGTAACGACTGAGCTGAAGTTGATTTGGTATATATTATACTACCTACTTTATACTAATATACTACTTTTCATCCCGAAATTATGCGAGCCGAGCCGCGGGCGTCCACTAGCAATTAAATATTTATATCATTATAATTATATTGTTATCATTTGTTTCTAGTTGGGAAGACTACCTGCAAGTGCCGCTGCAGCCGCTGTCGGACAACCTCGACACACACACGTACAACGTGTTTGAGAAGGACCCCGTCAAGTACGACCAGTACCAAAAAGCCATCATACAGGCGCTCAACCATGTCAACACGAAACGAGAGGTAACATAATCAAATTGATGGTAAAAAGAAAAAAAACTGCAAAAATAATCACGACTGGCAGGATTCGATCCTGCGTTATCCCGATTACTCCTCAGAACGCTTTAACCGTTCGGCAACGGTCTACTGTCTCCTAAAAAATAAAATTAAATAAATGAAGAGGTTTTAATTGTGAAGGCACAATTAACTGCTTTAATATTGGTTGAAATGTAGCTTATCTGTTACAATATTTAAAAAAAACGTGAGTATATATCTGCTATATTTTAGCAATGTTGGTTCGCCGCTAAAGCCTGATTGTCATTTAGGTTTTAGTTTTTATTACTACCAGAAGCATTGGCTAAGACAGTTTCTTACGGTGGATGGTATTGTTTTAGTGTAAGCGGGTGTAGAGCATTCCTACGTTGTTCTGAGCGCGTTCGCAACGATTCTGTCACTGGTGTAAGAGACACTAAAGATAGATACAAGTTGAAAATAATCGCGTAACATACCCACAAAAGAAAAGAGTAAACTATGGCCAAGTGCAAACCCGTTCTAGTTAAAAAAAGAGAAAAAACTTTCATAAGACTTGATAACCTCCTTTTTTAAAGTCGGTTAAAAATATAAATAAATTGCGTCTAGTCTTATACACTTTGATATCTCTCATTTCAGAACCAAAAGAACACAGCAGACCTCACCAAACTAAAGTTGGACCAGGGAGACAATGCAAACAAAGATGATTCAGATGAGAGTAATGACAAGGAAGACTCGCATGCGGTGACTGTGATGGTGCTGGGCGCGGGGCGCGGGCCCCTGGTGCGGGCCACGCTTAATGCAGCCGACGTCACGCACACTAAAGTCAAGGTGAGACATGTCAGAGGCCTCTGGGGCGGCTGGAATATTCTTGATTACAAATCAAAAGTTGAAGAGAAGCACACAGTGTCGTCGGGCTGAGTGGCGTGCCTTGGGAGAGTTTATGTCCAGAAGTGGACGACTGTAGGCTGATGATGATGAGTCTACTGGTGACTGCTCGCGGCATCGCTCGCATTAAGAAGTTAAACTTGCATCCTGTATTTTGCCCCTTTAACGTGAAAGTATATTATTATTTATCCCAAATTATTATTTATTCCAAAAAAAACATAACATGCCAAATTTCAGCCCGCCAGAGTGGCCAACTCTAGTGCCGAGAGTTTATCAAGCCGCCGCCGCCGGAGGACGCAGTGACAGTGGCGGAGTTTTGGTCTGTCAGAAACATTAAGAGCTGACACTGGACACTAGCTCGATTCGAGAAGAAAATTACCACTAGTAAACCGTTCCAGGTGATAGCAGTAGAGAAGAACCCGACGGCGGTGGTGGTGCTGGCGGCGCAGGCGCGCTCGGTGTGGCGCGCGCGCGACGTGCGCGTCGTGCCCGGGGACATGCGGCGCCTGCGCCTCGCGCCGCCCGCTGACGTCATCGTGTCTGAGCTACTGGGTGAGTGCTTGTAGCTTCACTCGTATTCCTCATTTACTGAAGAGCGTGATTACCCCGCAGAATTGATTTACTAAATTTATATATCACAATAGATTATAGTGTATTTCAGATGAGATTAATTAGGGTTGCTGATAGGTGCTGACCCACAGATAACAGTAACGTAACGTTTGTAACTCCCCGTGCAGGGTCGTGGGGCGACAACGAGCTGTCCCCGGAGTGCCTGGACGGCGCGGCGCCGCTGCTGGCGGCGGGCGGCGTGTGCATCCCGCGCGCGTACAGCTCGCACGCCGCGCCCGTGTGCTCGCCGCGCCTGTGGGCCGCTGCGCGCGCCGCGCCCGCCCCCTCCCCCGCCGCTCCCGCCGCCCGCGACAGGAACCTCGAGACGCTGTGGGTCGTCTACATGCACAACAAACATGACATTGCAGAGGCTAAGGTGGGTTCCTGCCTAGGGAATCATAGTGGCTTATTAGTTTATAGTGACTACGCACATGATATTGCAGAGACCACGGTAAGCTAGTCACTACGAATTAAAATAATTGACAGGCCCACAAATAATTGATACTATAGAATTGTACAGTACAATTGGTTCGTAGAGTAAAATGCCACTAACTCTACCACAGCGGTATTAGTTATTTTTCGATAGTTACTAATTTTACTATTTTACTTATTACTTGATAGTGACTGACTACAAGATCGAGACTTAATTGTACAGTGACTAATTTAGTCAAGGTTGAGCGTGATTCAACCGAAAAATAATGTGACATTCAAACAGGAAAAAACAACTAATATTCTCACTGTATAACAGCGCCATCTATCCCCTTCTAAGCGCACTACAATGTACATGTCGTCCATTCCAGCCAGTATTCACATTCGAGCACCCGGCGCGCGGCGCGTGCGACGAGCGGGGCCAGCCGCAGTCTGACTGGCGCGGGCTGCCCGCCACCGACAACCGGCGCTGTGCCACCGTCACGTGGCGCGCGCGGCAGGACAGTGTGATGCACGGCTTCGGGGGGTACGTACATATAAGCGAGCGCCCGCCTACAACCGGCGCTGCGCCACCGTCACGTGGCGCGCGCGGCAGGACAGTGTGATGCATGGCTTCGGGGGGTACGTACATACTAGCGCGCCCGCCTACAACCCAAACATTTTAAAAAAAGAATTGTCCAAATCGGTCCAGGCGTTGTTGAGTTATGCGCTTACCAACACATTTTGCGATTCATTTTTATATATAAGACTAGTGGGTGCTCGCGACTTCGCTCGCATTAAGAAGTAAAACTTGCATCCCCTATTTCACCCCTTTAAAAGGGGCATTTCCAAAAATCCTTTCTTAGCTGATGCCTACGTCATAACATCTACCTTCATTCCATTTATATTATTATTTTAATACGTACTAGCTTCTCTACAATAAACCTTCCACTTCAATCGTTATCTCTCTCTATCTTTAAAAAAAACTGTATCAAAATCCGTAATGTAGTTTTAAAGATATATATGCGGAAAGCGCCTTGGCTTTATACTGTGTAGTGATGTAGTGTCAGCAAGCAAGCCAGAGTAGCATGGTTCCATTCTCAATGCGAGACATAATTTTGCTGTTTTGAGTTTGTCAACTTTCACTAGCCTATCAAACTAATACCGCGGTGCTAGGTTCGCGGCTAGCGGCGAGTCATATTTTTGCATGTTTCTTGGCTGGTATAGATAGAACCAGCAAAGGAGACAAAAGCGATACTTCTAGCTAAACGTCACGTCAATCTCAAAATTGGCTTTATGAGGACTACTTTATGCTATCCGGCTGTCGCCGAGCACCAAACAATGGTTTTATTTTTTTAATCACCTATATATGTATGTGTTGTATGTGTGCAGTTACTTCGACTGCCAGCTGTTCGGCGAGGAGGCGATCAGCATAGTGCCCGCCACGCACACCCCCGGCATGATATCATGGTTCCCCGTCTTCATACCCATCAAGGTACAATACACTTCATACAATATAGTTGACTGCTCTGTTAGCTCAGTTGGTAGTGGCTCTGCCTTCTAATCTAGTTGCGGGTTCGATTCCCGCATAACACAAGTAATTATGAATATTAAAATTTGTAATTACTTGTGTTGAGTCTGGTCGTTTCTATGTATATGTATTTACAAAAGAAAAGTATATACTTAAGTATTATACCTGTTATCTAGTACCCATGACACAAGCGTTTGCTTGAGTGTGGCGCTGTGTTCGATGTCCCGGAATATTTATTTATTTTTAATTTGTATACATAAAATAATAAAATAACTGATATCCTTTATCCAGTAAATGTGATGATGTGTTGCAGAGCCCGCTGCGCGTGCGGCGCGGGGAGCAAATCTCGGCCACGTTCTGGCGCTGCGTGGACGAGCGCCGCGTCTGGTACGAGTGGATCGCACAGGTACATAACTACATACATTGAGAAACATATTTGAAATGCGGGGAGTTTCATACAATCTATTAATGTATAGTAAGACTAGAAAACTAAGAGAGATGATTTGTAAATGTAATTTATAAACTACAGAAACTATATGGTTGGGGACGAGATATTTGTTTTTTAATACCGTTGACTTGAAGTTTTCTTACTTTTTTTGTTATATTGCTTTTATTATTAATTGGGAAAAACTGGCAGTAAATTCTGTGGTTTTTAGACTGCCTGTGCCAAATATTATGACAAATGTAAAAATATAACAACAACCTAAGAAATATTTTCACCGATACTACTGTACCTATGATGACATAAGTGTGTTTATTTTCAGGTTGGAGACCGCACGACTCCGATGCACAACATCAGTGGAAAAAGTTCAGAAATGTTGCTGTGATGTACATACATACATATAAACAAACATACAATCACTAGATATAGGGAGACAGTGGTTATATGTGCAAGGACACAAACATATATAAATATGGGATGTTATGAAATTCATCATTGGCCTTATTACAAGATGGTTTATGTTATGGAATAAACACAGTTTATAATAATCTCTAGTTTTATTTAAAAATTCTAACTATGATAAGAATACTTTATTTACTACGCTCCACTTTTATTTGGAATAAAAAGTGTAAATTATTTAATCCTTTGCAGATATGTTTTACCTTCTACCACAAATCACTTCAGTTGATCTGTAATACATTTTACAGGCACAACATAATGCTGCATATTATATCAGCTACACTTGCAATAGGTATTGCTTTATTTTGTAGTGAAACCAAAATGCTACTGTGGTGAGAATGTTTGGGGAAAAATGTGAATAAAAAGTTTCCCTTCAGCATGCTCTTGTTATATGTGATACTTTAGATGAATCTATTTGTATAGATTATCCAGATCAAGTACATATAGGTATACATAAATGTTGTATCTTTCCCAATTAAAATAATATTACCTTCTACTATACTTATAATTCAACACATATTGCACAAATACTTTATCACATACAAAACTTAGTACAGTCTTATATTTATTTCTTGACTAATCTAACAATATTCATTTCTCTGTGGAAGTCATCAATGTCTTGGTCCCAGCGCTTCTCAAAGTAAATACCTGAAAACAAATAGTATTGAAGATATCAAATCAGATAAACCCATGTTAGAGAAAATTACAGTTTTAGAATAGCAAAATATATCATTCATATTTATTTAGGTTTCACAAAAACACATTGATTTGATGCTTTTGTAAGCAGTGAATTAGTTTTGTTTTTACTTCAAGTATAATAAGACTGTGCTAATTGATATGATTGAATAATAAATAAAACATGGAGACAATTACAAATTTCACAATCTGTTTTACAGTTTTTGAGATATCAAATATCTGTCTTCTTTAATTCCTTTCTTGTTTTTTAAGAAGTTATCTAAACCCATATTTACCCTGCAAGAACTGTGCATTGTACCCGGTCCGCACAGCCCAGGGCAGGTAGTGCTTCAAGTACTGCTGCCTGTGTTTGGGCCTCAGCCGGCCGGCGCCCCAGATACCACCACTCACACACATTGGCAGGCGAGTCTGTATGCCTTCAACCCATTTTACTGCTACCTGGAAACAATGTGGAATAAGTATCAGATTAAGAATACCTTTAGATTTCATTTTACTTTTTATAAAAAAATTAGAAGATCAATACAGCCTCCTTTTACGTGTATGAAGATGATTCTAAATTGAATCTGTAGTTATTTCAGTCTATTTTTATTTGCCACTAAGGAGAAGAGGCCTAGAAAAGGACACATTGATCAAGAAAACAAGAAGCCATGAGCCAGTTTTTGTGGTTAAACAACTGGTTGGAAGCGAGTAAGAATATCATTCAAAAGTAGTCTAACTCTACAGACAAGATACTTATTCATAAGATTTTTGTGAGCAATAATTATTCTCTTCATAAAAATATTTTGTGTAGTGTTATACCTCTCCCAACATGTTGGTCTTCATAAACAAGGAAGCATGAACTAAGTCATGGACCTCGCGGTATCGTTGCATAACATACGCCAGCTGAGTGTCCGCTATAAACTGCACTGGCAGCCGAGTATCTGCCGTTATATTATTATCTCTCATAAAATCCGCGTAAACACGTCCTAAAGTGTTCTCTGGCATCGCAGATAGCTTCTCAAACGAGACAGTTTTTGAATTAATTCGCGGCATTTCTCTTAAAATCTCCGACCCTTCTTCAGTCTTTTTCATCTTCTCACACATATATTGTAAAGCGCTTTCTCCAGTAACCTCGCCCAAACAGGCTATCATATCGCCACGGTGAGGATCTAGCAAAGATATAGCGGCAGAACCACATGCGAGTAAAGTTTTCTGAAACGCATTCAGGGGAATAAAGTTGTTCTGCATTTCTTCAATGAAACTTAAAGATCTTGATGTGTTGGTTGAGAATTTGCGGAGTAACAACAAACGACGCATTTTTTCAGTTTTAGTTATTCAGAGATTTGATGCGAAGCCTAATAGGTAAGTACTTTATTTTCTCGGTTTTTCGTTTTCGGGTTTCGTTTGAACAAGAAAATCTCGGAAAATCCAAAACAAACTCAGCTGTTTCCGACGTACCGTATAGTCAGTACCGTGTAAGTCAATTTTATTTGATTTTCAATGTCAGATACTCACATACTAAGTAATCTGTGTGCAATGAAACATAATATTACCCAACCCGGTAAACGTCTTTTGGCCGTACTAATAATCTAGAAAAAAAGCAACTGTCTGTCACAGTCAGTTCAATTTTGAGGTTATGTTTTGAATTGTGCTGTGGTGAAAACAGAAGCATGAGAGCATTTTGTATAAAATAAGGCTCGTTTTGTTAATTCTTGAGAAAGAAAGAGAATTTGTTAATAATTACGTCCGTTAGTTTCATATCTACAGAGTTTACGTTTAAAGGTATTGTCACCAAGATATCGGAACCTTATTTATTTACATATTTAACCTTACCTTATTTTGATTATAATTATTCTGATTTAGCTTACATGTGTTTTATTTGAAATAAAAGATATGTTTCCATGTCTGTCCTTAGAGAGGCACTTTATGTATTTGTATTAATTTATTCAGCAAAACATTAACCTCAATAGTATATAGATGTGTTTGAAACACAATAATTTAAATTTATTAATTTTTGTTTACAGATGACCATGGCAAAGAAACCAGTGAAAAACAAGCAGCTCAAAGCTATACTTAGTAAAGAATTAAATTTCTTGAAAAATGTATTCTCTGTGATGTCAATACCCATTCAGATGAAAGGTATATCTTAGTTTATACCTACTCCAAAACTTAAAATTAGCAATAATTTTAACTAGTACCATAAACTAACATAAATCTCCATGATTATCTATTGAAGAAAGAAGGGGTCTGAAGTTAATATTATAGTTACAACCCTTAGTAATGAGGAAACATGACTATAAAAGGAGGACTATAAAATTATGAATACCATAGTTAAATATTTGATTTAAACCTTTTAAATACTACTTTACAGGTGAAAATGAAGAGAACATGGACTATGAGATTGTAAATGAGAAACAAAACAGCACAGAAGAACCAGAAGCCCCCAAGAGAGCTCGCAGCATCACAGAACTTGAGGAAAAACTTAACAAAATCAAATCACAGCAAAAATTCAATCTCAAAAACAAACTGGTCAAGAAAAGTCTCAGCAGCAAACTTAATAAAAAGATAAAGAAGAAAGAAAGACAGAATAAGAAGAACATGAAGCCAGTAGATAACTCACCTCTAGCCACAGATGACAGTCCGAAAGAAGAAGTAAAAGTGGAGAAAAAAGAAAAGAAACCGAAAGTACATGCAAACCCCAAGCCAGTGTTCAATCATGATGGAAAGCTTGTATTCTCTAAGTTTGACTTTGCTAATGTTGGGCAAAAAGGTACTTAACACTTGAGTTCTTTTTTCATAATTCAATGATTGTTACTCTAGTGTTTATTCACTATGTTGTCATTTAGGTTTTATAAACAAGAAACAGTCAAGTTAATGAGCAAACATAATAATGACTAACTAGAAAATTTGGCATAATAAAATAGGACCCTATATCTCTTGATGTGATAGATTCTTGCCTTGACATTATTTGTCAACTTTCTTATAAGTATATGTTATGAGAGTAAAGTCCATTTTATGGTATAATAGCCTGAACTTACTGCATTTAAAAGCATAAAGAAAACTTACAAGAATAGCATAAAGAACACCAATTTCCCCAAATGTAGCTTTTGTAACAACCAATAATACCTACATCACCATCAATTCACAGAAAGGCCGAAAAAAGCAGAGAAGGATCCCAAGAAGATCCTTGAGAACCTGAAGCAGCAGGAGCAGAAGTTCAAGCACTTAGAGGAGAGAGACGAGAAGGACAAGGCCCAAGAGTTGAAGGAGAAGGTGGCGTGGAAGACCGTGCTGCAGAAGGCGGAGGGACAGAAGATCAAGGATGATCCCATGCTACTCAAGAAGTCTATCAAGAAAATGGTATGTAATTGATTCTTCATACATATTTTTCTAAGAAAATTGCTTGTTCCTCCTTCATTGGAAGACCGTGCTGCAGAAGGCGGAGGGACAGAAGATCAAGGATGATCCCATGCTACTCAAGAAGTCTATCAAGAAAATGGTATGTAATTGATTCTTCATACATATTTTTCTAAGAGAATTGGTTGTTCCTTCTTCATTGTAAGACTGTGCTGCAGAAGACAGAGGGACTGAAGATGATCCAATGTTATTGAAGAAATCTATCAAAAGATAAAGATATTTATTAATGATATAAAATGAATACTACAATATACCTATGTACAGTGTGTATCATATTATAAAATCTCGTCAGTAATATAATTCATAATTCCTTATCAATAATAATATTATTTGTATAATATTAAACAATAATAATTAACTAAAAATCTAAACAATTGCACAGCATATAACAATTATATTTTGTAAGTATGTTCATTATTATTGGTATGTACAGGTACAGTTTCGTCAAAAGTCATGTGGCTGTAGTCATTATTGAAATATTCTTTAAGTGTGTACAGTGCCTTATCAAGTAGAAGTTTTTTTGTCGAATTGATGAATGTATTCTCATTTGTCATAGTCTTTATTTTTTCTGGAAGTTTATTGAAAAGTTTTTCACCTATAACAGTAGGCAATTTTTCAAGCATGGAGAGACGATGTTTTGGTTTTTGTAAAAATAATCCATCAATTCTTCTGATCGATCTCTTGTCTCCATTTGAAATTTTGATATTGTATAGATGAAGATGTCTGTGTACGTGTTTTAGAATTTCCAGAATGTATTGGGATACTGTCGTCAAAATTTGTAGGTTCCGAAAGTGTTCTCTGCATGGTTCGAGATATCTACCTCCAACTAGAACTTGTATGGCTCTTTTTTTGAGTTTTAATACTCGCTCATAGTCTGTTGAGTTTCCCCATAAAATAAGTCCATACAATAGAGTTGAATGGATATATGCATAGTATAACTCTTTCATATTTTCCGGTGTTGTGATTGCTTTGACTTGTTTAAGGGCAAATATACCCTTGGTCATTTTTTTACATGTGGTGTCTATATGTTGTTTCCATGTTAGTGAAGGATCAAGTTCGAAACCAAGAAGTTTTACCAGATTTGATGTAGTGCAAGTAGTGCCATCATGAAAACAAACTGAGGGTGTTTTGATGTTAGGTAAAACAGCATTAAATATAATGATATTAGTTTTTTGAGTATTCAGTTTTAATCCATTGTCCTTGAACCACTCATCGAGGTGATTCATTGAATTTTTATCAAGAAAATAGTATACAAATTCTTGGTATTCCATCGTCCCGCGCTAAGTCCCATAGATGGGCTTGTGCTGCGGGAGCCGGGACAATGTTTCCTTCTGTGACTGTGTATGCAAGTTTTCTAAGAGAATGGATGTTGGTTCTTTCCTCATGCTTGGCCTCAACCACTGTAGATGGGACATGGTAATAGATTACACCCCATATTAAGAAAGTATAAGCTTTTGTATTCTACTTTAACACTATAAATAACGAAGCTATTTGTATCTTCAAGTTAATAAATAGGGAAGAATATATGTATATTAACTTTCAACAACATATGATTACAATAACAAAACACATCAAGAAAGACACAGAATTCCTGTCACAAGCTTTTTAAAGTAAAACTTAAATAAGTAATACTTCCACAAGAATGTGAAAAAGGACATAACAATTGTCTTGATCTAAACTAATCTATCATTTTTATTTCCAGGAACAAAAGAAAAAGCACAGTCAAAAGAAATGGGACACCAGGATCCAAAGCGTGCAGCAGAATAAAGAAGACCGACAGAAGAAGAGGAAAGAAAATATCAGCAAGAAGAAGAAGGAAAAGAAGTCGAAAATTGTCAAAGCTGCCGTCAAGAGGGGCAGAGTAGTTATATAGAAGTGATACTAGAATCAGTTATTATTTAAAAAAATAAATGTTTCATACAAAATAGAAAGAATTTTATTGCTATTCGAACACATTCTTTTAAAACTGTAAACTGTAGGAGGTACGTTTTATAATAGAATTTTTGTAAACTACCTGAATCAAAAAGTTTTTGATCAGAGCGCCTCTAGTGGTGAGAATTGGAACCAATCGGAACTCTATTGCTATAGATCTCTTTTTTAAAATAGTCCATTGCAATGTTACATGAGCTTTGCATTTTTTAGAGGACGCAATTTTATTTTTAGGGCATGTTTGGGAGGTCAATAGAAGCGTCGTCTCAGCTGTAGCAGAACATCATCTTCAGTATAAAAAAAACTAGAAACTGATTTTGATTTCCAAAATTATTGCTTTATTTGCTGCGAATTATTCCAGGATCACAGTGACTTGCGTTAAATCCGTACCTAATGCATGTCATGAATTTCCAAAAAAAGAATTTTGGACCTTGTTCTCAAGCATTTTTTTATATTTTCTCTTTTTTTGCTTATAACTTTTTTAATTTAAGGCAAAAAATAATATAAACATATTTGTAGGCAAAACAATTAGCTACAAATTTTTTGTAAGACGCATAGTTTCCGAGATATAGCGAAAAAAGCGTTTTTTCCCCTTTTTCCAAGATGGCGGCCGGGGGAAAGAGTGGCGACCCCACAAACTTGAAGTAAAGCTTCTATTGACCCCCCAAACATAAAATTGCGTCCCTATAAGAAATGCAATATTCGGACCTAAAATTGTAACATTTCAATGGACTAAAAGGGTAATAGTATTCTTTGCTATAGATTAAAATGTTGTCTGTGTATGTATGTATGAGATTATATTTTGATTACAGGAAGGCTTGCCAATTTGTGAACAGTTCTAACAACTACCTTGTATATATGTATTCACCATAGTTTTCCTTGCTGACCGCAGAGGGAGCTACCAAAAATATAAGCAGGATTAAGGATGATAAATAAAACAAAGAATTTATTTCAACAGAAAGGAAATGTTCAATTATTTTAATTGTTAATAATAAAATGGTATGTATATGTATTACAGTAGGTACGCTACGCTTCCAAACTATATAAATTGTGAGGTGGTACAACTTTTACTCAGTAACCGGGAGATATTTTTAACAAAACGCTAAGTTAAAATGGCATTTTTTTTCTATAAATACGAACAGCGAATTTTTATGGAATCATTATCAAAATATATCATTTTTAAAGCAAGTATATATAAGTATCATATCCGTCATTTAGCACCCATGACTCAAGCGTTTGCTTAGTATTGAGCTAGATGGCGCTGTGTGCAATATTTAGATTTTATTATAGTATTGAAAACTTATCATTCTTTTGAAGTGCGTGATGGTAAAGAGCTATAGATTCGCTTTCTAAAAAAGGTTATCATATTATCCTTTTTTCTTAGCCATCTAAACTATGCATTTCATCAAAAAATCACCTAGCATTTTTACATGTACGTAAAGAAATACGCCTATTTAAGTAAGCCTATAAAAGGTTATAGGGAAACAAATTACCTATGTAGGAATGGCTTTAGCTCATCATAACAACCAGTTCTGAACAAAGTGAAACATATTGAACATTTTTTTATTGTTTTACCAAATATACGATCTGATTAATATGTTTCAAGAATAGGCCTGTATAATTAAAACATGCATACCTATTATGTATGTATTTACAAAAAAGTATATAAGTATTACATCCGTTATCTGGTACCCACAACACAAGCGTTTGCTTGGTGTGGGGCTAGATGGCGCTGTGTGTAATGTCCCGTAATATTTATTTATTTAATATGATTGTTACGTATGAACTAAAGCCATTCTTTACAATAACGGTTTCTCGGGATCAGCCAAAACGATTTCTTTTTAAATTTTAGATGAGGAAATTTAATTATTTCAGTAACTTGGAGACTGATGAATGTACATTTCAATTAAATTGTAAAAAATGTATACATACCAATGCTGTTATAAAAAAAAACCGTAATCAATATTTAGAAATCATTTCAGCATCGTCCTTTACTTTTTAATCAGTCATAAACGTTTGGCTGTCTTTTTCAGTGTTTTTAAGGATTGAACATAACAGGGTCCAACTGTCATACCGTCTACTTTACTATATGGCTTTTTGTACAATCAACCAGCATAAAATTATTTAATGACCAATTATAGTTATTTAATTTTTTATACCGTGATATTTTAATTTCACAAGAAAAAAATCCTTTGAATCAAATGAAAGCTGATTAATGGGGCTAGATGGCGCTGTGTGATATGTCCTGAACACAAACATTTTTTCTGTTCCGTGGTCTTGAAATATTTATTTGTTTACTATCAAGGTCTCAGCTGTCTTTTCTCAAAGCTAAAACCTCATCAAAGTTATTCCAGCCACTGAAACTCTGGAGAAATATGTAGTGTTTTTCCGCTGCGACTGCTCCTTAACCGACATCAAACTACAAACTTGATGGTTTTTAGGTGTGTTCCTCCATATACCACCGCCACACCTCACCTCCTAACCAACGTGGCCTCCGTGGATGACGTGACCGTGTCCGTGTGTGTGTGTGTGTGTCCGTGGACGTGAGGTGTGGCGGTGGTATATGGAGGAACACACCTAAAAACCATCAAGTTTGTAGTTTGATGTCGGTTAAGGAGCAGTCGCAGCGGAAAAACACTACATATTTCTCCAGAGTTTCAGTAACAATGGATTTCCGCAAAGTAAGGCCTGATTCAATATCTTATTTATTCCAGCCAATTAAATCATTAAAAAAACGCACTCTGAAAGCAATAATTTGATTACTTATTTGCATTGGATTTAGGTCATTCAATATGCTGGTAGATTTTACAAAAGCCAAAGCCAAAAATTAAGTATTACAATAATTATTCTATGTACCTAACTAAATTCATATGAACACATTTTTTTCTTATACTATGTGCATTTTAAAATTACACACCATTTTAAAATTATTTTACTTAAAAAAAAGGGAAAACTATAGAACGCGATAGGTACCATGGTATAATCATATAAAACGAGTTAAAACAGACACTTGATTTTACTATCCACTATGCGTTTTTGGAACAAAACTGATTTCTGAGGCTCACCGACCAATCACAGCAAGGCAAGATTCAGCAAGTGAATCACTTTTGGAGCGGTCTTTGAATTGTGAAAACGATGAACAAATTGTGCCATTAATTAGCAAGTTTAGTATGACTATTCATCGTTGAATATTTGATATTGTTTTACTAATGATTTACTAGGCAATAACATATATTCAGCAATTCATACGACAGGCTTGTTCTATTGAAACTGTCTTTAAAAACGCATAGTATTTTTTTAATCATTTACATAATATACTACATGTATATGTATTGTATATTTCGGCAGCTTTTAGAAGTATATACATAATGATATATATAAAAGAACGTGTCTTATTGTCCTAACTATACCTACTGGCAGTGCAGCAATGATTTAGGTATTATAGTGTAGGTGTAAAATTAAAAATATATTTATACTACTTATTTAGGGTGCTCAAAAGTGCTGGTTATTACATCGGTCTGGTAGTCATCATTGACGTTTTGGTTTCATCGACATTTCCAAAAATAGGAGTACTTATCTACGAAAAAAAAGTTTTTTTTACAAGTAATGGGTTTGCACTTGACCGTAATTCGCCTGATGGTAAGTAATCAAAAAATTAGAAATAATTAATTATTATAAAGTATAAGTATTATATCCGTTATCTGGTACCCATAATACAAGCGTAAGCTCAGTATATAACAAGTGGCGCCCCCATTATAAAAAAATATTAACATAATGCTGGGGCTATGTTTCATTGTAGATGCGTTTCTGTGTGTGTCTGTATAATCAATGTCTATAAATCTGTCAAAATAAATGTTATTCCAAATCCAATCTTATGTTCAACACTTTTCTACCACAGTAGATTAAAGCGATGACTACCATGCCGATAATATTAAGTGATAACCTTTCTGATATTGAAAACAACAGAAATATCTACGTTTGTAGTTGTTGATCAATTTAAGTTTGAATATAAAGTTTTGTTTAATTCATAATTTAGATCTTAAAATAGGTGGAAATTATGTGTTTGAGCGTGCTCGTTTGTTAACTACTTCGTATAAAAATAATTAAGCGAGTGTGGCTCAGCGGTTCCAGTGTCTGCTTTTCATCCAGACGCACCTGGTTCGAATCCGCCCTACACCAATGACTTGTATTTTCAAGTTATGTGTAGATTTGCACTCGCTAAGCGGTGAAGGAAAACATCGTGAGGAAACCGACATGTTTGAGGACCACAATATCTGAGGACATGCGTCTTCCGTGGAAGGACCTGGGCGCCCACCACGATGTATCTGCCCAAGAAAACTCCCCAACGAATTAATTCTGCGGGGGAGTCACGACCCTCAGTCATGAGGAAATACGACTCAAAGAGAGATAAAAATAATATATGAATAGGTGGGTATTATAAAGCCAATTATATGCAAGTGGCACTCAGTTATAATATACACGGACTACAGGTAGCCAACGCAAAATTATAAATTTAATTTTAATACAGTTTTTTTTAAAATATATATGTTTATTAACTAAAACGGGTTTGCATTTGGCCATAGTTTACCTGATAGCAAGCAAAGGCTATGGCCTAAGATGGAGCGTGCTTACCCGATAAGAACCGATTCACTCTCGCTTTGAAGATATAAACATGATTGTATTATGCTGAGTTAGGGCTGTGTTGCACAGATTTTATGTTTCATTATGAAATTCTTGTTTTTGATGAGTAATCTTTAATCCGAAAATCTGTCACAATAAATGTTTTTTTCGTTGTAATAAAAGTAAAAAGCTGTTTTAGAAAATCTATAGGACGACATTTTTCCGACTTCTAAATTTATAAATCTTTATAGTTTCTTTTCAACTTTTTATATGACGTTTATTATATAGGTTTTGCGTTAAATACTAGTAGCCTTGCATTTATCCCGTTCAAATAGTAAACCAATATAAATAATAATAATTAACCGACCGACGGGGCATACTGTTAAAACACTTTGTTATAGGGAAAAATGCTCCCATCACAGAACCCCAATATCATTGGTAAAATAACTTAATAAATGAAATTTTGGGCTTCGGTAATTGAATGGATTAGCACTTGAAAAGGACAGTTCAATATTTAACGTAAAGTACACAGGTAGGTACACATTATCTACTACTCTATGCACCATTTGTCTACAGAAAACGTAGGAATCGTAATATTTCATGAATTCAATCTATACATGTTTCCAAGTTTATGAGCAGTGCTCAATATAAATGTATGTGTACTACTGCAAATATTATTTATCATTAAAAGGTAGGTACTGGATGTTACGTTGGATGTATCTGCCCAAGAAAACTCCCCTAATGAATTAATTCTGCGGGGAGTCACGACCCTCAGTCATGAGGAAATACGACTCGAAGAGAGGTACTAATTGAAGGTTAAATTTCGATAAACTGGGTACAAGCAATTTTGAAATTAATTATAGAATTTCTTTGTATATGGAAAAAGAATATGCCCAAATTATTCATAATTCAATATGGTATCGGTGGTTTGTTCTCTGCACTGTTTTCTTAGAAGATTTTATAATAAGGACAATTTTATAGATCTTAACATCTGTAGATAATTATCCAAAAATGGGTAAATAAGGTATAGAAATTTGTTAAAAGTGCCTTATTAAAATGGGTAATAATCAGAATAAATTAAATTCTGGCAAGGAAGCATTTCGGCAAAATTTTGAAAAATACTTATATGTATAGTTAAAATAATTTGCGTGTAGTACAATTTTAATCTACGCTTTATAAATGTGTCGGTACAACAAAGTTCTTTAGTGTAAAAATATAAGATTCCACGATTACCTATAAGATCCTACTTCGATATCCTTACATACACTACGTCCGATTTTAATATACATATATATAGCTTTTATACAGTGTTACCTGTAACTTGAGTAAAACTTTGAAAAGTTGACTTTAATTCACCGATACCAATAACTTTAGTTTTACGACTTTAAGTCATTTGTGACAAAAGTCTATTCCATAAAAAAATTTGTTAAAAAGAATATGGAATAACGTTTTTTTTTAGCTTTGTTTAGGTATTACAACATATTAGAGTAGTTGGTATTAATAATTTTAAACTCTCTTTACAATGTTTTGCGCAAGTTACAATAACCCTGTAAATATATCGATAGCCAAATTACACGATTGATTAATATTTTGTTATTAATGGAAAATATACTCTCTAAGTATAATGATAACGTATATACTACCTTAATTAGGTACCATTAACTTAACCATAAAATAAACTTAGCCCTTTAAAGTTAAACAAATGTAAATAGCAACAACTAATCATATGAAAAAAGCCTCCAAATACGAGTTCATTCAAACAACATTGATAAAATAAGGAGAAATAAGATTATAAAAATACGATATCCAAGTACTTCGTCTACAATAAAATTTGAGAGTACAAAATATTACACTTTAGATACATCGATAAAAATCAGTAAACGAAGGCGTTATAACTTTAAATATAGCCTCTAAACTTACAGGTATACATTCCAAAGAAAACCCAAATACTAAACAAGTATTATACATTTCATATTGACACATTTATCTTACAAATAAATTCAATTTTTACTTGAGAACTGGCACAATACAAAGTTATGGCCAAAGAAGAAAAAAAAAATTGGTTGCCTGTAAAGTCGGTATACGGGCGAAAGTTTTACGTGACAACGACTTTTATGTCTGTCTCTCTCGCTCTTAGGCGGGCTAACCATGCCCGAGTGGAAGGGACGCGTGCCTCTCACTCGCTCTCATTGTGAGCGCATAACGTGAGCGGAGCGTAACGCAGTTTCTTGAAGTGTCACCCGGCAAACCAATTTATAAGACGTTGTCACGTCAAAAACTAAATTCAATATGGTCAGGGAATTTGTCCAATTTATTTTAAATGTTAACAATTTATTATTTGCAAACATTGCAACATATTTTATTACTTTTCATTTCATGGTCTTATTCATCAGGAAAAGTAAAACGCACAAAGTATCGCAAGTGGCGCCCTCATTACTTTCTAAACTTTTTGGCCAACCTATATGGATATTTAATATTTTACATCACACAGACCACAACAAAATGGACAAAATCAGAACATTTTATGAAGAATGCTTAATCAAAAAGATTTTTGACACAATTTTGCATAGTACCGGTTAAGTATCTGGGAATGATTGTGGAATTTTTACATTACAAACATTCAATAATTACACACTATTTTTATATTTATGCTAACATACAATATGTATTATACCAATAAATAAAAATTGCAATTTTTTTGTGTACATGTAACACCAAGAAACATTCTTACACATGTAAGAACACAACAAATATATATTGTTAACCATATTTTTATATGTTTAAGGCTTTGCCAATGGTTCATTGCACTCACAAGCTTGATAATTTACTTACTCTAGCGGGTCCTCTGTGACCGTGGTTATTTAGTATCCGTATAAAACATGTCCCACATAGCAGACATATTGTTTAAACAATATATTAAAATATGTATGTACTACCTGCCTATAGCACACAATTTATATTTGTCTTTGGAGAGAAAACGTCAGAGCACTAGAAAATATGTGCCAACAATACAGTCTCCTACGAAAGCTTGCTTATTATTAAACAAAATAAGGTACATAAAAACTAAACATTACCATCTAATAATATAAAAATAATATACCTCTTACAAGTTCCGTATAGAAAAATAAAAATCGCTTTATGAATGTAATACTGCACATCATTTACACTAAATCAGTCAAAGCATTGTAAAGTTTAAGTCCTCCAAACAAAATATTTCGTAAACCAACAAGCAGATCCGAAATTAGAGCCCGATGAACATTACTTTCCAAACGTAACTTTACAATCAACTGTATGTATGTGGCGGGCCGAGCAAGCCTCCACCCCGGCCCGGCCCCGCCTGATTACCCTAACAGCATAACCTACTAAACTAAAGCTTAACCTTTAAATGGTAATAATAAAGCAAGTCGTGAGGCGGGATATTTGCATCAGTCTTGTGAAATTTTCAATTGAGAAAATTATTACTGTCATTTATTTATCTATTTGGTAATCTTGTTTCAAAAAAGAAATGGTTGAATTCTATACTATGAACAGTTGGGAGAGTGGTGGTTGACATCAGTTCATTTCAGATTTGAGTGTGTTGAGAGTGGCGTCGAGGACGCGGCCGGCCGCGTACCCCGGGATGTTGAGGTACGCCGGCTTGTCGTGCTCACACAGCCCCGGCTGGGTGCAGCATCTGCTCAGAGGGGGGTTGGTGCTCCCCGCAGGCATGTGGCTGCCCCCGGCGTCTGAAGTGGACCCACGACACACCATTTTATGATTTGTATACTGTTCTAATGAACGCGATTGCTCCCCGCAGTTATCACACTTTAATTCCCTGGCGTGGACCTTTTTATGACTGTTCAGCGATCTTGAATTGTCGAACACCTTGGTACACATGTCACAGTATTTGAGCACCTTCTCTCCTGTGCAGACCACTTTGTGGTTGTTGAGTCGGTCCAGGGACATGTACCGCTTGTTGTTGCAGAGGTCACATTTGAACTGTTTCTGAGGTACTCGGCCCGTGTGCACCTGCATGTGCTTGCGGAGGTTACTTTTGTCTTTAATGTATTTGGAGCAAACTGAGCACTTGTTCACATCTTTCCGAGTGTGATTACCGTCAAGGTGTCGCCGCAGCTGGGACTTCTTGTTGAAAGGCTCTAAACATATCTGGCACCGGAAGGGTCTCTGAGCGGGGTGTACTCCGGTCAAGTGAGTGTTAAACTCTAGTATGGTGGGATAGCTTTTCCTACAATGTGGACAATGAAAGAGTTTACGACATATCGCTGTACTAGAGTCACAGAATGGGTCTGAGCAGTCGTCACAGAAAGACTCCAAGCCTACCGGTGGTGTCGCGGTGCCTGTCTGGTAGTGGTCTAAGTCGGTCTGGAGAGGGTCTCTGTCCGGAGTGCCAGCTCCGGAGGGCTCCTGCTTCACCTTGGCGTGGTCGCTGTTCTCCGGGTAGTCAGAGTCCTGCATAGGCAGGTTGCGCGAGGTGCTGGCCAGCATCCACCAGGGGTTGTAGTGCCAAGCGCCCAGGCTGGGTTGCACAGTTTGGTTCTTTATGTCACTAGTCTTGGTTTGGGTCTCTGCATTGGTGAAGCCCGGGAAGCTCGGCAGCTCCTGGTGCTTGGAGCGCGATGACTCGAAGATACTGTGCTGCGATATAATGTTTTCGTAATCGCTCGGGTCCAACTTCCTGTCATTTCGATCGGTCGGGTCTCTTTTCGACATATTTTTGGAGTGCAATCTGAAAACGAGAACGCCGAATGGAATTGTAAATAAAGTCCAGCCGCAAAGATGATTACAACAAACTTATGCAAATCTTACAATTGTGAAATAATACCACGAAAGGTAAACAAACAACGCAATTACGCGCCCAATTACTCACGAGCACAATAGATCAAAATAACAAGCGCTACATACCCTTACAAATGCTTAAATACTTGTAAATGTAACAAATATTAGTTTTGTCTCACATTCAACAGCAATAAAAGGTCTTAACAGATTCTAAATAGAATCCCATTTTTCCATTGAGGATAAACAAACAAGAAACAGCTCCCAAGTGAGTCTGAATATCACTTTTTATGTGGTCCACAGGCATTAAACACTTATAAAAGTTGCAAAAGTAGTAATATCAGATCAGATTATACTAATTCTATTAAAATTATAAAAAGAAACGTACATTCCGATGATTTAAACCATAAAATTTCTAAAAAATATTAAAGATGATCGGCCATTTTGTTAGTTGGAATGTTTTTTTTATTATTTTCACGTCACAATATCTGGGTTGTCATTACAAAAAAAGTTTCACGATTGCTGTCACACTATTCTACACTGGCCCTTGTCTTGTCAAGCATGAAAAAAAAAACATACCAAAACAAAGTTGAAAGTTGCTCTTGTGCGTTATTGTTATAATTTATATTAATTTTACAAGATTAAAACCAGCCTTTTAACTTTTCACTCTTAGTTAATGGTGTACAGAATGGTCTCTTTAGGAGCCTCATTGTTAAACACATTCTGGAAACCAGCGTTAAATATAGTGAGGTTAGAAAATCTTAACCCAAATACTATCAATACATTTTATTGAATTTAGTTTTAATATCTGACTTAATATTTCCAGGACAAGGTACCATGCAGATAAGTCCCGTTTAGTCAGAAGATACGGCTACGAAGAGAAGCTGTGGAATGGTGGATTATTGCCCAGGACTTTGGGTAAAAAACTGCCTATTCCAGAGTACAGGTTAGTTTTAATTCATTTTGCCTTTGTAAAGATCTTATTCATAGGATATCTCAACATACATTAATATTATTCACTATCACTACTTATCAACAGGCTTCGCGTAACCAAAATGCTGGCTTGTACTTTGCCCAAAAGATTAGTCTAGCTATTCAACGGGGAAATGCAGCCAGCGTTTTGGGTATGCTACCTTTTGAAAATGTAGATTAGTTTTTTTATGATGTATTTATAATTATTTGAAAGTGTTACTATTAATTTTTGTTGTTTTGAAATAAATATGCTTAACCTTAAAAAAAAAATTCACTATTAACGAACATTGTGTATCAAAGACAATAAAAGAATATATTTAGTGAAAAACACCTATAACATTTCCTATAACAAATAATTAAAATCCTTCAAACATGTCTGTTCCAGGCCATCATATGCATGGGCGGAGCGCAAAGCCCTGTTTGGCCAGAATGACTACATTGACATCCTGGGCTCGGGTGCCATCCACCCTGTGAAGACACTCTACAACATACCTACTTGGATACGAGGAGTCAGTGGACATGAGTATCATGTATGTATCTGAATTATTATAATATGATATAGAATCAATAAATTTGGAAAAATGTTTTGTCCTACTTGGAAAACAATTCTCAAACACATTTAGCAACAAACTTACTTACCGAGTTAATGTGAGTTTTGCAAGTGGCGATGTTGTTCTATGTGGCTTGCTAATGTTATACTTTAACCCTGTAAATAATTTTATTATGTATATCTGATTGTGTAATGGGCTTATTTATAACTAACAGCACCCCACAGTGTTAGCTGGGATAAAAGTAGCCTATTTTTTAATCCAGGGTCTGATCCGTTCTAACTATGATCCAATAGTTATTTGTTATACAAGAGTGCAAAGTTGCTTTTTAACCGCATGCTCAATTTTGATGACCGAGCAAGTGAAGGATTCTAAAATTGAATCACGAGTGCAGCGAGTGATTCATAATTAGAATCTTGAGCGTTAGCGAGGGAATCAAAAGAGCACGAGGTGAAAAATCTTTGCACTCAAGTGCAACACGTAACTTTTCATTCCACCTCAGCGAGGAATGACTAAATGCAAAACGCGTGATTGTTGAGGGAGAAAGCTCATTTGCGCATTATTAACAGTTTGGCGTCAAACAAACTTCCTCGTCACTAGAATCACTCATTTTAGTTTTTTCACTGGTTTTCAAGTTTCTTGTTTTTAATATAAGGTTTAACAATGACGTGAAAATATGCTGCGTAAAGAACGGCGTACAAAGCAAATTGAAAAAAAGAACACCAAGAAGGTTTCGAGTTGAGTTTTTAACAAATTTAAATAAAGTTGTATGATATATTCGGCACCATAGAGGTAAATAGGTTTAATGATTTTTTTTTAATTCAAAAACTTATAACACTCAATGTTCTAAATTCAATTTACTTTATCCTCTACCTTTACTTTATTCTCTAGAGAATAAAAACGGCTTTTGCACTCAGATATTGAAGAGCAAAAATACTGTTTCCGAGATGGTGGGATGAAAAATGATTTATCAGCTTGAGTGTAAAAATTTAATAAATATAGACCTACACACAAGCTTTTGTCTTCATAATGTGAGAAGGAAGTTGATCATGGGAGGTCATTAGACCTGAAATAATAAGCAATTTTCAGATCTCAGATTACTACAGTTGCTATTAGGGTAAATTTTATTGAATAATTTTGTATTTACTTTAGCATACATCCAATTTTCTTCACTAGATCCTCCTGAGAAAGCAGAAAATGTGGTCTAAGACGGGCTCCCCGCATGCGCGGCCCACCAAGTGGAAGGACATGCAGAAACGTCTTAGTTTCCTCTACAGAAAGCTCAACAGGAAAACTAAGACTGGCATGTCTCCTAATTAATGTGTTTTGTGTTGTGTCAGAGATCAAGTGGTGAGTAGATGGAATGTATGTAATATCAACGTTTGTTGTCTTATTTGATGTATGATAAAATAGTTGAATTGAAAAGTACAATAAAAGTAACAATCATTGTCTTATTTGATTCATGTTCAAACAGCTAAACAAGATGAAAATGATAAAACAATGTTTATAAAATTATTAAAAACTAGCTGGTTCCCGCGACTTCGTCCACGTGGAATAGTTATTACCATAAAAACGGGTTAACTCAATAGGAGTTAATCTTAAAAGATAGACATATTATTATACTGTTCCAGACATTTTTTTAGATCATTTCAAGAGAAATAATTCTTTATCACATATTTTTTTTAATATTGTTTTCGCAGCGCAAGCAACGGAAGCCCTCAAAAATGAATAATTTTCCCCGTTTTTTCCACATTTTCCATCATTTCTTCGCTCCTATTAGTTGTAGTGTGATGTTATATAGCCTAAAGCCTTCCTCGATGAATGGTCTATCAAACACAAAAATAATTTTTCAAATCGGACCAGTAGTTCCTGAGATTAGCGCGTTCAAACAAACAAACATACGAACAAACAAACTCTTCAGCTTTATATATTAGTATATCAATGATAGAAAACAGATTAATTTTCGACTAAGAAGCTGTTTAGGCATTAATTTGTTTTCAAGGTGCCGAGTGAAAATATAGAAAATATTTAACAATGTTAAACTAACCAGCTGTTCAATAACTGTTTATTTTGTAGAAGTGAAACTTCAAAGTGTAAAGCTCTCTATATGAGATTTCAAAGTGTAAACCACTCAACCTAGTTTCCGGACAATAAAATGTATTTCATTTCATTTCAACAATGTCTTTATATATTATAGTCTCAAATACGTAAAGTACCACAGTTCTGATATTATTTTATGTTCCATCTATGATTGATCTTTGATTTGTATAGTAGGTTTATAATTTGTTTAAAGTAGTATTAATAAATGTATTGATTATTATTTGTATTTTTTTAATTTCTATACCTACTTACATTTTATACTAAAGAAAAGATCATACAGGCACTTAATTTTAAAGAAACACTTTATTTAAAATCACTTCACATCAATTAATTACAGACTAGGATTCCTGTTATACAAGACATATTTGCTACTAAAGTATAACTTTGACTAGTTCTATCTATTATAAACTGTTTTTACCTAAATATTTACAAAACATTTTAGAATCTACTGACTGCTTAGAATTCACATAGCACACTTGCACACTTCTTAAAAATGTAAACTTAAAATTATATTATTTATGGATGGCCGCTTCACCCGGGCTAGTAGACCAAGTAGGATAGTCAACTCCAGGACCCTATACTACCATCATACAAAAACCACGAAGATCCGTCGTATATCGGGATCATCCGCGATGTTCTTTTGTTTTCTTTAATTGTGTTGTTTGGGATGTATGCTGCTCTTTGGAAGAGCTAGATGCTCTTTTGTTACCTTTGATAACATTCAATTTTGTGTTTGGAATGTGCGTTGCACTTTTGTTTTCAGTGATTCATGAAATTTTGTAGCTGTTGGAACCACTTGATGTTCTTTTGTTATATTCGATGCTGTCTTTTGAAGTTCTTTGGATTCTCTTTTGTTTTCTTCTGTTGCGTTCGGAATGTGCGTTGCTCTTTTGTTTTTAGTGATTCTTTTTGGAACTACTCGATGTGGTTTTGTTTCTTTCGTCCGTCTATCTTCCTATATAAGCTCCCCCCAGTCCTGCTTGATGATGTCAGCCGCCTTCTCTGCGATCATGACGGCGGGTGCGTGTGTGTGCGAGGCGGGGATGCGCGGCATGATGGACGCGTCCGCCACACGCAGCCCGGACAGGGAGTGCACGCGGAGGCGGGGGGACACCACGCCGGTCGGGTCGCCGGCCGGAGCCATCTTGCAGGTGCCCACCTGGGAACGGAAGCAAATACAGATTTAGAGTTTTTCGTCGACTAGGTACCTAAAATAAAAAATAATAAAAGTATAGGTACGCATTTAAAGTTAAAAGCCTACACACTCGCAGAGATAATACAGCATTATGCTGAGGTGCGGCTGTGTAGGTTTGATATCAAATTAGACAATGCTTTTCATGAAAATGATTGAATGAGTGACTAAATGTAAACATAGTTATCTAAACACATCAAATTTTTCTAATTTATCAATTACGCGAAAGAGTCACAACCCTCAATATGGAATACGATTCGAAGAGAAGTGACTATTCTATATCTTAGTACTAGGGATTGAGTTTTTACAACGACTTTTAGAAACTAGTAAGTTAATATGCGAGTGAGCCAACCCTGGTGTCCGAAGCCAGTGATTAAGCCAGAAAATGTCCTTGACTCATGTTGAGGGAAACAATGGTGGAACGAAAAAACAAAAAAAAATCTAGTGACTATCAGTAAACTCTAGCATAATCCATAAGCCCCAAGTGACCTGGTGGTCGAGCGTGGTGGAGGTCTGCTGCACGGCGCAGCGCCAGTACAGCTCGGAGTCGAAGGCGGCGCGCTCGCAGCCCGGGAACGAGGCCGCGTGCTGCCGCGCGCCGTAGCGCTGGAAGGGGGCCGTGGATACCACCTTCTGCACCTGGGAATATAAGAAATAAAAGTTATGTAATGCCTGCTTATAAAAATGATTTCGTTAAATATATTTACTAATCGTTAACGGAGCAATAGATCAACATGATCTTTGATATGTAGGTAGTAAGTAAAGTATGATGTTCCTGATTCCTTATTGTTATGATTTTAAGGGTGCTGTGATAGTTAAATCTGAAATAAGTATTCAACAATGCTTGGTTTCTAGTAATTTTGATTACAACAGCAATTTCACAATCGCCTGGAAGATATCGCTTTTAGCGATAAGGCCGGCACCTTTGGCACTAGAATAAGTAGGTATTTGATTTTATTAACTGTTGCTTTTTTGTTTCCTTTATGTTGTGTCTTAGAAAGAATCATCTTATCTTTCGCTAATGACACACGGAGCGGTTATTTCCCGCACCCGCCGAGGTGGCGGGACCGCAGCCCTTGTAGAATACAGATATGTACGAGTATGTAGAAAACTCAAGCTCATTTCACGACGCATTTTACGCCTGCGGGCGATAATCGCTGCCGCGGCGGCTGCGGGCCCGCACAAAACTCCGGCTTCGTGAGTTTTGAAAATTAAACACGATTCCGCCACCGCGGCGGGCGCAGAATAAATCCGCTCCGTGAGTCCTTAGCGTCACAGGATAGTAATCGCGATAGTTAACAACAGATCATAACTGGGTCGTCTGCCAGTCCCCAAGGGGGAGCTGGTAGGGCCTCAACGAGCTTGCGCTTCTTTAGAGGGGCTGGGCTCCGGGGCACGCTGACCCCGGGGAAGTTAACGTCGAGTCGCTCTGTCCGGCGGCGTACCAGCGACGGTCGGCGTTTCTCGACGTGGTGATGTTGGTGGCGATGTGCCTGATGCTGCGGCGATTTTCTATAGCGCCGGGACGACAGGCGGTGGTTCCTGGAGGTGGTGCAGGCGCGTCGACCTCCCGCTCGGGAGCAGCAGCACGACGAACGGCGCACGCAACCTAACGGGAGGGAGCGGCTATTGCAACGTGACTCAACAGGAACTGTTACCAACAGAACCCGAAAATATTTGTGGCATCCGCAGTAACTAGACACCAACCAAGATAATACTTATTTGACCATAAGCTTGGGAGTCCTGCCTGTCTCTCAATAAGGTATGAAAAGGCTACTTACCATTCTGACACCTTCAACCATGGCTTTCAAATCATCATCATGGTCGAAATAGTTGAGCTGTATTTTGGGAGGGTCCTCAAAGCTGGCGCTCCGCAGGGTGATCCGGCCCACGCTCTTGGGCCGGATGAGCACGGGGTTGATGGTGAAGGTGCGCTGCTTCACGTCCAGGGGCAGGTCGCCGAACACACGCCAGTACCACTCGTCTGTCACTCCTGGAACGAGAGTAAACATAGATTATAATTTTTTTAACAGACTTCAAAAAAAGAAGGTTATTAAGTCTTCTGAAAGTTTTTTTTTGTTCAACTTAATATTTATTTATTTTATTTTATTAGGTACACAACACAATACACAGAAAATACGTGACAGCATAATATTTTAAAGGTATTGATCCATTCTGTATAAACACATGCGTGCACAACATGATTACAAACAAATCCAATGTTCAGTAAGTTAAGTTAAACTAAAGTGAAACAATTAAAATAATACATACAATACGATACTTATGGAAATTATAAATATAAGGCAAAATCTTTAAAAAAACACGAGTAAGGTACAAAAATAAAAATAAAAGTAATTTGTGTAGCAAGCAAAACAAGGTGAAATACATAACATTGCCCACTCCTAGGTGAACGATTTCGCATAACATTGAAAAGAGTCGTCATAGTTTTTTTTATACTAGAACGGGTATGCACTTGGCCATAGTTTGCCTGATAGTAAGCAAAGGCTATGGCCTAAGATGGAGCGTGCCTACCCGATAAGAACCGATCCACTCTCGCTTACTAATTGAATTGAGTAGTTATTTTTTAAACAGTATTGGAAGTCAGTGCGAACTCGTTTACTTTATTTTACTGTTTTGAATTGACATAATCAATAAGTAGTTCATATGGATCATATTTAGATATGCTAATAAATTAGTGTTCTAAGTCAGTAGTAATCACCTAGTGTCGTCATTTTGTAATAAGTAGCTCATCATTCGTCAAGACAAGTCATCAAGCTATGTCATTAGAAAACTATAGACTGCGTTAACCACATCCATAGAAAGTTATTTTTATCCCGCGTTGGGCGCCAATAAAGTATCTCTCCTTACCTGTGTTGAATGGAACGCACACACACACACCCACTTTATGAAAATTCTTTAAAGTAGTTCACAAGGACGCTGCTCACTGAATCAAGTCAATTTGTGAGGAGAATACTTCCACGAGTCGAGACACGTAAAACAAAAGTTATTGATCCGGAACGTTTCCACGAGGTTCCGATTTTACAGTAAGTAGCTCCCTGCTTTGATATTAACTTGGTAAGTTATTATATTGACGTTTTATGATATTTGAAGCAAAGGGCATTAAAATACCTTATTTTGTGGCCGGACGTCATCCATATAAAATACCAGGCTGCCTTTACCTTTTGAAAATCGAAGTAAAAACGTCTACGCTTCAAAGGTAGTTCCGAATTTTTTTTTTGAGTAGGTACAGTTCAACTAATATTAATTACCTAAGCATTACGCATACATAGAGTCGCAATCTGCTAAATATTTTAGAACTCTTGAATAGAATAGAATAACTATAGTTAGCAGAAAACAAACTTTCAGACTGAATGTTTCAAAGTTTTCTTTAAATATTGTTACCCAGCATAGATCGCAGTATCCCCAGGAAGTCTCCAGCGAGGGAACCTGCGCCCATGACCAGCTCCATGTCTGGTCTGCCCTTGGAGTAGTCGTCAGACACCTTGGTCTTGATGAAGGCCAGGCCGGTAGCTCCTCCAGGAATGGTTAGAGGTCCGCGCCCGGAGAGGTAGGCGGCGGCTGACAGTGGGGAGCTTGCTACCATCTAGAAAAGAACAAAATATCAAATCAAAGTTAATCAATCACTTTAAAGAGCAAGCAGTGTTCCATTACCTTTTCTGACACACGGGATACATCAATGTAAATATCACCTTTGTATTCTTCCTGTTTTTTACTTTTGTATGTATATATTGTTGTGTCCTGTGTGTCAATATAAATGCCTTAAATTTGAATTTGAAATATCCAAATTTCATACAAAATATTGTATTAACCATGACCATAGGTCTGGGTTGTAGCAATGAGTAAAGTTTCTATGTAAAGAGAGTAGATAACTCTAGTGTCAAGTGAATTTACCAACTGTCACATGTGCCATTGCACTTGCCTTTTTATACTTATGGAAATACACATAGAAAATAACTTACATCATTAACACATAGCCCAGTAGTGTTGACAATGAAGGCGTTCCCAGAGAAGGTCACGTGGTCTTGGAGGTTGTATCCTACAGGTAGGTCGGCAATGACGTCTATGCCCAGCTCGCGGAGGTGGTCGGCGGGGCCCACGCCGGATACCATGAGGAGTTGTGCGGATCCCATGGAGCCGGCGGAAAGGACCACCTCACGCTTGGCTCGGACTTGGTACCTGGAACATAAAATGAGTAAGACATCAGAACAATAACACTACCAACTTTCGTGACACTATAGAATAGTAAGAAACAAATAAAATGAGATAAATAAAATTTACTAACAATCAGCTGCATCGATTTAATAAATTTTTGAAGCTATGAAGTTAAGGTACCACAGATGTTAATGAATACCTATAATACATCTAGATCCGTACTACCTGGTAAAATAATAATTCTCTCTATTAAATACCATGAGCAAAAAAATTAAGTACATACCTTAC
The DNA here is from genome assembly GCA_927399415.1 of Macaria notata. Taxonomy (NCBI): domain Eukaryota; kingdom Metazoa; phylum Arthropoda; class Insecta; order Lepidoptera; family Geometridae; genus Macaria; species Macaria notata. The sequence goes on from OV656751.1 coordinate 521,585, forward strand.
TCCCTTCTTCATAAACTCCACTCCATACGCAGTCCTAGTTAAAGGATCTATGAGCACCTTCATTGCCGTCGAATACTTCGACACTTTCAAGTTCGGCCTAAACCTTATAGGCTCCAGAAAAGCTTTCGATGAACTACACCTTCTTCCCTTTCTCATGGTTGCTAGAGGTTTAGAAAAACCTATCACATTCTCCCCATTAGGGTCTCTCCAGGGATAACCAAGTATTTGACCAGCCTTTTTAAAAGCAGTCTGCAGAGGGCTGTGGTATGCAGAATGCTCTATATCCAAGTAACCTCCGACTCCATGGTACGAAGAGTTCCTCAATTCTCTAACCTTAATGTTTTCAGACTTTTTGAAATATGGCAACACTTCTTCGTAGCTCCAACCTTCGTTGCCCATCCTGGCCCAGTCGTTATAGTCGTCTGGATGACCTCTTTGGTAGATTAAAAAGTTTAGTACGCTGCTGCCTCCGAGGACTTTCCCTCGAGGTAGAAAGCAGACTTTTCCTCTCAAATCTTTGCAAGCTCGTTGCTCTGGTTCAGATACGTATCCCCAGTTCATTGGAGTCAGGGATAGGAAGCTAGCAAAGATAGGTACGTCTGAGAAGAAGTTTTCATTTCCTCCCGCTTCTAATAGCAAAACTTTCCAATGTGGAATTTCAGTCAATCTATTAGCTACGACGCTACCAGCTGAGCCGGCACCGACGACTATGAAATCAAACTCTTCGAATTCTTTCGGTGTGTAGTCAGGTATGAAACCTTCTTTGGGGTTGTGAGGTAGTGGACGAAACAGGTCGGTCCAGAAGTCGAAGAAGTTCCGCTGGCCCATCGAGCTGACTGTCGCCAGGAACGTGAAGTATAGAAGACAACGCATCTTGAGACCTTTTGCTCTTCATTACTGAAACAACACAAAGATAATTTCGATCACGTTTAATGAATAATAACATAATTTTGATTGGTGGACTGATACCTACTAAACAAGATACGACACTAACAATAATTTTAGGTACTTTTCGAAGTGCGCCTACAATTTTATTTCCATAGGTATTTAAAAACTCATGTAAACTATACTTTTCCAAACTAAAAATTTTGCCATTTCCGTGTCTGTATTTATTTGAGACAGCAATGTTTGTAAAGAAAAATTTGCATAATATGTATAAACTTGCAAAGAGTAAACGATTGAATACCAAAGTATGTACACCACAACATAAAACCGCTCTTTTTATGAAAAGTATTTTAGGTATGGGACCAAAAATTTTTAATCATTTGCCGAAATCAATCCGTCAAATTCATAATTTGTCAATATTTAAAAGGGAATTGTTTAATTTTTTAGTGTCTAAATGTTATTATTCTATTAAGCTATTTTTCAATGATAAAATTACTAATTTATAACATTCATTAATATTATCTCAATTGACATCTAAGTATTTTTGTTCCAGACATAATTTTTTGCATATGTACCAGTAATGGTTAAGATATATGATTCCAAATTTTTAGCACTTACACAACATCTGTATTATTAAACTACATCTTGCAAATAAATATATCTTTATCTTTTATCTTTATCTTTAAAAACACGTAGAACAGTATATTATACATAAATGCTAAAGATAACCCTGTGTATTTGAACTACTTAACTTGGTTTTGATTAATTTGAAAATTTCGATATAATGAAGTCGCCATCGAAATCTGCTCTCATTTCCACTAGGCTACTCGAATTTTCCCATGTAAAGTTTAGTGACATTATTTCGTAACGTTTAATTGGTTGTACGGAATGTCTGCCACGGACGCAGGCCGGAGGTGGTCGGAAATCGAGAAACAAGAAGTGTAATGTCGCAAACGTGATGTGTATATCATGTAGGTGGGTATACAAGGTGGCACGGAATGATGTGGAATATTTGTGTAGGTATTCAACGATGTTGCCTGACGTACTTGTAATAACGAAATAGGTATGGACCTATGTAGATGGATTCATTTCATTACAGCAGCGGGTTTACAAGAGCTGAAAATTATGATGGTGAATCGTGTAGGTATTATTAATACGATTTTACTGATGACATAATTCATCATATCATTTATGTTTAACATCCTTCAAACATACTATCAATTCATAATATTTTGTAGTAGCTTATTAAAAAACGCAGCTTAGCTACCTAACAGGATAAAAACTTAAATCATGTGAAGTCATTCTACAGAATTAATTAATACAAACCAGGAATAAGTGCAGCTATCTCTATCATATAATGAAAATACCATTGGCTCAGTTATCCATGTCACGTTGTGTAAGTAGGTATTTACTTTTCAAGGTCGTCTAACTCATCGAAGCTGTTCTGATGGCTACAATTTTGTGTGGAATACAAATGCCCTTTTATGTTTAATGTATAAATGTCTCAGGTTTAACCGTATCATGGATGCAAATAAAATGCTAAAAATAGATTGTTTACTCAACTTTTAACTACTCAAAGCTAAGAAAGAAATGTGTTTTCAAATCCATCTAATATTTTTATGTTACCTTGCCTATGATTTCGCATAAAATTTAACAGGGCACTCCGATTTAGATAATCCTTGTTTTGTAATAAAGTAGTAAAGTATGAAAGAATTAGAAACCAGTTTTTTTAAGGTTAATAAAAGAAACCCAAGAAAAAAGGTAGCGACCTGGCTGTTTGTCAGCCAATAAGTGATTTGAAAACCCTCGACAACAGAGCTAGCCACTTTCAGACGATCTTAAGTTACAAAGTCTATATTAACAACAGATGGTGGTACCTCTAGCAGCAGATGATATCACGCTAGTATCATTAAGTCAGGTCACACGCACAATACGTAGGTACATTCCTAGCTACTTACTGAATGTAATCTAACTACGGATCGACTGCTCGGTACAGGACTCTCGTGGAACTGTCGAGGTTATTATCATTTATGAAAAAAATACAGTGATTTATAAAAAATCGCAGTTGAAGCTATGTTCTATCTTAAAATAACGAATATAATAGACAAAAGGGGAAGCTACATCAAAACACACGTCCGACGTCAAAATGTCACAAAAAACGTTACATTTTTTTTAACTGTAATGTGTTTGCACTTGGCCATAGTTTACTTGATAGCAAGCAAAGGCTATGGCCTAAGATGGAGCGTGCTTACCCGATAAGAACCGATTCACTCTCGCTGGATTATAGTGCGTGGGGAACAGAGAGTCAGGCAGAATTTCAAAAACATCATTTCATTTGTATGAAACAGCAGTTGCATTGAATTCCAAAAGTCGTAGAACTAAAGTTGTTCGTTTTACTAAAGCCAGCATTAAACGATAAATACGTTAGTTACTTGTGACCCTGCACAATAAAGTCATATATTTTTTAAAATATTTGTGTAGCACATGTAACCCAGCATAGGAGCAGGGCAAAGGCCTGAATGAGTTACCTGTCTGCTTGATATGAGACTCGCACCTTCACACATACATCCAATAGACTGATGGAGGTTGAAGAGGGATTTCTATGTTATCTGATTGAGATTATTGGGAGTAGATACGAGAACCTTAACAGTATAACATGTTATAGAGGCGAAACTCAGGGCTTGTGTGTATAGAAATTATTACTGAGTATGTTTGATGCTTTTGTTCAAACAGCTAAACCGATTTGGTTGGAATTTCAAAATGAAAATTTGATACTTACACGAGTATGTAATACGAGTAATACTCGTATTAATAAAGCTGAATAGGATCTAAAATCTGTACATAGAAGATATATGACAAAAATTGGGTAATTAAACACTCATAACGCAGAAATGGACGAACGGATCATCATAATTTTTTATGTGTAGGTAGTATGAGGTCTTAAAAGTATCATAAGATAGATAGATAGATTAACTCTTTATTGTTGACACATATTAAAAAACAGTACATAGAACAAATTGCACCTTAAGTAGTGCCACAAGCGGCGGCCTTATCGCTGAAAGCGATCTCTTCCAGGCAACCTTCAGCTGGAGAGAAATAAGCAAAAAGAAAAAAAGATACTAATAATTAGATTGACTTAGTTTAAATACACAGGCGACTGTAAATCCCGGATTAACGCGGATAAAAACCAAGGGGCGCTCTAAATAATAAATAAATAAGTATCTTTTATCTTGGTAAGTATACATTATCTTAGACTGCAGCACTTCTACATTTTCGTATCGAATGAGAGTGGCCAACTCTGGTGTCGAAAGTTTATCAAGCCGCCCTAAGAGCCTCTGACATAGCTTAATGACTGCCGTATCAAACAGACAGGTGAGACCTACAATTTTGACATGTCGTCCGACCTAACGGAAGCGGCCAAAATGGAATGCCAAGAGCCACTTTTTACATACATCAGATGGAATGTAGACATACAAAAGCATTGAAAAACAGAAAAAACTTTTTATCTGGCAGAAAAGGGTAATTATGTATGATGATGTACATAATATGTAATCCTCATGAACCAAAACATTTGTCGCTTAAACCACTTAACACAGATCTTTAGTCCAAGTATGCATATTGATGCAGTGCGAATGCAATCTGCACGCGAGCCTTGTTTAATGTTCGAAGTGGATAATAGCTGCACCTATACTTGACCTGATAAATGCATCTGTGATTACATGCAATGCGAGTTATTTCAATAAATGGTTTGGCTGCACAAATAAATAGAGGTACTGATTTATAACGTAGATAGATAAATAGATAATTCTTTATTGTCACACACATATAAAACAGTAGATATTAATAAAAATTACTTACATACTCTAGTGCCATAAGTGGCGGCCTTAATGCTAAAAGGAATCTCTTCCAGGCAACCATTGGATGGAGAGGAATAAACGTAACAACATATAACGTAATACGAACCATCATCATCATCAAGTCATTACAGGTAGGACGCACTGATTGAAGACTTTCGTCTTTAGGCTTTGCGGTATGGAGGACGAGAAAACCTGACGAAGTTTTCCAAATGCCGCCCAACCCAGCTGTATTCTTCTACTGGCTTCGCCCTCGAAGTTGTTCCTACCTAGTTGGAGCGTTTGCCCTAGGTAGACATACTTTTGGACAATCTTCAGAGGGGAGCCATTTACAGCTATCATTTATAGATCGGATAACATTAAGGAATAATAATCTAAAAATATAGGCTTTCAAACAAATGAGGATCAAAAGTAAATTTAAAATTTGGATGTATCAAAGCACCAAAATCAGTTTAGTTTATGCTTGGAGTAATTTTTGATTTGTCAGTATCCAGCCACGCAATTATAGCATAGTACATTATACGATATAAATAATTGTGGAACTAAGTAGTATTTATAAATTGCCTTTTTTTCATTTAAAAAATAAAAAGTTTTGTAAAGGAATAGTAGTTAAACGCGTGAGTTGTAATATTCGTATTTACCTTAGGTTACATTCTAAGGTAAACATTACAAGCTAAACCATTAAAACGTGATAATAGTATGGCAGTTAATGTCAAACAAGTTTGATGCCTAGATAGCCGTAATGTGACCTCAAGTGGAACACTAACTGACATAATGACTAACCTTGACTTATATACTTTTTTATAACGAACTAGCTGTGCCTGCGACTTTGTCCGCGTGGAATAGTTATTTTGGGCATTAATTCTTTGAATTTTGAAACGTTTTTGCAGCGAACGCAACAAAAGCCCTCAAAGATGAATAATTTTCCCCGTTTTTTCCACATTTTCCACTATTTCTTCGCTCCTATTAGTTACAGCGTGATGTTATATAGCCTATAGCCTTCCTCGATAATTGGTCTATTTAACACAAAAAGAATTTTTCAAATCGGACCAGTAGTTCCTGAGATTAGCACGTTCAAACAAACAAACAAACTCTTCAGCTTTATAATATTATAGTATAGATATTATAGTATATAGCATAGATTAAACTATATATAGAGATATTAGATAGACACTAAATTGGGACGCTGTACTACCTCTGTACCAGAAAACACGATAATCCGTTGCTATATTATAGACGTGACAGAGGATCAAACATCGATAAACCTCTCACTATCCGCCTTAATTCCATGATATTATGTTGATCAAAGAAGGAGTTAGCTCTTATGCAAGGATGCCGAAAAACAGTTGTTCCGCTATAGTTTTAAGTACTTATAACTTCGATCAAATATTTGATCGAAGACTTGACACGGCGTTGAATTTTATTTATTCTGTGGCACTATGGAGTTATATCGCCGCGTATAGATGAATGACCATCTACCATGAATTTTAGCAAATAAAGATTCAGTCGATTTGAATAACTTCTCCTATTTTTGAAACCGCTAAAAACACCTGAATCAGTCAACTTACAGTAAATTCTATCAATGTGTTTTGTAACACAATAAAATGCGATAAAAATGTGTGGTCAGCGTGATAAATGTTACTTTGGAGCGCCACATTAATTTATGTGTCCGATCCAAGATTATGCAATTTCGCTGGAGGCTCTTCCAAAAGCCGTTTCAATGGACTCACATAAATATATCATTGGAATCTCATGGCTCTCCAAGGTCTGAATATTCAATCTCATTTTAATTTTAACAAGTTGTCGACGTGTGGCGATATGCAGGAATAATATTTAAATAATCATTCTTTTATAGACTTTTTCGCTAAGGTCATGTCAGGAAGTATTATAATCTTACGAAAGTCTAGTTACATTGGTAAATGCCACTTTTTGATCACCCATCCAAGGACTAACCGTTGCGTAACTTTGTTGATCGCGTACGAATTCATCATTCAAACTTCTAAGTTATGTAAGGTCATATAATATTTTGTAACCTTGGACTTGGCTGTAAGTATACTAATACGAAAATACTTAGTTTTGAATGACGTTCATTTGTTAACGTCCAGTCGCCTGACCGCAATTTCATACAATCTGTTGTATAGTTAGACTCAAAAGCTAAGAAAAATAGACTGATGGCTTATACATGAAATTGTTGGTTTCTAAAAGATCTCGTATCTAGAAAAGCAACAGTATAGGTTTTGTAGTTTTAATAAATAAATAAATATTTCAGGACATACCACACAGAGCCATTTAGCCTCATACTAAGCTTACGCTTGTATTATGGGTAACTATAATACATACATGTATACTTTTCTTTCGTAAATACATACTTAGTTTTAGAGGCGGGATCTATATTTAGATACCAACAATTTGAGATATAAACCATCAGTCTATCTTTTTTAGTTTTTGAGTCGAACTATACCTACAACAATTTGTATGGATATAGCGCACGGGCGCCTGCACGTTACGTTATTTATACGAGTATCTGTAAATAAAGAAGCTATTTGCATGTAGGTGCTAATTTCTTTATATTTATACGCTGTGTTGAAAATTTAAGTTACTAGAACTTTGCCATTACCTATGTAGGTGGGTATGTATATGTGATAATTGGTTGCACCTTGTGATGTAAAATAAATAAAAATAAAATAAATAAATATTCCGGGACAATGCACACAGCGCTATCTAGCCCCACACTAAGCAAACGCTTGTGTCGTGGGTACTAGATAACGGATATAATACTTATATACTTTTCTTTTGTAAATACTTACTTATTATACATGTGTCTATTAGATTTAGGGTTTGTTTTAACGGCATGACTTAGCACTTTACCATGATTCATTTGATTATTGTAATGCTACTAGAGGTAAAATGAGTTTACATCGATGTGTATATCTGATTGCCTACCAAACTTGGGAAAATCTTCGTGAAAACCTCGAGAAGACTGAAAAGCCAAAGTAATAATTAATTTTGAACGATCATTGTTAACCAGGTTTTTAGGTTCTGGCTTAGATTTACTATGTAAGTATCTTTTATTTCGACAGTTTAATTTCTAATCAAGTAAATACCCTTTCGCACTGTCTATAATAATCTTTGCGGCAATTTGGTACGTAAGTATATCCCTTGCAATCCGACCAAATTGGAAAACCCAGTTATGTTGCGTAACTAAATTCACAAAAAAAGCACATATATATTCAATAATTTTTCGACGACTAAAACCTTTTCACCTCACCTTTCTCTCTACAAATAGAACAGAATAAGGCAGAATGCCTGTGCGGCACATAATCTACCGAGCTTGCTAACAAACGTCCCCTACCCTCCCTTTTCATGTAAGAGCGCTCTTGATTTACTTCCACCCTTTTAGGTACCTTCTTAGGTGTAGATATATTAGTATGGGTAGGTAGGTGTTACACATAGAGACGCATATAGGTCAGCAGAAAGAGATACATATTTTTACGTGTTGTCTAAAAGACGCGATCAGTTTTATTTTAAACGACTTCTTAATAAAAGGCGGTTATCAATTCGACCAGTATGTATGTGATATGTCAGAATTGAATAAATTCTGACTATGTTTAAGGTAACAGTAACTATGTTTAGCATTGCCATCCAGCGTGGTAATGCGGCCAGTATGCAGGGTACGCTGCCCTCTGGTAGTGGGCTGGAGCACTTAAATTACCTTTAGGCTTTTCTAAAGATTTTCTAAGTGCCCCTCTTTTGTAGTAGTTAGAAGTAGTATGTTTAGTTGTTTGTATGTTTTATTATTGTAAATATTTTTTTAATCAGGTAACAGTGTATTAGAAGATCAACTAACAAGTAGCTCCAAGTACGAGTGCCAAAATACATGTTTATAAACCTACAGAATCGATTAGACCGCAGCCTGTATCATTGGTTACAAAAGGATGAATCTACATTATACAAATAAACTCATGCTCAAAATCGAAAAATTAACACTAAAAAGAAGACTAAGCCCAAACAAAAATAACAATCCTAAAGTAAGCATTATCGACCTAAGTTGTGAGAACCGCCTTGGTCACAAAGTCAATTTAATATCAACGGAAAACGCAAATTTCATCACAAGTGTGAAGTTAACACTCAAATGACCGAATTATCATAAAATAATGTAACTTGGTATAAATCGAAGCCCATTCTTGGCATCCTTGAAGAGCGGTGGAATTTGGTGACGCAACTTGAATGAAAGCCATGTAACCTTTAGGTAAACCGGCTTATAAGTTATAGGGCATACTTTGTGGCTCTAGCTCAGCTAAAAGATGTTCTGGCATAGGTTCTAGAAGAAATCGTTTTTAGTTATTGATCCTGGTGATAAGTTTATTAATATATTTTTTTTCCTGTCTTTTAATCGACTTAAAAACCACTTAGAACATTGACTTGGCTGCAACGCGGTCAGCCCTTGGATGGGTGACCAAAAACTTTCAAGCTATATTATATTGCACTTGCATAGCGAGGCGGTTCGAAAACTTCACACAATAGTGTTAGCCACCGTCATATGAATTTAATTAATTTCTTTTTTTATAAAAGAAGTCTCACCACTTGCCACTTTACTTATTGCATGAGACATAAATACAAAACCTGACCAATAGCATTTTGGATAGTAAAAGTGGCCCCTATTTATTTTTCGAAATATCTTCAATGTATACAGTATCTGATACCTTGAACAACTTTATTATTAACAAAATTAGTATCATGATACATTTGATAGGCGCGGCAATGTTTTGCAACATGATTAGTTGAGGCAACCAGTTTATACACGGTTACTAATAACAGTGAAAATAAAATAGAAGAACGAACAAAATTAACACTTATTTACATCAATAATACATTAAAATAAGAATAAAAAATTAAACATATTACTTTTGACTACAAAGGGAATACTTAGGAAAGAATACAAAATCTTGATGATAATTTTGTGGTAATGTTTTAAAAAGCGAAAAATAAACAGCACAATTTGAAGATATCGTTTTTTTTATTTAATATCTAAATAAGCTCACGCTTTACTACAATTTGCCTGATGTTAAGCAACTTGGCAATCTACCTACGATATAGTAGCTTAGCTTAAAAGAAACCAGTTCACTTTCGATTGGAAGACCGACATAAAAATTAAATTTATAGTTCAGAGGGAAAGAGACAGTATACATTTATATCATGCCAGAGTTTTGTTATTGTGTGTAAAATTCGTATAGGTATATTTCGTATGTTTTGGTCAAGTTAGTATACAAGTAATCAGTAACGCTGTATAAGTTGGACGTGCCCCCACGTGGGAGAGCTCGGTAAGACATTTCACTTGAACTTGACATCAAGGTATCGCACTACTATTACATATTCTATGTGTAGTCCGGTTCCGAAGTTCGCAAGCGCAGAAAACGTTGCGAAAGTGCGTCTCATTGTTTTTAATTTGATGCTTTCGGTTTGTTAATAAGCTTCAATTACTGGTGGTTCACCTCGGACGGACCTTACGATAACTTGGCAATCACTTGGACGATTTAGCTAATTAATCATTGTCATCATCAATCAGGCTTGGGACTGTAATGTGTGGCGCACTTGAGAGGAGGCCTGTACTCAGCAATGTGTAGATACAGGTTGAAATTATGATATGAGTAGTCAACAAATTAAGTAGGTACTTCTTAATGTATGTTGTATTATTTTTTGTTTTAATTTGACTTTCTTTTGAAAATACTTACAAAACATATAATTTAGTAATTAAAAATAAAATGATGTACTCAACATAAGTTTTTCTGTTTGTTTTCTGCTCATTATTATATGGCATATATTTGTCTTTGTTTTTTTTTTTTTTTTTTAACTTGAACGGGTTTGCACTTGACCATAGTTTACCTGATAGCAAGTAAGGCTATGGCCTAAGAACAGTGTTCAGAGTCTGTTCCTATGTTTATAGGAACAGACTCTGAACGTAATGCGAATAATAAGTTTCTGATTTGTGATGCCACGAAGAACATTGGAAACTGACAAAGATGAGATTAGCCCATAAGACCATTGCGATATAGGTTGTTATCACCATACATTGTTATCTAGTTCTTTATATAAGTAATAACATAATCTTATCTTATAATAAGCCTTAAAAAAATTATGTTTGTCCACCAAAACAAGGAAGCCCTTTTGGTACATGAGACCAGTGTAATTTGATACCTCATAGTTTTAAATTTATTATTATTATTATATATATATGTTTTATTATTATCTTTTTGTTTGTTTATATAGATTATTATGGTTATTTTAGTATCTTCTTGTTCTTGCTGTAGTTGTTTTTCTTTCTGTACTTGTGCCTTAGTTTAGTTATAGTATTAGGTTTTGTGTTCACTTGGTGTGTGTGACGTCACCGCCAGCCGCAACAGAATATCAGCGCTGGTGGCCCCCGTTTGTGCCAGCAGCATTAGGCTGAGTTGCGGCTGTATTGAGACATCTCACTCTTAGCATGTAAGTTTAGTAAGTAAATAGGTTAAAGTTTTGTGTGTGTCTCAAAAAATATATTTTCTTTCTTTCTTTCTTTCTATCATTATGTGAATAATATATGTATATGTAAAAAAATATGCTCATTTGTTTTACCTAAAAGCACCATTAAAGTTGGGCAACGAAACAATTAGTTATACTTCTTATTTCGTCAATCTGTGTCATTGTTAAAGGATTGCGCACGATCAGATTAAATTACAGTTTTACGCCAAAAATTCGCATGTAGGTATGTTTTGAAAACCAGTTTATTTGCCAAGATATGTATACTGGTATATTAAACCTACGCTTTATATTTCAGCACAATTATTAACCAAGAAAGGTATGTTATAAGTTTACCATAAGGATATTTTCATTACATATTTCTTGAATGTAGAAATGAATACTATTTACTCTTTTTACTTCTTTTTATATTTGTAAACTTTCTTATTCAACTCTTGCCCCCGCGCGTCTCAAAGGGTCATACCTGAAAATCAGCGCTGCAGAGCAATCTGCAGCATTAATGCTGAGGTATGACCTTTTTTGACGCACGGGATACATCAATGTAACGTTATCACCTTTCTATTCTATCTGTTGTCAACTTTTGTATGTATATATATATTGTTGTGTCCTGTGTGTCGAAATAAATGCTTTGAATTTGAATTTGAATAGGTAATTTCCGTATATGGTAGGCATAAAAACTCAATTAAGAATTTGAAATAAATGCAGTCTTTAATTTTCTATTAGTTCTATTACCGTTTTAAATAAAAAACAAATTTAAAGAAACTAGCGAAATACTTGAACGCGCGATGGAGAGTAACACGCTGGGGGTGGTTAAATTAAGCTTTGGCGAAACCTCGACTTGCATTTCAAAACTCAGCAAAACTTTAATAAATGTTGCATAAAATGTACAATAAATGGCAAAGGGCGGATGACACTGCAAGGCTTACGTAACAACATGTATTATTATGGATTAAGTAGGTTACATCGAAAATTTAAGCAAGTTCATAAATACAGGGTTACTCGAAACTTATGCAAAACATCATCATCATCATTATCATGCAAAACATAGGTATTAATAAAAAAAAACCTTAAGAAATTTGTGTACTAAATTAGTAGCTGTAGCAATTTAAAAATAGTGAGACAGTTATTTTTACTTTTGAATATGTTGAATTTTCACACTGTAATAATTTAAAACCATTTTCAGCAACCCATATTGTGCATATTAATAAATGATTTGAATTTTTATGTCAAATAAACAATATCATTTATTGTTCAGCTGTATTACAGAGATCTTATAAAATAATTATTTGTTGCTACAGTCGTGTACATAACAAACATACTTACAATTTTTTTATAATATGCAAATATATGCATATACCTATATATTATCATAACAAGTGACTCAATTTCAATTTTTTTTTTTTGAGAAAGAAATTGAGAAAAAGTGACTGAGTGTTGCATTGTGCCGTGAAAAAAAACCCTGTACAATGTGGGCAAGTGGGTTAATCTCCCAATTTTGATAAAGTTACAAACACAAGCAACTACACCGGTTTACGCACGTGTCCAGTGCTCTTGAAATCGACTTGAAGTTGCACCACTATACCGGCTGTTGCCCAACTGGACACATGCCGCAGATGGTCAGAAAACCAGGTGAAAAAGTTTCACACATAATATATACTATAGCTATTGGGTGATCGCGGCTTCGCTCGCATTAAGAAGTAAACCTTGCATCCCCTATTTCACCCCTTTAAAAGCGGTATTTCCAAAAATGCTTTCTTTGCGGATACCTACGTCATAACAACTACCTTCATGCCAAATTTCAGCCCGATCCGTCCAGTGATTTAGGCTGTGCGTTGATAGATCACTATGTTAGTCAGTCAGTCAGTCAGTCACCATTGAGTTTTATATATTCAGACATACTCGTATCTGTCGTTTCAGTGTTGGCCAAGGACTTGTCACCATAACGTCGGCCGTCCGGCTGCTAGATGGGTCGACGGCAATAACATCTGCCGCGGGTCAAACCTGGATGAGGCTGGCATACTATGAGAGGCCTATACTCAACAGTGGGACAAAACCGGCTGTGGATGATGAAATGAAATGAAATAGTTTATTGTCAGATGATGATCTGACGTTTATGAGTAGGTACTGTACCTAAATAAATTGTTTTTTTTTTATATTATATTTTTTGATTGGTGATGTGATTTAGCACAACAATTTATCACAGAGCCTGCCGGCAAACCTTGGCAACCCCGAAGGAATGACTAATAATTGCTCGATTGCTCGATAACGACTTAAGAATACTGTACTTGGTACTTCATGGTCCAAAAACAGACTAAATATTAAATAAAAAAATAAATAAATATTTCAGGACATATCACACAGCGCTATCTAGCCCCACACTGAGCAAACGCTTGTGTCGTGGGTACTAGATAACGGATATAATACTTATATACTTTTTTTTTGTAAATACATACTTGTTATACATACAAACTAACTAATATTGTCACTAGATAATTTGTTTTTGTATTGTCTATCTATAGCATTGATCTCCATCAGTACTAAAGTATGTAGGTAGCTGCAGCAATGCGGATGGTCAATCGCGAACCAAAACATAATAAGAAAGGTATATCTACCTACATATGTAAGGACAAAAATGTAAGATTACAAAACAATAAACCAGTCCTGCCATTTTTATTTTTAGGTTGCGATGTTGTAATATAGGTGACATCGAAATCATCGGAGTTGGCGACTTGTTTTTTTAAATTCAATGTTTCTTTTTAGCTTATTATTTTTATAATTATTTAGGTTCAAGGGGACACGTTCATAAAATGTTTCTTTACAAAGAATAGCAACTTTCACTTTTTTCACAATTAGGCATTTCACCACCACAGCGATATGGAATGAGCAGAGTGCTTCGAGCAATAATAATAAACTAAATACTATTTATAAAATTAAAGATATTATATTAGTATCTTACATCGGTATGTACGTACGCCCTACATATGTATATACATTAGTATATACCTAATACCTATGGATATCCTAATACCTGTTGATAAATTACTGACAAGCTTCGCAATCGAAATGTCTCAAGGGACTTAATAAATACATACAGCGCTAGAAGAAAACTACGATATATGTAATTTTACTAGTGTCGGCTTTTGGTGTTACTCCCGTATCTTATATATATATACTAATATTATAAAGCTGAAGAGTTTGTTTGTTTGTTTGTTTGAACGCGCTAATCTCAGGAACTACTGGTGCGAATTGAAAAATTATTTTTGTGTTGAATAACCATTTATCGAGGAAGGCTTTAGGCTATATAACATCAAGCTGCAACTAATAGGAGCGAAGAAACAATGAAAAATGTGAAAATACGGGGAAAATTATTCATCTTTGAGGGCTTCCGTTGCGTGCGCTGCGAAAACGGTTCAAGTCGTGGGTAATTTATAAAGCTGAAAAGGTTGATTTCAAAAATAAATATGATGCCCTAAATAACTATTCCACGCGGACGAAGTCGAGCGCACAGCTAGTAGTAATATAATAAATCCGGGATAAAAGTAGTATATGTCACAGCCTGTCAAGCATCGAATTTATTCCAAATCTGTCCGTTCATATCTTCACGTAACGTTCGTTTCTTCAGTAACAAACTAACAAACTTTATAGTATTGGTGTGACGTGTAATATTTGTCTCTATCTGTCTTATTACAAAACGTGGTTTCAATATTAGTCCAGGACTTTGAAAATAAAATGTTGATTCTTGTACTTCAAACATCACATACAAACGTTCGAATTGGGACGTTTTTTTTTTTTTTTTTTTAGTACAATTGTCTGATTCCCTCCGCGTGGCGGAGGCCTTTGTTTAGGTTTTTGGTTATATTTGCAAAGTATTTATATATACATATTATATATGTGACCTTAAGGGTCTTAATGAATTTATATATATATATATATAGTGTACATGTTGAT
Organism: Macaria notata; assembly: GCA_927399415.1. Taxonomy (NCBI): domain Eukaryota; kingdom Metazoa; phylum Arthropoda; class Insecta; order Lepidoptera; family Geometridae; genus Macaria; species Macaria notata. Next base: position 536,788 of record OV656751.1, read on the forward strand.
TAAATATAAAATAATTATGGCATAAGTTTATATTACGAACTTGATTGTTAATTTATAACTAAAGGTATCTATCTGATACTGTTGCCGAAGTTTGATTCATTGCAACGTTTTAAGTAGCATGTATACATACCCGTAATGCTTAAACTACGGAGTGTACACATTTTTTACAGGTTGTAAGTGTATTTGAAATAAAATGTTGTGACTCTCAGAGTCACCGCGTTTTATTTCTGTTCAAAGCTTCACCTGTGACTTTGATGCAGAAGGCGATGAGATGCGGTCTGGAATCCTTCCTAGCCATCAATTCACAGATTGATTCAGCCGTCAACTGGGATTGCGTTGCGATTTCCAGATCGCATCTATCCGCTTCGTATTTTGGGCACCTTAACAACAGGTGGAGTATCGTTTCTACTGTACCTTCTTCACAGATGCATCGAGGGCTCTCTTTAAGCTTAAAACGATGTAGGTATTCCGAGAACCCCCCGTGTCCTGTGAGCGCCGCAGTCAGAAGTGGCTTAGTCTTTATTTTTTTGATTACGGAGTAAGCTTTTGCGGCATCTGGGAAAAAATGTTTTGTGGTTCCCGCTGTTGTACCACTCGTGTATCTCTGGTTCCAGGTGTCGATGGTGTTTCTCCTTATTTCGGTCTTGGCGTGTGATACGGGGCATTTATCGTATTCGGCCGACCGTTCTGTGTCAAGTGCCGCTTCTTTACCCAGTATATCCGCGCGCTCGTTTCCGGGTATGCCCACGTGAGCCTTCACCCAGTATAGTTGCAAGTTGCATCCCCTCGACTTAATGGTGTCTATGTTCCTTCTTATTTCGAAGCCCAGGGGATGAAGTATGTCTGGGTTTTGGACCATTTCAAGAGACGATCTCGAGTCACTCAGCACAGCCGCATCTTCCCACTGTTCTTCGAGCAGTAGCTCAGTAGCTTGATATAACGCGTACAGCTCAGCTTGGAAGACTGTGCAAAACGACTCGAGGCGTATCTTTTTTGTTTTGATTTCGCGGCCGTTCTTCCAGCAGGTGTATGCCGCTCCAACGTTCCCCTCCAGCTTGCTCCCGTCTGTGTATATCTGTACTTCAGGGAGCTGCTGTTGTTCCGAAGAGTCAGTTTGAGCTTCGGATAGTCTAGCAAACTCGATTTCGTCGACTTGAGCAGGGTGTGGTGCTTCTGTGTGACAAATCCTCTTTTCTATCTGTTTGCCATCTGCTAGTATCGACGGTATGCCTCTTTTAGCTTCGTACAACTTAGCTGCTTCTCTAACCCTGAGGTCTAAAGGGAGTAGCCCAGTTAGTAAGAGTGTTGCATTTAAGGACACCGTCCGATACGCTTTACAGATTTTCAGAGCAAAGTGTCGTTGGATAGTGTTAAATTGCTTCTGCACCTTCAATTTTTCAGCAGCAGGTGCCCAAGCGCTCGAAGCATACAAAATGATAGGCTCAATTACGGCGACATATATTGTCTTTATGATATCCGGACTTAGTCCCCACTCTATTTTGGCAGTTCTCGCAAGTTGCTTGTAGATATTAGCAGCCTTACGACAGACGTTGACCACGTGGTTGTTAAAGGTGAGTTTTTTGTCTATCGTAAGGCCAAGCAGCTTTATTTCGCTCACTGTTGGAATGGCCACTCCGCCCATGTGCATGATTGGGGTGTCGAATTTAAGCTTTCTGGTCACTACCATGGACTTGGTTTTGTGAGCAGCAAACTTGAGCTTATTTTTGACTCCCCACTCATGCACAAATGCAAGAGTTTTGTTGGCCTCTTCCTGTATGCTGATAGAAGATTGTCCAGAGAACATCAGGATGACATCGTCAGCGAATGCCTGCACGTATACACCCCGCGCAGTCAGATCATTCAGGAGTGGATCCAGGAGCAAATTCCAGAAGGTTGGACCCCCTATTGAACCCTGGACACAGCCTTTGAGGGTGTTTTTGGTGTAACTTTTACCAGCGTAAGCTACAGTAACTTTTCTACCCTCAAAGTAGCTGTTAATGAGTCGGCGCAGGTTAAGGGGACACTTCAGCTGGATCAGCGAATTGGGACGTTGATTTATCATCGGTGACATTTTGACAGTATTATTATATTATAATGACATACATATTATATCGAACAAGAAAACGGACTGCAAATTTTCAAAGTTCTGGACTTATAGTTAAACCAAGTATAGTGTTAATATATTATAGTTACGCCTGTATGATCGAGTACGGGCGTGAGTTTCATAATCAATAGACATTTAGTGTCCTATTCAAGAATGCCTCTGGGATTATCTACTCCATACGGCTCTGTGCTATATCTAATATTCTATCTATTTTGTAGGTATTAAGTAAAACGTTATTCAATTCTATAGATACTACATTTTTATGTAAAAGTGTAGGTAGAGTTGTTGCTTTTTAGCGATTTTTAACGGAGTATGGTGGTAACTTTTTTTTACGTGGGATATATTATGTTTGACTACAGCCTGCCTGATGTTAAGCATTGCTGCAGCCTAGGGTGTAACACGCTTACCTAGAAGATACCTATTAAATCTATATTTAAAGACGCCTGGATTGTAGTTCGCAGGAATCACACCGTGTGCAGGTAAAGGGTCACGTGAACAATGATAGGTTTTTAATTATTATAAAATTTATTTTAAATTAATCAAAAACCGGCTACAAGTCTACGTCATATACTAACTTATTTATTACTGTTATTAAAAATATAAAAATAATTTATGTAATTTTTATATGCAGAATCAATAAACAAGTTATTGAAACTTACAATCCATAAGTTACTAATTTAAACCCATAATATTTGGTGTCAATGTAAAGAAGTAAACAAAAAATTACGTTTATGTTTACTTGTGTGAGTAAATCCGCTATATAGTACAGCGGCGATCGCGGCCATTTTCCGCTCCGCTAGAAAATACTACGTTTTGTTCACTGAACCACGAAAAAACATATAAATACGATTTGCTCCACAACCGTGAACCAATTGTTTTTCTATTTATTTCGAATCGCGAATACGAAAATCCGATTTTGGTCGGATGATTTCTACGGATCAACGGAGCGAGGGATCAACGTGATTTTTGTAGGATACAGAGTCAACGGCGGATTTCAAAAATATAATTGAAAAAAAATTCAGATACATATTGCAAATGCAATTTACAAGTTTTAAAAATTACTGACAACTTGGTCCACTTACAAAACGTAAGCTATGTAGGTAATTAAAATTAACTTACCACAATAAAACTGTTGTAATTACTTCACTCACTAACACATTACTAATTAGCTATCAAACTCACGACTATATTGCATTTAATAATTGTTCTAAATTAATATTCATTTACACGTAAATAGAACGCTGCTGATAATTGAAGTAATTGCTCGCGTCTATCCACCATTAAATTTAATGTTTTTTTTTTTACATATTTGGAATGTATTCTTTCGTAAAACAAAAGAGTTCGTCTTCAATACATTTTATTTTTACGTTTAAAAATGGAAGGAATCTCTTTACTATTTTTGGATTACTTTAAACAAATGAATTCCACACCAAAAAGTTTTTCCAATTTCTAGTCTGCGAACTATTTCGAATTTATTTGACGGCAATGAGGTTTGCACGAAAAAGTTTATTCTCGTTTGCGGTTTTTCAGCATGCGTAAGGTTGCATGCGCGTTTGTCGCGGCGGGTCGCATTATTATGTTTGGTTATCGGCCGAGTCACTGGGCCTGACCGGCGCCCAGCGACCTTGCCAATGGAACGAACTACGCTACAGGGCTACTGACTGATCTTACTTATTTTATGGTATATATTTATACTGTAGTGTGCGTAAATAATCTATATTATGTATGTTATATGAGGAAAAAGTATTCGTATAAAATTTACTTGCTGTGTGATAATAGAAATTTATTTTTATTAATTTATAGAAAGTAGTTGTTGGGCTTCTATAGATATACTCGTATTTTGGTAGTGTACCACATAATCTCTTAAAGCATGATCATTTTAATAGCTATCATCACCTTAGTTATTTGTTACCTTTAAGTAAAGTAATTGCGTACTCGTTATAACAAGGAGATAAAACTACGTACTCTTTCATAAGGCGTTATGCGAGAGTTTTTTTACAACTAGGCTAATTTAAACCGCCAAAGAAATGAAAAGCAATAAGGCCTCTTTGGAGCCATTATTAACATAATATTTTTTTTCAATCGTTAAGGCAAGCGAGCCTAATAAAATAGAAGCTCGTTTATATTCGTTCGTTTAACTCTGACAATACAATATAACTTTCTTGGACTACATCATAAATTTGTACATAAAACAATTTAAAGAGACATACAATACAATACAATACAATACAATATTACTTTATTATGCACACCAAAAATAAATTACAATCTGAGATGCTTAAACTATAAAAGAATGCACAAGTGGGCGGCCTTATCACCTTGAGTGATCTCTTCCAGGCATAACTATAACGAGAGTATTCAAACTTTCCCATGCGGTAAAAATATTCTTAACAAGGCGCTGCATAATCCGACGTATGTATGTATGTATAAATAAATAAATAAATAAATATTTCAGGACATATCACACAGCGCCATCTAGCCCCATACTAAGCTTACGCTTGTATCATGGGTTCTAGGTAACTGATATAATACATACTTTTCTTTTCTAAATACATACTTATTATACATAGAAACGACCAGACTTAACACAAGTAATTACAAATTTTAATATTCATAATTACTTGTGTCACGTGGGAATCGAACCCGCACCCCTAGATTAGAAGGCAGAGCCACTACCAACTAAGCTAACGGAGCAGTCATGTGTATGTACATATGTGTATGTGTTTGTGTGTATGTATAATAACATAATATCCATCGCTCTATTGTAGCATTGGCATGCTTGCAGGTCGAGATGTGCTAAATCATTTTGCACAGACCGCGCGCATTATTGCAAGTCATTGTACCTAATACATAATGCTGTACATCCCTAAGGTTATATTAGCGTTTGAGTGGTATAGTAGTGGCATTACCTAGTGTTGAGAGTCATTATCTGACTATCACAGTAAGTAAAGAGAGTGACCTACTCTGGTGTCAGAGATTTTATACCGCCTTGAGAGCATCTGACATGGCTTAGCGACTGCCGTACTATAACAAATACAAGTATAACACAACCTATCACATAATAATAATAAATTGTAGGTTCCGGCAGTTAGTCATTGTAAGGCAGCCGTTAAATCATGTCTAAGGCCCAATAAGCGGTTTAAAAAATAAAAAAACCTTCTACAATAGAATTTAGATGATTCATAGATGGCCATCTAAAAAACGATGATCATCTGAAAAATTACTAAACCAATTTTGATCAAATTTCTCCCAAGCGACAAGTCGAATATCCTCCTTTTTGGTTAAATAAAAAAGAGAAATTATTAAAATAAATATATATTCCGGGACACTGCACACAGCGCCATCTAGCCCCACACTAGGCAAACGCTTGTGTCGTGGGTACTAAATGACGGATATAATACTTATTTATATACTTTTTTTGTAAACATATACTTATAGACATAGCATATCCTATTTCATTTCCATCTATAAGTAAAGAAAATATGAGTAAATTAAATTAAAATTTTACCACCCAAATCAAAACAAAGATACCTCAAATCGTATGATGATTTTCCAGTATCGCTTTAGCCTCTTCTTTTATAAAATCAGGCGTTAAATTTATATTAAAATCAGATGAACTCATTTTATACGTAAAAAATCTCTGCTATACGTATTGTGACGTAGAACTTCTTTGAATGTAGGTGTAAGAACTATTTGGTTAAATGTAGGTATAAGAACTCTTTTGTTGAATGCAGGTATAAGAACTCTTTTGTTTTTGTAAAGAAGTTAGTATAGTTCAAGATAACTCTGCGCGCTGATAAAATTGGAACTAAAATGTTCTGATTGCAATTTGCATCAGAGGCCAATTCTTGGCATAAGTATTACTTTCAACCCGCTCCTCAGGCAACTTCAGACCTACTTTCAGAGTATGAGTAATGAAAATAAATTTATTATAATTTAGTTTCAACAATTTCTTTAAAATAACTTAGATTTGGGCAAAATATTTACCATTTTTTCAATGACGAAAATAAAAAATAATGGCTAAAAATATGAATGGCTGGCCGGCCACAGAAAAAAAAACAAAATAGGCGGGAAAGTTGTAATTCGATCTTCATTTATTTTTTCGATTTGAAGACTTTTGTTTATACGTATAGCAGAGATTTGTACCTATAAAATGAGTTCATCTGATTGTGATATAAATTTAACGCCTGATTTTATAAGAGAAGAGGCTAAAGCGGTTGTGGAAAATCGTCATACGATTTTAGGTATCTTTGTTTTGATTTGGGTGGTAAAATATTTTTACTCATATTTTATTTAGCTAATTCATGTTTTTATTTTTACTTTCCTTGTATTTGTAATGAAAAGCACAGTGTTAACCTCGGGTTAAAGACTTATTTAGTCCCTCGAACAAATCTCCAGGACAAATAAGTTACTTTCACCCCTAGGGTAACAATGTAAGTACTATTTGTGTTTAGAAGACCACTTATCGAGGAAGGTTTTAAGCTATATAACATCACGCTGCAAGTAATAGGAGCGAAGAAACGATGGAAAATGTGGAAAAAACGGGGAAAATTATTCATCTTTGAGGGCTTCTGTTGCATGCGCTGCGAAAACGGTTCAAAATACTTATCACAAAAATATGCATAAAAGAATTATTTCTCTTAAAATAATCTAACAAATTGTCTTCAACAATCTTTTAAGGTTAACTCACTAGAACCGTTTTTATCTATACTAAAATTATAAAGCTGAAGAGTTTGTTTGTTTGTTTGAACGCGCTAATCTCAGGAACTACTTGTGTGAATTGAAAAAATATTTTTGTGTTTAATAGACCATTTATCAAAAAGGCTTTAAGCTATCAAACGTCACGCTGCAACTAATAGGAGCGAAGAAATAATGGTAAATGTGGAAAAAAACGGGGAAAATTATTCAACTTTGAGGGCTTCCGTTGCATGCGCTGCGAAAACGGTTCAAGAAATATCACAAAAATATGTATGAAAGAATTATTTCTCTTAAAATAATCTAACAAAATGTCTTTAACAATATATGTCTATATCTTAAGGTTAACTCACTAGAACCGTTTTTATGGTAATAACTATTCCACGCGGACGAAGTCGCGGGGCACCAGCTAGTAATGTATAGTTAGATAAATTAAACCGAATCCAACGCTACGATAGCTTATTTTATCAAATACTTCAACGAGTTCACATGTGATATTTGCGCAAACATAATGATAATTCTGAACAACTCAATATGTAAGTACAACATAATATTGTAAATGCTACTATATCTAGCAAATATGTATCTATATTTTTGTTGCTCATTCACGCGGAAATGACGTGTCCTCTCATTGTGATTTTTGGTGTGTAGCCTCATAAGGCTGTGAGAGTGACCTAGGCTTCTTGTAATCCCTAAACGACGCGGGCAGCAGTGTTATATCACGTCTAGGGTTGTTACACTTTAAGAGACTTTGTCATAGAGAGGCTACTTACATATTTTCGCGAATTTCTTTAATTTATAAAACAATTAGCAACCTTTTATAACCGAACAAGCAGAAAGTCCGCAGGTAGACATCGTTTTATGGTGGAAGTGCCGAAGTGTCGAACACAGCGCTTTGCTTCTACGTTTATTGTACGGACGGCAAAGCTCTGGAACACTTTACCAGAAGCTGTGTTTCCTGCGAACTACAATCCAGGGGTTTTCAAATCTATAGTTAATAGGTATCTTCTAGGTAAACGTGTTACACCCTAGGCTGCAGCAATGCTTAACATCAGGCAGGCTGTAGTCAAACGTAAACCTATCACAAGTAAAAAAAAAAAAACAATTTCAACGTTCGTGTGTTGTTGCTTGAGAGTATTTTAGACGTACTAAAGACACTATTTTTACAAGTAGCCCTGTATATTAATGCATGTATTGTGTCTCTGTTTCAGTGACATTAATCCTCGTGTCACTTGTCATACATGAGGCGAAGTCAGAATGCAAATGGACAGGATATTACAAGCAGCCAGGACAACCAGAGAGACCCGTGTGCCAGGACGGAACGGGAGGCACAATCTATAAATATTCGGCAACCTGCGATGAATTCGTAGATTTAGACATGGAAGGATGGTTTTTTTCGGCTGGCGGTAGTCAGAAAGTAAACACGCGTTTTTAATTAACTCCAATTTTTATTCAATAATAATCGTAAAAATAGAACAACTCACCAAGTAAATGTGTACAAACATGTTGTAAAGTAGTGTGCTTACTTAACAGTGTTTCTCCTTTCAATAAAACAGTTGAAGTACTTCACTGAACACTATTTTTATTATCACTTCACATAACCTAAAAGTTTAACAATGGATGCTATGAAACAGTCTATGGCTGACATGATGGAGGTGTTCCTGAAGCGCCTCGATGTGATCCAGGACCAGGTGGCTTCATCCCAACCAGGTAGCCCTGGAAGTGTTGCTGAAGAGTTGGCTACATTCAAGGTTTTTGTGTTGGCAAACTTCAGAGCGCTCCAAAGTCAAATTGCCCTGTTATCTTATCAAGTCGAACAGGGTGAGATGCGCTCTCGACGCAAGATTTTACTCCTCCATGGCGTCAAGGAAGCTGAAAATGAAAACACAGGTCAAGTGATAGCAAAAGTTATGGTGGAACGGCTTAAGATTTCTAGTTTTACACCTGCTGATATAAGTAGATGCCACAGAATGGGCCGCGCTGCTTCTGATAGGCCACGGCCTATATTATACAAGCTCCGAGATGTTGCCCTCCGTGACAAGATATGGGCGGGAAAGACGAGCCTCAAGGGTTCAGGCATAACTATGTCTGAATTCCTGACGAAGGCTCGTCACGACGTCTTTGTCGCGGCTCGACAGCGCTTCGGTATCTCGAAATGCTGGACGAGAGAGGGCAACATATTCGTCCTCGGGGCCGACGGTACCCGGCATCGGGTGAATTGCAAGGCTGATTTTGCTGCCATACAAGAGGTGGAAGCAACCGAGGCTCCGGCAGCCAAGATTTCTAAGCCGAGGTCTGTAGCCAAGGAACCCGTCACCCCGAAATCGAAGTCTAAGAGAACAAAGAAGTGATGCTATTCTGTCACATTTTAATTACCTTCTATTGTCTTCACATATATGTAATTTTTTTTATGATCCTACCATCTTTTTTTATTGATAAAATAACTGTACATAGGTATGTATTTCTATCTATTGTTTAGTTTTTTGGCGAATCATTTTTACTTTTGCTGTCTGTCACGTCATTGTTTGGCAGTGACATAAATTGTATTTGTGCATTTGACGGTTGATGGCTGTCGTATTTGGTAACGTACCTACAAGTCATTTAGCCATCATTCACATATTATGATTTAATAATATACTTCTATGGCTTTGTTTGTTTTTTTTTTTTTCTAAATGTAAATTTAAAGTTATTACTGTGGGAAGTGCAGTTATATAAATGCAGAAAATGTGTAGTTAGTAGGTATTTCTAGAACAGTATTCACTGTTTATTTAATTTTTATTCATTACTGATGTTAGTTTTTATTACTTATAATTTCATTTATGTCTTATTAAATGTGTTGAACACTGGTTAGTAGGTAGTTAGTGGTTGTAACTTTTAGTTTATTAATTAGGTTAGCTTTTTTTAACACAATAATATAACTTCATAAACATACCAACATAGACTTACTATTGAATATAAGTGTATATTTAAAGTAAACTGTAAAATTGTACTTACCTGTATGTCATGCAATAGTGATGTTGACAGCCAAGTCTCTGAATATCTTTCCTGTCCATCCTCAAGTGAGAGTCTAGATAGTTTCTGTAGTTTGCCTACCCTAGCAGATTCTATCGAAAACTTTGTATCCGATGTTCCTAAAAACTTTAATGTATTCCACACAAATGCCCAAAGCATTATGGCACACTATCCTGAAATGCTAGCGTCTTTTGCAAACCCTAATGTACACGCTATTCTAGTTTCGGAATCCTGGCTAAAACCAGCTCTTTCTTCTTCCTGCGTGTCATTGCCAGGGTTTCACTTAATTAGAAATGATCGCATCGGTCAAAGAGCTGGCGGTGTTGCAATATACCTAAGATCTCACATTCCTTTCTCGGTTATTAGTGTATCGTCGCAACCGCCTCCCTCTGACGCCGGTGAGCATCTTTTTGTCGAGTTGACCCTGCATCACACGAAAATACTTCTTGGTGTTTACTATCCCCCCAATCTTAACGTTAATTACTTTTCTTCTCTTGAAAATTTGCTTCTTAATATTTCTGCGTCACATGATCATACCATACTCATGGGCGATTTCAACACGTGCCTTCTTAAGCGTGATCACCGATCTAAAAACTTGCTATCCTTAGCCAATGCGTGTAATCTAACAATTCTTCCTTTAAGTGCTACGCATAATCCACCTAATTTTGATCCCTCTCTTCTTGACTTAATGCTCATCTCTTCGCCTCAGCACGTTGCCAAGCATGGTCAATGTGCGGCGGACCTTATCTCACATCATGACTTGATATTTCTATCGTACAAAGTCCGTCCGCCTAAAGTGAGGCCTAACATAATTTTTCAGCGCAATTTTGCTGGTCTGAAGGTTGAAAAATTGCGTAAAGATGCTCAAAATATGGACTGGTCATCTGTGATTGACGCTCGAAACATAGACGATGCAGTGGTAGAATTCAATGCCATCTTAACCAAATTGTACGACGTTCATGCCCCTATCAAAGCGGTTAAGATGAAACATACACCAGCACCCTGGCTCACAGCTGAAATCCGTGCTCTTATGCGTAAAAAGCTAGTCGCAAAAGCCAAGTATAAACGTCGTCCAAATGACGATAATAAGCAAAAATATATCTGGCATCGCAACGTCTGCAATAGAGCGTGTAGGGACGCACAGCGCCGTTACATCCATGATTCCGTAAATAATGAAGACCCGGCCAAAGTTTGGAAATTTTTAAAAACGTTAGGTATTGGTAAAACTCGTTCTGAAACTATTCCTGACAATTTAGACATTAATCAATTAAATCAACATTTCTCTTCTTCTCCTCAGTTTGATCCGTCTATGAAGTCAGCTACGTTACGGCACTTATCTAATTTATCTCCCCCTGATATTGACACTTTTGACTTCGTACCCTTTGCCGCTTGTGATGTTAAGAAGGCTCTTGAATCGATATCTTCAAATGCTGTCGGCAGTGACGGCATAAGTCGCAAAATGCTGCTACTAGTCATTGATGAGATTACCTTTGTCGTTCAGTTTATCTTTAATTTATCCGTTTCATCGGGTAGTTTCCCTACTGTATGGAAAGATGCTCAAATTATCCCTCTTCCTAAGAAATCCAATCCTAAAACCTTCACTGAGTACCGTCCTATTTCAATCCTTTCTTTCCTATCTAAGGCTCTTGAAAAGTTGATACATCAACAGCTCTCCTTCTTCCTTTCAAAAAACCATCTTTTTAATCCTCTCCAATCTGGCTTCCGACCCGGTCACAGCACCTCTACTGCCTTGATAAAAATCACGGACGATATTAGGAATGGCATGGGTAATTATCATCTCACTGTTCTTTGTCTACTAGATTTCAGCAACGCATTTTTAAATGTTGATTTTGATATCCTCCTCAGCATTCTCTCCTCTCTTAACATATCTCCAACGGCAATAGGGTGGTTTCGAACATACCTGTTTGGTCGCCGGCAGCGTGTTCGCCGCGACGATCAATGCTCGTCTTGGTGCAGTACTGTAGCTGGCGTACCACAGGGCGGCGTGCTATCACCTCTTCTGTTTGCTATTTTTATAAATTCAATATCTCATAACCTTTCTTCTTCCTATCACCTCTATGCAGACGATTTGCAAATATACGCCCAAGCATCTCTAGACCGCCTAGATGAAGCAATTGCAACAATTAACATTGACCTGCAACGGATTCGAGATTGGAGTCGATCTAATGGACTGCTGATAAACCCGTCTAAGACACAAGTCATAGTAATTGGTAGTTCACGCTTAGTTTCTAGAATAGACTGGTCATGCCTCCAGTCAGTTATGTTTGACGGTGTTCCCATTAAATTTAGTGACTCAGTAAAAAATCTCGGTGTTATGTTCGATAGTCAACTTACGTGGGCACCTCAATTAGCAGAAGTCAGTCGTAAAATTTTTGCTTCATCTGCTTCTCTGAGGAGATTGCGTAATTTTCTGCCTAATACTACCAAGATAGCCCTTGTTAAATCCCTTCTTTTACCTATACTCGACTATGCAGACGCTTGCTACCTAGACGTAACCAATGAGCAGCTCGTTAAACTCGAGCGTCTTCAAAATTTCTGCATTAGGTTTATATTTGGTTTACGTAAATATGACCACATTTCTGAGTTTCGAAAAAAGCTCAAATGGTTACCAATCCGTCTTCGCCGTAATGCACGCATCCTCTCACTCTTGTACAAAATCCTCTTCAATCCTTACACTCCTCTGTACCTAAAAGAAAGGTTTTCCTTTGTCACTGCCTCCCATTCCGATTCTCAGCGCTCTTCTCGTTTCCTTCACTTGAAATTTCCTGAGTTTAGCCATCCCAATATCTACTATCACTCCTCTTTCACTGTGCAAGCTGTTCGCTTGTGGAATGACCTGCCTCTTAATATCAAGCAGGCTAAATCCTTGCCCATATTTCAGAGCTTGGTTTTTAATCATTACATTTCTACTTTGTGATGTTAGTTGGTGTGTGTAAGTCTTTTTTACATGAAATATGTTCTGCTTTCTTTTATTTTTGTGTGATTTCCTTCAATGTATATATTATTTCCTTTAAATATCAATAATATGTAGTTTTGTGTGTAAGTAGGTATGTTTGTATATTGTTTACTTTGAATGTTATATTTGTTATTGTGTTTTATTTTTAAATTATTTAATATTGTGTTAAGTACGCCAGCTTTAAGGATTTCCTGTAGTGTTGTCCAAACTAGGTTACCTGGAAGAGATCACTTTAGTGATAAGGTCGCCCAATGTCCCTGGTTACCTTCCACCTTTATGTTAAATATGTTCTTTTTTATTTGGTGTACAATAAAGTATATTTGATTTGATTTGATTTGATTTGATTTGATTTGAAGGATGCCTCGAAAACTCATACAAAACCTTTTTATTAGAATTAACGGTTACAAATGCATCAAACCCTACTAAGTTAGCTCATAGCTTGAGTGGAATGGGCCTATACGTCGGACTGCAAGTAACACGCCTCCAGGTATATTATGGCACACTGACGAAAGTACCAGAAGATATTATGTACCTATATCATTTACGGGATCTTAATCTGTCGACGAATCAAATACAAGAAATACAAATAACCTCGTTCGCGTATTTGCCGGCTTTAGATCAACTTGATTTATCTTATAACCAAATAAGTGACCTCAACCCGATTTCAGTTGATTCGAAAAGTAACGCTAAAAGTATCTATCTAAATAGGAACTGTATCAAAAACTTTCCAGTCGATTTCTTGTATTATTTTCCAAAATTAGAGCGCTTGTGTCTGAATCATAATCAAATTAAATCTGTTTCTGCGACTGATTTCGAAGGTGCAATAAACTTAATATACTTGTACCTTGATAATAATAAACTAATGTCTCTAAGTGGCGATGGGTTTCGAAAACTTAGCCCAAGTTTGGAATACCTCTACCTCTCTTCAAATAAAATCACCAATCTGCCGTCGAAAAATGACGTCATTTTTTCTAAGATCGTTGAGCTATCTGTGTGGGGTAACCAGATAGGTGATTCCGATAGTTTTGAAGGTTTCCCGAATATCAAACATTTATGGTTGAGTGAAAACAAAATCAGTAAAATTACAAAAGGAATGTTCAAATCTAACAAAGATCTATTGTATCTGCAACTTGAAAATAATCCAATTCGTGAGATAGAGACTGATAGTTTTGAAAATAATAAAAACATTAATTATATTAAAATGGCAAATCATTCTTTAGTATCTTTGGAAGGAATGCCATTTAATACTTTTAGTAGAAATGATCAAGTTAAAAAGAACGTGTACGAGTTGATCGATCTGAGTGGCGGTAAAATAAATAGTATCAGAGATGAAGCCTTTACAGGAGTGAACGGTTTAATCAATTTACAACTCCAATCAAACGCAATAGAATACATATCCCCCTGGGCTTTCTATGCACTAGACTCACTGAAGAAGCTAGATATATCTCACAACCAATTAAAAGCCATGGTAAAGAACAAGGTGGACGCGTACCACCCTCCTCTGGAGGTGTCGTTGCGGTGCGTGCGCCGCGCCCCGCGCCGCGCGCCCCCCGCGCCCTCGCCGTCCGCGCCCGGCGCTGGCGATGATTCACGCAGTGAATGGAATTTTCGTAAAGCTAATTTTAGCCTATTATATGCTGAATTAGAACTTTTAAAATGGGACGATTTATTTTTGCTGGCCGACGTAAACTCGGCGGCAAATTTATTTTATAGTAAAATTTCTAAATGTCTTGATCGGAATGTTCCCAGGACAAACAATAAACTAAAACATTCATCGTATCAATATCCGACTTGGTTTACGTCTGAGATAATTATAACTTTAAAAAATAAGCACTTTCATCTTAAAAAATATAAGGAATTAGGACTGGAATTTAATCGCGAATTATTTAAATATTATCGGCAAAGTGCAAAGCTACTAATTGATCTAGCTTATTCTAATTACATAAGACGAACAGAGGCGAATATAAAAAGGGATCCAAAATCTTTTTGGTCTTTTATAAAAGAGCAACAGCAGTGTTCTAGCGGGACTTGTACGGAATTTGTTTATGAAGGTCAAGCTGTATCAGGTATAGATGCCGCAAACGCGTTTGCGCGGTATTTTAGTTCCGTTTTTTTGCCTCAGAGTCCAAAGTTATCTGCTGTCGATGCGGAGCGGGAAGCTGCATCTTCGCTGTGCTCGTACCGCATAGAGCTGAGGGAAGTTACTCCGGCTGACATTTCACTAGCTGTTCGACGTTTGAAGCAACACTCTTCTGCTGGGCCTGATGGCATTCCACCTTTTCTTGTTAAAGATTGTGTTTCTGTTATCATGGTCCCTCTTATGTACATACTAAATCTGTCCCTGAATACTGCCGTGTATCCTGATGTCTGGAAAACCTCGCGGGTAACTCCTATACCTAAGGGTGGCGACAGCATGCACGTAGAAAACTATAGACCCATAGCTGTTCTATCGGCATTTGCCAAAGTTTTTGAGTCTATCCTGAATCGACATATTACCAGGCAGGTCAAGTCTCAATTGTCCGACTGTCAGCATGGGTTCAGGGTAGGCAAATCAACAGTCACTAATTTAATAAACTTCGTCGATTATACTGTTACGGAAATGGATTGTAGAAAGCAGGTAGATGTGGCTTATTTTGATTACAAAAAAGCGTTCGATCGGGTCCACAATGATGTTTTATTAAAAAAATTTGCTGCTGTAGGGTTCACTCCTAGGTTACTGGAATTATTCGCGAGCTATTTCACTAATAGGATTCAGTATGTGCGTCTAGCTGGCGTCCAGTCAAATTCATATATTACTACTTCTGGGGTCAGCCAAGGTAGTACTTTGGGGCCGACCCAGTTTTTAATTATGATTAATGACCTGCCTAAGGTCATAAGGTCAGCAGAGTGTCTTCTTTTCGCCGATGACCTTAAGATATACCGGAGTATTGGTGCCATTGAGGACTGTGACGCCCTGCAGGCTGACATTGACAGGGTTGTGAGTTGGGCCGAGAGTAATTACTTGGAATTCAATAGTTCCAAGTGTAAGACTATGACTTTCACTAGACTACGTGATCCCCTCACTTACAACTACTGTGTGTCTGGTGTCAGTCTGGAGCGTGTCTCACGAATAAGAGATCTCGGTGTGACATTAGATACAGAGCTTAAATTTAATCTACATATTGAAAATATATGCAATAGTGCTTTTAAAGCTCTTGGATTTGTGATACGGCAAACAGGACGATTTCATGACAGAGGGGCTATAATGGTACTGTATTACTCTTTGGTGCGCAGTAAACTAGAGTATAACGCCCTAATCTGGGATCCGCATGAAGAGAAGTACAAAGAAATGATTGAAAAAGTACAAAGAAAGTTTGCTAGATATTTGTACAAAAAGTTATACGGCTTCTACCCTTTTCTGTATCCGTCTCTCTTCGTCTATGGTATGGTAGGTATGTATGCGTTGGAAGTAAGGCGAAAATGCAGTTTGCTATCGCATTACTTCCAGCTCTTGCGCGGATCCATCGACGATCCTAGTGTTCTATCCCGGTTGTCGCTGGCGGCGGGAGCGCGTGCGGCGCGCGCATGCTGCCCGCGCCGCCCGCTGGCTATGCCGTGCGGGGTGGTGCGCACCGCCACGGCGCGGTACGCTCCCACAACACATGCTGTCAGTCTGCTTAACGACATGCTTGCACAGATGCCAGATCTTGATATATTCCATTCGAAATTTAAATTTATATTACAATGTTGTAGTATATTTATTTGTAATAATAGGAAAATTTACTATAAGTCTAGGTATAGGGATTAATTTTAATATAAGTATATTTTTTTAAGGTCGGCCCACAGCACGCTTTGGGAAACTGTAAGTGCTGTGGGCAAGTGAACAATAAATAAATAAATAAATAAATAAATAAAAGCGTTCGATTTTAAAACCAACAATCTTATAAAACTTGAAGAATTTTACGCTCAACATAATAAAATTCAAGAAATTTGCGCATCTGTGTTTGAAAATTTAATTGCACTAAAAATTCTGGATTTATCATCTAATAACATTAAGCAAATTGACTATAAGGCGTTTACAAATATAAAAATGTTAAACTATATAAATTTGACAAAAAACATAGAAAAAGAGGTAACTATAACTATACCTCTTAAAGAGTACCTAAATTTTAATCAATTCCAACTGGTGAAAACAGTAGTCTGATATGACATTTAACTCTTCTCAATTGCGTGTTAAGAACTTATTTTCTTTGGTCCTTGGACTCGAGATACGTCGAAGATACTTGATGAAGTTTTCCTTCACTGCTAAGCGAAACCAAATCCATACTAAACAAAACTTTTAAAAAATCTCTTTACTTTAGTGCAGGTCATAAAGATTATTTACCTACCATTTAAACTTTATTAGGTTACTGATATTTTGTGTGTATATAAATGTGCATTGTGCAAATACAATGAAAAATAGAAACAGTTATATTACAGGGAAAATGACAAGTACGCCTAAAATGTAACTTTACCATAATCGATTTTTGCCATACTGTGTTTAAAGCATAATAATCTATTGATTACAATCAATTCGAATGTTGATCATATGTTTTTTATATATAAATCAAATAAATAAATATCGTTTATATCAGTTTTTCAAATTCAATTTCAAAATTGTATAACTTCCCCTAAATCACTCGCTGCCCTACGCTATACCTAAAGTTAAGTTATTTTATTCTATTTTATAATAATTTATATATTGTTCTCAAATGAAAATAATGACAAAATGTAGTAGGACACATGAAATGAAATTGCACAACACCTAAACAATTTCAAATGTACATAAAACTATATCTAATGTAAATCTTAGTATTTAACTAATTATGTTCTATAGAAATCTGCAGCCTATCCAAGACAAGCCTGCACGCTTAAAAACCATGTATGGTAAACCTACCTGCAATATAGCAATCCCAAACACGATGTGAATTAATTACCTAGGTATATTGTTTCGTTACGGAAATATCATATTTCAGGTTACCGGAGCAAATTATTATAAATTATAACATTAAATATTATGACTATTGCCATCCAAACTACATATCAAAATTGAAAAAAACGTAAATACATATATACAGAGTCTTGGTTTGTATTACATTATACTTATTGTGAGGTTTGTTTCTTTAAAGGTTTGCAATTGACCATAGATTGCCTGATGAAAATCATTCCATTGTTTAAGAAAGGAGAAGCTACTGAAATTAAAGAGATCGCTCTACGCGATAAGGCCCAATGTACCTAGTTTAAGTAATTTTACTGTAAATTGTTTTTGTATTTTGTGTTCTGGTGTACAATAAAGCTATATTGATTGATTGATTGAAATTGGCAATTATAGACCCGTATGTATTTTACCTACTTTATCAAAAATATTAGAATATGTGCTCAAAAAACGAATTCTTTCTTACTTTGAACGACATAATTTGTTTACAGCGGCACAATTTGGTTTTCGGCCAGGTCGTTCAACAGAAATGGCTATCAGGAAAGTAGTATACTACATACTCGAATCAATGGACAAAGCCAAAAAATGTGTATGTGTATATATTGTGACTTATCTAAAGCCTTTGACTGTTTACGACATGATATTTTACTATTGAAATTAGAATATTATAGATTTGAAGGACATGAATTAAATATAATGCGGACATATTTAGAAAATCGAGAACAAATTGTATCTGTTAATGACATTCCCTATTCAAGGGAAGTCATGGACATTGGTGTGCCACAGGGGTCAATATGGGGGCCTATCTTATTTCTTATATATGTAAATGACTTAATAAATATTATGCCTGACTGGACATACATAAGCCAATTCGCCGATGACACTCATGTAGGACAAAATGATAAAAACAAAGATAGACTAGAGGAAAAGATAGATGAAGCAATGAACGTCCTGAAAATTTGGTTTAGTGCAAACGGAATTATACTCAACGAAGTCAAAAGTATTAGTAGTTATGAAATACAAAACGAAGAAAAACCTAAAAGATGACAACTTAAAGGAGAATATATTTCTAGGGTAGGTACACTATAGATTATACAGTCACTTATAGTTCGCATATTTCAAAACTTTGTAAAAAAATAGGGAGCGATAGTTACGCACTGTACAAACTGAGGCCACTACTAGATAAGTCATCGATGTTGTCGGTATATTACGCCTACATACATTCACGTTTACGGTATGCCATCACTGTCTGGGGAAACGGAGCCGACATACAACGAGTACTGAGGGCCCAAAAACGAGCAGTATGAAATATTTTAGGTCTAAAGAAACGTGCACCAGTAAGAAATCATTTTAAGGCACTGAAAATAATGACGGTAATCTCCATGTATAATTATAACTGTCTTTTAGAAGTTTTCCACGAAAAAGATGAATGGAAGAAAGACAAAAAATATTCTTTCAGAAAACGTGACAATTTAAACAAACCGAAAACCAGACTAGTCAAAACACAAAAACAGGGAATATACAATAAGATTTGTATGTATAATAAATTGCCACTGAGTATCACAGATCTGCCATATAGTGCATACAAAAGAAAGTTGAAACAATTCCTTGAAGTTAACCCGTTTTACGCACTCAATGAATTTATGAAAAGCTCAATTACAGAAACTTCATTTTTTCAATAAATAAGTATAGCCTTGTGTTTTGTTTTGTTTAAAGCCAATATTGTATTCTATTAATTGATTATTTGATTTTATTTTGTTTTCCAAATTAATAATTTTATTATACATAGGCTCACTGATTATAATAAGTAAGTGTATAGCAATAAGTATTTTAAAAGAGACATTACTGTTAAGAAGTGATTACCTATGTAATTTGACTTGCCCTGTACGGCGCGATGTCGTAAGGTTAATAAACATTATGATTTATGATTATGGTAAGCAAAAGCTATGATCTAAATTATAGTTATAGGATATTCATAGGAAGACCTAATAAAATTGTGAAAAATTGATTGATTCAAAAATTTAACCGTTTTCGCTTAGCGCCTATACATGTGTACGGAAATACGTGACTGCCCATTGAACAATAACTACTGGGTAACATGGGTTTGGTAAAATTTATCCGTGAGTTTAAAAAAACAAATTGAATACAAAAAGAAGCATAACTGTATCTAAGAGATCCAAAGACAAACATACGAAAACACCCTCAAGAAAGTTGGCACACATGTTTGAAAACGTGTAAGATAATCATTATCATTTTTTTGCCAGTTTTTCTGTCAGTATCGCATACAGGCAGGTTAAATTAGATAACCTTTTTTTTTAAAACATTAGGTACCTACCTGTTTTTTGTAAAGATATAAAATCCGCTGATCGCTGAAGTTCAAGTAGCAAGAGATAGTGAGAGTGTAGGCACAGATTGAAGAGGTACCTATCGTCAGAAAACTCTCGACAGCAGAGTTGGCCACGCTCATTCGATAAGAAGAAAAATACTGTAATGATCACGTAAATAAGATAATGATCTATAGAAAATTCAACTTGGCGAGGTTATTATTTAGTAGGTCAAAAATTTAAAAAATAAAAAATCGAAAGTACTAGTTCTATTTTTAAACATGTTGGCTAATTTGTATGTGGCTCTCATTGCCTAGAGACTTTCTCTGTAAGCTTGATTATTAGCACAGGTGGGGTGTCTGTTCAAACAGTCAACATTCAATTAATGAAAAATTTACATATTTTCATCATTTCCATCAGCACGGACTCCTAACTTAATCTTGCTTGAGTTACATAAGGTCACTTACATATAACAGGAAAACAAAAATATTAACATAAACATTTTTATTTATTTCATATGCATAGGTATTTACTTAGACGTAATAAAATTTTTTTTTTTGGGACCATAACTTTTACTTTAACAAGGTATGCCGTTGACATTCTGTAGATCTGAGTTGGATGGTTCAGCTGTAACCACCTCTTTGAACTTTTCAGGAAAACTCTTCTCTAAACTTATAAGTTTATCACAACTTACTGTATGTCCAACACTTAACTTGGTAATGTTAGCGTTAAAGGCGTCATCGAAATTCAGAGTTGTGATTGGATTGTTATCTAAATATATATCAGAGGTCGGAGGCAAGGATTTGAAATCGAAGGTATTAAGTAAGTTATTTGGCAGGTTCAAACTCATAAATTTTTCAGGACCATCAAATACTCCGCTTGGTAAACTGGATATCTTGTTGTCTGATAGATCTAGATACGAGAGATGTTTTATGTGTGAAAATGAACCGGCTGCTATAGAAGACAGTTTGTTTTTACTCAAATCAAGTAACAATAGCGCCGACAAGTCTTTAAGAGTATCCTGATTCACAACGGAGATATCATTACCGTGAAGATATAGTTCTTCAAACTGAACAAAGTTCGAGAAATTAAATCTGGTCAAGTCTTTAACTCCGCATGATATCAACTTAATTCTAAACATATTAAATTTGGCATTGCCATTAAAATTCATGTCAAAATCAAAATGTACTACTGATAAAATCCGTAAATTTTGAGGCAAACTATTTACTTTGAAAGTGGTTCTTGGAGTAACAGTTGAAGATATGTAGAGGTATTCTAAGGCTGGAACATTCTCGAATGCGTTTGGATCTACATAAACAATATCATTATTTTGTAGGTATAAATCCTTCAAACGATTTAAGTTGTTAAAGGTATCACTGTTAATTTGTCGTATATGATTATTGTCTAAAAGCAGTTCTTCGGCATTTTTAATAGAATCAATGTTAACGTGGAACGTGTCTAGTTCGTTGTGAGACAAGATGATATATTTCAAACATGCAGAGTCACCAAATGCATTATATTCTATGGTCTTGATTTTGCTAAATGAGGCATTAAGCGTCGAATCCGATGAATCTTTGCAATATGTTATCGAGCCGTTTTTATAAACAGTAGACCCTGTGTCAGATAATTGGAATTCTTCGAGATTTCTCAACTCACTGAGAGGCGTAGTTGACATAACGTCAAATTCCTTGTTGTTTGAAAAATTAATATAATTTAATTTCTTCAAATTCGTCAAAGCCTTGGGGTCAATTTCTTTGATGTTATTAAACGATAAATCCAGAGTTTTTAGAGCGATCAAGTTTTCAAACACTGACTTGCTGATTTTTTCAATTTTGTTATAATCAGCGTAAAATTCTTCAAGTTTTTTCATGTTGCTAGTTTTAAAATCTAACATTTTTAATTGGTTGTGGGATATGTCTAGCTTTTTTAGTGAATCCAGTGAATTGAGAGCCCAGGGTGATATATTTACTATTGCATTGGAGTTTAAGTATAGTTTAATTAAGCCTTTGACACCTGTAAAGGCATCACCCTTGATGTTAGTTAATTTTCCACCCTTCAAGTCTATTTCTATATCTTCTCTTTGCTGATCATCTCTATTGAATCCATTGAATGTGAGTAGTTCGATAGTTTCTACAGAAGTATTTCCCATTTTAATTTGAAACAATATTTTATTATTTTTGAAACTGTCACTTTCTATCTCGCGAATTGGGTTACTATCCAAATCAACTATCTTCAGATGCTCATTAGTTTTGAATATTTTTTTTGTGATTTTGGTGATTTTATTTTGACTTAAAAGTAGAGCTTGAATATTTGGGAAGCTATCACAGCTATCAAATATATCAATTTGATTTGACATAGCAGCTAGCATTGTTAGTTCTGGAAAACTGATGTCACCTTTTGAAGGAATTTTCGTGATACTGTTGAGCGAGACACTGAGATAATCCAAGTTAGGACTTAGCCTTCGGAACCCATCTCCACTTAGAGACGTTAATTTATTTTTTGTAAGATCCAAATGTTTTAAGGCAACGGCGCCATCGAAGTTTGTCACAGAAAGAGTTTCAATCTGATTGTTTTCAAGATCCAATTTTGCTAATTTTGGAAAATATTTCAACAAGTCGACTGGAAAGTCTTTGATACGATTATAACCTATACGGAGCGTGTGTATATTGCTTTTCCCATCAACGGGGACCGGGTATAAGTCGCTAATTTTGTTGAATGTTAAATCGAGTTCTTCTAAGCTAGATATACGGACAAAGGAAGTTAATTGTATATCTTGTATATCATTGTCGTACAGATCTAGAACCACTAAATTGTTAAGATCGAAAATTTCTTTGGGTACTGCTGTCAGATGTCCTTTACGGACACCGAGCCTATACACTTGTAGTCTGTAATACGAGTTCAAGTTTTGAACAAACAGACTACGGTTTGCTTTATTTTGCACATCAATGTCTAATGCATACATGTAGCTTTTTTCTCTCAGTGAGCCGTAGTAATATACCCTGTTGCATGGTTTTATGTCTAAGTCGACGTATCCTTGGCAGGTGGCTTCATAGGTTCCATGCGGTCCGTAAGCGTCGTCTTCGTCTTGGCAATCAGGTGTCCCTCCATTGCCCAGTCCAGGTTGACCTCTCCATCCAGTCCACTCGCACGCAGAGCTGACCTCATGTAGGAGACCAAACAGTAGCACTAAGGACACTGAAACAACCACACAAGAAGTTTATTTCAAAAAAATCAAAAACTGACTTCAAGTCTGCTGTTACTAAGATAAATAATTTATTTTCTTATTTGCGACTTAAAGTAAAGAAACTTGAAACTTACAATCGAAGTTGCAGTTCCAGTTGGCTTTGTATTTGTTCCTAAATTATGCTGATAGGTATTGTTACGACCGGCACCGACTCTAAATATTACGGATACATATAGAATTGTAAGTTTAAATAATTTAATATATTCTTAACTCTCAACTCTGAATATTATAAATACACATCCATGAACAGTCGTGGACAAGATAAGCATTAGATACAACTTTGGGAACAAAGCTGGAAGAAATCGTCTAATTAGGCGCCACTACAAGCTGAAATAATCCCATGACACAATAATAATACGGACACTAAACCAGACATCACTACGGTCTATGACTTTGTTAAGCTTTGGTTTCCTAGCACAGCGGTGCCTTCATATAGCGGCTGTAATATTACGGACGCAAAAATTATTAAAGTAAATTACGGTGCAAGTTACCGCTCTCTAGGAAACCGCGCCATTACGTTTACACACAACGTTCATTCACCGCTGTATTACGGCCGCTATATGTCGGAACCGCTTTCCTAGGAAATCCAAGCTTTATATGGGGAGAATGATTTCTTAAATTTTAGTTTTGACTTCCTATATACCTCTTTGCTGTGTCCAAATTAGTTTTAGAATTTTTTGGGTCTTAAGCCTTAATATAATGTCTTGTATTTATTTATTCACAAATTAGCAATTGACACAAGGTAGGTACAATTTATGA
Organism: Macaria notata; assembly: GCA_927399415.1. Lineage (NCBI taxonomy): Eukaryota > Metazoa > Arthropoda > Insecta > Lepidoptera > Geometridae > Macaria > Macaria notata. The sequence continues at coordinate 560,857 of OV656751.1, forward strand.
GTATTTAATTAACAAGATATACGGCTTATAGATATTAAAATCCTCGTGACCATATTACAAATACAAATACAAATATTTTATTTATCGAAACACAGTGACAGTACATAATAAGAATTTTCTAAAATAGGCTTAGGTACATTCTTTGTGTTGGCGTACGTTCGACATAAACCCTGAGCTCCACGCTAAGTCCCTTACGGAACTTGTGTTTGTGGAGCCACAGTATTCATCCCAATGTCAGACCCAGTGTCACATAATTTTACACATTTTTTTTTTATATATTATTTTTTATACATATTTATGTAGAAAGATGAAAATGTGCAGCAAAAATAGGTGTCTGCATGTAGTCTGTGCGTAAAAGGCTATTTTATTTTCAGAGTTGGGTACTGGAATAGATCAATATACTCAAATGTACACAGTTTGTAAATTTGATAACAAAGTGATTCACATAAAATACCTATTTAAAGTTCATATTAGAAATTATTAAATATATTTTTGATATCATTTAAAACAGTGTCAGCACAGTAGCCCCCAGCCACCTGAGTCGCACAGTCCTCTCCCCGTCAGCCGCTGCAGAAGATGCCTGCATCAAGAAGAGGCTCAAGTATGCTACCCTGGAGTCGCATTACATCTTTGTTCCCCTGGCAGTGGAAACGATGGGCTGTTGGAGTAAGGGCGCGAAGACATTCATCGGGGAAATTGGGCAGAAGCTTAGAGTTACGACCGGTGACCCCCGCTCTGGATCGTTTCTGGTGCAACGGCTATCTATTGCCATCTAGCGCGGAAACGCAGCGAGCTTGATGGGCACATTTGCACCGGGAACGATTAGGGGCGGGTTATTTAGTTAATTTGAAATTAGTTATTCATAAAGATTATTTACGTTAGAAGTAGTATGTATAGTTTTTCAGTTCCTCCCTAATTTAGACATTATTGTATGTTTGAAACTGTAATTGTAGCTATGGAGAACTAGCTGGGTTATAATAATTATAAGGGGTTATATATTATCAATTAAGTCTCAAGGCGATTAAAAACCGCTCGGTAATATGGTTAGATCCGATAGTAAAATGTTTTTTATTTAAAATTATGTAAGGGATCTACAAATTGATTTAAAATAAAGTATATCAGGGTCAGAGGATTCGAAAGATTTTGTAACCTAAGATTCTTGGCCAATAAATTAATTTTGTATTTACAGTGTGTTTGTATTTGCACTAGCGTTATTTGTCAGGCGCGTAGAACAGTCAATTTTATCAACAAATAACCTATATAATTTAAAATTTAATGTTAACTTTGATACTTTTAGATTATGGATGAAGCCTAACTAGCACACCTATTGTAAACTCACCTGGGGGTGCGGTTCTCCTGAGACACAAGCATTCTTGCTTAGTTCAGAAGAACCGGTCCAATCCATTGCACAAATAAAATGTACTTTACACATATTTTATAAGATTATATTACAGGCTACAACTATTGTATATTTTAAAATGTTATTTGTGTCAATAAATGATTTTATTATTATTATTATTATTTATTGTTTTGGAAGAGAATCAGATAATCCCGGTATGTAGAACTTTAGGTTCTGCCAAAATTTACATTTAATTTTTAGTTAGTCTGGACAAATTACCCTATTTCAATAATAATTATTAGTTATTTAATAAAATAGTTATATTATTAGGTATTTTATTTAATAGGGATGTTTCCTGCAATAAATATACAATTTCTATATGAAGCACTTAATAAAAAAGCCTTTATTTGCCTCGACATGTTATAAAACTTATTGTAAAAGAAAATTAATACTACCCATTCACGAAATTTATACCCTAATAATAAATAAATATCTCTTCTACTTACATATTAAGATGTGATGAATATTCATTTTACTTGCTTGAGTTTTAATAATTTAATTGTCACAAGTGAACATGTTGGAGTGATTTTATGGAATGAATGATCTTGCTTTCATTTATAAGTATTACCAATAAATGAGATAAGTGACCGAGCGATCGAAGCAAACGAAGCGTCTGTATTTAGCTTTCTGGCATAAAAATACAATAATCATAAATCCAACTATTATTAATAGGTTATTAGGATTTGAAGTGAGAACAGATTCATGGGTCTATCATAGACCAAGGTGATCACTTACTATCAGGCAAAGCGCCAATACATATAAACTTTTTTTTTTACAAGGAATGGGTTTGCTCTTGACCGTAACTTGAACAGCCCTTTTGAAATACTGTGCGTTATTTTAGTGGTATCGTATTATACCTATCGAAATACTTTCTAGGATGAATTGTTTCATTTGCTGTGATTTAAACCTAATGTATTATTAGGTATATTTTGTTTCTAAATACATACGCGCCTACTTATAAAATAGTACATACACCCAGAATCGGATCAATTAAGTGCTACATATTTTTTTATTTATTTTTTTACTTGAACGGGTTTGCACTTGGCCATAGTTTACCTGATAAAAAGCAAAGGCTATGGCCTAAAATGGAGCGTGCTTGCCCGATAAGAACCGATTCACTCTCGCTTTGAAGATCACTGGATTATAGTGCGTAGGGAACAGGCAGTCAGGCAGGGAGTTCCACAACCTTGCGGTACGAACAATAAAGGTAGAAGCGTACCGTTTCGTGCGGGTCTTAGGAACATCCACCATAAACCGGTGTCGTCCTGCCCTATATCTGCTCGTCCGGTGATAGAAAGGCGCGGGCGGAATTAGTTCGTGCAATTCCGCGGCACACTCTCCGAAATGCAACCGATAGAAAACCAACAAACTGGCAACCTTGCGACGGTGTTCAAGACTTTGAAGTTTCGCTCGGCACAGTTTTTTGTTACCAATGTTCTTTTTGGCTCGACTCTCAATTGCCTCTATTGCCTCAAGTTGGCTGATCCATCCCAAAGATGTGAACAGTACTCCATGCACGACCGAACTTGTGCTTGATACAAAGTAAGCAGCTGTTCCGGCTTGAAGTACTTTCGCACCTTCGAGAGGATACCCAACTTTTTGGCTGCAACTTCGGCTTTAGACTCTATGTGGGAGCCAAAATTAATTATCTTTGTACTCAAATGCACAATAAAGAGTCCTAGGATAGCCTATTAGCATAGCATTCATGAATGTTTAGGTTGGTCAAAATCAAAATCATGGCATTTAATAGCAGAATGTAGAAAACTTATATAAAACAAAAGTTGTTATAATAGAGAGCGATACATCCTGATCCGTAGGCCGTGCAAATATATTAATGTCGCTTAAATTTATTAAAAAAAAAAATAACCGACTTCAAGTCTACTGTCAATAAATAATTTATTTACATTTTAATGACTTCAAAAATCAGAGTTCTGAGTAAAGAAACTATCAGATTATTGAAACTTACAATCTTATAAGTATTCTAATTTGAAATCCGTGATATTTATTGTCGGTGCCAGTCACTGGTCAAACCAGATCGACACTTGTCGAAGTCGCAGTTCCAGTCAGCTTTGGATTTGTTCCTAACTTATCCTGATAGGTATTGTTGCGACTGCATGGCATATATGGATGGATAAATGGCGCTGTGTGTAATTTCCCGGAATATTTATTTATTTTATTTATATTGGCGAGAGGAGACGAGTTAGATATAGCATGGAGTTGCGTGCGCTGCGTGTCACTTACAGCCGGGACCTACAGTTCACCTTGTTCATCGACTCACTCGTACTCTCTATGGAAGTAAATACAGGGTCAGGATGTTACTTTGCCTTCTCAGTGCAGTAAATAAAAGTGTAGCCTTATTTTTTAAAAACCATTTATTAATAGAAATGAAAACAAAAAAAATCAGTTTTATTTATTTGCATCATCACTCTTTCTTAGCCTAGAGTTCAAATGCTGTACATATATCAAGAGAAAAGAAAATACCCACCTAAATGTTTTTTTTTTCACATTCAGAAATAAGCTTGTAAGCAAAAATAACCGTATAATTCGACATAATTATACTGCGGCCATTACTTCCTTATTAACAAGGTATGCCATTGACATTCTGTAGATCTGAGTTGAGTGGTTCAGCAGTAACCACCTCTTTGTACTTTTTAAGAAAACTCTTCTCTAAATTTATAAGTTTATTACAACTTACTGTATGTCCAACACTTAACCTGGTAATGTTAGCATTAAAAGCGTCATTGAAATTCAGAGTTAGTATTGGATTGTTATATATATATCAGCGGTCGGAGGCAAGGATTTGAATTCGAAGGTATGGAGTTGCGAGTTGCAAGGATTTGAAATCGAAATTAATTGACAGGTTCAAACTTAAAAAAAATCAGGACTTTCAAATACTAATCTCTCTAGGTCTATGGGAAGTACTAGTTCTATTTTGATGATAATGAGTGAGTGAGTGAGTGAGTTAGTGTCGAAAATGCGAAACTTTGCATTAGCATAACTTCGGAACTAATTGATCTACAAACTTTAAATTCTGGATTTCAAGTGTGTTATTACGAATTTCTAGATGACGAAAATTTTAGTGTTTTAATCCTATCCAGAGGTTCTCAAATAGGGGGCTGAAAATGCGGCGAAACGATTCGAGACTTTTCTCGAATCGTTTCGCCGCATTTTCAGCCCCCAAGTCGAGCGCGAAGCAAACACTGTCGTACCATCCTTTGATGGTACGACAGTGTTTGCTTCGCGCTCGACTTGGCGGGGGCACTGCCGTGCCCCCAGATATTTGGCATCCGCATTAAAATTCATGTCGAAATCAAAATTTTCTACTGATAAAATAAGTAAGTTTTTTTTGTCGGGGTGATTCAAATTCCAAATTTTCAAATTCAAATTCGTTTATTAGCCAAAAAGAGATAACAATATAACCTTAAACATAATCATACCTACAGTGTTAAAATAACTTATTATACTAAAAGGTTAAAATACATGTACTTGCGAGCCCTGCACTAAGTATGTCACTTGTGCCGCAGGTGCCCGCCTACAGATTTACTTATAACAGTACTAGAGTGCGGTGCGGTAATAATGGATAATAATAAAGATTAGCTATACTGAAATATTGGCTACAATATCTCTGTTGTTATGAATTTAAACTAGTATCAGTACAATGTTGAATACCAGCAGTCTGCCGACTGGGGTAATTTCATAGAATATATGACTTTGATTTTTTTAATATTATCAACATATGAAATAAGTGACCGAGTGATCGAAGCGAACGAAGCGTGTAGCCCTCTGGCAAAAAAACTATTATTATTACATCGTACTATAATATTAATAGAACATAAAAAATAATTCCTTTATTACACAAAAAATCACATAACAAAACACATGGAATAAAAAAAAATTACACATAATATATACTAATTTACTTTATCAAAAGACAGTGTACCCAAAGTGCTGGCTGCATTGCTTCGCTAGTTTAACTTGGGCAAAGTACAAGCGAGCATTCTGGTCATGACTGTGAGCGTGAATAGTGCGTGCGTACACGGCGCCCGGCCACTACACGCACAAACCTGTGCCAGCCAATTTGTAGGCAAATAACTTTCTGTTAAGCCTTCATTTGCAATATAATAAATACTTTGTGATGCGCACTGATTCGCTCGCATATATAATTTACTAGCTCTGCCCGGCTTCGCACAGCTACAAACTAAAAACCGTCCTGTTAAAACATTATGTATCTGTTTAAAACCCAACAAAACCCGTTGCATAGCTTTGAGAAGATAGCTTGAGATCTAGGTACGTAAAGGCCGCCCGTACATCGCCCCGGCACGGCCCGTCCATGTCGGTACCGCTGCAAACTACCTATATCTGTAATATCTTAGAAAGTGTTTATCTAAATTGTATGTTGTAAAAGGCCGTATGTGTATATATCTATATATATATATATATATATATATCTATATCAGTTCTGTCTTTAAGGTCATTATAGAATAAGAATGAATGCTGCATTGGTTAAAATTGCTTCGTATGTATAAGCCATTATTTATTAAGATTATAAAATAAGGAGCAGCAACTCTTTTTTCACATGAAGTTTAGCTTTAGCTACCAGTGATAAGGCGCTACTTGTGCCACTAGTTTAGATATTATTTGTTTTATGTACCGTTTTTTTAAAATGATGATTAAGCACTGAAGTTCATTAATAATTAAATATTCGACCACCAGACGGCCGCTTCACAAATTTGAAAAGTTTTACTAAAAATGGAAATACCATCATAGACTTCAAAGCGTACATTTGTATAATATTAGGCCACGACAGTGGTCATAAATGGCAAAAAATAACAATTACAGGCGTTCTTACTTCGTTACTGACTGAAAACTTTCCGAGTTAGTGACACATCTGCGGAGTGTTTTACAAATTCGGAACGTTTCCGCTCGGAAACGAAACGCCAATCAAACACTTTCAAAACTGACTTACTTTAACAATAGCAGTCATCCATCAATCATAGAAGTTACAGGGAGTTGGCGTTTCGTTTCCAAGCGGAAACGTTCCAAATTTGTGAATCACCCTGCTGGTAGAAACTTGAAACAATACATACAACACAAACGACACTGTGATCGAGAGTAAAGCATTTTTTGACCCATAGTTATATGTAGTTGGTACCTCCACACACAGCAACATGCTTTAAATCAAATTACATATGATAAAAAATAACTATTGTGTAAAATTAAAAATAGATTTTATATCATGACCCTCATTAGGTCAGTAGAAAGCTCATATAGGGTAGAAAACTCAGAATAATAAGAACAGGTCATTGGAGGCCCTATTGTAGCAAAAAAATCGATAGTGTCATTTTTGCCGATTAGAAATGCCTAAACTTACATGATATGCCACTAATATTCTCGAAATCATGTGCATATGGTTCACCTGTAACTACCTTCATGAACCACTCCCGATTAGCCTTTTTAAAAGCTATAATTTCATCACAACATATTGAGTGTCCTACACTTAACTTGGTAATGTTAGCATTAAGAGCGTCATTGAAATTCAGTGTTATTAATGGATTATAATCCAAATATACGGACAAGGTCGGAGGTAAGGATTTGAAATCAAAAGTATTGAGTAAGTTACTTGACATGTTCAAACTTATAAAATTTTCAGGACCATCAAATACTCCGCTTGGTAAACTGGATATCTTATTGTCTGACAAATCTAAATCCAAGAGATGTTGTATGTGTGAAAACGAACCGGCTGCTATAGAAGACAGTTTATTTTTACTCAAATCGAGGAACATTAGCGCTGACAAGTCTTTAAGAGTATCCTGATTAACAACGGAGATATCATTACCGTGAAGATGTAGTTCACTAACCCGAACAAAATTAGAGAAATTAAATCTGGTTAAGTCTTTAATGCCGCATGATATCAACTTAATTCTAGACAAATTATATTTGGCATTGCCATTAAAATTCATGTCAAAATCAAAATTTTTGACTGACAATATTCGTAAGTTTTGTGGCAAACTATTTACTTTGAATGTTGTTCTTGGAGTAACAGTTGAAGATATGTAGAGGTATTCTAAGGCTGGAACATACTCGAATGCGTTTGGATCTACATAAACAATATCATTATTTTGTAGGCGTAAATCCCTCAAGCGAGTTAATTTGTTAAAGGTATCACTGTTTATTTGTCGTATATGATTATTGTCTAAAAGCAGTTCTTTGACATTTTTAATAGAATCAATGTTAACGTGGAATGTGTCTAGTTCATTGTGAGACAAGATTATATGTTTCAAACATGCAGAGTCACCAAATGCATTGTATTCTATGGTCTTGATTTTACTAAATGAAGCATTAAGCGTCGAATTAGATGAATCTTTGCAATATGTTATCGAGCCGTTTTTATAAACAGTAGACCCTGTGTCAGATAATTGGAATTCTTCAAGATTTCTCAACTCACTGAGAGGCGTAGTTGTCATAACGTCAAAATCTTTGTTATTAGAAAAATTAATGTGATTCAATTGTTTCAAGTTTGCCAAAGCCTTGGGGTCGATTCTTTTAATATTGTTAAATGATAAATCTAGAATTTTTAGATAAATCAAATTCTCAAACATTGACTTGCTGATTTTTTCAATTTTGTTATGATGAGCGTGAAACTCACTAAGTCTTTTTAGATTTTTTGTTTTAAAAACCAACGCTTTTAATTGATTGTGGGATATGTCTAGTTTTATTAGTGAAACTATTGAGTTAAAAGCCCAGGGCGATATATTTTCTATTGCGTTTGAGCTTAAGTTTAGTTTATATAAGTGTTTGACACCTCTAAAGGCCTCGTCCTTTATGTATTTTAATTTACCACCCTCTAAATCTATTCCAAAACCTTCTATCTGTTTACTGTTGATTCCATTAAATTGGAGTATTTCGAGAGATTCCAATAAATTATTTCGAATATGTAAGTCTAATAGTATTGGATTATTTTCGAAACTATTACTCTCTATCTCGCGTATAGGGTTTCTATTCAACCAAAGCATACTTAGATCTTTATTTTTTTTAAACATATTTTTTGTTATTTTACTGATTTTATTGTTGTCCAAGAGTATGGTATCAATATTTGGAAAATTTTCAAAGCTTTCAAATGTATCGATTTGATTATCCTTAGCATGAAACGTATATAACTTACTAAATGTGATGTCATCTTTTGTAGGAATTTTGGTTATACTATTATTTGATACACTGAGAAAATCCAAATTGGGACTAAGCCTTCTGAACCCATTGCCACTTAAAGACGTCAATTTATTGTGTTTGAGATCCAAATGTTTTAAAGCTACGTCGCTTTCAAAAGGTGCCATGGAAACAGTTTCTATCTGGTTACTATCTAGATACAAATACTCTAATTTAGGAAAATAGTGCAAAAACTGGACTGGAAAGTCTTTAATTCGATTATTACCAAGACGAATCGTGGTTGCATTACTTTTGCCATTAACTGAGACCGGATTTAGGTCGCTTATTTTGTTGAATTGTAAATCGAGTTCTTCTAAGCCAGGTATACGGACAAAGGACGTTATTTGTATGTCTTGTATATCGTTGTTGTACAGATCCAGAATATCTAAATGATTGAGATCAAAAACTTCTTTGGGTACTGCTGTCAGACGACCATTACGGAACCTAAGCCGGTACACATGGAGTCTGTCATATGAGTTCAAGTTTTGAACAAACGGACTACGGTTTGCTACATTTTTTACAGTAATGTCTAATGCATACATGTAGCTTTCTTCTCTCAGTGCGCCGTCGTTAGATACCCTGTAGCATGGTTTTATATCTAAGTCGACGTATCCTTCGCAGGTGGCTTCATAGGTTTGATAAGTTCCATAAATGTTTATTACATTCTTGCAATCGCGTATCCAGCTACTGTACCCAGGCTGACCTCTCCATCCAGTCCACTCGCACGCAGAGCTGACCTCATGTAGGAGGCCACACACTGCTACTAGGGACACTGAAACAACAATACATAGTTAGTACAGAGTATAATATGGTTTCATAGCCTAGCAATACTAGTCGTTGCTAAACCAGACAATTTGGCCAGATAGTGCTTGTTTATTTTTAATGCTTTATAAATGGTTGTGCTTGTCAAGTGCTCGTAGATCTACAGTATCGAGCATCGCGCATGCGGCTGCGGTATATCGTCTTTGTAATAAGGTCCATTATTAGCTTATACAGATTCTGTTGGAGATGTCACAGGGAGCGATTTTAGGTCCTAACTCTTTAAAAATAGAGTCTATGGTTTTGTGTAGGTACATGATTTGTGTAGTAGGACTAGAGGTTAGAGGTGTATCTATTTGTACTGTTTCGTAAAATAATAGGTACATTTTATTTTTTAGTTCATTTAGTAACATAATTGTGGATTAAACTTTGAAGTCCTTCAAAAATGGTGAAATTACGATTTTAAGGGAAGACATTCCCTTAAAACAGCTTTTATTTTATTTTCGGTGTAAGTTTACACAGGGCTCCTAAAATAGTAGCGGGAGGGCGGGAGGGACACCGGTGCAAACCAACACCTCAAAAATATATATATAAATAATATGTATTTTCATGTTTATGTATAAAGAATATAAGACTGGTCTTCAAAATACTGTAAAGTAAGTCTATAATGCTAGTTACATTACTATTATATTATTTTTATTAAGTACTACCTAAACTATTATTGTGTTTATTTTTATTATTATACAATCACATTTTTTATTGTAATTTTCGTTGGTCAGATGTGTCAGATCAATCTTTAACCTACTAATGTATAAATATATTATACTCTCCCCTCCACGTTTTTCTACCTGTTCGAAATCCCTACTGCTATTTTTAAACACAGGTATCTTATAATAAAAAAAAATACTGTTTAAAGTGAAAATATATGGTCACACATAAATTTTTCATATTAATTAGTTTAAACAATGAAACAATGGAGTGCACAAAAAAATTGGGTAAACATTGCAATTTATAGTTAAAACAATATCCCACATCGATCATATTAATTCATTCACTATAACTCTACTCCGAGGTTTTACGGTTTTGAATGCTCCAGGCACTCCACTAATTGAATTATGTTTAATTTGAGCAGCGGTAGCGGATCTTATTTGTCGAAATATATTCATAAAAATCAACGACTCACTATATTCTAATCATGGTTCTATTCGCCTCCGGATAATATCGTCCCCTGTCCGAATTGCAGCCAAAAAGCTGGGTATCCTCCGAAGGTGCAAAAGTACTTCAAGCCGGAACAGCTGCTTACTTTGTATCAAGCACAAGTTCGGTCGTGCATGGAGTACTGTTCACATCTTTGGGATGGACCAGCCAAGTACCAACTTGAGGCACTAGAGGCTATTGAGAGTCGAGCCAAGAAGATCATTGGTAATAATAAACTGTGCCGAGCGAAACTACAAAGTCTTGAACACCGTCGCAAAGTTGCCAGTTTGTCGGTTTTCTATCGGTTGCATTTCAGAGATTTTGCCGCGGAATTGCACGAACTAATTCCGCCCGCGCCCTTCTATCGACGACACCGGTTTATGGTGGAAGTTCCTAAGACCCGCACGAAACGGTATGCTTATTGTACTCCTTTATTGTTCGTACCGCAAGGTTGTGGAACTCCCTGCCTGACTCTCTGCTCCCCAAGCACTATAATCCAGCGATCTTCAAAGCGAGAGTGAATCGGTTCTTATCAGGTAAGCACGCTCCATCTTAGGCCATAGCCTTTGCTTGCTATCAGTAAACTATGGCCAAGTGCAAACCCGTTATAGTTAAAAAAGGAGTACCTATAATTTGTTCAAAGATGTTTATTAAGTCGGAAGAAAAACTGTTTAGATTATAAAATAATACCATTAAAAAAAACTTGAGTGCCAACTATTTGCATCGTGTTTTAGGCTCTATAAGTGCTTTGGCACTGAATCAAACTTAATATGAACTGAAAAAGTTCAAGCTCTATCTTTTATACGTTTATTTCATTTTATTACTTCGGTATTTGGTTAGATTATTGATATTGTTTGATTATGTTTGATGTTTGTTTGTTTATTGTTTGACATGCCTGCTATGTAATAATTTTAATTTAATTTTATCTTTTATGTGTATGGACTCAAGGTCTGAAATAAATGACATTTATTTATTTTTATTTATTTATTATTTAAAATGTCAATTTCGCAACGAATTGGGCCTTCACGTAATAATTAGTGCTTGTGACTTCAGATTGTCTTAACACACATTTAACTAGTTATGAATTACCATATTATTAGTTACGTACTATGCAAGTATGAATAATTACAACTCTATTCTGTATAAGTAATTAATTAAATTCGACTCACGTAATGAGATGTTATGCATGATCATTTTTCTAGCGCTTAATAAATATTATTATAACCGTCACAAGTGAACATGTTGAAGTGTTTTTGTATAATAAATAATCATGTTTTGCTTATGTGTAAGATAAGAAACCGAGCGATCGAAGCGAACGACCCTTCCTGCAAACCAAGTTTCATTCAAATGACCGTCTAACTCTGGAGTCGATTGAGCGTGACACACACATAAATAAATGTATAATCTTTTAAATATTTGTGAGATTAGTAGAAAGTGTATAAGAATTCAGATGGTACACGAGAATGAGTAGCACTTGGCCACTTATTTATCAATAATCACCCTCACTGTATTATAGTTCCCGTTAGAAACATGTCGAGCTAATTGTCGACATATTTACTGACGTAAGTGCTAGCCGGTTATTATAATTAAATTATCACCCTTTATTAATTTCTCTCTCTCTATATATACATATATATATATATATATATATATATTAGTAGTATTTCTCTTGACTGAGGGATCTGCAAGCAGGGACTGAGGAGTCTCGTGACATACCCACATAATTAATTAAATTAATAAATATTCCAGGACATTGCACACAGCGCCATCTAGCCCCACACTAAGCAAACGCTTGTTTCGTGGGTACTAGATAACGGATATAATACTTATATACTTTTCTTTTGTAAATACATACTTATTATACATACAAACGACCAGACTCAACACAAGTAATTATAATTTTTAAATTTCATAAATACTTGTATCAAGCGGGAATCGAACCCGCAACCCCTAGATTAGAAGGCAGGCCACTACCAACTAAGCTAACTTCAGTTCAATTTGTTAGAGTGCTAATTTAATCCACGTAACATATTATAATATACGCTATTTAGTCAGTTTAGGTAGGTTAGGGCCGACCCCTTGAAATTGAGAATATGGCTGATGGTGACAACTAAGTACATAGTCTTATCTCAACATACTTATTCTAGCAAAAAACTTACTAAAACAAACGTCTGTTCTTATCTATTACACAAGGTTTAAAAATGTGACTATTCGCGTTATAATTATGCCAACTTTAGTAAACTATCACGTTATTTAGGATTAAAAGTTATCAAAACGTCCGAGATAAAAACTAAACTTAAGATCCTAAGTCAATAATATAGTTGAAGAAGTAGTAACAAAATCTTTATGGAGAGCCTGAAATTATGTTTATAAACAAATTGATAAACCAATTCCTTATCTATATGATGGCAAAGTATTATACCTAATACGTGCGCAAAGTATTTGTTTCTAATTTAGTTTATTTTATTTTTGTGCAGGAGTGGCTTTGGTGTCGACAGTTTTCAACTACACTCTGGGCCACATTTCTTTTAAAATTTCCTGTATAATATTTTATGTCTCGAAAATATATTTATTACTAGAAGGTTCTTAAATAAAACTAACAAGTCAAATTTACATTTTATTTACACTAATTTTAGCCATAATCTATGTAACCACTAAGACTAGTACAAAAATTGCATATACTTTAATTTACCTATCTAAATTAATTTCAAATTTAGTCATGGTTTTTCTTTTTCATACTTTACTAAATATTTAAATGAGTTTTTAATGCAGTTTTAAATCTCATATAAGATAGTAAACGATACAATTTCAAGTAGGTACCTACTTACTTTTTAGCTGTCTTATTACAAAACGCGGTTTAAATATTAGTCCAGGACTTTGAAAATAAAAAATGGGTTCTTGTTGTTCGAACATCACATACAAGCAATCAAAATGTCAACAAATAAATGGAATTTTGATTTATAGTCCGGTCAAAATAGACATTGAAGGTTACATTAATTCGCACCTTACTAAAAATTGCATGAATGTTGGGAACCCTATCATACACAATTTGTCAATTAATATATAGGAGTAGAGGTACTTTCTTTGAAAACGTCAGCACAACGTATATTACGGTAATTGACATGCATACTCGTATTATGAAGAATACAACTTTTTCAACATTTTGCATCGCTGTATCTCCGAAATGGTGATTCTTAGGAAAAAAAGTGTAAGAACAATTTTTATAGATAAGTAATTGCATGATGAATAATTTTTTTTCACCTACTTTTATTATAAAACTTACCGTTTAGCTGGAAAACTCAAAAAACCGATTTTGAACCTTGAATAATGTTTTTTCCACACTTCGGATTGATGTGGATAATTGACAAATTGTGTATAATAGAGTTCCAACTTACATGCCTATTTTCAGCAAGATGCGAATTAATGTAACCTTACCCCTATTTTTGATGTTAACTTGACCGGACTATTAATATTGGTACATTTTGACAATCTGAGAATTATGACAGTATATGTATACAGACAATATTCGAACAACTGAAACAGACTTGGTCTACACTTATATTTAAAACACGTTTTGTAATTAGGGGCCGTCCATTAATCACGTGACGTTTTTTTTGGCATTTTTTAACCCCCCCTCCCCCGTGGTGATACATGGTGATGTTTATGATTAACCCCCCCGCCCCTATATATCACGTGTATTTTTAGACGTTGGTACAAAAAAACTTAATTTTCTACTTTTATTCAAATTAAATATTACAATAATGCCTAGCGGTAAACAGAAAGGTTACAGGACCTGCAGATTGTTCTTGCTTTTCGCGCGTTAGTCGAAAAAATAAATACACGTGATATGTCACTACACCCCCCCTCCCCCCTTGTGATATTTCGTGACTTTTTTATGGACCCCTCCCCCCCCTTTCGAGCCTCACGTGATTAATGGACGACCCCTAAGGTAATGTTTTAATTCAATGCCTGATTTCTAATAAAAACAATAACAATCAAAATGAGTAATTGCTTAACTTGTTGTGTTATTTTTCTCGTTGTTATAGCTATCTATTTGTCAATAATATATAGATTAACAAAACAATTGTTTATTTATTGTTTTTTTTTTAAAAACCTACTTCCTATTACTATTCATATACTATATACGGTTTTTTTTTTCATTTTTACTTAAGTTTATATTCATAAACGTTTTAGGGTATTATTTTGTGAACACCTTGGATATGGATACGCAAGCTTTCAAAAGCTCTTTTGTAGGAAATAGTGTTTTGAAAAAACTTTTAACTTATATCTAAATTCTTATTACCCATCACGAAAAATGTAAGTTATAAGATTTGATGCAACAAATTGATGAGTATAAGAGTTTATAATTTAACAATTTTTAATTACGTAGACTACACATTTTTAAATTATTGAAACTGATTTTTATATATTGGTTCAAATGGCAGTAACTAGGTATTATAATTGTGTTTTACATACTTGTAAATATTACACTTACATATGTGGTAGAGTATGGTATAATAAATAAATTTATTTATAATATAATTTACTCACATAATATTACATATTTACAATTCTTGTAAACTTCATTTTCAAAACTTTAGCATAGGGATAGTTTTTTTTATAATAATTTAATATTTATGGACCTTATAAACGAAAAAAAACTAGGGCTAAAACTCAAAGGTGACTGACTGATTGACTGACTGACTGATATAGTGATCTATCAACGCACAGCCCAAACCACTGGACGGATCGGGCTGAAATTTGGAATGAAGGTAGATGTTATGAGGCATCCGCTAAGAAAGTATTTTTGGAAATGCCACTTTTAATGGTGTCAAATAGGGGATGCAAGTTTTACTTCTTCATGTGAGCGAAGCCGCGAGTACCCACTAGTCTAAAATATACATATTTTATGTCAAAGCATCATTTCTTCTATTAATTGTCACTATCTACAAAGACTATATGTAAATTATTATTAGCAAGGTGATACAGTGAAACTACTACTAGCGATCATCGAATTAGGACTGAGTCGGTTCTTATTGTGAAAACGCTCCATCCTAATCGCTTACCATCAGACGAATAATATTCTAGCGTAAACTCATTTAGTATTTAATATGTTAAATAAAAAGCAAACATACATAAATACTTGTCATATACAATTGTCCGATACCCAAGTAAATGATAATGATATTATATATACATATATATACATTTCATCTTACTATATACATACCTATACATATGTATACACACCTGAATCAAACTGTAATATATTGATATATTATTATTATTGCAAATATGCTAACCTCGGCCGAGGTTACATCTTTGAGCCTTTTGGAGTCGAGACTTTGGGGCCGTGGGGTCCGGGAGCCCATACTATTTTCCAAAACCTATCGGAGCGCTTGGTTGACGCGACGCGTGACCAAAATGCTGGCCTTTTTCTGGCTCAACGTATCAGCATTGCCATCCAGCGTGGTAATGCGGCCAGCATGCTGGGTACGCTGCCCTCTGGTAGTGGGCTGGAGCACTTAGATTATCTTTAGGCTTTTCTAAAGATTTTCTAAGTGCCCCCTTTTTGTAGTAGTTAGAAGTAGTATGTTTAGTTTTCCTTCACTTGTTTTTATATTTTATTATTGTAAATAAATGTAAATTAATAATAAATGTAATATATTGATATTTGATATTTACTCATTACAAACAAAATGTTTCTCAAGTTAAGTGTCTGTTTGATCATAGTATATTATTAATCATTTTTTTACAAGCAAAGATTGTGTCCTTTTGTTTTTTTTCGGGTTGATTCAGGTTTATAAATTAGATATAAAAAGTCTACCTATTTATGTGCTAAGCACCAATACTAGGTCCTTTGGAAATTCTGTGCGTTAAATACTTAGGTGACTTATCTAAGTAAATAAGATAGTTTTAAGCTAATATTAAGTTAGGTATCAAATCGTTATTAGGTCCAATCTTCTAATAACAAAAACGTAAAATGTCCCGATCGTACTTTTAAGATTTAGAAAAAAAAGTGAATAATATATTACTTCAGTATTGCCATTCAGCGTGGTAATGCGGCCAGTATGCTGGGCACGCTGCCCTCTGGCAGTGGACTAGAGCACTTAGACTATATTCAAGGTTTTAAAAGATTTTCTAAGTGGTTTTTATCTCGTTGTAAGCGAATGTATTATATTTAGATTTTTTCTTTTTTGATCTGATTTAAGAGTAAATAGAACTTGAATGTACTACAAAGTTGGTAACTATTTACATGGTTGTGAAGTTTTGATCTCTATGTTTAAATACTTAAAAATTGAACCTTAATCAAGTTTTTAAACTGGCTTTATAATTGTTTGTTTGTACATAACTGTGAGTACGTTAGTGACATACCCACTTAAGATAAGTATCAAATATTTGTTCATTCTATTATATCATATTTTTATTACTTTATAAATTCTTTGCCCTAATGTTAAAATGTACTGATAATTCCCACATGTATGTTTTGTATTGTATACCCATTAAATTACAAGCCAACACATAAATATGCTACGTTTATTACGCTACATTTATTACAAGTAAACGAAAAGTATGTTAGCAAGGATCCTGCGAAGTTTTCTTTATCAATTATGTAACACTTTTTATTTACATTACAATGACCAACTATATCTCTAAATTAGGTAAATAGACACATCGCCTTTTTGTTGGGATACCCACAATTTGACGTATAAATCTTATTACAACAGTTCGCATGTAAGAAAATAGGCTCCTAGTGCCATCTAGCCTAGAAAACACGTGTATTAGGGTACTACATAACAGACGTACAATACAAGTTAATAGCAAATTAGAAAAACACTAATAATAGATAGTGGTAATAGTAGGTGAAATAATCGGGGTTTATAAATAACAGCTGGAACCGCAGTGGTATATCTAGGAACAGTTCCATGCGCTCCCTAATATCTACCGTCACTTCAACCCTTGAAGATAAAAGTAAGTTGATAACAGTTAGTAACAGGTATGTGGAAATAACAGCTAGAACCGCAGTGGTATATATCTACATAGGAATAGTTTCATGCACTTCCCGATATCCACCGTCAATACAATACAGTTCAGCATTGATAACACATTTGTTATAAATAATTTATGCCAAACATTGGAAAAAACAAAATATAAAATGATTAGCAAGTAATATAATTATTATAAGTAATAGCAAGTCGACAATAACAGTTAGCAACAGATGGTTGAAATAACAGGTACTAATAACAGCTAGAACCGCAGCGGTATATCCAGGAACAGCTTCATGCGCTCGCCGATGTCCACGACGGAGCGCTCGTCCAACTGTTAGCTGTCGTCATTGGCTGCGTCCTCCTCGTCGAGCTCGTCATCTAGTGGCTGGCTGGTTAGGGCGGCCCTGGAGACAGAATTATTCTATGTATGTAAGTAAAGTAGCAAGAAAAGGTAGAAAGCTTTCGAGCACGTGCTAGCTACGTGTAAGTTTCATTTTAGGGACAGTGTGAGTTGTATATAGCTGTCTCCAGTCAGTTAAGCACAGCGCCTCAATCACGCAAAAGAAGTTATTTTACCCTCACAACTAACTAAGAGAGTACCTACTACGAGTATGAATATCAGCGCTCTGACTGTCGGGAAACTGTTTCCAGGTCCAATGGACAACGCTTGATCAGAGAGAAGTTCATAATGCTTTAGAAGGGCAGAATACTTTCATCTAGGGTATTCACCAACACTTCTCTGAGCTGGCATAGTAATGCAACACGTCGTGGACGACGGTGACTACTTATTATCAGGCGGACTGTCTGCCTTTCTGACACATCTTGGTAAAAAATCCTAATGCATGATGATGATGATCACGATAGACTCACCAGAGCGGCGAGCGCGCGGCGAGCGCCGCCGAGCCCCGCCGCTAGCTGTCCTTGCAGCCAGCGGCCGCTGCAGCCGCCCCGGCAGCTCCCATAGCTCCGAACAAGATGGCCCCCACTTCTCGGTCTGGTGTCACCTCCACCTGAGAAAAACGAATTCAATATTTCAACTCAATTTTTCTCGCTATGATATCATATAGTTGTGCCGTGGACACAAGATTTCTCTTCTTTGAGAGTATTTTTGAGTATTATCTTACCATAACCCTTTCGGCTAGTCGAATTAATTTATAATGAAGGGAGTTCTCTTGGGCAGATACATCATAGTGGGCGCTGTCCTTTCCAACTTCCCGCTGTATAGCCTGCAGTTACATTATTATTTCATGTAGCCACATTAATTGAGGTCAGATACCTCGCACACAGCACGAGGCAGTAGCACCGTAGCACGTACCTGAGACGAGGTCGTGTGCTCGGGGTCTGAGCGCTCCTCCAGCACGGTGTCCAGGGGCAGGCAGGGCGCGGCGCGCGGGGAGCGCACGAGGCTCACAGCACGAGGCTTGCCCTTCACCGGCGACAGGCGGACCACGGACAACTCCCCGCGGTCTAACTCGCAGTTGCGACGCCTGGCTCGCTCTCTGGAAACACGTTTGCATGAGAGTGTTATACTCTTGTTTCAAGATTTCATATTTTATTAAGAACCTGTTACATGGATTAAAGACTGCTTCACTAACTCTATCCAGCTTGAAATCGTATTTACCTATTACGGAGGATCATGATACCCCAATAGAATTACTCGTAACTACGTAAGATGTAATGTGTCGTTTTGTTTGCAAAGCGCTGGTGAAGTGGGTAGCCACTTATATAGACATACACATGACAGTTAGCTAAAGAGATAGCCGAGTTGATAAAGTTACATCTTTAAGAAGAGAAAGTTTAGTTCGGAGGCTTTCCGGGCTTATTCTGTATGCCAAAACTCTTTGGCAAAATACAGCACCACAATAACCTACTGCGTTCCTTAGCAACGCCTTCACAAGCGACACTGTAGTTTACAGGTAGCATGCGTGAACCGAAATTGAACTTACACATATAAGAGACTGGAGATTCAATCAAAACAGCGCTTCATATCGTCGGCTCTTAGTAATCAAAGTTCGTAACTCCACAAAAATGTGAAAATAGACTGTTGATGCCATCTAGTGTGAAATGTTGTAAGCTATCGAATGAAATTAGTCTTATTTCCCAACAAAAAACACAAATTGTTCTATTGACTAATCTATACTAATATTATAAATCTGAAGAGTTTGTTTGTTTGTTTGAACGCGCTAATCTCTGGAATTACTGGTCCGAAATGAAAAATTCTTTTTGGGTTGAATAGACCATTTATCGAAGAAGGCTTTAGGTTATACAAACATCACACTGCAACTAATAGAAGCGAAGAAACAATGCAAAATGTGAAAAAAAGGGAAAATTATTCATATTTGAGGGCATCCGTTGCGTGCGCTACGAAACGATTCAAGTCGTGGGTTACATCTATAATTTTAAAGCTGAAAATGTTGTTTGCATAAATAAATATGATGCCCAAAATAACTATTCCACGCGGACGAAGTCGCGGGCACAGCTAGTAAAAATATATATAAATAAAACCTAGCAAAACTAGTAATATCGGTCAAGCAAGAAATAGGCTATTAAATATTTCCGCTGCGTACTTAATTAAGATTTGTGCGAAAGTCTTATTTATTCTAATTGGTCGTCGAAAGAAGTTTCTAGGAGAGACCTAATTAAAAACTAGGCACTTGGATTCACAAACAGAACCTAACTGGTCCCATATTTTATAATAGTATCCTATATTTTTAATTTTATCAAGCAAATTATTTGGTTTCTCAATGTATACATATTACAAAGCTGAAGAGGGTCGAAAGTCAGAACATTAAAGATATTTAATAAAAGTGTTTGGAGATACATAAGTACTTTGAATTAATAGCAGAACACGTTTCAACAATTTATAGAATAAATAAATAAATTATATTTTAATTTTTTTAAATATTCCGGGACATTGCACACAGCGCCATCTAGCCCCACACTAAGCAAACGCTTGTGTCGTGAGATACTAGATAACGGATATATTACTTATATACTTTTCTTTTGTAAATACATACTTATTATACATACAAACGACCAGACACAACACAAGTAATTATATTTTTTAAAGTACATAAATACTTGTGTCATGCGGAAATCGAACCCGCGACCTCTAGATTAGAAGGCAGAGCCACAACCAACTAAGCTAACAGGCCAGTCTAAATTTTGTCTGTTTATCTGTGTATGTCTATTTAAACGCTTCACACTCAAAAACGGCTGAACGTTTCATCATGATTTTTGGTATGTGGCTAGTAAGTTTGAAGTCTTAAGGGTGCCATATGCTAATTTTTATCCTGAAATAATGTGAGCGTAGCCGCGTGTGTCCACTGGTAAAGAGATAACTTTAAGTTTTTAAATCTAATAGTTGTAAAACCCATAAACTTTCCATATTGTTAATCCCGGATTAACGCAAACAATGCCGCATGGCGCCACTAGTACCAAAATATATTTATGTTTGTGGCATGAAAACATTGCTATCATACTTTCATCAGGCGAAGTAAACCAACATCGTAGCTTTCAGATAAAGGGCGGTAGTAAGGTCGCATTCGATGATTCATTTGTTGATTTACTTAGCTTCATAGCTGATTTTAGTCATAAACACTTAGATAAAACGTGAGCATGTGTTTTTGATTCTCTTTCTATACACTCAATATGCTGGTCAGATTTAAACAAAATGAATTGTAGGTAATTTAAAATTTATTTGTTAAGAACTATGTTTGCTCCAAGTTTCGGCATCATAAGCCAAAGCACCAGATCCCTATTTCGCGCAGCGGTGTCTAAAGTTAAAATTGCCCTAATGGTAGCCGACCTCCGGTAGGAGGTGGCACTTCAAGAAGAAGAAGCCTAAAGAACTTTCTTATTTAACTCTTGACCCCGCGCGTCTCAAAGGGTCATACCTGAAAATCAGCGCTGCAGAGCAATCTGCAGCATTAATGCTGAGGTATGACCTTTTTTGACGCACGGGATACATCAATGTAACGTAATACCTTTCTATTCTATCTGTTGTTAACTTTTGTATGTATATATTGTTGTGTCCTGTGTGTCCAAATAAATGCTTTGAATTTGAATTTAAGAACAACGATTTTTTTTAAATAAAAAAGCTGACCAGACGAACTTAACTTTTGGACATGCCTTAAAAATCACTAGAAAATCTCTTCTTTATTTATTGACGTTATACCTGCACGTCGGCTATCATTCTATCAGTCTTGTCTATCACTTGTGTTCGCCAAAAAAAAAGAAAACTCCAAGATTTTTTCATCTCGAATTAATTAATACGGGAAGTAGCACCTTACTTACTTGAACTGTTTTGAAGGTTTATCGTCTCAAAAATGTATTTTATTCTAATTCTTATTCTGACCCAAACACTACGAGATAAATTCAGAATCGATTCATACAATGAATCTCCTTATTTCCCGTACTAAAGCCGCACAGGGAAGCACGTCGGTAATATAGGTCCGAGATAAGATTGAATGTGTTTTGGCTGGGATGTAATATTCCATACGATATTTATGTATTCTAGAATATGCCAGATAGCTGGGGATGCTTTATGGCTTACCAGCTGAACTTATTGATGGTAAACTATACAGAGATACATCTATATCTATACCAATATAATAAAGCTGTAGAGTTTGTTTGTTTGTTTGAACGCGCTAATCTCAGGAACTACTGGTGCGAATTGAAAAAATATTGTATATGTTGAGTAAACCACTTATCGAGGAAGGCTTTAGGCTATATAACATCACGCTGCTACTAATAGGAGCGAAGAAACAATGGAAAATGTGGAAAAATGGGGAAAATTATTAATCTTTGTGGGTTTCCGTTGCGTGCGCTGCAAAAACGGTCAAAAAGATATCAAAAAAATATGTAACAAAGAATTTATTATTCCTCTTGAAATGATCTAACAATATGCCCAGTACAGCATAATGTCTATCTTTTAAGGTTAACTCAATAGACCCGTTTTTATGGTTATAACTATTCCACGCGTACGAAGTCGCGGGAACCAGCTAGTATAAAATAAGCAGGTTCGTATGAGACTGATCAGCTTTGGTGTCGAGTTTTTAACCACCCTAGGGCTAGGCGCATCTGATTTATTTATTTTTAATTCTTTTGACATAGCTATTGTGTTACAGAGACAACCAGCCGAAACTAATACCGACTCCCGGACTTACCGAACTAATAACGCCTAAATTGAATGTCAATAGAATAGAGTGACCTACGCACGACAAAGATTTGCTTCTTGACTGAATATATAGGTATAATCTTACGCCACCATACAACATATAATAATGCTACATTACAAGACAGATCATAGGTATTTTTTTTCTACAATTATTTTATGGACGTACGTGATAAAAGTGTGTCTTTCAAAAAGCTGTAACCATATAGAAACCTTTTTCTTTTGAAATAAAATCTTAATGTGTCTATGATCATTGTGTACCGTTTATGAATGAATTTAAATGTATTTTATCTAACAATTTTAGCACTCTAATGTTAAATAGTTTCATATACTCTCAGGTATATAGGTATCAGGTAGGGTTTAGTAGATCACAGGCATGGTTTTTTTTTGGCACTCGCTTAACAGTGAAGGAAAACATCGTGAGGAAACGCGACATGTTTGAGGACCACAATATCCGAGGACATGTGTCATACGTGGAAGGACCTGGGCGCCCACCACGATGTATCTGCCCAAGAGAACTCCCCTAACTAATTAATTCTGCGGGGGAGTCACGACCCTCAGACATGAGGAAATACGACTCACAGAGAGGTTTGCATTTGACTACAGCCCGCTTGATGTTAAGTATAGGTAGCATATACTTATACATTAAAAAAAGTGAAAATTACACTTCAATATCGATATATACCACATTATGTAGGTAGGTCCTTGGTCCGAGGCGCAGTGAAGAGGTGACCAAAGTGATACTTTAGAGCTGCGGGCGGAACCGCTCGTTGTACACGGTTGCAACGCTTTGGTAAAGTCAGAAAAAATGCGTTTTAGATTTTAGTTCGCACGGCAGTTTGTTAAGACCTTTCACAACCTTAACTGCGTTTTGAAATGCGGGAGAACTTTTTCAACCCAAAATACTAGATTTTTCTTGATGCCTGAAGAGTACCTAGTATTTTTGCAAAAAAGTCTTTTATAGTTTTATCTTAACTCCATTAAAGAATAATATATAGAATATTATCATAGTTCATTTTTAGGACTATAACTTTAGAAATTATTTAAGTTAAAACACCTTTAATATTTCTAAACAAAACTAACTCGTGGAACATGTCTCGTATCATGTGGAAGTCACTAGCTGGTTACCCAGTAACCCTGTAACGTAGCTTTTAAATATCTACTTGAAAGTTGACTAACCTCACTTGAATATACGCGGGGAAGCAGTGAGCCAGTATGAATAATGCATGTGCTTGTGTGAGAGTAGTGAGCTCTGGTGTCGAGAGTTTTCGAACACACTAGGGGCTTCTGATATGATTGTATGGCTGATGGCTCAACCTACAATTTAAGCCAACCCACAGGATAAATAAATGCAACAATAAGTTATTGTTTGATTTTGGGAAGATATCTAAGGTTTTATTTATAACTAGTGGACGCCTGCGGCTTCGCTCGCATTTTTTCAAGATAAAAAGTAGCGTACAACAGTCCTAAGACCTCATACTAGCGACATAACAAAATCACGATGAGCTGTTTTTGCGTTATGAGCTTTTAAATAAACAGACAAAAGTACTATAAACTGCTGAAACGTGTTCTGTTATGGATTTGAAATAAACCCAAACATTATTTTTTCTAATATTTTCTATGTTCAGAATGTTGGCCCTCTTCAGCTTTATTATATGTATAGATAGATAGGTATTCAGAAATTAGTGGTCATTGTATTTTAGGCTAACTTTAAGGACCTACCATCTTTCTACCAATAATACCATACGATAAATTTATTTATAGGTAATACCAATATCACACATCACATTTTATTCATAATACGAATGACAATGTTGATTAATTAACTACCTTATGGGGTAAAAAGTCCATTAAAATAATCATACATAGAAAAAAACTAAGATATTTTCATCACAAAATACCTACGGGTAAAAGGTGAATGCAGTTAAATAAAAATAACTCGCACAAAGAGATCTCAAAGCCCTTTTATAGGAGAAATTCTCGTAAAAACGCCTGCATTAAAAATGTACCTTATGATTGTGCAGCGCAGGGAAATTGCTCTGAGCATTATGGAAGGCGCAGGTGGAAACAGTACTATGTTATCTGGTAGGCATACATATTCATCTGTAAATAGTTTTCGTTATTACAACATGTAGGTATAATGTATATGCATTGGATTCCATGAAACAGTACAAGTAAATATTACTTTATATCAGAGAAGCTAAAATTAAAAAAAAAGGCGTATTTCTAAAATTACAGATATAGACGCTAATTTAGGTATTGGCACAATTTTTTTTTACATTAGATAGGCTCACGCTTGACTACTACTACAACTACAACAATTCCATTTAATCAGCAATATCTGTATTTCAACAAAATGAGGTCAAAATTTAGTTCAACCGTACCTTACCTATACACTTAATGAAAAAATAGTTATTTAACTGCTAAGACGTTTACCTGGATTTGTAAAATTGCCGCTCAATACTTCGAATTATAGCCGACCAAAATTTTCTAAAATAGTGTTCAGCAAATTTTGCTACGTTTCGCTTAAATGACTTTATCAAGCGTTATTCGATCAGTGACATGGCGCCACTAGCCTTTGAATTAGCTTCTATGCTCTTCTTAAAGGAATTAATTACACCTACACAGGTGTACTAACTAGCACGAGAAAAAGTGTGCTCTTATTTAACCACCATCAAGTTTTGAACCACGATTATTGGAATGTTATCGAAAAAAGCGGTTTTCTATCTAAAAAGTTCAATTCGTGATCTTATGTACTAATAAGCGAGTGTGGCTCGGCGGTTCCAGTGTCTGATTTTCATCCAGACGCACCCTGGTTCGAATCCGGCCCTACACCAATGACTTGTATTATCAAGTTATGTGTGGATTTGCACTCGCTTAACGGTTAAGGAAAACATCGTAAGGAAACCGACATGTTTGTGGACAACCATATCCAAGGACTTATGTCTTCCGTGAAAGCATCTGGGCGCCAACCACGATCTGCCCAAGAGAACTTCCCTAACGAATTAATTCTGGGGGGGAGTAAAGACCCTCAGTCATGGGGAAATACGACTCTTACAGACAGAGATATCTTATGAGATGATATTTTTTTCAAATGTTGTAGAATAAACTCGTCAATACTATGAAAATTTCAAATTTTCTAATTTCTTTGTTAGCATACTTAAATGTATTTACATTTACCCTGTTAAGAGGGGAATTAGGGCGTTGCTAAAATTAAAACAAAATATTCTAAAATCGAACACTTAATATAAAATTTAAAATCTTAAAAATTAAGTACCTACTTATTACAAAACTTAACTAGTACCTAACAATAATTGGTAACAAACTTAAGTAACTTTCTGTAAATAACTGAGGTAAGTACTCAACTTGTTTTCTTAGGACTGAAGAACTAAGTTTGTGTGTCTATTTGAGTATTTGTCGTGAACGACTTAGGGTTAAGAGTTTCAGCATTTGTTCAATTGGGTCAACAAAATAATTATTGCCTCTCTTTCTTTTTAAAGAATTTGAAGTGCTCATAGCTTAGCTAGCGGAGATAATCCCATGTTAAGCAATTGTTGACGCGGTCAGTCCTTGGATGGGTGAGCAAATAGTGGCATTCCATTTTGGGCGCTTCGGTGGATCTGATGACTCGTCAAATTGTAAGTTCTGGCTGTTAGTCGTAGTAGGGCAGTTGTAAAGCCATGTCAGAGTCTCTTAGGGCGGCTTCAACTCTCGACACCAAAGTTGACACTCATTCTATAAAAAGATGAAAAAAAACATTATAGGTTCTTGGGGAGAAAAATGCTTGTAAGTTTAATCAGGTAGCGAAGGCAAACGCACGCGATTGCAAATGTTAAGCAACCGTCGACGCGGTCAGTCCTTGGATGGGTGACCAAAAAGTTGCAATGTCGCCCTTAAAAGGTTATGCGTTATTAGTAACCTTGTATCTGTCTATTGTGATTATTTGATATACAAGTCACATCGGCTCCAAAGAGACAGTCTGTAATTACCTACGTTCCCAACGCATCTATAGTATCCTTTTGGTGCTGGGTTTTCGGATTTCGTAATTGCCGTTCCTAAATAGCAAGTCTACGTTTGATGTTTGATCATGAAATAGGAATCAATTGTTTAATGGAAGGTTAACAAATGAATTGTTTTATTTTTCATCTATTTTTCAAATGTAAATTAAATTTCTCAGACTAAAGAAAAGAAATATATGTGTAATATATCCGTTATCGAGTACCCATGATACAAGCGTAAGCTTAGTATGGGGCTAGATGGCGCTGTGTGATATGTCCTGAAATATTTATTTATTTACTACGGTTTTTCAATAGTAAAAATATTTACTTTCATTAGACACTATTTTATACAAGAGCTACAAGGATTTTGTCGAATGACATGAATAAAATTTGTACCGCAATGTTTTGTATATTTTTATAAATGAAACTATAATATGTTCTAAAAGATGTCTTATAAAAGTTATTTAAAGGAAAAAGCTTTAGAAATAGCTTTTAAGTTAGAAACCCTACGAGCTATGCTGTCCTTTTTTCCCTAAAATTCCGTTTCGTTTTTAACACAAAATGAAGTGTCTTCACTCGTTGACATATAAAATGGCTGAAGTACCACAAAGCCTTTTGATAAATGAATGGAATCAGAGTGTAAAATTACAGGTAATTTATGTATTTACGTGAGTGAAACGTAATTACCCCCGTCGTGGAAATGTCTGGAATAAATTTTGTCATTTCCGTTGCAATGTATTCATAATCATCATTTAGAGATATTTGTTTTTTTTTTGTTTTTAACGTTTATTAGTAATATTTTTTTATTTCCTTTTTGTTGTACACCACATTCTTTTTCCTTTAAGTATGCTTATTTCTCTCCAGCAACAGGTTGCCTGGAAGAGATCGCTTGCTTGAAGAGGATGCCTGCGACTTTGCTCGTATTCTTTCGGGATAAAAAATAGACCTCATACTACCTACTTACCAAAAATCATGATGATCCGTTCAGCCGTTATTGCGTTATGAGCGTTTTAATAAACAGAGAAGCAGACAAACAAGAAAAAATATAAGAACTGCTGAAACGTGTACCCTGCTATCGATTTAAAGTATACCCAAACATATTTTTCTAATATCTTTTATGTTCAGATTTTGACCCTCTTCAGCTTGTTACATGGATAGATATCTCAAAGTGTGTACCGTTGTCAAAGGTACACATTTTTGCAGACATTGTGTATATAAAGGTCCTTTGTATATATAGGTACAATGTTTGTAAATCTGTCCCAAAAAATGTAATTCTCAATTGAAGTGGTACATACCTGGCCATCTTAGCCCGCCTCCGGAGGCAGCAGATCACAGTGAGCGCCAGCAGCGGGAAGCCGAATATACACGACACTATGGGCACCACGATCGACTCCGGGGTCACTGCGAACAAGTAATAAATACAAGAATAAGAATAAAAGAAAAGAATATAGAAGTTCAACAGAATCCTGACTGGCATAAGCAGATGGCACCAAATAGTATGATTCTCCGGTATACCTACTACATATTAAAAGACCTTTATACAAAACTAGTGGGTGCTCGTGGCTTCGCTCGCATTAGGAAGTAAAACTTGAATTCCCTATTTCACCCCTTTAAAAGTGGTATTTCTAAAAATTCTTAACATTTACCTGCATGCCAGATTTCAGCCCAATCCGTCCAGTGGTTTGGGCTGTGCGTTGATAGATCACTATGTCAGTCAGTCAGTCAGTGAACCACCTTTGAGTTTTATTATATTTAGATTTATGAAAATGATAAATAGGGTTAAGGCATTAAAAAGTTTGTTCTTCTTGTTTAGCATTTGCTTCCTTCAAACATAATAATCGAATAGCGTAAACCATGTGTAAACGTTACGTTAACATAAAGATGTGCAAAGAGAACAATCAGATTTCACCCTGATTGACCGTTTAAAAACCTTCGGTGTTAAGGTGTTAATCATTCAAAGACGTCTAAACTGACATTCTTTAACCAATGACACTGACAGTTATCCACCGGTCGTAGAAATTCAAACAGATGTGACATTGGTGAAATAGCGGCCTTACCGCAGAGGTTAAAAAAAGAATATCCAAGTTCTGCAATTAGCTTAGAGTGGATTTACACATCAAATGAACAAAGGGCTAAAACTAGATCAAGAGCATTTTTTCCTTATTATTCAGTGTAGACGTTAGCTATATCTTACTATACGTTAGTTAATTCTGTGGTTGGTATTAACACGTAAGAACGCTTTAAGGAACTGCTCGCGAGCATTCTTAGAGCATTCTGTAGAATCTTTGCAAACGCACTAAGAACAACGATATAATGGTCTACGCCTGTTTACACTAAAATAATTTGACGTGGTGGGGGTAGAACGAGCGAATGCTCGTTTGATGTATTAATCCACCCTAGGTATCGCTTTCTAGAGCAAACGTTTCTTCTTCTTCTTATCGAATGAGAGTGGCTAACTCTGGTGTCGAGAGTTTTCAAGCCGCCCTAAGGGCAAACGTTATTTTCGAATCCGAATTTGTTATTTTCGTTTCAAACGACTGATCTACATCCTCAACTTGTATAGCAACACCATTAATATGAAACTTGTAGTACCTAATTGCGTCGAATACCAGCGCTGGGTCCCTAATGTATCAAATTACGCATGAAATAACATTCATTAGCGGTTACCGAGCTAAACAAACACAGAACTAGTCGACGAAGTTCAGAGTTGAAGTAACGTAGATATAGAATTATGTAGAATGAAATTTATTTATTTATCTCGCTTGTCTCTTTCTAGTACCTAAATGATAGCGACAGTTTCTTGTAAGTAAACCATTAACCAACTAATGAAAAGTTTTGTTAAGTTATTTGAATGATAATAGTTTACGACGAGAAATCTAACTGACCATTTTTGACATTATCCTGTTTTGTAGCTTTACGTCTTGTGCGTACCTATATAATGTAAATAGTGTCCAGCTATACGTTTTATACATGTGCAAATTGTACAATATACTTAGTTCGGTCTGTAATTAGTTAACTAAGATAACTTGTCCATTATTCAATAACATAATGTTGAATAGTGGCCGCCCGCGGCTTCGTTCGCATTATTTCAGGATAAAAAGTAGCCTTTGACACTTCTAAGACCTCGCACTATCTACTTACCAAGAATCATGACTATCCGTTTAGCCGTTTTTGCATGATGAACGTTTGAATAAACAGAGACACAGATTAACAGATAAACAGAAAAAATGTCTAAATATTTTTATTTTTTTTAATTCGATGTATCTCTAAACTATTTATTAAATATCTTCAATGTTCAGACTTTCGACCCTCTTCAGTTTTATTATATGTATAGATTCGCATACACCGTTTAACCGTTTACGCTTACACTTTACTACAAAATTTTCTACCGGAAATCTTTACGTATCTATTTGACTTTACAAATCCCCGGCAAAGTTTGTGGAAGTATCGCATTGCCAAGTGGGATAGATCGGTAGCTCAGTTGTGTAGTACCTTATTGAATACTTTATACCTCCTTGGACATCTGTTTGTGTTTGGGATTACATTGCTGTTTATATATAGACATTGACACATAGTTATGCGTCCCGATGCTTCATTTGTCTTTGTCGAACCGCGAACGTAGTGATGACTAAGACAATACTGAGCGCATTCGCGGAACCCCCGCAGCTGCGACCTACCGCAGCGTGAGACCTTAGCTCGGTGATCTTTAAGATATGTGAATCAATCATAATCTAAGCGTCGTGTATCGAACACGTAGTTGTAAATTAGTTTAATTAAAGTAATTTTAAATTGAGTAAAATAAATAGTTTTAAAAACATAAAAAGGGAAGCTCTATTTTTGACTGGCGCAGACGGCTGGGATCCTGTGTGTGTTCAGGCTACCGACGATTCCTGCAATCGCTCCGAGGTCGTCCTGTTCCTGTGCCGCCATCGCACTTTCACGGGATCAAGAACCAAACAAATAAATTTGTCAAGACTACGCTGCCCGCCGATCGAGACTGGAGGGATGAGAGCGGTGACTATGTGAGTAAACCTTTTCGCATTTTCCCGTCTGTTCCTGTCCTATTCCGGTTTTCGGCACTTTGTTTTAGTAGTTATTTTATCTCCTTAAGTATATTGGAATAAATTGTGTATTAATATAGTGAGAGAAGATCCTCAAGTATTTTAGAAATAAATCGCGTTATAGTATAGTGATAGAAATAGTATAAAAATGGAGCAGATTAGGACTATCCAGTCAGAATTATTATCCATCATTCCAAAGTTTGATGGAGACGAAGGCCTATTAAATCTATTCATAAAAAAGGCCAATTATATACACAATGCATATGTGCAACCATCGTGCTCGCTAGCACAGAAGTGCTATGTATTCCATGCGATATCGAGCAGGCTTTGTGGCAATGCCGCCAAACTTTTAAGTGAAAGAGACGATATTTGTTCGTGGGACAGACTAAAGGAAATTCTCATTCAGCACTTTGGTGATCCAAGGTCCGAAGAATGCATTGCAATAGAACTAGACCAATTAAAAATTAAACCTCAAGAAACTTACATAGATTTTTGCCACCGTATTCAACATACGCGTAGTACATTATTTGCTAAAGTTAATCTAATTACCGACGAGGGGGTCAAAGCTGCCAAGATGATCGTTTACGACAACCTAGCTCTAAACGTTTTCCTTTTCAATCTCCCTGAAGACTTAATCAGGGTTGTGAGGTTGAAAGGGTGCGTAAACTTAGAAAGCGCACTAAGTATAGTTACAGAAGAAGTGAAAATTAGTGCGTGGACACTAGTTCTATATTTAATTTTAGGCATAGTTATAATGGTATATATGATAAGATATTATTATGTAAATCGAAGTTTTCAGGCTCAACCCATCGTACCCGAAAACTTCGAACTTAGGGAGGGAGGAGTTATGCGTCCCGATGCTTCATTTGTCTTTGTCGAACCGCGAACGTAGTGATGACTAAGACAATACTGAGCGCATTCGCGGAACCCCCGCAGCTGCGACCTACCGCAGCGTGAGACCTTAGCTCGGTGATCTTTAAGATATGTGAATCAATCATAATCTAAGCGTCGTGTATCGAACACGTAGTTGTAAATTAGTTTAATTAAAGTAATTTTAAATTGAGTAAAATAAATAGTTTTAAAAACATAAAAAGGGAAGCTCTATTTTTGACTACATTAAAAATATTTTAGCGAGAAATGTTTATGTCTTTATTTCTCTTTTCAACCACGTCACTCTACGGTTGCCTGAAAGAGATTGCTTTTAGCGATAAAGCCGCCATTTTGGCACTAGATTGTCTTGTGTTTTTATCTATGATAAAGTATTAATCTATTTATCTTTTTATTGAACTGTTCGAAATGACACTCTTAACGGTAAAACCTAACCTAAGATCAAAAATCTCTAAAAATGAGTTTTTTATTTAAGCCCAATTTTATTCGACTGGGCCCCGCGGTGTTACTTGCATTATTAAGGGATACAAAATAACGGCCGTGCCAAATTTAATTTAAAGCGGTTTAGCTTTAAACATGACGAAATAACATACATACATATACGAGTATGTACACTTGCAAAGTTTCGCTTTATATAACATTAAAGTAATCAACTATTGTTTTATATGTCCTGATTTGGTAAATATTTTGTAGATTAGACATTTGAAAAATGTTATATAATATTATAATGTTAAAAACTATCGGTTTAAAAATATATACCCCAAAATAAAACATATATTACATACATAATAAACATGAAAATTTGTAAAGAATTACGTATACCTCCCAGTTGTTAATAAATTTCTATCAAAGTTCGCGGAAGTATCGAACTGCCAGTAGTATAGATCGAAAGCTCCGTTGTGTTGTGACTTATTGAAAGCTTTACAACTTGGACTTTTGCTTGTGTTTGGGATCACTCTGCAAACTTGAAATCTATCTTTGGAAAGTTATAAAGTAGGTAACAATGTAGAATAAAAGGATTATGTATAACTGGGTCTCTTGGTAATGTAATTTTATAAACAGTATATGCCCAAATATGAATAAATGAAAAAAAATTTACTTAGGCCTTCTTGCACAGCGACAGTAAACACGTTTAGCTATTTAGAACTAGTAATTTTATCGTAAATGCGTTTAAAAATCGTCGTGACAGATAAACTTTATTTTTTGACTTTTAATTGTAATGTCACAAAACATTGTAGTTTTGTAAAGTTTTGAAGCTATTAAATATTTTATGAGATTACACGTTATCTATTAGATTACATGTTTTCTATTGGATAATCCACTGCCATAGCACCCTAACCGCAGAGTATATAACATGATTCAGTAATTTAGCAATCCAGCCACGATTGGTGTTTACGTTAAAAGCTTTCGGACACAAGACTCGAAGCACAGATGTAGTATGGTATTGAGTGATGATAAATATTTGCACTCTTTGAAAAATGCAGTAAAATTTTGTCCTATGAATTCAGAACAAAACAATATTTTGATCGAAGATAACTTATGCTTAAAAATTGAAGTTGTCCTTACTTCTAAAAAAAGGATTGCAGTAGGTACATATTATAGATGCCCTATAGTTTCACGCATAGCAAAAAAGTGCTATAGTTCATATAAGAAGAGTAAATTTTGCTGTTTTTTAAGCATAGGCTAAGATTTGACTACAGTCTATTGATGTTAAAAACTGCTGTAGCAAGTTTACCTAGATAAAACCAATGTATTCTGGATTTCCGTATTCGTTTATGTAGCAAAACTTAAACTAATTTATGGTTAAAACATTATTAATGACACTCTCTCTGTAAATTGATTTGATTTGAATATCTCTGGATTATAAGCATGGTCTATCAGCACGTTAAGCTATCTACGTCGCTATTCTAATTAATCCTAGTAAGTGAATTATTTAGGTATTTCAGTACACTACGTTACACGTGCTGAAATGGAATCCAGATTACAAGCATTCTCTGAACGTAGGTATTTTAATACAAAGTTGAGGTTTGCTTGCATTCTGCGCATACATTTAGATTAATTGAATTTTGGGCAGAAATATTGTGTAATCATTAGTCTTTTGCCGTTTTCAATTTTATTGAATTGATTAAATTAAGGTGGTAATATTTTTTAAATAAGTTAACACCTTGGTTAATTTCTTACATTTTCTGTTAGGATACCAAAAATCTGAACATAGAAAATATTAGAAAAATAATATTTGGGTATATTTTAAATCAACAATGAAACAAGTTTCAGCAGTTTTTATAATATTGTCTGTTTATCTGTGTCTCTGTTTATTTACGCTCATCACGCAAGAACGGATCATCATGAAATTTTTAGCCTACTTTTTACCCTAAAATAATGCGACCGAAGCCGCGGGCGTCTAACCGTATATCATAAAATTAGTACAACACACTTCCTAGTTTTGCGTACTGTACACAAGGCATTTGTTTAATTATATGAAAAATCTCAATAAAGTTTCAGTCAAAGAAAGAAAGAAAACATTTTTGTGACAGATTTAACAGAAAAACAAAAACGAGTATAAACATAATAAACAATCAAACATAAAATCTGCCACTACACAGCCCCAACTCAGCATAATGCTGGTTGTGTGGAAGCAACCAACGCTGGTATTCCGTTTCAGTTCCAGGTCACATAGCTTTATTAGTAAACGCACTGAGTATTAGGTGTTGGTACTCACCAGTGGGGTAGATGATGATAGGTGTGGGTCGCTTGTTGGTGGCGTTGTGCTTGACGCCGCTAGGGGGCGTGGGGAGCCTCTCCAACAGGCCTGGCGTGGGGGGCGTGGGCGTCATGGTGGGGCTGGGGGGAAGAGGATTACATACATTATATTAATCTATACTAATATTATAAAGCTGAAGACTTTGTTTGTTTGTTTGAACGCGCTAATCTCAAGAACTACTGGCCCGATTTGAAAAATTATTTTTGTGTTGAAGATACTATTTATCGAGGAAGGCTTTAGACTATATAAAATCACGCTGCAACTAATAGGAGCGAAGAAACAATAGAAAATGTAGAAGAAACGGGGAAAATTATTCTCTGAGGGCTTCCGTTGCAAAAACGGTTCAAGATATAAGAATTATTCCTCTGGAAATGATCTAAAAAAATGTCCGCAACAGTATATGTCTATCTTTTAAGGTTAACTCACTTAAACCGTTTTTGTGGTAATAACTATTCCACGCGGACGAAGTCGTGCGCACCAGCTAGTTGTATTATATAACTAGGGGCGCCCGCCCCATCGCAAGTATTATTTCAAGATAAAAATAGCCTATGATACTTGTAAGACCTATGAGATCTCCGACGACGTCCGGAGTCCAGTGTTCAAGCGCTGGATCTCTGTTCACATGAACCAGAACAAAAAATAACTCTTGCATATTTTTGTGTTATTTTTATTTTTTTACCTTTAGTGTCCAAATTAGTTTTAGTAACTATGGGCTAAGCCTGAAAAAAATGTCTTTTATATATTTATGTATTATTAATAATGATGTAGAAAAATATAAAACATACTGAATCTGGTAAAAAGATATTATTTTTTCTATCTATCTATCTCTTGGGCAAGTAAATCCTGGTGAGCATCCAGATCTTTCCACGGAAGACAGTTCTCGGATGACAAAATAAGTCTTGGATCAAAACTAGCCAGTAATAAAGTACAGTAAACGACAAATGAAAAAGCTCGTTGCCAGGTATAAATGTAACACAAATTGTAGCCGGATGGACACACGCACAATCACCAGGCTCTTTGCTACCTTAGGGTGGTGGGTTTTGCACCCTTAACACTTTTTTAACAAGTTTTTTTGACTGTTATTCCCCTGATGGTAAGCAATCATTACGGTCTAGGATGGAGTGTGCTTAGGAACCGATTCACTTTCGCTTTCAAGATCACAAGGTTAGATACATAAGGGTTAGAAGCACAAACTCTATTACTTTGAAATAGTTTAAGAAAAAACTTTGTATCTAAAATGCTATGCTTACTTTCCACTTTCTTACTTTCTTTTAATACAACGGTTTTCTTCGTAAGAAAAATACAATGTTACCGTCTTGCTAAATGCATAAAAACAAAACCAAAGTTCTATACTAAACTAAAATTTGCCTAGATATGCAGTAACTAAGTGAAATGAAAATTATTTATTATGTGACAAGAAAAAAGTAAGTAAAAGTAAGTGTGTAAGTAGCTAAAAGGGGCCTTGAAAAGACTTCAACTTCTCTAATCCGAGGAAGTACTCGGGTTAGATTTTATAGACGTATGTGTTCGTTTGTCTTCTCATGTTTTTCGAGAACCATGCACGCTTTACGCACAATGCATGTTACAGCTATGTATGTTTGGAGCCAGTTAATAAACTAAATTAATAAAAATAAAATAGCCTTTTTTCCTGAATTCAAAAATATTCCATCTAGGTAGGTACACATAGTAAAATGTATACATTTATATATAGCACATAAATATAAATAAAAATAAATATTTCAGAACATATCACACAGCGCCATCTAGCCCCACACTAAGCAAACGCTTGTGTCGTGGGTACTAGATAACGGATATAATACTTATATACTTTTCTTTTGTAAATACATACTTATTATACATACAAACGACCAGACTCAACACAAGTAATTATAAATTTTAAAGTACATAAATACTTGTGTCACGTGGGAATCGAACCCGCGACCTCTATATTAGAAGGCAGAGCCACTACCAACTAAGCTGAATTTTTGTTCTTGATTGGTAAGTATGTATTGATAATATATCTGGGCACCCAGAAACGGGTAAAAGCCTCTTCCTTGCTGGCCCAGGCGTCGCAGTCCTAGGCTAGTCTGGTGCACGTGACCCCAGCCAGAATCTTGAACCCAGTTACAAACTATAAAAGTACCAAAAGAACGCCCCCGTAGGCCTCGTTTGCCACAATATTGTTAGGTATTTTTTCGAGCGCAAACATTTCTCGGTATAATTCTGTAGCCGACGAACGGACCTTTGTGAAATACTAAAAAGAACACACAAATGTTACTTTGAAATACCTTACATTGTAGCTGGTTAGCCGACTTACAAGAATCAGGGATATTGTTAATCTTAATGTACACTCACATAAAGATGATTGTAAAATTAAAATAATAAATTGCCACTGAGTATCACAGATCTGCCATATAGTGCATACAAAAGAAAGTTGAAACAATTCCTTGAAGTTAACCCGTTAACGCACTCAATGAATTTATGAAAAGCTCAATTACAGAAACTTCATTTTTTCAATAAATAAGTAAAGCCTTGTGTTTTGTTTTGTTTAAAGCCAATATTGTATTCTATTAATTGATTATTTGATTTTATTTTGTTTTCCAAATTAAATATTTTATTATATTTAGGCTCACTGATTATAATAAGTGTATAGCAATAAGTATTTTAAAAGAGACATTACTGCTAAGAAGTGATTACCTATGTTATTTGACTTGCCCTGTACGGCGCGATGTCGTAAGGTATTAACCTTACGACATTTAAATTTTATTTGTTTATTAAAACATTATGATTATGATTAAAAATGTAAGATAATCTTCTTCTTCATATCTAACGAGAGTGGCCAGCTCTGGTGTCGAGAGTTAGTCAAGCCACTCTAAGGGCGAGAGAATAAAATATAGTTAATGCAACAGAAACTTACATGTTTTCTTGACATTTACATAATAATTTGTACCTATATATATACTTCATGTAACAAAGTTTTACATATCTGTGACGTTGTACAGTAAAACTGTTGGATCAATTTCCCCATAAATTTTATCTGAATTCTGCAGGTTTTTGATTCTGGAATGACGTGAGAAAAAAACTTTTTTAGGGCTCAAATAATGCGTGTAGCACCGCGAGGCGTAACCAGTATGGTCATCTATACTATAATATTATAAAGCTGAAGAGTTTGTTTGTTTGTTTGAACGCGCTAATCTCAGGAACTACTGGTGCGAATTGAATAATATTTGTGTTGACTAGACCATTTATCGACGAAGGCTTTTGGCTATATAACATCACGCTGCAACTAATATGAGCGAAGAAACAATGGAACATGTGGAAAAAACGGGGAAAATTATTCATCTTTGAGGGCTTCCGTAGCGTGCGGTGCGAAAATGGTTTAAGATATCAAAAAAATATGTATGAAAGATTTAATGCCCAAAATATAGGTAACTATTCCACGCGGACGAAGTCGCGAGCACAGCTAGTGTTTAATATTTATAGAATTTATCCTTATACAATTCCTACTTAACTTAATCTAAAC
This sequence comes from Macaria notata, assembly GCA_927399415.1. Taxonomy (NCBI): domain Eukaryota; kingdom Metazoa; phylum Arthropoda; class Insecta; order Lepidoptera; family Geometridae; genus Macaria; species Macaria notata. Next base: position 598,811 of record OV656751.1, read on the forward strand.
AAATAAAGGTTGAATTTAATGTATCCATACTATTCCACTATGTTCGTTAGATTAAAATGTTAAATTATTTAGTTGAAAGCGAAAAGTAGTTAAATTTGTACATCACATTAGGCGCCTGAACACATCTGAAACTGAATTAAACATGAAAGGACCAGAATGTGAAACTGAACCTTTATGTTAATTGATTTTATTTTTAATGCGTATTTAAAGCCTATGTATTTGTATATTTTATCTAAACATATAATAAAGCTGAAGAGGGTCGAAAGTCAGAAAATTGTAAAAATTAAAAAAAAATTTGGACATACTTCGAATAGATAACGTTTCCACATGCCAACAATTTCTAGAAATGTTATCTGTGTCTCTGTATATTTAAACGCCCATCACGCAAAAATTGCTGAACAAATCATCATGATGTTTGGTATGTAGGTAGTATGAGGTGTTAGATGTGTCATAGGTTACGTGTCATCCTGAAAAAATGCGAGCAAAATCGCGGGCGTCCACTAATCTAAATATATAAATATTGAACAAAAAAGATCTATAAAAAGCTAAAGAAACAAAATAAAAAATTGAGTATACTTTAAATCGATGACAGAATTGCAGTTATTAGAATTTTTGACACTTCATCTGACTGTCTTTTTATTTAAACGTGCATCACGCAAAAATTGCTGAACGGATCATAATGATTTTTGCTATGTAGGTAGTTTGAGGTCATGGAAGTGACTTAAGCTACTTTTTATTTCGAAATAATGCAAGCTAAACTACAGGCGTTCACTAGTTCACAAATAAACTTGACTAAAAATACGAAAACCTATTACTAGTGTAGTGTCCACTTTCTCTTTTCCTTTTTCTTCATCTTTTTTCTAGTGGAACTAATGAGAGCTTGCTTGTATTTTACAAAGCTTTGTTGTGAACTTTCTAGATTTCTAGTTTAAAAACTAGCTCAACTTCGATTCCCTATTGTGTGTATGAAGCTACTACAAGTCATAAAACATGATGGAGTAAGTGTTGTTACTGTTATTGATTTTTTTATTTTTCCTTGCAAAGTCTAACGACTAAAAAGTGTTAATTACGTAACGAAAATCTTAACAAGTTTAAACGATTTTTATGACCAATTCAATAATCGCGGTATTATTTGTATTAAATGGTAATAAACAATTTTATCAAAAGTTTATGATTCGTAGATTTTCCGCCTTATTACAAAACGCGGTAAAATATTAGTCTAGGACTTTGAAAATAAAAAGTAGGTTCTTGTAGTTCAAACATCACACGCAAACAATCAAATGCTAACTTCATATTAGAACGTTGATTTATCATTGGTAACATTTTGATTGTTATGAGAGAAGAAAGCCAATTCTGAACAACAAGGACGGACTTCAAAGTTATGGACTAAAGGTTAAACCACGTTTTGTAATAAGACTGGTGGAGTTTTGTTAATAATATGTAATAGTAACTTTCGTATTAATTTTCCTACAAATTCGAGTTCTTTGAGCGCAGTGCGAAGAAAGAACCATAAAACCATAACTTTTGACTTTAGAATGCTGCACCCTTAGACAAGACGCGTATATTTTAGTGAGCGTACTGTCGCTTACTTATAGAATAGAAATACCAATGTATGGGATTGACATCGCGACGATTGACATGGTACGTCACTCCCATACATTGGTATTTCTATTCTATAAGCGAGCGTCAGTACGCTCACTAAAATACGCCTCTTGTCTAAGGGGGCTGGTATGGTGGTAACCACACTTGACTATTATTTATCCTTTTCAGAAAGAAAATTCGGCCTTTGAGACAAAACCGCCGAAGTTTTACTATTTATTCTTGATTTTTATTGCCCTATTTTGCCTCGAGTCCGCCTTTTCTTTATTCGTTTTGTTCAGAAAGTACTAGAAGTCTGGATTAGATTCGTAAATAATGAGGAACGCGAATTGGATCGACCTCTAAAGGAAACCATCATAATCAAAATCAGGTCTCCAGAATGCTGGCTGCTACTTTGCTCAAAAGGTGAGCATTGCTATACAACGCGGTAATGCCGCCAGCATACTACATATATTGCAGGCATTTGAGATTAAGTATTTTAGTTTCAGAAGTAGTTTAAGTTTTTTATTCTATTGTTAGTATTTAGTTTTTAACAAAATGTAAGTTTAATTTATACAAATAAAATTTTTATATCGACCTCGGTTCATAATTAACTTCGTTATAAAAGGGTGTTAAATAATGAAATATGATATTGTCAGAATGAAAAAATAGTGCAGTAAATTTGCTATGCAATCATTTTCTGAAAGTACTTAATATCAATTTGATTATTTAAGTATTAGATTAGGTACCTTTTAAGTTTAAGAACATTCTAAGTTTTAATAAAATTGTTTCAAGCTTTTTAGAGATGAGGTAAATCTTTTGTTACCCATTTAAAATTTTGAATTAATCGTTTCTTAATTAATAAATATTAAATTGCCACTGGCTTATATGAAAAAAAAAGTAAAAAACCGACCAAGTGCGAGTCGGACTCGCGCACGAAGGGTTCCGTACTATCATCTATTTTATGTATTAGTTTAGGTATATATTTTTATAGTAATTATATTTCTAAATATTTACCCACAAATTTTTAAGTTTTTATCTGTTTATTAAGATCGTAAAAATGCTTCAAAATTACGTTTGATGTATGGGAGCCCCCTTTTAATATTTATTTTATTGCTATTTAATTATTTATTTTGAAAGGTAATATACAGGCAAAAAATCTGTGAAAATTTTAAACGTCTACCTGTTACCGTTTTTAATATTGGGCTTAGTAATAGGGTCTAGTTTTATCTTTTCGGAACCCTACAAAGAAAAACTAACAATACTTGTGTTTATCTAACGTTTAGAATAGCCAGTACACACATAATAAACAAAAGATATTTAATTCCCTGTGAGCTCCGATGTATCCCTCAATCTTTATGTTTATCCATAAAGATACTACTGAATTATCGCATCAATAATCCTTCTCTTGGATCACCTCTCGGTACGAAATTGATCCAGAAAGTAATTGGGGAAAAAACGGGAAATGGTTGGGTCTGTTAATTGCTTATTACACTTTACTGAATGAAATGTTTTGTTGTTTTTATCTTAGTGTGGAGTGCGGTGAACACTCAGCACTAGCATATGTAATAGACCATAAGACATTTTACGTGAATAAATATTTTTGATTTGATTTTAATATGAAATTATATACATATCTATCTATGTATATTCATAATTTCATACTGATTATATCTCTTCAGGATTGCAAAGGTCTGATGAAATAAAATCTGTATTCTATAAAAACAAATAGATTAGGAGCTGCCCTTATAAATTGGGAACTTGGCTAAGAGAAAGAGAGGGAGCGCTAGCATACTACTGTGTTCGTAATTAATTTCTTGTCGCAAATTAACTATTTTTCATTTTTACATAATATACCCGCTTGGATAGCTACCAAATGTGCAAAAGATGTAAAATCTGTTGCCAAGCGACAAACGGTGTGATTTGGCAGCCTCATTTGAACGCCAGTTCATTACAGTACAGCCATGCTTCACTTCATTTGTTTGCTGGTACGCTTCTACAGGCCGCTGGTGATGAAATGCCAAGCAAGTTTGTATCACTTCACATGATAGTAAATTACTTGGTATGGAATTTGTATAAGCGAGACTGTGATTAAAAGTATTTATATAAAAAAAAAATCTATTGAAATGGCTTTAAAATTTTTTTTTATATGTCAATAATTACAGAAACCTACCTGTATCGACAACACAACAGCACAAAACACAACCACAATAAAACCATGATAATAAATTTACTCATGAATTTATTTAAATTAATTAGATCTGACGTTTTCAACAGTAACCCTGTACCACACACCACACCACAACCGAGTGCTTACAAATATTTGAGCGGCGGAAATTTTAGATTGTTTTCCTTGTACACATATATTTCAATGGGAATGTAAAAATGCAAAGAAATTGCCGACAAAATGGCCGCGCACCGCCATAACCTATAAAAAGGGTTCAATTTACGAATAACGATGCTAAAGAAACGTAACTAAGTCAAATGTAAATATTCCACAAGAACTTTAACCGACGCCCCGTGGTTGAGTTGGTGGGCGTGGCTTAACCTTACAGCAACCAATCATAAGAAATGTGTTCCACAACATTCGATTATTTCCAGCATCGTAACCAATCAAGCGAGTGTGGCTCAGCGGTTCCAGTGTCTGCTTTTCATCCAGACGCACCCTGGTTCGAATCCGCCCTACACCAATGACTTGTATTTTTAAGTTATGTGTAGATTTGCACTCGCTTAGCGGTGAAGGAAAACATCGTGAGGAAACCGACATGTTTGAGGACCACAATATCCGAGGACATGCGTCTTCCGTGGAAGGACCTGGGCGCCCACCACGATGTATCTGCCCAAGAAAACTCCCCTAACGAATTAATTCTGCGGGGGAGTCACGACCCTCAGTCATGAGGAAATACGACTCAAAGAAGAGAACCAATCATGAGCCAGCTTTGTGTCTGAGTGGTGTGTGTGAGAGAGATGAAATGTAGAAGCATTTTCAACGTAACTTTGTATAGAGTTACCGTTCCTTATAATCGTTATTCGTAGGCCACAACCTATAAAAAAGGTTCTATTTATAGAAGAGGCCGTAATGAGGGGCCAAAACTTGACCTAATAAAGCTAGAACGATGGATTTACCCCCATGGGAATATATTTTTTCATAACAGTGACATAAAACTGGGACCAAGTAGGTTATTATTTGTTTTTTTACGTAAGAATTTCTTTAACAGAAAAACATAAGTGAATTTTGCTCCGTGAGACTTTTTTTTTACAAGAAATGGGTTTGCACTTGACCGTAATTCGCCTGATGGAAAGCAATCATTACGGTCTAGGATGGAACGTAATGATAATAACTAGTGGACTTTGTATAACTTTATAACTAGTGGACGCCCGCGGCTTCACTCGCATTATTTCAGGATAAAAAGTAAGCTATGACTCTCCTAAGACTTCATACTACCTACATACCAAAATTCACGATGATCCGTTCGGCCATTTTTGCCTGATGAGCGTTTAAAAAAACAGAGACACAAATAAACAGACATAATATCTAGAAATTGTTGGGACGTGTTCTGCTATCAATTCGAAATATCTCCAAACATTTTTCTAAAATATCTTTAATGTTTATACATCACATATGCATTTTATTATGTAGTTATAAATTTGGTATTTTTTTAAGTCGGTTATAAATAAAAAGCAAAAACCAAAAACTGATTTAAACCAATTCTAGTTGTTTTTGAGATTGGTCAAACACTTTGAAAATCTATATTATCTACTAATTTCAAACTCGTAGACAACATTCGCGAATTACGCGTGAGTTAAACCCGTTTTATTTACATATTAATTATGAACCGTTTTTTAAAAGTTAGTTTTGAAAGCATCAAAAACATGTGCTGGTAATTTTAAACCAGACCGGTTACGTCCGTTCAGAAGCATGTACAGGGAACGTAATCCGTATTTTTAGAATGTTTACCGAAAGAATATAGGATTGCTACCACGCACATAAACAATCGTGGGTTTGATATTACTTTTCTTATGTTTGCTATTTGGAAATGATTGAGTCATAGTAAATTTAAATTTTAAAATGAAATTGGCTTTACTCGCGACCCTAAATAGCAGCGAATGGAATTCAGTATATTATTTATCACATAATACTAGTGACTTCCCGCGGTGCTACCCGAATTAATCCAGGATAAAAGGTAGCCTATATGGTAATATACTTAGAGTTTAATATCTCTTCATACCCAATTGAAACTACATCGTTTCAATTGGGTATGAAGTTTAGCCGGTTGATCATGTAGAACGAACAAATCTAGTCATATAATATATGATAGCTAGACATCTATACTTAATATCATGAAGCTGAAGAATTTGTTTGTTTGTTTGAACGCGCTAATCTAACCTACTGGTGCGAATTGAAATATTCTTTTTGTGTTTAATAAACCATTTATCGAGGAAGGCTTTAGGCTATATAAAATCACGCTGCAACTTATTGGAGCGAAGAAACAATGGGAAATGTGGAAAAAATGGGGAAAATTATTCAACTTTGAGGGCTTCCGTTGCGTGCGCTGCGAATACGGTTCAAAATTCAAAGAATTAATGCCCAAAATAACTATTCCACGCGGAGGAAGTCGCAGGCACAGCTAGTATGTATAATATATTGAGAAAGAGTTGATGAGTACATATTATGTACTTACTCATCAACTCTGTCTCAATAATATCAGAGTAAGTTCATGCCTAACAGCTATTAGTTAGTTTTCATATTTTCTTAGCTCTTGAACACAAACAGCAATTATAGGCACTTTCTGGCATGATGCCAAATATAGAAATCTGATTAATTAGCCTAAATTGTTACTTAAATTAAATTTAATTCGTTTCATCAGGGTATAAGTAAATAACTAACGGTTTTAGCTTTTCAATATAATTGACAAACAATTATTTTATTAAGATATATCTAGATAAAAAAAGATATTTTCCCATATAAAACTCAAATATTGTGTTTCATATTGTGTTTTTATGTTGGTGTTTGAATAAAATATGTATTCTATCTGCCAATAGAGGCAATCTATTGAAACCACAACTTCAAACTTATGTTAAACTAAGTATGTAACTTTCAACTATAAGAAAAAAACAATTCAAGACAGTGGTAGGGCCAGTTTAACATTGTTTTCGCGTAAACTGTCGTAAGTCTTAGAATAATGAGTAACGGAATCGATAAAAATAGATTTCAAACAAACTTGTTGTTTTTATATGTACTGGGATGTTTGATAAATTACACCTTGAATATTACCCGTGGTTTTTAGAACATGTTTTGCCGTTTAGTATTTTATGTTTTTTCGGACAAAAACGAGTGAAATTATGTGTTTGTGTATGCACGTAATAGTGTTTCTACGTGTGAAATTGTAAAATTTGAAATAGATAACATTATATATCAATGATTGTAAAATGACGAGATAAATGTAATGTAATTACTAATTTCTGCAACATTTAGTAGTTAAGTTGGAATTTCAATTTATCAATCAATTAATATATATCTATCTATGAAAAGTAGCATAAGTTTTTGGGGGAGACCTATACTCAGCAGCGGGTAGACACGAGTTGATGATGATGATTTTTTTACTTTGTTAAACGTCAATATGCCAAGCATGTAGACGAAATAAGGTACATAAGGTTTATGCTACATTACCTTTCCTAACCTATAAATAAATCAGCCCTGATCCCTAAAGTTGAAAAGTGTCGTAAAAGCAATGAAGAGTTTTTGAACGCAATAAACATTTGCGTAAAGTTTCATGTTTATCTAACGGAATTCGTGTGTAAATTTTTGCACGTGGAGTTTTGGTAACGTTTTTAGGATGTCTAGAGGGTTTTGAAGTTGGGGATTGATTCTGCGGGGAATCACGACCCTCAGTGATGAGGTATACGATTAAGGAGAATGGTTTTAAACAGGCTTGGCTCGGTGGTGCGTGCGACTTCTTGATAATTAGACACACCCTGCTTCGGATCCTGTCAATGACTTGTTGTTATGACGTGTGAATAGCGAATGCAAATTCGCTTGACGGTGAAGAAAAACATCGTGAAGAAGTTTTGTTCATGAGGTAAAATCGATGAAAGTCCTGTGTAAATGTGCAGTTTTATTGCTTTCAGCATATTCTTCTAGGCAGCATTATTAATAGATGCAAGACACACGAGTAATTTTAATTAGTCATAGACCGTCATAAACCAATGTTTTTTATAACACTGGTTATGTATTCAAATAATTCACAGTATCATTTAAATGTAAGCAAAACGATATTCAAAGGAAAGACGGAACAAATTCACAAGTTGTTAATTCATTTAACATAAATCAAAACTTGGAACTTCAGTTACAGCGGGTACAATATTTTCATTTCAATATTTTAAACTTGAAATATTAGCTTTAGTCATATTTCAGCTGAGCAAAGGACAAAATTTGTAAATAAGTCAACTTATTTAATGGCTGAATCACTATAGATGAAGTTTTGTATAGAATATAATAAAGGAGAGGGTGTGTGTGTCTATATGTGTAATTTCTACATGCTGATGTAGTAAGCGTGAGCCTATCTAAGGTAAAAAAAAATGCTTAAACGGCTAAACCAATTTGGTTTAAATTAAGCGTAAGAGGTATTAGACTCTGGATTAAAAAATGTAAATGATTTAATTTGAAACAAGAAATTATGTACGAACCCAATTAACAGAAAAAAATAAAAAAATCAAAAAGAAAAAGACAATCAATTCATTCAAGTTAAACATAACACTGTAGTCTATTGCTCATTATTACAATAAGAATTTTGCTCTTAAAATTTAATGTAAAACGTGAACCATAAATTTAAATTTAAAATACTTAAAAACCATCGCCCGGATTTGGACCAACATCTGTAAGCGTTAAAATTATGACATGAATTTAATTTCGCGACGCGAGCGCCATCTGCAGGTTTGTACGGACATTTTATAACCTATTTCTGGGTGTAACTTTATTCTGATGAATTTAGTTGGAGCTGCTTGATTCACGTGGCTTTGCTCGCGTTGTTTTGATATATATAAAAAAAACTTTGCTACTTATGGACTAGGCATTTGCTACATTTTATGGAAGCACTGGTTGACAAGTATTAATATAAATAAGCTTATCAGCAAAAAAATATCTATAAACAAAACCTTATCATGTCACTTTACAGACCCTGTGTAAAATTTCATGATGATACATCGCTGTTGTGGTGAGCATGTAGTATAATCAGACCAACACACTTTCGATTTAATTGTGATTTTACTATGGATTTACTTAAAGGAAAAATAAATATATTTAGTACCGGTCTTTTGCGATTACAATCGCTGGACAGCATGAAATAAACTTGTTTAGCTATAAAGATGTTCTTATACCTACATACATAAAGGAAGGGTAATGTTGTATGTGTGCAAGGTAAGGGGCGGTATACGGGGCGTTTATTACATTGAACATATGCTTCACGTTAATAGCCTGCCATTAAGGTGCATCGTCAAGCCGTTTTAACCGAGTACTGAAAGCGGGTGGTTGTTTTTGATATCGGTTTCATTGTTTTAAAAATAACACTACACTGTAAATCATAACTGACTCTCTTATGTGTGATTATATAAGTGTACATATTTAGAATATGTCTTTAATTTTAATCATAATCTGACATGTAATTTAAACAAATTATTAATAAAATGTTTATCTGTATTGATTGTGATTGAAATCTATCTGTATAGAAGTGGCAATGAAATAAATAAAATTATTGAAATCACAAAGTATTGTAATTCATTACGTTTTTATTGGAACCACAGTTAGCGTTTTATTTAATCATTACTCTGATCAATACGACTGTAACACACGATCATCAAGTATAAATGTTATTAATAAAGTTATTCATTCCAAACCACTTAAAATATAACTTACGATATAAACTATAAGACATGTAGTGTTGTACATATATCATATCATTGCATATCATGGGTGCGGCAGTATACAATCAGTTACCGGCGAATGTTACAGCTTCAGTCAGTCTGCAAAGTTTTAAATGGTCCCTGAAACGTTGGCTTATCGAGCAATCTTTTTATACCTTCGAGGAATTCATTCCAGACGTAAGATAATTGTGTTAGTGCGATGTTGTTGTCCATGTGTATGTTTATTTTTTGAATACTCGATGTTTCTTGAAATTATTTAATCAATAATGTTAATTTAAATGCATTGTTTTTTATATTGTTACACTTAATAACTTTTGTTATTTTGTTATTTTGACGTGTATTATTAAGTTATATGAATAAATGAACTTTGAACTTTGAACTTTGTACGTAATATCTTACATGAATACCATATAACCATTTTTTAGGTTATTTTTTATTTTTTAGGTACCCGATTAAGTAATCTAATAAAAAAATGGGTTGTAGATTAAGATTTTTAGCAAAGATCATGAAATTTAAGTTTTATAACATCAACTACCTCGAACATTAAATAAACTTTCACCACAAATTAACAATTTGGTGAAAAATACCTCACAGCCATGTCACTTTCAAAACCCCCATTAAATTCACTTCGCTCGAGTCGCTACAAAGCTCCCTATACATCACTAGCTACACCTACAATACCTACTTATGTATATATAGGTACGTATTTCACACTCACCAAACGGTTCTTACAATGCACTAGCGTTTTTTCACACAACTTTTTCATTCAGTATTCTTTAAAATCTTTGTTAAAACTCGCAAATTCTCTATCAAAATCTAACATTACTATACAATTGATAAAACCGAACACTAATTATAAAATTGCAAGTCTATATTCACACGTTTAGCATATTTTTTGTACGCGATTTCGTAATAGCTGCAGAGAGAAGCGATACGTCTGCCTTCCTCGGCTGCCAACGGTGGACTGAAGTGAAACTAGGTTATACTGGAAAGCTGAACGTTTCGGTATTGGTCTGATTTAGGCATGAACGGTGAATATCACTGGAAATTAATTTGGTTTGGGTGGAAAACGTATTATGTGTGTGTATTTTGGACATATCACACAGCGCCATCTTAGCCCCATACTAAGTTAACACTTGTATCATGAGTAACAGATATAATACTTATATGATATCTTTCGTTAGTACATACTTATTATACAAAGAAACCACCAGACTGAACCCAAGTAGGTACATTACAAATTTAAAATTCATAATCACCTGTGATCGTGTGACCTGTGATGTGTATCGATCCTTCGTGAGCTCAATGTCAAAACCAGGCTTTCCACCTTATGCCTGCGAAGGGTCCTGGAATTCTTTGGCCACATTGCCCGGAAAGAAGGCCATAACCTCAAACAGCTGATGCTCACTGGTAAGGTCGATGGCAGAAGGCCGAGAGGCCGTAGCCCAACCAGGTGGTCCGACCAAATACGCTCAACGCTGGACACCAAGCTGTATGATGCTCTTCACGTCGCTAAGGACAGGTGCAGATGGAAGAACATCATTAAAGAAAAACTAATATCCCGTGGGGGGTTTCACGACCCTCAGTAATGAGGACTACGACGCAAGGAGGAGGAATCACCTGTGATATTTGGTAATCGAACCCGAAACTCTAGATCAGAAGGCAGAGCCACCACTAACAACCAACTAAGCTAACAGGCCAGTCAGTTTTTTAAAGATTTTTTTTAATTATTTAACTTTAATAAATTTAACAACTTTGGCCTTATAGAATGCTTAGACTGCCACTAAACTTTACAACCATCGCCTCTCAGTCAATGATGGTAAGCCTTGGCTTTCATAGTAATTTAAACTTTTCACATCAGTTATTCATTAAATCTATGGGATTGCCTTAATGGTAAAATAATGGTTATTTTATTCTACCTGACCATTAAAAACAATAAAAATGCAGAATGATACGAGAGAAAGATAAGTAGACTAATTTAAATTAAGTTATTAAGTTATTCTATTCTATTAATAAATTTATAATCGATATTAATAATTTAATGTTCATTTATATCGATACTACTGATTTATAAAATATTTTTTTTGCGTTACAAAGATTTAGTTGATTAATTTTTTTCAACTTTAATTGCTACTACGCAAATAAAATCCTATATACATTTGTTCGTAGAGGGTCTACGATTTCGTAGCACATTTTTTAATTAGTCTACGATCCTCCGTAGACGCTTTTTTCGTAGCACAAAATGGAAATAATGTACCTAAGTTGTGCAAGTAAGTTTGGCGTTTTGGTAATTTTTGACATTCTTTTCAGAGATGAAATATTTATTACAGTGCATATCTTTAGTACTCAAGTTGATACAAATTGTAATTATTCTATTACTCTAATAATATTATTTCGCCGCAACGCACCTAGTGATGGATCTTCACAATATTTAGCACAGTAAATGTATAGAGTCTGAAAAATTACATATACTTCTTTTACTCCTGAAGCAATACCAACAACCTGAAATAATCAAGTTGTATGCAATGATAAGTAATGTAAGTTCGTATGGGGGTAACCAACTCAGATGTCGAGAGTTTTCTAACCACCCTAAGGGCCATATTAATTAGTAAAATATAACAACAACCTGTAAGTTTCCTCAGTTATACAGTCAGTGCATTTAACTGCTAACTTCAAAGATAGTATAGTTCCAATTAAACGCTTTATATCTCCAACAGAAGACCGCCCCGAGCAAGGAAAACTTTGATAATGTTACAGAGAACTGTTTCTACGCCAAAATCAGAACTAAAGCGTACAATTATGAACTTCATATCAAGGATTTGAAAATAAATGTTTGAAGATATTTGGAATTAGTAGCAGAACACGTCCCAATTATTCCTAGAAATTTTGACAGTTTATCTGTTTCTCTGTGTCTCTGTTTGTTTGTTTAATGAAACAAATATATTTATTGAGATACACACAAAACTTTAACCTATTTACTTACTAAACTTACATGCTAAGAGTGAGATGTCTCAATACAGCCGCAACTCAGCCTAATGCTGATGGCGCACACGGGGGGCACCAGCGCTGATATTCTGTTGCGGCTGGCGGTGACGTCACACACACCAAGTGAACATAAAAACTAATACTATAACTAAACTAAGGCACAATGGCAATGGCTAATGTAACGCACATTACCAAAAAATTGCTGAACGGATCATCATAATTTTTGAGATTTTAGAAGTGTCGTTTTGTCGTACTTTTAATGCTGAAATAATTAGAGCAAAACCGCGAGCGTCCACTAGTAATTATATAAAACAGCTGAACTGATTTGGATAAAGTGCATTAACACTTGACTACTTTTGTGTGTATATTAAATTAACTAGTTATTGTAAGTTTTTAGTTTTGATTTTAGATAATAGTTTTTACGAAGTTATTTTTATGCTTCGTCCGTTGTTTCAAATAAATGTAATTCGTCAAATGATCTGTAATTGATGACTACTTTTTAATTGCAAGTAACACCGCAGGGCACAGTTAGTGTCAATACAAAAACATTCCGTCCTTTAATTTTCTTCGTACCTATACGTACATATATATATATATATATATATACCTAACGGGTTTACACAATTTCATGCCATAACGGTTTTTCGCCAATTAGTCAAAGTCTTGTTCTTCTGAAGAACATTAAGGCAAGCCTTGGTTTGTTATTTAGCGCGAAAGCCTCATTTTCTGTCATATTTTAGGGCTGTTAAGAGAAAAATAACGCCTTCGGAAGCACTTTGAGTTTTTGTTACTAAATGTTTCGGCAAATGACTGAGTTTGTACAATTTTCTTTTTGTGGCTTGTATTGAAAAATTTTCGTCTTATGTTATGTGACTATAATTTAATCCAAAGACATCATGTGTCTTCCGTGGAAGGACCTGGGCGCCCACCACGATGTATCTGCTCAAGAGAACTCTCTAACGAATTATATTTTGCGGGGGAGTCATGACCTTAAGTCATGAGGAAATACGACTTCAGAGAAAAGTAAGTTATAGGCCTTTTTATATTTTTTAAGGCTGTTTGAAAATTTTGACACCACAGTCGGCCACTCTGAGACGAATTTTGTGGATATTATTTATCAGCATGTAGTAAGGTACAAGATTTATCTATGCGTGGGTTTACACGCTTTGTTTATGAACTCGCGAGTTTTTATGTATTGCGTAATGCATAAGAGCTTGCGTAATTTTATAACTCTATTTATTTAGCGTTTGAAAATAAAATGGTGTAGGCTGGTTACCGGTTGTATGAATCGAGTAGGTAGTTCCGGTGTCAGATTTTTTAGATAATTTGAATGTGAGTTACTGCGGTCAGTTTTCGAATGGGTGACCAAAAAGTATCCATTTGGGCTCTTTCTAGAATGATACTTTAAATTGTAGGCTCTGGCTTTTAGTCATGATCATTTACATATGTCTATGTTGATAATTGTCGCGTTGTTTTGTTTTTAATAGCTATCTCTATCTTCTATCTTTAACTATCTATCTATATATATAATAAAGCTGAAAAGAGCCAAAAGTCTGAACATTGAAGATTTAAAAATTTTTGGGGATACTTAGAATTTATAACAGAACACGTTCCAACAATTTATAGAATTATGTCTATTTTTATCCTAAAATAATGCGAGCGAAGCCGCAGGCGTCTACCAGTCTATAATATTTAGAGTTAGCCAACAACTTCTGTACCGTTTTAATATGCATGTTTAGGGATACTTTAAATTGACAGCATAACACGTTTCAAAATTTTGTAGAACTTTTGTCTGTTTCTCTGGTTTTTAAAAGCGCATCACACCAAAACGTCTCTACGGATCGTCATGATTTTTGGTATGTAAGTAGTATGAAATCTTAGGATTGTTATAGGCTATTTTATCCTGAAATAATGCGAGTAAAGCCGCGGGCATCCACTAGTTACCAATCATCCAGGCAGCAACGCTTAGGCACAAAAACAAGGGTAACAATAGACGCATACAGGCGGAGGGAGGCTCCACGAGATTTATTACATCCATCTCAATGTCTTGCTGGCAGAGATGTAGGGCACAATTATCTAGATGAGGCACTTGCATATTCTATCATTTAATGAGTAATTACGAATTAAGACTACGAGAAAATACTAATAAAGAATACTAGTGGTAAAGTATGTGATCCGCGGCTTCGCTCGCATTACTTTGAGATAAAAGTAGCCTAAGACACTTCAAAGACCTCATATTACCTACAAACAAAAAAAAAACATCCAGATCCGTTCAGCCGTTTTTGCGTTATGGGTGTTGAATAAACAGACAGACAAAAATTCATAAAAATGCTGAAATGTTTTCTGTTATGGACTTAAAGTATACCCAAACATTTTTTTTTCTATAATAGATCTAGTACTTAACTTCTAAAAGCTCGTGGCTTTGCCTGCTTTGTTTCGAGATAAAAAAGTAGTATCTAGTAGTATGTTATTCAGTTCAGTTTAGTATCATGTCTAGCACTCACTACATCTGTGTAACCTGTCAGTGTAAGAATGCGAGCGTTACACATTATTGCAAACATCAGTGCGGCTGTTACTCTTCTCCTCATGATCGATCTCTTTGGACAATTTAACGGACTCTTTGCTGTTAAAACAAAGGCATCTATTTTATTTTGTTTTGTATGAGAGAATACAATAAGGCAAGTGTAGCTTAGCGAGTCCAGTGTCTGCTTTTTAACCTGACACCCTGGTTTGAATCCGACACTACACCAATTACTTGTATTTTCAAGTTATGTGTGGATTTGCACTCGTTTAACGGTGAGGGAAAACATCGTGAGGAAAAAAAACATATTTGAAGACCACAATATCCGAGGGCATGTGTCTTCTATGGAAGGTCCTGAACGCCCACCACGATGTACCTGCCCAAGAGATTATACTACTATTTATCTAAATTGATAAGATTGTATTATGTATTCTCTCAAAGCGATCAGTGTCTAAATGGGTGACTAAAAAGTGGTATCTACTTTGGGTGCTGCCGTTGATCGGATGATGGTTGTTTTTATAATTTTAATGCAATAGTTAAGCCATAACAGACGCTCTTGAAGCGGTTAAAAACTCTGGACACCAGAGTTGGCCGCTTACATTTAAACTTACTTAGTTTATTCATCAATTTGTTATTCAAACCTCGATTTTAAAATTTAAGGTTGACATTTTGATAAGACAAACTTTACTATAGTCACAATTTCTAAAGTTACCTTTGACAATAGAACAAAGGTGTTATATACAAAAGCCTCTATAATATAAGCTAGACGACAAAGCTTCAGAACTTTGATGTCACATGATATTAAACATCTTCCTTAATCGCTAATTCAGAAGGAATTCATCACGTTTCGTGAATTACTTGGAAGGTAGTATTACAAAGAGAAGATTAGCGAAATTAGAGCTGTTTTACTGGGTTACCAGTGTTGAACACTCTAAGAAATTAGAGCTGTTTTACTGGGTTACCAGTGTTGAACACTAAGAAATTAGAGCTGTTTTACTGGGTTACCAGTGTTGAACACTCTAAGGAAACCGACAAGTTAAAACAAAATCCGAGAACATATTGTGTCATCCTATCCTATGGTGTAAGCTTGTGTGATAAGTCCTGTTTTTTTATATTTTTTAATCCGAGGAAGGATCGGGGCGCTCACCACGATGTACTTGCGAAAGCAAAACCCTCAATAATGAGGAAAGACTGGTTATGAGATCAATGCCCTCCTTTTTGAGTCATATTCCTTATTAAAGCTCGAAAAAGTAATTCAGTCCGTTTTTTTGATTTTTTATGTTACGAATATGATAGTACAACCTACCTAAGATTGTTTTTAAAAATGTTATTTTTCTTTTCCTTTCGAATTATCTTACTTTGTTTAAAAAATCCATAAGATTATGATATGGCTAAACAAGTTTGGGTGAAATTTAGGTACGAAGTCTGTCTGAAATTACCATGCTCATCACCATCTTATTCCATATTCTCTTTGTTTGTACAAAGAAAAAATATTTATATAAAAATATACAATTTCGTTTCATAAATTCCCACTCATTGTAGAATTAATAACGCAATAAATAATAATGGGTCCTTTTCTTTCAGTAATTATGGAAATTAAAACACCGAGCCTAACATTAAGCAAAACATATTTCAAATTTAAGCTCCATTTTTAGACTTTTTCTGCAAAAGTTAGTTAACCTGGCTTGGATCTCGTTAAATTTCGATAATTTATGTACTTGGATAATTCATTGAACAAGCTATATATAAAAATAGAGTACTCAAATATACATATTACCATTTTCGATATGTTTTTTTCCATAAGGGCAATTTTTTAAGTGTCTTAATGGAGTAGTTAATTAATTCAATTGAATAATTAAATATCGCATCAAAAAGAGCTGTTTGAGTATATAAGCGCCATAGTATATTCGATTAACTTTATAGTAATACGTGCATATATCACAGTTCTATATTAAAAAATAAACAGCTACCACTTTAACAGATATTTTTTAAACTTTGCAAAAACCAAAAAAAACTTTGAAATCTTTTTCTCCGCGTAAAGGTGTATTTCTCCTGGGAAATCTGCGTGTGGCCTTTTCTAAAATGGATAACTTGTACCTACCTATGTGTCGGCAAGTTTGCGTGGGCAGATAATCTAATTCGTTCGCTTCAAGTCTTATCAAAGATAATCACGCAAAAAATAATTTATCAATCTTGTCTGTCAAAAGTTGTCTCAGTAAAGTATAAGTAAGTACGTTGTATATTGGTTCTAGCGATAAATTTGCCACTTGTGTTCTTCTTACTATACTAATTTAGAAGCGTTCGCAGCTCAGCTAGTGAAGGCAATCGCATGCGATTACCAATGTTAAGCAAAGGTCGACGCGGTCAGCTGTTTGTCTAGTACGGCAGTCATTAAGCCATGTCACAGGCCCTTAAGGCGGTTTGATAAACTCTTGACTGGTGTCAAGAGTGTTGAGTTGGCCACTCTCATTCGATAAGAAGAAGAGAAGAGGACTATACTAATTATTATAAAGACGATAGTTTGAGCGTGAGTGTTAAATGACTCAAACAGATGAACCAATGTTGTTAAACTTTGATCTGAAAGTAATCTACTTTAATCTCAAAGTAACACCGAAGGACACTACTAGTATGACTATATTTCCACTTCAACTAACAATATATATTATTGTAGTTAGCTTTTGCAACTAATTATATTACCTATGCAAATACAAACAATAAAAGCTTTCTGCTGTAATTAATTGAATTGATATTTAAATGAATGTCTACTACACAAGGGCACAAAAGAAAATTAATTGAAAACAATGACTAAATGAATGAACAAAATAAAATTGTTTTAAGTAATTAAAAGAGCGGTTAACTGCCCATAAAATGGAGATTAATTTAAAACGAAATACGATTCATTGTTACAGGTTATCGCTAGCTTTTTTAAAAGGTTCTGCTAGATTGCTTTTAAACAATAAAAAAAAAACAGGTTATCGATTCAACTTGTATGTAAATATTGTGCTGCTATGTGCTCCTCGACGTTATTTATGTTAGTTCTCTGTAACAAGCCAAGTTCTAAGACCTCATACTACCTATAAACGAAACATCATTATGATCCGTTTAGCCATTTTTGATGAGTGTTTAAATAAACAGACAAACTTATATAAACAGAGAAACTGACAAAAAATCGAAAACTGCTATAAATGTGTTTTGTTATCGATTTAAAGTATAATCAATCATTTTTTTTATATCTTCAAAATCAAATCAAAAATCAATTTCGTTTATTTTACAAAATCCTTAGGCTATAATTGTGACATATAATTTAATAACAAAAAATAAAGTTAGTAAATTAATTACTATTCAATTTTTATTTCTATCAAATCAATAATTTTAATAAAAAATATAAAATGTGAAATAATTCAAGAGGAAATTGATTAAATACTAAGGCTTGCTATTTACATGTTTTCATTGGACCCCAAACTAGGCAAAAACCTATATCTTGGAGGTCTTCTATGTACAGTTTTTTTACCCTCTGCAGCTTTGTTATATCATATGTATAGCTAGATATATTGCTATCACATGGGTCCAAAACAGTAATAATATTATACTTTTTTGGAGCCATGTTAACAAATGTACAATTACATGTACAATTATTATAATATGTATATTAACATATGTTTCTCTTAAACTCACAGTTATTTCTCAACCACCGAGCTTTATTACCAAGTATATAACCAGACAGCAAATACTAGGCATATAGACTGGTACATACATCGATCTCACTTTGCTTTACCATAATGTATATCCGGGCGCTATATTTTAAAAGCACATTTAGCGAAATGGATGCATCGCGGTGGCTATCACTATCTATAATAGCTTTATAATAGGTACGGTAGCATAAAATATAGTTATGTAGCCTTACCTACCATGATAATGGAATAAAATGAACCGAGTTATTTAGTGTAGGAGCGCCCGTAGCTCAGCTAGTGGAGGCAATCGTATACAATTGCCATTGTTAAGCAAAGGTCTACGCGGTCAGTACTTGGATGGGTGACCAAAAAGTGATATTCCATTTTAGGCGCTTTTGTGGGTCGGATGACATGTAAAATTGTAGGTTCCGGCTGTTGTCCTAGTATGGCAGTCGTTAAGCCATGTCAGAGGCCTTTAGAGCGGCTTGATAAACTCTCGACACCAGAGTTGGCCACTCTCATTTGATAAGAAGAAGTGGATAACATTGTAATGGTATAGTTTAATTTAATTTTGTTATAAGTTATTGTATTTTACGAAGTAAGTAATTTCACATAAGACATAAAGGTTAACGACATAAAATAAACTGCAGGGAGCACCTGGATTCAATCTGCGCAGGACCGAGACGAGTGGCGTACTAGAAGAGAGGCCTATGCTTAGCAGTGTGCGATAACAGGCTGTCGGTGATGGTGATGATGAAGTAAGTTATTGTGCATGAGTTTAGCATACTCAAGTGACAGAAAAGAACGATCATATAACGTGTAATCCAACCCACTGAAAGGACTTAATATGAAGGCGATAGTGTCTTTTCACTACGCTCACCCATCCAAACACTGACCGTGACGGCAATTGCTTAACTTTGGCAATCGCGAACAAATATCGCAGTACACTGAGTTAATTGGCGCATTAATATAACGTAGCCTTTTTATTGTGATCATTTTTAGCAATTTAGTCATTTGTTTTTTTTTGTATTGTGAATTAACTTTCTTTTTGATTTCTTCCGAGGCTGTTGTCTATTAGTATTGTGTTTTATTGTACCTATTTCCTCTGTTATTTGTTACTCTATGATACAGCCGCTGGATAGCACTGGTATACAAATCCAGTTAAAACAGCACACTCGGGAATACAATGTGATAGGTTGTATTGCATTAAGGACTTAATGTGGACAGAGTGTGAATTAATATTTAAACATACAGACCACGGGTTTGAGTACATAATGTACTTATACAGCATATTAGTATAATTGTGGGAACTATCCATTACTTTGTAGGTAGGTATCAAATACAAATACAATATAAGTTAATTGACGTAATAATATCCAATAACGAGTGAATCCTTTGACTTCGTGGTAGCCGTTAGACTGTGTTACGAGGCCAGAGTTATCTCCTAATATACTAGGTAATTCCAAAATACTAATTATATCGAAAATATCTACAACATATTGCATCTTTTAATTTAACTATGACTCTTGAAAAGTAACAAAAAAATACATACAAATTATATAAGAAATGCGCAATAGTGTGTGCTAGGTACGCACAACTTATTTTATTTATTTTTAAAATGGAAAAGTTTCCCGATAAAGCTTAATTTGACGTTTAAATTTTATAAGTGAGTAAGATTTTTTGTACCTTCTTCACGTTTAGGCTATGCTGGTTTGGATGAATAAGCTCCTTTTTACTTCAGCTTAAAGCAAGTAAATCCACGAGCCGCCGCTAGTAAACATATTCATTAGATTAAGCCAAACATCGTAAAAACCGATCATCAGAAGTAACAAATTATAAATTGGCCTGCGTCGCTTAGCGCACCCCTTCTGAAAAAACATTAAACATGATTTACGAGGCTTGACTTGCGTGCATGTTATAGCTTTAACATAGACTAAATAATACTAAATACCTTATTAACGACCTATTTATTCTACCTGTATACTCTATTACAGTAGAAACGTTTTTTGTTGTCGTTTGGTAATTTGACTGCTAAGAAGAAACTGTGCTTTGATTTCCAATGGAGACTGTAATTTGTATAGCAAATAATTTACTTCGTTAACATGCTCGTATGTATGTATGTATGTATGGATGCAGCAATGCTTAACATCAGGCAGGCTGTAGTCAAACGTAAACATATCCCACGTAAAAATATATATTTAAACTACATACATAGTAGATATTGAAGATATTATCTATAGGTCATATATATATAAGCTTAGGTTTGAGATGTTATTCACGTAATTTGGAGTTTAAAAAACATCAAATATGAAGAAATGTTAATCCAGTAGTCTAAATTTATCTATTCCCAAATTTGGACCAAATTTGTTTTGACTCTTGTTTGTGATTTGTCAAGTCTTTTGTCTATTATGTTATTTCATATGATTTGAAGTTTTTTTTAATATCGAGAGGTGTCTTATATCTCTTAAGTGGATGATAATATCACCCTAATGACATTTCAGTATGGAGTGTACCGTATGTATGTATTGTATATATATAGTAACAATTATTTGGAGTACCTTTATATGTCACAACATTTAGTAAGGGTAGCTAGGGGGTTAATAAACCTTCGATTAATTACCTGTGTTTTCCTAATTAATTAATTATATTTTGTGTGTAACTTTTTATAATTGTTTGATCAGGCAGGCATTTGATAAATAGTGTTTTAATTTGAACTACGAAAAAAAAATACTTATTTGCTTAAAACCTCATATACAAATAATTATTTGTAAAACGATTTGCCAAAAAAACGCCTGAAATAATGATTATAATTTTTATTTCAGGATCACGATATTTAAAGAATTCGGAAAAAGAAGAAATCATAAATACAGCTTTTTAATTTTTCGAAACATTATTGTTTTCAAGCAATTTTTTGGACACTGGTTTTCATAAAAACTACAAAACCAAACCCAGAATATAATCAGCATAGAATGCATAAAAAGGACTAAAAATAGCGCTACGTTGAAAATAAACTGAAAGTATTTTAATCAAAGGCAGTAGTAGGTATGATAAAATGCGAGTTGGATACTTTGCAGCCAAACTCGAAAAATGGGGTCACCCACCCTGCTTGGGAAAACGGTTTTTAGTTTTTATATGAGACGATACGATTTTACATCTGTTTTGGGTAAGACATCACCTTAGAATAGGTAAAAGTTTCACCTGAAACGAGTGTGGCTCTGCAGTTCCAGTGACCATTGACTTGTATTTTCAAGTTAAGTGCAGATTTGTACTCGCTTAGCGGTGAAAGAAAACATCGTGAGGAAACCGACATGTTTGAGGACCACAATATCCGAGGACATGTGTCTTCCGTGGAAGGACCTGGGCGCCCACCACGATGTATCTGCACAAGAGGACTCTCCTAGTGAATTAATTATGCGGGAAGAAAATACGACTCAGGATAAAAAAATATATTTGATCTACAATTAGCAAAGAGGTCATAGAAGTAAACCGGGCACCTCACACCCACTACATAGATAATACCTATATTATTTTCATCCCACCATCTCGGAAACAGTATTTTTGCTCTTCAATATCTGAGTGCAAAAGCCGTTTTTATTCTCTAGAGGATAAAGTAAATTGAATTTAGAACATCGTTGTGTTACTAGTTTTTGAATTAAAAAAATCATTAAACCTATTTACTGCTCTATGGTGCCGAATATATCATACAACTTTTTTTAAATCTGTTAAAAACTCTGACCTGGAAATTTTTTGGTGTTCTTTTTTTCAATTTGCTTTGTACGCGGTTCTTTACGCGGCATATTTTCACGTCATTGTTAACCTTATATTAAAAACAAGAAACTTGAAAACCAGTGAAAAAACTAAAATGAGTGATTCTAGTGACGAGGAAGTTTGTTTGACGCCAACAGAATTGACTGAATCTGTTAATAATGCGCAAATGAGCTTTCTCCCTCAACAATCACGCGTTTTGCATTTAGTCATTTCCTCGCTGAGGTGGAATGAAAAGTTACGTGTTGCACTCGAGTGCAAAGATTTTTCACCTCGTGCTCTTTTAATTCCCTCGCTAACGCTCAGGATTCTAATTATGAATCACTCGCTGCGCTCGTGATTCAATTTTAGAATCCTTCGCTTGCTCGGTCATCAAAATTGAGCACGCGGTTAAAAAGCAACTTTGCACTCTTGTATAACAAATAACTATTTACCCGTGTTTTTTTAAATTGTCTATTTTTAATATCGTCCACTGTAAAAATCTTCGAGGAGAGTAAGCGCGGAACGACGAGATTTTATCAGCTCCGATAATTTTTATACTTCGTTTGATTAAGAATATTTGATAAGGACTAATGCGATCTGGTTTGGATTCCTGATATGAGATATTGCGGTAGAAATGTACATCTCATTATGTTAGCAAATACATGCACATAGTAAATTGTACCTTAAAAGATAAAATACATATTTTAGGACATATCACACAGTGCCATCTAGCCCCATACTAAGCAAACGCTTGTGTCATAGGTACTAGATAACGGATATAAAGGTTTCCAAAATGTTGGTGGCATTTACTCGTTGCTATTTTCACTTCATCAGCAAAGTATTGAATCGTTTGTGATAATTTAAATTAATTGGTTTCACTATAAGAATAATAAAATCAAAATTTGCTATTATAAAAAATAATTGTCTATTCCCCAAACCCTGTACACTAAGTCTAAGTCCCCAACAGTATGAATAGCTTCCGAAGCACAATACGACAAAGCAAGAATAGAACCATGTCATAATAATCCCTTTGAAATTTGAAGCTGCGAGATTTCATATTACAAGTAGACAGGTGAATGGAGGGTTTGAGGTGTACTGAAGTGGAACTATCTTAGTTATTATTCATCTTACTGACATAGTTGCTATATACAAACATATCTTCTTATTTATACATACATTATGTATAATAAAGCTGAGGAGGGTCAATAATGTGAAAAGAGATGATAAAAAAACTACCTATTTGTAAATACTTCAAATCCAGAAAACGTTTCAGAATTTTAAGAATTTTCGTCTGTTTGTTTAAACGCTCATAACGCAAAAACCACTGAACGGATCATCATGATTTTTGCTTTTTAGATTAAAGCTAGATCGTACTCCAGAACGTTGCTTAACGTCATGCAAGTTGTGATTAACTTTAAGACTGATGTTTGAAAATTGGTTTGTAATGATGAAAAGTATACCATAACAAGCTAAACAGCCTATAGATATGCTCATAGATTAGTTCGCATTCATTTCCCAGTCCGTCATGTATCGGATACCAGGATGTCCGTCGAAGCCTCCGAGGCGGAAATAATGCATAGGTTCTATTCAATGTCAATCATGGCATTTAAACGGAGGAATCTGTTTTAATGAAATTTTACACGGAGATATATTGGACGCTTATCGTCTATACAATTAATTAATCAACAGGCTAATTACGGTCAAGTGCAAACACATTCCCTGTAAAAAATATCAAGTTTTATCTAAGATAATGCGAAATCGTGAAACTCCTTGACAAATTATATTGTATTCTCTATATACGAACTATAGATTTATCGGTTTTTAAATTGAGAGTTCATCAGATTGTTCTTGCTACAACGTTGCTTAACTTTAGGCGAGTTATGACAAAGCGTGAGTGTATTGTGCTTCGAAATTGGTAATGTAGCTAGGTGCCCCTAGTATTTAAATAAATATTTAGAGATGTAAGTAGGTATTAATTATTCAAAACAACTTACAAAACACATAGGGAATAAAGAGTAAATAATTAGTAACTAAATCCTATAATAAACTTACCTAAAACAACTATAAATTAACAACCATACAATCTAAAATAATAAAACTAGAACAATTAAACTATAATAAGGTAAAATAGCCTATTGATAATGTTAGCCAGATTAGTTCGCATTCATTTCCCAGTCCGTCAGGTAACAGATACCGGGATGTCCGTCAAAGCCTTCAAGCCGGAAATAAGCCGCAGGTTCTATCGCAGCCTGTCAATCAATTCAAGCGACCTCGTTCATAATATTATTGATACTAAGTACTCTCTCTCTTGAGTCGTATTTCTCATGGCTGAGGGTCATGACTACCCCACAGAATTAATTCGTTAGGGGAGTTTTCTTGTGCATATACATCGTGGTGGGCGCCCATGTCCTTGTACGGAAGACAATGTCCGCGGATATAGTGGTTCTCAAACATGTCAGTTTCCTCACGATGTTTTCTTTTATCGCTAAGCGAGTGCAAAACCACACATAACTTGAAAATACAAGTCATTGGTGTAGGGCCGGATTCGAACCAGGGTGCGTCTGGATGAAAAGCAGACACTGGAACCGCTGAGCCACACTCGCTTTTTATATTTAATTCGCTATTTTGATACTAAGTAGCCTGTGGCTTTTGTAACATTTTTTGAGGCAGTTTGTATTCTATGTTTCTCTTGGGAATCAGTTTACATTCCTCCTCCTCGTGTCATATCACTAATTACTGAGCGTGACTCCTCCACAGAATATCTTCATTGGGTAAGAGTACAAGTACCCACTGTTCTCTGGTTTTGTGATCCTCAAATGTGTCGGTTTCTCCACGATGTTTTCCTTCGCCACTAAGCGGGTGCTATACCATATCTTGTGTTACAACCAATGTGTAATATAACAAAAAAAAATACTACAAATTGACTTGTAACTATGGCGTTATCGTTTCTATGTATAATTATTTAATAGGTATGTATTTACACAAAAAGTATATAAGTATTATATCTGTTATCTAGTACCCGGGACATAAGCTTTTGCTTAGTTGTGGGGCGAGATGGCGTGGTGTGCAATGTACCGGAATATTTATTTATTAAAGATTTACAAACCAATAAACTCACTTTTACAATTCCTGTCAGATCACTGTTAGCAATAAGACATTACAGATGTTGTTATTTATATTATATATGAAAAACTTCATTAATTTCAAACAGATCCAGTCTTAAATTACCAACCTTTGAAAGCCTAAGCTGTTAATTACTATGCAAATACAGTAAAAGGAAATGTACAGGAAAGAAAATTCTATAAATATTTTTCCGAAGTTAAAAAAGACGGTAGGCAAACACCAAATTGGAAAAGTTGTAAGATCGTGACTTTAATTTTTAGTTTCTTCGTTTGTCTTATTTTATGAGTATATTTACTTTTTTACTTAGGTACATTATGTTTGAAAAAATTAACATCAGGCAGACGTATACTAGAAGCACTTAAATCATAAATTAAATGTCGGCCAAAATAAATCAAGATATTGTTTTTATTCCATCTTTGCATTTTAAAATAATACAGACATTTATTAAGGACTAGTGGGTGCTTACGGCTTCGCTCGCATTAAGAAGTAAACCTTACATCTCCTATTTCACCCTTTTAAAAGTGGCATTTCTAAAAATCCTTTCTTATCGGATGCCTACATCTACCTGCCATCTACCATGCCAAATTTCAGCCCGATCCGTCTAGTGGTTTGGGCTGTGTCACTATGTCATTCAGTCAGTTAGTCACATTTGAGTTTTTTTTAATTCAGATAAAACATTAAAAACACCAGCACCTCAAAATAAGCCAAAAACTTTTAAAGGCTATTGAATCTGCAAACGCCAAAATACAATACAGAATACTACATTGGCAGCCTCTTGGAATCGCAATCTAACTGTCATTTAAAATTCCATTCACGCGCAGCCTAAAACAAGCATATTATTAGGTTATTCCAGTTTCCTCTGAACCGAACAATAAAAGGTTAAACTAAGAATAAATTTAGTGAATAAAATACTATTTAAGTGTGGGAAAATAGTCTTTATGTCAAAGGAGTAAGAGTCAAGGTTTTAAGCAAGTTGAACTGAAATTCTCAACGTATTTTTAGCAACGACATCATATTTGATAGACATCTTATTTGGACGTTAATGTCCGTCATAAAATCAGTTGAAGGATCTATAAATTATTAATACAATTTAAATGATTTCATCGACCTTAACGCCTTGGTTAAGATGTGTTGGTTTGTTTATATGATAGATTGCTAACAGTTTTTCTGCAGGCATTCCAGTGAAAAAAACTGAACCGAATCATTAAAATTACTTCAGAATACTCGTCGGACTAACCGCGTAACAAACACGAAAAATGATTTTCAGGAGAATTGAGAGCCTACTCCGTTTTTTGAAAAAAAGCTACTCACATTCGATAAGACTAAATAAGTAAGTACTTAGGTATTATATTTTAGGAAGTCTATTCCCAAATTTGCCTACGTTTGAAGCGAAACGGCTTTAATATTGTATTTGGTGTACTGAATTCACGGATTTCTCGGCGCACAGAATGCAAAGGACTTTACTTACGTAACATTTTGTCTTGGGTGGTAACAATTTGAGTTGGATGCCCGTGCTAAACAAGGTGGTCAAATTTGTACAGTCATTGGTTTTCCAATGTGAATTTCTTTTCTTTCAGTGCCTCTCTTTATTGGGGGCTAGCGGGCAGCTCAGCGAACCTTTTTTCTTTCATTATACTCGTACTTCTATTTAATTTACTGAAACATTAATAGTTCTTCTAAGCTGTCAATGATGTAGGTACACTTATGCATATGACCTACTTCATTTTTCTTCCAACGCCTCTTTTGGCTGTAATGTTGCCAATCAGTTTATTTCATTCATATTTATTGCTTCTTGCTAAGTCAAAATCGATAAAATAAACGAATCTAACAAGCCTTATTTTATTTATCAACAATACGTATAAATATTTTTACTATAAGTTAGTATTACTTATTTCTCGGCACAAATGTGACCCGGCCTCCGCTCAAAGGAGCCAAGAACACGCTATAGGGATCGTTCTTCATTACATAAGGTTCTGTCGGCTCAGGTTCTATCTTATAGTGTGCGATCACTTGGGCCAAAGCCGACCGGACTTGCATGAAGCCGTAGCGTTTACCTGTGAATAAAAAACATATACTTGCAGTCACAACATCTATCTATACATACAATGAAGCTGTAGAGGGTCAATGAAAAGTCTAAACATTGAAGATATTTAAAAAAATTGGAGATACTTCAAATTGATAATAGAACACAATCCAACAATTGGTAATTTTATCTGTCTATATGTGTCTCTGCTTGTCTATTTATCTAAACGCTCATCACGCTAAAGCGGCTGAACGGATCATTATGTTTTTTTATATTTAGGTAGAACTAGCAAACCCGGCGAACTCCGTTTCGCCACCAGGCTGTATGTGAAAAATGGTTTTCCCTGTTTTCCCGTTTTTCTGTTGAATTTTTTCTGAATTTTCTTTGCTATAAACCTGACCTTTCCAAGGAATGCAAAACCGTGGAAATCAGCGTTCTGGAGTAAGGTATAGCGTCAGGAAGGAAAACCCGACTTATTTTTATATAGTTGATGAGGTCTTAGGAGTGTCATAGGCTACTTTTTATCCTTAAATAAGCGAAGCCGCGGGCGTCCACTAGTTATATAATAAAATGGTATGATATTATACAGACCTATGCAGAATCTGGGTCCATCTCCGAACGGCAGCAGAGAAAATCCCATGTTGTCAGACTCCTGAATGTCCTTCATCCTTTCTGGAAGCCACTTCTCAGGTTTGGGGTACATCTGGGGATAAACAAGCTTATGAATTAGCCAATAGGACGTTATCATTTTGTTCTTACTTGGTTTCTTTTTATGTTATATCCTACAGTTGTGTAGACCAAATCTGTACGCGAAATGAGTAGATATTTAATAATATTATATTTCTTCTTATAGCGCGACAATTTGCATTGTTTGATGAGGCGTACTATAGAGGCCTATGCTCAGCAGAGGGCGATAACGGGCTGATGATGATGATGAAAAGTACTTTCCTAAGGGAAGGGCTGTGCTTCCATTAATGAGGAATACGAGTAAAGAAGAGGGATAAGCGACAAGTTTACCTTCTCATCATAATGCAGAGCCATGACGTTGACGTAGACAGCGGTGCCCTTCTCGACGATGACGTCGTCATTCAGTTTGTACCTCCTGTTGCAGAGTCGGTCTAGATTCTGTACCGGCGGGAACTTGCGGAGAGTCTCTGAAGTAGAAAATGGTGAATATTGAAAAAAAAAATGCTTTGTATTGTTATTGTTGAATGAGCTATAAAAAGCAGTTAATTTTGTTATTGACAAGAATTTTTAGTATGATTATTTAATACTAGTGGCCACCCGCAGTTTCCCTTGCATTATTTCGAGATAAAAAGTAGCCTATGACACTCCTAAGAACTCATACTAACTACATAAGAAAAATCATGATGGTCCGTTCAGCCGTGTTTGCGTGATGCGCATTTAAATAAACAGACAGAAATTTTAATCTATTTAAGTTATACCCACCCAAAGATTTTTTTTTCTAATATGTTCTATTTACAGATTTATGACCCTCTTCAGCTTTATGATATGTATAGAAGATGAAGAAGGAAACAGGTTAATTCGCCTCAAAATCATAATATCCTAGTTTCACACATTGCATGCAAGCATTCCACGAAAAGTATTGATCTTCAGGAAAATTTATACAAAATAAGGAAAACAGATATGTTACAAACTAACAAAAAACCTAAACTTGGCAAAAAACCAAGTTTAATTAACTCATTATACTTTTAATGACGTATAAACATATATCAAAAGCTTTTTAATTAAAAAAAAACTATGCATCTTGACAGTTTTGACCAGAATATTTCCTCACCTAATATAACTGCGGTCATGTATTTCAGTTCAATCAATGCATCGTAGTCCAACACGTCTTTTCCTTTCTCTTTCATTGCGGTTTTAATTTCTTGGTATAGCATCTCCTGCAAAAGGAAATAAAATGATTGTAATAAAATTCCGAATCAACAATCAAACTAAAGGTTTATTGATATTAAAAAAATATATCGCTGAACTTTTCATAAATTAATATAATTCTTTTGTGTTGGTATTTTCCTAATACACATTAGGAAAATACCAACACAAAAGAATATGTACTCTGTCTTTTTTATTGTTACACGGTATAGGCCAACGTTTGACTACACCCCGCCTGATGTTAAGCACCACTGTAGTCTAAGATGTTGCAAGTTTGCCTAGGAGATACCTGTCAATCTTAAACAAAATAACAGCAATGAAAATAATATCACGGGGGTCTACGTTCAGATTAAGATAGAGGTAGGTAGGTACAAGACATACATTCAATACACCAACGCAATTTAGTAAAGGTTTCTAGTTAGGAGTTTCACAATAATATAGATTGATGAGAAACTGACCTGTTCCTCCTGATGATGCGCCAGCTCGTGGAGGCAGTATGTGAGGGTTGTGGAGGAGGTCTCGATGGAGCCCAGGATGAACACTGCTGCTTGGGCCACCATGTAGTCGTCGGCCAGTTCTGTACAAAGATATTGTAAAGTTTAGGTTTAATGAACGTTCTTTTACCTAGCATCATATTATCTAGTACCCACGACACAAGCGTTCGCTTAGTGTGAGGCTAGATGGTGTTGTGTGCAATGTCCCGGAATATTTATGTTTTGTTTGTTGTTATAATTTGTTTATATGTATTTTTTGCTGACATCGCGCGTGTATATTAAGTTTTTACGTTTCTGGATTTCACTTGAGGATTGTTGTTATTTTTTGTTTTATTTTCGGGTAATTTAAAAGTGTTATTGAACCTGTTATGAATCCAATAAATAAGCTCTAAGTTTTTGCTAGTCTGATCATCAAATCACTACATCACGCATGCCCATTTAATTAATTAATGAGACTTAGGGGCCGTGGGGTCCGGGAGCCCACACTATTTTCAAAAACCTCTCGGAGCACTTGGTTGGCCTTTGGCCTTTTTCTGGCTCAACGTATCAGCATTGCCATCAAGCGTGGTAATGCGGCCAGTATGCTGGCTCGCTGCCCTCTGGTAGTGGGCTGGATCACTTAGATTATCTTTAGGCTTTTTTAAAGATTTTCTAAGTGCCCCTTTTTATGTTGTACTTAGAAGTAGTATGTTTAGTTTTTCTTCCCTTGTTTTTATATTATATTATTGTAAATAAAGTTTGTATTTATTAATCATTACTTACTAGAATCAGTGTCTCCAGGCAGTTTGAGATTCTCCTTAAGCCTGATGAGGTGGTTGACAAGATCCTTGCCCTCAGAACTAGCGCCGGTCACCTTCCGCTCTTTCACCACGTCCCAAAACAACTTCTTGATGTAATCCGTGGCGGGCTTTGAGAAAAATTGTAACCTGAGAATAAAACAGTTAGATTTAAGTTCGTATGAGAATGGAAGACTCTGGTGTTGAAAGGTTTCAAATCTCAAAGTGCCAGAAATTAAATGTCTGTAAATAATTAATTGTATTAGAAAACTCGACTGCACTCGCACTTTTCTGGCAAAATTTAGGTAATTTAAAATGTGATATGGCTATAAAGCTTTAGTTTTTATTTGTTGCTTGCATTTTCTGTCAGGTTGATATTTTTTTTCTGTAGGTGTTGCAGTGACTTCAATAGCAATGAACTTGAAATATTTAGTAAGGACACACAGAGTAAAGGTCATATTTTCTAATTAAAAACGTGACTAATGAGTAGGTATTGAAAGCACTCAAGTGTCTGTGTTTAATCTTAAGTCAGTCTCAACATTAAAATTTAAATAAATCGTTTCTTATGGGGTAAGCACGCTCCATCTTAGGCCTTTGCTTTTTATCAGGTAAACTATGGCCAAGTGCAAACCCGTTTCATGTAAAAAAAAGAAACTTGATCCTGAGCTATAATTCTGTATACTTAGTATTACGGATTAACGTTTGCAAACTGATTTATGTTACAAAAAACAGAACCTTTGACTGTATTTCACCTCATAGGCTCACCTCTTTCCTCAGTGAGTGCTGGTAAATAGAAGATGCTGCTGATTTCCACTGCTTGCCAGAAGGTTCATTTCACCATGTGATTGGTGATGTACTATCAGGGAGTAGAGGAAGAGTCGTTCAGGGCTGACACTTTGATGATTGAAGATAGATAGATAGATAAATTCTTTATTAAAACACCACATACATAAAAAACAATACAAAAAAACATAGAAAATAAATTTTGCGTTTTAATTGGCGGCCTTATCGCTAAGAGCGATCTCTTCCAGGCAACCAATCTGGCAGGGATATACTTCAAAATAAGTGAGTAGGACGAGGTGTTTAAGATATTAAATGAAAAAAAAAGATCAAATAGTTTATACTACTTATAAACATAAACAAATATTACAATAATATAGGTATACATATAAGGTACTTACATACATACATAACAATACATACATATTAATACAAGAGACAAAAATAAAAATATATACTTACAGCAATTTAAGTCTGAACCAAAGAAGATAAATACAATTTCTTAACATTGTTTTTGAAGACATCTAGTGATGGTGCTTTCCTAATATCTAGCGGCAAAGCGTTCCACAGTTTCACGGCGTGCACAGAGAAAGAACTATCAAAGGAGACTTTCTTGTGTCTCGGAGTCGCGATTGTGAGGTTCGCTGATGACCGCAAGTTGAGGGAGTGACAATCATGAGCATAGCAAAATCGTTCTTTTAGGTAGCGCGGATTGAAGATGACGGCTCAAATGACCTTGACGAAGTAGGGCCTATAATTGACTATCTCGGTCACTCAAACGCTTCAATCGATCAGATTGAAATTTGGATTGGTAATAGACTAAAACCTTAGCTGTAATTTAAGCTAATTTTTATTTCAAGATGTCGTCTGAGAACTGATTCAATTCACGAAAACAACAAACTTTCACAACTCCTTACCTCATGAGAGCTGCGAGTGCTGGTAAATAGAAGATGGTGCTGAACTCGACTCCTCGCCAAAAGGTCCACTTCACCATGTGGCTGGTGATGTACCAGAGAGGGGACGAGGGATCGTTCAGGGCTGACACCTTGATGCCAAACACGTTGGACCCCACCGTGTCCGAGGCGAACATTGAGAATATTTCCTGGCAACAAAATAAGTAAAATAAATAAATATTTCGAGACATTTTACACAGCGTCATCCAGTCCCATACTAAACAAACGCTTGTATCATGGGGACTAAATAACGGATTAGAAAGATAACAAATAAAAAGACAAATGTGAGTGTGGTGATATATGGGCTTGAGCCTGCTATTTGACATGCTAGTCAAAACATAGAAGTGCTCAACCAAAGATTACTATAACCCTTTTATGTGATCAGCAGGGTGTTTCATGGTTTCGATTGTTTTCTCGATTACCACCAATAATAAAAGCCGTTGAAACTTTTAAAATAACTGTCATATAACGGCAGGTTTGACATCAATGGTGGCCGTTTCGTTTTTGAGCTATATTTTGTACTGTGCGTGACACTCGTGTTTTATGCCACGGTCACCAATTCAAGTATAAACCGCGACGGCAATTGCTTAGCTTAAGTAATGGCGAACAGATACCACAATACCTAAACCTTAGACGCTTCTGGCGAAAATACTGCGTGGCGGCCTTGTTAGGCATCCAAACTATCTTCGTTGTATTGCTTTCATCTTCATCTTCCACAGCCCTTACAATCCCATTAATCCCATCCCATTAATAAGTCGAGAGTAAACCGGTTTATTCTAGGCAAGCGCGCTAGATCGTAGATTACAACGTTGCTTAACATCAGGCAAGTTGTAGTCAAGCGTGAGCCTATCTAATGTAAAAAAAAAATGATTTTGTGTTTAACAGGTTACGAAAATGAGTTTCTATATAAATAAATAAAATAAATAAGTATTCCGGGACATTGCACACAGCGCCATCTAGCCCCACACTAAGCAAACGCTTATGTCGTGGGTACTAGATAACGGATATTATACTTATATACTTTTCTTTTGTAAATACATACTTATTATACACACAAACGACCAGACTCAACACAAGTAATGTTTCTTTTAAGAAAATACTTATACATAAATACATAAATACTTGTGTCATGCGGGAATCGAACCCGCGACCTCTAGATTAGAAGGCCACTACCAACTAAGCTAACAGGTCAGTCAAAAAACAAAAAAAAAACAAGTGTAGTATTTCGTATCTCATACACCTATGTAAGTCAATAAATGTCTGGTCGTTCAGATTTGAATCTTTGATGAGAAATTGTCATATCTATTTTTAATAATGATAAGCAGATACAAGATTGTATCTTCCATTATTTGATAGTGCCAAAAAATAATCAAATCTATTTTCGTCTAAGATTGTGAAACAAATCAAAAACGTCGTGAAATGAACAATGGTATCAAAATCTTTACAATGGACAATCACAAGTAGCGTGATAAGAGTTCAAATACACTGTTTTGGTGTTTTTTTTACTAAAACAAAGAACAATTGTTTTTAGGTGTGTGCAGATGGAGAAAATAAGTTGGACAGAAAGAAAGACCAATGAATAAGTGCTGAGCATGGTCAAAGAACACCGTACAAAAATGGCAACTATTGAAAATAGAAGAAAGAAGATGGTTGATCACTTTATAAGACAAGACGAATTTACGAAAAACACCATTGAGGTAAAATTGGAATCCCGAAGAGGAAGAGGAAGGCTGAGAAGGTCATACATGGACCAAGTAAAAGAAAAGGCGGGTGTCTTATCGTATAAGGAAGTCAAGTAATTGGCAGAAGATCGGGAAGGATGGCGCATGTTCCACAAACAAGGGCCTTGGCCTTAAATTTATGATGATGATGAACATGTAACATTAAAATCTTACTAGAATCAAAAGAGGTATAGTTGTAGAAAAACAATAATAAAACCATCGAATGTAACCAAAAAACTACTGAATGTAAAACAGCGTTTGTGGGAATGTTTGGTTCTTCCTCACTCTTAAACTTTAGAGATTGGATTCACATATTAGCACTTTTTTAGGATTAACGTATTTTTCCATGTTTTATACTCAAATAACCTGACAGGTTTGGTCGATATTTGGTATGGAAGTAGATTATACTTTACATTACAGCACTGACTAACTTTTACTTCAGATTAACATGTAAAATCTGGCTTATTGGAAAAATTGGCATCTACAAAACTTCCTTTCAAAAATATAGATTAAAAAAATCCATCTTACCTTCAAGTTAACAGGCAGGTTTCTATCAACATGGTCCCTCTTTATTTTCAGCACTAGTTCCTTGGCATTCCCATTCATTAGCTCCGTGACCTGCTTGAGACGGAGTGCCGTAAACATGGGAGAGATCTCGTGACGGATTTGAGACCATACTGGATTCTGGAAATAGCAAAAAATAATAATGTAATTTGCGGTGGGTTGACGATATTAGAACTGCCGTGAGCAACTGAATTCAATCTTTGCAGGACCGGGACGAGTGGCGTACAAGAAAAGAAGAGAGGCCTATGCTAAGCAGTGAACGATAACAGGCTGATAATGAATGTAACTTTTGAACTTAATTTTAAGTATTGTAAAAGGCCGCTCAGTGTTGGCTACGGCCCCACTGATGCCTTAAAAATACCGGGCGTAAGACCCGTGAAACTATAAAGATGAATAAAGGAATAAAGGACATTTTCGGTTGACATATTAATTAAAAATAATAAAATGAAAATTGGCCAATCCGTTTATGTGCTACAGGTATACACATTTACAATAAAAGATACACAAACATGACATACTTATAACAATCCTCTTTTGATCCTTAGTCTTGTTCATCTAAAAGTATGTAGCTAAAATCTTAAAATCAGATACCATCGTTTTCCTCATGCATTACTAATGTAAATAAACCCATTTATTTTCCTCATGAGCAATATACAATTTACTATGCAGGTTTCCAACATCAATACTATTTACAACTAAATAGTTGGAAAGATTTGCAATGGTTTGGTTTTATAGCCTCGTTAAACCACTCGTGTTATGTACTCTTTACCTAGTACCGTACTCCTTTGCCAGAAATTTAAATACTTTATTAAAAAGTCTTAAAGTTATTAAATAGTAGCTGTGCCAGCGACTTCGTCCGCGTGGAATATTTAGTAACGGAAGCCCTCAAAGATGAATAATTTTCCCCATTTTTTCCACATTTTTCATGGGTTCTTCGCTCCTATTAGTTACAGCGTGATGTTGTATAGCCTTAAAGCCTTCCTCGATAAATGGTCAACACAACACAAAAAGAATTTTTCAATTCGCACCATTAGTTCCTGCGATTAGCGCGTTCAAACAAACAAACTCTTCAGCTTTATAATATTAGTATAGATACAAGCAGTAACTGCATTGTTTTCGATGACAATACTTAACATCGTAACTTTACAATCATATCAACTTTACATGGAAATTTTATATATATAAGTTCTTTATTTGATTTTTAAATTTCTAACAAGAATCGTGTTTCCACAAAGCGAACTTTTTTTTCAGAGTTTGTATTTGTGTAGCTACATCAAAAATGTCTTCTTATTCTTCTTCTTATCGAATGAGAGTGGCCAACTCTAGTGTCGAGACTTTTCAAACCGCTCTAAGGGCCTCTGACATGGCTTAACGACTGCCGTACTAGACAAACAGCCGGGATCTACAATTTAACGTGTCATCCGACCCACGGAAGCTGAACCCATTTAAAATAAATTTGGCATCATAATAACACCCTGGCTTGGTTAACACAAAAGCTGATTTTTCGTAGGATTATCGCGGGTAATGCTGCATACTGTGGGTTATCCTTATATATAATAAAGAATATGCAAAGTGCATTAAATCATTCATCCGTTGAGAAGGATTTAGTGCTGGCTTTGGGGCTCATATCAGATTACTAATTTCTTAACACCTACTTACCAGTCTACCGTAACGGATTAAAGTGATTACAAATTTATACGTACCTGTTTTAGCAATATTTTTATCAGATCATTGTACAAAATATTACACAACGAAGCTAGATTTTTTTTAAACAGCGGACAATTATAAAAAGAACTCATAAAATAATGCTTTTTATACAGTTTTGTCTAATTAGAAATGACTTATACAAAAGATTACATGTATGTTACA
The DNA here is from genome assembly GCA_927399415.1 of Macaria notata. Classification (NCBI taxonomy): domain Eukaryota; kingdom Metazoa; phylum Arthropoda; class Insecta; order Lepidoptera; family Geometridae; genus Macaria; species Macaria notata. The sequence goes on from OV656751.1 coordinate 635,429, forward strand.
TTTTGCTTTAATTTATATTATTCATTAAGTATCCTTTACTTTAGTTAGAAAGATTCTATTCTTTTGTATAAAATGGATTTTACAGTAAGACAGTATGTGAAAGTTAAAGAATTTGGCACTGTTTATGTCCCTAAAGACACATTTATGATAATTAAACTTTAATTGGAAAATGAGCGAAAATAATCACGACCGGCAGGATTCGAACCTGCGTATTTCTGCTACCTTCAGAACGCCTTAACCACTAGGCTACGGTCTACTAACTGCGGTAGCAGAAATACGCAGGTTCGAATCCTGCCGGTCGTGATTATTTTCGCTCATTTTCCAATAAAAGTTTAATTTAAAAACAACCATAGTGCAGGTTAGCACTTAATAAATTGACTCACATTTATGATAATGTTATAAAATATATATTGTAATGAAATCACCTACATTTACTTATAGTACCTACTTCAATATATTTTGTATGTAGCAATTTTACAGTATCAATAATAATAAAATGAAATTGAATAGGATAAACATTCTTTATCTCTAAGTATAGTATAAAAAAATCTTACCCGAACAGTGAAAAGGTTCAATGCACCCAAAGGATCGCTCTCATAAGACGAATGAGTGAGTCTGTCTTGAAAGTACTCAAAGTCCTTTGACAGGACCTTTCTCGCCAACTCCGCAGTTTGTACCGTCAGTACTGGCGTCCATCCGAGATAGATCCCAACATGATCACTAGTAGGAAACTTCCGACGCAAATCCAGAAAATAATTCCAAAATGGCTTCCGCATAAAAAAGGTCAAACTACCCACTAGCAAAGTAGGCTTCTCAAACGGCACATTTCTAGATCTCCAATAGCTATACTTATGTCTCAAAAACAAGTAAAATATTGACACTAAAAGAATTACAAACGCGAATATAATTTGAAGGAAACTAAGATTCATTTTGTACGACTGTTCTGTGCGGGTTTTATCGCGAAAATGGCTGCAATTATCACTGACATACCAACTTATAGATATAACAACAAGAGATATTATATTGTATAGGTACATATATCCGTCAATGTTTATCTGTTGTGTACAAAGATGTGTTAAGCTGTTGATAAGACAATAGATTCTATATTTATTTAAAAACATTAGCCACCAGCATGGATAGTAATAAAATAAATTAAAGTGAGGAAACTAAATCAATATTACATATTATTTATTACATATTATTTTTATGTTACATAGCCTTAAGACATTTTGTAGTACACAATAAATATTTTCATTTTCATATAATATGTATGTCTTTACCTATGAAATTGCCGTTTTTTTCTTACATTTTATTCTGTTTGTAACTTTTACGAATAGCTATATTTTTTCCAAGTACAATTTTTATTGCATCAATTGTTGAATTATTTACTTTTTAGATAAAAAAATGTATTACTAGTGCATATTACTTAAAGGGAAGTCATTGAAAACACCTCTTTCAATGTGTCGTCGGTTTCACTACTTTAACTAGGTATATTTTTATCATAATACTCTGTTTTTGAGAAATTGATATACGCAGTGCAAAGCTTTTTTTCCATCTAACTATAGTTATCAATTGCATCTAAATCTGTTCAGACATTTCCATACAAACATTAAAAATGTTTGTATGGAAATATCATTTTTCTCAATTTCGTCATACAAATCGGCAATTTCATAGGTAAAGACCTAATACATACTCATAATAAAATATTAGGAGCTTCACTTACGTTTATTGGTATCAAAACATGTAAATCAAATAGATCTATAAAATAAGTAAAAATGTAAAATTTAACAAAATATGTCAATGAAAATCCCATTTGGAAAAATTTGAAAAAAAAAACCATATTTTCTCATATTGTTTGTGAATATGTCGTAGTTAGATTTTTATTTCCCCAGGGTTTTTAGATACCTAAGACATCGTATGAATTTTCCTCGTCAGTGTAAGAACACTGTTTTCCTTATCCAGGTTGCATAATAATATAATCATTCCATAGCTATTAAATAATCTGTGTACTGATATTGCCGAAAGATAAATCTGTGGTAATGAATTAAAAACATCGATAACAAGTTGTATGTTTGTGATTTTTTATTATACTTGGATAATTTATATGAGAAGGTGGCGTGTAATGTGTGTGAGTGTATGTGTGTGTGTTTATAACACACACATGTGTGTGTGTCCTATAACGGCCCACCCGGAGATATGTTCGATCTTCCTGACGCAGCTAACTGGCTAAGCAGTCTTAATGTACCTATATAGCCTATATCTATACTAATATTATAAAGCTGTAGAGTTTGTTTGTTTGAACGCGCAAATCTTAGGAACTACGGGTGCGAATGGAAAAAATCTTTTTATGTTGAATAGACAATTTATCGAGGAAGGCTATATAACATCACGCTGCAACTAATAGGAACGAAGAAACAATCGAAAATGTGGAAAAACGAGGAAAATTATTGATCTTTGAGGGCTTCCGTTGCGTTGAGTGCGTTGCGAAAACGGTTCAAGATATCAAAAAAATGTGTATGAAAGAATTATTCCTCTTAAAATAATCTAACAAAATGTCCGCAATAGTATATGTCTATCTTTTAAGGTTAACTCACTAGAACCGTTTTTATGGTAATAACTATTCTACGCGGACGAAGTCGCGCGCACCAGCTAGTACTTGATAATGCCATACGATTAAAATAGACATGTGTGTTATTTCAACTTTCTCAGCTGTAGCTAGGCAAGTGAAACTTTGAGAACAATTGTAAGTTATTTTGATTATGATTACTAAGGTACTTCTAATAGTTTTTTTGCTTTATAAATAACCCAAAATTTGCATGCATTCCACTAGGTTATGTTTACGGTAATGTTTTTTTTGTTTTGCTGTTATCGAATGAAAGTGGCTAACTCTGGTGTCGAGAGTTAATCAAGCCGCCCTAAGGTCCTCTGACATGGCTTACCGACTGCCGTACTATGTAGACTAACAGCCGGGACCTACAATTTAAGGTGTCTTCCGACCCATGGAAGCGCCCATAATGGAATGCCACTTTGTACTAAAATGGAACCAATTTATGCTTTGCTATAGAGGTTTGATTATTTTTGATTTGTTCAAATAATTTAATTCAGTCAGTTTAGGAGTAGCAAGCTCTGCTGTCAAAATATTTCAATCTCATCTTCGTTCTATGTTAAAACACATCAATACGTACACTTAAAAAATAACAGTTTTAAATCTATATACTCGTATAATTATATTCGTTAAAAAGTTTAGGTAACAGACAAAACATCTTAAGATTCAAGGTTATCTACAAGTTTTAAATACAACCAAAACCTAGTGTTTATATAGACGTGCAGTCACCCGAGCGTTATTTTCTACAAAATGTTATAAAGTAAATAATCTATCTATCTATACATATAATAAATCTGAGGAGGGTCGAAAATCTGTATATTTTGAATTGATTGATTGATTGATTGATAAATTCTTTATTAAAACACCACATACATAAAAACAACACAAAAAAACATATAAAATAAAATTTGCGTTTAAATTAGCGGCCTTATCGCTAAGAGCGATCTCTTCCAGGCAACATAAGTGAGTAGGACGAGGTGTTTAAGATATTAAATGAAAAGAATTGATAGCAGAACACGTTCCAACAATTTCTAGAAATTTTGTCTGTTTATCCGTTTGTCTATTTAAACGCTCATCACGCAAAAACGGCTGAACGAATAATAATGATTTTTGTGTGTACCTACACACTAGTATAAGGTCTTAGGAGTATCATAGCCTACTTTTTATCCTAAAATAATGCAAACAAAGCTATGGGCGTCCACTTGTTCTAATTTTTTTGTAATCATTATTTAATCTGTTTTAGATACTTATTCAGTCTTATATCTTACCATGTCAGAGGCTCTTAGGGCGGCTTGATAAACTCTCGACTCGAGAGTTGGCCACTTTCATTCGATAAGAAGAAAAAGTGTTGTATCGGTTTGTACATGTAATTGCGGTCGGGCTCCTGATCGTTAAACACTTCTTAAACACGTGATACTCTTGGATACATATGTATGGATGTATATACACGTGAAATTGTAAAACCTGTTTTATTATTGTAAACATTATTAAGCAATTATGTATAAATACTAAATAGGTATACATAGTTAACTAGTTAAGTAAGTATTCGATGTGTTGATATGAAAAAACCTTTTTCATCCTTGGGAACCTATACTATTTCCATACCAGATGATCCGTCGCTCCGCTGTTCCATTTTTTTCACTCATTCAAAAATGGCCCGTCGTTGGTATTGGTGTACGTATATTGAAAACGGCCTGTTTTTAACCAACCTATAAAGAGGCTTGCAATTCATCTGAATGTTTTATTTAGACTATTTTCTTAAATTTAACAAAGCTTCTAATTTCTATGTTTACTGTCGTTAACTAACAAATCTAGTGGCTCTGTAGAACTACCATTTCCTTCTATTGGCATCACCTTCAGTCCTTATTGGCCTTCTGCTGGGTATAGGCCTCCTCCCCTAGTTGCCATAGCTATAAGTCTTATGCCGACCTTTTCCTCTGAGAAAAAAACTAATACCTACTAACCTTAGATCTCTCGGACGAAATTTGTATACAAACTGCTGTTATACTATTAAAATCTATAAACAATATTAAGTAACGAATCAAAATTAATAGTTACAGTTACAAAAAATAAAAATATATATATTAACAAACTAATCTACTTTTTCAAAAGGTACTTTCAAAAGAATCATAATATTTGAAAATGTAAGCATCCAACCAAAGTTGTCGTCCTTAGAAAATAATATGCTAAATTTCAGCTTTCTAGTTATTAAGATAAAATACAACATGACAGACAGACGAACAGACAAACAGAGAGCGGGGGCTTTTGTCATTGGTAACATTAATTGACTGGCCTGTTAGCTTAGTTGGTAGTGGCTCTGCCTTCTAATCTAGGGGTTGCGGGTTCGATTCCCGCCTGACACAAGTATTTATGCATTTTAAAAATGTATAATTTCTTGTGTTGAGTCTGGTTATTTGTATGTATAATAAGTATGTATTTACAAAAAGAAAAGTATATAAGTATTGTATCCGTCATCTAGTACCCACGACACAAGCGTTTGCTTAGTGTGGGGCTAGATGGCGCTGTGTGCAATGTCCCGAAATATTTATTATTATAATCTCGGTATTCATTTATTAACAACTATTTTTAATTTTTTTACAATATATGTATAAAAAAATAACAAATATCATAAAAAACTTAAAACTAGTGATGCCGCCGGCAACGGGGCAGGACCCAAGCAACCGGTGGTAGAGGTTACAAAGAAAGGAACCTCCGGACAATACGCGCCGTATCAAGAATCACTGCCTTCTGTATCTGTCCCTTAACCCAACCTTCCAAGGAGAGCCTCTTAAGGTGTTGATCGAGGCTCTTCGCTATAAGACCGTTCACCGAAACAACTATCGGGACAATTATCGTCGAATCAACATCCCACATGGCGGTAATCTCATGTGCCAAGTCAAGGTACTTGCTGACTTTGTCCTTCTCGGCTTTCACGAGATTCTCGTCATGTGGTATGGTGATGTCAACAATAACAGCCCGGCGCTGGGGCCGGTCCACTAACACGATATCAGGCTTATTGCAAGCAATAGTCCTGTCCGTAATAATGGATCGGTCCCAGTAGAGCAATGCACGACCATTTTCGAGAACTGGCTCTGGTACATACTGGTAGTACGGTAGCTGAGACTCAACAAGGCCATATCGAAGAGCAAGTTGCTGGTGGATGATCCTGGCTACTAGGTTATGCCGGTGCAAATACTCGCCGTTAGCTAGATGAGAACAACCGGAAATTATATGCCTGAGTGACTCTCCGGGACGGCGGCATGCTCGACAAATGTCGACCGTACCGTCTTTCAGAATAAATTTCCGATAATTGTTCGTCATCATAACTTCGTCAGCAATTGCACAAGCAAAACCTTCGGTTTCCCCAAAGAGGTCTCCGAAACGTAGCCAGTTCACTGATGCCAAGAGATTCACATCCGGCCCAGTAAGGGCCTGATAGAACCTCCCGTGCAGCTCTTTGCTCTTCCATATCTCCTTGCGATCCTCAACACTAAGTACCACCGGTCTGTGCCAGCTCTCATTCGCCAAGGAGAGCGGAGTAAGGCCTTTGTCGACAGCTACTACATCGCGATGTATCCCACACTCATTGTTAAGGAAATAATCCCTGAGATTGCACACCTCGCGGTTGTGAAGGGTCTTAGCGTTTAAAAAGCCACGACCCCCTACTTTCCGCGGGAGGTACAATCTCATAACAGACGAGCGTGGGTGTAACATGCGGTGCAAAGTAAGCTGTCGACGGACCTTTCTATCCAGGGCGTCCAGTTCAGTTTGAGTCCATTTCAGTATCCCAAAGGAGTATATCAGTAGAGGCATCACCCAACCGTTGAAGGCACGCACCTTATTACCCCCAGACAGAAGGCTGTTAAGCACTTTTGTCAACCGGCAAAAGAAGCGCTCCTTCACCGTTCGCTTGACGTCCACCACTGATATACCCAACGACTCCGACATACCAAGGTATTTGTAGGTTTCGCCTTCGGAGAGAGACTTTAGAGTCATTGTATCAGAAAGTTGTAAATTCGGTGAATTTACAACTTTCCCTTGGTGCACATGCATGACCGCACACTTATCTACACCAAACTCCATCTTGATAGCGCTACTAAAAACCTGCGTGGTTTTTAATAGCATCATCAAGTCAGGAAGATTATTATTATTATTATTTTGACAGTTTGACTAATTATGACAAATTTTGCACAACAAAAACGGACTTGGTATGTTCAAAGTTCTGGTCTAATAGTTAAACCACGTTTAGTAATAAGGCCCTATATACGGTTGGTTTGACATGTAAGCCAAGGGTTCGTTTACCTAGTTACATCAAGTTTACACGAGTTTACATGTGACTTGAACTATTTGATCAAAGTTTTACTTAGGTACATGTACGGAGTAATGTGCAAACGAAACAAGTAACTTCGGAAATTACATTTTACTTTGAACATTATGATAAAAGGTTGTGCTGAATTTCAGCAAACCTGTTATTCCGTGAACAAAGAATAAACGTTGTACCTCATTTTTTTCATCATTTTTCTTTGTGTTCATCAAATCATTAGCCGCTTGTTAAAATCTTTGCAAAATACGAGTACCTTTACTAGCAATTAATGGCAGCATTTTCGTCACATATTTAAAAAAAAAATTACTGAGTTTGAAGAATATTGCACTTGACCATAGTTTACCTGATAGCAAGTAAAGCTATGGCCTAAGATGGAGCGTGCTTACCCGATAAGAACCGATTCACTCTCGCTTTGAAGATCGCTGGATTATAGTGCGTGGGGAAAAGAGAGTCAGGCAGGGAGTTCCACAACCTTGCGGTACGAACAATAAAGGTATTTATAATAATATTTACAACAATGAAAACTTTTTACTTTCAATTCCATCCGCTAGCAGTATTATCTGTGCTATTCATCCTTTTTAATAAGCCTCCTTTGTGAACAGATTGTTTCTGGACGTTGATAGAACAGACTTCAAGGACCCACTTACATTGTTAGTTGAGCCATAGATCAAATACTAGATATTATTATACTGGATGAAATTGATAATTTAGGGACAAATGTCTGTAAGTTTGTTTGAGAAGCGAAATATGTCGTTAGGTTGTAAACAATATGAAATATAATATAATTTTTGACCAAAATGCTGGCTTGTACTTTGCCCAAAAAATTAGTCTAGCTATTCAGCGGCAATGCAATGCAGCCAGCATTTTGGGTACGCTGCCTTTTGAAAGTATATAATATACCTACCTATATATACATATATTATTCGTAAGTGTCCATAGGTGACGGTGACTGGCTTACCATCAGGCAGAGCGTCTGCCATTTGCCACTCAGGACCTACTATGTAATTTGTTATCCGATCAATGAAATTACCCAAATGCCAAAAACGACACTTTTCCTGTTTTTAGGGTTCCGTACCCAAAAGGTAAAACGGGACCCTATTACTAAGCCTCAAGTAAAGTCCCTAAAGTGTTACTTTTTTGTGTTAAGTATGGCTTTTTCGTAGATTCTGTTTGTAAACTAAATAAAAAAAACCGGCCAAGTGCGAGTCGGACTCGCGCACCGAGGGTTCCGTACAAACCTGCAAGGTTAAATATTTTGTGATGTTACCAAAAATTTATGGTTTTCGTAATTTTTCCTTTATCTATGCTATAAGACGTTGCTTCGTACCAAATTTCAAGATTCTGAGTTCACGGGAAGCACCCTGTAGGTTTTGATTCCCTTGCAAGTGTCGAAAATTTGCGGCATAAATGGCTGTATCTTTTGATTGCGTTGGCTTAGAAGTTTGATTTTTTCACAGCTTCAAGGGACAGTAGACCTGAGTAATTGATATAAATTTCAGCTTCATACCTCTACGCGTTCCTGAGAAAAAGGGTCTTGACAGACGGACGGACGGACGGACAGACGGACAACAAAGTGATCCTATAAGGGTTCCGTTTTTTCCTTTTGAGGTACGGAACCCTAAAAATGGAGAAAGTCAGAATCGGTTACTGTCAAAATCTGACAGGTTTTGAAAGGTAAAAATGCCTAAGTATTTTATCAGTCTGTAGCGCGATTTATTGGAAGATTGGAATACAGAACGTAACATATCCACCATCTAAGCTAAATATTAATCTTTGGTAGAAAAGATACAAAAAATGGCCGTAGAAGATAAAAGTGCTGTATTTATTTAAGGGAAATTGGGAGAGGTAAGATTTCACGTTTTTGTACGTTTTATCTGAAACAAAGATAAATAGAAGTTGTAGCTCTCTCAGAAGATTTTATTAATATATATGGCTGAATGGTTTGTATAACTCTTATTTATTAAAGGTAATTGTTACTATTTTAACCTGATATTTCGACGTAAATATCTAACTATGTTATAGTATTATCAAAAGTCTGTTTAAAAATAAAAATAAAATAAAATAAAAACCAATATGAAATAGCAACCTATAACAATACCATCTGTATACCTACATATGTAAGGTAAACGTTTTGTTTCCTTGCCACGTTCACACGCTTGGAAAATAGACAATCAACAGAGACAACAGCCCAAACCATCTACTACATTTGAGTGATTATTTATATTATCACAATTGAAACTTATAATTGGTTTTGTTACTATTGTCTCTGTTAATTTGTTGTCAAAGTAGAACAAATTTGCGGTTATTATTTTGATGAAAACAAATCAATTACTAAGTATATTCTACTGTTTTGCAAAGAAACCATTTTCTTTAAAAAAAGTTCATATGACTAGAAGAAAGGAACAGCACTTGAATAATCTATGACAGCCAACCTAGTTTGATTACCTGAGGAACTAATCAGAATTGCTATAGCTATAATAAATATAGCAATATCTCGTCCATTCTTTACCTTTCAATTTTCTAAGTGTTTCTTTATTTTTTATGAATGGTTATAGTTTTTTTTAACGTCGGCAGTTAAACGTCTGTTTGTCAAGCGTGTAGTCAGAGTAGTATTTAAGTTACCTCAGGTCGCGTAATATTTTATTCATACGCTGGCTCGATGTTATAGTTTCTTCAGAAATCAATAGAATATTCTCTTTGTGAGACTGGGTAAATATGTCTCTACTGCTGGTTGAGAGGTAAATGTCTCTGTAACTTGTTGTTTCGTGAGCGTCTTTGAAACGGAATATATTTCTTTAACAATTATATTATAGCAGTTGGAGCAAATTGGCATGCGCCAATTCTAGATTATAACGTTGCTTATCATCAGGCAAGTTGTAGTCAAACATGAGCTTAATTAATGTAAAAAAATACAACTATATTGTATATAAAAATATATTTAAAAAAAACTGACTGCACTAAATAAAAATAAATAAAATAAATAATATATTTTAATTTCTGCGACTTCAAAATGCAGAATTGTAATAATAAATAATAAATAAATAATAATAAATGTTTATTGGACACACAAGTTCTTATAATATTTACACTTATTTATTAATATTGTGAGTAAAGAATTTATCAAGTTGTTGAAACTTACAATCTCACAAGTATAATAATTGAAATAACTAATATTTGGTGTCGGTATTAGACGACATTTGAAACATGGCGAAAAGTTATTGGTATTTTTAAGAAAAAAAAATTACTTATTCAAAATTTAAGAGCGGTGGATGTAGTATTATGCGCCATTTTTCACGGTTTCTGTTTTTAAATGGTACTAGTATAATAAGAATTTTTTTTTTATTCAATAATAAGAAACAATATTTACACATATTAACACTAATAGAACTAAAAAAGAGTATTTACATCTAAACTAAATTTAAACAATCTACATGTGGTATGGAGCCAAGAACGCTGGCTGCATTCCCACGCTGGATTGCTATAGAAATCCTTTGCGCAAGGAACCAGCCAGCGTTCTTGTCTCTAGTGATGTCAATCAACATTTCATTAATTTTTATTATGAAAGACTTCGTGCTATTACCCCACGGACCATAAGTTTCGAAGCCAAGCGGTACGAAAATATAATCAGTCGATAATGATGTATATTTTCGCCGCTTGGCTTTAAATAATTTTTAATTTTAATTTTTAAATAATTGCGATACCAATACTTGTAGAAATGTGTGTTTTTTCGTCTTTTTCTTGCTTGTACATTAAAAAAAATAAGTGATGTAATAAATAGGTGTTATCAATATGTCCATTCCCCGAATCACTTTACGCCGCCCGTGGTTTCGGGGGTAATATTTCAAAAAACTTGATATAATATCGGACGCCACTTCGGCGGCAGATTACCATTAATCTCGCTAATTACCAGAATTTCAACAGAAATGAACAATGCGGGACTAAGATGGACGATACAAAGTTAGGAATTGTAAGATTACGTCAAATTTAGAGACAAATTTAATGGTGAATCTAAGTTACTTCAAATGTAATGTCAATGTAAATGAAATGAAATTTTTGAAAAAAAAGCGTTGCTTAACTTGCAATTTTATTTTAATTTATTTAAATTGCAATACAACCCTGTACCTGGTATATATTCGTAGATCGCTTGCCAAATTTCTAAACTAGCATGCTTACACAAACGGGAAAACTTCAACCCTTAAAACTTTAAGGTGAATCATGCTTACCTTTGCGGGCTGCGATTGTAACTGGCTGAATTGACGTTTTTTTCTATTAAATAATTATGTAATAATAATTCTAGAGTGTCCATTTTATCTCTTCGCGTTAGGAATCCCTTCCAACCCCGAGGGAAAGCTCCGTTTTCGTTTTAATAAAGCTTCTGATTATATTTCATAATTTCATAATTAGCGCTTTATTGTATTTTGTATTAACACGTTTTGGGTAACATTTTCAAGATATTTGGAAGAGCATCGTCAGATTTAATTATTTAGATTCAGATAAAATTTAAATTACGTAATTTAATGAGAATTTTAAGGGAAAGGAATATTAAGAATGATATTTTAAACATAACAACTTCTTCTTACTCCCAAATTGAAACTATATTATAAATAAAGCAAAACGCTTCTTTAGTTTCTTTGGCTCAAGCTTTTTAGATTCTAATATGATTTAATAAAATGCAATAATCGCATGAAATTCAAGCTTGTGTCTCATAAACGCCTAGACTGTTTAATCGATTTGAAAATAATTTGTTGTAGAAAACAGATTTTTTTTGTCTCGGAACAGGCTTACATCTGACTACAGCCTACCTGAAGGCTATAAACTGGTATTATCTCCTATATCTATATACATCTATACATCAATAAAGCCGCCCAATGAACATTAAAAACATATCTTATCTTACTAGATAAAGTCATAATTTAATTCTATACCTGCATACATTCATAATTTCAACTATAATTTACTGACTTCTCTAAGTTACTCTAATTCAAGTGCCTCAATAGTTAAGCCGTAAGCTTTGTCTCTATGGAAAAGTCATTAATTATGAAAAGCTTCGGTTGGAGCAAGGATATCGTCTCGAGGCGAAGTTGTGGACAATCTAAGTAACCACTCGCCAGGTAGGTGATGAATTTATAATTAAACTGGTATGGTAGGCTATTTTAGAAGGATATCTTAATTTATAATTATACTAGTGGACGCGAACGGCTTCGCTTGAATTATTTCGGGATAAAAAGTAACCTATGACATTCCTAGCACATCATACTAGCTACATACCAAAATTCATGATGATCTGTTTAGCCGTTTATGCAGTATGAGCGTTTAAATAAACAGACAAACAGAGGCTCATTAAACAGTCAAAACCGCTAAAACTTGTTTTATTAACGATTTAAAGTACCTATACCCAAACATATTTTTTTCTAATATCTTCTGTGTTAAGATTTTTTACCATCTACAGCTTTATTATATGTATAGTTACAAAAAATAAGGGTGTTGTACGTTTAATGTTTGTCTGTTAATTGATCCCTACGTTGTAGATTTAATTCATGCGTACATGGCTATGTACTCATAATCCTCAATTAACTACTTTGCTTTTTATCCTGATAATGCGTGCGAAGCCGCCGGCGTCCACTAGTTAGTTAATAAATATACATATCAACGTAGAAAGCCAATCCCCCGTGTGACAGTTAAGTCTTCCGTATGTTAGACGTCTCAGTTACAACTTTATTCATTTGTGTTGATTCCAGGGTTACCACTTGCTATTTGCTTTTTAAAACTATCATAGTATTCAGCTGTTAAATTTACTTATATTATAGTTGTAAGGTGTATTAATTAATGCTTATACCTATGTGTGTATGGTATGTGATATTGTCAGTTAAGAAAAAAAATTAAGATTTGATATTTATTTGTGCTACGTGGCAAATTTTGTAATGTTCATTTGTATGTGTGTTCGTTCATATTTCTTGCTACATATCAAAAATAACGATATTTTTGTTCAGCCGTTTTTATATTATGAGCGTTTAAATAAACAGACAAACGGATAAACAGACAAACAGACAAAAGTTCTACAAATTGTTGGAATACGAGTATGTTCTGTCTGTATGTGTATGAGTGTGAGTATATTTTAAGTACGTCCATTTTTTTAAATACCTTCAATGTTCAGACTTTTGAACGTCTTCAGTTTTATTATAATGTTTAGATTATAATAGTAACATCCCTGGCTTACGTGACTCATTTGTCAATGGCCCAAAAGCCTACTTTGTCACCTGACGTCGGTTAGAGGTGACGTTAGATCAGAAAGTAGGTTAGGTCACTAATGGGGTAGAAAAGGGATTGGCTTAGCGATAGAACTGAGGTCAGCCTTGAGCAGATGTAGCAAATGCAACAAAGATTAAATTGAAAATATATCTTTTGAAATCTGTCAAAGGAAAGATGATTGGTGGTATATTTAGGCTTTAGAGAGTGCGTTAAAATTATATTTCATCAATGTCTTACCTAATAGTATATTGTATTTCATTAAATTTGCCCGATCTTAATCGTGGTTAATAAGATAAGTTACATTGCTGCACATTTAATAACTTCTTCTTCTTCTTATCGAATAAGAGTGGCCAACTCTGGTGTCGAGAGTTTATCAAGCCACCCTGACATGGTTTCACGACTGCCGTACTAGACAAATAGTCGGGACATTTAAACGTGTCATCCGACCCTAGTTTAAATTCATTAGTATTTATTGAAAACCTGTTATTCATTGATCCTGCTATAAAATTATTCAATTTTCAACAGAGCCTCCTCTTTTATTCATGAGGTTAATTGAAAGAAGACGAATTTAATTACCGAAGTGCTTTTATTAATTAACGGGCTCTGTTAATTGTTTACGTTGAATTTAATAGCTTTGCAAAGAAATACTTCAGGAACGCGTTTTTTCAAAGAATGTTCAGGAGGTTTTATAACAGACTTCCTAAAAAGTTGATTTTGAGCATTTTTGTATATATCCATAGAGTAATATAATATGTATATATCTCAAAATGAATATAAAACTCAAAGGGGACTCACTGACATAGTAATCTATCAACGCACAACCCAATCCACTGGACGGATCGGGCTGAAATTTGGCATGCAGGTAGATGTTATGATGTAGGCATCCGCCGATAAAAGAGTTTTTTAAAAGGGGTGAATAGAGTGTGCAAGTTTTACTTCTTAATGCGAGTGAAGCCACGATCACTCACTAGTACATATTAATTGTATACAATGTCTACATAAAGTGTAGAACATATGGCGACTCAAACTCTTTTTCTTGGTGATTACTCTGTTATGATCACGTAAATAAGAGTACTTACTGTGAAGACACCGACATGTTTGAGGACCACAATATCCGAGGACATGTGTCTTCCGTGGAAGGACCTGGGCGCCCACCACGATGTATCCGCCCAAGAGAACTCCCCTAACGAAATTCTGCGGGGGAGTCAAGTTTAATACAACTTGTATTAGCAAGTAAGTAATATATTTTTATATATTTTTTAATAATAAATACAGGTAAATCTATTCTTATGTAGGTTATAAGTTATTTGAACCCACGTCCTCGTTTGATCCCGACGAACGTGACTGACCCAAACACAATTTATCGAGCAAGTTTCGCTGCGTCTTCTTTTAGTGCGGAAATTTACATCGTATCGGACGTATAAATTAGGGAATGTATAGATGTAGGGAATATATATAAAAAAAAGTTTTGAAGTAGAGGAAGGTATTTCGTTTCTGAAAGAAATAAATGTAAAAAGACTGGGTGTTTCGCGGTTTTTACACCAAGATACAAAGTAGTCTATGTGCTATTGTAGGGTTAAACCTATTTGAATACCAATTTAAAACGAAAACGTTTCAGCTATTTCAAATACTCATACAAAATCTTTTGGTTTACTATAAGTAGTGGTGGCTGTAGTAATTAAAGACTAGCAAATTTGTGCTTAGGGTATTAAAAATCCTCAAAAAAATACTAAATAATTTAAGCTACGCAATATCATTGAAGCTAAGAGTAATTTTTGAGATTTCACACAAATATTTAACACGTAATCAGCAATCGATACGATCTAAAATCGCAAAATAACTCTCCCTAATTTGTTTAATCAACCTTTTTCAATACCGTACCGCTAAACTATATTCCATACCATCTAATAAAAAAAAAACATACAAATGCAAGCATGCATATCTCCAAACCGACGTGTCACGAACTTGTCAGACCCAGTCATCCAACATTGCATAGACATTCAATGGAAACTATGCACATAAACAATGGGAGTACAGTCGGTACTGTTCGATGCTTCATGGGACATAGTGGACAGGTCTAAGGGTACGGAGCGCTAACATCATCTTAGGTAACTTATATAAGACTGCCAGTCTTCTTCTTATCGAATGAGAGTGGCTAGCTCTGGTGTCGAGAGTTTATCTTCTTCTGCAAATATTTAATATTCCTTAAACTTCTTACACATTATTTTGTCAGTTTCATTGTATTATACGTTTTATTACGCCTATTATTAGTAAGGCGATCATAAGATATTGATATTGAATCAGACGTTACTTTGGGGAAATCCCTTGCAGATATAGTTCTGTGTTCAAATGTGTTTCCTGACAAACAAGGTATTTAGTTTACACAATGACTTGCTTAATTCAGTATCCATCTTGTCTATGTAGACTTCATCATCATCTTCATCATCAACCTAATGGGACCCAGTGCAGGGCATAGGCCTCCGCCCTCTTACGCCAATACTCCCTGTCTTGCCCAGATGTTTCCTTCTAACTTTCTAATATCATCCAGCCACCGTTGCACCGGTCTTCCTACACTTCGCTTACCTAGCCGTGTAGACTTATAAA
The DNA here is from genome assembly GCA_927399415.1 of Macaria notata. Taxonomy (NCBI): domain Eukaryota; kingdom Metazoa; phylum Arthropoda; class Insecta; order Lepidoptera; family Geometridae; genus Macaria; species Macaria notata. The sequence continues at coordinate 651,211 of OV656751.1, forward strand.
TTATTAATATTTTTGATAATCTACGAGTAAATCATTATAAAAAAAATGTCGAGTACTATGTCGATGTGTTGAACAAGGGTCGAACGCTAGCTATCTACGGTATGTCGGGTTTGCTGCGAAATAATTCCGGTTATTTTTCAGCTAGAAAAAGTTTTGGTTTTGCATGAAAAAAATACGAAGAGAAAAGCTTAGCCGACTCAGGTATGGGTTTGTGATCTGATAGATAGTCTGGCATAGACTTAAATAATAATCTAAAGAAGTAAGAAAGTGCTTGTTTATTTTAACAACTAAATAGGCTTACGTTTGACTACAGCCTGCCTGATGTTAAGCACCACTATAGTCGAAGATGCACGCTTGCCTAGAAGAAACTTATTTACTCTAGATTTGAAGATCCCTGGGCTATTATTAATTGTTTTAACTCTGACGCCATCCTCCTCCTCCTCGCGTCGTTTTCCTCATTGCTGAGGGTCGTGACCCCCGCCACGGATCATCTTCTCCCGCACGATCTTGCGCCATCAACTCCGGTCTTTTGCCGTGGGTGGTGCGAATCTGGTCAGTCCAACGCATTGGGCTGCGTCCCCGCGGTCTTTTACCCTCAATATTTCCTGTGATAACCAGCTTTTCAAGATTGCTCCCTTCTTTGCGGGCTATATGACCGAAATACTCAAGGACTCTTTGTAGCCAGATGGACGCCATACGACTAAATAAATAAATAATGACGATAGAAATTTCAGAAACACTTTCTCATGTCTGTATTCTACAAAGAAGACAAAAACCACATGAAAATTAAATAATATTCAATTTAATTTCAAAACCTTAAACTAATAAGTACATTACATATTTATTTACAGAATTAAAACGAGAAAATTCCTATAAATTTAATGAATATTTACATCATATTATGAGTATTCTTAGATATTAAAATTACTGTATTCTTACGCAAACATCGCAGTAGTTTTTACAAAGGTAAAACAAACATTATTAATGTGTGAAAATAATACAATTTTCCATCAAACAAGTTAATTATATCAATCTAAAACTGTAAAAAAGACAATTTGTGAGTATATTTGTAACTGCTAAAACTGCATCACATTCGTTGCAAATCTGAATTATGTTCGAATACCATCTCGCTACACAAATCTTTTTTGTTAATCTGTTTTTGGTTTAATTCTTCCAACCTCTAACTTTTTAGTTTGCCCCTAACTACGCGAAAGAGTTCAGTTGTGTAATCCAACACAACTGAATTTCTTTTCGAATTTCATTTCTATAAAATATTACCATGTTAAAATCTTCCTGTGCATTTTATTCCACTCTCGTTATATTGCCACTGTGACATCAAACTGCGTGACATATGTATAAATTTATTTATACGTATTATAAAGCTGAAGAGGGTCGAAAGTCAGAACATATTGAAGATATTGAAAAAAAATGTCTGGGTATACTTTAAATCGATAACAGAACAAGTTTCAGCAGTTATTATAGTTTTTGTCTCTTTATATGTGTCTCTGTTTATTGAAACGCTCATCACGTAAAATGACTGAACGTAGCATAATGATTTTTGGTATGTAGGTAGTATGAAGTCTTAGAAGTGTCATAGGCTTAGCTAAGCTACTTTTATCCTGAAATAATGCAAGCGAAGCCGCGGGCGTCTATTAGTTTTCAAATAAAAATATTTTCAGCCACATTTTTACTACAGACAAAGTAGTTATCAGGTAAGGTGTCACAACACGAGACATGTGTTTTAAAATTCAGAGCTGAAATTTCACGTAATACCTAAATATTTGAGCTGTCCCTTCTGGAAGCTTGAATGAGTAATCGCACACCAGACTTGAGACATAGTAATAGCATTATTAATTAGCTTACGACTCTGTAACTGTCATTAATAGTTATTTGTTATACAAGAGTGCAACACGTAACTTTTCATTCCACCTCAGCGAGGAAATGACTAAATGCAAAACGCGTGATTGTTGAGGGAGAAAGCTCATTTGCGCATTATTAACAGTTTCAGTCAATTCTGTTGGCGTCAAACAAACTTCCTCGTCGCTAGAATCACTCATTTTAGTTTTTTCACTGGTTTTCAAGTTTCTTGTTTTTAATATAAGGTTTAACAATGACGTGAAAATATGCCGCGTAAAGAACCGCGTACAAAGCAAATTGAAAAAAAGAACACCAAGAAGGTTCCGAGTCTGAGTTTTAAACAAATTTAAAAAAAGTTGTATGATATATTCCGCACCATAGAGGTAGCAGTAAATAGGTTTAATGACTTTTTAATTCAAAAACTGGTAACACACGATGTTCTAAATTCAATTTACTTTATCCTCTAGAGAATAAAAACGGCTCTTGCACTCAGATATTGAAGAGTAAAAATACTCTTTCCGAGATGGTGGGATGAAAAACATATTTTTACATTATATTTTGTTAAATCAATATCACTACGTAGTATAAAGTAAAGTCGCTTACCACGTCTGTTCCTATGTCTGTTTGTAATATGTATGTGTGTTTGCTTCGATCATTAAAACTACACAATGGATTTTGATGCCGTTTTTTTAATTAGATAGAGTGGTTCAAGAGGAAGGGCTATGTGTATAATAACGCGTGCAAAAACGCGGACAAAAGCTAGTAAACGGATAATAAAAAAATATGATTTGAGTCGTATGCCTTTTCTGGCTCAACGCATTAGCATTGCCATCCAGCGTGGTAATGCGGCCAGTATGCTAGGCGTGCTACCCTCTGGTAGTGAGCTGGAGCACTTACAACAATCTTTAAGGCTTTTCTAAAAAAAACCAGGTGCTTTCTGTTTATAGCAGTTAGAAGTAGTACTTTAGTTTTTACTTAAAAAACGATATTTGAACTGTCATTTGGATAAAAGGTCAATTAGGTAAAAAACTATTTACCTACCTATTTGAACTAAATATGATTATGTTATTGTATCGAATTGAAAAATCCTCATTTTAGAAGGTTTATGGTCACTATTATTCTCTTTATTTGGGGAAAAATGAAAAAAAAAATACTGCAATATAATTTCCTGCCACTTTCCGCTCGGTAAAATATCTAAATCCATTGATAAAAACTGTAAAACTAACGTGCCGTAACAAAGTTGTTAAGAAGACATATTAAACGGTATTAATTATTATCAAGACCTAATCAGTTTTTGTGACTTTTCATAGTGATTTTGATTTATCTTTTAATTCTTTAATACCATTTTGTGATACACTCACATATATCTTACAAGGTTATTTGGTTTAAATTGAGTATTCGATTAACGATAGAAATATTTTTTTTGTTATTGTTTTTTGTCTACTGCACTGATTTTTGATTTTACTGAAGCACTCAAACGTTTTATTCATTCATTCTTGTGTTATGACTACCAAAAATATATATTTTGCGTAAATTTGTTCAACCATGCCATGTATTCACTTTTTTTTACGTGGTATAGGCTTATGTTTGACTTCAGCCTGCCTGATGTTAAGCGTTGCTGCAGCCTCGGATGTAACACGCTTACCTAATAATACCTAATAACTCTAGATTTGGAGACCCCTGGATTATAGCTTGCAGGAAGCAGCTTCTGGTAACAGCGATATTTTGTAAAACTAACACCAAAAAATCGGTAAATAAGAAAGATTTAAAATCAATTATTTGGAGACTAGTGGTTCGCAGCTTCGCTAGCATTAAGAAGTAAAACTTGCATCCCCTATTTCGCCCCTTTAAAAGTGGCATTTCCAAAAATCCTTACTAAGTGGATGCATACGTCATAACATCTACCTTCATTCCAAATTTCAGCCCAATCCGTCCAGTGGTTTGGCTGCGCGTTGATAGATCACTATATCAGTCAGTCAGTCAGTCAGTCAGACCTTTGAGTTTTATACTATACTTAGATACTTGTGTAGTACGATATGAGAGTACCTTTCAACAATATAACAAGGTGAAGACGTTCGTTATAACAAACTCGAGATAAAGAGGGTCGTTACAACTCAGGTCGAGTTGTACTCGTAATACAGGGTGACTGCTTCAAAAGCGGGTAAATTTGTATGAAACGATATTTGATTATTAATTTTATTTTTTATTCCAATTCTTAGTGAAAAGTTACTAATTTTTTATCTCTTTAATGTGTTATACATATTTATGTGATATGAATAAATATTGTATAAATTTATTCATATTATTATGTACTAAGTAACAAAACACACTTGATAGTACAATAGTGAGTACATAGGAAAAAACCAAGGTGAAGCCACGGGAATTCACTAGCTGCTCACATACATATATATCTATGTATATAGGTATATATGTAATTTCGCGGAAAACTACTATTTACTAATTTCTTTCTTCTAAAACAGTTTTTTAATTGTTTTTTCAATATATAATATATAATATATATTATTATTATCTTCTATCTATATAATTATAATACCTATATATATTAATATATATCGCAGAAATCCACTAGTCACACTCGTAACATATGCTTTAAACTTTTTTTAATTATTTTTAATGTATTTTGATAGGTACTGTCACTTTTTGTTTTGACTTATTTTTTTTATACTGCCAGTCACCTTGTACATGTGAGTAACAATAGATCCACCGTTACATCGTGGCTCGAAGTCCCCATTAAAAAGTTAACGATCATTCTCACATTTAAAAGAACTGAACCAGAATACACTATGTATTAAAGATGTATTCTTGAAAACGCTCAGGGTTAACTATTAGTCCAGAACTTTGAAAATATGCAGTCCGTTTATGCTGTTCGAAATTTGTCTGTCTGCTGTCATAATAATCAAACTGTCAAAATGTAACCAATGATAAATGAATGTTCCAATCTGAAGTTCACATTTGATTGTTTGTAAATGATGTTTGAACAATAAGAACCGACTTAATCTTTTCTGTTGTTTTTTATTCACGCACTCGTCTCGAAAGAAACCGATTTGCTGTTGACGTAATAGAGACTTTTTCTAAAATTAAACATCGTTTGATTCGTCAAATGTATTTGTTACTATTGGACGCCTGCGGCTTCGCTTGAATTTTTTTATATCTTCAATAAACATAATTTGGACCCTCTTTAGCTTTATTATATGCTTAGATTATTATGAAATCTTCATATTGCCTATACGCTTTATCAAAATATATAGTAATATGAACATATGTATGTATGTTTGTATTTACAAAGGCATCCAATATGCGGCGAGACGATTGGCGGCATATTTACACACATCTCAAACGTACCGACTGTACACATACTAGCGGCGCTCCGCTGCGTTACTTGTGTTAGAAGAGTTGTAGCTTTTGTATTGAATGAATTCTAAGCTACAACCACATTTATTGAATTGAAGGTGTACCTTTAGTAAAATTCAATCATGAAAAACTAAAAAGTCCCTGTCAAAGCCACATAATTGTCATTTGTTTTTGTTTTGACTTGCATCGGAATTTGAAAATGTTTTTACATGGTGAAATGTAGTTTTGCAATTTATATACGCTATTTTGGTCATGAAAGTAAATGAGGTATGAACTCTTATGAATTACGCTATAAAAATTGCTTGCTATGTGGCGTAGAATATGGCGGACAGCAGCAACAATGCCATCTTTTGTACCACTATCACCTACCTATGTTCTTGCAGATTAATGATTTGATTTTGTCTGTGACATTTATTTTATTACAATTGCTTTTACCGTTTAGGGTTATTGTAACGATTCAATGCAGATTAGGAAATGTGAAGACAGACCAAAAATACGCACAAATACTCGTATTGTATGATTTGATGATGAGCAGTACGTTCGTATTATATCAATTTTAATTTATACACATTTACCTACAAATAAACTTTCCTAAATCTGGAAAAACCATACATACTTCTCACAAACTTTCTTTTTCTAAACTTTATTATTAGTTAACTAAAACAAAAAACATGTTTATTGAGCTTTAAGCTTTACTTTAATTGTATCCATTTTTGTCATCACATTTTATCAGTTTTGGTTTACCTAAGTAATTGTTTAATCTATTGTTTATGTTATGGTCTTAATTATTTCGGCTAAGTCACCACAAAGAAACACGCATACTCACAAACTTTATAATCGTATGTTTTTTTAGCAAATCGTATTTTATTAATTTTGACTAAGCTTATCATGTTTTTTTTCTAGGATTTTTTGACCATCATATTTTATCAGTTTTGCTTCAACTAAGCTCCGGTTCAGAGTACCTTTTGCCTGTAACCTATCTATTGTGTTTCGATCCTAGCATTCCCGCTGGCAATCTTCAAAAGCCTCACAGCTGGCGCCTCGAAGGCGATGCAAATGGCGAACGAAGAAACAAACATAGTACACTCACAAAGTCACTATACAAACGAATTTGTCGAAACTTGTTATGTATAGTTTTTTTTTGTTTGTTCCTCTTTTGACGTTAACGCAAAACCGATTCAAAAGAAGAGTCAACACAAAGCGATACAAAAAGAACTAACAATGTTTTAGCTAATTTTGATCGTCATATATTCTCAGTTTTGAAGTTTGATTCGGGCTTTAATCAGTTTCCCTCGAATTATTTCCAGTGAAACTATTTTTGATATCATTTTTATCACGTTTGATGTAATTACAGGTCTAAATAAGCAGTAATATAGTTCTAGCTGTAACCTATCTATTGTGTTTTGGTCCTAGTATTCCCGCTGGCGATTTTCAGCAGTCTGACAGCGGGTGCCTCGAATGCGATGGAAATGGCGAACGAAGACAGGAATGCTAACACTGCATAGCCAGCGTAGATCGCGATCTGAAATAGGAAAACAGAGGTCAATAAAATATTAATTAAAATGTACCTAAATATTTTGTAAGAATGTATATGACAAGACATCATAGTGTTGCATAATGCATACAATTATAGTTTTATTTATAATGTATATTATTTCAATAAAAATATCTTTCTATCTTGTTTTGCTTTATTAATTAAGTATATGTATATACCTATAAATAGACATTTTTCTATAGGTACTTAAGGAATTTTGTGACTTTCATCCTACTATATACAAAAGCTTCAAATAAAAGTTTTTCAAATGACAATCTATATTTTAATTACACAGCAGCAAATAAAGCAAAAATAATTGGGAAAAAATGGTTACATTTACTTTACTAGTACAATAGTTTATTTCACTTTCATTCAAATAGTTTTCAAAATGAGAGATAAAGATGAAACGCTGATTAATAACTGTAAGATACAGATTTATTAGTAAGACAATTAATTTCCATTTCATTACAATGGATTCTACACTTCAAACGACTTTGAAATGCAACCAGAAGATTCGCAATAAATCAAACAGCACAGTTGTAAACTAATTTCAGCAGACCGCAGACATTTGCGTTAACTCTAGAGTCAAAGTTTTTACCGCAATCTGTTTAGTTTGCGGTATGGTTTAGAAACATTTCTTTATTTTTCTATTTTTACCCTTTATTTGAGTCGCAAATTATTTATAACTTTAGTGGTGCTGTCTTTTTGTTGTGTAAAATTAAAATAAAATTTAAAATTGACATGTAGTGTAGTTGTACAAATTATTAGTAAATTGTTTATCTTGTAATAAAAAGTAGTATTAGCACAAATAAATGTATAGAAGTAGGTTAATTAATTTACTAGTATTATTACGTTATTCCCAGAATCCTATACTATTACCATAGCGAAAATCAACACAATGATCCGCTGCTCCGTTCGAGTCATATTAGAACAAACAGAAATACCAAATATTGCTTTTAAGATAAAAAAAAAATTGAGGATGAATTTGCTTTTCTTTTGCTTATGTACTTTAAATATTTAGATACTCTTGAAACCAGAGAGTTGGCTACTAATTTATTACTAACTATATAATTATACATACTTATAAAAAAAAACCAAAGACAGGCATACATAAAGTTCGAACAAAATTCCTCACAATAAAACTTTAACACTGGTTTAGCAATACAAAAATGAACTAATAAAATTCTCCGTGTACTGGTACCGGACTTTACAAAGCTCGGCAAAGCTCGCTCGTTGCGGCTTTCATTTCCCTCCGCCGACCTTTTGATTGACGATGGAACTTCACTTCTATTGTTTGCGAAATAAACATGACTATGATTATATAGATGTGTATTGTAACTACACTCTTAAGTAGTTATTTCCTCCCTAGATAATTTTATCTCACTACTTCTCACGTGGTTAATCAATTGCTGTGCTATAAGTTAACTGGTATGTGTTAAGTTTACATTTTATAGCTTAAAAAACATCAACTAACCGAATCTCTATTCCCCTTGAACTATAATTTGTCGGTCTTTAAGTCGAGAGTAAACCGGTTTCTTCTAGGCAAGCGCGCTAGATCGTAGATTACAACGTTGCTTAACATCAGGCAAGTTGTAGTCAAGCGTGAGCCTATCTAATGTTCAAATTCAAATAATTTATTTACATAAACGATTACATGAAACCTTACAATAATACATAGCTGTGCGTAATAATAGGGTTTTAAAGGTTAATTTTTGCTCTTGTGAGCCCTGCACTAAGTATGAAACTTGTATCGCAGGCGCCCACATCTAGCATTACTTGAGAGCATTACTGATGCGGTGTGAGATTAATTTGAATGTAGTTTCATAACTTGTTGACAAAAAAAACTAGCTGAACAGTAGAATTATAGTGAACATGTAAATAAAAGAGTAAGAATAAATTAATGAATTGTAATTATGTAGTATTCAAAAAGATAATTTAAATTTAAATGTTTAAAAAAAGTCTTTGCTTTAATGACCATCGAGCAATTATTTATATTGTATGACCGTCGAGCAATTACAAATTGTGTTGTATTGGTAAAAGTAATGGATATTTTTGTGGTGCTTTTCTCAAAATGGCAATAATATATTCCTCAAATGAAACATCAGTCACATCCAGATATTAATGATCATGAATCTCAGGCACAGTTCGAACCTGTATGGTTGTGAGTTCATTCCGTTTGGAGTTCTAATTTCATACGTTCAGCTCCAAAGAACTAGAAATACAGTACGAATAGAACTAGCAAAGTTTCTATTGAATTGACACGCGTATCAAACTGTTAGATTTTGTAAGGTTGACAGTCAGATGTGATTTTCAATTTCAGTAGAAGATCTGTTTATCCGGAAGTGCAAGCAGTCCAGTTTATACGCTCTCTCCGTTCTGTAAAACCGCGACCAGTTTTATTGTCCATTCAAATCAAATTATAAGCGCTGTCATTGGCGGATGATTCTAATTTTCAGCCAATTACAACTATTTAGTTTTCCAGATCAAGGCATCTTGGAGGCTATGATGAAGAAAACAGAGTCCGTTATGGCGGATTAAAGCGCATATACCTAAATACAATTGTAGACAATTAAAGTTTTCGTCGTTTTAGAAGCCGGGGAAACGTCGACGTTTATTTTTTGGTCTTTGGCTGAAGGCATCTATTGTGATAACTGTATGCTTATTGCTATTTCATATTTGTCCATCATTTAAAAAAGTTCTTAAGGAAGGGCATTTAAAATATAAAATCAGAGTAAGTTCCTTTTCTTTAAAGGTATATTGCTCCTTGGAACACATTGTCACTTGTGTGAATGTGGCTTCTGGTTCTATTTTCGCCACAACAGCGCTGGTTGCTTCCACACAACCAGCATTATGCTGAGTTGGGGCTGTGTTGTGGCAGATTTTATGTTTGTTTGTTTATTATGTTCTTACTCGTATTTGTTTTTCTGTTAAATCTGCAAATAAATAAATGTTTTCTTTCTTTCTTTAAATTGACGTCATAAATGACACGCTCCATCTACATTGCTTGTTCTTTGTTCAGTCACTGAAGTTTAGCTCAGCAAAGTTCATTTGTGTAGTTCACTGGAGTTAGCCTATTGTTTTCATTTAGAATTCACTCACAATGGGAAAAGTGGAGCAAATAGGCGTCACTTGACTTTATATGCAATTTAACGTATATTGCATATAAAGTCAAGTGACGCCTATTGAGAAAGACTAGGTATTGTTAGCAATATATGAAAAAAGGGTGTTACATACTATATGTACCTATATATATGAAATGTCAGTATGTTTTACGAAATTACATAAATTTCAGCTTATAGGGATTATTACAATTGCCAAAGCTCAGCTGAGCAAGTCTGTCCTGTCATCACTGTTAGTCTTTGGATGGGTGACCAAACAGTGGTATGCAACAAAGGCCCTTTTGTGGTGGTTTTAAAATCTAGACAAATGAGTTGGCAACTGATATAAATGTACTTATACTTTAAACTCTCGTGTGACCAAAATGCTGGCCTTTTTCTGGCTCAATGTATAAGCATTGCCATCCAGCGTGGTAATGCGGCCAGTATGCTGGGCACGCTGCCCTCTGATAGTGGGCTGGAACACTTAAATTATCTTTAGGCTTTTCTAAAGATTTCCTAAGTGCCCCTTTTTTGTAGTAGTTAGTAGTAGTAGTATGTTTAGATTTTTTCCCTTGTTTTTATATTTTATTATTGTAAATAAAGATTATTTATTAACTCTTTGGTCAAATATTATAAATATACTTAAACATGATGTTTAGCTAAATTGCACCAACGACTCGCTCAGTTCCTTCGTTCAAAAAATCATCTCTTTCAATAAAGGCTGTATTTATCACCCTCGATTGCTCCCTCGTTATGTCCATTCTGCAGATAAAACACCCCTATTTGTAGGTACAGCCTGAGGGAGATATGGGGCAACACTGATATTGTAAAAGCAAATGTTTGGGATTATGTAAATCATGTCATGTGCCTAATGGTGTGTTTCGGTAGCCTGGTTTGAGAATCAGTTTCATTTTAGTACAGGCATGTGCCTTTAGGTTAACACATGAATAATGAAGTCGAGTGCTTCCCAGCCACCTCATGAGCTTCTGATATGGCTTAACATCTACATATCATATTATGAAAAACATAGTTTACAGTCTAACATAACAAAATCAAAACCAATGATAAAGTTCAAAAATATAGACATAATAATGGATGTGTCTATTATGTTCATTCATACATATGTGAATATAAATGATTGAAAACTAAGTTAAGGTGACATCACGAGGCGTCACTAGTCTATCATACATTGTATATTTTATTATTTAAAAGGTCCCTATTTTGTTCAGTACTCGTGTTACTACATATGTACCTAGATCCCACTCGATCAACCTACTTTTTATGTCTAGAGGCAAAAATGGTATTGTAAGTTTTTAAATCATAGAAGCGATTTTTGTTTGCTGTCCCATCAGTTCCGGAATAAAGAAAAAGAAGGTATTGGTATTTATTTAGAGTACCTAATGTATTATATAAGTACCCTCATCAGGAACAAGCGCAGATTAAATTTTATTAATATATCAAATCAGAAAACTGGACTACAATAAATAAATAAGTATTTCAGGACTTATCACACAGCGCCATCTAGCCCCAATACAACACTGATATTATCTATACGAAATTGTATACTAACAAGTTCAATATTAATATATGAATGTATGTTAAGAAAAATCTTAGTAGTCTTATAAACATGAATAAATTAGCTCGTGTTGCAATTTTTAAATTTCGAATTTAACCTATTTATCTAGGTCATAGCTTTCAGGTAATATGTCTGTCCTGGCAATAAGAATTTATAGGAGCAAGAGAACATATTCGAGAGAGTAATATAAGATATGTACTTTTACCTAGCACTCCACTTTAGGTACAGGCTGTAGACAGTTTGTAAATTCATATTGAAGAAATATATTTTTATTTTTACATGAGGCTTATTTGCGTGACTACAACTTCCCTGATGTTAAGCAACGTTGTAATCTACGATCTTGCGCGGTTACCTATAAGAAACCAGTTTACTCTCGACTGACTGAAGACCGAAAAATTATTTATAGTAATCATAAAGAGTGTCTTTAATTTATATCAAGATTTTTAATTTAATTAATAAATTATCATGCATAACCACTGACCTCTATTTCTACTGTCAGTGTGTACACATCTTTCGCGAATAATTAACAATGAAATTATTTATCTTTGGGTGTTTTTAAGGAACAGTCTTAAATTTTATAAAAATAAAAGCCAATAAATTTTAAAACACTGCCCCGCATTTCTAAATAGAGTTTCATTTCCATATCTTTGCATATCATATTTATGAGCTGACTAAACGAGACTTAATTTTGAATAAATAAAACATATTTTTATACCGAAATTACACATACAACCTTTTATTTACGCAAACATAAATCACTCTTTAACTCATACAATAATTTATACAGGCATACATGATTCCCTATATTTACCCCAGCCTGTACAAATTACAAAAGCCACAACTATTATGTGCGATGAATCCTCGCTGCCTTATGGTTTATAAGGAAGTTAATCTGCCAGCAAACCTCGTTTAATGTCTGCTGCTAAATTAAACTACGTAGAGATATTTACTCGTATGAGTTAAGAGTGATTTAATGTTTTGTGTAAGGTAAATCCAAATGAAGATTGGCTGGAAGATAAAAAAAATATATATAATAAAAAAATAAAAATAAATAAAATATATAAATAAATATAATGTAAATATTCCGTGACATTGCACGCAAATTAAATTTAATTATTATATATACCAAAATATGAGCGTTTTAATAAAATAAATAAACAGATAAAATTCTAAAAAACGCTGAAACGTGTTTGTTATCCATTTAAAGTTTACCCAAATATATTTTTTTCCTTATATCGTCTATGTACATATAATTGACCCTCTTCAGCTGTATTATATATATAGATAGATAGGCTACTTTAAACGCGAACATCAAAAGTTTCACAAAGTCCTTGTGCCCACTTCAATCAAACTTTGTGCCATTTGAATGTTTTACATAAAAGGAGATTGCCTTTTTTGTGCCTCTTCAAAGATGGGCCATTGTATAAGTTGTCTAAATACTCGCAGGTAGGTAAGGGAAAAGTAATCTTCTTCTTATCGTATGTATATTAGTCAACTCTGGTGGGGAGCAGTTACAAAATGCCCTTAGGGTCTCTGACATACATAGTTAGTATAGTTAGTTGTAGTTTGACAATTGTGGTACTATGACAAACAACCTGGACAAAATAACATTATTATAACATAGCCTCACAGCGAAAACACCTTAAAAAGTGTGCCAACAATAAAAACTTGTTGGCATAAAATACAAGCCAATAAATATACATAAGTAGTAGTCGTGTAAGAAAAGCAATCTCTTGTGTTGAGAGTTCTTAAATCACTCCAGGGGCTTTGATGAAGTATAATTGCTATTGTATAACTTAACTTAACTTAATAACTTCATATATTTTGATTGTTAATAAGCACTTCAAATAAAATTCTAAGTTTTAATGCCATATCTCGATAGTTTTATTAACTTTGGTAATCGCGCAAAACTATCTTACCAAGCTGACCTGCGGGCGCTGTGAAGTTTACTAATCTGACACAGACAAACGACACCGCAGCTCCTAGCCAGCCGCCTCTAGTATGCAAATGATCGCTAAACCCTCTAAAACTGGCGTAAAGCTTTTAAATAAATTAGCGCTTTAGTGTTCGAGTAGATACGAAAACGTACTGACGAAATACTGTAATAGGAACCTTGTCTTGCCTTCTTTTTAACTCAAATTATATAATATGAATTATGGACAGTTCGGAATATGGATTATAAATTAAACTCTAGAGTCTAGATTTTTCAAACTAGCTAAGAGCCTCCGAAATGTCTACAAACAGCCGTGACCCAAAATTCAGGCATTTCCGACTCTTGGAAACACCCAAACAAAACTATATTATAAAAACTGAAACCAATTTCAAATCTCACTAAAGTTTTAAATTTAGTACTCAGTAGTTAAATCTCACTTTGCTCATACATAGACTTTTACACGGATTAAACTAAAAAACTAATAAAACGCGAAATAAAAGAGCTGAAAGTAGCAATGGCCACTGGGTAGAGGAGATTAAGTCAAAGTTGTTTAATGTAAAAACGGACGAGAGTCTGCCCGGATAGAGTACGGCTGACTAAACTAACCGGGCTTATTTAAAAGTTGGTGGAAACCTGCTGGTTTATATAGAGATTTATGTATGTATTGGTATAGTGTTTGGAAATCAAGATAAAATTACTTACACAAATGCAGGTATATGACCAAAATACTATCAACTTTAAATGGCTAGTTGCGCCAGTTAAAGTTAATGGTAGTGGTAGAAGAAAATCTACGTAATCATTTAAAGTTACGAGCAAAATAGTCACATACTTGATTACCAAACAAAATAGTCAATGAGTGAAAAACGGGCAAATGTTTGACTTAGGTATATCCAGAAAATGCGAGCAAGGTAAGCGACATTTTTCTATTCGGAAAAATAAACTAAGATGCCAATGAAGTGACATTTTTGTCTTTAAAGCAAGAGAAGCGAGCAAATACTCAAATACTGCTAGACGCGAGCCAAACGGGTAATTTTTTAATCAATTAAGTCTTCAGGGGTTCTTCGTGAAGAATAAATGTCAGTATGTTTTTATCTGTTAACAGTAGAGTTCTGCATGAGGAAGGGCCCAGCAGGAAGCTGGCGTACATCATGATGGTGATTTAATACTTAACTGACTGATTTTTGGGTGCTTTTCTTATAGGAAACACCCAAAGAAACGCTAGCAAATCAAACAAACACTTAATTAGTATATACCAGATACTAAAAACAGCAAGCAAAGTTAACAAATGCTAAACTTGAACACGCCAGATACTAAAACTGCAAAAGAACGCACAGATACCAAACTAGGTCAGTCAAATACTCACGACAGTGGAGTTCTGCATGTGGAAGGGTCCATCCAGAAGGAAGCTGGTGTACATCATGATGGTGGGGTGCACCAGGTAGGCGCAGTACGTCAGTCTGCTGAGCGGGAGCAGGCCGCGGTATGAGAGCGCGGAGTTGACGAGACCGCCGTAGCCGCTGCAGCAGGAGATCGCCACCCACGCAACTGCTGCGCCCCATGCTGGAAGGAACGAGATTTGGTTAGGTTGATGTGCATAAAGATAACTTTATTTAGCAAAAATTTAGGTACGCATACTACTTTGTTCCGTACACTCCACACTAGGATGTAATTTACCTGTATTGTGGAGTCTAGGCTCTTCCTTAGGTTTAGACATACATTTTAATGGGCTGATAGGTGCCAAGAAAGAGACGCCATTAAATATTTTTGTTTTTTTTTATTATTATTTTTAAATAATATAAAAAAAACTATAATATTAAATATTAAAGTTTAAATTGAAATATTAAATAGGCTTACAAAACCATCTTGTTGTCGTTGGTTTTTGTGAGGCTAACATTAGATTGTAACCTTAGGCGAGCTAGGTATTCGAGAGTATGTAGCATTAAAAAATATCTATAAGTATTGAAGTTTAATAGACCACATATTAAAAAAAATATTTATTTTAATCATTATGAATTCTTAAAAAATAAAATATTAAATGGGTATTATTATCATTTTATCAATGCAAATAAATGAATATTAGTATAGAATTCAGTACAACAATTGCAAAAATAAATCAAGAGTGAGCAGAAAAGTAGCTTGACCAATATATTAGTTTGCATGTTTTAATTGACCTTTATTTTAACTTATAGGGAAGACACCAGCAATCATTTACGTAATTACTTATGCTGTCGAAAATAAGATTGATTGGGTTTGAGAACAAGGGGATACATCTTTCGATGTAAAAACTCACACATAGACGCGACGCGACGGTTGAGATTTAATTAAATAATTGTTAAATCAAACGGAACCATGTGAAAACTTTGTATATAATAACAATACATAAATATTTTACACTTGAAATCTACCATCCGAATTAGATTTTTGCAATCTGTTAAACTAGTAGAAAAATCGATTTCTTATTATAGCCATGATAAACAACAACTTACGCTATATGAATTTGAACTATGCAGGACCGGGATGAAGTAGCGTAAGTACTAAGAGCAAGGTCTATGCTCAGCAGGCTGACGATAGTGATCTTCTTCTTGTTTGTATTAGACTGACCAACTTTGGTATCTAGAGTTTTCAAAGCCCCATGGGCCTGTGACATGGCTTAACGACCGTCAATAATGATGATTAAAAAAAACAAGTCATCACAAGTCTTTATCGGAACCACCCGCATCCTAACAGCTCTCTCGGGCCCTTAGAGACGACACTTCCATTTCTAATCAATAACAAACTCTGCAGGAAGGGATTTTAGGGAGATAACCATACGTCCTCACTGGCCAGGGGTTACGTGTGGTGGAAACTTTATAGTTTTAATATTACATTAAAGTTTTTAGTTAACAAAGTAATGGTTAACACCAGTAACCGTTCATACATATAATTAAGACAGAATCGTGATATATTAAGAAACACTAATCTATAGATATAAAAATATAAGTCTTACTGCAAAATGATCTGCATAATTTAAATCAAAGCGCATTTTAGAAAATGTAATAAAACGTTTGAAAACGATTTAGAAGTTGGCTACTTTACTGCGCTATTGTACAGAAAATTAATTGATTAATATATATTTATTAATACAAGTTAGCAACAAAATAGCAACAAAAAATCTATTAAATCCTCGAAAAAATATTCCATAGTTAAAAAATAACCATTTAATTCACAAAACATACGCAAAAAGGTCATTTTAGCAAAAACCTAACCATATACTTTAAAGGTTTAACAATTAGTAGCCAACGTTCCCCGGCCATAAGGAAAGTGTTCCCGTGATTAATACCCCGGGGAGGACCGCGGGGTAGCACCGACACACATTTCAAGAATGGGACACACTGAAATTGGCACTTTTTGAAGTCGCAAGGGTATTATCACAATAATGTTAGAAAGGCTAGGTTTGCGATCATAAGTTGGTAAAAAAGTAAGTGCTTTAGATAGTGGTCACCTCGCGGCCCCTAAGGGCTTCTGACGTGGTTTAACTGCTGGCACAAAAACCTTTTGCTTGTATGACACTAACTAACTCAGGTGTCGAAAGATTTCCTAATCAGTATTCATAATAAATACGACGTATGTTCTGTAAGGATATGTAACTTTGCTTATATTGTTACAAAAAGTTTAATTTGTAACCTTCAGTATCTTACACTAATTACTATCTCCATGGAAGAAATACTTAATTATATTGCTCCGACAAATTGTTGAGCCGTAATGGATATAAAAAAAACCGGCCAAGTGCGAGTCGGACTCGCGCACCGAGGGTTCCGTACAAACCTGCAAGGTTTACAAAGTTCGTTCATTACGACAATCGAGTCATAACTATGGTATTTTTATTGCAAAATGAAAAAAAAAAATATTTTGTGATGTAACTAAAAATTTATGGTTTTCGTAATTTTTCCTTTATCTATGCTATAAGGCGTTGCTTCGTACCAAATTTCAAGATTCTGAGTTCACGGGAAGCACCCTTTAGGTTTTGATTCCCTTGCAAGTGTCGAAAATTTGCGGCATAAATGGCTGTATCTTTTGATTGCGTTGGCTTAGAAGTTTGATTTTTTCACAGCTTCAAGGGACAGTAGACCTGAGTAATTGATATAAATTTCAGCTTCATACCTCTACGCGTTCCTGAGAAAAAGGGTCTTGACAGACGGACGGACGGACGGACAGACGGACAACAAAGTGATCCTATAAGGGTTCCGTTTTTTCCTTTTGAGGTACGGAACCCTAAAAACCACCCACTTTCACTAATTAATTAACTATTTAATTTATTATTTTTAAGTTTATTATAAGGTTTAGTTTTTAATTCATTAATTCCCTGTGTGTTTTGTAAGTTATTTTAAAAATATATATGTTGTTATAGGTTCATAATATATTGTTATACTAAGTATGTAAATATTAGTTTTTAAGGTTTTATGTAATACCTTCAGTCAATAAATAACTTTCACTTGTATTCGTATATTATTTTGGTACGATTATGAAGGTTCACTGAATTTTCCAAACCGCAAATTTCTGTTATTTCCCAATGTATCCCTTAATAATAAATTGGATCATTTTCCTTTGACCATTGATAACTTCAGTATTTGAAACGCTTTGTTAGTTGAACAGGAAAATTCTTTGTGGCTGGAAGGTTTAAAAATAACAAAGTAATTTGGAGACTTGTTATTCTATACAGAAGGACGTACGGACCCAATTTTATCGGAGTTTTTTATTTTCTATTTCCTTTGGAAATGGTGCTGCATAAAAACAAAGATATTCTTGTTCTTTGTTGTTACGAAATTTAAAGGTGTTTTTGAATTATAGAAATAGGTAATGCTCTTTTGCTCCTGATTTTGGAGTAATTTATTGAGTGTGGTCTCTAGTTTATCCCAAAAATCGACTTATCTTGACAGTCGTATCTTGGATTAGTATGTCAATATTACAAGAAAAGTCTTCCAAAAATTTACATCAAAACAGAACAGGTAATTTTCTCTGGATTTTGTTATCATTCCCAAACTTCGTCTCTAGTTTGTTCCCACCCGGTCTCTAGAAAGACACTTGCCTGTTCAGGTCAGTGTCTTTCTGGGGACAGTTTGCCAGTTTCACTGTAAATGCCTTCCGGAAGAACCAGTTGCCTCTACCTTGCAAGCTCTCACCTGTATGCCCCACGCTGACGTAGAAGGCAGTGGGCCACACCTCGAAGTATCCATCCACCATGCTGAAGATAAGACTGCCCATGGTGGCGAGCGCCAGCGGCCAGCCCAGGATCACCACCCAGTAGGGGAGCTTGGGCTGACACTTGGTCTTGTGGAGGTACCAGCCGACTATGATACCTGGAACAAAACATTTGAAGTCAGTATCTAAAAAATATTTAAAACATAAACGTATATTAGTTATTTATAGAATAAAAATGAAATATAGACTTTGTCAACTTGGACAGTATGAACATGGTATAAAAAAATCGGTGCACAGACCAACCAAGAAACCATGAAATACCTAAAATGTACTAAATTTCTGTCAATATCGGTTGCCAATATATGGAATCAGGTAATAACTTCGTTATCATCAAACCTCCTGGATATAATTGATATTTTATTATTGACACAAAACAAAATTAAAAAGGACATAAAACACACAACAGAGACTTTGACTATTGCCAAAAATGTTACATTGTAATTAAATCGACTTTGCAATCTAATACATCAGAATCATCTAAATTTAGCATAACCATACATCGACATACAAAACGTTGCTCGACGTTACCATCAAATACAAATTACGTGAACTAATAAACACGTTCACTATAGGTTGCTTTACGATCTAATAAAATAGGTAAATGGAGTTTTGCTGAAGAGCTCACTAAGCTACGTGCCTAGTGGCTCTTAACAAACCATTAAAGTTAGAGAATTTGAGAGTAGCAATCTCTAGTGTACTGAGTTTTCGCGATACCTTAGTCACTTCTAATATGGTTTGACGAATGCCATATTACAAAATAACTTTTAATTTTAACTTACACCACAAATATTATTAACGCAAAAGTTTGTGCTTGTGTGATTTTTTGTATGTTTGTGACTTCTTTACGCTTTAATGACCGAAGCAGCTTGGATAAAAAAAATTTAGAGGTAGATTAGACTTCGGATCAACGTATAGGATACCCTTTCTCCAGGGTTAACGCAGGTAAAACCGCGCGCGCAGAGAACTATTATACAAAAGCTTGAAAGCTTTGAAAATATAGAACCGTAAGAAAGTAAGTAAGTTTAAGTTTGTGTGTCTCAATAAATAAAATTCTTTCTTTTCTTTCTCTCGTATAGTATAACTTCTTTATAAAGTAACATACCTACGTAATCATTCCGCCATTCGACTTTTATCACCTTTTTTCACATTCAGTGACCGAAAAGGCCCTTCGAACTGCGAGTAGGTAACTACTGTAGTAGGTCATTGTCGAGTTAAGTTATAAGCGAACAGACTTTTTGCTAATTTCACATAATAGGTTACTTCATGAATAATATCTATCTATACTTATACACTTTAGGGTATTACTACTGGACGCCCGCGGTTTCGCTTGCATTATTTCAGGATAAAAAATAACTTATAACATTTCTAAAACCTCATTCTACCTGCATACCTAAAATCATGTTAATCCGTTCAGCCGTTTTAGCTTTATGAGCGTATAAATAAAAAAAACAAATACAGATAAACATAGAAACAGATAAACATACTACATTTCTAATGATTGTAATAACGTGTTCTGTTATCATTTCGAAGTTTAAGTTTATATATCTTCAATGTTCGTTCAGACATTCGATTCTCTTCAGCTTTATTATATGTATGTATATACGATAAATATACCGGAGTAAGTAAATAACACGTAGCTTACTATTTAAACCACCGCGCATACATAGATGTCTCCACTACCCACTGGCATCGAGGCTCGATAAAACAAGGGGCCATTCTTATGGACGACACGCGTTTTCGATTTCGACGGACAAGGGGTAAGGGCAGAGTACATACACAGATAGTGTTGTAAATAGAGACCTTTGTTTGTGCTTGTGAGCAAACTCTGTGGTAAGTTAGTTTATACATTCCAATTTTGTAGTGAAGCGCCCGTAGGTCAGCTAGCGGAGGCAATCGCATGCGATTATTACCAATGTTAAGCAAAGTTCGACGCGGTCAGTCTTTGGATGGGGGACTGAAAAGTGGCATTCCAGTTTGGGTGCTTCCCGGTTGATCATCTAGTACGGCAGTCGTTAAGCCATGTCAGAGGCCCTTAGGGCGGCTTGATAAACTCTCGACACCAGAGTTGGCCACTCTCAGTCGATAAGAAGAAGATATGATTTTTCATATGATTTTTTTATTTTCGTGCTACATCTTAGACTTCAGTGTTGCTTAACATCAGGCAGGCTGTAGACAAACGTATGCCTATTCTAGGTATTAAAAAAAGTAGTGTAAGAACATTATTTAATTGAAAACTCGAATACGTATTTTTTATGTCCATAGTATTTTATTTGTCTGTGCCTCAATGTGTACTAACCTCGAGTAACGCCAGGGTCGTAAACCTATATCGCATTGTGATGTGTCCCGAATCACTAAAAATATCCTGTTTTGATTCTTTCGGAAAAACCCTATTCTAGGGAAGTGAATAGAAGTTGTAAATAAACGTACAATAGAATGTTTTGTAGCAAGACTTTTCTGGAACAATCGACCTCAATCTTTCAAATTTAGTTGTAGTTTTTCTTATTATTCGTATGACAGTGGCCAACTCTGGTGTTGAGAGTTTATCAAGTTGCCTTAAGGCCTCTGACATGGCTTAACGACTGCCTTACGAGAGAAACAGCCGGGACCTACAATTTAACGTGTCATCCCACCCACTGATGCTATCGTAAAGCATGTAACTCTGTGTCCTGGCACCCTCATTTGAGTGCTAGTTTCATTTCCTTCCCCCCGGACCTCGGTATTGAGTGGACGCCAGTGAAACTTGTTAACTATTTATTTAAAATTAAATATCAAACTTTACTCAAACAAATCGGTGCAAAAAAATAGGACCGCAGAAGCTGTGAAGAGGTTCATCGCGCATCCAAGTAAGCCATTCATACTACTACGAGCCCGCTTGAAACCATCCGCTGTCATCAGTCCCGCCGCCTGCGCCCGCGCAACCGCCCCTGCCGTGGATTCTTACCTGCGCTGCGACCCATTCATTAAACAGCCGGACTCACGTAGGTACCTACTCTGCGTTGATTATGATTGCCTGGTAGCTGGCCCGGTACGCGACTGAGGCTACTGTACCGCATCGAACCGAAGCGCCTGAATAAATTTCAGAGAGAGAACTTGCGTTGGAGATATTTGCTAAGCAGAAAATTGACCGGATATATATCTGTAAGAAAATAGAAATCACTTTGTTGTAATGTCGGTACAACATACGCCTCCGAGAGCAGTAGAATCTCCGGCTGCAGTCGTTTTTCGTACACCGATGCAAGATCCTTCGGATTCATGTAATTCGGAGAATACAGAATATGAGTCCGGAGCAAGCGCCTCTGTTCTTATTCCTAAACAAAAAGAGAAAAAAACGCGTAAGACTGGCGCTGTCAAGCGATCTTTTGCAGAGTCCCATGATGTAAGCAAAGCCGAAGTGCTAGAAATGTTTAATAAAATAAATGAAAGGCAAGAAGTCAAATTTAACGAGTTGCTGGAGTCAAACAGAGACATTAAAACTAGTTTGGACTATGTCACACAGAAGTACGAAGAAATGCACACCAGAGTCATTACTGTTGAAGAAAATAATAAGAAATTATTGATTAGAGTGTTATTTTTGGAGGAACAATTAGAACTTCAAAATAGAAATGCTAGATGCACTAGTATTGAATTGAGAAATGTACCACAATCGGAAAAAGAATCCAAAAATGAGCTAAAAGAAGTCATACAAAAAACCGCTGGTTTCTTAAGTATACCAATTTCTAATGCGGACATCAAGGACGTATACCGTATTAATACGAAAGCTGCGGTCAAGCCAATTATTGCTGACTTCACAACTGTGTCAGCCAGAGATGCTTTTATTGTTTCGTTTAAAAAGTACAACAAAGAGCATCGGGGTGCCCAATTAAATACCAGCAACTTAAAAATACCTGGACCAAGCAAACCCGTTTACATATCTGAGAACTTGACCCAAAAAGATAGACGTCTTAACTATCTAGCTCGAGAGTTTGCGACGTCACATGGTTATAAGTTTTGCTGGATTTCGTACGGGAAGATATATCTGAGAAAATCAGAAGGTGCACCTGCTATCAGAATAACAAATGAAGATGAAATTGAAAAGCTGCGTAGAAAATGACTTTTAAGGTACACGATTGCACTAACCCTTTCTGTTCTAAATTTAATACTAGTTCCTTTAATTATGTATAACCCCTGCCATTGTAAACATTTCATGAAACTTGGAGTTCACGCTATTTTACTATCAATAGTTAATAATAATATAATAATAAATTGTCGATCATGTCATAATTTGCACTGTTATTTAATACAATACTTGTCTAAAATTTATCTAATGATGTTTGTCGTTCGTTCATACAATTTCCATACTACACACTGCACACAACTAACACTAACAACACTACTCACACTATATTCACCTAACAAATACACACTTATACTTATATTTAAAGCTACGTATGTACATTTTTGTTCCTACAAATTTGAGTGCATTGTCTTTATCCCATATTATATCTATACTACTTACAAGAGAGAAACTGGCTCCAACGTTGCACAATTCCTTCTTGCCCTTCTCAAATTTGATTATGGATAAGGTCCCTAACGATATGATAAATGATATTGACAAAACTGGTACTGTTTTATGTCGACATTGTGATGATCCCACAAATTGTGCTCAACTTTTGAATTACAAAGTAAAATACGATAAAAATAAACTAACCATATTATCATTGAACATACGTAGTATACAAAAGAATCTCGATGAATTTCTAGTGTTCCTAAGTACCTTTGACATTCTTGTGGATATTATTGTATTGACAGAATGTTGGACACGGAACTATACTCCACCACCTCTACAAAATTATAATATATTTTATACTAAGATGCATTACAATCAAAACGATGGGGTGGTAGTATATGTTAGAGATCAACTTAATGTTAATGTTTATGAGCCAGATATGGATGAGGGTAATTGTTTAATCCTCGAATTGAATGCTACTCATTCCATTATTTGTTCATATCGTCCATCATGCTTCAAAAACCCTAATAAATATTTGAAATCTCTAGATTGTATTCTATCGAGTCTAAATTTTAAAACAAATATCATTTTAACTGGAGATTTGAATATAAATATCTTACCTGACGCTGACACTAGTTCTAACGCTTGTAACTATCTTAACCTTTTAGCTATGCACTGTCTGGTACAAGCTGTGAACATACCTACAAGGTACAAGACATGTCTTGACCATTTTATGGTAAAATCTACGCATAATTTTCAAACATTAGTTTTCAACAAAATCACAGATCATCAACCCATACTATTGTCTCTTGATACAAAAGATATTATTAGGAATATTCATTCTAAATACAAAACGATCACAAACATAGATGCTGTTAAAGAATCACTTGCCTTGCAAAACTGGGAAGAATATTACAGCATGCAGGATGTAAATGAAGTGGCTAATTTTCTCACGGATGTCATTAAAAAAGCCATCGCTGATAATAGCACCACCAAGAAAATATCCAACAAATTTAAACCAATAAAACCGTGGATAAGTTATGGTCTTATTAAAAGCATACGGAAAAGAAATCACATGCAAAAGCAGTGTAGAGTTTCTCCGAACAATAGTGACTTGATACTCAAGTACAAGAGATACAGAAATCTTTGTAACCATCTTTTAAAAACTGCTAAGCAAAATTACTACAAAAATAAGTTACAACATTCGAAAGGTGACATCAAAACCACATGGAATATTATTAAAGAAATTTCAAATTATTCAACTCATAAAGTACCTTCTGATCAACTATTGGATTTAAAGAGTGATCCTGTGGAATCTTTAAATGAAGTCAACAAGTTTTTCACATCAATCGGTAATGACCTAGCCAGTTCGACGCTCAAGAAACTAAATAAGACTGATATTCAATTAGCGCACAATATATCAAGTTGTTCTTTCGCACCAGTAAGCTCTTTGTCCCTTTTTCTAACAGATGCTAAAGAAGTTGCTTCTATCATAAGTCGTCTTAAAACACAAAGCGCTCCTGGTCACGACAAAATTTCTACAGCTGTTCTGAAAGGTTGCACCACAGTATTATCTGGACCCATTGCACATTTGTGCAACTTGAGTTTCACTACGGGAGTATTTCCTGATGTTTTCAAGCAAGCTATTGTAACACCTATTTTCAAAGCTGGTAACAAAATGCAACCTTCTAATTATAGGCCCATTTCGTTGCTGCCTGTTTTATCTAAAATTATAGAAAAAATAGCGAACCAAAGATTGATGTCCTATCTTGAAAAAAACAGTTTGCTTGCTGTGAACCAGTATGGCTTCCGTAGAGGAAAATCCACAGATGACGCGGTGTTACAGCTAACTACCCTCATTTCATCGTACATGGACAAAAGAAAAAAATGTGTGGGTATTTTTTTAGACCTCCAGAAAGCATTTGATACTGTGGCCATCCCAATTTTATTAGCACGACTAGACAATATAGGGGTACGTGGAATTGCTCACAGTTGGTTTTCTGACTACCTCACAAATCGAAATCAAAAAGTAAAAATAGACAATAAATTTAGTAATAATGCTGCTTGTACATATGGTGTTCCGCAAGGTTCTACACTTGGACCTACTCTATTTTTAGTGTATATTAACGAGCTTTGCACACTTAAATCAATAGATGCTGACATACTGATGTTTTGTGACGACACAGTTCTATTGTACAATGACAGAAGTTGGGAAAAAGTGTATGAAAAAGCAGAGATTGGTCTCTCGAAGGCAATTGCATGGCTTGATAGTAACCTGTTGTCTCTTAATACATCGAAGACAAAATACTTGTCGTTTAGTAAAACTAAAGCCTCAAGACCATCTCCCTCATTGACCATTAAGGCTCACTCTCACCCGTGTAATAAAGGGCCTCCCCCTAGTTCTTGTAACTGCAACACATTGTCTGATGTTGCCACAATTAGATATTTGGGAGTTATAGTAGATAATCATCTAAAATGGGGAGCTCACATACAAACTGTGTCCAAACGCACAAGAAAGCTAATACACGTTTTTAAAACTCTCAAATACGTGGCTGATAGCAAACTCCTTCTACAAACTTATAAAGCTTTAGCAGAGTGTGCTATAAGCTACTGTATAACTTCATGGGGCGGCGCTGGCAAAACCAATATGAAGGTAGTTGAGAGAGCCCAAAGAGCACTGCTTAAAGTAACGTTTAACTTACCTTTTATGTACCCAACTGACAAACTATATAAACTGTGCAATGTACTTACCGTACGTAAACTTTTTATGAGTCAATGTTTGCGTAAATATCATAGAGAAATAGTACCATACCTACCACAGACTAACAAACGTATTGATAGATGCCCAGTCCCAGAATATCATAGTGAAGTTGCTTGGCGACACTACTCTCACCTTGCGCCTATACTATACAATAAACTGAATGAATTCCAAGATACAAAGAAATTAACTGTACATAAGTTGAAAAATATCATGCATAAATGGCTAGCCACGTTAAATTATGATGCAATAGAGAAAATACTGGAAAAACAAATTAAGTAAATAAGACAATTACAACCAACACCTTCAGTCACACTTACAAACACACCAGTATACGCTATCTCAACACACACACACACACCCACACGCACACGCGAACACACATATATGCAAATACACATACACACACACACACACACACACACACCCACACGCACACGCGAACACACATATATGCAAATACACATACACACACACACACACACACAAACATCCAGAACCAATCGCCAATACTCCAAGCATAACATCATTGTAAATATATAAATAGCTGTTCATATTATATTATATAAAATTTAGGATACAAATAGATTAAGTAATATCATATTCTGTATAAACAATAACTAGGCATAGATTATTTTGTAATCACTTAAAAACATATGTACCTACTACATTATTATAAGTTGTTAATATAAATTAAGTTGTAAACAAGAACCCACGGAAGAACCTGCCTCTCTACGACACAGTTTTTTACTAATGTAAGAGGCAGAGCTATTTGTACAGTGTAACATATTGTTTTGTTTTACAATAAATTTATCTTATCTTATCTTATCTTATCTTATTTCAGTACAGATAAACTAAACCTTCAACTGCACGCTCGCTTGTTAGTATGGGGCTAGATGGCGCTGTGTGCAATCACCCAGATTTTTTTTTATTTTTTTTATTTGTGCAGTAGGTATTTGATTCAGGTTAGCTGATTATCAAAAACCAGAATTTAATAAAAAAAATAATTTACTCTGTCCTAGATTACAAATTATGAACCTATGAAATCTTGGTCGCCGTCTATTAAATTTAGGCATTCCCATGAAACAATTGGAAGAATACATTTGATATTGATATTTGAAATGAGGCCTAGTTTTTGATGAATTACTTACTTATATATGTATGTATTGTACATACCTTCTTGGTAACAGCTGTGCTTGTATTATGTATTTCGTTTTGTTATTCAGAAACTTTTGACATGTTTGAGTGAGGAGCCTTTTATGGAAAATACAAGTATAATACTTTTGTACGAGTATAGTACAAAACATATTGTTGTTAATATACATAAGAATATTTGAGTTCATCCATACGGACACAACTATATGGATTATTTTTTTGCACATGTTTTTGGAAGTCTTAATAGATAACATTATCATCGTCATCATCCACAGCCCTTGGGATCCCGCTGCTGGATATAGGCCTCACTTTGTATGTGCCATCTGCGTCGATCTTGTACAGACCTCATCCAGGTTGGACCCTTAATAGATCACAATATTCAAATTTTATCTAATTCTAACAATATCTGTTGGAGCGTCACATCCCGCTACCAACATAAGGGCGGGACAGGTCGACCAACATGAGAGGTTCCCGCCAACGACGACAGGGGGCAGCCCACGCGCCAACAGAACGACAATACCCGTCTATCGCACCGCACGCGCAACCAATGAAAATATACAGTCCACTCGCATCAAGACATACCCAACTGGTTGTTATCTCATCCAACAAG
Source organism: Macaria notata (assembly GCA_927399415.1). Taxonomy (NCBI): domain Eukaryota; kingdom Metazoa; phylum Arthropoda; class Insecta; order Lepidoptera; family Geometridae; genus Macaria; species Macaria notata. The sequence continues at coordinate 678,828 of OV656751.1, forward strand.
CCATCCAAATAGGACCGAGTAAGGTAGCAACAATATCACATAAATAAAAATAATTAATAATCTCCTTTTTGAAGAAGTTATGTAGTTAATTATACACATAATAGTTATTTGTTATACAAGAGTGCAAAGTTGCTTTTTAACCGCGTGCTCAATTTTGACCGATGGCCGAGCAAGCGAGGGAATTAAAAGAGCACGAGGTGAAAAATCTTTGCACTCGAGTGCAACACGTAACTTTTCATTCCACCTCAGCGAGGAAATGACTAAATGCAAAACGCGTGATTGTTGAGGGAGAAAGCTCATGTGCGCATTATTAACAGATTCAGTCAATTCTGTTGGCGTCAAACAAACTTCCTCGTCACTAGAATCACTCATTTTAGTTTTTTCACTGGTTTTCAAGTTTCTTTTTTTTAATATAAGGTTTAACAATGACGTGAAAATATGCCGCGTAAGGAACAGCGTACAAAGCAAACTGAAAAAAAGAACACCAAGAAGGTTCCGAGTCTGAGTTTTTAACAAATTAAAAAAAAAAATGAAAATATGATATATTCGGCACCATTGAGGTAGCAGTAAATAGGTTTAATGATTTTTTAAATTCAAAAACTAGTAACACACGATGTTCTAAATTCAATTTACTTTATCCTCTAGAGAATAAAAACGGCTTTTGCACTCAGATATTGAAGAGCAAAAATACTGTTTCCAAGATGGTGGGATGAAAAAGAATTTTATGATATGTATAACTGTTTGTCATGACTTTTCAAACTGTCTGGAACATGAAAGGCTCCGAGACAAATTATTTTAAAAACTTCTACAACATCGAATAAAAATGAAATTAGTTTTGGAGTAAATAGAAAAAGTTAAATTTCACTAGTTGATTCCCGTGGCGCTAACTGTCTGGCTACGATTTTAGTGGAAGTAAGTATTTTTTGCAAGAATAATATTTGTTAGTTAATATTCCTATATTATTTTTAATGCACTCTTCAAGCTACACACCTATACCTATACATGACTTTTGTTTTTTAATTTGTAATGCTTTCTATTTAAAAAAAAATGATTTATTATACAATTTTAAAGAAGCCGCTTAGTAACTTTTTTATTTTTATTGTATTAGTAAAGTAAATTTATTTATTCTTTTTATTTAGTATTTTTATTCAGTAAAAACACATGTATGTTATTTATTACCTGGTTTAGATTTATCTAGAAATTATAGATGGACTGAGTTGCAAAGTTCGTGTCTGAAAACAGAAGAACATTGTAACCGAGGAGTGTTCAAAAATAAAGTATATTTATTTACATGGATAATAAATTATAAAATGTGTACAGACCAGTGTTTGTTCTTAATCCTAGAAGCACAAGACCTGATTCTTATCACTAATTTTCAAGCAAAATTTTGCTTTTTGCGATCTGTTTGCTGGAAGTTATATGTATGTAGATTTAGTAAGAATGGGGGTATTTATCCAGTCTGTAGCTGTGCTCGCGACTTCGTCCGCGTGGAATAGTTATTTTGGCCATTTATTATTTCATACATATTTTTTTGATATCTTGAACCATTTTCGCAGCGCACGCAACGGAAGCCCTCAAAGATGAATAATTTTCCCCGTTTTTTCCACGTTTTCCATTGTTTCTTCGCTTCTTTTAGTAACGGTGTGAAGTTATATAGCCTAAAGCCTTCCTCGATAAATGGTCTATTCAACTGTAAAAGAATTTTTCAAATCGCACGAGTAGTTCCTGAGATTTGCGCGTTCAAACAAACAAACAAACAAACAAACTCTTCAGCTTTATAATATTATTAGTAAGTATAGATTACAAACATACCTACTTGTTTTAACTACATAGTTAAGTCGTATTTTAGATGTTACTGCATGTGTTTTTTTTAACTTGAACGGGTTTGCACTTGGCCTTCGTTTGCCTGATAGTATGGCCTTAGATGGAGCGCGCTTACCCGATAAGAACCGTTTCTCTCTCGCTTTGAAGATCGCGATTAAATAATTTTGTATTTTTATTACTTGTTACATACCAAGTAAGTAAGGTCCAATCCTGGACCAAGGCTTGTCGTAGAGTGGGTCGAACATCTCGAAGGGCTCCTGTATCCTAGCCTTGTACTGCAACCACACGGAGATGTAGATGGTACTCGCCCACGAGCTTACCAGCACCACGAACAGGGAGATCATGGAGAATTTCGGATGCCTGGGGAGAGAAAAAATATACCATCAAGTACATAAAAGGACAAGTGTATGTCTATTACTTTCGTTTTCACACAATGCGACGGATCATCGTGATTTTAGCGAGCGAAAGATATAAATAATAATCAAATAAATAAAAGACATTTATTTTAGGCTTTACCCATAGTTACTAAAACTAATTTGGACACTGTCGTTAAAAGTCGCTTATTAGCCGCGGGCTTCCACTAGTAAGTATATTATAAATTATTATTTTATGCGAGTGTGACTCGGTATGTATAGCACATGCCTTAAATTCTGACGCACCATGTTTCAAATGAGATTTAAATAAATGATTGTTTTTTATGTTGTGTGTGGATTGACACTTGCTTAGCGGCAAAAGGAAACAATCGTGTAAAAACCAACACACAAGTTGTTACATCCTGTTTTTATCTCAAGCAAGCCACTAAAGTGGAATAGACAGTTTAATAAATAAATTAACTGCGTCTTTACAGTCTCAACAACGTCTTCAAGGCATGTCAGTGGCCCCATGGGCGCTTTTACAACTTCATAGTTACTCGTAGTTTGGCAGTTTGCTAACACGACATTAATGATTGAATGACTCATAACTTTAAACTTGAATCACCTCTTTAATGTTATGTGTGTGTGTGTGTGAGGTTAAGGCAATGTATGTACAAGCATCACACAAACACAGATACATTTTGGTAGTGGTTTATTGATTTTCAAATGACATAACACCACTTTTGTTTAAATTTACAAATTAGTTTAATTAAACCGTTATTATGAACTATACATATACTAAGATATTATTTTTATAGCGGTAATATGTATATTGGAATTAGCTTGGGTGATCACCAACTTCAATAAGATTAAAACATTACAATCAAAAGAAATAACTTTACAAAATTATTTTTTAAAATCTTTGACACTGACATTAGGGGTTCATGGCAACGTCTATTATTAGCGAAATTAGTTGGATATTCATTTAGGACCAAACCCAAACTCTAATTATAACCACACATATTGTCAAATCAAATGAAACGAGCCAAAATCCAGTCGTCTCCGGGGCCGTCCCGTATTATACCGAAATAACCCGAATGTCCCGACACATCAAGATATCAGCATATCTGGCTGCCAATTAGGGACTATGACATAGGATGAGAACTTAGATTAACTAGCTTATTGAAAGATCATGCAGAATATGTGAATTTGAGTCTAATCCATTTTTTTTATATTATATGGGCTTACGTTTGACTGCACCTCGCCTGATGGGAAGCGACGGTGAAGTCGAAGGTGAAGCACGCTTGCCCAGAAGAAACCTATTCACTCGTGCTTTGAAGGTACCTATTCAGATTGTAAAATTGGGGAAATAGAGACCCCGGGAGTGAATTCAACAGAGCTGCTGCTTCTAGTACATACTTGGACTACAGTGGTACTTTTTTATCACGAAATAGGCTCACGTTTGACTATAGCCTGCCTGATATTAGGCACCATTGTAGTATATTATACATCTGTAGTATATTATATTATATTGTAGTCTGTATATTAGTATATTTTATCAATGGTAAAATATATAAATACCTACATGTACAAGTAAAAAATAATAAAATTACAACCATTCGAGTAATAGATCACCTAAAGTAACATACCCGCAGAAACGAGTCTTTGATTTCTACTTCTGTATTCTGTGTTTTAGACAAAGGAATGGAATACAAGTTCTTAATTTCTAACTAGCTCTCAATGAAATCTTCTGGTGGAATACCTACATCGTTTTCATTTTGTGTGTTATAAAAATTTAGAGTCTGTGGAAGGACCTGGGCAACCATCACTATGTATCTGCTCAATAAAACTCCCCCAAAAAATTCACGAACCTCAATGATGAGGAATACGACCAAACAGGAGATTCAAAAAGTGTGATTTTATCTATCAATAAAATGTATAATCTATGTAAAACAAACTCGATCCTTAGATAAGGTGAAAATGTTTGAGAAAGGTGTGGGTTTTATTCTCAGGTTCTATCTAACAGATTTATCTCTGTTTGAAATAAACCAGAATACATCGGTTTTTTCGTCACCAGAGGAAAGATCTCAAGATATATGTAAGTATATTATGTTTTTTTTTTCATCTACGGATGTTTGCTGAGTATATTTCAATACTGAAGATTAATTTACAATCACTGATGTTCCGAACAAAAACATTAGAAAGTTATCACACATTTGGTTGAGTTTCTAGAATCTCATACTTTACCTAGATACCGAGCATTGAAGTCATATTAATCTTTTTAGAAAAAATAAATTGCTACCTAATATACAAAATTATGCACTCACACTGCACGTTAAGTCAAAAACATGTACTAAATAAATTTCATATATCTAGCTAATTAGATTCGGTTCATATTAAGACAATCAAGTTACCACAGGACCTAGTAACAATTAATACCCTAAAACAATGTCTAAAGCTATTACATTTAAAACGCAGGTCGTTAGTATGAGATCCAAATGGGCTTGTTATCGAGGCCATCTAGATTTGCAGAAAGTTGTAAAAGGCAGATAGGGGCAATTTGCTAGATTAACGTCATGAAGCCCTGATGAGATTTGGCCGGTTGGCCCGGTTGGCTTTTGTAAGAGTTTTACTAGAAACGATATGAAATATTTAAGTAACCGCCTATACATACAAAAACCAATAGTTTCTGATGTATGTATAGATAGATAGATAGATAAACTCTTTAATGTAACACACATTGAAAAAAAAAATACAAACAGAAACACAAAGACTTAAAAAAATAGTGCCACAACTGGCGGCCTTATCGCTAATAGCGATTTCTTCCAGGCAACCGTAGGATGGACGGGAGTCGAAAGAAATAGGTGTTTTGTTTTTTCGTAATTGATAGTTTTGATGAGAGAGAAGACAAAGTCTCTCAACTACTTGATCTTTCCTATTTTTATAACAAGAGGTAGGAGATATACAGTCTTACGTTTAAAAATATTAATTTGAAAGAACGACGAGTGAAAAAGAAGGACACCGTTTCACAATAAGCAGGCAAATTTTAGTAACATTAGTTGCTTAGAAATGGCGCCACTCTTGTATAAAATATTCAATGATTTATTTGCTGCGACACCTGGTGTGCTTTTTTGTACTACTTTTGTTTATTTGGAGATCTGAAACTCACTTCTAATGTTTTTGTTTTTCGCTTGTTTCTAAGTTTCTCACAAAGCAGTTGTTTAATCTTTGATCAGTGCTCTCTACATAGATAATAGAACTTTTTGAATAAATAGAATGACAAATCCATGAATACTTTATGTAAACCCGGCTCGACCATTAGGCATATTCACGTCACATAGATAGGCTATAGACAGATGACGGCGATACGGGCGCTCAGTACAAAATTTGTACTATAATAATATATAATATTAATATTTAATATTAATATTTACTGGTTACCCGTGCTGTCGCCTGTTTTAGTGTGATAATAAAAATATTGAAATCGTAATGGACTGAAATATATACTACTATTGGTTGCCTGGAAGAGATCGCTCTTAGCGATAAGGCCGCCAATTAAAACGCAAATTTTATTTTCTATGTTTTTTTTTGTATTGTTTTTTATGTATGTTGTGTTTTAATAAAGAATTTATCTATCTATCTACTACTTAAAAAAATCTGTTGGTTGATTTATAATCTTTTGAAATCAGTTTTAATAGGACGCTCTTGTTATGATATTGTTTTTTTTTTATTTCTTTCCCAAACCTTCTGCAAAAATCTGTGTAATTTTAGATATTATTTCAAGGATGATTCAATCCGTCAAAATACTCATTGTATCATTATTTACTTTCTAAAATTGCACAGCAAAACAAGCTAGTACTAGCACAACATTTCTTATAATCATATGGTAGATAAAGTTTTGATTCCCGTTCACAATAACTTACACGTTTTTTTTAACTATAACGGGTTTGCACTTGGCCATAGTTTACTTGATAGCAAGCAAAGGCTATGGCCTAAGATGGAAAACCGACAAACTGGCAACTTTGCGACGGTGTTCAAGACTTTGAAGTTTCGCTCGGCACAGTTTATTATTACCAATGATCTTCTTGGCTCGGCTCACAATTGACTCTAGTGCCTCAAGTTGGTACTTTGCAGATCACAGGTACAGAAGGTGTAATAAATTACATTTACAGATTTAAGGAGCATAAGTATAATCCCAATGATGTGGGAGAAGGAATACAAGATACTGGTCTTTTAGAACCAGAAAAGAGTCTAAGAGTCGAGATTATTAAAAACTAATGTCTAATAGACAAAGTTTTTGGAACTGAAAGTCACATAGTCGACATTATTAGAATCAAAGGTCTAAGAGAAGTCATCTTCAAATCAAATATTTTAGAAATGTATTTTTTTAAATCAATAATTTAAGAATCAAGAGCCCACGAGAAGAAATCTGTAAAAATAAGAATTGAAAATGAAAAAATCAGACACTTACTTCACAGATATAAGAAGCAGTATAATCCCAACGACATAGAACTGCGTGTCGTTGGCCATGTACCAGGACCAGACCATGCACATGTCCCGCTGCGGGAACAGGTTGTTGATGTAGAGCAGGTTCCGCCACCAGTACTTGGCGCACGTGATGTGGTCGAAGATGGCTGGCTCGAACACGGAGTGGTCGTGCGTCCAGCGTAGAGCTAACTCGTTTAGACCTGAAAGTAGAGATAAGAAACGTTTCAAAAATCTTCAATTATACTAAAACAACGTTCAAAGTCATTTAAAAAAATATTGTATGCTAGGACATTGTTCAGAAGTCAACTTTTTATGTTGAATTAGTAAACATTTATTTTAGACAGATTTTAAAATACTTGCAATAACAGTCTCGATACACATACAATTCCCTGTTCCCCACTCACTATAATCCAGCAATCTTCAAAGCGACAGTGAATAGGTTAGTATCTTATCCATTAGGCTTTACATAATCTTGTGTAAAAGCATTAATCTTCTGTTGGCATATCCATAGGCCAAAAAATACTTATGTTTGATTACATCCGGTAGGACGTGATGAGATGTATCCGCATTTAGCTATATATATCACCTTACTAAAGGTTTCTAACAAATGAAGGAGTAAAAACTTACCAATAACGAAAGCGTACGCTGGCGTTAATCTCACTACCCGATACGATAGTAAGATAAAGAAGTTCTTTATCATTCCAAAGAACTCTGTTTTGGTATAAACACTGCCCCTGGGGCTGTCGAATAGGTCTTCTTTGAAGGACTGCTGGCTTATAACGGAGACCGATAGAGCGGAGTTTGTGAATCCGTTAACGTTCTTGTTTACATCTTGCTTCTGTGCTCTTCTTTCTGCCTTCTTGTCTTCCGTTCTTAGAAAGAGGATCGTGACGAGGATACCGCTGTGAAATAAAAAAAAATCATTAACACTGATATTTTTGTACGATATAAACAAAAAAAAACAAGTGATTCAAATGGCACTTTGTCACTAAAAGCGATTTCTATAAAAAAACATTTATTCTTTTTCTTCTTATCGAATGAGAGTGGTCAACTCTGGTGTTGAGAGTTTTCAAAACGGGTCTCTGACATGGTTAAACTTAATTTATTTATGTAATAAATTATATAATCAAACTGGTAATTGTATGAATAAAAGAAAATCGGGAAGTTTTATTTACTACAGTGGGTTAGACGATGCAATAGGGAATATGCACAACTTTTTTATTATTACTTCAATGAAAGCTTTTGAATAGCAATCAGCACAGTGACATTATTTTTCAATTAGCTTTAACAATAACGCAGTTATACACATTTTTAGTTTACGATTAGACAGAGAGAACCGACATGTCATGTGACGTCACATGGCACTAACGCCATACAAAATACATAGAAACTTATGTTTTGAAAGAAAGAGATGGAATGAAATCTTCAATTGGTCATAGCTTCTTCATTTTTCAGTGGATATAAATGCGGTTTGCACAGCTCGTTTAGTATTTTGGTATATTTTTATAGTTTATTTACATATGTACCTAAATCAAATTTCATTTCCATGCATATTCCCTATTCCGATATAAATTACTTCTATTCTAATCTATTCGATTAATCACTGCTACGATTAGGTACAGTGCCGTACGCTTGCCTTGAAGAATCTATTTTCTTTGGATTTGAAGTAACTGAGTTGAGATCAATCACAAAAAAAAATGTAAACGGAAGAGAATAATCACTAAAGTTTTGCATTAGTTACTAGTAATATATGAATATGTACATATACTAAGTAATTCCAACTACACTCGATACATTTATCTAATATCGAGGCACTAAAACCAAAGACATGTCGTAGTAATAAAAAGTTAGCTCTGTTTTTATTCTGCCTACAACATACCTAGTCGTTTTGGCAAACGGCCTGCGAGATAATAAACTTGTGTTTATACTGAACGCACTGAAGCATACACTGAATGGATGAGTAAGTTTTTTTAGGTTATAGAGTTAGTACTAAAAGTCGTTTTACTGATGTCCAAAAAAAGCAATGAAAGCTCTCAGTAATTCCTTTTTCAGTAGTTTATATAATATATTATATGGTATAAGGTATATATAAGTATACTACAGTTCTTGGAAGGGTGACTTCAAAGTAGCATTCTATTTTGGGCGCTTTCGTGAGTCGGGTTACATTTTAAATTGTGGGTCCCGGATGTTTGTCTTGTACGGCAGTCGTTAAGCCATGTCAGAGAATCTTCGGGCGGCTTGATAAACTCTCGACACCAGAGTTGGCCACTCTCATTCACAAGACGAAGAAGCTTATATATTTTTAAACTAATTACTTTTGGATACTAAATAAATAAAATAGTACTGTGTTATATTTAATGTGGGGTTGTTTACTACATGAGATTACCTATTTACTTACCTAGATTACTTATTTAAGTAAGAGATAGTTTAGTTTGCCAAAAATTACTAGAAATGTTACTGTGTTTTAAAACCACTCGGTTCTACAATGATAAATTTTAGGCTTATTTTGAACAATGAAATAAATAAAAAATCAACACAAACATAAAAAAATATATAGCATTGAATTCTTTTTCGCATACGGTCCATACTAAGCCGAAAGTTCATTGAATCAATCTATTGAATAAAATCTTGTTCAAGAAATCAGTAACATTTCAACAACCAAATAGAAAAAGGAAACCTCTCAATGAGCAAACTAAGTAAACGGGGCCGTAATCCCAGAGTTACAAAAAACAAATTAGATTTGCTCTGACAAGGTGAACTTTATAGCTACCCGATAAAACTCGGCGATTCCGACTTGTTTAGCTAATCTTGAGAGGGACGTAGGCGATGTAATTGAAAGACTGCAGTTAAGTTTTTATAACCAAGGTAAGTTCTTATCGGGTAAGCACGCTCCATATTAGGCCATAGCCTTTGCTTACCATCAGGCACGATATAGTCAAACCCGTTTTAGTATTAAAAAAACCACTGCACAACAAAACAGTGATTAGATAGACTAAAATATCTAACCTTAACCTACAACTTCTTTTTTTACGTTTGACTATTGCCTGCCTCATGTAAGCATTATTTTATTATTACTTAAGTCACTATTATTTATCGTTTTATCAATTCTTTTTTATGATTGCAGGTTTTTCAACGGATTTGTTTTCCATCTTCCTATGCCTCTATTTTTAAGTTGAATGAAACAACAGAAAGTTAAAATCAGGTATCAAATCAAATAGAAGAGCGAGTGAACAAAGCTTTTCTAAACGATATAATGACAATATCATCATTATGTTTCAATAATCTAACATTTTTTTTCCAAAATTTAGGAGCCTAATTAGACACGTTGACAAAAGTGGATGAGTGATTTCGTTTCTACTTGTGAAAATGTTGGGGAACTTTTGTTCCCTTTGAAGGGGGAATTAAAACATTCTGCCTAAACAATTTGGACGAGGTTAGCGGGGAAGTTTTCTTTGTACCGGTATAAGAAGGTATTTCTTTCGTTATTACACTATTTTTTGCTCTGAAAATATCTTTTGTATCTCATATTTTTTTATATTTTGATGATTACTTATTTCGTTGGTTACAGTATAAAACAAATAAAAAATAATATTAATTTGTTAATTTATATAATTGATTGTATGTGTGTTTGTATGTGTGTATATGTACTATCATAACATTATATGAGAGCGAAAGTTATCTGTTGCCATGTTAGTTTGTTTGTTCGGATTTGACGCCACATCTGAGCGATGGATCGTCATGCATTTTGGAGTAGTTATAATATAGAATTTTAATAAAAACATAGGCTACTTTTTATCCCTATAAAAAGACTGAAAGTTTCTCTGTTGCCTTATTAGTTTGTATGTTCGGATTTAACGCCACATCTGAGCGATGGATCTCCATAATTTTGGATGGGGCGGTAGTATATAAACTTCATAGTAACATAAGCTACTTTATATCCTAAATAATTTTGGAATAATCATAGTATAGATTTTCGAAAATAACATAAGATACTTTTAATCCCAAAAAATCCACAAACAACTATTAATTTACCTGATAACAAAGAAGGTATCCACACAATACGAGGCGTTCCCAACGGATTGGTAGAAGAAGTTCCTCTCGGTGACGACTCGCATGGTCTTGTTGTCTGCTACGTAGAAGATGGTCAGGTAGGTGTGCACCATGATCACCCATATCACGGACATGAATCTGAGGGAAAAGAGGTTTTCAAAAGAGTTTTATAGATTGTCTGAGACAAATGTTGTGAAAGATATATATAAACATTCAGAAGCATTGAGACCTCTCCTTTTTATGTTGTTAAAAATAAAGATGTTGATGCGGTCTTTATTTCTGTATTTTTTTCAAATAGTTCAAATAGTTTTTCAAATAGTTAATAAACATATTTTAACTTTTTTTTTGCTTTTTCTTATAGAATGACAGTGAGAAACTCTGGTGCCGATAGTTTATCAAGGCATCTTGACATGGCTTAACGACTGACCTCCTATGAAAACTCTTGACTTGTAAGTGTAACTAAACAATTGAAAAAATAAATTTTCAGAAGCATTGATACCTCCTTTTTTCAAGTTGGTTTAAAAAAATATCAAATCATGTACGAATTCTCATATCAGTACATATCATATTTTTATTGAAATTGGAATTCACAGGTTTAGGTAGCACATTTTTAGCAAAAAAAACGTACAAGAAAAACAAACGCTTTTGACTATTTATTTCATTGTGGTAAAGTTATAATTGCGTGTTTGAATGATATTGTATGCCACGTACAACGCGTAAACATTTTAGCACAATTATAATACTGCCTATTTCTTAATTTGCTGGCTAAGTACTAAGATAATACAACATATTTATTTTATTTAATGATGAACCGTGTCTTTAGGTACCTCAAGTACTACCTACATAATATGTACGTATTTTGAAGGACGGAACTTGCCTTAAGTGTTCATTCTCAACCCACTAGATTATAGAACAATAACCGCCATGTTTGTGTAGGCTCCTAAATAAACAACTTAACAGATATATCAAGCTAAGAAGGCAGTTTCTGAATTACCTGTCTTATGATTAGTTTGCTATGATAAGAGTACATATGCTAATCGTTCAGGAATAATTCTCCACACACAAAAACTGTTTTTATAAGAAATAGATATCCGAGGACATGTGTCTTCCGTGGAAGGACCTGGGCGCCCACCACGATGTATCTGCCCAAGAGAACTCTCCAAGCGAAATAATTCTACTGGGGAGTTACGAACCTCAGTCATGAGGAAATACGTCTCAAAACAGAAGAGATTACCTTATTCCATGTAAGCAAGTAAGTGCCCCATCACTCGGCTTGTCCGTGCTGAGGATGGTTCGTCCGTTGGACAGCACTGAGAACGATAGCAGGATCTCTGACCAGAAACCTGGGAACAATAGGGAAATGCAATGAGTATAATATAATTAAAATGTATATTGGACTTTTAATTTGAATCATCTTAATATTAGCTTAGAAATGAATTAAAGAAAGAATAAAGTAGGCAAATGTTTACTTTTAGCTATCAATATCTTAATCCTTCATAATTTTTATGATGTTAAGTTTTAAGGTTGCCTGGAAGAGCTCACTTTAGTGATAAGGTCACGCAATGTGCCTGATTACCGTCTACCTTTTTATGTGAATTGTATTTTTATTTTGGTGTTCAATAAAGTACCTATACTCGATTGATCATGGAGTTTGATATTTTATGCGAAGTTGACGTTAAGTCGACATGAAGATAAGATTGATCATAAATTTGCATTCATTTTTTAACCGACTTATTAAATAAAGGAGTTAAGTAAAGTAAAGTAAAGTAATTCAACTAATTTCTTACAATCACGGTTAGATAATACTTATATACACAAATCGAGTATGCAGCCTTTTAAGCAACATAATCAACTTTTGATTCGTTAAAACGCGAATGAAACCATGGTCATTGATTAAGCCCGCATAGATGGACCGAGCTAGTATTTACGTCTAGCAATCTGGGATTTAGGGCATTCCAGACTAGCGAGCTATTTAGGGTATTAGCGGTAAGAGGTTCTTGGAAAGACCTAATGTCTATTCTTGGGATAGTAAATAAGGTTTTTAGCCACAATGCCTGAAATTTATCAATGTTTTTTTTTTCATAAGAAACTTAGAATGTAAGCGGTTAATGAAAGTAACCGCTTTGTTTATTAAATTAAATGTAATTGCTTTGTAGTTACATATGCAAATAATTTATTAATAACTCTGAGTTACAAATTTCAGTTATCATCCGCATAATTAGTATTATATTAGGAACTTTACTTAATCATGTACTTCATACAAAAAAATCTGTCATAACGATTTAAAAATAGAAGGAAGTTAATATCATGTTACCACTATAATTTCATTCCACATTGTCGTATGAGAGTGGCTGACTCTAGTGCCAATTAGGAAAACCTGGTTTTACGTCTGTAATATTTTTTTACACGAGATAGGCTCATGCTTGACTAAAACTTGCCTGATGTTAAGCAACGTTATAATCTACGATCTAGCACGCTTGGCTAGAAGAAACCGGCTAAAAAACGATTACCAGTGTTACAAATACATTAACATTGAAAAATCGCTTGCGGATAACTCCGCTTGCTGAGCGACGGATGCTTTGTAGGTTATTATTAAAAAAAAACTTCTGCTCTATTAGCTGATATACACTCTTTCCTAACGACTTTTCTCGCATCAATAGCCCGTACCCTTATCTCCCCTCCCAGCCTCCACTCGATAGCTACTACAGAACATCTCAACCGAGATAATGGTAATGGACCTGTGATATACCTACTATTAGCAAATTACGCACAAACGGTTGCTCTTATAATATTGTAGGCGCAGTTTGGAATAAAATTCTGTTTGTTTCAACATGAAAATCAAAATCAATTTTAGAGTTTTTTTTTGTGTTAACAAAAAAAACATTAAATATTTAACAGCTAGTGCACGCCTGCGGCTTGGCTTGTATAATATCAGCATACAAGTGAACCCATGACACTCCTAAGACCTAATACTAACTATGTAATAAAAATCATGATGATCTGTTCAGCCGTTTTTGCGTAGTGAGCGTTTAAATAAACAGACAAACAGATTAACAGTCAAAAATGATAAGCTAGTGCAAATCCACATATAACTTGAAAAAACAAGTCATTTGTGTAGGGCCGGATTCCAACCAGGGTGCGTCTGGATGAAAAGCAGACATTGGAACCGCTGAGCCACACTCGCTTGGTATGTGTTTACATACTTGCCTTAAAAATATACGAGTAGTCGGTAACTTTACATAAGGAACTATCTTCCTGCTTTCAGAGCAAATTGACAAGTTTTATTGCTGAAAACCTGAAAACATGTATGAAAGTTTAACGACGGAAAACTGATAAGTTTAACTTCATCTCACTAAAGCAGGAAGTATTAAAGTTTGATTTCACTTATTCAAAGACTAACATATAAAATCTTATATCAACTTAGTCATCTAAACTGAGATCGTTTTCTACTTGAAGTTAAATTATACCTAACTAGTTTTTGCCTATGGTTTTGTACGCGTAATTATACATGCAAACCTTCCTTTTAAATTATTCTATGTATTAAATAAACTGCATTAAAATCCGTTGTGTAGTAATATCAAACTTCATACTATCACTAGTATATATATTTATTTATATAAATAAACATGTTTAAGCTTGTTCTGTTTGCTTTTTTTAAATATATTGATTTTCAGTCTCTCGATGGTCCTGAAAGTGTCATTAGATAATTTTATTTCGAAACAAGCGAACGAAACCGCAAGCTTCCACTAGGTATCAATATACAATCTGATTTGATAATATTCGTTTTCAAACGCAGCCTTTCGAAACTATCTTTGCTCAGCCAATACTGCGGAATTTTACGAGATATTTTATATTATTAATAGATTTGTTTTCGTTGAGAACATTTTCTGTAAAACATGTAAATGAAGAACACGGGGTTCATTAGGTAATGGAGTCTCGTGTACTTAATTCGGTTTACAAATTTTATTTGTTGAATGTTCATTGTTGTATAGTAAGAAACCCTTTTTACTGACAAATTTCTAAGAAAAATTATTATTCGAAGTTTTCAATGTATTTTAATAAGATATAATTTTGTAACTAAGTAATATTTTCCTGTACATTGTTCATCAGATAAACCATATTCGTATCAACATCAAGGAATCACATTAAACAGATATTATAATACACAATAGTTATACAATAAATAGCTACATTATATATGTACTATTAAGGAAAAAAATTCAATTAATAGCTACATATATCATTGTCACTTTCGTCTTTACTATTCTATAGGTGGTAAATAAAAAAATATTTAATGAAAAAAGTTTCAAATTAGTTGAGCCTACATATCCATATAGTATTCGTAGCTTTATAGTTTTCGGGAACTGTTGACAACTTTGCATGCAGCTGTGCCTGAATACACGAACTTATAATGTCTCTACGTGACTTTGTTAGCACGTACTGAAATAAATTTTATATAATATGAAACTTAGTTTAAGCGAGTGTGGCTCAGTGGTTCCATTGTCTGCTTTTCATCCAGACGCATCCTGGTTCGAATCCAGCCCTACACCAATGACTTGTATATTCAAGTTTTGTGTGGATTTGCACTCGCTTAGCGGTAAAAGAAAATATCGTGAGGAAACCGACATGTTTGAGGACCGCAATATCCGAGGACATGTGTCTTCCGTGGAAGAACTTGGTCGCCCACCACGATGTACATATCTGTCCAACAAACTCCCCTAACGAATTAATTTTGCGAGGGAGCCACGACCCTCAGTCATGAGGAAATACGACTCAAAGAGAGAGAAGAGAGAAACTTGTTTACTACAAATAATGTCCCACTTTCTAATTAACGTATCTGTTAATTCCTAATCCTATTCGTAATTAATAGGATTAAATAAAAATTCCATATAATTTCGCGCCCTGTACTTAGGTTGTTCGCCCGACTAAAGTTTAATAAGGGGTGACAAGAAAATATTGAAAAAAAAACAAATTTCAGAAACAAATCTGAGATAAAAAAAATCTTCATCTATACATATAATAAAGCTGAAGAGGGCCAAAAATCTGGACTAAATAATAATATAATATAAGAAATTAGAGAAAAAAATATGTGAGAACACGTTCCAGCAGTTTTTAATTTTTTTGTCTTTTTATCTTTTTGACTATTTATTTATAAGCTCATAACACAAAAACGGATAAACTGATCTTAATGATTTTTGGTATGTATGTAATATGAGGTCTTAGGAGTGTCATAGGCTACTTTTTATCAACATAATGCGAGCGAAGCCGGGGTCGTCTTCTAGTCAATGATAGAAATGTTTTACATAAATTTACAGTATTCCAGAATAAAGAGCCTTTTCTCCAGGTAACAATGTGTTTAACCAAAAGGCACACTTAAAATATTAAAGTCAATTGTCTACAAAGTAAAGTCTACGAGCGTAGCACTGCTACGATATCTACGAAGATGCTACGAAGCTGCTATGAAGCTCTACGAACCATTATAAAACGTTTATCTACCAATTTATCTTTACTCTGGTAAAGGAGCCACTTTAGATACAGATAGACAAATTTTAATAATAAAATTTTAGTTAAAATTTTGGCCGCTTCTAAGAAAACTTGGTTAAGTATGTTTTGGTTCAACTTTGCACTTGGTTAAGGTGCAATTTCTTTTAACCGCTTTCATAAAATGTAAGTGTTTGAACAATTTAAACTTTAAAATGGTAAAAGACGAAGGAAGGTATTGGAAATAATTCGATGGATTACATTGATAAGTTTATGTAGATGATACCTTTAACAAGAGTATTAAATTTAAACCATTAAAGTGAAACAAAATTTTAAAAACGTTTTATGTTTTTTTATGTTTACTCTGATAAATGTAGGAAGCTTACCAGTCTATATAAGGTAAAATATTGTAGTTAATAATGGCGAAACAAAGTAACCTTTAAAGTACAATACTGATATTTGTTTTATCATGCCGACACAATATAATCATTTTGTGCATCAAGTGTTAAATATTCTATCATCTTTTTTAATTAAAATCATTTGTGTTTCAAAAATTGTAATAACTTACCGCAAGTTTCTCGCCTTAGATCTTTATCCACGAGCTTGCTTTTTTCTTCGGTCGGTCCACCATTTCCCTGCAAGTGAAAGGATAAGGATAAATTGATTGTTAATCATAAATTACTCTAATATCTACTTTATCCAATATCACATAAGGTTAACTGCCATTTTATTAAAAACTAAATAATAATATTAGAATAAAAAAATAACCCTTAATGTACAATACTGTTAATTGAATCAATAAATAGTGTACTGCCATTTTTATAAAGAATTTTCGTTTTATAAAAAAAACAGTTGACATAAAACCCCCTTTTTAAAAAGAAATCGATACTGACCTCTTTGCTAATGTTACAGCTGGTATCGTATGGATTCGAACATTTTAATCAATTCTAACAATTTTACTTACATACATACATTAAATATACCTAGTTCAAATTTAAAGCCTTTTTAGAAAAAAAATTAGAAAACATTCAACCCAACAAAATCTTCCTTTGAAACAAAAAGTCGTTTAATAACGGTACCTACCTCTTTGCTAATGTAACAGCAGATATCGTATAGATAAGGGCCCTTACGTTCCATTTTACCCACCCTTTTACGGTGTCCGGCGACCATTACTGATACCTAATATACAACATTATATGTATAGGTATGTTTAGGACAGGTATAAAAATTGAACAAAAAGTAGAATTTTTTTTATACATGTTTAGAAAATGTGTAAAAAAACATGAGGAAATCTTATTATGTCAAGTTATGAAAGTGTGAAATTTAAAAAGTAAGTTGTAATTAAGTAAAACGTATTAAAAAATCTTTAGAGCATAAAAGTTGATCTTATTTCGTTAGTATTTAAAAAGACGTTTGTGTTAAATAGAGGCTCTTATCGATATCCTCCCCAAATTTGTTACAAATAAGTACATAATATGATCAGCCAGATTAGATTACACTATCAGGACACACTCACACAATCAATAAATTTCGCGTTTATAATATTAGTCTGATACCTATCTTTAAAAAAAAACAATTTTTAACGTTATTTACAATTTAACAAGTTAAATAATAGATTTAAGAGAATAAATACTCAAAGTTTCAACCAAAGATCTCTCGTGTTGTTCACTAAAAAGAAATTAAAACTATCTTTTAAGTTATGCTTGTGAAAGTTAAAATTGATATTAAATTATTTACGCATTTAAGAAGATTTGCAAACTTCCAAAGTAGTTAATATTCAATGAAAAATGAAGGAAAGTTTTTAAATTGAAATTACTGAAGCAATTTTTACTTAAATTTGCAACTATTAGAAAAGTTGCTGGCATTTTTACTTGATAGAATTGATTTATATACGCTATTATGTTTTATTGAGCAAATAATAATTCTATGGAGACAAAACTTCTGAATCGTTTATGAAACTTCGATAGTTTGTACGTAAATTCCATAAGCTAAATAAGTAAGTACATTATGAGTGTTAAATAAATAAATTTTTCGAGCCACACCTCACAGCGCCATCTAGCCCCATACCATCATCATACATAATTATCATGGGTGCTAGATAACGGATATAATACTTATTTACTTTTCTTTTGTAAATACATATTTACTTAATATAGAAACGACCAGTTTCAACACAAGTAATTTTAAATTTTAAAATTCATAATTACTTGTGTTATGTGAGAATCGAAACCGCACCCCTAGATTAGAAGGCAAAGCCACTACCAACTAAGCTAACAGTGCAATCGACAGGGAGTGTGGTAAACTCTGGTGTTTAGAGTTTTCAAACCAATCAAAGAACCACTGAAATTCTTTGAGTGAGTAATCATTATCATCTTCAGCCCTTCTCGGCCCACTGTCGGGTACAACTTTTTTATCAATTCATTTTTCTACTATACAGCTATTATGGTTAATGAAATACACTCTGGTGACAGACAGATGGACTCTGAAGTAATTATATTTACACCTTTTGCTCGATAGCCCAAAATTAGTTTAAAACCCAGTTTAACTATTAATTAATCTACTCGTACTTCTGCTCTATTTTAAAGCATAACCACAAGCCATTATGGGCAAACGTAACACTTTATTTATGACGCCCCACGCTCTGGGACCGAGATAAAATAACAAATAATATGAAATCACACTCTCAAATAAAAATGATAGTTAATTGATATGTTTGTTTATCATTCAGGTAATCGAATTGATAGTTTACTTTTCTAATCCTGCAATCGATGTTATTAAATAATTGTTTATTTTATTTATTTTTGCACTTAGTAACTAGTTACAAATGTAAATGCTACGTACTTGTAAATGTACTTAAAGTAGGATACAATACTTCGCATGATAATAATACTACATAGACATTTAGCACTGGGTGCACTACATTGCACACTAAGTCGAAACTTGTGTCGTGAAATGTAGGCTCATAAATAGTTAATTTAATATAGAATTTAATTATATCTAACTATCAAGTCAATGATTACTTACCAGGTGATTTATGCTTTACCATTTAGTTTTAAAAAAGGCCTATTATGAATGGGTGGCAATTGTAAATTTCGTTTAGCTTAATGTAATTTTAATTAAATGTGTACTTCATTTATAACGCTTTACCCATACGTTAGCGATGTTTTTTGTGTGATTAAAACAATTTGTATTACAACGACAGCGGATGCTGACCTAAATAATACCATTTTAAACGCGAGTGAAACCACAAGCTACGGCTAGTAAATAACATGTTTGTTGAGTTAATATTTAATCTGATTATTCGCAATCTGGTCTCCAGGGATAGTTGTATTTTGGATAATGTAACTTAATATTATAAAGGTAAACAGTTATTGGGTTGAATATTAAAAGGTATTCACATAGTTTGCAACTAAATTTATTCTATAAAACCTTTATTAAATACTAGCTGTGCCTGCGACTTTGTCCGCGTGGAATAGTTATTTTTTGGGCATTAATTGTTTGAATTTTGAACCGTTTTCGCAGCACACGTAACGGAAGCCCTCAAAGATGAATAATTTTCCCCGTTTTTTCCACATTTTCCATTGTTTCTTTGCTCCTATAAGTTGCAGCGTGATTTTATATAGCCTAAATCCTTCCTTGATAAATGGTCTATTCAACACAAAAAGAATTTTTCAATTCGCACCAGTAGTTCCTGAGATTAGCGTGTTCAAACAAACAAACAAACTCTTCTGCTTTATTATATTATAGTATAGATAGGTTAATAATGCCTTACAAATTGTTGTTAATAGTATAATTGTGTGTGTTTTAAATATGTCACTATAAATATTTTACCTTCTTTAACTTTAATAAAGTGTCACAATTGTGCTAATTCTTGAAATTGTATCACAAAATCTTCAGTCTAAATCAATGAATTGGGCATTCCAGGTATAAGTACCAGATTACATTGCAGGCTATTGGTAGCAGCACTTTTACTCTATTCTATTTATTACTTTATTACTTATCTTCTTCAGAACTTTTTAGTTCCTATTTTATCCGTGCGTAAAATTCTTGGTTAAAGTGTTTCTTGGTAAAAATCCAATCGAACCGAGACTAGATAGACATTCTACTGAGAGCTTTCCGTACTTACTAAGCTTTTAAGTTATGTTTCTAGTGCCTTTAACGACTGACTGAAGTATTTCAACGTGATTATCAAAGTTAAGCAACGTTGGATGCGGTCAGTCTTTGGATGGGTGACAGATTTTTAAGATATCTTTTGTCTTTTTTTACGAAATAAGTATGCAGTTGACCATAGCTAGTTTAAGTGTCTTCCAAGATCATATTCTGGATAAAATTTAAGTTTTGGGTGTTCTTATAGCAGTAGTTCAACAGCCATTAATGAAATTTTTTGACACCAGATTTCACAACTCTAGCTTAAATCTTTAGCTTTTACATAAAATACATGCATTCATACTCTTTCCTTTTATAAAATTGCTTCTAGTAATAATCTAAGAATTTAATTTTCAATTTAATTCTTTTCATTAAAAAATACTTCCATTTAAGGCCAGCTAATAAATGAACAGCAAATTTCTGAAAAGGCCAGCGTTAATAGATTGGACATTCAACACATAAAAAGAAACGTCTTTTCATTCGACTTAATGAAAAGATCTATTGAAGATTGGAAAAGATTCGAAGGAACGAAAACAATTAGGGTCTTTTAGTGAGATAATTGAGCGAGCGAAGCGAGATCTATGAGACTTTGAGAATATTTTCGGAGTAATTTGTGATAGTAATTTTGTATGAGAGTGGCGTAACCTGGTGTCTAGACTTTTCAAACTACGTGTGACGTGGTGTAACCGCTACTAGGTGGAAGGCGAAATAGTTTTTTATCTACTTTTTTAAACACTTCTTTAAGCAACTAGAAACACAAACAAACATCAAAATAGTTCTATACATCAAACGTCATCATCATCATCACGAAACCAAACCAAGAGAGCCGGTTCTTTTTAGATAAGCCTGAGTACAATCCGCTTCCGTGGGTCGGGGACACGTTCAATTGTAGGTCCCGGCTGTTTGTCAAGTACGGCAGTCGTTAAGCCATGTCAGAGGCCCTTGGAACGGTTTGAAAACTATGACACCAGAGTTGACTAGTCTCAAACCGAACTTACTTGTTTTTAGCCAAAGTACGCTCTATTAATAGGGGCCAGTTTTTCCTAACGACTGAGCAAACTATGTTAAAGTACAAACTCTATTTAATAAATTATAAAAAGTACTTACTTAATACAAAAGCTACTCACAGCATGTTTATGATTCCCCCTAGCCAGTTCCAGGTCTTTCTGCTGCTGCAGCCTGTACCTCCTCTCCAGCGCAGCTTCGTACAAGGATGACACCAACATCAGGACTGCTACGATGATTGAGGCCGAGCTGGGGGTGAAAAGGGGAATATTAGGATGCGTATAGATAAAACATTTTTGAAATGTTAATTACATATATATTAATATCATAACGCATTTCGAAAATAAAAACTACATAGGTATATATTTTTCGTTTAAAAATACAAGCATAGTATCAAAAAACTGTCGTGAGTTTGTGTGTTTGTAAATGTTCAGAGCATTATACAGGTAAACATAAACTTCTTACTACAATATGTGCGGTAATACTATTTAGAAAAATATAAGTTACAAACACAGAGTCAATTTATAATTTTAACAAAATAGCAGTTCTTTTTTCGAAAGCAGTGAACGAAAATGTAAGTATTGATATTTTAAAACCACTCCTATCAACCTTACCGTTAATAACATTAAAACTTCCACATTCAAAAAGCAGCCTTCTATCGTATAAGGTTTAATACTAGTATATTCCATCGGAGCTCTAATCCCAGCTCACCCTATTTTCACAGCTTCAACCTAACCACAGGTCTTTATCCCTAAATTAACACTAAATCTTGCCTAACTAATGATATTAAGGCAGGCCAGTTTATAGGCACAGGTTTGCATATTTCATTAATTTATGATCGGTTTACTTGTAGCTGGTGCAAAATACTGTGATAAGTATCTAAGTATTAAATGAAAGGTCCCAATCAAAATTTACGGGGTTGTTAGTTATTTTATTACAATGTGTTTAAGTTTTTCTATTAAGCTTGAACACCGTAAAAATTATGTGGCTGTTTTATTTTAAACTAGCTGTGCCAGCGACTTCGTCCGCGTGGAAAAGTTATAAACGGAAGCCCTCCAAGATGAATAATTTTCCCATTTTTCCACATTTTCCATTGTTTCTTCGCTCCTATTAGTTGCAGCGTGATGTTATATAGCCTAAAGCCTTCCTCGATAAATGGTTTATTCAACACAAAAAGAATTATTCAAATCGCACCAGTAGTTCCTGAGATTAGCGCGTTCAAACAAACAAACTCTTCAGCTATATAATATTAGTATACCTATAGATATAGTTAGTGGTAAAAAGGCAACTCTAGAGGTATTGCAGCTCTTCGCCAGCTCAGAGATTTCATTGATAATACCCTTTTTAAATCGCTCCATATTGAGTAGTTTTCTAAAGCTATTGCACCTAATTATCTGTTTATAAAGACTACTCAAGTATATGTCTCGAAAGTTTGTTAGTTTTCAGATCAAATGGGCGTTAATCTCGCTGTCAAGCTAGAATAAGCTGATAATTATTTTCAACTTAACTTCAACTTTCAACTGCCAAGCTCGGTAAATTAGTCTTTACCACTTTTTGCTTAGTTGATAGTTTGATAGAATTTATAAATTGTTTTAGTTTTGTGAGAAATGGCCTGACGTAAAATTGGGCTTGAACGACGTAGAAAAATATGTTAATTGTAAAGTTATATATAAGCCAATGAAAAAGTATTGAAATTAATATGTACAAACTATATATTTTATATTATGTCTTAACTAGGCCAAATCAAGGCTTGCATACAATTAAAAATATCAATAGTTTATTGTTCAAAACCTTATTTCTGTTCTTTTCGTGTTATATATTGTCTAAAATTTTAGCATTTACAGGATTAACCAGGTTATTAAGTATTTATTATTTTGACATATGTCTGTGAAGCTTTAAAATATATAAAGCTAAGATTTCATATCCGTATTTATCTTGTAAAATTTCAGTCTAAAATAGGTAAATTTAATACAGCTAAATGAAGCGATTAGGACAAAATCTGGGTATTTTTCCTCCAGAGTGTAAATCCTACCCAGCTTACGGTGAGTTAGCAAAAGCCCATTTTAAATATCATAAAGTAAAGCTTAAGTATAACTTAATAGTTACTGTTGATAGGTACATTATGTGATAATAGGTAAAGTTAATTAATTTTAGTTATTTTGAGTGTATTTAGGGTAATTCGTACTAGATTATTCTTCAATTATGTTAAATCCACCTGAATCGATAAGCGTTTAGGATCAACGTTTTATATTTCCACGGAAATGCATAATTTTAAATTTGAGAATTACACAAATAATTATCAACGAAATCCACGTGGATTCAAATCGAAAAGTAAGCAATCTACTATGATAATAAAGTGACACGTAATTTTCTTAAAAACTGTGAATTTTGCTTTTCATATATCTTTTCAGCTTTATTTTTCGTTTACAGAGCTTGTTCTCAAAAAAAAAATACTCGAACACAGTATAATTGGCAAGTCTAATAAAATTCAGTAAAACCTACAAAGCCAAGCTGAATAATGCTAAAACAGAACAATAAAAATAAACTCAACCCAGCTCAATATTGGAGTCAATTCATAACCCGAATTCAGACAAAGCTCCAGGGTCGTATAAATGTACACTACGAACAATTAATGCCATAGAATTGTAACTTGTAACAAATGTCATATCGAAAATGCTCCCACATATATACATATTATCTCTCTCCTACATAACACTCGCACACAAAGCTTGCACTGCCTGAAATATCCAAATAAATAAATATTCCGGGACATTGCACACAGCGCCATCTAGCCCCACACTAAGCAAACGCTTGTGTCATGGGTACTAGCTAACGGATATAATACTTATATTTTTTTTCTTAAATGCAGCTTGATCGCAGTTTATTACAATATCAAATGCGATGCGAATGTCATTATCAGGCAAACCAAAGGAAAAACCCAAAAAAATAACAAGAATTGTTAATCTTTACAAATGACGCGTCAAAAATGCTTCAACAAAAATCATCTCTCTCCTAAACACCATTCGTACATAAAGCTTGCTTTTAATTGGTTGCAATGCTGGAAATAGCCGAATGATAGGTCGCGATTGGTCAATTCAAGGCTAAGTAATCGCCACCTACTATGATTTAGCAGGTATAAGGGCAACAAAATTTGAACATATCTTGGAATATTTCTTTTTTGCTCAGTTACAAAAAATGCTTTTATTTCGGACAACAAACAGATCCAAATGTTTATTAGTAAACTACAAACTATATACTAAAAACTGACTAGGATTAGAACAACTAAAACTAAACTTGCGATGGCGAGTTAAAATTTTTTTGTTACGTTTCTATGATATAAATTATTATTGTTCGTAGTAAGCACACTTTCCAATTACAATGTTCTATTCAGGCTGAAATTAATGACGTTTGAATAAGCGATAAATCATTGATTGTGTGGCGGGCAGATTAGGATGCCGAGTTTGCTACGTTAGGTGGAGCGAGGGAATGGCAGATAGGTAAGTTCAAACCACTTGTATGTTTTCCTAACATAGGTTTTTTTATGCTGAATAATTAAGCACGTGACTACAGTGTCAAATATGTCTAAAATGCCTAATGCTCATCACCGTAAAACCAAGCAAAAAAAAACTTAAATGGTAATTTTAACTGTCAGAATTTTACAAAATAGCTATAAATGTTTATTTGTGAATGACATAATTTATGGAGCTTAGCTATTGTGCCATCTCTTTGCAACAAAAGGTAGTAAAATTAATATCGAAAAAATCAAATGCCGACTTCAAGTGTGACTAAAAAGTTGACAAATAATTTATTTTCATTTTTGCGACTTCAAAATTCAGAATTAAGGGAGTAAAGAATCTACCAAATTATTGAAACTTACAATCCTGTAAGTACTCATATTGAAATCCGTAATATTTGTTGTCAGTGCCAGTCGCAACAATACCTATCAGCATTCCTTAAAAAACTTTCAGAAGACTTAATAACCTTCTTTTTTTGAAGTCGGTTAAAAATCAACTTAATGTGCAGTCGCCCGACCTCTATTTCCATAAAAAACCGTTAAATATGGTAAGACTCAAAAATAAAGATAGACTGATAGTGTACAATTTCAAATTGTTGGTATTCAAACAAAGAATGTAACGTTACTAACTTTGCCAGTTTTTTGCAAAACCTTTGGCGATGCAAGTATTCATAGGCTACGGGGCCAGCTTACCATCAGGCGGCTTATTTGATTTTTTTAACACAAGATAGGCTTACTTTTGACTATAGCCTGCCTGATACACATTACATGACTTGCTGTACATTTATTACAAACTAGTGCGTGCTCGCGACTTCGCTCGCATTCAGAAGTAAAACTTGCATCCCCCATTTCACCCTTTTTAAAATGCGATTTCCAAAAATATTTTCATAGTGGATGCCTACGTCATAACATCTACCTTCATTCCTTATTTCAGCCCGATCCGTCCAGTGGTTAGGGCTGTGCGTTGATAGATCACTATATCAGTCAGTCAGTCAGTCAGTCACCTTTGAGTTTTATATGTATAGAAGTATCCAAAACCACGTTCGTTCAATTTTTTTTTTAACTCCCCTTCTTTACCTGTGGCTCAGATTGGCAAACGTTGAAATGGTTTCCAAATATTTACTCTAGCCTCACCGTCAGAGAGCAATAAATAAAATCCGCGGAAAATCCTAACAAAATACATCCATGAATGATAGCTGTATTTGACACTTTTGGAGTGTTTGTACGAAATGATATGATTGTTATTGGATATAATTGTATAATTTTGATGAAAAGTGTTGTTTTTTTTATATGTTTGACAGTCAAGCACTTTTGCAGCCGGTATTGAACTTGAAACGTATGATGAAATTCGGTATGAAGATAGACTAGACCAAGATTAAATAAGTTTTTTTTTATTACGGATTAGCACGCGTTATACTAAGGTTCATCGCTAGTACTGTACAATCTAAATGTATAAAACTCAAAGGTGACTGACTGACATAAGATAAGATAAGATAATCATTTATTCGTCAATAGTAATACTCAACTTATGAACTAGACGTTAACAGTTGGTAATTCTATTTTCTCGTCATACAAAAATATTTGTCAGTAATATAATTTAAAACATGTCTAAATTTTCCAAAAATAATACATATATATAGTGATCTATCAACGCACAGCCCAAACTGGACGGATCGGGCTGAAATTTGGCATGCAGGTAGATGTTATGACGTAGGCATTCGCTAAGAAAAGATTTTTGCAAATTCCTTGATTGATTTTGAATATTTAAAGGGGCGAAGACGCAAGCACCCGTTAGTACCATATATAAGTCAGACAGTGAAATTTACAACCATTGCTATCCACATACGCGTATCCGACAGATATTCTCCACAAATAACACCCGGGACATATACGTCCGACTCCTAAGTACACGCTTCCGGGACAAATCCGGGATAGCTCAGACAATTTACTACGTGTGCTATTGATGTGCTATAAATCTTGTAGCTAAGGCTTTTTATTTTATTAGGAGATCTGTAGGAGAAAAGTTATGGGTAGTTTAAATGGGACAAGGAACTTTTTTGGTAATATTGTTGATAATTTTGTATTCTATTTTTAAGTTTTTGTACAAAATGACTGACATATTGACATCAGATGATAAGGTTTTCAAGTGATCTTCTAATAATAGTGTTATGATGAAAGTTGGCTTAAAAAAATTGTAAGGTTTTTGTTTTATTTGTTCTTTCAACCCAAAAGTTCGACATTAGAACAAGCAACGTGTCCTTACGTGCCGGATACGTCCCGTACTCGTGAGTAATCCCTTCCCGTCAGACATCCGTGACACTAACGTCGCTCTGTCACGCGAATATGAGTAACGAGCGTCGCTGGATTATAGACTCTATCAATTATAGGACGCGAGTTTAAACCGCCTTAGTGGCTTTGACAAGGCTTTAGGGTGAGTATTTGCGTTTTACTGACATCTTAAAAATAATTTTATCAATTCGATTCGTATGTTTAAAATTTAGATGTACAGATACATACAACTCTTTATTGTAACACACATACAGAAGAAAGACGAACAGAAACAAATACGACTAATAAAACAATGCCACAACTGGCGGCTATATTGCTAACAGTGATATCTACCAGGCAATCGTAGGATGGAGCGGAAATATTGTCATAATTGGATGAAATTTGTAAAACATAATCGATCTATTTCGGCTACAAAACACGCGTGTCAAATATTGTAAGTATAATGTTAGTATTTATGTTTATCCACAATTTTATCGCAAACTCAAAATATCGATATGGTATAAGACGAAGACGAATTATGCTTGGAATTTGGAATTTAAGTATCGGATTTCGGAACAGCGTAAATTTCATCAAAATCGATTTAGTAGTCTAGGAATGGACTAGTCTATCAATGCCTGATTATAAAAAAAACACTTACCCCAATATATGCAACTTAGGGTCCTTAAACACGTCATAACCTCCAGGGACAGGCCTCACGTGCACCGTGCTGAAGGAGGCCTGGAGGCCTGCGAGAGAGGCCTGATTGGCCGCGAGAGCCTCCGCCACGCCGAGCAGCGAGCGCACGTCAGCGCTCGAACAGGAGGCCGGCACGCACTCGCCTACTAGCATTAGACGGCTCTGGAAAGAAATAAAAATATTATAAGAACTTCTTAAAGAAGTTAATTGGTTCGTACTAAAAAAAATTATAGTACCATTATAAAAAAAAACAACAAAGCATTTGTTTGTCCGCTGCGGACCGATAGATAGTATTTATAGAACGTTATTATCTTACTAGTCTTTTCTGGTAATAACTCCAGTTTTGCTCGCGATGTTTGGTATGAAAAATACCTTATGCTACTTTCAGGACCCTTCAGGAGCCTAACAACATTTAAAAAAATATTAATATATAATATTAATATACGGCTTCTGATTTAATAATTTATCTCTCAATCTTTCTCAATTATCGAGTGTCATATCAGTCTACAAGCAGTGTTATCCACGTGAATGTATGACGACAAGACGACTACAGTATAAACCAGGGTTTACCAAGCTGTGTGTCAATTTTCATCCAACCCTCAGCTATTTGAAAGTAAAGACGTGACAAACATACTCAGTTACTCACAAAGTTTCTCTTAAATATATTTTATTTTATTTATTTGTTAGGCACACAACACAATACACAGAAAATACATGAGTAACAGCAAAACACATTAAAGGTAACGATCCATTCTGTGCATCAAGCACATGCGCGCACAACATGATTATAAACAGATCCAAAGTTCAGTAAGTTAACTAAACTGAAAGTAAATATTACGAGTACTATTACAGCTTTAGAAGTACCTACTTAGTAGCTCTAACATAAACGTATTCCAAGTCACATTTCCATACACAAATTCGGCCGGCCATCAATAATTCACGTCCCTTCTAATAAATCATTCCAAGCGTTTCCTTGAGCCATAATAAGTCCGTCATCGGAAATAAATCATCGATTTCACTTCAGCCGTTTGTGATTGGGAAAAATATTCCAAGTCAATTATTTCCGTCTTATTACAAAATGCGGTTTAAATATTAGTCAGGACTTTTTTTTAAAATAAAAAGTCGGTTCTTGTTGCTCAAACATCACATACAAACAATCAAAATGTCAATTTCAAATTGGAACGTTGGTATATTATTGTTTTATGACAGTAGACAGACAAATTTCGAACAGCAAAAACGGACTGCATATTTTCAAAGTTCTGGACTAATAGTTAAACCACGTTTTGTAATAAGACTATTTGTGTTTACAGAATAATGAATTATAAATTTATGAGACGCTGTATGAAAACGATTTCACTCTCTCTCTCTCTTTTGAGTCGTATTTCCTCATGACATGAGGGTCGTGACTCCCCCGCAGAATTAATTCGTTAGGGGAGTTCTCTTGGGCAGATACATCGTGGTGGGCGCCCAGGTCCTTTCACGAAAGACACAAGTCCTCGGATATTGTGGTCCTCTAACATGTCTGTTTCCTCACAATGTTTTCCTTCAACGCTAAGCGAGTGCAAATCTACACTTAACTTGAAACTACAAGTTAGTGTAGGGCCGGATTCGAACCAGTAACAGTAGCTGTTATTTTCATTAATGTATGGTTAGCACATTGCAGTATGACATCATCTGCCAGTCACATCATAAAGTTCTTAAAAGGAGAGGTGTAAAATATGAAATCACGTACATTTTTTTCGAACGGACGCCTCAACCTTGTGTGACATTTTTGCCAAGGTTGTTAAGCCGAGATTTTATGCATTTTGTGTTTATATTCAAAACCTTTACTGGTTTTTGTTGGTACTAAACCTATCACTTAGAAATATTTGTTGCGATCTGTTTTGTTTGCTGTTTTTTTATGTTTAATATATAATTGAAACAATCAAACCAACTAATTAGCAAAATATGTGTTTTTTTCCAAAAAATGCGCCAGAAACTCTGCATGATTTTGTTATAATTCGATGAGAATTAAGTATGATAATTCTAATCTATCTATCTATCTAAAAACTACTAAGTTTCTTGTATGAGCAGTCACAGCGGAAGAACACATCTCCAGTGTTTCATTACCAATGGATTACCTCAAAGTAACGCCCGATTCAATATCTTATAAATTATGGCTTTAAACAAGTGACCAAATTTCGAGAGTATAATTTTGTTGTATATGTCCACGTTTTTATCGAAAAGTTTACCTATGTCATATCAATATCATTTTCTTGTTTTAATAAAAAATACGTTTCTATAAAAGAACAAAGTAAAAATTAGGTCAATGGTTTTAGATATATGGGTCGACGTAATTTACTGAAGGGAATTGGATGATTTTGTGAATTTGCCACTTGTGTGTTCAGTTTTAGATACTCACTTGAGGAAGGTGGTTATTATCCACAGTGAGGTTGACCCTGGCCACGTAGAAGGCGGTCCTGTACGGAGGCACCTCCTCATGGTGCTGTTCCAGGGTGAGCTCGTTGCAGGCGTTCAGGGAGCCCAGCCAGTAGTCGCTGCCGAAGAGGACGTTGGAGCTGTACTGGCCTGACGCGTCGTATACTGGAAGAAGAGAAGGAAGTGGTTACTTGATGATGATATTAAATAAAATATTTATATTTATTTAGAGAAATATATAAATTAATAATTTAAAGACATTTAAAACAGCGCTATCGCGCAAACGCTTGTGTCATGGGTACTAGATAACGGGTATAATACTTCTATGCTATTTTTTTCTAAATAAATACATAGGTACATTTCATATATTGAAATATCCAGACTGAACCCAAAATATTATCTAAAAATACATTTATTATAATACCGGTGGATGCCCGCGTCTTCGCTCGCATTATTGTCGGGATAAAAAGAAGCCTATGACACTCCTAAGACCGCATACTACCTACGTAATAAAAATGATGATGATCCGTTCAGCCGTTTGTGCGTGATGCGCGTCTAAATAAACAGACGAGCAGATTAACAGACATACAGACAAAATTCTAAAAACGTAAAATGTTATCGATTTAAGGTATACCCAAACCAATTCTTATCAAATATCTTCTATACCTATACAGAATTTTGACCCAGGTTAGCTATAATATTATATGTATAGAAAAAGAATTTATTGAATTCGCCGGGGGAGTTCTTTTAATAATATTCAATTTATTTTTTTATATCAATTATATTATTTCTTTACTAACCAAAATATAAAGTTAGTTTTTGGACGAAAATGAACATATAGGATTTTCTGAGCATCTAGCAAATCTATATAGAAATTTGAAAACATGTCATTGGATGAGATCGAACCTGTGTGAGTGAAGTTATAAGACGAATGATTGATCACCGAGCCACATTCACTTTTACTTAGCAAACTGTAAATAACTAGGTACACAATAACCTAACCTTTAGTGCTAACGAGATTTGAAAACTAAATATTTATAATTTGAGCTATTGAAATAATTAATTATGAATAATTATGTAATGGATAATTAAGTAACTACAAAGAAACTATACCTTGTAGCTGATAGGAATGCAGAAACACCGATTTATTGTTTATAATGTGAGGAATACGGGCGCGGGTCACACATTAGTCGCGCACAACCACTAAAGAGTCTTTATGTTGAGAAAACAGGATGATTTATTTAGCACAAGACCGGCCATCGGCGCGGTCGGACAGCAAGCCAAGATCTACTTTGTATTACGTCAGATTATCAAAACATGTCACGCGTACCCGCATTTCTCTCCTTTATTCATAAAAAATCTACCTACCACACACTATTGCTCTGTGCCAGTAGATGGCGCTAGTAGTACTCAAAAGAAACAATGGTGCGCGTCGCCAACAATACCTTGAATATTAAATGCAAAAAATATAAAGTAAATTATGTACATAAGATTAATCTACAATGTTGACCCAAAAACTAACAAAGTAAAAGTAGGTGAATACAATAATCTCATTAAATGACTAAGCAACTATTTTTACATCATTATCACCCATACTTATATACTTATACAGAGCTATGTACCTAATGAGCTATCTAATACAGCATTTAATTGATTAAAAACATTAACAAATTTTATAATTATTTTATTAATTTGTTGATTGCTTCTATTATGTTTAATAATTTTCTCTATGCAAGTTGTGTATGGACTAAAAGTTCGAAATAAATGACATTTATTATTTATTTCATTTAATATTGTAGCTATTTAAAAAAGCAATAAAATTAAAGATTTTGTTTGTGCTACTTTTGTGAGTTAACAATCTGAAATTTCACTAAATGGCAATTATTTAAAATGTCGCAAAATGTGTTTAAAAAGCCATGTTATTACTCTACACGTTTGAATTAGCTAAATAGACATCATATGCTACATTAGTGGTGCCTTACATCAGGCAGGCTGTAGTCAAACGTAAGATTATTTCGTGATATAAAAAAAGTTTGAAACTCAACCAGGTAAGCCAAATTCACTCATCATAATATATTTCACATAAAGATTCGTTTTAATATTCTATTGAGGCTTGTAAATATATTTTTCCTCATTCAGAAAATATCACATACAAACTAGAACCCTTAGCTTAGAACTAAGCTATATGTATTTTACTAGATAATTTTGTTGCTAAATGCGATGCGCCTTAGATAAAATAACTCTGTATGTAACAAACATACTTACATACCTAATATACTTATCTTATACCTCACGCAATAATGAGAGAAATCTCTCATTTTGCAATTCACTTTTACATAATATTGCCAAATAAGTTTAAATGTATGGAAAGTAGGCGATAGGTTTTTGTACTAATATATTATGGAGACGGAAGTTTTAATTATGCTTTTAAACACAAAACCATCCTCTTTGTGTGTGTATTTATGGTTGAGAAACAGGTATACTCTGATTTCATCTTCAGTTAAATATATATTTTTTGTGGGAGAGGTTTACGTTTGATGTTAAGCTTTGTTGTAGCCAAGTGTATAACACGCTTACCTAGAAAAAAACCTATTAGGTTAAGATTATACCATATATCTCTTGCTTATCCACCATTATATCATTTTTATTAATTTAAATTTTTCTTTCTTTTCTTTTATAATTTTGTTTAATGTTTAATATTTACATAAGTATCGTATTATATGTATTATTTTAATTGTTTCAGTTTAGTTAACTTACTGAACTTTGGATCTGTTTATAATCATGTTGTGCATGCATGTGTTTGATGCACAGAATGGTTCATTACCTTTAATGTGTTTTGCTGTTACTCGTGTATTTTCTGTGTATTGTGTTGTGTGCCTAATAAATAAAAATAAAACAGTTGCTAATTAATTACTAAACTGTCAAAAATACTACATATAAATTTTCCTTTTGTCTATTTTTAACATCGTATGTATTCGTACTTTTAAAGACTTACATATTATGTACTTTTAATAGGTAACAAGACTAGAGTATAGGTAGATAAGCGAGTGTGGCTCAGCGGTTCTAGTGTCTGCTTTTCATCCAGACGCACCCTGGTTCGAATCCGCCCTACACCAATGACTTGTATTTTCAAGTTAAGTGTGGATTTGCACTCGCTTAACGGTGAAGGAAAACATCGTGAGGAAACTGACATGTTTGAGGACCACAATATCCGAAAACATGCGTCTTCCGTGGAAGGACCTGGGCGCCCACCACGATGTATCTGCCCAAGAAAACTCCCCTAACGAATTAATTCTGCGGGGGAGTCACGACCCTCAGTCATGAGGAAATACGACTCAAAGAGAGAGAGAATAGGTAACAAATACGAGTAAGGAGATAAGTAAGAAAATCGATGGTTACCTAAAAATCAATTAGTGTGTTGTTAATTATGTGACCTTTACATAACATCATACATGCATATGCAATAAACATGGGCTGAGTGCGGAATGTCGCTAATTCCTAATTTACATGACAAACCCGGATTTGACATACTCATAGACAATATAAACCTATGACAACCACACATTCAAATTTAATATTTTAGAATTAATTATGTTAAATTTACATAAATTTTAATATGAGTTTTAACCGACTTCTTAAGAAAGCGTTTATATTTTGACTTCTGTGCTTCATTATGTGATATTGTAAAAAAATATAAAAATTTAGGGTAGTATGTTGATCTACTTAAGCTTTGACGTGTACCAAATGTTGTGAGTGTATGTCTAATCGACTATATACAAATAAGTCGGGTTTTCCTTCCCGACGCTATAACTCCAGAACGCACGAACCGATTTCCACAGTTTTGCATTCGTTGTAAAGGTCTCGGGCTCCGTGAGGTTTATAGCAAAGAAAACTAAGGAAAAAATTCAACAGAAAAGCGGGAAAACAGGGAAAATCATTTTTCACATACAACGAAATGTAACAAAAAACGAAGCCATCTGGTGGCGAAACCGAGTTTGCTGGTTTGCTAGTATATAAGTATATTTTTCCACAAATTTCTCAATAACTGTGAGTGACATTAAACTTTGACACACTCTCACACACACACACCCAAACTATTGCCTTAATTATATTAGTGGAAACAGTGGGAAGTGGGCTAGTATTGAAAAACATTTAGTAGTAAAATTTTGTTTTTTTTTTTTAATTTATATTATGAGGTGTCTTTCATTTAATAATATCACCAAGCATCCGTAATGTCGGTTAAACCGTCCGACTGATAGGAAGAATTACCATAATATGATTCATAACCAATTCATATACAGCCGCCGCATCTGAATTGTAAACTCAAAGTTATTCAATGTTTCGGGCTTAGCAAATATAGAAATACAGGGTTATATAGTAAGTTACAAGTTTATAGTTTAGAATTAAACTCTGGAGAAATATATGTTATTTTTTTACGAACTAAAACAATACATATTTCTTCAGAATTAATTCTGCAATGAATTTAAGTGATTGTAATATCTTACAGTTTTTAATAAATCCTGTCTAATTTTATTGTTTTATCTCAAAATGTCACTATATACTTATCTTTATGTAAACTATACTGTTGCATTATTACAGAAATCGTTTGAAAATTACAACTTTACATAGATAATTTGAAAATATCAGAACGAATTTAATGC
The DNA here is from genome assembly GCA_927399415.1 of Macaria notata. NCBI lineage: Eukaryota > Metazoa > Arthropoda > Insecta > Lepidoptera > Geometridae > Macaria > Macaria notata. Next base: position 713,732 of record OV656751.1, read on the forward strand.
TGTAGCAACGGTTTTGCACCATATATTATCTCAAAAACTATTAAATCGGTTTTTTTCAACTTTCTTTCCGTTATTTCAGTCAACTCTGTTGACCTTTAAGGTTGCATCAAAGGAGCTCGAACATGAGTTTGTGAGTTTTGCAGCCGAATTTCCGATGGAGTGGCAAATGACAAGTCATTGTATGGGGCCTACCAAGGTAATATATAAGTAATACATGATACATAACCGTTGAGGTTGACCAGGCAGTATTTGGATCTTCTTCTTCTTATCGAATGAGAGTGGCCTACTCTGGTGTCGAGAGTTTATCAAGCCGCCCAAAGGGCCTCTAACATGTTTTAACGACTGCCGAACTAGACAATCAGCAGGGGCCTACAATTTAACGTGTCATCTGACCCACTGAAGCGCTCATAATGGAAGTATTTGGATTTATATTTAGTGGTGAAACATTCTTAATAAAATATCAGATTTTTTTCCAGTAATACGTTAATGTAGTTTCTAAGCTAAGTAATAAAGTCCAAAAAGAAAAGTTACAATAGTACAAGGCTATTTTATCAAACTAATTTATACTAGGAACAGTTTGGAATATACAATTGCTTGCCACAAATGCCTTGTTGTACTGTAACAGTACAGTAGAATCTTTGTAAGCAATTAACCTTGCATACACTTAGGGTTCGAAGTTATTATAACTTTTGTAATTTTTACGTGTCCTTAACACGATTGAGTGATTTGAGATGATTTTTTTTCTTCCTCATGCAAGATAGGCCACGTTTGACTACAAGTCACAAGGTTATATTTTTTTAAGCCACTAGAATGTAACTAAGAATGTAAGCAAGCAATACTTAAACCATGATGGTTTATTTTGCTTTCATGGTAGCCATTTTGATTCTGAGCAGTGATTAGCAAAAACTCCAACACAAAAGCAATCTCGAAACGTTTCTACCTATACAGCTATACAGCTATTGTAGATTCTTTACAGAGCTTTATGTAAACAGTGAAAAATTTTATACAAGAATTCATTCTTGTATAAATTTTGGCAAACTGTGGTGTCGAGAGTCAAAAAGGAGAAGAGAGAGTTGCCAGATTCAAACAAGATACCTGATAAAAAAAAATATTTCAGGACATATCACACAGCGCCATCTAGCCCCATACTAAGCTTACGCTTGTATCATGGGTACAAGACAACGGATATAATACATATATACTACCATTTATTGGTAACAATAACCACATTATTATTACACGAGACAATATGTATATCCAAATAAAATATGATGGGATGTGAGAACATTACCTAGTCCTACACTAACAGAGTTGAGGTCTAAAACTACCCTAGCGATTTTCAAAAGCACGCTCCATCTCAGACCACAATTATTGCTTACCATCAAATTAATTGCAAATGACAGCCAGGTTTCCATAGCCAAAGAAAAGGCGTTAAATAAAAAAAATTGTCGCGTTGAGTCCTAGCAAACGAGCTTTAGAACGGTTGAAGATGAAAACAATTGATTTAATATAAAATAATAATAATTTTAAATTAAATTAACTGTTTATTCCTTAACTGTGACGGCAAAGTTAAATGTCCCTATTTGCACTACACAGTCCGGCATTTGACCACCAGATAACCTGAGTCCTCCTAAAGCTACGCCACCACAAGAGACACTGCGATCGAGTCGTCTGTTTACATGTAACCCTGTATCCTTCAGCCGAATCATTTGTATTCGATCGCGCTGCGGTCGGATTCGCTTCCCGATAGCTTTTTAACACACTTTCCTTCGTTTATTTACGAGTATTTCGCGTTTCTTAAGCTTGGATTTCCTAGGAAAGCGGTTCCGACATATAGCGGCCGTAATACAGCGGTGTATGAACGTTGTCTATGTAAACGTAATGGCGCGGTTTCCTAGAGAGCGGTAACTTGCACCGTAATTTACTTTAATTATTTTTGCGTCCGTAATATTACAGCCGATATATGAAGGCACCGCTGTCCTAGGAAACCAAAGCTTTATGGGTTCGTTTTCTGACCAAATATCTGAACTGTGATGAATACGAGATTGTGTATATAACGTTCATGACAAAATTAGTATATTTAAACAAAGAATATTCATCAAAACTGCATCTAAATCTGTTGGGAATAAAAATAAGAATAGTACCTAATCTTTAAACTTGTAACCATAAGTTTCAAAGTATTTACTAAATTGGAAATCTTTTACAGTAAATAAACGATGTATATAAAGGTCACACTTATAGGTAGTAACTTAAGTTTTTTAAATACTAAGTACTTGTAAAAACTCTAGTAAATGATTACAACATAGGTTATTTCATTCGTAATTAGCTCAGCTGCGAGTAATAATAATAATAATAATAATAATAATAATAATATAATAACAACTCAACACAATAGCCTGTAACATTAATACCATGTCTGCAATAGTTACTTTATATACCTAACATCCTCTATCTGTAATTTTTACTTAATTTTAAGTATAATATTGTAAAAGGCCTCTCAGTGTTGGTTCCGGCCCCACTGATGCCTTAAAAATACCGGGCGTAAGGCCCGAGAGTCTGTGAAGAATAATAATAATAATATATATAACCGCAGGGGCGACTTTATGGCGAGTCGTCGGTGAGTAGCGTCACCGCGGACCCCGATTCCCTGGGGGCTAAATGAGACCCCCTGCCTCCCGGCTTGCCTTGATTGGCCGTCCGGGAGTGGAAGACGCAAGAGCTTAGTACCTAAGCTCCAGGGTGGAAGTGTTAAAGGGCATAACGCCGCTAGTACCGCTCAGAGAACGCGCAGCACACCTCTCGACACCCTAAGCCACTCACACCAATGTTGCCCTTCCGGCGTCATCTTAGGCTGCCTTTTGTGGAGGGCCCATTTAGTGAGTGGCAAGTCATCACCCGCTATATTTTATTATGAATGAGGCATAACTGGCGGGTGCCGTTCCTCGTACAATAGACCAGTTTAATTAAGTCAATGAACAACTCAACACAATAGCCTGTAACATTAATACCATGTCTGCAATAGTTACTTTATATACCTAACATCCTCTATCTGTAATTTTTACTTAATTTTAAGTATAGTATTGTAAAAGGCCTCTCAGTGTTGGCTCCGGCCCCACTGATGCCTTAAAAATACCGGGCGTAAGGCCCGAGAGTCTGTGAAGAGAAATAAAGATAATAATAATATATATCTTTATTGCACACCAACACAAGTATATAGTACAAAGTAAAATATGAACAAATAATAACGTACAAATGGGCGGCCTTATCGCCTTAAGCGATTTCTTCCAGGCAACCTTTGGATGGACACGACAAGTAGAGATAAACAGAGTCAGAGGTGTACTAATTAGAAATATAACGATTTTTTATTCAAATATGTTCCTAATCAAAATAATACCTTTATAATTATAAACAATACCGAAAATATGTATACAAAGAGAAATACTAACATAAATTACTATCTACAAAGAAGTTATAGATCTGTCATAGACATAAAGTGATGAAAGACTTGATTCTGAAAAATGGACAGAGATTTAGCTTTCCGAATAGAAAGAGGCAATGTATTCCATAAGGTTACAGCGCGTACTGCAAATGACTTATGAAAGTACATATTGACTTGACTAGAAGAGGATGAAGGGAAAGTGAGAATAAGAGATCGACTAGGACGTAAGGAGACAGAGTGGGTGGGAGTCACAAAATTGAAATAGTTTTTCAAGTAATGAGGGGTGACAGGATGGAAGAGAATTTTGTAGAGAAAGAAAAGGATGTGAGTATTGCGGCGAAAACGAATCGGTAACCAGTTGAGCTTCTTGCGTGACTCTGAAATATGGTCATATTTTCGCAAACCAAATATAAACCGGATGCAGAAGTTTTGGAGACGCTCAAGCTTGTCAAGCTGCTCTTCGGTCAAATCGAAATAACAAACGTCAGCGTAATCAAGAAGAGGTAGGAGAAGAGACTTAACAAGCGCAGTTTTAGTAGATATGGGAAGAAAATTTCGCAACCTACGGAGAGAAGCAGATGATGCAAAAATTCGGCGGCTCACTTCATTTAGCTGTGGACCCCAAGAAAAAGTTGTATCAAAAATTACACCCAGATTTTTCACTACATCACTAAATGGTATCGTAACCCCATCAAATATGACTTGTGGAAGTCGGAACCAATCAATTTTAGATACCATACGAGAGCTTCCAATTATGATAGTCTGAGTTTTACTTGCATTGATGGAGAGCCCAAACGACCTACCCCAGTCACGTATGTGTTCCAGGTCAGAGTTAGTTAAAAAAAAAAAAAAAAAGAGTAAATTGTTACCAGACAAAATTTTGCAATTTTTTAGAAATTAAAAACATTTCATTCACAAGAAAGGCATAAAAAACCTAGGTACCACAACTACAAAAACTCAGGCTTAACAATATTAAGCAGAAAAATATCAAAATTGTGGTAATATTCGCGGTCATATTTCAAGGAATTAATATCTCGAGGGATAAATCTGGGGAAATGCAGCCTGTGCCTAGATGGCACGGATAAGAGATGTACACTTATTTTTGCTACTTTTAAAAAGATTTCCAAGAAAATCACTAAACTTTATATAACTTCTAAGAAAATATACTAAGTTATTTTATAATTTACATATATAAATATGTAGGCTTTGCTTCTTTTTTACGCTAAGCAATTTTGAAAAGGTTAAGTGCGCCTAATTTGGATCTATAATTTCTGAGTGTCTTACTATAAATATACACACTAAACACAAACACAAGTGACATTACAGTTAAAGAGATGGAATGCAGCTATACATGAATAAAAATGGCTCCTAAATAATGCTGCCGGAACATATTTATAAGAAGCATTGCCGACAGATTTCTTTTTTAGTATTTATTTATTGCTTTAAACAACACTGTTCAAAAATTAAGGCCGTATAAACTTGAATAAATGAGGCACCTTAACGAAGCTGCCGCAACATTTGGCTTTGACGATAGATCAACAACAAATATTTGATACTAGCTGTGCCTGCGACTTCGTCCGCGTGGAATAGTTATTTTGGGCATTAATTAAGCCCTGAAAGATGAATAATGATTGCTCCCGTTTTTCCACATTTTCAATTGTTTCTTCGCTCCTATTAGTTGCAGCGTGATGTTATATAGCCTAAAGCCTTCCTCGATAAATGGTCTATTCAACACAAAAAGATTTTTTTCAATTCACACTAGTAGTTCCTGAGATTAGCGCGTTCAAACAAACAAACATACAAACAAACTCTTCAGCTTTATAATATTAGTATAGATTTCACGTCCATTCCACGTAAAAATACCTTTGCTATTTATAACGCCTTCCAATAAACACATAGCAACGCGTATGAAAAACTGAAATATTCAGCCCTCATATGGGCGGTTGTAAAGCAAAAGGTTTTACTTCCATATTATGTGGAATTGATGTCGCGGAATAAAACCTGCTTGTGTACGGTCGAGGACAATAGATACAAGGAGGGTAGTCAGAGAAAACCAGAATGGATGGAAGTGGTAAGAAATCACTACATAGTATAAAGCAAAGTCGCTTAGGTATGTGCATATACTTCAATCTTTAAAACGACTCAACGGATACAGTTTTTTATACGTTTAATAACGCGAGCGAAGCCGCAGGCAAAAGGTATTAAAAATATCATCATCATCAACTTATTTGAGGCCACCACTGGACATAAGCCTCCTCCCTTTTACACCAATAATCTATGTCTGCGCTGCTTTTGCCCAGATGTTTTCTTATATGTTTATTATTATATAAGACCAGCATAAATCCGTGATAAGAATTTGACTATGCGATAATCCAGAGTGTAATTTACCTCCACATTAAATTTCATTCAAATCAGTTCAGCCGTTTGAACAAGTGACAAATACACACTCACACACGCAAAAAGTTTGATTTAAAAGAACATAAAAATCTTCGACTTTTATAACATATACTTACAGCACCTTTTTAACCAGTAGTAATATGAAGTAGATCCAGGAATATTATATCTTGAGAGCAGTAAAAACAACGAAATGATACTAAATTATGCAAGCCAAGGGCACTGCCACGTTAAATCAATTCGACTTTGCGATTTTATGAACATCCCCATGGGTTTACCTGTTTGATACTACTGGAGATTCATGTTAGTGGGTCTGACATATTTTAAAATTTAAACAATTCGTTCAAATAATGTTAGGGAATTCTATACCATATATTGCTTTAGATACTTACCTACATTGCATTTTTTCTAATAGCTGAATTTTATCAAAATGCGTCCGATCAATATTAGCGCTACGTTTAACCTAACCTGCAAAAATACTAAGCATCAGGCGGGTAGTTTAATCAAATGCGAGCCTATACTGCGAAAGTAAGTAAATTCATACGAGAGTGACAAACTCTGGAGTCGAGAATATTCAATTACGACTTTACGACTGTCGTATTGTGACAAAGATCTAGGACTTACAATTACTACGCTAGGCAATTTATAAGTAAATGACAAGCGTTCCTTTTATATTTGGTATATCGTTTGACACATCGGTAGTATCAACCGGTAGTTCCACCCAGAAAACTAAACGACTTTCCGCTCCACGCTTTCATTTCTGACGTAATATTTTCTTCACGGCGCGCGGTGCGAGATAACTCGCCGTAAAGGTGAGAATATTAGCGCCGAGAGAGTTTAAAAATGTAAATTATTCACGCAAAATGGCGGAGAATTATGTTGATTGTGCTTATTTGTTAGTCTGTGAAAATATATGTTTACGTGCATTTGTTTACTTACAAAACTTTTCGCCATCCAAATATAGAAAATATTAGCGGCGCTCCGCGGTTTCATCTGCGTTAATCCTGGATGAAGAGTGTATATTTGTTAATTTGGAGTCTTATCTATCTCTTTATTAAATTTCATACAAATCGGTTCAGCCTTTTGAGCGTAAAGAAATAACAAACATTTATGGTACTAGCCGGAAGTTTTTTTTTCACATGAGAAAGGCTCACGCTTGACTTCAACTTGCCTGATGTTAAGAAACGTTGTAATCTACAATTTAGCGCGCTTGCCTAAAAGAAACCAGTTTGTTTAAAGTACCTACCTATGATATAACGTAGTAGAAGATATTATAAAAATTGTTGCGTTTTGGTTTAAAAGGTGAAGTTGAATTACAACTATTATCCTTGTCATTGAATTGAATTTTTATTTGTTTTTCCTAACTTAACCAACTCCGAAAAGGAAAAGGTTTTCTTCACTTTTTACGTAACAAAGAAGGCAAATTACCCAAATAAAATTAAGGAACGTGTCTGTATCCAAATTACCCTGCTTCTGATTCAAAGAAAAACTGGTGTTGTGTACAGATTATTTATGCCACGTAGCTCGCTTGACTTTAAAAATATTGTTTTGCGCATATCTATTACTAATCTATACTAATATAGGTATTATAAAGCTGAAGAGTTTGTTTGTTTGCTTGAACGCGCTAATCTCAGGAACTACTGGTGCGAATTGAAAAATTATTTTAGTGTTGAATAGACCATTTATCGAGGAAGGCTTTAGGCTATATAACATCACGCTGCAACAAATAGGAGCGAAGAAACAATGGAAAATGTAGAAAAAACGGGGAAAATTATTCATCTTTGAGGGCTTCCGTTGCGTGCGCTGCGAAAATGGTTCAAGATATCAAGAAAATGTGTATGAAAGAATTATTCCTCTTGAAATGATCTAACAAAATGTACGCAACAGTATTTGTCTACATTTTAAGGTTTACTCACTAGAACCGTTTTTATGGTAATAACTATTCCACGCGGACGAAGTCGCGCGCATCAGCTAGTATCTAATAAATAAAATATCATTTTCCTTTTAGTGACAATTTCAAGAAGCTTTGAAACCATAGTTTGAAACCTTATAGAGACTACAAAGTCACAAATGCGATAATCGATTCAAGTAATATAAAACATAGTCTAATATTGTATGGAGTAAAAATAAAAAAGTTTCTCTTGATTACTTAAAAAAAATTATTACAAAACAAAAATTCTAATAAAATATCGAATAAATTAAAATTAAACTAAAGCACACTCAAATAGAAAGGAGATAAAATAATTATACCCGTTTGAATACACGAAACGTGCTTGAAGCAAAATCTTTTATATGACTTCGGTCTTTTTGTATCACATCGAAATATGTTATTCTGAAAATGTATGTAATGTCACCCTCATGGTTATAAAGGCCAATATTTGTGAGTATGTATATACATACATACCTATGTTACTCCTTTTAACTACTTAAGAAATCAATGCTTCGTTATTAATAAATCTCGAAACCAGAGTTGGCTACCTATCTTGACTGGCCTATTAGCTTAGTTGGTAGTGGCTTTGCCTTCTAATCTAGGGGTTCCGGATTCGTATCCCACGTGACACAAGTATTTATACAATTTAAAAATGTGTAATTACTTGTGCTGAGTCTGGTCGTTTCTACATATGTATAATAAGTATGTATTTTTAAAATAAAAGTATATAAGTATTATATCCGTTACCTAGTACCCACGACACAAGCGTTTGCTTAGTGTGGGGCTAGATTGGCGATGTATGCAATGTCCCGGAATATTTATTTATTATTTATTTACCATATATATTTACTCAAAATAAAACTTATGAGTATAGCAAGCTCTGGTTTCGAGAGTTTTTGAACTGACCTTTTACTGACTTATGTACATAGATGAATTTTGGCATCGAAGCTCTTCCACATAATAAAAACGGAAAAAATCATAATCAGGTTGTTACGAGTAACACCGCTACAAATGCAAAATGAAAAGTGAAAATGTATGTTTATTTCATTCTCCGGCACTGGAAAAGTCAGAATTAATTGATTGATGAACATTGTAAGTCATTTTTATATATATAAAGAATATTTTAATTCTATAAATACGTTATATTATCATTATTTTTATCTGTAATTCTTTCAATTTCAACAAGTTAAGTAAAATCGAATAATTTAATATATTAAGCATATCCCAAGATCATAATTCAGGATGGAAGAATAAAAATTTAAAACAAAAAATAAAACTAAAACTTATGTTTCATGTCACCACTCAGCATGTGCTGGACGCAAGCAACCAGCGCTGGTCTTCCGTTGGAACGAATGTTAATTTTATAGTAACATCGACTTAAAATTAGCCTTAAGAAAAAAAACACACTAAACTTTTGGCAAAGAGTTAGTATTTTTATAATCTGTGTTGAAAAGAGAATTTATAATATGTTTTCGGACGCAGGTCGTGATTTACAAAACCCTTCTCAAAGTTGCTCTCGGTTGGACTATTACGTAGAATTATCTGAGTGTACTTTAATATTCTTTTTTGTTGCTTGAGATTATACTGATGTGTGAGAGTGATTAACTATTGAGTTGAAAGATTTTTTTTTTACATTACGCTTGACTACAACTTGCCTGATGGTAAGCAACATTTAAACATTTTGGTGATGTTCTTGGCCACTGCTATACTGTTTTGTATAGAGTATCATTTTCTGAGCATGACAGATTTACGCTTGTCCACAATTCGGATGGAAATTAGAATATCTACCTGCTTTAACGTACATAAATGCTACGTATCGGGACATCTAACTACTTCACCTCTCCAACAGCTAACTGGCTTGACCGTAGACTATCTTTTTACACTTGATTGGCTCACGCTTGACTACAACTCGCCCGAATTGATGATATTTACCGTATTAAAGACTCCTAGGATGGTTGGACCTTCTCAAAGAGTTCTAACATTAGCAACCACGCGAGGCTACCTCAGCTAGCTAAGCTACGAGCTTCAACTGTACAAAACAGCACAAACCACTGGACGGATCGACTGAAATTTGTCATATAGGTAGATGTTGTAACGTATGCATCCGCTAAGAAAGGATTTTTGGAAATGCCACTTTTAAAGGGGTGAAATAGCGGATGCAAGTTTTTCTTTTTGAAGCGATCGAAGCCGCGATCTCCCACTAGTAAAACTGAACTGCAGGCGCCTCAACTGTCTCTACAATAATATTATAATAGTTGTATAAAATAGAAGGTTTGCAGCATCGCAGTCACGGCCAGTCACCGCCCTACTTTGCGGTCAAGCAGCACTTCTATCTACGTTGGGATTACGTAAGGAGAACTTACTTAGAGAGATACGGTGGGTGAGTTTCTGTGTACAGTTCTTAAGACAGACAATTTAAAATGAAGATAACATGGCCTTTTTCTGGGTCAACGTATCAACATTGCCATCCAGCGTGATAATGCGGCCAGTTTTATATGTATTATGTGTGTCTACTCATTTTTCGCTGAAATAATTAAATAGATTTAAGTGAATCACTCTAATAGTGAAACTATTAGAGTGCCTAAGTATTCGTTTTCTCTCTCGTTTATATGGCTGTAAAAAATGGTATAGAAATAGTGTACGCTATGAATTAACTCTCTCTTTGAGTCGAATTTCCTCATGACTGATCCTGACTCCCTCTGTTGAATTAATTCGTTAGGGGAGTTCTCTTGGGCAGATACATCGTGGTGGGCGCCCAGGTCCTTATGAATTAACACAGTAGCTATTTTAATATTTAATCCAGGATTAACACAATAAAACCCCAAATCGACGCTTGTATTTTCATGAACTAATTTAAAAAGTGGATGACAACACTTTAAGAACGAAATATGTAGCTATAAAATAATGGCACATTCTCTTTTTTTTTGCTGCCCTCTGGTAGTGGGCTGGAGCACTTAGATTACCTTTAGGCTTTTCTAAAGATTTTCTAAGTGCCTTTTTTGTAGTAGTTAGAAGTAGTTGTTTAGTTTTTCTTCCATTGTTTTTATATTTTATTTTTGTAAATAAATCTTAAAATTTGAAACTAATACCCATAATACTATAACAAAATAATTTTCGTTTCCTTTTGCAAAGGTCTTATTACATCACAGCATCGGATTTGCAGCAAATTGCCAGCTACAAGAAATGAAGAAATGTTGCCACATGTGGGGATTACAAGCAATACTGGCAACACTTGCGATATTTAGTCATTTTCCTTGTACAACCGTTAATTGTTTTGTGACGCTTAATAAAGGGTCTTTGATTGTGAGGGCAATTTTTTATTTAGGTACTTTGGGATGGTGAAACTATGATATTACATTAGTATGGTAAAACATGGAGTCATGAAAAATGTACGTAATATAATATACCCTCCATTATAAATATGTTTCTATAGCGGAAACAACGATTTTAAAGCAAATAATACATAGAATATCTAATAGACAATTTATAAATACCAGTCTCTCATTAAATAAATTATAATATGAAACACTTATGACTCCATAGCAGCTTTTTATCTAACGAAGCTATTATAAGAGTCTCTTAGAGCGGTTTGCGAACTCTTTCTAGTGTCATAGATTACTTTTATCCTTAAATAAAGCGAACGAAACCGCGGGCGTCCACTAGTATTAAATATGTAATCAATCGACATAAGAAATATTACAAACACAATACAAACCTTATACTTCGCAACAGTTATTCATATTTATAAAGTATATTTATAAAGTTTGGTAATCGCGTTCCTCCGCTCTGTTAACTCCGAATGAAACGTTATACAAACCTACATTCACATATTCTAGGTATATAATATACTTGGTTATACGGTACAGTGATTCAAAGTATATAAATAAATACTTACAATTTCTTTTATAGTAATTATATTTTTAGAAGCAGTAAATTATTTATAACAAATACCTACTTACCTACTTACAATTTCTAAGTAATGTTCCAATTCAAGTGTAGTATGTAGGAACATATGTATTTAACCGACGTCATCAACAAAAAAGGTTCTCAATTTGTCACATCGTCAGAATGAGTGTGATGAGCTTCTGAACACGTGAGCCAATTTTGTGAGTGTGTTTGGCCACGAATTTCTCAAAAACCATGAGTGTTATCCATGTGATTTTTATTGTATTAGACTAGGTGTATTTCAACTTAGGAAGCAATGAAAGTTTCATTCAAATCGATTCAGTAGTTTTTAAGATATGAATATCTGTGCATTTCAGGAGTGGAATTGTACGGGCACTGAAAACGGCTAACAAAAAGCGCTTCACCCAATGATATTCTATATAAACTGAAACCTCATTGGCTTCACCTACATCAGTTTAAAACATACAAAAAAGGGTTTCCTCTGAGTCACATCAAGTTATTAATAATTATTATTTATATTTGACTTTAAAAACAGACGCGTTAAACCAAGCCACAGTCATTTTAATTATTTTATTCAACATAACCCTTTATAACTGTGTAATCGTCACATACCGAAATTGTCACATTCGAATGAGTTGATGGTAATTTGATGGCGGTAGGTGTGCGATCGTTAACATTTGGATAACCTTCTTTTGATGTTCGCGGATCAGCGCCGGTGTAGCTGTTTTAGAATTCTGAAATCATACCAACATTCGCATTGAAGTGAAAGTTTGTAGTATGTGACTCTGTTAATGTATTTTTCGTTTTGTGAAATCATATTGAAGATCAATTAAATCTGTATTGTATGTGTTTTTTACAAATTATGTTAATAAATAAAAATATTACAATGTATACTTTTGAAAACCAAACATTTTGAAACTATAAATTTTTTGAATCAATTCACAATTTAGGACACCATAACTTTAAATCTATATGATGTCGAAAATGAGTTCATAGGTTTGTAACGTTTGTTCATTTTTCATAATGATGGAACAACTGATATTTTTTTTTCGTAAGGCGGTGGTAGTATAAGGTTTCGAAAGTGTCATTGGCTTCTTTTAATCCCTGCACCATTATATAATTGTACACCTACATATAAAATAGAGCTGATAATAATAAAATTAGATCCATTTGACTGGCCTGTTAGCTAAGTTGGTAGTGGCTCTGCCTTCTAATCTAGAGGTCGCGGGTTCGATTCCCGCATGACACAAGTTTTTATGTACTTTAAAAATGTATAATTACTTGTGTTGAGTATAATAAGTATGTATTTACAAAAGAAAAGTATATACGAGTATTATATCCGTTATCTAGTACCCACGACACAAGCGTTTGCTTAGTGTGGGGCTAGATGGCGCTGTGTGTAATGTCCCGGAATATTTTTTTTTTTACTTATTTACTTGTAAACTATCATTATTAGCTAGTACGACTAGTATGTAATTAACGTGATAATTATCGGCAAACAACAGTGGATTCATCGCATTATATGGATGTGGTTATTATGTTACTGCTTGTAGCACTAACACTGAAATGACAATTTTGAAAATGATTCTTATAATTTATTACAATTTAAATAACTTTTATTATATATTTGTGGAGTTTTATTGCAAATGGAATGGTTAATTTCCGTATTCAATTATTAAATAATAACAATTTGAATAAATTAATTAATTTTTAATTATTATATATATATATATATATATATTATATTGTTATTTTTAATTATAATTATTTTAATAATAAATTAGTTAATTTATTGATTAATTATTATTAATTAGTTAATTTTAAACCTAATATATATTTTATAATAAGTATTTATTTCTATTAATTTTTATTTTTATTCATTTTAATATTTTTTCATTTAGTTAGGTTATTATTATTATGCTTTAAATGGCGCCTGTGACTTGATGAATATGACAATATAGTTAAAATATCTGTAACCATTTTTCTGTTTAATAAATTTAGTTCAAAACGTAGTTTATTTATCAAGTTTTTTCATTACCCTAGAGATGCCTAGAGTCAACAGTGAGTGATAAAATGCTGATGATAATGATGATGATCATAAGCCAATTTCAATCATTATTCAGAACCAGAATTACGTACTAAAATTTATTTTTCTTTTTAAGAGAATATCAAGAGAGTTTACATAAAAAAAATTATTAAGTTTCTTCCGCAATTTAAAAAGCTTTTTTTTGTCATCAATTCAAAGTGTAGTTAACAGTACATATGCTATATCTGTAAGTTTGATTCGATTCAACTCACGTCATCGAGTTACTCTATTAGCGATAAATCGATTATGTTGTGTGATATGGAAGTACAGAGTTATCTACCTTCTTATACATATAATAAAGCTGAAGAGGGTCAAAAATCTGAACATAGAAGATATTAGAAAAGAAAGTTTGGGTTTACATTAAATCCATAAAAGAACACGTTTCAGCATTTTTTAGATTTTTTGTCTGTAAACTCTCAGAACGCAAAAACCGCTAAACGGATCATCATGATTTTTTGTATGTAGGTAGTATGAGGTCTTAGCAGCGTCATAGGCTTTATCTCAAATTAATGCGAGCGAGGCCGCGGGCGTTCACTAGTAGGCGATAAATTGAAATACCCACAATTAATTGCTCTATTATTTGTAAACATGGTTGCATATTACTCTCTGGGACCCACCTGAATTAAATAGCTATCACTTCTAAGTATAAATAAATGTAAAAATATTGTCTAACGCCTAGCGATGTGCCTAGTTTTATGCCAGCAACTGTATAAATTAGTATTTATATTTTAGATTCAAGTTAGGTCCCTACTAAGTAGAAGTATAGAGAATTAAAAGCAATATAACACTTCTTAGGATCGACTGACATAAAATAATAATAAATTCAAAAAAAATAATTGTACGTCCCGGTTGTTTGTCTAGTTCGGCAGTAGATAAGCCATGTCAAGGCTCTTAGGGTGGTTTGAAAACTCTCGACACCAGTGTTGGCCACTCTCATTCGATAAGAAGATAAATGTTCAGAATACACGCAACAAATAAAAAAATCTATCGGACTATGTTGACTAAAATGTTGTTAATACAATTTAGATATTTTGATTTGGGTTATGAATATTTTAATTCTATAGAACCCTGTATTATGCATTAATTGAATCTGGTAGAGAGCGGCTCGTGATAGCTCCGTGCACTTACTTGTCACTGCCTAGTGCTTATATAGTGCCTGTTTTACACATACGATAGATGTCATATACATAATAAATTAATATTAGGCGCGCCACGTTTTAACCTGCTAAGGTATGCAAAAATTATCTGTGTAAACTAGATTTACAAAAGAAACATATAAACATGAATGACATTATAAATTTGAGGGTGATCACACATGCATGTATTAATTAAAAATAAATAAATTGTCAAGTAGCTGACTGGCGGGGAGCGGCTCAAGACCGGGACCGGGGGCGATCTCTTGTATCGCCCAACACTCACTTTGGGTCGCTGCGCCAGCGGAGTAAGTAAGTAAATTGTCGGAAAAATAAAATTAAAATTACAATATTAATAATACCTGATTGAATGATATCTGTTTGAATTAAATGTCATTATATTGCAAAAGGAGTACTTGACTAAAAGGAACCACAACAGTTGCATAAAAAAAACCTAGAACTTACCTTAAACATTCAATGATTCACTTAAAAAAATTAATGCCTATTAAAACTAGACTAACCAAGATACCTATTCGAAAGCGGATGCATTGATGATAATCCGATAAAGGTGATCGTTGAGTGCACCTAACTAAGCTTCCTAGTTGATACACGAGTACTGACCGTGTCCGATGGATTTGCATGTTTGACGAGTGCCGTTGCATTTCTACTATCTACTGCCTTCGTCATAGAATGGATGTGTGTGTATTCTTCAGCTCAACAGCCGCAACGTAGCGTAGCGTGGTTGTAATTTTTATAAATTACTAGTGGACGCCCGCGGCTTCGCTCGCATCATTTCAATATAAAAAGTAGCCTTTGACACTGCCGGGACCTCATACTACCTACATACCAAAAATCATCATGATCCATTGAACCGTTTTTGCGTTATGAGCGTTTAAATAAACAGCTAAACAGACAAAAGTTCTATATATTATTGGAACGTATTCTGTTATCAATTCTTAGTACCTATCTCTAAACATTTTTTTAAATATCTTCAATGTTCAGACTTCCAACCCTTATTATATGCTTCCAAGCTTTATTATATGTACATATAATGGTGATTGAGTTGAGTGAGTTAAGTGAGTTGTTTCCAATTATGTAGGTTTGTGCAATAGTTGTGCTTGCGGTAAATTATGTCACGTGGCACGCTACGCCACTATGTTATACAAGGCTACTATAAAATAATTCAATTTTAGTATATCTACTTTTTACTGTTGATAGGCTCACGCTTCACTGTAAATCGCCTGATGTTAAGCAACGTTGTAATCTACGATCTAGCGCGCTAAGAAGAAACCGGTTTATTCTCAACTAAAGACCGAAAAATTATAGTTTAATTCTTTATAGTTATTATAGATCCAAAAAAAAGGAGGTCTGCTGATTTTTGTGTTAATTTTACTTATTTATTTATCTGAATATTTATCTAATGAATTTGGTATTCTATGTATATTTGGTGTACCTACAATAAAAATATTTATTGTTTGATTTTTTGAACATTGAATCAGGCGTTACTTTTCGAAAAATACATTGTGGATAGAAGAATTATGTACTGTTTTTATAGAAATACTTGGGTACAATAGATTTTCGCAGAGTATAAAAGCAAAACACTACACATTTCTCCAAAGTTTAATTTGATCATTTTACAAGTTTTTATTTTACAGACATCTTTATCCACACTAATAAAATATAAAAACAAGGGCAGAACTAAACATACTACTTCTAACTACAACATAAAAGGGGGCACTTTGAAAAACTTTAGAAAAGCCTAAAGAAAATCTAAGTGCTCCAGCTCACGGCCAGAAGGCAGCGTGCCCAGTATACTGGCCGCATTACCACGCTGGATGGCAACGCTGATACGTTGAGCCAGAAAAAGGCCAGCATTTTGGTCATGCGTCGCAAGTTACAAGTTACCCTGCACATTGCATAGTTATCCCACTTATCAGCTATTCGCCAACTCCGCAAGCTCGCAAGTCACTTCAACTAGTTTGAAGTTAAACGTTATGCTAGAGCATGTCATTTGGATAATAGTTAGTAGTTTGTCTTAACTAAAAGTTAACTTAAATATATCTTTTAAATGTTTTGTTATGTGGGTCAAGGAGGTTTTAGCCCTAATATAATAGACTTGGTTGAGGCATATCTAAATTTTGTAACTCTCGGTATGTGAGCTCTATTTCGTGATCTAGTTATTAATGGTCTAACTGACTAACTATACATATTATACCTAATATAATAAAGCTGAAGAGGGTTGAAAGTCTGAACATGAAAAAAACATGTTTGGAGATATTTAGAATTGATAACAGAACACGTTCCAACAATTTATAGAATTTTAGTCTATATATCTGTATCTCAAATTCAAATTCAAATTCAAAGCATTTATTTGGACACACAGGACACAACAATATATACATACAAAAGTTAACAACAGATAGAATAGAAAGGTATTACGTTACATTGATGTATCCCGTGCGTCAAAAAAGGTCATACCTCAGCATTAATGCTGCAGATTGCTCTGCAGCGCTGATTTTCAGGTATGACCCTTTGAGACGCGATTGATTGATCTCTGTTTATCTGTGTCTCTGTTTGTCTGTTTATATATATTAAACGTCCATGACGTAAAAACGGCTGAACGGATCTTCATGAGTTTATTTGATTATGGTACGTGGGTAGTATGAGGTCTCGGAATTTTCATAGGCTACTTTTTATCTAGAAATAATGCGAGTGAAGCCGCGGGCGCCCACTAGTATAAAA
This sequence comes from Macaria notata, assembly GCA_927399415.1. NCBI lineage: Eukaryota > Metazoa > Arthropoda > Insecta > Lepidoptera > Geometridae > Macaria > Macaria notata. The sequence continues at coordinate 731,362 of OV656751.1, forward strand.
TAAGGAAAAAATAATATTGAAACTTTCGTGAGGCATTTTATCAATATGTTAACTAAACGGTTTTCACTCACGTGTAATTCGCGTATGTTGTTACGATTAGTTTAACATATAGATACATATCGCTAACTATCATTGAAAGGAGCCATGTCAGAAGCCTTTAAGGCGGCTTGTTAACTCTCGACATCAAAGACCACTCTCAATCGATGAGAAGAAGATTGAAAATATTATCTTTCTTTGAAGTCGGTAAAAATGCAAAACACAAGAAGACACGGAATATTAAAATGAATATCTGCCGAGGTAATTAGCGTCTAATTAAGAAGGCATATGAAGCCATTACCCAGCAAGCTCTCATTTTCACGGCTGTTATTAAAATTACCTACTAAAGTACATACTAACAATTAAAATAACAGGTACTTTTCACACTCTGTTTAATTGTGTCTTACTTTTAGAGTTTTGCAAGGTACATACATGTTTATTTATATTAATGGGTACCCGCGGCTTCGCTCACGTTGCATTTAGTCGAAATAGAGAGTATGTTTTATAATATAAACATACTCTCTTTATATCTTATATTTTAATATATATGTTAGTTGTAAGTTTCCCTAAAAACTGTAAAATAAAAAAATAAAATAAAATTTTACTTCGGGCCCCGTTCTACCAGTTACCATCATACCATTAAATTACGATAATAGAAAGATAAATTGATATGTATTTCATACACACAAACGTATCACAAAAGTTAAAGAATTAACGGCTTTAATTCTTTCAGGACGATTTGTTGTTCAGTAGTTACAAGAAGACGATAATGAACTTTTTTGTATTTTAAAGTGAATATTTTTTTATATTTTTTTTATAAAAAGAATGGCGAAAAGGCAGACGGGCCGCCTGATGGTAAGCAGTCACCGTTTCCCATGAACACAGAGATGTTGCAGCTCTTTGCCAGCTCAAAAAGGTTACAGAGAACCATAAATAATACAAGTTTAAATATTTCCTAGAGATCTGAAAGCATATTTCATGTTTCCATTTTTGCTGCGATCAAGACTCCGCCGGCGAGCGACTGGTTTAATATCCAGTATGGAACAGCAGTTAGCATTATTGGAGCATTAGCGCTTTTTCATCTTCTTGGGCGCTTTCTGAAGGCTTTATTAATCGTTTTAAAAAATATTTGATCGTAATAAAGATTAAGGTAGAATAAAAAGACAATTTCCTAGTTACTTTTCTTGTCTCTTTCTCTTCGAGTCGTATTTCCTCATTACTGAGGGTCGTGACTCCCCCGCAAAACTAATTGGTAAGGGAATTTTCTTGGGCAGATACATCGTGGTGGGCGCCCAGGTCCTTCCACGGAAGACACATGTGCTCGGATATTGTGGTGCTCAAACATGTCGGTTTCCTCACGATGTTTTCCTTCACCGTTAAGCGAGTGCAACTCCGCACATAACTAAAAATACAAAGTCAGTGGTGTAGCGCCGGATTCGTTGCGTCTGGATGAAATGCAGATACTGGAACGGTTGAGTCACACTCGCTTTTATATGCACTATAATTATCATAGAAACTTGACAACTATTATAAAGATTTCAAAGTATTTCTTTTCATTTTAGTTAGAAATGATATGTGTAGTTTTTCCTTGTTATTTTGCCAAGGCACAATCCTGGCTAATGATATAACGAAGACTCAACTTATAAAACGACAAAGTCTGGAGTTTATTTACAAAACTAACTGAAAAAACCGTGTCAGTGCACTCCGCTACTCAGCTGTATTTAATCAAGCATCTAGCTTGCATTTTTGCGCGTCTAATTAATGCTGCCTTCACAGAGGCTACTTGGGAAAAAAGAAAAATATCTTTAAAATTATCTTTAGAGAACGCAAGGCCCGTAGCTCAGCTAGTGGAGGCAATCACATGCGAATACCAATGTTAGGCAAAGCAACGGTTGACGCGGTCAGTCCTTGGATGGGTGACCAAAAAGTGGCATTCCATTATAGGTCCTTCCGTGGGTCGGATGACACGTTAAATTGCAAGTCCCAGCTGTTCATTATAGTACGTCAGTTGTTTAGCCAAATCAGAGGCCTTTAGGGCAGTCTGAAATCTCTGACACTAGAGTTTGACGGCCACTCTCATACAAACTTAATTACTTAAAAAAACTTACTTATTAAGTATATACATAGGTTACACAAATTGAGGGTAGTTAGATATTAAAATAAAATAAAAAAAATTGTTTGTGTAACCTAGCTCATAAGACGTTATTATAATTAAATTGCGAACATACTGGGAGATGACTCTGGCCTCGTAACACAACCTAACGGCTACCACGAGGTCAGAGGATTCGAAACATTTTGTGAAAAATATCTTTGGAAAATAAATGATTTTGTATTTGTATGTAAGGGTTGGTGGTGATTTGATCAGGTTCAGATTTTATGTACAGACGTACAATTACTTTATTTTCTAGGGTTTGCCTATACATAATTATTTTTTACCTTTATTCCCGTTAATAAATGATAAAAAACTATTTTTAATGACGATAATTTCATTTATTAATCTAGTTGTTGTAAGATAACATTAAATTCATACAAAACATAAACGTAAAGTTTGTATAAAATTTTTGAAACAGTATGGAATCCACCATGGCTCTGTGTTCATTGTAGCCCCCTTGCTGGATATACAAATGCATAGTCTTGATGAGACAGACGGACACTTTCAAAGGCGTCACATGCAGGGCCGGAATAAGGGAGTTTTAACAGTTTTTACATTTTTTTAATTAAATTATTAAATAAACTTTGGTTTTTACTTTTCATAGACAGTAAAAAAAGATTATATTTATCAAGCAATAATAACCTAAATATACTGATTTGTTTTAATTATTTATTTAATCGTATGGCATTATCAAGAAGGCTATATAAGTATATTAAGACTGCTTAGCCAGTTAGCTGCGTCAGGTGGAAGATCGAACATATCTATAATAATAATAATAATAATCATAATCATTTATTTATACTTAATAACTAGGTATAGATCTTAATGCTATGTAGGTACCTGCTTAAAGTAGGAAAGTAGTCTATGTTTACATATATATATTTGTTTTATTAACCTATACTGATATTTTTGTAATAATTTGAGTTTGAGAATTGCTACGTTGGGAGTTTTAACATTTGACCTTTGCCCAGGAGTTCTCACTTCTGGGCAAAGGTCACATGTAAAAACTCTCTTATTCCGGTCATGTATATGACGCCTTTGAACATAAAAAATATAGCTTTGTGTTACATCGAAGAAAAAGTGTATTTATTATTTTTAACATCATCGTCCTTATTCATCTAGATTTTAGGTACAATAAAGTACACGGTCCCTTTAACGACATACTGAAACTGGGAATCCTCTGGTCAGCAAAATTATCTGCACTATTTATACGAAAACTGCAAAATAAGCCCCTACAATCCCGCCCTAGGCCCGCCCAGCTGTGTGGGCGGGCGGCGATCTGACGTGCGCCTGCATGCTGCAGCATAATGATTTATTAATGGACTCTGTGTGTACTGTCTGATCTAAATGAGTTTCGGGTGTTACACCTGTGATGGTTGAGATAAATGATTCTCTAAGCAATCAAATCAATTATTCTCTGATTTTCGGGTTACCATCGGACGCCCTGTCAGACGATGGAGAGATGACATAGAGCTGGTGGCGGGAAAATTATGGACTAGAACTGCATTGACGAGGAGCGCATGGCAAGAGTTGGAGGAGGCCTACGTCCAAAGTCCAAGTTTTGACATTATAATGTGTAAAGAAATATTATAAAAATTTGAATAATAATATTTTAATGAACAAAGTGACATCAAAATTTGTAATGTAAAACTTTTTAAATAGGGAAATAAAGGATATTATGATTTTATTTTATTTATTATCGTTAATCAGATATAAAGAAAAATATGGATACTAATCATATATATATACATATTTGAATATACAATCATAAATTAATCGGCTCGATTCAAGCGCTACGTCAAAGATTTTGTTTTTAAGTTATGTGAAAATACGCAGGGTGAATAATTGAATAATAAATAAACAAGCTTTTTTCCTCAATAACGGAATCGCATTTTGGTTTAAAACCAAAACCCAATTATAATTTCACATCATATGTATAGCATTATATAATACATGATGCAATATTCCACAATATTTCTAAGAAGCTATGGATGCAGGTTAATTTGTTACTACAACTTTCTTCAGGTTAATGACCTCATTGACCTTTAAGAATCCATTCTTAATTAAAAAGTTATGATCAGGATACATAATTAACTAGCAGCGCGCTACGGTGTCACCCGCGTTTGTCCGGGATAAAAACGTATACTTACTGCTTATTTATTAATCCATCTAACCGGTTTCTTCTAGGCAAGCGCGCTAGATCGTAGATTATTACGTTGCTTAACATCAGGCAAGTTGCAGTCAAGCGTAAGGTTATATATCATGTTAAAAAAACTATGTAATCTCATCATAATGAGTTCAGCCTTTGAGCGTCAAGAACGGACATACGCACTCACTCACAAACTTTTGTCCTCACAGTTATATAATCATCAAAATAATTAGTAGTTTCATAGTTATATATACTAAGTATGTATCTGAAAAGAATACAAAAAGGAAACTTCCATTTTCTAGAAGACATAAACACCGCATCAAAATAGATTTAATAAAATCCTAACAGACATTCTACATGCAAATAGGTGAAAAGCCACTTTAACTGACGTAGTGATGCTGAATTAAAATAAATAAGCAATTTCAATTCTGTCACAAACTAACAAGTGGGTTAGTTATAATTTCATTCACAGGTAGTAAACTTGTTAAGTCACGTAATATGAAAACGGGTCTACCATTTGATTGTCTCGCGATATTGTCTCTATATCTTTTCAGTCGTAAAGCTAAGTCAGTGGCCCCGAGGGCGGCTTGATAAACTCTCGACACCAGAGTTGGCCACTTATGTAAATGTCTTAAATTTTTGACCTATCATCGAGATAAAATAATGAATCACACCGTGATTCACTCACTATCTCCCATGGAATGCTACCAAAGTGTCGCGAATATGTTGTAACCTTGAATTCCTTATGATGTAAGGATATGACACACGGCATACAGATGAGAAAGTAGACAATAAAAGCCGCTTTAGAAATTCTCTGACTTGACTTTGAGATCCGTCTATGAATCTACTTATACATATAATAAAGCTGAAGAAGGTAGAACATCTGTGCATAGAAGACATTAGAAAAAAAATATTTGAGTAAACTTTTAATCGATAACAAGTCACGTTTCGGCGGTATTTAGATTTTTGTATGTTTATCTGTTTATTTAAACGCGCATCTCGCAAAAAACGGCTGAACGGATCATCATGATTTTTTGTATGTAGGTAGTATACAGTCTTAGAAATGTCGTAGACTACTTTTAATCACGAAATAATAAGAGCGAAGCCATGGGCGTCCACTAGTTTTTAATATTTGTGGTGTCTTAAAAAAGTATAGCTATACTTTTTTCAATAGTACAATAGCCTCTAATATTAAAAAAATATTTTGCTTGAAATTCCTTACAACTCCACTTTCGAGTAAATTATAAAGTTTGTTGTTAATGACGCTGATATTTTCCTCGAAAAGGCACTTCTAACCTAGACAAAACTTTCATAATGGGTCTAAACCTAATGTCTCTAAAACAGTTTTAGGGTCACATTATAAAGCTTTCTGCAGAATGAGTGAATTAATGAGTGTCTCTAATATAATGTGTAACTGTCTGTTGTGAATAAAAATAGTTAATGCTTTTGGAGGTTTTGGCTATTTTAAACAAGATAAACAATTTATTGATAATGTGTACTATTACATGTCAGTTTTTTGTAAGTTTTTGAACTTAATAATGTATTGAAATTCTTTCGTCCAAACCAAACTTGTTTATAAACCTATTCTCAATAGCAATTTAACCGTCAGTTTGTTATAGTAAAGATGTCGTTAAGACAAGTTCGAGGGTTTTAAGGTGGTTTGAAAACTCTCGACATTTAACCCACTGTCACTCGGATAAGAAGAAGAAGAATATTAAAATGTTATTAAATTAAATTATGTATATTCACACGTGAGTGATTATTTTGTAATCTTTGTATGAAATATAGTCTTCTACTCTCAAACTATACTAATCAAAACATACTACAACAATATAACTTATACCGTCTTATTACAAAACGTGGTTTAAATATTAGTCTGGAACTTTGAAAATAACTAGTCGGTTCTTGTTGTTCAAACATCACGTACAAACAATCAAAATGTCAACTTCAAATTGGAACGTTGAGTATCATTAGTAACATTTCGACAGTTTGATTATTATGACAATAGACAGACAGATTTCGGACGTAACATAAACAGACTCGATATTTTCTAAGTTCTGGACTAATAGTTGAACCACGTTTTGTAATAAAACCCTAATCTATATATATATATATAAAACTCAAAGGTGACTGACTTATTGACTGACTGATATAGTGATCTATCAACGCACAGCCCAAACCACTGGACGGATCGGACTGAAATTTGGAATGAAGGTAGATGTTATGACGTAGGCATCCGCTAAGAACGGATTTTTGGAAACGCCGCTTTTAAAGGGGTGAAATAGGGGATGCAAGTTTTACTTCTTAATGCGAGCGAAGCCGAGAGCACCTACTAGTGTTTGATAAAATAAAGGGTTCATCTATCTATCCATTTACATTAGCTATTAAACCCCGGTTTTATCAAACTCATCGATAGCCTTTCTTATCGGCTCTTTGTAAATGCAAATTGGAAAATGTCTATCAACGTCGGCGGATCTAGCGGAGTGACAAGTTAATTTGAAGCTAAAAATAAGTAGATTGGGATTTCAGATGGTGTTTAAATTGGACTCGTTAAAGATTATATGAAATGCCTGTGTTTATGATCATGACAACAGCTTATGCCTGTGTAAAGAAACAAATGAGCCCAAATAGTCTGTTTGCGAATCTAACTATCACAGAAAATCTTGTATGGAAATTGTAGCACAAACTCAACCAAACAACAAAAACTTTTTTTTTAAACTATAACAGGTTTGCACTTGGCCATAGTTTACTTGATAGCAAGCAAAGGCTATGGCCTAAGATGGAGCGTGCTTACCCGATAAGAACCGATTCACGCTCGCTTTAAAGATCGCTGGATTATAGTGCGTGGGGAACAGAGAGTCAGGCAGGGAGTTCCACAACCTTGCGGCACGAACAAACCGTTTCGTGCGGGTCTTAGGAACTTCCACCATAAACCGGTGTCGTCCAGCCGTACCTCTACTCGTCCGGTGATAGAAAGCGGGCGGAATTTGTTCGTAACTTAACACACTTTTTTTATTAATATAGATTTGAAGACTCCTAGATGCTCACAGAAAACACAGCTTTCGGTAAAATGTTCTAAAAACTTTGCTGTCTGTACAATAAATGTAGTAAATATGTGTTTTCAACAAATAATTAAAAAAAGAAAATTGAAACAAGGAAATGTAAAAAAGCAAGCAATCCGCATTTCTTTTCGCCACTGACCCAAAAAGGCGGGCGTTAATGACTAGAGTAATCTTGTGTTACGTATACATATAAGTAGGTATAAGTATTCTCGGTCTCTGGAGAATAATTGCGGGGATACAGATTGCTGTTTCCACGTTGAATGTTTGAAATACTTCAAACATTCTCAACGTGGTATGATAAACAAGATAAACAATTTATTAATAACTAGCTGTGCCCGCGACTTCATCCGCGTGGAATAGTTATTACCATAAAAACGGTTCTAGTGAGTGAACCTTAAAAGATAGACATACATTGTTGCAGACATTTTGTTAGATCATTTCAAGAGAAATAATTCTTTAATACACATTTTTTCGATGTTTATCAGTTACGAGACGACCCTATATACAAGGTGTCCGGTAGGTATATGTCCCGACCTATGTCACGTTCACAAACAAGCCCCACAAAGGGACAACAGAGCAGGTACAAACAATGAAGTGAGGACGCGAGCGTGATTTATGAATAGAAGGTTGCAAGAACCGAAATATTGCTAAAAATAGAATATGTGGGTAGGTGAATTAGGTGTTTCTGCAACAAGCGCAGGTTTTATTGTGAATAGAATAGAATTAGAATTTTAGAATAAGAATTTATTTCTTACCTTAAAGATAACTTAATTAACAGAGGTTTGAATTTTATTTAAATTGACCTTATAGTGGAGTTACCAGTGGCTACTGCACTAGGTACCCCTGTATCGCAGCAGCCACAGGTGCTTTTAAAATGGTATGATTTAAATATGCAGCTATATAAATTATTTTAGTTATCAAAATGCAAATTTGTTGACCATTTTATTTTATTCTATGCCACACTATAAAAAAAATCTATTTTAGTTGTTCGATAAGTTGTTAATTTTATCTAAAAGGAACGGTTTAGGTTTCAGGAACGGAACTAAGGAAATTCCGTTCTGAAATTAATCTGTAATTTAACTTTTTTTAAACATCATCATACGACACAAGGTTAACAGTGATTTTTGGTATGGAGGTAGTACAGGGTCCTAAAAATTACACAGGTAACTTGTAATTCCTTAAAAACTAAAACAAATCTATAACTTTCCACCAGTACTTTAAAAAAGGAATGGCAATATGATAGCACGGTCTTTCCAAAGTCTACAATTCACAGAATCTGATAGTTTATCACCTGGGAAATGATATTGTCCCGTGTCAAACCGCGGTTAGAGGGAAACGTGGCCGGTGGGGCTGACATAGAAATATGTGGGGCTTACCATATTTATACCGTTGCGAGACAAACATGGGATTCACCTTACCGATGCATTTTTTTTTTAAATTTATATGAGCAAGTTTAAGATTCAAGTGAGTCTGTGCGGATTTTAATAAAAACGATGACTATTACCTAATTGACAACAGTTTTCGAAAATTTTGTTTTAATTTTAACGCCTACAAAATGAACTGAGTAACCTGACAGAAAATGCAAGTAAATAATACATTATTTATTATGTGATGCAAGCAAGAAATATTATGCAATTAAGCAAGTCATACTTTGTTTTAAATTTATAAATCTCTAAAATAAGTTTTTATAGAAGAAGCGCCCGTTGCTCAGCTAGCGGAGGCAATCGCAGGCGATTACCAATTGTTACCAAGGTCGACGGCGCAGTCAGTCCTTGGATGAATGACCAAAAAGTGGCATTCCATTTTGGACGCTTCCGTAGGTCGTATGACACGTTGAATTGTAGGTCTCAGCTGGTTTCCTAGTTCGGCGGTCACTAAGCCATGTCAGAGGCCCTTAGGGCAGCTTGAAAATTCACAACACCAGAGTTGGCCACTCTCATTTGGATAGGAGAAGAAGTTTTTATACAGGAATTGTGCGAAAATAATATTAATCCTTATAAACCTTAAGGAAAATTCCAAATCTATATAGGTACTTATTATAAAGCTGAAGAGTTTGTTTGTTTGTTTGAACGCGTAAATCTCAAAAACTACTGGTGCGAATTGATTTTTTTTGTGTTTAATAGACCATTTATCGAAAAAGGCTTTGAGCCATAAAACATCACGCTGCAACTAATAGGAGCGAAGAAATAATGGAAAATGTTGAAAATAAGGGGAAAATTACACATCTTTGACGGCGTCCGTTGCGCGCGCTGCGAAAACGGTTCAAGATATCACAAAAATATGTATGAAAGAACTATTTATCTTAAAATAATCTAACAAAATGTTTCCAACAATATATGTCTATCTTTTAAGGTTAACTCACTAGAACCGTTTTTATGGTAATAACTATTCCACGCGGACGAAGACGCGGGCACCAGCTAGTGATGTATAAGTATGATTACCAAACACACCAGAGAATACCCTGCAGATTACGAGGCGGTATCAATCTCTCCGTCCGGTGGCAAGTACCCACTTGTAGGCCATTCATATAAGCACGCTCATTTACCTCCATTCATCTCATACATTCACTGAGAATCTTTTTTCTGTAGGTACTTATTATAGGGGGATTGTTCATTCCAGTACAAGTATGCTCCATGTTGGCATTGGCAGAGTCGCTTGAGTGAGTAACGTTTCAAGTAAGTCAAAGTCAAATGTGTTCTCAATAACATTATTATATTATGTTGCAGATCTTCTGCATAAATTGGTACATGAAGAACACAATATACCCTCAAAGCGTGTTTACAAAGAATTTTAATTGTGTGCGGGCCGGTCTATTTGTTTTTTTTATATGTTGTGTCTGTGTAGGTAATCATCGTTCAAATTATCATCTTTAATATATTCAACATCTGTTAAGTACTTTAACCCTTATGCTATTGAGGCTCTAATATTTACGATCAAATATTGACACACCAACAACTTTTGAATTTTTTTCCAATCGGTTGTAATAAAATGCTAAAGGAGTAAAGAATTATTAGAATAATTTTAGAATCAAAAAGCATTTGACATGTTAGTACCATTATATTACATGTGCCCAGTAATAAAAATGCATATTTTTATTTTCGCAGCGTTTACACATACGAGAACCGACCACAACGATATTTTTTGATTTTGCTAATACGCGAAAGATAACCACAGTTTAATAAGCCACCGCTTCTTATCCACAAGTAAATGCAATGCCTGTAAATCTAGAAATAAAAAAGTAGACAGTCAATAAAATCTTAGCTTTTTATCTCTAACATTGCCAGTCAATAAAACCAAATCGTTTGATCTGAAACCTTCTACCAACCAAAGATGTGACCAACATAAACCCAGCCTCATTGCGAATTTTTCCGCAAATCTTTCGGGCTTAAGCAGGTACTTTTCGGGTCTTATCTAGAGACATTGGGCCTCCTGAAAAGTTAGTTTTAGTCCCGAGGGAAACATTTAGTTAAGGCCAGTACTGTAGAGATAGCGAGTTGGCAGATAAATTACATTAACGCTTAAGTAAGGGGCTTAATTAATTTCTTGAGGTGATTAGAACCTTTATACAGGGTCATAGTTTTAGTTATTTTAAGATTTAGCAAAAGGTGTTCGAATCTTAAATTTCTTTTAAAGTTTTGGTTTCTGATTGAAATATTGACAACAGCAAAACAGACTTTTTTAATTCGCTTAAAATTTTAAAATTTATAAGACTTAGGTAGGTACATAAATATTATGTTACTAATGCCACTGTGCAAAGAATGGACAAAAATAGATGGGCTTACATAACTACAAACTGGGTGCCTCGAGAAGCCAAAAGAAGAAGAGGAAGACCACTACAGAGATGGAACACGGACATCCTGCAGGTGGCAGGAGCGCTCTGGTCAAGAGCTGCTTCGTCGAGACAATCATGGAAAAAAATGGAGGTCGCTTTTACCGCACTAGGCGGTCCCTATACTTAACGCAATAATAATAATGAAAAAACACTAATACAAGATAGTTTTACTAACATTAAATATGTACATAAGTTCAAAACTCTGTTTAATTTTTTTAAGTAAGGGATTTTTTTATCAATGCCACTGTTCACAAATTAAAAATCCAATTTATAAAAAAGTGTTGTGGTTTGTTAGCTATGGCACATAAAGGTTATTTTATTTCAATTAGTATATCTAATTCCTATTATTATTTAATCAACACAATTACTACATATGAAGTACTAGTGGGTGCTCGCGGCTTCGCTCACATTATTCTTAATGTGAGTTTTACTTCTGTAAAACTTGCATCCCCTATTTCACCCCTTTAAAAGTGGCATTACCAAAAATCCTTTCTTAGCGAATGCCTACATCATAACATCTACCTTCATTCCGAATTTCAGCCCAATCTGTCCAGTGGTTTGGACTGTGCGTTGATAGATCACTATATCAGTCAGTCAGTCATCTTTGAGTTTTATATATTTAGATTTCCTACATAACACATTGTAATATACTTAGTTTGATTGAAATCTGTATCACGTCCGTTGCTCGGAAAATAAAGACGCAATCATATTTACGAAGTGGCCGCCATGATTGGGGATAGTACTGGGTTATATGGAAAGACATATTTGAAGAAATGACGTATTTCTTCTTGATCGTATATCTCATTATTGAGGGTCGTGTCTCCCTCGCAGAATGCATTTGTAGAGAAGTGTGAAAGATAAACTAGAAAGTCAAGAAAAGGTACTTTTTCAATACAAATCGTCATTCCCTTGAAAAATGTAAAAAAAAATACTTGGGTAATTATAATCTGGCTAATCAATTGTGTGATGATTACTATAAGTAAAAAAACAAGTACTTAATTAACTTTTGTAATTTGATTTCAAAAGACTTTCTACACTAACATAATGAAAATTCTATCAAATTCTCAGATTAAAATTATATCCAGTATTTTATTATATAACCAGTATATTAGCAGATTTCCTTACAAGTGTTTTAAGTAGATTTTTCTTTTATAAATAAAGTTGTTAAAAAAATCATTCGCCATCGTCTGTCCATACCCAGTATAGTATATTATCCTTCGATATATGGAAACACGCGCAATAATCGGAGCCTCCCCCGGGGTTACCTCGTAGGGTACAAATCATATGAACTCAAATAGGATAAAGCTCGAAATACACTGTGTACGTACTGTGTTAAAAAAACCTTTTGTTTGATTTTATATCATATTAATTATACAATACAATACAATATAACTTTATTATGCACACCAAAAATAAATTACAATATGAAATGAACTTAAACTATAAAAGAATGCACAAGTGGGCGGCCTTATCACCTTGAGTGATCTCTTCCAGGCAACCTTAATTATGTATAGGCACCTAGTTGCAATATGTTTCAGCTACTTAAATTTTGAATTGAATATTATTTTGTATATGTGTAAATAGGGACTAAAACGTGGCGCGGAACTAAGAGAGATTTCATGATATACCTATAAAAATATATGACGGAAAAAAAATGATTTTACATAATAAATTCTAACTGCAAAGAATGTCAAATTTTACGTAGGTACACTGTGATTTATTTTGGGTGCTTCCATAGGTCAGATGAAACATTAAATTGTAGGTTCCGGCTGTTCGCCATAGTACGTCAGTCGTTAAGCCATGTCTTTTAAAACTCTGTCACCTCACCAGAGTTGGCCACTCTCATAAAAACTTACTGTGATTTTGTTGTAGCAATGTAAAACAAGTTCGAAAAAGTCCTGAGATCAAACTTAATTATTATTTTTATTTAATTAGTACTAAGAGAGTAGTTAAAAAAGTCAGAACCGTCGTGGTTCGTGCGTTTCGACCATAGAAATATGTTTTTGTATTGTATATTTATCGTTTTGTATTGAGAACACATTAATCTCTGTACGATCACTCGGATACTTATGTTTGGATTGTTTATTATATGGCCGGCGGTAAATCATATATACTAGATAGCTACGGAAAAAATATTTAGGCTAAAATACTGGCGGGAGTTATTTTATAAATCTGTGTGCAAAAATAACCTACGGTATGTTAGTAGATTTGAATTTGATTATGTAATGCTTTTGGCACGAAATTTTTATTGTTAATTTCATAGAAACGAAAAAAATACAATTTTAAAAGTTTACTTAAATGGATTTTTGCAGATCCATAAAGTGCTCTACACGAGGTGTTTTTTTTTATATTGAATCGTAAAAAAAATTCTGCGCACCACTTACTATATTGTTTGTGCTCATTTCTAGCTGTTTACAACTTAGAGTCAACAATTCTTACCCAGAAAAAAAGGTGGTTTCTTCAAGACAAACGCACTAAATCTTACACAACATACAAAACTACTTGATCTCTTAGAATCATTGACAAACATGAGCCAATATTACATAAAATAAATTCTCACATTTTATATTTAAATAGTTAACTTTCCCTTTTGTTATATTAGTGTAAAAAGAAAATGTAAGTGTGAAGATTACATTTGAGCCTATTCAAATTCGGTTTAGTTTATGTAATTACATTCTTTCATTGTAATAATACTTAAATTATGTAACACCATGGTGAATTAACAACCATGATATAATTTCATGTCGAAATTTTATATAAGTCGATTTATAAAAAAATGGTCGTTATCAAGACAGTTTATAAAAAAATCAGCTAGTAATGCCAGCAACTTCATTCGAGTTTTATTAAGATTAAGAGTAGCACAATGATACAGTTATGATCCAATAAAACCAAAAATCGATTAAAACTTACAAACATGCTTTCGGGTATAAATATTGAGTACACGAAATATAATGATTCGAGTTCTTACTCGTATCATCAAGAAGACAGTCGTGGATCTGAATCTGATTTTTCTGATAAACCGATCGCCAAGCAGCAGTGCATTTTAGAGCCAGTTTTACTGATCACACATGTTTTCCATTGACTATTGAGTGAGTCATTTGTGAGGCAAAAACAAATTTTCTGTCACGTGTAAAAAACAAATGCAAATCTAAAAACTAAATTTACTATCTATGCCCATTCTTTTATCAACCACAGTCTTTACAATCTTCACTATAAGTTCCGCTCCTGGTTTTGCCCGCGCTCGTAAAATATACATTAAACTCGTATTAAGTAATGTTTGTTTGTAATAGTTCTCGCGCTGTTAAATGTTAACGCAATTTATGATGCGATTCATCGTAAAGAGTATATTTGTGGACGGAGTTACTTTGTTACGGCGCTAGTTGGTTTTATATGGAAGTGAAATGTTAGCAAGTTGATAGTCTAATGGTAAGTCGAATTCACTGAAGATTTTACACAATAAATATCGAAGTTGCTGTGTTATGAAGCTACATAACATTCTATTATGGTTATTCTTAAAAATTTCGTATAGATTTTTCGATAAGGTAATAAACTGTATAATATACATATATTTTGATTAGCATTGCTAGTTTTCTGTGTGAAAAGTTTAAAAACACTAAAAATATAACACATATCTTTGGAAATTATCTAAAGAAGTAAAAAAAATACGAGACTCCAACGATTATTTTGCTGCCTAGACATTATGGTGACAAGCAGGCGCGAGAACCTTCTTTTACTTTCAATCTAAATCAAACACAAAAATAGGCTAAATTATGTCACCAAGTAAAACATTTAAAAACAAAAAATATTAGAATCAACTTCCCGCCCGCCGCCCTACAGAAAATAAATTCCAAAAGTGTTACCTTAAAATGTATAAATCATCAAGCCATTGTATGACTCACGGTTATACCCATTTTATAACGTTTTGATTCAATTTGATTCTGCATGTATTTGTTTATATCCTGCGTAGGATCATAACCTCTCCATAAAAATGTAATGACATTTTTGCCGTAAAACCAACCCTTGTATTTACTGAAACGAGTTTTAGATGCTTTATTGTTTATCTGTTTTACAGAAATAATGGTTAATAACGTATTATAAAGACTTGCTATTCAAAACGCAAAGTTTAGATATATGCGATAAGTAACAATTCCAAAAGTCGTGCAACTAAAGTTTTGATATGGTTGTGACATATTATTTTTGCAACTAACCTTTAAAATGTTTAACTTGATTTAATTGTACACCAAATCAATTCTGCCCAGCCATCAAATCAATCTCATGAATTAATATCATGGCTAACGCGATTTTTTCTTCCTGATTTTCTTAAATAAAATGAATTAATATATAAATCTAAAAAAACTTACTTCTCGAAGCCCAAATGACGCCATCATTAAGAGCTGCCAAATATATGTTCAAATCATCCCGACACTGGGACTGCATCGACATATTTCCATTCCGGAGCATATCCGCCCACCCGTGGTGATCTAGTAACGCTCTCATCCAAGCCATTCTAGATCTGGAACCTTCTGGCTTCTTCTCGACTATTCTGGAACTACCCAGAATAGCTGGCTCTTTGTCTATTATTCTGGAACCCGCCAGAATTGTCGGCTCTTTATCTGACAGTCTAGAACTTGCCAGAATGTCGCCATTTTTGGTGAAATTCACTCCACTCACAACACAAACTGATACGAACACAAACACTAAGATGGTTTTATAGGACGCCATTTTGTTTTTGTTTGGTTTGAATCGCACTAGCGTCGTTTAGTTGGCCATTTTGTACCTGGAACAGATGAAAAAGTATTTTAAATTTGTATTACTTTGTTACCGACGACCTTTGGGCTAAGACAACGACGCAATGGTCACCAACACATAAAAGACGTCGCGGCAGACCCAGAAAGCGATGGAGGGATGACCTGGATAAACACCAACCAGATTGGAACGCAATAGCACTAGACAGAGATAAGTGGAAAGAGGGTAGGGAGGCCTTTGTCCAACAATGGGACACTTTAGGCTCTTAATAATAATAATAATAATTACTTTGTTATTTTTAATACATTATTACATACTAGCTAAATATTCCGGGACATTTTGCATACAGCGCCATCTAGCTCCACACTAAGCAAACGCTTGTGCCTTGTGGGTACTAGATAACCGATATAATACTTATATACTTTTTTGTAAATACATACTTATTATACATAGGAACGACCAGACTCAACACAAGTAATTATAAAATTTAAAATTCATAAATACTTGTGTCACGCGGGAATCGAACCCGCAACCACTAGATTAGAAAGCCCACTACCAACTAAGCTAAGCCTTCCCCTTGAATCCCTCCATCTATTTCAAAAAGTGCATCAAAATCCGCAATGTAGTTTTAAAGATCTAAGCATATATATGTACATACATATTACATACAAACATAGGGACAGACGCGGGTACCGACTTTGCTTTACATACTGATTATAAAATACAATAAAAACCTAACAGAAACAACGAATTTTTCAATTTAAAATTTAGCATATTAGTCATTCTAATCAAAATTTCACCATCATCTAAATATTGGTGTACCCAAACAATGCAAGCATTAAATATTCATACACATATGACAGGTTTTGGGACATACCACGCAAAACGCGAGATTAATACTTTAAAAGCAATATGTACAATACAGGTGCCCGATTTATCTTTATTTCTAACCGACTTCAAAAAAAGGAGGTTATCAAGTCTTCTGAAAGTTTTTTTTTGGTACGTATTGTTTCCGATCCTGTCACTTCGAGCTGTATGTATGTAGGTATGTGAAAAAGCGAGTGTGGCTTTGCGGTTCCAGTGATTACATTTCATTCAGACGCACCCTGGCTTGAATCCGGTCCTACACCAATGACTTGTATTTATCAAGTTATATGTGGTTTTGCACTAGCTTAACGGTGGAGGAAAACATTGTGAGGAAACCGACATGTTTGAGGACCACAATATCCGAGGAAGGACCTGGGCGCCCACCACGATGTACATATTATGTATCTGCTCAAGAAAACTCCTCTCACGAATTAATTCTGCTGGGGAGTCACGACCCTCAGTCATGAGGAATACGACTCAAGACAGAGAGAGAGAGAATACATATGTATGTGAAAATATTTGTTTTTATTATGATGATCTAATATAATGCTTCAAGGCACATATTTTATCAGATTGCATTTTAGTAATCGCAAATGTGTGTTAGCAAGGTTTTTCATACATTCATTAAGTTAGTCCATAAATATGTAGAAAACTATTTTATATCAGGTTATATAATCAGGATCTGGATATGTTCCAATGTAGTCTTCTTCTTATCGAATGAGAGTGGCCAACTCTGGTGTCGAGAGTTTATCAAGCCGCCCTAAGGGCCTCTGACATGGCTTAGCGACTGCCAATACTACGTGCTATAACAACAGCCAATGTAGTGAACCTTTATAAGTTACACAACACACTTTCTATATATTATTATTATATATATATATATATATATTATTGATTTATTTCCCATTTATCTATGTCCAAGCAATCACGTTGTATTAGATTAAAAACAGTGATGCACGCGGTCGATCACAAAGTGAATCCGGAAGCAAACCACTTTGAACGCATGAAAAATGTACGAATATTTGTATTGGAACAAACATTATTTGAAATATAAATAAATAAATAATAAAATAAATATTTCGGGACATCGCACACAGCGCCATCTAGCCCCACACTAAGCAAACGCTTGTGTCGTGGGCACTAGATAACGGATATAATACTTATATGTTTTTCTTTTGTAAATACATACTTATTAAAATACAAACGACCAGACTCAACACAAGTAATCATACATTTTTAAAATGCATAAATTCTTGTGTCACGCGGGAATCGAACCCGCAACCCGTAGATTAGAAGGCAGAGCCACTACCAACTAAGCTAATAGGCCGGTATTATTATTTATTTTATTTTATTTTATCGAATCAGAGTGGCCAACTCTGGTGTCGAGAGTTTATTAAGCCGCCCGAAGGGCCTCTGACATGGCTAAGCGACAGCCGTACTAGACTAACAGCCGGAACCTACAATTTAACTTGTCATCCGACACATGGAAGTGTCCGAAATGGAATGCCACTTTTCGGTCACCCATCCAAGGGCAAGGACTGACCGCGTCGACCTTTGCTTAACATTGGTAATCGCATGCGATTGCCTCCGCCAGCTTAGCTACGGGCGCTTCAATAAACCAAATTAACCATAATTTTCTTTTCATTTCTTGGTACCTATGTAAGATACATAATATTATGTATGTCTGCTTATTCATTTGATCATTAGATCGCTCGAAACGATTCCTGTGCAAGCGAAATACTGTGGTAAGGATGGCAAAAAAAACAACAACATTAATTTCTCAACCAATATTCCATGTTTCCACCTTCATTTTATTCGGTGACATTTTCCACCGAAACCAATTAACGTAATCCTGCAAACGGTTTTCATTTTTCGCTGGAAAATTTTGCAATAACTTTCGTGACGTGTCGAGTCAGGATTATACTGTCATGAAGGTAATGCGAAATTTTAAATATTCCCAAATTTATAAGCGAGTGAGGCTCAGCGGTACCAGTGTCTGGTTTCATCCAGACGCACCGAGATTCGAATCCGGCCCCACACCAATGACTTGTATTTTCAAGTTATGTGTGGATTTGCACTCGCTTAGTGGTGAAGGAAAACATCGTATGGAAACCGACATGTTTGAGGACCACAATATCCGAGGGAATGTGTCTTCCGTGGAAGGACCTGGGCGCCCTCCACGATGTATCTGCCCAAGAGAACTCCCCTTACGTTTTAATTCTGCGGGGGAGTCACGGCCCTCAGTCATGAGGAAATAGGACTCACAGAGAGAGGCCTAACTAGAGAGCCTAACTTTATGCAGAAATTTAATGTCTGCTTTACAAAGTTAGGCTTGCAAGGCATGTCAGTGACTTTTAGGGCGGTTTGCAAAGTCTCGACACTAGAGATTGCCATTCACATACGATTGGAAGAAAATATTCATATTCAAGAAAATACTAAGTTAGTGATATAAAACTTGTAGGTTCAAAATGTAGCTTAGTAAGGTAGCATGAAGCTAGTACTTTCGTGAAGAACTCTTTTATTGAAAGTTTTCTAACTATCTTAAAAGCCCTAAAGTGGTTTATAATAAACTTTACTATGTATGTGAAATATCACAATCTAACAAATATTTTCGACCCACGGCGGTGAAAACACCATCGTTTTCTCTTCCATGAGTCACCCGTTCAAAAACCAAACTCCAAAGGCAATCACTTTACTTTTCCGATCGCGAACGAATATCTCAACCCTCCCACGCATGGGCGCTTACAAGCAATAATTTTTCCAATTTCATACATCATTTCAGATTACATTATTTTTTCAATTCACGTTTCATCTCGTTTCTTTAAATGCGAATGGGAAAATTATACCACAAGATTACGTCAACGGTGGTCGTGTCTAAGCGAGCGAAGCGGGCGAAGTGTCTCCACAATAAATTTTATTAAAAAAAAAGAAAAGCGACTAGTCTCCTGTCACTAAAAAGTTAACAAATAATTAATTTTCATTTTGCGACTTCAAAATTCTGAGTTGGGAAAAGAATCTATAAAATTATTGAAACTTACAAGACAAGACGTATTCTTATTTTCATTGTTTTATTAATAAAACTAGACATATGTAACTTCTAAAATTTTATAAAAGCATAATGTTATAAATTCAATTTGACGAGATATTGTAATTTGTGTGGCATATTCTGTGATATTAGTACTTATACCTATGTATGTTACAATTTTACATTATCAATAAAGATTCTTTATCTTTATCTTTATTGAAATCCGTAATATATATCCGTTGTTGGTGCCAGTTGCAACAATACTGCTGAAAATGAAAGCTTTTATCGACTCGTTTTTTTGTGTGTTGTTAGTCTACTTTCTTTACAGGTATTTATTTGTAATTTGAAACGAATTTAGCTTTTAATCGACTCCGAAAATAGGTCAATTAATTCTTTATCTGCTCATAATTTCTATGATTTCTCAGAATTTGATAAAATGTGATAATCTATTTTGATTGAGAATAGATAAAATATGCAGTTGAATAGACCATTTATCGAGGAAGGCTTTAAACATCACGCTGACTGTTCTGTTCAACTAATAGTAACGAAGAAACAATCGAAAATCTGGACAAAAACGGGGAAAATTATTCATTTTTGAGGGCAGGTATGAAGGCTCCGTTGCGTGCGCTGCGAAAACGGTTCATGTCGTGGGTAACAGCTATAATTTATAAAGCTGAAGAGGTTGTTTGCAAAAATAATGATGATGACCAAAATAACTATGTATTCCACGCAGACGAAGTCGCAGGCATAGCTAGTTACAAATATTCAGAAATCCGTGTAGTGTAAATTAAACGTTTTTATAAATCCCGTTCAGATCAACCGAAACGTTAAATTGAATAAAAAACGTCTTCGCAAGTTTTACAAGGAACTTTACAACAAGTATAAAATGGAATTTACGCACAAAGTAGGTTTAGTTGATTCGATTCCTTCAGATTTCATTCATTAGGTGGGAATTAGATCGGGCTGCATTATCGCTAACGGCGCTCGGTAAAAGCTTTTCCATCAGAGTATGTAGTAGCTATAGTTATGTTGTTTATTGAGTCTTTAGGATTCTTTAGGATTTTATCGGTGGTTTATGGAAAACCTGGTACATATACAGACAAATTTTATGATACGACTTTCGAGAATTTGTAAAATTATTACTACTGATTTTTTAATAAAAGTACGTTAACCAACCTCTTCATAAAATTAAAATTATAGTAAGTTACTATCTTTTTTATACCTGTTTCTCTATTTAGCCTTACGGAGCGACTGATTTCTGTGATTTTAGGTATGAAGGAAGTACAAAGGCTCCAGAGTGTACGAGTATTAAGTTAGAGACCCCTAGGGCGGTGTGAAAGCTCTGACACCACTCTCTTACTTACTTACTTTTACGTTAGTATTAAGTAAAGTACTAAGTTACTTCTACAAGCAGTCAAGCACAAGTTATAGCACAATGTACTTATCTGAGATGGTTGCAGGTCGCGGCGGGTTGCCAAAAACTCATAGACTATAATAACTACTTGGGAACATCGCTAGACTCACGAAAAGCCATGGACTTAAGAAATTACTCGGATTAGAAAAGATAAAGATAATACGTATGTTAAAGGTGCCTTCTCGATAAGAAAAGAAAGAAAGAAAACATTTATTGTGACAGATTTTAAAAACACAAAGGAGTAAAAACATAAAAAACAAACATAAAATCTGCCACAACACAGCCCCAACTCAGCATAATGCTGGTTGTATGGAAGCAACCAGTCTTGAGATTCCATGTAAAAAGATATATTCTTGGCTATCGTACGATTTTTCATAGGTTATTTCAGGAAAAAAGCTTTCTTTTTAAAATAGTAAACATATTATTGTTACAGGAGCAGCAGATACATTATAAAGCAGGCTTTCAAGAAGACAAGTTACACAAAATTATGGCGTTTCTAGGGAATGATTATTACGACTTTTTATACCTGAGTTTAAAAGTACCTATGCAATATTATGAAAACAAACAAAACAACTAGGTATAACTTAATATTTAGAAAATAAGTATGTATTTAAGAGCTTTTTTTAATCTATATGTTAAGAAGGAGGATTGTCGAAGTCGACTTTGAGAGCTTATCTCTTTTCTCTTTAAATTTGTTTTACTTCGACACAAAAAATATTCAAAATCTTTGTAAGTATTGTTGTCCAAATTGAGTCCACCAAGTCAAATATTTTTAATTCCCTGAAACATTCTGTTCGTGTGTAATCAAGTAACATCTTCTAGCAGGTGCTGGCAACTGCAGCCTTTGTACTTGGCATCTCACCAGTAAATACAAAACAAGGGAAAATATACTATAACTGTTTTAGCATAAGGTACAAAATTGAACTGAAACTATATGCACAAAAATCGGGACTTCCAGGTAAATCATGTACAAAATGCAAGAGAAAATAAATCGTAATTGTATACTAGAAAGGATTACATTTGCTCAACAGATGTCTAAGTTTATAACTTATACTAAATTTGCGATTTACTAAACTTTGTAAAACAAACGAAAACAGAATATATTAGAGTTGTAATTGAGTACAAGATAGTTTAAGAGTTTTTAGAGTTTAATATTTTTATTGGACTTGCATGAGACTACAAATCTGGCCAAACTTTGTGAAACACGCGAAAGTAAACTGTGACTCTTAAAAATATAGGGTTCAAATTGATAAACTTTTATGCTCTTGGACGATGCTCTGTCCAAGTTTATTTTGGACAGACAAATTCAGATATATTTTACATTATTTATTTTGAAGTTTTTGATGATTTTACTATGCGTGCTCTAAAAAGTTCACAGACTTTGATCCAATAATGTTATGCCTATAGATAGATATAAACTAGTGAATATAGTTTTATGGTTAGTCCAAATTTTACGAAAAGACAATTAAAATCAATGCCTAAAAATATTTTCCAAACATAACTATCAAATTTTAATCAAATCTTCTTTTCATTAAAGTAAACATAAATTTTATAATTTTAACTTGCACCCAAAATTAACAAAAACATGGCTTAAAAATATTTCAGTTAACAATAAACTCCTCTCATGCATTCATTCCAACATTAATTAATTAACTCAATATTTAGTTCAGGGAATGGTATAGTAGTTTGTTTAATGTACAAGTCTGGCATTATGGTAATGAATTCGTAAATATGTTTTTACTGTCATTTTACAAGGTTAATGATAACTTAACGCTTAACATATTAAGGAAGGCTTCAAACCTGGAACATAGATTTTATAGTTTGTATTTTTTATGAAAATATATTTCTTACTAGTGGACGCCCTCGGCTTCGCTCACATTATTTTGCGATAAAAAGTACCCTATGATACTTCTAAGACCTCATACTACCTACATAGCAAAAGTCATGATGATCCGTACAGGCGTTTTTGCGCTATGAGCGTTTAAATAGACACACAAACAGATAAACAGACAAAAATTGTGTAAACTGTTGGAACGTTCTTATATGAATTCTAAGTAGGTACCTATCACCCAACAACTTTTTTTTGTTTCTTTTTTTAATCTAGGACGGGTTTTCTCATGGCCATAGTTTGCCTGATGGTAAGCAAAGGCTATGGCCTAAGATGGAGCGTGCTTACCCGATAAGAACCGATTCACGCTCGCTTTGAAGATATCTTCAATGTTCAGACTTTCGACCCTCTTCAGCTTTATTAGACCTCTTTTTATAATAAGACGGAATATGTATAGATAGATACTAAAGCAGGTCTTAATTTTTGGCTCAAGTGCTTAGTAACCCTGCATAAATACAAATATTATAAATTTGCTACACTGATATTCTTAAGAATCCCTTGAGATTCTTCGGCAAATTTAGTTGCGCACTACTACATAATTTAAAAATTAATGCAAACCAAGCGATGCGAATTAAGTCCCTTTTCTCATCATAAGAATCGTGCTAGAACATAATTCTCCCAGCTCCGCCGACTTGGCTACGAAAATAAACTTACGAAGAATAATTAATTATTAATTTTATGAAGCAAGGGTAGATTTGAAATTGTTTTCAAAGTTTTAGTACTTTACTTGAGACTACTAAAACTATTTTCGAACACTTACCAAATTAGTTTAAAAAACATGTACTTACGTACACTTTTTATTTGTCTTTTCGAATGAGAGTGGCCAACTCTGGTGTCGAGAGTTTACCAAGCCTTATGGGCCTCTGACATGGCTTTACTATGCCAAACAACCGGGACCTAAAATTAAACGTAGCATCCAACCAAGTATCCAAAATGGAATGCCACTTCTCGGTCACCCATCCAAGAACTAAACGCGACGACCTTTGCATATTAGAAATTGCATGCGATTGCCTCCGCTTGCTGAGCTACGGGTGTACATGTACACTAAATTTGACCCACACACAAAAATGTTTTAATTGTAATTATCTAATAATCACGACTTTATCAAAAGCAAACGGACTGAATCGAAACTCTTCTTATTTTTAAAGAGGTCGTTTCAAATAAATAATGATATCCTAAACCAATTTCTATCAAAACTATTTAGAATATATGTCACGGGAAATGTGGATAATGCGGGAATTATGCATAATCCCCGGGAATTATGCATAATTCCCGCATTATCCACATTTCCTGTGACATATACATACATAGGTACATACCTACACAAATAGTCACAAACTTTCACCTATATACTAAGTGGGACTGTATGTATGTATGTATAACTTTCTATTTATCTAACACTCACATTCTCTCGATATTATCTGTGAATAGGCTTCTGATAAATTAATTACCTAAGTTCATTGTCTGATAAATTGGAACAAGTTCATTAATTCACTATCAATTCGGTAAACAGTAGACCTCCGGAATACGAGCTGGCCGGCCACAGAAAAAATAACAAAATAGGCGGGAAAGCGGTAGTTCGTTTTTTTTTCTTTGGCCGTAACTTTTTATTGTGCCATTATTTTTTCGATTTGAAGTGTTTTTTTCAAATGTTATTTAGTTTGAATCAGCACATAAATGCCACTTGGCCACTGCATTCAATTTTTTTTCTAATATCGGAATTACCATGTTTTTTGTATTTAGGATTACGATATTTTGTACGATAGTTACTGTTTAAAAACAAGCAAAAACGACAAAATTGTACAAGTCACTGTTGACGAAACATTTAATAATTTTTCAAATTTTTATACTAAGACAACAAATTACACTATAAAAGAACACCCAATACAAATTTTGTTAATTTCTTTAGTAACGTTATATTTGTTTGCATTTGACTGCACTGCCTAGAAGAAATATTTTTTAATCGACTTATTACATAGAACGAGACTTTCATTTCGACTGAATCTTAATTTTATAAGGAGTTTGTATTAATTCAAAATACATATCACTTGCTTCGTTCGCTCGGCTGATCACGTAACATCCTATACCTTTCATTATTCGATTTATTAATGAATCAAATTATATTGTACCGAGAATAATCGAGATAGTATTATAATGATATACATATGTATACCTATTATTATCTACCGCTTTTTGGAGATATTATCTAATATGTTATTACCATTCTTTGAGTATTAAATTAAGTGATAAATGATTCAATTCTACTTGAATACACACACCAGAAATAATTACTTTTCTATATCAAAACCTCACACGACCGGCAAGCTATGCTTACCTACCATCAGGCAAACTATGGTCAATGCAAAATCGTTTTAGTTAAAAAAACTATATTTCAAACAGCTGTCTTAATTATTATGCAGATTTTTTGATATTTTGTGTTGTATATGCAAAAGTATTTAAAATATCAGTCAAGTAGATAAGAAAACTTGTTTTTTATTTTACATACATACTTAACTAGTAATGGTACAGACAATCCAAGTACAAAACATCGTAATACCAAACTATAAATCGGTTGCAAAACCGTTTACACAATTCAAAATAGAAACCGCAAACGCGAGAGGTATCGAGAGGGTTTTACTAAGATCTTAGAGTTAGAAGTTTATGTAAGTTCAATTGTAAATTTACACTTAATATTCATCATCATCATCTGCAGTCGATGTATTCCCACTGATGGGTATAGGCCTCTCTTTTGTTATTCCAACAGTCTCGGTCCTGTGCCAATATCATCCAGGTTCGAGCCGTATGTAATAATAATTTTAATCTATAAAACAAGGTGTTATGGGTTTGATATCTGTATCTAAATATATAAAACTCAAAGGTGACTGACTGACTGATTGACTGACTGATATAGTGATCTTTCAATGCACAGCCCTAACCACTGGACGGATTGGGCTGAAATTTGGAATGAAGGTAGATGTTATGACGTAGGCATCCACTAAGAAAGGATTTTTGGAAATGCTGCTTTTAAAGGAGTGAAATAAGGGATGCAACTTTTACTTCTTAATGCGAGCGAAGCCGCAAGCACCCGCTAGTTTGACATAAAAGCTCGCAAGCATAATACGGACACGTTAACCAAACATCTATGAAAATCTGAGCGAGCGGAATGATATTGGTGTAAAAAAATAATTTGATTTAACTGGTTTCGTAGTGAGTATTTTTATCGTTCGATTGAGTTTTTAAAATGATTAGTGAACAAGTGACTTGTAAATTTTAACTGGTGATTACAGCATTTTTAACAATGAATATAGTCAAAAAGTTAAAAACATTAAAATGAATTCACTGTATCCCCAGATTCCCGAGATAGCGGTAGGTAACCTCAGATTTGATGAACGTTTGCGGCGAGAGACCAACAAAACCACATTTGGAGATAGCTTAGCTGTTTACTATTTATTTATTCCATGCTTGTACCTAAAGAAATTATTAAAATAGATAGTTCTGTTATTGCTTAAAATCACGCTTATATTTATTACTGAAACTAACAAGACCTATTTTCTCAACGACTAGCAATATTTCACTTAAAAATTTTGTCTCTAAATGCATATAAGAGTCGTTGTGCATGTCTTAAAAAATGTGAAGTTATTTTTTGCCTAAATGCCTATCAGTGATTGATTGATTATATAATATTTTATCTTTACCTAAATATTGTATAACAAAGCGGCAAAATATAGAAAGCTGTTTCATTCGGAAAGCCAAAAATGTGAATGATTTGAATAATTGAATATGCAGACAGATTTGCGTATTCGCTGAAACGCGGGATCTGCTAACATTCGATATAGCATTTTAGCTCTATGACACTACTGTATGACACTACAGTAAAATACTGTAGTTGAACATTTACAGTTAAACAAAAAAGCAGAAAGAAAAGAAAAGACAATAAAAATTTTTTTTTATAAAAAACACTCAGATTTAAATGTAGGCGTATATGTAAAGTACAATATTTTGATAGTTCAACGACGGTAAAAGTATAGGTATTTTATTTATTCACTAAGCGTTACGCCAATAATGCGCCAATAATAAATTTTTCGTAGCAAATTAAACAAATAATGACCTTATTTATTCATTTTTAAGTTGAGGCCACATCACTTATGTTTATGCTCTAACTGGTTTTAAATAATAATTCTATATACTTTCAAAATACAATTTTAAGATTACAGTATACTCATAGCAGTCGTTAAGCCATGTCAGAGGCCCTTAGGGCGGTTGTAAACTCTCGACGTCAGAGTTGACCACTCTCATTCTATAATAAGAAGATTATATACTCATCTAATAATTAACCGGTTTTACGTAAAAACAAGCTAATTACTCTACTACCAGTAGTGCCATTATACAGTAGTGTCAAACTTCAATGTCCCGAGCCGTCAAATACAAATGAAATATTAATGAAAAGATCAAAGCCTCCACGCGTGTTTCCGAACTCAAATAAAGCGGCTTTTTAATAATACTAGATTTATGAATGTTTTATGAGAATTTCTTTATGTTGGTTGAAATATTTGAATTGCTTTGATTTCAGCAGAATACATGCAACATGTTTGATGGACAGAATGTTTTGAGTATAAATTGTCAGTATGATTAAGTTGGCTTAAAAACTAGGTAAATGGAACAATTTTCTTGATAAGCTAGTAACAAAATTCGTTGATTTGTTTTAAAAATATTATGTAGAGACAATAGAGACAAAAAAAAATATACATATAATATTGTTTAGTGAAAAAAACCTATTTAAATAGCTCTAAGCATTTTTTTCTTACATTAATATAATAGTAAATAAATAAATAAATAAATAAATATTTCAGGACATATCACACAGCGCCATCTATCTAGTGTTATAGATATTTAATAATGCTTAATTTATTGAAAGGGCTCGAAACCTACTTGTGTTTTAAATCATTTATGTATAATATCTTAATAATCTTTTGTATCGTAATCTTGATTTAGTTGACATTGATAGCATCATCACACGATATTGCGATATATTTGGTCCGTAAAGAGTAATTTAACCTTGGACGCTTTTGATCTTGGAGTAAACTATACGTAATGATTTTACGATATAAATTATCTGTAGTTTAATCAAGTACTGTAATGTATAAACTATCTTTACGTTTGACTATAGCCCGATTTTAAGCACCACTATAGTCTAAGATGTAGCACGCTTAATTATTATTAAATAACACGCTTTATTTAACCAACCACCAATTGTAACTGCTTTATTTAAGTTAATAGTGGACGCCTGCGGCTTCGCTCGCATTATTTTGGGATAAAGAAAGAGCCTATGACACTTCTAAGACCTATACCTACATACCAAAAATCATGATGATCCGTCCAGCCGTTTTGCGTTATGAGCGTTTAAATAAACAGAGACACAGATAAACAAATAAAAATTTAAAAAAAAACTGCTGAAACGCGTTAATTATCGACTAGTGGGTGCTCGCGGCTTCGCTCGCATTGAGAAGTAAAACTTGCATCCCCTATGTCACCCTTTTAAAAGTGGCATTTCCAAAAATCCTTTTTTAGCGGATACCTACGACATAACATCTACCTTCATTCCAAATTTCAGCCCAATCCGCCAGTGGTTTGGGCTGTGCGTTGATAGATCACTATATCAGTCAGTCAGTCAATCAGTCAGTCAGTCATCTTTGAGTTTTATATATTTAGATTTAAAGTATACCCAAACATTATTTTTTTCCAATATCTTCAATGTTCAAACTTTCCAGCCTCTTCTGCTTTATTATATTTATATAATAATAACTAAGCAGCTTACCTAACAGATCGGCAAAGCAAAGAAAGTAACCAAACCATACAGACTTTCTTACTCAGTCACTTAGCAGAAACTCTCCATTCACGAAGAAAATGCATCGCAACAGTGTTTGGCTCGGGTCAATTTGTCTTAGTCAAGTTGGCACTGGTGCAATATAATCACTCATGCATGGGGGAACTACTGTGAGCTCCAAACTTGAAAAACAATTTCATTAAGTTTTTATTACTAACCCATGGATCATGCAAAAGAATCTGAATCTGAATGTAGTTGTCCCAATAAATACTTTTTGAATTTGAATACAATATCATAGGCTAATTTGAGAGCAAGTTTTCGCGTATACAGTTATACGTTTGATAAAATAGTGTAAAAATATAATTAAATCTATACATGTTTAAGCTGAAGAGGGTCGAAAGTCTAAACTTTGAAGTTAAAAAACAATGTTTGGTGATACTCTGAATTGTTTGCGGAACACTTTCTAACTATTTCTAGAAGTTTTGTCTGTTTATCTGTGTCTCTGTTTGTCTGTTTATTTAAACGCTCATCGCGCAAAAACGGCTGTACGGATTATCACGATTTTGGGTATGTAGGTATTCTTTAAGAGTGCCATTAGCCACTCTTTATCCTGAAATAATGCGAGCGAAGCCGCGGTCGTCCAATATATGTAATAATTATTTACATCATAAGGTGTTGAGTGTTGAATCCTGCGTTTTAGGACAAGGATTAGGTATTATTTATTTATTTGAACACCATACTACAAGTTTTTCGACTTTAGTGGCTTAATTTGCTGAAGCTGATGCATATGTCGACCATTGACAACTAAAATGCAGTGATTTCTACTAATTTTATAACACTACCATGTTAACTTATTTTCTTCAATTTATATGAAAACGAAATATAAATAATGCAGTGCCATTTACCGTGGTAGTACCTTCACTCGCGCCCCGTATATATTACTCCTACACCGCGCGAGGCAGAGGAAAATTTAACACCCAGCTCCCACATAGGTATATACAAGACTATTTAATATGGATATGTGCTGATGTTATGATTAAACTGTCAATGAGCTTATTTTTCAACTCAAGTTGTATATTATTTAACTTAGTTGTAAATAGTACTTAAAATAAGTTGTACTTAGCAATAAATGAAAGCCAATTTATTATCATTTTATGCAAAAGATAAATAAACGTTTAAAAAACGTAAGTACAAATGACAATAATATCAGGAAATATGACTTTGGAAAAAACGAATTCTCATCCAATGAATAATGGGTTTACACTACTCGTATCTAACTATCTAACCCAACGCCTATTATTATAATTTAATACTTATCCTATAGGTACTTAATTGTGTAGGTCCTTAGAAGTTAGTCTAAAAATCAAGCTTTTGCGCTTTTACTACTTCTTTTTGTAAGCTTTTTTTACAGTGTCATATACATAATACAAAGCGAAATACGCCATTTCCTAACCTAACCTACGTAGCAAACGCAAAAAGCTTAGAGGAACATTTTGCACGGCAAAAACACAAAACTAGTAAAACTGGTGAAACGAAAAAACAGTTTGGCGCGACGAACAAATTGAATTTCCTATGGGACGTTAGAGATGTTTAATATTTGGAAGAGACTTGCTTCTGTCTTCTTAAAAATAGATACAAGTGTTTATGAGAGTTTCAAACTTTAGCCTTAGAGTTTTTAAACCGCCCTAACGACCTCTGACATGGCGTATCGACTGCCAAAGTAAAAATTCTTATGAGTATGAAGAATACTCAAATAAATTATTTGAATAAAAATTAAATAAATAGTCCCTCTCTCTCTCTCTCTCTGTGAGTCGTATTTCCTCATGACTGAGGGTCGTGACTCTCCCGCAGAATTAATTCGTTAGGGGAGTTCTCTTGGACAGATACATCGTGGTGGCCGCCCAGGTCCTTTCACGGAAGACACATGTCCTCGGACATAGTGACATGTCGGTTTCCTCACGATATTTTCCTTCACCTTTAAGCGAGTGCAAATCCACACATAACTTAAAAATACAAGTCATTGGTGTAGGGCCAGATTCGACCCAGGGTGCGTCTGGATGAAAAGCAGACACTGGTACCGCTGAGCCACACTCGCTTCAAATAACTAGTACTGGAGTTAATATTCGGGTTTCTTACGTGGCAAAGCAAGTAAAGAATTATCTAGAAGGTTCCCATACCTACAAATATGTACGTTCGTATATATATGCATGAGTTGTAATTATCGTGAGTGAATTAACAAATATGATCCACTTTTTATACCGAGTGCAACGTTACGATACGATGACTCGTTGCGCTTGCGTTGCAAAGGAACCGGTCCACTCTCACTTGAACACTAGTTACTTACTCTAAGCATATAACTTATTATATTTAGTACAAGGTGCATTACATACTTATTATTATGTTTGACATGATTTTAATAACATTTTCATTATTTTATAAAAACTAAATGTTATAAATTCAATTTGACGAGATATTGTAATTTGTGTAGCATATTCTATGATATTAGTATTTATACCTATGTATGTTACAACTTTACATTAGCAATAAAGATTCTTTATCTTTATCATTATAACTCAGTTGTTAAATTTTGTTTGTGTGTTCGGCAATAGATACTATTTCAATTTCAATAATGAAATTTACAGTGTTGTCATCTATAGCGAACACTTTACATGTTTTGCAAATTAATATTAAAATATAGAACGTTCAAATAGCTGCTAAACCAATTTGGAAAAAAAATGTTATATAATGTTTATTAGAATCTGAACATACAGGCTTTATTATAATGCTTGATTAGTTTTGAAATGACACGAATAATTTGTACTACATTCTTTCAAAATGACCAAATTTTCCTTTTTTAACCGACTTAATAAAAAGGGGATAATCAAGTCTTCTAAAGGTTTTTTTTCCTTGCATACACTTGTATCAAAACTAGAATTCCATCTGGGTTTTATCATAAGAGTGCCATTATATTTTCCTTGAGCACTTTTTAAAGCAAATAAAAGCGAGGTAAACATAAGCGGTACCCTTTTCAAGTAAGCAATCATATCTAGATATTAACTATAAAGCTATACAAGGTGCCTTAATCACACATTCATGTTTGTGTCGCAATTAGGGGCGACACCGGCTTCATTTGAGACTCACCTAGTGCTCCGGAACAAAGGGACACGGACTGACCTGATTGGCACAAAGGAATATCGCTAATGTTATAAAGGTGACAGTTTGTTTTTTATCACTATTAGAGGCAAAAGTTTGTTAGTGTATATCTATGCTTATATCTTCGTTACAAAAATGATCTAAGAAATTCGATAGTAAAGCTTTTGTACATGGTTCAGGTTTGCATTGTTGTGTATTAATGTTTCAAAAATATCATGAAATGATGGCCAATCTGTGTATGAGCCTGAAAACTTTGGCACTGAAAGTACAGGTAATCTAATATCTGCCTGTTGTGATTTTGAAACTGAGTATTTTGTGAAGTTTCTGTCGCTGGTTGTAAATCTGCGAGTTTTGTTTTCATTTCCCCTTTGTAACACAAATAAAGTTCCTCAAAGTCATAGAAAATGCCTTTCTCAAAATATGAACCTTTTCTATCCTGACGCTGCACATTTTTTTTACGATATCTTCGTGGGTACTTTTGAAATTGAGCCAAGACTGTTCCAAGTTTTGTAATCGCGCTTCTATGTAACTAATTGTTAATGTTTTCTTGGAAGCTTTGCCAAAATTGACCTGTGCCCTTTGTAATTGCTCAAATCTATCGTATTGACACGAAAATAACTGTGAAATATCTTCCATTTTTCAAATATGCTATGTTTAGTATGCGAAACGTCGGTAGTTCTGTGGAACCTTCGGGGAAAAAATTGATGCCTAATCGTAATTTTATCATGTAAAATGTCCAAAAATCACTTGTGAACACTTGTATTTAATAAACAAAAGTTCGTGATTTCAACAAAAACAGCTTACTTACAGTTTTTGCGGTGTTTTACCGTACAAAACTTCCATAGTTGATACGGTGATTTTACATCAGTTTTACGATTATCACTCGCGAAATACATAAAAAACGGACGCGAAGGACCAATTTTGTCCTATAAATAGGGTTTTAGCGCGCCTACAACAGTGGTTTATTTATCGTTTTGAATTAGGTCTCACTTGAATTAGGTTCGGAATTGCGAGGGAACAGCAACTGTCAGAGTCACAGCGAATCCCGCGAAGATTTTCTCCATGACATCTGACGTTGACATAATGTGTGGCGAGACGTCTAAATTAATCGAACAATTTGAATAAAATATATTATGAAAATAGATTAGATATGATCCTAGATCTATTAGCATTATTTAGCATCTGAATTCAAAATCAAAATAATTTATTGCACTTATGGGTACAGACAGATGGTATAAAATATGAATATTATTTTAGTAAATAGTTCTCCACAAGTCTACCTTTCGGTGTGCAACTACTTAAGTTTTACATCATTTTGAAAATATTATTATGTACAAATTCATTCCTGTGTGTCCTTTATTTTATAATTTTTACATTCCTTATCCATTAGGTAGTCAGATATCTTATAGTATTATACCTAGTTTTCGGGCAATAAATGCATCATGCATTCATTAGATATAATCAATAGTTGGTTTTCACACAGCGATTTGCTTTTTTAAACTTTTTACAAATTATTGTTTATAAGTTTTTAAATGAGTTCATATTGTATGAAAAGCAAACCTTGATGTTGGAAGATTTTATAATATAGCTTTGCAACATTATATAAGTTTTTTTTTACATGTAATAGGCTTACGCTTGACTACAACTTGCCTGATGTTAAGCAACGTTATAGTCTACGATGTAGCGCGCTTGCTTAGAAGAAACCGGTTTACTCTCGACTTGAAGGCCGACAGATTATAGTTCAAGGGGAATAGAGATTCGGGCAAGGAGTTCCACAGTTTGGCTGTTCGCACGATGAAAGTCGAAGCAAAACGCTTGGTGCGAGTCTTTGGAACCTCAACTGTATAACGGTGCCTCCTTGCTCTACTCGTGCGATGGTGAAATGGGGCTGCAGGAATTGAATTATGCAATTCCTCCGCACACTCTCCGAAATGCAACCTGTAAAAAACCGAAAGACTGGCCACCTTACGGCGGTGCTCAAGGCTTTGTAATTTTGAGCTACAGAGTGAGTCTTTCGCGATGAGATTTTTTGCCCGCTATTTTTGTTTTTGCTATTTTTTGTTAGTGGATAGGTCCTTACTTTAATGCAATATAATATAACCAACATTCTAGACAAAATATTTTAATATGCATGCATAACACACCACGATGTATCTGCCCAAGAGAAATCCCTTAACGAATTAACTCTTCGGGGGAGTCACGACCCTCAGGCATGAGGAAATACAACTGAAGGAGCGATAAAAAAAATTAATGATAATCAAAATATTCCGGGACATTTCACATTATGTACATGGTAATCTTCTAATTCTAAGGTGGGGGCGATGAGTCCTGCACTGACATCCCGCTTGGGGCGTTTTGTGCATTTCCCCCATTTCTGCCTAACCCAGCCAGCCAAGCTCCTTGAAATATCGGAGCACAGCCTTGGGTTTCTGGCATACTAGTTCCACTCCTACTCCCGTCACGGCAGGAGTTGTGGTATAAGAGGTGGAACTGCTTGCATCGTCAAGTGATGCTTCTGTTTGAGCCTGTCTTAGCATCTTTCTTGGAAATGGTAACCTTATGGAACCTTTTGAAATACGTACGAGTAGGTACTTGCAACCTTTTAGCTGTATATTGTTACAAACAAACTTTCCCAAGAAGGAAAGGATCGTTCTCAAACTTTCTGAGTGCTGTCAAAGTGTTTGACTTTGGAACAAAACAAGATACATTATTGTTCGTAAACGTGTAGGTAGTAAATAATGTATGGATATGTAAATAAACTCTATATTTTCATAATTTGCCAAGATTTTTGTAAATGCATAAGAAATTAAGTTACATCGATTATGGTTTTTGTAGTAGAAAATAATATTGAAATTCGGTACGAGTGAAACCATAATTTAGTATAAAGGCAGTTTTTGTTACTGGGATGACTTTAATTGTGTAATTATATTTGATACTAGCAAACCCCGCGAAGTCCGTTTCGCCAGTTTGTAGTACATGCTATGTATCAGAGATGGCGCTGTATATGAAAAATGATTTTCCCTGTTTTTCCGCTATTCTGTTGAAATTTTACCTGATTTTTTCTTTGCTACAAACCTCACGGAGCCCGAGATCTTTCCAACGAATGCAAAACCGTGGAAATCGGTTCCTGCTTTCTGGATTTATAGCGTCAGGAAGGAAAACCCGACTTATTTTTATATAGTAGATGATAAAAAACAGTAACTTTAAATATATGTCAAATGCTACGAACTAGATGATTTTCAAAAACTACAAAAAAAAAACTTGACAAATCTGCTATTACAAGCTAATTGTATAAAGCTAAATCTGCTATAATATAGGTATATCTGGAAGCTTAATAGAAACCATTCGTAAATAATACCATGGTTCCTATCTCATAAGCTTGCTTCATCTATTCACGTCCACTTTGCTTCCGCAAAAAGGGCCAAACTAGCAGAAAATGTTAATAGTTGACCTCCCTGTTATCACTTATACAGGGTTACGTCAGACGCCCTTTGGTTTGAAAATTTTGACATCAGAGTTGGTCAATCTCATACGAACTTACAAGGTACCACACATCTACCACATAATCTATTAAGGGTAGCTTTAACTTTTGTTCAACAACTTTTGGAAATTCGCGAAATTGTAACAAAATATAAGATCAAACGTCGTAGAACAAAATATGTTTCTTTTGAAAGTACTGACTACATCCTCCTCGTGTTATATTCCTCATTACTGAGGGTTGTGACTCCCTTGTTGAATTATCTTCATAAATTTAAATTAATTTAAGTTTTATTTAATTGATATTTATATGTTTCTGAAGGCTATCTATTTCGATCTCTACCTTATCTGACGTAGTAAAACCAACTTTAATGATGATGATGTTGATGCTATCCAAGCCGATTTCGGCTACGGCGACTATTCCTATGGGCAAGTTACTGATGCGTCCTCACGTGACTAATATAGTTACTAAATAACCCAGTACATAATACCTCGGGTCCTGTGTTGCGGTGAGCAGATAACAAGGGTGCCAAATAACTACATTACTTCCACTGCCCAGCTCTAGTATCTTACAGGAACGAATTTAGGGACCTTACGTCGTTAGGTATTTCAATAAAAGGAAAAAACAAAGTCATACATTGACCCTTAGCTAACTTGGTAGAATATGTGTTTCGTTGGTTTGGGTTGATAGATAAATAGATTAATGCTTTATTTGTTCACAAATAAAAAAATAAAACAATACAAAAGAGAAAAATTAAATGTAATGGCACCATTTGGCGGCCTTATCGCTGAAAGGGTTTCAACTCTTAATCTTTTATGTTTATTATAATTTCAATTTAACAAAGCCGAACGTTTCAATTACTTCGGATAGCATTAATCGGATAGCATTTTATTCTATACAATTTGGTCTAAGCACGGAAGATCGTCTTTAAAAATATGATTTTGGCTGATTTTACAATGCTAAAACAGCATATTATTCTAAAAAATAAAATCCTTTTTGAAAATTGAAAATTTGGTTGTAATAAATTTGTATTTGTAATTTAATTAACCCCTTAGTGCCCTACCTCCTTCCCTGAGCCCTCATCAGCCAGCCAAGTACCCAGTGAAGGCGACAAGATCGTCTGCCTGATTAACTGCTTTCTGCGAGAAACGACAGAGGCACTTAGTTACTAAGGCTATTGTGTAGTTATTTTGGGATTAGGTTGTGCTTTTAAAGAAGGTTATAAAACGACCAATCTTATGTAATCTGTTGTCTTTCTACGGTTAGATGGACTTTTTTTACAGTACAAATACAGTTAATATCGAGTAAGCATGCTCCACCTTAAGCCATAGCCTTTGCTTGCTATCAGGCAAACTATGGCCAAAAGCAAACGCGTTTAAATAAAAAAAAAGTTTATATACCTATTAATTTAGTTATGTGTTGGTTACCAATATATCTGATTTCTGACTTCGATTGCTCAAATAAATTTCAAAAAGTAAACTTTTAACTTTAAAGCCAAATTTGACACATAGGTACACACCATACACATGCTTGGCGAACAGATACCAAACAGTACATAAAACCAACAATAATAGTATGGAAGGAGACGAGACACTTTTGTTCTTGGATTGGAAGACTGTTTGTCCTCTGTTTATCAAATAAGTACTAGCTTTTCCAGCAGCATCACACGCGTTATTATACATATAAACCTTTCTCCTGAATCACTATTTCTATAAAAAAAATATATGCAAAGAAAACTCCTAGTTTAAAATATCTACGCATATGTACATAGGGACTTTGCTTTACAACATGTAGTGATATGGGTCACCTTTATGCGCAAGGTTAAAAAAACATTCCCGGCCCGGGTCGAACGAGAGGTAGGCGAAGGCAATATTATGAATATTTCGTTCAAGCCAGGACATGAAGGGATCACGGAATTTCCCTAGACGGGGATGAATATGTCATACACCTACATATGTATACATAAACCAAGGTGTGTTTGTACGTCTACATTCGTTTCCTTTTGAAAGCATGCATGTTTGTGTAATGTAGCGCTTATTTTTCTTTCACTGCTGCGGAACGACATGTACTCGTTATTTTAGTTATGAGGGTAGTACAGGGTCCCACAAATGTTACAGGATTTTATAGAATATAAAAAGACAGAAAAGTACACCATTGTCACTTTGCACGATTTTTTAATAAAATATCTATAAATGAACGTAAAAGTTTGCGTAGTTGTATTTTTACTCAACTGACAAACGGTTAAACTGAAAACCTGTTTTCCGTTAGAACACATTTTTCTTATTAAAACACGATAGTTACTAGCCAACTAACTAGCTTGTTATGCCTTTGTGAAAAGTAATTGTAACTGTTGCCCAATGGACATATGACATATAAATTTTACAAAACCACAGACAAAGCTGCATACAACCACTAGTATTGCCATGTATCATTCAGCAGGTCCCTACATATTGCCGCCGGCTCTGATGTAGGCTGAAGGTGGAATCTCAGTCACGTATAGACAACTTATGAGGAGAATACGCTGGAGGACTTCTGAAGATCTTTTTGGACAAGATTTTAGACTTGTCTGATCAAAGTCTAAAGTTACTTACATATAGGTTCAGACGTTTTGTTTAAGCCATAGTAAATAATAAGTACAATTTAACTTATCATCCGAGCCACGGAAGCGCTCAAAGTGGAATTGCGGAGGCAATCGCATGCGATTACCAATGTTAAGCAAATGTCGACGCGGTCAGTTCTTGGATGGGTGGCCAAAAAGTGGCAATAATACACTAAGTACTTAATCTATGTAGATTTCAAATTAAGTTTTTTTAGTTGATTAAGAAATAATTAACGTCTTTTTCGTATGACAACGGTAAATTGTTTTAACCTTAACATAAAATTATGAACTAAAGAGACTTCAAAGTTAACATTACTTAGTAAGTGAACTCTGAACTCTATTTAGTCCACAATTTAAATACTTTGCTAAAACTTGGTACACAGGTCAAGACTCAAGTCAAGAAACAGCAAGTTTCTAAAACGTCACAAAACACTTTCCTCGTAATATTTGCAACATAAATGGCCGAAGAGCTAGATAATTCGAGTTTACATAAACTTGCATACTTAGATAGCATATAGTTAGCGTGGATATTATGTAACTAGTGGCGGCATGTGGCTTTATCTGGTTCTATGATTATACTATGATAACGACAATTGTTGGGTAATGGTTTTGTTTTTTTATATCTCGTAAAAGAACGCTTCAATTCTAAATCAAGTGAGTATCACAAAACTTTATAATTTAATTCTTCTCCGTCTATTCGTGTGATAGCTTGTATGTATTTTGTCGTAACTTGTTAGATGCAACTCAAGTCAAAGTAAATGAGGAAATTGCGTATAGAAAATATAAATTGCAATAGATTTTGTGTTTAATCGAAATGTGTGAAAAATAACAATTGATTTAGTGCGAATCAAACATTAATATGTTAATTCATATTTTAATGAAAAAATATGATTAACGTACAACTGGGTGATATCGTTACGTTAGTATTTTGTAATTACCGTCTAATCAGTCTTAAGCCCATTTTAAAAACTCCCCACACCAGAGGTCGTCTCTGCCATTATAATAATTAAATATTTCAGGACATATCACACAACGCTATCCAGCCCCATACTAAGCTTACGCTTGTGTCATGGGTACTAGATAACGGATATAATACATAGATATAAGAATAAAATAAATTTATTGTCACATGAAACATAAAATAGACACACAATAAAAAACAAGAGTACAAAGAAGAAGTTTCATGTCACCATGATATGTACTTTTTACTTTTTGTTCTTGTCATTCTGGCACTAACGTACTAAGCTACTTTCCTCAAATACCTCGAATGTACGCGTGTTGTTACACAATCACTTGACACCTCGCTCGGGCGAAACCAGCGGTGAAAGTTCACGGCATCGCGGTCACGCCGTACCGGAGATGACTCTATTTGACTTTTTGACATTCAGTTTTTGTCTTGCCTATGATTTTAGACTGTCTGTAACCACTTTTCCTTTTATATTTATAATTTTCTTCAATTAATGAAACTGGTTAATGTGATTTGAGCACAGAGTTATACATAAATATTTGTAGATTTGCCCACAGCACGCGTTGGGGAACTGTAAGTGCTGTAGGCAGAGAATTTAAATATATAATTATGAGAGTGGCTAACTCTAGTATCCAGAGATTTCAAGCCACCCTCTAAGTTGTGGAACTCCCTGCCTGACTCTCTGTTCCCCACGCACTATAATCCACCGACCTCCAAAGCGAGATGGAATCGGTTATTATCGGGTAAGCACGCTCCATCTTAGGCAATGGCTAAATCTTACCATCAGGCAAACTATGGTCAAGTGCAAGCCCGTTCTAGTTAAAAAAATAGTACTACTGTAGGTACTTTATCTTGGACCACTGTGTTTGCTTTTGTGGGTGTAATTTCAGGTAAGCTGGTGGTCTAATGCTTGAAAATCAAGTGTTACAAAAAGATGCCACATAAGTAATACTTTTAGCGAAAAACATACGTTGTGGTGTGGTTTCAAACAGCGTAAAACATATTTGTGGTGTGATTTTAAACAAAACGTCTTAGGATTGAATGATCAAAATCACGCGACGTTACGAGTATCCTATCCTCTCAGCGGCAACGACCTCAACGCGTTATTACTGTGTATATTGCGGTACAGATTTTCAAAGCAATCAATTACATTTCTATTACAAAATATTTTTAAATTATTCCACAACTAGTACTTGTAGCTTCGCTCGCGCGTTTATGAGCGTTTAAATTAACTGATATACAGACAAACATTCTAAAAACTGCTTTAATGTTTATAGAAGATGCACAAAATAATATTCATAGCAGGTTCTTTCCTAAGTTGTAGGTACTTACATACATACAACTAAGGATAAGCTATCAAACAACCTTATTAACCCTTAATTGGTCGCGTGGGGTGTCATGCACCCCAGAGCAGTTTTCCAAACTCACAACTTCTTAAAATTTGAATTTAGCGCGTTGGTCTTCTAGGTAGCTTCATAAACACGTTAAACGTACACGATTCAGTTGCGAGCGACGCTCGGTCGTGGGCGGTTGGGCTCGGAAAGCGTGTTTGGGGTGCACGACACCCCAGGTGACTGTGTGACAGGACCAAGAATTTATTTCTGAAGCAGGCCGATTGCAATTAAACAAAAGGTGCCATGTATGTCTAAGAAGTAAGGACAGGAAAAAAAAGACTGAATGTTCGAAATTCCAAAAACATGTGTGCAAAGATCATAAGAATATAGTCTGTCAAAATTGTGACGATAAAAACTAAGATTAGTAAAAAAATATTTTTTATATATAAAACAAAGTTAACTACGTTAAAAATACATACGTTTAACAGTTGATTAATATTTTAGTTAATTAAGTTAATTAATAAAAGTCTGATTTTGCATGTATTTCGTATTTTATTTAATTTCCTAAGTCTGGGGTGCCGAACACCCCACGCGACCGCATATGCAACTTTTTAGGCGCGCCCAATTGAGGGTTAATCGAAAATTTTCAAAGTACGGCAGCAATAATAGTAAGGCCTACTGCTGGTTCCGCTCGGCCAAATCCCCGTCCACCGGCCACTGCCGCTAACTAGAATGTGTCGATGCAACGTGTTGCGTAAACTGAGTGCAAGCAATTGCCGCTCCATTTCAGAACGCGTTTCAGTGCACATTGTACATACAGGGTCAATAGTAAAATGTGACGAGAATCTAAATCTATTTTCATGTATTTACGGAAGAAGAGACTCTTCCATCATATATCATGTCATAGAAAGTTGTACACAATAGTTAAACTTATAAATTTACAATTGTTTCATATCATATCTTATAAGATCATTTTTCTATTTTATTATAAGTTTTAGTTTGTAAGTTATTTTTGTGTCTATTATGAATAAATAAATAAGTTTCTTAGTTCACAATATTAATTTTGTGTAATTTGTACTGAAATTAAACTCTGTTAGCTTAGTTAGTCGTGGCTCTGCCTTCTAATCTAAAGTGCGGGTTCGATTCCTGCGTAACACAAGTAATTAAGAATATTAAAATTGTAATTATGTACCTGTTTTGAGTCTGGTTGTTTCTATGTATAATAAGTATGTATTTACAACAGAAAATAATATGTACGTGTAATATATCCGTAACTAGTGCCCATGATACAAGCGTAAGCTTAGGATGAGGCTAGATGGCGCTGTGTGATATGTCCTGAAATATTTGTTTATTAATATATTTAATCGTTGTTTCCATATACCCCTGTAAGCCCCGCACCGCCCTCGGTTGGCACACCGCATGCATCCGTTGTTACAACAACTCACTATTTGACCACTCATTGTACCGGTTATGATAGTGCTTACGACATACACATTAGACACTCACGAAGTTTAAATATATTGTATTTGATATTATTTTAAAAAGTTATAATACTTAATAATATCTATATATAACTAGTGGGTGCACGCGGCTTCGCTCGCATTAAGAAGTAAAACTGGTATCCCCTATTTCACCCCTTTAAAAGTAGCATTTACAAAGATCCTTTCTTAGCGGATACCTAAGTCATAACATCTACCTGCATGTCAAATTTCAGCCCGATCCGTCCAGTGTTTTGGGCTGCGCGTTGATAGATCACTATATCAGTCAATATAAAATCGCATTCTACTTGATCTATACTAATAATAATATTATAAAGCTGAAGAGTTTGTTTGTTTGTATGTTTGTTTGTTTGTTTGAACGCGCTCATCTCAAGAACTACTGGTGCGAATTGAAAAAATATTTTTGTGTTGTATAGACCAGTTATCAAGGAAGGCTTTAGGCTATATAACACCACGCTGCAACTAATAGGAGCGAAGAAACAATAAAAAATGTGGCAAAACGGGGAAAATTATTCATCTTTGAGGGCTTCCGTTGCATGCGCTGCGAAAACGGTTCAAGATATCAAAAATATGTGTATGAAAGAATTATTTCTCTTGAAATAATCTAACAAAATGTCCGCAACAGTCTATGTTATAAGGTTAACTCACTAGAACCGTTTTTATGGTAATAACTATTCCACGCGGACGAAGTCGCGCGCATCAGCTAGTAATGACTATAAATAAAGGCAAAAGTTTGTGTGAGTGTAAATTGTATCTTACTCTGTGACGATTTTTTTTAGATCTAAAAGCCACGAATACAATCTCCCTTGAGTCATATTTCCTCATGACTGAGTGTCGTGAGTCGTCCCCCGTACAATTAATTCGTTAGGGGAGTTCTCATGAGCAGATACATTGACTACAAATAGTAATATAAAAACATTTGAACGTAATAACGAGTTAAATATATAGTTCGTCTAGTGCAAACAATCAGAGGAGCTTTTAACAAGCTTTTAGGAGCTTTCGAAGCCTCCATTAGCTGCTCTATCGAGCCCTGTCAAGTTGTGTTACACAATGGACTGACACATGAGGAGGTTACTACAGGACTATATTATAATAAAAATG
This sequence comes from Macaria notata, assembly GCA_927399415.1. Classification (NCBI taxonomy): domain Eukaryota; kingdom Metazoa; phylum Arthropoda; class Insecta; order Lepidoptera; family Geometridae; genus Macaria; species Macaria notata. Next base: position 774,488 of record OV656751.1, read on the forward strand.
TTTACTTGTATCTTTTTGTGAAAGCCACAACATAATGTTCTTCTTATGAATGTGCTACATCTTTAACTTAACTTCGGAACTAAATGACATACAGACTTCATATTTTGGATTTGTAGGAATGTATGTATATTTTTTAACTCAAAATAGGCTTTCCTTTGACTACAGCCTGTCTATTGTGAAGCACCACTATAGTCTAAGATGTAATGTTATTATAGCTTACTGTATGATGAAAATTTCTGCGTTCTGGTCTTGTCCAGAGGTTCTCAAATAGGGGCCTGAGAATGCGGCGAAATGGTTCCAGTGAAGGATGGTACGGCCGTGTTTGCTTCGCGCTCGACTTGGCGACGATGCTAATTTGAATTTGTCATTCCATTGAAGAGGGTCCAGTTAAATGCAAACAATGTAATTCACAAATGCCTTTAATTCGTTTTATGTAATAATATTTAATGGGTTTAAGTTAAACGACACTTTTAATTTAGTGCTAATTCAATGTGTGTGGACATAAGTATTACATTTTGACTCCCATGAGTAACCTATTGGTAACCCCATATGTATGCATCTTGAATGTTCAAAGCAGACATAGTAAATAAGGTCAGTTGGGGCAAGCGCGGCGTATAATTTCGATACCTGACTTTGCACTCGAATTACTTTGATTCATTAGAAATATGCAATCAATAAGTTTCAATATCATTAAGTATAATGATCAATATCTTAGATAAAATTGCTATTATAGCGCTCAGTTACAAGTTTAAGAGTATTTTGATATACTTTTACAACCTTGTCACTAGCCGCACTTACCCAACGAAGTGGGGCAAATGCGGCGCACGCAAATATTTTTCTTTATAAGACTCATAGACAGTATTTCAACGCAACATTCGATACAACATTATCATATTAACAAAAGGATATTAGACTCTATCTCGTTGTAATAAGATCCATTACAAAAAGCATGAAAATTATAAGCGGGGGCAAGTGCGGCATATTTCCTACGGGCAGTGGTGCTAAACATTTTTTCAGCTTGCAGCAGCTTGAAGGTTCCGATATATTTGACGAAAAAACTGACGCGCACTAATAATTTAATGTTAATATTATTATGAGCCTGTAGTGTCCCATTGTTGGGCGAAATTAATGTTATATTATAAAAAAAATAGGTCAATTTTATATTTTTAGATTGGGTCTGTCAACGTACCTACTCGGAAGTCCTGACCAAATTGAAATGTTTAATTTTTCGGAACCACTGCAGGAAATAGTGTCAAAATATTAAATTTAAGAGTGTGACGTTGATGTGACATTGTGAAATTATAAGAAAAGGGGTTTCGAAAAAGTTTAAAATATAAAACGTATATACAGAACACACAATTTATTTTCAAGCATAGAAAAAATACGTTAATTTCTTAATGTAAGGCAAAAAAACTAACTTAACAAAATATTAGGATTAAAAAATATTGCTTATCCTTATTACAATATCCTAGGTGAATAAAAATTTTGTATCAGTCTATGTACAACGTAAAAACGTACGACACAAAAAGATAATATCTTATGTCACAAAAATCTAACTTATGCATAATTATAGAACATGAACAGTCTTCTACATTATAAAGAGAGCTATTGCAATATTATCAGTATCTAAAATTGACTAGGTACATAACACAATTTAGTATCTTTGGCCATTTTTGTTATACTTATAATATTCTTGCTACTGCACATTAAATCCGTTAAATTGCATTTTAAATATTATATGACCACGTCTGGATATGTCTGGCTTAGGTAGTACTGAAACTAAATCTTCACTGTGCTTCAAATCACATATGTCATCAATGATTGGATACGCAAATATCGCATCTTTTTTTGCTTTGTGAATTTTTCTTGCGTATTTTATTGTTGGTATCCCATTAGTTATATTTTGGACATGTCCTACAAAATGTTTAACTGTTTTTTTAGATGCAAACTGTACTAAAACCCAGTCATTTATACAACACCTGACAGAAGAATCAGTACATTGCTGGGCCTGATTAATGTTTTCTTTGTCATCAAAGTCAGGAATTTCTAAATTTAAGTCATCATCTTGAAGTACTGAGTTACAAAAATCAGCAAAATTTTCATCATCGGACACATCATGAACGCTAAAATCACTGTCATCAGTTGATGATTCATATTCTTCTTTGATTTTTAGTTTCTTTGGTTTTTTAAGTCCTTTATTTTTGACAGTTTCCTTTGTACCTTTTGTCACCATATTTAAAGCGCTGTCTTGAAGATATGCAGCATTTTTCCTGAGACGTGAGTGGTCTTGTATTGTTTTTTTTAATTTAATCACTGGTTTATTAGTTATGTTTGTCATCATTTTTTTATGAATACTTCCCCGATATTTGCTCAAGTCTTCTATTTGAATGTTTGATGTTATAATAACTTTTTTTGGATTATTATTTTTTGTGTCCTGGTTTTCTGATTGAAGACTGGATTTACTGAAACCTTGACCGTTCATACTAGGAATGTCTGGAGTATCAGGTAAAGGGCCCTTATTTTTCTTCGTTATTGTAATTTTATCAGCAATAGTTTTCTTTTGTCTCGTTTTGAGATTGTCTTTTTTCTTATTATTTTCGTCTTCTTTTTGTTTCAGTTTCTTTACAACATCAGGATGAGTTATAACTTCTGCACCGTTAGCAATTTTTCGCTTTTTTGCAAAAGTTACTTTGCTCTCATGCTTTTTGATGGTATTTAGCAGCAATTGTTCGAAGGAAATTTCATTATTTTTCCGTCCAGATATCACAGTTTGAGGGCTTTGGGTCACCAATATATTTTCGCCATTTATTTTTTTCAAGCATATAGATAACAATGTCGATGGGCTTGAAACTGTGACTGATGCGTTAATTGCTGCAGCTTTTTTGTAATCTTTCCATTTTCTTAAAGTTATTTGGTCTAGTTTATCTTCTGATACCACTGTTCTATCCAGAGGAAATATTCCGCCTTTTCTGAACCCATTAATTATTATTTCTGGGTCTAAGCTACGCCACACTTCTCCAATAATAATGGAGAATTCTTTCTTTGATAGCTTTTGGCCGTAGTTACAACGCTGCCATTTCATCATTCTGTCATCCCATCTATCTTTGAATGGTTTAAATACTGACAAGTCCAGCGGTTGCAGTAAATGGCTTGTATGAGGAGGTAATTTGATGATTGTGACATTATTTTGTATTGCTGCCTCTATTACTGCCAACTGTATGTGCGTGCTATGTCCATCAAATATTAACAAAGTAGGCTCGTCGGTAGTACCCAGCATTGGTATAAAACTCTTTGTAAAATATTCAGCGAAAGCCTTGCTTTCTATCCACCCATTTTCTGTAGCTGTGTACAGAGTTCCTTCGTATGCATCAGGCGAAGTCCACTCGCTCCATACATTTTTGCCCTTATATATAATGAAAGGTGGTCCTTTACCACCAGCAGCGTTGCTGGCAAAGAGCACTGTCGTGTTGTCTTTTCCTGTGGCAGCTGTTGTTCTAGTTGACTCAAATCCTTTTTTACCAACGATCTTTGTTTTTTTGGGGTCGTTGCAGTAACTAGTCTCATCGATGTTCCATATTCTATGAGGTTTATTTTGCAGTTGCAGTTTTTGTATAGTATCTTCAAGAATTTGAAAATACTCATCCAACACAAATGGGTCTGCAGCTTGTTTTCTGGCATACTCTACAGCTTGCGGTTTTTTAATAGATAAATTGTTTCTTTTCACAAAACCAGAAAACCAGTCGTAACCGGGGACTTCATCTTTAAATGGAGATTGCAAATGGTTTTTGTTGACATATTCAGCTACAAGCTCTACCACTTCTTTTCTAGTCAGTCCAAATCCATTTTTTTCCATGGTGGAAATGAGAATGGCTAGTTTTTCTTCCGTATCAGCGTTTAAAGCTGTTGGTCTTCCAAAGTTATTAGATTTTTGCCCTCGTCTACCAGTCATGTGATCAAATAACGTTGCTCTTGGAATCTCATATTTTTTACTGGCTGCGTAAAAAGTGAGACTTCCATTTCTAATATCTGTCAAAGCTATTTGCAATATTTCGGGAGTCCAGTTTGGCCCATTTGTTTTTTTTACATAATTTCGCACCATGGTCTGAAAAAAAACGTATTAATTTTTTATCTTAATTGCTTTCTACTTAATAAGTTAGTCAAAGCTTTCGTTTTTACAGGTTTTTTTGTCGTTAGCAATATTTTATTTTATATTATTTTTTATAAGGGACTCATTTCATATGATTTGAGGAAATGAACCGAAAATGTTGTGCCCAATAGAAGGGTTGATAACCTCTGATTTGGGGCAAGTGCGCCATAGCGTCGCACTTGCCCCAAACGATGTAGCCGCACTTTCCCAAACAACACAATTTGAGGTTAGTATTTTGACTCCTAAATTTTATCACAAATTTTACGAACAAATTGAAATAACTACGCGATAAATATGCTTTAGGTATATAACAATTACTTACGCTTGTCAGATCAGCTTTTGTCTCGTTAGTAACCAAAAATTTTATCACAATAATGTACACACGTGAACTCCGTATCGTAGTGAAATGCTACTGACAAATAAAAATGGCGTCAAATCAGTTTGTTGGCGAGTAGCACCACCAAACTTTCTTCTCAGAACTAATTTAATTTATTTCGTCGACACTAGGCGGTGCTTTTATTAATATCTGTGTTAGTTATCGAATATTGAATGCCAGCCGCACTTACCTCAATGCCGCGCTTGCCCCAACTGACCTTACTTCACTTCATTTAACCCATGATTTATTAAGATAGAGATAGATAGATAAATTATTTATTAAAACACAACATACATAAAAAACAATACAAAAAAAAACAAAAAAAAAAATTGCGTTTTAATTGGCGGCCTTATCGCTAAGAGATTTATTAAGCTTTTCTTTACAACAAATGTGTTATTGGCACTTGCTTTTAAGTAAGTAGGCATACCAAATAGGTACTACTACGTAGGTACCTGTGTCTTGTAAATATCGCCAACTAAGTCAAGATTGTTATAATTAACAGAGAATTACTAAATATTCCATTGATTTTGCAAACTCTATTTAGCTCTTTTAAGCATGTGAATGCTTTATATCTTGTAATGCTTTTATATATTTCTTCCGGTCACCCATCCAAATAATGACTACGAACAAATTTGTAAGTACGCCTGCCATCTATACTATATTCACTTCATAGATAGATAGATAGATAAATACTTTATTAAAACACCACAAATGAAACAATACAAAAAAAACATACAAATTAGAATCAGCGTCTTAATTGGCGGCCTTATCGCTAAGAGCGATCTCTTCCAGGCAACCAATCTGGCAGGGATATATTCTTCAAACGAAAGGAGTCGGACGAGGTTTCAGATATTAAATAAAATAATGTAAAATAGAACAAAGGTTTATACTACTTATATATGAATAGTATAGTTTGGTAATATCTACACCGAACACTTTAAATGACAATATTTGGTAATTCATATACCTACATTGGTAATGCATAAAACTAACAAATCAGCGAAAGTTCGAGAGAATAAGTTACGAAGTATGATGAGTCAAGGTTTAATTTTGTAATATATTAAGAGCGATTTAATTGCTTACGAAAATGTTATTTGCTAATACTTTTGTAACAAGCTGTTTGTTTGTTCAAATCTGTTTGGTAATTGATTATTTTGACAGCTACAAGCTGCAATATAATTGGCTTTTTATGACTAGTGAACGCCCGTGGTTTCGGTCTCATTTTTCTCAAGACCTCATAATAATACAAAAACCTAGATTATTCATTTAGACGATAGTAAAGAATATGTTCATACAGATCGAATGACATTACCCCTTACAAAACACTAGTGGGTGCTCGCGGCTTCGCTCGCATTAAGAAGTAAAGCCTGGAAGAGATCACTCAAGGTGATAAGGCCGCCCACTTGTGCATTCATTTATAGTTTAAGTTCATTGCATATTGTAATTTATTTTTGGTGATTGTATTGTATTGTAAGTAAAACTTGCATCCCCTATTAGGTACGCCTCTTTAAAAGTGGCATTTCCAAAAATCCTTTCTTAGCGGATGCCTGCGTCATAACATCTACCTTTATTCCAAATTTCAGCCCAATCCGTCCAGTGGTTTGGGCTGTGCGTTGATAGATCACTATATCAGTCAGTCAGTCACCTTTGAGTTTTATATATTCAGATGTCGTTTAAAAATAATTTTATATAATAGAATAATTTACTAGTACAATTAATAATGTTAAAAACTCACCACAGTCACAAAAGAAAAATCCAAAATATGCGTCCAATAAGATCACCACTTTATAGAAATTCACTTCAGTTTATTTTAACTGTTCGTTCGAACCGGGCAATCCCGTCAATACTAAAAATTAACACAAACAATTCATTATTTAAATTATTATTTAACGACTTGAAAGATTGCGAAACGCTTCTAAAGTCACTAGATTTATGAGTTATTAATCGTGAAGTTGCAGCTTTTGAATAAAGAATAGCTAGTTTCTACATTTTCATTTAATAAACAGAGTAAAATTATCTTATTTTATTCAGTTATATTCATACTAAAAAAGATACTATATCGCATAGGTAAACTTTTAGAACTACCCTCTAGTCATAACCAAAAAAACAATAAACGAAGAAACATTAACCTATCAATCGTTTTATATCACCTGCCAACTAACGACCAATAATAATTTTAAAATTCCAGTTCAATAAAAAAACTAGCAATTTAAATCCAAAAACTCGTATCAAATCGAAATTTCAGAGAAAAAAAATCGCGTGCAAAACTGCAAAATTCAGTCGAAAAACTCGTCAAAACGAGTAGTTTACAATATTACGTAAAACTCGCGATACAGAGAGCCGTCGATGCGCCAGAGTCGACAGCGTAGCGGTAACTGACCACACCGTGCAATCAAATTAATATCACTTACAAGCTTTACTAGTGGTAAAGCGAATGGTACACCTCTAATTGTAGGTCGAAAATTGTTAGAACATCAATTTTATTCGAAAAAAAATCTCTAAATTTACAAATTTACTATGCATAGATGGGTATTTAATTGAAATAACATTCAATTGAAAATTTACCAAAAACTGCAATTTATAATTAAAATATAATGTTAATTGAGTAGAAATGTAAATTTTCGTAAGCTACTTCTAAAGAGCAACAATTTCACAATAAAAATCCTCGTAAAAATCACAAACTTTCACTTAAAAACTTGTCAATAACCGCTAATTTTAGTGATAAACCGGTAGATTGCGTAAATATCGCGTGTTTTCGACGTAGTGCGACCGATGCGCAGGAGTCGACAGCGTGGCGGGAACTGCCGGCCGCCGCCTCGCTGGGCAATCTAATTAATATTACTTACAAGATTTACTTTTGGTAATGCGGATGGTAGACATCGAGGAGTTAAGCTCAGCGTTTTTCATTAAAATATAGTTAACACTTAAGTAAGTTAAGTAACTTAGTACACAATATCCGAGGATATGCGTCTTCAGTGGAAGGATATGGGCGGACAGCACAATGTATCTGCCCAAGAAAACTCCCCTAACGAATTAATTTTTCGGGGGAGTCACGACCATCAGTCATGAGGAAATACGACTCAAAGAGAGAGAGAACACTTAAGTGCTACTTTTTACTAACTCACTTTTGGCCGAAGATTTCTTTTAACCTATCCTTGTTACTTTCAAATATACTTGTAATTAGCGTTTTAAGAGGACGCCCTGAGAATTTGGTAGCATGAATACGTATTTTACTCAACATGGACAAAAGCAACTAAACTAAAATTTTATGTTCAAGATTCATCATTTCAATGACTATATTTTGCGAATAGCATAACACCAACGGCCAATTTTTGTAACACAAAATAATTAATCAAAAAGATCTCTAAAAAATTGGGTATATCGATTTTGTCGGCGTTGGTTTTGGATTAGAGCAATAAAAATTTTCCACACATGTTAATTAACACAATCACTTTGATTTGTGAATAGATTATTTGAAACTAATTCGTAGTTTTGGAAATACACGACCAAAACCATTTTGTCGCTGGCTCCCTTTCGGAATAAGTGGGATTCTTAGCGAAACTTGCCTCCCGCGCCTGTTCGGCGGTGCAGGGCGTTTGAACCTACAATTTCAGATTTATAGTTCGCCACTGCGTCGTCTTAATTATTACATGTGGCACGGCATAACGAATGCCTCAATATGACAAACAGCTAGAACCTATAATTTAACGTGACTGTCGACTCACATAAGCGCCACTTTTTGGTTAACCATCCAAGGACCGACCGCGTCGACATTTGCAATCGATTAGTAATCGCATACGATATTTTTTTACAAGGAAATCAACCATTATGGTCTAGGATGGAACGTGCTTACCCAGTAAGAACCGATTGCCTCCACCTACTGAGCTGGTTGCTTCCACACAACCAGCATTATGCTGAGTCAGGGCAGATTTTATGTTTGTTTGTTTATAATGTTCTTCTACTCGTGTTTGTTTTTCTGTTAAATCTGTCACAATAAATGTTTTCTTTCTTTCTTTCTGAGCTACAGGCCCGACAGGGTTTTCGCTCACTTCGCTCGTCCGCTCGCTCGAAGCTGGTAGTTGCATCACGCCGGGTTGTTATGTCAACGGCCAGTTATACGCACCAACTCGGCGAGATTTCTCTCGGAATTGGGTCTAGTTCATTAGAGGTATTATCGAACTTTCTTTCGGCGTACCGCGGATTGCAATATTTGCAAATGTAGGTATGTAGATTGAAACCAGAAAGTGTAGAATTTGAGCTTTTTAGTTCATTTTCATAAAAAAAATTGATGATTGTGTTTGCAATAGTAAGGAAAATGCCGGGTTCTGGTTGATTTGGCGGGATCACTGCCATACACCCAAATTGTAAACAACTACTTGTTGACTAACAAACTTATGAATATATATTTATTTCAAAACAACAAAAAATAATAGTAACACTTCCAAATAATATTAAAAAAATAAACATTATATATACATATTAAAAAAAAACTAATCTACATTTTCAAAAGGTAGCGTACCCAAAATGCTGGCTGCATTTCCCCGTTGAATAGCTAGACTAATCTTTTGGGCAAAGTACAAGCCAGCATTTTGGTCACGCGAAGCCTGTTTCAAACGCCCCGACAGATCTTGGTAGAGGTCAAGTGCGCTCTGACCCCACGGCCCAAGAGTTTCTACCCCAAACGGTACAAATAAATAGCCCTTGTCTAACTTAGAATATTTGCGCTGTTTGAGAAGCTCTGCAGATGAAGCAGCACCGCCAGCCTGTTTGGAAGATTTTTCAAGATGGGAGGGCGCCAATGTGTCGACACAAGTTGCATCCCACACCAGCGAACGACCCAACTTCCAGGGAATAAGCGTCATCCCATCTGGTCTTTTGCCGTCGTCGCGAAACAAACCATTCGGCTCTAAAATTGCTGCGACGTTTGCAGTGACAAATGCCCGACGAATGACGTCATTCAGCGTACTATGGCGAGCAATGCGTCCTGCGCTCTTTGCACAGGAGAGACCGTGGTGACCGAGGCTATCAACCCTCTCTCCGCAGTTGCATCTATGGGGCACGACGCAAGGTGATCCAATGCGCAAAGATGTGGCTAGCCGGAAGGTCTGATTATCCAGAAGGTTGCCAACATTGGTGGACGGCAGAACTTGCAACCAAAGACCCGACTCCCAGCGAGAAGCGGCATGAAGACGGGCGCGCTCTGTGACTGAGCTGGACGTATTTAATAGCGCCTTTCGTTCCAGCTCACAAAGCGGTCCATCCCATAGCCTCTGAGAAGAAGGATCCCTGGGCAAGTCATCACTGTTGCAGGCTATTTTCCAATCGTTTAAAGCTTCCGAGAAATGGACAATTTCGAAAGTATCTCCTAAGGAGGGCTGAAGAATTTTTTTGATCAATTTATTTGTGCTGCCAATTGAGGACAGAAATGCCGGCAAAGAAACTGATGAAATTTTCCTAATTCCGATACCACCACATCGCAAACAACTACTGAGTTGTGCCGACATATTTTCAAAAAAAAATCGTCTGTATACAACTTATATAGTTCTGTCACAAAAAAAAATCGTACTTACCTGTTTTTTCATAGTAGTCTTGAATGTTTGCTATACTTTTTAATTGTAGATCACAATAATAGTAGCTTACAATCAAAATCACTCGCGACTGCAATGGTCGTCGAAACAAGGTAGTACCAAAGCGTCAGACTTCCAGTAAAGAGATGGATGGCTTGATGTCAACTGAGACAAAATAATCTGGGACCGTTTGGTTCAGTTGACAAAATTGTTTTTTTTTTGTTGGTGACAACTCGGCCGCTCCACAGATTACTAAAGAGATACTATGGGTCAAACATGAAAAGTACAGTCAAGTAGTAAAGTGTATGACTCGGAATTAGCTTTAAGATGGATAGACGACGTTGGTTTGCCGGTCGAACCTGGGCGAGATAACAGAACGAGTGAACTGGTATGGAAGAAGAGAGGTCTTTAGACCTAGTTATGAGACAAAATTGGTTGTGGAAGGCGTTAATGATATTGCAAATTCTAGTCAAGTTTAAACAAGTTTTAAGTAAAAAAATAAATTCAATAGCTCCGGTGTAAACGTGACAGCCAAACATTTTATTCCGTGGCCGAACTTATGATATTTTCATAATGAGAGTGTGTCAGTTTATCGCTTGTATTATTATTGCATCTTCTTCGTATCGAATGAGTGTGGCCAATTCTGGTGACGAGAGTTCATCAAGCCGCCCTGAAGGCTGACATGGCTTAACGACTGCCGTACTAGACAAACAGCCGGGAGCTACAATTGCATAGGCATGTTGTTATATAGGTATTCAATATATGTAGCCGTTAAGCATTGAGGCAAAATCAAAGCGAATTTGTCACTCGACACTTACTGTGTGGTTTTTTTTCGAAATTGAGTCTAATTTATTAAAGGTATTATCAAACGTTGATCTCTTTGGAAAACAAAATTGCGATCTTCGAAGCGAGATGGTGCCGGTTGATGTTATATAAACTAGGTAGGTAATTTCTTTTAATGGGAAATTTATATCCTTTTGTGAATATAAAATCCATTCTGATTCAAATAAAGTTGGCTTGATATCAATCGGTTCAGAGGAATTTGAAGGCAAAAGTAGAGCTGTTGTTTTAATAAAGGGTAGCAAACATAGTGATCTATCAACGCACAGCCCAAACCGCTGGACGGATCTTGCTGACATTTGGCATGCAGGTAGATGTTTTGACGTAGTCATCCGCTAAGAAAGGATTTTAGGAAATGTTACTTTTAGAGGGTGAAATAGGGGATGAAAGATTTACTTCTTAATGCGAGCGAAGCAGCGAGCACCCACTAGTCATTCGTTTTCTTAATTCACAATTATGACTCCGGAAGGTACAATTTATATTATTTCACGATTTCATCACAACAAAGTGTTAAAATATTCCATCCGAGGCGCCGAACATCAGACAAACGGCTTCGTTTAGTATTCCCGAAGGAAACGTATTCCTCCGCAAATTAAGCAGACAATAGTCAGTTGATGACGTCATGTCGTCATTTAGCGGGATGGTGTCTGCGGAAATAGATCATATTGTTGCTAAATACAAATATATAAGAGCTATTTTACTGTTTCCAAAATGTACCTATGAATATATATTAAATATTTGCGTTATTGAGTGCCTAGTTATCTACTGCCGTCGTGCCGGTTCAATCATAAAGATTGGCCCTTTCATATATAATATAAAATGCGCATACATACTTAATGCGCATTTAAACTAATTTTAAAAAAGGAGAAGATTTTGGTTTCTGGTACAATTTCATGATCGAATTTAATTTAAAAGAAAAAACAGTTAACATAACATCAAAGATACCTAATTTCCCAACTATAACAAACCATCATTTTAGTTCGAAATTTGAATTCGAAAGTCAATTTTTCACTAGAATAATAAAATTACTCCCGAAGTTGTGTAAAAATCCCCTCAGTCAATAAATCCGACTTCGATTCGGATTTCCATTTTAATATTCTATTGTCAGGTTCCTTCGGTGGAATTTTATTGTTTGTTTACTTTTCGCGAAATCTTTCAGCTAAGACGTTAACTTATCTGACTGTTTATATGTAAGGTAAAAGAACATTTTAATGTTATTATAAATAAAATTGATAAATAGTCCGGGATATTTCACACGGCGCCATCTAGCCTCAAACTAAGCTAACGCTTTTATTATAGGTACTATACATGTATGTAGCTGATGTAGTACTCTTTTCTTTTTGTAAATACTACCCATCTCTATTTCTATTATATAAAACTCAAAGGTGGCTGACTGATTAACTGACTGATATAGTGATCTATCAACGCATAGCCCTAACCACTGCATGGATTGGGGTGTAATTTGGAATGAAGGTAGATGTTATGACGCTAAGAAAGGATTTTTGGAAATGCTAATTTTAAAGGGGTGAAATATGCAAGTTTTACTTCTTAATGCGGGCGAAGCCGCGAGCACCCACTAGTTATTTAATAAAATAAAATGCCCTTTTTGATTGTATCAACACTATCTTATTAAATATCCAAATCCTGGCAGTCTAGCTAATAACCAGGCCCCTTACATAACAATCGCTATTTCAGCCTGACCAGGAAAACCATTTAAATATTTGCACAATCCCGACCTCTGTCATACTTACTTAGAAACTCTTAAGAAACCTCCAAAAAATCTTAGTAAAATAAACCTCACTGCTTAAAGAATAAAGTTTAAGATATCGTCAAAGTTCTTAGAAACATGCTTTTTAAGAAACCTCCCAAAAAACTCTATAAAATAGATCTTATTACTCCAAGAATAAAGTTCTAGACATTGTGAAAGGTTTTAAAGATATTTTCAGTAAGTAATTGAACCCTCAGTTCCCTCGAAACCCGTCTAACTAGAGTCTTGTACTGTTTACTATTTTCAAGTTTTCGCCGTTCGATTAGCTTAGAACTTTATACATTGCTTGCTTTACCTATAAGTAGGTATAGTAAGTAAGTAAAAATTCAACAACTGCTGACGAGATCTAGTGACATTGCATGAATTGACGACGAACTGTGTTATGGTATGCTTTCTTTTAATAAAAGAGCAATTTACTTACTCCTTTGGAAATTAAACTCTGGAGAAATATATAGTTTTTCCGCAGCGACTGCTACTTTAAACAATAAACTTAGTGGATTTTAGGTGTGTACCTCCACATACCACCGCCACACCTCACCTCCTAACTAACGTGGCATACGTGGATCTTAAGATCTTAGCAACACCGCACCTTATGTCTTCTAGTTTTGTAGTTCTCCTTCGGCAATATATTCTTGCCGACACGTGTTTCGCCTCTCACGGAGGCCGCTTTGGTTAGGCAGAAGTGTGGCGGTGGTATGTGGAGGAACACACAACTCAGCAGTGGGACAAAACTGACTGTAGAAGAGAAGTTAAGTTATTTACCCAGCCCGCAATGTACATATCCCAGTGTATAAAGTCAGTGGTGGTAGTTATGCAAGCATTGCGTGGAGACACGGAAGGTGCAGTCGGCCAATGGAGCAACGAACGCAATGTCTACTGGGTTAGGAGATTGAGTGGTTCATGTAGAATGATGTAGGTCAGTGATCTATTGATGATGATGATGATGTATTCCAAGCCGATTTCGGCTACGGCGAACGTATTTCCTACGGGTAAATTACTGATGCATCCTCACATGACTAATATACCCTATTTTAGCGGTGAATGTTCTAGAACAGTCGCCACATGTGAGGGTGCCATTTACATAGTTATAGGTGATGTTCGAAGGCGGTTAAGTTTTGAGATAATTCCTTTTCTCGTCTTGATCGCGCCTTCGTTTGTTTTCAGGTCAGATATCCAAATATAATAAAGCTGAAAAGAGTAAAAAATCTAAACATAGAATATATTGAAAAAAATATTTTTGGTTAGGTATACTATAAATCCATAACAGAGCACGTTTCTGCAGTTTTTAATTTTTTTGTCTGTTTATTTAAACGCTCATAACGCAAGAACGGCTGAACGGATCATCATTATTTTTGGTATGTGGGTAGTATGAGGCCTTAGGAGTGTCAAAAGCTACTTTTTATCCTGAAATAATGAGATAAGGCCGCCATTTGTGGCATTAGATTTAATTTTTTATCTTTTTTGAATAATATGCAAATTTTACACAAAAATAAAATTTGTATTATTAGCAGAGACGATGCCCAGCAATGATTAAGGGCTCCTGGTGAGAGACTGCTATGACGGAAAGTGATCAAAAAAATCGATTAAAAACGATTAATGGTGTAAAAAGAACTAAAGGAATGACCGAGTTAAAAATCAAGATTTTCGATATTGAAAAAAATATAATTGTTTTTGTCGTAGATGAAGAAAATTTTGAAGATGACTTTTTGATTGGATTAGGTTGCATACGAGATTTTCGTCTAGTTCAAAATGAGGAACTACAAATTACGCAGGTTCTTCCTAGACAGGAAAACAACACGGAAAAATATGAAAATAATATGCCCGGCTTAACGGTTAGCCACATAGGCAAACAGAGTTCAAGTAACACACAAATTGATGAATATAAAGTTCATTTTAATGAACATGTAAATGAGACAGATTTCGATATTACGGTAAATAATCTAGACTACCGACAAAGATTGGAAATAGATAAATTAATATGCAGACATAAAACACTTTTTGCAAAGGATAAATGCGACATAGGAACAGTATCCGGATATGAAGCACATATTGATCTGTTAGTGGATAAATATTGTAGTTAAAGGCCATACAGGTGTACTATACAGGATAAAAAAGAAATCGAACAACCAATATCAAAACTGTTAGAAAGAAAATTGATTGAAGAGTCTTATAGTCCCTTTGCAGCTCCAGTCACACTTGCATTCAAGAAAGAAGAAGGAAAAAGTCAAGATTATGCATAGATTTTCGTAACCTAAACAAGATTGTAGTGCCTCAATCACAGCATTTCCCACTAATTGAGGACTTGATGGTAAAAACGAGAAACTAAGTACTTTTCTACACTCGATATTAATTCTGCTTTTTGGTCCATTCCTCTAAAAATTGAAGACAGGCAGAAAACTGCGTTTGTCACTCAGGAAGGCCATTATAACTGGACTTGTCTGCCATATGGCTTGAAAACTTCTCCGGCAATTTTTCAAAGGATACTGAGCAGCATCATAAGAAAACATAAACTAATGGATTTTACTGTAAATTTCATTGACGATATTTTGATTTATTCGGAAACGTTCGAGGAGCATATAAAACACTTGTCTCTTCTATTAGAAGCAATATCGAAAGAGGGCTTCAGACTGAAGTTTTCGAAATGTCACTTTGCCCAGGATTCCGTGAAGTATTTAGGCCACATAATAAAAGATAATACGATAACACCTTTGAAAGACAATTTGGTAGCCATCCAGGATTTTCCAATTCCCAAAACACTGAAAAATGTTCAGCAGTTTTTAGGAAAAATAAACTTTTATGGAAAATATGTCCAAAACATATAAATTATATTAGATCCCTTACACAAGTTATTAAGGAAAGGGCAGAAATTTATTTGGTCAACAGAAAGTCAAAAATCATTTGATACAATAAAAAGATTACTGTGCTCTAAACCCATATTAGCAATATTTGATCCTAATTTACCAGTACATATTTATACAGACGCCAGAATCCAAGGGCTTGGTGCCGTTCTAAAACAACCTCAAGAGGATGGAACTGAAAAACCTTGTGCATACTTTTCAAGAAAATTAAATGATGCCCAAAAGAAGAAAGCTATAGGTATATCTGGAATGCTTGGCGATAAAAGAAGCAGTAAAGTATTGGCAACATTAATTAATGGGAAAAAAGTTTACTGTTTTTTCTGATCACAAACCTCTAGAAAAAATAAACATTAAAGCGAGGACAGACGAGCAATTAGGAGATCTTACCTATTATCTGTCCCAATATAATTTTGAAATTATATACTCACCAGGAAAATATTTAGGACCAAATGAAAATCAAGATGATAAAATTAGTACTTTTGCTTGTGGAGTAGTAACTTTGAATGTTGTTTCTCTATTATTTCAGGTGGGTTCATATTGATAAGTGTAGTTTAAGTGTTCATAATTGTGTTTGATTTAGATTAATATTCATTAATAAATACTCTATTATTTCAGAACAACAACTTCAACAATTATTTCACCACAACCCTATACAAGAAGGAACACAATTATATATGTACATAAATCAAATTGGAATGGACTCACCAAATCACTTCCATTTCACCCAGATACTTGAGCCTTCCGACGTTAAAGAAGAGTCCAACTAGCTCGTATATATGAAGACCACGGCCGCTCAGTACCGCGCCGCTGCCGTTTAGCACGAGCTGCCGCTGCATCAGTGAGCCTGTGTGAAGTAGCACGCAGGCTTTGCGCTTGCTGCCGAAATCTTGATCTGCTGAAGACGACATGATACGATCTTCGCCGACCCGATTTTCGATGAGCCACCGGGCCCCGCGAAAACATTGTAAACCCGTATGCTATGTGCAAATAGCACTTATTCGCGCACTATGACAGTATCAGGTTTCCCGAAAAAAACCGTTGGAATAAATTAAATATTTCAGAAAAACACTATATCACTCACTATCACAATCCATTAGGTTTTCTGAAAAACCGTTGTATTTAAGTAACACAAAAATGCACTTAACACGCACGAAATATAGTCCATGAGGTTTTTACGAAAAACCGTTAGAATTAAATATTTCAGAATAGCACTAATTCACACGCTTTAATAGTCCATTGGGTTTTTGAAAAACCGTTACATTTAAATAGACTTAATCTCTCAAAGACGCACTCAAAGAGTCCATGCGGTTTTTAGAAAACACTGTTATATTTAAAATTCAAAAATATTGCGGAATAACACTTCATCGCGCACTAAAAATCACTATGCTCAGTCTTTCCGAAAGACCTCTAGAAAGATTGTTCAGATAACAACCGACAAAGACTCTTTAAAACTTGAAAATTAAAAAGAAACTGCTCGAAACACGTTAATTCAAAAACGTGCGTTCAGTTTGAGAAGCAACGACGCTATGACGGAAAGTGATCCACCACCCTCTCTGGCGACCAAAGAGAAAAGTTGGTGACAGATGCTCTGATTGGACGACAAGGAAACCTGTGATTGGCGGAGACTAGGAAGGCGCTGATTGGTCGAAACTAAACGGAAATACGCATCATTGTTTATGCTGGGCATCGTCACATGCCTAATAATGTTTTATTTTTATGTGAGTGCCCAATAAAGTATTAATCAATCAATCAAATAATGCAGAACGGGCGTCCATTAATTAAAAATAAATGAGCTTTTCACATCTAAAACAATCCGCATGGGATCGCAGAAGAAATTGCCAATTGACCTCCAAACTTCTATAAGATGGCATGATGATGATTTTATAATCGTATGTTATTCGTTGACTGATTAACGTCGATTTGTGACTTTATAGCATGATACCTACATTATTAATTATGCTGTTCTTGGATTTCTATTGCGATGTTTCCGTTCTTATTCTTGATTCTACGACCCTTATTAATGAAGAATAACGACTTGATTTTTAGAAATGGTGTTATTTTTATATGCTTCACATTAACCCTGTAGAATAAGTCTCGTGCAAGTAAAATTGTGCGGTAAAGCTTGTTTTGATAATTATTGTGCAACTCACTGTTGTGGGCGCCACAGTACGTAATATTCGATAATTAGCTACTTATATTGTTTGCTAAGTACCTACTTACACTACTTACCTAATTATATATTACCTAGGTACGCAAACATCAAACAAACCATACACAGCTTTTATTGGAATATGAGCAAAAATTATCACGACCGAACCGACGAACGATTTAATTATGAAAAAGTGAGAATTGTATTCCCATTTGTTTTGTGGACAGAACTAATGAGATAAAATTCCCAGTAGTCCTGTCAACAGAACTACTTAACAGAACAGGTGAGAGTAAACGAATTTTATCAATGTTCAGACTTTCGACCCTCTTTAGCCTTACATATTATAATTACATAATAAAAGTTTGCATAATAAACTGACAAATCTATCGAACTTGGAATACTTACATTAGGTTCTCATAACTTGTTAAGTGTACATTACGCAGTATGTTGTCCCCTACTTAGTGCTTAGGCAAGATCCTGCCATCCTTTCTAATTATATAGCCTTCTAGACTTTACGACTCTAATATAGATTAAATATAATAGCTTCTGCTTATAGCGCCCGTAGCTTAGCTAGGAGGCAATCGCATGCGATTACAAATATTAGGCAACTGTCGACGCGGTCAGTACGCGGATGGGTGACCGAAAAGTGGCATTCCATTCTATTCCAATGTACATTTACGTTTTGCAAATTGTATATTTTACGTCTGAGAATTGCATTTCTAGCGTTTTCCATATTTCGCCAAAGGGAAATTAGCTTCATTTTTGGAAAACAGAACTAGCATATAGGTGAACTAGTGGGTCCTCGCGGCTTCACTCGCATTAAAACTTGCATCCCCTATTTCACCCCTTTAAAAGTGGCATTTCCAAAAATCCTTTCTTAGCGGATGCCTACGTCATAACATCTACCTTCATTCCAAATTTCAGCCCTATCCGTCCAGTGGTTTGGGCTGTGCGTTCATAGATCGCTATATATGTCAGTCAGTCAGTCACCTTTGAGTTTTATATATTTAGATAAGCCAGTTACAGTTAGAATGACTAGCTTACTAACCCAATAAATTAACTTAAAAAAAATCAAACAACCACCTAAGTCCTCAATATACTTTATTTTTATAAGAAAATCATTTCCATACATTCATCCATCTTCTAAACTATATATATTTATATAAATACATAACGCCGGCGGAAAAGGCTGCATCTCAAAAATAGCATTGGCTAGTCAAGATATAATTAGCTAGCATTAATCAATCTAGCAATTAACACTATTTAATTACTACCGAATTTACTATAATACAAATTTTACGTAAGGAGCTAGTATATGTCCGCTGATAATGGAAAATATTCATAGTCAGGTTTAGGAGACCAAGTCTGCTATGACTATTGATTTATAATTGCTATAAATATAAATAAATATAAATAAATATTTCAGGACATATCACACAGCGCCATCTAGCCCCATACTAAGCTTACGCTTGTATCATGGGTACTAGATAGCGGATATAATACATATATACTTTTTTTTTGTAAATACATACTTATTATACAAAGAAACAACCAGACTCAACACAAATAATTACAAATTTTAATATGCATAATTATTTGTGTTATGCGGGAATCGAACCCGCACCCCTAGATTAGAAGGCAGAGCCACTACCAACTAAGCTAACAGAGCAGTCGGCTATTGGTTTACAATTGTTACTAATCATAAAATATACATTTTTTTATTATTAGTATTCGTTCTAGAGCATTCTATGAAGAATAACATTAAAAAACAACTTATTAGAAGTAACAATTGTCAGAAAGGACAATTATTTAGCAATAGACAGCAGACTTGAACGCTGATCTTATTTTTCTTGGTGTTTTAAACCTATAATAACTATATTTCACTTATGAACCTTTTACTATAAGATATTATTTTTATAATAATATAAACATGAATGTTTTTATAATGCAGTACATTTTCTTTAATAAATTTGAGATAATCGAGTTCTGAATATTGTTTAGTACAAATTCCATATTTTTATTACATACTATTTTACACATTTCAAGGTATAAGTGATACGTAGCTAAGGCCAGGCGATTTTAACAACTGTATCCTTAACAATTAGTAAATAAAAAATATAATTACATCTATGTAATATGAATCTCCAGCGAAAGCGCGAAATGTGATTATAATACCTATAATAATCAATATTCACGACTTTGTACATTGTTATACAGAAAGTAGTTTAAAATACTCATTCCTGATAACTATGTTCATTACAAAATTCAAAAATGTAAATCGAATGACGCGCCGCCATTTTGAAAATCATTTCAAGATGGCGGAACACCAATTCGACTCACAATTTGAATGGGAAATATTATTTACAACTAAAGTTGCACCAAATCCCACTTACCCTAGCTACGAGTTACATGCATACAGTTTGTATGTATATTTTTTATACATTTTCAATAATACATCAAGTAAATAAACGGCACAATCACATAAAAGCAAGTTTATAATAAGAACTAATTTTTATCATAAGTACGAAAAATAACCTTACATGTAAAAAAACAGCTGGCACAATGAAGATCTAAACAAGTTTTTATATTTTATTTATAATACAAAATTAACCTTTACTGTATATAATATAAAAAAAACATACATGAAAAATATGTATGTCATATTTGTTTTACATCGAAAAATATACACAATAAATTAGATGATGGAATGTTATTATGAAATTTCCATTTTTTTCTTCTCTCGAATGTCCAGATTACGGAATTAGACATCACGACTATTTTACACAGGTTTATTTGAAAAGGGCATCCATCTAAACACGAATTATTTTTCAATCCATTTTCAAGAAGTATTGAGTATGAATATAGATTTAAAGCAAACTTTAAAACCACATAAGATATATTAACTAGCAAAAAAATTGTTTTAAATCTTCCAAATCTATTTAATATGTACCTACTTCAGACTCTATGAAGTATATACCTATAATGTTTTTTGCTGTAAAAATGGGTTTTTATAATTTTTTATGCATATTTTTTTTTGTTTGATATGAAGAGATAATGCCATTTCCATATAACCCTGAAGATTCACTATATAATAATTTATGTTACATCATAAACACACGTAGGCCGAAAGAATACTTTTATATGCATTAAAATTGTTTGAAACATAGTAATATTACATTTTTAAATTGTATTTGCAAATAGGTTATTATTTATTGAAATATATCAATACTTATTACTTGAAGAAATTGTTTTTTTTTTATCTTTGTTATTTTTTTTATTTCAACATATTACCAAGTTTCACAAAATTCAAATGCACAAACATAAGCCTACGAATTAATAAAACACAATTCAAATCATTGAAGAAAAGTGTTCAACTAATAATTATACTTACATACAAAAATAATCAAGTCCATTCGCGTTTCGCAATAGAATAATTTTATGTGAATCCCTTTAGCCAATCACAGAAGAGTATAATAGAGACTCTGTGATATGATTGGTTCACAGATAAGAGTTCATAAGTACTGCTATGCGATTCTCAAAACAAAAATATACAGCTGATATGAATTCCACCAATCAATGAATTCTAATATATTGTATTGTATATTACAAATGATATCATTTGACATACATCCAACAATAAAATAAAATGAAACAAAATACATTTATATTGTTCCAGTTTTTTTTCATAATCTCATTTTGCGAAAAAACACATCAAATTGCATAGCTCCTTGAAATTGACAAGCGCAAATATTTACAGGCCAGATGGACGGGCGATTTCATACATTTTTTTTACACATACATTAGTAATATTTTTCAAAAATATACAATGAAAACTTACAGTACTCAATACGCCATGTACGATATTTTGCGGAGGAGCCAAGACCCTCAGCACTGAGGGATACGACTCAGAGACTTGCGCCGTATTAGGTATATGAATTGTAACAAACCATGAAATGCGACACGGATATGCGAGCGGGCTTAGCACGGCAATTTATTTTATACGGGTTTACTGACAATTTTTAACAAAACTTTTAAAGGCAGTTTTAGTACACATATATCACCATCTTTATATTTTACGTATTTTGGAAATTCGCAGAAAAAATTCAAATATTCTTGCATGGATTTTTTTAGCTTTTCCGCGATATTTCTACAGTACATTAAACAAATTTGTTAATATTTAAATCGTTAGTTCGCTGCTAGGTAATTTAATATTTCAATTTAAATCTTTTATTGTAACCGTGCCAAGCCCACAAACTAAAAGCCAACGTTGACAACACAATTCTGCGCTAAACTCATTCTATTACAACTTTTTAGTACAAAAATTACTATCTCATTTGTTAGCAATATTAAATAAACTTACAAATTTATATGTGTCTATTGCACTAACAAGTTGAAATAACATTTTACTTCTATTTCCATGTACAAGCGTAAAGGTACACACTAAATCGTGGGCGCGATCAGCCGCGAATCTCATACTTCAGTCACTTCGGGTATATTCTGTTGAACCAAGGACAGTGCGGTCGACCTGTAAATGAAAAAAAAAACAGTTTTAAGTTACATTAGAATTTGAACAAACTTACAATTGGCGTATGTAGAACGAATATCGATTAATTTAGCAACCAGTCCAACTGTGATTGGTGTATCTCATATTTTCAACAAATCACTGTGTGAATCTGTATATTTTATGGATAGATTTACTGATAATTCTTTCTTAGAGCCGATGTTATTCTAATCACTAACATATACATTAAACATGTTATAAAAATACAATAAGTAACAATTTAAATCGGTAGATTCAAATTGTGGGCGATAGAGGTTTGACCGCTTGTGACAGTTATTTGGGGTCAACCGAAGTTAATTTTACCTTTAAATAGGATTGTGATTTTTAATTTTACTAACCTTTACCGAACAGATTTTTTATTAAGATTTTGTTTCACTGACTGGACTATATGATTCACAGACTGGACTATGTATTTCTGTAACACACACACACACACACCTGGTTCAGTTGTCGGCGTAGAGCGTGGTGGCGATGTACGTGGTGGGCACGAACCCCTCCTCCCTGGTGTGGTGCCGCCGCACGCGCGTCCAGCCGTCACCCGCGTCCGTCTCCAGCACGAGGAGGCGCTCGCCGCACTCCATGCGCATTGTGGAGCCGCTGCCTATACCTGCGAAAAAATAAAATTAAAATTAATAAAATAAATTTTGGTCGTTCCTCATCAACATCATCATCCTATCCAACATCCGCTTTTTCATTGCTTTTTTTTTAGAAATTTAAACATTTAATTTTTTTATACAGTGTAATTGTCAGGCATTTGACTACTAGGCTACCTGGCACAACCTCAGTAGAAACTATGGCCGGAAGCAGAGCATGCCTGTACAAGAGTAAATTACAAACTTTTTGGATGATATGATTAAATGTCTGGACGAAGTTATTTTTCACAAAAACACAGTTTCTTACCTTCAAAAGCGTACAAAGCCTTGCAATACCCCACGGGCTGCAAATCCGGTTCACAATAGTAGAAATTATCAAACTCCGAGTCGTGTTCTTGTTCGTTCTCGTCCCCTCCGTCTCCGTTGGTGTGTTCGTGGTGTGCCGCGGCCAGCTCCCCCCCGAGGCCCGACTCAGGTGAGCCGCCCGCCGCGCGCGTGGTCTGCACGTTGGTGCCGGTGCCGGTGCTGACTGACGACTCCGAGGCAGAGCGGGACAGGGACTCGCTGTTGTTGGAACCGATGCTGGAATGTACAGAATGGTATATGTTAGTACATCAACAACGCTTTTGTAACGTGTAATTCGAAAAGAGAGATTGAGAAATTAATTATTTCAATCTATACTAATATTATAAAGCTGAAGAGTTTGTTTGTTTGTTTGAACGCGCTAATCTCAGGAACTACTGGTGTGAATTGAAATATTCTTTTTGTGTTCAATAGACCATTCATCGAGGAAGGCTTTAGGCTATATAACATCACGCTGCAACTAATAGGAGCGAAGAAACCATGAAAAATGTGGAAAAAACAGGGAAAATTATTCATCTTTGAGGGCTTCCGTTGCGTGCGCTGTGAAAACGGTTCAAGTCGTGGGTAACAGCTATAATTTATAAAGATGAAGATGTTGTTTGCAAAAATTAATTTTCCACGCGGACGAAGTCGCGAGCACAGCTAGTATCCTATATCCTAATTCAAATTGTTGTCTGGACAGTACCTTTTTCATGTATGTAAATGCTGTCTGGACAGGATCTAGAGTCGATAAAATGTAAATGTTATGTACATATATATGTTGCTGGATAATTCCGTCAATTATGAACCGATTTTGACTATTCTTTTTTTCATGAAACGACTAGAGTCTAGTGGTCAAGCGTGTTACCTAGTAGCAGGCGGCGGCGCCCCGTTGCTCCTGCTGGGGT
The DNA here is from genome assembly GCA_927399415.1 of Macaria notata. NCBI lineage: Eukaryota > Metazoa > Arthropoda > Insecta > Lepidoptera > Geometridae > Macaria > Macaria notata. Next base: position 798,597 of record OV656751.1, read on the forward strand.
GCAGCGTGGTGGTGGGTGCGCTCACACTACTGCTCGCCTCCGACAGTAGTTCCTCGTACTTGTTGAGTTGTGCGCGCAGCTTCTTCAGCTTGTCGCAGCATTCGTTTAGTTGACCTGCAACATTGGAAGGAGAATTTGTGAGTTTATTAGATCATCTATGTATATTGGTATACACACACTGGGATCTGGTGCACAGCTTGAACCATGTCCAGTGATTTTTGAGACATGAGGTTGTTCTTCTACGACCATAAAACGGCGTTATGATTAATTCTAAAACAACAATTGAACAGTACCTTCGACAGTCATGGGGTCTCCCAGCGCAGGACTGCTCTCGTACACTCCCTTCATCTTCATGAGGCCCTCCATCGCAGCCTGCTCCTGAGCCACCTGGAAGACACACCAATAAAGAATTAAAACATGAAATGAAAATAAATACCACAGTATATAATGGTAAGGTAATTTTACAATATTGATGCAACATTTAGGTTGTCCTTTGGTCAAGGTCTAGCCTTAAATGGTAGGTACATGCAAAAAGAGGTCTTTACTCAGCAGTGGGGTAGGCTTTGGAAGATCATGATGATGTCGGTGAAGCTTAGTTTTTGGGTGCTTATAGACTTTTAAACATTTTATTAGTCTTGACATATAAACTATTCGTCATGCACACTAGTACAAAACCAGGAATAATCAGAATTGCACATTATCGATTCCATATAATCACAAATAATATTAACCTTGAATCTACATCAAACTCAAACTCAATTTTTTTTATTGGTTTCATACAATACTTAAAAACTAAGAAAAGATGTATTTATATTTAATTACAAAGTTGCACGCGGTGTGTTGGCATCCGGACGAGAAATATCTGTATCCCGGATACCAACGTCTTCCCGATACATGTTATATTGTTATGTAGCAATATAGTAAAATTACAAATGAGGGTTAGTTTAATAAATTAGTTATTAACAAGTTAACGTAGTTAGAAATAAAAAGTTGCTAAATTTAATATTTAATGTTTAAATTTCAAGCCTCGTATTAAAACACTATTGATTGAAAAACAGAAAAATAATAATCATATATACGGATTATGCACAAAATGTATTTTTTTTCTAGCTTCAATTGAGTTCCATGTATGAAAAAAGGAAAGAGTTCCATATAATAAAGAAGAAATTCGTATAAAAAGTACTAAAAAACAACACTCACCTGTTTACTCAACTCCAGCACTTTCGCTTGCAACTTCTTCTTCTTCTGATTCGGCGGCAGGTCTGAATAGTCCTCCTTGCCGTCCAACGACATGTTGTTCTGGAAGATAAGTCAAATATCACATTAATATATACATTAGGTTGTATATATTTTGTGCAAAACTCATTCTAACTCTACCACCAACACCGTCACTCAAAAAAATAACACCACGCTTTTTTATCTAGGCTAAAGATAGTCTTTAAACGGCTGATATTTTTTTATTTATTACTAATATACTATGTATGTATTCTTTAGTTAATAAATATAAATTTTATTTGGCAAAAAATTAAATTAATTCAAAACGTAAATCAGATTCTTATTTAATTAAGAAATCATAGCATGCATGAAATTTTTCTTACGAAACGGTTGTCATTTAAATTACTTGTCATAGATTTGATTTGAAGGCAATATATCCAGCGATCTTCAAAGCGAGAGTGAATCGGTTCTTGTCGGGTAAGCACGCTCCATTTTAGGCTATAGCCTTTGCTTGCTATCAAGTGAACTATGGCCAAGTGCAAACACGTTCAAGTTAAAAAAATATCTAATACATTTTCAGAATACAACCTACCTAATCAAAGCAAGGGTTTTTAATGCCTAGATTTATTTATAGTCTTTATTCACTAATGTATTTACAATTTAGCGAATACCATTACTCAAACATAAGATTTGTTTGTATCAACACTTTCTGAAAACACAAGTAAAACCACCTCAACATCGTACGTTTCACAAAAGAAGATTCCCAATCCGACAGACAGTGTAAATAAATCTTTTGAAAAAAAAAACATACATTTATACCACTAAATCAAAAGTATTTCAACAACAGAAATATTTTGCTCAACCATCCTTGAATCTTCTATCACGAAATGCACTGCATAAATAAAAAAGTAATACACTAAAAGACAAAAAAAAGGAAAAACACACAAAACGCCTTGGTGAGCGCGTCAACCATGCTATAGGCCGTGCAAAGCTAGGGGTTAGGAAGCTAAGCCAAACCATAAACGGTGTTTAGGGTGTTTCTGTAAGTTTAGAGTAATTACTACACTTTAAAATATATATTTTAGGGTATAAATCTTTAATTATCAATTAAGCTCTGTATTCTTATTTCATTTTGAATTCAGTTTTAACCTCATCGTTTTAAAATTTGTTGATTGTATTCCACTTCTCACTACTACCATAAATATTTTAAAAGCGAAAGTGTGTGTGTGTGTGTGTTTGTCTCTTCTTCACTCTCAAACGGCTAAACCGATTTAGATGAAATTCATTATGTAGTAAGGTTAGACTCTGTTCTAGCACATAAGCTAATTTGAGACTATTTAAAACCTCACAGTCCGTTAAAAAAGTTTTTTTTTTCACTTTTGTTGGTAGTGTTTTCTGTTTTGTCGTTCGTTCGCCAAGCGTGTTGACAAGGCATCAGACAACAATTCAGCTATTATTCACTATTTGGAAGATTCCATAACACAATCAATGAGTCATACCTACCTACATATATGAATTAATTAAGAAATTCCATTGTTTTGCTTAGTACGGAATATGTTTGTTATGTGTACTAGTTTTCATTCGAATCACGTTTACCGTAGTTTGTACTCGACCAACACTGTACTATATACAATTGGTACTCAATAATAATAAAGAGTATCAGAATATTAAAGATTCATGGAATACAGTAATAGATAGATAATAGGTAAATATGTATTACATAATATACTAGGTCTTAGACTAATCTAGACTTAATATTTACAAGATTGTAGGTATCGTAGTAACTAGATTAATAGCGATTTTTATAATTTAGCAAGTGTTAAAATTTTCAACAACAGGAAATCAATTAATCAAATCACTCAAACGAACATTTTGTGGTGTTAATTCTGCTTTCTATGGTAATATTTATTTATTTTATCATCGTAATCAATTTTTTTATATATATATTTTTATATTTTTATATATATATATTTTTATATATATATATTTTTATATATTGGGATGAAGGGGGCAAATCACTCTGCATGCTCCAAGTCAACCTCAACCTGCAAGTGGTCATCCTGCTGACCAACGAATGAGGCTCTGGCGAACCGAAAGATGGCGGTATATCCATCCGAAAACACGTAGCCTAAATAACTCAGACAGATGTCGGGCAGCAGCGATATCCGTGCGATGAGCTACGTTCTGCGATCGCCAACCCGCATGCCCAGCGTGGCGATTAGGGCATTACCTCCCAATGAACGGCACAATTAATCAACGGCCCCTTGTTCCCGGTCGCCTTGCTATTCCTGCCCAAGGCGGCGGGCATGGTAACGGCAAGGCAGGGGGTGCGAAGAATCCCCGGGTTACGGCTGGCCGCCACAACCCACTGACCATAGCTACGTACAACGGACAAACGATTCGGGCTGATGAACATCTAGCTCAGGTGGAACAGGAGCTGGAGCATATAAGGTGGCACATTTTGGGGCTGTGCGAAGTCCGAAGACAGGGGGAGGACACCATAACCTTGGAATCGGGTCACCTTATGTACTACAGAGAAGGACACCTGCTCTCCCGAGGCGGAGTTGGGTTTCTGGTCCATAAATCCCTTGCTGGCAACGTTCTAGAAATCGCCAGTGTGTCGTCAAGGGTTGCGTATATTATTGTAAAACTTACCGATAGATACAGCCTGAAGGTAGTCATGGTATACGCCCCCTGGTCGATGCGCCCAGACTCAGAAGTGGAAACCATGTACGAAGATCTCTCGAAAGCCCTGCATAGAACTACTAGGGCCCACTTCAACGTTGTCATAGGGGATTTCAACGCCAAAGTCGGAATACGGACTGGCAGTGAATCGGTAGTAGGACCTTACGGTATTGGAGTTAGGAACCAAAGGGGGCAAATGCTTGTCGACTTCCTCGAAAAAGAGGGGCTTTTCTTAATGAACTCATTCTATAAGAAACAGCCCCACAGGAGATGGACGTGGCGAAGCCCCGGAGGTTCCACAAAAAATGAGATTGATTTCATCATAGCAGACAAAAAGCGCATATTCAGAGATGTCTCAGTGGTAACTAGGTTCAAAACCGGCAGTGACCACAGACTAGTGCGAGGCTCTCTGAATATTGACTTCAAGCTTGAACGTGTTCGATTGATGAAATCTACGCTCCGACCAAACATACTCCAGACCGTTATAGGATCTGAAACGTTCCAGATAAAACTGGAGAACCGATTTGCCGCCTTGGAAACTACTGATGACGTAGACCAGAAACTCAACAGAGTAGTGGACGTCTTGCGAGATGAGGGCACAAAATTTTGCGAAAAACGTGGCAACAGTAAAAAGTCTAAACTTTCGCAGGAGACTCTGGAGCTCATGGAGAAACGGCGGATTACTCCCTTGTCAACTTTATCAGAAGAACCTAATCTCAATAAGAGAATCTCCAAGCTGGTACGGCGTGACCTCCGAAGTGCAAACACGCTGAGAATTGAGAAAGCGATTGAGCAAAATCGGGGGTCTAAAGTATTTCACCAGCCGCTTGGTAGAGGCCATCTGACTAAGTTGACCACATCGGAGGGGAGGGCTGTCACTTCCATGCCGGAAATCCTTGCAGAAGTGGAAAACTTTTACGGTCAATTGTACACGTCGCACGCCCCTCATCAACCGCCAGAATCAGACGACACGAGAGCCACACTCACTCGCCACTTTACGGAAGACCTGCCTGAAGTCAGCGCAGACGAGATCGTGATGGCCCTTGGACAGCTTAAAAATGGAAAAGCCCCAGGTGAAGATGGCATAACAACAGAACTCCTCAAAGCCGGAGGCGCTCCTATCATCAAGGAGCTACAGAATCTGTTCAATATTGTACTCTTCACTGGGAGAACTCCAGAGGCTTGGCACAAAAGTCTAGTCGTAATGTTCTTCAAAAAAGGCGACAAGACATTATTGAAGAACTATCGGCCGATCTCACTTTTGAGCCATGTCTATAAGCTATTCTCAAGGGTTATCACGAATCGTCTTGCGCGAAGACTTGACGATTTCCAGCCTCCGGAGCAGGCCGGATTTCGGAGCGGATACAGCACCATAGACCACATATTCACGGTGCGGCAAATTATACAGAAAACTGAAGAGTATAATTTGCCGCTTTGTCTAGCGTTTGTGGACTATGAAAAAGCGTTCGATTCCGTTGAAATCTGGGCTGTTCTGGAATCCTTGCAGCGGTGCCAAGTAGACTGGCGATACATCCAGGTGATTAGATGTTTGTATGACGCCGCGACCATGATCGTTCAAATCCAAAACCACCAGACTAGACATATCCACCTTCGCCGAGGTGTGAGACAGGGAGATGTCATATCACCGAAATTGTTCTCAAACGCATTGGAGGATATGTTTAAGACACTGGAGTGGAAGAAACGGGGCATCAACGTGAATGGCGAGTACATCTCTCACCTGCGATTTGCTGATGATATCGTTATAATGGCGGAAACGCTGGAGGAGCTGCAACAAATGCTGAACGACCTAGCTGATTCATCTCAACGCATCGGTCTTCGGATGAATTTGGATAAAACCAAGGTCATGTGTAACGAGTACGTTGCTCCGGAACCGATAGCTGTAAATGGCTCCCCTCTGGAGATTGTCCAAAAGTATGTCTACCTAGGGCAAACGCTCCAACTAGGTAGGAACAACTTCGAGGGTGAAGCCAGTAGAAGAATACAGCTGGGTTGGGCGGCATTTGGAAAACTTCGTCAGGTTTTCTCGTCCTCCATACCGCAAAGCCTAAAGACGAAAGTCTTCAATCAGTGCGTCCTACCAGTAATGACTTACGCTGCTGAGACGTGGACACTAACAGCAGGACTGGTTCACCGTTTCAAAGTTGCTCAGCGTGCTATGGAAAGGGCTATGCTTGGAGTTTCTCTTAGGGATCGTATCCGAAACGAAGTAATTCGGCAGAGAACAAAAGTCACCGACATAGCTCAACGCATAAGCACGCTGAAGTGGCAATGGGCCGGTCATATTTGTCGCAGAACCGACAACCGATGGGGTAGGCGAGTTCTGGAGTGGAGACCGCGGCTCGGCAAGCGTAGTGTAGGGCGCCCTGCCACAAGGTGGAGCGAGGACATCATGAAGATAGCAGGGAACAGGTGGAGACGAGAAGCACAAAGTCGGGCTGAGTGGCGTGCCTTGGGAGAGGCCTATGTCCAGAAGTGGACGATCGTGGGCTGATGATGAATCAATTTTTTTATAAGGTGAGCATAATCATTAACTCTGTATAATGTATACAGTAGTAGTAGAGCGAAACGTGATCTTAAAACCTATAAACACCTGCTAAGTGACTCAATATCTTTACAGAAACACCCTATACACTACACGGCAAGGAAAAAGGCACGTCGAGATATTTCTGACCATACTTTATCTTAAGGCTTATTGAAATTTCATATTTGAGTTGCTTCCTAAGTCGAGAGAAGAATAAAAAACACAGTATTGAATGTACATTACTGTAAAAGACACTATAAAAGGTCCAAGAAAATCAGATGCGAACCCATTCAAATATTACTTAAAAAGTTCGAATTTATGGAATAGTGTACTACTCTCTTGGGATTCTGAGTTTTACTTAATCTAGTATTTAGCCTATTTTCATAGTATGTTTCGTGTACAACATACTTCAATATTGGCTATAAATAAAGGTGTATAAATTCATAATAATATGCACATTAAATTACATAGTTGCATAAATGCCAGCTTATGTAGATGTAACCCTACAACAACGACAATAATTTCTGCCTTTTCAAAGCTTTTTTGAACACGGCATAGGCTTACGTTTGAGTACAGCCTGCTTGATGTTAATCACCACTGTAGTCTAAGATGTAACACGCTTGCAATATTCTTGTAAGCTTAACAATCTTTTTTTCTGCTCCCAAAGAAGACTTACAACTCTGGCCTTGTAACACACCCTAACGGCTACCACGAGGTCATAGGATTCGAAAGGTATTGTGACTAAGTTTTTTTGGCAAATAAATAATTTTGTATTCGTATATTTGTACTATAACCCGACGTGCCATATCCGTGCCAGCGAGTGTACCACAGCCGCCAGCACACTGACCTTGATAGAGTTGCACGCCTCGACTATCTTCTGCGGCAAGCGAGACGACGAGACCAGAAGCAAACAGATACGGTTAAGGAATGGATAAAATAAAGTTTTTAAAGATGTATGCGATAGTGATAGGCGATATTCCATTTACATAAGTCCTCTTAGACAAGTGGCAAATTTTAGTAAGCGTACTAACGTATACTAATAAAATAGTAATACTATTGTATGAAAATCATCATCATCATCATCAGCCTGTTATCCCCCACTGCCACTGCTGAGTATAGACCTCTCTCAGTACACCACTCGTCCCGGTCCTGCGCAAATTGAATCCAGGTTCTCCCCGCGGTTTTTCTAATGTCGTCAACCCATCGCATAGGTGGGACCGTTATATACGCTTACCGAAGTTTGCCACTTGTCTAAATGGGAAGGATGAATAGCTTTTTAAAAGATGTAAATGATGGATAATTCCACTTAAATTAAATGTATTTTACTGGTAACAAAAGCTACTAACTTTTACTTTTGGGGGCAGTTATAATATGATCAAAATGTTGTTCGTTCACTCTCTTGAGTCGTACTTCCTTATTACTGAGGGTCGTGACTCCCACGCAGAATTAATTCGTTAGGGGAATTCTCTTGTGGAGATACATCGTGGTGGGAGCCCAGTTCCATTGTGGTCCTCAAACACGCGGTTTCCTCACGATGTTTTCCTTCACCGCTAAGCGAGTGCTAATCCACATATAACTTGAAAATACAAGTCTTTGGTGTAGGACCGGATTCGAACCAGGGTTGTTAGTTAAGGCAGCAATAAAAAAGTAGTACTTTAGTTACCAGTAATAATGTAATATATATTTAAATATATCATATCAGTGTACATAGGTATATGTATATTTTACAGTCGTAATGTCTTTTCATAGTTTTTTTTAAGTGTCTGCTAACGAAATATTGAGGGGAAAACAAGAATAAAAAGGATTGTGTAATTACAATTAATTAATTAATAGTGATGTGATAATAACAGTGTAAGTAGTTATAAAATTTCATAACAATTAGTGCTATTTGTTTGATAACTAATTAATATTTATGACAATAGTAGCTAATGTTTATGAACTCTCGGTGAATAGACGCGGATTTGAAATGTGCAGATAAAATTGAGCAAAACGTCAAACCTTTCAACACAGAGACTCGCGCGAATATCCGAGTTCTCATAGAAATAAGGTTTACTGTTTTACTTCAATGTTATACTTAGTTATTTTGTGACTTCACATGTTAATAAACGATCATTAAAAATCAAATAGTTGCTGAAATTCCTAATTTTTAGGGCGTAGTAGTGTTTGGATTTTATATCCAAACACTACTCAACTAAATAAATATTCCGGGACATTGCACACATCGCCATCTAGCCCCACACTAAGCAAACGCTTGTGTCGCGGGTACTTGATACCGGATATAATACTTACCTACATACTTTTTTTTTGTAAATACATACTTAATATAAGAAACGACCAGACTCAACACAAGTAATTTAAAATTTTTAAAATTCATAATTTCTTGTGTCATGCGGGAATCGAACTTAAGCAACTTTTTGATCACTGATCATTGTTTAGAATTAAAACAGTTATTGTGTAAGGTTATACTAAGCCATGCACACATACATATTTACCCCCACCACGGGTTAAAAACTTACTTTATTTTCGCACGATGTCATCGACAGCCAATTTTATATGAATGTGTACCCAATTGTTAGGTGGGGATCGAAGGGGACATATTTGGAATATAATAAAAAAAACAAATTAGTATACCTCCAACATACACATACATAAAATAAATAGATAAAATATACGGTGCGTGGTCTCGGTAATTTTTTTATAACTGTTGTAAATTCGAGCTAAAGTGAAATTTAGGATTCACTTAATAATTTAAGCTAAACCCGATATAAAAATTTTCTCGAACTAATATAACTTAGATAGAACTTGTTTTATCAAAAAAGAGTTTTATAAATAGCGGAGAAAATCAAAAAGTCATTCTATCTCTGTTGCACAATATAGTTTGTCTATTTGTGCGAAAAAGATGTAAAAGATCTTTAATGTACTGGGTTTTTATATTGCCGATAGTCTTCTTTAAGAAAGTGGTCTCTCGTGTTGTAGCAGCTGATTCCTTCAGGGAACGCTCTCTTTGCGTAAAAAAATAGCGCCACAATTAAACCAAGGCATAAGGCATTTATAGTGATAATCACCTTGAAATTTTACAAATACTCATACAACTTGAGTAAACACAATATAACTGAATCACACAACAAATATGTGTAAAACTCCAACTGCCAAGACCAGGCACCGTCTGTTCAAATAATGTAGAAAATATAGCAAAATATCGTACTTAAATAATAATTTATGTAATTACGTTTCCGTATATGGATAACGTAAATAATTCCCATTCACCATGCTCATACAGGGTTTCACGTAATTTACAGGCAAAGCTAACTTCGAAAAAATAATAATAATCTACTAAGTTCTTGTAAAAGTATTAACAATAGGTCTTACCTATGAAATTGCCGTTTTTTCTTACATTTTAATCTGTTTGTAACTTTTACGAACAGCTATATTTTTTTCCAAATACAATTTTTATTGTATCAATTGTTGAATTATGTACTTTTTAGATAAAAAAAATGTATTACTATACATAGGGAAGTCATTGAAAACACCTCTTTCAATGTGTCGTCGGTTTCACTACTTTAACTAAGTAGGTATATTTTTATCATATACTCTGTTTTTGAGAAATTGATATACGCAGTGCATAGCTTTTTTTCCATCTAACTATAGTTATCAATTGCATCTAAATCTGTTCAGACATTTCCATACAAACATTTTTAATATTTTATCATATCATTTTTATCAATTTCGTCATACAATTCGGCAATTTCTTAGGTCCTAATACCAAGATTTGAAAATATTACTCTTACATCAAATCTCAAACCATTTACAGAGTATCGGAATTCATGAAAATGTGATACGAGAACTTCACAATTTGTATGTTACCAGAAACCCTGTAGAATAATAAAATATACTGTAACATTGGAATAGGTATAAATATGTAATGTAAACAAGCAATCAGGCCCATTCACCAAATTACTGAATGCGATTCAAATAACTTACAAAAACTACATAATAAAAAAATATGTTAATAAATAAAAAAAAATTCAGGACAATCACACATCGCCATCTAGCCCCATACTAAGCTTACGCTTGTATCATGGGTACTAGATAACTGATATAATACATTTATACTTTTCTTTTGTAAATTATACATACTTATTATAGGTACATAGGAACCAGACTCAACACAAATAGGTAATTACAAATTTTAAATATTCATAATTATTTGTCTCATGCGGGAATCGAACCCGCACCATGTATATGTAAATTTAACTATATGACAACTGGCTAGAACTTACATACGTTAAAAAATACTGTAATTTTAGTACAGTAATATATATGTGGTCAACAATATTAGAGTCGCATATACGTTTATAAATACTATATGTAGGCACTTTTATAATTATGCAGGAAATAATGTAGCCAAAACGTTAATTTACAGACAGCAAAAACATAGAAAACACATTTAAATATAAACTACGTTTTTTTTACACTTTTTCCATGCAAAGAAACAAAGGTATGTATTAAAACATACAATAAATAAGATTCACTGAATAAATTATCGAAAGCAGAACCTGCAAAAAAGTTTAAGCATAATATCTAAAAATCTAAAACTAAGAGTAGTAAGTAAATAACATGTCGGAATCTGCCAAAATATCTTCAACAAATCGTGTGTAAAATGACATCATAGAAAATAAACACTAATTTTATAGCCTTGGAGGTCAATCAGGTTATATTTATTAAGCCATAGGTGATAGTATAAAAAAACAGGATTGCTATTTAGAAACATGTTTCCGTTCTATTCAACATTTTTGTGTGAATAGATTTTGATTTTTTGACAGTTACTTATTGAAGATTTTTTTCTTCCATTACTTACAGTTACTAATGATAAGCCTTGGCATCCCAAAAAGTTTTCAAACAGCTCTAGGGACCTCTGGTATGGCTTAACGATTGCCGTTTATTAGGGACAAGTAGTTTTTAAGATTCCTACGTTTGACTACAAGCCGCCTAGTATACTAATAAATATAATTTTTTGGATTATTTGTGACTATGAGTACTTAGTTACGTTTGGTAAAACCCCCATAGTTATGCATGTATTTTACTAGTAAACTAATTCGCAAAGTTTCGGATGCACACTAACATGTATGATAATAACAAAGCAAAAGAAAAAAAAAGTATAATATTAACCACCATTAAAGTCTTAGATATAGCACGCATGCCTAGAAGAACCTACCTAGTTTATAGTCATTGCGCCATCCGATTTGACAAATGAAAGCATCCACATTTGAAAACAAATCAGTATGTCTAACATTTCAGTTGAGTTTATAATATTCTTCAATTATGACAATATCAAATAGGCATAAATCAGTTAAATAAAAAATATATATTATAATAAATTCGAAATGAAACCAGCACCCTTGACACAGTATACGACAAATAACAAATTAATTCAAAACAGAGCATGGCTAAAGCATATTACTCTCGACTAGCGACCCGGCCCGGCGTGGCACGGGTTTCATATACTAAAAACATCTGCTCTATTTACTTAGGTTACAAAATGTTTGTATATAAAAGCGATTTGTCAATAAGTTGTTATCGTCAAGGCAACGTACTTTGGCATCGATTCGCGACCGCTCTCTCAGACCTTGGCCTAATTCTAGGTATTGAGTCAAGTAGATGCTATGTTTACTAGAGTATTGAGAATAGCTGACCTAAGTTTTAACTTCTTATTCATGCCTAATGTATACAATTACTTCGAGAACGTAATTGTAACTAATCATCAAGCATAAAAACCCATTAATCGACAATATAACCCAGAAACAAATGGCTAAATATGTTCGTTGTGCAAGTAAGTCTAAGACATTTAATATAAAATATTCTTTTAGCTAGCTTTAATCCAGCAAGTCAGAAGTCTCTAACTCACGAGACCAACTTCATTTATATAGAATGTAGATCATACAAAATAATATTACCTATACTAAATAATATTTTACCGGTGTAACAATGATTTCCACATAGCTGCGTCCATTTTGAATTCTAGTGTCTTCTGAAATATTCTATTACCTAGATGTCTTGCCCTAGTGCTGCTTCCAAGTGTTTCTTCATTCTAGTATCTTCTAGGACATTCTTTTACCTTCTAGAATGTCCTACCCTCTAGAATATTCTAGTATCTCGCACATTCTCTCACCTTATTCGAGCTGAATATGGCCAGCAAGCCAGTGCGCTTCTTGTCCCGCTTGCCGGAGACAGTGCCCCGGGCCGCCGTGAGGTGGTTGTAGGGGTGCTTGCTCGGCGCGTCGGTGGCGTCGCCCCCGGACGCCGCCTCGAACTGGAAGTCCTCGGGCGGCACGAAGCCGGACTTATACCTGTCTATCACAAGTTTTGTGTCCTGGAATGGAATGAAAAGACATGTTACTCGGACAATGTTTGTAAATATTTTTTAAACTATTGAAAGTCATTAAGTTAAGTCTGTCTATGTACAATATTTATGATTTTTGTAAATAATTAAAATATCTATTTTACGTTTGCGCTGGCACAGATCAAATGAAGAGGTTCGCAATTCGTTTTATATATATCGTATTTTAAACGCGCTGTCGAAAGACAAGAAAAGCACTAAGATTGCCTGACAGAAAGCAACCAATTTTGCCGTTGGAGCTGCAATGACAAGACGAAAAAGTAATTTAAGAACTCAGCTCAAACCTCTATCTTATGATAACATAAATATTAAGTAAAGTAATTAAATCCTTCATTGTAAATGCGAAACATGTGTAAATCATATGAAGTTATAGGAATGCCATATATTTCTAAAATGCGAATCTATACTATAAAGGATTGGAATTGTTGTTGTAAGAAAAAAAAACCATTTACAAATCAGCTTCCATCTCTTTACTGTTAACTTGACCCATCCAATCAATTTAAAGCTAAATAATAAAATTAAATTCCCAATTAAATATATTGTGACCTCATGTTAGATTGTTAATAAATCAATCAAACAGATAGCCACCGATTAATAGTTGTAAAACAGTATAAGCCACACATACCTAGGTATATAAATATAATAAAATATGGTATAAGTTATGATACTAATCGATGTCAGACTGTTATACCAAAATAGAGCTATAAAAACATAATGAAAATATAGTAAACATCTCAAACATCTTAAAGTTAAAAACTTTTTTATAGGAATAGTGAATATTAAGGAGATCAAGGAATTGGCCGAAAAGCGCATACTCCACAGACACGAGCATCGCTCTTAAATTTCGAATGAATGAGTGAAAAATTTATGAAAAACCAAAAAAAAGTCAAAAGAAATTTCAGGAACTTCAATTAGACAAAATTTCAAAATTATCTACTAAATACTTAAGGAAATTGACCAATGGATACATTCATGTAGTTCTAAAAACTAAAGCTCTTGTTATTTTTTTAAGTAAAACGGCAATCTGCTTATATGTTCGCTAAACTCATAATATTATTTTAAAAATTAAGGTCGCTTACAACGAAACTTCATTCAAAACTCTAAACTAAGACAAGAAGCAAGTTCAAATCGTAAAAGAAACTCTCTTAGAGGTCACTTTCATTCAATTGAAGGCTTTTGTATAATTTGAATGTGTTGTTAAAGTCATCGTATTAAATTAATGAATCTTCAAAAACGTATAAATTTACATAAATTAATAATTTAATGTCCGCTGTATACTGTTAGTCGAAGGCCGTTTGAAATGTTTCTATTATCATTTTTGAATAAAATTTGTTTTCAAGAAGCAATATCTGAGCCACAAGGCAGACCACCAGCATGAAGGTCGGATGACATTTCTAAGCAAGTAGGTAGGAGATGGATCAGACAGGCTGGAGACCGCACTATGTGGCACGTAGGAGAGGAGGCCTATACTCAGCAGTGGGTGAACACGGGCTGACATGATGATGATTATGATGATAATGATTGCATCAAAGAAGGGTAGTTTGAAATTTATTGACAACAGATGTATATGACACTCGCATATTCTTTACTTTTATTGTTTTACTAGTGGATGCCCGAGGACTCGTTCGTGTTTTTGGGATATAAAATAGCCTATGATTTAAATACTCTCAGGATCTTATACTACTATTAAACCAAAATCACGAATACCCGTTGCTCATATAAAAGGCGTGAAGAAGAAACAAATAAGTACACTTTCATTTTCATACAAAGGTATGATGGTTTGCCAAATTAAGTCTATGTTTGTGTTTTATTATTATATAGTTACTAAATTTTACCCTATATGAGTAATTAAAAACATATTATTAATTATAATAATTAAGTATTTATCATAATCTTTCCTCACGTGTTCAATTAAAATTATTAAAACTGGCAAGTAGGCTATTAGGCCTACGGAATAACAAGTCTGGCAACTTTTCTTTCATATTTATTGCCAGTAATAAAAATATTATGCCTCTCGAGTTTTCAGATTAATTTTATCATTCGTATACTGTTTATTTATTCTGAACGGGCAGTAAAAGTTGATGATCAAAAGAATGTAGGTACATTGAAAGGTTTGGTGTTTAGAGAAATTATGGATAATTAATAATTTGTTAATTATGAATTATTATTTATTATTATCGAGCACATTAATATGATCTTTCAACTGACACTTCAATAATAAATATGTACTTTGTTAATAGTATTATATCCGTTATCTAGTAGTACTAGCTCTGCTGTAATGGGTACTAGACTAGTACCCATTACAGCAGAGCGTTGAAAATGTCCCGGAAAAAATATTTAATAAATTATTCTGGTACACTCAATAATTAAAAATGTTGTATGTTACTGTAATCAAGGAAACCCTTTACAACGCCGTGTACTAAATTCGTTTATTTAAAACAAGCGTAATATTTTAATTACCTATACTTTATGTTTTGTTATATAGTTTGTTGTTTTGTTTTTACAACATGATGTACTTGCCCAAGGAAACTTCCACAATAAGTAAATTCTGCGAGGAAGTCACGACCCCCAGCAAAGAGGAACGATGCAAGGAGGAGGAGGGTTTACTTATAAGCATGTATTTAAATATATTATAATTATTTTGGCTATACGCAAAAAAAACCAAAAATACCAAACAGGTAAAATCAGTCTTGCAATTCATTCGCCGATATTCGTAAATTCATCAAGACAATACATTTACACAAATCCATTGAATACTAACACACAAAAAAACTCGTTCTAACGGAACTATGAAATTCTTACAAACCCACCAACACCTGTCTTTTTAATCTTGCATTAATTTGCATACTAAAGTAATTTCTCTTTCTAACAACCAACAAGACGTAGCATTTTGGGGAATAAATTCCGACACACATCAGATCAATATTTATTTATTTATTATTCATTTATACTTTTGTTTCATTCATTTATAATTTTGGAAAATTGTATGTGTGCACACATACAATTTTCCAAAATTAAATGTTCCAAAATTCTATTATTAAGGCGATGTGTGTGATTTTTTTTTACATGTATTATTCGCGTTGAAACGGGTAAATAATGATAATTAATGTGATGATTGCTATGTAGATATATTAGGCGTTGAATTAACATATGGACATTTTTTTATCCCGGATTTGTGCAGGTAATATATCTAGTAATTAATCACTTTAAAATTTTACCGTCTATTTAGCATATGACAAACTAAATAGACGACAAAATGTAAATAATGATAATCAGATGAGCTAGATGCTAATTGGTTAACTGCCGATCCTAAATATTTTGAAGCGTGTGACGTATTGTACATCTGTATTTTGTGTTTATATTACAAGTGCTCAAGTGATAGTATTGCACACGGCTGGTGACAGCACTTATACATTTTCAGATCTCTATTTCATGTCATCCGATTAGATGTAGCGCAGTGTTCTTACAGGAGTCCAATACAGGTAGAATATGTACAATGTATATAGAAGCTAGATAATTATGTAGGAGCCCCTGAGCTGCATTGTCTATGCTTTCTACGAATGTCGTCTGCATTCTGAACGGGCGATTGTTTGATTATGATTATGTAAATCGTTACGACAATTGTAATCGATCGAGCAAAAGGAAAAGTCGAGTATTTGGATTGCATCCTGAATTTTATCTCGCTATTTATTGATATCTTATTATTGTTACGTATAAAGTTGTTTTTCAAACTAGACACATTTTAAATGCATTTTTAGTACACTTGTTGGCGGATTGTCTCGTCTCATAGTTTCATTGGACTGATTTTAATGTAATTGATGTTTTTTACACAGCTTTGTATATTTTTTAGAGGCATCAAGTTTTTTGTATACTATAACGTAACGAAGTTTAATCACTTCTTTCTCGTTATAATACCATTAGTGATGCGTTCGACAGCTTTTATTTCCACGTCCAACAAACTCAAAATTAAGTTCTTCACAGTTATGAAGTTTTTTTTACACACCTAGCTATAAGATTGCATGGGTATGGAACATTTTAGTGTTGATTGATAGTTAGCAACTAACAAACCAAATTTAAAGTTATGAAGATTTTTTTATACACACTGCAGTTTTTTTCGTGAGTTTTTATTAATACATCTAAATATATAAAACTCAAAGGTGACTGACTGACTGATTGACTGTCTGACTGATATAGTGATCTATCAACGCATAGCCCAAACCACTGGACGGATCAGGCTGAAATTTGGAATGAAGGTAGATGTTATGACGTAGGCATCCGCTAAGAAAGGACTTTTGGAAAAGCCGCTTTTAAACGGGTGAAATAGGGGATGCAATTTTTCTTCTTAATGCGAGCGAAGCCGCGAGCGTCCATTAGTTTTGTTATATAATTGTAAGTGTACTCACTTCCTTCTCGTTGATACTGCTGGCGGCGAGCTCCATGCCGTCCAGGCACTGCATGATGATGGGAAACACCTTCCTCTCCACGTCCACGGAGCTTACCATGAAGTTCTTTATGTTCTTTATTCGTTTCTCGTCCAGGTCCTGAAAAATGGAAAATAAAAATCTCAATAAAAAAAAACTTTCGTAAGACATTTTATCAATATGTAACTAAACGCACGTATAATAATAATTGCGTATGTATGTTCTTAGATGGGTGATCGAGTGTAACACGTTAGATCAAATCAAATCAAATCAAAATAATTTATTGAACTTAATTTCATGTTGTACAAGTTTGTAGCATCTAACTTAAAGATTAAACATTAAAACATTAGGTTATATAGTTAGTATAATGATAATGCAGTCGAAAACCAAATCAGAGGTTCTTCGGGCGGTTTGAAAACTATCAACACCAGAGTTACCCGCTCTTAAATGGATTTATTTTTATCCATATGACCGTTTGAACGTGAAGAAAACACAAACATACCATGATACATATACCAGCTAAGGCTATTACAATAATACCTTCCTCTAAATATAAATCAAACCAACTTATCCATTAACAGTTCGACCAACAAACTACAGCTCTGCAACGTTCAATAAACTTGTAGCTTCATCTTATCCAGTAGGATGTAGACTTAATGGCGAGCCTTATACGTCGGACGGAGACAAGTGGTTGCGCAAGTTTCTTTTAGTGGCTAAAAATAAACTACGGGTCTGGAGTCTTATATCCTTATGAAGTATATTACTTTAAGGCTGGATAGGTTTAGGTTTTAGAGTAACGTTTAATTGCTTTCTATATTGTTCACTTGTATTGTTCATGATGTGATTGCCACAGATTAAATTGTAAGTACAAAAAGTTAGCTAAGTAATTTCTCTCTCCGATTAATTACTACTAAATTACTGCATAGCAAATGAAAACTTTGATACCTACAGTTTTAAACATTTGCTAGGATTCTTTTCGTATAAGATATGCATCATTGAATGAATAAACTTTTGCTGGGTTTACTTTTATTTACCCTGGGATATACGTGTAAAATCTTTCAGGGAGTTGTTTTTTAATTTTAATTGTATTTTACGAACAGTAGATATTATTGTGAGGTCCGCTTGCACAAGGCTCAAAGACACATTAACCCATTTTTTGATTAGTTATTAAATGAGTTCTACATTCGTTGCTTATGTGAGTCTAAAAGTGCAATACATACGAAATACGTATATCTATAGACACACTAAGTACACAAGTGTGTTATTAAAGAAATGCAAATTCTAATGTCAAGTACTCGAGGGAACACAGACCCTTCACCTGGGACCCTTTAACTTCACACCCTTACAAAAAACACTTTTATAACAGCATCAAATAACTTATAGAAATTCAACTTTATTTCAAAGCTAGAAGGGTGAAATTATTACAAGACAGGTGGATATATTTCAGTGTAATTTCTCGGTAAGTTAAATTAATGTTTGTATATTAAAAACTCACACCTCGGTGCGTTGGGGATGTATTGAATAGTAGGCACATGACGTGTGCTATTATGTGTACGTACATGTATGTAGATATATGAATACTGCTTGACTTTAGATTTTGAATAAGGGTGAAGTCAAAGGCTGTAGGGCAAAAGTTATTATTTTGTAGGGAGATATTGCAGTAACTAAATGAATTTGGCTTGTGTTCTGTATTTTTTTTCAGCTTGCTAAGTTTCTTTAACATTTATACTAGGAATTAAATCTAGTTTTGTCATTTAGTCCCATGTAATCTAGTATGGCTGTATTCGTGGTTCATAAATTTGACTGATTTTAAGGTTTATATGAGAGTTATGCCTAAGGGCCCGTTCACACACGGGAGTCCGTTCTACTGGTACGTTTTTAACGGATACGTCATAAATTTATGCTCTGTGCAAACATAGGCACCGTATAACGTACAACGGATCCGTCATTACTGGATGCGATGTTCACACATAGGCACCGTATAACGTATAACGTACACCCTGTACACACTGCCCGCCACACACACAGTATCTATCCGTTTAAATTATACGTATCCGTATATTTTATCTGCTCCGTCGTCCAGTATTCGATGACGGTACCAGTAAAACGGACTCCCATGTGTGAATAGGCCCTTACATGTTTGTCAAGCAAAAAATCTTTTTACGTCAACAAATTTGCATTAGGTATTTATTTAATTTTTATGTAATATAACCGCTCAATTCAACTTATGCATTATGCGAGATATTAAATCACTTCAAGGCTTTGCCCCACCAATAACTAATATCTTTTTTCTCCAAAAATCTTACCCAATCCCCCACCAGAACCAACTCAGACATGAAATAGCCAATAGCCCACGGAATCCACTAAAATGGGTGCTATTTTAAAAACAAGCTCCAATTTGACCCAACTGGCGAGCGGCCAAAGTGCATTCGGAATTAGAGGCATTCTTAGATGCTATACAGCTTTTATAGATCGCATACAAGTTCACATGTTATAATTAGGTACTAGTGTATTTTACATATTGTTGAAAGAACATGCTCATTTTCAGATTTAAAAGCAAACATAAACAAAACAATATTCATATATTTCTATCATCAATGTATAGTTATAGATAGCTAGTCAGAATTTTATAGATTAGTAGGTACTTTTTTGTTATAGCGACATAAATGTCTTATGGTATATTTATTCAGCTGAATAGAAAGGCACCACTTACACTTTTAAATTCAAATTGAAGATGTTAGTTCCAACTGCGAGCTAGCGCACCGGTCTAAATAACTTAACGTTGCATTAATATAACAAGGAACGAAGTAAAGGTCTAACTTAAGTGAGACTCTCAGGCGTTTGTGTGTAACGATAAACTTAAGTATAAATACCCTTAGCTATGTAGTAGAAAGCCACTTAATTTTTTACTTTACATAAAATTTTATTTTCATTTTCATTAAAGCCTATTTCTAGTAAAACGTTTTCTAATCTTAGAATAGAATTAGACGTTTCCAAAACCTTGTGCTACTCCAACTCTTATAACGGGCAAAAAATGTATACTTACAAAAAGAACATCCGATTTAAAACTACAAAACAACTCACACTCATTCACTCATAGAAAGTTCAAATCTCAAGTGCTACAAACAAGCGGAGCAGAGCAAATATTTCAAGAATGTTAAGCGCCTACCTACAATTACGTCAGAATCACGTTCTCATGGTATAAAAAACGTTAATCTGTTCGTATGTTTCGTACGTCGTAACTTACTAGTGTTAAATGTTTGACGCGATTAGTTATAGCGTACGGTTATGAATTTGGTTTTGGTTTGGTTTCACTTTCAAATAAATATGTATGTGAACAAGAATACTCATCATCTATTTGTAGTATTTAATATGAACACTTCAAATCATTTGTACTCTGCCACGATTTGGCGCCACTATAAAGCAAAAGAAAAGGTTTTTAACAAATATATTCTTAACCAGTGGGTGCTCGCGGCTTCGCTCGCATTAAGAAGTAAAACTTGCATCCCCTATTTCACCCCTTTAGAAGTGGCATTTATTAAAATCCTTTCTTAGTGGATGCCTACGTCATAACATCTACCTTCATTAAAAATTTCAGCCCAATCCGTCCATTGGTTTGGGCTGTGCGTTGATAGATCACTATATCAGTCAGTCAGTCAGTCACCTTAGAATTTTATATATATAGATTTTCATTCATATAATTAGAGCAGTGACAAAAGCCTACTACCACTACCTACTTACTACCTTAAGCAAATTTATAGCTAAATATAAAATAAAATAAAAACTCAAAATGATAAATAGCACCCCAGCTAGATATAATTCGATAATTTTATCACAACTTGCGACTGTTACACATCCCTTACCGAAACCTCGAAGAGGACTTTCGAGAGTCAAAATTCTCTGTCAAACCAGAGTTATAAAAATTCCTGGTTGTCATATCTCAATACATAAAACACATAGGTCTCAAAAATAGACTGACTGACAGACTTACATAGATCGGGCTGAAGTTTGGCATGCAGGTAGATGTTATGACGTAGGCATCCGCTAAGGAAGGATTTTTGGATATGCCCCTTAATTTTAATTTCACTCAATTTCAAAATAAAATTCCCACGTAAAAAGTGGCATATCCAAAAATCATTACCTACGTCATAACAGTTACCATAATGGGCTGTGCGTTGATTGATTACTATGTCAGTCAGTCAATCAGTCAGTCAGTCAATCACCTTTGCAAGTGTTACTTCTAAATGCGAGCCGCGAGTACCCACTAGTTAGTACGTATATCTCTCACCTGCAGCTGTTTGAACACGTGCGGCAGCCGCTGCTCGTAGTGCAGTCGCTGCGCCTCGTTGGTCTTCCTTAGCTGCTCCGTGTACTCGTGCTTGGCGTCCTCGCAAGCTTGACTCCGCAGCTTCATGTTCGCTTTCTGCTTCTCCACTTCGGCTCGACTGTTGAGGGTAAAGAGAGAAGATGTTAGCATGTTGTGTGTTTACGTAGATATTCAAAGCAAGAGCCTTCTTCAGATTTTTGAGTATTATCATATCTCTGAGGTCGTAGCTAAGACTAAGAGAATTTCCGTAACAAAAGTCGTAGACGACACATTTTATGACAATTATAGATTACTAGCTGTGCCTGCGACTTCGTCCGCGTGGAATAGTTATTTTGGGCATTACCTAATTGTTTGAATTTTGAACCGTTTTCCGTTGCTAAAGATGAATAGTTTTTTCCACTGTTCCCATTGTTTCTTCGCTCCTATAAGTTGCAGCGTGATGTTATATAGCCTAAAGCTTTCCTTGATAAATGGTCTATTCAACACAAAAATAATTTTTCAAATCGCACCCGTAGTTTCTGAGATTAGCGCGTTCAAACAAATATACAAACAAACTCTTCAGCTTTATTATATTAGTATAGATATAACTCATATCTATTTTTACCTATAAATTTACGGCACTCAAAATGATTGTGTTATCGATTAATGACTAAAATTGTTTACATTACTTACGAAAGCTCAGGTACAGTTAATCAGTCTAAGACTACTTTCTTGAAAACTCTTTATTTTTCCCCATAAAATGACCTTTCATTAATGAAATACAAAATGAGTAGGTTGTATTTTACTAATATTTTTGATATAGTACACGAACTATACCAATATTAAACCGCAGCAACAACGCAAAGCGAGGATGTCTTGCCTATTGTCGATCACACAGTACGTAGCTATGTAACCGCTTTCTATTAGGTCAGACTATTTCCTTTGTAGTTCCTTCCATTTATCGAGTGCGCGCGAACTGAGGGCGGGTGATGAATGATCTATCTTTTAAAACTGTGTTGAGAAGAACTGGTATATTGTATATTATACAGTATATTGTTAGTTAGAAACGATATACGACGTTACGACGACGGTGAACTTTCTTTCATTCACTAAGAAAAACTTTATGAATGGAAGAGGGTCTGGCTATCTAGTTTGGGCGAGTTATCATACAAATCTGTCAATAACTTAGTTATAACTTAATTTAGATACCTGACTGGTGGGTGCTTGCGGCTTCGCTCGCATTAAGAAGTAAAACTGGCATCCCCTATTTCACCCCTATAAAAGTAGCATTTCCAAAAATCATTTCTTAGCGGATGCCTACGTCATAACATCTACCTGCATGCCAAATTTCAGCCCGATCCGTCCAGTGGTTTGGGCTGTGCGTTGATAGATCACTATATCAATCAGTCAATCAGTCACTTAGTCATCTTTGAGTTTTATATATATAGATTAGACAATGAAATTGCTTATAAAATAAAAGTAGGTACATATTGTTAAACGAAGACTTAGGTAGTAGGACAACGCAGTAGGGAAGATAAGCTTTGTTAAATTTAGATGACAAGTTTTTTCTTCTCTACCATACATAACTGAACTATAGAGAAAAAAAATATTACCTATAGGTACACATATTCCTTACTTTTTGAGTGTATGAATGAATCAATATCTATAAAAAATCGCTCGAGCTAAGTACAGTATCCTATATCACTTGTTTTATCTGATGCGTCTGCAATTCTACCTTTATTGAAAGGTCAACAAACCTACATTTCGGACTGTACTTACACACCCATTCACAACTAGACAGCTTCCTTCTTAAACCTACACAGGTGTCTAATTTACTGAGTACACAGAGACGGAAGATTTAAAGAGTTAGATATCCTACGGTTAGCGGAACAAGGTGAAAAAATTTTCGTAAACTAGCGACTTGAGATTACAAAATAGACCGACTGAAAAATATCTAAGTATGTAAATCTAAAATTATAATATTGACATCACTTTTAGTTTCCGAGATATCCCTGGACAAACATTCATACCTACAGAAACAAAAATTTCTCAAATCTTGTCCAATCCTGACATTTTAGTAACATATTTTATGAAGATGACGGTTGCCAAAAGAATTCAGTCGAATTTAGAAATTGTTTCTTTTTTTGTCTATCAAAGTTGAGAAAAACTCTGGTGGGTTGCACCATGCTACTTTAGCTTTAACAAACTTGTCAAAGTTACGGTTTGGTCAAATTTGAGTTGCACCATTTAACGATTGTTAAAATACGTCATAACTTTAACCATAACCGTAACCGGCCGTAGATGGCTGGTTAAAGTTATTGTTAAAGTCATATCTGTCAGACTAGTCAAACATGACGTTTAAAACTGCAGATAATATTATTAATATGCCATAATGTAAAATAGTTTTGATTATATCTCTTGTATTATTACGTTGAAAAATGTACCTGAGGTCAAAATTGAGGTAAATAAGACTTTATTTGACTTGATTTGCAACCCTGATAACTTTAACTATGGTACGAAAATCGCTGGTGCAACTCATTTCGCTGTCAACGTTAAAGTCAGTGCTGCTGTTATTGTAAAATTTGACGAAACCCCTTAACTTTAACCACTAATGTGGTGCAACCCAGCCTTAGTATGCTAGCATTGATTACTACCACACGGTAGCTATAATAACGTACTTCCACTTGGTCCAACAGCTGACCCATTACCGTCCCATTCACAACAAGCAAGTCTCGCTATTCGCTGTGACATCGCAAATTGTCCGTCGGCCCAATTGGCCAGTTTATGTCAGACGTCTTTGGCTTATGATTTATTGAAGCTTGTCTTGAAGGTTGGATGACCCGATGTCGCTATACTATGCTCTGGGTTTTAGGAAGATATGATAACGCGACTACGCTACGCTAAGCTTCTTCTTATCGAATGTGAGTGGCCAACTCTGGTGTCGAGAGTTTATCAAGCCGCCTTAATGGCCTCTGACATGGCTTAACGACTGCCGTACTGTGCCGTACTGTACAAACAGCCGGGACCTACCAATTAAATCAGCTCTCTACGCAACCAGTCCTTGGCTGAGTGATGGCCTCATTTACATTCATCCGAGGATCTAATGGCACGTAAAATTGTAGATCCCAATCTTTTGTCATGGTACTGCAATCTTTATTTTAATGGTTCTAAGGGCAGGTTGAACAACTCTCGACTCTCAACACCAGAGTCGGCCAGTTTTGTCGGCAAGTTTATGAACTATTTGTGTTAGCTAGATTGCGCACTATTTGCCGCCTTAAATACGATCTGCTCTCTTACGTGCCATTTTTTAGCTTAAATATTGTGTGTTTTAACACAAGATTTCGGGTTCAATTCCCGCATGACACAAGTATTTAATGTACTTTAAAAATGTATAATTACTTGTGTTGAGTCTGGTCGTTTGTATGTATGTATAATAAGTATGTATTTACAAAAGAAAAGTATACTTATAAGTATTGTATCCGTTATCTAGTACCCACGACACAAGCGCTTGCTTAGTGTGGGGCTAGATGGCGCTGTATGCAATGCCCCGGAATATTTATTTATTATCTTACACACTTTTCTGTCACTTATTACCTTTACAAAATCCCACTAACCTGAGGTTGAGGTCAGCGTCTGCTTTCTGGAAGGTGTCTAGCGCTCTCTCGCTCTCTCTCGCGGCGCGCTCGTATGCCCGTCTCGCTCGCTCTAGCGCACCTATCGACGAGGTGAGCACGCCCATCTGTTTCGCGCCTTCGTTTAAATGTTGCTGGAAAAGAAAGGAAATCTATTACTTTTTTATATTTTTTCAAAAATAATCGACTGCACGCTCACATTTCCGCACAAAAAATACATAATGTGAAGTGGCCATAACGTCTTGTCATTAAACATTTACTGCTTACTTTTTTCTCTTGAGTCGTATTGCCTCATGACTGAGGGTCGTGACCGCCCGCAGAATTAATTCGTTAGGGGAGTTCTCTTGGGCAGATACATCGTGGTAGGCGCCCAGATTCTTCCACGCAAGACACATGTCCTCGGATATTGCGATCCTCAAACATGTCGGTTTCCTCACGATGTTTTCCTTCACCGTTAAGTGAGTACAAATCTACACATAACTTGAAGGTACAAGTCAATGGTGTAGGGCCGGATTCGAACCAGGTTGCGTCTGGATGAAAAGAAGACACTGGAACTGCTGAGCCACACTCGCTTACTCTGTTGGCATTCCGGTGACTAAATGTTGCCACATCTACCAAAGTTTTAATGCGCTAATCAATTGCGATCTACACACTCAATAGGTACACCTCATAACCTTAGAAACACATAAACATAGAGAAGAAATAACCGCGGAAATATTTCAACCATTCACCGAAACCTGCATACAGTTTGCATTCAGTGCATGCGATGAAAGCGCACATTAGCACGTGTTGTGGATACCTCGTACAACGCTCGCTTTCAACGCTTATGAATGTTTGTTATACCTTTATTCCGGCGGTACAGCTATTTCTTGGTCACAGACCGAAATCTTCTATTCGTTTCTCGCAAGAAACGTGGATCTACGTAAGGGGCCAGGAATGTCATGATAGTGATGAATCCTACACTCACCTGTAGCTACAGTAGTTACAGTTTTGAGAGACTATCTCGTTAACCGATTACCGAGTACTATCTCGTTGATCAAATGGCAAAATGCAATATAATTTCATGATTGACGTCACCTGCCGGTCCCATCGGAAGACCAGTACTGAATACATATAGGGAGCATTCGGTGACAATGAAACATGTACTTAATCTATGCATGTATTTTTTTCCGATTCTGCTTGGTTTATATCATGTGAATAATCAAGAACGTCAGTAGAAAGAAATTGGATGAGACAGTTTGTAGACTGTATTTCATATCATCCATCAATGGTGGGTATTTAGCAGTGGGTAGATACAGATACAGGCTGATGATGATGATGCTATACCTTCCTCTTATCCCGGAGTTCCTTGGCGAGTAGATGCAGCTGCGTCTACTCGTCCTGCCCACGTTAGCTTTGCACACTGTGCACCTTTCTCTGGACGTCTTCCATACTATGGACCTTCTTTCTCATAATGTTCTACCAATCTCTAACCACACAGTCTTCCTTCTTCTTTTTATCGAATGAGAGTGGCCAAATCTGGTATCGAGAGTTTTCAAACCGCCCTAAGGGACTCTGACATGGCTTAACGACTGCCGTACTAGACAACCACACAGTACACTTGCTACATTACCTTCCTCTCGTCCCTGAGTTCCTTGGCGAGCAGGTGCAGCTCGCGGACCACGTTGGACTGCAGGTTCTCGGCGACCACCTCGCGCTGCCCGGCGAAGTCGTTCAACTCCAGCAGGAGCTGCTTGAACGCCTTGCATACTGAGTACCTGGAACATCATTGTTATTTTACTAAAAATAAATACTAGACTAAATAATTCCTCCGTTAAAAGTGGCATGCGGATGCCTACGTCATAAAATTATTTGATCTATTAACGAGTGGGTGCTCGCGACTTCGCTCGCATTGAGAGGTAAAATTTGCATCCCCTTTAAAAGTGGCATTTCTAAAACTCCTTTCTTAGCGGATGCCTACGTCATAACATCTACCTTCATTCCAAATTTCAGCCCAATACGTGCCAATACGTCCAGTGGTTTGGGCTGTGCGTTGATAGATCACCATATCAGTCAGTCAGTCACCTTTGAGTTTTATATATTTAGATTTAGATTCATGAGCAAAGAGATGGCTGAAAAAAACTTATTTAATTTTCAAATCAGTTCAAGAAAATCCAAACAACAGGATCTTGCAATCAAAAATAAAACTTCATAAACCAGTTAAAAGAAAAAAAACTTTCAGAAACCTGATAACCTCTTTTTTTGGGAGCCGGTTAAAAATGTCATAGATTCTTCTGTGCTGATAACTGAGTGTAGTGTCCTCTGAATTATTCCGATAGAGGAGTTATACTGGGCAGATACATCGAAGATAGCAGGCGCATAGGTCCTTCTTATGAATAAAATGTAAAGATAAGATATACTCACTGATATTCATCCTCGTCTTTCTTTTTTGGTTGAAAATTTTTGACCAGCCTCCTGAAAACATATGGAAAAGTTTGAAACCGTGGAATGTCTGGCATATTTCCGAGAGCGTAGCGTAGAGTATTCACATTCGAGTATAGTATGTACACCGCATAGCTTGCTTGGTATGCTTTAACGTTATAGTGTCTATCGCGAGTCGAACTGGAGATCGGCACAAGATCGAGAAGAGGTGTGAAGAGAGAGGTCTGTATCCACTATACTCAATAGAAATTCTATGTACATATTTTAATTTAAACTTTCGTGAGAAATTTAATGAAGATGGATGTCATTACATCCGAAACGCGTAAACAACTTACGCGAATTACACGTGAGTAACAACCGTTAAGTTAATATATGTCTATTGTAGTTCTTGTATTCACGAATACCTAAAATCAGACTTCGCCAAATTATCCGTTGGAACTTGACGAAAGGACCAACCTACAAACCTACTTTCGCTTTTATAATATGAGTTTTGAAGCAGCAGAAGAATATGAGTCTATTTGAGCAGTTTAAACTAAATTTTGTTTCGCCAGCCATTCACGATTTTATGATAGAAATGGCCGAGATTCGGCATTAGCAAACACGCTTAGGAACACTATATTAGTGAGACAGGTTTACAATTACCTTATTTTTTAGCTTGTTCTTCACATCTATTACTCGAATCAAGATCACTGAAAGGGACTAGCTAACATAGCAGTATGTTAGGTAGTCATTAAGAAATATTGTAACACTTTTTATGAACCAATGAAATTTGATTTATTTTTTATTTGAGGTATAAGTTACATTTACCTGAGTTTCCCCGCATATTCGAGCTCGATAGCGCACCGCTCCTTGACAAAGTTGCCATACTTGTCCAGGAACTCGATGCCGCGGTGAGTGTGCGACGCTAAGTTATCATATTGATCCTGGGGACAAGAGAGAGGGTCACGTTAGTTCGTTGTTTGGGTAAAAGTCGGAGAACTTAGCTGATAAATAAAATGAACGAACGCCAGACGGATACTGCTACATATAATAACGAGACACATTAAAAACTAGTTCGGGAAGCTTTGGACTCCAATATCTTTTTGTTAAACAGAATTATGCAAAATAAACCATTTTTTTTTTTATTTTTTGTTTATAATTACATCATAGGCTAACTAACATCATCATTAACTAACAAAATATGGTTCAATCAAACAATTGTAGTCCGAAATAAATCATCATTTTGAATTTGAATTTGAAAGTGTGTATGATTATTTATTGTTTTGTTGCTGCTTACCATCGCAGCGGTAGATTGTCGTGATTTGGTATAATGGTAGAATATGTAGGAACTTTATCCTACCTAAAAAGTAACCTATGTCTCGGTACCTTTTGCCGGAACATTAGTTTACTTTTTATCCCAAACCAGCACCGAAGGGAGCACTAGTGCGGAAATGAACAACGTAACTAAACTATCCTACAGTTTATTCTTCTTATAGATCATTTCGTTCGTGTTTTTACTTCGTTTCTAGCATTTACTAAGTTTAATAAGTTATTGGAAAAATCCAGAAGCCCATAAGCTCGTACATACATATGACGTCATTCATTACTAGTAAAACAGCTCTCTGCACCCAAATACGTCATCACACCTTAAATTATTCCACACACATTTCAATATCCCATCCTTACAACTATTCCATGCACATTTCCATACAAACAGCGCAGCGGCCGCACAAGGATCGTTGCACTACTCGGCACGCATTCAATTAATGCTAAATACGTGTGACATATAATCACGTAACGTTGTTGCATAAATTAAAGCTATGCCTCTGCCACTGACAGTTTGTAACGAATTTATTTTTTTCTAAACCTAAGCCTCGAGATATTTTTATTTACACCGTTCCGTGAGTTCTTCGCGTTAGTGATTAACTTGCAGGTTTTAATTTAAGAGGCCGTAGTCTAAAATGTTTTCTATTTATAGACTAAGGTTAAGTGAGGTTTATAAAACAAAAGTGAATATTGAATTTGTATTGGATGTCCTATCGAGATAGTTCTTCTTTTGTAACCGACTTCAAAAGCGAATCAGTTAAACCAGTATGTTTACGATGATTTTATTTATTGTATTCGTATTGTTTGATCTGATCTGACACTCCAAGCAATATCTAGATCTAGTACCCAGTTTAAACTACATCTAGTACAATATGAAATACTTTCAGCGTGCAAACAATTTGTGCCATGTTTGATCACGCCCAATTAAGGCCGTCTTGGAAGCGTTTGAATGGGCATTAGAATTTATTGTCTTCACTGCGTTTACATTTGGATATTTTATAACTGGGACATACATAGACTGTTTTAATTCTAAATTAAGTGCAATTTTGTGTGTTCTTTGGTTTAGATATATAAAAAAACCGGCCAAGTGCGAGTCGGACTCGCGCACCGAGGGTTCCGTACAAACCTGCAAGGTTTACAAAGTTCGTTCATTACGACAATCGAGTCATAACTATGGTATTTTTAAATATTTTTTAATGAAACTAAAAATTTAAGTTTTTCGGAATTTTTCCTTATGTGTGGTATAAAACGTTGCTTCATGCCAAATTTCAAGATTCAAGGTCGACTGGAAGTACCCTTTAGGTTTTGATTCCCTTGCAAGTACTTGCGAGTTTCAAAATATGCAGCTTAAATTGCTGTTTCTTTTGATTGCGTTGACATAGAAGTTTGATTTTGCTACAGCTTAAAGGTATTATAGACCTGAGTATTTGGTATGACTTTCAATTTAATACCTCTACGCGTTTATGAGGAAATGGGTAGTAAGTTTAAGATTATTAAAAAAAAATATTTTGTGATGTAACTAAAAATTTATGGTTTTCGTAATTTTTCCTTTATCTATGCTATAAGACGTTGCTTCGTACCAAATTTCAAGATTCTGAGTTCACGGGAAGCACCCTGTAGGTTTTGATTCCCTTGCAAGTGTCGAAAATTTGCGGCATAAATGGCTGTATCTTTTGATTGCGTTGGCTTAGAAGTTTGATTTTTTCACAGCTTCAAGGGACAGTAGACCTGAGTAATTGATATAAATTTCAGCTTCATACCTCTACGCGTTCCTGAGAAAAAGGGTCTTGACAGACGGACGGACGGACGGACAGACGGACAACAAAGTGATCCTATAAGGGTTCCGTTTTTTCCTTTTGAGGTACGGAACCCTAAAAATCAGTTGGTCATCAAACGGCTGTCTATGTTAAAAAGCTGTGTAGCTAATTTCTCTCAATATTAACTAAAAACTAAATCAATTAGTGATAGATGCTCAATGTTTTGGCTGCATCTAATATTAAAAATTACGTAAACGCAAATCGAACTAAGTTTTTCAGACTTTTTTGCTTGCCATCATTTCCTTTATGCTGCCGTTACAAAGAATGAGTACTTGTAGGCTAATCTGTATTCGATCACTAAATTTGAGCTATATTTTAATACAAACATTCAATAGGTACTATATCTATGTCTCAGACACGATCCGTTCAATGCCCCCTTACTCACCTCGGAAGCTGTCAAGGGCGGTGGATGGGAGTGTATTGTACACTCAGTAGTAGTACAGACAGGGGGGATAGCGGCGCGTGCGCAAGTGTTGTTTTATTTTGCGACGGGCAGGGTGAGTAAGGCAAATGGATGCTTTGTCACCCATACAAACCACAAATATATCAAGCATTTTGCAATAGTTTAAAATATAATATCGATCTCTATAAAATTTGTGGCAAGTAGCTCTACCAGGATTGAATCTCCGCGTTTATAAAAGTCAGTTAAAAATCGTTTGTTACAGAGATAAAAATATGTGATCTCTCTGATGTTAAACGATACCAACCTGAACACTTCTGTATTCTGTGTCTGAAACATAAATATCAGAAAAAAAAAATAGTAAATCGAAAACGTGTCTGGTTAATTTTTACCTACCGCTAATCGTGATATTCTCTTATATCACATCACACAATCAGTAGAAACAAAGTAATTTTTTTACCACTATAAATATAAAAATGCCACAGATCCACCTGACTACTCCGTTCCAATGGCCTGCTACGTTCTCACGCGCACAATGCCGAATGCTCATAAAAATAAACGTAGCTTCCTAAACATTCCCACTCCCATGAGTATGGACAATGTGTGAAAAAAAATGATTGCAAACCTTACGTGTGTATCTACGTAATGCTACTATCATGCCACTGCTTTGGGAAGAATAAACCTATGATAATGATAGAGAAAGTAGACGAAATGAGATCGAGAGAACAAAGTTTGATAAGGTGGTCTGACCAAATGACTAAAGAGCTGGATATACCTCCTAATGAATGAACAGAACGAAACAAAACACGACATCCAGTGAACGGGACCAGAAGAAGTCACAATCTTCACCAGTAGGTAAGGGAAACAGCTAAGAAGAGAGATTGGTGGTGAAAATTTATCACCATTATTCATTTATTTATCATTATCCTTATACCTGTCCACTGCTAGCCGTAGGCCTATGCCAATTCTCACCATAATGCATGAGTTGCATGAGTTTTTTTTTTATCAACCTATACCGTCCCACTCCTGGGCAAATGCCTCTTTCAACTCCCTCCATGAATCTCGCACGATAGCCTCCTCACGCCAGTCACTCCGAAACTGGTCGAGATCGCACTGTGTCAGGATCCCAAATTAAAGTAGACTAAATTTATTTATATTATATTTAAATGGCGACCGTCTTTGAAGAACAATAACCAAACCATTTTCCTTAGTTTAAAAAAATAAGACTAATTTTCTATGACAGATGTCAGCTAGGATATACTCTAGGAAGACTGTAAAGATTGCGTGCAAAGATGCGCACGCGACGGCGCTTCGAGCAGCCCTTGACCGTAAGGAACAGACGGACAATGACCTCAAGACTATAGATAAACTATTAGACAATAGTAATTATTGTGTTTTTTTATAGTTCAATAGCAATTATAGAATACTGTAAACATAAAAAAGGTTTGAAGAAGGTATTAAAGGTTTTATGACCTTAGGAAGTTTTCACAAAGTTTAACGATTGCTATACGTAAAGAAACAAGGTTTTAATTTGTCATCTAACCCGAAATCATTCAAACAGAAAACCACCATAAACACTTTCAATTTATTCATAGTTTGTAATTTTATATTTTTGGTTATTTTTGTCTTAATAAGTTTCATGTTGGCAATAAATGGTTTTTATTCTTATTTGGTCACCCATCCGAAGGCCGACCTCGTTGTCGTCTTATATTTCTTTCTAACACGGAATAGGCTTACGTTTGACTTCAACCTGCCTGATGTTAAGCACCGATGATGATGACAATGATGTTCGTGTTGTGTTTTCTCTTTCTTAATCTTTGATAATCACGTGCACGTGATTCACGTCCACGTGACTCTACAACCTAAGCTACGGGCTCCAAAAACACATGTGTAACGTGGTGTAACATAGAATGGGGTCCAAAAACACATGTGTAACGTGGTGTAACATAGAATCATAACTCGAAGTTTCCATTCAGAAGGCATCAAGTAATATGCATTTTATCACTAGTACTCGGTCAGTTTCCCGCTCGGCCGGCCTCGTATCGCCGGCTGTTTCCTCTTGTAATCATTGTGCCAGTGTGCGCTGGAATATGTTTATTTTTTGCTATTAATCATCATGCTTCTACCACAATAGTATCATGATTGTTGTTCCTTTCAGCCATGTTCTTAATTTACGGGATCTGCTTACGATTTACCTAATTTGACGGAATACAGATTTACTGACATCAGACTGCCGCAACACTGAAGCGACAACTAATATTTATTTTGTAAGTCCGATGGTAACATATTATTTAAAACTCATATTTCGTCATCATCATTGAGCTTTTTTGCATTTATGAGAGATAATTTATGCAGCGGCCATACTATAGGTACCTATTTGCAGCTGCGTTTATATTTAGCCCGAACTTAATACAAGGTAATAGGTTTAACGTGATAATCAACTCTTAACAACACTTTCTCCAGTACAGTAACTTTAAGCAATTTGTAATCAAACCCAAACAATAATAACATCCACTAACTATACCGTCTAAAGCAAGTTATTAGTTACTTATTCGATAAAAGTACAGTACATAACAGCTATGGAGGCCCACAATTCCAACAGGTGGGCAAACTTTAATAATGGCTTTTTACTACTTATAGTGATGTACCGTTCTATTCAGCTGGTCTTACTGGTTTTATGCTGACTAGTTGTGTCTTGTGGCGATTTTCGACTTTGCAAGAAATAAAATTGACTGTAACGAAAAATTTTTTAATAAACACTACAAAATAAGAAAGAAAATGTTAATTTCACAGCAATTTTTACATTTTTTTGAATGATAACTGTTCATAAAGTGTCCTGTAAATAGCCAAGACTGTGTACTTACACCAATGTTCATTAAAGAACTCAAGCTCTCTGAAATTTTGTCTAGTAATTGCCTAACCTCTGTAGCTGACTCAGTAATTTTGGGAATGCTAAATAAAGATCTTAATATGCTTCTTACAATGCATCTTTTGTTACCATAACGCTTTTTCAACGTTTCCCAAGCCAAAGTGTAATTTTGGTTAGTTATAGTTATATTTCTAAGAAGCAACTCAGCCTCTCCAGACAAACTTGTTTTTAAATAGTGTAGCTTTTGTACATGGTTCAGGTTTGCATTGTTGTGTATTAATGTTTCAAAAATATCATGAAATGATGGCCAATCTGTGTATGAGCCTGAAAACTTTGGCACTGAAAGTACAGGTAATCTAATATCTGCCTGTTGTGACGGGCAGCTATTTTGAAACTGAGTATTTTGTGAAGTTTCTGTCGCTGGTTGTAAATCTGCGAGTTTTGTTTTCATTTCCCCTTTGTAACACAAATAAAGTTCCTCAAAATCATAGAAAATGCCTTTCTCAAAATATGAACAACCTCTTCTATCCTGACGCTGCACATTTTTTACGATATCTTCGTGGGTACTTCTGAAACTGACCCAAGACTGTTCCAAGTTTTGTAATCGCGCTTCTATGTAACTAATTGTTAATGTTTTCTTGGAAGCTTTGCCAAAATTGACCTGTGCCCTTTGTAATTGCTCAAATCTATCGTACTGACACGAAAATAACTGTGTAACAAATCTGTAATAATATCTTCCAATATTTTTCAAATATGCTATGTCTAGTATGCAAAACGTCGGTAGTTCTGTGGAACCTTCGGGGAAAAAATTAATGCCTAATCGTAATTTTATCATGTAAAATGTCCAAAAATCACTTGTAAACACTTGTATTTAATCAACAAAAGTTCGTGATTTCAACAAAAACAGCTTACTTACCGTTTTTGCGGTGTTTTACCGTACAAAACTTCCATAGTTGATACGGTGATTTTACATCAGTTTTACGATTATCACTCGCGAAATACATAAAAACGGACGCGAAGGACCAACTTTGTCCTGTAAATAGGGTTTTAGCGCGCATACAACAGCGTTTTATCGTTTTAATTGAATCTCACCGTCCGAAATTGCGAGGGAACAGCAACTGCCAGTCACAGAGAATCCCGCGAAGATTTTCTCCATGACATCTGACGTTGACATAATGTGTGGCGACACGTCTTAATTAATCGAACATAAAGAGATTCATAATCGTATAAAGAAATCAGGATTAATTTATATAATTATATTTACACAAATTTACAAAAAAAAATAGTTATAACCAAAACTGTACATACCTACATAAACAAAAAATATAGTATATTTCTTGCAAGTAAGTACAGAACTCCATTGAATGAGGTTTCATTAATCTCAGTCGTAAAGCCATGTCAGAGGCTCTTAGGGAGGCTTGATAAACTCTCGACACCAGAGTTGGCCACTCTCATTCGATAAGAAGATCTCTTATGTGAGATATACCACTTGACCATACATTTCACGGAAATCTTACAAGCCAAATCACTACAAAAACTCACCACAAATAAATCCCAATTAATAACTGTACAGCTTTTCAAGAGTGATTAAATAAAAATGGGTACGTCAAAATTTTACAGTTTACCATTGAATAGGAAACACACTATCATGATTGCAATATCTTCTCAATATCACCATCAATTCTTTTGTGTACATAATTTGATTCGTAGGTATGTTGTTTTTTTATGATTCTTGTGAGTTTTATATACCTACTACATTATTCTCAAACGATTTTGTCTATTTTCTTTTTCTTTATAGACCATTATAATGGCTTACCATGAGACGAATTTATGGTCAAGTTCAAACCTTTATTTCGATAATAAACCTGAAGCAGCTAATATATTTCAAACCGATAATGCATCTGATAATATCCTTATTTGTGCTTTTAATTGCAATAACCATAATAAACTAGTTAGGACAATAATAGTTTTTTCCTTGATGTATCCCTACATAATTAAATAAAATAAAATCATATCAAATACGTAATAAATGGCAATAATAAGTTGGCAATAACATATCTAAGCTAAGAATTTAAAGATATTTCCGCATGTTTTAACTGAAAGCGACTAAAAAAAAAAAAAGTAAAAAAGTAAAAGTAAAAAAAAAAAGTAAAGTACTATTCTTGTGTTAATATTTACCTATTGTACCTACAGACAATAAAACATTTTGTATCTTTATGTCATGTTAAATGTATTGTAGTTACCTAGATATAATATTATTTTAGCCCAATAAAAGCCTTTTGTATTTGTCATAATCACTAAGAGATCTATAACTATTACCGTACAAAGAACAAATCATCATGAAACCGAGCAATATCTGCACTCGAAGCTACTCTTGAAAGGACGTGGGAGAACTGGCCGTAGACTGGTCTGATCCTATATTATAATATACGTACATAGCTATACCTATTGCAATGTATGCACATAAGAGTCACAAAACTATACAATGCCATTGTTTACAACTAGAAATAATTTGTAAAAATACTTTCTTTATCTTTGCAAGCTGTGCTTAGGTTCTATAGGTTTATATAAATTTATACATTTAGTATATTCAAAAAAATACGAGTGTAACATAAATGTATCAATGTCATTACCAATGTTAAGCCAAAATAAATAAAATAAAAATATAATAAGATAAAAGTTTTCTAGTGTCTAGCGTCGAGTTGGATAAAACTTGAAACTATTCAGATACTGATTTTACCACGGACTAAACGTTGAGCTATTTTAATCCCGGTTTAACGAGTTTGTCAAATGCTTGTCGATGCGACCAAAAGTATGTAAAAAAATCCGAATTTGAATTAAAATAAAGAGGAAACATCATAATTTATTTGCCTGTAGTGTCCTTTTGTTGGTCATTAATTTTAATTCATATTTTGAGTCTAACTTTCATCTCTGCATTATAGAGGTAAAATATGAAAAAATAATGTCAACATAGCTTTTCAATCATTCCTTTATTGTACACCGCTCGTTTACAATTGTGAGTTATGTCCATCCAAAAGATTGCCTGGAAGAAATCGCCTAAGGCGATAAGGCCGCTCAATGTGCAACACTTTAATTTAAGTATGATTTTTTCTGTTTTGTAATTTTTGTGTTTTATGGTGTACATTAAAGTTATATTCTATTCTATTCCTTCATCAGTCTACGAAACATCACATCTACCAACTCGGTAAGCACCAGGTACATATACAATTGCTTGGGTTTATTAAAAGTAGAGCTATTTGCGGAGACATTAACTTAACCCGTTCTACTAGGGAAGGGCTGATACTGCATATACAGACACACGCTTACTTAGTACATTTGTATAAACACACACACATACTCGTACATAAGCAAGTGTCAATGTACAACCAGTGGCTAGTGCCGCCAGCAATGCTCTAAGTGCAGTGAATCACTAATGGTTTCATCAATGTTTTTGGGCATTTAATTTTGTTACTTAGGTTTTTACCCGGGAATCAAGGATAGCTACCAAAAAACTAATTAATTATATTATAGAAACGAAATCAAACAATTTTTTTTTTATTACGGACAACAAAGAGATCCGAATGTGTGTTAGTGAACTAAAAATATATGTAAGGAAAGTATAGATACCCTGCACAATGCAATGCGAGATTCATCACTACATAGTATAAAGCAAAGTCGCTTTCCGCGTATATCTCTATGTCTATTCCTATGTAATATGTGATGTAGTTATGCTTAAATCTTTAAAACCACACAACGTATTTTGATGTATTTTTTTTGTAATAAATAGAGTGTTTCAACAGAGAGGTTTATTCGTATCATAAAGCGTTTGAAGACGCGGCCAAAAGCTAGTTCATTTATCAATTCGATATAAAGGTATATCGAAAGCAAAAAAGCGATTCATTCAATAAACCCATTGCTTTACCGCAATTTGTAAATTCCGAGACATTTTTTCTTGTAAAGTAGCACCACATTACGGCCTTGAGAGACATGGCATACATTATGGGAGCATTTTAGACTGTAACTGCATTGCATGATCGTTGTAAAGTGGCCGAGCGGTCGTTCTGTACCGTATCTGTGGTGGAATGCGCGCGCGCATCGATAGAAACCACATCAGTATGCGACGCGCGACCGGCGGAGACACATCGCGGACTGTTTATACAGGGTTACTGTTACCCAGTTTCTAGTAGCTATTTTTGGCTATTTTTTTTAAACAGCTGTTTGGCATTACTTATTACATCTTGTTTTGCTTTGTTTTATTGCAGACAAAATTTCCAAAGTCTTTTGAAACTCTGGCTGCAAAGTTCTAGGTATCGGACTCAATTTAAGTCTTTAATTTAACTGATCTTCGATATAGAAATCAAATATTATAATTTTTCGCATGTTTCAATCGAAATACGAGTAAAAGCTAGTATACTAGTATAACTTACAAATATTTTAGGTACTACGTGAAATAGATACTAAGAAAATCTCTTGAATTCTTATAGTGCGAACTGCTAAATTGTGGAACTCCCTGCCTGACTCCCTGTTCCCCGCGGAATATAACCTTGCGATCTTCAAAGCGAGAGTGAATCGGTTCTTACTGTGTAAGCACGTTCCATCCTAGACCGTAATGATTGCTTACTATCAGGCGAATTACGTTCAAGTGCAAACCCATTTCTTGTAAAAAAAACCTACTATGTAGTTACCGGTTATAAAATAGCCCTGTAGGTACATTGCCCGTACACAATCACTCAAGCTGCGACACTGACTCCCGGTGTTACCTTGACCAATTACTACACACATACACGCACGTTACTTGTGTGTATGGAGTTGTATAACTACGACAATGAAACGAACATACTAAATATTTATTTTGCGATCATCACCAGCCTGTTATCGTCCTCTGCTGAGCATAGACCTCTCTTCTAGTACGCCACTCGTCTCGATCCTGCGCAGATTGAATCCAGGTGGCTATGCGGTTGTTCTAAAGTCGTCAACCCACCGCTTTGGTGGGCGACCTCTGTTTCTATGACCAGTCATGGGTCTCCTGTCCGTTAATGTTTTGGTCCATCTGCCGTTCTTCTGCCTCGATAATCATAGTAAATATGCTTTTATTACTGGTTTACAATATTCGTTCTTACCAAAAACTATTATTTTAACACTGTGTTTTTCGATAAAACATACTATCAAATAAATTCGAAATGTATTTATTTAAAGTCGGTTAAAATTGGTCTGTGGCAATATGCGGTATGCCTGAATATAGGAATTCTAATAAATAAGGACGTGGCGTCAATTTTTGACTGGTGTTTTTATCTCGAAACAACACGAGCGAAGCCGCGGCGTCTAGTAGTATAAATAAATTATTAACTAAACTAATAAGGATACATAAAATAATTAGTTTAAAAAACCATACGAACCTACACATGTAAGTAATCTAATATTATTTATCCTCATTAAAATACAGGTTACCTTGACTAATTATTACAGTCATACACGAATATAGCTTGTATGTATGGACATGACATTTCGTGTGTGATAATAAGGGTAACCCACTAAATGTTACGTGTTTGGTTATAATGAAAGTATTGTTTTGTCTATATATGTTTTATGGATGAATCAGACAGGCTGGAGACCATACTTTGTAGCACGTTGGAGAGGAGGCCTATTACTCAGCAGTGGGTGAACACGGGGTGATATGATGATGATGATATATTATATTTATATCAATTCAGTTTTAGTTAACTGACACACATTTTAACAAATATACACATATACATAATCATACAAAGACAAATCTGGTAAGGCAGTTTTAAAAATAAACGGACATAAACAAACAAACACTCTTCCCTGATTGATTCAAAATTGTTCCCAAAGTTTTTTGTATGGATCATGTTTTTTTATTTATAGGTACGGTTTCATCTGCAGTAGGTACTTACTAAAGATCCTATAAGGCAATTTAATCA
This sequence comes from Macaria notata, assembly GCA_927399415.1. Lineage (NCBI taxonomy): Eukaryota > Metazoa > Arthropoda > Insecta > Lepidoptera > Geometridae > Macaria > Macaria notata. The sequence continues at coordinate 838,549 of OV656751.1, forward strand.
CCATTTAGTAGTAACGTTTTGATGTACGATTCAGTACCTCTACCAACCTAATGTGACTGTCGCAAATCTTGTATCGCACTCTTGTACCATATTTGGCACATACAAGTGTGTCAGTGACCTCAACAGCGAGTGGCATCGTGAAGCCTTGCCATTGTTGACAGTATTTAGGTAATATAGGTATAGTACCTTCTGATTTCTGTGAGAGCTAGACACGTCTGGGGATTGCATTACATAGATGATTATGTATCTATTTTGACGAATTGACCAGTAATCTATCATCATCATTGCGTACTGATTTGATCGTCAAACTAGTAATGTGTTTGTCGCAAATCTTGTATCGCACTCTTGTACCATATTTGGCACATACAAGTGAGTCAGTGACCTCGACAGCGAGTGGCATCGTGAAGCCTTGCCTTTGTTGACAGTACAGAATACAGACATGTCTGCTTATTGCATTGCCTAGATTATGCGTGTATATTTTGACCAATTGACGATAGACTTGTCCAAAAGTGAACTACGTTGTTATTTATCAATGTAACTAAAAAAATTATTTAAAATAATAAGAAACAATATTTACACATATTAACACTAATAGAACTAAAAACGAGTATTTACATCTAAACTAAATTTAAACAATCTACATGTGGTATGGAGCCAAGAACGCTGGCTGCATTCCCACGCTGGATTGCTATAGAAATCCTTTGCGCAAGGAACCAGCCAGCGTTCTTGTCTCTAGTGATGTCAATCAACATTTTATTTAATTTTTTTATAAAAGACTTCGTGCTTTTACCCCACGGACCAAAAGTTTCGAAGCCAAGCGTTACGAAAATATAATCAGTCGATAATGATGTATATTTTCGCCGCTTGGCTTCTTCTGCTGCGTCCGCCGCGGCTCCTGCCGCTTGTACTGTTCCACTGAGGCGAGAAGGAGCTAGTGTATCGACGCAAGTTGCGTCCCATACAAGAGCTTTTCCCCGCTCCCAGGGAATCAGTGTGAGGCCATCGGGGCGCTTACCATCGTCACGGACCATGCCAATCGGTTCAAGAACTGATGGTACGTTGACAGTGGCAAGTGCCCGTCTCACTATATCATTCAATGTTAAATGTAGAGATACTACTTTATTCCTCATTTTTTGTTATATTATTGTTTAAATTCAATTTATTGGTATCTCAAAAAACTAAAATTTTGAATAAACTTATACTGTTCCCTAAGATTAGAGTCAGTCCTTGGATAGGTGACCAAATGGTGGCATTTCATTTCGCCGCTTTCGATTCTTTGATGGCACGTTAAGTTACAAATATAAGAGAAGTAAGTAAATATAAGTAGTTAAGTAGAGTATAGTCGTTACTACATATATCAGAGATGTACCCTGAGGGCGGTTTAAAAACTCGATACCAAAGTTGTCCACTTACTTGCTCTTTACTCTGACACTAAATAGGCTTTAAAAAAGGCCGTCGCAAATGTGTCATATTCGGCACTTCGTAGCAGTATGTCAGTGAACTCACCACAGTGGGTCATTGCAAGCGACACCTTGGCTTTGTTAGGCTGTAACAGTACAGCGTTGCTGTTTGTTCGTGTATGAGTGGCAAATTCTACTAAATATGCATATACGACTGCTCTGTTAGCTTAGTTGGTAGTGGCTCTGCCTCCTAATCTAGGGGTTGCGGGTTCGATTCCCGCAGGACACGAGTAATTATGAATTTAAAAATTTGTAATTACTTAGAATTAAGATTCCGTAGGTCGGATTACACGTTAAATTGTAGGTCCCTGTTATTCGTCTAGTACGGTCAGGGGCCCTTGATAAACTCTCAACACCACAGTTGGCCACTCTCATTCGATAAGAAGCAGTTATAAAAGAGATTATAGTTCTCCCTATCATCCCTATGACGCAGAGATCCCGCCCGTGAACTTTACGAGAATATATCGGTCTGGCCGCCAGTCTGGCCCGGGGGCCGGAGTGAGTCACCGGCGGGGTGCGGGCCGTGACGTCATCACGTAACGAGAGTACTAGCGAGCTAGTAAGGGCGGTTAACTTTAAGAAGCAGAATAAATAAGGAAGTTTTTTAATACATGTACAAGTCGCGGGTTCTTTTTTGGGTGAGGTCAGCACAAGATCGGCACAGCTGGCACATTCAAAGAGAGGCCTATGCCCAGCAGTGGGATAGAGAAGGCTTTGGATGATGACATGACAATTAGGTTTAAGAAAGCCAAGTAGACTCTATAACCATACGAGCGTCAAGCCTACAGCTGGCTCACACAAAAGTGGGTTATAGGAGCGAAGAAATAATGGAAAATGTAAAAAAACGGGGAAAATTATTCATCTTTGAGGGCTTCCGTTGCGTGCACTGCGAAAACGGTTCAAACTATCACAAAAATATGTATGAAAGAATTATTTCTCTTAAAAGAATCTAACAAAATGTCTTCGACAATATATGTCTATCTTTTAAGGTTAACTCACTAGAACCGTTTAATAACTATTCCACGCGGACGTAGTCGCGGGCACCAGCTAGTTATTAATAAATAAACTTTTTTGATTGACGCGTAGCTAACTGGCGTAAACATTTTGCTGTCTACGAAGTTAGTCAGTTTGAAATTTAGAAAAAACTTGTCTAAATCTAAAAACAGTTGACTCAATGTTCATTCTTCTGTTACAAGCCAAAAAAGTTATTTTGTTCTTTCTTTTCTTACAAAGCACATCATGATTAAAGTAAGTACTTTACAGAAAAGTTTAGTCTTTCTTTCTTTCTTTTGTAACATGTAATAAATAAAGTTCAACATCCCTGTTACAGACTAGTTAGCTTAACTGCAATATTTCAGTCTGGATGGTATTGGTGAGTCACGCAGGGCGCGCGCTGTGACGTGGGGTGACGTCACGCACGTGCCTAGCCAATAGGGGGTTAAATCGAAGAGTACGAAATAATATGTTTAGAAAAATATATCGTAAAGAAGAAGCCTGGTTGTTTAATTGATATCTTTTTTTTATAAACATTCGCTTACTTTCGAATTATGGTCAAGTGCAAACCCAATCCACACAAAAAAAACCCCATCAGGAACAACTTTGTTTAACGTTGTGTTGTATGTACTATAATTACTATATACATATAGCGTACGTTTCATTTATAATTCAAACGGCCATGATTTTTCTACATTATGATGATGTTGTCAATTCATTCATTGTTTTTATTGATACCTGAAATGACCGTGATCACAATTTACTCTCAATCAGTTTTGTTCGAGAATTGAGACCTTTTCAATAAACTGATCAATATAAAAACTAATAATTAAAACACGAACATTTGAAAAAAAGATAAACATCATCACTATTTTTTTACAACAATAAAAAATAAGCTATCAATATTTTCTTACTCTTATAGTAACAAAAAAGTTGAATAGATATTGAATCAAACTTACAACACCCTTCTTTCCCACCCCGTGTCAATTATAAAACGCACCTCAGGGCATTGTATGGGTCGGGCACATGCTGCGTCGAGCGGAAATCGATGCATCTACCGACTCACATGTAGGTAATACTTGGCTTTAGGCGGAAGTAAATGAAAGAAATACTTTCTATAGGTAAACATTTTTTTAATATTTCCGCTAGCGATCCTATAATTTCAATTTCAATTCAATTTCAATTTATTTATTTGTGCAAAACATGGGTATCACAATAGATGTTATATACATAATAAATTAATGTTAGGCGCGCCACGTTTAAACCTGCTAAGGTATGCACAAATTATCTGTGTAAACTAAATAAAAAAAGAAACATATAAATGACATAATAAATTTGAGGGTGATCACACATGCATGTATTAATTAAAATTTAATAAATAAACCGACGGAAAAATAAAATTAATTAGTTAGTACTTAAATATATTTTTTTAATATTAGTGATGTTTTGCTTTACGAGAATAACAGTAATACCTGTTAATGAAGAAAAATATACCCCTTTCAGCACTTTGCAAAAACAATAATGCACAACGTAACTATTGGCATCAAACTTACAACCGCCTTCTTTTCTCACCTCGTGTCAATTATGGAAATGCTGCGTTGAACGGAAACCGGTGTATTTATCGACTAACATAAAAGCACTACTTGGTAGTAAACGGAACTAAATATAAGACGTTTTTGTTCCACTTTTTGTGCGCGATTGGTTACGTTCGATTCCTGTTTGTTTATTTAACGCGTGTTCTTGCTTTAGCTTAACTTTCTTAATGATATAGTATAACCAAATAAAAAAACGTGGGTGTGCGCTTTTTACAATACGTTTTCACATTTTGATAAGGATAACAGATATTAAATATTAATTATTATATTATTTATTATTAACACAAGCGTTTGCTTAGTGTGGGGCTAGATGGCGCTGTGTGCAATGTCCCGGAATATTTATTTATTTATTATTTATTTTATTTCGTATGATGCGTCGTAGTTTAGCACGAGTCAATATGAAGCATACTAGGTATGCTCAGTTGTATGTATTTTACAAAAAATAATTCATGATTTAGTTAATTATGTTTCTCACAAAAGTACTTTTAAAGTTCAGGATCAACGCAAATAAAAGGATTGGTATATATTATTATGTTTATGGATTCAATCAGCGCAGGACCGGGATGAGAGGCGTACAAGAAGTGAGACCTATGCTCAGCAGTGGGCGATAACAGGCTGATGATGATGATGATATGTAATATTCAAAAATACCGCACGACAATGGAAGGATCAAGAATGAAATAATCGGTAAGGAATGAAGGCACCATGAATTTAAATGACATGAAACCCACGTAGGACACCGAGGCCTCATTTTTTCACAAATGAATATCATTTGTTAGCTCATATCAAACCGTTGTGTTTTTGAATGTACATATATGTCTGTCTGAGCATGAAGGGTTTTGCTAAATTCAACCCGTATTTGTTTTATATCTAAAACTTTCGTGAGAGCTTACTAAGTATGAACATATATCTACATACATAATATAATCAATATGTTGTTTCCGAGTCAAAGCATACTAAATTTTTTTGGTTTGTTTTAACGTACTTCAAAAACAGGAGGTTATCAAGTCTTTTAAAAGTTTGCTATTTGATAATTGCCCGATATATCTGCTCAAGAAAACTCCCCAAACGAATAAATTCTGCAGGGGAGTCACGACCCTCAGTCATGAGGAAATACGACTCAAGAGAGATTTGAATTAATTACAGCGCAGATATCGTTCAGATAATGTAAAAACCTCCTTATCAAAACACGAGAGAGAGGAAGGTCGAGAAGGACATACAATATTGATCAAAAATAAAGGATAAAGCGTGAGGTAGGTCAAGGATTTGGGTGAAGGCCGGGAGAGATGGCGCTGACTCATAGAGTAGATACAATGAGATAAAACAATAAGCCCGGCTAGGCTTAGTACTTTTTTTTTGCTTAAATATTAAAAGATAAAGATAAGATAAAAGATTTTTATTTGTAAACAGACAAATGGGATACAGTATAGTGTTGCTCTGCCTTCTACTGTAGTGTTAACTGTGTTGTAGAAGGCAGGATCTTCCAGGGGATCAATTTGTTTACAATTGAAATAGTATAAAATTATTAATGTTATGTTACAAATATATGTGGCTATCCTAAATCCTATATTGTGTTCCACTCCCGGGCAAGTCTCCGCCAACTCCCACTATGTGTTTAAAATGATATTCTTCTTCTTATCGAATGAGAGTAGCCAACTCTGTCGAGAGTTTATCAAGCCGTTCTAAGGGCCTCTGACAAGGCTTTACGACTGCCGTACTAGACAAACAGCCGGGACCTACAATTTAACGTGTTATCCGACACACATTACTTCAATGCTCATTTAAACCGCAACACGGGTTTCTAAACTCTCATATCAGTGGAAAGAAACTAAATAAACGCATTCCCATTAAATATGAGTGCGGTTGTAAAGACATTATAGCAATAAACGTCTCATTATTATGATAATATTCTGACACAGAAATCATATTGCACTAATATATCAATCGTTAAGCCATATCAGAGGCCCCTCAGGCGGTTTGAAAACTCTGACGCCAGAGTTAACCATTCTCATTCGAACTTACTGACGAATATAAAAGGAAAAAAAATAAGTTCATATTGTAATTTAAGGTGTCCATGTTGGTTCACATGTTCACTCTTAAATAGCTGAACCGATTTAGATGAAATTTGTTTGGATATAATACATATGTGAAATGTTTATATAATTTGTATAAATTGGTAATTAGGAGTATCCAGTTTGTTTAGTGTGTGTACGGTTGCAATTACCTCATTTAACTAGACAGCATCATTAGATGTGTTTTTCAAATTAGTTTAACTATTATGAAACGTTTAGCCTCATATTTGAAATTGTTTGTGACTCTGCTGTTTAGAATTTTACTTGCCTTTTGATTGGATACAATCATAATACACAAATATGCCAACAAGATAGAAATTTGCTTCCACGCTGGAGTACTTACATATCTACAAGACCAAATGTATCATGAAATCTAAAACTACATAATAGTTTTTTGATAATTTATTCGACACACTTGTTTGCTTTTTAAAAAAATTAAACGAGATGTAGGTACGTTGCGTTTATTATAGTTAATAAATACTTAAATCAACCCTTACCCCGGTTTCTGATAGGCCGATTAGTTGATTCATGTAACAAATCAACTATTTAGCACTATCATTGGTAGATTTCACATTTTATAACCAATCACAGGGCTGAGGGTTGATTAGATGGAAGAACTAACTAATCGACAACGTTTTAGCAAGTGGTTGATTGCTTTTATTTACTCCTCATTTCTCAAGTTTGTATATACTTAATCTGAACGTCTAGTGTGATAAAAAACATAAATTTCAGTACCATCAATATCTCCCCTAACTTCCCTCACTACTGGCACACCAACCAGGCAGTTAGGCTACAAGTTATCGCTCACAAATTATGTCACCCGTGGACGTTACGCAAGCCTAGATTACAAGCTAATACCTAGGCAATACCTAGGCATTGCGTCGAGCTAATACCCAGTTGGGTAAGGGTAAACAGGCTGTGACCGATAGGTGATGGGTTTCACTATCACTTTATACCATTCAACTAATATTGTAAAAGGTGAATGTGTACGTGTGTTTTTGACGTCTTGTTTACGCTCAAGCGGCTGGACGGATTGAGATGAAACTTGGTATAGAGATAGATTAAATCCTAGATTAATACATAAACTAATTTATATCCCGGTCAAAACCACAGGGCGCCGCAAATATTTGACACTATAAATAGGCATACGTCTAGGTCTTGGATGGGTGACCAAAACCTTTAAACTTTATAATTAGGTGTTGTTTGCCTTATATACCACAAATCACATAAATAGTCATATTCTCGGCCACAGATTGCTATTGAATCACCAAATGAATCGTTAGTAACATTGCTTTATGTCTAACTATGCTAGACTGTGAATGATCCAAATTCATAACAAAAGGTTCGGTTAATATCAAATACAGTGTAGGTACTATTATAAGATTTGTAGATTTAATAATATGCTCGTACGTTCATATGCTAAGTTTATAATATGACGCGCATAATAAGATCATCGTTAGCCATTGTAGTTATGGGTATTACGAAATTGTTGAATTATGAGATCATTATAGTATTAAACCAAAGCTATAATATAACCAAAGCTACAAAGACCCGTCTGGTACGAACACTCATATTCCCTATTCTCTTATACGCTGCAGAAACTTGGACACTGCGAGATGCTGAAAAGAAGAAGATAGACGCTCTAGAGATGTGGTGTTGGAGAAGAATGCTCCGAGTGTCATGGACAGTGTTTCGGACAAATGTCTCCATACTGCAGGAACTCGGTATAAAACAGAAACTTTCGGCACCTTTCGGCTTTAGTGCAAGCTCGCATTCTAAAACTTTTTGGACACATCTCAAGGCGAAACAACGACTCCTTGGATCGCCTTGTTGTTCAAGGCAGAGTAGAAGGCTTTAGACCGCGTGGACGATTTCCGATGCGATGGACCGATCAAGTGAAGGCAATGGTGGGCGGCCCTGTGCATGAGTGCACCAGACTGACCAGCAGCAGGGAGAGATGGCGGGACATCGTGAGGCGAGCTACATCTGCCACCCAGAACAATACTACATGTTGACCACGACCACTCTGCCAAGAGTGTTTCGACTGAGAAGAAGGAGATAGTATTAAACTATGGCTAAAATGTCATTATACTAAAGTTCGCGTAAGGCATTTTACATAAGTTTAAAAGTGTCGAATTAAGTATAACTAAAGAACATAATACGTATATTGGTTAAACCTAAATACATTTAAAATTGAAAGTATCAGTCAATCATAGATCATATCCTTTATTGATCATGGTTGACAATCTTCAAAACATTCGCAAGTCTTGAAAGAGAATGAAGTTACAGACAACTGTGATAAATAGAAATACATAAACCGCTAAGATTTATGAACCTAGAATTGGGCAATTTTGCAGATACGTATAAGTTCATTCTTTATTTTATTTATTTAAGAAAATATTATTGATATAGAAAATATACACGAAACGTCGTAAAATGTAAGCAAAGCCGTATACGAATAACTAATAAAATATATAAATAAATATTCCGAACATTGCACACAGCGCCATCTAGCCCCACACTAAGCAAACGCTTGTGTCGTGTGTACTAGATAACTAGTACACAATAAACGTAGATTAAATTGACCTTGAGATATCATTCGCGTTACAAACACTGATAAGATAGGGTGATCTTTTGAGGGCGATCGTTAATTAATTGCAGCCTTATCGAGTCACTTATATTGTTTACAAACATGCCTGCGTACTTATACTTAGTGTTGGTATAGAGATGAATGCGTAAACAAAAGTTATAAGTATTAGGGTAGATGGCGCTGTGTGGTATATCCAGAAATATTTATTATTTATTGTAGCTCAAATACAACACAAGTTCCAAAACATCATTAGTTATAGGCAAATAAAATATAATTATGTAATTACCGAATCGTAATATATTTAGGCTTCTTTTTAACTAAGTCGTGTATACACTTGACCACAGCTTGAGTGCACATATACATACATACTATGTGTACAGTATATATATTTAATCTCTTGAATGGGTAGCTCTTAGCAAAAATAAATAAGAGTATCACATTCAGTTCATCCTGAATTTACATATATGAGTATTTAGATTAGTACTTATTCTTTCAAACAATAAGTACGGCAGTCGTGAAGCCATGTCAGAGGCCCTCAGTGCGGCTTGATAAACTCTCGACACCAGAAATGGCCACTCTCATTCGGTATGAAGAAGAAGAAACCACAAGTACATAAATGAAGTATAAGAATTTTACTTTTCTCCTGTACAATGCTAATAGAAGGCATAATTATTTAAATTCTCAGATAACAACAACGTTTTTCAGCAACAACTGAAATGTGAATCAGATCGCGACCTTGCGTTTGCATTCCGCAACATTTCCGTGCAATTTCCGCGAAACAAACTGTTGATTGATATCAAATTAGCGCGCGCGGAAAGAGCAATCTTTTAGTGTGATTCTGACCGTAATCAATGACGATACAGTTTGATACTAATCAAACTATTCATGGTCAAGGGTGTGAGAAATCGAGAGTAGTGATAATCGATTATGACGTTAGAGTATTTTTACGTTATAAGAGATGAGTACAGATAAGCAAGCGGGTCTTCTGATAGTAATGTACGTGTTGCTTCAGACGACCTGTTTGGTCAAATGTCTGTCTATATCAAAGGTCAGTGAATAGTGACTCCATCTATGGGCATTTCCAGAACTCTTTGGTTGATTGAGTCTATTGTTTTGATCAAATTAAAATACAAAACGTGCAATTCGCGAAAAAACAAAAAAGTAACGAGGAAAAATTAACCACATCCTCGTACGATTGTAAAACTACTTGTTTTTACTGGCAACGTCAACTACTCGTACTATGCACCTAAATTGGATGTAATAATTAATAGGAAATATCGAATGGAAGTATAATTCACTATTTTTTAATTACTTTTTTTTTAATCTATCAGCACAAGTAAAAGATATCGCAACTTTCTGTCATTAATCTTATCATAGACTTACTTTACAACTACTAATCTAATGTTATCATCATTATCACACAATCTAATCTTATAAGCAGTGTGGTATTACTATCGGTGACTAATGAGTGCTAAGCAGTAATCAGGCAGGACAGGGCGTTCCTCCGCTGACTCACCGACAGAGTTCGATCGAAACAAGTTCATCCGCTGCAATCTTATTCCGGTATGACTCTACAGACAAACGGCGAGAAAAATCAATACTAAGTAAGTATATGGTTTAACTAGTGGACGCCCGCGGCTTCGCTCAAAGGAGCGAGAATTCAGAAGTAGGTAAAACTTGCATCCCCTAATTCACCCCTTTAAAAGTGGCATTTCCAAAAATCCTTTCTTAGCGGGCTTCTATAACGTAGGTAACGTTATAACATCTACCTTCATTCCAAATTTCAGCCCAATCCGTCCGTGGTTTGGGTTATGCGTTGATTGATCTCTATATCAGTCAGTTAGACAGTCACCTTTCAGTTTTATTGTGTTTATGCTTCAGGTAAACTGGTGGTCAAATGCATGAGTTTACAGTGTAACTCACCGACTGACTTCGATCGAAATAAGTTCAACCGCTGCAATCTTAGTTTCAGAATCTACAAACCAGATGGAATTTCCATATTTATTGTAAGTAAGTTATACTTATTATATAAGTAATTTGGTGTAAGTTCTATAAGACAACTATAACACAGCGTCATCTTCTTATCAAGCTTATGGGTAGTAAGTATACAAAACTAAAACAATTCATTACTTACTTATTATACGCTTTTTTGTAAATATTTGTTTAATAATACAAAACAACAATTAGACTCAAGAATGACTTCTCTCTTCTAAACTAGAATTTATCATTTTGATTACAAAATCGAAATAATGCGAAGGATATCGGTTATAGCACTGATCCGGTTGGGAATTTCTCTGAGTTGACTCATCGGAACTGAATTTGATTTGTACACGAGACTCATCATCCGCTGCAAATATTGCTAAATCTGTGTTCCGGGATGACTCGACACATGACGAGAAATTTTCATATATTGGCGTGCGAAAGAACAAACAAATTGGACAAAAATTACATCAATGAAATTGGATGAATTAGCCGGTAAGCGGATTATTCTGAACACTTAATACGATAACAAAAACCGGTGATAAGATGTGTTTTATTGCCATCTCATCTACCAATAAAAAAATCAACTCATTCTGAGAACCAGAAAAAGAACTAAGGCAGAGTCTGGCTCATCAGTCAAAGTTTGTTAATTTTACGTTTTTAGAAGATTGTCAGTTAAGGAAGCTATGTTTATTGTTTGTTAAATATTTATGATAAAAGTTTTGTATGACCATCGTGTTAAGAAAAAGCAATTTATATTTTGTTGTAACTGTTAGGATATATGTACATACTATGTACTATATATATATATTAAGTACAATGTTACTAAAAAAATAAGCAATTTTGAAATTGAATATACTTAGTTGTCTAATTAACAATTAGCCCCAACACTGGTAACTGATGCTAGGTCAGATTCAAACCCAGAGCGTTGGAAACCCCTTCCATGCTACCACTAAGCCACACCTATGACATTAAGGTATAAAAGATTCATATTTATAACTCCTGTAACACGACACCCAGCTTGCGGCGAGCCTGCAGTGACATTGGCATTCAAGTGAGACGATCATGATGCTTAATACTTAGAAGGCAAGGCCACGACTGCATTGTAATTATAGGTACTAGGTGTGAACCTGTTGACTGTCTTTGTTATATTTGTTTGGTTTGGACTTTTTTTCATAATTTTATTTATTGGGGCTTTGGCCAACACTGGCATGTCATCCCCATCATAACTTAACCATACTTAAATCAGGTTTAGACTTTATAAGTAAGTTCGTAAAAGGGTGGTAAATTTTGGTATCGAGTTTTCTAACCTAAGGGCCTCTGACGTGGCTTAACGATTGATTTATTTATACCAAACAGTAAAGAGATATTTTTTTCGTTTGGATTGATGACTGATAGGGTACACAAACATAGACTTTATCCGTGGACATGGGTCAACTGTGGAAGTTTCTGGGCGTCCCTCACGATGTATCAGCTTAAGAGAAGCCTCTTGTTGAATGCATTCTGCGTGAGAGTCACGACTCTTAGTAATGTGGAGAATAACTTAAGGGGAGGAGAGTTAGCGTAGCTGACTAACAACCAAGACTTTGACAATAAGGCCAAATAACAAGTTAGTCTAAAGCCGCTAAAATCAAAATTGACAGTATAGTTATAATCTTTATAGGCATTACTACACACGTGAAGTGGGTGTGTGATTTAACGTGTCATCCGTGGATCGGACGACACGTGAAATTGTAGGTCCCGGCTGATTGTTTAGTACGGCAGTCCTTAAGCCATGTCAAAGGCCCTTAGGGCGGCTTGATAAACTCTCGACACCAGAGCTTGACACTCTCATTCGATAAGAAGAAGACTACACACGTATGTGCATTCAATGTAAGGCACATAAGATCATATCTTTACGAGAATCACTACATCAATTCATACCTCTACCTACAAGTATATTCTTTGCCAACATTTTACTCCAGATCACACAAATATTTGCAAACAACCCAATCGCAATGCAATTCATAGTATTGCCGTATAAAACGTGCCTCGGCGCCGTCAAGCAGGTTAACGGTAGGTATAAGAACTGGGAAGCAAAGGTAAGCACGTACAAATGTATTTCGTCAGTGCAATTATGATATTTTTACTTTCTCAATGTTTGTTGTGTTGTGTCATCGGAATTTTATTTGGTCGAGTGGAACGCAGCTTTGGAAATTGGACGTTTGTATTTGTAACGGACTTATAAGATGTTTTGTGATAATTTTACCTACCTATTTATTTTAATCTCGTCTTCGTAGTAAGAGTGACTCAATGCATCCGGGAAAGCACACTTCCTCTTAGACGATACATTGTTGCTTAACATTATGCAAATTGTAGCCCGGTCTAGTAAATCCTACTAATTAAATTTGTTTAAAAAACGAACATTAGAATGTCCATCGCTAGGACAAAAGCAGTACAGGCAGATAATCTGTTCCCTTGTGTAATTAATAAAAAGTAGAAGGCAATCGATCCCGAGTCCGCAGCCCAACACGTTGGTCGGACCAAATTCGCACCATTTTAGACTACAGTCTATAATGCATTGCATGTTGCCGAGGACAGAAGGAAGTGGAAAGATGTCATCAAGGAGAAGGTGCTGGGAGGTGGTGGTCACGATCCTCAGACATGAGGGATACGATTCAAGGAGGAGGTGTAATTAATAGTAATAAGATATGAAAACCTTCGTGTCCCGGACACACTGATTTGGCACTTTTCAGGTAGTTTAAAAGAAAGTAAATAAATATCATATAATATCCATTTATGTGCATATTCGGGGTGAGATACTTACGATACATCATCACAATATCATTATCGAGCAACGCCTTTGGAAAGCGATTCTTGTAGAAAGTAACCCTCATTAAAGATGCTGATACGGATATTCGATATCTTGCGTAATAATGTATGTCATCATATAAATGTAGGGAAAAGCGATGGCCGGTGCGGCCGGTGTTTGGATGGGTGGCCGAGATTAATTTCAATAGGTAATCTATGTACAAGTATTTATTGATTTTCTAAAATACAATTATTCATGTGCCCCGAGTTATTGGGGCGTAGCAAGTTAAATGTCATAGAAATTATGGCTATTTAGAAACCTTTTTGTGTCCATTTATTTTTTGGCTAAGTAAATAAAGATGTATATAGGTTCTGAATATGAACCTATTTTCGCGTAAAATAGAGAGGAAATCTAATGGGATGTGTCATATGTGGAAGGACCTGGACGCCTACAACAACATGATAAATTCATATAATATGTACACTAGGTAGGATCTTCACGCCGGCATTAATCCCTGGTGATACTCAAGCCCCCTACCCCTTAAAACGCAGATTTTCTTAAACCATACAAACCTACAAGTATATAAAAAAACTCACACACGCACACATACATTATATATATACCTACATCCATTCGGTCAGACACTCTCACACACACTCAGACCTATATACATGAATATACATATTATAATATCTATTTACAATTGCCCTTCTCCACTTAACACTTGCAACATATTAAGTAATGCACCCCACGAAGAGAACTAGCTCTTGCAAACTCAGGGTATCCTACTGCGAGAACTAGGGAACCTGTAAATTAATACGATCGTGGCATTTCAAGCCTAAACCCTCTATAAAAAAAAAATGTATCTACCTAAGTGAATAAGTTTTAAGGGGAATCACAACCCTCAGTAATAAATAATACGACTCAATGACGAAGATTGACCAGTAACAAGCATGTAGGTGATTATATGATGATCACTTTGATTAAATTACAATATCATACAAGTTTTATTACACCAAGAATAGCACTGCAAAAGGCAGAGTAGTAGATCTTTTTCTTATCGAATGAGAGTGGCCAACTCTGGCGTTGAGAGTTTATCAAGCCGCTCTAAGGGCCTCTGACAAGGCTGTAGATAATGATTGATTACAATTTCATACAAGTACATATGTATAATTATCTGTGAAAATATTATTATCTGTGCCAAGCCTACTCGGGCAGACCAAAGACCTTCGCGCCGTGAAAGTAGATCAACAGATCAACGGAACACCTTGAGTCGAAATTGTGCCAAATAACGCTAGTTACATAAGAACTGAACAATTTGTTTCACGATCAACCTTTACATGTAATGATTGTTGTTGTTGTTCATTGTTTTGACCGACTTTGTAAAGGGGATGGGTCTCAAATTCTCGATTCATCATCATCATCATCCGCTGTTATCGCCCACTGCTGAGCATAAGCCTCTCTTCTAGTACGAAACTCGTCACGGTTTCTATTCGGTGCTGTTTGTTTTTCTCTCCTGTATTTGTTTACTATATGTAACTGCGTGATTTATAAATTGATATGACAAAATCTTAAACCTACCTAGTTGGCAGAGTCCCATTTTAGCAGGTTGAATAAAGATGCATCAAAAAACATCAATTGAATGTACCTACTTGAGTACTTGAAGTAGATTTGATTGATTGATTGATACTTTATTGGACACAAAAAACATAATACACAAACAGAAAAGAAAATTAATTAAAACTAATGCCACAAATGGCGGCCTTATCGCTAAAAGCGATCTCTTCCAGGCAACCGTAGGATGGAGAGGAAAATATAAAAAAAAACAGACTAGACGGGGTGTACAATAACGAGCACATGCAATTTGACTATAAAATCTTAAACAATAAACATAAACATTTAAAATAATAAACTACTCAAGCCCATACTTACATTATATATATTATACTACTTACGTACTACAGAAATAACTACTATAAACTTACATATTAATAAGTACAATATACTATAAACTTACATACAAATAAATACAATATATATATATATAAATTCATAGACATACATAAACTAATAAGCAGCAGGTTTAACTTGTTTTTAAGATTTGCATAGTTCTGAATTGCAATACTTAGTCCGGAATCACTGAGATGACTTTGTTTCATTCTCAATACAATGTTTATGTAGGTAAATATGTTATTCTTCAGTGAATTATTTCATTCAATATTATCCACGCACTTACCAACAGTATAGTTAAGTACTTACGTACATAATGAAAACAAAATACATGACTAATGAGATAATTTTAACGTGTATTATTTTAAAACTTTGTC
This sequence comes from Macaria notata, assembly GCA_927399415.1. Taxonomy (NCBI): domain Eukaryota; kingdom Metazoa; phylum Arthropoda; class Insecta; order Lepidoptera; family Geometridae; genus Macaria; species Macaria notata. The sequence goes on from OV656751.1 coordinate 854,357, forward strand.
GTTCGATGTTTACTGTTTGCTAAAGGGAATATTATATTTAGATGTGTTAATATTATTTAAAATCCTAAGTAACAAGATACATAAATATTGTTGTTATTTCACACAGCATTTACATGTTCTGTCACAAATATTTTGACTAGGTAAAACGCCTAAATAACTTTTGGTACAAGTATAATATTGTAGCGTTGTCCATGCAACCAAATAGCGTTCGTCTTGGATTTAAACCAAAGTGGCATTCCATTATGGGCGCTTCCGTGGATCGGATGACATATCAAATTGTAGGTCCCGGCTGTTTGTCAAGTGCGGCAGTCGTAAAGCCATGTGAGAGGCCCTTAAGCTTTGGTTTCCTAGGACAGCGGTGCCTTCATATAGCGGCTGTAATATTACGGACGCAAAAATAATTAAAGTAAATTACGGTGCAAGTTACCGCTCTCTAGGAAACCGCGTTATTTCGTTTACATAGACAACGTTCATTCACCGCTGTATTACGGCCGCTATATGTCGGAACCGCTTTCCTAGGAAATCCAAGCTTTAGGGCGGCTTGATGAACTCTCGACACCAGAGTTGGCCACTCTCATTCTATAAGAAGATCAAACACTTTTATCGAATTTAGATATAACATTTGTATTTTCTCTTCCACAATAATGGCAAAGAAGCAAACGGGCCGCCTGATAGTAAGCAGTCACAATCAGAGGCGTCGCAAAAATTTGCCATTTTGAAGAGGTACTATAACACTTCTCAGAATACATAACTTTTCGTCTTTTACATATTATAGCATATTTCCTTTAATTCACCTCAAACCCAGTAGGTACTTAAACAATGTGGTGAAAACAGTAATTAAAGCTCCCTGTATTAAGCTCGAGGCTAGGAGCTTTTTTAATTTCGTGCAAAGCTCGCCTGCACCAGACAATTGCAGTGCTGAGTGTCTGCCAGTTTTATAAACCATAGCGTTGAGCTTCCCTAGCAACTAATTTGGCTTGTGTTGTTTTTGCAAGTAGGTACCTATTTAGCTAATTAAATTTAATTAGCGGCGCCCAACAGTGTTTCCAAGGGAAATCCAAACTTCACTTATCCAGGTTAAAAATTGTTACTCCAAAATTCGTATAAAAAAGCACATAATATGTATTTAAATTACTACTTAACCAATTCAAGTACTTAGATGGAACTCAGTTTTTTCCTAAATTGGTAGTAATGTGATAAAAAGTCTTATCACTTACAGTTTCCGAAAAAAAGTTGTGAACATCATAGACACATAGTGAACAACATAGTTATAGTTAGTCAAACTTTATCAATAACCGATGTTGAAGAAGTCAAAACTCTATTTTCCTACCGTTTTAATATAATTCCAATACACTATCGCATTAACTGCAAGTGCATGCAAGTTAATGGCAGGAAACGAGCCCTTTGTCCTACAACAATGCACGACAGAATGACAAAAACATTATTTGTTATATAATATACCATATACACATGCATACAGACACAATGCACCCGCGGCCTGTCTTCGCTCTTCCCACGTATTGTAATGACTAGTGATTTGATATCACACCGTGTCAGAGACCCGAAGGGCGGTTAGATAAACACGATAGAGTTGATCACTGTCATAGGATCTGTCTCTGAGTCGTATTTTCTCATGACTGAGGGTCGTGACTCCCCCGCAGAATTAATTCGTTAGGAGAGTTCTCTTGGGCAGATACATGCATACATCGTGGTGGGCGCCCAGGTCTTCCACGGAAGACGCATGTCCACGGATATTGTGGTCCTCAAACATCATAGGATAAGAAGAGGATAAAATAAACAAGTGTTGCAATAACACTTTTCTTCTTCTTGGTTAGCTTTGGTAAAGAAAATTTAAAATATTTCAAACGCTCTAGTGGCATCACAGCTAAATGCCGTACTATACAAACAAACAAACGAACGAACCAACCAACTAATCAACATATAAGGGTTGATGTACATCAAACGAACATAGAACTAGAATAAGAGCATTCTTTCGTAATCTACAGAAAAATATATACATATGTATACATTCGCTAGAACACAAGAACACTTTGAAGAGACCTCATTCAGGCAGACACAATCTACTACTACAGAGCTCTTTGTTCTTAAAAAAGACCCAAAGACAATGATAACTATATAATCACTCTATATCTAAAATCTCCATTAGATGTCCTTGAGACTACAATCACAATGCAATAGTTCCGTCCCAACCCCACGATCACTCGAAGGGCTGTGAGATTGGATTACTGCCCCCAAGATATCGCTACCCTTACTGGAGGGTGCAGGTAGGTGCGTTGCAAATGTATTGCTTTTCTATCTTAGATTGTGGAGGTTTGAACGATCAATACTCCAATGTCTTTTATTTAATTGTTTCGTATTATGGGTTGTTCGAAAGAAACTATTTTGTAATAGACATGTAGACCGCCTTATTTATATTATCTGTGCATTAATCATAACTGCTCATATTAACCTACACAAAATCTTAAATGAAACTCTGAAGAAATATAATAGTGTTTTTTCGCTGCGACTGCTCCTTAACCGGCTTCAAACAACAAACTTGGTGGTTTTTCACAAAATCTTTGAAAGGTGGCTTTAGTTAACGAATTTTGGAAATTCAGAAATAGCTTTTTCATTCACATACTTCGCCAACCCGATGGCAATACTATTTAATTACTTGCATATTTTAAGTTAGTATGAGACATTAAATTTTCATGCGCTTATTTTCGAAACTTGAAGAACAAAGTTGGATGTATTAAGAAAATCTTGTGTAAGTTTTGCGTAGCGTGGCCATTGCACATTAGGTACCCTTAAATGCCTACATGAGGTAAGCAATGACGTCACCTATCCTCGCAAGGATATCGATACAGTATTGTTGTTTGTTAGTGTATTTATAGAACAAGCCTTTTTTTAAAACACATTTACATTATTGTACATAGTACATATAAGTAGCTGGAACTTCGCCACTTAATTCGTTTTCATAATTTGCTACCTTCATTTAGTGAATAAATTATTATATTGCTCGTCTGTGTTTCATGCATATACCTACTCGTAGTTGGTATAGAGCCCGTATTCTCAAAGAGTTCCCCGTGTTAAGGCGCCATTACCATTTACTAATACCATCTACTCACAGTTGTAAAATGTAGTTTTCATTATTTTTCCAGGAGTTACTTATATCGTAAAACGGTATCTACTTATGTATATGACGTCACCTATCCTCGCAAGGATATCGATACAGTATTGTTGTTTGTTTTATTTATAGAACGTGCCGTATTTTGAGCACAAGTACTGAGAACAGCGCCGGGACGCATAATGCGCTGCTTGTCTCACTTCAAGGAAGAATTTACAATGGCTTGGGGTCGTACCACCATCTACTTTAAGTATACTCATGTATTTTATAGAACAATGCACAATGAAAAGTTAAATTTTGTAAGTAGATGGAGTAAGTTAATATTTTTAAGATGTAATGGTTGCCTAGAAGAGATTGCTTTTAGCAATAAGGCCGCTGCTTGTAGCACTAGTATAAGTATTTCTTTCTTCTTTCTTTGTAATTATTATCGTGTGTTGCAATCGAGAGGAGAAAGTGACCGATTACGATTTCGAGGGTGTCGTTTGAAGCCCGAGCCGTAGGCGAGGGCTTTTTTAAAACACCTGAGATAGGGAATCGCACTTTCTCTCGAGTGATACATAGTGCTTTATACTACACCTACGATGAAAATAAAAAACTAAATCTTTACTAATTGAAATTTATATCGAACAAATATGCGGGGAGAAAACGCATCTGAGCGGGAGAGAAAAGTGTATGAAAATCCATTTCTTACGTGGTTTTTTTGTTTTCTCCCCGCATATTTGTTCGATATGCAATGACGTACTTTCTATCGTAAATTTGATAAAGTATCAAGGTACTTTCCGAGCAGGTGTAGTATAAAAGAATTTTCTATTCTATTTCTATGTTAATTTTACCTATTAGGTACTTGGTATATTAAGTTAAGTTCGTTACACATTTGGTGGTTCATGAATGTAACATTGCAAAGTTTCAATTCTCTTATATTTGCATGCAAGATAGTTCGATACCTATTTCAATTAACTGTAATAAACCACGATTACATAGGTACTGCAATACAGGATTCTACTTTGATTTTGGCCCTCCAAAATCGCTGCCTGCTAGTTATGGGTGACCTAGTACTTGTGCAGAGTAAAACATCTCTTAATCATTCTACCACCATCATAACTATCTATTCATATATCACATATCAAGTAGGTACACAGTTCGACAAAGTGCTGAACTGAACTTCAATTCAACAAGGTCCAAGAACATAGCGGAATGATCATGATGCAGTACAGAGCCGAGGCACACGTACGCATTTGTATAATAAAGTTAATTATAAATACAACTGACAATTTCGACAAACATTTTATTTTTATTCATTATCATCATCATCCACAGCCCTGCTGGGTATAGGCCTCCTTTTGTACATACAAATCTGCGTCGATCTTGTGCAGACCCCATCCAGGTTGGACCCTCGACTTTGACGATGTCATCGACCCATCTCATTGAGAAATTAGGGCGTAGAACTTAAGTACTACAAAAAAGTTAACTAAACGGTTTTCACTCACATGTAATTCGCGTATGTTATTGATAAAATGTCTCACGAAAGTTTTAATATTAAGTACTAAATCAATGGATTTTGATATATTTATTATTTAGTACCAAGTAGGTCCATAACGGTTGCGCGCCGTTCACCGCGCTGAACAGACGTGTGCGCACAATTACACCTGTGTAGTTTTCTCTCTAAGCCGTCCGACCGTTCGGTCGTGTTAGAACATGTTGGAACCTGAGTCGTCGCGCCCGGGCTCGTCGGCCTCAGCGAAGCGATTAAGGAACGATGAAAGAGTGAGTGACGATGATGGTTTCACGCTCGTTACCGGCAAAAGGAAACTTCCAAGGAGGAAATCAAACGAACAAATTAATTTAACTGACAATATGAGTGTAGAAGAAACAATTGAAGTGTGCATTACGGCGACCGAGGTGCTGCCAAAACAAATTGCCTTTGCAAAATTTTTAAGAGAGGAGAAGATTGGTAATGTAGTGAAGATAAAATATAAAAGTAGCTTCAAAGTAGTTATATCTTTTGAGAAGCAAGAGGACGCAGAGAAACTAATAAAATGTGATACAATTACAGAAAAAGGCTACCGCTGCCAACGAACGGACGAGATTAATGTTGTTTACGGAATAGTGCGTCAAGTCGACATGGAGTTACAGGAGGCGGAACTTTGCAAGATATTTCAATGTGAGAGTAATATTGTGGGTGCGAGACGTCTCAAGAGGCAGACTAGTGAGGGGACCTGGGTAGACAGCGAGACAGTTCGCCTCTGCTTCAGGACATCCACCGTGCCTCCGTATGTAGTAGCATACGGCTGCAGGTTCACGGTGGAACCATACACCTTCCCTGTCTCGCAGTGCGCCGGATGTTGGATGTATGGACACATCAAGAAATACTGCCCTACTAAGAAGATAGTTTGTCCAAAATGTGGAGGAAAACATGAGAACTGTGAAGTAACTAGTTACAGATGTGTTAATTGCAAGGGTCATCATATGGCGGTCGAGAAGAGCAAGTGCCCCATTTTCCAAAAAGAAAAAACAATTAGGAAACTTATGTGCCAGAAACAATGTACATACAGAGTTGCTTTATCATTATACATTCAGCAACAAAAAGAGGAAGATCAAGAAAGTCGCGAAACTGTTATACCAATGCCGCGTCCACGCCAGCTTGATAGTATCCAGTCTGAGAGACGTACCTACAGCGATGCGGTAAATAATACAAAAAGGCAGCATGATGATAGTGACGCCTCTATACGGAGCGAACCTCAATATATTAGTGACAATTCCGTCACACTGGAAAACCGTCTGAAGAATAAGAAGAAAAAGAGATCGACTACCCGCAAAGGAGAATCTAGCCAGACATATAAGGAAGTGACAAGTGAAAATGTGCCTAAAGGAGAGAAGAAATTTAATTTTAGTGGTTTTTGTGGTAGAGTAAAGAACATAGTATTGTCAAGTAAGTCGCTCGACGAGAAATTAACTGATATTTTAAATTTAATTATAGAAGAATGCTACTCATTGGTAGCCAATTTGCTCCGCAGCGGAGACTGTGTTTCAAAACTGTTGTCCATGCTTGGCAATGGATAGTGCCCACGGCATGCAACGTTTTATTAACATAGTCCAATGGAACGCGCAGAGCATTAAGCCAAAGTTAGCTGATTTTGAAAATGTATTGTATCAATATAAGGTACATATAGCCGTCTTAAGTGAAACCTGGTTGACTGATGAGGTTTATTTGAATGTAAGTAATTATAATTTGTTTAGAAAAGATAGATCTGAACCATGGGGCGGTGTCGCTATACTTGTACACAGGTCCATACAGTGTGAATTGTGCGATATAGATTTCATCAATCCAGATATAGAAATAGTGGCCGTAAAATTATTAAATTATAAGCTGATTCGGAATGTTATTTCTGTTTACTGTGCCAGGTCAGCTGGTACTAGCCAATCAGATTGGGATGCATTATTTTCTCTGTTCCCTCGAAAAACATTTATCGGTGGAGATTTTAACGCTCACCATACAAACTGGTCTTATAAAACTAACCAAGTGGGTTGTTTAGTATTACATGCGGCTATAAATCAAGGTTTTATCTCTCTAAATACAGGTTGCGTCACTCGAATGAAACTTGTAAATAATTTTTTACAAAAAACATCACCTGATATATCTTTTGCGTCCTCAGATATTGCGGTTGATTTATCTTGGAATGTACTTAATGAAAGTTTAGGCAGTGATCACATGATTATTAAAACATCAGTGATTTATAATGATATTTCACACTATACTCAAAAACGTAACTTTAAAAAAGCCAACTGGACTGGCTATAGACAGTCAGTAGAAAATACAATAAAAACCTTACAAATATCCCCTTATAGCAGTGCAGACGATATACAATTCCATTATGACAACTTGATTGGAATCATCAATGACGCAGCGGACGTTAATATTCCATTGGTTAGAATAAGCAATGATCCTAGTAGTACATTTGTACCGAAGCCTTACTGGAACCCTGCTTTATCTCAACTAGTGGCTCAACGTAGACTGGCTTTAACTAGTTTTAGGAAAAATCCTACCCCTTCTAACTTAAATATTCTAGAAGAGAAAACAATTTTAGCTAGAACAGAAATATCAAAGGCTAGAACTTCTTCGTATCGTAGTTTTTGTGATTCTATAGATGAGAATACGACTCTGTCTGATATGTGGAGGAAAATGCGTTGGATAAAAGGCTATCGAAAACAAAACTTTATGGCACCAGAAGCTAAGAAACAAAAATTGTTATGTGACTTAGCTCCGGTAGAAGTTACTATAGCTAAACCTGTTTTTACATCCCACAATGATCAATTAGAAATAGATTTCAGTGTTCAAGAACTAGAAACATGTTTCCGGAAAAAAGATACCGCCCCAGGGGATGACGGTATTACATATTCTCTGATATATAATTTACCAAACTCAGCTAAATTATACCTTCTCAATATATATAACAAAATTTACAATTACGGTAAGATTCCATACCAATGGCGTGATATTAAAATAGTACCTATACCTAAAGCAAGTGCCAATTCAAATGAAAATGTTAAATTGCGACCCATTTCATTAATTTCTTGTTTATGTAAGATATTGCACAATATGATTTTAAAAAGATTAGAGTGGTTTGTTGAACATAATAACATACTATCTAAAAGTACTACAGGTTTTCGAAAATCACAATCTTGTTTAGATTCTGTTACTCGTCTAGTGACAACAGTGCAATTAGGCCTTACCCATAACATACCTACACTAGCCTGCTTTCTTGATATAGAAAACGCATATAACAATGTCCAAATTGATGCATTAGTAAAAAAACTAGATAATTTAAAAACTGGTACAAAAGTTTGTAACTATTTCTGGAATTTTTTAAGTGAAAGACACTTAGTGATGAATAGCAATGACTCAAAGGCTGAAAAATCAGTTAGATGGACTTCAAAAGGGCTGTCTCAAGGAGATCCAATCTCGCCTCTTTTATTTAATATTTTAACACACGAGATTTGTAATAGTGTCAGCACAGAGATAGGTCAATATGCTGATGATTTTGTAATATATATATCTGGCAAAAATATTGAGGAATGTAGGTTTGAACTTCAGTATTCATTAGATACTATTGTACAAGGCCTTGATAAAATAGGTTTACAAATATCTCCAACAAAAACGAACTTTTGTCTGTTTAGTAGAGGGCGAAGAAGACACAATATACAGCTTTTTATTAATGATATGCCTTTGGTATGTGAGGAGAATATTAAATACTTAGGCATTTGGCTAGATCGCTCACTTCTTTGGAATAGGCACATCAAGGAGGTGCGCGAAAAATCTGAAAAATGCTTGAATGTCTTAAAAATTTTATCTGGAAGTAACTGGGGTGTTCACCCTAAACACTTAAGACGGTTATATATCAACCTCATAAGAAGTAGAATTGATTTTGGTTCATTTTTATATGGTAATAGTGCACATTGTCATACATCTAAGTTAGATACTGTTCAAAACCAAGCCCTTAGAATAATTGGTGGATTTATTAAATCTTCTCCAACTCATGTAATGGAGAGTGAGCTCGCTATTCCTCCTCTGTTTGTACGAAGAAGCTATCTGGCCTATAAATATGCATTAAAATGTAAAAGTCGAAACAATAATCCAACTGTGAATCTTTTAGAGACTCTCTCTGCTCTATGTACCCATCGTTATTGGTTGAATAAAAAGAAACCATTACTTATGATTACATACAGCCAAATCAAAGAAGAGCGATATGTATCATCTGACCAGTTAGAAATGTTCCTCCTAAAAGAGTGGATCAGTAATGTGAGTATAAAACAATATGTCGACATTCATTTAGAGTGCATACTAACGGCCAAGAAAGATTATAACTGTGATGTTTTAAGAAACAATGTGTTGGAAGAGCTAAATAATAAATATAAAAGCTGGCATAGAATTTTTACAGATGGTTCAATGAGCAAGGGTTCGCCATCATCAGGGTTTGCATTATTTGATGCAACCCGCAAACAAGTGGAGTGCTATAGGAACACATCGCCGGTATGTATAATGACCTTAGAGTTGTTCGCCTTATCGGCGGCGTTGTCCTACGTAGAGTCCCATGCTATACAAAATGTTGTTATACTATCTGATAGTAAGAGTGCACTACAACATATTTCAAAATGTACAACAGGTAGTCGAGGTTCTCATATAGCATACAGTATTCTACGCCAACTTGAAACACTTCGTTTGAGTGGAATCAATGTAAAGCTACAATGGCTGCCATCCCATATTGGAGTAGCGGGCAACGAAACGGCTGATCGTTTCGCGAAGTTAGGTGCAACTGCAGGAACTGAAGTTTATTTACTGCCTTCACATTTTGAATACTTATCCAAATACAAGGATCTATGTTTCCAAAATTGGCAAGAATATTTTGATGAGCGTTCTAAAACTAAAGGTATTTGGTATAAAATAATGCAGAGTCAGCCGCATCGCTCGCCCTGGTTTGTAGATAAACTGAGCAGAAAAAGAGTTGTAATCGCGTTCAGATTGCGTTCCGGACACATACCATTGAATGCCTTTGCTTTTATGATGGGTAAAGTTCCGTCACCCAACTGCGATCAGTGTGGTAAGATAGAAGACGCGTACCATGTATTAATGGAGTGTGTGAGGAACCAATCTGAGCGACGAGAAGTGTTTACTACACTTAAAATACTCGATGTGGGATCAATATTTGTTATATTATCTGAACCCAACTCTGTGGAGGCTGGGATGGTCTTCGGCCTGGTAGAAGCTTATCTGCGGGCCGCAGATCGTCCGAGAACCTTGCCACGGATTTTAGTTGGATCGGATTAGCTAAGTAGTTAATCTTATTCTAGCATTACTCTAGTTTTATAAGTATTTTTTTTTTAAGTAAATGTAATTGTTATAAGGCTACGATGGGGCTGGCATAAATGTGTAGTTTAAAGCCCCTAAATTTCAATTGAATAAAAAAAAAAAAAAAAAAAGTAGGTCCATAACCGCTCTGACTGTGGAATGCTCGTATTATAGTGCAGTACCGAGGCACACGTACTCGTATGCCATTGTAGAGACACGCGCGTTTCCGCTTTCTCGTGGAAAAATGCAAGCGCAGTGTTGGAAAGTAAACTTACTTGTATACGTGTGTGGATATGATTATGTGAGATGTTCACGCCCCGCGGTTTCAGCTGCATGGTACGGAAATAATCGTAAAATTAAATCTAAACAAAATAGTTAGAAATTTGACAATCAACGTCACGCTAGCCTCGCGATAGTGATGTTAGCCACGTTAATCCGGGATTAAGTAAATGTAAGTACTATACAAAGATATAATTATCGGATTCTGAAGTGCTCTGAGATCCGTCGTCCGTCGACAACTGTAACATTACGTAAATAAGATAAATAATAACACTGACAAAAAAGAAGAAGGAAAAGATATTGTAACTAAATTTCATAGTTACAAATTGTAAGATATATTTGTGATGGTGAGAGGGAAAAAAGATTAATATAAAAAAATACTTTAGAGAGTGAAAAGATGTCTGAATACATAGTTACATATGCTATAGGCACAATATTTAAACAAAGTCGCAGTAAAAAGTCGTCCTATGTTGATCTAAAGACAGTCAATCGAACTGCCAAATTTCGTCAAGAAACAGCTCAGACATCTCACTGCAATAAGATAACAAACAAACAGACAGACAAAGTTGTGTATTGTGTATGATCCAATTTCGAGAACAGTCGTTATAGCTGTGCACTGGAACGGATCGCCGCTAGAAATGAATGTTTGAAGTAGTGCAGGTATTTTAATGTTATATTGTACAGGTAATTGAGTAATTGGTGTTGATTACGAATTGCGTTTATTAACTACTAGCTGGTGCGCGCGACTTCGTCCGCGTGAATAGTTACCATTACCATAAAAACGGTTCTAGTGAGTTAACCTTAAAAGATAGACATATACTGTTGCGGACATTTTGTGAGATCATTTCAAGACGAATAATTATTTTATAAGTACATATTTTTTGATATCTTGAACCGTTTTCGCAGCGCACGCAACGGAAGCCCTCAAAGGTGAATATTTTTCCCCGTGTTTTTCCATATTTTCCATTGTTTTTTCGCTCCTATTAGTTGCAGCGTGATGTTATATTATAGCCTAAAGCCTTCCTCAATAAATGGTCTATTCAACACAAAAAGAACTTTTCAAATCGCCCCAGTAGTTCCTGAGATTAGCGCGTTCAAACAAACAAACTCTTCAGCTTTATAATATTAGTATAGATATATAGATGGTAAAATTGATATTTCATATGAAGAATCTCATCACATTAAGTAATATTATAAAGGCGAAAGTTGGTGTCTGAGTGAGAGTGTATGTTTGATACATCTTCAAACTCATACGGCTGAACCGATTAGGATGAAATTTGGTATGGAAGTAGATTATACACTGGATTAACGCATATGCAACTTTTTATTACCTGGTTGAAGCGGGTAAGTAGTATTAACTAAAACTACCAACATTAAGCAATTCAATGAGTTAGGCTAATTGGTTTAATAGTAAACTGCATTTCAACACAGCTATTATATTTTTAATTGACTTATCAAATTAGTCGCAATTCATCAATAAATAAACAGGGTATTAATTAATATGACTGCGCCATTAATAGAATAATTAATTAAATTGATAAAGTTCCAAAAATCCTTTCTTAGCGGATGCCTACGTCATAACATCTACTTTTATTATTTTTTTGACCACAAACTGTTCCTTTGACCACAAACTGTTCCTAAAAAAAAAAAAATCTTGCCTTCTTATTAACTATTAATCTACTATGTAACTGAATGAATGATTTATTTATTTTTATTTTTATTGTTCGTAAATTAAATAGTGATAATTTCATGAATTAATATTTGTAATCTATATTATGTAAATTCAAAACACCTCATAATTACAAATGGACTAAAATGTAAATATAAACGTAAATTTAGAACTAATTGAAATTGCTAAATATTAATGTAAATACTAGATAACTATATAATATTATTAAGACTTTTAAAGGACATTTTTAAGACATAATCATGTTTAAAATATTTTGACAAATATCTTTTGACATTCAAAAATTAATTTTTTACTTGTTCCTACCTGTATTAATGTAATCAAGATCACTGGAAGGGACTAGCTAACATAGCACGGGTGTGCCCTCACCCAGTATGTTAGGTAGTAATTAAGAATTATTGTTACACTTATTCTGAATAAATTAATTTTGAATTTGAATTTTTTGAATTTATTCCAAATTTCAGTCCAATCCGTCCAGTGGTTTGGGCTATGCGTTGATAGATCACTATGTCAGTCAGTCAGTCGCCTTAGAGTATTATATACAAGGTTACTGGTTAAGTCGACCTATTCCCGTTCATGTCAAATCAGTCTGAAACAATGTAAACTACACGCCATTAACGGTAATAGGTCGACTTAACCAGTATCCCTGTATATAGATCACATAAACATAAGTTTGTACACAAGTGGCAGCAAGACGCCAAGAACAGTGCAGTTCTTGTAACCCAGCGGTAGACCGGCGCCAGCGCGTCGCATGCATCATACGCCGACCTCGCACCCGCCGCGAGCTACTGAATCGATGGCCAGAATTATACATTACAATGTTATCATCAATATAACACGCTTAAGATTCTATACATATAATAAAGCTGAAGAGGGTTGAAAGTCTGAACATTAAAGATATTTAAAAAAAAAGGTTTGGAGATACCTACTTAAAATTGATTTCAGAACACGTTCCAACAATTTATAGATTTTTTTGTCAGTTTATTTAAACGCGCATCACGTAAAAACGGCTGAACGGATCTACATGATTTTTGGTATGTAGGTAGTATGAGGTCCCGGATGTGTCATAGACTTTTTATCCCGAAATAACGCGAGTGAAACCGGGGGCGTCCACTAGTGTTATAATATTTTTTACGTGGGATAGGTTTGATGTTAAGCATGTTATCATCATCATCGTTAGCATGTTAATTCCTAAGCAAAGATCTCTCTCCTAGTACGCTACTAGCTTCACAATGTTATGAAAATGCAAATTTGGGAGTAAGAGTTGTATTTCAACACAATAACGCTCAAAAAATTGGCTGAAGTTAGTAGGTACTCAGATTAATACTTTCCTTGCTATAGTATGACAAATACAAATAAATAAATATTTCAGGACATATCACACAACACCCGTGCACTAGATCTGCACCGCCCCGCATCGATCTTTACTTCTACATATATGTAGTTATATGTACATATCTACACACTTTACAATGTTTAAAAGATCAACTTCAAAATCGGTCAGCCAATGGAAAGTTTTCAAGTAACAAGTATTACTTTGGAGAACAAACTTTCCTCTTTTTTGAAGCGATTAAAAACAATACTCCCGACCACTTGATAAACTAATAAAGCAACGTTCGATACATTCAATCATCATCGTATGGAAGGAAGCCCCAAAAATAGCCGCTCGAAGTGTTTTGGGCAAAATGCTGACGTCACGGGGCCATTTGGACAATGTTATGGATTATACAAACTTATTTTGTGAAGGTGGTGGAGCCACTGTTGCGATTTTGTAACAGACGGTGTATGATTATTACGTTGTCTGCTTTAACCAGTTTGCTAACAAGTGGCGATTAAAAAAAAATAAAAGTACCGTGTCATACCATGTCGCTTTGAATGTTTTTTTTTTACATGCAATGGGTTTGCACTTGATCGTAATTCACTTGATGGAAAGCAATCATTACGGTCTAGGATGGAACGTGCTTACCCAGTATAGCACCGATTCACTCTCGCTTTGAAGATCGCAAGGTTATATACCGCGGGGAACAAGGAGTCAGCCAGGGAGTTCCACAATTTAGCCGTTCGCACTATAAAAGTGGAATGATATGGAAACACGTGAATAGTTTATCTATCTTGATTTCAAAAACGGATGAACCGATTTTGTTAGAATTAGCACAGTTCTATAGTTTGAAAGATACATATAATTTAATTCAAACAGAATCCTATCGATATCTCTAATAGAAACTCACGAAATTTATCACTTGTGTTTGGAAGCTTAGCTTATCATCGTATTGTAGCAACTCGAATTGCATCCCATTCTTAATAATACTAAGAGCATTTGCTTAGTGTGTGGCGAGATAGCGCTGTGTCCAGGAATAATACAAGTAACATAACTCAGTAAGTAGTAGTTTTTTTTATACGAAATAGGCTTTCGTTTGACTATAGCCTGCCTGATGTTAAGCACCACTATATGTAGCACGCTTGCCTAGAAGAAACCTAAGTAGTATCATAAGTAAGTAGGTATAGGTGGAATTAATACACCTTTTCTTTTTATTTTTTTTTGAAGGTGAAGTTAAAATATCAACAATTTCACCCCAGCAATAAAACAATGCCCATGATCGACGGCAGATGGCCTGCATAATTTCACAGTAGAGCGGTCGGGACCGGTCAGAGGGGTCGGTGGCTCAGCGCGGTTGCTGTGGCAGGTGTATCCGCGCTTCCAAGGCTACAAGGATATTATAACTAGGTAGTCTAGGACAGCTAAGAAGATATCTAGCTTAGGACAGGGTTATTAGGCTAGACGTCACCGTTAGCGATTCGCTTCCAGTGTTACCTACTAAGAAGTCAAGGAACTTCTCAGTAGATACGCATAATAAACGTCCTGACACAAGCGTATGCTTGGTGTGGGGCTAGATTGCGATGTGTGCTGTGTCCCGGAATAATAATTTATTTATTTATTTAAACTCTGTGTTCCTCGAGAAAGGATGTAGCAATCTTCAATACGAGAGTGAATCGTTTCTTCCTAGATAAGAAGGAGACTTTATAATAGACCATAAGTTAGTATCAGGCGATTTATGGTCAAGAGCAAACCCATTTCGCCAGGTTTAGCTTTTATAAATTCGCTTGAATCCATAGATTCCTCCTTCCAGGCTACCGAGAGGTTAAATAGCTACTTTATTGTCACGTGTAAAATAACTAAAGTTAATTACATTTTACGGTAAAACAGGTACCTAGACCATAGAACATAAATATAAAAGTTTGGCACAGCTGCGAAAGCGGCCCGGCCACTTCGCGTGGCCATTAAATCATTGACCAGACTTTTACTTCAATTCAAACATTTTAATTGAACGATTCATTCATGGCTGTGGGAGTGTTGTGCGGCCAAAATATGATAAAAATAACGTGTTTCCATCACAATGACGGGCCTGTAACAGCAATACATTGTAAATGGTTCTATAGTTTATTGTTAAAACGTTTTGTTTACCTAAAAAACATTTTTTGAAACCTTGAACTGTAAACAAGTTCTCATTAGTTACTAAGAGTAAAGACCTCCATAGAAAGATTCATTTCTTAAGCTTTGATTTCCTAGGAAAGCGGTGCCTTCATATAGCGGCCGTAATACAGCGGTGAATGACGTCACTAAAACGTTGTCTATGTAAACGAAATGGCGCGGTTTCCTGAAGAGCGGTAACTTGCACCGTAATTTACTTTAATTATTATTGCGTCCGTAATATCGCGGCCGCTATACGATGGCACCGCTTTCATAGGAAACCAAAGCTTTAGGCGTTACTAAGCGGTGAGCCCCCGACTAAGTCTTTACATGGTAAGTCTCTCTATGATAAAACTACAATACCACAAAAATCATGTGGCAAGAGTCAGAAAACGAACCAATTAGTATGGTAAGTACTTACCTGTAATTAATTTGAGATAATTGGTCACTCCATCTTTCTTAGTTTCTGAATTTACCATACAACAAGACACAAAATCCTCATTAAGTAGTTTATAGAGGCCTAGTTACCACACAACAATTCGTACGAAAAACAACTCTCCTCTTCACATAAAGTGCGTTCACCCATCCCATACGAAACCATGTGTGCACAAAAATATTAACGAATCGCGTAGAGCACAGGTTGCTCTGGCATTGAGACGCGTAAACAAACCAATTCAAACAGGCGAGAGCATTTAAACTCCCGACTTCATAAATAGACGACTATTAACGTAGTTGGAAATGAAAGGGGAATATGAACTTTATGTCAATGGAACAAGGTTGATGGTTGTGGTTGTTTTTGGCAGTTGGCGCTAGAAATTGGGTGAGTATTTGATTGTGATGGGACACTATCAATAAAATGATAGGTGTCACCTTCTCTATTGCTTATAATAAGGAGTGCCGTGTCTCTCTGTATCAAATGATAGTTTGGAAAAAATAAACCAACTTGTTTGCCTTGTCACTTATGTACCCATATCTCTAAAACTATCCAACCAATTTAACTGGCAGCAGGTGGAGCGACGACATCACGCAAGTAGCGGGGGTCACATGGACGAGACAGGCGCAAGACAGGAAACGGTGGACACGCATGGAAGAGGCCTTCACCAAGTTTTGGGTGCCCTAAAGATATACTGAAGAAACGATTCATTTTATGTTAATAGTTTACTTTAATTCATAATTTCTTTTTTAGTTCTCATATCATTTGTAAATGGGCAATAAAGCCTATTTTATGTATACAACCAATTTTGATGAAAATTACAAGTTCCTTACGATGAAACGTGTGCAATTTGTTAAAACATATGAAGTTTAGTAAACCAAATAGATCTTGTTTAAATTTGGTTAAATTTTGACAATCATCACATCATGAGATGTGAAGAGACTCATAAAAAGCGAAAGTATACTTTCGCTTTTCATAGTTGAAGTTATTTAAAGGTAACCCGAATATATTCGGGTTACCTTTAAATAACTATTATGTAGTTACATTTATTCTCAACCAGCCCACAGTAATAATGAATGTATCACTTCCACCCTACAAATAAAACATACATAAACAGCATCAACATGTGGTATAATATCCGAAGGGTCGCGCTATGAAAGTTCATATTTTTTATACACACGAGCACGCGACCCAAAGCTGTCGACGAGCGAGTGAAAAAAAATGTAACGAGTCGGAAGTGGAATAAATCAAGGGGTTTTATAATGACTTAGCTTTATTTTGGAGTATTAGTAACGTAGTATAGAAACTATTAAGTTGCTAGTGGATGCCTGTGGAAGCGCCTGTAGCTCAGCTAGCGGAGGGAATCGCATGCGATTACCAATGTTAAGCAAAGCTCGCCGCGGTCAGTACGCGGATGGGTGACCGAAAAGTGGCATTCCATTTTGGGCGCTTCCGTATGGACGTTAGATTGTAGGTCCCGGCTGTTTGTCATAGTACGGCAGTCGTTAAGCCATGTCAGAGGCCCTCAGGGCGGCTGGATTAACGTTCGACACCAGAGTTGGCCACTCTCATTCGATAAGAAGAAGAAGTGGATGGGGCTTCGGGCATATTGTAAAAATACAGCTTATGTCACTTTTGGGATCTTGATCATCATCATGTCAGCCCGTGTTCACCTACTGCTGAGCATAGGCCTCCTCTCCAACTTGCCACATAGTACGGTCTCCAGCCTGTCTGATCCATCTCCTACCTACTTTTGGGATAGTTATTGTATTATGTCTATTTCGATGACATTGATCCGTCGCTCTGTTGTGGTGTAAAGGAGGAAAAAACGTCAACGAATGAACTGACGAACCCAATTTAGCTTGCATAATGCTTGTTTAATAACTAGCGGGTTATTTTCACGGTGAAAACATGGAAAGGAATTTGTGAATACCTGACCAAAACTTTTTCCAAATAAAGAATAAAAAAAAAAAACATGTCGATCGACTGATGGTATATTGGACTTCAATATTTGGCAACGAAACAGTGTCTGGATTTGATTTATCAATACTGCTCCAAACCTATGTTCTGTCGTCTTTACAGTACTTAACAAAGAAAATCAGCAACAAAACTTTATGCATAGGTACTTCAAATACTTATGTCTCTTAGCTGTTGAAAACATTTTTATTCCACAGAATTTACCAACGTCGATGACACATGCGAAAAAAGACGCCGACAGAAATACTTACAACGCGTATTTTTGGAGACGGAAAACACTCGGACTCGATTTCAAAATAAACATTTCGGCAACTACTAAAACATGCTTTACACAAGAATAGAATACGCAGTATTCAAATCGCGTAATTAACAAACTAAATCGATATTGTGAAATTATAGAAAAGCTAGTAAGCAATTGAAGATATGGCCTTTCTTTGGATGGGTGGCCGAAAATCTATGAAACTCAACTACTTTAATAAATACGTTCTTTATTAGAATAATTAGTTATCTTTCGTAAGATTTTGTTTTTTGTTTCAACATAGACAGTGTTAGTTTTTTTTACTGGCAACCAGGCGGACGTTTAGCCTGATAGTAAGCAGTCACCGTAACCTACAGACATTTGCATCGCCGACAGAACACCTTTTTACATATGTTTCAAAATACTCGACACCAGAGTTAACTGCTAACACACAAACGGAAAGATACGTATAGCAGAGAAGCGCAGTGTGTTGAATCACGTTTATAAAAAGCTTTGGAAATGTTGCTATTGAAATAGTTTGAAAGCACAATGCAACTGCGCCCATGGAAACGAGTTGCAATATATGTACATACATTTGTACATATATATGTAGTTATGTATTCTTGTTGTGGGCGTAAGTATGAATGTAACAGAAGCAGTTTCTTAGAGATTTTTATGTTTAAACAAAAAATAGGTCCACGCTAGTATTGATAAAACCTATTTACTTTAGATTTGACTCTTGAATTACACATTTCACGCGTAACACAAACATATTACAAAGTTTTATCGATCTTACAAATACCTATTTATTTATTCATACTTGCACACATACAATTTTCCAAAATAAATTACATGTGCCTCGAGGTATTGGGGAATACTTAATAAATAATAATTAACTATGAAAAATGCTTTGCACAACACTTTTTGCTGTAAAAAGACGGGCGTCAATTATAAATTAATCGTTTATAAATGAATCTATGATTGCACAAAGTGAAAGTTACAAATATTTTTAACCGACTTCAAAACAGAGAAAATTCCCATTTTGACTTAATGTTTTTGTTTTGTTCTTTTCATTCATTGTCATGCTTAACAGAACTGCTATCATTGAGAAATAAAGACAAAACAATGCTTAATCAATTAGCCATAATTCAAATACCATTGATGCAAAACCAATGCTAATTTGACAAAATCAATGTTCCATCTCACACAGTTTCCCTTCACATTTGTCCTTGAACGTAATCTAGCCAGTCTAAATGCAAGTATTTGCTATGCAAGTAATTACTATCAACAGAAATACTATTCGAATCGAATTATCGTAGAATTTAGCAATTTTATACCCTTGATTGCATGTCTTATTGAGAAGTGTTTATCTATAAAAATCAATCATAAACGCTATATAAGTACTTACTTAGTTTACTAACTATTATGTATAAAACATATAAAGTAAACGTATAGAGGCATTTGAAATGTGGACTTATCGACGTATAGTGGCTATATCTTGGACTCAGAAAGTCACGAATGAGGAAGTTTTGCGGCGAGTTGGTCAAAAACGCAAACTTTGGCAGACCGTCAAACAACGCAAAGTTGCGTACTTGGGTCATGTGCTCAGGCACGATAGATACGAACTTTTGCAACTTATAATGATGGGAAAAGTTGCGGGGAAAAGACGAGTCGGTCGCAGAGAGAAGTCCTGGTTGCGGAACATTCGAGAATGGACCGGGATCAGAAGTGCCGCAGAATTGTTTCGCTTGGCAATGAACAAAATGAAGTATGCAGAGCTGACTGCCAGCCTTCACTAGTTGGAGAGGCACCATAAGAAGAAGAAGATGTATAAAACAGTCTCACATAAGCATAACTATTTACTTAGAACCTGGCTACAACTCTCTATTGGGATCGTTAATATAGATGTCTACCAACAGAGAATTTCCTCGTAACTATTTTGAACGAAATATAATTTAAAAAGTTTTACATGGCAGGTGGAGACGAGAAGCACAAAGTCGGGCTGAATGGCGCGGCTGGGCAGAGGCCTATGTCCAGAAGTGTTCGAATGTTAGCGTTAGTTTTAGTACATGTTTACTTACTTAATATTTAATTATATATGTTTCGTCTGACTAACTAGGCAATTACTTTTGTTGAGCTACTTTAATACACAATAACAACAAAATTCTTCGGCCATTTCACAGTAACTCGACCACATACGATCGTGTGATTGACGTCAAATAACCACCTTTACTAAGAAAGGAACCGAACACAATCCGTTCGCGAATTCTATTCCCACCACAGTCTACCAAATACATAGTTTCTACGTTAAATTATCACAGATTAATTAATTCAAACCACAGAAATCAAAACAGTTTGTACGCCAAACATATACGGCACAGAATAATTAACAGTTCGTATCAACTGAAGAATTCAGAAATTCACACGCGGACTGGGCGCGTGCAAATTAAAATGAGTAAGAACTGTATTTCTCGTCCACATTCTTGGGAAATAGACATCCATAAGGCGATGATAAGGCCGCACGTTGTGACACTATTTTTTAAGTCTTTTGTGTTTCTGTTTGTCTTTTTTTTTCAATATGTGTTACAATAAAGAGTTTTATCTATCTATATATATCAGTCAATTCTACCAACAACAAGCAAGCCGACGGAAATTTGTTCTTCAAAGCGAGAGTAAATCGTTTATTAACTACTGAGTAAGCAAGTAAGTAAATAATGGTATCAGGCAGTCAAGTCGAGTGGTTAGATGAAAGCCCATTTCATAAAAAAAACAATTAAAATACAAAAATGACAGCTTATGTTTCGCATCCACTCTCCTTATTCCTAGAGTGGGCTGTTGGACGTCGTCTGTTTGAAAACCTTGTGGATCGTGCTCCATGGGATTCCCATATTCTAGGTCCTGCCATATGGTGGTCCATGTGGAGTTCGAGGAAATAGGGAAGCGTCATTTACAAATATATACATTCATTTAGTAAGTACCTACGTACAATATGTTGGTAAATAAATTGATACCGTGTGTGATTTAATTAGGCTGCTACTGACCTAGAAGGAAAAACGTTTATAATATGCATTTAAATAAATCTCTTAAGTCAGGACATATTTTTCCTTATTGTTGTTGTTTCAACCAGGTAAATTTTAAATAGTAGGTACAAAGATGAGATAACCCCTAGTGCTTTATTCTCAGTGCGGAATAAAGACCAAACTGGGAAAGTTGTGGAGCGGAATATTTATTAGTTAAAATTAGTTTTTAATACTTAAGGCCCATTCATTTGACTTATTTACATATTTAGTCTGATATGTTGGCGAAATATAAACACCAAGATGACCTTGTAGGTAATAAAGACCTCATAGCTTGTAAAAGGAATGCCAGACAATAACTGCAGTTTGATACGATAGCGGTGTTCATTGCACTGCACTCAATCATACATACTCGTAAGTAAGAGAAATACCACACGAGCGAGTGAAGTGTGACCACTACTGGGACAGGTGGAGCGAGACAGATAAGTATATTGTATGTATATGCACATATTTGTTTATAGGGTGAGGGTTGGCTGCTGGCTTCTTTTCTTAGCTGAAAATAATTAATACCCCGTATTTCTTTCAAAGTAAGTAAATTGTGAAATTCACATTAACTAATGTTCTGTCTCAAATCATAAAACTATAACTGCCGTCTTAATAACCGACGCGACAAAAGACGTCTTTTAAAGTTACCTATGTAAAAGCACATAACAAATTCAAAATTCAAAATTATTCAAAATTAATTTATTCAGAATAAGTGTAACAATAATTCTTAATTACTACCTAACATACTGGGTGAGGGCACACCCGTGCTATGTTAGCTAGTCCCTTCCAATGATCTTGATTACATTAATACAGGTAGGAACAAGTAAAAAATTAATTTTTGAATGAGAGATTAAAATATTTTGACAAAAGATATTTGTCAAAATATTTTAAACATGATTATGTCTTAAAAATGTCCTTTAAAAGTCTTACATAATCGCAATTTCAATTTTAAAGGTCTTTGGATTCATAACATATAAAACTATGTAGTACAATAACGTAACATAACGTGATGCTTGCTATAGTACGAGTACATAATGAAATGTCCAACTTTATGGCTACTATTTGTATTTTTTTTTTACTAAATCACATTAAAACATTTCCACTCTCAATCAAAGAAAATCTATGTAGGTAACCCAAACGCAAATCTCAATCCGAATGTAGGCAAATCAGAAACAGCTGTCCAATCAAATCTCCAACAAGTTAAACTACATGGTTAGTGAAAAACGTGTGGGAAAGTTATCAAACTTTTACCATAAACCGAAAAGCACGATATATTTCACTCAAAAGATATACCTACAAACTTATGTTTTCCTCATTCAACATTCCGGTTTCCAGTTTTTGGTAACGCCAACCCTGGTTTGGCTAGTCCACCATAAGATGTGAACGCACCTTCGATTCTACACTTTCGCTCGCATAACACTTGATAGCTATGCAAGTATGTATAGTATAGTAGTCATATCGATAAGTCAACTGCGTCATCGAATCAGCTGTATTTAGCCGTTTTGAAAAAAATATTTCATCTATTTGAAGTTTAAATTGTTGAAACATTTTTACAGACAGATATATATACAGACAGATGGGTGTCATCTGTCTGTATATGTATGTAATTAATATGATTGTGGTATAATTTCAGTAATGCTAAACCAAAGTCTTTCATTTTGAAATAAGTAAATCTTTTGACTTTTTTTTGTTGAGTATTTAAGAGGTTTTTCAAAAAAATACTAAAAACCCTGCAACTGTCTACTAGAAACGAAACTACAAATGAAAATGATGCCTTTGATCGCTCAACAATGAAGCTTAAAAACTTACCAAAATTAGTATATGTACATATTTTTTTTACACTAAATAGGCTTACGTTTGACTATATCCTGCCTGATGTTAAGCACCACTATAGTCTAAGATGTAGCACGCTTGCCTAGAAGAAACCTATTTACTCTAGATTTGACCCCTGGGTTATAATTTTCTGGGAACATGGTTCAAAAGTATACTCTGTGCTAAAATCACTCTAAAAAGTTGGTACAATTTAAAAAACTTATTGATTTGTTGCATTGCATGAGAGTTAAATGGACTATTAGGATATTTTTCCGCTCACATCCCATACCAAATGTAGCTTCGTCTTTTGCCATGCAGCAAGACATCTAACTTGTTTGCGCCTATCACTAACACCTTAAGCTCATAACAAAATTAACTATCCACGAATGAGTTAACGGCATTCCGCTCGTATTATTCATTGATAATGGGCATAAAAATTACATACGTACATCATTCCGTCTAACCGAATATTAAATTAGGCCCAAATCATCTGACCTTGATATTGTCCACACCTTCTTTATTTTATGGTCAAGGCAAATAGTTTTAGTAGAAAGTTGAGAACCTATTTAATATTGATAAGCCGCACGTGTTGACAAATTTGAATTTTTTCGAATTCAATTTTGAGAACTTGACCCTTTCGGGTGGAATTTCTTTGAATTTGATAAAGAACTAGAACGACTTTAATAATAATAATAATAAATCCTTTATTGTTTCAACTTACGTGTTACGTACATACATGATTTTATAATGACAATAACAAAGTTTATGCACTACGTTGGTAGGTGTACTAAGCTCTGTACTAGGTATCACAAAGGATCCTGTGTTACAGGGCTGTAGTATCCTTGCCGCGGCAGGCTTTCTCCTGCTGAAAGTTACACTTAACTAAATATCCTAAAATAGAAACATAAGAACATAACAATTTGGTAGCAAATAACACAAGAATTATGATTTGACAATGACAGTAATGAAATGACATGACAGTAAACAATAAAATTTAGTGATACCAGTATCGCTTTAAAAAAAATACTATTTTCTACATGAAGGTAAGTACATACATTAGCAGGGTATTAAAGCCTACGCTATACGCTATATTTAGCTTACATGAGGCGGCTGGAAATGTGACTCAAAATAATATATGTAGCCAGACATACCTGTTAGTACTTATAAAAATATTGTATGCAATTCGTGTTATAAGAAGTGCTTTGGCGACATAGTGTATATTTGAGTCTTAGTTGTAGTTAGATGAGCGTGTATGTTATATGTGTGTGTGTGTGTGTGTGTGTACTTATGTAACTGATAGTGAAACTGTGATTATGTTACTAAACTTGTCAACCGGTGGTTTATGAGTGTTATACTTTAATTTCCATAAATTCTTCAGTTTTATCATAGTCCAGTGTGAGCAGAAATTCATGCACTCGTGTAGAGCTCTCATGCCTAGTTTGGTGTGGTATGTCCATAATTTTGCTTATCTTATTATACAGCGATGGGCCCAACTTGCTAACACACTGTCTTCCAAAATTAGTCCTCACCCTTGGAATGTCAAATATTTGGTTCTTTCTCCTCTTGTTACATAAAGATCCAATTTTCCTTTTGTCAACTAGCCGGTGTTGTCTTAATATCAGAGTTTTAATAAAAAGTTGTCTTACTGTAAGCACTTTACACTCTTTGTATAGAGATGTGGTGGAAAATCTTCTTTTCTTAAAAGTCATGACTTTAAGAAGGGCTCTTTGTGATATCTCTAGTTTTTCCAAATAGGTTTTTGCAGCACTTCCCCAAGCACTGATGCAGTAAGTAATTAGGGACTGCGCTAAAGCAAAGTAAATCTTTTTCAAAGCCGTGAAAGGCATGATATGTCGAAGTTGACAGAAAATACTGATTAATTTTCTTACTCGTCCAGAAAGTTTCTTGATGTGATCAGTCCATTTCAGGTTTTTGTCAAGCATTATCCCTAGATATTTGATTTCATTTGTTTGTGTCAGGTTGTTACATGTACATTGGGAGTCTTGATTGCATGTTGATTTGTGTATTTTTAAGTTTAAGCCGGATTTTGGTTGTGTCGAGTCATTAATCGTGAAACTGATGTATTTAGTTTTAGTTATATTGATAGAGAGTAAATTTTTCCTCAACCATTGGGACACTTTTGAGAGACCTGCATTTGTTATGTTTTCCACATCATTCCAGCTGGTACCTTCAAACAATAATACAGTATCATCGGCATAAGTAACAATATGTCCTTTATCTAGCATTAAGTCGCAGAGACTGTTTATATAAATCAAGAAAAGTGTCGGACCTAAAATGCTACCTTGAGGCACGCCATACTTAGTCATTTCTTCTTGGCTTATTTTGTCATTTACTCTTACAGCTTGGACTCTATTGCTAAGGTAGCTCTGAAACCATTGTAGAGGAACCCCTCGAATGCCTGCAGCTGCCATTTTTGCCAGAAGGATAGGGATAGAGACAGTGTCAAAAGCTTTCGCCAAATCAAGAAAAATACCCGCAATTTTTTTTCGATTATCTAATTTATTTTTTATATGTTCTACTACGTCAAGTACTGCCTCATCAGTGCTTCTTCCCGATCGGAAACCGTACTGGTTTTTTGATAAAATTTCTTTTTTTTCTAGGTAATTGTGTAGTCTTTTGTTCATTAGTTTTTCAAGGATTTTCGCGAAAGTTGGGAGTAGAGATATGGGTCTGTAGTTGGTAACACTGTCTTCATCCCCACCCTTATGGATAGGGCACACAATGGACTTTTTTAGTGAATTTGGGAAAACACCTGTTGCGAAACTCACTTGACATATGACCGTCAGTGGCTCGATGATACATGGCAAAACAAATTTTATTAATTTAGCATTTGCTTTGTCCCATCCAGGGGCTGAGCTATTTTTTAGTGACTTCACAATGTCAAAGATTTCAGCAGTATCTATTGGTAAAAGCCCAAATGAAGAAAGTTGCTTCTCAGATTCAGAGTGTTGTTCTGATGCTAACTGTTCCTCAGTAACTGCCATAGATTCTAGGGTTTCATTAGCCAACTCCGAACCAACGTTTATAAAATATTGGTTTACTTCCTTTAATGAGTCCGATTCCATGCATTTTATATTAAGCAAATGTTGAGCTGTATTTTCTTTTTGTGGGTAACTACAAATGGTTTTGATAATTTGCCATGTTTTCTTTGAATCTTTTGTATGTTTAAGCAATTCAGTTCGTTCATAGCATCTTTTGACTTTTTTCAGTGTTTTATTGCATACGTTTCTGTAATTTTTATAGGTAATCTTAAGGATTTCATTTCCTGGATCTTTTTTGCATTTTATATGCAATCTATCTCGATGGCGCATGCATCTGATTAAACCAGGTGTTATCCACGGTTTGATATTTGCTTCTGATCGAGGAATAGTTTTTATTTTCGAATTATTTTCAATTGTGGAAGCTATGGTCATCATAAAGACTTCTGTGGCTTTATCCAAATCTGTGTAGTCGAGTATATCGTTCCAATTAATTTTTGCGAGGGTATCTTTTACTCCATCATAGTTTATCTGTGTGATTTTAATTGGTTGCTGCTTATTTACCGCGAAACTTGATTTAATCTGGATTGCTACAGGGGAGTGGTCAGTGGTTGTAGCTTGGAAAACTAAGGTGATTGCTGGATTTTTAGTCTTAATAAGGCAGTGATCAATACAATTCTTCTCTCTTGTTGGAAAAATATGAGCAGGTAAGATTTTTTGAGTAGCAAGAAGGAGTAGGTATTCTTCTGCGTTTTTATAGTGTCTGTCCGAGATGTCTCTATTAGGGTCAATATTCATGTTTATATCTCCTGTGACTATAATGTTTGGGAAAGTTTTGAGTTTAGCAAGTGTGAAGTTCAAGGAGTCAATAAAAATTTTTGGATTCGTGAAACACGGCGGACGATATAATGCAACCACACATATGTCTTTATCTATTTTAACTATGATACAGTTACTTTCCTTTACATCTACCTCACTCACTTTCACTTTTTTTAAACTATTTCTAGTATACACAACAACACCGTCATTTTGATTAAAATATTTAGTTGTGTAAAAGACTTTGTATCCGGAAATATGATGAGGAGAATAATTCTCATTTAACCAACATTCTGTGAGAACGATTACATCTATATTAAACTTGAGGCGTTTCAAGAAAATTAGGAAATCGTTTAAATTGCGATTAATACTTCTAATATTTATGGAAATTATAGATATCAGATTATTTTTAGATTTTTGGAAATGAATTTCGCACTCTTCTGGTTCCTTCAAAAAATAAGACTTGGAGACATTGAATGCATCAATGTCTTCAATTAATTTTTCTATTTGTGCCATATTGTGTAAAGTTTTTACACGTACAGGGTATTAGAAGCCCCCCAGTGGACAAAATATAGATAGGTTTTTGAAAAAACCAGTATGTGCGCAGTTCATTCCATAGTGAAAAATTTTTTGACAAGTTTAATGGTGTTTGTTTTGGCTTGTAAGGTTTGGTTAGTTTATATGTGTGAGTGTTTGTGATGGTCGTGAGTGTGCTGTTTGTGAATAATGATACAAGTACAAAAATTGTATTTATCCAAGTATCCCAATTGAGTAGTAAATTAAAGTATACAGTAATAATTAGATATAATATTTCTGGTTTCGCATTCTCGTTTTGTATCGTAGAAATATTTCCTCCTTCGGCCAGTCATTGTTCCATTCCTCTATTTGTCTCGATGTTGTGTAGTTGATTGACGTCCTTAATTTCTATCACAGCAGTCTCCTCGTCTTCTCTGATAAAAATTTTGCCCCTGGCTGTCCAGCAAAACTTCCAGTGAGCTCTCTTTACAAATTCCCGCGCTTGGTAGTGGAGTTGTTTACTTCTTTTGGTGAGGCTTTCGTTTATATAAAGAACTCTTCTTTCACCCGGTATGCCGATAGTTTCTGAGCTGAATTTGTCTTCGTGGATTTTATTGTAATTTTTCACCGCAGCAAGGAGTTCTGCTTTTTTAATTGTACTCGCGTATTCTACTACTACTGTTTTGGGCTTATCTTGTTTGGTAGGAAGACGAAAAGTATTTTTGACATCTCTTGGGTTAAATTCCAGCTTGAGAGCGTGATGTATTTTTCCGATAGTCTCCAATAGCTGTCCATTATTATCCACTGAGAGATTTTTTATTTCAACTGTACTTTCCTTAAGTTTCCGATCTAGGGTATCCACTTGTAATTTCAGCTCATCAATGTTCTCATCTTTTTGTTCAAGTTTTTCTACTCTTGATTTTAATTCTTTCTGCTCTATCATAATAATCCCTATAGACTTCTTAATATCCTCATTAGACAATATAATAGCCTCATTTTGCTGCTTTAAGCTATTAATATTGGTCGTGACATTTGCATATTGGGTGTCTTGATTATATTTTATCTCTGCAAGCATTTTTTGAATACTATCAAAATCAGCACTGCTTGATGGGATATCTCTGGAACTCTGTATGGCTTTACGCTTTTTTGAGTTAGTGTACAATAGATCTTCAAATTCCGGCGAAAGAAAAACGTCAGGATTTGATTGGGCGCTTTTTAGTGGCGTTGCAGGACTTGCAGTTTGATTTGGAGGTGACCTCATTAATTTCGAGAAAGATTGCATCGTGTACACCAATTGCGTGAAAGTTTTCTTGTATGGTAATCCCAAAACAAATAATTTGTGTACATAAAGTGTGGTAACTTTGGTCGTACAATATATTTGGTAGAAACTTTCAATGGTAGAAAGAGTGATGTCAATGTCAGCTGCTATAACCTCCCAACTGGATGCCGGTTGCGAGACAAATCATAAATTCATAATATTTTGTAAAAGAGGGTTTCAATTCGTTGTTTTCAGACTTGATTGGTTATTTTTTAACGATTGCTAATTAGATTTTGTCTGTGTGCGTGAGTTAATGACACGATGGTGAACAAAATCAGTGTAAATTTGGCGAAAATTTGTACTTGCCGAGGTCAATTTATGCATGAAACCTTATGCCCTTCGATGATGTCTCCAAACAGTGCACTTTTTTGAGGTAACTTTCACTATTTCTGGTCAAATCTAATTTTTTTGTGGGGCGAACGTAAAACAGACTTGTTTATCTCTTGTGTCACACACACGTCATCAAACTTTCACGTCAAACGTCACTTTCGAATGTAGTAATTATATAAATCTTTGTACTTACTTACTCTTCCTCATTTCGGATAACAAGTTAAATTTACAGGTCTTAGCCTTGTCCTAGCAGAATATGCGATGTCCTTGTATGAAAATTAGATTTATTGCCAACCCACTTTTATCACGCGCCTTATTTTATATTTTCGCGCAACGCGGAACGCATCCTTGGTAGCGATGTAATAATAAGAAGTACGTAGGAAGCAAAAACGTCTCCTTTTATGGTAATATTCAAAGCATCGCGTTCTTATTGGTGTTTGGGAATCACGCCACCAAGGCTCCTCCCCTTTTCGAGTAGAGCGGGAATTTGGGCTCACCGCGCTAGCACCAACAACGGGAGCAGTCAGTCAAGTCAACTGGATAACTCGCGCGCAGCACATGTGTGAAAACCGCGCTTACTCTAGTGTAATTTTTCCTAGAATCTTAAACACTATAAGCTTGTTGTGCTAGTGCTCGTTGCCACAAGAAATCAGTAACAAATAGCGTTCGTAGTACAATTACTACGAACGCTATTTGTTACTGATTTCTTGTGGCAACGAACCCTAATAAAATAGTTTTTTTGTGAACTTTCGTAGTGTTTTCATTATCGCCGCGGACCCCCATACAAACGATTTACTTAACTGTACACTTTAGAGATATACTTAGTAGTAGGTACTTTATCTCAAAATACAAAGTAAGGTGATAAGTTAAGATTTTTATAGATCGCAGGGCACATCAAATCTAATCATAAAATTTGATAACAAAATGTAACAATCGCTGGGCTATAAAAGACTAAAAATAAATACAGAATCATACGGCAGTAGCAGCATGTTTCCCTACCTAGTTACCATCATATACCTACTTATCTAATCAAAATCGAATGCGGTTTATCTGCCGAAGTTTCTCACAATTCCTCTATAGATAGGCAGATATGTACCTATCAGTCAAGTTTGCATGTGCGCTCTAAAAACACGTTTTGTAACAGTAAACGAGTGACCTAGAGAATTCCAGTAAATAAGTATAGGTAGTGCTAGAGTTATATTGTTAACTTTTAATTTGTTTTTTTTTTACAAGAAATGGGTTTGCACTTGACCGTAATTAATATTATTGTTATTTTGTGTGTATAATTTTCTTTGCAATAATGTAGGGGATTGTTACAAACTTACTAAACTTCTCACAGAAAAAGGAAATCGTACACAAAATTGTAAAGAGAAGAAGAGAAACTTTAAGTTCACCGATTTTATTAAGAGAGGAATTTCCGAATTCGACTGAATGCTTTTTTACTATTTTAATTTACTACTCGGCAATAACTTTGCAAATGATAACTTTAAGCAATTTGATTTTCCAATATAAACATTAAAGAAATTAAGTACTTAATCATCATCATCAGCCTAATGAGACACACTAAAGAATATAGGCCTCCTCCCTCAAAAAAAGAAAATAAAAAACACGCCACTCAAACTGTTTGTATTTTTATTTTGTTTAAAAAAACTAATAAAACTTGTCTAACGGACGCATAGAATACAGTGACTCACAATGACAACAAATTCCTCGAATTCAAACAGATACCGATATCCGGCGGTTACAGAATATATAAAAATATCTTTGTTTGTATAACAAGCTGTTATCAGTGTGATAAGAATCGACATTGCGAGTCAAAACATTGCGCGATAAGGCAGGGTTTTGACCTGACCCAAATAATCAATAACGACTGTCAACTAACTATTCAAAGTAATATTGTTTATTAGGTGCACATATAAATAGCTATTATGTACTATTATCTGTAAACTAGCTGTGCCTGCGACTTCGTCCGCGTGGAATAGTTAATTTGGGCATTAATTCTTTAAATTGTGAACCGTGAAGTCTGTGAAGCGCACACAACGGAAGCCCTCAAAGATGAATAATTTTCCCCGTTTTTTTCCCACATTTTTCATTGTTTCTTCGCTCCTATTAGTTATATAGCCTATTATAGCCTTCCTCGATAAATGGTCTATACAACACAAAAATTTTTTTTTAATTCGCACCAGTAGTTCCTGAGATAGCGTGTTCAAACAAACAAACTCTTCAGCTATATAATATTAGTATAGATATAAGGTAAAAAAGTGTTTGGGTATACTTAAAAACGATAGTAAAACAAGTTTCAGACTTTTTTATCCCTTTGTCTGTTCATTAAACGCTCATCACGTAGAAACAGCTGAACGGATCATCATGATTTTTGGTATGTGAGTACTAAGGTGTTAAAGCTACTTTTTAGGCTTCCGTAACCAAAGGGTAAATAATAATAATAATAATAGGTCTTTATTTCAGACAGCAGGGTCCATAGAAAGGTTCACACACAAAGGTACAATATAAAAGCATAAATTGAATTATGTAGAAATACAGATTACGTGACAATATCCAACCATTGCCGGTATGTTGCAGTCATGTGCATGCGGTCAGACAGACTCTTAATAATACTGTTTTTACAAATGTCAACTCTGGACATAAAAGAAGCAATCCTCTTGCGCTGTATAGCATTAAAGCTGTCAATGCGTGCGTCAAAAAACATACCGGATGCACTACAGCTCCGCGACAGGCCCATGAGCTGCCTGTAGATGTTGTTGTATGCAACTCTGATGGAGTTGTGCGATTTTTTCGTGTAATTAGTCCAGAGTTGACATGTGTAAAACGTTTGGCAAAATGTCTTAAATAGGGTAACTTTCACGTCAGGCGCAGCATTATAAAATTTTCTGGCTATCATGTTTCCGACCACGCATAAAGCTCGTCTTTGTCTCTCAATGTCATCATTATCTTTCATATCAGACGTCACAATGTGGCCAAGGTACTTGAAACTCTCGACGATTTTGACAGGCTGCCCATTTAATTTCAGTGGTGGTATATTCAGAGGACCACTACCCGCCCGGAAGACTACCATTTCAGTCTTCTTTTCGTTGTATGTGAGATTATGCTCTCGAGCATACTGCTCACAGACACCGAGAAGATTCTGCAGACCTTTGATTGTGGGACTCAGCAGCACCATATCATCAGCGTAACTCAGATTGTTGACATATCTGCCATCCAATCTGAGCCCGACAGGCGTGCTGCTCAGTTCCACAATCAGAAAACGGGACCCTATTACTAAGCCTTCGTAGACAGACAGACAGACAGCGGGGGCTTAGTAATAGGGTCCCGTTTTACCCTTTGGGCACGGAACCCTAAAAATTAGTATACCTACAATAAACGTGATTTTCTATTATAGATAATAGTATGGAACCCTTCGTGCGCGAGTCCAACTCGCACTTGGCTGGTTTTTAACCTGAGATAATGCGAACGGTACCGCGGTCATCCACACATTTTATTCCCTCGTTCAGAAACTAGTCATCTAATGAACTCATTTCTTTAGTAAGTCCGCTGTAAGACCACGGAAAGCAGAAATATTAATAAGACCGAGTCGACAACTCTGCATATTTTATCTATCCCTTTACAATATCCCAGTAGCACTTTAAAATAGGTACTATTGCAAGTAATTTGAGTCAGCATAAAGTACATTACAAATGAACAAGTCGTAGTAAAGTCTCCACGATGGCGCCTAGGAGATCTAAATAAGTAAAATAAGCAATAATCATAACGTTCGAGGGATCGATATGTAAATAGGCTGCAGCTTCGCCAACAACTGTAAAGATAAAGTTATGTTTAAGATATGTACGCGGTCAACATTGTAACTAAAAAAAATCTTAAAGGGATTTAGATCAGTTGAATAAGTCTATTAAGTCTATTTAAGATTCTAAATCCTGTCCATCGAAAGGTTGTCTGGAAGAAATCGCCTTAGGCGATAAGGCCGCCCAATGTGCGTTAAATTAGTTTTTAAATTTCTTTTATTATGTTATTTCTTTGGTGTGCATTAAGGACATAAAATCCTATCTTGAATCCACTATTTACTTCACCCACACGCTACAAGTTCAATGGTAAAAGAAAAACTTATGGCGACATAAATTACTTTATAAGTTACTAGTAAACGCCCGCGCCTTCGTTCGCATTAGTTATTTCAGGATAAAAAGTAGCCTATGG
The DNA here is from genome assembly GCA_927399415.1 of Macaria notata. Taxonomy (NCBI): domain Eukaryota; kingdom Metazoa; phylum Arthropoda; class Insecta; order Lepidoptera; family Geometridae; genus Macaria; species Macaria notata. Next base: position 887,470 of record OV656751.1, read on the forward strand.
CACTTTTAAGATCTCATACTACCTACATACTAAAAAAATATGATGATCCGTTCAGCCGTGTTTGCGTTATCAGCGTTTAAATAAACAAAATAACAAACAGAGACACAGATAAACAGACAAAAATTATAAAAAAAAACTGCTGAAACGTGTTTTGTTATGGGTTTAAAGTAAGTATACCCAAACCTTATTTTTTCTAATATCTTCAATGTTCAGGCTTTCAAACCTCTTCAGCTTTATTATATAAAGAATGGATATAATAAGTATACTTTGAAAACTTGATTATAATTTCATTAATAAACTTTATAAATCTTGAATATGAGAAGCAAGTGCTGCTCCAAGCATCGTATATATATTATACGTAGACCAGTACTGGAGTCAAGTAGCTGGCTAGCTTCCAGTCGCCTCCAGCCTGTAGTCTAGTCTAGATAATATGAAGTGGTTCGGAGTATCATAACAACATCTTGAGATTCAGAATGCAATGCGCAAATAGATTTATCTTCCTTTTCTTTGTCAATTTCAAGCAGCTAGGTATAAGAATAAACGTGTTAATTGATTTAGTTATTTCTTTCTTTCTTACTACGTATGTAAGAAATATAAGATTTGAAGCTTTTTTTACGTGGGATAGGTTTGCGTTTGACTCCGGCCTGCCTGATGTTAAGCACTCTAGATTTGGAGACCCTGGATTGTAGTTTTACTTATAAGCCAGAATCGATATCAAAGAATTGTTTTGTTTTTTTAACAAACACGTAGGGTTATAGGTTGGGCAAGTTTTAGCCAAGCGTGAGCCTATTTTGCATAAGAATGCCATAGATAAAGGTTTATAAGTAATGCTAGAACACTCAATCCGTTATACACAGTCAGGTCATAAATTCTGTCACATGTTTAATATAAAATAATTGAAACAACTTTATTCTATATGTAACCATTTATATACCAAAATGAACTTAACAAAACATAGATTCTTATGACAATAAAGTTTATTCAAAATGACCTCCGTGATTTTGAATACAGGCCTTCAATCTGCGCGGCCAGTCGTCTATCGCTGCACGAACGAGGTCCATGTCAATATCGGCGGCTGCCTTAATCAAGGATGTCTTGAGTGACTCCAAATTGGGATGAGGCTTTGAGCACGCCTTTTCCTCCGAGTGTTGCCATATCTTGTAATCTAACGGATTCAAATCTGGACTGGAGGGCCAGTTTTCGTGCCGGATGAAGTCGATTTCACGCGCCGCCAGCCAGTCTTGTGTGCTCTTCGCTCTATGAGCTGGCGCCGAATCTTGTTGGAATACCCAGTGCTTGTTATTGAACATGATATGTGAAACAGGTTCCACAAGGTTCGTCAGGACTGTATTTTGATACACAACTGCATTCGTTTTTACACCTTTCTCACAAAAAAGTACCTCTGTTAAGCCCCAATAAGAAACTCCCAACCATACCATGAGCGAGGATGGAAAATGACCTCGTTGGACACGCGGAATACGTTTGCTCGCTTCTTCACTACTGTTTGCGTACACCTTATCATTTTGTTTGTTGTAGCTCTCTTCTACTGTAAAAACTTTTTCATCCGGTAAAGAATTTCCCGATATTTTTTTCCCGCGTACCGCTTTAACAAAGCGCGGCATCTCTTCAGTCTCAGGTCCATTAGACGAGCATTCAAACGATGTCCTGTTTTTCTTCGATATGCCCGAAACCCTTAGTCTTCATTTAACACCCTTTTCACCGTGGTTCTGCTTAACCCCATCTGAAGGGCCAACAGTTTCTGCTTACGTTTGGGATTTCTTTGAATTCGCGCCTTCACAGCTTTTATCACGGCTGGAGTCCTAACAGACCGAGGGCGACCACTTCTTGACCTGTCATCTACACTAGAGTCTTCATTGTATCGTTTGATGGTACGATAAACGAATCTTTTGGTTATATTCAAATTTTTCAGTATGTCAAAAATTTGAATTGGCGCGTAACCGCAACGATGCAATGCAATAACTGCAACACGGTCTTCTTTAAGCGTCCACTCCATATTTAAAAATGGGTAAAATTCTAAAAAGTATACATTTTTATTTTCATGAACAATTCGAAATTCGAATTCAATAAACTTTTTTGTGGCCAGCATTCTAAAAGAAATGTTTTTACTGTGTGACATACTTATGACCTGACTAGGTATATACGTATTTAAATCGTATATAGTTAACAGTCATAACATAACCAAAACACCTTACCAAGTTTACAATACTGACTCATCCGTCCTTCCATATAGTTTATAAAATAATCTACGAATAATGAACACTATAGAATAGTAAATCATTACAAAAGTGGCGTCGATAATGCTTCCACATTTCATCTTTCTCCTGTACACCACTCGCACACAAAGATTGCTCGTGCTTACACTTTAAAACGTTGGTTGGTTTGGATGAGACAAGACGTTGTTTGCCTAGTATGTGAGACCGTTCTTGTGGTTAGTAAAGAATTTTAGGATGCCGGAGCCGAATTCTTAACGTAGTTGGTTGCTAAAGGGTTACTCTATAGCTCAAGCAATCCTTTTAAATGTTTTCTTGTGCATGATTTGGTATAAAATAATTATTATTTTCACTACCTATTATTTCAAATGTTATATAAGTTTATGGAAAACTATAGCTCAACCGCGGCGGCGGCTGTTAACTTACTTTTCACTCTCGTGGAAGATTTGTTTGGCGCAATTACGTTTCTATACCCACAATCATTCGTAGACTTACGATATAGTTTATCTTCGACTCACAGAAGAGACCGCTGGTGGCGTTACGTAAGATACTCACCTGTGAACAAAAACAAACAGTCAATTAGTACGTCTAGCGGTGCGCTAATTGAAAACAAAGGCAAGTGGAAGAGTGTGCGTAATTTCAGCGCTAAATGGAGTAGATATTATGGGGTTTAGTGTGGGAATTGGCAAGGGGGTATTTAGTTTCCGGTGTCTGAACGTAGGTATGTGATTTACTCAAATAGATTTTTTTATGTATTAATCGTGAAGCACCTAATTAAGAAGATAATTTACCTAATTCGAGATTAAGTAACTATTTCAATATTTTAAGAGTAGATATTATGGGGTCTAGTGTGGGAATTGGCAAGGGGGTATTTAGTTTCCGGTGTCTGAACGTAGGTATGTGATTTACTCAAATAGATTTTTTTATGTATTAATCGTGAAGCACCTATGAAGATAATTTACCTAATTCGAGATTAAGTAACTATTTCAATTAATTTTGATGCATCAAGCGGGGTGTGTTGGGCTCGGACCTAATGAGACTCCACTACCGACTGAAACCTACCACGATGTCCCTTCCCCTCGCTAAGGATTACGCGGGCAAGCGAGCAATACTCCTCCATCCTATTTAAAACCTGCTCGAGTATTTTATCTAATAGATAAAAAGTTACTTGTCCAAATAAAGTGACAGCACTCCACCAATTTTTAATCAATGATTAAGTAATAAATAAAAAAAAATATTCACCTGGTCTACCCTCATATTTAAAATTTGGTTTCCAAAAAGATATATAGATTTAGCGATAAGGCTGCCGATAAAGACGTTTACTTCCGTGTAGTATTTTAGTAAAGTGTTTATTTATCCATGTATCTATTTATTATGGCACAAGTGTTTGCTTAGTGTGGGGCTAGATGGCGCTGTGTGCAATGTCCCGGAATATTTATTTATTTATTTCACATAGCCTTATTTAATTAATGCATGTTCAATGTACACTGTTTACATAATGCAGTACAATGTTTAATGAACTCTTGATTTGATATCTACAAAAAACTAAACCAACCACAATAAATCACCTATCCCCAGGTCATGTCAAGTTGTTCTGTACCAAAACACGCCAAGGTCGCAAACCGGTAATACACTAATAATAATAAAAAAAACACCCATCAGTCTAGCGTTCCTGATAATCTAGAATTAGCTATTAGTATTCAGACTTTCTAATGTGTTGCATGTTCTTGCATAATGATAATGTAATGGACTTTGATGTAAGCTTTGAAGACGCTTTCGCGTGTTAATAAAGTTTTAGGATGTTGTGTTTATTTCTACTGTATCGATGAGATTCATTTATTTCCAAAAGGTGCTAACTCGAATTGTAGACTAAAACAAATAAAAATGTGATGTACCTATAAGGCTAAACCTACAAGGCCTTATTATAAAACGTGGTTTAACCGTTTAGTTAGTTTAATCCGTTTTTGCTGTTCAAAATTTGTCTGTCTACTGTCATAATAATCAAACGGTCAAAATGTAACCAATGATAAATCAACGTCCCAATTTGAAGTTGACATTTGATTGTATGTGATGTTTGACCAACAAGAACGGACTTTTTATTATCAAAGACCTAGCCTAATATTTAAACCACGTTTTGTAATAAGACTGACAGATTCTACAGTGGTGTATTATATTTAGTTCATTCGGTTTGTAGTGTGATAGTACCTAAGTACTAAGAATATTATTTGGGATGACACTAAATAGATATTTGAATTCTGAAACTTGGTTTAACTACTTGTTGTCTTCACTTCACTAACTATCATAAACATGAAAAGGCGAGTTAAGTTCCAATGTCTTCCAAAAACATAGCTGTTTAAAATAAGTAGTAACCTTACTTACTTATGCATATATTTTGTGGCAACTAAGGATCTCAAATTAAATTGATTTAAAACAACTGATCCAATTTAAAAGCTCTAACACGGCTAAGCATTACAATATCCTAACACGAACGGAAAGAGTCAATATTCAAAGTCTAGATTTAGATGCTAAACGACAATTCCAGCATCATTTCAAACAAGTTTGCCACCTTCATCTGGTCGCATAATAATGCAATAAAATACCGCTCATTATGTGCTATTGGATAATATTTGCAATCCTTGCTAAAAACAACTTTCTCACGTATAGAATACTATAAAACATAGCAGCGGCGCCCCGCGGTTTTACCCGTGTTAATCCGGGATGAAAATGGGCGATGTGTTAATCCAGGGTCTGATCTAGCTTAAAATTTCATCCGAATCGGTTGATCCGTTGGAACTTAAACAAGTAACAAACAGATACACTCACTCACACACTGCTTTCGCCTTAATAATATTAGTGTGACTAGCAGGGCCCCGTTAATTTGGGATAAAACGTAGCCTATGTGTTATTATTATTTATTGTAGGACCTAATGTTCCTCCATACAAAATTTCATACAAATCGGTTCAGTCATTTGAATGTGAATTGAATTTGAAACAAAACATTAGCCTTTATAATATTGTTTTGCCCGCTTTTATTCAGGAATAAAAAATTGCTTAGTAAGTAATGTCACCTATGTAAGTGTTTCTTAACCTATCACACCGTTGTAACACTGAGACAGGTCAGGAATTTATATGGTGAAATAGTGTCTTATACTCCCTGTTCCCCACGCACTATAATCCAGCTATCTTCAAAGCGAGAGTGAATCGGTTATCGGGTAAGCACGCTCCATCTTAAGCCATAGCCTTCGCTTACTATCAGGCAAACTACGGCCAAGTGCAAACCCGTCCTAGTAAATAAAAACCTCCGTTTGAGCGTTGAAGAAGTAACATACATACACACACACACACAAACTTACGCTTTCATAATATCAGTGGTAAGTATTATAGTTTATGGCTGAGGTCAATATACGAGGTCAGTGCATTCGACTGCAAAACTAAACATTGGCGAACACTCGTAGTTGCGCATTGGATAAAGTGAAAGTGGTCGTCTGCTTTATTTTGTAGAAAAACATCGATGTATTTCTAACAGGTTTCTTTGAAAATAGGAGATCAATTATGTTATCGTGTCAACCTGTACTTTGAGGGTCAATTAAATTTGAATAAGATGATAAGTCTTCTTCTTTTTATCGAACGAGAGTGACCAACTCTGGTGTCGAGAGATTTTCAAGCCACCCTAAGGGCCTGTGACATGGCTTAGATGATAAGTAATTAGGCTTTCAAACACGAGTTCCAAATTGTGTTTGTCCATGTTTGTACTAGATTACGTTTGTTTTTTTTTAAACAAGATACGCTCACGCTTGACTACAACTCGCGCAACGTTGTAATCTACGATCTAGCGCGCTTGTCTAGAAGAAACCGATTCACTCTCGACTTGTCTCGTTTGTTACCTACTTGTTATGTTTCAACTGAGGGAACAGTGCAAGTTTTATCAAAATCGGTTCACCACTTTTTGACACACGATAAAATATATGAACAAAGTCGTTTTAAATTTGACGGCACCTCAGAGTAAATATTGCACGGCCACCCATCCAAAAACTGACCGCAACCGCAGTTACTTAACTTTGACTGGAATAATCGCTATCAAATACCTCAGTCAGTTTCTCAATCCCTAGGTAAACACAAAGTTCTTTATTGCTAAGATTTTTTTACAAATGTATACCTATGTATCATAGATCTATATCTAATAAATAACTATTGGCTATTGCCGTTTCATGTTACTAGGTTAGGGAGTAACAAGATAATTCCTAAATAACAGTGCTAAGGGCCACAAATTAGTCTTAAATCTGCAATATCATCATTCACAACGCAGCATGCTAGGTATTAGTTAGGTACATGTAACACTACCGCTAGTACAGTTAGTTTGACATGCATATTCATGGTAACTTGTATAGACATAGAACTGTCATTGACTGGCCTAAGTGGAGCATATTAAAAGCGCACGGAGCAATCTCAGTTTACAACCAAAAATGAAATTACTCCGGGACATTATACACAGATCATGATGTGTAGCATTCATGCTTATTTTTTTTAACACGAAATAAGCTTACTTTTCACTATAGCCTGCCTGATGTTAAGCATCACTATAGTCTAAGATGTGGCACGTATTTGGTACTACCCTTCCTATAGTTAATTAAGTATTAACTGCAAATATACTTATAAAACTACTATCCCTTTGGTTTTCTAGATGCGAGATCTTTGGTTACATAGGCAACAATTTAAGATATAAATCATAGTTTGTATGGATATGGCACACGGGCGACTGCACCATAAGTGTGTTGGAGTTATAATTTTCGGGAGAAACGCTAAGTTTTAAAGTAGAAGCCGGCTGTTTATTGTTAGTAGGTAAGTACACAAACCATTTCAAAGGCCATTAGAGCTACACCAGAATTGGCCACTTTCATACAAACTTACATTTTAGGGAAATGTATGGATGAGACGTGTCCTTCACTGTGCTATGTCAACGGTAATAAGTAGGCAATATAGGTACTTCCGCGATCTAACGAGACGGGTTAATCATTGCTGGTTTCAGTGTGTGGTTTATTTTACGTGACTTGAACTTGTCCTAGTGTCATTTTATTACAGTGGAATAGTTAAACGTATCTTATGTAGTTAACAGCAACCAGTAGAGTAACATGCAATAATTTTCTAGATAAAGTAAAAGTAAGTAAGGACATACTAAAGAGCAAGGAGTTTCTATCTCCATTGCATCATTCATCCAAATCGATTTAGCCGATATGTGATGTGAAGAAGTACTTAATAATCAATGTTGTGTCACATTAACCTCACAAAATTTTGCCTTTATAACATTAGTGTCATGTGATAGCTTCCCAAAAAAAAAACAACGCTACGTAGGTAAGTACCTAACCGACATGTTTGAGGACCACAATATCCGAGGACATGTGTCTTCCGTGGAAGGAGCTGGACGCCCACCACGATGTATCTGCACAAAGTACTCCCCTAAAGAATTAATTCTGCGGGGGAGTCACGAACATCAGTCATAAGGAAATACGACTCACACAGAGAGAGAGAGAGAGGTAAGTACCTACAAAAATCCAGTTCTAACTTCCAAAAATACTATTAACAACCTATTCTTCTACTCCGTTAGACCCAAAACACTATCACTAGGTAGGTTACTAAGTTATTCTCACAAACACAAGAAACAAAATCCTTCAACAATCACACAAGACAAGATTCCTCGAACCTGCATTTTAGTAGCCTCCAGTACCGTCTTCCCAGGACATATCGTGTTGCTTCTCTGAACCGGACGCCTATTTGCGGTTACACATGCACTCTACCTTCCAACGAAAAGTTATTGTTTGGTCAGCTATTTTGTAAAGTGGGCAGCAACTTGGTTGTAGGAGTAACTAATGTGTTTATGAGTTGTGTTGATGTTGTTACGATTTAAAGTATGAGAAAATGTAAACCATGTGTAAATCCAGTTTTTATTATTACGCGATTAATACTTTAGCCATTTGAACTCGAAGACGTCAGAATAAAATACGATCTAATACATTTAAGAGACCCGTTTGTCAATGTAATTTAAACTATCAAAACAGATAGGTACTACAGTACCGATTCATATTGAGATTTTTCTAGTGGCTTTCATACTAATCTTAAATACTTAACTGATTCTTGAAACAGTGACTAACTCAACTAAATACCTACTATATCCATTACCCGTTCTGCTTACCAAGTACCTACATCACTAAATGTCGCCGCCCAATTAACCCTTACCCCAGCTATATGAATAACGTTCCGGCGATTATTTTAACTGTTATAAAACTGGCATAGTTTAGTTTACGTTACGGCCATAACCTAAGCAGAAGAGCGAACAGAATGATTCAAGTGATGATATAGTAATTTCGTATGAGAGTGGCTATCTTTGGTGTCGGAGTTTTCAAACCTCCCTATGAGCCTCACACATGGCTTAACCACCGCCGCCGGGACAATTTAACGTTTCATAAAACCAAAAATGGAATACCACGGTCACCCATCTAAGGACTGACCGCGTGGACAGATGCATAACGTTGGTAAATTGCTTCCACTAGCTGAGCTACGGGCGAGTGATGATAAAATGTGGTTATTGGTTCGATGGCGTGTTGTACCGCCATAAATCTTGGCTTGACTTCGTTCTCTCTTCATCTAGTAGGTACCTAGTTATAGTATCTTCAACAGCTATAATTAGCTCAATAAGTAGCAGTGTACATAGCTCAGCTAGCGTAGGTATTCACACGCGATTACCAATGTTAAGTAACTGTCGACGCGGTCTATACTTTGATGGGTGACCGAAATATAACATTCCATGGGGTTGCTTCTTTAAATCAGAGGAAACGTTACATTGTAGGGCCTACCTAGATGCATATTCCACTTTGAGCTTTCCTTTGCAAGAACTGGCTTCGCTGTTTTATACGCTTACGTTTAAATTTTCTTTTTTTTAAACTTGAACGGGTTTGCACTTGACCATAGTTTTCCTGATAGCAAGCAAAGGCTATGGCCTAAGATGGAGCGTGCTTACCCGATAAGAACCGATTCACTCTCGCTTTGAAGATCGCTGATCTTAAATATTAACACCGTTGTACCTACCACGATACAAGTGACCTAAATATTTGGTATCTTAATTATTTAATCGTAGTACTTAATCAAATGTATTATATAACTAGTGGACGCCCGCGGCTTCGCTCGCATTATTACCTACGGGATAAAAAAAACTATTCCTAAGACCTCATAGTTACTACATACAAAAAATAATGATGATCCGTTCAGCCGTTTTTGCGTTATGAGCATATTATTTAAATAAACTGACAAACATATAAACAGACAAAAATTCTATAAACTGCTGAAACGTGTTCTGCTATGGATTTAAAAAAATTTAATATCTTCTGTGTACAGATTTTTGACCTGCTTCAGCTTTATTATAACTAGGTATGTAATAGATTAGGTTTATTAATAAGGTTTAATAGGTAACAAGAATTTAAGTAGAACCTACTCGATTAAAAAAATACTGACTGACGAGTTTCTTTCCTAGCTAGCCGCCACACCTGTCTGTGCGCACATCTGTTTACATTACCGTTTATTTCCCGATTCAAGTTCGAGGTTATTCACTCTCACATATAATATATGTTTTATACATACGAGTACATGTATGTGTGTATGTTAGTCAATTTGGTAGGAAGCCGGGATATTTTTATACCGGAGTTTACCTTTCAGCTTTCACTGGTTGAAAAAAAGCAGGCACGTGAGTAATTTTAATGTGTTACTGTAGGTAATTACGGTGTCCTGGAAGAAATCGCTTTTAGCTATCAGTTGTGGCAGTAGATATTAGTTGATTTGTTATGTTTGAATATGTGTTACAATATACATATATATATATAACGTTTGTCTAGAATCTATGATTGATATTGAAAACTATGGACTCAAGAGTTAGCCACTCTTATGCAAAAAGAGGAATATTTCCAACTTCTTGTCTTCTAATATATTTTTTTCTAATAGTCTGAAAACAAGTGATTTTAACATCATTTACTTAGTTATGAATCAACTTAGTTATAATAATAGCTCGTAACTAAACGACATTTAGAAACTGAAACCTTTACACAGTTAAAAGTAAAAACGCCACCAGCAATAGATATACCTTACTACCACTTTTAGAGGCCCTTATTTATCCAATCAAACCACTCCCATAAAACCTAAAATAAAACCATAATTCACCATAGTTAGTTAATGACAAGCGTATCGTTATAAATTCACATCGCTAACCGGCCGAGCCGTATGAATAGTAAGATGGTGAAAATAAACTTTCACACGAGAGAGAAAAAGTCCAAAAATTTCGACGAAGCACGCATTCAGATTATTAGAATGCTGGTGGACATTTATGTAACAATGTTTTATGAATTAACTAGTGGGTGCTCGCGACTTCGCTCGCATTCAGAAGTAAAACTTGCATCCCCTATTTCAGCCCTTTAAAAGTGGCATTTCCAATAATCCTTTCTTAGCGGATGCCTACGTCATAACATCTACCTGCATGCCAAATTTCAGCCCAATCCGTCCGGTGGTTTGGGCTGTGCGTTGATAGATCACTATATCAGTCAGTCAATCAGTCAGTCACCTTTGAGTTTTATATATATATAGATAGGAACTCAAGTTAGCTTTATATTTTGGTCTAACTATCGGCTGTCGCTTTGATATGGGATAGAAATATTATCTCAAACCCACTAAGTACTAAAATCACTATAATCCGTCGTTCCGTTGCAGCCTGAGGTAGTTCGAATCATTGTTGTTTAATACCAACAAAGTTTCTGTAGATTTTATACAAACATAATTAGTAAGTAGTATGATGAGAATCGCGTACTCTGGCAACTAACTATAGAGTTATCAAACCACTAGTTAACAACTATTGTAGCTAATGAGACAAAAATATCTACGACCTTTAATTACTATTCACTCGCTTTTGCCCGCGGCTTCGCAAGCGATAATAAACATATAAACCTTGCTCGTGAAACACACTATCTATTTAAAAAAGTGCATCAAAATCCGTTGTGTAGTTTAAAAGATGTAAGCATACAATAGGGGCAGACGCGGCAAGTGGCTTTGCTTTATACTATGTAGTGATAGTGTATTGACACTATTGCACATTGCATATCGCACATTGGTGCGAACCATCCAATGACTGAACTTATCTTATATCAGTTAACTTTGGCAAACGCGCACGAATGCCCCACTCGGCCTCGCTCCGAGCGCTTCAATTTAGTAATCGATAATAACGGCAGTAACCTGCGCGCGCGCACCAGATCACCGATATAATTGCACCGCCACTAATTGTGTAAAGCGGCTGAGTTACATTCTTATTGGCCCGCTAACAACTTGCAGGCGTTGCAGCGGCTTTTATACACACAGACTCCTAACTAGAAGTCATTGGAACAGAAAAAAGTTTTAAATAAACAATCATAGAGCGGCTTTAGCACTTCACAAAATACTTAACTCATAAATTTCAGGCAGTTCAGTGGAAGAAATTGCGAGTTTGAACTGAGCAGATAATAATCTTACTAAGCTTCAAGCATCGTTAAAAAAATAACATTTATAAGTAAATATATGAAGAAATATTCAGTTCAGCTTATGTTGCGAATATCCGAGAGTACCAGACAGGTTTAGTACAAGTAAGTCCGCGGCATTGCTCACATTGATTAAGGATTCAGTAGGCTTAGGAGGTGCAACACGAGATAAGTTTCTCGTGGTTATAGTCTACTTTAAATCGAGATGTCGAGATACAATATGAACTCGATGTTGCGCATCACAAGCCTACAGGACAATAAGGTGCCAACATCAGACAGGACTCATAACTATACAAGCATATTTTTACTAAGTAATTAATATAGTGCCTGAATCCATTCCTAAAACTACTTACCGACAAAACTTGTAAGAAATTAATTTGTTGTTTTTATGTTTTCACTAAAATTACTCATGTAAATAAATAGTTACTATAAGCCATATCAGTGTCCTCCTTGCCAAACACTATTTTATTAGTTTGTTTTGCTGAAGAGTGTTGTTGTGTTGTGTAAAGTTGGCTCAAAGTAAAACACTAACTTCATAACTTTTTTCAATATTTTTACTAGATTTATTGTTTGTTTATAACTAACTGGACATCATCACACAGGTGCTGACCCAGTTTGATGTCCAGGGTTCACCAACAAGTGTATAGTCCTAAGCCCTATTTCATACTTAGTAAAATTTTCAAGTGTTCACTACTGCTGTGTACCTGTTTCTTTTTTTTAAGGTCAAATAAACGTTATTATTATTATTACCTCAGTAAGTAAATGAGTCGTCTATGCCAAATAATATCGTTGCTCCGCGCAGATTCGTACCCGAATGTTATGGGAACGTGTTGTGTTGAAAGTTGTTGAAAAGGTTGTTGATATGCTCACATCGTGTGTCACGGAGTGTTGCATCATTGCATTTTACTTTCATGTGGACACATCAATTATTTAGCAAAGAGAGTGTTTAATATACATATATTTAGCACGTACACATATCAAGTAACTATTATATTCTTTATACCGAATGTTAACGGCCATTGTTAAGTCATGTTAGAAGCCCTAGAGCGATTTGAAAACTCTGACAGGAAAGTTGGCCACTCTCATAACGAATTTACTGATTTTGGGAAGCTTCTAGTTCGAGTTAAATAAAATAAATAAATAAATATTCCGGGACATTGCACACAGCGCCATCTAGCCCCACACTAAGCAAACGCTTGTGTCGTGGGTACTAGATAACGGATATATTACTTATATAATTTTCTTTTGTAAATACATACTTTTTATACATACAAACGACCAGACACAACATAAGTAATTATATTTTTTTAAAGTACATAAATACTTGTGTCATGCGGGAATCGAACCCGCGACCTCTACATTAGAAGGCAGAGCCACAACCAACTAAGCTGACAGGCCAGTAAATAATAAATTATTTGTGTTTTAAATAAAAAAACAATTAATATTCAAGTTAGTACATAAGTAGTAACAAAAATTGTAAATACAAAACTTGGCTAAACTTGCTTAATTCCCACTCTACAGCAGTCATCAAGTAAAGATACTAGAAGTGCGGGTAGCTTGCTTTAAAAAAAACCTAACAGTTTGTTATTACTAGTGTGATCTTTTCCTATAGGACTTTCCAGACTCTATTGAACAAAGTAAGCTAACTCTTAACCACAAATTTAATACGTAAACTAACTTCCCTCAAGTCCACTGACATGAACGAATGACATACATTTCTTAATAATTTCTACGCCTCTCGTATAAAATACAAGAATTCGTCATTTAGAGCGGGCGAAATCAAGGTGACTTTCAACTTGAGTCACGCTTCCAATTCACGGAATTTTCACTAATGACAAGCGCAACTATGTAGTTAATTTGATTTATCATTTGTTAATTGTCACATAAGTTACGTGTAGGCTCGTTTAAAGTGACAGAAAACATCGCGAGGAAAGCAACATGTTTGAGCCCCACCATACCAACACCATGTCTGTGTCTTTTGTGATAAGATCGGGGCGCACACCACGATGTACTCGTAATTGCCCATAAAAAACTATCCCTCTGAATCAATTCTTCGGAAGGTCACACACGGCCCTCAGTATTTAATGAGGAATACCACGCCAGGAGGAGGTAGTAAAATATTTACTTATTCGATTTTCTTTTTTTATTCATAGAGGCTGTATTGTTAAATACATATGTAACTAAGTAACTATACCACTTAATCAATTCTACGGCTAGTCACGACCATCAGTACCTACCTAATTACTAATGTAAATACCACGCAAGGAGGAGGAAATACAATACCAATAAGGTATACAGAGAGGTTGTATCACTACTTGGTATAAAGCATAGTCGCTCTTCGCGTCCCTATGTCTGTATATCCCTATATATGTATATGATTCAAAAGGTAGTAAGTATACTTTATAATAACATGTGCGAAGTCACGGGCAAAAGCTAGTTGATAAATAGGTTAGTAACTAATGAAACTGAAACCAAATCCAAAGTAAGCAACAAGCAGTTGCCAGCGGCGTTGGGGTGGGTCGACTGAGTGACCTACCCAATTAGCCTAGCTCGAATTACTAAGGCGTGACCTTTGCCCACCACCCTCGATAGAACTGATGGTGGCCGCGCCTGTGCGATTTGTTTCCAGCTTTAGGTATATGTAGGTAGGTATAGCTACATAAATTCCCTATCTACCGAATTTGGTAGAATGGAATCGAAGAGGATGTAGGTTGGTGGTAAGTAAGTAACTACTTAAGATTTTCAACTCGTTCAAAACTATCATGGAAAGACGAAAACAAACTTTACTTTTTACCAAGTTTATCACGTGTTTTAACAAACTATTTGAGTTTTATAATCGTGCCGCGGTTATACCTACCCGCAAGTTCAGTCTAAGCCCACTTTTACAAGATTACGTTAAGTAAAAGAAAATATGTTTAGTTATTTATACCTACTTTATTTTCTACGAACAAGCGTATTCTACATACATTAGCAATCGTAACATTACGAAAAATGCGTAGGAAACGGTTATGGAGAGCCGTTCGTAATTCGTATGTTACGAATCCTGCCAAACATACTAGCATGGACTTGTCATCTGACACACAATTATAATCCCTATTCTATACGATTTTAAAGCCGTTTTTTCTCTACAAGATTTTCAATATAAAACTCAAAACATGGCTCGTGTCAACTACAAGTGATTTTGAGCCCTTATCTTGTAGCAATAAAAGCGTGTTTTGTTCACTCGTTGCTGGTAGCGATTATGTTAAGACAATATATGACCCACCCTAACATGTAGGTAATAAGGTCGTGTTTCGTTCAGCAGATCGTGTTCGCGATAATTTTGGCGTGGTCCCGCGGTCTCGTCCGACCGGTTTGAAGCCTAAGGCATGAGCTGGACCGTAGTGATGTCGAAACATCGATAAATACTAGCATGCTACCAGCATAGTGACAAATATTAAAGATCCCGTAAGACAACATTAAGGTTCGTAAGTGCTAGCCGGTGCTACCCAGATTTAGTAATAATTACTTAGTTAGTCTGTAAAAATTATGAGATATCAACTAAACAATTCTAAGTAATAATTATGTAATTAAGTATGTCTAAATGGTTATTAAAGGTGCATAATACGGAAATCTAATTTATTAGATGCCACAGTAATTTATCACCTTACTATAAAAGCTTAATACAAGGCAAACGCCTTTCAACACTCACAAACATTAGTTCCATCCGAGCATCAGTAACTAGGTAGGTACCATCATTTTGGCATATGTTCGTCATTTTATTGATATCGATACCGCACAAACTGTCGACTAGTCCCACCCCTAGCACAAGTTGCGGACCTGCTGCTTGCCAAATGAGCGCCTACGCTTACAAGCTCCTATTGAGATCGAAGCTTTACTACCTACCACAACTATAAAAGCTTACGACTTGGCTAAGAGCTTTATGTTTTTCAAGACATTATTTTAATAAAGTACTAAATATCTAGTTTTCTCTGAACTAGATCTAGGCAGGTCCTATTTGGTTCATGTTTAAGCCATATCTGAGACCCCTGAAGCAGTAAAAATATTAAATTAATCTGACACCTGGTTTTACTAACCGAATATTGGCTATCTTTTCGGAATTGCAGAACTCTGATGGCATTCGCTCTTTGTAAAAACCTACCTTAGGAATTTAGGGACCTAGTGTTCTCTGTACTTGAGCTAGACTGGGCCTAGTTGGACCATATCCGAGGCCCCCTGCGGCAGTAAGAAAAATTCGCAAAAAGAGTTGGGCCTTAATAGTTACCTTCTTACTTAGGCCGACTTGCTGGACTGTGTTGAGACACATTTAAGCATTTATTTTAATATGTAGTTACGAGAAAAAATTGTCGTTCTCTTTACGTGAATTAGGTTTGCGTTAATTTTCAGTCCGTCTGACGTCAAGAAAAACTGCAGCCTAGACTAATTTTGTCACTAAATATGTTTAAGAATCTTAATGCAAGTAGGCTGTAAAGTCCATTACAGTCAAAGTAACCAGATAAGGTTTATAGGTAAGACTGTGGTTAAGAGTAAGTAAATATATAATGTAGAACTACAGTAGTTGTTAGGGGTTCAAACTAGTGTAACAGGTATGTCAATGGTATCCAATCAAGCAAATCTTAGTAAGATACTGTATTACTGCAATGTACTTGAAGCAACTTTGTACTGAAAATTAGTTTCTTAACGGCTTTAAGAATTTATGGCTAGTTTGCAAGATACCAATTAGTTAACTGTCTTATGATTGCAAGTAACTAACTAATCTAGTTTGACAAATAATAAATCTGATGTTACAGATTGCAATCTAGCTTACGTAAAGAAAACTATCATTTGAATCACTAGGAAGAATAGTAAGAATTAAGGAAAGTCGCTTTCCGTGTCTGTCCCTATGTAAGCTTAAATATAAAAAACTACACAACACAAATAAATAGTGATTCAAAAGGAAGGTTGATTTGTACATGTAAAGATGGCAAAGGCTAGTTATAATTTTAAAATAAACTGACTATTACCCATGGGAAATACCCACTATAACTATGGCCTATCATGCACAATACAGTATTATTGTACCAACCTAGAATGTTATGCTTGCCTGGACCTAGTAGTCTAGACAGTTTTATGGCCAGGCTGTCAATGACACTGTGTAAAATCAATACATGTTGGCCTTTTTCATATAGGCTTGAATAGCGCCCAAATTCAAGCTTTATTAAAGAAATATTAGGTTGTATTTTTTTTTATGTAACAGCCACATCCAGGAGCCTCTAGGGTGGGTAAATAACTCTCCACATCACACTTCCCCCTCACAAGCTTTCTTATAGGCACTTCCTGGTGTAAAATATGCACACATAATGTAAGTAATTTACTTCAACATTAAGAGTACCTACTTACCTAAGTCATGTCAGTAGCCTCTAGGGTGTTTTAATTTAATAACTGTACACCACTCTTCCCCACTAACAAATACACTAACCTTCTGAATAGGCACCTCTAAGGTGGTTTAAAAACTCTCACCACTACTTTTCACCACTCACAAACTAACCAATAAACATTTCTTATAGGCACCTAACTGTATGGTGGTTTAAAAACTCTCGACACCAGACTTCCCCACTCACAAACACACCAACTTTCCTATACACACCTATAAACAGGTAGGTAAGTACTTATAGAGCAGGTCTAGAGGAATGTGGCCGGCGTCGGCCTTGCAACTGGTAGCTAAGATGGCAGTATTGCAAACTGATATTGTAATTGTACAGGCGAAAGTTTGTTTGAATAAACAATTAAGTACTGATGTCAATGATCTTGAGCACAATAATCAACTACTAATTTATTCTATGTTTTTTATTAGGTTTAAGTAGACTGGTGTATTTTAGGTACAAAAAAATATATGTGCTACTAAAGTAGTGCCATAGTAAGTAAGTAAATGATTTTTTAATTTGTGTAACTATTCATAGCTACTTTGGTATTTGTTGGTATTTATTTATATTTGTACTTCTGAATTTACAATGAATAGATAGCCACACAAAACTAACACTACATCCATGCAAAATATACCTAATTAACTTCATAAAAACATTATTATCACTCCACAACCCAACACTACTATGATATGGCGCTTACATGTGTATACAAAGTTCATTTACCTCTACAAAGCTTTGCAAAAAATATACACAGCTGCAAAATATTCTGGCTGGTGTTTGTCAAAAAGCCAGAGATGACATGTCTTGTAATTAAAGTGCTTTAGAAGTCTGTGTGCTGTTTGTAATTAGGAGGAGTATATACTCTGTATATTATTATGCTAGTGCTTGGTATATTTTAGTTTCTAGTTTTGTTCACATGTGAGATTAGTTATCAAGGATTAGATGGGCATTGCTGTGTAAAATAGGCACAAAATTATAAATGTCTTATATTGCAACAGTTTCTATTTAGTTTTGAGTAGATAGCAATTTTCGTATGTACAATTTAAGACAAATACTTACCAGTTATTTTTACTAAATATGTACCAACTAGGTACTGGGTTACACATTTGATGGGTTAAATTTGATTTTTAAGACCCTGATTTTTACTGTAGCCTCATTAGTAAGCTTGCCAATAATAAATAAACCTACTTAAATAATTAAGTAGTCTTACTTTGAGTTGAGTTGAGTTCTATTTTGTAGCTCTCACCAAAAGCACAATTTTACAATATTTTACTTACTTACTGGAATAGAATTTATTTGGTAGCATTTCCAAATCTTGGTAATTATCAGCACAGAATTAAAGACTAAACAATTATTTGACACTCATTTGACCAGAAGACTCCCTGAAGCAATACTCAATACACAAACAGTATTTGAGGTGCCACATGCATTTATTGATATAAGACTGGACGAAACCAAACTGCTGACTTCAAAAAAATTTCATCAACTATTTGTACAAGATTCAGCCTCAAATATAACTACAATCTCAGCTTAGTAAGGAAGTATGGACAATCTACATGTTACCAAAGATTAGCACACAATAGGTACAGATCGACATTTATTGTACACAGGCTATTGTCTGATGAGGATGGAACAAATTAACTGTACATACTTATGTACTTAGTAGGTAACTATTTTGTGTGAAATATTTTGCTAGCCATATTATATTATTTACCTGCCTACTATGTTCATGGGAAAGTTTGCCAGTACTTATGTCTACTTAAGCAAGCTACTAATTTCTATGTAAGTATATAGTATTTACTTTGTATGTATTGAAAAGAAAAGTATATTGAGTATTATATATCTGTTATAGTGTAAGCTTAGTAAAGGGGCTTGAGTGCTGTGTGTTATGTCTTACTTAAAACATTTCTTTAATTTACAAAGTTTCCTTGGTAAAAAAGAATACAGAATGCTCATAAGTATATCAACACATGACCATTTTTTAAATTTTGTTAACACCACATTCTATAGGGAAATTCTCGATACCAGAGTTGGCCACACTCATTCAATATGAAGAAGGGCAAGTAAGCAGAACTGCCTCGCAAATGTCACCACCAGAACACCACTGTTAGTTACAATATGTTTACTTGAATTACTCTGGTATTTTCTTCGTTTGATTTATTTATTTAGCAATGCACATAGGCACATGTATATTTTTGTTTCCTAGCTCAAATCATAATGCATTTACCAAGCACAGTCAGACAAGACATGACTCATTCATGCAGAAAATACCATACAGTTATGTATTGCACTTCACATTGTGACTCTATGTTTTAAACTAAATTATTGTTGAAGTACCTAAACAGTATGTAGACCTTCATAAGGAAAACCAACGTAGGTACTTATAAGGAAAAGTTATTCAAATAATGTTACCGACAAAGTTTTTTTACACGAGATAACACTAAATGCAGCGACATAATACATGTATCTAGAATAAATTGCGAAACTATCGAATGCAACCGACTACGTAATCAATGTGATACTGCAACTCTTCCTATTACAACTATTACAGTCTGCTAACTCGACAATTTACAAGTACATTGAGCAATGTATGAAACTGAACCGCCGTTCAGACACCGATTGCAAACATACGAATACGAACTTACCCAAAGCTCAACACCCCAACTCATTTTTACAGCCGTTATATTCACTTCACATACACAAGAAAACACATTTAAAATGCACAATTTCGAACAGTCGAGAACACAATTAGGCAATTATTGGGCACAACTTTTTATTTTTTATCACTACCACCATTTCAAAACACATTCCACAGAAATAAACATGGCTGACTGATCGCGCTGTGACAGATCGTTGACCACTCCGCTCATGACACTTCAACAAACTGACTGATGACAGCTCCAACCGGAAATGCGAAAGGGAGAAACTGCGAATGTCGTTAATTCTTGCCAGTTTATACAACATACCCCACATCATGGGTATAACAAAAGTGGAGTGATTTAGAAAGTTGTGTATGATTGTTACAGTTTC
Source organism: Macaria notata (assembly GCA_927399415.1). NCBI lineage: Eukaryota > Metazoa > Arthropoda > Insecta > Lepidoptera > Geometridae > Macaria > Macaria notata. The sequence goes on from OV656751.1 coordinate 907,678, forward strand.
TGTTGTACTTGTACACCTACCAGCAAACGATTTAAAAAGAAAAACACATGTCACACAAAAACACAATCTTTATTTTAGAAAAATAGAAAATCTTAATCCTAGGTGCAGGCAGTTTCGGTAACTATGGTTTTTTAAAACTATTTAGATTTTTAAGACACAAATATTTTGATGTGACGCTGTGTGTTCTCACTGCGTGGTTGTAGCAAAGATCCATCTGACCCTCGCCGCACAAGCACTGTTTTTCGTATTTCCTGAAATTAACACATTAATATTAGATGTTGTTATCAACTTAAATTTTGTTGTGTTACATTTTTATTGTGTTGCTACATATTGTGTCTTAATCTCTATACATACCATTAGTGGCTCCAATACCATGTGGTGACTGGATCGACGAGACGTAGGTGGACCAGTGATAGATGATCCACGTGACGATGGCAAAGGATTCTGAAAATAATAAAAATATCTCTGATTTATTTTTATATAGTATACCTACTAGAAAATAATTATTAAAAGGTTCATTCAAGGATTCGAGGATTCCTTGAAAACCTTTCGTTCGAAAGCTTACCTTAAAAGCAGGCACAAAGCTGAAGTCTGATGGTAAAGGTTGAGTTTGCATGTTGTAAAATCCTTCTTCAGACATAACAGATACAATGGATGGTCGAGCTGATAATTGCTGAGCAAACAGCATAGGATCGGCATCTATAAATATAACAGAAATAAATTCATTGCTATGTTTATGCATCAAAATGACATACAAATAAATTATGTATTTGTATAGCGACTAGTCTCACTATCATTATGTTTCTTAAGTTAAAAAATAATAATGTGTCTGAGTCTAATTACCTATATTCATGCCTTTAACAACACGCCTTGCTTGAAGAACTCTACTGGCACTTCTTCTAAATCTAATTCCTTTCTCAGCTTCACGACGTAGCCTTTGAGCTGCAGCTGCTGATTCAGCTATAGCCACAGAAATTGATCCCATACCAGATCGTTTCAAGTTTACGTCCACGATATAACTGAGGCAAATGGCATTTGATAGAATATTGTCACCAGGCTAAAAAGATTGCAAAAAATAGACATAAATAAGGCACATTGTAAAATTGAATAGGTAAGACTTTGTCATAAATTTTACTTACTGAACCAATATCATTGACGCTTATGTCTAAAGACCTTAGTGGTGTTTTCACCAAGCCTATAGCTCGAGCCAATAGCTCACCGCAAGTGGGTGGATTTTCAGCACTTGTTAACGACCATACACCACTTGGTGCTTTTGTCAAAGGTCCTGGCTTTATTCCACAGCCAGATAAGTTTAAGCTGAAAATATACAATTTATTATTTCATATCTTCTAAAACAAACTTGGTTAGACTTTTTATTTGTTGTACTTACTGAGTCAAATTGCATCCTCTAGCAAGGGAAACAGCAATATGCGCAACACCTTCCGATCCTAATTTACTGTTCAATCGCAAATCTAAGGACCTTATTGTACAGCCTGTATGATTTAAGGCGTGTGAAATACTCTCAGCGCCTATTGGACCTGTGAAAATAATGGTAAAAAAAAGCTAACTTACAGACGTAATATTCATCATATACAGCACAATACATTATGCGTTTCACCAAACATAATAGAATATCAAATAAAATGATACGAATCCTTACCAAACACATTGTCAGCCAGTATAAGATTGCGTAAATTTTCTCGTTTTGATATAAATTTTCCCACTGCCGATGCTCCATCATCTCCAACTTTGCAGTGACTGAAGTCCAATGTTTCCAAAAGTCTGCAGTCAGTTAAACCACGAAGTATGTATTTGGCTCGTTGACAGTTCATGTCGCTTCTTGTAATCCTAAAATGATGATAAATGCAACAGCATGAGTCTTATGATTGAATCAATGTTTTAGCCAACAGTCCTTAAAATTGATAAATCAGTCAAATTGTAATCCGTGGTTAAAAATGTCCTCGGTAAGTAAGATTAATAATTAAACTAAACAAGTATACTATAGGCATCTACATATATAAAAACACAAACTAGGCATCCCACCTGAAAACTCTTAGCTGTAAACATTTCTCCAATCCTTTGGCAAGATTTTTGGCATCTGTATTCGTAAATTGGAATTGATCTCTTCGATATTCTATTCCGATAGAACGGAGTTGGTAAGTCAGATGTAGTTCAGTTAAATGAGTTAAACTTCCAATAGCTGCATGTAATGATATGTGATCTGGAAAGAAATGCAACGTAAATTTCTACAAAAATAAAAATGAATTACTAAATATTCTAGAACATTGCACACAGCGCAATCTAGCCCCACTAAGCAAATACTCTGATAAATTAAAAATAAGTTAACAATTTAGCATTAGTACTTACCTCTTATAAAAGTCTCTCCATTCTTGACTTGTTGTTTGATAATAATGTTGGCGAATTGACTTGTTACTAAATCTGCCATTTCTGGTGAAGTCATACGTTGCACAGGTATGTCCGTTGGGACAAGACTTCGAATTGACAGCGATTGAATGTATGGCCCACAAAGATTTACTAAAGCTGTAATCTGCATAGAAAATAATCGTTAGGTAAGCAAGTAAACCACTACACTAGTAAAACTAATAAAATAGGTGCATGTTTCAATGATACTTGCCTTTTCAGGATCATAATTACGCGGATTCATATTTTCCAAAATATCCGCAAAATGTCTTTCCATAAATATATTTAACCATGGTCTACTTTCAGCCGCAAGTGGTACTTCTTTCCATTTAGAATAATAACAACGTTTCCAAAAAATATCATTTTTAATGTTATCCACGAGAATGCTGAGTGGAACATCAGTGTCTAGTATTTCAACAAAAAAATCTCTATCTTTTGCTATCAATTCATTAAGTTTTGGATAACCTGGAAATAGTTTGTTACTATGGTAAAAAAAAGCATTAGCAATTTACAGTTATTCATCTAGTTAATTAGTTTAAATACAATTCTTACCCATCCAGTCCTTAGTTAATTGTTCAATACATAAGCACACTAGTGTCCTCGGATGCTCCACATCCCAATCAAACTTTTCTGATTTTACTTTCCTTTTAAGTTCAATGTTACCTTTCGGTGTGTAAGCTAAATGCGTTGTTCGCTTAACAGTAGCTGGTAATTTCAAATCCATCTTTAATGTTATTAATATGTTCTAAATTTAAAACTTACTAAATTCAGGATACTGTTTGCCGGCTGAATTAATCAGAATACAATCGATCTAACATAACAACGTTTACGTTTGTGTCTTAGCAACGGAAAAACTATTTGATGTTGTTTGTGCTTAAAAATTCAAGAGATTTTTTTATTTTATTACAGTTGACAAAATACTTGATGTGGTATACTAATAATCATTTTAAATTGTATAATATCGTCGCACCATGGGATTTTATTTCTATATTATTTGGGTAATTTTTGTACAGCTTATGGCAGCACAAAGCTCCCCGTTTATGAATACTTCCGGTAACTTCTGATTGGTTAATTAGCTGTCTAACTGACAAAAACATCACTGTACTGTTACTAATGTCAATGTCACAATCTACTATCTACCTGTTTTTTTTACTGCTGTGTACGGAATTATTTTATTTTTCAGTTTTCTGCTCTAATTTCCCTATATCTCCAAGATTACGAATAATTTAACGCAATATTTGCCAAAATGGATAAACATAATAGTTCAGAATTATTGAACTCCGACTTTTCGTTGTCCAAAAACGCGAGTTCGGACTCTTTGGATTCCGATTCGAAATCCAGTTCATTGAATTCTAAACACGGCCAAGATTCCGTAAGTTCCCTAAATGGATTAATTTATTCTTTACGAATATGACTGCCGATGCTTTATTTCCTGTAGGGTTTGTCTTAGTTTACGTTCGGTGCTGTTGTTATCAAGTTGTGTTCTATTTTGCCAACGAGGGTCTTATAGGCGTATCTTAGTGGGTGATATAGTGCTTCTTGTAACGATGAGTAAAGGAAAACCTGAGCATAGCTGCCTATTTGTGCATAGAATACATAGTCATAAACAGCACCGGGAACTATTCAAGGCTTGTAACCACTTTAATAATTACTGATTTAATGTGGTGTAGTTTTTGTATTGTGGCACCTTGTCAGTTTTTATAAAATAAACAGAAGTCAAATCTTCAGGCTTGCTTGTGGTGATTTCCTAAATCTTATTTATACAATCTTACAATTAGATGCCTATGCTCAGCAGTGAGTGATAATGAGTTGATGATATTGCTATGAGTGCAAGATGACTCAAGTTGGTTTTCTTAGCTATGTATCCAATTTACAAGCTTGGCTACTGCTGATGAACATGACGACACCTACAAATTTATCTTTATATTTGAGCATAAAACCCAAAGAATAACAAAATTTTATAATACAGTACCTACATCCTATCATACACTACCTTTTATTATCTGTGTAGGACCCATCTCTTCAGTTCCTCACTATATACTGCTTTGTAACCACTGTAATGCTCAATATTCATATTGCTTATAAATATATATTTTCCTTACAGCCCCATGTACTTGGAGACATCCAACTCCTCGATGGAGAGAAGGTGATGAGTGTTGCCAAGGACGTGACATACCTGTGCCCATACAATGGACCTTCCAGAGGTGTGCTCAAAGTGACCAACTATCAGCTGCACTTCCGACCTACTGATGCATCCACCTTGCAGGGGACGCTAAGTGTGCCTTTGGGAGTGGTAAGGAACTTTTATAATTTAAGTAACATATATATTGTACACCGCCTGTTTACAATTATAAGTTATATCCATTGAAAAGGTTACCTGGAAGAAATCGCTTAAGGCGATAAGGCCACCCAGTTTAATCTAAGTATATTTTTCTGTTTTGTAATTTCTGTGTTTTATAGTTTACATTAAAGTTTTATTCTATTCTATAAATAAAGTAATCTATTTATTACAATGCAAACTAATGTAATTTATTTGGTAATGAAATAAAGGATTACATATCCAAATTGCAAAACACAAAAGTATTATCGCAATACAATAGTATTTAATATTTATACAGGAAAAAGTCATTAATAAATAGCTAATCTCTTTATTTATTTATAACGGTACACATAACAGAATGAGTTCATATATAAGCCAAATACACATTCAAAACTGGTTTTGAACCAGAACAAATTCCTCAGGTGAGTGTACACAGCTTGAACAATATGAATTTGATTATTATTTTCAAAAACCTGTGTTAGACAGAGAATACAGTACCTAACTGGTACTGTATTCTCTGTCTAACAAACAACAACGATAAACAAGGACAACATAATTACAGACTAAATTTTATCTTACAATTAGTGATCATGCATAGCTTTGCATTAAAATAGCTAGAACATTACGCTTGAATGTGGATAACACAGTATTAAATACATCCAGTGACTGATGGTGGTTCGCTAGGATACTATTGTATTGGCGACACATTCTAACTAATGGGTTGTATAGAGATGTATTATTTTTATAAACACTGAGAGAGAATATATTTTGGGGCCTGCGCGAATTAGGGTTTATATTAATGTTGATGTTGATACAAGACAGGAGTGAGGGTGAGTCAATTTGGGCATGAATAATTTTAAATAAATATATGTAATCGGAGTATTTGCGGCGATCTTCAAGAGATATTAATTTAATTAGCTTTAATCTATTGACATAGGACCGGACTTGTCGATTCCAGCCTAGTCTGAAAAAGAGCATATTTAAACATTTAGACTGAACACGTTCAATGCGGTTTATGTGCACCTTGTAATAGGGTGACCAAATGACTGAGTTGTATTCTAGAACGCTTCGAACAAGTGAAAAATATAATGTTAATAAACAGTACGGATTTTTAAAGCTTTTTGATGTTCTGGAGATAAAACCCAAAAGTTTGTTACCTCTATCTATAATGTAATCATAATGTTCACGGAAAGTTAATTTTTCGTCAAAGTATACACCCAAGTCTTTTACAACTGATTTGCGTTCTAATATATGGTTATTGAGTTTATAATCATAGATAATTTTATTATGTTTGGTAGTGAAAGAAATAATACAACATTTTTTGATATTCAGAAACATTTGGTTGTTTCGACACCAATTATCAATCATAGATAAATCAGTTTGAAGGATTTCTGAATCTTGTGTAGATTTAATGGCTGAGTATATTTTTAGGTCATCCGCATATAATAAACAAGGACTCTGGAGGTTACTAATTAGATCATTAATAAAGGAAATAAAGAGCAATGGCCCCAAGTGCGAGCCTTGGGGCACGCCAGACGTTATATTCGCCGGAGCCGATAAAAAGCCTCTGAGTGCAACCAACTGGTTTCGCCTAGATAAATATGACTCAACCCATCTCAAAAGGTTGCCATGGATGCCGTAATAATTCGATAATTTTATAATTAAGATTTTATGGCTTATTTTGTCAAAAGCCTTAGAAAAATCAGTATATAAACTGTCGACTTGAACACGTTTGGCAAATGCACTGCACAAGTAATTTTTGTATTCGAGTAGATTGGTAGTAGTAGATCTATTGCGAATAAAACCGTGCTGTCTGGTGGATAAAATCGGATATATATGAAAGTATAAAACATCATAGACCAAAGACTCAAATAATTTCGCCAAACAACTAAGTATACTTATAGGGCGGTAATTATCACATCGCGACTTGTCACCTGACTTGAATACAGGGACAATGTGCGCTGTTTTCCACTGTGTCGGGAAGATGCTTAAACGTAAAGATGTATTAAAGATAATTAGAAGAGGTGTACACAGACTTTTCCTACAATTTTTAATAACGAATGGAGGTATTTTGTCTGGCCCAGCTCCCTTGTTGACATCGAGTTTAATAATTTTGCGAAGAATATCAGCGCGTGTTATAGAAGTGTTGCTTATCACGTTATTTATTGAAGTAGAAGCACTGGTGTGGTCAACTGAAAGGTTAGCGACTTGTAGAGTTGATATATTGTCAGAAGTGGAATCTATCGGTACAAACACAGAGCTAAAGTAAGATGAAAAGAGTTCACATATTTCTTTCTGATCAGTTGTAGTTTTGCCACCAAAAGACATGGTAGACGGTACGGAGTTACTACCTTTTTTACTATTAACATAGCGCCAAAAGTGCTTAATATTATTACCTTCAATGGAAGCCTCTACCGATTTTAAGAAAGTATCATAGTCATGATCTATGAGCCTCTTGCATCGCTGGCGCAGCATGGAGTAAGTATCATAATCTCGTGGATTTTTGAACTTTTTGTACCGGTGGTGATATTTTTGTTTTTCAACAAGGGACCTTCTAAGTCCAGGTGAGAACCAGGCAGGTGTATCACCAGACATCGGTTTAGTCAATGGCGTGTGTTTGGCTAATATGTCATTGAACGTGTTATAGAACTGATTTACCATAGTGTCTATATCCTGACATTCCTGACTATTCAAAGTGTAATGCCAATCAACATTGTTCAAGTCAGAGCATATATCTGCATAATTACTTTTGTTAAAGTTCAAACGCCTCTCTTTACGTGGCTTAAATTGTTTTACAGGTTCGACCATAATCGATAGCGAAGTAATGTCAATAACAAGAGAAGGGTGGTATCTATCGAGTTTACTAAGAGGTTCCGAGCCATACACTTCCAAGGATTTTGAAGTAGAAAAAACAAGATCAAGGAATTTACCATACCTATTAGGAATATTGTTAAACTGATATAGACCACAAATAGTCATATTCTCAGTTAAAAGTTCCGCTCTCTGGCCGCGGGGTTCATCCGGTAACATTGTTATTGAATCAGTAGATTTTGACCAATTTATAAGTGGAGTATTAAAGTCGCCAATACAAAGATATTCCTCACAATCACTTTTTTGGAGCATCACCCTTTGAAAGTTATGATAAAATTCACACATTTCTACATTAGATAAATGAGACGGCAGATAACATAAACAAACATTAATTATCTTATTATTTTTACATTTTGGTTCGATACTTATCCAGATATCCTCTAATTTAGATTCCCATGAACACTTGCGAGTAAAGTTGATATCTGTTTTAACAGCTAACAGTGCCCCGCCCCCGTCGTTTTTACGAACATTAGTCGTGTACCTATCACGCCTAATAACATTGTATCGATCATCAATAAATTCGCCATCAAAAATACTATCATTAAAGTTAGTCTCTGTTAAGCATATAATATCGTAGTTACAATTTAATATATTAAGAAAGACATCATCTAATTTTTGCTTTGACCTTATTCGGTTAACATTTTGATAGAAAACTAACATAACAATATTTTATATCTAAGTACATATTGCACTGTACTTCTGTAATGTAGAATTAATGTTATATATTATGTATGTCAATGCTTACATTTAAACTCATTATCTAAACTCTTCAAATTTCAGGTCTCCAGGATTGAGAAAGTTGGTGGAGCATCTTCCAAAGGAGAAAATTCTTATGGAATTGATATATTTTGTAAGGTAAGATTAACTTTACATTACAAAAGTACACACTTATTCCATTTATATAAACTTTCTGGCTAATAAATTACCACCTGTTTCTTGTGACAGCATACAATTTTTAATATTGCAAGTTGGTTAAGTGTAAAAGTAAAACTAAGTTTGATAGCTTGTTTATTTATTCCTCTTTCAAACATTAGCTAAGTTATCAATGCAAGGGTTAACAAGGGATATCATAAAATAGTTTTAGATACTTTTTATCCCCAGAAACTTGAAATGAAATGAGCTTTATTGTCAGGCAACTAGGTGGTAAAGTTGTACAATTTGAGAGCTTGTGATGCTTGAGTCAGGTAGGTAGTTACTGCCCAAGTGGGCTTACAGACATTGTGATTAAAATTAACAACAACAAGTTTAGGTATAGCTTGTTTGGAATTCAATTACTCAGATTTTATAAATAATTAATCTATAACATTTGATATCATTTCCAGGACATGCGAAACCTGCGTTTCGCTCACCGCCAGGAGAATCACTCTCGTCGTGGTATCTTTGAGAAGTTACAGCAGCTTGCGTTCCCACTGTCCCACAGACTGCCTCTGTTTGCATTCAGCTACTCGGAGAGCTTCCCTGAAGAAGGCTGGCACGTGTACGAACCAGTGGCAGAATTGAGGAGAATGGTATATTTGTTATTTAATTATGCTATTGAATTTGCAAACATACAAACCCACTCCTAACATACAAAGACAGAATTGATACATTGGAGAATTTCTCTTGAGCTAGTACACCAACTAGTTGGGCTCCCAGATCATTCCACAAAAGACACCATGTTCCTAGATTTTGGGATCCTCAAACATGTCAAAATAACCTCATGAATAAACTCACATTGTGTTCCTTCACTGTGATACAAGTGCTTAATTTGAAAAACCATCAAGTCAAGTCTTTGATCTGGTTCTTGATTCGAATCTGGGTACATCAGAATATTAATCTGATGCTAGCACCACGGAGCCACTTTCACTATTCTCAGAATAGAATAGGGAATAGATGGCGCTGTATACAATGTCCTAGAATATCATTCATTCATTCTCCCTTCATTTCCAGGGAGTAAACAACGACATGTGGCGTATAACGCGCATCAACGACAAGTATGAAGTGTGTGACAGCTACCCGGCTGTGTGGGCGGTGCCGGCTGCGGCCAATGACGACTTGCTGCGCTCTGTGGCTTCCTTCCGGTGAGAGTGACACATACACACACACACACACACACACTCACACACACACATACATACACACACACACGCTCACACACACACATCAACGACGAGTATCAACGTATTATCACAAACTAGGTGGTTCCTCGCCATCAAAGAATTAAAAAAACTGCTTACAATTATGCTACATGAAGTGCATATAAAACCACATAATAATTACATCCTACATTGAAGAACACTATGACTAACACGTTAGTAATTTTTGTTACTTGATTTTTTGGTACTGTCTGTTCATATTATAACCATTAAACTTTCATAACTTCTATGAAAATACCTATGAAATAAAAATTAACAAATAAAATATTCCAGGACACATAAAACTGCGCCATCTAGCCTCAAACTAAGCAAACTATCTATCAAGTTTTTAATTTTATTGCAGGTCCCGCGGTAGAATCCCGGTGCTCTCGTGGATACACCCGAGCTCACAAGCCACTATCACTAGATGCAGTCAGCCATTGGTTGGGGTGAGTGTATCTTCTAAATACTTATACATATGTATGTAACTCAAAGGTGACTGACTGATATAGTGATCTATCAACGCACAGCCCAAACCTCTGGACGAATCGGGCGGAAATTTGGCATGCAGGTAGATGTTATGACGTAGGCATCCGCTAAGGAAAGATTTTTGGAAATGCCACTTTTAAAGGAGTGAAATAGGGGATGCAAGTTTTACTTCTTAATGCGAGCGAATACGCGAGCACCCAGTAATATAATATATGAGTTTTGGAAATACTTTAAAAGTAAATATTATATTTACACAGCGCCATCTATATTTATTCCTGAAGCTCAATGTTACTCGTGAGTCTGTTATGTTGTGTCAGTAAATCCTCTATTGCTCAGTATTGTAATGTAATTTTAAAAGTTCTTTATTCAAGACATTTTCTTGCAACTCATAAAACACGTAAATAAAAATAGCCTAGAGGAAATCTGAAGTGTATGTATTGCACTTTGCCCACAAGTAATTAACACTTATTAATATTCATCGACACCTTCCTATATCTCAGACCATAGTTTTTGCGCACGAAGATTACGTCATTTTGATTTACGTAATCACTGAAATTGGAATCTAGACCCGTCATCTGCTAAAGCAGACTTTAGGCTTCAATATATTATCCCAAGTGATAAGAAGTGCAAGTGCAGAATCCCAAGTGCGATACAGGGGTACCCAGTGCAGTAGCCACTGGTAACTCTACATTAAGGTCAATTGAAATAAAAAAATTAAAACTCTGTTAGTTAAGTTATCTTTAAGGTAAGAAAAATAAATTCTAAAAAAAAGAAAGATATATTTTAGATTTTTAAAACTTTACATAAACAACATAATATGTATGTGATTATGAAAAAAATATCAAGATTGGTTTACAGATACTGCACAGAAATATTATATTTGTTCCTTAACTCTATTGAATTGTGAAAGTTGTTTATATTTTATCTAAAAATAGTTTTTGTATCAACTTTTCAGGTAAGCGGCAAACGTAGTCGCGAAGACGAGCGCTACATCCAACTGATAATGGACGCAAACGCACAAGCCCACAAACTGTTCATCATGGACGCACGGCCCACAGCCAACGCAGTCGCTAACAAGGCTAAAGGAGGAGGGTAAGTATTTTTTTTATATATTCTTCTACAATAAAAAAGTGTTTTGGTCAGCGCATAACTCAACAACGCCTGGACCAAATTGGCCAATTCTTTTTTTAATGTTCGTTGAAGTTTTTGTTCTGATAGGATGGTTTTTATGACTAGATAAATTGCCGGAGAACCCTTAAAACGTCTTTTTATTTTTCCCATGCAAACGTTTTCTAACGAAAACGTAGAGTCAATTTGAGCTTTATTGCTATTGTATAAAGTCACTGACCTCCATCAGTACCTACAGACTGATGGAGATTAGTGTATAAAGTTCACTGTTGTCTAATGTAGGTGTGTTCCTAACGTCAAAAGAGTCAATTTGCACTTTAAGTTCAAATTCAATCATATCTATCAAAACAGTGTGCGTGTGCGCGTTGCAGATTTGTTTGTCTATGCGCCAGGTAACAAATAAATAGATAAATATTCCGGGACATTGCACACATCGCCACCAAGCCCCACACTAAGCAAACGCTTGTCCTCACTTCTTATCAAACAAAACTTTCTGCTTAATAGTTTTTTTATAAATTGTAAGCTAAAGATGGCGTTTTCTATTATTATTCCAGCTACGAGTCAGAGGACGCGTACCAGAACGCAGACCTGGTGTTCCTCGACATACACAACATACACGTCATGAGAGAGAGCCTCCGGAAGCTCAAGGAGCTGTGCTTCCCGCAGATCGATCAGACCAGGAAAGTAATCTTGAAAAAGCTCTTTGTAAAGCTTTTTTTAAATCATATTTTAGGCTGAAATTTTAATATTCTTGAAAATCATCAACTTTGCAGGTTTTTGCTATATTTTTTTTATGCTAACTGCAAGACAATGTTAGAAAATAAAAAAGATAAATCCAAATTAGACTCTTACTGTTTATTTATCTTGTGTCGATCGTGGTTCAGCTGAATTCGTTCGCAATCACAAAAGTATATTCAATCGCTTCAGTGGCATTTGACCAATAAAAAAAGTTAAGCTGCACCCTAAAGTCTTAGATAGGTGACATAAACAAAAAGCCTAATCTATATTTATTAAACTCAAAGGTAACTGACTGATTGACTGACTGATATAATGATCTATCAACGCACAGCCCAAACCACTGGACGGATCAGGCTGAAATTTGGTATGTAGGTAGATGTTATAACGTAGGCATCCGCTAAGAAAGGATTTTTGGAAATGCCACTTTTAAAGGGGTGAAAAATAGGGGATGCAAATTTTACTTCTTAATGCGAGCGAAGCCGCGAGCACCCACTAGCATGGAGGTTTTCGTTCTAACATGTCATTTGTACGTGTAAGTATTATTGTATTTTAGCCCAATTAAATGACTTATTTTAATCTTAAAAGAGCTAAATACTACTTTCAAAATTTGTAGGCTGATAAAAGCAATTAAAAAGTTTTACATTAATAATTGCATAACCAATTTATTTCAGATGGTTCAGCGGTCTAGAGACGACATGTTGGCTCAAACACATCAAATGCATTCTCGCTGGAGCTGTCAGAATTGTGGACAAGGTATGTTAATGTTTATACAATCTACTACTACTACTACATATAATTGTAATTAATTAACCAAAGAATATAAAAATAAAAACTATTTATTGTAACAGGAAGCAGAGAAGAAAAAAGACAGGTGCAAACATGAATAATATAATATTAACACTAATTACCTGTTTATTTGTTGTGCAAATGTTTCTACTTTAAATCCATAACAGAACACGTTTCAGCAGTTTTTAGAATTTTCGTCTATTCATCTGTTTATTTAAACACTCATCACGCAAAAACGGCTGGTTTAATCGTCATGATTTTTTTGTATGTAGGTATTATGATATCTTAGAAATGTAATAAACTACTTTTTATCCTGAAATAATGCGATCGAAGCCGCGTGCTTGTGGACGCACGTAGTAATCAATATGTACCCTAATTTTATTATACATTATACCAGGTGGAGAACCACAAAACGTCAGTGCTGGTGCACTGCTCGGACGGCTGGGACCGCACGGCGCAGCTGACCGCGCTCGCCATGCTGATGCTGGATCCCTACTACCGCACGCTGCGCGGCTTCCAGGTGCTGCTCGAGAAGGAGTGGCTCGCGGCCGGACACAAGTTCCAACTGGTACCTACGACAACTGAACACACACACATCCGCAGTGATAAAACACACAAGACACTCTTGAAGACCAACTCCATCAACTGTTAATGACCAATCCAATCAATTTTTTTTAAACAAATTTTTTAAATTTTCGCGTCACTCGGACGCAGACCGTTCCCCAGTCTTTATTCGCAACTCCAACTGTTGCAACTCCCAATTGCATTACAGTCAAATTTTTGACCTATCTAATAACCTGATCAACTATTGATCAATCTAACTAGCTTTTTTCAAACAATTCCATAAACTTGTGAAGAACAACTCCATCAACTTTTGAAGAACAACTCTATCAACTTTTTGCAACCACCCCATAATTTTTTAACTGATTATTTTTCTGGTTCTCAGCAGTAACCAGTCTTCAAATTCACTTATCAACTTGTTGTACCATCCAAAAATTCGATCACCCACGACTCGAATAACCTTGTCAACTTTGGAAAACAACGTTATTAACTTTTGACCAACGTCTTCATCAACTTTTTGCAAACAACTCCATCAACTTTCGACCAACAACTCTATCAACTTTTGAACGCCATTTTTCTTTCCAGCGTATAGGTCACGGCGACGAGCGTCATTCCGACGCGGACCGTTCTCCTGTCTTCGTGCAGTGGATAGACTGTGTGTGGCAACTACAACAACAGTTCCCGACGGCGTTTGAATTCACAGAGCGACTGTTGATCGCTATAGTCGATCATTTGTACTCGTGCCGGTTTGGGACGTTCCTGTTTAATACAGAACGAGAGAGGGTTAAGGAAGGTTAGTGTGATTTTATCTTTGTACCCTTAGATAGTTGTGTTTTTTTTTGTTAAGTAATAGTGTAGAATAAAAAGACTAATGCATAGCACTGATGAACGCAGAGCAAATTGTTGAAAAAATGCCTTTTAATATCACGGCTATGGCTGCAATGAAATAAAATAATTTGAAGAAGGTTAGTGCTTTACGATTACTGGCTTGTTTATAAACTTGAATCGACAAGTGATTTAGTGATTACTGTTTTATTTTTTAATCGTAATTTTGAAGAAATTACTTATTATTGGGCTGTGTTCAAGTTAAAATAAACATTTTTTTATTGTGACTATAAAATCGTTGTTTTCTAAATTACGTATGTTGAAACAAGATATAAAAAGAAAATAATATTTTTTTGAATTGTTCTTTTATTGCACCAATTTAAACCGAAGAGAAAAAAATTACATGTAAAAAATGAAAATATAAAATAAGAAATGTAAATAAAAAATAAAGATAAAGATATATTTATTTGCAAGATGTAGTTTAATAATACAGATGGTGTGTAAGTGCTAAAAAATTTGGAATCATACATCTTAACCATTACTGGTATGCAAAAATTTGTCATGTCAATTGAGATAATACTAATGAATGTCATAAATTAGTAATTTTATCATTGAAAAATAGCTTAACAGAATAATATTACAATAATTAATTTTAATTTTTTACTGTTTAAACAGTAAAAAATTAAACAATTTCCTTTTAAATATTGACAAATTATGAATTTGACTGATTGAATTCGGCAGATGATTATAAATTCTTGGTCCCATACCTAAAATACTTTTCATAAAAAGAGCGGTTTTATGTTGTGGTGTACATACTTTGGTATTCAATCGTTTACTCTTTGCAAGTTTATACATATGCAAATTTTTCTTTACAAACATTGCAGTCTCAAATAAATACTGACACGGAAATGGCAATATTTTTAGTTTGGAAAAGTATAGTTTACATGAGTCCATTGGCCGCAAATGACACACAATACACAATTATACATTTTATTCTATCTCCGAACCAAAAACCATGGTGACGAATGGTCTGATGCAGCTTTTAAAAAAAATTGAACATCAAACTACATTTTCTCTTATAATAATGGTATATTTTATATATTTGATTTCTCTTTCTTCCAGAAGTGAAGAGCAAGACAGTGTCCCTGTGGTCGTACATCAACAGCAGACAGGAGCTGTACCTCAGCCCCCTGTACTGGGGGCCCGCCGCCCTCGGCGCACACGCGCCGCCCGCACCCTACTGCAGGCCGCAGGTAATGTGTTAGGTGTTCCACAAAGTCGGTACGTTTTCTCTCGAAAACTTAACGCCAATCGTAGAACTCCTTGTAACTTCTATGATTGGTAAATTCCGAGCGGAAACGTTCCGAATTTGTGAAACATCCTGCAGCTAAGCGTCTCATAAATTCGGAACGTGTACGCTCGGAAACAAAACGCCAATCAAAGACGTCAAAACTGACTTATTTTAACCAAAAAAAAGCAGTAAAGGTGCCGGTCCAGATTCAATACCATATTGTACTTAAGCAATGTGCTATTCAGTTATCTATGCCTCTGTCATTAATATACAATAAGTCTCTTACCTCAGGAGTTTTTCCATCAAAGTGGAAGATTGCAAATATTACACCGATCCATAAAAAGGGTTCTTTAAGTATGATTGAAAATTATCGTCCTGTCTCAATTTTGTCGGGCTTAGGAAAACTTTTAGAATCGCTTATTGTTAAAAAAGTATACCGGCATATATCACAATTGCTTAATCCTAACCAGCACGGTTTTCGCTCGAAAAAATCTACATGTACCAATTTGATGTCATATGTCAGTGATGTAGCGGAAATACTAGATTCGCAGGGCGAAGCCCACGCCATCTATACTGATTTCAGTAAGGCGTTCGATTTAGTGGACCATGTGTTGCTCCTAGATAAACTGCAGACTTTGGGTGTTCATGGATCATTACTCCGATGGTTTGCGTCTTACCTACAAAACAGATCACAGCTGGTAGTTCTGAAGGGTTTCAAATCTGATGTCACAATGGTGCCGACTGGAGTCCCGCAAGGTTCCCATTTGGGTCCCTTGCTGTTTCTAGTGTTTATTAATGACTTGCCTCACAGGGTGACGCCAGGTGTGAAGTGTTTCGCTGACGATCTAAAGCTGTACAGAGAAATCAATTGTGTGCAGGATGTGGTTGATCTTCAGGGCGATATCGATCTGGTGAGCTCTTGGTGTGATCAAAACAAAATGCAGCTTAATACAGCCAAGTGTTTTTGCATCAAATTCACACGAAAGCGTACATCTTTTCCGGCACAGTACCATATAGGTAATTCCCCATTGGAGGAAGTGCAGTCTATCCGTGATTTAGGTGCTATAATTGACAAAAGGCTGGACTTTAGAGAGCATGTGGACACAATCACTAGAAAAGCGAGAAAGATGGTCGGTTTCGTGTCACGACAAGCCAAGGGCTTCCTAAATAAAGAACTCAATAACTCTTTTTAACAGCCTATCACGTAGTGTTTTAGAATACTGTTCTGTAGTGTGGAATCCTGGATACGAAAATCATTCTGAGGATATAGAGAAAGTACAGAAATTATTTTTATACCATTTGGCCTTTATGACATTCAAATGTAAAAAGCTTCGATCCTACATTCTAGACTTGAACATTTTAAAATCACATCATTGAAAATACGTCGAGAAATGGCCGACGTTCTAATGTTATATAAATTGATAAACGGAATCGTTGATTGTCCAGAGGTATTAGAAAAGATGAACATCAGAGTACCATTGCCTAAGGCAAGGACGCTATGGAAAAATAGTTTCACCCCGGCTAGATGTCGTACTAATGTTCTTAAGTTTTCCCCGGTTAACCGTATGTGTGATGTATACAACAGAGATAATATCAGGCTGTTTATTGATGTCTTTAATAAAGGTTCTCTATCTTCGGTAAAATTGAATTTGAATAAGTTATTTAAATACTAGTTAATGTTTTTTGTATTATATTTTTGTGTAGGTATGTCTATTTTAAAGTGGTGGTAGGTTTTATTTTTGTCACTAATGTTAAGTTAGCTAGGTTCATTGTTTAAGGAAGCGTACATATCGTTATATATTTGTGTATTTAGTTATAAGTTTTAATTGTAGTACAATTCTGTTGATGAACTAAATAAAAAAAAAAAAAAAAAACTGTCAACCACCAATCATAGAAGTTACAAGGAGTTCTACGATTGGGATTTCGTTTCCGAGCGGAAATGTTCCGAATTTATGAAACACTTTGCTGATAGTCATTTACGATTTAAAATGTAACTTTCGTAGGTGGTGTTGGTCCCGGTGGCCTCCCTGCGAGTCATCAAGCTGTGGAAGGCGCTCTACTGCAGGTGGAACCCCACCATGAGGCAACAGGTGAGCTGTTTGATATTGAAACGAAGCTCTAAATCAAATAAATTCAAATCAATTTTTTTTTAACTTAATTCTACCTATTTACAAAATTTGTAGCTTAAGACTAAGATAATCAAACTTACAACTAAAATAATTCTGAATAATATATAGTGTTTTTCCGCTGCAACTGCTCCTTAACCGACTTCAAACAACAAAATTGGTCGTTTTTGGTGTGTTCCTCCATATACCACTATATACATACACCACCGCCACACCTCACCTCCCAACCAAAGTGGTCTCCGTGGCTCTTAACATCTTACCAACATAGCACCTTGTGTCTTCAAGTTTTGTAGTTCATTTCTGTCTTATCTATACATACATGCACAAGTGGCACCGCCATATTTTACCGCAAGTAAATTATTGAAAGTAAATTATTTTATTTTTATACTTACCTACTTTATATGTATTGCATTTAAAAAGATAACAAAGTCCTAATATGCGATAAGAAGATTTAATTTTTTAAATTTTGTTATTTACGCATTAGAACCCATTTCATAAGCCAGGAGTTATTGGCAAAAAATGCCAATGTCTTGCGCTGTTCTTGCTGCCACACGTTTCCTTCTAACGTTTTAATATCGTCTAGCCATCGTCATACAGATTTTCCTACACTTACCAAACTGTGTGTTTATTTATGAAGGCTTAATATTTGGAATCATAATTATCAACAAAAATAAAAATGCCATTCTAATTCTAAGGGGCGGCGATGAGTCCTGCACGGACTTGGAGCGTTGGATCCCGCTTGGAGCGTTTTGTGCATTTCCCCCATTTCTGCCTAACCCAGCCAGCCGAGCACCTTGAAATATCGGAGCACAGCCTTGGGTTGCTGGCATACTAGTTCCACTCCTACTCCCGTCACAGCAGGAGTTGTGGTATAAGAAGAAGAAATGCCATTTATTTAGTACAATATAATATTATCCTATTTTAATTCCAGGACCCAATCTACCAGCGCACCCGCGAGCTAGTATCCCTCCGCGCGCAGCTAGAAGCAGCAGCGAGCGCGGCGCTCGGCGAGCATGCAGCCAGACACCGCGCGCCCGCTCCCAGCCCGCACCACGCGTGAATGTCACTGACACCGGGGGCGACCACTACGTGTAGAGCAAGATAAGTGTCGTAGCTAGCTGTGGGCAAAATTTGATGACGATAGGTATAAAACTATTCGAGTTATCACCGTTTATAAAATGAAAGGTGTAGTTGACTACGTGCGTCCGTCTTCACCCTGTATCATGCGTGAATGTCACTGACACTGGGGGCGACTACTCTGGCAATAGTGAAATAAGTGTCTTAGCTAGACACTTATTTCTTTTACTAGCTACGTACGAAATTTGGTGACAATAGTGTGGACTAAAACTACTCGAGTTATGACCAAATACATATGTATAGATTCCACCCACTGGGGGAGGGGGGGAGGGGTCTTCCACTTGCCCCGCCTCGTTTTGAATATGTACATATGTTTATAGTGACACCCGTGTGGCCAATTTCCTTCAAATTTAACACAGAGCGAAACTGTTATCGAAAGCATATTTTGTCCAAATTTGGCGACGCTAGGACCATCGAAACTCCAGTTATAGTTAAAACGCCAGAGCAATAATAATTCCAAGTAGATTAAGGGAAATGACTCGACTATACAATACATATTTTATTTTATTATGTTTGTAATGTATGTATGTACAATTTAAATGTTACAATAATGTTGATCTATTTTTAATTTAAGGTGCGCTCTACCAAATTAAAGTTTTTCCATGGTTTCCAAAAATTTGAAAAATAAAACGCTATTAAATTTATACCAACGAACACCCTGATTTATTAATGCTAAAGTTTTGTAATTTTTAAGAAAGAAATGCACCTTTAAATAACATCCAGATAAAGTATGTTTTAATTTAGACCCTTTTTATTAACTAAAACCAGTTTGCACTTCACCATAGTTTGCCTGATGGTAAGCAATAGCTATAAATATAAGTTTTATATTAAGCCAAATATATTTTCATGATTAATTAGTGTATGTATTCCTTTTGTTGTAATTTGTATGACTAACAAAATATTCTATATGACGACTGATTTCGCCAATTTTGTATTTGGCTGCATTTTCTGTAACATTTTTTTTTATTTTAGCAACTGCTCCTTTTGTTATAAAAATAAATGAAGTAAAGTTTGAAACTTACTATAAATACAATGACTTGCTCGTCTTGGCAAAATTATGTCTTTCAGTATTATAAAAAATATTAACAAAAATCTAAATCGATTAACAAAATGTAGCCCCATGTTAATTTTAGTAATAATTATGTTGTGTTTGTAAATAGTATAATTGCAAATATTTTAAAACAAATATTATATTATATGTAAGTAAATATTGTATAGTAAAACATAAATTTCTTTTATTTTTACACGTTTCAATTAAGCCTAAGCGACATGACTGCCTTTTTTATATAAGCTGTTTTATATATATATATATATATATATATATATATATATAAATATACCATATCTAATAAGCCATGAAATATATAGTGAATTAAATTGAATTGAAATTGTAAATATCCAAGACCCCTACTACTAGAAAATCAAACTTATAAGTTCCTTAATTTTGGAAATTAGTTTTTTTTAAGAATATTTTTTTATGTACCTACAAAACCTATGTGGTTAATTCTATAGAGATCTTGTATGGACCTACAATTAGAGGTACAACTCATTACTTATTTTTTCTTAGTTTTTTTTATCTTTCTATGCAAAGTTTGTATGGAAATAACGCAATTGTTTGTATGGCGACTGCACCTTAGGAGGGCGCCACTGGCGAATTGAAGATTCAAATACACCAATGAAATCAATCTCAGATTCTTCCATTAAATAAATTAATACGCCCTAAGATAGATAGAATATTCTTTATTGTACACACGAAATAAAAAATACAAAGAAAGAGATTAAAAATTACTAAAACTAGTGCCAGAAAAATTCGCTAAAAACGATCCGATGAATTGAGGCCGGCTTGTGACAGGAAATTGTGTATGTGCAAAATGTGTTTGTCTTACTTTCTTAAATGTGTTCGTATGTATGTCACAAAATAAATAATTTTCATTTCATTTTCATCTCTTCCAGGCAATCGTTGGACGGAGAGAAATGAATAAAGGTTATAAGTAAATGAATTATAGTATGTCGTTACACTTCGAACGAAAGTTATAGATATGAGTAGTTTTCATATATTATATAGTAAGATATTTTGGTAACAAAAATGATAAACAAATTAAAATGCTCGAACTGTGACCTGCTAAGGTTTGGAATGATAGCGAAGACGTCTCGAGTTATCTATAAAGTATAAAGGAAGATAGAGTAACAGTATGGACAATGATCTTGTAAATTTTATTCTTGTAAAGTTTGGACTTGTTTGTATGTGATATTGTCAGAATTAGATACAAGACAATTATTTTAATATTAGGTATTTACCTATGAAATTGCTGATTTGTATGACGAAATTGAGAAAAATGATATTTCCATACAAACATTTTTAATGTTTGTATGGAAATGTCTGAACAGATTTAGATGCAATTGATAACTATAGTTAGATGGAAAAAAAGCAAGCACTGCGTATATCAATTTCTCAAAAACAGAGTATATGATAAAAATATACCTAGTCAAAGTAGTGATACCGACGACACATTGAAAGAGGTGTTTTCAATGACTTCCCTATAAGTAATATGCACTAGTAATACATTTTTTTTATTTAAATGGTACATAATTCATCAATTGATACAATAAAAATTGTATTTGGAAAAAAGTATAAATATAA
The DNA here is from genome assembly GCA_927399415.1 of Macaria notata. NCBI lineage: Eukaryota > Metazoa > Arthropoda > Insecta > Lepidoptera > Geometridae > Macaria > Macaria notata. Next base: position 929,126 of record OV656751.1, read on the forward strand.
AGTTACAAACAGATTAGAATGTAAGAAAAAACGGCAATTTCATAGGTAAAGACCTATTATTAAAACTTTCGTGAGACATTTTATCAATATGTTAACTAAACGGTTTTCACTCAACAAGGTTTTGGTTATCTAGTTAATTATGTTGATCTTTTAGGCTTCCTACGCGTGTGCCTGATTTCCTGAAGTATGTTTGTCTACGCGATGTTGCTAAATTATTTATCTACATTAATGTTGTAACATTCTACTTATGTTTCCAATACTTGACTTATAATTACTACTGTTATAGCACAGACAACAAAACACTCAATTTAAGCAATTTCACATGATGCTATAATATCCACATCGATATCGTAATAGCTCATTATAACATCGGTAAAGCGCAACCAACCTGATTGCAGGGCCAATCAGGTTGGTCGCGCTTTAGAGATAGTAAGATTTTAATGGCGGCAAAATTACTGTGACAATACACGTACGCGTGAATTTAATGTTTCGCAATGTGTTTTGTTTTTTAAATACAAATTAAAAGTTAAAAATGGATAGCGACGATGATATTTGTACGCCTCCGGATATTCTAGAATTGGCAACAAAAGTAACTCACAATCTTTTGCCAGAAAAATCTAGAAATTTATATGAAAAATTAACTATTGTCAGCTTTTACTCTTGTTGTTTGATCAATTGCATTAGTGAAGATAAAGTAGTGTATGCAACTGCATATAACACGGGTATTAAAACACGAGTGTGAGTTTATGAAACGAGCGCAGCGAGTTTCATAATAGTAACGAGTTCTTCATTATATGTCAGTTGCATAAACTACTATTATGTATTAGATTTAGTGTGTTTCAACCATGGAATCATCAAAAATGAAAACAGTAGTGTCTGAGTTTCATCAAAATTAGTACTACGTATATATTTTCGGAAGAGAAGTGAATTATTCAAATTGCATCTAAACATAAAAAATACATTGCTACTCGTACTTCATATTATGTTACCTTATTTTATTATTATTTATTTAAAGAGCAGGTCAAAAATCTTTTTCATTGTTTCAAATTTATTGTTTTAAGCAACGACATTAATAATATTAATGTCGTTGGTTTTAAGTACCTATTATGTGAGTTTTAAATTTTTATTACGTGTTCCCCTACTGTTAACACTTCCACACATGCTCTTATAATTTCTTACATACGGGCATTCAAACCGCGACCGCGGCACATACCACACGTCTCTAAATTTAGGGAGAAAATGTATAAAGTATTAAAATATGGCAACATTAGGAATAAGGCATTAAGTTATTTAAAAAATGTGAGCAGAGAAAGGAGGTTCCAATCTACGAAAGCGGCGGAGGTTGTGTCTTCGGCTGATGTTGTTATTATTGGTATGTATTGTTTTAATAAACTAATTAAAAAATAAGTTAGTAATATCAGGTTCAAAAAGTATATATATTATTGGGTTTTGTTTAAGTGTAATTTGCATTTGAAGACACAAAAATACGGCCTCAGATTTTGAATAATTGGAACAATTTGATTATCATTTTTAGTAAATAAATTACTTATATTATTTCTTTAAAAAAATGGTGCCATTCCTTTTTATATTTATAGTACCTATTGAGCAATAAAATAGAATTACATAATCTGTAATAATTAAATAAGTAATATTTTCCAGGCGGAGGCATAGCTGGGTGCAACACACTATACCAACTATCCAAAAGAGGAGTGAATGCAGTTTTGTTAGAAAGAGCAAAAATCACCAGCGGGACTACATGGCATACAGCAGGTAACATATAATGTATACAGGGTAACTGCTAACTTACGCATAACCTTTTAAGGGCGGCTTAAGTAGGTAAAAGCAACCTATGTATTTTCGACTTTTAGAAAAAAAAAATGATTTTGACATAATAAAGGTAATGCGTTACTAGGTAGACATACCAGGTTACTTGTAAATTAAAAAAAAAATATTTATTGGTTAACTAAAATAGATCCATTTTTGTTAGTAAAACTTAAGTATATGACTAATAATAATTTATTAATAATAAATTAAGCAAATATTTAAATACGTAAGTAATTTCTTACTAACTGTTGAATAGTGAGACAAGAAACTAGAGAAGTTTAAGGAAGTTTAACCACAAACGTTTAAGGGTAAATTTTTAACGAAAATGTGTTTTTGTACAATCGTTTTTCGATAATTATAAAACCATAGAATTTATGTTGCCTAGTTTCTAGTTTTTTTTTAAATATTTATAATTTTTCGAAAAAAAAAATTTTAAGCATTTATTTTGCCACACAGGACACAACAATATATATAAAAAGTTTGAGAAAAGGTACAATTTGACCTATCACTCTACCTTTCTTACTTTTTGAATCTTAATAGGTATATGACAGTTTTTATACGAGCACTTTACCTAAAAACTATTTTTGCAAAATTATGCACTAGCTACAATATATATACGAAATATACACACAAATTACAGGCCCTATATACCTATTAATACCTATGTATACATCGCCCATCTCGACCGATAAATAGGTCGAATCACTTTACGATAATAACATGCATACTTACTCGTAGTAGCTTCAATGGTGTCTCGTAACAAAGTAGCATTTATATATTAACCGACTACTAAAAAGAAGGTACTCAAATCGATTGTGGGTGTTTTGTTTATATTTTTTTCATTACGACGTATCTGCCCAAGAGAACTCCCAAAACGAATTAATTTTGCGGGGAGTCACGACCCTCAGTCATGAGAAAATGCGACTTCAAGAGAGACTCATCGTCATTTATAGCCCTGAAGCTCCCTGCTGAGTATATACCTCGCTTTTTAATTAAAATGTATTTTTTTATTATTTTACTATATTTTGATTCATTATTATACACAACCCTTTCAGTAGTTACGCCATGTCAGAGGCCGAAAAGGCGGTTTGAAAATTTTGACACCAGAGTTGGCAACTCTCATACGAACTTACTTATTATTATTTTTTACTTATGAGTCCCACAGCTGGGTATAGGCCTTCAAATGTGTTTTTGTATCTTTTTTCTTATTACTTTAAAATTTTGTGAAGTTAATCAAAAGATCTTTTCTTTCATCTTTTGATTAACTTCACAGCCTTGATTAATTCACACATTCTTTTTGCATATTATTACTTTGAATATGCAATAATAATAAGGCCATTACGTAATTATAATAAGTACTTACCTACATTTTCCGGACATACTTAAATCATAAATACCGAAAACCATTCTCATCTTAATTATTAATTTAATGCAAACACGAAAAAAGGACACCAAATTTAAATGATTTGAGTAAATTAGGTATCTTAGAATACCTTGTTTTTTAGTTTTTAGGTAAATCTTTGAACTTAAATTAACAAAGATACATACATAAGTAGGTATGAGTCAATTTCTTATATTACATCAATTACTTAAAATGTTTATCTAATTTACTGAAACTGTTTTATATGTAATGTCGTTAATATCCCATTACTTATAGTAACCGACCAATATCCTATGAAATCTTATCTAACCTATGTTATATAATTTTGTTTATATAATAGAGGTGAAAGAAAGTTGTAACTATAATTAGAAATACAAGTAATTATGAATTAAAAAAATGGTAATTGCTTGTGTTGAGTCTGGTCGTTTCTATGTAGAATAAGTATGTATTAACAAAAAAAGTATGTATTATATCCGTTATCTAGTACCCATGATACAAGCGTAAGCTTAGTATGGGGCTAGATGGCGCTATGTGATATGTCCTGAAATATGTATTATGTATGTATGTACATAGGTATATAATTGTCCAATTTTAACTCTCCGTCAGCATAGAAAGATAGATAATTATTTATATTAAAAAATACTCAACAGAAAAGTAACTTAAGTATACTAGTTTCACAATTTTTTTCATAACTCGTAGACGTCCGCGGCTTTGCTCGCATTATTTCGGGATAAAAGTAGTCTATGACACTTTCGGGACCTCATACTACCTACATACCAAAAATCGTGAAGAACCGTTCAGCCTTTTTTGCGTGATGAGCGCTTAAATAAACAGAGAAAAAAATCTATTTAAATGGTTGGGACGTGTTCTGTTCATCAATTCTTAGTATTTCCAATTTTTTTTTTATTCTTAATGTTCAGACTTTTGACACTCTTCAGCGTTATTATATTAATAGATATATGTAGATTATATGTAAATGGCGAGCGAATGAATAAGCGAGTGTGGCTCAGCGGTTCGAGTGTCTGCTTTTCATCCAGACGCACCCTGGTTCGAATCCGGCCCTACACCAATGACTTGTATTTTTAAGTTATGTGTGGATTTGCACTCGCTTAACGGTGAAGGAAAACATCGTGTGGAAACCGACATGTTTGAGGACCACAATATCCAAAGACATGTGTCTTCCGTGGAAGGACCTGGGCGCCCACCACGATGTATCTGCCTATGAGAACTCCCCTAACGAAATAATTCTGAGGGGGAGTCACGACTCTCAGTCATGAGGAAATACGACTCAAAGAGAGAGATGTAAATGGGCTGACTTGGCTAGTTTTCTCTTTTACATGATCAGTGTGAAAATACTAATGTAAACATTTATATACCTAATAAAAATTTACATAAAAATATCATTTCCAGGTCTAGTCTGGTCGTTACGTCCCTGCGACTTGGAAGTGAAACTCCTGCGAGACTCCAGATCCGTGTACAATGACCTGGAACAGGAGACAGGAGAGAATGCCGGCTGGATCAACAACGGAGGCATGTTCATATCTAGGAGTAAGGTGGGATTAAACATATGTAGAAATTTGCATTTATTTATTTACAAAAGGTACAGACACAAAATGCAGGCTAAAAGATTACAAACAAATAACACTGACGCATAAGACTAAACCTACAGTTCAATTAAGTCCGTACTCAACACTCATGTTGGATTCTGAGAGTTTTACATATTTTTTTTATGAAAATAATGTACTTTTTTTTACATTAGATAGACTCACGCTTGACTACAACTTGCCTGATGTTAAGGAACGTTGTAATTTACGATCTAGCGCGCTTGCCTAGAAGAAACCGGTTTACTCTTGACTTAAAGACCGACAAATTATAGTTCAAGGGGAATAGAGATTCGGGCAAGGAGTTCCACAGTTTGGCTGTTCGCACGATGAAAGTCGAAGCAAACCGCTTGGTGCGAGTCTTTGGAACCTCAACTGTATATACTTACATGACTTTGTTGGATAGGCCAGATTAGGGACATTGGAGTAGGTTTCGTCATTACTTTGCATAGATCTTACATTCATTTTAATTAACATACCAAATTTTTGAAAAGTATAAAGTCTTCAAATTTTTTCATTAATTTGCCAAACTTTAGACTTATGACTGTATATTCTTCAAATTTCAACGGAGTGTGTCCTATACTTCTTTTGCAAGTTTAACTGATATCTACTATGTGATACTTTTTGCCTCAAATTACTTATGTTTTTACTTGAGATCAATGCAAGTTTCATAAAAATCGGTTCAGTAGTTTTAGAGATATCGTTACAAATGGCAATGAAACCGTTTTAGGTTTTTTCAAACTACCACATTTACCTAATTTAAATTTGCAAGCTGTTGAAAAGTTGTCAGATAGTAGATTTAAAGCGATGACTCTACGATACAAACCACTGCCTCGTACTTTAACATGTAATATTGACATAAACAAAGTCATGCTGCAATATATTGCTGGAGAGGTTATCGTTTAACCCTCGATAAAGTGGTTGATCCATTTATAACAACACAACAAAATAATAATATTTCTTACTAGCTGGTGCGCGCGACTTTGTCCGCGTGGAATAGTTATAATCATAAAAACGGTTCTAGTGAGTTAATCTTAACAGATAGACATATACTGTCGCGGACATTTTTTTAGATCATTTTAAGAGGAATAATTCTTTTATACATATTTTTTTGATATCTTGAACCGTTTTCGCAGCGCACGCAACGGAAGCTCTCAAAGATGAATAATTTTCCCCGTTTTTCCACATTTTCCATTGTTTCTTCGCTCCTATTAGTTGCAGCGTGATGTTATATAGCCTAAAGCCTTCCTCGATAAACGGTCTATTCAACACAAAAATATTTTTTCAATTCACACCAGAAGATCCTGAGATTAGTGCGTTCAAACAAACAACTCTTTAGCTTTATTATATTATTATAGATTAATCGTGAAGTTTTTTAATTGCCAGTACTTATTAATGGCGACAAATCCCCGTCCGCTTCAAACTACTCTCTACTTTATATTTTTTTTCATCAACCAATTTTAATATTTTCTCGTTTAGGCAGTTTGGCCTCTGCGCTCTGTGCGGTTGGCCTTTGCTCTCTGTGTATTCAAATTTCAATATTTTCTTTCGGCAAGATATTTTCAAAAGACGACAAACGGACAGATCTTCTCAAAGTAACGTCTAATTCATTAACTTTTTAACCGACTTCCAAAAAAAGGAGATTATCAAGTCTTCTGAAAGTTTTTTTTTTACTTTTTTTGTGAGGATGTTACGCGATTACTCCGTTGTTTATCAACCGACTTCAAATATATTTTTTTAAATCGATGAGGATAGTTTCCGAGATGGTCCCATAAAAATTGTTTTTCATTCGGTTCAGTACTTTTTGAGAAAAAACCAATAAACCAACTAATTGATAAAGTTTATGCAAACCAATTTTACCCATATTTCCAAAACTACTAGTCGGATTTTGATACAGTTTTCTGTAATGTGTTGAGGTTTAATGGGTGCATATTTTTAGCTATGTATTACGATGACAACTCACCAGGGGGCGCTGCTTTACGCACTATATCTTCTGAATTATCAACCCGATTTTGATGCGGTTTTCTCTGATAGGTTTAGATTTGATTAGCAAATGAAGTTATATTGTAGTTTTTTTATGATAGGCTTAGATTTGTTCAGTAACGTGACAGTAGATTTGAAGTCGGTTTTTGCTTTTGTTTAAAATAATTTTTTATTTATAATTCCAGGTTAGAACTCAAGAATACATGCGCCTCCACACGCTGGGCAAAGCGATGGGTGTTCCGAGCCAAATACTCGACCCACACGACGCACAGAAGTTATTCCCACTATTGGACCCGAGTGTATTCAAGATGGCACTGTATGCCACTGAAGATGGCACCATTGACCCCACCATGGCGTGCAGTGCGCTCATTAAAGTTGCCACTAAAAATGGTGGGAAGGTAAGAATATTTTCAAAGAAAAAACTATGATGATGTGTTGCTCCTATACCCATAGAAAAATCTTTGATTAACATTGTACTTTTGGTATATCTTATATCCCACCAAAAACAAAAGTCTCGATAGAGCTGCTTGTTTATCTCTAAAAAGTAATGAAATCTAGACAAGGTCGTGCCAAGTCTAGGGTTCGTTACTGCGATTTCTATATTATTATAGTTAATGTTATATGACTGGCCGTTGAACATTCTTTATACGTTAGTGGGTATAAGTCAACAGCCAAGTCACACAACATTAACTACTTGATTTTTTTTAAATAATGGACTCTCGAGGCTTTGCTTACGTTCGCGTTGTGTCGGAATCTTATAGTACATACATGCCAATAATCACGATGATCCTTTGCTTCGTTGCGATATTAAAGAAATACTTGAAACACACCTTAAAATTAAATCCATTGTGTTTACAGGTATACGAAGACACCCCAGTACTAGACATACACTACACTCACAATATCCTCGGAAACAAAGAGGTGACCGGCGTACATACAGACAGAGGGTTTATCAAGACTAAATGTGTAGTTAATTGTGGAGGTAAGAATAGCAAAAATAATGCAGTTGCTGGGGATCGAACCCGCATTATCTAGAATGTAATTTCATTCCATAATTTTTGTTTTTCGCATTTACCTTGGTTTTTTACGCTTTTAAACAATGAAAGTAAAATATGACATGCATGTATTTACAAAAGAAATGTATATAGGAAAGTGTAATATCAGCTATCTAGTACCTACACACGACACAAGCGTTGCTTAGTTTGGGGCTAGATGGCGCTGTGTGCCATGTCCCGGAATATTTATTCTTGTTATTATTTATTATTTTATAGGAAGAAAGTAATAAACGTATATTACAGCATTATTTATTGCAAAAGTCACACTACACGTTAAAACAAGTTACTTTCATTTTGCTTAACTATTGATATGAGCTAATTTCTTTATTAAATACACTTGCTTAAGAAATTTAAATTAATATTTATTGTGTCCATAGCAGTACCTATTATTAATAAAGATTTCTCATTTTTCCAGGTGCCTGGGGTCCCAGAGTGGCCCGTTTCGCCGGGGTTCCATCTCTCCCCCTCATCCCCTTTAAACACGCCTACGTGGTCTGCGAACCAACCCCAGAAATCAGGAACAGCCCCAACATCAGAGACCATGATGTGAACCTGTACATCAAGATACAAGGAGAGACGTGTAATGTTGGAGGATATGAAAATAACCCACATATGTTGGATCAGGTTTGTCTTTTTAAAATATCTATAACTTTAAAATCGTTAATCCTAGTGTCTCCAAAATTCATGTGCAAGTAGTAAAATGTAGTGACTATAGAATGTCCAAATTTGAGACGAATCGGTCAAGTGGTTGTCGTGATATAACGGTTTAAACATGCCTACGTGGTCTGCGAACCTACATAATGTTAGATCAGGTATGTTCTGCTGAGCGTAACGAGTGCTTTTTTAAAATGTCTGTAACTTTTGTGCTCTTGGTCCTAGTGTCACCAAATTTCATAAGCAAATAGTTAAATTTAATCGAATTATTGTGTTCGAATTTGGTTCGAATCGGTAAAGTGGTTGTCAATATATAACGGTCAAGTCGAATCACTCGCTATGCTCAACTATAGAATTCACTTACTCGGGACTTAAAATCTACATTACCAGCAAAATAGAACTTCTGTCATCTTCTTGATCTCTTGCTGCTTAAATTACTACTTCTTCTTCTGCTTATCGAATGAGAGTGGCCAACTCTGGCATCGAAAGTTTATCAAGCCGCCGTTTATCAAGGGCCTCTGCTCTGACATGGCTTAACGACTGTCGTTTTATGACAAATAATAACATATAACTTAAGATATTGAATCAGGCGTTACTTTGCAGAAATCCATTGTAAATGAAACTCTGGAAAAATATATGTAGTGTTTTCCGCTGCGACTGCTCCATAACCGACTTCAAACAACAAACTTGGTGGGTTTTTTTAGGTGCGTTCCTCCATATACCACCGCCACACCTCACCTCCTAACCAAAGTGGCCTCCGTGGCTCTCAAGATCTTACCAACACCGCACCTTGTATCATCAAGCATTGTAGTTCTTCTAGAGATTAGTTTTTGTTTTTTTAGCCCTCAGGGCGGCTTGATAAACTCTCGACACCAGAGTTGGCCACTATCATTCGATAAGAAGAAGTAGTTCTCCTTCGGCTACTATATAATGTATTTTTTTCCAGGTGCCAGACAATCTGCAATTCCACCTCTACGATTTAGATTGGGATGTGTTCGGGGTCCACATGTCCAGTGCCTCGGTGCTCTGCCCAAAGCTGGGCAGCGTGGGCATCAAGAGCACCGTGTGTGGGCCGGAGTCCTTCACACCGGATCATAAACCACTGCTGGGCGAGGATCCTAATGTATTTGGTAAGATTCTTAGATAAAAAAAGATATCTAAAAAAAATGTGGGAAAAATCAATAATAGTATGTGAATGAAATAAATTGGGAAAAATTGCAATTATATGTAGCAGTCTAACAACAATCTAAGTTTTTGGTTCGTTTGTTATATTATCAGGGTTACCTTCCGTTACTTCCGACTTGACATTTATTCTATAAAAACTGTTAGTTTTATCACCAAAAAACAGTAATACAAACTTGTAAGTTTACTATCAACAGCGTATTATATGACTACAAATCTATACTAATATTATAAAGCTGAAGAGTTTGTTTGTTTGAACGCGCTAATCTCAGGAACTACTGGTGCGAATTGAAAAATTACTTTTGTGTTGAATAGACTATTTATCGAGGAAGGCTTTAGGCTATATAACATCACGCTGCAACTAATAGAAAATGTGGAAAAAACGGGGAAAATTATTCATCATTGAGGGCTTCCGTTGAGTGCGCTGCGAAAACGGTTCAAGTCGTGGGTAACAGCTATAATTTATAAAGCTGAAAAGATAGTTTGCAAAACTAAATACGATGCCCAAAATAACTATTCCACGCGGACGAAGTCGCACGCACAGCTAGTCGTTGATATTTTCATTGATACTACATGCATTATTATAAACATCAGATTCCCTTGATTTCTTCGAATCATACTTTGAATAATTTTGTTATTGTTTGCTATCGGTAGTATGGTTTGTGATATAAAGTAAACATGTTATCTTACATAGAAACTAGACTAACTAGCGGAGGTTATCAAGTTGCACTTCAAGTTTCTATGACAATATTTCCTGCAGTTACAGAAATACACAGATGTATATTAAATGCAGTATATACATATATTAGTAGATTATTTAGATATCTATAATTTCAGATATAAATACATATATGTTATATAATTATATGTAGCGCCCGTAGCTCAGCTGGCGGAGGCAATGGCATGCCATTACCAATGTTAAGCAAAGGTCGACGCGGTCAAGTACGCGGATGGGTGACCGAAAAGTGGCATTCCATTTGGGCGCTTCCGTGGTTCGGGTGACACGTTAAATTGTAGGTCCCGGCTTTTTCTCTAGTACGGCAGTCGTTAAGCCATGTCAGAGGCCCTTAGGGTGGCTTGATAAACTCTCGACACTAGAGTTGGCCACGCTCATTCGATAAGAAGAAGAAGTGTTCGAGTCCTCTTATACAAAACGTAAATGCGATCGGAAAATCTTTGTACCTACCTAGTTGTTGTTAAGTTCTATTTGCAGAATCCTCAATCTTCCTGTCTCTCAAAATGATTTTCATGCCCAAATATAAGATAAATATATGACCAATTTACAAAAAAATTCAATCGAATCAAAGTCGTTCAAATAGAAACGAAAAAAAAGTATATAAGTATTATATCCGTTATCTAGTACCCACGACACAAGCGTTTGCTTAGTGTGGGGCTAGATGGCGCTGTGTGCAATGTCCCGTAATATATATTTATATAATTTATTTATTTGTATTTGCAGGTCTGTACCACAACTGCGGCTACAACTCAGCCGGCATGATGTTCTCAGCTGGGTGCGGGATACAGATGGCCGAATGGATCGTTAGTGGGAGGTACGTGGAATCTACCCTCTTTAAGTCATATACCGCATTGCTGAGAGTCGTGACTCCCCTGCAGAATTAATTCGTTAGAGGAGCTCTCTTGGGAAGATACAGGCGCCCAGGTCCTTCCACGGAAGACACATGTCCTTGGATATTGTGGTCCTCAAACATGTCGGTTTCCTCACGATGTTTTCTTTCACCGCTAAGCGAGTGCAAATCCACACGTAACTTAAAAACACAAGTCATTGGTGTAGAGTTGGATTCGAACCAGAGTGCGTCAGAATGAAAATCAGACATAAAAACCGTTAAGACACTTCTCGCTTATATGCAAATACCTTAAACAATAAAAAACTTAAAACTAAACAAATCATAGACATATAGGAAATGACTAAAAATAAATTCTTGTACTCTACTTTTCATCTAAAATCAACGCTGGGAACGCCGCGGGGCACTGCTAGTTATGAAGTTATGATGACAAACATATTTTTTCGCTTATGCCAGTGAACTCTTGAAAAAATATCTGTACCAAAGGTCATAGTGAAATATTTTGATATCGCTTCATACGTCGTCGTTCAATTATTTGTTATCTTTATTTTTCGCAAAACTATTTTAAAAGTTGGGGTTATCATTTATTTGCTATTTATGCTTATCTTTTTCTAGTAATGACTTTTGTTGTTTTCTTTGTTTAGTTTGTTTATAAAGTTACTGGTTTTTTAACCCTTGACAGTGAGGCATTTCAGTAGGTCGTCCGAAACAACATCCGCACATGCGACACTGTAGCTGGAAACCATTTTGTAGAGGAGTAGACGATAAAACATGCAAATATGATGTATAATTACAGAAAAATGCATATCTATACACTTATGTATATGCATTTTTGTATACGTAAGTACTCAAGTAAGCCATTATAGAGTTTAGCAAGTAAGCTACTTTATTATTAAGTATCACTACAATGTAAATAGAGTTACACGTTAAACCAGAAATAACCATAGAATCTTAGCTTATAACTTTAAGAAAATACTAATTTCGGTGGTAATCCCGTTTGTATAGAAAATACTTCAGTTAATCAAATCAAAACCATTGTGAGACGAACTCATTCACTTACTACACACTATTCCTTCCAGACCGCACTACAACATGTTCACATTTGACATCCGTCGCTTCACGCCGGGCCAACTGGCTCGGCCGCACTGGGTCCGAGAGAGCAGCCACGAGGCATATGTCAAGAACTACAGCATCGTTTTCCCGTACGACGAGCCACTCGCAGGTATGTACCGATCAATCAGACAATCAATCAATCAATCAACCTGTTAACAAGCACTGGTTGCGAGAGAGCAGCCACGAGGCATATGTGAAGAACTACAGATTAAGCTTTCGTTTATCCAACAAGACAAGAATTACATCGCTGTAAGATGTTAGTGGAGTGGATAGTAATCCTATGATAAAACAAAAGAACATTATTGAGATACAAGAAAGGAGATATGAATCAATCAGTCTTATATCTAGTACGGGATCGAATCAATCACTTGTTCAAACTCGATCAATCATTCAGTAATTCTGGCAGTGGCCTTAAACACTTGTAAAACTCTTACCCCTGGGTTACCCGATGAACTATAACATCGAGTAACCCAGGGGTAAGGATTTTACAAGTGTTTTCATTTTATGTAGTAAATTATTGGGTAATAAATGATTTATTGTTGTTTCCAGGTAGAGACGCGAGCCACGACGCCCTGCACCAGGAGCTGGTTGACGATGGAGCGGTGATGCAAGCCAGGGCGGGCTGGGAGCGACCTGCCTTCTACATGCCGGGAGAGAAGGTAGTTTTATCATCAATTTCATTCTAGTAACTGCGTGGTCTACTAAATGATAAAAAGATAAGATAAAGAATCTTTTTATTGATACTGTAAAGTTGTAACATATGTACATATATAAGTACTAATATCAAATAATATGCTACACAAATTACAATATCTCGTCAAATTGAATTTATAACATTAGGCTTTATTGATATAAATTTTATTCTATATTCATTGCGTGGTCTACTTTGACCACAGCATTGCTTGTGTGGCTGTCGTAACATATGTTTTGATGGTCTTATATTGGCTGTGTAAGTAAGACATACAATATACTTATAATATTTACGTCAATGCCTCTCAAAAAATGAAATCTCGATATGATACATATGTTATCAACTTCTAAAAATTTGCGATTATTCTTTTATTATAAAGGTATAACATGATATAATCTTACCTAAATATTTTTATAAGAATGTTAAAACCATTATGACAAGAAATCATAGTGTTACATGATGCATATAATTATTTATTTGTTTTGTAATGTTAATGATTTCAATAAATATATCTTTATTTCTTCTTCTTTCTATAATTTTTAGTTTAGCGTCTCTGATAAAACATTTCACATTAGCCTCATTGAGTTGTATTCTTTATATCTGAGAGTTGCGCCCGCAGAATTCATTATTTAGAAACTACTCTTGGGCACACTATAAATCATAGTAGGCGTTCTTCAAAGGAAAATTCAAGAAATACTTTAAATAATATAATGCTTACTATCAGGCATTTTTCTTGCTCGTTACGTTATCTAAAAGTAGAATACATGCCTAAATATAAAGATAAAATTATCTCTATTGATACTGTAAAGTTGCAACACACACACATCTATACATATTATATAACTGTAACTGGTCGGTGTCTGTACATTGAAGATAATGGAACAAAATAGTTGAAAGGTCTTCATTGATGCAAAAGAACACAAAAAACATGTTTCAAAAATAAATTTCTGTTTGTCTGTCGGTATGTTTGTTCGTTATAGACTCGAAAACGGCTGAACCGATTCGTCTACGGTTTTCACTTACATGTTGGTGCATTTTAAACTTAACATTTAGTTTTGTTTCATTTCAATCGGTTCGCAAATAAAAAAGTTATTTCCACTTTAAGCGAAGCCGCGGGCGTCCACTAGTATATAATATTTAAATAAAATACACTTACTTTACATTTTTTTCTTCAGATCCGAGTCCAACAATACGACTGGGGCGGTACACACGACTACCCGCGCAACATGGACCAACGATACGAAGATGTGCTGAAGGGAGATTACAGTTTTGGCTTCTCCAAACATCATGATTTAGTAAGTCGAATTTACCACTAATAACATACTATAACATGTTCAAAGTTATTTATTACCTAATATAAGTATGCTCATTTGTTTTTTTTACATGCTGATGGTTTATTCGTAACGTCTGTTTGGATGATATTTATTGTTGAGATAAACTATGCCCAGGATTACGTATAGTTTATAGTTGCTTTTTTATTGTCATTAATTAACGTATGAACGCAGCAAGATGCTACTAATCATTACATCATTGCCAAAGTTTTGTTTCTCGTTTCTTCGTTGTTTATTTTGCTTAAATCAACAGGAATCCCTGATTTGTTATCATTTAGGCTCTTTAAAGTGACACAACCTACTTTTTATCCCTAAACAACGAGAAAAAAGCCACAGCAATCATATTTTTTATGAATTAAATTATATTGCTTTCTTATTAAAACCACTGTTATTCCTCCTTCCAGATAGGCCAAGAAGCCCTCTCCTGCAGAAACAACGCGGCCCTATTCAACATGTCATACTACGGCAAGTTCTACCTCACGGGGCCGGACGCACAGCGCACCGCCAACCTTGCGTTCACTGCTGATCTGTCTAAAACTGATGACAGGTACCAAAAAATTTTTTTGTGACTTTTTAAGAGATTTTTGCAAGGTACACATTTATAGCAAAAAATAAAATAAAAAATAAACATGCAAAATGTGTGCGGGTGGGGATCGAACTCGCTTACAAATGATTTTTGTGAGGTTAACACATGTATATAAAAAAATGAAAAAAAAAAAATGCTAAAAGATGTGTGTTGTTGAGGATCGAAGTCACGACATATAGATCGCAATACTACTTGAAACAACGAATTAATGCTGTGGGGAAACACGACCCTCGAGGAAATATGACTCAAAGAAGACGAAGAGAATAGTTATACCTATTACAACTTTTTATTGTACTCTTGCGTTAACTATATATGTATGAAACTAGATGTCGCTCTACAAAATAGTTATATATTCGTATTTATTACATATATTTCAGAGTGGTATACTCGCTGATGCTGAACGAGAAGGGCGGCGTGGAGGCAGACCTCACCGTCAGCATCCTGGACGGCGGCAGCGGGCAGCTGCATGAACCTATCTTCAAGGTACAAAACACACCTTTATTTTTTTTTTATTTATTGCTATAAGTTCACTAAACTAAAAATGTACTAATACTAACTTACACTTACAAGAACACGCAGAAAAAAACTTTCAGAAGACTAATAACCTCTCTTTTTGAAAGTCGGTTAAAAATGATAACTCTTTCATGTCAAACTTTACGCGATTTCTGAAGAAACGAATTGGAAATATTATTATATAAGTAAAATGTGCTATTGAAATATATAATACTTATAATAATTTTAAAGTCATTTTTACTAAATTTCGCTTTAGGATTTAAATGTTAAATTAACAAACAAATTGTTAGTAAATGAGACACAAACTTTCAGAAAGATTGTGTAGTGCCAACGCTTAAATCTCTTCCTTTTTTTGATGTCGGATAAGAATATTTTGTACTTAAGTTTATAGGTTTCCTTAACTTAAAAGCAATTCTTTATAAATAATTAAACACGTTTCAGCAGTTTTATATTTTTTGTCTGTTTATCGGTGACTCTTTTTATTTAAACGGTTATCACGGTAAAACAGCTGAACGGATCATCATGATTTTTGGTATGTAGGTAGTATGAGATCATAGGAGTGTCATAACAGGCTACTTTGTATCCTGAAATAATGCGAGCGAAGCCGCGGGCGTCCACTAGTAATAAATAATACTTTTCTATTCCCAGGGTCGCGGCTACTACGTAGTAACTAGTGGCTTCAGTGCGGCGCACACTCTCGCTCACCTGCGCAGGATCATTAACAAACACAAGCTGCGCGCGCAGATCATTGACGTCACCAAGCAGCTCTGTATACTCAGCGTGCAGGGGCCTGACAGGTAAATGCAGGGGACTGACGGGTAAATGCAGAAGACGGACAGGTAAATACAGGGGACTGACAGGTAAATGCAGGGGACGGACAGGTAAATACAGGGGACTGACAGTTAAATGCAGGAGACTGAAAGTTAAATGCAGGGGACTGGCACAGGGGACCGACAGGTAAATACAGGAGCCTGAAAGTTAAATGCAGGGGACTGGCACAGGGGACTGACACGTAAATACAGGAGCCTGGCAGGTCAATAGAAGGTTTTTATAGCCAAAAACAGGGCTGGAAAGAACTCAATTTCGGTTTTTTATAGTAAAAAAAGTTAAATCAAGCTGCTATAGACATTTTATTAGGATCGAAATGTACTGTTTTTGGACACGTAGAAAGTACACATATAAAAAGTGTAACAAGATGTCTGAGATACTTTTAAAAGACAATCCAAATAGGAAAAATACGAAACAGCAACATAGCACACGAATGATATCCATACATTCAACAAATAGGTGTGACAACTTGCCATTCCACATTTGGTCCAATTCAAACTGACCTTTAGTTTGAAATATTATTAATAATATAATTCTTATTAATCTTTCCAAAACTCTCAACTCGTTTATTACAATACAATTATTAACCGACTTCCGATTTATTTATTATTTTATCTACACTAATGTTGTAACATTCTACTTATGTTTCCAATACTTGACTTATAATTACTACTGTTATAGCACAGACAACAAAACACTCAATTTAAGCAATTTCACATGATGCTATAATATCCACATCGATATCGTAATAGCTCATTATAACATCAATAAATAAAGCGCGCATTATAACATCAACAAATAAAGCGCGACCAACCTGATTGCAGGGCAATCAGGTTGGTCGCGCTTTATAGATGGTTAGATTTGAATGGCGGCAAAATCACTGTGACAATACACGTACGCGTGAATTTAATGTTTCGCAATGTGTTTTGTTTTTCAAATACAAATTAAAAGTTAAAAATGGATAGCGACGCTAATATTTGTACGCCTCCGGATATTCTAGAATTGGCAACAAAAGTAACTCACAATCTTTTGCCAGAAAAATCTAGAAAATTATATGAAAAATTAACTATTGTCAGCTTTTACTCTTGTTGTTTGATTAATTGCATAAGTGAAGATAAAGTAGTGTATGCAACTGCATATAACACGGGTATTAAAACACGAGCGTGAGTTTATGAAACGAGCGCAGCGAGTTTCATAATAGTAACGAGTGACTTCATTATATGACAGTTGCATAAACTACTATTATTTGTTTTATTTCCCAGCCAAAAAATCCTGCAACGCTACACAAACGCCGGCCTCTCCAACGACGCCTTCCCAGTGAACTCTCAGCGAAGTATCCACGTGTCTAAGGCCCCCTACTCACGAGACAACAAGCAGTATACGTGCAGAGCGCTGCGGGTGGCCTGGGCGGGGGAGCTGGGCTGGGAGCTGCATATACCTTCCTCACATGCTATACAGGTAGGTACCAACTACCAAGTAAAGGGCAAAAAGAGGGGGGGGGGAGTGGGGTTTGAACCCGCGACCTTCTATATGACACAGAGAGCTGCATATACCCTCCTCGCATGCTATACAGGTAGGTACCAACTACCAAGTAAAGGGAAAAAAGAGGCAAAAAGAGGGGGGAGTGGGGTTTGAACCCGCGACCTTCTATATGACACAGAGATCTGCATATACCCTCCTCGCATGCTATACAGGTAGGTACCAACTACCAAGTAAAGGGAAAAAAGAGGCAAAAAGAGGGGGAGGGGGGGGAGTGTGGTTTGAACCCGCGACCTTCTATATGACACAGAGAGGTGAAGTGCCACTACTTAGTATGGGTACCGGTGTCGCCAAACTCGCATATAAATAAAACAAAATATACATCTCCATTTGATAAATTATTCGACCTGCTTTCATTTTGACATGTAATAATTGCACAACAAGGCACAAATTATTTTTTAACATTTTTTTTTGTGCGACTACGGAATGTCTTTCTAGCTCACGTAGCTAAGCACAACTAATCATGGCCGCCGCGAATGTTGCGATATTCTGCTTAATTGTGACACAGACAGGAGATACGAGCACCACTCCCTTTTTTTCTATTCTGTTCTAAACAGGTACCATATAAAGCGCAAAAAGAGGGGGTGGAGCGGGATTTGAACCCGCGGCCTTCTATATGACATAGTATTTTTACATTTTTAGATACTTTTACCTATTAGTATGGTCATCTAAGTAAGATAACGTGAAGTACCTGTCCACGTAATATATAAAAGCGAATGCAGGTCTGTTGGTTTATATGTGATTTAATGCTGCATTGGAGCGACTGATCATATAGATATACTACTTTTAATGTAAAATATTTTTACTGGTCTTTTTTCAATTTGTATTGTTCTATTTTCAGGTGTACAAATATTTGAGCAGTGCCAAGGGACTTAGGAACGCTGGCTGGAGAGCGCTCACTTCACTCAGCGCTGAAAAAGGTAAATAACGGATTATTGAGTCGTATATCCTCATGACTGAGGGTCGTGACTCCCCCGCAGAATTAATTCGTTAGGGGAGTTCTCCTGGGCAGATATATCGTGGTGGGCGCCCAGGCCCTTCCACTGATTATAGTTCATAAACAATAAATAAATAATTTAAAAAATATGGCATATTAATATAAGAATCCGTAGGTCTGTCTGTTAGCAACGGAATTTAAAGGGGATTATCAAAGTATATACGAACTTTTTTAACGTTTAATAGACTTACAGTTGACTACAGTGCGCCTGATAGTAAGCTCCACTGTACTCATGGATGTACCACACTTGCTTAGAAAAAACTTATTTTACTCTGGATATATTCTTATCATACTGTCAAGTGCAAAAAAAGTTTTTAACCGACTCCAAAAAAGGAGCTTCTCAATATTATTCTTCTGTTTTATTTGAAATAATTTATTTGATTTAATTGGTGTAAATAAAATCAATCGACTTAAAAAAGGAGGTTTTCAATTTTATTCTTCTAAATATATATTTTTTATTGTAAATATTATGTACTTATTTGTTTCAACTGTATTTTCCAGGCTACCACCTCTGGAACGCCGACGTGCGAACAGACGACAACCCGGTGGAAGCGAACCTGGCCTTCACTTGCAGAAAGGACGGGGAATATATCGGGAATGAACACGTCACTAAGGCTAGGAAGAACGGCGTCAGCAAGAAATATGCTTACTTCACGTTAGATGATAAGGTTAGTTTGGCTTAATATTACTGCTAAACGGCTTGTCCAATATTGATGAAATTTGGTTCGGAGATAACTATTGTTGGTTACAACATAGACTAGTAATCATCATCATAATCAGCCTTCATTTCGAATAGGTTTAGGTAAGTAAAACCAAGAGCTACAACTAGTACTTAGTAACTAATATGGATGAAATTATATACCTCTGTGAGTTTTATTCCTGAAATATCTTTGCTGATAAGATTTAGACTGCAGATTACGCCTATTTGGCTTGACCAATATTCATAACTTTAGCATAAAGATCTAGCATAAAGACATCCTACTTATATTCATTATACGAATCTACTAATTGATGTGTTTTTTTATCCATCACTATATAAAATCCATGGTAACTAACTAAAGTATTTAAAACTGCATGTTACTTATTGCAGGTCCTACTTTTCGGCTCCGAAGCAATATTCCGCAACGGCGAACCAGTCGGCTATCTACGTAGAGGAGAATACGCCTACTACCTAGACAAACCAATAGGAATCGGCTACGTCACTAACCAAGGCAACGAAGTCACTAAGGACTACTTAAAAGATGGTCACTATGAAATTGAAGTCATGGGACAGAAATATAAAGCTAATTTCTACCCCAAATCGCCTTTTGATCCCAATGGGCAAAGATTATTGGGCAATTATGGAGATTTGGATGAAAATCTGCATGAACCTCACGCGGGGCAAAATGAGAGAGCGGGAGGAAGCGAATAGAGTAGATCTCAGATAAATAAATGATTTTTGTAAAAATGTTAGTGGTTTTATTTGTAACTTGTTTGTTGTTCATTACTGTACAACATGAATTCGACCGTTAGCAGTTAGAAAATATTGATCAATCTTCGCAACAAAGACTTAGGTGTGTTTTTTATAGCAAGGAATAAATTAATCAATTAATATTGAATTTTTAAGAAGGGGTTTATTAGATTCGTTGCAAATTGGCTAAAGAAATTAGTTTGGCAAATTAAAAAAAAACTGCACTGTCAACGGCGGCAATATTGTCAAAGTCAAACCGGAGGTTTTAAGTTTTAGATTTTTTAGGTTATGTTTTGTTCGGTTTTGTTATTTGTTATTGTTTGTAATTTTTCTGAAAAGCAAGCTGTGACTAAATTAACAATTTATGTCATAAAACTACATAACTCTTTACATAATAACAAACAAATACAAACCAGCAATAAATTTCGATGTGTAAGTTGTTCATCAAAATCGCTTGTGCTAAAATTGCTTTTGCTTACAATAATATAGGTACAATCAGTTTAAACTATGAGTCTGGGTAAGAAGCCTAGCAGTGTGTTGTTAGGAGTAAATATCGATAGTACAGATTGTACATGCATTGATTTACTTGCAAGAGACGAAGACGGAGGGGACGGCGATGGCGTCAAAACAGAAGCTTTAATAGCCTGGCTGAAAAGACTGTTTATGTTGTACCTACTTAACTTACTGCAGTGGTTCTTTCGGGTCTTTTACAAATGAAATAAATAAATAAACATTAACTTGGCTTCTCTCTAGTATCATTCGAAATCTTTTCATATGATTAGGTTGTCAATTCAGTCTTGTGACTATAGCAAAATAGGGAAACACTAACTGTAGTTACTACAACTTTTTAAGCAATGTCATATTCATGATTTGTTATTTGCTTCTGTGCTTTGCTTTATGCATGCTTTGCTAGCCTTGGTGAGTTATGAAACAGTTGCTATGAAATTGATATTAATTAACCTATTCATATAAATAGTTTTTTTTTTCTAATTCTACACAGCTCAGAACACCTACAGAATAAATTAACTATATAAAATAGTCCCAGAACTTCCACACATTATAAATAAAGATCTAAGAAGCTTGCTAGCTTCAATATAAGCAAAACAGATACACAAAATCTACAAGAAAACCTAAATATAGCCAGAACTTTACTTCAAGAAAGTTAAGAAGTACTAAAAATAACCTGAAAATGTCAGTAACACTACATACAGATGTTGGAGATATCAAGATAGAGTTGTTCTGCGAACAATGTCCGAAGGCCTGTGAGAACTTTCTAGCTTTATGCGCCAGTGACTACTATAATGGATGTCTGTTTCATAGAAATATTAAGGTGAGTCTAAAGTTTTGTAGTCAAGTAGCAGAGGAAAATTAAATTTATAGTTAAATGAAAGTGGCTTTCTGTTTATACAAACACTTGTTAATTTTCAATGTGCAAGTATTTCTGTTAAGTCACATTGTTTCTATACATAATATGATTCCAAATTTTAAAATAAATAGCCTTTATATGCCTTGACTTAAATATATGATATAACCATAGGTAATAATTAACTGAATTTAAAAAAATTAAACAGTCTTATGTAAAAATAACTGTAATTACTAAGATATAACAATTTGAAAGTGTGTTGTCAGGGCACCCAGAGACGGGTGAAGGCCTATGTTTTACCTACATTAATCCAGGATGGGATGCCACTTTATGGTCACCCATCCAATGTTTGGCCATGTTGACAGTTGTTTCACATTGATAATCACATGTGATTGCCTCCGCTAGCTGAGCTGCAAGTTTTACACAATGTGAGATCATTGTAAAAAGTTATTTGCCTTTGAAACAGTGCAAAACTAGCTTTTATATTAAGATCTTCCATACTACTAAAAATATTCTGTTTGATTATAAAAGGTGTTCATGTCTTTGTATTCCAGGGTTTTATAGTACAGACAGGCGACCCAACAGGCACTGGTAAAGGGGGCACTTCTATTTGGGGGAGGAAGTTTGAAGATGAATTTAAAGAAGAACTCCGAGTAAGTAGTATTATTCTGTATATTGCTTTGAATTTGTGTTTATTCAAAGATTGTGGCTACTCTTCTTGTTTCTCTGTACCTCATCTACCACTTCAATTTTGTATTATACTAAGACCACAGATACATATGTATGTATGTTTCTAAGTGTAGTGAACCATAAATCTTTCTTCTTAAAAGTTTCTGAGACAGTTCTAACTCTCCAGAGGTTTGGAAGCCTCTGTGTTATTTCTCAAATAAAAGACATACAGTTAAATCAAAAAGATCGTTAACTGTCCTACCTATCTCTTTTATGTCCAGCACAGTGCCAGAGGCATAGTGAGCATGGCTAACAACGGCCCCAACACCAACGGGAGCCAGGTTTTCTTCTCCTATGGGGAGCAGCCACATCTGGACCTCAAGTACACCATCTTTGGCAGGTGAATACACTTCTTGAATTTACAAACCAAGCATACATACATTTTAAATAATGAAAATTTATAAAAAAAACCTGTAATAGTGTGTCAAAGTTACTGTTAACCTGGGATTTAACCAAGGGCTGCATGACACGTTTAATTTTATTGTGGGTTCCGACTGTTTACCATCCTGCTCGCATCATATAGGTTTCTTCTAGGCAAGTGTGCTACATCTTAGACTGCAGTCAAACGTAAGTCTAAGACACAATGTGCGGTGTTGGTAAGATCTTAAGAGCCATGGAGACCACGTTGGTTAGGAGGTGAGGTGTGGCGGTGGTATATGTATATAGTGGTATATGGAGGAACACACCTAAAAACCATCAAGTTTGTTGTTTGAAGTCGGTTGAAGAGCAGTAGCAGCTGATAAACACTATATTTATTCCAGAGTTTCATGGTTCATTACCGATTAATTTTAATAGTATTATTTCTAATTCCAGAGTCATAGACGGTTTCGAAGCCCTGGATGACCTGGAGAAGATGCCAGTCAACCCCAAGACCTACCGACCTCTTAGCGACGCTAAAATATCATCCGTTACTATTCATGCAAATCCATTAGCTGGGTGAATAAATTAACTATTAATTTAATTAGTAATATAATATAAAAATAACTTTACTAGTGGACGCCCGCGGCTTCGCTCGCATTATTTCAGGATAAAAAGTAGCCTATGACACTCCTAAGACCTCATACTACCTACATACCAAAAATCATGATGATCAGTTCAGCCGTGTTTGCGTGATGAGCGTTTAAATAAACAGATAGACAAAAAATATGAAAACTGCTAAAGCGTTTTTTATTATTGATTTAAAGTATACCCAAACATTTTTTTAAATGTCTTCTATGTTCAGATTTTATACCCTCTTCAGCTTTATTATATCTAAAAGTATAGATAAGTAATAAAAAAAATATTTTGTAATAATTTATTGTTTAATTTTAGCATATGAATGTGTGTTTTATCATCATCAGACCGCTATCGCCCACTGCTGAGCATAGGCCTCTCTTCTAGTACGCCATTCATCCCGGTCCTGCGCAGAATGTGTGTATAGGTTGCCTCATTTGATCGCCAGTTTCATTTTAATAAAAGCATATTACTCCTTCAAGCAGCGTCGCTTGTGGGGGTGTAGTTTTGAAATCATCATCATCCGCAGCCTTTTCTATCCCACTGCTGGGCATAGCCTCTCTTTATAATAATAATTAATAATTTTGAATTAATTTAATTAACTTTGAATGTGCCAGCTGCGTCAATCGTGTGCAGACCTCATCCATAAAGATCCCGCGACTCGTACAATGTCGTCGACCCATCTTGCTGCCGGACGACATTGTCCTATAGTTTTGAAATACTGGATTAAAATGAATTGCTTGTTGATGGGTTATTAGTTAGGCGTCATATTTAATTCATCAGTCAATAAAGCATTCTCTCGAGTCGTATTTCCTCATGACTGAGGGTCGTGACTCCCTCGCAGAATTAATTCTTTAGGGGAGTTCTCTTGGGCCGATACCTCGTGGTGGGCGCCCAAGTCCTTCGGAAGACACGATGTTCTTGGATATTGTGGTCCTCAAACATGTCGGTTTCCTCACCGTAAAGCGTGCGCAAATCCACACTTAACTTGAAAATACAAGTCATTGGTGTAGGGCCGGATTCGAACCAGGGTGCGTCTGGATGAAAAGCAGACACTGGAACCGCTGAGCCACATTCGCTTAATAAAGCTTTAAATAACATCATTTTATTATATTGGCGTATTTCTATCTCCTCATAAATCAAATGTCAGATGAAACACATTGACTTCAATTCAAATGTAAGGATAACATTTATTGCTCAAATATTTACAATCATTTAAAAATGATCTATATTATTCTAAAGTGTACATATTGTGAGAGATGATTCAAACGAGAAGATTATTAAATTGCAGATTTTTTTATAGAAACTGTCAGACAGTAAGAATAAAAGTATTAGTGTGATGATTTATTAGACTCAGTTGGTATCTAAATAAAACGTCAAAAGATAATCAAATTACAAAAGTTTTGTAGTTTTATGGATGCATTTTTTTTTATAGAAAAAACGAAGATGTGACTCGCTTTTTTTAGTCTTGAAAGCTTTTTAAATATTTGCCAATTTTATCAAGGTATCAAACATAAAAAACTGACTATTAATTTAAACATGATCAATGCTTAATATTCTAATGTGCGTAAATATCAGGTACAAGGCAGTGAAAATCTTGAGAAAAACATTTGCCCAAAGAAAAACGCTAGGCGTTTTATAGTAGGGAATATTGATTAATAAATGAATAAGTTAACTTTGCACATTATTTTAAAAATGAGTGAAAAACAGACACAAAATTACTCTTGTCTCTTTTAATATACTACGTATTGATTTTGAGGCAGGTGTCCTGAACCGCAGGCTCCTGGCGTACCTTGAATCGCATGACCTATTCAGTGACCGACAATATGGCTTTCGCCAGAATCGGTCCACTGGAGACATTCTAGTGTACGCCACTCACATATGGAGTGAAGCCATTGAGAAATACGGGGAAGCCCTGGCGGTTTCCCTGGATATTTCTAAGGCTTTTGACAGGGTTTGGCACGATGGCCTTATTAGCAAGCTTTCCTCTTACGGCCTGCCCGCTGGGCTTCGTGCTTGGATTTCGGACTTTTTGAGGGATAGGTCTATTCGAGTAGTCGTTGATGGCTGCTCCTCAGATCTAATGGCTATCAATGCCGGAGTCCCTCAAGGGTCGGTGCTCTCTGCAACTCTTTTCCTGCTGCATATTAACGATCTGCTGAAACCCGGAACCTTTGGGTACGCAGACGACAGCACCGTTGTAGAGAGCTATACATCCACAGCGCGGGCCAGTGCGGCCGAGATCCAGTGGCTCAGGGAGGCGATGGTCGAGCGTATAAACCTGGCTCTCAAGGCAGTCTCCGATTGGGGTGATGCCAATCTAGTCAAGTTTAATGCTGCGAAGACCCAGGCGTGTCTTTTCACCGCTAAAAAGAGGCCATTCGAGCTGGCCCCCACTTTCCGAAATTCGACTGTGCCGATAACTGACCACCTTGATCTTCTTGGTATTACATTGTCCCCTACTCTTAATTTTGGCTCTCACATTGAGTCTAAAGCCGAAGTTGCAGCCAAAAAGTTGGGTATCCTCTCGAAGGTGCGAAAGTACTTCAAGCCGGAACAGCTGCTTACTTTGTATCAAGCACAAGTTCGGTCGTGCATGGAGTACTGTTCGCATCTTTGGGATGGATCAGCCAAGTACCAACTTGAGGCACTAGAGGCCATTGAGAGTCGAGCCAAGAAGATCATTGATAATAATAAACTGTGCCGAGCTAAACTTCAAAGTCTTGAACACCGTCGCAAAGTCGCCAGTTTGTCGGTTTTCTATCGGTTGCATTTCGGAGAGTGTGCCGCGGAATTGCACGGACTAATTCCGCCCGCGCCCTTCTTTCACCGGACGAGTAGAGGTACGGCAGGACGACACCGGTTTATGGTGGAAGTTCCTAAGACCCGCACGAAACGGTACGCTTCCACCTTTATTGTTCGTACCGCTAGGTTGTGGAACTCCCTGCCTGGCTCTCTGTTCCCCACGCACTATAATCCAGCGATCTTCAAAGCGAGAGTGAATCGGTTCTTATCGGGTAAGCACGCTCCATCTTAGGCCATAGCCTTACTTGCTATCTGGTAAACTATGGTCAAGTGCAAACCCGTTCAAGTTAAAAAAAAAAAAAAAAAAAAGGTTAAAAAATATAATTAGTACTAACTTTGATGAATTCGATTAAGTTAAAAAAGCAATTTCAGAGAATTCTTTTCGCTCTTGTGAAATGTTTTAATTGGTAATACATTATGCTTAAAGTAGCCTTCTTATTATTAGTTATATTAAGTCCAGATGAAACAGCCTTTTTTAGAATAATGGTAAGTAAAGAAAATACCTTTTAACGTGAAATGTACTGAGCATATTTTTAAAGTCGAAAATATGTAGATGGAGGTATGGGAATTTCTGGTATCCAAAAAGACATTGGCTTTGATAACCAACCCCTTTTGTGACCCAACCAACGTGAATTTTGTAGTTTTCATAAAAGTATTTTTTTATATATAAAAATCACTTTTGATGATATCACAAAATTCACGTATTTTATGGGCATATTATATTATACATTATATTTAGAATATTTTTAAAGTCGAAAATATGTAGATGGGGGTATGGGAATTTCATTGGATAACTAACCCCATAAAATACGTGAATTTTGTAGTTTTCATAAAAGTATTTTTATATATAAAAAAAAACACTTTTGATGATATTACAAAATCTACAAACGCATCATGTATGCAGATAAAATATAATCGCAAATAATAAATTTCCATATTTAAACTCTTACTTATTACATATAATTGTGATGTTTCGAAAAGTTGACAAAAATGTTGCATTAAAGTAGTAAATCACAAACATGTTCTCTTATAATATTACAATTCTTTGGATAATTTTTTCAATAGGTACATAGTTATTTACATAGATAAAATGCTTTCTACATCTACTCAAATCAATTTAAATTAAATTCAACAAAATTTTCTCCCTTAATTGGTTAAAAATATTTGCAATTTGTTATTCTACTTATCTAGGTTAAAAAAAATAACCCAGGTGATCATTTTCACACACAAAAATGTACAAATAGTGTGATATATACTACTATTGTAACCAGCCATAAATGTTCACCTTTGGATATACTTGTGATTCTTTTATACAAATACAGACATAAATCACTCAGGTAAGTAAATTTCAATAAAATTAAAATGAGTACTGAATCTCTAAAATAACTTAATGAACATTCAACATAATATACTTATCAATTCAACTATAATAATACCTAATACTTATGTACACAACAATATTTTTCTTAACTATCTTGCTTAAATGATACCACTTATTTTGTGTCTTTAAAAGTTCACAAGTTTAAACATGGCCGCCACATCCCAAATCACATTTAATTGTTTGAAGTACACAGTTATTAATCATGTAACTGAGAAGGGCACTGTCTCTGGCAACAATTTAAACTGTATCTGTGATGAAAGTAATTTTCAGGTTTCCAAATCGTAGAAACTATCGTCCAACGGGAACTCAGGCTCGTCTTCCTTCTTAATCTCGTTGGTTTTTTCATCAAAGTTGTCGTTGAAATGCGACTTGATGTGGGCAACTAAATCTGCCTTCTTTTCAAATGTGGCGCCACATTCTATGCAAGGCATGTTCACAACCAGACATTCATGACTCTGCTCGTGGTTATCCAATTTATCTTTTCTTGTAAACTTTTTGTCACACTGACTGCACGAAAAAGGTTTCATTCCAGTATGAAGAGTAGCGTGACGGTCAAGATCTCTTTTCCTAACAAACTTTTTGAAACAAACCTTGCACTGGAAGACTCTCGACCCTATATGAGCGATAGACACATGAGTTTTATATGCATCTAGAGATGAAAACCTCTTTGGACACTGATGACATTTGATATTTTTTGGTCTGTTTTTCGCTAGCATTGCTTTTGACTTCTGCGGTGATGTCTGCATTTGTTTATTGGGTGAAGTTTTCTGGACTCTACTAAAACTGCTTTCACCAGAGATATGGTCTGGGACTCTCGGTAGATCATAATCTGTAGATCCTTGCTGGTCTGACGGAGAAGTCATGAGATTACTGAATGGATTGACATTTACCACCATATCATTCATGTTCTGTTCATTATCATAGTCATTTTTGTGTTCTGGGCTGATAGGGCCATGCCTCACTTCATGTTTTAATAGCTTATCTCTTCGGCCAAATGTAAGTGGACATTTTCGACATGCATATGGCTTCATACCAGAATGGACTAAAACATGTCTCTGTAGGTCTCCTTTAGCTACAAAGCTTCTCGGACAAAGTGGACAGACATGAGGCTTATGACCAGCATGGATTCGGAGATGTTTACTCAAATTGGTATTTCTAGAGAAGCTTTTCAGGCAATATTGGCACTGGTAGGGCCTAATGCCGGTATGTACAATAGAATGTTTTCTCAAATCTGATCTTCGTCCAAAGCATTTTTCACACTCAGGACACTGGTATGGCTTATCATTTCCATGAACTTGTTTTGTGTGTTGTATGTACTGGGATCTCTCCGCAAACACTAGACTGCATTCTATACATTTGTACGGTAGATTTGGATCATGGTACTTCAGTTCATGGTCATTACACTTCTCTTGTGATATAAATGCTTGATCACAGTATTGACACATGAAGACGTTTTTGAAGAATGATTCCGACATCTGCTCTCCTTCAGGAGTGTGGTCTCTCTCTGCTGTTTCTTGCTCCGTTGGTTCATTGCTCTCAGAGTCCTCGGACGAATCATAATCAAGGCTCGGATCTACTACCATAACTACACTATCTTCTACAATATAATCCTCTGGCTTTACTTTCTGCTCCTGTCCATTTGTGTAGTTATAATTACTCAACTCGGATGAATTTGAGTTATCAAGTTCACTCACCCTGCTTGTGATTTGCCGGAGCCTGCTTTCATTCTGAATGCACTGGAGCCTGAACTTGGCACATTTATCAACTTTCAATAGACATTTGTAGCAGATTTTCCCTGGGAGGCCATCATTTGGGTCTATCTGAAATAGCACAATAAAACTATCATTAGTGGTAATAATAAACATATGTGATGACAGTATAATAGGTTATATGACAATAAGTATAAGGAAAAATCGAGAGGAAGAGAGGTTACCTGGAGCTCGAAACATTCAGCGATTTTAGAGGTTAGCGATATGTTTGCTTCGTCGTCGGGTGCTGCGCCGAATATGGACACAAAGAGCGCGCTCTTGTTGAGGCACAGGCGACACAGCGCGTGGAAATTAGCGATGATGTAGGAATCTTCCATTTTGTGCAATCAATATAACATAGTCACGGACCGTGAGCCTCCGAGATTTCGCCCTTCCGAGTGACAGGATAGCGCTTGTAGATTGTTTTTCGTCCCTTCAAACGCGGATTGAGAGCAAGGAGGTGGTTTAAACTGCCAGCATTAGGCCGGAGCCGCGGGCGCGAGGCGCACTACGCAACCGTTCGATGCGAGGGGGCAACTGGGGCGATGCCCGCCGCCAGTGACCGCCAGGGCTGCGCTAGCGGAGTGCCGCCGCCGCCGCCCGTCGCCTCACCGACCACCGCACCGTATAATTTCACTCCACATTTTGCTTTTTCCCAGCAATAAAACACGCCTATTCACGTTTAATCGCATAATTTTCAATAAAAATACCAATTTTCGAATTATTTTCTTCGCAATATTTATTTTCAAATTATAAAAATTGAGTAAACCGCGCAATTTTCGCTGAATTAATAATATTGTTCTCTTTGCACTTGATTTGACATTAATGACAGCTGTTTATCTAAGAGCGTCTGTGGTTGGTTAAAAAGATAGACTCGCATTTTTCTCCAATCAAGTAATTCTGACGTGGGAATGATGCATGAAAGAACCAGACCAGCTAACATACCTAGCCAGCTATATTGTTTCTCACTGTTTCTCAATTTTACATTTTCTTTTGAAATTCGTTACATTGAAATGATTATAAATACCTATCGTATGTACACCTCATACAAAGTCTATCAATAAAATATGCACCAAGTAAAATATATACAATCGAATGCCAAAATGATGCACAGTTGGGCAAGAACGTCAAAAGTTGTACATGGTAGGTACTTTTTTACATGTCCCCGAATGATATTATACTGTTTCGCTGCTTTCTGATGCACAGTTTTTGACAAATGCAGTATACAGACTTTGTATGTATCTAATGGCGACAATTTGATAAAGTTTGAGCGGGAAAATATTAAAAAAGTTTATTCTTAAAATCTGGAGGCTTGCAGAAGAGTACAGTTTATCAGAAATAAAAGAAACAATTAAAAATCGATAGTTTTTATTACGAAAACGAAATTGAACTATTACAAAATATTCCTGTAGCAGAGCTACACAATTAAAATTACACTAATATTACTAACTAAAGTAAGTATTTAATCATTGATTTGGTGAATTAAAAATTTGCTATTCATATTATAGTAGGAACTTCATCAGGACGACTTAAAAATACACACATATTGGCTAAGATGCGCTAAGCAACTTTTCCAAAACTTTTAACTTTGGCTACTGATACTGATCATAAAAATGATCGTGTTGTTTGTTATGATAACAGATTTCTTCTCTGCATTAGCATTTTCTAATCAAAATAATATAATTTGTTAAAATATTTTTAGCCAAAACCTAAAAGTGTTAGAAAATCAGCTTACAACCTCCTTACACACACAAACTACGCTGCTCGTGGCATGATTCCTTCTTAGAATTGACCAAGGAGTCCGCACTCGGGCACCAAAGAAGGATGCACGCAGGTTTGTGATGGCTCGTGGAAGCCTAGGCCTCCAGGGCAGCTGAGATATCTAGGGGCACCTCGCTCGCATGCTATGTAGGTTGTACACTCATTGCCGTACCTGGGGTATAAAATAAATATGTAAATAGGGGGTAACTATGAATAGAAATAGAAGCAATTTCTTTTGAAAAAATCAGCATATTAAATACATGAAGAAGCATGAAACTTTGCTATCAGGCTCACTTGCTCACTTGATCTTATCGTTGCTAAAATACCTATATGATTAAAATATTGTTTATTTTATTAAGTATTATCTTCAGCCCTTCTCGACCCACTGCTAGTTACAGGCCTCCTCCAAGGTGCGATTGGTGTCGGTTTGTTTTTTTCTTGTACAGAGAAGACCCACGATGGATTGGATGTCGTTATTTTATAAGGTAATTAGCTAAAAAACTAGACAAGAGGCTAAATACTAGAGTATTAGAGTTGATGTTACCTGAATTTTGTGATGACATTGTTAAGTTCGTCTTCATAGGGCTCCGGAATAGGGCATGTAAAACCCCGAAACGCTGTAAATAATGTTAAAAAGAATTTGGTAGAAATGTTCTAGTCACATGGTAGGTAGGTAATTAAATTCCAATAAACAAATTGACTTCACGATTAAGACTACACATTAATAAATAATTATATCACATATTATTATGTAATTGAATTATGGCAATCAATAACTTGATTTTTATTCTTTATTTTTAATTATTTTTTACTTGATTTATTATTTTACTTATTTGTTTGATCAGAAGCCAATTGTTTCTTTAATTTTATTTATTTAATTTTTATGTTCGCTTGCGGTGTTTAGAGATGACAAGTACCTACACTCTGGAAACCCAATACTACAACCACACCTAAAATCACAAGAATCCGTCGCCCCGTTGCGTCATAAAAGCGAACCAAACTAATCAACAAATTTTCACTTTATACAATACAATGAAATTGTTGTTGATTGTTTATTTTTATACAATGGGATTATTTTTAATTTTAGAACATGACACTTACTAACCGTCAGGGTTACAGTCGGGCACGTTGACCGGCCAATCACAGGCCGCCAGGACCTGGTTGAACACCAATCCGAAGGGACAAGTCATGGGGATAGCTCGGCCTCTCTCACACATTATGTACTGGCTGCATTCTCCCCCTGGCACGGTGAAGTAGCCGAACTGTTGCGGGCACTGGTCGGTGGGGTGGGGCACCTCTGGAAAATGGATACATTTAATTAGAAAGAAAGAAAGAAAGAATTTTTGACACACAGAACACAACAATACTAACCTAAAAAAGTTATATAACAGGTAGAATGCATAGGTGATATATGCGTTAATTTGTTGTATACCGTGCGTCAAAAAAAAAATGTATGTAGGTACCATTAATTATTTGTACTTATGCGATTTTATCTGGAATGTACTCGTAGTATCATAGGTTTTAAAACAGAGTTTAATAACAATTAATTTCCATACATACCGAGTCACTTTAGCTTACATCTTCTAAGTGAGTAAATTTTAGAAACTTTGGAACTTTTCACCATCACTGGCATGAGGAAATATTACAGATATTATTTGTGTCTTGAGACCATGCTAAAGCGCATTTAACCCTGTCCACGAATTTTGCATACATTTTTGGCATTAAATGCGCGGACAGAGGTAATTATGCAAACAATTTAAACTATCTGTCAAAATTATCAGGCTTTATAAGACAAAATATCATCATCATCATCCACAGCCTTCTCTATCCCACTGCTGGGCATAAGCCTCTCTTTGAATGTGACGACAAAATATAAAAAAATATAATATACTCACGTTTATAAATCCCTTCGCACTGCACCTCCGAGGGGTAGGAGCAGGGGAACTCTGGGTAGGGCTTGAAGGGGTTGAAGAGGAGCCCGTCCGGACACACCATCTGGCGGGGGCGGAGCATCTGTGGAGGAGAAATATGTACCATTAGTCTGCACGGTATCAATCATATATATTTTATTATTCATAATTTTGCCGCGAATTTGGGTTAACCTGCATTGTTTCATATCTTAAGACTTTTAACTAAGTGAGGCTCTGTGACCTAAACTGGATCTTAGATATGCATACACAGATTACAACAACAAAATAAATAGATATGTATTAAGAATAGTCGATTTAAATATAGAAAAATGTGAAAAGGGAGATGAGATGAGAATACATGCTGAGCAGGTAAGTCTCGCCTCACTTACCTTTTATATATTAACTGTACATTGTGTAGATAAATAGATAAAATGTAAATATGTATATATAAAAATGAGGAAAAAAGGACAAGAAAAAAAAAATATATAAAAAAAGATAAAAAACAAAAAAGAAATTAAGATAAAAAAAAGAGAGGTGTGTATCGGTTATATGAAAATTAGTACTGTAATTTACAAATGTTCAGCCAGAAAATGTCCTTGACTTATGTTGAGGGAAACAATGGTGGAACGACAAAAAAAAATAACTGGATCTTAGTAAATGACACATGATAATGATGATGCCATTCCTCTTGGTTCTGTGACATTTGCCTCTTTGTCGTGTCATGGAGCTTTTACAAATACTTCCTGAACAATACTTACATAAGATTAATGTATAATAATTATGCGTAAATTAATCAATCTAAGCTTAGGTGTAAGTTTAAAGTGTGTAGCCCCGAGAGCCTCTGGCATGCTTTAACTATTGCTGTGACCAAGAATACCGCAATGTCATAGCCGGTCAAAAAATCCTTCTCTGAGTTACATTGTGCTCGGCGTAAGACATATATCGCTTCTTGAAAATAAATTAATAAACAGAACTTACATAACATTCAATGAAAGAGTCGCACTGTCCCATGATCCCGTAATATCCATCTCCGTTCATGCAGCCAAACCCTTCAATCTCCGCCGGATCCAAATTAGGGTTCAGAGGCACTGAAGTGGTAGGAATCGAGGGCTTCGGAGTCGAAGGAGTCGCAGGGTTAAGATGAGGATCTATCGGGATGCTCGTTGTGTTCGGTTGCGGTCTGGGAGGTCCAGTAGTGATTGGCGAAAGGGTTGTGATTGGGTAAGCAGTAGGAATTGGGGAAGCTGTAGGGATTGGAGAAGCGGTGGGGATTGGAGAAGCTGTAGGGATTGGAGAAGCGGTGGGGATTGGAGAAGCTGTAGGGATTGGTGAAGCGGTGGGGATTGGGGAAGCTGTAGGGATTGGAGAAGCTGTGGGGATAGGGGAAGCAGTGGGGATTGGAGAAGCTGTGGGGATTGGGGAAGCAGTGGGGATTGGCGAAGCTGTGGGGATTGGGGAAGCAGTGGGGATTGGAGAAGCTGTGGGGATTGGGGAAGCAGTGGGGATTGGAGAAGCTGTGGGGATTGGGGAAGCAGTGGGTATTGGTGAAGCGGTGGGGATTGGTGAAGCGGTGGGGATTGGTGAAGCGGTAGGAATTGGAGAAACAGTGGGAACAGGCGACGATGGCTCAAAATTGGGATCCATAGACACTGCGGTAGAACCAGTCAAATCAGGAATAACAGTTGACAATGTTGGGATGAGAGTGAAATCAGGCTCAGCTGTTGCATCTGTGTTAGGAAGTATAGTAGTGTCGTTGACAAAGTCATCTGAATCAGTGAAGTCTGGTTCTCTAATTGGTGGAAGAGTTACAATGAAATTTGGGTCGATGGGGTCAATAGAACCATCGGGAATAACCGTGAATCCGGGGTCTACGATAGGAGGCAGGGTGGGTACCTCGGGATCAACTAGAGGAGGGATAGTAGGAAATTCAGGATCTACTACAATAGGTAGATCAGTATTTTCACCATCGATTACGGGAGGAACAGTGGGAATAAGAGGATCTACAATTTCCGGCAGTTCTGAGTCTCCATCTAAAGGTCCGTTAGTCTTAGGCTCTTCGAATGGATCGGGAGTAACTAAAGGATCTACGACTCCAGGGACAAAGTTTCCAGGGTCTGTAATATCCGGGTTCTCTTCGCCAGGCGGTGAATTAGTTCCAGGGTATAAAACGGCTGGTGGAGTGGTATCTCCGTTGAATCCAGGGATCAAAGTGGATAGAAAGTCTACGACGTCTTGAGATCCTTCTGAGGCGATGTTTAAAGCATTATCCAAGCCTCCGAGAAATGGCGGCCCAAAATCGTTGTCTGGCAATCCCAAAGTTCCTAGGTCTTGTGCAGCAACTGTAAAAATTAAAATTATTGTAGTTATTATATTCCTGAACTATGAGTTTGATATTCCTGAATTGTTATTTACAAATCTATTTAGACTTTGTTAAAGACACGTTTTGAGAAAAAGGTAGAAAAAGAAAAGTATTTTTGGATGCAATTATTGAAAGCTTTTTAATGAATTAAAAAGTTCAGACACGAGAGATTACTTTGGAACTCTCTACCTGGAGCCCTGTTCCCAGAAAATTATAACCCAGGGGTCTTCAAATCTAGAGTAAATAGGTTTCTTCTAGGCAAGCGTGCTACATCTTATACTTCAGTGGTGCTTAACATCAGGCAGGCTATAGTCAAACGTAAGCCTATTTAAAGCTAAAAAAATAATAATATGATGTTATTGTAAAACAACTTACCATAAGTCACCAGCAAGAATAAAACTGGTGTAGCTGGTAACATGTTTGCTGCTGTGTTCACTTCCAAACAATGATGGTTTTAACCAAAACCATCACGTTTATAAATGGTTCGTAATTTTAGAAGAATTTGTCAGGTTTCTTCTTTCTTTGCTAATTATCAGTTATCAATTATTGTTAATGATATTTTAATGCTAGCGAATTCCGTTATGCGGTTAAGTTTATTTTTGCTAACGATTGTATTGGAAGTCTTTGATCTTGAGTTGATAAACTCGATAAGTTAATTATTAAAATAATTGTGGTTGTCCGCAGTTACATTTAATTTTAGTCCCATTTGCCTTGTGTTTCTTCATTTTTAAAAAAAATATTTAATTTATCGATTGAAACAGTGCTCCTTCAAAGTAAATATTTATCTTGATTTAATTTTTAAATTGAAAATAAAAATATCTGTGTTTCATTTATTTGGAGTTGGGATCTTCGTTTAGAAGAAACTACGTAAGTAACAAATTTATATTCAATTTCTATTGAAATAAGAAGATTATAGTATATATCCTTGTTAAGTTACAACTGATGTACTGTACAGGTCTCAAAATATGCAAGCTAAACATTAATTTTATCGAAGTAGGTACTAGCTGTCCCGGCAGACTTCGTACTGCTTCATTAAATAAATAAAAGACCTAAATTAATTTCATTTTTTTTCCCTTTTAAGCCTTCCCTAGACCTCCACGAACATTTCAAGACTAAGATAAGATAAATCCGTTCAGCCGTTCTCGAGTTTTAGTGAGACTAACGAACAGCAATTCATTTTTATACATATAGATTATGAAAAACAAAATAAAATATGTAAAGTAAATTAAAGCTGGTCACTAGGGATTTGTAGACACACGATATTTTTTTATAGTTCACCCTGTTTTCACAGGTTACCAATAGGTAAAAGAAGTGCCCGTAGCTCAGCTAGCGGAGGCAATCGCATGCGATTAACAATGTTACGCAAAGGTGGACGCGGTCAGTCTTTGAATGGGTGACCGAAAAGTGGCATTCCATTTTGGGCGCTTCCGTGACTCGGATGACACTTTAAATAGTAGGTCCCGGCTGTTTGTCATAGTACGGCAGTCGTCAATCCATGTCAGAGGCCTTTAGGGCGGCTTGATAAACTCGACACCACAGTTGGCCACTCTCATCATTTTTTTGGTTTACAAAAATGCATACGTCTGATCAGCAATTATTTTACGGTGCAAAAAAACATGAAGAGAGTAAAATAAAGTTTTAAAGGCCAGGATATTTCACCCGTAAACGCTTTGCGCTTGGAAAAATGCATACAGTTGCTTTTTCGCATGCAATTCCACGCCGTATTAACATGAAAGCAAGGGCGAGCATCGCGCGCATAGATCCGGCCGACGAGTGTGAAATAAATTCATATAAAATCAGCAATTCAGAATATTCTGTTTATGGCTTTTTACTCCTCTAAATAATAACATTAACCCTTAGATATAATTAAATTGGTTTAAATTTCTGTACTACTTTTGGAAAAAAAGTGAAAAATATTTCAAAACAACTATTTTTAAAAAAATAAAACATTCGAGAGTGGTATACGTCATTGTGTTTTGGCGTTTTTTATTGTCTTAACACTGAATCAAAATTATATAAACTAAAAAAAATTTAGCGCTATCTTATATACTTCTATTTTATTTGATTTTTATGAAATGTCGATTTCACATAGGACCCCGCGTTAAGTTGGTATTGTTATCTTATAAAAGCGAGTGTGGCTCAGCGGTTTCAGTGTCTGCTTTTCATCCAGACGCACCCTGGTTCGAATCCGGCCCTACACCAATGACTTGTATTTTCAAGTTATGTGTGGATTTGCACTCGCTTAACGGTGAAGGAAACACGTGATTAAACCGACATGTTTGAGGACCACAATATCCGAGGACTTACCAAGTGTCTTCCGTGGAAGGCCCTGGGCGTCCACCACGATGCCCAAGAAAACTCCCTTAGCGAATTCATTCTGCGGGGAGTCACGACCCTCAGTCATGAGGAAATACGACTCAAAGAGAGAGAAGTTGGTATTGGAGTGGTTTTTATACCGGTTTTGAGTTTTTGACCCGCTATAACTTCTATCATGACTTAATTTATGCTTTGTCTACTATAGCTTCAGCATGGTGCTGACCCGGTACACAGCACTCTTCTATACATAGGTACTTATCTTATAATAAAGCTTATAGAGGGTCAAAAATCTGAACCTAGAAGTTATTAGAAAAATAATGTTTGGGTATACTTTAAAACTATCACAGAAACACGTTTCAGCAGTTTTTAGAAAGTTTGTCTGTTAATTTGAACGCTCATAACGTAAAAACGGCTGAACGGATTATCATGTTTTTTTGGTATATAGGTAGTTTCAGGTCTCAAAAGTGTCTTACTTCTATCTTTTTATCTCAAAATAATGCGAGCAAAGCCGCGGGTGTCCACTGATCACGCTAATTATTTATCTACACGCATTTTTCGCGAAAATGGAAGGGAGATGACGGTAAAGTTTATCATGATATGAACAAAAGAAGGCGAGTGTGGTTGGGTGGTTCGAGTGTCTGCTTAACATTTTAATGTACCCTGGTTTGAATCCAGCCCTTAGCCAATGACTAGTTTTCTAAGATATATGTGGATTTGCACTTACTTATTTAATGGTGACAGAATCGGCATCGGCACGGCATCATCAGGAAACTGGAACTGGAACCTTTTTACGTGCATATTGACCCTTGTCTGGTTACCTGGAAGAGATAGCTTTGAGCGATAAGGTCGCCAATTAGGACACTAATTTTTAGTTTTGTTTGTTTCATTGTGTTTTGCCCTGTTTGTTAGTGTTTATAATAAAGCGTTTTTTATCTATCTTTGTATCTAAACTGATATATTTGAGGACCCTAAAATCCCAGGACGGGTGTCTTTCGTGAAAGCAACTTTCACTATTGAATCAGTTCTGCGGAAAGTCCCTCCTCTTGACCTTCAGTGATGAGGAATACGACTCTAGGAGGAGAGAGATAAGGAACATTGTTTGTATGTGTACAGTAAAAGTACAAAAAATTGTACAAATACAAACGAATTTCCGTTCCATGATACTAATTAAGTGTCATATTTCTGCTTGAAGACTCTTTCAAGATTACGGTATATGATGGAGCGTGCTTACCCAGTAAGAACCGATCCACTCTCGCTTTGAAGATCGCAAGGTTATATTCTGCGGGGAACAGGGAGTCATGCAGGGAGTTCCACAAATAAATTTGGTTATTTGCATTGATACCGCAGAACATCTTGTTATGTTCCACTAATAAAAGTATAAGATTTGTCTACACTCTCCATGCATCTCGATATGCAAGATTGCTTTTTATGACCAGTTTATACAACAATAGGTAGGTCCTTACATTAAAAGAAAATGTTCTAACTAGTTTTCTAAATCCTTGTTTTATTGTCTCTCGTTAGTGATATGTTATCTGAAGTACATAAATGGTTTCTTGATGAGTGTATGCAGTATATAAGCTGGCAGGAGGTAGTCACATCATTCAGTGTTACATTGACATAGAACAACAATATGGCCGCCCGAATCTGTTTGCTACTCGCGCTGCTCGCTGCAAGTAAGCATATACATAACTATCATTGTTACAGTCATATTGCGATAGTAATTTGTCAAGTGCGATTAAAAAACTTAACTGAAAGTAACATCCAAGGAAAATTGCAATTCCATATCTTCTTCGTTTTCTACCTAGAGTCGCTATATTTTACTCGAACTAAGTTACAAAAAATAGACCACAAAACCAATATAAGTAAATATATCTTGATACATCTAGCAAAAAATCTTTCATGTTACAGCCAACGCGGATATCCGGCCATATCGTCAAGCGACCAGCGAGGGCCTCCAAATAATCCCTCTGAATAAGACCGACGATGTCCTGGACGAGGCGTATTTCAATAGGATCTATATCGACCCGAAGTGGGAGTTCTCTTGCCCGCGCCGGTTTGGATACTTCAGGTTCGAACAGAGCTGCGATGTTTATGTTGAGTGCAGGGTGAGTAAAATATTTATTTAATAAAAAAATAAAGTGCCTATTAAAAAAAACAAATATTTGACATGAATGCCTACTTCGTTAATGGATCTTTCAGAAGAATTAGGCACTTACTAAATAGATAATTCTGATATTTTGATGTTTTCTTCTTATGGACAGTTTCCTTTTTGGTAAAGTAACGGTGGAGTTGCTGATTACAAAGCGTGCATAAAAAAACTAGATTTACACGTATTTAACTTAAACCTAAAAGTAACACCTTTAAAGAGTTTTCAAGCTTTGTTGTACAATATAAATACAACGTTTTTAGGAAGGAAATAAATGATACTAATGATATCATACCTATATATGTATGTAACCTTTTTTTTAACTTTTTATGTAATGTGTTTTTACATTATTGTTTTTTTCCAGAACTACCGTCCCATCCGCAAGCTGTGTCCGGACGGCATGCACTTCAAAGAGAACGCGCGTTGGTCTGAGTACCCTTGCGGGTACCCCTCCGAGGCACCCTGTCTGGGACGCGGGGGAGTGCGTGAGTAGCTTCTACATATACTTGT
Source organism: Macaria notata (assembly GCA_927399415.1). Taxonomy (NCBI): domain Eukaryota; kingdom Metazoa; phylum Arthropoda; class Insecta; order Lepidoptera; family Geometridae; genus Macaria; species Macaria notata. The sequence continues at coordinate 969,458 of OV656751.1, forward strand.
ATCTATCAGAGAGCACGCGCTGGTCGGAGTACCCCTGCGGGTACCCCTCCGAGGCACCCTTTCTAGGACGCGGGGGAGTGCGTGAGTAGCTTCTACATATACTTGTATCTATCAGAGAGCACGCGCTGGTCGGAGTACCCCTGCGGGTACCCCTCCGAGGCACCCTTTCTAGGACGCGGGGGAGTGCGTGAGTAGCTTCTACATATACTTGTATCTATCAGAGAGCACGCGCTGGTCGGAGTACCCCTGCGGGTACCCCTCCGAGGCACCCTTTCTAGGACGCGGGGGAGTGCGTGAGTAGCTTCTACATATACTTGTATCTATCAGAGAGCATGCACTGGTCGGAGTACCCCTGCGGGCACCCCTCGGAGGCACCCTGTCTGGGGTGCGGGGGAGTGCGTGAGTAGCTGCTTTTAAAGGCACAATCATAACTTTTTAGCTTTACGTTTCTTAGATGCATGAAAAGAATATAAAATGAGTCATGTGTATCAAACGTACAAAGGTGAAAGTAGCTATAATTTATATTGGTCTTTTGTTAAATTCACCTTCGTGATATAATATCTTTCCGAATAAAAATAAAAGATAAGATAAGAGATAAAGATAATTTATTTCCAAAACATTAATTCATGGTTTGCACAAATTGATAAGTACATAATAATTAAATAATTCATTACATTTTTGTTTGATAATACTTAATGATTAATTATCTTAAATTATAAATGACGTGATTACTAGTATATAGTATAAACGCAAATTTGGTATGTAGCGTAAAGAAATTATAAAATTTTGTTAAATAGATTTGATTAATAACTAATTATGTGCATAACAACGGACCCCGAACTAGGCCTAGACCTGTATCTCGTAATGATGCATCAGTTGTCTCAATATAAATCCCTTTCATGAGCCCCACACCTTTAATAGGGCCCTGAAACTGATACAAAATACCCTTTATTCCGCAGAGCCTCCCCAGCCGACGGAGCAATGCCCGCACCAGTTCGGCTTCTACCCCATCACGGACGCGTCGTGGCCAATCTACGAGCGCTGCAACAAGTACCTGGTGTGCTCGGCGGGAGTGGCCACCGTCATGAACTGCAGCGTGGGGCTCGCCTTCAACCCCAAGATAGAGAGGTGCGACTGGCCGGAGCGGGTTCCCGAGTGCAGAGGTGAGGACTTACTACATCATCATCGGATCACCACACCACTGCAGACCATACGCTTCCTCCAACGATAATACTCATTGTTACTTGCTATTTCTAGCCACATAATATGAAAGATAATTTGAGAGACAGAATGAAGTTAACCAAAAATAACAAAATACAATATTATTGATGCTTAATGATTGCGAATAGGACTGTAAGAATTAAGCTGAGTACGGAATAACATCATTTACATCGCATTGTTGAGCTGGAAAACTGAGCTTTGTGATTGATAAGAGCTATTTTGTATTTTCAGATTACCTCGGATTCCGGTGCCCCATCCCGGCTCTTGGTGAGGAGAACTTGGTGTTGAACTACAGGTTAGTTGATACATTTAAATATTGTACAAATACAGACTTATATCAGATCATAAATAAGATCATTGGCACTCAAATATTAATAGTTAACCAAGTGGCAAGAGCTTAAAAAAAGCTTCGCTTACCAGTCTAACACTGAATTGAAATATGCAATAGTTTTTTAATGATACAATCGTTACAGCGTTTGTCAATTCACTCTAATCACATTTGAAACAATATTGCAGTAATACCTCGGAGTATTAACTCTTTAATAGAAATTATGTTGAAGACGCTCATTAATAAAGATTTCACCATATATCTTTGCCTTTTTTTTACATGAAATAGGCTTACGCTTAAGGGGTATAAAGATTCGGGCAAGGAGTTCCACAGTTTGGCTGTTCGCACGATGAAAGTCGAAGCAAAACGCTTGGTGCGAGTCTTTGGAACCTCAACTGTATAACGGTGCCTCCTTGCCGTACCTCTATTCGTACGATGGTGAAATGGGGCTGCAGGAATTCAAACAATTTGGTTTGAACCTTATATCATTGTTTGCAGATACGTCACTGACCCTACCTGCCGCTACTTCTTCTCGTGCCAGAGCGGTCGCTCCCGCGTGCTGTCCTGTGACGATGGACTCGCCTTTGACTCTCTCCTAGGCAAGTGTGTGGACGAGGAGCTCGTGCAGTGCGACCCGGAGCCCTACGTGCCTGATAATTTCAGCGTGGTCTATTGATGACCCAATATAGCTGCTATGATCTGTGAAATAAAGGTTTCTTTTGCTTAAATTTTTGTGTTGACTTTGTTAATATTACCCTTTTCAAATTCTATGCATTTGTAGACTTTTTATGTTTATTCGTAGCTATATGTAGCTTTAAATTTAACACGCAAGGTTGTAATTAAACATTAATTTACAAAATTAGGGTGTCTAGGTTTATATTTCAAATTGCTTTGTACTTATTATCAAAAACCTTATAAAGATAAAGATTTATTTATTTGCCAGATGTAGTATTTTACATGATGGTAGGTGATAAAATATCAAATATTAGAACCATACATCTCAACCATTACTGGTGTGCAAATTAGACATAATAGGTATAAAAAACTTAATTCAATGTTAATGATTATTTGTAAAGAGAAAATTTAAGAAATGTCAAAGTTATATAAATTAAATTAATGTCACAAATTAGTTATCTTATCATTTAAATATAATTTCACACTATAATAACATTTAGATAGTAAAAAATCAAACAATTTTCTTCTAAATACAGTCAAATTTACATATTCGCGAATCGACTTTGGCAGGTGATTATAGATTGTAGGTCCCATACCTAAGACACTTTTCCTAAAAAGAGCTGGTGGCGGACTAAAATAATGAGTGATTATTTCTTAATCATTAGGTGTTTGTGAATGTTAATTGCAAATGAATAATTTCATTTTATTCCATTTCATATCAGTGACCTGTTTTAGATTTCTTTTTAAGTTCAATCCATAGGAATTTTATGCAATGCCAGATTTCATACATTTCCGGTAGCAGAATAAATTAAGCGTATGTTTTATATGTCTGTTACCGTTAATCTGTATAATTCAGGTATTCTATACAATGACTAAGCAATGTATATGTCGTAGGATAATTCGATACTTCGAATCTTCGCGGAAATCCTAGGGGTTTTGCGAAAACGCGGATAATTAGACATAGGCGAAAAATTATCAAATCTTACTGGACAAAGTCAGGATTTTTGCCCCACCACTTGCACTACAACAGGACTTGGCTCCTCCTCGCTTCGCTCGTCGTCGCATGTGCGTGGTAGAAAGCAACCTAACGAACCTAATCTACCTTCTGTCACAGACAAGTGACTTCGAGTCCAACACTAGCACTACAACAGGACTGATAATTTTTCGCCTATGTCTAATTATCCGCGTTTTCGCAAAACCCCTAGGATTTCCGCGAAGATTCGAAGTATCGAATTATCCTACGACATATATATAGAATGCCCGGGGCGTCCAGGCAATGTATTAAATACGAATATTACTACATACTTTACCTAGACATTTTATGCATTGCCTAAGCATTGTATAGAATGCCTGCTCTTCCACGGGGAATGTGTAAAATAAATACATTTTGGTCTATATTTGTCAATGTTGACGCGTCCTATTGCCAGGTAACGTAGTTGGGTAAAATGGTGGACAAATTAAATACGTTTTGTTACATAAATTCAACTTTATTAAAATTAACAATTACATACTTTTACTTATAATAGAATATACCCAGTACATTTAAAAACACCATTATGAAGAAGACTTATCGTCATTCATCTTATTCTAATTTTTACACGATTCATATGACACTGTTCATTTGTTCAACGCACCTCAAGTTATACCTACCTATTTTAAGTAGGTACTCCACACTTCACTTGGCCTCCCTGGGAATAAAATGCAAGCATGTAAACAAGTCTTAACATGTTTATTGCCTGCTTGCCTGCGTTCCTTGTCATCGTCTTTTTATATTACCTATTTATCATAGGTGTAAACTATCTCGCTTAAAAATTAAATTAAAATTTCGCTTAAGTAGTTGGGATCAGACGTTTAAGGAACAAATTTAATAAAAAGTGATTAAAATAAGTAAAAAAAAATAGTGTGACAAAATTCTAGAGAAAGTATAGAATATCATTGGAGAAAGTATGATAATTTGGTAGGTGTATAATTAATAATTTTTTCTTCTAGTTGGTACGTGCGTACGTGTATTTTATTTTATTTAGGTAAGTGCATAAAGTATGAAAGAAACATAACACTCATATTAGAGAGAGAGAGAATTCAACCGCAAATGACAATGGAAAGACACTACCTATCGCTAGATTGTAAGATAAAACGATTTAAGGCCTAAGTTTGTTTCAATTTCCAACTAAAATACTCATTAAATCAAAAAAGAGAGGGCTATGTCGATAATTTCATTTAAGAGAAATAATCTAAAGAAATTATATAATGACAAGACATACCTAGACAAAGATAATAAGCAAATGGCAAACGAAAGACACTATCGCTATAACTATAACCAGTTATTTGAAGAATAAACAATCCCACTTGTTTTTTAGGTATATTATATATTTTAATATTATGTTTAGGACTTGTAAATATATAATATTAGTCAATTAATTTAATTATTAGGAATCCCAGAACAATAATAGGTATTTAATATTCATATTGTACAAATTGAAATATCCAGAGTAAACATATTTTTTAAAGACCTAGCATCTAGGCTAATTAATGGCTCTCAATAAATTAAATAAAATGCATACTTGTTTTTTAAGAGAAAGATCTACCAACGAAAATCGAAAGAAACTATCGCTAGCTTTAACTGTGGCGAAACTAATAAAGACTAAACTAATAAAGTAACTGTAACAATTTCTATAATATAATAAAGCGTCTCCTGTTCATAGGAGTGAATAACTAACAGCAGGCAGCTGTGCTAATAGACAACTCCAACTTGGAGTTGTCTATTAGTAAATTAAAATATGTATATAAAATTTATTAAAAACAATCAGAAACCGATTTCAAGTGTACACTAAAAAGTTTATAAATAATTTATTTTCATTTTTGTTACTTCAAAGTTCAAAGTTGGGAGTAAAAATTTAATCGAATTATTGAAACTTACAATCCTATTAGTACTATAATTGAATTCCGTAATATTTGCTGTCGGTGCCAGTCGCAACCATACCTATCAGCAACTGAACCGAACGAAAAAAAAATTATGGGTCCATTTCGGAAACTATCCTCATCGAATAAAAAATGATTTTTTGAAATCAGTTCATAAACAACGGAGTAATCGCGTAAAATACCGAAAAAAAACAGAAGACTTGCTAACCTCATTTTTTTGAAGTCCATTAAAAATTACAACAAAAACTGAAACGAGAATTATTTATTTCCCTCGATAATTAAGGATTACATCACCATACTAAATTTAGCCACGTATTGGTCTGGGGCCACGAAGGGCTCCGGGTCGCACTGCACGAGCTCCTCGTCCACACACTTGCCTAGGAGAGGGTCGAAGGCGAGTCCATCGTCACAGGACAGCACGCGGGAACGACCGCTCTGGCACGAGAAGAAGTAGCGGCAGCTGGGATCTGTAGCGTATCTGGACAAGAAGAAACAAGCTTAGGTAAGAAAGTGACGTCTTGACAATTAAAAGTGACAGTCTTAGTCTTAGATGCTTCATAAAGTACAAAAAACTGTGATGATTGAAAACTATTCTCCCTGCCTGACTACCTGTTTCCCACGAACTATAATCCAACGATATTTAAAGCGAGAGTGAACCGGTTTTAAGTGGGTAAGCACGATCCATCTTAGACCGTAGTTATTGCTTACCATCAGGCAAACAATGGTCAAGTGCAGATCTGGTTCAGTTAAAAAAAAAAACATTAAATCAGTTTTTTTATATTCAAGATCTTAGAAAATCAGACGTTGATATTTTTAAACCTAAAACTATAACTGACCTGTAGTTCAACACCATGTTCTCTTCACCAGGGCCAGGGATCGGGCAGCGAAAGCCAAGGAAATCTGAAAAATACAAAATAGTCGTTGCAATTTATTTATTGGCTTTTATTAAGCTATATATCCGTTTTGTAGCCCACATATTAATTTATTCATATTATTTTTTACATCTCAGTAAAGTGAAAATGAGTTAATGATGTTACTAATGATGATAATGATGTTACTCAAAGAAACATCACCTTAAACTCCTATCCTCAACAAGGATTCAATGCAATTTGGCATTATTTTCTAATTATTATTATGACCTTCCATATTACGTTAGACATAGTTAAATGGCTTCTCACCTCTACACTCTGACGCTATCTCAGGCCAGTGATACCTCTCGTAAGCTCTCTCATCGAGTCGTCTTTCCTCATGACTGAGGGCCGTGATTCCTCAGCAGAATTAATTCGTTAGGGGAGTTCTCTTGGGCAGATCGTGGTGGGCACCCAGGGCATTCCACGGAAGACACATGTCCTCGGATATTGTGGTCCTCACGATGTTTTCCTTCGCCACTAAGTGAGTGCAAATCCACACTCAACTTGAAAATACAAGTCATTGGTGTAAGGCCAGATTCGAACCAGGGTGCGTATGGATTTAAATCAGACACTGGAATCACTGAGCCACACTCGCTCTCGTAAGCTAGAAGCTAATGCTCTGCAGTGGTGTGGTGATCTAATGATTATGATGATATAGTAAGTACTCACCTCTGCACTCGGGTACCCGCTCCGGCCAGTCGCACCTCTCTATCTTGGGGTTGAAGGCGAGCCCCATGCTGCAGTTCATGACGGTGGCCACTCCCGCCGAGCACACCAGGTACTTGTTGCAGCGCTCGTAGATTGGCCACGACGCGTCCGTGATGGGGTAAAAGCCGAACTGGTGCGGGCATTGCTCGGTCGGCTGGGGAGGCTCTGCGGAATAAACGAAAGATTTTATTAGTTTTATTCAATAAAAGGATAAACTGATCCAAGATTTGCTAGTGTGTCAATATGAGGAGAGGTGTTGTCTGTGCACTTCTTTAGATTGATAGAACTAGGGGTATAGATTACTATAGATATCAGAAGGATAATTGTTGACTTATACAAGTCTGTTGCGTCTGTAAAACTGAAAACCTATGTACCTTACTCGTACATAAGCATATACAAAAAAATATCCTAAAACCTCAGATAGCAAGTTGTAATTGTGTTTTTGGCGTTGTTCTATTAAATTCGTCGTCGTCTAAACAACTTCAAATAACTAGCAGATTCCACAATAGAAGTAGAAACTACTCATGCACTCCCCCGCGCCCCAGACAGGGTGTCTCGGAGGGGTACCCGCAGGGGTACTCCGACCAGCATACGCTTTCTGATAGATACACGTATAGAAGCTACTCACGCACTCCGCCGCGCCCCAAACAGGGAGCCTCGGAGGGGTACCCGCAGGGGTACTCCGACCAGCGCGCGCTCTCCTTGAAGTGCATGCCGTCCGGACACAGCTTGCGGATGGGACGGTAGTTCTGGAAAAAAACCATTATATATTATTACATACAAAGTTCAATAAGAAAAGCTTCTATACCTACTTATGATATCATTAGTACCATTTATTACGTTCCCATAAACCTTGTATTTGTACAACAGGGCGTTAAAACTTTTTTAAGGTTTTTGTGTAAATTTAGTTTTTTAATGCATAGACATTCCACCATTAAGTAGTTTACCAAAAAGGAAACTGACAATTTGGAAGAAAACATCTGAAATTTCAAAATAATCTATTTATTAAGACCTGATTATTGTGAAAGATACATTAACAATGTAGGCATTCAAGATAAATATTTAGTTTTTTTAATAGGCACTTTATTTTTTTATATAAATAATTTTACTCACCCTGCACTCAACATAAACATCGCAGCTCTGTTCGAACCTGAAGTATCCAAACCGGCGCGGGCAAGAGAACTCCCACTTCGGATCGATATAGATCCTATTGAAATACGCCTCGTCCAGGACATCGTCGGTCTTATTCAGAGGGATTATTTGGAGGCCCTCGCTGGTCGCCTGCCGATATGGCCGGATATCCGCGTTGGCTGTAACATGAAAAAAAATTGCTAGATGTTGCAGGACATATATATGTAGGTTTTGTAATCTAATTTATGTAAGATAGTTTGAGAAAAATAGGATTTGTGGTTTTCGTGATATATAATTTTAAAGCATTTAAAAAACGGAAGAGTATCTATAATCGTTCCTTTTTGGCTTATTAATTTACATATCAACGGAAAATGACGGTTAAGATGTCCGTTGTCGAAATAATATATTAATTACTAGTGTAGTGGACGTCCGCGGCTTCGCTCGCATTAGTTTTAGATAAAAAGAAAATACAGCGCCATTTAGTTCATACGTCGACAAACACGAATCTTTAAAATGTATGTAGGCAGCGGATATCGATGACCACTTGGCTTAAAATAAACATTACTATTTAAATGAAATAAACACTAAATGCTAAGTTGAAAATGCATGTTAGTGAAACCGTAGACAAATCGGTTCAGCCGTTTTCGAGTCTATAACGAACAAACATACCGACAGACAAACAGATTTTTTTAAACATGATTTATGTGTTCTACTGCATCAATTATCTTCAATGTACAGACTCCGACCGGTTACAACTTTATTATATGTATTGATTTTTTGTTCAACTACAACACAAAATATAAGTAGAAGCTACAATTTGAGATACAATTTAGAAATCAATCTTGCTTCGTTTTTTAGTGGTACTATACAATACTTATACCGACAGTTTGTAAGTAGATACACCGGCGACTCTAGGTAGAAAATGAAAAACTAAGAAGGTATGGAATTGCAATTTTCCTTGTAATAAGGTAACTTACAAGGAAAATAGCTATTCCATTAAGTACTTTTTAATCGCACTTGACAAATTACTATCGCAATATGACTGTAACAATGATAGTTATATCCTTACTTGCAGCGAGCAGCGCGAGTAGCAAACAGATTCGGGCGGTCATTTTGTTGTCCTGTGTCAATGTAACACTGAATGATGTGACTACCTCCTGCCAGCTTATATACTGCATACACTCATCAAGAAACCATTTATGTACTTCAGATAACATGTCACTAACGAGAGACAATAAAGAAAGGATTTGAAAAACTAGTTTGAACATTTTCTTCAAATGTACGAGTTAGTATTATACTTACTTATTATCATATCAACTGGTCATAAAAAGCAATCGTGAATATCATGAATTGAAAGAATAGTTCAGTCAAAAAGAACAGGAAAGCTGTGAACAAAATGCTGTTTTTTTTTCTGGCTTACAACTTCAGCATTCCCTCACTACATGGTAATGTTTAGTTTCTCCTTTATTTCATTAAAAGCATTACCAATAAAAAATGTTTCGCAATTTTCATTCATATTAACAAAAATTAAGCAAGTGGTGCCTTGGAAGCATGTTTAAGACAAAAAAAAATATTTACGTCCCGGCTGTTTGACATTAATGTCATTATCAAAGCATCAAGAGGCCCTTAGGGTGGTTTGTAAACTCTCGACACCAGAGTTGGCCACTCTCATTCGATAAGAAGAAGCATCAGTCAGGCACAAAATGCTATCTACGAACTTCTCGAGTCGTTTTCCTCATCACTCAGGTACGTGCCTCCCCCGCAGAATTGATTCATTGGAGAAGTAATGAAGGTCGGTCGTGGGTCGTCTGCCAGTCCCCAAGGGGGAGCTGGTAGGTCCTCAGCGAGCTTGCGCTCTTTAGAGGGGCTGGGCGCCGGGGTATGCTGACCCCGGGGAAGTTCACGCACACACACGACGAGTCGCTCTGTCCGGCGGCGCACCAGCGACGGTCGGCGTTGTTCGACGCGTCGACGCCGAGTCGCTCAGTCCGCGCGGCGTACCAGCAGCGGCGGCGTTGCTCCACGTGGACGACGTCGAGTCGCCAGTCCGCGGGGCGCACCAGCAGCGGCGGCGTTGCTCGAAGTGGTGTGGTGATGTGTGGCGATGTGCCGATGGCGATGTGCCTGTCGCTGCGGCGCTTTCCTATAACGCCGGGACGACAGGCTGTAGTTCCTGGAGTGATGCAGGCGCGTCGACCTCCCGCTCGGGAGCAGCAGCACACGGCGCACGCACCCTCACGGGAGGGAGCGGCCTGCAACGTGACGGACGACTAGTGCGCGCGACGACTCAACGGGAACTAGTAATGAAGGTAAGGTACAATAAGTAGGTACTTACCTACATCAAGCTAATTACATCTAGGTGGGCGCCCAGGTCCTTCCTCAGAAGTCAAACTTTTTGGTGTAATATTCAAACATATATTTTTTACATGTAATAGGTTTACATTTGACTGCCTGATAAGCCTAAGCTTTGCTGCAGCCTAGGATGTAAACACGCTTTACACCTAGAAGATACCTATTAACTCTACATTTGAAGACCCCTGGATTGTAGTTCGCAGGAAACACAGCTTGTGGTAAAGTGTTCCAAAGCTTTGCCGTCCGTTTAATACACGTAGAGGCAAAGCGCTGGGTTCGACACTTCCACCATAAAACGGTGTCTACCTGCTGACTTTCTGCTTGTTCGGTTGTAGAAAGGAGCTGAGGGAATCAGTTCATGTAGCTCCGCTGCATACTAGCTATTACGTAGCTCACGCAGACATAGTTACTCATGATTGACTCGATAAAGAATTACTCGGACTCGACTAGGAATAACTCGCGATTATCAATAATAAACAGTCTGTTGTTTTGAACGAAAAAAATAATTACATTTTACTTTTACACTATTTTACCATCACATGTTTTGTAATGAATATTTTTTATTATTTAAATATATTTTAATACATCGCATTAATTATTTATTATTTAAGTAAGTATCACATGACAATTAATCACACAAGTACACATCTTCTCATTTCCCATTCCCGAGACAGTTAATTAAATTATTTCCTCCGTTAACTAACATATTTTGTTAAAATATAGATAGTTATTTGTAATCCAGAAGGATGAGCGCGTTCCTTACAACACAAATCCACATACAATCGTAACTCAAAACGAGAGTGAATGCTTACTATGTCGGAAACTGTGGTGAAATGTAAACGTGTCTTAGTAAAAAAAACTAGAAACATGGAATATAATAACTAGAATATGCATACGGGTTTTAGACATTATACACATTACCTAGGCATTGTATACAGTGCGGTATAATTGCTGATAACATGTCTATGTTTAACATATGTAGGTGTAAACTATCTGTATTCAAAATTTCTTTCAGTTCAGATCAGACGTTTAAGGAACAAATTTAATAAAAAATGATTAAAATAAATTTAAAAAAAAAACTAAAAAAACATCTGAAGTTTGGATGATCTTATCTTTGATCGCTGCAGTCAAAGAAGGTAAGGAAGAGGTATGGCTAAGGCAGATTTGTAAGTAAAAATATATTAGTCTTAAACTTAAACATAACATAATGTCAGTAAATTAAATTTTTGCTCAAATTAAGTTGCAAACAAAAGAGAGTGACAAAATTCTAGAGAAAGTAGATTTCCGCGTCACCACGCCCTGAACGACATTGTACGCAGAGCCTTGGTATCTGCGAATGTCCCCAGCGTACTCGAGCCTCCGGGTTTGAGCAGAGCTTATGGTAAGAGACCGGACGGGCTGACTCTGGTGCCGTGGAAAACTGGCAAGTGCCTCAAGTGGGACGCCACGTGTGTTAGCACAGTAGCCCCCAGCCACCTGAGTCGCACAGTCCTCTCCCCGTCAGCCGCAGCAGAAGATGCCTGCATCAAGAAGAGGCTCAAGTATGCTGCCCTGGAGTCGCATTACATCTTTGTTCCCCTGGCCTGGCCTTCCCGTGGCATAGATATTGCGATACGGAATAATGTTTTGGGGAAACTCAACTGACCAAAAGTGGTTAGAGCGCAAAAAGATACATTAGATCAATATGTAGACTAAAAAAGAGAGCAACATGTAAAGAACATTTTTTTAAATTAAAAATTCTTGCTGTTCCTTGTCTGTATGTAAGAGAAGCAAAACATTTGTTAAATCTAATCCTCAACTTTTTTTATGAATTTTTTTAACATAGTGACAACACTTTATTTACAATAATAAAATATAAAAACAAAAGAAAAAAACTAAACATACTACTTCTAACTACTACAAAAAAGGAGCACTTAGAAAATCTTTGGAAAAGCCTAAAGATAATCTAGTGTTCCAGCCCACTACCAGAGGGCAGCGTGCCCAGCATACTGGCCGCATTACCACGCTGGATGGCAATGCTGATACGTTGAGCCAGAAAAAGGCCAGCATTATGGTCATGCATCGCGTGTCGTCGTGTCATCCTCAACTATTTAGGATGAGGTCCGATGGTAGCAGATGTGAAGGACAATTGTACGCCACACCGTGACGGTGTGGCGTACAATTGTCAATACAACATATCTGAGTAAAAAGTGTTTCTTGTATGGCCACAAACATATTCAACAAATTACCAAAGAAAATTAGATTGATTGATGATGTATTAATATTTAAACACAAATTATATGAGTTCTTGCTACAAACAGCATATTATTTAATATGCTGTTTGATAAATCTAATTTAATTTTTTGATAAATCGATGTCACATTGACATTTAATGTTATTCCAATAAACTGACATATTTGTATATTACCTTTGACATAATTTATCATGTAAATCTTATATCATCGCTGCATGACGTTTTTTTAATTGCATATTTGTTTTGTGTGTCATCAAATGTATTATTAAAATGTATCATCATTATACTAAGGACTGTCTGTAAGCCCAAATGGGCAGTAGTAGTAACCTAACTAGAGGACTCATATCACAAACATGACGATGCTCTGTAACTTGAACATCTGTATATACCTAGTTTGACAGACAATAAACAATTCATTTATTCATCGATTTAGAGTTGTTTTTTTTTTAAATAATGTTGTTGATCTTACCAAATGTATACCGTGTACTGTGTGTCTGTGTGTGTGTGTGTGTGTGTGTGTGTGTGTGTGTGTGTGTGTGTGTGTGTGTGTAATGTTACTCGTGTATTACTTATAATAGTTTTCCTAAAATGAGACAATTGCAGTTGTTGAAATATGTTTTTTTTCAATAAAGAGCCCATGTATAATACTTCTTTTTACTTTTGTATTTCTATTTCTGATTCATCTGTAACAATTTCTGATTTATCTGGACATAAAATGTTTAACGTCCCTATCTTAGTAACTACTTTATAGAAACGAGTCCCTCATCAATATATATATGTTCTTTGGTATACCTATTATATTACCATTAAACATAATGTTACATACCTAAAAGTAAAATAAATTTTTGGCCAGATGAATCAGTTGAAGAATGAAATTTCGAACATAATATCCATAACTTCTTTTTTTTTGAAGTCCGTGAAAAATTACAACAAAAACTGTAACGAGAACTATTTATTTCCATCAATAATTAAGGATTACATCACTACACTAAATTTAGCCACGTATTGGTCTGGGACCACGAAGGGCTCCGGGTCGCACTGCACGAGCTCCTCGTCCACACACTTGCCTAGGAGAGGGTCGAAGGCGAGTCCATCGTCACAGGACAGCACGCGAGAACGACCGCTCTGGCACGAGAAGAAGTAGCGGCAGCTGGGATCGGTAGCGTATCTGGACAAGAAGAAACAAGCTTAAGTCAAAAATTTAATAAATCCAGTCTTTGACAATGCTTCACAAAGTACAAAAAACTATGATGATCAGAAAATATTATCCCTGCCTGACTCCTTGTTCCACTCGAACTATAGTCCAACGATCTTTAAAGCGGGAGTATACCAGTTTTTATTGGGTAAGGACGATCCATCTTAGACCATAGTTATTGCTTACCATCAGGCAAACAATGGTCAAGAGCAGATCTGGTTTACTTAAAAAATCATAAAATCTTTTTTTTATTCAATATAGGAACATGAGGCTTATTTATTTTGAGAGACGATTAAATATTTTATTATTAAAACCTGAAACCACAACTGACCTGTAGTTTAACACCATGTTCTCTTCACCGGGGCCAGGGATCGGGCAGCGGAAGCCAACGAAATCTGAAAAATTCAATGTTTTTTATTGGCTTTTATGCTAAGTTACCCGCATCTAAAAGAAGCAGCATGGGATCGCAAGAAGTTTTGCCAACTGACCTCCGAACTTCAATATGAAGATGGCACCCGATGATGATGATATATATCCGTTTCGTAACCCACCTTTCATGTCAATAAAGTGAAAAATAAGAATGATATTACTCATGATGATGATGATGATGATGGAGTTACTCAAAGAAACATCCTTAAACTCCTATGTAATGACCATCACGGATTCAAGTGTTATGCCAAATTACATTGAATCCCTTTTGGGAAACAGGGATTCAATGTAATTTGGCATAATTTTCTAATTAATTTCCCTTATGACCTTTCATATTACGTTTGACGTAGATAATGGCTTCTCACCTCTACGCTTTGACAATCTCTCAGGCCAGTGACACCTCTAGTAAGCTAGAAGTAGCTATAGTAATATGGACTATACTCATATGAGGAAGCTTATGCCCTGCAGTCGTGTGGTGATCTGATGATGATGTAGTAAGTCCTCACCTCTGCACTCGGGCACCCTCTCCGGCCAGTCGCACCTCTCTATCTTGGGGTTGAAGGCGAGCCCCAGGCTGCAGTTCATGACGGTGGCCACTCCCGCCGAGCACACCAGGTACTTGTTGCAGCGCTCGTAGATTGACCACGACGCGTCCGTGATGGGGTAAAAGCCGAACTGGTGCGGGCATTGCTCGGTCGGCTGGGGAGGCTCTGCGGAATGGAGGACATTTTGAATTAGTTTTAAGAGTCACAATAATAGGTGTGAGCTGTGGATGAAACGAAATTGTAGTGAAAAAACTGATGCGTCATTCGCAGACGAAGCTAATATTTCAATTAGAGAAGTTTTTTCAAGTGTTATGGCTACTTTCATCCTTCATTTCATTGTGTTACACCTCTGATAATGGAAGCATTGAAGCGGTGTTCTTTTGATGTTACAAAGAGTAACTTATGCTTGGGCATTGCATGTATGTATTTGGTTTTGCTTTAAGCTTTAATAAAATTGTCCTTTGATGCCATAAACATCAAAGCTAAAAGTAGGACAGAGTTAGTATACATGACAGAAATTGTTACTCACGCACTCCCCCGCGCCCCAGACAGGGTGCCTCGGAGGGGTACCCGCAAGGGTACTCCGACCAGCGCGCGCTCTCCTTGAAGTGCATGCCGTCCGGGCACAGCTTGCGGATGGGACGGTAGTTCTGAAATATGTAAGTAGTAAGAAATTATAGTGTTTAACCGTAGTATTATCGTAAGACAATTGTACCGTGCGCGTGCTTATAAGCAGCTTTGAGGTAAGTAGGTTGTTCTGCCAGTAGATTCACAATTTATACTTTCAAAGTTTTCTTATTGAAAAACAAGAACAGTGAGTTGAATTCAGCGATAAAAGTATGTTTGTATCAAAATGGTGGCCTTTTATTTTAGTCCCAGTCATTGAGTCAATTCCAAACAAACAAAAGAGAGAAACAAAATGCAGATCAATGATCATTTCTTGCTTAAGACTACGAGAAATCATATATTTTGATGTTATTCACTCACCCTGCACTCAACATAAACATCGCAGCTCTGTTCGAACCTGAAGTATCCAAACCGGCGCGGGCAAGAGAACTCCCACTTCGGGTCGATATAGATCCTATTGAAATACGCCTCATCATACACATCATCGGTCTTATTCAGAGGGATTATTTGTACTCCATCACGGTTGACATCAATTCTGGTGGGTTCTGTGATTGGTGGGTTGCTGGAAATGGGAGTGCTGTACATTGTCCATCGTATTTTCGGTGCGTTCGTCGTTTGGC
This sequence comes from Macaria notata, assembly GCA_927399415.1. Lineage (NCBI taxonomy): Eukaryota > Metazoa > Arthropoda > Insecta > Lepidoptera > Geometridae > Macaria > Macaria notata. The sequence continues at coordinate 985,352 of OV656751.1, forward strand.
GAACGGGACGGACTGCGTTGGCTGTTGAAAAATTTGCTTGGCGTTAATTACGATTCGACAAATGAACGAGCTCAAAATTTTATGTAATGATATGCTATTTTCAAATCATATAAAATCTAATAGTTTATTTGCGAACATGGGTATTTACAGATAGTCAGCGTTGTTTGTTTTGCAGTGTCTCCACATTCTACCTTTCGGTATACAAATAATTTTAACCGTAGGTATCTATTATAAGAAATAAGCCATATCATTAATAACGTTACTACTTATTATAAGGTACTTACTGTACTTGCAAAAATGGAAGAATTACAATTGAGCAAAATACTAATAAATGTGTAATATATTATTTTATTAGGGCGGTGGTAAGGATTATACATTTTGCCTGATGACCCTTGAGTAAAATTGCAACTGTTTTTTTTCTGCAAGTCGTTAACTTTACTAATTACAATTGCAATATTATTGTTAGGTACTATGATAGAGTTCTAAAGAATTAACTCTGCTGGGGAGTCACGACTGTCAGTCATGAGGAAATACGACTCAAAGAGAGACTATGATAGAAGGATCTGTGCGCCCACCACCGTCTACTTTTGCTCAAGGAAACTACCCCTCTCAATCAGGGAGTCACAACCCTCTGTAATGAGGAATACGACGCGAGGAGGATGATCTTCTTCTTATGAAATGAGAGTGGCCATCTCTGGTGTCGAGAGTTCATCAAGCCACCCTATGGGCCTTTTACATGGCTTAACGACTGACGTTCTAGACCAACTATTAACTTATTAACGTGTCCTCCGACCCACTATTATGTCAATTTAGAAGGATGATAATTTATATACTTACTTGCAGCGAGCAGCGCGAGTAGCAAACAGATTCGGGCGGCCATTTTGCTGTCCTGTGTCAATGTAACACTGAATGCTGTGACTACCTCCTGTCAGCTTATATACTGCATGCACTCATCAAGAAACCATTTATGTACTTCAGATAACACATCACTAACGAGAGACGATAAAACAAGGATTTGTAAATAACGAGTTTATTTCTATAAAAGAGATGTACAATTAATTTACTTTCTAAGTGGGTTTGTTATTAATATGTTTATAAATATGTTATCAGGTTATTTTGTGCAAAACATTTATTTTACTATATAAAATTAGGCATTTAAACACTAGATTACCTGGTACCACTTATACCCGCAAAAGCAAATACTGTGGCCCAAGGTGTACATAATACAGTACATAACATGTATTGGCATATTTTAAAAGCTTTAGACACAGATGTACAAAGATATTATAATTGTATTGACAGCGAGACTATGGAACTCTCTACCTGGAGCCCTGTTCCCAGAAAATTATAACCCAGGGGCTTGAAATCTAGAGTAAATAGGTTTCTTTTAGGCAAGCGTGCTACATCTTAGACTATAGTGGTGCTTAACATCAGGCAGGCTATAGTCAAAGGTTAGCCTATTGAATGGAAAAAAATATTTATGTATTCATGGAATCTTAAATTATTTTAAGTTCTTACAGAATCTGATCGTAATTTTTGTACATCTATGGCTATACTTTAACAATTAACAAAATATTACAGTGATTGTAATATGATTTTACAAAAAAAAACATAAGCCTATTAAGTAATTGTAATGTAATGGTACAGTAGATTTAAAGCTATAACGTAAAGTAAAAACATAGGTAAGTAATGAAATGTATTTACAAAAATCAAGTGCTATGGGAAAAAGTAAATGGTGCGTTATGGCAAACATATTATTTTTATACAAGTAAATAAGACTAGACACCCACAATCGTTAAAATTAGTCGACGCATACTTTTTGCAAAATAACAAATCAACATGTTTGCGTTTCACTACAGAGCGGCCTACCAGATAATATTTAAATTAAAGTATTGGATATTTTGGTGCATTTTTTATATTAAATTTGTAGCTACATAAGTACTTGTGTTGAGTCTGGTAGATTCTATGTAAATATGTATGTACATATATACAAAACGAATACAAGTATTAAATCTATTATCTAGTAGCCACTACGCAAGCGGTTGCTTAGTATTGGGCTAGATGGCGCTGTGTGCAATGTCCCGGGATATTTATTTGTTTAATGTACCTATATTATTGATTACATTATTCTTCTTCTTCTTCTTATCGAATGAGAGTACGGCCCTAAGGGCCTCTGACATGGCTGATGGTGACTGCCGTATTAGGCAAACAGCCACAGCCAGCCAGCAAGCAGTACAGCCATTACATTATTATACATTATTGAATGTTTGGAAAGAATTAAGTACGCGTGACCAATTAACAATCAGACCAAGTACAGTTTATCCCAGAGTCCTGGTGGGCAGTTTCAGCTTTCTGTCGTAAAACTCCTGTTCTTTGGCCAGACGCTGCTTTTCCTCCTCGCGGGCTCGCGCTGCGGCCGCTCTGGAAATATAACATGATTATTAATAAATGAAATGTATTAAATACATGGTTTCTTTCTTCTTTCTTTCTATATTAATAAGTTTTCATACACAAGTCACACAATGATTTTAATTTTGATATGTGGTTCCATTTATTAAAAAAGTATATTGAAACATAGCTTTTCTTTTTTTAAAGGACTATGCAGCTGGTTGTCACGTGCTACCATTGCTGCGTCACCGGACGATGGCTGGGCACTGATGGTGCCCGGGCCTATGTACTAGTTAGGGGCGACTGGCACAAGGGCGCCTCTGAGGCACGAACCTCGGCTTGGACCGTCGCCAGAAGGGGGAGACCGGGTTGCCCTGTTCATCCCTGAAAGGGAGCGAGCTAAGGCCCTATCAGTGGTTGTGTCTGAGTGATTATTTGGAGATAAACGAGTTGACCTGAGGGGTCGGGGTCTACCTCCTTGCCGGCGAGGACGGAATCGGGGACGTGCACTGGAACCTACACTGGGAGAGGGGCGTTGGTAACCTGGACCAATACCGAAAACGGAGGGCCTACTGGCTGGGACACCGCCTGCTGGGGGTGGTGGAAGGAGGGGAGCCCAACGCTGCCGAGACCAAGACGGCAATTGGGTCATCCGGATCGACCAGAACATGCTTCGGGCGACGACGGAGGGGCTCGGGATCAACCGGATCTGTGGAATAAGAGGACGCTTGGACGACAAGCGGGTTCGGGTGATGCGGTGCGGCGTCGAAGTAGCGGCGCGAGGTGAACTTCATACGAAACATAGCTGTCTGTTTGTTCCATTATCAAAACTAACAACCTTCAAGGTCCACAAAATCCGAGGATATGTGTCTCTTCTGTCAATCTTCAACTGTTAAGTGTAATAAAAACCTAAGTTCCGTCGGGCAAGCGTTGACCTGGTCAGCTGATATTCAGGTAGAAGTAAGCTAATCGAAAGCTGCGTCGCTGCCGCAACCTAACGCGCGAGGCTTGCCTTCCATACAGAGGGATTACTTCTGGCAATAAATGTCGAATCTGCGTCGCTTTTAGTGACCTCTTAATCAATATTCTAACAGTTAAGTGTAAAGCTAATACCTAAGTTCCGCCGGGCAAGCGTCGACCTGGTCAGCTGACACGCAGGTAGTTGTAAGCTCGTCGAAAGCCGCGTCGCTGCCGCAACCTAACGCGCGAGGCTTGCCTTCTATGCAGAGGAAGTACTTTTGGCAGTCGATGTCGGACCTGGAAGAAGAAAAAAAATTACTTAATAAAACTTTAAAAAAAAAAAACAAAAACCGACTTCAAGTCTACTGTCACAAAAAGTTAATAAATAATTAATTTAGAAGTTCGAACCTTAAGGCTTGAACCACCTTGAGATTAAACTTTGTATACTGGCAACACATAATATGAAGTTCCTCCTTATCACTAGCATTCCTTGCTTCCCTTGGTATGTATCTTGGATAGTTTAATATGTGTCTAAGTGTTGTAATTTTAAACCGATTGCTTCGAAATTTGGCTACATTTGCTACAACTTCTTATTGGAAAATGAATGAAAATAATCACGACCGGCAGGATTCGAGCCTGCGTATATTTTATTTACCAACCAGAACGCCACCGTCTCCTAATTAGCAGGCGCGAAAATCAACACTCATGTCCAAACACTTCAGACTAAGCGTTGGTTTGTTACGTAATTACTTTACCAATAATGAGCGTGAGACGTATGTTATGGAAATTGCCTTGTATATTTTTGAACCCATAAAATCATGGTAATATCAAAACCGAATGGTTATATACCAAAACCTTGTTACCAAAATGTGCGTGAGTCGGTTTCATAGTACAATATAGTTAAATAAAGATAAGATAAAGATAGCTTTATTTAGCAAAAATTTAGGTACTTATACAACTTTGTTCCGTACACTCCACACTTGGATGTAATTTACCTGTGTTGTGGAGTGTAGGCTCTTCCTTAGGTTTAGACATACATTTTAATGGGCTGGTAGGTGCCAAGCAAAAGATGATGTACTTGCATTGCAAGGCAAAATAAGTAAAATTATTGCTGTCTGTAGCGCAGGCATTCCGCGTCCTACACTAGGCTAGGCCTGTAAATATCCTTAACTATATATTGTACCAAACTATTATACTATAACATAAATTGTAAGTACTGTCTTTATTTATTACAAGTAGCTAACTAAAATTAGTAGCGCCCAGTGGTTATAACAGCGTTAATTACTTTTTAACATACTGACTTCTATCACTAATGATATCTAGTGTTGGATATTACCTATTTTCAAATTATAATCATGAATATAGTCCGATTACTGAATCACAATATTATTTAAACATACAAAATGTTTTTATTAAATATTTAATTCAGAATTATACAAAAAGTTTTTATGCACACACAGCGCCCGAAAAGTTGATTATAATAGGCACCGAAATTTTTACTTTATTACAGCTTTTTCTAGACTTCATTGAAGATATCGATAAAAAGAAAGGTAGTAAGTACACAGTCTATGAACCAAATAACATAATTAACTATCATATAAGATTATGTTGGCAAATCATTCTTAGATATTTCAAATAGATTACGTAATCAAGGTTGAATCTTCTCCTTCACATTTTACATTTTGCATCTACTACTGACCGGTCGAGAATTTGTTAACGAATAAAGGTAACATTTAAACGCCCATCACGCAAAAACGGCTAAACGGATCTTCATGATTTTTGGTATGTAAGTAGTATGAGGTCCGAAAGTGTCGTAGGCTACATCACGAAATAACACGAGCGAAGCCACGGGCGTCCACTAGTATGTAATGTAGAAGCTGCTTAATTATACCGGACGTTGCTCTCTAGCCAGAACACATAGACTATCTTTTCCTTAGACTTTTTTCTAAACATTTTTTAATTTTAATTTTGTTTTGTAGTAGTAAGCAGTAGCATATTTCATTTTACTTCAGGCGGTGCCGTTAAAAAAATAAAAGACCCATGTAAGAAAGAATAATATGTAGGTATGTAGCGCACGTAGCAGACCGTAGCTCAGCTAGCGGAGGCAATCGCATGCGATTACCAATGTCAAGCAAAGGTCGATGAGGTCAGTCCTTGGATGGGTGACCGAAAAGTGCCATTCTATTTTGGGCGCTTCCGAGATCTGATGACACGTTTAATTATAGGTCCCGGCTGTTTGTCTAGTACGGGAGTCATTAAGCCATGTCAGAGGTCCTTAGGGCGGCTCGATAAACTCTCGACACCAGAGTTGGCCACTCTCATTCGATAAGATGAACTAATATGGCCCTTTGATAGTTTGCTTAAAGCGTACCTTAATACCGACGATTCATACAAAAAATGCCTAAAGACGAAGCAGATTTGAAATAGGTTACATAAGCAAGGTCGTAGCATCGTCTGCTTGACATTTAGTGACCGGTCGATTGGCTAACTTTAACAGAACAGGTTGTTGGACAACGACTATGTTATACAGAGAGAACTACATATATTGATAAGCATTTTGGGGACCTTTCCTTCTACTACGGGCATTTTAGATTGAGTATTTTAGTATAAGAAGTAGTTTAAGTTCTTATTTTATTGTTAGTAAGTATTTAGTTTTTTAAATTAGTTTTTACTACATATATTATTTTATATTGTGTTTTCCAATATTTGGATATTGACCTGTAACAAATGTGTTATCAATAAACTAGTGTATTGTAAGTATATCTAACAAAAATATAGCAGAATTTATACAACCTTGTATTTTCAGATAAGTGACTTAAACAATATAATAACTAACTACAATACACGTATACCGAAAAAAAAACGTCTAATTCAAATTAAAAATCTATAAAAACCGTTTTATCAACCTTTATTTCTTTGAGCACAAAAATGTCTACTTTAAATTTATGGACGGCATTAATACGGTTTTCAATGGGTTTCAACATTAGCATAATAATATAATATGTGTCCCATTAAATTTACTTTGTCAAATATTAGAGAAATTTACAATTATGTCGAATCCTATTGTAAGTTATTTCATAAATTTTATTTTAACTTTTATTCCTTTAATCATACACAAGACAGGAGCTGCGCGTATCAAAAATTACAACCGATTTATCTGGTGGATTAATTTGACATATATATGTCCGAGTTTCATCCATAATCAGACATCAGCTACTTCGAATGTCGTTGTAACAACATTCCGACTTCTATCGGTGTCATTATGGTTTATGCTTTATTCTTACTTAATAGCAATTTGGGAGCATCTTTAATCTGCTATTAATTGAGTATCCAATGTAGTTATGTTTTTTACTATTAATGGGCTACATGATGAGCGATGAGTTTGTTAAATTGTTTAGTTTGCAAATTTTAGCTGCAGTGAATATACAAGGTGTAACAGAAGGGTGTGACAATACTTATACTATACATACCTATGTATATATAGAATACAGCCCACTAGGTTTCAGAATTCTAAGTGTCATAGATTTCGAGTAATCATAAGTTGAACTTTCATTAAAACTTTAAGACTTGCAACCCTACATCTTATCATTTTGAGCGTTCATTGACTTTTCTTTCATTGACAAATGACACGGCGCGGCGGTGTCTCTCTGAGAGCGCGAGAGAGAGAGAATACGTAGCGTTACAACTAATGCTAGAACGGGATGAAATAATGTGTGCTTATTTCGGTTTCGTCACTCGCTAGGGCTGCCACGAAATCAAGTGAAAAATATTATCTAATTTTTGTATGGTAAAAAATATATGCGATTTAATTTTTCATATTTTGGTATATGACTCCTTACATGATATATATGTATACTCTTTAATATTGTCACACCCTTCTGTTACACCTTGTATAGTTTAAGGTTGAAGTTAAAGTTTTTTTTTTCTCAGTCAACGTTTTTAGTTTGGCGATTCAGCGAGGTAACGCCGCCAGCATTTTAGGCACCTTGCCCGCAGATTCCGTTTTAAGGTTAGTATATTATTTGTAAGGTTGTATATATTTTAGATTATAAATTAGATTTAAAAATATCCATAAAAGCACAGAACTGCGCTTTCTAGCCCAATTTATGGTTTTTATGCTGTTTATATTAAGTACATATTATCTAGTTATCTAGATCTAGAACACATGACACAAGCGTTTGCATAGTATGGTGCTAGATGGCGCTGTGTGAAATGTCAAGAAATATTGATTTAATTGAATTATACTAAAAGATCGATAATATAAGCTAGATCGTAGATTATAACGTTGCTTAACATCAGGCGAGTTGTAGCCAAGCATGTTCCTATCTAGTCAAATAGCTATTTAACGAGTTTCACATACTTTTGCCTGTCTAATATTATTGGAATAAAATATATAATCTTATATAAAAGAAAAAATATTTATTTCGTTCTTACCTGTAGTATCTGAAACCAGCAGGAGGTCCCAGCTCGCGGCTTTCCGGCACCTCAGGACAACGGAACCCAAGGAACGCTGGAAGATAGACAAATCATTAGTTAGTTGAAGTAAGTGAAGAGCCCGTAGCTCTGAAATTTCACATCTTCAAGTATCGTAGATTAATACCAATGTTAAGCAAAGGTCGGCGCGGTCAGTCATTGGATGGGTGACCGAAAAGTGGCATTCCATTTTGGGCGCTTCCGTGGGTCGGATGACACGTTAAATTGTTGGTCCCGGTTGTTTGTCTAGTACGGCAGTCGTTAAGCCATGTCAGAGGCCCTTAGAGCTTAAAAAACTCTCGACACCAGAGTTGGCCACTCTCATTCGATAAGAAGAATTAGAAGTTAGTTAAATTTTGTTGTGTACTTGTAATCTGTAGGTATGAACTGAGAGCAGATGCTGGTTAGGATGGCAAAGCTTTGGAACACTTTACCAGAAGCTGTGTGAACTACAATCCAGGGGTCTTAAAATCTAGAGTTACTAGGTATTTTCTTGGTAAGCGTGTTACACCCTAGGCGGCAGCAATGCTTAACATCAGGCAGGCTGTAGTCAAACGTAAACCTATCCTATCACGAAAAATTAACCTAGATATCATAAATAATGAAGCATTATAAAATAAAACTTTGTATGTAATCTGTAATACTTAGTATAAAAAACTGATTGGTCCTGGACGAAATGTCTGTCATCTGTATTCTAACTTGTGATTGAAACCCTGAACGTACATTGATTTAATAAATTAAACCATGCCCCGTAATGAGCCACATTTTTTTTTCATTTCTGTATCATTTTAAATCACACCAAAACCTTTAGAGAAGCTTTAAAACTCTCTAGAATTTACAAATCTCATACAAACTTACACGATTTAGGTACTTGCTTATATATATTGCTTGCTTGGTATATTAAAAAGCCGTAAAACATAAAAGCATCGCTTTTTATGGCCTTTTATATTCATGACAAACAAACATTTCTTCATTATGATGTGAAAATATAAAATATGACTCATAAACTCGCAGAATCTTGTTATCCTTGAGCTGCTGTCAACCGGAGAAAAATCAACAGCCTTACGATTTAGCATGGAGTGAGAACATGTTGAAATGTGTTTTGATGTTGGAAGAACTCATATGAGCTCATAGCTGTTGATGAATATTAAAAGTAAAATGTATTGTAATAAACCGGATATCACAGCACAGGAATATACCTAGTGTGATATTCAGGATTTGCCTATTAGTGCACAGTAATCCACAAAACCCTAGTTTATATAATCCCCTATGTTCATGAAACTTTGAATGTTGAAATAAACGCTTTTTATGTTATTGTGCATATGCCTGATTTCAATTTTACACATAGCTTATTCCTTAGTAATGTGCAAAAACTTATATATTCTGGTGAAATAAGATGTGAAATTTCAGAGCATTAGGTATGTCGTGTTGTGATTATCATTAAGACTGCCACTAAGTTCTATCTGTCTTTTGGTCAAAATAACTCTTAACCGAAAATGACACCATATATACTTATTTAGGTATTTCAGGGACGCAGTAATTCGAACAGAATAATGGCTCCCATGCCAAGAGACAATAGTTTTTACTCAGCTTCCTGCTTCTAGATAACACTGCTCAAAAACCCTTCCCTTAAAAGCCAGAGTCAAGCCACAGAAAAACCTTGAAAAGTCAGAAAAAACCCTTTTCATTCTTTGCGGTTTATTCCCGCTAGGCATCAGATCTAAAAGAAACATATACAGCATAGCTTCAAAAGAAAGCCTCCCCGCGTAAGGTCATAGCACACTTAAACAACTCTGCTCCAACACCGCTCCCACCCAACACTGCCCTAACTGCTCGCAGTCCACGCGGCGACAGCTAGCAGGCACCCAGCAGTCCACGCGGCGAAAGCTTGCAGACGGCCAGCTGTCCACCCGCCGATCATTTATTTCTTTGTGGCGTTTGTTGACTCAAGTCAGCTAGCACTGCTAGCAGTGACCGCGCGGACACCGCGCCGATCGCTCGCCTACATCGTGCGGCCAGCGAGGCATCAACTACCGAGCAGTCTGACGGCGGTAAGCTCGCTGACAGCGGGCTGTCTGCTAATTCATGATGCCAATGTAAAATATATCTAAAGAGCAATATTTAAAGACTATATTTGAATTATATTATTTTTGTCGGGTGGGAGCAGAGTCGTTTGAGTGTGCTAAGGAGACTAAAGGTCATAACCTTTAGTCTCCTTAGAAGATTTACAGTATTATCTGTCTCTGTCCAAAGATACTCCTTAATAGTTTGACAGTATACTTACTTAATAAAGAGAGGGATCTTGCTTTTTTCATACCAAGAAACATCATTTTTTAGCCCAAAAAAACACTAATTATTTAGAAGATGGATAGTATTACCAGCCACTGGTCAAAGAAACTCCATAAAAGAACACACTATACTTACTTACCATGATGAAGCAACAACGAGAGGAGAATCTTAGTTACTTATACTCAGAAACATCCATTTTATTTAGATCCTGCTGTTTCTTGCCTGAAAAAAACACACATACACCAGTATAGGTCAAAAAGACAGTCTCCCTACCTTCAGCATCACAGTCAGCGACCTGGTCAGGCCACTCGCAGCGGTAAGTCTCCGGGTCGAAGGCCAGACCCTCGGGGCAAGTGAAGTCGTATCCCACGCCGTTGACGCAGTTCCTGAAGTGACTGCAGTTGCGAGCGTCTCCGAGCTTGAAGTAACCGAACTGGTGCGGGCATTGGTCGGTGGGCTCGGCAGGTTCTGGAGAATATTTAGAATTTCAGTTGATTCCGTAAGTCCACTACGTCATATTCCGTGAACTAATAAAATCTGGGAGGGCTAATCATCACGCCCCCCGTTAAGTAACCTAAAAAGGCAGACCTGCCATCTTTTCTCTAGGCAATTAGGGTCATTTTCGACTTCCTGTTATCTCGTTGAGAAGCAAACTAGAAGCCTGATTTTTGTGACATTTTCATCTGTCTTCCATATTTTTATCTATTCTATGTAATTACCTACTTACTCATTTAAGTATGTATCAGCTGAATGTATGGATATCAACGGATAAATTAATCTTCGTAAGCGCTATTAATCATAAACCCATTTACTAAAAAACTTGTTTTAAATTGGCATACAAAAAGACAAAAAATAATTTTGTCTGAACACGCTAACTCATATTTAAATACAAAATTTTGCATTAATTAATGCGGCCAGTATGCTGGGCACGCTGCCCTCTGGTAGTGGCTGGAGCACTTAAATTATCCTAAGGCTTTTCTAAAGATTTTCTAAGTGCCCCTTTTTTGTAGTAGTTAGAAGTGGTATGTTAAGTTTTTCTTCCCTTGTTTTTATATATTTTATTATTGTAAATAAAGTCCTATGATGATGGAAACCTCAGATTTCCGAAACTTGTCGAGCTAATTTTTCGACGTAATTTTTGACGTAAGTGCTAGCCGGTTATTACAACTAAATTACAACTAAAATAAAGTCCTGTTGCTAAATTTTGCATTTATAATATTAGCATGATAATGGGAAGGCATCGAAATTCCTTCTCAGAAGTTGGATAAACAATTCACACCCTTCTCAAAATCCTGTGACCTCGTCCAACGGATGTGTTACTGGTTCATTTTAAATCAGTCTCGATTTTATAAACCGCTCACATCACGCCTCATTCATATTCACAAAACGTGTCGTTTGGGAAATATGGCAGAAATAGCTTTAAAATCAGCGATGACAAAGGTGGCGGTGTTATTCCACGACATAACTTCAATAGATGTCACATTATGGTGAAATAAACTCAGACAAACGAAAGTTATGTGTCAAATCACATCTTTCATAACAGATTTCAAATTTAAAAAATGTATAATAATATTCGCTAGATTATCGCCAGATCTCTAAAAATAACAAGTCAACACAGTGCAGTTCACCGCAGCACAGTTTTCAATTCACGTACACAGTAAAAAAAGTCTCAAAAAGAACACCATGTAACTTTGAGTAATTGCGTTTCAGCTTCTTATGTTTTTCCCTATGTATGAACCTATATGTAACGTTCACTGCTTGTTGTTTGGTTATAAAAACGTAAAGATATGTATTGACTGATCTGTTAGCTTAGTTGGTAGTGGCTCTGCCTTCTAATCTAGGGGTTGCGGGTTCGATTCCCACGTGACACAAGTATTTATGAATTTTAAAATTTATATTTACTTGTGTTCGGTCTGGTCGTTTGTATGTATAATAAGTATGTATTTACAAAAGAGAAGTATATAAGTATTATATCCGTTATCTAGTACCCACGGCACAAGCGTTTGCTTAGTGTGGGGCTAGATAGCGCTGTGTGCAATGTCCCGGTTTTTTTTTCCATTAGGAGTATGTAAGTTATTTTGTCTACAATATAAGACATGTCATCTATGTCTGATCTGACGCATACGTGAGCTATTTGGCCGTATTAGTATGGACCCCGCGTAGACCCGGGGAAGATGAGACGTAGAAATAAGGATAATACACGCTTTAGATACCTAATACCATAGACTAATAGTCTATGCTAATACTATTCTTATATTATTTCCTTAAAGTTGTGTGACTTTTCTATATTCTATTCGGAGTCTTAAAAATAAAGTTTAAGCCCAAGAAGTATACAATAACTACAAGAAGTACAACCTGGATGAGGCTGGCTTAAGATCGAAGAAAATTGCATACTATGAGAGAGGCCTAAGCCCAGCAGTGGGAAAAAAAATAGCTGTGGATGATGGCGATGACAAAATTTGCATGCTATGGCGATTATAGAATATGGCGGACAACGCTTTTGTACTACTATTACCCATGTTCTAGCGAACAAATAAATGATTTGAGTTTTATAATGGGTCGAACCAGAACGAGATTGGCACAGGACCGAGACTGTTGGCATGACAAGTGAGAGAGGTCTATACCCAGCAGTAGGAAAGATCCGGCTGTGGATGATGATAATAATATAAACAAATAATGAAAGTAGACTTACGTAACGCAGATCGTTCGAGGCAAGCGACTTCGTTGGGGTACTGGCAGGGGTACACGTTGAAGTTCACGTTGGGGTTGAACCGGAGGCCGTCGGGGCATGTCTTCTCTTCGGCCGTGCCGTTCTGGGAAAAGAAATTATAAAATATTACCTAACGAGTTAATTTGAAAAAAATAAACTTTTATAGTCTTGCCATATCTCAAAAACTACTGAATCTGAAAAATAAAAATAAGGTCGAAGCAATGCAATGACATTCTATAGTCCCTTAAAGGACATATGTAAAGTATCTATTGGGTTACAACAATTCAATTGTCACATCTTGCACTAAATGGGCTTGCACTAGGCCATAATTCGTCTGATGGTAAGCGATTATAGTTCAGGGTGGAGTGAGCTAGCTTTCCAGGAAGAACCGATTCATTCTCGCCGTTGAAAGTTGTTGATTGTTTTTGATTTCTTGTACCAGATTTATTACCTATCGTAGCTGCCGGCAACTGAACAGGCGAGCGTTCATTCAGCTCTCTACAAGAACCAGAGTTGCGTTGAACTGTCTAATATTGTTGCTGTTGGTACTGAGACTGTTGCTACAACTAGGCCGCTCAAAAAGCCTATTGCTGTTGTTGATACGAAAAAAAACTGGTTACTTTATATCTTATAACTTAGTTTTTGTAATATAATACTTACAATACACTCAATATATCTATCGCAGCTGCCGGCAACAGGCGAGCGTTCGTTCAGCTCTCTACAAGAACCAGAGTTGCGTTGAACTGTCTAATATTGTTGCTGTTGGTACTGAGACTGTTGCTACAACTAGGCCGCTCAAAAAGCCTATTGCTGTTGTTGATACGAAAAAAAACTGGTTACTTTATATCTTATAACTTAGTTTTTGTAATATAATACTTACAATACACTCAATATATCTATCGCAGCTGCCGGCAACAGGCGAGCGTTCGTTCAGCTCTCTACAAGAACCAGTGTTGCGTTGAACTGTTGCCTGCTGTTGTTGCTGTTGGTACTGCGACTGTTGCTGTTGGTACTGCGACTGTTGCTGTTGGTACTGTGTTTGTTGCTGTTGGTACTGCGACTGTTGCTCTTGCTTGAACGGCGAGTATGTCGGCCTAGCTTTGAAGTTTTGGCCGAATTGCGCTAGCGCTGTGGACAAGGAAAATATATATTTAGAACATATAATATGTACTCAAGCATCGCATGGTATTACCAGTTAAGCCAGATAAAAGTAGCCCATATGTTAATCCAAGGTTTAGTGTATGTCTATGCCATATATCATACAAATCGGATCTGTCATTTGAGCCTTAAGAAGTAACTAACATTATGCGTACACTCGCTCAAAAATTCGTTCTTATTTGTGAGTTTCCATTCAAAGATATGAATAATTATGATGATCGTATGGCCAAAATCTCGGTTGCAAAATTTGAATAAGCTTTGGTATAGATTACACACATTTCAATTTGCTCCGTGTTTGGTAACATTCTAAGTATGTATTTTTACATGCATCTGACAACAAGATAACCGTAACATGTGTAGCCTGTAGATTATTTTAATAATGTAACTAAAAACATAATTGTAGTTATTTGAAAATATCGATGATGTCATATTGCCTAACCTATTCTCGTCCTCTACCCTTTTTTGTACCTTTGTGTATCGTTTTGTAAAAAAATAGCCTTTTTAAGCTTTTAGAATTTTAACACAGAATAGTCAGGTAATATTTTACCAGTCACCATTGGCCAAACACATGCGTCTTTTTTGAAAAGTGGAGGATGCTTGTGCAAAATAACGTAAATGGAGCGACGGATCATTGTCCACTTTGGTATGGAGTGTAGGGTTCTGGAAGTGGCATATACCACTTTATACCTCGAGACAACGCGAGCGAAGCGGCGGATATCAACTAGTAAAGACTATATCTTAAAAGCTCCTGTAACTATCTTATAAGCGAGTGTGGCTCAGCGGTTCCGGTGTCTGCTTTTCATCTAGACGCACCCTGGTTCGAATCTGACCCTACACCAATGACTTGTATTTTTACTCGCGTAACGGTGAAGGAAAACAACGTGATGAAACCGGCATGTCTGTCTGGTGTCTTCCGTGGAAGGACCTGGGCGCCCACCACGATTTATCTGCCCAAGAGAAGTCCACTAACGAATTAATTCGACGGGGGAGGCACGACCCTCAGTCATGAGGAAATACGACTCAAGGGAGTAACTACTTCAGTTTTGAAACCGTTATAGGCTCTTGATTTTTTACCCGCCGAATCTTTTACAGTCATCTATTCAAAGATTTTTCCATTTCATTTAATTCAAAGACCATCATTATGAAATCTTTTGATTTTCAATCGCAATTAATTATAAATTTTAATACCGCATTCCGCTAAGCTACTTTAATGCATTGATTACGTTCATATTTAGGTATTTAATTAAATCTAGAGACATCTCCTCATGTTAGCTCATTAATTACACATGACATTGAAGATGAAACCGGATTTATCGTCCATGTCTAATGTCAATGTCGAATAAATATGGACAGGAGTTAAAAAATAAAATGAAAAATGTACAAAATGTACCCAATAATCTGTAAGCGAATCTTAAATACAATAATTTTTTTTTGTAAGATGCAACAAATGCTTGATAAAAAATCTCTTTGGTATGGTCATTAATTAGAATTTATTTAATTGTTTCTAAAAACTAGGAAGAAAACTAAATTGGTCCTTCTAAATATATAAAACTCAAAGGTGACTGATTGACTGACTGATATAGTGATCTATCAACGCACAGCCCAAACCACAGGACGGATCGGGCTGAAATTTGGCATGCAGGTAGATGTTATGACGTTAGCATCCGCTAAGAAAGGATTTTTGGAAAAGCCGCTTTTAAAGGGGTGAAATAGGGGGTGCAAGTTTTACTTCTTAATGCGAGCGAAGCCGCGAGCACCCACTAGTAAATACATGATACAGGTATTTTGATATAAGCCGTAATATCGCAAACTATAGTATTTTTCACCGACTTCAAAAAGGAATAATAAATAGGTTATGATATCTTTCTATGTAGACAGACTCCAAGGACAAATACTAAATGATAGTAGACGAGTTTTTTTTACTATAAGTTTTTATTGTTGATGAAACTATATTTTTTCAATCACACAAAATCATTAATTCAGTTAAACCAAACCCTCAAAAGTAAATCTAAACCAATCTTTTAACAAAATTAAACACATTCAACTACCGACATCTATGGCCAACTTCAAAATAATCTGTGACTAACAACTTTTGTCTCGCTTATTCATTGTTAAAAAGCCGTAAAACCGTGAATTTTCTCGCCTTGGTTCATTCATTCAATAACGTGACTTTACATACATTATATATTATTTAAGGCTGACCTTAGAATATAATGAGATGTTTAGTTTCGGTTAATTTTACGGATTGGGATGAATGTGGTCGGTTCGATATGGTTTGCACTTCCTTAAATACTGATGATGCATTTAAATCTACCTGTATTCTGAACTATGTGAAAAAAAGCTAGTGAAAAACTGATATTAATTAATAAATTTTAAAAGTTTTTTATGCTATACTTGTGTATGCCTGCGGTTTCAACCGCGCTCTTTCACTTTTTTTAACACGGCTTACGTTTGACTATAGCCTGCCTGATGTTAAGCACCACTGTAATCTAAAGTGTATCGTAGCACGCTTGCCTAGAATAAACCTATTTACTCTAGATTTGAAGACCCACTTTGACTTGTATTAGGATAAAAGTTTATTACTCTTGAGACACTACTATTTCTTTACAAATAATCATGATGGTACTACTACTACTATCGTTTCTTTATGATGTAAAAAGAAACAAACCGATTTAGAAATCATCAAATACATTCGTATTTACTTATGTATGAATTAATTTCATTATATATCATCATATCATTCGTATTTCTTGTTAATATATATTAATTTTAATAATAAATTGGCAATTCGAAAGACAGTTGAATTGAATAAACCAAAGTACAGAAAAATCAAACGAAAAGTTCATGCCGTTATAAGCGACTCTGTTTTCATTAGGCTTTTTTGTACCTAGGAGGTGCTAGGAGTCTATATTCTGTGACCAAATTTAGTATTCTTCGTATAAGCGTGGTTAACTCTAGTGTCAAGAGTTTTGTTTATTCATATTATAATTTCAGTTAAAATACTTGACTGTGACACAGACTGTAACTTTTAGACCGAATAATTTAACAACCATCAATCGTGGATTTCAATTATCTTTCTAAGGTGGTTTAATTACGTAGATGATATTTTATTTACTTTCAACAATTATCGGGGATCACAAGTATCCATTAAAAAAATCTCAGCAAATCTGATGAAAAAAAACTTACATACTTATGCCAAAAATATCAAATACCAATAAATACTTTACTCAAACAAAAACGCAAATACGACTAATAAAAGCCTTACTACCAAAAATAATACTGACAAAAACAAAAATTTTAATTCACCACCCCTATTTACAAAACCGATAAAATAAAGTCGAGCTATAACCAACCCCTCTTTTAAATCTAGAGTTAATAGGTATCTTCTAGGTAAGCGTGTCACATCCTAGGCTGCAGCAATGCTTAACATCAGGCAGGCTGTAGTCAAACGAAAACCTATACCAAGTAAAAAAAATCGGTAAAAATAAAACAAACGTCAACTAACCGCAACCCCCATTTTAAATTCGGTTTAAAAAATAATCAAACAAGAACTCACCAACAGCGCAGACGCAAGATAATACGATCAGAATCCTCATTATGTCCAGTCCACTCGGGAGTCACAAACACACTGTCGCTACTGAGTAGAGAAGAGATGCCCAGACAGAAGACCTTGGGCAGTTGTGTAAGTGAAGATGGTGATATTATCTACCTATCTATACATATAATAAAGCTGAAGAGCGTCGAAAGTCTGAACGTACATAGATAGATAGATAAATATACACTTTATTAAAAACACCAGCACAATACAGAAATTTACAAAAAGAAATAATAAAAATACTTGAAATCGATAGTGAAATTTGCATTCTCAGCAGTGGAAATAATTTATAGTGTTTTTCCGCTGCGACTGCTCCTTAACCGACTTCAAACAACAAACTTGATGGGTTTTGGGTGTGTTCCTCCATATACTACCACCACATCTCTCCTCCTAAGCTAGTTTTTATAATTTTTGTCTGTTTATCGGTTTATCTGTGTCTCTGCGTCTCTGTTTATTTAAACGCAAAATCACGCAAAAACGACTAAACGGATTTTCATGATTTTAGGAATGTAGTTAGTATGAGGTCTTAAGAGTGTCGTAGGGTACTTTTTATTCTGAAATAACGCGAGCGAAGGCGCGGGCGTCTACTAGTGTTAAAATAAATTGTAAAGATCGTGTTAAAATAATCTTAGAGATGGTGTGTGGAATTTTTATAAAATAAAACGTATACTATGGTAGTTAAACCTGTGTTATGTGGTTGGACTCAAAAAATTAAGAAGTGATGTCCTACGGGCTTTCTGGTAACGTTTTTAACTAACCTAACTTTCGGTTTCGACGTTCTTAATTCAGAGTTAGAAGGAACTTTTCGATTTGCCAAGAGTCAATACGTTTTGCACAAAACAGCTGATTTTTCTTTCACGACTTTACAAAAGTTCTAGAGCAACATTTGTTGCTTTTGTTTTTGATATTAATTCTAGTTACTTACTCTGTAGAAGCTTATATACACATGTGCCAAGAACTGCACTGAGATGAAACCATTTGGATGAAATTTGGTATTTAGATAGATTAAAACCTGGAATAAGATATAACCTTACTTCCATATACATATATACTTGTATGCCATTTGTAAGAATCAATAAGAACATAAAAGTATCTAAAAATATTACCAATTACAAAATACTTTAAAATTATTTCCTGCTTAAAAATCAATGCAACGAAATGTTTGTCTAATGAATGTCCCATTGTAGTGAAATTCGATGATATAATAGCAACCTTGCAGAGATGTGAAATATTGGGCAAGGCATGTCTGCTTATACTGTGCTATCTACTTATGCTGCGATGCTATGATCCATCGCTTTAAGATTGAAAATATGATCAATAATATAGGCGAAATAAAATAAACTTTAAGGCAAAATAATCACGAAAACAATAAAATTATCAGTTAAAGTTAAACAACTATAAATTAATATTAATTTAAGTTAATCAACTATAAATTAATATAAGTAGTAGTAGATAAATGTTGATATAAAAACTGTTAAAACATACACTCTCATAAAGACGATGTATCACTATAATAGTTTGGGATAATATTCATATGAATCTTTATAAATTTTATTAAAAAACACGTGAGTAGATAATAAAAGAGCAAAGAAAACCACTAGTCCAACAGTCTAACCCTACTCACAGTGTACGAAGTTACCTCTGCCAATTTTATTAACTAGCTTAAAAAAATCACGAAACAAATTAATACTGATTACAACACAATATAATAAAGGGATTCATAAAAAAATAGTGACTATAAAATTGAACCGTAATACATATACGTAAAATGGACATATACTTTAGTACACCAGTCAACGTAGCATAGCATATCTTGACGAGAAAGCTTATCCCTTTTCTTCTTATGACTGACATCTCACCGTACCGGAGAGTGATAAATAGTTGAACTAGGTACATACAAGTAGGTATTTATATAGTTATATAGTTATAGTTTTATGGAAAGGTTACGCATAATGTAACTTAGCTAACTTGTTGCGTGGTAGTATTGCAGAATATTGACTAAGTAGGAAAATGATGACCGACTGGGAATGTTATGAGTATTTGTGTGTGAGGATATATCTGTTATGACTGGCAGAAGTGTTATGACCTATTCGTTTATTTCGTGTGTTTTTGATCCCACAGAAGCGATGTGCCATTTTGTCTTTTTGCAACGGTCACCAATCCAAAGAATGACCGCGACTGCGGTTGCATACTGAGCCAAGGCCATGTTGCTGGATTTACTTTTCTATGCGTAGTAATTACGAAAGCTCTATAAATAAACATAGTCTTTGCATGAGCTTATTACATATCTTGGGTTGAAGATATTATATAAATCCTTTGAAAATAAAAAGTCAGTTCTTGTTCAAACATCACATACAAACAAAAACAACTTCAAATTGGAACATGATTAATTAATTATCATTGGAAACATTTTGGCAGTTTGACTATATTGACCGTAGACAGGCAAATTTCAAACAAACAAACCGGACTTGGTATTTTCAAAGTCCTTTAAGTACTAATAGTTTTGTAATAAAGCCCTCAATGATTTTATATATTGCATTATGTGTTAATGTCACGGACAATAGCTCCAGCGGACATTGCTCGCGGGTCAGCGCGGGCGCATCCTTGACTTGTACATAACATTATGTACTTAGTGTTAAGGTGAAGTAGCAAAATTGAATTTATACCAACTCCAAAAAATGGTGAAGGTTCTCAATTCGACTGAATATTTAAATTAGTTAATACAGATCCTCGGACCTAACGCCCGATATTTCTATGACATGATGTTTGTTTGACTTCAAAAGAGGAAAATCTTTATTGGAATAGGAGGAATTAGGAAATTGAAATTTTGCACACTCATAGGGATAGGGATGACATAATTATCATATTCTGCAAATTTTATAAAATAGAAAATATATTTTTTTTATTTTTTTTGTAATTACTCAGTTTTATAACCAACGTAAACGGTAAGTTTTTTTTAGAATCTACTTTTTATATTTGAGATTAAAGTAAAAAATATATTGTTACTTTATGTAAAATAACAAAATAATTAGTTCAAGTCAAAAGCAGACACTGATTCCACCTTATTACAATGTCGCAAACTAGACGTTGTACTAACGATTATCGTAGCAGCACTGCTGCAGTACTGCTATAAGAGGTTGTGGTAAGCCTGCATAGTAATTGTAAATTGATCACCAAATGTTAATAAAGAAATTGAAATTAAATTCACCATCCACCATGAAGCACTTGGGGACTATTATTCAAAATATTATGAGGATTTCCTATTCAAAATCCACCTTTGCAAGTGAAACTAAGCATCCATCGCTAAGCATGCATCGTCACAAACAGGTTGTTATAAAGTGTCTAACTAAACAATTGCATTTTAGCTTCTACACAATGTACAATACATTTATAATGATAGTTACGTTTTAATTGGTAGTCATTTGCACTTTGATAAATTAATTAATCACTTTACAGTTTATCGTTTATTCTGTGCGTGTAAATAAAAGTAGGGACTTTTAGTAAGATATATTAATTTAAAAGTAAAATATGTATGGTTAGTGAACTCTGATTTGAGAAAGAAAAGACTTTTAACAACCTCAAAGGCTCTTGACATGGTTAAGTCGCTACTGTATGACGTTATAAGCGAGTGTGGCTCAGCGGTTCCAGTGTCTGCTTTCCATCCACACACCCTGGTTCGAATCCGGCCCTACACCAATGACTTGTATTTTCAAGCTAAACGTAGATTTGTTCTCGCTTAATGGAAGGTAAACATCGTGAGGAAACCGACTTGTTTGAGGACCACCTTATTTGACTTCTGTGGAAGGATCTGGGCGCCCACCACCATGTATCTGAACAAGAGAACTCTCCTAACGTATTAATTTTGCGGGGGAGTCACGACCCTCAGTCATGAGGAAATGCGACTCAAGAGAGAATGATGCTCAGAATAATTTAACACAAAAATTGCACATAAGGTGCCATGATTTCATGTTCTTACGACCTATTAACCAAACACTGACCTAAATGGCAGTTTCTTGAATTTCATAAACTTACGTGAATGAATACCACACAAGCCTCAAACGCCTCAAGAGATTAATAATATCTGGTACAAATTAGTGTTTTTGTCGTTCTTTTTGTGCCCCTTTACTCTGCAGTAAAGCTACGGATCATCGTGATTTTTGTTACTGTGATAGTATAGGGTTCCTGAGAGACATAGGCTACTCATTATCCTGTAACAATACGAGCGTATCCGTGGCCATTCACTAGTTTAAAACAAATTACAGACACCCAATCACTAATTAGTTAATTGCTAGTAAAAACTACTATAAAATTGATGTGAATCCGTGTCGTATTCTATTCAAATTAGGCAGATTCACTCACATTAAATGTCAAGGACATAGTTTGGATTGGCAATTCTTGTTATTTGGTAAAACCAGACTTTGGGTCAAACTAGACAGATGAGAATCACAAATTGTATGCTAGGAGTTCTGTATCAATTAATCAAATCAAATTGTTTATTTGCGAGCATGGGTAATTACATATAGTCGGCGTTTATATGAAGTGTCAACATTCAACCTTTCGGTATGCAAAAAGGTTGGAAAAAACTCAGTTTGTTCTGTGTGTATAGAATAAATGGCTACTAAATATGTCAGGGGTGTGTAAAAACATTTGTTACCTACTTATGATACAAATTACGTTTTTCGTCATCATATTAAATTGAAAGGAAAAAATACTATGGGTTGGTTTTAGATATGAAATAAAAAAAATATAACAACTGTATATTTTAGCATAATATGTTTCAAATTGAATACTGATTTCCTTTATTATTATTATTGTTTTTTTTGGTTTACATCCTCTCGAGCTTTACGGTTGGTATTTTTAGGGCATCACCGTAGCCAACACTGAGAGGCCCTTTACAATTAAATACTTAAGAATAAGTATCATATTTATACTTTATATATATATAATCGACTGGCCTGTTAGCTTAGTTGGTAGTGGCTCTGCCTTCTAATCTAGGGGTTGCGGGTTCGATTCCCGCGGGACACAAGTATTTATGCATTTTAAAAATTTATAATTACTTGTGTTGAGTCTGGTCGTTTGTATGTATAATAAGTATGTATTTACAAAATAAAAGTATATAAGTATTATATCCGTTACCTAGTACCCACGACACAAGCGTTTGCTTAGTGTGGGGCTAGATGGCGCTGTGTGCAATGTTTAATATGTCATTTTTTTTTTTAGTTATTATACTTTATGAGACGGATTCCTAAAAAGATCATAAAAGTTGAATTAGATGTTATTAAATCTAGATATAGCCAATTATTATTGTTCTAGACCACCAAACTGGTTTATTATCTGTAACTATTATATTTTGTTATAACGAGTTTGAACCTAGGTAATGACACTATGACTAAAATATTTAAAAATACATATACAATTTAAGAATAAGCTAACCTAGTTAATCACTATGACCAAGCCAAAAATATTTAAAAATTTATTTACTTCTTAATATTAAACTTAATTGGTGCAAAAAATTTAAGGCCAAATAAGATTGGATTAAATAGCATCACACGATAAAAATAAAGAATTAAAATTTGTTTAATTTGCAATAACAAAATGATATTGGAGTCCAAAGCCTCCCGAACTAGTCTGCCCTGTGTCTCGGGAGCTGATGGCTTCTTCCTGCTTATAATATCAACAACACACGTAAACAAAGAATGTCTATATTAACATAGATAGTAGATTAAAATAGTAGTGTGTGATAATAAACGATCAGTCAGAAGGAAAAATTGAACTTTTTTGGAAATACCAAGAGGTCGTCTAAAAATGTTTTCTAAATTACCATTTGTTATCGGTCCAACTTTTTATAATACATTGCCAGAAGAAATTAAAACTATGACGCGTGAAAATAATTTCCTAGATAGTGTAAGAAGGCTTCTATTGGACAAAACATTGTACAGCTTTAAGGAATTTATGACGAACGACTATAGTCACTTAGACTTTGGAGACAAGTCAATGCCCCTCAAAAATGAAATCTAGGTAATATGATATATTTTATCAACTTCTTAAAATCTGTGATTATTCTTTTATGTATTAAAAAACTGTAATTATTTTTTTTTAATAAAAAGGTATAATATGATACAATCTAAAACATTTTTAACCATTATTTACTATATTATATTTTATTATTTATACAAGAATGTATGGAAAAACAATTATGACAAGAAATCATAGTGTTACATGATAATATAGATTATTTATTTGTTTTGTAATATTTATGATTTTAATAAATATTTCTTTCTTTCTTTCTTAGAAAATATAGCTGATTGTATGTACTTATTTGATGCTATGTATATCCTATTCGAGATCCTAAGTGACCTTGTCATACATAATTATCTTATTTTAGACTCACGTTGGACAGCATGTGCTATTTTTTTATGTGAAAGTTTTTAAATACTTAAGTTTACTAGTTTATGCATGCGTTTATAGTGCTATCTACGTTAAAAATGCGAAAATAGGAACCTTATTATAAAGGATCCATGATCTGTCTATCATCAAACTTTATACAATAATATATTAACCATGATAGATACATGAAAGAATAATTACGATAATAAAAATCGAAAAACGGATAATATTTATATTTTTTAATATATGTATTCGTTGTGACTGCCCTGCTAGCGTAGTTGGTAGTCTTTTAATCAAGGGGTATGGGTTCGATTTCCGCATAACACAAGTAAAAATGAATTTAAAAAAAACTAATTACTTGTGTTGAGTCTGGTCGTTTCTATGTGTAATAAGTACCTATGTATTTACGAAAGAAAAGTCTATAAAATATGTATGTATCATATCCGGTATCTAGTACCCATGATACAAGCGTAAGCTAAGTGTGGGGCTAGATGGCGCTGTAGTGTGATATATCCTGAAATATTTATTACTTATTTATTTGCCATGTAGCAAATGTAATGTTTTCTTCCAATTAGCAAATGTAGTACGATTTTCTTCACCTGAAAGAATTTAGATAAAAAAGCAGATTCCGTTCGTTAGTTGCGACTCGCTCTTGGCCACTTATTTTATATTCCAAACACACTTTCGAGCTAAAGTCTGAAATGTAGTTTCAGGTGAGTTTTCAGACCAGTAGTTAGTGTTTAATATACGACGCACGTGGCGTCTGGAACAACTTTATAGCTTAACTTTTGATGGCGGCTAAACACACTCGCTTGAACAGACTTGTTTTTCTTTTTAAGCAAAAACAATCCTATTTTTTTTAACACGGAATAGACTTGCGTTTTTCTCTAGCCTGCCTGATGTTAAGCACCAATGTAGTCTAAGATTTAGCACGCTTGCCTAGAAGAAACATATTTACTCTGGATTTGAAGAGCCCTGGGTTATAATTTTCTGGAAACAGGGCTCGAGGTAGAGAGGTTCACATGATAATCTCGCTGTCCTTATCCATAACAGGTTTTATAGTTCTTAACAGTAGTTTTTTACGTTTTTGTCTGTTTATCTGTTTCTTTAAACGCTAATCACGCAAAAACAGCCGAACGGATCATCAAGGTTTGTGGTATGTAGGTAGTATGAGATCTTAAGAGTGCCATAGGCCATAGGCTAACTATAAGTCTGAAATAATGCGAGCAAAGCCGCTGGCTTCCACATGTAGATTAATAAAAAACAATCACAAAGTGACAAAATTATATAACACTTGTCTGTGATTCTGCCGTGAGTCAATCATCATCATCATTAGTCTTGTTGTAACTACTAGAGATGAACAATGTACTATTTTGACAGTTGCTAAAGAAGCCAATACGAGAACCATATGATAGATGGTAACAATATTACTTAACAGGTGTATTAAAAATAAAACAAATAAAATATCTGTTCTTTCCCACAAATATTGTTAGAAGACTATTTTCATGTTGTTTCAGTGATAGTATACTCACGGCATAACAAGGTCGATAAAATCTCATTGTGTATGCAGCACCATACTAGACCAGCGTGCGAGTAATTTTGGGATTTTACACTGTTCGGAATTGTAGCCTAAAAATCTTATTAAAATAGACAATTCTCGAAATACTTACTTGGAAACTAAATATAATAAATTCAGGATTCAGTACCTACTGCTTTATTTCTAGCTTTGAATTTGTACATATTCTTATCTATTTCCCCCATGAAATCAACGGACTTGCCCTTGCTAAGCCGTTTATGAGATAGTCATTATATGTATGTATGTATAAGAGAAAGAGGGATGAAAATCCTTGATGTAATGCGCAAACTCTATCAAAATAATTTAGTTATCAAACTCCATTTATTAATCTTTTTCATTGTTCAAATAAGTGTCTGTTCAATAAACATGTCATTCAATTGTCAAACTAATATTTTCGTATACATTTTAAGTTTTATTATAATTTATCGTAATTTCCCGGCTTATATAAGGTTTCCCATTATTTACGCTCCTGGTTCTTCATTATCCTATCTTGTAAACCAACTCACGTGGGAAAATATTACATCTAATAATCAAAGAACAGCTAGAAAGCCATGTCATAGGCCCCTACGGCCGTTTGGAGACATTTACCTCCATACTCCACCATACGAACGAACTTACCTATTAAATATAACTATGGAAGGAAATACCACAGTCTTAAACGATGGTATATATTTTACAAATGGAAACAGCAGCGGAGACGGCGAGAAATCTAACGATACCAAAACAGATGAAACACCACCCGATACCAAGAAAGACGAAGACAAAGTTGAAGAGAAGGTAGAAGAAAAGACTGAAGAGAAGCCAGAAGAAAAAAGTTCAGAAAAGACTCCAGAAGAGAGGCCTCCGGAAGAGGAAAGACCTCACAGGAGTCGTATACCCACCTATGATGAATTCGCAAGGTTCAGAAACTCAAGTAGACCACCAGACAGTCACTACCCCCCCGGACCCGGGCTGGGGTACAGGAGGGGGGAGGGGTGTATTAATTATGTAGATGTAATACTGCTTGTAGCCCTTTCAATATTTGTAATGATTTTTATTTAGATTGATTGGATAGTAGCTTTTGCCTGCGGCTTCTTACGCGTATTATATACATATTTTAAAACTAATATTATTATAATATGGTGCCTTAGTCTGTATATTTTTATGAATAAATAAAAAAACACATACACGAGTATACTTTTTTATTTAAATTTAGACCGATTACATTGTGTCCACTGAATTTTACCAAATTTTAATATTATTTACGTATAAAATGTAAAATTCTAAGTATACTTTTATCGAGCACAATATATATTTATAGATGTTCGCATAAATGATCACAATTATAGACTTCTTATGTACTAATAGGCTTTTCGCCTTGAGTGGAAAAACTCACCACATGCTTTACCATAACCAAAACCCAAGGAAAAGGGTAAAAACTAATATAATTACAAAAAATATTAATTAAAACAATATTCTCAAAGAGATACTTAACTTATAAGATAGATAAGTAGCTTTCATAGTAATTTTTCTTTGCAAGAAATTGGTCGTTACTAAATCGAATAAATTTGGTAATGCCCAGAAATAAGGTCAAATAAATATGCTGGAAAATTTCACTTTTTTTAAATTGTCATGAAAATCTGCAAATTTTGCTCTCAGAAAACTTTTCTATAGTTAAAACTGCCAACAAATGCAACAAATAATTCTTACAAATTATGCGTGTACATACGTGTATTCTATTAATAAAATGGAAAACCGAATAAGTAGTAGAATAAAACATAAATAAGAACCTAAATCAATATTACCAAGATTTTTTTACTTAACTTTTACATAACTTATCTTTAACTTACAAGTTAATTGAGGACGTGGTAAGTTTGACCACAGTTTTTATGTTTCTAAACAGCTAATACACAATAAGGCCCACGCTTTTTTATATATGTATATTATGTATTGTAAACTTATTACAAAAATGGATGATATAAAACCACTGTAAGGCAGTTTAATCTAACTTAAACTTAGCTTACTTAATTGTTGTTGCATTTAGATTACATTTACAAAAGTTTGAAATAAATACATCATATTGTTTGTATTTAATATACAAAAAGTTTTGTGGATTTGCTACCAAATAATAAAAACTGACTGACTTATTTGTTTCTGATAATAAAAACCAGAAAAATAATATGTAATTTTTTATATTAACTAATTTTGTGCTAATTTTCTGTAGCTTCAGTCAAGCCGTTATTAAGGTAACAAATAAACACAAAGGACTATCAGTTTTTTCTTTTAAAACAAACACAACGACAATCAGATTAAATAAAAATCTACAATCAAAACAATTTCTACGCGCTGTCATTGGTGGATTGGTTTCAGCCAATGACAGCGCAAAAATGAAAATTGATTTGATGGAATTAAACTGATAGACATTTTAAAAACCAGGCTTTTTAAACTTTAGTTACAGATACAGCTTTGTTTCTTTCTTCTTTTAATAAAATACAAAGAACACTTTCCAAAACACACATACAAACACTGGTAAACAACTTGAGTAGTAAAAAATAAATTTGCTTAAAAAAATAACTCTCTTGTATGACACTTATTCATTATGATATAGTTAAGTACTAGCGATGGCCCGCGGTTCTACTTCCCTAATAAATTAACTTTATATACAAAATTACGGATAACTAACTCATAATCATTTATATGAGGCTTGTTATGTCAAAACAACAAATTTTGGTTCAATGACTTATGGAAATTTGCGAACGTAAGTTGTTGATTTTGACATACTAAAATAATCTTTATTAAGATTATGTCTTCTCTTGAATCGTATTTCTTCATGACTGAGGGTCGTGACTCCTCGGAAAATTAATTCTTTAGGGGAATTTTTCTTGTGCAGATACATCGTAGTGGGCGTCCAGCTCCTTCCACGGAAGACACATGTCCTCGGATATTGTGGTCCTCAAACATGTCGGTTTCCTCACGATGTTTTCCTTCACCGCTAAGCGAGTGCAAATCCACACTTAACTTGAAAATACAAGCCATTGGTGTAGGGCCGGATTCGAACCAGGGTGCGTCTGGATGAAAAGCAGACACTGGAACCGCTGAGCCACACTCGCTTTTAAGATTATGTCTTAGTTACCAGTAATTGCATATTTATAGTATTTTGACTTTATATTTGACGTATTTCTATGGAAATTGGGAAAATAATTACTGATTGAATAGCTTAAAACTAAAATATCGAGCATTATAATAAACTAAAAATGTCATATAAAAGTGACGTAGAGCAAATAAATAAATCAAATCTCATTTAGGTCTAGTTTAAGGAACTAAAGTATAATAAGGCAAAGCATATATCTATATAATATAATAATTAATAAAACAATTAAAGAGGAATGCGTATAAAAATATACTTAAGTTCTTAAAAGTCAAGTATCTTTTTATACGGGTCAAAATTTAAAAAATCTACAACAATATTTACAGTTCAAATTAAATTAAATCAAAAATGAATATTTGTTTCATTTTAATAATTATAATATTATAAGCTTGTAGCAAAATATTAGGTATGTCAGTATTTATAAAATGCTTGATTTCGTATGTAAAGGAATCAATTTCTGAGTTTTTGGTATATAAGATTCCAATATTAGAAATAGTTTAATATACTTTAAAAGCTCATTAAATTAAGGAAGAGCCTGCACTTCACAACACAGGTTATCCTAGTGTGGAGTGCAGTGAACATGTAATATTTCATAAGTTATTTACTTAAATAAATAATTTGAATTTTAAATTGCATTACTCTGGGTGTTATAGTTTGATACATATTGCAGTAATAGTTTTATATGTAATTATTAGAAAAATCTCGAAAACTTATTTGAAGCAGATTATAAAATATACAGAAACGTTACATACATCATAATTTAATTATATTAATGTCTACTTACATCGACATCTGATATGTTTTACTTCAATAAAACTTTAAAGCAGTTTTATAGCAAAAGCTAGACTCAAAGGCAATCATTCATGTCACAATAAAAATTTGATTTACGAGATAACGAGATTCCTGTTTACAAAATAATTTCAAAAATAATATCCTAAGTTTTATCGTAAACCAAACAAAATTGATTTTATTTGAGTATACTTTCTCTCACTGTGTGAGTCGTATTTTCTCATGACTGAGGGTCGTTACTCCCCCACAGAATTAATTTTTTAGGAGAGTTTTTTGGCTGGTTGAGTATACTTTAAAACATTTTAATTCCATAGTTATGCATCAACTAATTCCGCTCAGATTTTTAACTAGTATTTTGTTTATTTTACAAAGAATACATTAAAATCTCTCTCTACTTTAGTTATTTCATATATCTTCTAACTGTGTGTTACAGTAGTTTCTATTGAGAGCCACATTCATTCTAGTTCAAATTTTTGCCACTTTCGACAAGTGTCGCTTATGCGGTACTAGTTTTAAACAACGTGTTAATTATATGCCTGTCTTTTTTACAACATGACGAGTAACTCTTGAAAATTATAAATCTACAGATAGTAAAAAATTGGGACTGTAATATAATTCCGGGACATAGCACACGGCGCTATCTAGCCCACACTAAGCAAACGCTTGTGTCGTGGGTACTAGATAACGGATATATAATTTATTATAAGATTCGAGTATGTGTAAAATATTGCCTTATATCTACAGATCTCACGTGACTACATATATTATCTACTTTTTACGTACATAAATATGTATGTATGTATATTGTTGCGTTTTTTTTTTCTTTTACGAGGACGTATTTGATGAGATTTTTTATAATTGCTATCATTTCGTATAAATGTTAAATTAAAGAGGTTTACGAATAAACAATTATATTTTAGTGATTGTATATTATCAAAGATACATCATATACAAACTGCTTGAATAATTATATCAATGAAATATACTCAAGCCGTCAGAACTTTTTCACGGTATTATAAGGACTTAACTCATCAAAGTTATACAAAAAACGCTTCAAGGCACTTTATAATGACGCAATATCCTAACTTTAATTCTTTCAGTAATTTTACATACTTATTTACCAGATTACACTGTTTTTTTTAGCGATTTTTAATACGTTTGACTTGTTCACTTTAAAAAGTTTAGTATAACAAATTTTTAAGACGACTTGAAAGAAGTGATTTTTACGACTTTTTATCATGATTTCGTCTCATCTCACTATTTATCAATAAAAATCTGTATTTTGTATCCACAGCATAGTGTTTTCGCGGAGTATTTCACAAATTCGGAACGTTTCCGCTCGGAAACAAAACGCCAATCAAAGACTTCAAAACTAACTTATTTTAACCAATAGGTAAAAGTCATCCACCAATCATAGAAGTTACAAAGAGTTCTACGATTGACGTTTCGTTTTCGAGCGGAAACTTTCCGATTTTGTGAAATATCCTGCTGATGAATTCTGTAGTCGCGTTTTAGGTTTCATTGTAAGTTAAGTATAAGTACTAAAATCATGAAGTCAACTTCATTATAATATAATTACGTCGACTTTATGATTTTCATGTATTGTAGATAACTTCATACAATGAAATATATTTTACTTTTTTTCGCCTATTCAAGTACTGATGAAGTGAACGTCATTTTTTGCCGTCGTCTTCACATATTCAAATTCTGATATTAACGATCTTTTTAACATTCTTTCGTCACAGTTTGCAGCCAGCTCTTTGTCCAAATAGCTTCTTTAGCTCAGGTCCTATAGTGTTCCTGATGAATA
The DNA here is from genome assembly GCA_927399415.1 of Macaria notata. NCBI lineage: Eukaryota > Metazoa > Arthropoda > Insecta > Lepidoptera > Geometridae > Macaria > Macaria notata. Next base: position 1,016,614 of record OV656751.1, read on the forward strand.
GACTCTGGTGTCTCGCGATGGTATCACGCTTGGCGTTTTTGACGTAGTGCTTGATGCCGGGCTTGTGCGTCAGGAAGGCGTTGTTCAATATCATGAAGTCGTAGTTCTTCACGCAGAGAACGTAGCCCTGGAAATTGAAAAACAGTGTTTTAGGAAAAATTGTTCATAATTTTATAAACAAAATCAATGGTCTTAAAATTTAAAGAGCCAAAAGAACACAAATGGGAGCTCGCGGCTTTGCTCGCATTTAGAATTCAAACTTGCATTTCACCCTATTTCACCCTTTTAAAAATGGCATTTCCAAAAATCCTCTCTTAGCGGATATTTTTTTTTGTTTTTCATTTTCATTTATACATAATTATTATAAATTATATCTGCAGATAGATATTATATAATTAATAACCTCTACCTGTATGTATTTAGATAAAAAACTAGCGATAAAAAAGATCTATAATATGGACCGATACAGTGAGAGAGGTCAAGTGGTTCTCAATACCTGTGTCATCTTGTCCTGCTTCCCCTCCCAGCTGAGTCTCTCGTCGTAGTAGGGGTCGAGGTGGGTCCCGATGAAGATGGGCTCCCAGTGGATCTGCGCGCCCGTTCGCTTGCCCACGTGGAACACGTCCATTTCTGGAAAGGAAAAAGTAAAAAATTACTTTACTTGTTATTTTTTTAAAAAACGTTTGTTTTTCTCAAAATTTTAAGAATTTCGGTCATTTAATTAAAAACTACGGGCCTAGGCCAAGTGAAGATCGCTTTTTTATTTAATTATTAAGAGCCTGTATTGTCCCATTGTTGGGCAAAAGCCTCCCTAATCTCTTTCCATTTATCTCTGTCTAGTGCTATTGTATTTCAGTCTGGTTGGTGTTTATCCAGGTCGTCCCTCCATCGCTTTCTGGGTCTGCCACGACGTCTTTATTGTAAACTAGTGGGTGCTCGCGGCTTCGCTCGCATTAAGAAGTAAAACTTACATCCCCTATTTCACCCCTTTAAAAACGGTATCCAAAAATTCTTTCTTAGCGGATGCCTACGTCATTGCATATACCTTAATTCCAAATTTTAGCCCAATCCGTCCAGTGGTTTGGGCTGTGCGTTGATAGATCACTATATCAGTCAGTCACCTTTGAGATTTATATATTTAGATAATAGATGATAACTTTACTTGTGCATATAAATAAATATTCCCGAACATTTCACATAGTGCCATCAAACCCTATATTAAGTAAACGCTTGACTTGGGTTTACAGTGCCTTTGTCTAAAGAACGTTTTCACTGTCCTTATTTATATATTTAAGGTAATTTAAAGAATGAAAACAATAGAAATAGTGAATATGAAGCTATAACGGCATTCCACGTTAAATAAAAAAAATATCTAATTTATTTGTGAGAAGACAACTTGTAAGCTCCATAACGTAATAAAATGATCGATGGATTTAACTTAACAAATCGAGGCTGTCATATCTTAAATCTATACTTTTCCTTTTTCTGTTAGAAATATAAAAAAATGCGTCTCAGTTTTGAGACGTCGATATTTTTTAACTTCTTGTAGTCTCCTAATTTATGCTTTCCTTATATAGATATATGACGCCACCAGCCAAATTTTATGTTCAACGACTGATTAGTTGACCTACGTTTTCAAAACTATAATTTGAAAGAAAAACCAAAGCATTAATCAACTAATCACCCATACATTACAAGTAACAGCAATGTTACGCAAAACGCACTCTCAAGCGGAAAGTATGATTTTGCAAATTGCCGAACCAAGTGGAACCAAGCCGTCTGGGATACATCACAGAGTACCTCATAGTCTTAATAGTTAAGCTAACAGTAGACCTATACAACAAACATAATTAGTTTTTTAACAAACCGTAATTTGGGATAATTTAATCGACGTTTTCGTCTTGGCCACTGGCATTATATCGCAAAAACTACGGATCTGATTTCGATGATAAATTATTGCAATGTTCCCTATGTTGAAATCTTCTTAACTGTAAACTAACAGAAAGTCTAATGGCGATATCATTATGAGTTCAGCGCAGGGTTTCACGAATTCGGAACGTTTCGGCTCGGAAACGATACACCAATCACAGACGTCAAAACTGACTTATTTTAACCAATAACAGTCATCCACCAATCATAGAAGTCACAAGGAGTTCTACGATTTGCGTTTCGTTTCCGGGTGGAAACGTTTGGAATTTATGAAACACCCTACAGAAAAACTAGTAAGCAAACGTTCGAACATACAAATAGACACAAAAATTTGGACATTTATTAGGAAGTCTAAATATAATATTTGTAACAATAGGTATATGACCGAATAGACAATATCATCAATGTCAGGCTATTGTCACACACTGCTGAGCATAGGAATCACTTCTTGTACGTCGCTTGCCCTGATCGTTCGCTTATCTATGTGTACCCTTTTTAACGGAAAAAAAATCACTTGAAGCCACTTTTCGGTCGCCCATCCACGATGTATCTGCCCAAGAGAACTCTCCTAACGAATTAATTCTGCGGGGGTGTCACGACCCTCAGCCATGAGGAAATACAACTCAAGAGACAGAGATCCAAGGACTGACCGCGTCGACCTTTGCTTAACATTAAGTGGCATTCAATTTTGGGCGCTTCCGTGGGTCGGATGACACGATAAATTGTAGGTACCGGCTGTTTGTCTAGTACGGCAGTCTTTAAGCCGTCAGAGGCCCTTAGGGCGATTTAAATACTCTTGACACCAGAGTTGGCCACTCTCATTCGATAAGAAGAAGAAGATTGGAGGAAATGCAATTAAGTACGCATCGAGCTTATCACGGATAGCCTTCTTTTTTTAAAAAGGCTTTTTTGCAAGATAGGCTATTGCTTGACCGCAACTTTCCCAATGTTAAAATACAGAAGCAATATTCAGCCCATGCCTCCAGCCTCCTATCGCTCACTTCGCTCGCTCGCCTGATACGTCGCGGTCGTTGCCCCGTAATACGTAATTAGAATGCCCCATGCGAGCCGATGTTGCAGACGACATAAATAGCGTGCGTTAATCTGTTTCATCTTGTGTTTTTGGCAATCTTACTTATTATTGTAAGAGAAATGTTACCCAAGTATAGGTAATGAGGATTAAAGTAGCGTATGTCGTTAACTAATTAAAATCTGATTAGTTGTTTGAGCATGGAACAAGCACACAATTAATACACATTTTAGCTTTTTTAATGAAAGCGGAATGAGCTTTTTTATATATTTTATAAATAAAAGGTATTAATGTTAATAGCTTGTTCGATATTAACTGTGTAATATTGTTCAAATTGCAGTATGATATTAATTATGACATATGAGTATGTGACTAACCTGCTCTAGCGTCAAGAGTTTTAAACACCCATTTTTTAATTAAACTGTGGCGTTGTTTACTTAGACAGTATGTATAAATAAATAAATAAATATTCCGGGCCATTACACACAGCGCCATCTAGCCCCACACTAAGCAAACGTTTGTGTCGTGGGTACTAGATAACGGATATAATACTTATATACTTTTCTTTTGTAAATACATACTTATTATACATACAAACGACCAGACTCAACACAAGTAATTATAAATTTTTAAAGTACATAAATACTTGTGTCATGCGGGAATCGAACCCGCGACCTCTAGATTTGAAGGCAGAGCCACTTCCAACTAAGCTAACAGGTCAGTCAAATATAATAGTGTATAATAGTAGTACTCGCCCATTACTACTAGTACTAATTACTTACGCGCAGTTTCCTTAGCTTTGAGCCACTGCTTCCCTTGCGGTATGTTGTGACAGTTGGGGCACACGAACTTGTGGAATGGAACAGCGGTCTTCTTGGACAACATCTGGAGTAGCTCGGTCTTTGTTGATGGCACCTGGAAATATATTTGGAATGGTTTTAAAATCTGGATAATTTTTTTTTTAACTAAGACGGGTTTGCACTTGACCAATGTATGCTTGATAGTAAGCAAAGGCTATGATCTAATATGGAGTGTGCTTACCCGATAAAAACCGATTCACTCTAGCTTTAAAGATCGTTGGATTATAGTTTAAATTATGTCGTAGATTTCTTTAAGTAGGTTTGTTTTAGTCATGGACATCTAATAAGAAAGACTTGTCGAAACATCCCGAGAACTTAAAAGGTAAGTCGACATAATTGGAATTGAACTACGATAAAGCCATTGCTTTACTCGTTTTGGTTAATAATCTTTTGGACTAAACCTAAGTTATTCCTAACTATACAATTCATTTGAATAACTCTCGACACCAGAGTTGGCCACTTTCATTCGATAAGAAGAAGACTCAAATATGTATGAATGAATGAATGAATGATTTATTGGTCTGTGAAACTAGGTGCTAAGGTGTTACAGTATATAATATGTTGCTTAACTAGACAAACATTTATAGCGTATTGTGTCACTAGTTTCCACCTGAAAGGCTTACAGACTTTACAACAAATAATATAAAGTTAGTAGTTACTAGTTACACCAAATCGTTTAGTCTAACAAAGAAATCTGCTAACATACTAAGAAAGTCAGTAAATAGAAATAGCATATGCAGTCATCGATATAGTCTTCATCTAATGACATGTTTCTTCAAAAATCGATGTTATGTTATGTGCGTTTCGTGTCTCAATAAATGTGTTTCATTCTTAGTCCAATTCTAAAACTTATAAAACCTCCCAAACCACTCACCTTAACTTTAGCATCAACCTCGAATATCGTGATCGGGAACACTCTAGGATTGGTCGAAGTGTTCAACGGTTTCTGATTTCTCGCGATCATGTTCAAAAACTTCGGCACTAAATTGGGACTTGGGTATAACTCTATATCCGATGGTAGTATAAAATGTGTTAAGGCAGCATCTCTTGCTATGTTCCTGGCAACATTCACAGGGTATAGCAGGTTTTTCTGCTTCATGTAGGTGGTGGATGAGTTCACTTCTTGGTAGGGAGGTAGTCCGGTGCAGTTGTAGGGGGAAGACAGGAAGCTTTCCGGGTCTGGGATCTGTAATTTGAAAAAAATGATTGTTAGTTTAATTAAGTAGAATGCGCAAAATCGTGCGGGGGAAGATGATCCGTGGCGGGGGTAGACCCTCAGCAGTGAGGGAAAAGACGCGAGGAGGAGGAGGAGGTCTATCTGAAGAAAGACCAAAGCTTGATATTATTATGCTAATCACTAATATATCGTCGGTTCCAACGGAAGCCTAACGCTGGATGCATCAAGCGTTGGTCTTTCGAATTTTTGGTTGTCTTTTGAACAGAAATGTGAGTTTTCTATCTTATGGCATATTATTCCTGGTAAAGAAGACTTGGAAAGGCAGTAAATTAGCGTCTGAATATTTGTGTATCATTATATTTAGGTTTTGAAGTTCAAGTTCATAATAAGCACATCTTACCTGACTGGGCATATGCTTGGTGGGGAAGAAGACATGGAAGGAGACGTATTGCCTCACCAGGTCGTTCCCCAGGCAGTCCCGCAGGTATCTGATGCTGTTCACAGTCGGAGTGAAGTCGGAGCCAGGCGCGTGGATCGCCAGACTCACTGGGGCCATCCATCTGGGGAGAGAGAAAGAGGAAGGTTAATTACTTTGCAGTAGGTAAGTTACTAAAATACAATGTCATGGTCATAGGCTAACGATGCTTGACGTCAGGCGAGCTGTGGGCAAGTCTAAGCCAATCTTGGATAAAAATGTATAAATGTATAAATAAAACCTATCCTAGACAATTTCAGAACTCATTTTACAGGATAATATTTTAAATTTTAACGGCGATGTTGAGGACTATGAAATATTTGTTACAGGCAACGGTAGCGCCATAAATAAGCTTCCATTAAAAAATAACTCCAGCTTTGAAATACTTATGAAGACAGTTGTTAAAAAATTTTACAGAAATAGAATGCAACCATCATAGAGTAGGCAAGAATATGTGAACACGTTTTTTTGCTTGATTTAATCGGCTTTTTTCCATTATTTGGTCGTTTGTGAGTGATAGAACCCGGTTCATTAAAGATGAGTTTTATAAATGGCGCCAAAATTATTCCATCCTTTTGCACTATATAGTATATAGCTTCTCCATTCCTGCGAAAATGAATTTGGTCGCTATTTATGAAAGTCATCTTTAATGAATCGGGTTATACAATGACACAGGTCCCGACCTACGATTTAACGTGTCATCCGAGCCACAGAAGTAAACAAATAAATAATATAATACACATTCGTTAGTATCTATTGGTATGTTGATTAGTTCTTTAGATGTACAAGTGCACGACCTCTCTCCATATAAGCTACCATATGGGGTCAGGCGAGTACCGCTATTTACCTAGTCCTATACAAGGGTGCTGGTAAATAACGCATAGCCTTTTAAAGGATGTCTTTAGTACATCGAAAGTAGCAAAATTTGTTTTAGAATAATGTTTATATTTGTGAGATATAATCTCTTTTCTACAATAGCAACGATATTTTTTGGCCTATTTTGAAAGCCGTAGATTGTTTATTCTTATACTGGTCATAGATAAGACAATCAAGCATTTAAGTTGATATCTAAAGCGACTCAAGTGATTGGACGTGATGTAGACACCTACTGTGCGAGTGTATATTAAAATTATATAAATCTGTCACAATAAATGTATATTCTATTCTACTAAAGTCGCCTTTAATTTTATATTGTAAGTTACCAATAACTTTGTATGCTTCTGGTATTTATTCTGTGTAGTGTTTCGCAGCAAATATATTGAGCGCGGGTCGTATAGGGGGAGCCCTGCGGTATGCCTGTCTGGGGGATATACCACCGTCTTGTAGGGATTTTGAATTGAACTTTTTTAGTTTTTTGTACGGCAGAAGTAATAAAATTAGTTATGTTTGTTACTGCATAATATTAAATTTCCAAGGCCATTAGAAAAATGTATGCACTCTATGAAGTTAAACAGTTTTTAAACTAAATAAGGTTAGCGCCACAGTGTTTATCATCAGACACGAATTTTTTCGTCGGGACATAATTTAAAAGGCATCATGTCATACCTTTACTAAAAAAATATACAAAAACGAAGTTTTATTCTAATCGGTTAAGTAGTTTTCACGCATTTCTTATATGTACGCTGTGAAAAGTTGGGTATTTGATTATTGAATTACTTTTTGGTGCCAATCTTAATTCATTATTCTATATTTAGTAAGTAAATATCTAGGTTTTCGTGTGTCTCAATAAATATATTTTTATATTATTATTTCTATTAAACTCCACCAGTACCCCCCTGCCTGCCGGAAAGGATTACGGTGCCAGTGGTTTATCAATCAACGTCTGAACTTCGCACCTAAACGAGGCTAGCCTTACTTGGAGCTTCATAGATGGGGAGCTTTTATTAATAGAGAATATATAATGAAGTACTTGGAAACTGTGATTTTTATATTAAACAGAAAGATCAATTAAGATTTTAAGCTCACTTGCAAAACGATTTTTAAACGCATTTACTTCTTCTTCTTCTTCTTATCGGATGAGAGTGGCCAACTTTGGTGTCGAGAGTTTATCAAGCAGCCCTGAGGGCCTCTGACATGCCGTTCTGGACAAACAGCCGGGACCTACAATTTAACGTGTCATCCGCCCACGGAAGCGCCCAAAATGTAAATGGCTAAATGTATTTAAGAGTCGTTGAGTAAGCAGATTTTTAATTTTATTAAGTAAGTATTTGATCGAAAAATATTTATTTTACTAATGTGAATAAATATGTTTGTCCGTTTGTTAAGGTTTGTTTCTCTACGTCGCAACTGGGCAACTGATATATGTGATTTTTTAATTAGAAATATGAAATATTATTATAAAGGGTCCCGAAAATGGTATAGGCTACTTTTTGTCCCGAAAAAAATATTCCTTTAAACGGAGAATACAGTATCTGTAACTTAAAGAACATATTTTCAGTGTCATAATTCACGTGTTTCGTTCCAATTAACATACAACACACTAACAAACTTAATACAGTAAAGTAGGTAACGAAAAGGGCAGGGAATGCCGGCGGTAATTGTCCCTATTTAATCAATAACGTCCCCCCGGGACTTGCGTGACGACGCACATTTGCACCTGTGCTGGTGACTTGGTGCTATCAGAAAAATAACTTTTTTTTAACACGAAATAGGCTTACATTTGACTACAGCCTGCCTGATGTTAAGCCCCACTGTAGTCTAAGATGTAGCACGCTTGCCTAGAAGAAACCTATTTACTCTAGATTTGAAGATCCCTGGGTTATAATATAATTATAAGGTAATATCACTACAAAGTTTTTAAATCTATCGTCTATTCGAATTCAAAATCATTTATTTAAGACATTGGTTCATATTCACAATAATATTAATACATTTTATCTATACATATAATAAAGCTGATGAGGATCGAAAGTCTGAACATTGAATATATTAAATAAATAAATTAAACAACCTAAGCCGCGAACTTCTACTAGTTTGCAAATAAAACTATTTAAACTAGACTCGTATAATATTGATAGCTTTATGGTTAAGGAAATCCAAGATGCATGCAATCGCGACATCTACATAGTTATCCATGTCATCTGTACCCGCCATTTTGCACAATGCTGTTATGTAAGCTGCAGTGACCTTTGTTGTTGTGACATACAGTTTACTATTTCAATTGCCTATCTTATATTATGTAGTAAGAGTGAAGTGTCGTACAATTTTTGTAGGGAAGTCTTTAGATTGACCCGAGCAGTCTCAGAGTGGTATCCAAGAAGCAATGTCCGACCCAGACGCAAAGCCCGATGGTTGGATGACTTTTCTAAGCACGTTGGTCAGACAGGCTGGAGACCGTACTATGTGGCGCGGAGGCCTATACTCAGCAGTGGGTGGATATGAGCTGATATGATGATGATGATGTTTTTTTTGTAATTCAATAGAATAATTAAATAACTAGACACCAGAATATGGGAATAGCTGAGGAATCGATTAAGAATAATCTCTAATACTGGCACAGTGCTGTTGCAAAGCTATTAAATCTAATTTAATTACTAATACTCGTAACTATGCATCATTTGTGTGGGTGCAAAAGTTGTGGATTACAAAAAAAATTTTACAAGAAATAACAGAGTTAATTTTTATTTTTACTAACCTTACCGTTTGCTTAGTGTAGGGCTAGATGGCGCTGTGTGCAATGTCCCGGAATATTTATTTATTTTACTGTTTGATTCGACGTCGCAAAGCTCTACGTGATTCCTACCCCTAACATAACTTTTCTGAAGTATTAGAGATTATATTTGATTGATTGATTGATTCATACTAAGGAAAATCATAGTATCTATAGCATAATATAGCAGCCATGTTTTGTCGCCGTTTTTTCGGTTGTTATTTGGCAAATATCGTGACCTGAAAACCTGGTTTGGAGTATCGTGGGGATTGTCTTATACACATAGAACATTATTGGACTGGCCTAAGGGCCAACGTAGAAGAACTTTTTCACTTGGCACAAGATAGACACAAGTTCGCTGAGCTCGGAGAGTCACTAGAATAAGTTTTTTTTTACGTGGGATAGGTATTGCTGCAGCCTAGGGTGATAAAGTCTTTAACTTTTTTTGTAACCGTAAATGCACTATACAATGCATCACTTTCAAAGAAGCAAATGACACTCAAGATTCATTCGGTATTTTCCAATAATTTTCAATTTCAAAATAATCTTAATCGTCTTTTTAGACTTGACTAAAACTCGCCTGATTTTAAGCAACGTGGTACGATCTAGCCTTAAAAAAAACATGATAGTGTTAATACAAGTTAGCCTAAACCTATTATTGTTTTTGGCAATAAAATTTTAGGATTTGGGCTTGTAATAGCTTGGTTCGGCAAAATACCGGTTTTTATACAGAGCCGCTGCCATTAGACTTTCGCTATCCCTACAGATAACCAGGATAACCAATATTCAAGTATGTTTGTTGTTAAGACCTGTCTGTATTATGTCGATGGTTTGTCGTATCATTAATAACAGCACCTTTGCAGTGACTTGAAGCTAAAATCGATGCCAGAAGGGGTAGAAATGGTAAAAAGTAAGACGTTTTTAACCCCAGGGGCTAAAATATGAGTTTTGAAAGATATTAAAAGTAAAGAGAACGAAAATTAATACTAAAAAAAACTTAAGTCAAGCAGGATTTAAAAAATACATTTGATTTCTATTTTTCAAAGACGATAACATTAAGCAATTTTCACAATTGGTAAAGCTAGCCCTTACCGTTATATAAAATGTAAACTTATTCCACCACCCTATCTAAAAGCTGTGCCCTGTGCCAACTCAATTTCAATTTAAAACAGTCACAAACACACACACACACATACATACATATGTGTACATAGCTTTTTCGAAGGCTAGGGCTATCAAACACATGTGTGTTGATAAAATTATCAGTAATTATGTCTAATAAATCATTGAGCAATGTTTTTATCAGAAAAATGTCAACTGTGATTATGTTTTATGACTTTTGCGTGCTATGGTGTGACTAGTAGCGCTTTGCGGTGTCGCTTGCGTTATCTAATCAAGAATGATTAAGCTTTACTTTACTTTGAAAATAATTTAATAACAAAAATATCAACTCACTGAAATTTCTTTAAGAATTTCTTATTAAAATAAAATTTGGGTATTTTTAAGCAAAACAGCATTTGGTTTAACTAATGAAGTCTGGCTAATTTTAAGCACAGCTGTAGTCTAAGTTTGTTTTTAATCTAAAATTACAGATATGTGCTTATTTTTTTTATATTTACAATTTTATGTAGGAATACGTAATTTGATTACTGTTGATTAGCACAAAATTTTTAAACAATATGTGCATATATTCCCTAAACAATAAAAAACAGTTAGATTAAATGTTGCATTTGAGATATTAACTGTTTTATCAATAAGTTGGTATATGATATCTACATATAATATGTACTGTACACTACCATTGTCTGGTCATTTGAACAATAAAGTAACATAAAATGTAGAATTTACTACTAATGTTGTTATTTTAAAGTGATAAAGAAATATCAAACTACCAACTGGGTGACAAATGGCGAGTGGTCATACTCAAGTGTCAAGATTTTCTGATCCGCCCTAGCGGCCTCTGACATACCTTAACAACTCATAAAACACTAAAACCTCTTATAAGTACAAGTTAGCGTGTTCATCATGTTCCATGTCTCACGTTAACTCATCAAAGTCCAACATTTAAGGCTGTCAAGTGTAAAACAGTATAAAATGTAAAATAGTCATGTCGTTATGTCGTTAAACCTCTAGCTGTAAGTTTGGGGGAGTTATGTTATACATAGTTATAGCATAAATAGATGGTTATCGAAAGTTTCAGGATAGTTCTGGTATAGATAGCTTGTTTAAAACATTTTATTTGATTTTATATCTTACAGTGCGTGCTCGCGGCTTCGCTCGCATTAAAAAGTAAAACTTGCATCCCCTATTTCACCCCTTTAAAAGCAGCGTTTCCAAAAATCCTTCCTTAGCGGATGCCTACGTCATAACATCAAACTCAAACTCAAACTCAATTTATTGATAACAAAATATAGTTACATGTCAATTTGATGATTAAATAATTTTCTTATTTAGGCATATGTCTATAATAAATAAATTACATTATTTACATAATTTTTTTCTGATATCTAACATATCATCAACGTTATAGTAAGTTTTTTCGACAAGCCAATGCCTGAGCAATCGTTTAAAAGACGCGGTAGAGGGCGCGTCACGTACTTGTGCCGGGAGGGCGTTGTACGCGTGTACCGCCGTCACGTGCACTAGTTTGGCTGCCTTGGCCAGCTTGCAGCCCGGCGCGCGGAGGCGGTGCACGTGCCGCAGCTGCTGCACGCTCCCGGCCCCGCGGTGCGAGTAGTGGTGCAGGTGCTCCCGCGCGTACAGCGCCGCCTGCAGGCACACGAGGCTCGGGACGGTCAGTATCCCCAGGGACCGGAAATACTGCTCAGCCGACGTGTCTTGTGGCACTCTCACTACCGCTCGTACGGCTCGCTTTTGCATCCTGAAGACGCGTTCCCAATCGGCGGCGCGTCCCCAGAGCTCGATCCCGTACTGCAGCAGCGAGTGCACAGATGCAAAATAGCATTGCCGGACCATGGGGGTCGGCAGTATTGCAGATACACGCCACAGCGCGAAGCATGCTCTGCCCAGTCCATCTACCTCCATTCCAAATTTCAGCCCGATCCATCCAGCGGTTTAGGCTGTGCGTTGATAGATCCCTATATCAGTCAGTCAGTCAAACAGTCAGTCACCTTTGAGTTTTATATATGTATTTAGATTAAAAATATGTACATAGCTGTAATATTTTTAGCACAATAAAAAGCTTACAAGGTGTGTGTTTCCACTTGACCGTAATTCGCCTGATGGTAAGCAATCATTACGGTCTAGGATGGAGCGTGCTTGTGCTTACCCAGTAAGAACCGATTCACTCTCGCTTTGAAGACGTTCTTGGTTTTCGGTCGAAATAAATTTAGTAAGTGTATAAAAAAAATAGTTTCAGCCCTACCCAGTGTGGGGTGCTAGGGGGTAATCACGGGGAGTTATTTGACATTCGCGCGGCACCGGCTGTAATCTGGAGGGGGCGGGGATGAGTAGAATTGTTACAGAGTAGACGGGTATTTCAACACAACTCGGAACGTTTCCGGTCGGAAACGAAACGCCAATAGTAGAACTCCTTGTAACTTCTATGATTGGTGGATGACTGTTATTGGTTAAAGTAAGTCAGTTTTGACGTCTTTGATTGGCTTTTCGTTTCCGAGCGGAAACGTATCGAAATTGTGAAACACCTTGCTCTTCACCTGAAGTGACAAAAGCACTAGAGACACACTAACGCCCAGTGAAGCATACTTTGTTTAACAAACTTAACTTTGCTACTAGCATATTGCATTACATGCAGCATTTGTTGAGTTATGAGAACACTCGAACTTCATATCTATTCTTCTTAAAAATCACTTTTCTATCCATTAATTTAAAAAAAAAACAATTCGTATTATTGTACAGTCATAAAAATAACGTGAAATTACTGAACTTACTCTTTTTTTACACAAATGCACAATACAAGAGTACATAAATATACATTAATTTGCAAGATTTGACACTACTTTCAACAGATATCAGAATGAGACTTATTTCTCTGCCTTTACATTACTCTTCCGCGTAGGTACCTACGGGTCTGTCCATTGCTTATTGAATTATGGCATTTGATTGCGTATTTACCGCGACTGCGTCATCGAACCTGGCAGACCTCGCATTGTTGCAGAAATTCCAGCACCAACTAATATACCCAAGCCTATAAAATATACTTTTGCTTTTTTTGCTTCAAATTTTATTTTAGGTATATTGTCGATATCTATGGTTTAATATTATGTTAAGGATCTCATAATACTTCATAAATACTCAGAAACTTATGTGATTATTATTAGCGCATAAAAAATATACTTTTTAGAGTTTTTAGGTTAAGATTCAATCTATTAAAATCTCTCTTTTCCTAAAAATGTAGTTCTAACAATTTTTTCACCCAGAAACCAAACAATTTTTTTTATTGTGTCTGTCACAGTCGTTATTTTCTTTAACGAAAACAAGTTTTCAATTAGCTGTGGCTTAAGATGAGGCGTGAAGATTGCAAAATTAAAGTACAAAGTGAAACAATAATATAGTCCTTTAACTTTTATAGGAAAATTATGCTAACATAAAGCGTTGTGATGTGACATCGTGAAATTGCGGATACACGCACATCAAATAAAAAAATAAAATATATTTTTATAGGTGTTTTTCAAATTCAAATTCAAATTCAAAATGATTTATTTCGGACTACAATTGGTTGATTGATCCATATTTTGTTAGTAACTTATAACTATTCTTACAGGCTAGGGTTAGTATAATTAACAAGTAGGTACATGTAGTTACATTATTTAATACGTCATGTACTTAGGAGGCATTCCTTGCGGAATCATAGTCCGCACGAAATGTCTCAGTACAGGCGCATGCGGGTCTGCCGCTACAGCTTTCAAGATGATGTTGTCACTCCCCCGCAGCCTCCGCACTAGCGACGCCACCTTCTTCCTAATGAGAGCATTAAAGCCGTCGGTTTCGTTTTGCGCGAACATGTTGGAAGCACTACAAAATCGGGGAAGTTTCAACATCATCCTGAAGATACTGAAACTGGAGAAATATGTAGTGTTTTTCCGCTGCGACTGCTCCTTAACCAACATCAAACAACAAACTTGATGGTTTTTAGGTGTGTTCCTCCATATACCACCGCCACACCTCACCTCCTAACCAACGTGGCCTCCGTGGATCTCAAGATCTTCCCAACACCGCACCTTGTGTCTTGAAGCTTTGCTGTTCTCTTTCGGCAAGATATTCTAGTCGACACGAGTCCTGAGGATGCCTCGTGGAGAGGCGAAACACGTGTCGACTAGAATATCTTGCCGAAAGAGAACAGCAAAGCTTCAAGACACAAGGTGCGGTGTTGGGAAGATCTTGAGATCCACGGAGGCCACGTTGGTTAGGAGGTGAGGTGTGGCGGTGGTATATGGAGGAACACACCTAAAAACCATCAATTTTGTTGTTTGATGTCGGTTAAGGAGCAGTCGCAGCGGAAAAACACTACATATTTCTCCAGAGTTTCAGTAACAATGGATTTCCGCAAAGTAACGCCTGATTCAATATCTTATCATCCTGAAGACATTATTATACTGGATTCGCAGGGTATCTAGAGACTTTTGGGAGCATCTGAACCACAGACCGCCCGTGTACAAGCCCTGACAATACGCTTTAAATAGCGTAATTTTGACCTGGTCCGTACAACGGGCGAATCTGCGGGCCAGCATGTTTCCTCGAGCTGCTAGCGCCCTGCGCTCCCTTTCTACATCCTCATCGTCTTTAAGGTCGTCGACAAGTATGTGTCCGAGATATCTGAACCGAGTTACTCGATTTAAGTTCAAGCCATTAAGGGTAATAGGAGGGATAGGGATAGGGGGGTTTTAAGTTTATTATAATTTTTAGTTTTAGTTAGTTAAGTTTTTATTTTTAATTAGTAAACTTTGTTTTATCATCATCATCATCATCAGCCCGTTATCGCCCACTGCTGAGCATAGGCCTCTCTTCTAGTACGCCACTCGTCCCGGTCCTGTGCAGATTGTATCCAGATTGAATCAAACTTTGTTTGCATGTTTAAAAAAACTAAGTATAAAGAAACATCACATCAGTCGTCTCAAGATAATTTCGTCTGCGAAATCGCCTTTGTTGTCTGGTGTCCACCTTTTGTGGGGTTATTGTGATTTTGTGTTTACAGCGTTTAACCGCGGAATGCAAGCGGATAGCGCTCCTTTACCGCAGAGACAAAGTTATGTACGTGATAAAAATAAAGAAAAAATATCAATGTACAAAATACTGTTCGATCGAATTGAGAAACTTTTCCTCCTTTTATAAGTAGGTTAAAATAGTTTTCATTATTCAATATACAAAATATCTAAATATATAAAATTCAAAGGTGATTGACTGACTGACTGATATAGTAATCTATCAACGCACAGCCCAAACCACTGGACGGATTGAGCTGAAATTTGGAATGAAGATAGATATTATAACGTAGGCATTCGCTAAGAAAGGATTTTTGGAAATGCTTCTTTTAAAGGGGTGAAATAGGGGATGCAAGTTTTACTTCTTAATGCGAGCGAAGCCGCAGGCGCCCACTAGTAGAGTATATAGACACACATTTAATTATGTGAGTATTGTGGTTTCTGTATAAAATGTGTTTTTTTAACACGGAATAGTTGACAACTACCCGCTTGATTAAGTGAATGAGTATCATAATAATTGTAGTAGGTATATTTTTCTTAGAGTTTCCTTGTTATGTAAAATGTTTGGAGATACTTAGAATTCATTACAGAACACGTTCCAACAATTTATAGATTTTTTTGTCTGTTTATCTGTTTTTTATTTAAATGCACATTACGAAAAAACGGCTAAACGGATCTACATGATTTTTGGTATGTAGATAGTATAAAATCCCGGAAGTGACATTTGCTACTTTTTATCCCAAAATTGCAAGCGAAGCCGCGGATATCCACTAGTGTGTAATAAAATCAATTTATAAATTTACTATCAAAAGTCTGCTTAGTATGTTACACGTCAGCCGATTTCCTAGAAACATATCAAAATCTCGAAGAACTTCAATTACTTTTACCGTCCAAACCTGACGTATTGGTATTCCATCAGCAATCTCAGTTTGCGTACAATATCCGCGCAGATTGCTTGGGAAGGATGCCAAGAACAGTAATATATAGAAGAAGGTAGTGATGTATTTATTTATTGGAGACTGGTGGTTGATTGCGGTGTTGCTCGCGTTGCTTTGGGTATAAAATCAATCAATCAATCGTTTATTTACTGACAAGAAATATATAGACACAAGTAATTATACGACTCTTCTGGCATAAAATTTGTGTTAAAGAAACTATCTCTTTCTCTAATTAGTAACACAAGGGTTCCTGCTATAGGTAAACATAACAGTTTTATTTATTAAAATGTAACCTTCTTTTTCCGTCTCGGGACTATACCTACACTACCACGCCACACTAAAAAACAAACTTTCGTTTTTATAATATGGTGAAATAAGGCCTAGTCCAGAATAAGATGTCTGGTTAAGATGATATCAAAGTCAGTGAGAAAAATATTTTGCGCTAAAAATATCTGTTTATTTATCCTTTATCATTTGATATACGATATCACGTTTGCTACGTAAATAGTAGACTAAAGCGGTTGTCTAGAAGAAACGGCTTAGATCTCGACTTAAAAACCGACAATATATAGTTCAAAGGGAACAGAGATGGTATAACTATAGGTAATTCGTATAGAAAGTTATCTAATGCGACTGGAATCGAATTATTCTAAGAACTCGCTTCGCTCGGTCAATAATATGTGTAATTAAAACTCCATGTAATAATTTGTTCGGAGCATAAAGTACTCTTATTTATTTAAAACCTAATTAGTATTAATGTGGACTAGAGCTAATTAGTTCTCATAGTATTACAGACTAGTGTTATAATTATAATGCCTAGGTATCTTAGGTTTGACTGGTGAGAAATAGTGCTTCAATAATTAAAAATTGCATTAACCGTATAACGTCTTAGAGTTTAATTTTGTTAAAATCTTGATTAGAATTAACTTTTTCTTTGGAAAAGCTCCGACGTAGTATTTTGGAAATAATAATATACCAACTTAGAAAAAAAGAAAGAAAGCATTTATTTAACTAGTCTTGTTACCAATATAACAAACATATTTATATATCTCAAAAACGGCTGAAATAATTGATGTAAATCACAGTGTTGTTACCTAAGTTTAAACACATCTAAGTTGTATAAAAAAACATGTTACGATATCATTATGGTGGTTTGTATGTAAAATAAGTAAATATTTGCAAAAAAAATGTATTTAAGTATTATATCCGTTACTTATACTCACGATACAAGCGTTAGCTTAGTGTGGGGCTAGATGGCGCTGTGTGCAATGTCCCCAAATATTTATCTATTTATTCATATACGAAATTTGGCACATGTGTAAGCAAATAGATCATTATACTCAATTATCTATATATATATATAAACTCAAATGTGACTGACTGATTGACTGACTGATATAGGGATCTATCAACGCACAGCCCAAACCACTGGACGGATTGGGCTGAAATTTGGAATGAAGGTAGATTTTAAGATGTAGGCATATGCTAAGAAAGGAATTTTGGAAATGCCGCTTTTAAGGGGTGAAATAGGGGATGCAAGTTTTACTTCTTAATGCGAGCGAAGGCGCGAGCATCCACCAGTTACTTATAAATTTCTGACATACTTTAAGGTCGAAAGGCACAAGATCGGAACCTATGGCCCCTAGGGGAGGAGGCCTATACCCAGCAGTGGGTCATAAGGGCTGAGGATAAATTGATGATATAGGTCAAATTAATAAAAAAAATTGTAGTTGTCTAAAAATAGTAAACTACAGAAAGAAATACCGTAAACCGATGACATAATACGATATGCCTGATCGCAACAAATAGTAAAAATGAAGAGTTATAAAACGAGTACTCGAAGCGCTATAAAAGCTCGATAAAGTTATAAAAGTTGGCGTAACTTGATTACGTCAAGTATAGCAATAACTTGCAAGGTTGCACGTTGTAGGTACAGTTTGCTTGTTAAGCTAGTTTGTAAATTGATTTAATTAAAACTTTAACTTGATTATAACATGGCTATAGATAATTGGAATTTTCAGTGAACTAGCAGATTTTTTTATCAGTTTGCGTGAATATTTTCTCCTTGTGAGTCGTATTCCTAATGACTGAGGGTCGTGACTCCTCCACAAAAGAAATACAATCTCGGGTCTCAAATTTTACCCAAAAACGCATACAACGTACAATACAGAAAATCAAAACCTTTTTTTTTTACATTAGATAGACTCACGCTTGACTACAACTTGCCTGATGTTATGCAACGTTGTAATCTACGATCTAGCGCGCTTGCCTAGAAGAAACCGGTACAACACAAGATATTCTATTCCAAATACATTAACATAAACAATATCAACTAACTAAAAACAAATAGGAACAAAATATAATCCAAACCGATAACCTCCTTTTTGCAGTCGGTAAAAAGGTTATCATTATATATTTCGTTGTCTGTTATGCGCCAATAACTTAAAAGGGGTGAAATAATCAATGTATTATATTAGAAAGTCTAATTTTAATCATCTTTTTCCTAAGCTTACTGGTAACTGACGCATAACCTTTAAGGGGAAGTTTAGAACATCAAAACCAAGAACCGTTCTACTGTAACTGCTGTTTTTTTATACATACCTGGAAGAGATCACTTTAGTGATAAGGTCGCCCAATGTCCCTGGTTACCTTCCACCTTTATGTTAAATATTTTCTTTTTATTTGGTGTACAATAATGTAGGTATACTTATTTGATTGATTGATAATAATAAATCGAGGAAAAAATCAGATAAAGCATACAACAATTTCGACGTCCCTTTACGAAACGCAAAGAAAAGTATGTATTTTTGGTGAATTCGTGGAAATCTTGTTCTGTTTCACTTATATCAGAAAACCTATATACTTTATAAAACCTATGTATAGGTACTATTATATATTTAGTGCTATAACTAGTGTCCCTAATATTTTAACGTTTTAATTTAATTCCTGCAGCCCCATTTTACCATCATACGAGTAGAGGTACGGCAAGAAGGCACCGTTATACAGTTGAGGTTCCAAAGACTCGCACCAAGCGGTTTGCTTCGACTTTCATCGTGCGAACAGCCAAACTGTGGAACTCCTTGCCGAATCTCTATTCCCCTTGAACTATAATTTGTCGGTCTTCAAGTCGAGAGTAAACCGGTTTCTTCTAGGCAAGCGCGCTAGATTGTAGATTACAACCATGTTTAACATCAGGCAAGTTGTAGTCAAGCGTGAGCCTATATAATGTAAAAAAAACGTTTAAATAATATAACACTAATACCAGCCGAATACCAACTGTCAAAATTCTCACATAATATTTCGAGTATATGATTACTTAAATTAAGTAATGCTTGATACAGTCACTATGTCACCTTGACATGAACTTAGTTCATTGTTCTTCTGAACCCCGACAGAAAAAGAGGCGTTGTAAGTTTGGCGTGGGACTGTTGATGTGACTTTAAAAATAAGTAAGTAATAAGATAACTTATAGTAAAATAAGTAAGTAAAAGTATGGGATTTGAGAGATATATGATAAGTTATTGGTAGTGTAAACTATGGTGTCGTTTTGACAACATTTTACACAAAAATGCTTTTGATGTGATCTCTAAATGTATGTTTTGTAGTGTGTCTGGTTTCAAAATCATATTATCAGCATTACTAATTTTTGGCGTGAAAAGGAGGAGGTTTATGCCTAGCAGTGGGTTCTAATGAACTGATGATGATGATTACAACTAATAGGTTGCTTTTGAAAAAAAGTCTTCAATAGTCTTGTATCTTATTATAGCTTTTAAAAAAAATCATTTATTCATTCGTTTGTGGGAAGAGCACGAACATACATACAAACGCATCAAACCATAACACCCTTCCTTTTTCCCAATGATCAAACAGTAAACTAAGATAATCCAAATTCCGTCATAACTTCACATAACACTAATACAATACAATACATTACCTAAATGTAGTAATGCCTAATACTGTCGTGTCACCTTGACATCACGCTCATTGTTGTTTTTAGGTCAACATTCAGACAGTCAGAGCAATTATAATAAGATGTTTACGCTGATAAGAATTGAGAAAATAGCGTTTTATACAAAGGTATACCTACTATTCTTATGGAATTTAATTTTATACTTTGTTGCAAAAGTAAGGTGTATTCCTCGAAGGCAAGATTCCGGGAAAAAGAAGCCCTGGCCGTCAAAGGATGAAATGGCTAGACGACATCAAGAAATGGACAAAGCTACGCTACCCGCATCTAAAAGAAGCAGCATGGGATCGCAAGAAGTTTTGCCAACTGACCTCCGAACTTCAATATGAAGATGGCACCCGATGATGATGATGATGATGATGTAAAAGTAAATTTTATAGTGTAAACGCGTTGACAAGGGATAAAAGATTAAAAATTAGCCTATGCGTTAATGCAGGAATTTATTAGATAATGTAAATATTACTAAATGTAATGTAAATCTACCTCCCTACGCGTACCTATATTTGCTCTAATCGATTCAGCTGTTTGATCGGGAAGTAGAAACAAACACTGTTAACTTTCGGCGTTATAAAGTTAGTATGCTTAATAACGAACAAGTCTTTAAACCGTCCTATAGACTAGCCAGACATAGATTCAAAAGTGATTTACTGTGATGTGACGAATAACCGCGGCCTACATTTTTCGTATCATTCGAAGCATGGAAGCGTCCAGATGCTACTTTATTTTTGCTTATGTCACCTATTCAAGGCTATATCTCGGCTACTTTGGTATTTCTAAACGTATAGGGAAAATAAAATAATAAAGCCTTCATTTAAATTACCTCTCTGGGTTGAATTATTTCGCTAAGGGAGTTCTCTTGGGCAGATACATCATGGTGGGCGCCCAGGGCCTTCCACGGAAGACACATGTTCTCGGATATTGTGGTCCTCAAACATGTCGGTTTCCTTTACGATGTTTTCCTTCACCGTAAAGCGAGTGCAAATCCACACAAAACTTGAAAATACAAGTCATTGGTGTAGTGCCGGATTCGAACCAGGGTGCGTCTGGATGAAAAGTAGACACTGGTACCGCTAAGCCTCCCTCGCTTATACAACCACATGATTGTAATTGACCGTATAGGCGCTTCAGAGGTAATAATATTTCGCATTAACTCTGTATTATAATGTGTGCCTTGATAAGAGGTTTCAAGTGTAATTAAAATGTCGTTGTGTTGTACAGACAAATATTTGAAGTCACAACGTAAGCCTTTTGGAGATTAGGTGGTAAAATGCGACGGAAAAAAGTGCTTAAGTATGTTAAACAACACATATTTATGTAAAGCCTAAACATTGATGATATGAGATATTATTTTACATTTTCTTTAAGTTATTTAGTTATTTACGTTAAGTTATTTATGTTTTATTCAAATTCAAACATTAAAATATGTTGTCTCAGTTATTGCAAGCAAGCAATAATTGCCAGAAAAAAAAGCAGAGTTAGTGCAAGTGAAATATATAAGAAAACCATTATTTTCATCATCTTTGGTCCACTTATATTACAACTTAGTATTAAATACCTATATTTAGATATAACTTGTGAAAATTCCTATACCCTAAAAACCAAAAAAATATCCTATTAATTTACCATTCAATAGCCCCATGCCTACACAACAATCATGATATCCTGATAATTTCAACAATACAAACTTCAAAGCGGTTTAATAGAGTAATTGTGGCTTACAAAAGAATTGTTAATGGTGTGGCTCACGTAGGTAGGTACTAGAATATGACGGTGCCTTGTCATCGACTTTGTTCATCATATTGGGGGAAAACACTGGTACGGATTCAGGTTGTTGTGTCGTTTTCTCTTTTCACGTATCATAAAGACTACATTTACCAGAAGCCGTGTTTCCTGCGAACTACATTCCAGGGGTCTTCAAATCTAGAGTTAATAGGTATCTTCTAGGTAAGCGTGTTACATCCTAGGCTGCAGCAATGCTTAACATCAGGCAGGCAGTAGTCAAACGTAAATCTATCCCACGTAAAAAAAAGTCTGATGGATAATACACCCATACTAAAATAAAGGTGAACTTAACACCTAAAATATGTAATGAACTACTACGAATGTTCAGATACTTAGAAATGTAATAACTTAAGTTTTATAACTAGGTATTATGATATTAATAATTAATATCATAATACCTAGTTATAAATTATTAATATTAAATTGAATTATTATGTGTGTAGAATAAGAATATGTCATGAGTTAATTTATTAAGTGCATTTACCCGCACTATGGTTATATATCTTAAACTTTTAATCTGAACTTTTTGATCTTAAGCCGCTTAGTCTGAAGTGTATAGAAATGAGTGTGGATTTTCGCGCCTGGCAGTTAGTAGACGGTAGCCTAGTTGGTTAAGGCTTTCCGAACGGTGTTCGGAAATACGCAGGTTCGAATCCTGCCGGTCGTGATTATTTACACTCATTTTCTTTTTTTGATATAATATGTACTTATATACTTTTCTTTTGTAAATACATACTTATTATACATACAAACGACCAGACTCAACACAAGTAATCATAAATTTTAAAATGCATAAATACTTGTGTCACGCGGGAATCGAACCCGCAACCCGTAGATTAGAAGGCAGAGCCACTACCAACTAAAATAACAGGCCAGTGAAATCATATGTCATTTCTTTAAAAAAATATTACAGCGTGAAAGAGGGTAAGTGTATATCAACCTAGCAAGAATTTATAAAACAAAGACCTAGTCTTAAACCAAAGGTTGATGTTCCAATATAGTCTAGACTTCACACCCCCTCTGGCAATAGGCGACTAAAGTACCCACTCAAATATTTGTCGCAGATGGATCTAGATTTTTTGCATAATATATACTGTTTTAGGGTTTTCTTTTGAGTGATTATTAAATTGTTGAGTACCGTATTGTTGAGTTTGTTGAGTTTTACTATAGGTTCATAATTTTATTAGTTTTCTAGTTTCTTTTCTTTTTTACATTATATGGATTTGTTGCGTTTGATTGCACCTTACCTGACCTAGAGAAACTTTACATAAAATATTGAATTATTAATTAACGATAATACATAATTTGATGATCGTAGCATTTTAGTTCTATCAGCAAAAATAATAAACTATCCAAGATGCATTTTTAGGTTCTTTTCTTTTTTGCATTATACCTATGGGCTTGTGTATGATTGCCCCATCTAAAATCTTACTGAATTTATATTTTACTTTTTACTCTGACACCAGGATTAGCCACTCTCACACAAACTTATTTACTTATTGAGATTATTCTAGGCAAGCGAGTTAGAACAAACTGCCATGTTGAAATGATTGTACAACTTCTTATGGGTCAAAAAAGGTAACCCACGGGTATTCAAAATGAAATTATGAAGAATTTCCTAAATTTACAAATTTTTTGACTGAGTAAATTCTGCAGGGGAGTCACGACCCTCAGTAATAGGGAATACGACACAAGGAAGAAGACTTGTGGGGTCAAATTTCCCCCTATTCAACTATTCTTAAGTCCGTCCAATGTTGCAACGTGATCGATACTGTAGCCGCTCTAGTCGGATTATAAGTGATAGATGGGGCTTGGCCCCTGTCTACAGTGAGCTGGAGTACCCCAGGGGAATTCAAAATGGAGTATTGATGAATTTCCTAGGTTTTACTAACTTTTTGACTGAGTAAATTATGCTGGGGAGTCATGACCCTCAAGTAATGAGGAATACAAGCAGACGGACTTCTAACCGACTTTTCCGAGTCCGTCCTATGTTACAACGTGATCGATACTGTTGCTCTAGTCGGATTATAAGTGATAGATGGGGTTTGGCCCCTGTCTACATTGAGCTGGCGTACCCTAGGGGAATTCAAAATGGAGTATTGAATAATTTTCTAGAGTTTTCACTACATTCTTACCCGACTATGGCAAAAGGGGAATACAAAATCGAGTATTGAATAATTTTATAAATTGTCACTACAATTTTGCCCGACTACACCTAACTACGAATTATGAAAATATAGAACTGTAACTGTATACAAATGTCGTGTCGAATATGCTTGCATTTTTCTATTGCTTTCTTAGAAATCGCTGGCACACAAAGAGACTTCAGACTTTACTATAAAATTTTAGACTCCGCCTAAGTGTCCAAATGCTTCCAGTAATTGATTTTAACTCAACCAATGAAAGCTTTTATTGCTCAGATACCTTTCTATAGTACGTATTATTCGTAGACAGAGAGTAAAAGAACCGTCAGGAAATTACAAAAGCGAAGCTGGACTAACTTATACCAGCATCATTCGATATAAGTAAAGGATTTCCTGCACAATAACTGTAAAGCCGTATCTTTTCAAACGGCACCTTTTAAGTACGGTATTTCATTTGCCATTATATCTCTCCAGCTTTTAGAGCCGTATTCCCGTAATTTCTTGTCGGATTTTATGGCCGGTATAAGTCGAATTGCCGGTACGGCGTTTCTTAAACTTTTTCTCACTCAAAAGGAAATAGCTTGTTTGTACCTACTGTTGTGTTATTCCTCTCACTTATATAAAATAAGAAGGCTTAGGAATAAGGCACATAGGAAACGATTCTAATGCGCCCAAACGAATAAGTTTATTATATTATGCGAATTATAACTGAAACTTTAATAAACTACATTTTTATTGTTATTATGTTTAGTATTGTAAACAACACAATATGTACATCGACTTCTGACTTAAACTATAGAGTTTTTAATAAATGATTTGTATTTGTATACTATTGTCACTTTTTTGACTCATCATTATTTTTTTCAACTGACAAAATTTGCCTATTATGTAGCAAAATATCGGACAAGCCATTATTGTGACTTCAAATTTAGTTAATATTTGGGTATTAAGTACTTATTATCTAATAAGTACATTTATTTTCATGGCTTTTGTTGTTTTGCGATTCGTACATTTTGCTCTTTACCGGTTCCAACAAAAAACTAAAGTTCAAAAAGGTTGAGAACCTCTAAGATCCATCACCACTAACGATAACCCGGCAATTATCTGCTACATTCCAGAACGAGAATTTAATTCGACGGTTTTGACCCAGTTTTGACCACAAGTGTTTGTGATCATAACATATAGCTAGTGTTTGTTAGTGTTGCGACGTTGCGACGGATTCTATTTTAAGGCAAGAAAATAAAATGTTTAAATTAATAAATAAATAAATTTTCCGGGACATTGTACACAGCGCCATCTAGCCACACACTAAGCAAACACTTGGGGCCTGGGTACTAGATAAGGGATATAATACTTAAATACTTTTTTTTGTAAGTACATACTTATTATTATACATACAAACGACCAGACCCAACACAAGTAATAATAAATTTTAAAATTCATAAATACTTGTGTCACGCGGGAATCGAACCGGCAACCCCTAGATGAGAAGGCAGAGCCACTACCAACTAAGCTAACAGGCCTGTCTCTGTAGCTTTGAGGTTGATATTTTTGTTACACTGGACAGTCATCCATAATATCAAGCTTTCTTATTGAACCATCAGTTCGCCTGAAGCCTGCGCAAGCGACTCTTGTCGAAGCTTAAAAGCTTGCAGGTACTTGAATGCAAATGGATCTTTATCAAGGCTGCCGGAATATATGAGAGCTTGCTTCGCTACTTATATTTTAATATATACGATAACCATTTACATACATATATATAACAGCATTTCTTTACATAAATTGAATTCCATCCTAGATCATGATCACTTATTATGAGGTGAATTAGGGTCAAGCGCAAAGCCATATCCCTTCCAATTAATACTAAAAATATGAAAATTTGTGAGTATTTTTGTGATTTCTATTATAGCTGCAATAATTAGGATTACTTATATTACAAACAAATTTAACTTATATTTAACTTAGTCTAACCTAAACGTTAAAATGGTAAACTATACCAAGTAATACAACTTAAATTGAGTATGTAGATAGATTTACTCCCGCATTAACACTACTTTTATCCAGGGTTAACAAAGAAACTACTGGTTTAGTATTAAAAACAACTAATAAAACCTCTGGTTTTGCCCCAGTTTTTTACCGCGAGAGTAGGTACTCGTATAAGTAACAGTATACCGTGATTAGAACCAACGGGAAGATTCCGGTTGTACGATCATGCACATTTATTAACATGGTTTTCTGATTCACCTTTTAGTAATCAACTTTGAAAACGTAACATAGGTATAGTGTATTAGTAAGTTCGTATGAAAGTGGCCGACTCTGGTGTCAGAGTTTTCAAACCGCCTTAAGGGCCTCTGACATGGCTTAACTGTTAGTAAGTGCAAATCGGAAAATGATATTTTGTTTTTCTTACGTGGGATAGGTTTATGTCTGACTACAGTCTGTCTGATGTTAAGCATTGCTGCAGCCTAGGGTGTAACACGCTTTTCAAGAAGATACCTGTATCAATCAATTATTAAATAAGGTGATATCGCTATTTTTAAAATTGGACTCACATGCGATTACCGATGTTAAACATCTGCCGATGCAGTCAATTCTTAATTGGATGGGTGATCAATCATTGGTATTCAGGAACACTTTCATTTTCTAGGCACTTGTTATTAACGTGAGGAAGTATTAAAACCATATTACAGACCCCTGAGGCATTTTAAAAACTATAAACCCCTAGGGTTAAGTAAGACACACTCAAGCAATCGACATAAATGTATCTTTATTGTACACCAGAAATACATATCCACGGATTTTAGAAAAAACTTTCAAACTTCCTTACTTCAAAGTCTAACTAAGTCGACATAATATCTTATAAAAACTTACCTTAAAGTGAACCTAATTAATAAACTGCTCAGTTAATTACTTGGAAATTGAATCCAAGCCAAAACACGTTGGTATTTACAAACTCAACTCAAGATCATCGGAAGTTGGTGAATGATATCTGCAATGCACCACTTCGGGCTGACATTTTAACGATCGTGGCTTAGCTTATTGGGGAGTTCTTACGTGATCAGGAAAGTAATAATTATGTAGCTAAATAACTTAGTCATTGAATTTGATAAAATTTAAGTATGATTATGGCGATTTTCATGATTTCCAAACACTTGTGTCAAAGATCGCGTATTCTATTTGGGCAAAAGGCTCGTAAAAAGTAGTATTTGACTATTTGGGTAAATATAATAAACTAGCTGGTGCGCGCGACTTCGTCCGCGTGTAATAGTTATTACTACAAAAGAACTATTACAGAAATTAACTAAATTAAATAATAATAATTAATTAATTAATTAATAATTAATTAACTAAACAGAATTCACCAAGAACGGTTCTAGTGACATATAGGTAATGTTGCGGACATTTTGTTAGATCATTTCAAGAGGAATAATTCTTTTATAAATACTTTTATGATATCTTGAACCGTTTTCGCAACTCACGAAACGGAAGCTCTCAAAGATGAAAATATCAAGAATGCAGCTTCCTACAATATATTCAAAACAAAACTGAAATTGTTACTATTAAGTATTATTAGTATATTTACTCAGTAGATGAGTTTTTAAAATGTAAATATAAATTTATATGACATTGAGTTGTAAATTGACATTTATTAATAAATTATTTGTATTTGTATTTGATGAATAATTTTCCCAGTTTTTTTCCACATTTTCCATTGTTATATATAGCCTAAAGCCTTCCTCGATAAATGGTATATCCAACCAAAAATAATTTTTCAATTCGCACCAGTAGTTCCTGAGATTAGAGCGTTCAAACAAAGAAACTCTTCAGCTTTACAATATTAGTATAGATAAATGTACTTTTCAAAGCTTATTACCATCGTTTTGACATACCACGGCAGTCATAAGAAAATGTTAGATACTTCTAAGACGGTTGGAAATCTCTTTACACGAGGGTTGTCCACTCTCTTACACTCAAAAGTAAACAACACAAAAGCAAACACGTAACATCCGGTTATCGATAAAATCACTCCATATAGAACCATATAAAGAGAGCCCAACACCTCGACCAAATGGGAACGCAATATGCAATTCACACAATAGAATGAACGGTATGAATCACCGTTGGCCGCAAATATAGGAAATGAATTGTTAGCAAACGTAGGAAGATTTTGCAATAAGAACTGGAGTAGACTATTTTGAGATAGTATTTTACTTTAAACTGTATGAATAAATTACCAACCAATAACAGCCCCAACGTAAGACCAGCGCTGGTTGCTTCCACACAACCAGCATTATGCTGTGTTGTGGAAGATTTTATGTTTGTTTATGTAATTGTTGTTATTGATGTGTGTGTTCTGAAAATCTGCTGTTTTATTTCTTTCTTTCAAATAAGTAAATATTACGGGACATTTCTGCAGCGCCATCTAGCCCCATACTAAGCAAACGTTTTTTTCTATAGGTAGGTTAAGATTTTCTTCCCTTTGAGTCGTATTCCTCATAACCGAGGGTCGTGACTCCCCCGCAGAATTTATTCACTAGGGGAGTTCTCTTGGGCAGATACATCGTGGTGCCCAGGCGCCCAGGTCCTTCCACGGAAGACACATGTCCTCGGATATTGTGGTCCTCAAACATTTAAACAAGAAGTTATTTGAAAACTAATACTGATAGGAAAAACTAAAGCCATTTTAACCCAGCATGAAAATAGTGGAGCTATATAACTACGTAACAAGTAACAAGGCAACTTATACAATGTCTTTCAGCACTGACATTACAATAATATTTTGTGTTATTGTAACACTGTAATCGATCCAAATCATTCGAAGTGATTTACAGATCAATAAATGATTAAAGAGGTTTAGTAATATGCATTAGGAGACGCCTAAGTACAGAAGAGGAATATTGTAGGCTGATGATGATGATAAAATGATTGAATAAAAACTTTGTCTCTGTTTTTTACACATGCATCGTATCATAGAATAATGATAATAACTCAAACAGACATGTTTTTTATAATCCTTTGTTCCTCGTTCCACTCTGCAATGAAGGGATGGATCATCGTGATATTTGACATTGTGGTAGAATAGGAAATTGATAAGGACTAATTTTTATCACGAATCTTCGCAAAGGAAGGCACGGGAATTCATAACCTTATTTAATTGTGATCACATAGTATTTTTAACGCGGAAATAAAACCTTCTTTTAGGTAAAAGCAAAGATAAAGCTAGTTATATAAACTTCGTATATTTACTTAAAGTAAATAATAAAAAACTCGCTTTCTTGCGCAATATTTTCATTTTCAATGACCTAGCTAGAGATATTCGTGACTGACAAATTAACAGTAAGGTTCCGTATGTGTTTATTTAGTTTGTATATGTCAATAGTGTTACGTGAATCTATAAAAGGCTTTATTGGCTAGTTATTTGATTATTTGCGTGAAGAAATATGTTGATTGGAACTAAAAGTACGTAGATATGTTAGTATGTATGTATGTATGTATGTATGTCGCACACATGTGTGAGAGTGCGAAAACTGTAATTATGAAACTTTTTAAATAGGGAAATAAAGGCTATTTTTATATATTTATTTTATTTTATTTATGTATGAGAGTGGCAAACTCTGGTGTAATTATTTCTTTATTGGCTTTTGTCGTACATATGATTAAAAATAATTTATTTGTAAACGTTTGATTTAATTAATAGTACAATTTTTATTAATATGTCAGCTAGTAAAATAAAATAAGTTAATCCTGTATATTGTATTTACATTTTAATATGTAAACCTGCCCAACTTGTTTATTAAAAAAATTACAGCCAGTCTAACGACAACATTTAAGACTGAACCCTAACTAAATTATGCTGGCAATACACTACGCAAATACTACGTATTGTGTAATTTTATGAAAATAAAAAGCCTACCGTTGTCTCCAATGTAAACATCCGGTCCACAGAATCGCTCATAGTTTCTTGCAACGACTTTATATTAACTAGACATTGTAGTAAAAAAACTGCGCAAATATGCGCCATCTTGGACAACAGTGTTCACTTGTTTTACAAACTAAGTTTCGATTTAACACGCTTACAAGCTAATCTTACCTTACGTGGACTTATGTTTTTTGTCACTTCGTATAGATTCTAATGTAACTACAGCCTGTCTGATGTTGAGCAATGCTGTAATTAATATAGGTCGCCTTAATATAAAAAACGCAAAGAATAACACTAAGGCGATTTTTTGGATGTCTTATTAAAATATTTATTATATGCCTCTGCTGTAATTGGTCTTTGGTTTCTTCGTAGCCGCGTTAAAGCATTTTCACTTTTCGTAATGGAAATTTGGCCGGACCGGTCTTATATTTACATAGCTGTTTGTGTATTGGGTCGTTGAGACGGTGGGTCAACGGTGGCCCATGGCGTATAACGTTAGTCTAAGATTTTGGTATCAACGAAAAATTTGAATCAACTATAAAAAACTATTTTCATTTTTAATATCTTAATTGGGGTTCACGTGCTCGATTTTACTAATTACTCGCTCGCTAGCTCGCTCGATTGCATTTTGGCTATATGTTAATACTAACTTTTTTTTTCAATCAGCCATTATTAAAAAATAACGTTTAGTCGACTTAAAAACCATCTTTTTATATTGAAGTCAATAAAACGAAAAATCATTTTACACAATATTTTAAGAGTCAAAGAGAGCAAAACCATACAAAATTTAACGACTCCCAATAATTATCTCAATATTAAGCGATATTTCAAACATCGAAAGAAACAAACCATACAAAATTTTAACGACTCTCAATAACTATCTCATTTCTTACGGGTCATGGGCCAAGCTTGGTCCATTGTGTACACAAACCATTAAATAACATAGCGTGCCACGTGGCCTAACGATTGTGATTAAAAATGCCATTAAACTAAGAGCTCTTCTAAGGTATTCCATTACGACCATCCAGAAAAACGAGTGATAAGTCGATTTTATTTCGTTTAAAAAGTCGCTCTTATTGCGTCAATATAAAGTTTATTTTTTAAGTTTTCTGATATTTTGATGGGATTAAAATGTTTTTAGAGGGCCTTCTTGATAAACCATTGATATTATTTGTTAAATAACGCTCTTGTTAGTTATAAAGTTAATTTTTATGCAAATTTTTCTATTTTTTGCATAGAATTAAAATAATGTTTTTAAAGGGTCTTCTTGAAAATCTATTGGAATGTATTTAGTTGTTAAAAATATCGGTCTTATTGCGTCCGTTAATGATTATTTTAAATATTTGATGATAATAAAATCTAATGTTTACAGGACCCTCCGAAAAATATATATATGAAAAGTTTTTGTTGATGATTTGGTGCATTTTCTGTCGATATAAAGTATATTTTGAAAAGGAAATGTCGCTCGTTTCCTGCAAACTATAACCCAGGGGTCTTCCAGGAATCATCTAGGCAAGCGTGTTACACCCAAGGCTGCAAAAATGCTTAACATCAGGCAGACTGTAGTCAAACGTAAACCTATCAAACCCAAAAAAATATCGAAAATTAATTAAACTGTTTCTTTTTGAAGATCTTTTCTTTCAATGTACCACTGAATTGACTTGATATCAGCACTATATGACTAGGTATATCTACTATTGGAAACAGTTTCATACGAAAGTGCTCCCAAGTATTCAACCGTAAATCCGCGCAATATCGTAACTAGGCCATACACGTATAGACCACTTATTTCCAACTGACCTTATTACGAAGCAATAAAGCATGTTTTTGCTTGTTTTTGTCGGTATCTGGGCAGATGATGTTGAACATCCGCTGATAGCTTGAGAGTTCTGTTTTACATTTGATTGTATTTTTAACTCCTGACGCGAACGCGTAAAAATATTGTACCAACCTTTTTCTTTTCCCATACAATTGCATATACTCTTTTTCCAGGAAAAGGCCTATACTTAGCAGTTGATGGATACGTGCTGGAATGATGTACCCCTTCTGGAAATGTATGTTTAACAATATCTCAAAAACGAATATGGCATACACATACATATGTCAAATTTTATCCAATTCTGACATAAGTCATTCATATTGTACATAGCAGGACACAGTGCGAATTAAAGCATTTATTTTTTTAAAGAAGTTGGTAAAAATAAATGGTTCACTTTGTAGTGTAGTAATAATTTTGAAAACGAGTAAAATTGCGAAGCATTGATTAATTAATCACAGGTTAATTCTCGTTTTTAAGTACGGATGTACGTGATAAAATTAATAATTGTCAAAGTACCTTGAAAGTTCACTTAATTTTTTATACATCCTGTGACCTTACTCGAGGAAACCGTGTTAGGGAAAGGAAAGGACAAAGTTTGTGTCAAAGTCTGTGACGTAGTTTAAACCAATCCAAACACAAGGGCAACATATGTATGTATGTACCTACATATGTTTAAGTTTTGAAGAATTTGTTTACGCAAAAAGGCTTACGTTTGACCGCAGCCCGCCTGATATTAAGCACCACTGTAATCTATGTTTTTAGAAGCAATATCTTCCATGCAAATGTTTCCGTATCGGATTTACGAAAAAACATTCCGACGAATTGGAAACCTCCTCCTTTATTGAAATAGGTTAAAAATAAATGGAGTTTTACAGTTAATCCATTGTAGTGTGTACGAAAGAAAATATCAAAATCTATTTAGCCGTTCAAAGTCTTGACCGTAAACTTAATAAAATTAGTGTCTCAACAGATTC
This sequence comes from Macaria notata, assembly GCA_927399415.1. Taxonomy (NCBI): domain Eukaryota; kingdom Metazoa; phylum Arthropoda; class Insecta; order Lepidoptera; family Geometridae; genus Macaria; species Macaria notata. The sequence continues at coordinate 1,049,460 of OV656751.1, forward strand.
GAAAGCCAAGGTATCATTAAAACTACATAAGTAGGCATTGTCATAAACAATAGCTAAAATTAAATATGCACAATGCAGTTTTTGTCGCTTATACGTGTGTACAATAATATGGACTTAAATATGTCGACATAGAATAATATTGGACTGAATATCAAACAAATTGATAGTGTATCACATTTCATTGTGTTCCATTCGGTAGGTACCTATCTTTTTAAGTTAGTACCTTAAAAACACTCTTTAATTATTTCTTAAAAAGACATTCAAATACAACGTAGTTTTAAATTTTGTTTAGAATCCAGCCAAGCAATTAGCAATCCAGAAAACAATATGAATAGATCAGAATAATATAGGTACACTTAATATAAAAATTATAATATAATATAGAGTATTGCGTATAAATATAATAAAATATAATGCGGAATAATAAGAGTACAATAGCATCTATGTAATTATAGACGCAGACGACACATACAAAGGGAGGCCTATGCCCAGTAATGGGATCCCAAGGGCTGTGGATGATGATGAGAGGAAAATATAATTCTAAAAGGAATGTAGTCCTATCTTTTACCATACAATGTCGTTGGTTCAGAAGGACGCCCACAAAATGGCAGATGTATAAAAACATCCGTGTTGTTTTATCACATTACATTGTCTTTATTTTATAAACGAACGAATATTTACGTCTTCTTCACATTCAATGACACTATAAAAAATAATTAGTAGGTAGGTATTTTAAAATATATATATATATAGTATTGTAAAACAAGTCACATACTAATTTAAAATCCTTATTGGACAGCTGAAGTCATTTACTTCGGTATTGAAACCTAAATGTTTTTTTGTTTACCAAAATCAAACTACGTTCGATATGACCAGTTATTGGATGGGTGACCGGAAATAACACATGTTCAGATGACAAATTAAAATTGAAGATCCTGGCTGTTTTATCAAAAATTGCCGTCGTTAAATAATTTCAAAGGCTTCTGAAGTGTTTTGTTCAACTAAGTAACAGGTATATTTGTCGAGAGGCGAATAGTCGCCTATCGACAAATATACCCAGTTTAAAAAAAAAAAACTAAACACTCAACCATTTAGTTCCCACTCTCAATGGCTAAGAAAAACTCATACTATTAAGTCATTAAACCAAACGCGATGTAAGTGGTATACGTTGGTATGTCATGGTATGTTGCAAGCCAACATGGGAGCAGTAGACCATGGGACAGCCATGAATCTATCTACTATAATAGTCAATCAATAGGTATTTCAAATCTATGTATATAAAAGAAAGTGTTGTTAGTTACACCATTTAGAACGGATTTAGCTGAAAATTGGTGGGGAGGTAGCTTAGAACCAGGAGACGGACATAAGATAATTATTATCTCGTTTTTTTTAATTGAATCAATAAAATCCAAATTCTGCTTATTTATTGCTTCTAAGGCGGAACAGAGTTCGACGGGTCAGCTAGTAAAATATATACGAGTAAAAGATTTTTTTACTTTATAAGTCAGTATTATCATAGGTTATTTAGTCATTGTATAATGTAAATAAAAGTTATATTGTAAATAGTAATTACATTAAATTAAATTAAACTAAATTGCGAGAAACTGAGTGTTATTGGATCATGCTAAAACTGTTGTTTGTAGTGGCTGCGTATATACTAGTTCCTTTACTTTCACATTTTACTTTTTTATAGAGTTTCAATATGGGAAAATTTTAAGTTAATTAAAAATATTTTTTGCCAGTTTGGGTAATATAATAAGCTCAATTGCGAAAAATAAAACGTTGCATAAAGTTTTACCAAGACCCAATCTATGGTCCACGTTATGACCCAATCTCTATAGATGTCCACCGCATGACCCATGGTCTAGTCTATCCCATAACGTTGTGATACATCCGGAAAGTAGAGTAATGTGTGTAGATCCCCATCATGCATGCGCAAGATCATGCAGCCATTGACGTTGTATAGAAATAGACGACCATAGGCTACTAACTGGCTCAAATAAGTTTTTCGATTCAAGCAAAATTTTAGTGTCTTAGTTTAATATTTTGTAATGAATTAATATTTACGCAAAGTTTAATAATTAATACTTTGGTAAATAATTACATATGTTAATGCAGTTAAAGTAGGGACAAGATAATAGGTCACTTTTGACATTTCATCAAAATTCAACAACGTGACCTTGTAACGGCGGGCATAAAATAAGAACTGCACAATTGCTTAACTTTTTTCAATTACGTTTACATATTTATTGTAATAATGACCGATACGAGTAATTTTACGATTTGCTTTCACTAATAAACCATTCTAAACATAATAAACAATTTCTGATCTAAAGAACTGAACGTCGTTACAATGTTGCGTCAGTCAACCCTTTTTCTTTTTAAACACTAGGGATGTTACTCTAAAAATCGAAAGCTGATAGGATTGTAAGTTGAATCGAATGCAATGATTACTTGTGAAGAAAAATCACCATAAATTTATAACCACGTTGTGATTATAGTAAAACCTAATTATACATATTTATTATTCTTTTAACTAACTATAAAAATACAAAAAAATAACTAATTTTACAAGACTTTGAACGAGATGTGAGAATAGACAATATTATTGAAAATGAATTAATAATATCTCTGAGTGCTGACAGCAGTGATGAAGATAGCAGTTCCGATAGTTCAAGTGAATAAAAGCAATTTTTTTGTTAAATTACGTAGGTACTTGTCTTATTTTGCTCCTTTAATTTATCAAAGAAAAAATAATAATGGTACAGGGATTCGCATGATCATTTTTAGGGTTCCGTACCTCAAAAGGAAAAAACGGAACCCTTATAGGATCACTTTGTTGTCCGTCTGTCCGTCCGTCCGTCCGTCTGTCAAGACCCTTTTTCTCAGGAACGCGTAGAGGTATGAAGCTGAAATATATATCAATTACTCAGGTCTACTGTCCCTTGAAGCTGTGAAAAAATCAAACTTCTAAGCCAACGCAATCAAAAGATACAGCCATTTATGCCGCAAATTTTCGACACTTGCAAGGGAATCAAAACCTACAGGGTGCTTCCCGTGAACTCAGAATCTTGAAATTTGGTACGAAGCAACGTCTTATAGCATAGATAAAGGAAAAATTACGAAAACCATAATTTTTTTAAAATAAAGGATTACTTAAACGATAAAGAGATCTTTGTCTTAAATTTATGCTCCTCCATCTTTCCCCATTGTAATGTTATGAATTTCATTTTGCAATAAAAATACCATAGTTATGACTCGATTGTCGTAATGAACGAACTTTGTAAACCCTGCAGGTTTGTACGGAACCCTCGGTGCGCGAATCCGACTCGCACTTGGCCGGTTTTTTTAAAATTCACATATGTTTCAAGTCTGTATCGATTCATTCGATTCATTCATTTAATCGATGTTTTTAAGCAGGTCACCTCACTATGAATATAAAACTGACATCTGTCAAAAGTGACCTATTATCTTGTCCCTATATTAGATTACAAAGTTGGCACCGAACAAAATATTAGTGTGATACAAACTCTTACATTTTATTTTTAAACAAGATAGGCTCACGCTTGACAACAACTCGCCTGATGTTAAGCAACATTGTAATTTACAATCTAGCGCGCCTAGAAGAAAACGATTCACTCTCGACTTGAAGACCGATAAATTATAGTTCGAGGGGAATAGGGAATCCACAGTTTTAGTTTTTGTGCATTTTCCTTACTCGAAAAATATCGAGTCGGTCCTGAAATCGAGTGCTGAGAGTAACATAGACTTTTATCGCACACATCATGTGCAAAGCCGTGGGTCAAACAATCGGTTCAGAAAAAAAATTCAGAAGAATTGATGACCTTCGTTTTTCGAAGTCGGTTAAAAATACAGTCGAATTGAAAACCTTTTTGTTGAAGTCTGTTAGAAAACAATACGCCTAGACCAGTCTATCCCTATACTACGTCTAGTGTACAAGTCGGTCAGGCGAGCACCTAACGTTACCTGCGTTAATGGTGTTATCATATTCATATCTATACTAGCTGGTATACCTGGCTTAGCTTGCGATTTTGTGGGATTAATGTAGTAGTAAACTGGTTAGTTTCAGAACCAAACGGTTTAATTAAATCATGAAATTCATCAGCCTGTTATCGCCCACTGCTGAGTATAGGCCTCTCTGCTTGTACGCCACTCATCCGGGTCCTGCGCAGATTGAATCCAGGTGCTCCTTGCGGTTTTTTCTTGTTATAAAATAGTTACTTTGGAATGTACTGCAAGGTGTTGTTCAGTATCTAAGTTAAGTACCCAATGCTATTTTTATTGGTTTTAGAAATGATATTGATGGATTATTTGACTACAAATCAATTCAACTTTTCAATCAGAGCGATAGATCTTTTGGCATTTTTCATTAGAAAGTCTATGTATGGAAAGTAATTAAGTATATACCTACCTGAACTCATCGAAATTCTGAGTCAAAATTATATTTTTTTAGCACTTACTATATAAACTGGATATATACGGCATTTGTTTCTATCTATTTAGTCGATATAAACTTGTTTAGTTGTTGTTGTTGAATCAGCTGAACTTCTTGATGTATTATTTTTAATACGTTTTGTCCCACAGTTTGAGAAACATCTCCCATTGAGTTAGCAATAATTTAATAATTGTATCATAGATTGCAATGCAATTATCGCTTACCATCAGCCAAATTATCGTTAGTTACATTTTCATTGAATGTTAAAATAATGAGCACACAACAAAATCTTCCAAGACATTTATTTAACCTTTCCAAATACACGCAATAGCAATATCAATCATGTTGCAGCGAAATCTTAAGAAATTACTGATAAAATTATATTATTGTTATACTAGTTGAGTTTTACGGTGTTACTCGTGTTTATTTATAAAAAAAGTAAGTATACAAAAAGAAATAAACTCGGGACTTTTGACTAGGCGTGGGACAGCATAGATTGATAAATCATTTTTTTTATAAATCATTTGTTTTCAGTTAACTTTAAAACCTAAATATAATATAAATCAGTATTATCTCTAAACTCAAACTATCAGTCGATCGAATTTCATTGAAATCGATTCACCCGTTTAAAGCGAACAGTCAAACGACATTGAATGTACTATTTAATACAATAGTATTGAAACTAGAACCAAGTTTAATCACAGCAGTCTATAAATGATGGAGTAATGACTTACAGAAGTGGGTGGAGAGACCTACTTTTCACTTTGGACTATTTTTATTATATTAGTATTTTTTAAGCCATATCACAGGCCCTTAGGCTTTAAATACTCATTCGATAAGAAGAATAATTATCTTAGTGTGGAATTAATTGCTTTCAAAATAAAGAATGCCGTATCCAGAAAAAATCTGTCAGTCAGTCAGTCAGTCACCTTTGAGTTTCATATATTTAGAAGAATTGCATTCAATTAGAATAGGATAAAAAAAAACCGGCCAAGTGCGAGTCGGACTCGCGCACCGAGGGTTCCGTACAAACCTGCAAGGTTAAATATTTTGTGATGTAACTAAAAATGTATGGTTTTCGTAATTTTTCCTTTATCTATGCTATAAGACGTTGCTTCGTACCAAATTTCAAGATTCTGAGTTCACGGGAAGCACCCTGTAGGTTTTGATTCCCTTGCAAGTGTCGAAAATTTGCGGCATAAATGGCTGTATCTTTTGATTGCGTTGGCTTAGAAGTTTGATTTTTTCACAGCTTCAAGGGACAGTAGACCTGAGTAATTGATATATATTTCAGCTTCATACCTCTACGCGTTCCTGAGAAAAAGGGTCTTGACAGACGGACGGACGGACGGACAGACGGACAACAAAGTGATCCTATAAGGGTTCCGTTTTTTCCTTTTGAGGTACGGAACCCTAAAAAGAACTGGAATAAAAAATAAGGTATACCTACATATATTACAAAATATGGTAATTAGTATAACTTAAGTGTACATAGAATAATGGAGACTTTAATTTCATAAGTGTGCCACAGTCTATGAATGATGGATCATCAGTAATGACTAGCTGAGGTGGGTGGATTGACCTGATTTTCACTAGGCTTAGCACTGCTCAGTAGTTAGAAGAATTGCTTTCCAGATTTCCAGTTTCTTAAACAACATACTTATGATTTACAAAGTTAGGGTATAAACTATAACTGTTGTCTATTCAAATCACTTCTATCGAATATTAAGGAATCTTTTTAGAAGTGAGTAGGTACCAAAGTATATATCTATTTATATTATAGCATCAGTCCGTATCATAAAAAAACCTTATTTAATTTATCTACTAACTACATTTGGAATATTATTTCCTTACCTCAGGATAAATCGTTCCCTTTCCGGAAATTGTAGGACTCATAAATCAAAATAGAATCAGATTATGACTCACCAAAATTACATACTAACTCCGTTTTCATAATAATTTCGTATCGTGCACTTTGCGAGCACATCTGTTTACATTGCTCAAACAAACATATTTGCCTTGTTTTATTTATGTACTTAAGTTGTTGTTTTCGTAAATTTGATGATTGAATTACTTTTCGGAAGCAAGTATTGTAAATAAAGTATTTTCGGAGATGAATTTTTATCACGATTACGGTAAATAAATTTATTATTAACCTTAAAAAATATTTTTCATTTAAACATACAATAATTAACTAATATTTACATGTATAGGTATGCAAAGTTTCCAAAAAAAATATTAAAAATTAATTTATTATTAAATTAATATCAGAATTGAAAATGACTTTCGGATTCTGACTTTACCTATGTAGGTCCCCAACTTAGGTACATGTTGTTATGTAAAAAGTTTTATTTCTTTAATCTAAATTATTTAACTTCCCGTGTTTATACAGATAGGTGAGTTATAAGATAGTTTTTGCAAACTTTTTCTGTGTAAGAGAAAGAAAATCTAAAATTAATTACTTACATCAATCGTGATAGAGTTTTCTTGGCGACCAACATAATACTACGTACTTACTTATATCAAAATATGTAAGTTCTTTTAAGATTTAAGTCTGCAAGGACATACCCACACACCCAAAAACATTAAACTTCTAACCCAACTTTTTGCAACACAGAATAATGAATAGAAAGTACAGAACTGCATGCCAATTGGCAATTCCGTTGCATCATTGCCTATTCTTCCGCCGTATAATGCACGGCTTGATCTACTTAAATGATACATCATCTGTTTTGAAACTGTAAAATGAATGATGAAATGTTTTAAGTGTATTGATGGAGAATCATTTGTATACATCGTTTCTAGAGGCTCTATTCTCGATGATTTGAAATTTGTTGACACTATAGTTAAGTAGTCTTATGAAGCGTCCGTAGCTCAGCTAGCGGAAGCAATCGCATGCGATTACCAATGTTAAGCAAAGGTCGATGCGGTCAGTAAGCGGATGGATGGCCGAAAAGTGGCATTCCATTTTGGGTACTTCCGTGGGTCGGATGATACGTTAAATTCTAGGTATCGGCTGTTTGTCATAGTACAGCAGTCGTTAAGCCATGTCAAAGGCCCTTAGGGCGGCTTGATTACCTCTCGACACCAGAGTCGCAAATTATAAAAGAACATGTAATACTATACCTAAGTATAGGTGCCTACATTTAACATCTATACTTATATTATAAAGCTGAAGAGTTTGTTTGTTTGAACGCGCTAATCTCTGGAAGTACTAGTGCGAATTGAAAAAATATTTTTGTGTTAAATAGACCATTAATCGAGGAAGGCTTTAGGCTATATAACATCACGCTGCAACTAATAGGAGCGAAGAAACAATCAAAAATGTGGAAAAAACGGGGAAAATTATTCATCTTTGAGAGCTTCCGTTGTGTGCGCTACGAAAACGGTTCAAGTCGTGGGTAACAGCTATAATCTATAAAGATGAAGATGTTGTTTGCAAAAATAAATTTTCCACGCGGACGAAGCGAAGTCGCGAGCACAGCTAGTCTTATGATATAAGGAGTTTTCTGAGAAATATTTAGACAAAACTAATATGACACAAACAATATTTTAGCACACGTATTTCGAAATCTCGAAATATTATCAAGTTTTATCCAATCCACATTAAGAACTAGTAGACGCCCACAGCTTCGCTCGCATTATCTATACTAGCTGATTTTTTCAGGATAAAAACAGCCTTTGACACTCCCAAGATCTCATACTACCTACATACCAAAAATCATGATGATCCTCAGCAGTTGACTGGCCTGTTAGCTTAGTTGGTAGTGGCTCTGCCTTCTAATCTAGAGGTCGCGGGTTCGATTCCCGCATGACACAAGTATTTATGTGCTTTAAAATTTATAATTACTTGTGTTGAGTCTGGTCGTTTGTATGTATAATAAGTATGTATTTACAAAAGAAAAGTATATAAGTATTATATCCGTTATCTAGTACCCACGACACAAGCGTTTGCTTAGTGTGGGGCTAGATGGCGCTGTGTGATATGTCCTGAAATATTTATTATTATTATTAGTATTATTATTAGTTTTTGCGTGATGAGCGTTATATAAACGTGAGATAAATAACCTTGTAACATACCCAAAAATAAAAAATAAACTTTCAGAATAATCTTCTTTTTTTGAAGTCGGTAAAACATATCCCCTTTCACGCACTTGGTCAATAGATCCATTAAAAAGTAAACAACTAGAAACTGCTAACTCTACTGCATAATTGCAACAAACACTTTGCCTATTCTTTCAACTTGTAATGCACTTTTTTGACCTACTTAAATGATACATCAGTTACAAAACTGCAAAGTGGATTATTCAATGTGTAATTGCGATTGCTAACTTTATTGTTGTGGCTTTGCAAATGCTTTTATGACTTTCTGATTTTGCTTTTTACTTAATAAGGTATGGGCAGTTAGTGTAAAGTTAGTTTTAATAATTAATAAATAATTATAATTGTACATTAACATCACAAATGTTTGAACTAGGTTGTCGAGGAAAAACACTTTAGCGATAAGATTGCCAAATCTCCCAGTTTAGCAGCATAGTAACTTGCCATTTCCTGTTTTTTAATTTACTATAAAACATATTAAAATGCTAAAGTTTAGCAGCATAGTAACTTGCCATTTCCTGATAAAAACATATTAAAATAATAATGTTTGAGCAGTTGTTTGAGTGTCAAACGTACCAACTAAACATTTATATATTTACAAGCTTCCTCTTCTTAGAAGTCGTTTTAGTAACTTAAATCAGGTCACAATCCGACCAACAAGAACAATAAAAGCACATCTTATCATCAGTACCTTAAGTAATAAGTGTTGCAACTCACATACCACTTACTGGCTTACTTAGACCTCAATCTTCAAAAATAATGGACTGAAGTGAACTTTGATTCTTTAGAAATAAGGTTCAAAATGTGTAGTAAAATATAGCTTATTCTTAGTGTTATTTCTTAGTTAAGTCGCTTTTATAATCTCTTCATACGCCTTTTATAAGGCAGTTCAAACGAGATTAAGATTAAGCCTTTAACGTGTTGTTGCCTGAGCAACTTTTTATACAACTTTTTGGACATAACCACAGTGAGTTTTCTTACAATGTTTTGTAAAGTAAGAGGGAGGTGAGGTGATAAAGATGGTATAAAGTAAGAACTTAGTACAAATAAACCGTTTTATTACAAAACATAGTTCAAATATTAGTCCAGAGTTTTGAAAATAAAAAGTCGGTTCTTGTTGTTCAAACATCACATACAAACAATCAAATGTCTACTTCAAATTGGGACGGTGATTTATTATTGGTTTACAATAATAAAATATAAAAACAAGTGAAGGAAAACTAAACATACTACTTCTAACTACTACAAAAAGGGGCACTTAGAAAATCTTTAGAAAAGCCTAAAGATAATCTAAGTGCTCCAGCCCACTACCAGAGGGCAGCGTACCCAGCATGCTGGCCGCATTACCACGCTGGATGGCAATGCTGATACGTTGAGCCAGAAAAACGCCAGCATTTTGGTCACGCGTCGCGTCAACCAAGCGCTCCGAGAGGTTTTGGAAAATAGTATGGGCTCCCGGACCCCACGGCCCCAAAGTCTCGACTCCAAAAGGCTCAAAGATGTAACCTCGGCCGAGGTTAGCATATTTGCGTCTCTTGTGATGCTCGGCAATAATAGCCGCCGCTCCAGCCCGACACCGTGTCATAGACAGATGAGACGGCGCCAATGTGTCGACGCAAGTTGCGTCCCACACAAGGGGCCGACCCAACTTCCAGGGCACAAGAGTCATACCGTCAGGTCTTTTTCCATCGTCACGTGCTAGGCCGCTCGGTTCGAGCATAGCTGCAACATTGGCAGTGGAAAAAGCCCGGCGAATGATGTCGTTCAGACTAGCGTGGCGGCTAATTCTACCAGCACTCCTCGAACATGAGAGGCCGTGGTGCCCGAGCTGGTCGACATCAGTACCACACTGGCAGCGATGCGGTTCACAGCAGTTATTGGTTACATTTTGACAGTTTGTTTTTAAATAAGACCCCTGGCGAAAACACATTGAGTGTAAATATTCAATGACTTAAAAAGTATTTATTGAATGCAAGATATATCGTATTACCATGATTAGTTACCTGAAGCTCAGGCTGGATATGACCTTGTAGTGGCTGAATTTTTTTAAAATAAATATTGATAAATATTTTATAAGAAATCGCGAAACAAACTCACACAAACTCTTGGCTACTTACTAACAGCATACTACTAGCTATTTTGAGACAAAAAATATTAATTTTTTTCAGTCTTAACTATTTGTATAAAAATATGTTCAGGCGACTGCCTTCCTTAAGCCTTTAAGAGGCCGGTGTTGGTTGACCTCCTCCATATCTTATGGCAATCTTTTGTGAGTAAATCGGATGACCTCAAAGTTATACACTTAGTTAGTATAAAAGTATAGAAAAGTACTTGAGGCGTGTTTAGGACGAGTCAATTTACACTTAAGATTTCAATTTTATAGCGTATACATACATAAATGATACATGCCGAGTATGATATTTTGTATAAGGTATAGAAAAGTATTTCGCCTGATTTGGATGAGTTAATTTCCACACGATTATTATTTTATAAATGTTTGAGTATAAAAAATGATCGTTTGTATGTAGAATAGAATAGAATAGAATAGAATATTATCTTTAATGTACATCATAAAACATAGAAATAACAAAACAGGAAATAAGCCTAAATATATTAAATTGCTGTACATTGGGCGGCCTTATCGCCTTAGGCGATTTCTTCCAGGCAACCTTTTGGATGGACATAACTAAGAATAATAAACAGGCGGTGTACTAAAAATATAATTAGATACATACATTAGTTAAAAGACCCATAAATAAATACATACATATACATACATGTACCTACATAAGTATGAGTGTGACAGATTTTAGTATTTGTAAACTACCTGAGGTTCCCTGATATGGTTTCAGGACAGTCAAGGTTTAATATCAATTTATTAGCTGGTTAATTTATATTCCAAATATATCTGACATACGGTCTTTCCAACCAAATGCAGGTGCAGCGCCCGCTGCTGCCGCCGCCGCTGAGGAGAAGAAGGAGGAGGCCAAGAAGGAAGAATCCGAATCGGAGGATGAGGACATGGGCTTCGGCCTCTTTGACTAGAAACTTTTTACAGAACGTGTGGCGGCGCTGGTTGTTATTCCATTTTTGGTTTAAGAGTAACAGAAATAGCATTTATGTTTCTATGAAATATATTTGCTACACATTTAAAAAAAAAATTGTTAAGTTTGTTAACCTTTCGGGGTTACGAAGGTCTGATAGCAGTCTGCTGCAAAACCGGTATTATACCATATCAGGAAAATAAGGAATAAGAATAAGCAGTATCCCTGTATAGAGGTGTGGACATATCAATCATTTTAACAATACGCAATACATGAAATGATGAATACCATTGTACTCGTGGCTTGTAGAGTATTGTACTCACACAATCGAATATAAATTGGGCCACACACGGCGATATACTTAGAACGAGCTGACCGGTCGCGAGATGTGTCGAAGACATCGTCAAAGTCGAGGGTCCAACCTGGATGAGGTCTGCACAAGATCGACGTAGATGGCACATGCAAAGGAAGGCCTATACCCAGCAGTGGGATCCCAAGGGCTGTGGATGATGATGATGATGAGCCGAAGAAGCCCAAAGTTTTTTTTTAATTCAAGATAGCCTCACAACACGCCTGATATTAAGCATTATTAAAATACTGGTAGTAATGGGAGCGGTACTGGCAGTGCGATTTTAGTCTTTTTATATACTTTTCCTGACACTCAATTAAATTTTAAGTAGTTAATCGAAAGAATATCATTTATAACACCCAATATCGCAAAATGTATAAACAAATAAAAAACGTTCAGCTGTATTGAACATTTCATTTTCATTTGAAGTAGGTTAAAGCTAGATAAGGTAAGTCTTTGCTTCCATCCTTGGGGAAGATCTCCAGTATCCGACACACAAGCTTCAGCTTAGTTCGGGGCTGAGGGTCAACCTCTGAGATGGATCCACTGATGTTTCATGAACATATTATTTTTTGTATCACCTGCACATTGTTTTATGTAAACTTAAATAAATAAAGTTTTTTGTATTTTGTATATTTTGTATAGATATGTAAGTACTGCTAATTTCATCTACCACAAATTTATCTCAGTTGAATAAAGTATGTTCTTAGTCATAGTTCAGTTCAAAGTCTTTTCTTAGCTGAACAGTAAAGGTGCAATTGCATACATAATTTAATATTGGCCTTTAAATAATTACTGTCAGATCTAGAACGCTACAAATATATAGGTACCTACCTACATAACTGTGTGACATTTATCAAAATTAGTTTTCGTTCGCAAAGCCGCAAAACATTGACATAGTACTCGTATGGAAGGGCATTGTCTAGACGAAATCAGCCTTAGATGGTACTAATTTGATGGTTTGAATGTGAGAATTCGTTTGTTTATTCACGATAACAGTAAAACTACTAGCAAAATTTTAATATCGCTGTAGTTAATAATGCATCGCAACTGAATTAAATATGTTTCCCAAAATAAACCACACACATTACATGTAAGCTAGCAAGCCTCTGTTTCTGGCTTTGTGTAGACAAAACTAGCTTAATTTCTAAAAGACATAAACTAGCGTATTCCAACGTCCAAGCCAGGACATTTAAAAACTAGCTAACTAATAAATAATTTTTACAGGACATATCACACAGCGCCATCTAGCCCCATACTAAGCTTACGCTTGTATGATGTATCATGGGTAACTTCTACAAATGATACCTACCTTAAAGCAAAAGCCTAGTTTTATCATTTATAAATAGACACTGTTTGTCTACACGCATCTAGAAGCACTAGCTTGCTAGCTTACTAGCACTAGCTTGCTTTCTTAGCTTGGAAAACTAGCTGAGCGTTTTGCGCCAAATAAATGGTGCGCTAGCAAAATGGTGCGTTTACAAAATGGTGCGCTAACAAAATGGTGTTCTAGCTAAGGCCAGTCCATTACTATTCTATGTCAACATTTCAACCGTGAATAAGCTGCACAAAAAATAAACAAGTAAGTAATGGGACATGACAAAAACAAGCCCAAACGGTATTTTAACGGGTTTTCGTATAAACTACTGCGGTTTAGACAAGGTTAGACTTTGGTTTAGTTTAGAACTAATTCTATGATATCAAAAACATCTTAGATTTTTAAGATACTTAGAGGCAAATAATTGTTTTTTTTTCAGGTACAGAACGGAATTATAAAGATAAAAAAAATTACGTAACAACTACACAATTCAATTGATCCTTCTATCCTTACCACATTACATCTTGATATTACAAATTTTACATTAATTGCAAATTTTTAACCGACTTCGAAAAAAGAGGTTATCAAGTCACCTAAAAGTTTTTTTCTTTTTTTATACGATAGTGTTTTTATTAATTTTAGCTTTGAATAAATCGTATCTTAGTAAGCGCATACTAGACAAAATTGTGAATGAAAGTGAATTATAGTATTGTGAATATGGCCCAATGTCTGAAATAAATGATTTTGAATTTGAATTTGAAAATATTATCGAAGTATTTTTTCCTCACTTAAATAATTTCTTTTTCAACCGACAGATCGTGGTGTATGTGTTAATAGAAACACACACATTGGAATACTGTTTATTAGTAATATAAACACACACACCTATGGGCGAGAAGATGTAAAGTAGCCACAATAACTATGACTAATAATAAATAGTAAATCGCTAGATCGTACATAACAACGTTGCTTAACATCAGGCGAGTTGTAGTCAAGCGTGAGCGTATCAAATGTGTAAAAAGGCCCTGAGGGCGGTTTGAAAAGCTTATAAGTTGTAACTAGTTAAGCTTGAGTTTACAAATCATAGAAATCACAAAACTACATATTACAGCGATAACAGGGTAAAAAACGTAGAAAAAGTTTCTAATTTAATTTAGTAAGTAACAGGTAATTAATAACTAAGGGACGGTGCATATAAAGTACAAATATATACTTACATACAAATGTACACGTAATCAGCCAATTACATCTTATAATTATCCATTTAAAATTCCAATTTTTAAACAATAAACGTGGCAATGCCGCCAGCATGACGGGAACGTTGCCTGCAGATAAAAAAAAATATAGGTGTTTTAGGTTTATTATAAGTTTTAGTTTATAAGTAAATTATTAATTAGATAAGTTTTTATTTTTAACTAGTGGGTGCTCGAGGCTTCGCTCGCATTAGAAAGTAAAACTTGCACCCCCTATTTCACCCCTTTAAAAGTGACATTTCCAAAAATCCTTTCTTAGCGGATGCCTACGTCATAACATGTATCTGCATGCCAAATTTCAGCCCGATCCGTTCATTGGTTTGGGCTGTGCGTTGATAGATCACTATATCAGTCAGTCAGTCAATCACCTTTGATTTTTATATATATAGATTGGTGAATTTGGTTTAGTAAGTTTATTAAAAGTTGTAAGTAACTAAATCAATATCTCCTATTAACTAATTAGCTAAAGTCTGTAATTTCATACTTCCATGGGAATAAACAACGGAATGACATTAACAAGCTTAGGTCATTGCCGTGAACGTAGAAAAAGAATAGACGGAGTTCTTTGGGTAAATAGGAAGTCTGTAAAAGAAAAAAAATAGAAGTCATTATTCAGAAACACAATATTTTTTAAAATTCCATAGGAAAATCTGTGTTACACTTCTATGTTTGTAATCGCGTGACGATTCGCTTATTTTTGAGACTTCAGCTAAAAATATGCATATGATTTTAATATGAGTCCAAGTCTATTAATATCAGCTATAGCAAATTTCATTTAAAAATATATAATTAGTATCTTATACGTATCTTATCTGCGCAGTACCTGGCCGAATAGCGTACTAGAGAGAGCAGTGGCAATAACAAGCCGATGATGATCTTATTAACTATGTTTTTTTGTGTGTTGTTTGGAATTGAATGTAATGTGATTTTTCAATATGGGTTTCAGTTACCCGAAATAAATGAATTTTATTTATTTTTATTAAAAGCCAAATTAAACTTCTATCAACCTCGTCTATTTTCCTACCTTTATGGTCGTACCTATGGATTTTACTTTACCTAATTGGCATGACGCGTAGCAATTTGGCAAATTAGCAAAACAAAATCACTTAATTTCATTAGCGGTTCCATTGTATTGTTGCCGACAGTCATGGGTTTTTTCTATAGCTGTCTCTTTTTGCCATGGTTTTTTCATAATTATTATGGCTTAGGGGTTATGTTCAGACTTCGAAGTGGGTGGTCGTGGGTTCATTAAGAATTGTTAGAAAAAAGGTTATATGTATATATTTACACAGTAAACAAACAATGTTATCTCAGTTACAGAGGTTTATGCATATAAAATTTACTCGCTGTCTCAGTTACAGAGGTAACTATGATGATAAATCGAAAGAACAAATCCCAGATATAGAGGCTTACCTCGTCCCACTAACAGAGGTAATTCAGTGCCAAAGTGTTGGGACCTCAGCATGAGTTCCAGTTATGGAGGTTTCTCACTTATCCAGCATGGTGTTTCACAATGAGTCGGATATGATCCGATCCGCTTGTAGTTTAAAATGGTAGAAATTAAATACAATGGTAGAAATTTAAAATATAAGTTTTAAGGCTAATTTTACCATTTTTACTGTAGATTTCATATGAATAATTATAAATAGAAATAAATCAATGTATAATTATGTGTAAATCGGGTTAAATATCATGAAAAAACAAAATCGAATTTATCATCGACGGAAACGAATCCGCTAGCTTTTGGCTCACGGAACGGTTCCGATTTTTCTGATGAATAAATTTGTTAAAAGATTCGTATGGCGTCATATACGTCATCCAATGACGTTGACCTGATAATCAGCAGACTCCAATTATCAATCGAGTTACTACACTCCTTTTTCAACAAGTGGAAACTCAAAATCAATGCTACGAAAACAGAGGCCATCCTTTTTACGAGGCAAAGATCCGTTCCTGCTCGTAAAATAAAAATTGACGGCTTCGGCATCCCATGGAACAAGTCGGTCAAATATTTAGGACTTATACTGGACAGTAAACTAAACTGGACCGAAAATACAACTAAGTTTTGCCTGAAAGGAATCAAAGCGCTGAATGCTTTGAGTCCTGTTCTAAACAAAAAGTCCTGTCTTAGTAGTAGTACCAAACTAAACATCTATCGTACTTTGGTCAGACCTTGCATCACCTACTCATGTCCCGTGTGGAGTAGTACTTGCGCCACTAATATTAATAAACTCCAGATCATTCAAAATAAAGCAATTAAAAACTCATATAACACGCCGCTATATACAAACCTCAAAAAACTTCACTTAAAAATAGGTCTACCTAGCATAAAATCTTACATTTATAAATTATCTAAAACATTCTACATATATAGAAACCCAACTAGTAAAAACAAATTAATTACTAACATCGGTAAGACAAGAAAAAGTACATTAAAATATATCGACAAATATAATCG
This sequence comes from Macaria notata, assembly GCA_927399415.1. Taxonomy (NCBI): domain Eukaryota; kingdom Metazoa; phylum Arthropoda; class Insecta; order Lepidoptera; family Geometridae; genus Macaria; species Macaria notata. The sequence goes on from OV656751.1 coordinate 1,066,439, forward strand.
ATACAAACTCCCGCACCATCTCTTCTTGGACGATGAATAGATAAGATCGTGACTTAGTGATTTGCGGGTGGAGAGACTCGCTGGTCGGGACCGGGCGCGCGATTCTCGACCCTACGCGGAAGCCCATTCGGCTCGGAGTCGAGCGCGCCGATCCATTCACACGCAACATAACTTTGTATATACCTACGTTCTCGCTGCTTGTTTTGAACGACAGTTTGCAAAGCCAGTGGACAATTTTATTATTCTACCCTCAAGTGTGGTAATTAACATAGCTTAATATGTAAAGGCCTAAAAGTGTACTGCTTTTACTAGCAATAAGTGCATTAGTTTACTACAGTTTTAGCCACGAAAGTCTTAATAAATCGTTCAGTTCATTAAAAAGTTTACATGTGATAAGTTTATAATAGGAAAGTGGAATCCTTTTAAATGTTTTGTTGTGCACGATTTTGTATGATAGGATTATTATTTACACTATTATATCAAATGTTTTATAAGTTTATGGTTAATAAATAATTTCAAAACTCAAACTCAAACTCACTGTAAATAATAAAATTTTAGATGGACGGTTTTGAACCACCACTAGAGATCTCTGATATGACTAAACGACTTCTGTACTCGTGGTATTTAATATACATGTATATGATAGTATATTAAGTTTATATTAAGTTACTTATATTAAGTTTTAGACGATACCAAACACTTAGATTTTTTTTGCTGCATATTAACGATCTGTTAAAGCCTGGTATTTTTGGGTATGCAGACGACAGCATTGTTGTAGAGAGCTATATGTCCACCGCTAAAGCTAGTGCGGCCGAGATCCAGTCTTGCAGAGAAGCCATGATTGAGCGCTTAAACTTTTCCCTCACGGCAGTCTCCGATTGGGGCGATGCCAATCTGGTCAAGTTTAATGCCTCTAAAACACAAGCGGGTCTTTTCTCTGCAAAGAGGAGGCCATTTGTATCGTGCGAACAGCCAAACTGTGGAACTCCTTGCCCGAATCTCTATTCCCCTTGAACTATAATTTGTCGGTCTTCAAGTCGAGAGTAAACCGGTTTCTTCTAGGCAAGCGCGCTAGATCGTAGATTACAACGTTGCTTAACATCAGGCAAGTTGTAGTCAAGCGTGAGTCTATCAAATGTAAAAAAAAAGGTTAGCAAAGAAAAATTGTCTTTATCACATTTACAAGTCAATTTATGAGTCAGAAAACTGTCATTCATTCATTCACATCTAACAAATATACATATAAAGTAATCATCAATAAATCTATACTAATATTATAAAGCTGAAAAGTTTGTTTGTTTGTTTGTTTGAACGCGCTAATCTCAGGAACTACTGGTGCGAATTTAAAAATTATTTTAATGTTAAATAGATCATTTATTGAGAAAGGTTTTAGGCTATATAACTTCACGCTGCAACTAAAAGGAGCGAAGAAACAATGGAAAATGTGAAAAAAAAAACGGAGAAATTATTCATTTTTTCCACGCCGACGAAGTAGCAGGCACAGCTAGTAAATAATAAGTAACTATTGTTCCTAGCCCACAGATTACCAAATTTCACAAAAATATATACTTAAATCCTACGAAATATAAGTCTAAATCGGCGACAAACCTGATCTAATCCGTATTTCAATCACCAGTACTCATCACTCTGATTAGCAAAGAAATATGGACCTTATATCTTGGAAACAAGAGTTTAAAAACTGTTCAAAATGAACTAGTAAGATGAAATAATCAAAGCTAAGATAATAGTTGGCAAAGAGTTCGTGAGAGGCATGAGATGACAACACCTCTAATTATATGCGAGCGTAATGAAGTTACTAAATAAAGAATGGAAATGCAACAGTTGCTACTCTGCTTTCAGCGATAAGGCCGCCGCTTGTGGCACTAGTTAAGATATAATTTGTTTTATGTACTGTTTGTTTTTAATTTATGTCAACAATAAAGAGTTTATCTATCTATTTATATCTGGGAAAAGGAAAGTACTCAAGTTTCTTGTCTTTTCAACTTCTTCTTATCGAATGAGAGTGGCCAACTCTGGTGTCGAGCGTTTATCAAGCCGCCCTAAGGGCCTCTGATGGCTTAACGACTGCCGTACTAGACTAACAGCCGGCACCTACAATTTAACGTGTCATCCAACCCACGGAGGCCACGCCCAAAATAGAATGCCACTTTTCGGTCACCCATCCAAGGACTGACCGCGTCGACCTTTGCTTAACATTGGTAATCGCATGCGATTGCTTCCGATTGCAACTAAAACAGGTTTGCACTTGACCATAGTTTGCCTGATGGAAAGCAATAGCTATGGCCTAAGATCGATAGTACTTAGTCAGTAAGAACCGGTATTTTTTACCGGATAATAGGATAATTGATTCGGCAGGGGAAACACGATCCTCAGTACTAAGGAATATTATTAAGGAGGAGGGGACCAATCGACCACAACCTACTTCGTATGTGATGTAAGCATAGCAGCCTTTTCACTTCTCGATTCGTATTTCTCTTTACTGAGGATTGTGATTCCCCTGCAGAATTGTTTCATTACGAATTTTTATAGTACGGTAGTAGATTATATATATTTTCTTTTTATGTTATCAATGTTCGTTTACTGTGAGGTTATTCATATTGCACTTGTTATAAAACCAGATAAATACATATGGGGCTTACCCAATGATAACGGTCAGCAAAACAATACTATACATAGTTTTGTTAGTGTTATTAACGGATTAATTTTATTTAACTATTTTTTACTAATTGAATCAAAGTTTATGTTCAAAGGTTTTGGTATCTTTATATTCAATTATTCTTATTTTATGATTAGGTACTTAGTTAATTTTAATAATAAATTTATAATTTTGAGTTGAATACTTTCCTAAAATAGTGCAACTTTACTTCATATGTTGACTCAAATTAAAATTATCATAATAACATCTGTGTATCATTTTATTTCGATTAAATTTACCATGTTTATTATTCCTTTGTTTATTACAACTATATATTTTTCTAAAAAATATCATGTGAGAATAAGTTCAAAAACTCACCTTTCCACTAACGGCAGCACATTATCCAAGAACTCGAACCCTGCGTGTGTTGTATAGGTGATAGTTTCATGGCACAGCACGTTCCCATGATCAGCCTTAACGTAATTCTTCAGCACCCAAAATCCTTCCCCCCTTTGCATGCTTTGCGGAGAGAAATCTCTATCATTGCAAGCCAACAGACCCCTTAACCTGTTCAAAGTAGGGTCCGATAAAGCATTTTCGTCGACTATGTCTAGCGTTTCGTTCGATATGTCTATATCTAATGGCACTGCACTGATTTTCTTATCCATCTCAGTCGATGTACTAGTCTTATTCGATGCAGACGTCGTTGAAGGAACTGACGTTTTCTGGGAAGTCGATTCTTCGAATCGAATGTAATCTGGTCGAGTTTCGGTCTCGTTCCTGTACTCTGGGTTTATGTTCATGTATCTCATTTCTGTTCTTTCGGAGCCGTCTGCTGAGACTGGTATCCATTCTACTCCTTGGCCAGGGCCCCCTGAAAGATGTAGCGCTCCGTAGAGAAGAACAGCTATGTTGATCACAATGCTGACTCGAAAGATCAGGTTCCTACGGTTAGCTCCCAGCATTTTGATGACACAGTTTTGGATTAACTAGGATTAAAACGTCCTCCGTCGTCCTCTAGGACGTAGATTTCTGTAGGGTCCTGTGGGAGGCAGCATCACAAACTATTGGGGCATCTGGACTGGGACGGAGCGGGGCGCCCAGCCGGCGCCGCGGTGAACTCGCGACTCTGGAACAAAAGAAAGAATTTGGTAAGAAATTTGTAAGCTGTGACATATTTTACAAGACACCTTATAACAAATGCGGGGTGATTGGATACGAACAGTTTTCTCAATTCTTGGGTCAGTACTGTACTCCCTGCCTGAGTCTCTGCTTCTAGCGAGCGCATCGGTTAATACCTACTATTAACCAATACTATGGTTCAGACCATAACGACCGCTTACCATCAGTCAAATTGTGGCCAAGTGCAAACCCATTTCTATACGAGCTAACGCGCACTGCGATTATTCAGATATTTTCAAGTCTATTTTGAGGCGAACTAAAAACATAGAAAAACGGAAACTACCTCAGATTTCAGAGGGATAAAATATAGAAAGGGGGTCAAAGTAATCATCATTAGAGTAAACATAAGGTCAACACGGAAATTGCGAAATTTTATCGTAAGACCGATTTTACGTGATTTCCTAAAACTTAGTTAATTTCTAAAGTTGTTATATTAACAGTCGACTCTACCAGTTTTTGGATGGGTAACCGAAATAAGTCTTTATTCGATTAGCAAATCCATATAAAAACATAGGTTTTTTTTTCAAAATCCTTATTTTCTAACGTAAACTTTAAAGTTCAGGTTGTTTGCCAGAGAGAAAATACATTCTCAGAACAAGAGGCCCCTGGAGCGGTTTGAAAACACTCGAAACCAGTTTTAGCCACTCTCCAACGACAACTGTAATCTCTAGATAACAGTCCATAAAATACGCAATATGTAATCAAAACTAAGGAAAATAATTTCATTGTAAAACTATCCATTTAATAGGTAGTAAAACGGTTAATGGTAGAATGCATAGTTTATTATATGCACTTACAATGTCGTAAAGTTCTTGAAGAAAACGTTTACACGGTATAGGAAAATGAGCCTTGAGGAATAAGCACTGGTGATAAGACCACCTACTGTGGTGAATAAATCTTTATATGTAAAACTCAAAGGTGACTGACTGATTGACTGACTGATATAGTGGTCTATCAACGCACAGTCCAAACCACTGGACGGATTGGGCTGAAATTTGGAATGAAGGTAGATGTTATGGCGTAGGCATCCGCTAATAAAGGATTTTTGGAAATACCACTTTTAAAGGGGTAAAATAGGGGATGCAAATTTTAATTCTTAATGCAAGCGAAGTCGCGAGTACCCACTAGTAGGTACAGGATAAATTAATAAAGGAAAATTATTATTATGTGCAGTTTATATACACAATATATACATCGTAGTTATATTTTAAGCATAGCTAAGCAAGCGGTGGTATTCGCTTGCAATTACCAATGTTAAGCTAATATTGACGCGGTCAGTCTATGGATGGGTGGTCTAAGTGGCATTACGTTGGCGCTTCAATGGGTCAGATGCCACGTTAAATTGTAGGTATCGTATGTTTGACATAGTACTGAAATCAGTAAACCATACCAGGAGACTCTTAGCTTAGTTTGAAAGCTGTTGACACTTGAGTTAGTCACTTTAGTATATTTTATCTTACAGATTGAATTCTCTTGGGCAGTTGCATCGTTGGTTTTAATACAGGTTGGCAATATTATTTAATCAAATTCTGTCAATTAGTGAATCATTTTAATTACAATTCATAATTAATTCTATATCTAAATTTTATTTACAATAATAAAATATAAAAACAAGTGAAGGAAAACTAAATATATAAATATATCTATATAAATAAATATAAAAATAGATATCTAAATCCAATTACCCTAGAGATTAGTTGGCTGTATCTTGGTACATCCATGTTGGGTATATCTTATTCCCATTTCTGTAGCTTTGACTAACTAAGGAAGTTATGAGAGTGGCCAGCTCTGGTGTCGAAAAATTTACTGATTAAGTAATTTGTTATGAGAGTGGCCAACTTTGGTGACGAAAATTTTCAAACCACCCTAAGGGTCTCTGACATGGCTTATCGAATACCGTACAAACAGAAGAGACCTATAATATAACGTACCTGTTTATTTATATTTCTGTGAATATAACGTCATCATCAAACCCACAGAAACGTTCAAATGGAAAGCCTCTTTTTGGTCACCCATCCAAAGACTGACCTCGGCGACAGTTGCTTAATCTTGATGATAACTTACAAATTCCTCAGCTAGCTGAGCTGCGGACGCTTCTTGGTTAATTATACTTTATCTTTGCCAGATGACTACCGTATAAGCTTTTTAGTATTCAGAGGAGATTATGAAGTCGGTTATAAATCTACTAGATAGCTTTGCGGGATCTAATTTATGGTATCTGATACTGGAACTTTACAAGGACTTAAAATTATTTTTTTGTGTAAAAAGAACTAATGAATTCTAACTGACGAGATATTTTAATGTTTTAAGCAAGTGCAACCCCATTCTAATATATAAAAAAATAACACATGTAAATAAATAAATAATAAATAAACAAATATTCCAGGACATTGCACACAGCGCCATCTAGCCCCACACTAAGCAAACGCTTGTGTGTTGTCTTGTGTTTGTGTGTTGTGTATGTAACCATGATAAACTTTTTAAGCGACCAAGAAAGCAAGATTGTTGTTTTTTTAACAGTTATTTCATCAAGTAAATCGTAATTGGTAATTATTATTTCCACATATTTTTTTAAAGTCACATAATTACTACGTGGATTTTAGAAACATGCGTTTTTGTGAAATGTTTGTGAAGTTAAAAGGTGATATGTAATGTAATCCTTATTTACAATAATAAAACATAAAAACAAGGAAAAAAACTAAACATACTACTACTAACTACTACAAAAAAGGGGCACTTAGAAAATCTTTAGAAAAGCCTAAAGATAATCTAGTGTTCCAGCCCACTACCAGAGGGCAGCGTAAAGTTAAAATGCACGCTATACATACAATTTATCAATAACTAGCTGTGCCTGCGACTTCGTCCTCGTGGAATAGTTATTTTGGGCATTATATCTTAGAATTTTGACCCGTTTTCGCAGCGCACGCGACGGTAGCCCTCAAAGATGAATATTTTTCCACGTTTCTTCGCTCCTTTTAGTTACAGCGTGATGGTATATAGCCTAAAGCCTTCCTCGATAAATGGTCTATACAAGACAAAAATATTTTTTCAATTCGCACCAGAAGTTCCTGAGATTAGCGCGTTCAAACAAACAAACAAACAAACTCTTCAGCTTTATAATATTATATAGTATAGATTAAGTATCTGCTCTTACACTACTAAATCTAACCGACAACACAATCAACATACTATTAAATAACTTCATAGCAACATTATTAGTCCATAGATAATGGTTAATTCGCACGCTTATAAAACGCATGAGGTATTTTGTATTTTAATTCCCATTTGCAGGCGCCTTTGAGACGCCCCATTCATCTGAGATAAACGAGTTTGCAAAAAAATGTAGTTGTTTGGTCAGCTAAATTGGTAAATATAATGTTTGGTCAGCAGAACGTCCACCTTTGCATCTAAAACTGTTTATGATAATTACTTTAAAAACTGTATATGAGATAAATGACATGTATGTTATGTGTACAACATTACATATAACATTCTTAATTAAATATATCAGTTTGTATTCTAAAACAGAACGGATCCTTTTTAAAAAAAACCTAAATTGTAATATATGTGGTGTATAATTTTACCATAGTAACATTAAATTCGTATATGTAAAACTACTTGATTTACTAATAAAAGTGTAGCATGGTTTCAAAAGATGCTAAAAATATTTAGGTACAGATAACACACTTTATGGCTTTGGCTTACCAAATATATATTTAAGTATGCCGTTATAGCAATACATATTTTGCCAACACATTAAGTAATTTGTACTGGTTTAACAGAAACAACTATTCAGCACATTCTTATACCATCGCAATAAAGTTCATTTTCAAGTGTATAAATTTGATGAAAGAAAGTATTTTTCATTAAGACAATGACACTGTCATAAACCATGAACGATTAAAAACTGTCGTCAGAGCAATTTGCGTTTAAATTGACTCAATATTTAAATAACTACAACTATACAGCACTATAATGTAGACAGTAAAAGAACGGGATTGAATTGAGTGTACACATAATAACGCAATCATTATCAGCCCGTTATTGCCCACTGCTGAGCATATGCCTCTCTTCTAGTACGCCTCTCGTCTCGGTCCTGCGCAGATTGAATGAAAGGATAACAAAGATACTTCGTATAGAATGCGAGGGGCTAACACCCAAGTACCTAAATGTCGAGAGTTTATGAAGACGTGCTAAGGGCCTCTGAAATGGCTTACTAACATAGACTATACTTATATTATATATAGCTGAAGAGTTTGTTTGTTTGTTTGAACGCGCTAATCTCAGGAACTATTGGTCCGAATTGAAAAATTATTTTTGTGTTGAATAGACCATTTATCGAGGAAGCTATATAACATCACGCTGCAACTAATAGGAGCGAAGAAACAATGGTAAATGTAGAAAAAACGGGCAATTAAATACGGGAAAATTCATCTTTGAGGGCTTCCGTTGCGTGCGCTGCAAAAACGGTTTAAGTTGAGGTTGTTTGCAAAAATAAATATGATGCCTAAAATAACTATTCCACGCGGACGAAGTCGCGCGCACAGCTAGTAGATTAATAAAATTGTATCTTCAAAACCAAAGATTAGATTGATTTTATTGTTAGCGAATTAAAAGTCTGTGTTCTGTGAGTGAAGCTAAAGCGAATGTATCTTTGTTGTTATATTTGTTCCTCTTCTACCACTTCATTTAAACAATATGGTCTTTACCTATGAAATTGCCGATTTGTATGACGAAATTAAGTTAATGTTTGTATGGAAATGTCTGAACAGATTTAGATGCAATTGATAACTATAGTTAGATGGAAAAAAAGCTATGCACTGCGTATATCAATTTCTCAAAAACAGAGTATATGATAAAAATATACCTAGTTAAAGTAGTGAAACCGACGACACATTGAAAGAGGTGTTTTCAATGACTTCCCTATAAGTAATATGCACTAGTAATACATTTTTTTTAACTTAAAGGTACATAATTCAACAATTGATACAATAAAAATTGTATTTGGAAAAAATATAGCTGTACGTAAAAGTTACAAACAGATTAAAATGTTAGAAAAAAACGGCAATTTCATAGGTAAAGACCTATTAGTATCTTGATTTATATGTAGTATGGAACGGGCGAAGCCGTGGCCAGCCACTAAATAATTACTAATTTGTTCATGTTAAAGCAACACTCAAAAAGCAATCTTTCTTACGCCAGCCTATACATATTATAAGTTCAATCATTCCAAAGCCTACAATTAAGATGTTATCACGATAATAATGTTATGAGTTTTTTAGCTTCTTTTATAGTGATTTTTATTCAAGTTTCTTTTTTAATTTGACCTCAAGATGTCTAGTTAGTGGTCAATCGTGAGGTGGCTGTCAAATAGCTGTTTCAAGGCCTTGGATTACATTGTATGGGTTTTCTGTGTTATTTATCAAAGTTAAAAGTGTATTGGGCCAAAGTGTCGTTTGTGGGGAGGTCGCTTCAGTTGACCTGTCTCTGAAATGTCTAACTTTCTAGTTTGTGTCTAATATTATTTATGCCAATATTTATGTTTCGGCAGAATGTCTTAAATAACTATTGGAGTATTTTGTCCCAAAAATAGCTTATAAATAAATAATAACAGGAATGCAATTATATATAAATTATATACGTATATTATACCGCCTATTTAAAATTCTTAATCCAGTCCATCCAAAGGTTGCCTGGAAGAAATCGCCTAAGGCGACAAGGCTGCCCAATGTGCATTAAAATAGTTTTTAAATTTCTTTCATCATGTTTTTTGGTGTGCATTAAAGAAATATCTAATCTTATCTTATCTTATTATATACCTAAAAATAAATTATATACGTATAATTTACAATATGTTAACTAAAACGGTTTTCACACACACAACACACACACACACACACGGGTTACACGTGAGTGAAAACCGTTTTAGTTAACATATTGATTTACAATGATGCTGCAATTTTTGTGTTAAAGTTACCATAGAATTAAAAAAAATATAGTCTTACAAAAACAGCATGTTAGAATACGTTTTTAAGTGAGCCTGTAAGATATTCGATCAAAGAATGCCTTACAAAATTAGCCCTAATAGCTTCAGTCGCTTTCCACGACCTTGTGATATGAAAGAAAACTTTGTTAACTTGAAGTGGCTCCGAATTGATTGCTTATAGTTACCTAGACGTATATTATGTATCACCTTTGTTAACTTATCTGCAGTGCAGTGGTTGAGTTTTGAGTTGCAAAACTATGCATAGATTAGATAGATAGATAGATTAACTCTTTATTGTTGACACATATTAAAAAAAAAGTACATAAAACAAATTGTATTTAAACTAGTGCCACCAGCGGCGGCCTTATCGCTGAAAGCGATCTCTTCCAGGCAACCTTCAGCTGGAGAGAAATAAGCAAAAAGAAAAAAAGAAGAATGTGGTGTACAACAAAAAGGATAAAATAAATTTTACTAATATATATGTAATTATATATATATATATACATATAAATACGCAATACACATACTTAATATAATAAAATAAATGTTTATATACAAATACATATAATACACAACAGAATATTTAAAGGTGATAGTAGTAGTAATAATAACAGCAATTTTCACTGAAGGGAAGCGAGATAAAATTCCTTTACTTGTTTTTTAAATACAATACTATAGGTACAATCTATAATATTTTAAAGTCATAAGTGAAGCGCCCGTAGCTGAGCTAGCGAAATCACATGCGATTTATTACGTTAAGCAAAGGTCGCGGTCAGTTCTTGGATGGGTGACCGAAAAGTGGTATTCCATTTTGGGCTCTTCCGTGGGTCGGATGACGTGTTAAATTGTAAATCCCGGCTGTTTGTCTAGTCAAAGGCCCTTAGGGCAGCTTGATAAACTATCGACACCAGAGCTGGTCACTCTCATTCGATAAGAAGAATAGTCATAAGTATATTTATACAAAATTTATATAAATATACAGGACATAAAGTTATAAAGACAATTTTATTAAAATCTTAGCACTCCATCCATACTGTCGCTGTTCAGCAGTGTTCCCAGGATGCTGGCAGCATTTCCTCTTTGAATAGACAGACTTCAACGTTGTGAGAAATAGCTGCCAGCCCCTTCTCAGCCATCTGCTCATTACTGAGGGTCGTGACTCCCCCGCTGAATTTCAATTTATTTTTTGAGTTCTCTTGGGCAAATACATCGTGGTGAGCTCCCAGATCTTTTCACAGAAAGTGTAACTTACCACCGCAAGTGTAAAATTTTTGTAAGACTCAAAACTTAGCTAATTTAATTCCTAAATCAAGCGATTCCGTCGCATACCACTAGTGAATAAATAGCTCTTGAGAACCATCCTGCAGAACAGTAATTTATATGTTAATTCTAGTACTTACACAAATAGATTTCCCGTAATTTGCTTGGAGATATAAATTGATGGTTGCTTGCGTTTCGATTATCTTTCCATTTCCGATCATGACTTGGGAGAATTATAATAGTTGTTATTGGATGCTTGTACAGTTAGGAAAATCTATTATGTACTAGTATATGTATGTAAAAACATTATAGATTAGAATCCTGCAGCTGTAAGTTGAAGCGTTAAATTTCAAATTAGCCTTTTGATAGGTTGTTCAAACAGTATATAATATAAAAGATAAAGAATCTTTATTGATAATGTAAAGTTGCAACATAGGTATAAGTACTAATATCATAAAATATGCTACACAAATTACAATATCTTGTCAAATTGAATTTATAACATTTAAGAAGTTTTAATAAAATTTTAGAAATTACAATGTCAATTTTATTAATGACATAATGAAATTTTTGTTATTAAAATCATGTCAAACATAATAATAGGTATGTATTAGAAGTGAATTAAAAAGAATCCTAGTTAATATTAAAACGATTGGTGAAAAAAACTTTCATACGTTCATTAAACACGAAATTATTTGTATTGATATTTATTTCAACAAATTCCATTTCTAAGCCTGCTAGCCAACTTTCATGTATGTACAATCGAATTTTAGGCAAGTTGAGTAAATAATTAAAAATATAAAGCTAAAGGCATAATACAATGAAACCTGCGTCATAGAGAATGGTCCAACAAAACAACACGACAATACATTACAATTTTAAAGTAAATAATAGTATATGTACAAACATACGTACACATTACTCAAATATATATTGCGTAAACATAATAGACATCTTCACACAATAGGTGATAAATATTGGTCAAGAACATAGACTATATTAGACCAGAGGCACCTAATTATCAGCAATGAGTAAAGTGTTATCTGGAGGAGTCCTTACCTAGCAGGGGAAAAACTGAACAGTCAATTCAATGCATGTCACTCGCAGAGTTATCTTGTTGGCGTTTTACTACACATAAGTAATTTACTAACGTATTTTTTACTTCCATACTGTGTCTCTACACCTTTATCTTGAACCAGTGTCTCTTCAGCCTGGTGGTCAAATACCTAACTAAACTGTAAAAAACCGATGTGATAACCACATGTTTTAAGTAAGCTGACCAACATAAAATGTTTGTTATTACATATCTAGAGAGACAGTTTCATCAGTAAACAAATTTAATTTCGTGATGTTGTTTGTAGCAACTGTTTCTTGTGTCAAATTAAATACATTGTACTTAGCATATTATAAAATATCAGTAAAATTTAGTAATTTGCTACTTTTATCAATAAAGATTATTTTTAACGGAAATTCATATGCCCTATTATTATGGGTGGCAGATTTTTTTTTTTAGTTATAATGACGGTTCTACTGATTAAGATGTCGTTGATAACCTTCGTACGAACTAAACAACTAAATGAAAAAGCCACAACTTTTTATGGCCGTCTTCAATAAATATTGCCATTTAGCTATCGTTCTAGATCGAACCAATACAGGCTGATTCCAATAGATTAAAAAAAAAACTTTTTTGAATGCCTAAGAATAGTTTACTAGCGACCCGGCCCGGCTTCGTACGGTCACATATGCGTGATAAATCCATAAAACAGTCTTATTGAATCTCTCTATCTATTAAAAAAACTGCATCAAAATTCGTTTTGTAGTTTTAAAGATATAAGCATACGTACATAAACATACATACTTATATAGGTAAAGACGCGGGAAGCTACTTTGATTTATACTATGTAGTGTAGTTGGTTAAAAAGTATTTGTCTTTATCATATTTTGTAATAGCTATGTGTTAAAATAAGCACTCTGTATAAGCATAAAATCATCGGTGCGTATTTTAGCCTTGACTTGGTTAGACGGACACTTGAGATCTGATGTAGACATTTAGATCAGTTTTACTCTAATTTATATGCAAGTGATGCAAAGGCAGATTGAATTAATTTAAAATTCTGATTTCTTGTTAACACAGATTAGCGCTAATGTAAACAAATGAATGTGGGATTGGGTTTGTTTTTCGTAACAATTAAGTTAATTTATTAATTATAGAGAATGTTTTACCGAAACACAACCTAATCTGATACAAAATAATCAAATTGCCATCTTCTTCTTATCGAAAGAGAGTGGCCAACACTGGTGTCGAGAGTTTATTAATCCGCCCTAAGGGCCTCTGAAATGGCTTAACGACTATCGTACTAGACAAACAGCCATCACTTATAATTCCAAGAGATCTGTAAACAAACATACAATTTTATGAAATTTTACAAATTTGTTTGAAAACATTAATAGATCATCATATTGTCATTTTATCCAATTCTGCCATAAACATCACTTACATACAGACGATTCAAAAACACAATCAGCAAAAAAACACCGAGTATGATCTACTTATCTTACAAAAATAAAGGTTTCTAAAATGAATGCTAAGTACCGTCTTTTACGATCAGCAGCTATTTATAACAACGTGTTGATTCCTTTCAATTGAGCATACGATTATTAAATATGTACATTATTTGTTCGTACGAAGCATAAAAGCGGGTCATAATAATTCATAGAGTGTTATCTCAATAAATCAGTGATTCTCCGCAAACCGACGCTCGCGTCCGGTGTACTTTGTCGCTATCTGGGGCCTTACTATGAACTGCATATGTGTTCGGGTAGAAGTGGCGAACTCTGGGGTGAAGAGTTTTCTAGCCACACAGCCTATAAATCAGCTGAAAATTGCCTATATAGTTCTTATTACATATTTTAAAAAACATTATTGAATAAACTGGAAGCACGAAGAGGAAGAGGAAGGCCGAGGAGGTCATATATGGACCAAGTAAAAGAAAAGGCGGGCGTCATGACATATAAGGAGGTCAAGGAATTGGCAGAATATTGGTAAAGATTTTAATTTTATTTATGGAGATAATGGTACGGCCACGGGGACAATATGTCATAACTCCTCGGAAACGCTTTGCAGAACAAAACGCTATTTTTGCTTCTAGGAACGTGGGCCTCGATTTATTATATTAGTAGCTCCCTCTGGTGTTGTGGTTTACAGACTGTTTTAATCCTGGATAAGGACAGTTTCTAAAGCATTTGTATAATAAATTACATTTAGCAAAGACTCGCACCCAGCGTTTTGCTTCGACTTTCGTCGTGCGAACTGCTAAACTGTGGAACTCCTTGCCGTATTCCCTATTCCCCTCTAACTATACTTTATCGGTCTTCAAGTCGAGAGTGAATCGGTTCCTTCTAGGCAAGCGCGCTAGATTTTAGATTACAACGTTGCCTAACATCAGGCGAGTTGTAGCCAAGCGTGAGCCTATCTAGTTTCAAAAATAATAATAAAAAAAAATCATTAAATTGAAAACGCCACCAAAAACCACGACACCAGAGTTCAGATATATTTATTGCCAAACTGTACAGTGTAATGGTGTTAGAAAATTACATTCACCACTTACATATGAATATACGTACGCACTTTATTATTTATCTTTTCTTACCATCTCTCCAAAGTTTGTAAATATTCAGGGCTGTTGCAATGCTTACCTGATAACAAAAGAAAATAATAATTAGTTAATAGTCTTTTTATTACATTAAATAGGCTCATGCTTGACTACAACTTGTATAATCTTCGAAGCGCGCTTGCCTAGAAGAAACCGGTCATATTATAAACAGAAACTGAACTTATTTATAACTTAATATTTATTTCCCTGTTTCACCACCTTATGTGCTTACATTTTACTAAAATTACGTCAGTTTTATATTAAAAAAAATAACCTAGCGACATTCGCACAAACCACATTGTAGTCAAAAATAGAGCATATCTGTATAGGAAATGGCAAATCAATAAATATTCCGGGACATATTCACACAGCGCCATCTAGCGCAAACGCTTGTGTCACCCATGACATACTACATACCTAAATATATATAAACAAAGGCAGGTTAAGCCAGTAAGTTAAACTTAAGCAACAAACGGGCATTATTATCTAGTTAAGTATATCACTTTCGCCTGTGAAGGTCGGTCGGTGCGTTGAATAGTGTCACGCTCAAATGCAAGTGTTATGTTGCAGTACAGTGTCTGACATTAACATAGACAAGCCGGGGCATTGTGTTTTTTGAAGCGAGTGTGGCTCGGCGGTTTCAGCGCCTGCTTTTCATCCTGACGTACGCTGGTTCGAATCCGGCCCTTAACCAATGAATAGTATTTTCAAGTTATGTACTTGCATTCGCTTAGTGGGGAAGGAAAAACGTGAGGAAAATGTTTGAGGACCACAATATCCGAGGACATGTGTTTTCCGTGGGAGGACCTGCGCCCACCACAATGTATCTGCCCAAGAGAACTCTCCTAGTGAATGAATTCTGCGGGGGAGTCACGACCCTCAGTCATGAGGTATACGACTCAAGTGTTTCTTTTAATGAAGCGATAATACACTTGGAAAACTATAGTAAGTCCGAGACGTGTGTTGGAGATCGGGCGGGAATTACGGAGGGGGGCGCTTGTTTTTTTTACGTGTGATAGGTTAACGTTTGACTACAGCCTGCCTGATGTTAAGCATTGCTTGTCCGCGAAACCCGCCCTTTTCGAGACAAAGGGACATCGTGGTAGGTTTTAGTCGGTAGTGGTGTCTCATTAGCTCCGAACCCGACATACCCCGCTGCCCCCCGCCCCCGGGGAAAGTGCGTGGATGCGTAAATGCATTTCCTCCACAAAAAAGATACTTCATTATTTAGTCAAATAAAAATCGTAGCTATATCGAAGTGCCATACATTAGGTCCTGTATTGTACCAGTTACAGCTGCCTTGAGTACGAATAGGTATTGATATCGTGCTTCCTTGACAGCACTACTATATACTGTATGACTGGCAATTGAGTTGGTCACTCTTATCCGAATTCAAATTTAAATGATTCATTTAGCGAATATGTACAATACAACGCGGCGAGCGTAATGGGAACCTTTGCAGCGGGAGCGATCCGGGGTGGGCTCTTAGATTAATTTTTGTTTGTTTTATTTTGCTTCAAATTTTATTTTAAGTATAATATATATTAAAAAAATATTTTTTTATTTTATATACAAATATTCTTGCAAAATTTTGTTTATGTAAGTAAATCAAAATATATATTTTAATATTATGTTTAAGACTTGTAAATATATACTATTAGTTAAATACTTTATGTTTTATAAGTTATGAATAAAAATTCTTGTACAATACATATTGTATATATATGTATATGCATATATTATACATTATAGCAGAATGATGGAAGGCTTAAAATTATAGGTTATAATATTTCTGCCTCATCATTATAATATCAGCCTGAATTACCCACAACTGAGTATAGGCCTCCTCTCAAAGAAAGAATGTAAAAATTCAAAATAAAAATTCATATAACTACTCAGGACTAAATATGTAGGTACAGTTAATCCTTGAAAAAGACACTGTCCACTGGCTATTTCTTTTATACAATGCAAATTACCATAAGGTATGTTTTAACTTGGAGAGTTTAATCAAAATCAGCTAAGCAGTTTTTTGAGATAATGGTTAAATTAAGGTACCAGCAAAACTGATAAAGTAGGTACATTTTTTTTTTCAAAAGACAGAAAACCACAGAAAATCAACATAATCGTAAGATATTAAAAGACACCATGGAATTTTATGTCACAACTAAAAAAAATGTATATTACATAGTATAGTCATAAGAATATCGTTATATTCATTACAAATGAATATACTTATAAGATATAATGAGGAAAATAATATCATGTCGGTAAATATGTACCTTCTTAGGGTACCTTAATGATGTGTTTTTCTCCAGGAAAAATAATAATTAAAGACTAATTAATTATATACATACATGCATATCCAAACCTGTTATTGAGTCGTTTTCCTCTTGACTGAGGGTTTTCCCGCAATATCTAATGACTGGGGAAGTTCTGGATACCGTTTATGGCGCGCTGGAGAGGAGTCCTATACTCAGCAGTAGGTGGTCTCGAGCTGATTATGATGATGATGTGATGGAAATGTTTTAGGTAAATACACATTCTTGGATTTTATGGTCCTCAAACATATGGGTTCATCACGATGTTATCCTTCACCCATAAGCGAGTGAATCTACAGATAATCTATACATATATGTTCGTTGATATAACTTTAAAATATAATAAGTAAACAAGTCGTTGGTGTAGGGCCGGATTCGAACCTCAGTTCGTCAGAATGTCAAGCAGTCGCGACCGAGCCACACTCGACTCATACCTATGACTAATTTATTAAGTTTCCTCAAACTCATTAATTAACTTAAGAAACTGTACACGTCCTTTCCAACAGATGTCAAGTCGGCAGACGTAAACTACTGACTGAGATTACCAATTTAAGATAGAAGACTGATACATTAAGCATTAGTTGAAGCCAACAAAATGAATACTGGCCTAATTGTCTTTATATTTATTTTTCATTTATTGATTCATTTTATAAGAAAGCGACATGTTTGTGGACCACAGTATCAGAGGACATGTGTCTTCCGTGGAAGTACCTGGGCACCCACTACGATGTACCTGCCCAAGAGAACTCCTCTAATGAATTGCTGCGGGGGAGTCACGACCCTCAGTCATGAGGAAATACGACTCACAGAGAGAGAGAGATAAGTAACTCTATAGTAGGTGCTCGCTTCGCTTGCATTATGAAGTAAAACTTATATCCCCTATTTCACCCCTTTAAAAGTGGCATTCCCAAAAATCCTTTCTTAGCGGATGCCTACGTCGTAACATCAACCTGCATGCCAAATTTCAGCTCAATCCGTCCAGTGGTTTAGGCTGTGCGATGATAGATCACTAAGTCAGTCAGTCAGTTACCTTTGAGTTGGGTGCGAAGCCGCGGTCAAAAGCCTCACTAATAAAGTAAAGTTATCTTGGACAAAACCAACATAATTTAATAACGCAGAATCACGGTTACTGTTTACACTTAGCAAGTATTTAACGAAGTATTCAATGTAGTATGTATTTATTGAAGACGAACAATGGTGTTGATTTCTTTTATACATGTACCTATGTACAGTTCATTGAATTAACTAAGTATGTACTAAAGATATAAAGAAACGTATTATAAGTGTGTATGAGAGTGGGCAACTCCGGGGTCAAAGTTTTTAAACCACCCTAAAGGCATCAGAATGGTTTAACGAACTTTAGATACTTTTTAACTTTTGGGAATTCGAGGAAAAAGTCAGCAGTTATAGGTACTTTAAAACAGATCTTTCGCCATTTGACGAAATGTTTGGACAATGAGTATATTTTCTCGCATATTTCCAAAAGTTGTATGTACAAAATTATATTTTAATCCAAGATAATGAATCCAATTGTTTTAATTTAGGATCTAAAAAGTTCTAATACGGTTAAGCGGTTTAGTTTTTTATGCAACTAAACATAGAAACAGGTTTAGTTTCTCCTTTACAAAATAAATAGTGATTGAGTAACTATTTCGTTTTCATCATCATCATCATCGGGTGCCATCTTCATATTGAAGTTCGGAGGTCAGTTGGCAAAACTTCTTGCGATCCCATGCTGCTTCTTTAAGATGCGGGTAGCTTAGCTTTGTCCATTTCTATAATGTCGTCTAGCCATTTCATCCTTTTCGGCCAGGGTTTCTATTTCCCGGAATCTTGCCTTCTAAACTAAAACAGTAACAAGAATATGTTTGCAAAATCGGTTTAAACGAAACCATTTTGTTACAGACGCCCTTGAGAGGTCCTTACTTAGCTTCCAAAATGCTAAAACACTTGACATATGTATGTTTATCAGCAAGTTAGAAAACAAAGCCTTATGCCATTTACATAAAGTTCAGTTTTGTTAGCAGACGCATACTAATTTTTGGTAAAATTAATAAGAAGGGATATCTATATTCAGAGATGCAAAGATGATGATAATTGATTGCTTCATTGAGTGATGTTTATCAAGGTTTGTTAGTTTGATTGTGTGTTTTTACAGAATTCTTCAAAAAGAGGGTAAACGTTTTAGTCAGTTGTTTTTTGTGATATTGACAGAATTCGATAGTAGATATGTAAGTACTTATGCTTGTCAAAGTTTTTAAAAACTATAGATAGATAAACGCTTTAATGGACACACAAATAAAATAGAACACAACACAAACAAGAGAAAATTTAAATTTTATGCCACAAATGGCGCCCTTATCGAAAAACCGATCTCTTCCAGGCAACCGTAGGATGTAGAGGAAATCATAAAGAATAATAGACGGGGTGTACAATAAAGAACACATGAAACTATAGTGATATCGATATGATTATTTATGTGATTGTACGTTTCTTCAAAATCGTTATTGCCATTTTTGAGACATTGTTAAATCTATGTTCTAAAATAATGAACTCGGTTTATATTTTCCAAATCAACACTTTTTTTTGTCCCAGGAAAACCTTTCAAAGGTACCGCTCAACACCGGGGAGTACGAGAGGTTATGTGGGAGTAGGGTTTGTTGTAGACCGACCGATTTCCCGGGAATTCTCGGGACGAGAATTCCCGGGAAATCGGTCGGTCTCGTACCCGGGAAATTCAGCTCGAGAAAAGTCGAGACATCGAGAAGTTTAAATAAACATTTTTACGCTTAGCTTTCTTTGTAAAGATGCCAATTTACTAACTGCAGAGGCTATGACAGATGTGTTGCTAAAACAATTAGAAAGTATCGACGACCCTTTGGCTCTTCAGTTAGTAGAATCTCTTAAAATGAAAATATCAGATCGTCGGAATACACCTCTAATATCGCTGCTACGCTACCTAAACAGCCCCGATAATTTTATTCTCAAAATGAGTGCTTATTTTACCGATAATAGCAAGACATTTTTAATTGGATACGCTGAAGACTTATTCAATCGTCTATACCCCACTGTTCCCACTACTACAGAACCTTCGACAGGAAATAATTCAGAAGTTGTCGAAGCAGGCGTAAGCGAATCAGAAACTGAACAAGACAGCTTTGCAGCTCAATTAGAGAGAGCAATAAAAGGTGTTTCGAGAAATGGTGAATCAACTAATGCTGTGGTGCTTTCCAAATCAATTATAAAAAAAGAGTTTTTGCTATTTGAAAAAACAGGCAAGAGGACCCCTAATCTGGAAACACTATACAAAGCATTAATTTCAGTCAAGCCGACTTCAACAGAAAATGAAAGGGTATTTTCCATATCGGGAAATGTGGTCAGTAAGATTAGGAGCCGGCTGTCTGATAAATCTATTAATGCTTTGGTTTATCTTAAGGCATATTTCATAAGAATTAATAAGCAGGCTTAAAGACAGTTATATTTTTCGTATTAATAGTTGATAGATATCTCTTATTTAATTACATTAAAACTGCCAAAAATTGTGATGCCATACCAACCACCCACATAGTGAGATTAGTGAGTGATCTTTAGTTATGATGAGAAAAATTATGATTGTTTTTAGTTAAGATGTTTGTTTTAAGCTGATTGTTAACAGAGATTTTGTTTTTTATTACAGATTAGTGAGATGAGATTAGTTATGATAAGGAGAACAAGTATGATTGTTTTTAGTTAGCAATTTTGTTTTGAGCTGATTTTTTTGTTAAAAATTATGTTCATTTTTTCATGTAAAATAAACACAGTTAAATTAAAGACTCTTTTTATTAATTAAACAAAAATTTAGACGTATTTTATTTTTTCTCGACAACCCGAGAAGACCCGAGAAATCAGGCTCGAGAAGTCTCGACACCCGAGAACTAAAAAACCTCGAGAAATCGGAAACCCTATGTGGGAGTCTCCGCCAGAAGGGCGGCATACCCACTAAAAAACCTGGGGTGTTCCACCTCTGCAACGCGATCAGGGCCCCGAGCGTGCGATGCATGAGCCCGCAGCCCTGGCAATCCAAATTAACACTTGTCTTAAGTATTTCTAACCCATTAACTGACTCAAGTGTTTAAAGTATTCAATATTTTTCATGTTTAAACAAAGAAAGGAAGTTAGTACTGCAAGATGTACCAAAAACTAAGTAGGTATTTCAAACACCGTTATTTAAAGTCATTTACCCGTATTAACCATTCTAGCGTTCTACTTTAACCATTTGCTTTTTGTTTCCAAACTTTTTGTCTATTTGTTGGTCTAAAGGAGTAGGTACCTACATTAGAACTAGACCATATAATCATGGAACTAGAACTTTGTATAAAAGCAAATTTCGAACAAAACTAACAATTTCTTTGACACGTATGTTTTACTAGCTGTGCCTGCGACTTCGTCCGCGATAGTTAATCAGGGCATTAATTCTTTCACACATATTTTTTTATATTTTCAGCCGTTCCTTCAAAGATGAATAATTTTCCCCGTTTTTTCCACATTTTCCATTGTTTCTTCGCTCCTATTAGTTGCAGCATGATGTTATATATCCTAAAGTTTTCCTCGATAAATGGTCTATTCAACACAAAAAGAATTTTTCAATTCGCACCAGTACTTCCTGAGATTAGCGCGTTCAAACAAACAAACTCTTCAGCTTTATAATATTTGTATAGATTTCAGAATAGATATGCTCCACTTTTGACCAGAGTATCGCTTTATCAAATGCTGGACTTCAAAGTGTAAAAACATAAATAGGATAAAGATGTTTGGAGATCTACATAAGTTCACATCACATACTATAACAAGACATAGTATAACTACTGAAATAATTTTAGTTTAGTTAAGTTGTAAGTTAAAGCCGTAATATGACAAGCATCAGGGCTAAAAAAAAAACATGTCACCTAATTCGTGAAAATGTTAAAAAAGAATAAATATACCACTTTTTGCCCACCCATCCAAGGACTAACCGCTTCCGCTAGCCTAGTTGAAATTCTTCTTCTAATCGAATGATAATACTCTTATATATACAACTCTGATGTCGTGAATATTTAAGAGCCACTGAGATTAAAATTTAAACGTGTAAAGAAGTACATAATAATGTACATAAGTGAAAATTGTCTTACATAACTAAACAAATCGGTAAAGTTCCAAATTCGATGACATAACGTAGAACTAGTTTCCGCTTTATTTACTTTGCATATATTTTACGTCAGAGAGGCGAAGAAAATGTGATAATTTGTCCACGGAAAATCGAAACTTATGTTACGTAATAGTACATAATGGTTAGCTAACGAAAATTTTTAAATAAGATTTTATTCTTTTCGTATTTCTCACAAATGAGGGTCTCGAATCTTCCGCACAATTCATTCATTAGGGAAATTATCTTTGATCTCGTGGACTTTAATTATATCGGGCGAATGTAAATCGGTAAATAAACTTTCAGAAGACTTAACAACCTCCTTTTTTTGAAGTAAGTCGGTTAAAAAGCACAACAGTGCCATAGCCAAATAGCAGCCTTTATGCTAAGAGAAATCTTTTCTACCCTACCATTAGTGTTGGGTTAGTTTCGAACCGATTTGAAATGTCTTTTAAGCAAGCGTGCTACATCTGTCACTAGAGCGGTGCTTAACATCAGGCAGGCTGATGTCAAACGTAAGCCTATTCCGTGTTCAAGAAGAACGGGGTTAACCAGATTGTAAAAAGAAAAGAAGGAAGAAAACATTTATTATGGCAGATTTATCAGAGCAACAAACATAAAACACAAGTAAGAACATAATAAACAAACATAAAATCTGCCCCAACACAGCCCCAACTCAGCACAATGCTGGTTGTGTGGAAGCAACCAGCGCTGGTCTGAATTCATTTACCACCAAGCCTAGCGACACACTACTGCTTAGCGCGAGTAGTTAATTAGTCCAGTGCGTGCTACAGTTGTCCAAATATAACGTCGATAAGAGCGGCGGCAGGAAGCGAGCCGAGGCGCATACGCAATGTATCTAGCGAGGAGCGGGCAGGGTTGCCATGGTTACCAATATACTTTAATACCTATACAAAGTTTTTTTTTTTGTATTTTTTTTTGTCTTTAGTAACCATGGCAACATACAAAGCTGAAGAGGCTCAAACATCTGTACATAGAAGATATAAGAAAAACAATTGCTTGCGTATTGCGTATACAATTAATTGAAAACAGAACATGTTTCAGCAGTTCTCTGTTTGTCTGTTTTTTCAAAAGCTCATCACGCAAAAACGGCGGAATTTGTGATATTTGGTATGTACTGTTTATCGCCGAATAACGCGAGCGAAGCCGCGAGCGTCGACTAGTACAAGTATATGTATATTATATATGTTATAGGTACTTTTGTATTATATACTATTTTGTATACTGTATTTACTCGGCGTTGATTGTGAAATAAGACCATAACACAAGAGGTTGTATGGGTATAGATGGCGCTGTGTCAATTGCCTTAGTTAAATAAATTGTTTTTAATTCAGTAAATTATGTATTTACAATAATAGATATAATTAGTGTATGAAAAAAACCACTAATTAATTACCTTTAAACACAACTGGTAACCCTACGAAGTAGTCACGACATGCAAATGTGGCTACACTTTATACTTGGTAAATGGAGGCAACGGGACCCTAGCAGATAGGACGACTAGGAAGAGACCTAGGAACTGATAGGTTGGTGTTAAAGTGGCTAGCTCTGGTGTCGATGGCATCATACACTACACGTAATGCCACTCATACATACAGCACACGAAATGGCCAAAAACTCAAATTGTTACAGTGCTCGTTGGCTAAGTCTGCTAAACTCACTCATGTCATGGGTCCAGCCGTATACAATAAGTTACCAGTATCAATAACCAGCGCACCCAGTGTCAATAACTTTAAAACCCGCCTACAGCGGTGGCTGTTGGAGCACTCCTTCTGTTCTATCGAGGAGTTCATGAAGTTCACCTGACAATTTTGAATGTAACAAAGTTATTATTTATTAATTTAATTATGATTTGAATTGTATATTTATACTTACTCTTAAGTAATACAATTTAGTTTTTGACTTGTAAATTTACAAATATTAAATAGTACTGTTATTATTATCTAGTATTTACAACTATACAATGTGACGTGTAAAATGGCTTTATGAATAAATGATGATTATGATTATGATGGATTCAAGGAAATATATAAAACTCAAAGGTGACTGACTGATATAGTGATCTATCAACGCATAGCCCAAACCACTGGCCGCGAGCACCCACTAGTATTGTATAATAAAGCTGAAAAGGGTCGAAAGTCTGAACATAGAGGATATAAGAAAAAAAAAATTAGTACCTAGGTATACTTTAAATGATATTAAAACACGTTTCAGCTTTTTTATTTTTGTCTCTATCTGTTTATCTGTGTCTC
Organism: Macaria notata; assembly: GCA_927399415.1. Lineage (NCBI taxonomy): Eukaryota > Metazoa > Arthropoda > Insecta > Lepidoptera > Geometridae > Macaria > Macaria notata. Next base: position 1,090,928 of record OV656751.1, read on the forward strand.
TGTTTGTCTGTTTTAATAAATTAAATCTTGAGAAAAGCTTAAAGATAATAATGTATATATAATATGATCATCGTTCACAGTATTCTACAGGTCAGAGACCTAAAATAAATCTTTCAATATTTTATTTCCGTGGTAAAAATACATTTATCTTCAACGGACTGTGTCCATAAATCACAATGAACAATAAGTGGTCGAAACCAAGAGCAATATAGCTAAGGTGGTCGGACTTCCGAACGTTCAAAATTTATATTGGTTATTTAGGTATTTATAAATTACTAGCTGGTGCGCGCGACTTCGTCCGCGTGGAATAGTTATTACCATAAAAACGGTACTAGTGAGTTAACCTTATAAGATAGACATATACTGTGGTGGACATTTTGTTAGATCATTTCAAGAGGAATAATTCTTACATACATATTTTTTTGATATCTTGAACCGTTTTCGCAGCGCACGCAACGGAAGCCCTCAAAGATAAATAATTTTCCCCATTTATTCCACATTTTCTATTGTATCTTCGCTCCTATTAGTTGCAGCGTGATGTTATATAGCCTAAAGCCTTCCTCGATAATATGGTCTATTCAACACAAAAATAATTTTTCAATTCGCACCAGTAGTTCCTGAGATTAGCGCGTTCAAACAAACATACAAACTCCTTAGCTTTATAATATTAGTATACCTAGTCAGGTCATAAGTATTGTCACACAGTAAAAACTTTTCTTTTAGAATGCTGGCCACAAAAAAGTTTATTGAATTAGAATTTCGATTTGTTCATGAAAATAAAAATGTATACTTTTTAGTATTTTACTCATTTTTAAATATGGAGTGGACGTTCAAAGAAGACCGTGTTGCAGTTATTGCGTTGCATCGTTGCGGTTACGCGCCAATTCAAATTTTTGACATACTGAAAAATTTGAATATAACCAAAAGATTCGTTTATCGTACCATCAAACGATACAATGAAGACTCTAGTGTAGATGATAGGTCAAGAAGTGGTCGCCCTCGGTCTGTTAGGACTCCAGCAGTGATAAAAGCTGTGAAGGCGCGAATTCAAAGAAATCCCAAACGTAAGCAGAAACTGTTGGCCCTTCAGATGGGGTTAAGCAGAACCACGGTGAAAAGGGTGTTAAATGAAGACTTAGGGCTTCGGGCATATCGAAGAAAAACAGGACATCGTTTGAATGCTCGTCTAATGGACCTGAGACTGAAGAGATGCCGCGCTTTGTTGAAGCGGTACGCGGGAAAAAAATATCGGGAAATTCTTTTTTCGGATGAAAAAATTTTTACCGTAGAAGAGAGCTACAACAAACAAAATGATAAGGTGTACGCACACAGTAGTGAAGAAGCGAGCAAACGTATTCCGCGTGTCCAACGAGGTCATTTTCCATCCTCGCTCATGGTATGGTTGGGAGTTTCTTATTAGGGCTTAACAGAGGTACATTTTTGAGAGAACGGTGTAAAAACGAATGCAGTTGTGTATCAAAATACAGTCCTGACGAACCTTGTGGAACCTGTTTCAAATATCATGTTCGATAACAAGCACTGGGTATTCCAACAAGATTCGGCGCCAGCTCATAGAGCGAAGAGCACACAAGACTGGCTGGCGGCGCGTGAAATCGACTTCATCCGGCACGAAGACTGGCCCTCCTCCAGTCCAGATTTGAATCCGTTAGATTACAAGATATGGCAACTTGGAGGAAAAGGCGTGCTCAAAGCCTCATCCCAATTTGGAGTCACTCAAGACATCCTTGATTAAGGCAGCCGCCGATATTGACATGGACCTCGTTCGTGCAGCGATAGACGACTGGCCGCGCAGATTGAAGGCCTGTATTCAAAATCACGGAGGTCATTTTGAATAAACTTTATTGTCATAAGAATCTATGTTTTGTTAAGTTCATTTTGGTATATAAATGGTTACATAAAGAATAAAGTTGTTTCAATTATTTTATATTAAACATGTGACAGAATTTATGACCTGACTAGGTAGATATAAGTTATTTCTTGGTTTTTAAAGATATTTAATTTATGACGACATTATGAATTATAAAATTAATAATTTATTGTTTTTTCTTACAGGTTTGAAGTTATTTTATTAGCATCAACATTCGAAGGCACACGTGTTTGAAAGCTTACCTACATTATATCAACATATACATTTTTTATAGCTCTAGTCGACCCATTGCTGGGTATAGGCCTCTTTCTCTAAGTGCAACAGGTGTCGGTCTTATGCTTATCTCATAGGGTCCTTATATGTACGGTCCAAATTGATAACCTCCTTTAAGATGGATAATAAGCACTAAAGAGGTTGAATCTTTTAAATAAACAGGTCTGCAAGGTTACATTCAATGAGAGCGAGTTGTGAACTGACCACTTACCGTTACGGGCTATTTTTGGATGAAGCCAAAATACTTCCGCTCTTTCTGAATGATGCGATGCAAAAGTGGTGAATGAAGCTTCTTTAGTTAAACTTTGTATAACTAGTGGTAGCCCGCGGCTTTGCTAGCATTATTTTGGAACAAAATGTAGCCTATAACACTCCCAGCGCCTCATACTATCTACATACCAAAAGTCATGAAAATCCGTTCAGCTGTTTTTGCGTAAATAAACAGATAAACAGACAAACGTTCTATTAATTTCTTGGAACGTGTGCTACTATAAACTCTAAGCATTCCCAAACTTTTTTTTCAAATTACTATCTTCTTTAACTTTACTGTATGTATGTATAGGCATGGCTTTTTCCAAATTAACTTTTCTACGCAAGCGTGCTACATCTTAGGTTTGCTCAACATCAGGCAAGTTGTGGATAGGTGCGAATCCATCAGTATTTAAAAAAATAATAAATTGATGCTCTCGCTTCGCTCGCTCAGCCAGCAGTGTCTGTGGTTGCGGTAAACAACAATTTGTTTAAAATTACTTTATAAATGAAAAGACGAGGTTATCCACGACACCTAGCGGTTTGACTTTCAGTGTCAGATGGTTTTAAGATATATTTTTATGATTATATATCTTTTCAGTGTCAGATGGTTTTAAGATATATTTTTATGATTATATATCTATCTTACTAAAGAAAAAATAATTTACTTATACACAATAATTTTATGCAGAAAACTTGTGGTTTACTGCGACTTTGCCCACTTTGTTTATAGATCTTCTTCTTATCGAATGAAAGTGGCCACCTCTGGTGTCAAGAGTTCATTAAACCGCCCTAAGGGATCTCTGATAAAAAGATGAAAGTAGCCTGTCCCTCTTTAACGTTTAGCTTTTAATGAACTAAATAATTAAGACACTAAATTCGTTTAGGCTTTTGTGTGAGTGGGTTTAACTATAGCAATAACTTTATAATCCGTTGCTTACTTGCGACTTAAGACAAACTAAGGAATCAGCAAAGTCAGTTTCGCTTTTAAATATATAAGTACATAAAGTATAATATAATATATATGAGTTTTTTTTCTTAAAGCTATATACAAATATTTACTTAAGTTTGATACATAATATAAATGGCTATTGTACATAATGTTTGCTTTTAATGACGTATAAACAGATGTATTAAATTTGCAAACATATATTATATCCTCAGTGGATTTTGTTCGTGATATAGTAAATTGAATGTAACTTTGTACAATAGTATATTTACTTACATAATACATACGGTCATACGTATATAAGCGATTGTTCTATTATATAGGGTATTTGTTTATACATAAAGTGTAAAAAGAAATCGCTTTTAGCCTTGCCAGTTTATTGTTAGTTGTTTACTTAACAAGATAATTTTTTTTTTGCCAGTAAGTAACTTAAGCTAATTAAAGTTTAGTGTAAGCCCAAAAAAATTAATTTTCTTACACTAGAAGAATTTTCGGGCCTTCGCCCTGTTTGTTAGGGATATAAAAATTGTTTACTCCACTTTAAGGAAACCATGTCCAAAACACGATCTCTTTCTCTTCGTCATCCTCAGTACTGAGGGTCGAGACTCCCCCGCTGAATTAATTCATTGGTGAAATTCTCTTGGACAAGTACGTCTTGGATAGCCTTAGCCACGGTAAGTTACTTACTTTTAAAACTAGATAGGCTTACGCTTGACTACAACTCGCCTAATGTTAAGCAACGTTGTAATCTACGATCTAGCGCACTTGCCTAGAAGAAACAAAATATACAACTTCAAATACATGATAATCTGCCGAAAAAATTACAATCATATTATGTACAATAACTAAGTATAATGAACATGGTTTTTATGTACATAATTTAACTTTATGACGTGAACTCAGCGCAGTAAAAGTGTTCGTTTCTCTCAAAAACATCACACAATTGTTTCCCTGTGGTAAAATGCGTAGGTAATTTGTAAGATTTTTGCTGCTAATATTTGTTTTTTTTTTATTCTATAATGTAGGATTTGTAGCTTACTTATACCAAATTAACTTATAGCAAATCTTATACCTACTATGTATGGTACTAATTGATTGGTCAAATCAAAAGTACAACTTCCAGGCCGATACATTTTTGGATGGGTAACCGATTATATATTTTGACAGTTTTCGTGGCTCGGATGTCACGATCAATTATTATTCACTTACCATTAGTTGAATTTTTACTTGAGAACTGGCACAATACAAAGTTATGGCCAATTAAAAAAAAAAAAAAAAAAAAAATTAGTTGAATTATGTTAAAGCGCAAGTTTTTTATCCAAGTGCAACCATTTCGTTATAAAAAACCTGTCTCTCCACAGTCAGACATAATTACTACAGCATTCGTTATATTAAGATAGAAATGTCTTGACACCAGGGACTATTAGAAAGAAAGATAACATTTACTTTAATAAATTCTGCCAGTATGCTGGGCACGCTGCCCTCTGGTAGTGGGCTGGAGTACTTAGATTATCTTTAGGCTTTTCTAAAGATTTTCTAAGTGCCCCTTTTTTGTAGTAGTTAGTAGTAATATGTTTAGTTTTTTTCCCCTTGTTTTTATATATTATTATAAATTCTTAAATGTACACAGCAGTTATACCCTGGTATATAATATTACAGTATGAGTTAACGCAATATCTACAAATAGAAATCATAGCCAAACACTTGACATACTCCCGAAGTTTTTGCTAAATGATTCAGCTTTTTTCGTCTCACTGATTCACGACATCGTTATTTCGCATGATATACTTTTACGATTATTCTTTGAAGATGTTACAAAAATGTTTAGTAGAGTCCGCACAACATATTTCTGCGCGCAACTGGCAGCAGCACTTATGCTTAGATTTGGCCTCTGATCAAATTGAAATCAGAACATTTTAGTGCCAATTTTATCCGCGCGCAGAGTTTTCTTGCTTGAACTCTATAGAGATCTGACAACTATGGTTTATGTTAACTCGTAGAATACATTAGAGGGTTTTTGTAGCTTAGAATAAATACATAAGTTACTAGTGGATGCTCGCGGCTTCGCTCGCATTTAGAAGTAAAAGTTGCATCCCCTATTTCACCCCTTTAAAAGCGGCTTTTCCAAAAATCCTTTCTTAGCGGATGCCTACGTCATAACATCTACCTGCATGCTAAATTTCAGCCCGATCCGTCCAGTGGTTTGGGCTGTGCGTTGATAGATCACTATATCAGTCAGTCAATCAGTCAGTCAGTCACCTTTAAGTGTTATGAGCTACTTTAGTGCATACATAAATAGTTAAAAAATTGTAGGTCCCAGTTGTTTGTCATAGTACGGCAGTCGTTAAGCCGTGTCAGAAGCCCTTAGGGCGGGTGGATAAACTCTTGACTCAGAATTGGCCACCCTCATTCGATATGAAGAAAAAAAACACATGAATACCAACATTTTTTTTTATTTTTTTTTAACTTGACCGGGTTTGCACTTGACCATAGTTTACCTGATAGCAAGTAAGGCTATGGCCTAAGATGGAGCGTGCATACCCGATAAGAACCGATTCACTCTCGCTTTGAAGATCGCTGGAACATTGGTTTCTAAGGACGACATTCAAATGCAATATTAACAACCGTAGTGTTAACGGAAATTGCATAAATGAAGAACTGTTTCGTCTACATTTGGAAACCTATCCAATGACTGACCGCGTCAACAATTGCTTAGCATTGGTATTGAATAAAAATAAAAAATAACACGAAAAAGGCTTACGTCAGACTATCACCTGCCTGATGTTAAGCACCGCTGTAGTCTGAGATGTAGCACGCTTGCCTAGAAGAAACCTATAATTATTCTCGATTTGCTAACTAACTCCTCCGCTAACTAAATGCGCTAGATAGAGTAAGTAAATTAGTTTAAATGCATGTGGCAAACGTTGATTTCGAGAGTTTTCGAACCACCCAAACGGCCTGTGACATGGTTTAATGACTTCATTACTATAACAGTTTTAAAATACTATGTAACTTGTTTTCCAATCTACGGAAGCGCCCAAGAATGTTGATAAAAGTTTTTTAATAGTAATGACATCGAGACAAGTGTCTTCAGATACTTAATGTAACTTATTTCCTTAAGATAATCGCCACAATATGACTCAGTCGAAGGTCGACGGCCTTGTCTTTCGACCGGACCAGGCAGTATACCATTTATACCATTAGACGGGTCATTGTTATATAAATGATGAAACTCTGGAGAAATATGCAGTGTTTTCCGCTGCGACTGCTCCTTACTCGGCTACAAAGTCTTCAAACCCACATGTTGATACATTAGTTAAAAAAAACAATAGGAATTAGGCAACAGTATTAGAGTTCTCTTTGTTTGTTGGCCCTTTGGGCCTTAATAGGTCACTTATTGACATTAAAACAACGTACCAGAAACAGCACTAAGCCCAAAGGGGGTGAATTCAGACGGAAACGAAAAAAAAACCGGCTTCAAACCAAAAAGTGGTGGTTTTTAACACTGCATATTTCTCCAGAGTGACATTTACAATGAATTTCCGCTAAGTAACGCCTTATTCAATATCTTGTCATTGTTATAGTGTTTAAGTTTATATAGACCATTTTTAAATATAAAAGCAACTTGTATAATCTGCCACAACACAGCCCCAACTCAGCATAATGCTGGTTGTGTGGAAGCAACCAGCGCTGATTTTCCGTTAAGGCTGGCTGTGACGTCACGTGTTTGAATATCAAAGATACATGAATAATTAGGTGTGTCTACTTTATTTAATCTTCGCCAGGCCCCGAGGCAAATCGGTGGATTCTCCGATCGGATTCTTGGAAACACCGCAGTATTAAATAAGCAGAAGAATTTGCTGCTATCATACATTTTGATTGAGGCAATGTCTTCCGAGTTTTATGCCTGAGTAGTTAATATTTTAAATGAGGTCATTTATGTATTTCTTTTATTTTTCAATATTTAATCATATTAAAATATAGGTTGCATTTGACTGACATATGTAAACGAAGATTTAAATTATTAAGATTTAAATTATTTTTTTATTTACGATTCAATTATAAAAAAAAAGATTTAAAAATTCAACACACGAGTTAATCACTATTAAACGATAAGATATTGAATCAGGCGTTACTTCGCGGAAATCCATTGGTTGTCTGATGTCGGTTAAGGAGCACTCGCAGCGGGAAAACACTACATAATTTCTCCAGAGTTTCACTATTAAACGACTTTTTAAAGTAATACTTAACTGTACTTTACCATTTTATCCCATTTGTATAGCTATAATTTGGTCATTTAACTAAGTATACCAAATACAAAAATAACCTTCTCTATTGAAGAAGCAACAATTGATCATTTACCATAACTACTAGGTACATACTTAGTACATAGATTAGCCCTATGTAATTTGAGTAAACAATCAGCAACAAATATCATGTAACAGTGTCCTTGACGCGTGCACGTCGGTCGGACTGTCAGTGCATTACAATTGATATAATTGGTTGTTTCAATAGCAATATTGATTGTCTGCACGCTCTGTGGTGAATTGAAACGGTCTGTTTAGCGACATACCTACATACATACATTTGACTTGTTTTTCGAGTTTATATGGGTGGATTTGCACTTGTTTGACTTGGAAGGAGCTGGGCACCCACAACTATGTATCTGCCACAGAGAACTCTCCTTACTAATTCTGCGGGGGAGTCACGACCCTCAGTCATGAGGAAATACGACTTAAAAGAGACCAGAGAGAGAATGGTGAAGGAAAACATTGTGAGGGAACAGACACGTTTGAGTTAAAATGTGTTATACGGGGAAGGACAAGGACGCCCACAACGATGTCTGTATCTGCTCAAGAGGACTTCTCTACTAATAATTTTGTAGGGGAGGCAGTTATACAGGACCTTCGTAATGAGGAGTACAACTCAAGGACGACACGTAAAAACACTCATGCGTAGTACACACCAAGGTTTTCAAGATAAAATAAGCAAGTGTGGCTCAACGGTTCCAGTATCTTCTTTTCATCAAGACACACCCTGCTTCGAATCCGGCTATACACCAATGACATGCATTTTTAAGTTACGTATGTGTGGATTTGCACTCGCTTAGCGATGAAGGAAAACATCGTGAGGAAACCGACATGTTTGAGGACCACAACATCCGAAGACGTGTCTTCCGTGAAAGGACCTGGGCGCCCACCACGATGTATCTGCCATATATCTGTCCAAGAGAACTCCCCTAACGAATTGTTTCTGCGGGGGAATCAGGATCCTCAGTCATGAGGAAACACGAGTCAAGAGAGAGTTACTCTTGAAATTTATTATTTTACTGACAAGAATAAAAGAAAAAAAAATATGTCAATTGTAAATCATTTGTAGAATCAAAGACACTAAATAAGAAACAGCACCTTGACCGCCACAAGGCGTCGGAAGCTGGCCATTATATTATTATGCGTTCTGACTCACGCCTTGACAGGATGTGTGTATAGGTAGATCTTGGCCCTGTTTGTATCTTGTAATCTGTTAGTATTTGATGGACTTCTTTTATACAACTGTCAGGCATTTGACCGTAACCTTTTTTATTACGAGGAGGAAAACCGCCAGGTTATTAGCACAAGCGACTCGATAAACTCTCGACACCAGAGTTGGCCACTCTCAATCGATAATACATGTATTGGAATGGAACTAGCACTCCTTGGCTGACGGACAATTTATTTGATTGTGATCTTGGTAAGACATAATTTTGAAGTATTATTAACTACGTTTGCTTAGTGTGGGGCTAGATGGCGCTGTGTGAAATGTCCCGGAATATTTATTTATTTATTTTACGTCTCAGAGTGATAAAAGGCTTTCATCTATACTAACTATATTTATCCAATTAGTTAGTGAAATACTTTACGCTAGTTACTTCTAATTATTTAAAGCACTAATATTATAAAGCTAAAGAGTTTGTTTGTTTGTATGTTTGTTCGTTTGAACGCGCTAATCTCAGGAACTACTGGTGCGAATTGAAAAATTCTTTTTGTGTTGGATAGACCATTTATCGAGGAAGGCTTTAGGCTATATAACATCACGCTGCAACTAATAGGAGCGAAGAAACAATGGAAAATGTGGAAAAACGGGGAAAATTATTCATCTTTGAAGGCTTCCGTTGCGTGCACTGCGAAAACGGTTTAAGTCGTGGGTAACAGCTGTAATTTATAAACCTGAAGAAGTTGTTTGCAAAAATAAATATGATGCCCAAATAACTATTCTACGCGGACGAAGTCGCGAGCACAGCTAGTTTAAAGCTATAATTTGTATGAAAATATTACTTGATGGATGCCAAAATTTCGCCATTCCAAACCATAATGACGAATAATATGTTACTATTTATAAGATAGTTTATTATCGATCAAAAGTATTATCTCGAATCATTATAAAACATCGAAAGGTACGATTTTACAGCATTACAGTACTTTTCGTGAGCGCTAGTTGGCACGTCCTACTGTCGATTAAAAAATAGGAGTATTAATTTGGCCAGCAGTTATAAGGGATTATCAGCAAAAAAAATACTTTTCATTCATTTTGTCGACTCGAGAGTAACTTATACTATCAAATTGCTAAACTATCAAATTAATCAAGAAGGTATATTGCGACCCACACATGATTCTTGTCCAATAGTTTTAGAACGTAAGTTGTAGTTGTTGACATACCAAAACCCACGCTTAAATGGAAGTGTGCGTTAGTTATTAGAAACACTGTATCGACGTATGTACATAGTTGGAAAGCTCCTTTTCCGGAACTTAATCCACAAACACAAGTTCCGTATGGGACTTAGCGTGGAGCTCAGGGTTTATGTCAAACGTACGCCAACACAAAGAATGTACCTAAGCCTATTTTAGAAAATTCTTATTATGTACTGTCACTGTGTTTCGATAAATAAAATATTTGTATTCTTATTGTATTTGTATTAATTATATTTAACCAGCAGCGTTCGTGCCTTTCCTTTCCTTGTAAGCCTATGCTTTTCATCTAAAAATATTAGAACATTGCTGCCCAATCAAATAAAACCATTTAAAAGTTTCGTTTGAACTTGTAAACAAAGCTTGGATCGTTGCCAAGTGTTGTTGCAAGTCTGCAATGTGCAATAAGCTGACATTCGTATCAAATGAGACTCCCATTTCAATAAGATTTTCAAATCTATTGAAGATTTGAAAATCTTATTGATATCGAAGTCTCCTTTATAGTGTGCTTTTTTGTACAAAAAAAATAAGTACAAAAAAGCACACTAGGTGTCATTATCAGTAAATACTCTTATTTACCAAAACCCGGCGGGCTTGGGTGGCGCCATCTCTTGGCAACATTAGAATTAACTTGGTACTGGAAAATCGCTAATTGCTTTGTTACATAAATTCGTATTCTAAAAAGTAAACTAACGGCACCCCGCGGTAGGTTTCGTTGGTCAGGGATAGTAAGAAGCCTATGTCTTAATTCAGGGTCTAATCTTTGTGAATTCATAACAAACTTCATGCAAATCAGTTCAGCCATTTGACTTTTCACACTCAAACTGCTGAACCAATTTGCATAAACAACCAAACTTTCACCTTCATAATATTAGTCTGAATATCCCACAAGTACCACGCTTATAATGCAAGTTTAATTCTATTTGTTTTTGCTGAATTTTAATGCTTGACCTAAATTACAAAACTTAGTAATAAATTTTATCTTGCAATATTAAATTTTCGATACTTACTTAATTCGTTTGGCAACAATTTACAAAATCAAGGACATCCAGTCCAAATCAAATTTATAACTTTCGATATCTTTCAATAATATTCAAATTCAATGCAATTGGGCTGTACGACACAGGCAAGCCTAGTGTACAGCCCAGCGCACACCTCCACCAATATTGGATACTAAGGTACTGATATAGAATCATATCTCTTGTGTACTTTATAAATGTACTGATTTTAAATTAAGGAATATAACTAAAACTAGAAAATACTTTTGCAAAATGTATTTTAAAAGGCCATTCCTTGCCTGATACCAGTGTATTGTAGAAATTCAAACAACCATGGAATTTTAAAATCAAGCAACTCTTACCCTATTCATATCTGAGATTGACAATGTTTAACATTACCTACACACATAGAAGTTTTTACTGTTCCTGAATATTTTGGCGTGGCATATAATGAATATTGCTATAAGTTATTTATCAAGTGCTTAAGTGTTTTTAATTTAAACTTTTCATTGGAAAATGAGCAAAAATCATCACTACCGGATTGGAACCTGAATTTCTGTAAACTGTACATTTATTTATAATTTATAATTTTGTATTTTTGTAAACTGTACATTTATTTATAAATAACATAGCCTGCCCTCCACAACACAGGTTATCCTAGTGTGGAGTGCAGTGAACATATTGTTATAGTTCATAAGTGTTTGACTCAAAATAAATTATTATTATTATAATACAATAAAAGGTCAAGTTTGAAATACTGAATTAACTATTCAGTATTTCAAACTTGACCTTTTATTGTACTGAATTATTTACAAATTAGGTTTTATATAAATAGGATATTTTTATGTATTTTTCCCACATACTTAAGTACCTACTTTAATTTTACCTTACAATCTTAAACTCAAATTCAATTGAAAGCTTTTGACAGGGCAAAAACTTTTTTAACCTTGTTCAAATTGGAATTAGATTTAAATTGAAAAGCGAAACCCTAAGTTGTGCCAACTTAGTTGTTTTTGAAGCCCCAAAGGCTTCACTCATTTGCCGCCTTTTATTGTACACTAGAAATTCGTGAATTTTCCTAAAATTTTAGATTTAAAGCTGTTAGTTTTAATGTATTAAAACCATCCTTATAAAACGCTTTAGTTATTGTACCACTGTTTATCCTGTTAATGTTATTAACAGATAAATGACTCACCTTTTCAACAAAAACAAGTTATAACAAGAAACTATCGTGCTTTAGTTTTTCTACTACGCTTTTTGTGTTTCATCTCAAACTATTAGCAGTCATGGATTTAGGGTTTTGCTAAATAAGTTTGTGAGTGGCTGAGGGTTGAGGTGTATGCTCTCTCTCTCTCTCTCTCTGTAAGTCGTATTTCCTCATGAATGAGGGTCGTGACTCCCCCGCAGAATTAATTCGTTGAGAGTTTCTCTTGGGCAGTACATCGTGGAGGGCGCCAGGTCCTTCCACGGAAGACACATGTCTTCGGAGTATTCAAACCACTTCAAATGCCTCTGACTTAAACAAGAAGTAATCTTATTATTAATCAAGAAATAGGATTATTACGTTTGTCCAAAATAAGGTGTAGGACAAGATTAAAAAATCAGAGATTTTTGACATATGGTTAAACAAAAACAGAGGTCCTTCATAGAACATAGGATTTCATAAGTCTAAAGTCAATAACACTAGTTGAGTTTAATTTTGTCTATGATAGCACGTATAATTTTTTCCAACAAAAATATATTTTTTTTCTTTAAAAAGGTTCATCGCTCTATCCTATACCATAATTATTACTTACCATATTATAGTTCAAGGGGAATTATGATCATGTGCTTACCTAATCAGAACTAATAAAAACGTGAATTTCTACCTGAATCCAACCCTGTCTTGCCTAATGATTAGTGTTAGTCATAAACCAGGAATTTCTAAAGAACTCGGAACGTCTCCACTTAAGTTCTAATCTAAAACAGACGGTCATTAAATAAGTCATATCATTAACTTTAAATTGAGCCCTAGAGGTATTGCTTCGTGAGAAACTAGATAGGAATAGAGGTGGAAAAATGAGGAATAAGATGATATTAGATATGAGAATTAATCCACTAGGGGAGTTTTCTTGGGCAGGTACCTACATTAATTCTGCGGGGAGTCACGACCCTCAGTCATGACGAATACTACTCAAGAGAGAGAGAGAGAGATATGAGAAAAAGTGCTTCGAAATGTGTTAGTAAAATTAGAGTAAATTAAATTTTAGTAAACTCCCCTTGAATTATAATTTGTCGGTCTTCAAGTCGAGAGTAAACCGGTTTCTTCTAGGCAAGCGCGCTAGATCGTAGATTACAACGTTGCTTAACATGAGGCAAGTTGTAGTCAACCGTGAGCCTATCTCATGTAAAAAAAATTGAGATTTAAGCTATAAATTGTAAGTTAGAAGGAAACATCTGGGCAAGAACAACGCAAGACGGAGTATTGGCGTAAGAGGGAGGAGGCCTGTCTGTACCCTGCAGTGGGTCTCATTAGGCTGATGATGATGATGCTATGAATATATGATGCTATGGATTACCTTGGATCCTTAAAAGTACGCAACTGATGTTGATGTGTTTTTAACAGCTTTAATGTTTTGAGACGAATGTAGTATAATATATATATGTACATATATTATGTAGGTAAGTGTGTCTGGCGGTGCGTAGCCTTGCCGGGTCGGTGGTCAGATACATACATTATTTTTATTTAATTTTATTTATTATATTATATTTTATCAAAAGATTGAGTGGATTACAAAATGTATAATACAGCAAGTTGTATTTTTAATCCAAACAAATATCTGCGCACGGAATATTCAATTTCAAAATATCTTTATTTCAAATAAAATGTACAAGGTATCTAAACTAGTGTTCATATGTATTCCTAGTAAAGTACAGCTTAAGAATAATTATTTTGCTAGCTTTAGGTATACAATCTCTTATTAAAATTTATAGCACTGCATTTTAAACGCTTCTAAGGTTATACATTGAACAATTTTTATATAATCGGGAAATATAGTATGTAAGCTTTAGGAGGTACCTGAACATTTTAGGTATAATTATGCACGGAATATTAATTACTTATTTACTAACTTAAGTGGTATTAAGTAGTAACTTATGAATATATAGAATGTATTTAGTACCTCTGATAGTTACTCCTAATGTGTGTTGGATTTTAATCCATGGAGAAAAAGGTACGATAAAAGCAATGAATCATTTAATGTTATTGTTTATATCGCCAGAATATCATTGGTATTTTATACTGAAGATTTAAATTCAAGTAAGTATGTTGAGAAAAAGAACTAAGCTCTAACGAAATCTTAGTAGGTACATATTGAAAAATCAATAATTATTGACCTTTTTAAAAAGAAGACTCAGTGATTGACATTGCATGTTTATAAGCATGTAGGTATAACATATTATTATCTGTGTCATTAAAACTTAAGTACCGTTTAAATCCTCGTGTACACAAAAAGTTGAGTCATTGTTTACGAGCCCAAGTTATCTAAGAAGCAGGTAAGTGTACATTAAGTTGTAAGGGGACACGCAATGGTTGGGGGGCTGAGCATGCATGTTAGGTGATTAGTAAAAAAATAATTCAATTAAAAATAAGTAACTAAGTTTCTATAGAGTTACATCTGACTTCATACGCTAACGAAACAACATGGAAGGATTGTCGTTTGTGTCTCGTTTTGCAGATTCATAATTTCTTGTCCACCAAAAAAGTAACGAAATTTTGCTATTCCTATTGTTTAAAAAATATGGTGCAGTACGTGGACTTACACGTACTTGGAGTACAGTACCATATAAATAAAATAAATAGCACTAAGAGTGCTAAATAAGTAAGGAGTTCACATTTTTGTATCGAACGTTCAAATTTATTCAAACAAGATTAATTTTTACGTGTCAATAAATACAAATCAGGTAGTGAATCACGGAATGTACCCGTGCTAACCCCTCGCAGGCAGTCTAGGAATGTAGTTGGCATACCGGTCGTACGGTACATACCCAGTATGGATTCAGTTATGTTATTGCTTGTACATAAGTAAATAACTCAGATATAGAAAACTATTATATAGATAAAATACTGTACACTAGGTATTTGAATTATAGACATTCAGTTATTTATATTATCGGCAGTAAATATAATATAAGCACTTAACTTAGCTATAGTGACAGTACCAAGATTTATTTAAGTTGACATATTGTATGATTACATACCTATTATTATGTTTGACATGATTTTAATAACAAAAATTTTCATTATTTTATTAATAAAACTAGACATATGTAACTTCTAAACTTTTATAAAAGCTAAATGTTATAAATTCAATTTGACGAGATATTGTAATTTGTGTAGCATATTCTGTGATATTAGTACTTATACCTATGTATGTTACAACTTTACATTATCAATAAAGATTCTTTATCTTTTTTTTATCTTTATAAAAATATTTTATCTTCTGAAATAGGTATATCTTTCAAACAAAATAAAAATGTATAATTTATTACTTAACTAAGTATTAAGTGAGTACCAAAATTTAACGAATATTTTATTTAAGATATAAGAAACAGAACTAAGTACTAATAACGTTCCGTCGCTCCATCCTAGACCATAAAGACAATGGACCTTATTACAAAACATGGTTTAACTATTAGACCAGGACTTTGAAAATACCGAGTCCATTTTTGTTGATCGAAATTTCTCTGTCGACCAAAGTCGACAAAGTGTCAAAATGTTAACAATGATAATTAACGTTCCATTTTGAAGTTGACATTTTGATTGTTTGTATGTGATGTTTGAACACCTAGAACCGACTTTTTTATTTTCAAAGTTCTAGACTAATATTTAAACCACGTTTTATACCTAATAAGACGGAATATGTCGAATCATGGTCAAGAGCAAAACCATACAGTTTAAAAGAAGAATAATTATAAAAAACAGTCAGCTGTAAAGTATAATGCCGCTATTGTGTTCGCAAATTTCTCGCTCCATTTTAGTTTTCACTGAATACCGCAAGAGTCAAATAGCGTGAAATATAATGCATACGAATTGATACAAAACGAAAAAGTATCCGTTAAATACAACGGTAGGCATCTGATCTCACTTAAGTAGTTCTGAAGGCTGACTGAAAAATAAGAAATTGTTACTTGCGAAAGTTTTGGCAAATTCTTTAGCTATTGGCAGGCGTACAGGTTCCTAATCGTAATTACTTTTTCTTATCTTATGTACCTAGGTATTTAACTATGTGGGAAAAATTTAAAAATAAAATGTCGATTAAAAATTTAAATATATAAAACTCAAAGGTGACTGACATAGTGAAGTGATCTATCAACGCACAGCCCAAACCACTGGACGGATCGGGCTGAAATTTGTCTGATGCAGGTAGATGTTATGACGTAGGCATCCGCAATGAAAGGATTTTAAGAAATACCACTTTTGAAGGGGCTAAATAGGGGATGTAAGTTTTAATCCTTAATGCGAGCGAAGCCGCGAGAACCCACAAGTGATATGTAAAAATAAATAATGAAGTGTAAATCGTGTTTTATATCATGAAAGAAAACTAAAACTTTTCATTGACGGAAATGAATCCGCTAGCTTTTGGCTCAGGGAAAGTTTCCGATTTTTCTGTCGTATAGATTCGTTAAAGGAATCATAAGGAAGCATTGCGATTTGGAAAAACCATTCCGTACCTATTGATTTTTGTCTCAATCGATCGGATTCGTATCCGACGCATTGTGAAACACACTGCTGGACGCCCACCTCGATGTATCTGCTCAATAGAGCTGCCCTAACGAATTAATTCATTCTGCGGGGGAGTCACGACCCTCAGTCATAAGGAAATACAACTCCAGAGAGAGAGAGAGAGAGAAAGAGATGTACTTCTATAGTTACTAAGTAATATATTATTATAGTAATATATAGATATCAAGTGCCAAGGTTCTATAATCGAGATTATCCAGTAAGTGAACTACAATCCAGGGGTTTTCAAATCTAGAGTTAATAGGTATCTTCTACGTAAACGTGTTACACCCTAGGCTGCAGCAATGCTTAACATCAGGCAGGCTGTAGTCAAACGTAAACCTATCACAAGTAAAAAAAAAAAAAAAAAAAGTGACAAGCCTTGTTTTTGTATCCGCATTTTTTTTTGGGATTTTTGGTTAATTCTTTAACTTCCTTATATGACATGACGAAGTGCCTTCTCTTTTATGTATTTGGTCTACATATAAAAGAAGAAAGTATAAAAAGTATTTAGGTATTTTAGCCGTGTTATCTAGTACCCGCGACACAAGCGTTTGCTTAGTGTGGGGCTAGATGGCTCTGTGTGCAATGTCCCGGAATATTTATTATTTTTTATTATTAGGGATATATGCTCTTCTCGTCCTTCTTTCCTTATGTGCCTCTAACTCTTCCTAGATGATGTTTATCTTATTACACATATCGAAAGAAGAAGACATTCCCCGTTTAAAATCGAGTGCTTTTACAAAATAGTTCACTCAAGCCAGTCTATTTTCATTCTTTGTCGATATTCCCACCCACCCTATTGACGCAAAGGCACTCCTAGCAAATTACTTAGTTCCACTTCTAGAGTTCAAGCAACATAACTCTGCGCACGGATAATATTGGAACTAAAATGTTCTGATTGCAATTTGATCAGAAGCACTCAGAAGCCAATTTTTGACATAAGTGCTGCCGCCAGTCGCGCGCAAAGTTATGTTGTACGGACTCTAGTCGCTATGTGCTTACCATTAGCCGACAAAAGTGGAGTGTTATAAGTTTGATGTGTCTTCGTAGCTGTTTGTCTGTATGTCTGCCTTTTATAGTTCTCGAATTGATAGACCAAAATAAATTAACCAGTCCTTCAATAATACAGAGGTAGGTCTGCCTATTTAAATAAATAATTTAAGTCTGTAATTACCTAGTTACTTAATTCTTTTCATATTTAAAATAACTGATTTAAAATTAGGAACGCTTTGAAACAATACTTCTTAAAGTTTGCACAGTTGTGTAAAGTGTATTGAATATTATTATGCAAAGACGGTATTGTTGTGTATGTATGGAATTGTATTTAATACTAAAATATGGCAAGAACTTTCCTGGTTACATTATTAATATTCATAACTATATTTATATCTACATACATATATTTATAAAACTCAAAGGTGACTGACTGACTGACTGATGTAGTGATCTATCAACGCACAGCCCAAACCACTGGACGGATTGGGCTGAAATTTGGAATGAAGGTAGACGTTATGACGTAGGCATCCGCTAAGAAAGGATTTTTGGAAATGCCACTTTTAAAGACGTGAATAGGGGATGCAAGTTTTATTCTTATTGCGAGCGAAGCCGCGAGCACCCACTAGTATATATTTATAAAACTCAAAGGTGACTGACTGACTGATGTAGTGATCTATCAACGCACAGCCCAAACCACTGGACGGATTGGGCTGAAATTTGGAATGAAGGTAGATGTTATGACGTAGGCATCCGCTAAGAAAGGATTTTTGGAAATGCCACTTTTAAAGACGTGAATAGGGGATGCAAGTTTTATTCTTATTGCGAACGAAGCCGCGAGCACCTTCTAGTTTTTATATAAAAGTATGCATATTCATAGGAATATTTATATTTTTATAATTAGGTAAGTACTGTAACTACATGTGAATTGTATTTAGACAGTTTACTGTTTTATTTTTGTACGTTTAGGCCAACCATCGAAACACTAATCTCAACCTAACTTTCGTAGGTACAGCCTGCCTGATGTTAAGCATTGCTGCAGCCTAGGGTGTAACACACTAGAAGATACCTATTAACTATAGATTTGAAGACCCCTGGATTATAGTAGGTACTTGTTTATTATGTGACTTTGACAATCACGAACGACTACTACATTCCAACCATCGCTTGAGCATAGGCATGTGAAATCAGTCAAGTGCTTGCAGAAATATAGCAATAAAAATACTTTCCTATGTACTAGGCAAGATTCTCACGAGACCGTCAGAATATATCAACGGTACTCAGGCATTTGTATAACAAAGGGACTACTAATAAATACACTAAGAACTCTGCGAACTGTAGAACTTGGGAATGTAAACAATTTTGTCGCATAGACTTTTTTTCGCATGACTGTAACCTTTTTAACCGACTTCTAAAGAAAGGTGGTTTTCATCTTATCATTATTTTTTATCTTTTTGGAAATTCGACTCGTTTGTAATGTGATAATGTCAGAATTAGATATTTGAGTAAGTATGTTTGATGTAAAAAATATGTTTGTCTATAGAATTCTCGAAACAATAAGTATCTACGTGAAATCGACATTATTCTTTTTGCATTAGACTCTCTCTCTCTTTGAGTCGTATTTCCTCATGACTGAGGGTCGTGACTCCCCCGCAGAATTAATTCGTTAGGGGAGTTTTCTTGGGCAGATACATCGTGGTGGGCGCCCAGGTCCTTCCACGGAAGACACATGTCCTCGGATATTGTGGTCCTCAAACATGTCGGTTTCCTCACGATGTTTTCCTTCACCGCTAAGCGAGTGCAAATCCACACGTATATACAAAGAAATCATACAATGAAAAAGAATATAATCTATTTAATACATATTTTCTTTCTTTCTTACAAAAAAAAATAAACGCTTAAGATGATGATGGAAATGCCATAAGCTCACAAACCAATAACAAGCTTCTTAGCTCAGCGAACTTTGTACATAGTTGCATAGCGTAGGGTCAAATACGCGCTTTCGATAAAACAATACATTCCTCAGTCTTTAGAGGAAACAGGGGCGGAGTAAAGATATTATCTAGGGGCCATATTTAGTATTAATTTGAAATAAATATTGTGAGGAACTCGATAAATTCTTGGAACAACAAAATCAGAGATTTTGTATAAAAATCTGGGCGACCATCATGATGTAGTTATTTGGAGAGAAAAGGTGGAAATAAATGAGTATAATATAATTAACTACATGTGTTTGTACAGTTTTTTATTATTTCTAGTAGTTAAAGTAAGTTTTAATTGTAATTTTACTGCTTACCTATCATAGCACACAATACACTGATAAAATTTACTAAGCTTGCCGACAATGAGCTATTCCATTCACTAGCACCAGACACACCTATTAAAATAAATATTTATTCCATTGCGGGAATCGATCCTCATATCTATTACTTTCAAAACCTCTGAAGTCATCCAAAATTGCCAAAATGGGGCGGCAAAGTTTCAGCTCTCAAGTATCAACTTGTTTTTTTTTATACGTGGGATGATAGGTTTACGTTTGACCTCAGCCTGCCTGATGTTAAGCATTGCGGCTGCCTAGGGTGTAACAGACTTACCTAGAAGATACCTATTAACTCAAGATTTAAAGACCCCTGGATTGTAGTTCGCAGGAAACACAGCCTCTGGTAGTGTTTCAAAGCTTTGCTTTGCAAATAACCTAAGTCCATCCCTGGGTACTTCAGACTGCGTGTGTGAACGCTAGGGCTCTAAAATAAGTTATAGCTAATTCCCTGCTCGCTGGAATGCAACCTGTGTGGTTAGCACACTAAATCAATTCTGCATCTGATTTAAATAAGCATATTAGTAAGTATGTAAGCCCAATGATATAATTTTTTACAACAAAACTCAACCTCATTAACGGAATTTGAAAACATTTTGTAGCCTCCTCCATACAACTTAAAATACGAGTAGGAAGTAAGTAACATACCTACTTTATAATTCTAGAAGAATATTATGTTAAAATAACATTTGCTCAACAATTACAAGCTAAGAAAACTAACTACACGGATGTATGAGGGAATAGCGAGCAGGAGCCTTATAAAGATAAAAGCCTGTACAATAATAAACAATGATAGTTACTAGTCAACAATTTTTCAACCAACGTTTTTTTTTACAGGGAATTGGCTCACGGTTGACTACAACTTGCCTGATGTAAATTAATAGGTAATATTGACGTGTTATCCGAATCACGAAATCAATAACGATTCAAAGATTTACCATCGACATGAATACAGTCTGGACACCATGTCCCGGCTAGTCATAGAATCGTTAAGCCATGTCAACGGCCCTTAGGGCGGCTTGATAAACTCTCGATACCAGAGTTGGCCACTCTCATTAGATAATAAGAAGAAGGCGCTCCTAGAAATTCAGAAACATTATTGCTACTGTGTCTATGCTATCACATCCCTGAGTCCAGTTATCTAAACACTGGACTAGGAAACTATGGACTATTCTGCAACAATGGTAAAGCTTTACACGCATTTGCTAATGCCACGTACACTCACAGGAAACTGACAAAATCACTTTAAAGTCTTATGCCGGTTGTATACTCTGAATAGCCGTCATCACCAGCTCATTGGAGCCCACTGCTGGGCATAAGCCTTCTCCCTTTTACCCAAATAATCCCTGTCTTGTGCTGATCTTGCACAAAAATAGCAGTAGGTACGTAATTGCTTACAAACTTTTTTGGTAACACTTTATTCCTGCTACAAAATTTTAATCAAAAATACTGGTTTATAATTGAAAATAGAAAAATAACATATTTTATTATGACTAATTTACATTAGGACAGACAATTGAACACACGCACGGAAAATTTAATAAGTCTGCCACAACACAGCCCAACTCAGCATAATGCTGATTACTTGGAAGCAATCAACGCTGGTCTTCCGTTGGGGCTGGCTGTGACGTCACGCACGAGAGCATAATTTAAACAACAAAAATTATAGTAGCTTAGATATAATAACTTCTTCTAAAAGCAAGTTATCAAGCTAAGATGGAAATGGCATAAATAAAATGGTCGTTTAAAAGCTCCTTACTTAACTATAACAGAAAGAAAACAAACCATCAATAAAGGACGATTGTAACCGATAACCTCAATTTTTAAAGTCGGTTAAAAAGCGTTTTACTAATATTGTTGTCCAAACGTCCGTCACAATTTTAATTGAAATCGCTCGTTAATTAAGCCTTATCGTTCAATTAATGAACAAAACTCTGTTAATAAGCGTTACCAAAACATACGACACGATTTTATAAATGTACTTATTTACTACGAATTAGTTTCTTAGGTAATTTAGGTTCTAATTGTTAACTTAGCTGTAAATAAACGCCTGTAGTTTTGCTGATCGCTATTACCACAGTCAGTTCTGAGATGGGTGACCAAAACTGGAATTAGAATGTTTTTTTTACAGTTTATAGGTCTAAAGTGTAGTTAGCTGTCAGTAAAACATGTCAAAGGTACTAAGTGCCGTTTGAAACCCTAAGACACTGTGTTTATCACTTTTTTAACATAAATATATATGAGTGTTTAAATTAAGACAGATCTAAGTAACTAGGTACTAACATCCAATTACTATAATAAGACTTTAGTAAAATAAGACTAAATAATTAAGTATTAATGATTTTTTTAATAATAAGTAGGTAGTTACTTAATTTTAATTTCCAAATGTCGCATAGTTAGAAAACTAGACTAAATTAACTAATTAACACAAAAGTTATTTTCGTAATTAATTTTATATTAATTAAGAACTAATTAACAGCATAAGTAAAAAAGGTAAAACCTTTAAAACGTTACGCGTTACTAACCCTTTACAAATCCCTTATTTATGTATTATTCACGAATTGTAAAGAAATAGGGAGCAGCTTTTTGAAGCGTTGCAGTCGAGTGCATTTGTAAAGTTATGCAATTTTAACTTCTATTCAGTTAAGTTATGGGTTAATTTGGTATAACAAGTTTGTATGCACCCATTTGGTCAATCTGGAGTAAAGCATCCTGTGTATTGGTTTGATTTTATAAAGTTTAAAATGGTTAAGCTTTTAAAAGGTAAAGTGACATTTTAATTAAATTAGAAATATACTGGGAGATGACTCTGGCCTTGTAACACAGCCTAACGGCTACCACGAGGTCAGAGGATTCGAAACATTTTAAGTGACAAAGATTTTTGACAAATAAATAATTTTGCATTTGTATTTATTTATATAAACGACATAGTGGTCGTTGGTGAAGCATGCCGATCATAAAATCGAACTAGTTTTTGAAAGAGATCAAATTTCTAAGTAATTGATATCAACTCAACTCACAAATGTGCTAAAAAAATATTGAGCGTTTTAAAAGCCTTTGTAAAAAATAATGTAGTTACTCAAGTAGGCAAGTAGGTAATTACTGAAAAAAAACTATACTTATGGTAACTTGTCGTTACGGCTTTGACCTCCCCTTCATAAAATGTATAAATTGATCATGTGTAGTGACATGGTTGAATTACGACCCTTATAGTGCACTCACCCGTGCGTAATTTGATACAATCTGTTGTCTAGAAAAGCGAGTGTGGCTCAGCGGTTCCAGTGTCTGCTTTTCATCCAGACGCACCCTGGTTCGAATACGGGCCTACACCAATTACTTGTACTTTCAAGTTATGTGTGGCTTTGCACTCGCTTAGCGGTAAAGGAAAACATCATGAGGAATCCGACATGTTTGAGGAGCACAATATCCGAGGACATGAGTCTGCCGTGGAAGCACCTGGGCGCCCACCACGATGTAGGTAGGTATCTGCCTAAGAGAACTCGTCGTCGTGGTCGTGACTCCTCCGCAGAATTAATTCGTTAATGAGTTCTCTTGGGCAGATACCTATGTACCTAGGTACATCGAGGTGGGCGCCCAGGTCTTTCCGCGGAAGACACATGTCCTCGGATATTGTGGTCCTCAAACATGACGATTGTCGATTTCCACACGATTTATTTTTGTCGCTCAGGAGATTAGGTACCTACCTAGGTAATTATTAATAAGACAATCCTTTCGTTTCAATATTGTACCTAGGTACAGGTAGGTATGTTAGAGGCCGTTTTGCATTTGTATTTGATGAATAACGAAAGAATCATTTACAGTATTGAAATGACACTGGCTCTCAAAATTATACCTTTAAGGTACCTAGCAAAGCAGGAAAAACCGCACGTCACGACTAGTCATACAAATAAGGACTTATAGTTAAAAAACCATTGTCCTTGTACTATAATCTTACTAGGTATACCTACATAATACAAAGAATGTTGTAAGAACTATAAACTGGACAATAATTAATGCTGACAAATCCAAAGACGGGTTCTTTCGTTATAGGTACCTACCTACTGATCTACCTACAATAGCCGATACGAAATCGGTTTAAATCTACCTATATCACAATAAGTAAGTACCTAGATAATAAGTGAATAATTATTTTTACACAAGTACAAAACGACAACTAGATAATACATACAAAACAAACGACAATGTGGTAAAAAGAGGAGCATTTAAGAGAATGCCTGTACTGGAATATAATAGGTATAGAAATTACACTAAGAAGAAAGAAAACTAATGTGGTTGTAGACGAGAGGCCTATGCTCAGCAGCGGGTGACGATGATGGCAGTGTGATGATAACTATTAAGACAGTTATCAATATCTGATTAGTATGTCTTTTTTCTCGTTTTAGAAGGGGTAGGTAAGTACCTACACAGTTTTATGTGTTGGATTAGTAGGTATGGAATGGATTATGGAGATGGATTAAATAACTACTTACCTACTCCATAATATAAAGAAAAATAAGTAGGTACCTACCTACTTAGATAGTTAATTAAAACTTTTTTGCCAACGAAACGGGTAACACCGCGGCAGCACGTATACCTACGAAATAGTTATAAATAATCTCATAAATAATTAGACAATAACTACCTACTTAAATCACATTATAATTAAACCACAAATTAGCAGCATAACTCACTAAAACACGTAAGTTTCAAGTTAACTTTCACTGCTAAACCACCACACATAAAACGGTTAAAACTGCAATAACGAAAATAATTTGCATTAAATCATCGTCATAACAACGAGTCCTGGGAACACTCTCAATGAGACAATATTCATTTTAGAAGACGAACTAAGTACTAAACTCACCGTATTATGTTTATTTTTCCTCCAGCAAAGCAAACTATCTTCATTTGCGTACTAACGCACGCAACCCTCCCGGTTTCTCACTTTAGAAACTATTATTGCACTGTATATTAATGTTTTGCTTGTATAAGCTGTTGTTAAAACACTAGTGATCACAGGCGCGGTTTTTGTTAGGCGAGATAAAAATAACATACGATATTATGTCGTAAACACAACCGTCGCGTTCAAAAGCACGCGGTCAACTGGCTTGCTTGCTTCTTGAAGCTCGTTCGTTCTGTCTGTCTGTCTCATTTTGTTTTTAGCCGTACTCTGAACTCTGTCTGTCCATTCTATCTTTTACCACGCAATTTTAAACTTTAACTTTTCCAGGTATGACTCAAAATTGTGTGATTTTTTTACTCTTTACAGTAGAATGTAGTTAAAATTTTAAAAGATCGTGGTACAAAACAGTTCCCGTCTCATTTAGGTTCGGTCGTCTCACCTTTGGGACTGGTAGAAGGGTCGAAGCCGTCTGGTTTTTTGTCCCGTCTTAGATTACGGGTTCATTCAATGGAGACCTCAATAGATGTACTGTTAGGCAATAAACTCATATTGATGTATGTTTGATGCTGGGAGGGAACTGGACTGGACAAGTATCTTAATACATACATAAATATGTATTAACTTGTATTAGTATTCGAAGGGTCTGGAATCGACATGTTTAGAACCAAGGGGTGGAGGGAGGCCTATTCCCATCATCGGCTCGAAATGTGAACTCACTTTTAACAAAATTAAAATGATATACCTAGTATTTTGTGGATTTTTATGTTATGGGCATGTTACTCAATTAGATACTCCGCTAATATGAATAAACCGATTTTAATTTATAAGTAGGTATTAAAAGCCTCAATTTAAGATTGCATTGCGTAGGCATTTTAAATCCAGGTATTTTCATGGTTATCTACTTACAGTAACTTTAGTTTTAACCAAGTTAGAAAAAGGAGACGTTATTTATTTAAACTCAGTATTATACATACATACCTACATGGGTGTAAGTGTTAACACATATGAAAGATAAAAACTTGCTTATATAAAAGGTCGCATATTAATCCTGCTTGCTCCTTATCAAATTTAGCATTTTTACTAGGTAGATTTATAGTTAAATAATTTATTGCGCTTAAGATTCGTTCCTATGCAAGTAATTCGTCCAACACCATCATAGGTATCCTTATTAAAAACTTCATCAAAATCCGCTCAACATAAAAAAATCTTAATACTAAAACAAACTACCAAATTTCAACATCTGTTACAGTTTTGTTAACATAGTCAAGATGTTAACCAGATTATACACATTCCTGGCAGTTTATTATGCACTGAGTTTAGGCAAAAATTAGAGCAGTGTGTTATTACAGAATACTACATAGTGCTAGTCTAGTGCGTACGGGTTTTACTGAAATTAATAGGCTTTTTAGATTGTTTTGTTTTATCGTTATTTCAGGGTTACTAGCTAATTTTGTTTACAGTGTTTACAGTAAGTATATTGTTCAGTTTCCTGTGGTATAAGCACGAGATTATCAGTTCCTTTGTCACGGTCAAGCTTTATGGGTAACCGACACAGGAGGGAAAAAAAAAGTTCGACATAAGAATTAAGCCAGTGTCATCATAATCATTACTCACTAATAAATGTACACTTTCAATTAAGTAAGTTTGTCAGTACCTACTCGTACCTACACTCATCTTTTTGAACCGATTCCGGGGCCCGAAGGGCTGTTATAAAACTCTGTAGGTTTTACAGAGATCTTTCCTCTTTTATAAAAAATGTCATTACCGGGTCCATCATTAAAACTATTAGTTTTTCTATATTTTTTTGAACACGGAATTATGTTTGACTACAACCCGCCTGATTTTACACCACTATTGCACCACTATAGACTAAGTTGTAGCACTTGTTGAAAATTATTTACTATCGATTTGAAGACCCCTGCGTTATAGGGTTTTTCTTAGACCAGTTGGATCATAGTTCAGTATAATACTTCCTGGATAAACTAAGAAGAGTAATGTATCTATTTTATTACATCACTTGTGTAGAATAATCGATACAAATTCTATGTCCGTTTGTCAGTAAATCCTTAACTGGTTCAAATTGACTGAAATTTTAAATATACTGTGTTTATATAATGCCTGATTATTTACTGCAAATTCAGACTTCTTGTTTTATCCACAACGAAATTATAGGGGAGTCGAAAATAGCCTGAATTGCTTCTAGAAAAGGATGGTACGGCCGT
Source organism: Macaria notata (assembly GCA_927399415.1). NCBI lineage: Eukaryota > Metazoa > Arthropoda > Insecta > Lepidoptera > Geometridae > Macaria > Macaria notata. Next base: position 1,118,209 of record OV656751.1, read on the forward strand.
GCCGCTTTTTTTTGCTGGACTTGCCGAGGGCACTGCCGTGCCCCCAGATTTCTAGCCATATCACAGGCCGAACAGCAGAACAGTTTTTAAACACTAGTAATAGATTGAGCTCAACAATAACATACATATACATATAGTATACATATCTTCCCGATAAACTCGCTGTATACTTCCTGGATTAACTAGGAAGAGTAATGTAATAGCTATTACGTCACTTCCCGACGAGAGGCCGGTCGGGAGTCAAACAGCTACTAAATGTCTAAAAGGGTAAACCATTGTGGTTTTAATATTACTTTAGTGTTTGTAGAATATCAATAATTAACCAGTACAGTATACATATAGTAATTTATTACCGAGTTACTCTTAACTAACGTAAATCTTGTAGAGGAGGCCTTTAGTACATCAACAGAATCCACTTTTTCTTCTATTATAGAGAATTGATATTAAATGTATCCCAATTATTTATACAGCAGTCATTAAGCTTCTTCAAGGAGGAATTCCTGAAAAATCTCTAATAAAACTTGTTGTTTCAACGTAAGTTAAAACTGTCAAAGTGTCAACGCGTCTCACTAAAATAATACGAATCTCGGAATCATTGGTACGGTTACATCATTTGAGGCGAGTGTGGCTCAGCGGTTCCAGTGTCTTTTTTTTACATGATATAGGCTTACGCTTGACTACTACTTGCCTGATGGTAAGCAACTTTATAGTCTACGATCTATTATTATCTATTATCTGCTTTTCATCTAGACGCACCCTGGTTCGAATCCTGCCCTACACCAATGACTTGTATTTTCTAGTTATGTGTGGAAATGCTCTAGCTTAACGGTGAAGGAAAACATCGTGAGGAAACCGACATGTCTGAAGACCACAATATCCGAGGACATGTGTCTTCCGTGGAAAGACCTGGGCGCCCACCACGATGTATCTGCCCAAGAGAACTCCCCTAACGAATTAATTCTGCGGGGGAGTCACGACCCTCACTCATGGGGATATACGACTCAATAAAGAGATTACTTTTATAGCCGTGACTTTTGAAACCATTAGTATCCCGCCAAAATGACATTTTATGTGGTATTTGCTACAGCAGAGGAAGCTATATCACGTAATGTTGGCATTTCGTGCAATATGTTACTGTGCCTTAGATATACACAAATGGCATGTTTATGCGGTCGATTCAACCTCATATATTTAGGTAACTAGTGGATAATCGACGCTTTGACTCGTTCTTTAGGGATATAAAGAAACCTATTATGTCACTTTTGGGTTCCTATACGATCTACATGCTATATACAATAGGCTATTGTCGAAGCGCCCGTAGCACAGCTAGCGGAGGCAATCGCATGCGATTACCAATGCAAAGGTCGACGCGGTCAGTCCTTCGATGGGTGACCGAAAAATAACATTCCATTTGGGCGCTTCCGTGGGTCGGATGACACGTTAAAGTATAGGTCCCGGCTGTTTGTCTAGTACGGCAGTCGCTAAGCCTTGTCAGAGGCCCTTAGGGCGGCTTGATAAACTCTCGACACCAGAGTTGGCCACTCTCATTCGATAAGAAGAAGATCGTCGATATAAAGTTATTGTATTTGAAGTGACCTTTAAAAGATCATGTGTTAGTTATAATTTAAATTAAAATGATTATAATTCCAACACAAACGATAACGAGGTAATTTTGACGCTTAACGCGTTTAACAATCGCCTTGCAAGTGGCCTCTTAACACCTGAAACTTAATTTAATATTTTATTAAATAACATTCTTCTACGTCTTTCTCTATCTAAATTTATATCTTCTTTGATTAAATTCCTACATTAAACTCACGATGGGAAATGCATATCGTGCCAAATTGAAAATGTGACCTCGCATGAGGTCATGTATGAAGTATGCCAGTGAATATTAACATTCATTGCGCTCTTGGGAAAAATGACGCGGCTATGTCACGGAAAATAAGTATCTGTGTCTCTGTTTATCTGTTTATTTAACCACTCCTCATGCAAAAAAGTCTGGAATTTCATGATTTTTGGTATGTAGGTAGTATGGGGTCTTGGAAGTGTCATAAGCTACTTTATCTACACTAATGTTGTAACATTCTACTTATGTTTCTAATACTTGGCTAATAATTACTACTGTTATAGCGCAGACAACAAAACACTCAATTTAAGCAATTTCACATGATGGTATAATATCCACATCGATATCGTAATATCTCATTATAACATCAATAAAACGCGACCAACCTGATTGCAGGGCCAATCAGGTTGGTCGCGTTTTATTGATGCGCGCAGCTGCGCTCTCATTGGTTAGATTTTAATGGCGGCGAAATCACTGTGACAATACACGTACGCGTGAATTTAATTTAATAAACTATTGTCAGCTTTTACTCTTGTTGTTTGATTAATTGCATTAGTGAAGATAAAGTAGTGAATGCAACTGCATATAACACGGGTATTAAAACACGAGTGTAAATTTATGAAACGAGCGCAGCGAGTTTCATAATAGTAACGAGTGTTTTAATACCCGTGTTATATGCAGTTGCATTCAGTCTTCATTATATGACAGTTGCATAAACTATCTACTATTTTATCCAGAAATAATGCGAGCGAAGCCGGGGTCATCCACTAGTTATTATACATTTATATTTTCTACAATGCGTTAATCTGAATCATATTTACATATGCAGGTCCCTATTTACCAAAAATTGTTTTTTTTTTTACGTGGGATAGGTTTGCGTTTGACTACAGCCTGCCTGTTGTTAAGCATTGCTGCTTCCTAGGGTGTAACACTGTAATATTACTAATAGTATTATGCATATTTATATACTTACTTATAACAATAAATAAAGCGTTTCAAAACGAGCCAGGAAATCAAATAAAATAATGCCTATTCATTTAATAAAGACTCCATAGTAAATAAAATAACAGAGGCCATAAAATTTAATGGAGTACCGTGACTTTAACGTTTATATTTTGGCATCTTGAATTTATTAATTTAAACTTTAACTATTATGAACTCATACTACTGTTTTAGCACGCGCCCGTAGTTTTTCTAGCAACGGTATTCGCGCGCGATTATCAAAGTTAATCTGTGTGTGCGGTTTATCCTTATGGGTGACCAAAAATTGGGATTCAATTTCGCGCTTCGGTGGTTCAGATGACAATTTAAATAATAGGTCCCATATGTGGTCATGGTAAAATTATCGACGCCAAAGTTGGCTAGTTTCATACGTATTTTGTATCTATCTATGATATTTTGTTAATATAAATTTGATTTCGACGGTAAAAAACTTTGAAAGGACTTTGATGATTGCAAATAATACCACAGCTTTCTTAAATAATCAAAGACTGTAGCACGCTGAGCTCATAGCTTATAAGCTTACTTATTTAGGGAAAAAAATCGCCTATTACCTATGACACTCCCAAATCCTCATAATACTACCTTTATACCAAAATTCATTATGATCCGTTCAGCCGTTATTGCGTTATGCGCGTTTAAATGAACGGATAAACAGAAAAAAAGTCTAAAAACTGCTGTTCTATTATCGATTTAAAGTAGATACTACACTTAAAAAAAATTATTGTGCATATCTTCTATGTACAGTTTTTCGACCTCTTTAGCTTTATTAATAGTATAAATAGTTGGATATAAATGTGTTTTTTTACATGATATAGGCTTACGCTTGACTATAACTTGCCTGATGGTAAGCAACGTTATAGTCTACGGTCTTGCGCGCTTGCCTAGAAGAAACCGGTTTACTCTCGACTTGAAGACCGACAAATTATAATTCAAGGGGAATAGAGATTCGGGCAAGGAGTTCCACAGTTGGGCTGTTCGCACGATGAAAGTCGAAGTAAAACGCTTGGATTTAGAAGAAGACAATACCAAGGTAATCATTCTCATCAATGATGTAATAACCATAGTAAAATTATGCAAATCACTTGGCTAACTCATCAATCGTGTTTACCGATCGTGACGAGGATTCACGGAAACCATTCAGCACGTTTTACTATTTTTTCTGCAAACCTTATTAATTTCACAACCTTCGATTAATAATTAAGGAAGCTGTGAATTATACGGAAATTATGGAATTCTATGGGATTTATGTAAATTCCTTTTTGTATTGTTCGTTTGAGAATTGTAAATGTTATAAATCTGTGTGTTTCACAATTTTATTCAGATCTTCTTTGAGTTGCGTTCGTCATTCATTACCTCTTTAGTACTTATACATACGTATAAGTGGTATAATTATGATTCATTAACTGTAAAGAATCTTAGTATCAATAAAGAGTCTAAGATTTTAATTTTTATATTAAGTTTAAGATTTTAGAATATTTAGTTTTAATTTTAGCAACGCCCTAATTCCCCTCTTAACAGGGTAAATGTATATACATTTAAGTATGCTAACAAAGAAATTTGAATTTGAATTTTTCTTTACCTTATCATACAATATTAAATATTTTTTTTAAATCATGGGCATACACTTTTACAAGACTACCTACTGTGACTACTACTAAGGCTGTTAGTTTTTCTGTGATAATTACTATATGAACAAATTAATCTATCAACTTCTTAGAATACCAATAATGGAACAAAAATGTTGTTCTAAAACTTGTGGAAATGCTGGAAAATATATCTCATTTCCTTGCATTTTCTCAATGAATGAAACGTCATACAAATCCATATAATATTATGGTATGTTGCCCCATCGGAACATTGTTTTTTTTAAAGATTTTTATATTGTCAATGCTTAGTTTTCAACAAATAATTATTTTTAGTATCAGCTTAAATCCATCATCTGGTAATACGAAAGATATAATTTATAACTATTCTTCATGACATAAGTTAAAAAGCATTTAATTAAACTTTAAATAATATCTTTTATAGATATTAATAAATGATATACTCAAATGGATACCGTTTTACAAGTTTTAGTAAAGTCACTTTACAAATTTGATTTATAGATATAAAGTTCCAAAGCAATAAATTTATGTAAAAGATTTAAACTTCTTTAGGACAATCACCTTTGGTGACAAGTTAGAAAATAAACTTTGTTAATAAATTGATTTTAAAGTAATATTTCATTATTCAAAGTTTACTGAACCCTTATATGTCATTTGTATATTATCGTAATTTGTGTGTTCATTATACAAGTAAATAAATAAATTATTTTCCTTTTAGTTACTTTATTGTAAGGTACTTTACCTGTTTACTTTTGCCTGCTGTGATGAAGTAGTTATTTTTATATTAATTTCTTAGTAATCATTTAATTTGTTTTTAATCATTTTGTATTTTAATAAACAGAGATGAGTGGAGAGAGTATAGAGAGGCCTTTGCCCAGCAGTGGGACCGAACCGGCTCTTAATAATAATGAATAAATAATAATTTTCGATTAATGAAAGATTTAAGTATAACTTTGGAGTTTTAAGTAAATAATGTATCATACTGTAGGTAGGTAGCTATATTTTTTTAAGAATTCTGCATAGCTAAGCTGGATTTTACCTAAAAGTTTGAACCCTTATTAAACCTCTTAATCAATAAAATGTATTCTTATGTTTTCTTGAAAACTGCCTTTTCATAGGGGTTATTTACAACGTTTTTTTATATGAGATAGGCTCACGCTTGACTACATCTTGTCTGATGTTAAGCAACGTTGTAATCTACGATAATAATAATTAGTCAATTTTTATGTGTATAACATCTTCTAAAGCTACTTTTAATACCTCCTTTCCGTAGGGCCTCCATGAATAACAACCTATTTTAGTAAGTACTTACCTATTTGTAAAAAGTGTATAAAGTCGTGACCAGTAAAACCATGCTCTATGGCCTCTGACGTCATGAGGCATTCCTATTATCCTCGTACAAAATATCTTAAAGATGATACATTGATGATGTCAGTCAATTATAAAAGCACGTATGTTAATTGAAAGAAAAAACGTGGTTCTTAGACTATTTTTTAATTTAAATCCAGTCATAGTCATAAAGAAAATCAAGCAACAACTGGAAGTACTAAAGTAATCTCTCTTCAAGCCATTATCGTTCTCTCTGGTCAAAATTATGGTTCATTCCAGTTAGTTCCTACGTGTTCGAATAAAACGCCTACGAAAATAATCATTATGTAAAACGTAACAGAAACTTATTGATATCACAATTTTGTCAGGCGCTAGTTGCATTGATTTGTTACCTATTCTTCCCTCTGATATTATGACGGCTACAAACATGTTGTAAGTTACTAAACCGCTCAAACAATATTGTATAAAATCTCCCTCTCAGTGCCTGGTCTGCTAAAGAACCTGCATGGATAAAGCGTGAATTCTTTAAAACGATTTATTTAACGATTAAGAAGAATTTAAGTAATTTAATTATGATAGAATTCCAGACAAGCAGAGACACATATAAACAACAACGGGCGCTACATATATGCTATGTATACTTATATGATACAGGTACCTTCTTTATGAATATTAATTTCATATGCTACTGCGCAGGTAATCATTTAAACGCTTTTTTGCGCTAAGTTTTTTCTTTTGACCGATGGCGCCACTCGTTTACCGCTAGTTTCGATATAATTGATGGACGTATTAGTATATAAGTAATATCGCATGACTTATATCGTATTAGTAGATATATTTTTTTCTTGTATCAAAGTATTGGCTTTCAATATAAAACAGAAAGATATTATGTTTCTTTGAGACAATTTATATATATTAATTTATCGATTATTTACTTATGTTCATATACTTACGTGTTTTGTATGCGCAATAAAAAATCTAAATCGAAAACTTTCATGGTAAATGAACAAATTAAATGTGTACCTACACTTTGAATATATTATTATAAAGCCACCAGTAAATTATACATTTATGCTCACAATATTATTTTATTCTGTGAATTACACACGTATCATATAGTGAAGACCGTATATTAAATAGAAAATTTATTATTCCGTGAAATTATCTAGTAGGTATCTAGCACCGTAAATTTAGCAAAAAATGCACCAAAATGTTGACAAAAATAAACTAAAAACCTATTTAATCGGCCAGCCAGTTAGGTGAATAAGTTTTTTGGTAAGCTGTTTTGAAAAAAAATCACAATTATTTGTTTTTTGCGGTGCGTCAAATATACGTATTTAAACACCGAGGGCTACAATACACAGTTTATATTTTTATTTATAGTATTTTAAATTATAAACGCTATAACAGTACATCTAGTAAAAACTTACATGAATAATAATAGCATAATTATTTAATCTATGGATGAGTCATGTACATATTTGGCTGAAAAGAAAAACTAAGCTGTTAAATTCACTACGTACATAAATTTATTAGGTATATAGCGTCGATTTTTTTGCTTGCTTTCTAAATTATTTGACCTTAATTATTTTATGTCTGATATAATGCCTGCTTAATGCATATTGCCTACTTATCTATTAGTATAGCTTACCATAAACATTATCAACAATCATTAAAAACACATTTTGCTTACCAATAAATCCAATATAAGTACTGCAATCATTACAAAAAACATCAAAAAAACGTATTAACTGGAACTGGTGCTGAATTTCAATTAGATTAAAAACTGTATTGCAGAATTGCGTATTTAGAGATAGAGAACGCTTACTCATTGAGTTCAATGACCTCGAAGTAGGTCTTAGACTTCTAATTCTACCTAACTATATTTTTTCTAAGATGTGCTAAAGCGAGTGTAGCCACTGGTAGCCACACTCGGTGCTGTGTGCCTTACAAGCCGACGTAATCCGGTTCGATTCCAACCCTACACTAATGATAAATATTTGTGACTATAAAAATAATTGGGTAATAAAAATTCCATTCACAACACAGGAATACCTAGTGTGAATGGACATTAATCTCCAACATTCAATAATATATCTTTAAAGCACATTACTTAGTTGCCTACTATAGTTATAGTTTTAAGTTATTGTATGTATATTCCCACATAAGTTTGCAAATATACGCTTTTATTATTATTATTATGATTAAGAAAGTTATTTGTGGATTTTTTATACTTGCCTGAGATAATTTCCCCAATGAATTATTTCTGCGGGGGAGTCACGACCCCCAGTAACGAGGCATACAACTCGATGAGATAGATTCTTGAATGATCTTAACGATTTCTGATTTTTAAAACATTTATGTGCATAATAAAATCTAAATCAGACGAAATTGTTTATTGTTAATCAGATGAAATTGTATATTCTTTTACTAGCGTCAACTTCTTTCTGGAAAACAGGATCTTTTATAATTGGACCACCAAGATACAGGCTAACGCCTAGTTTGGGGTCTACAGTTAACACTATTATTGTATTGTAAGTTAAACAGAATATAAATATTGTAATATGTAGGTTAAGTTTTCAAATGGCAAATAAACATATGTTTACTTTACTTTTACTTTTACTAATCAAGTCTTTTTGTCGATTCATGAATACTGAAACACAGATGCTAAATCAACTGGTAAATTATAAACAAATATTTTTGCACCAATGTCAACAAAATCTTTATATTATATATTATATATTGTATATTTATATATTATATATAAAAGAAAGTGGTGTTAATTACACCATTTATAACTCAAGAACTGCTGAACGGATTTAGCTGAAAATTGGAGGGGAGGTAGCTTAAAACCAGGAGACGGACATGGGACACATTATTCCCGTTTATTAAAAAAAATGAATTGAATAAAATCCAAAATCTGCTTATTTATTGACTCTAAGGCGGAACAGAGTTCGCCGGGTCAGCTAGTATATAGTAAAAGCTACGAAAACATGTTTGCTTTGATTCACATCAACACTCTCAATGCTCAAACCATGTTAGACTAAGTTAAGAAAAAATTGTACTAACAAGATGTCATAGAATAAGCAATAGTTTGTTTGTTAGTGTGTAAAAATATGGATATTTCTACGCTGTTGAAAACCAAGTTAATGCATGTAGTGTAGGAGACAATTGTACAATGTATTTACTTATATACATATTCAAAGCCAATTAAAAGAAGTGCTTAGGCTTACATACATGTGTAAAAAATGGGTTTGTATATGGGTATGTATGTATGTATGTATTTAGGGTTACTTGGTTTTAAATTCCAAAATTAAATTTCAAAAGCAACAGTTTTTCTAAAATGTAACAATTAATTAATCCTTCGATTATTTTTTGTTTATTTTATTTTGGTTCATATTTTATTTTAGGTATATTTTATTTTATAAAGATGTAACATATATTACTTTTATCCAATGATAACGTAAGCCAAGCCGCGGTCGTCTCGTTGAAATTTTTTTTTCTTGTAGTAAGACAAACACCCCCTATCTCCTGCACTAGTTGAGAGGTTTCATCAGTTACAGCGAAAGTAACCGCTGAGTTGTGACATAACAATTAGAGCTATTTATATGTGACTTATGAAAGACCTTCGCACTTTTAGTTTCGAGTCAGTTCAATGGCAAATAGAGATTTTTATACACAGCTTCATAAGTAAGTAATATTCCTTATGTTTTTTAGAGCGAAGTGACGGGCTCGACAAAATCTGAATCAAAAGGATCAGTTTTGTCTTTGAAATGCGGAATTTTAATCAATGTCGAGAACTCGAAAGCTTTCAAATAAGGCCAGAGACTAGAGGCCTTGGTTTTTTTTTTACTTAGCATAATACTACAGGATCTGTAATATACCTAACATGCCATCTGTCTCAATACAGATCAGATTTTAATATCACTTTTCGGCCACCCATCCAAAAACACACCTCATCCACTTTGATAATCGCGTACGAGCACCTCATCTAAGCTATAGGCGAGCAAGCTTCTATTTAATTAAAACAAGGTATAGTCTCACAAATTTCATGTATTTATTAAGTCAATAAACCCATACAAAAAGACCTCGCTCATCCAATCAGAATTGCATCACGTGCGGATTAGCCTAACACATCCCAATCAACATCATAATCAAATAGTCGTACTTATTGAGTGAACGCAAACAATTGATGTGGGTCAAAGATGCATGTGCAAATTGATGCTTGCGAAATGTTCAATTTAATTCAAGCATTGTCATATAATGGGTTAGGTCTTTCTTGGAAAGTCTAGATATATCAAACCAATATATAGCAATATATAGTCAATATATAGTAATATAATATCACTCACAGAATAGTCCGCCTAGCTACCACAACTATTCCTACTTAGTCGTATTTCTCGTGACTAAGGGTCGTGCTCCCCCGCAGAATTAATTCGTTAGGGGAGTTCTCTTTGGCAGAATCATCGTGGTGGGCGCTCAGGTCTTTCCACGAAAGACAAATACCTATGTCGGTTGCCTCCCAATGTTTTCCTTCACTAGGTACTACTGCTACTATATAATAAATCTGCTTGTGTGTATCTATATCATAGATCATAATAGCAACTTATAGGAATATAACTTTTATAAATACTGTAATCCTTAATTGAATTATGGATATAATCCCGAAATAAATTACTTCTATTCTATATAATAATATTACGAATATATTAGGGTTTTACATAATTGCAAATAAATAATTTCACTTCATTATTTGAAATCGAATAAAAATGTTACAAGTAACTCTGTACGGAATGATGTGAATGCAATCTCATCAGTAATTTGATCGATTTGATCATTTGCGCAAGCGCCTGTTTAAGCAGATTTTGCATTTACCTAAGTACTTAGTTCTGCATAGTGTGGATTCGTATGTGATTGGTGAACTACGGTGTCGAAAATTTTTCAAAGCTAACTAATATCTTCTTATCGAATGAGAGTGGCCAACTCTAGTGTCGAGAGTTTATAAAGCCGCCCTAAGAGACTCTGACATGGCATAACGACTGCCGTAAACAGCCGGGACCTACAATTTTACGTGCTATCTAATATCAAATGATTTAATGTTTGCTGTACTATGCTAATCACTTAACACCTATATCTATATATATAAACCAAACCTAATTTGTGTAGGTATTTATCCTAGACACACAAGCGCCCAAACGTGAGTACACTCACATTTTGGTCACCCATCCAGGGTTGACCACGTCGATAGTTGCTTTAACTTTGGTGATCGCAAACGAATGATTTGTCCTATACACGAAAGCGTCCAAATGTTATTTATTGTTTGGTCCATTACATTTGGTCACCCATCCAAGAGTTACTGCGTCTTAAGTCTAACTTTGGTGGTCACGAACGAATGCCACAATACAATGAGTTAAGGGCACTTCTAAAATCATAAATCATCTAAATCATTAATTAAAAATAATGTTATGTTACTTATTTGGGCACGTTATCCGTCTCTCTAGACTTAATAATAAATTTACTAACCACTCTTAAACCAACTAGTCAATTTACTAAATATTTTTTTCTCCGATAAGACATCTGTCTAAAACTTATGATTGAAATCACCTATCATCTTTCTTAACATTGTAAAATGGTTGCGATATTTATGGAAATTTCCAGATATTTTCGTCAAAACCAGTAGTGGAAGAGCAATGAACTTCGAAGGTTCATAAGGACTAAGGATCTCAGGAAATGGTAAGCGAATGACCGGTAATTTAGCAAAATAAATTAGGTACAACCTCGTAAAGATTATGATCTTTGATTAGTTTTTTTTTTCATATCAATTTGGCAATTTTCTGACCGGTGTTCAAGAGATTGTAGGTATGGGATTTAGGTACGTAATAATTAAGGCATGGAACATGAAACTCCGTTACCGATAATAGCTAGCCGAATTTAGTGGTTTTTGGTACCAAAACTCAAAAATTGAGAAAATAACTACTTAATGTTTTTTCAATAAATCTATGAATTTTGTATCTGCTACTGGATGCCCGTTGTATCGTTTGTTTTATTTAGGGTTAAATACATAAATTAATATATACGAAATCATAGACGAATTAAACTCAAGATAAATATACCCGAATATACCGGATTCTTTCAATGTAAGCGACTCGACCATAAACTCTCTGGAAAACCTATTTTTTATCTACGGATTTGTATTTCTAAGCAACGAGTTTATATTACATAAGACAAGTATCCAACCAAAGTAATCAAAAGGACTCGTAAATGTCATGTTCATGTCTCGTCATGGCCGCCTATCGTGAAAACATCAAAATCGATTCTTGTAAACAAAATTATAAAAACGCAGAACACTAACACAATTCCCTAAAATATGGCAAGAATTATACGGCAAGCTTTGGATTTAACATTATGTAAGTGTTTAATAAACTTAACAATCAATATATTGTTCAATGGAACTGCGGCAAAACAAACGCGGATCCTCCCAACTAAATAATCACAGACTACTAAGGATACTAACGTAAATAATCAAAGAAGTGTTTGAAAACCTACATTTTATAAAGTCTTTCAAAGAACAGAAGACTTAATAAACTACTCTGAAGTCCAATATTGTCTTGCTGCAGCAAGTCTCAAAATCCACGTTTGCTTTGTTGCAGATTCTATAAGAAGAGCCAGACCAATCATCTCAGATGGATGGAATTCCTTAAAGAATTCCATTTCTTCTACAAAAGCTTCGGCTGTAGTCAACAACCCAGTTGTGTCTAAGGTTGAGTCTCTCACAGACCAAGCCATATCGCTCTTTGAAGACAAACTGGAATCGTTCAGAGACCAACAGCTACCAGCAGAATTGAAATATTTAGAAAAAGAAATAGAGAAGGTCAAAGGGAAAATGTCAGAAAGTGGATGGAAGCAAATGTAAATGCTCAAATCTTTAGCCATACGTTTTACGAGTTCGATTTGCTTCTATTTCATTATTCAGCCAGTCGTTGTTGTTAAGATTTTGTTGACGTGTTTCTCTTGTCATATTTATGGGGTCAAAATAAAATGTTTTAACCAATTTGTCGTTTCTATTTCGTTTTAGTGACGTGCAAGGTTGTGCAGTCGAATATGCGTATAGCTTGGCCTTATATAAGGGTAGAATGTGTGCCTCCGACGACAATGGCGATGTTTGATGGACCACTTGGGAAGTCTATTGAAGGCATTGCCTCAGGAGTCTTGAGTGGAATCATGAACTCTGCCCAAGCAACAATAAAGAGTATGGAAGCAGCAGCCGAGAGAAAGAAGCGAGACGCAGAGGCAAAGATCTTGGCAGCGCAAGAGAAAGCAAAAGCAGAAGAAATGAAAAAGAGGTTAGAGGCCGAAAAGAAAGCTCTCGATGAAAAGATGAAAGCTGCTCCAAAAGAAAAAGGCGATGCCAAGAAAGAGGAGAAAAAGGAAGCTCCGAAAGCAGCGGCACCAGCTCCTAAGCCTGAAGCTAAAAAAGCAGCACCGCCAGCACCAGCTAAAAAAGACCCTCCGAAACCAACACCACCACCGCAAGCCAAGAAGGACGACAAAAAAGATCCTAAAAAGAAATAGTTTATACTTATCTTGATAAAACCTATTTGAATGCATTTGATGGTGACGAAATAAATGATGAGTTGGAAATGTCATAATATTTGTCAAATTCTTTTTGTGTGAATGTCTGTTTTGTATACCTATATTAAAAATAGTGAGTAAAAGTTGTGTTTTCCGAAATGGATCCAGGATTGAAGACGTTAAAAGGAATTTCAAATCTATTCCGTAAGTTTTAAAAACCTACCAAGTTCTGTGCAGAAATTTAGCTTCTTATTATTGGGTACTAGGTTGCATCACAGAATACAGATAGTTTCTCTTCATCTCGAAAAAAAAGTACATACGTTAAAACTTAAATTTTCGAGAAAGCGGTTGTGTCCGAGAATTTACAGAATCTTTAATTTTGGTCGTTTTCTTGACTATATTATATATAGGTACATATATTATTTATCTATATACAGTCTTCTACAAAGGATGATACGTGTCCTCATATTTTAATGGTCACTAAGGCGCATCATAATAAACATAACCATAATTATTTACTGCTTAATTTATTAACATTACTAGTAATTTACATAATAGAATCGATTTGCTTCAATCAAGCATGCATAAACTGTTCAATTTAGTTTTTTTTATTAAGCTACTATAAGGTAAATATAAAATGTAAGGCTGTAGTCAAGCGTGAAAATCTACACATAACTTGAAATAGAAGTTATTGGTGCAAGGTAAACTTTATTAACAATACCTAATAAAATATAAAAACAAGGAAAGAAAAACAAAACATACTACCTACTCCTAATTACTACAAAAACGGGGCACTTAAAAAATCTTTAGAAAAGCCTAATGATAATCTAAATGCTCCAGCCCACTTCCAGGGGGCAGCGTGCCCAGCATACTGGCCGCATTACCACGCTGGATGGCAATGCTGATACGTTGAGCCAGAAAAAGGCCAGCATTTTGGTCATTCGTCGCGTCAAAGGTACAGGGTTGGATTCGAACTAATATTTACTTGCTGTTTACTTTACAGGTAAAAGATTATCCACTTACGGCATAGCTGAGCTGTATCGGCCATCAATAAATAGACACAAGGAGAGATTGATTGAATTAATTAAAGGTAAGTAAATAAATTGGAATGTACAGCGTTATCTGTAACAATTGCAGGGGAGTATTGCTCGCTTGCCCGCAAAATCGGTCCTTGCCGGGAGGAATGGACATCGTGATAGATAGATAGATATATAGAACATTCTTTATTGTAACACACGAAATAAAAATAAAATACAAAGAAATAGATCAAACATAAACAGTGCCACAAGCGGCGGCCTTATCGCTAAAAGCGATCTCTTCCAGGCAACCATTGGATGGAGAGAAATGAATAAAGGATAACGGAGGACGTGGTTTACAATAGAAATAGAAGAATATAATAGTGGTAGGGTTTCAGTTCCAGAGAAAAAGGTTTCTTCTAGGCGTCCGTGCTACATCAATGATGCTCAGAGATACAATTACACAGGTGGGCTGTAACAAACGTTTTCCTATTTAAGCGTTAAGAAAAATCTTAGAAGGTTTGTAGTCGTCAATATTTAACAATATTGTTTTCTGCTTTAGGAAATTCATAATTTTGATTGCATCGTCTGGAGTGCAACGCCTGACGAAATAAGTCCTTGGAAGGGTGATCAAACGTCGACATTATTTTGTCGTCTAAATATATGCATGAACAAAAATTGAAGGACTATTTGTACAAAAATCATAAAGCTATACCAGCGACCTCCTAGTAGAAATTATTGTTACCAGATTTCGCCAACCGCGTTCAAAGCTCATTTTGATCGACAACAAAATAATTTAACCTTCTATATTTCTATACTTTATTGTGCCTCTGACATATAATTACGTACTTTATTACAGAAAAGGCCGAGATAGCTTCGCAATCTAAGATTGCGCACAAGATGCGAGTACTCAAGGGCTATTATACTTTGGAGATGGCGCCACCGACTAGCGCTCAGGAAATGCAAGTTAGTGTGTTTTTAATTCAAATGTCATTATTGCAATCACGTATTTTACAATTTAATACTACATTTTTATGTATGTGGACCCTGTGCTTATAGTCTAGAGTCGTCTTCTTATCGAATGAGAGTAGCCAACTCTGGTGTCGAGAGTTTTCAAACTTCCCGAGGCCCTTGCCTCTGACATGGATAACGACTGCCGTACTAGACAAACAGCCGGGACCTACAATTTAACATGTCATCCGACCCACGGATACGCGCCCAACTAAGATTATACTTAGACTACTTACTAGTAACACTAACATAGATTTATTTTTATTTATTTACTTACTTTATTTTTAATTAATCATTCCGTATATTTTTTTCCTTATACACTCGTTAACCTATACCTAATTACCTAATTAAATAAATCACTCCACATGCTTTTTCCTGATAAACCCTACTCCTATTTAAATTTAACTCAATTTTAAATAATATCTTAATTGTTGAATTTGTTACTTATTTAAATTTCGTCTTTACCAGAAACTGAAAGCGGACCTCGCTTTGGCTCTCGAGTTCTTCAGAAGCGGCTGCTTCAAGTTTCTAACTGTCAAACAAGCCTGGCTCCTTATTCTAGTCGCCACGGAAGTCGCGCTGTGGTTCTACCTCGGCGAAACTATCGGGAAAATGCATATTGTTGGATATCAAGTTAATTGATTTGGGAAAGTTTTTCATTCACTTGTTTGGTTTTTGTGAATAAAATTTGTGCTCGTTTTCTATTGCTGATTGTATTATTTTAGTTAGGTCAACGTGTAGAGTAGTATATCTATAACGAAATCGAATATAATAATGGAATGCATACTGATTATATAAGACGAACTTATGAACAACATAAAAATAAAAACTTTAATTTTGGCGCCTGTTTTATACCCGCAGAGTAGTAAGTTTTTTTTTAATTTAGGCACAGCGCAGGTTTAATGGTTCACCATTGAAAAACTAATAATTTCTTTGACCGGGATTTTGTCTCCAGCAACTCTTCTCTCTAATGGAATGGAATAAATAACTGGGTTTTGCCCCATTAAATAAGATCTAAATACTAAATACGTTCATAATCAGAGTTGTAAGAACGAGACGCGATGCTGTCTTTTATGACGTTGACAGTTGCACTCCATGCATCACAAAAATGTCAACGTCAAAAGCACTAAAATCAAAAATCAAATTCAAAATGGCAGTGAAGGTGCAATGCGGTGTTTCCGCGGAAACGCAAAGTAATGAATTATGATTTTTATGCAATCGAAAAAACTTAAAAAAATGTTAATTACTGTGTCTTCGTAGTGCTCGTGCTGTATAAATTATCTCCAGTCTCTCAATTACTTAGAAATAATTAAGTCGTGTTAAAACGTGATGCTGCGACGAGTCAATTTTTACTCAATATGTTTCGCGTTCGGCCTCAGCGTTTTGCTAATACTAGCTGGAAGTCGATATACAGATAACGTTAACTACCGTCCGTCCCCCGAGAGTCAGAGGACTCTGAAGAATTATTTGAGAACAGAAGACGGAGAAGAGAGCCTGTTCCAGCCTCTGCCTACAAACCCTGACGATGGCTCTCCCAACGTCGAGAAAATACTCGAGAAAACTCGCTCGAAAATCAAGTTCGAGCTGTCCAACTACAACTTCACATATTCAGGTGCTCACAAACTAGACGATTTAATCCTAGAATCAGGCGGAAAGCCTGTCAGAAACATAATATTCTCAACCTGGCGTTCTGGGACAACTTTCCTCGGTGAAATCCTCAACTCTATGCCGGGAAACTTCTACCACTACGAGCCATTATTAAATTACGAAATCGTACAAATCAGAGGGCCGCCTGACGCTGACAAGGCTATAAATATTATTAAAAGTATGCTCAAATGTGACTTTAGAGACATGAAAGAGTATTTTGAATATGGGAAGACACATTTGCACCAGTTTAGCCATAACACAAGATTATGGGACCATTGTAAATATAAGAAGGAGTTATGTTTGGATGCAAACTTTACGATGAGGTTTTGCAAATTGTTTCCATTTCAAAGTATGAAGGTTGTACGAGTGAGGTTACGTCTCATCAAGGAACTGTTAGAGGATAAAGAGTAAGTTTTATGCAATTTCTTAAAACACAGTTTTTAATTGATTAATTATCTACATCCATTAGGTATAGTGTTTGATAAATAGATTAACCATTCATTGGTAACAAGCGCCACTCTGTGGTTTGCCTGTGTTAATCTGTGATAAAAAGTAGCCTATGGATTAATGTAGTAGCCATGGCCTAATTTATCAAACTTAGGTATAAATTTACTAAACTTCATCCAAATTGGTTCAGATGTTTGGGCATGAAGAAGTAACAAACATCTTCATCATCAGTATCACATACTTAACTACAATACACAGAAAGAGTTTCACCTCAGCCAAACTGTGGATTTCTTTGCCCGAATCGCTATTCCCCTTGAACTATAATTTGTCGGTCTTCAAGTCGAGAGTAAACTGGTTTCTTCTAGGCAAGCACACTAGATTGTAGATAATAATGTTGCTTAACATCAGGCAAGTTATAGTCAAGCGTGAGCCTATTTCATGTAAAAAGAAAAAAAACCTTTTCATTTTAGTGGGACAACATTATCATTGCAAGTCGAGCAAAAGTAAT
Source organism: Macaria notata (assembly GCA_927399415.1). NCBI lineage: Eukaryota > Metazoa > Arthropoda > Insecta > Lepidoptera > Geometridae > Macaria > Macaria notata. Next base: position 1,136,194 of record OV656751.1, read on the forward strand.
AATACAAAACAACAATGAAAACATTCTTTGTATTCAGTATTACTTATTCAATATCTAAAAATATAAAACTCAAAGGTGACTGACTGACTGATTGACTGCCTGACTGATATAGTGATCTATCAACGCACAGCCCAAACCACTGGACGGATCGGGCTGAAATTTGGAATGAAGGTAGATGTTATGACGTAGGCATCTGCTAAGAAAGGATTTTTTGAAAAGCCGCTTTTGAAGTGGTTAAATAGGGGATGCAAGTTTTACTTCTTAATGTGAGTGAGGGTGCGAGCATCCACTAGTTTAATCATAAATTAAAACTGGCAGCTGAAATGCTTTATTATCCAGTCAAGTGCTAAAGAGTAGTTAAAATGTTAGTTAGTATGGTTTATAGGTAGTTGTAGCTTTAAAGTTACTTAGTTTTATACTATAGGTAAGTAAGTATAATATTATCTTTTATGTATACTTACATAAGTATTGACTTTTTAAACAATTATCAAATATAATAAATGGTACAATATATTTTAGTTAATTCAATAATGCCAGCTGATGATGATGATGATGATAGTTAAATTAAAATTATATGCATTTTTTTACATATGTACATATTTCTAGTTATAATCAGCTTAGACCTAAAGTTAGTAGGTAATTAAATATAAGTACATACAGACTGTAGGTATGTGTCAATTCCACTTGATAAACAGAATTATTATTATGCATACAATCATTAAATTAATTATTATTTAGTATCCTTATGTTAAGTAGAACTAAGAATAGAAAAGAAAACTTTAATGTACTTACAACATAAAACACAGAAATTACACAACAGGAAAAACATACTTAAATTAAAGTGTTGCACATTGGGGACTAAGCAGGGCTACTTGAGTAGTAGTACTTCATTATAAAATTGCTATGTCTTTGTTATGTTTTGTAAATGTATATATATAAGCTTGTCCATTAATTAAATACATAATCATTAACTTAATTTTGAAATATAAAGCCATATAAAATATTCTCTCTCAGTATTTATAAAAATAGTTCATCTTTATACAACTCCTTAGTTAGAATGTGTCGCCAATACAATGGTCTTCTTGCGAACCACCATCAATCACTAGTTTTTTTTCAACATGAAATAGGCTCATGCTTGACTACAACTTGCCTGATGTTAAGCAACGTTATAATCTACGATCTAGCGCGCTTGCCTAGAAGAAACCGGTTTACTCTAGACTTGAAGTCTGACTAATTATAATTCAGGGGGAGACTTTAGAACCTCTAATGTATAATGGTGCCACTTTTTTTTTTTTTTTTTGCGTGTTGGAAATGCTTTTACGCATCCCCGTCTCGGACCCGGGGGAGGGCGACGGGGTATGTCGGACTCGAAGGCCAGAAGGGCGAGCCTGAAGGGCTTCAACTTCCATACCGACTAAAACCGACCACGTATTATCCTACCTAACACATCGACAGCGGCAAGGCAGTGAGACCGTTTGCACAACCACTGCCCCGCCGTATCGCAGCTCGCCGTCGACGAGCCCGCCTTACAATGGAAAGGGAAGCTAGCCCCCTCTCTAACTAGCGCGAACGACACCTAGGGAAGGCATCGACTCCTCGAGACCCCTTAATCATTAGGTATGATTCGAGGAAACGGACACCCCTACGTCCATCCCCCCAGGGTCACCTAATGGAGACGGCGTTCTAACCCTCCGGGCTGCACGCCGCCTCCGTCTCCTCCGGATCGGGTCAGCGAGAGGATCGTTCTCGCGTTCCCGTTCCGCAGCCTCTCTCCGCGACATCACGTCCTCGCAGAAGGAGGCTACAGCGTCCCACGACCTCTCGTCGCCCACCATCCTTTGCAAGACGGTCGGCAGCGAGAGGTCCCTACCTATAACCGAAACCAACGCCTCGCGCGGCCCGTCCTCGGCCGGGCAAGTCTCCAGCGCGTGCTGAGCGGTGTCTTCCACACAGCCACACTGGTGGCATATAGCCGTTGGCTCCCTTCCAGCCACATTACGCAGATATCTGCCAAAGCAACCATGCCCTGTGAGCATTTGCGTCAAGCGGTAAGTGGGGGCTCCCCACCTCCGCTTGACCCAATCCTTCAGTATTGAGCAGACCGCGTCAATCAGGCGGGTCGCCCCCGTTCCTCTGTCGGCGTTGCCGACAAGCAAACGCTCCTGCCAAAGGTCAAGTGCTGACTCTTTGGCGCTAATGCGCCACCGCACTACCTCCTCAGCCGTTGGCGGATTGCCACTGCTGCGAGCTTCGGCTCTGCGCCAGAACACCCGCGCGAGAACTTCCGCATCCAAGTCCCAAGGTAAGGTACCAGCGACAATGCACGAAACCTCAAACGAGATCGTCCGATAGCCTCGGCACGCTCTGGTGGCCATTACACGTTGGGGTGACCTTATGGAGGCTGCGCCTTCCCTATTATACCTTCCTGTCCAGATTGGGCACCCGTACAAGGCCATCGACCTCACAACCCCCATATACAGTCGTCGGCAGACAACACCACCACCGCCCACGTTTGGCAACAGCCTGCTCAGAGCGGCTGAAGCACCGACAAGTTTCGGAGCTAGCCGCTTGAAGTGCTCCGTGAACTTCCATCTTCCGTCGAGAACAACCCCCAAATATTTGAGCGTTGTCCCGACGGAGATGTCAGTTCGTCCCACCACCACCTTGGCGCCAGCTGGAGGCGCTTTGCGTGGACCATGAAAGCAGATGGCTTCTGACTTATGCAGAGCCACCTCCAGGCCTAACCGTTTGATCCGATCGACGACGGTGGAGACAGCCACAGTCGCAGTCGCCGACGCCTCCTGAAAGGTGCAACCACGTGCCGTCACCAGTGTGTCATCTGCATAGCAGACGACACTCACGCCGTCTGCGGCGTCTCCTCTAAGGACCCAATCATAATGGTGCCCCTTGCCGAACCTCTTACTCGTGTGATTTATTTATTTTATTTATGTTATCCACATTCAAGCTTAATGTCCTAGCTATTTTAAAGCAAAACTCTAAATAATCACTAATTGTTAGATAAAATTTAATCTGTAAATATGTTGTCTTTGTGTATCATTATTGTTTATGTGTAACTAATACTGTATTCTCTCTCTAACTCATATTTTTGTAATAATTAATTACATTTAGGTCAAGCTGTGTACACATATTTTGGAATTTGTTCTGGATCAAAACCTGCTTTAAATGTATATTCAGTTCATTTAAGAACACATTCTGTTTTGTTTGCCATTATACAGTAAATAAATATAAGTAAATACAAAAAACATCACCTGCATACATGAAGACTATACTAAGACCTAACTAGTACCTACTTTAAACCTGGTGAGGTAAGTATGTACTGCGAGTGACATAGGCTACATTTTATTCCAAAACTAGCGGACCCGACATACTTTGTCCTGTCTGTTCACTCTTTTACTCTTTAGTTAGTTAGAAAACGTTTGTAACTACATACATATGTGAATAAGTAAAGGGTGGTTTTTTTTCTCGCCTTAATAACCATCCTTGCACTTCAACGAATATTAAAAAAAAAAGAATTGGCCAAATCAGCCCAGGTGTTGTTGAGGTATGCACTTACCAACACATTTTTTGATTCATTTTTATATACATATAAGAAGATAATGTAAAGGAAGCTGCTGGCATACACTAGTATATATAACATAATCAGTGAAAGTATACCTACCAGGCTACCAGTATTCTTGTTCAGGTTTCTTACCTGAACAAGAATACTGTTGTAAAACTACTTATGTATGTTTTGCCTTTCACTAAATCAGCTCTAAGTTTTCTAAGGCCACTAGTTTAGTTACTAAGTAATTAAATGTTGCCAAATGTTCATAATAACTAAGTAATTATTGTTTTGCAGTTTGCTGAAGCTAGAAAGAAAGATAAATTAATCCATTTTTGACATGAAACATAGCTTCATTCATACTATGTTTTTAAGCTTACTTTTGTATCTTGGGTAATAATACATATACTTATCTTTCCTAAATACATACTTATTATATCTTGATATATATTATATCGTATTTACCAAAGATGAGGTTAATTATGATTACAAATTTACTTGTGTTATGCAGGGATCGAACCTGAGAAATGATCTCATTCAGTCAACCTTTGAATAAAGAAGTTCCCTCTAACAGATTACCTAAGTGTTAAGCACAAAATACAGGAGGCACAAGGTATTAAAAAAATTAAATAATCTATCTTTACATAATATAATAAAGCTGAAGAGGATCAAAAACCGGAACATAGAAAACATTTGAAAAAAAAATATTTTGTTATACTTTGAATCCAAAACAGAACAAGTTTCAGCAGTTTTTAGAATTTTTGGCTGTTTATCTGTTTATTTATACGCTCATAACGCAAAAACGGCTGAACCAATTAGAATTTTAGTATGTAGGAATTATGAGGTCTTAAAAGTGTCATAGGCTACTTTTTATCTCAAAATAATGCGAGCGAAGCCGTGGGTGTCCATTAGTGTTTGAATATAAAGTTACTAATCTTTATATTCAAACATTAAGATATTTTTAAGTGTCCTTGAATTAAAGTACTTAGATAGACTATACTTAATAATCATTTAAATTGTTGTAGGTATAATTAGACTCGAAAAGTATAAAAATATTGAGTGATCAAATTGTAGGCATCCAACCAAAGAGGTTTGAAAAGTAAAATGATTAAGTTACTTAAGTACCTACTGATTCGAGTTTCTTCACAAAAGATAATTTTTGTTCCCCTTAGCCTAGTAAGCCTTTGGCCTTAACTTAGGGGTCAGGATTAGGGGGTTCCTAACTAAGGGTATTGGATCCCAATTTACCTGATTAGACAGAACTCTGGTCACACCAATCGAGAGCCATCAGAAGTCTGCAATATAACTTCTCTAATGCTCAGAACTTTGGTTTCATTCCAAGCTGCTGCCTCCAGACTTCTTCTTCTTCTTATCGAACGAGAGTGGCCAACTCTGGTGTCAAGAGTTGATCAAGCCACCAATAGGGATTCTGACATGGCTTAACGACTGCCGTACTAGACAACCTACAATTTAACGTGACATAATATATGTCTTTTTTAGACCTTTACAACAATATGGGTTATCTGATGTTCTACGTCATTTCCAGGCTTAACGTAAAAGTGGTGCTATTAATCCGAGACCCCCGCGGCGTGATGCAGTCGAGACAGCACCGCGACTGGTGCCAGCCGGCAGCAGACTGCTGGCAGCCGGAGCTGCTGTGTGCTGACATGATCAGCGACTACGTGGCCGCTGGACGCCTGCTGCAGCACTACCCTGATAGACTCATGTATGTACTCACTTTGTTTGATTAATGGGCTAGCTGCAAATTGCTGCTCCGCTAGCTGAGGTACGGGCACTGCAGCAATTGAGAAGCCATCTTTTACTTGTTCTATCATAATCTAAAGTTCTTGTTGCAATTATAATATTTCTTTACCTATGAATTTTCCGTTTTTTTCTTACATTTTAATCTGTTTGTAACTTTTACATACAGCTATATTTTTTCCAAATACAATTTTTATTGTATCAATTGTTGAATTATGTACCTTTTAGATAATTAAATATAATATTAAAAAATCATTAAAAACACCTCTTTCAATGTGTCGTCGGTTTCACTACTTTTTTCCATCTAACTATAGTTATCAATTGCATCTAAATCTGTTCAGACATTTCCATACAAACATTTTTAATGTTTGTATGGAAATATCATTTTTTTCAATTTCGTCATACAAATCGGCAATTTCATAGGTAAAGACCTATTATATAACCTAACCTTCCCTTTGTTCCCAGGGTCCTCCGCTACGAGGAGCTAGCCCTGAGCCCCAACAGCACTGCCCAGCAGTTGCTCAAGTTCCTCCGGCTCAGCAGCACGCAGTCCGTGGAGGAGTTCCTCCACTCCCACACCAACGTGGAGGTGGCTGGAGTGAGCTCCACCTTCAGGGTGTCCAGGGATGTGCCGTTCCGGTGGAAAAATGTGCTCGACTTTGGATATGTTGAGGATATCCAGGTGATTATATTTTACACTAAATATAAATAAGCACATTTTGGAGTATGTTCAATTCAATTTAAAAAACGGGATAAAAAGTATCCTATGTCCGTCTCCTGGTTCTAAGCTATCTCCCCACCAATTTTTAGCTAAATCCGTTCAGCTGTTTTTGAGTTAAAAATGGTGTAACTAACACCACTTTATTTGACCAACTAACACATTTATGATTTGTTTCTCAAGTGTCCACTAACTGCTCCTCCTCGTCGGATTCCTCATTACTGATAATCGAAACTCTCCTTTTTTTTCAATGTCCTTTCGTCTTGGTTTCGCGGGCAAGCGAGCAATAATACAGATACGAATTATAAGTACCTAGCATTTTACAACATGCGAAGTCACGCCCAAAAGCATGCAACGCCAACATGTAGGTTTTACCAAAACTAATTACACATGTTACAAGGTTCCTGTGTTCATCACAAAAACTTGTTAATAAAATAAATATACATCGTGAATTTGATGATAAACACTAACAGTGTTTTGACAAGGTTAGAGTAATTTAGAGGATTGTTAAGGGGCAACCTCAAGGCTGGATTTACTTATAATTTGGATGACGAGACTTAGCTATTTCAAATAGAGTGGTAATAGGTATCTTCTAGGTAAGCGTGTTCCACCCTAGGCTGCAGCAATGCTTAACATCAGGCAGGCTTTAGTCAAACGCAAACCTATTACACGTAAAAAAGCTGTTTTTTTATGAAACATAGCTAAGAACACTCTTAATCAACATACTTACCTATTTAAAAAACAAAGATAAAAAGTCAATTATTTGGTAAAGCAGTCAAACCATTATGTAAACTTTGATTTGGTCCTATTGACATAAAAGAAATAGATAGATAGATAGATAGAAAATTCTTTATTGTAACACACGATAAAATTAAAAGGAAAGAAGAAAAAAAACTTATACTAGTGCCACAAGTGGCGGCCTTATTGCTAAAAGCAATCTCTTCCAGGCAACCATTGGATGGAAAGGAATAAATAAGAGATAACAGAGGACGTGGTATACAATAATATAAACAAAGAAGAAAAGATTAGATTAAAAATACATACTACAAACCTACTTAATAAACTATACATATAAATCATACACCTTAATACATATAATAACAATATACCAAAAATAATATAAATTAATACATATTGTTAATAAATACTGATTGAGTATACACTATACACATACATAGATGATGATAGCAAAGGAACTACAAAGATCTCACTGTAATGATGACAAATACCATATTTTTACTTGAGTCTTGAAGCTTTCTATGGACGGAGCTTTTTTGATAGCAAGAGGTAAAGCATTCCAGAGGCAAACAGTCTGCGCGGTGAAAGACTTGCTATACAGCGTTTTCTTACATACCGGATACTTTAGAGTATATCTGTGTGAAATAGATACAAAGACAAGTCATATTTATGAAACCTGTTTTTTGTCGAGGGTTAAAAATATGCTGTACCTAATGAGAAACTTTAGGTAAGAGAGTGGCCATTAGTGTCGAGAGTTATCAAGTCGCCCTTGAGTTCTCTGTCATACAAGCATAGCTAATGATTAACATACGAGTACATATGTACATACTTATTATTATCGAATGGGAGTGGCTAATTCTAATGTCGAGAGTTTAAGCCGCCCTAAGGGCCTCTGACATGGCTCATATATATATAACTGCTACATGACTATTGTCTAGGAAGGAAAACAATAGTCTTCCTACTTACTGAAGCGTTCAGATTTTTTCATAGGAAATCTCATTACAATATTGTTTGGTAATGCGATTTCCTATGAAAAGATTTGATAAAAAAAGATGAATAGATGGAGAAAGTTTACCCTCTACAATACTTTTTTACGAAAAATGCACTTACGCTTGACGATAAATAGACGCGTTAGATAACGGTATCAATATATATTTGACCTCGCGGCTGTTTGATTTTTTTCTGACGTAAATTGAGAAATATGTCTATTGCCTATCAAAATAGTATGCCCTTGGCATTTATTTAGGCCGAAGCAATTTTAAAGGTAAATGTAACGTATAGAAATATGTTTTATATGTATAAAACGTATACATTGTAAATTACTAGTAGCTCAGCTAGGAGGCAATCGCATTCGATTACCAATGTTAAGCAACCGTCGACGCGGTCAGTACGCGGACGGGTGACCAAAAAGTGGAATTTCATTTTGGTCGTTTTCGCGGGTCGGTTGACACGTTAAATTGTAGGTCCCGGCTGTTTGTCATAATACGGCAGTCGTTAAGCCATGTCAGAAGCCCCTAGGGTGGTTTGAAAATTGTCTCCATTGGTGGCCACTCTCATACGAATTTATTTACTAGTAACCTTCCGCGGTGTCCCTTGCATTTTTTTATCCACATATCGGAGCAGTCTTTACGAGCGACACTTAAATTGTTTATGAAAACGGATATGAAAAAATACCTACGAGTACTCTAAACTTTAATAAGAAATGAAAACAGGTTACTGTGTGTGTAAAATCGGAAATAATTCAAATTAATCTTTAGTCTAATTTGTTCTTCAATTTCATCCAATCTTTTCCTGTTATTTGAGTATTAAGGAACCAACATAGTACAAAACCTACAATGTTCCGTAAGTAAGTAAATCAAATTGTACGCAAATTGTACTCGTGCCGAGTCAAAAAAAATCAAAATCAAAAATATATTTATTTACCATGGAAACATAAGATACATTGGTGCACGTATAAGTAAAATATGAAAGAATTATTCAGGTTATAGATTAGTTTTAGTTGCATTTAAGTAGCTGTGATTTAGGAAATAATTATACAATAGCATGCAGCGTTGATTACTTTAACCATAGCATTGTGACTATAAAGTTATGTTGAATTTACATATCACGCGCAGAGTGCAATAATAGTGGACCCCAAACTAGGCTTAAGCCTGTATCTTGGGCATCCTTACATTTGTTTTTCTAATAACTGATTAGCGCGCTTTCATGTACTACATGAGTGATTATTTAGTTATTTATAACCTTTTGTATATATTTCAACCTCACTAGCGGTGTTTTTGCCAGATGCTTGTGAGTCAGTTACCTTATTTACACTTCTGTTATGTTACTAGCAGCGCCCCGCGGTGTTACCCGCGTTAATCTGGGATAATAAATAAATTATTAATTTATTATTAGTAAATTGTAGGTCCCGGCTGTTTGTCTAGTTACGGCAGTCGTTAAGCCATGTCAGACGCCGTCGGGCGGGTTGATAAACTCTCAACACCAGAGTTGGCTACTCTCATTCGAAAAGAAGAAGAAGTAGCCTATGTGTTAGTCCAGGGTATAATCTACTTCCATGCCAAATTTCATCAAAATCAACGCTCCTCGGTGTTACTTACTTTATTCTGGGATAATACGAATAGGTATATATCATATGTGTTAATCCAGAGTATTATCTACCTTCGAAAATTTTATTAAAGCTAAATGTAATAAAAACAATTTGATGAGATGTTGTAATTTGTGTAGCATATTCTATGATATTAGTAGGTACTTATATATGTATGTTACAACTTTACATCTTTACCCCTGTGGCAAATTTTATGCAAATAGCTTTAGCCGTTTGTTCACGAAGAAATGACAAACATAAGATAAGATAAGATATGTCTTTAATGCACACCAAAGAAATTACATAATAAAAAGAAATTTAAAAACTAATTTAATGCACATTGGGGGGCCTTATCGCCTTAGGCGATTTCTTCCAGGCAACCTTTGGATGGACAGGATTTAGAATCTTAAATAGGCGGTGTACAAGAATACGTAAAATAAATAAATAAGTGAAAGAACACAATACAAACTCAGATAATACACTAATAAATAATAATAAACAATACAATACATAATACTATATGGATGCTTAAGTAATGATGATACACTAGCTTTTGGAATATGCTTATAGACTTAGCTTGCCTAGCAGGCAATGGCAACATGTTCCACAATTGGATGGCTTGGATGGTGAAGGAATGATTGTACATTAATGAACATACACGCTCACACACAAACAAACCATTGCTTTTTTAATATTAGTCCTATTAGAGGGAAGTGGGATAGGATAATAGTAGTTTATGCAACTGTCAAATAATAAAGGGTATTAAAACACTCGTTACTATAATTAAACTCGCTGCGCTCGTTTCATAAACTCACACTCGTGTTTTAATACCCGTGTTATATGCAGTTGCATACACTACTTTATCTGCACTAATGCAATTGATCAAACAACAAGAGTAAAAGCTGACAATAGTTAATTTTTCATATAATTTTCTAGATTTTTCTGGCAAAAGATTGTGAGTTACTTTTGTTGCCAATTCTAGAATATCCGGAGGCGTACAAATATCATCGTCGCTATCCATTTTTAACTTTTAATTTGTATTAAAAAAAAAACACATTGCGATACATTAAATTCACGCGTACGTGTATTGTCACAGTGATTTTGCCGCCATTAAAATCTAACCAACGATAGCGCAGCTGCATGCACAAATAAAGCGCAATCAGGTTGGTCACGCTTTACTGATGTTATAATGGGCTATTACGATATCGATGTGGATATTATAACATCATGTGAAAATGCTTAAATTGAGTGTTTTGTTGTCTGTGCTATAACAGTAGTAATTATAAGTCAAGTATTGGAAACATAAGTAGAATGTTACAACATTAGTGTAGATAAAAGTAATTTTAGTAGGCAGGCATGTGTGTATATGTGATTACATATTATAATTTTTCCTGCTTGGTGGTACCTAATCCAGGAAATAAAAACCTACATACATGGGTTATGACCTCGAATAACAACATCAATTTGTTGATGAATAAATTTATATTATTTCGCTGATGCAAAATTATAAGTCATATCGTTAACTAGCTGTGCCCGCGACTTCGTCCGCGTGGAATAGTTATTAGTAATAACTAATATGAAATGAAAGAATTATTCCTCTTGAAATGATCTAACAAAATGTCCGCAACAGTATATGTCTATCTTTAAAGATTAACTCACTAGAACCATTTTTATGGTAATAACTTATTACCATGGTAATCTTTAAAGATAGACATATACTGTTGCGGACATTTTGTTAGATCATTTCAAGAGAAATAATACTTTCATACATAGTTTTTTGATATCTTGAACCGTTTTCGCAGCACACGCAACGGAAGCCCTCAAAGATGAATAATTTTCCTCGTTTTTTCCACATATTCCATTGTTTCTTTGCAGCGTGATGTTGTATAGCTAAAAACCTTCCTCGATAAATGGTCTATTCAACACATAAAGAATTTTTCAATTCGCACCAGTAGTTCCTGAGATTAGCGCGTTCAAACAAACAAACTCTTCAGCTTTATAATTTTAGTATAAATGAAATAAAATGTAAGTAATTACATCTACTAAAATTATTGGAAATATAATTTTAGTAGATGTAACATATTTCGTAATCTGATACGTTCTTAGATTTCTAGAAATACCACTTTGCAAGTTGGGTCACCTGAGTAAGCATACCTATACTAGAAAACACATTATTAAATTAAACACGTGAGAAATTTGAAATAGATTTTCTAACTTTTAGATTTTTATACTAATTTTTCAACCAATAGCTAGGTGGGATAAAATCTGTCTTTGTGACCCTACTTAAGCTACTGCCGTCGCGGTTAGTCATTGGATGGGTGGCCGTGGTAGAAAAACAGATTGACTGATTGACTTTTCCGGATAACACATGAAATCGTTAATCAATATCATTCTCATTGGGTTATAGAAAGAGTTTATAATGTGTGGATGATCGCGCCTGGTAAGTAGATCGTGGCCGATAGGTTTAGGCGCTCTGTCTTTTAATCAGGAATATGCAGGTTCGAATCCTGCATGAGTATTTTTTTCATTGCAGAACTTTACATAGTGTCGACGAAATTCTCTTGCCGACGGAAGCGCAGACTTCAAGGCTGGTGGTGTGTAGCGGAACAACACTACATATTTCGTCATAGTTTCATTTGACTATATATAAGGCGCGTCGTATCATGACGTAATATTAGGTCCTTACCTATGAAATTGCCGATTTGTATGACGAAATTCAGAAAAATTATATTTCCATACAAACATTTTTAATGTTTGTAAGGAAATGTCTGAACAGATTTAGATGCAATTGATAACTATCTCTCTCTCTCTTTGAGTCGTATTTCCTCATGACTGAGGGTCGTGACTCCCCCGCAGAACTAATTCGTTAGGGGAGTTCTCTTGGGCAGATACATCGTGGTGGGCGCCCAGCTCCTTCCACGGAAGACACATGTCCTCGGATATTGTGGTCCTCAAACATGTCGGTTTGCTCACGATGTTTTCCTTCACCGTTAAGCGAGTGCAAATCCACACATAACTTGAAAATACAAGTCATTGGTGTAGGGCCGGATTCGAACCAGGGTGCGTCTAGTTGAAAAGCAGACACTGGAACCGCTGAGCCACACTCGCTTGATAACTATAGTTAGATGGAAAAAAAGCTATGCACTGCGTATATCAATTTCTCAAAAACAGAGTATATGATAAAAATATACCTAGTTAAAGTAGTGAAACCGACGACACATTGAAAGAGGTGTTTTCAATGACTTCTCTATAAGTAATATGCACTAGTAATATATTTTTTTTATCTAAAAGATACATAATTCAACAATTGATACAATAAAAATTGTATTTGGAAAAAATATAGCTGTACGTAAAAGTTACAAACAGATTAAAATGTAAGAAAAAAACGGCAATTTTACAGGTATAGAATAGACCTATTACATATTAACATTAGGTACTTTAAATGTCGTTTAACATTTAAATTATTTCCAGCACCACGATTTGCGAAGGTACCAAATTTTTTGCTCATTAGAGCCCACTGTTGGGCATAAGCCTCCTCCCTTTTACGCCAATAATCCCCGTCTTGCGCTGTTCTTGCCCACATGTTACCATCTCTAATACATTATCCCTCTATTTTCCAGGAGGTGTGCAAGGAAGCTATGGAGCTGTGGGGCTATCTGCCCGCGCATAACGCGAGCCATCTAACCAGCAAAGAGTTCTACCCGCTACAGGCGTATACCATCACTCAGTGATATGTGGAATAACATTTATACATTGTAAGTAATCTATATAAAAAAAAATGTATAGGTATAGGTGGTAAAGGTTGCCTGAAAGAGATACCGACCGAACCTAAATATGTACATAGCAAATACCCAATTAGGGTATATTGTGTTTCGCTGACTCGATACCTTAGCATAAGATCTGCTCACCATAAATGTATCTATACATATAACACAACTAGTGGGTGCTCGCGGCTTCGCTCGCAGTAAGGAGTAAATTTTGCATCTCCTATTTCACCCCTTTAAAAGTGGCATTTCCAAAAATCCTTTCTTAGCGGATGCCTACGTCATAACATCTACCTTCATTCCAAATTTCAACCGGATCCGTCCAGTAGTTTGGGCTGTGCGTTGATAGATCACTATATCAGTCAGTCAGTCACCTTTGAGTTTTATATATTTAGATTAATCAATAAATGCTTTGACTTTGATGACTTTGAGATCGCTTTTAGCGATAAGGCCGCCGCTTGTGGCAATAGATTAGACAGTATTGGTTTTCTGTACCATATTTTTTTTCAATTTTGTGTCTATAAATAGTTTATCTACGTATCTGTCGGCCCGCCGCAGACCAACAGCCAGATGGATCAATGACGTCAGATCCATCGAGGGACCTCTCTGGACAACAAAGGCACAAGACCGGCACCAAGGGGAGGAGGCCTATGCACAGCAGTAGTTATAACAGTTACAACTTTAAGTATCTGACTTGTAAGAAAGTTCTTATCAATAAATGACTTTGACTTTGACTTTGACTTTGTAGGTTGGCAAGGGCTGATGATGATGTTGAAGTATATGTCTATCTATACAAATAATAAAGCTAAAATCTGTGATATTCGAAAAAAAACTACCTTAACGTTTACCTAAACTTTTTTTGTATACAGTTCAGCTGTTTTTAGAGTCTTCGTCTGTTTATCTGTTTGTCTGTTTATTTGGTTGCGCTCTACACGAAAACGGCTGAACAAATTGATTTTTGGTATGTAGGTAGTATAGAAAGAAAGAAAAGCAAGAAAGAATATTACATATAATAGAAAGAATATTACATTATTTGTATACAGAATTAAATTAGAATTTAAATAGTATAAGCGCCTTCGAGAGACAAAGGCTACTTTTTATTCCCAAATCATGCGAGCGAAGCCGCAAGCGTTGACTAGTGTTTAAATAAGGTTTTCAAATACACCCTTAATCTTTTTATTCATCTAAAAGCCGTTATAATTTGCGTAACCTTATTAAATAGTAAATAAATAAGTATTTCAGGACATATCACACAGCGCCATCTAGCCCCATACTAAGCCTACGCTTGTATCATAGATAGATAGATAGATAGAAAATTCTTTATTGTAACACACGATAAAATTAAAAAGAAAGAAGAAAAAAAACTTATACTAGTGCCACAAGTTGCGGCCTTATTGCTAAAAGCAATCTCTTCCAGGCAACCATTGGATGGAAAGGAATAAATAAGAGATAACAGAGGATGTGGTATACAATAAAATAAATAAAAAAAGAAAAGATTAGATTAAAAATACATACTACAAACCTACTTAATAAACTATACATATAAATCATACACCTTAATACATATAATAACAATATACCAAAAATAATATAAATTAATACATATTGTTAATAAATACTGATTGAGTATACACTATACACATACATAGATGAAGATAGCAAAGGAACTACATATATCTCACTGTAATGATGACAAATACCATATTTTTACTTGAGTCTTGAAGCTTTCTATTATCATGGGTATTAAATAGTAAATTATTATTGCAGTTTCTTTACCTACGGGTTTTTGTGACGTGAATTTATGTTTTAATTGGCAGCTTAATTAATATAATATATTTTTCCTTTTACAGATAAACCTACCAACCAACGTGCTCCGAATATTTCCTTAGGCGTTGCTATTGCAAGCTAAATATGTACATGAATAGGTAACATTACATACCATGCAAAACTTTATATATACTAGTATATAATATAATGTTAAACTGTACTGGGCAATAAGGAGTAATGGGGCGAGCGAGTCGCTAGATTGATGGTAAGTAGCTTTAACGTTAAGTGGCCAAGCGTGAAACTTTCTAAAGCAAAATGAAAGCTACAAATATTAAATATGTAGCTGGTAGATTTTTGAACAATATCTGCCTTTTATTTACTTTTAAAAAACTTATGTAAAAACAATGGCTTCAAACATAAAAATAAAAAAGTTTGCATTTAACAAACTTTTGTTCCTTTCACTCATCGATAGTTTTGACAATGAGTGAAAGAAACGAAATATTATTTAACTAAAAACATTATCTGACAAACCAGATGTTTAATCGTTGATCTATTTTTTAAAGTAAGTTGGTAAAGTTTGTAGTGAGGCTATTGATAATTTCCAAAAACAAATAAAAGTGTATAAAAAAATAACTAAACCACTTACCATCATATCAGTGGCAAGCTCTTTCCATTAATCAGTAACATTTAATTAAATGTAGAAAACTTGACAAAAACACCAACTGTAGATTATTATCATGATCTGATTTAAATAACTGAAAATACTCGAAAAAGAACAAATGTTTATTTAATACAAGGTTTAGTAACGGATGCAAAATGTTTAACCTTTTTCCAAGACCGATTGAAAACTGTTGACACCAAAGTTCGCCACTCTTAAGAACTTAATCAAGTACAACTATGATAGGTAAAGAAGCTCTAACTTATAGCTGAAATGTTTTGCATCAAATACTATAATCTTGTACCTATGTGCTAAGTAGAAAAAAACGCTTGGAAAGCATTTTTTTGTTTGTTTATTGACATGATCCATGACATCGAAATTAGTAAGTGTAGGAAAAATATGTAGTTTAATTGACAACACCGCTGTATAGTATAGTAGTGCGCAAATACTACTAATTTCATGAAAAACATTGTTTTAGTGAAATTACTCGTTAAATATGACAAAAAAAAATCATGATAAAAACATGCAGTGATTTGTTGAGTTTTGTAATACAAAACTCGACATTTCACCGCAATGGCCTCGTCTTATCATTATTATAAAAACAAAATATTCAAAATGGCGGAAGAAACAATCAAAGATGCCGATTTCCCAAAATCAAGATGGCCGGTGTTGTCAATCGTTTTTATTGATTTAAGACTGAATAATATTCCACTCGAAATACTTCCAATATGTATTAAAATACTCACAATTGCTGATATTCATTGATGGCGATTCAAAGTACGTAATATTTCAGTGGTTTAAAAACTCGACGAAAGAGGTCGCCACTGTTACAAACTTATCTGAACCGAAATAATTTCTGTAAACACTTATATATTATCAAAATCATAGCTTCAATAATTTGACCTGTATTGGAGCTTTTTACCTCATGTCAGAGGCCCCAAGGGCAGGTTTTAAACTCTCGACGCTAGAGTTGGCCACTCTCATACGATAAGAAGAATCGTGTCTCTTAGTAGTTATTAGAATAGTGTTTGAGAACACTATAAAATATACATAAAATACTTTACATTTGTATAAAATAGAATGCACATTGTTATACAGGGTTTGTTGAGAAAGATATGCTAAGTCAAAACGATTATAGTTGACATATTGCTACGGTCAATTTGTAATGTAAAACTTAACTACAAATTCCTATGAAATTCGACACAAAATCATTCTATTGAAATTAGAAAGTCATAGGTATATTATTATCCATCTCGTGTTTTTTTTAACATACGACAAGCATAGAACGACATATTTATGATACTAAAAACGACCCAGTGATCAAATGTCTGACTGTACAGTATAAAAAATAGCCCGGCTTGACTTTGCAAATCCTTAATCAATAACCCTGTAGAGTTGTTAAGTCAAGGTTGTGTACAGCACAGAGAGTGTTATATCAATTCGTAAAAGGAGGACCATTATAGAGGCCGAAACTACTACTATTACTACTTTTACAGTGAAAAATGTACGTGGAAAAATGTGCAAAAATAATGGCGTTGGTGGGATTTGAACCCGGGGTTTGGAGTATTGCTTTGTATCTGGTGACTTTATAAATACTTACAGGAATTATCTTCGGATTTTTGCGGTTCTGCGCCGGTTACGTAAGCGTGTTCTTTTTAAGTTTTCTTATGTTGGTTTTTACTGCAAAAGTAGATAAATTAATAAAGGGTTTCGGCCTCGAATTTTCAACGCGATTAAATTTAAGTTTAGGCGTTTATATTTTAGCACTAAAGGAATTGACGAATTGATGCTTCCATTGTAGACACTCTAATATTTAGGTACCTACACGATATTTTTTCGTCGAAACGCACAAATCATTATAAAGTTGGATGTCAACGTCAAAAATGACTTTGACATTGACATATTACGAGGCGCATTTTGTGTCATTGATGACGGCCATTTTATAGCTTAGTTAGAAATTTAAAGAAAATGTAATAAATAAATTTGCATATACGCAGACCCTGATTTAAAAAAAAAGAAGTTGACAATCATAAAATTGCATCGCAATTTGTTCAGCCCGGATTAATATCGTATACGTCTTTCTGTATCAATGTCTGTTTATGACTAGAAAAACTGAAATACCTGGTTTTAAATACATTTTTTTCACAAACTGAAAAATACATATAAAATATTATATAAGTCAAGAAATCACAATCAAAAGTAAATGAGTTCTGCTTAAACCAAACTATGAGTAAACCCTGAAATTAAACGTAATTTTATTGCTGTGTCGTAATTGTACAATTTCTAAAAAAACCGTTTACCTATTAAAGCCTATTTAAAAGGACCATGTTAAATTCTCCGTCCATGAGAAAATAAAGAGTCCTTGAAAACACATGACTAAAGAAATGTTAGAAAACTATATCAGAAAACAATATCACTGAGAAAGTAACAATTGATAGGTAAAAAATAACCATTTAACTTTGACAAAAAGTACGCTAAGCTTTGAACGTAGGAATTGTGGTTTTCCGCTAATCCTGTCTAGAATGACAATTTTTTGGCAGATTAATAGCTATTACAATACAGCTTGTTAAAGATTAATAATTGACAATTTGCATTGCCTGAGTATTTGCAAGACAAGACAAGACACATTTTTATCCATATATCATATGAACATAGATTTACTTACCAGTATACATAAAATAATCAACACGATCAAGTAAGACTAAAAATGATAGAATTAAATTCATAATATTGAGCCCCACGACATTAAAATTTCAAAAGAGCAACTAATAATGCTTTGTAATTAAAATACAATAAATGGTCATTAAAATACACGAATTCCTATTAAGAGTCATAAAACTTATCTAAGTACTTGTACTAGAAATAACATTCAAATATGTACATTGCGATTAAAAAAGCCTGAATGCATTTTTAAAGTCCGGTTACGCAGTAGGAAGAATTTTAATCGTCACTATACCAACTCATTATACAAAAGAATCTGCGAAATTCATGACCGTATTATAGCACTAAAGTAGAAATAAAACATGACTATAAAAAAACATGATATAAATATAATAACTTCGCAAGTCCTTTTACATGAAAAATCATGATTTCGGTTACGGCGAACGTATTTCCTACGAAAAGGTTACAGATGCGTCCTCCCATGACTAATTTACGCTATTGTAGCGGTGAATGTTCTAGGGCAGTTGCAAAACATACAAGTATAAAATAAACTAATCCATGCTAATATAGTTGCCAGTCCATTTTACATGAAAAAAAAGGAATTAAGATTGCTAGTAGCGACTTGTATCGCTTTTTGCGACGGTCATAGAGCTAGAACGAGATAGATAGCATAGTCTGTCTTGCTTACACATACCCCTTTGACATATAAATATAAGCCAATTTAATAGGTCACATTTGACATCTGTCAGTCCACGTCAAATTTGACATAAAATGTACGAAAATCATAAGGGTCGAATGGGATCTATTAAGTCTGTATTTACAATAATTATAAACTTGTATCGAATAGTAATTTGGTTTGAGTTTTGTCTTTTTCACTGGTACTAAAAACTGACAATGTGTGAGAGAGATAAAAAACTGATCAAGTAATCAAATCATCGATTCAGTTTTATACTAAGTTAAGGATCCGATAGGATGTCTCACATTTAATCGGAAAGTTCGCTCGAAAGCGAAACGCCAATCAAAGACGTCGAAACTGTCATGTTTTAACCAACGTCAGTCATTGACCAATCGTAGAAGTTGCAAGAGGCTGGACGATTGGCGTTTAATTTCCTAGTGACAACGGTCCGAATATATGAAACGTCTAATATTGAGCCAATTTAATAGAACACATACATACATGTATTATGATGTCATCTGTCATTTCAGTACATTTCACGTCAAATTTGTCATAAAATGTAAGAAAATGACAGGTGTCAAACTGGACCTATTAAAATGATTACATTGTAATCGTAAGTGTGAGCGAGAGAGGAATATACTAATCTATCTCTGTCTAGTATTAATGACGATAGTTGTTTGAAGATATTATAATAAAACAAAATGAAACGATATGTAGTGAGAATTCATTAAGTGCACTTGTTTGTAAGTTAGAACTTAGAATAAACGTTTTTATTGAGTACGTAAAAATAATTAAAATACGACACGTTTGAATGTATTCAGTTTTGCAATCGTTCGAGTGTACCTTTTTTTTAAATAGCTGAGTATTGAATGTAGATAATAATATTGTACGGTAAAATACCTGAAAATAATTATTAATAAATAAATAGGTTTATCAAAGTACGGCGCTACCGTTTTAAAAGCATATGTAATGTAAATGTTATTTCAATAACTTAATTTATAGCTTATATAACGGATACGGCTATTTTAATCATTTAAAGCATATTAAATGAAACGGCTATTTTTAATGATTTAAAGCATATTATATATTTAAAGAAAAAAATGAAAAATTCCTTATACCAATACAATGCGAAAAGTGTAAAAACCAAACTTTAAAAATATTTTTTTCCATAGTTAATCAAAATTTGGTCAATAAATAAATAGTGTTAATAGAAAACGCTATAGGTACGTACAGGAATAGAGTATCAAATATTTGGAATTATCGACATAATACCAAAATACTTCTAACGTTAAACTTAACAGTAAATTCAACACAATATTTGTCATCGTTTAATTTAGATAGAGATAAACGATAAGTCGAAAATAAAAAAATCTCGTACTCGTGATTCCTAAAAAAAAAAAAATGGAAGTTTGCAGAATTGCATTGATTATAATTAAATTGAATTTAGTTTTTTATTGAATTTTTCAGTGGTTTTTAAATTTTAAGTACATTGATTATTTTTGGTTTTTATTTGAAATGACATTGTACTTGTATAGTATGTCTTAGACAAGTGCTATAGCTTATATTGAATACATGACATATAATACATTATTATAAATAAATAATTAGGTTTAGAAAATGACTACATAATTAAATTGGACTTTATTATTTAAGTACATAGAATTGGAATTAACACAGGGTTATATGTAAAGAATATGCAAACCTGTTTTTTTAGGGTTGTCATGAAATGATGAAAAACATGATAAACTGATTTACTTTGCTTTTTCAAGTAGTTATGGTTTTAAAATAGTCATAAAAACTTTAGAACATGTTGTCATACATGATTATTATTATATTTTAGAAAACCCCTTTTATCATCATGATAAAAGAGGTTGCTTTAAAAAGGAAATACATGTGTTTTATATCAGCGTATTATTTACATTTAACCCAGTACTAAACATTTTGAGGTAGAGCTACCAATTAATGTAATCTTTAGTTTTAAAAATACTCAAAATTCACGATCTTAATCTTAGAATTTTTCGGTATACTATTAAAATAAAACATTGACATGCAATGGTGCTAGATTAATACCGTGTTTAAAATAGCGTGATAATTTTCACAGATGACATGATTAAACTTTTTTATGGCCTCTGCGGTACATCCGCAATTTCGCCAATGTCACGTCACATATTACTAAACTTGTTCCGCAAATAGGTATGTAATTTAATTAACGTATGGATATGACAGCTGTCAAAATTGTCATTCTAATTTAAACGACGTATAAGTACTTCTACCTCCGCTTAAAATGTCATAATTGAATGCAATGTACATTTTGATATTATTATGTGACAAGACTTTTATCGGTTCCATAAATGAATGATACAAAAACAATCCACATGTTACTAATATAGAAGAAATATAAGGATAATGTTACAGCAAATAGGTTTAGGGTGATTTCTGTCGTTCTATAATCTGACCGTTGAAAGAATGCGTTTGGCAGATTTAATGACTCAACCACGAGTTGTATTATTTTTTCACTGTTGGACAAGTCCAATAATATTAATGTTTTCGTAATTCTTTCTGAACAATTTTTGGACATGTTGATTTAGTATAGTTTTCGCACTCGTGATTATATTTAACTCTCGTCAATGTATATAAAACAAATAAAAAATTTGAAAATGATATGTGTCATCAGTCATTCTAGTTGCAAACTTCTTATCAAACGCATTCTTAGAACGACTTTTGTATACCATGATTTGTCCATTATAGGATGAAAACTGTCAAAATGACACCTGTCAAAATTATCATGCTATATTGGACAAAGCATAGAAACACAATACTTATGACATGACACTTACGCAATATTGCTTACGATTTATACTCAAGTCAATAAAAAAAATCAATTAATTAGTTGTTAAGATAACATGCTTCCTGATAGATTTGACAATATTATAATATTCAGTTGTATGCCTTATTGAGATACTGGTAGTATGTAGGTAAGAGTTGCATGTTAGAATACAGGGTTATATAGGTAACCGTGAGCTGAGGCGAAAAAAAGTCGACGATATTTTTTTATTATTTTTAAGTTTTTTTCTTGACCGAATTTGTGAAAGACTCGATTTTTTTTGTAAGATATTGTGGAGTATATTAAGCTAAGATATCCAGATAATTTTGACAGCTTTGACAGCTGTCAATATTATGCTATATTGGTCAAAGCATCGCATTAATACACGCGTTTGCAATTTGACCACCGACACAATAGAAAAACTAACAATCTGATATAAATTATTACGAGTACTTCTTTATGTTTTTTAACAGTGAATTCTAAATATAATTTTCTATGTATCTTAAAAATAGTAAAAAATGTAGTGTTTTTTCGCCTTAGCATATAAATTCCCAACGAACCCTCGTATTAAAATTGTTTATTATGTAATAGGTATCTGGCGGGTACCAGTGTAGGTTTTTATATCATATCACTAGCATATCATAAGATATATACTATTGATTATTAATAACTTGTGTTTAAAATTATTATAGTAGAAATGTTTACTCAGTGTAATTAGTTTTATTTTTTATTTTGTGTTGTTTTAATGTGTAACCATTGTATTTTGAATATTATTTAGCCTGTTTGAGTCAAATTAAATGAAGAGGCAATTTATTGTTCATATAATGTGTTTGTTTTTTAAATGTGTTGTCTAAATGTGGCATTGATTTATATTTCCGTGTATAGAATAGGGTGTATTGTTATTTTATATGATTTTTTGAATGTCGAATTAGGTAATAATTTATTAGACTTTGAAATGGTTATTTTTTGTATAACTCTGTACTGTATTAGTTTTTTTTCCTGCATTACTATTTTTTATTTAATAACAGTATTTAGGTATGTACCAGTTTCTATGATTTAATAATTAAATACGCATGATTTTAGTATATTTGTAAACTTATAAACGAAAACTGCATAATTACATTAAAAAAACCTATACAGGGTTTTTGCAAATATGTATTCACTAGATTTGAGTTTCATTTAAAATCCAAATTGCAAAAACAGATTTTTAAATTAGGAAAAAAATATTTGGTCAAATTTTGTGTGTTCCTGAGACCTTGTTTTAATCATTAGTCTTGTGTAAATTTATGTCACAATGGGAACTGACTAATTCTGAAATAAATATCCTTAAATAATAAAGCACTAACCCTGTATAAATAATAAAAAAAACATAGCCATAGTCATTAGCATGTTACAGCGCAAAAACTGTCAAACGAATAGAATGTATGGGTGTCAAATATATTATTGTGATCAAAATAATTATGCATGTTATTAGGGTAATTCTTACGCATTATTGTCATTTGAGACTTGGCGAAAATTTGAATAAATTATATTATATTCAGATAGATTCCGTAGATTTAACAATATATATGCATAATATATGAATGGAAATGACATCTGTAAAAAGTATCTTGTCAAGTTGTTGTTTATTGTTAGTTACAGCTAGTGAGGCTATACAGTATTTGTGGCGTAATCGACCGGAATTGAAAGCAATCTAGGGTGTAGCTTTAGGCGACATGACGGTCAAACATCAGCCAGTCAATTAAAAAAACTGTTTCGTTGATTCTATTATTGTCATATTAAGTTAATTTGTCGTAAGTGGGAATTACCCTAAAAACTCCTGTCCATACAAAAAGTATGTGATAAAAATGTATATCTACGTAGGTATACAAAATGTATTATGATCAAAATGTAACTATATACCTTGATTTACAGGTAACTAACACACAACCATGTAAGGGCGACTTTAGTAGGTCAAAATAAACTTTGTTCTACGACTCTTGGAAATACGCGAGAAAAACAGCTGTTCGTACAAAAAAGTCATCGATCCTCATTAAACCCACGGGACTGTACTACAAAACGTGGTTTAACTATTAGCCTAGAACTTTGAAAATATGCAGTCCGTTTTTGCTGTTCAAAATTTGCCTGTCTATCACTATCATAATAATCAAACTGTCAAAATGTAACCAATGATAAATCAACGTCCCAATTTGAAGTTGACGTTTGATTTTTTATATATAATGATGTTTGCACTACAAGAACCGACTTTTTGTTTTCAAAGTCCTGCGGGCCTACCGCCTAAGAGTAACTTATATCTTTTGCTATAGTTTATGACTTTTTATTGGAAAATGAGCGAAAATAATCACGACCGGCAGGATTCGAACCTGCGTATTTCCGATCACCGTCCGGAACGCCTCAACCATTAGTTAGGCTATTCTGACAGCACAAGTGGCGCCATCAGCCGCTTAGTCTGAAGTGTATGGAAAGGAGTGTGGATTTTCGCGCCTGGCAGTTAGTAGACCGTAGCCTAATGGAAGGCGTTCCGGACGGTGATCGGAAATACGCAGGTTCAAATCCTGCCGGTCGTGATTATTTTCGCTCATTTTCCTATAAAAAGTTTAATTTAATCAACCATAGTGCAGGTTTAGCACTTAATAAATTAACTCATTATCGTTTATGACGTTACTTGGTACCGCAAATGATTGAAATGACGTCATAAACGATAGCAATTAGTATAAAAATAGCGAGAAAAAAATAGCTGTTCATACAAAAAAGTCATTTTTTAATTTAATTCTCTAAACATTTTGAAAAGTTTTTATTTTAACGTGCTAAAACGAAAAAAAGGTTACAAGGTTGTGCGTTAGTTATTACTTACCCTCTATAGGTAAAAGTATTTGATCAAAATGTATGTTTGTCCATACAAATATGTACGAGCAATAATAGAGAAGCAAGCAAAGAATAGTAGCGTTAAGGTTAGCCTTATTAGGAGTAAGAGTTGAGGAATGTTGAAGTTTTACTACTAATGGCACGGCAGGCGCGACGTAATGCAAAACATTGTATTATCTTTTTATTTAAAGTTAATAAAGATACAAGAATCTGTGGGTGCGTTTTTTTAGATTTTATAAAAAAAAATATTACATTAGCGGACCCGGCCCGGCTTTGGACAGTCTAAAAACCTCTTAATACTCTTATCTATATCACTGTTTTTAAAGGGTAGGTACCTAATAGTATTCTTTGATCTACGAGTAGGTGTATATTCTATAGGTACCTACATATAATAAGCTGAAGAAGGTCGAAAGTCTGAACATTAAATATATTAAAAAAAATACTGGAGATACCTTCTAATTGATAGCAGAACACGTTGCAACAATTTCTAGAAATGTTGTCTGTTTATCTGGGTGTCTGTTTATTTAAACACTCATGTCGCAAAAAGGTCTGAACGGATCATCATGATTTTTGGTATGTAGGTAGTATGAGATCTTAGAAGTGTCATAGGCTACATTTTATCCTGAAATAATGCGAGCGAAGCCGCGGGCGTCCACTTGTATTAAGCATGATTTTGGTTAAATAGGATCGTTAATACAATTATTAAGCGACTTAAAAAAGGAGGCTATAAATTATTATTTTTTTCTTTTCAAATGTACTGTAAAAACTCAGTAAAACGAAATCGAACAAGGTTCCTGTGCTTCAGATTTCCTGTACGTCGTAGATTTTTTATAAAAAACTCCAACGTGCCTAGATTGCATCCTTGGATTACCCCGAAAATGTACCAAAAATGCAATTTGATTATTTCCTTTTCTACCACTAAAAACGTAACTTAATTTGAAAATGAGTTCAGTTTCGTAATAGTTAGGTAAATAATTTAAATTAGAATTGCAATCGATGTGTTATCAAAGTACAGGACCCGCTCTGCATTTTATTGTTTTTTAAATTACTCTAGTAATTTATTTATGTAGCTCATTTACTTGTCTATGATAATTATACAGGGTATTATTTACTAAAATATAAGTACCTACTAATAATTGTTTTTTATGACTAACTAGTGTGTGCTCGCGGATTCGCTTGCATTGTTTGTTTGTTTTAAGAAGTAATACTTGCATCCCCTATTTCACCCCTTTCAAAGTGGCATTTCCAAAAATACACTTCCTTAGCGTATGCTTACGTCTTGTGCTTTTATCCTGAAATAATTCGAGCGAAGCCACGGGCGTCTACTAGTCAGTCAGTAAATATAATTATAAACTGGGGTTTTAAATTATAAACTCGAATAATCACTTTTGGAATAGGCAAGCGTTTTTTCCTTATAAGATACGAGATTCTATTAGGTATATAAAAATAGACGCTATTATTTAAAAAAAATGAACATACCCTACTTATTTGATGCCATAATAAAACCAGCTCTATGAAAAAAAACTCGATTTTGCGATCTCTAATTTAAATAAGAAACCAAGAACTTTCAAATTCTTTAAATAGATACAAAAACGTAAAAGTAGAACTAGGTACATGTAAAATAAAAGAAATGTTGATGTTTTGTTTAAAAGAGAGCTTAGGTACATATTAAAATACCAGTAAATAAGTAATAAAACTAAACAAGATCTTAGAATACCTACACCTTTACTGGAAATTAGAATGCATTAACGTGTAATGTCCTGGATGTAGTTTCATACAAAATATTCATTTGTTTAAGACTCAAAACCAAGGAAGATGAACATTACAAATCTAAATATATAAAACTCAAAGGACTGACTGACTGATATAGTGATCTATCAACGCACAGCCCAAACCACTGGATGGATCGGGCTGAAACATGCAGGTAGATGTTATGACGTAGGCGTCCGCTAAGAAATGATTTTTGGAAAAACCGCTTTAAAAGCGGTAAAAAAGTTTTACTTCTTAATGCGAGCGAATTCGCGTCCATTCACTAGTTTGTTATAAAAAGCTCTTAAATATTTTGTTCAATTTACATTTGATGATCTCGTAGCTTTTGAGTTTTTTTCCACATAAGTATTCAAACTAAGTTTAAACAAGTGTGTACCCAATCTTGTATGAAAATGCGATCAGTCTACTGCACTTAAAATGTTTTTATATGTAAGTAGGTTTTAGAACCTCTAGTCGCCCTTGCAGATAAAATCAGGTTATGTCTAACTTGTTGAGGTTAATTAATGTGTTATCTAGATTTGAACAAGTTACATCGTGCTACAGAATTGTGTTAAAATTACATTTAAATTGATGTTTTTAAGAAACATGGAAGTGACTGGGTGAAAGTGACTTATGTACTCGTATTTGTTTGTTGTGCTTGCCCGTTACTTTTTTGTTGTTAATTTATTAATCTGTAGGTTTGATGAGAAAAACTAAGTTTAATTTATTAAAATTAATGTTAATCGTAAACATGTGGCGTCGATTAAATATAATTCTAATTTGTGTGATCATTGGTTTGATAATTACGCTGATCCTTCAAAATAATCAGTGCGTAAACCGCTTCGAAACCCAAAGTAGAAGAAATGCTGAGGAAAAACTTGTGCAAGAAGAAAATGTATACAAACCGGTGGACAGCTTCGAGTATTCTTCGTTAAAAGAAAGTTTACTACAAAAAACTCGTATAAAAATAAGAAAAGAACTATCAGACTACGATTTCACACAATCGGGAGTTCAAAAACTCGAAGACTTAATTTTAGAATCCGGTGGATCACCTATAAGGAGCCTGGTAGTGTCAGCGTGGCGATCTGGATCAACTTTTTTCGGAGAGCTCTTAAATGCTATGCCCAGCAATTTCTATCATTACGAACCTCTATTAAAGTATAAGATTCGTCAAATCAGAGGCCCTCCTTTTGGGTTGGAAGCTACGAATTTAATGAAAAACATGTTTTTATGCAACTATACCGGTATGGAAGATTATTTTGAGTACGGAAGGAAACATTTGAACTATTTGAATCAGTTTGAGCATAACAAAAGGCTGTGGGAGCTGTGCAAAGGAAGGATTGATTTATGTTTTGATCCAGATTTCACTGGAAGGTTCTGTGCGCTGTTTCCGTTTCACAGCATGAAAGTTGTTAGATTCAGAATGGGACTTGTGGACAGCTTTTTAGATGATAAGAGGTGAGTTGAATATATTAAATTATTTAATAAACACCATAATAAACAATAACACATATGTTATATATGTATATATGTAAAATAGTATTTGGAAAATAGTGTTTAAGTAGATATTGTAAAAAACTGATATGCCCTAAACTTCCTAGCGACAGAGTCACCCAACTCATTTTTTTTGAATGACTTCTAAAATGTTAGATTGTATTGTGTACTGCATTAAAAAATAAATAAATAAAGTGGTGAGACGTTGATTTACGGTTTTTATTTTTATTTCTGTCATAATAGCCGTATAATCCACGTCCATGGTGTGTGACGTGTGTTTTGTTATAACGTTGACTGGAGGATGGGGAATTGGGGATATTATATTTTGTTTACCATTATCTTTCAGATTAAACATAAAGGTGGTACTCCTGGTGCGCGACCCGCGTGGCGTGTTACAGTCTCGCAGATACAGACACTACTGCATGCCCGCGCCGGACTGTATCGACCCGGCGCGGGTGTGCCAGGACATGGTGCGCGATTATACAGCCGCACGCGAGTTGCAGAGGACATATCCGGGGAGGGTTATGTAAGTAGAAAGGAAGGAAGTAATAGTAAATGCGGGATAAAAAGAAGCCTATATCTAAATCAACAGGCTAATCTACCTCTGTGCCAAATATCATCCAACTCGGTCCAGCCATTACGTTTCAAAGTTAACATAAAAGTGGTACTCCTAGTGAGCCACTCGCGCATTT
The DNA here is from genome assembly GCA_927399415.1 of Macaria notata. Lineage (NCBI taxonomy): Eukaryota > Metazoa > Arthropoda > Insecta > Lepidoptera > Geometridae > Macaria > Macaria notata. Next base: position 1,164,707 of record OV656751.1, read on the forward strand.
CTCTTTGATTTAAAGTGCGTAGTGTACCTACTACTAGCAGCGTCCTGCAGCTTTGCCTGCGTTAATCCGAGTTAAAAAGTATCCTATATCTGGGGAAATATCCGGGGACGGTTATGTGAGTGTGTTGTGTATAATAGATTAGAGGGTTGTGTAAGTACATCCTCCTTGTACTCCTCATTAATGAGGGTCGTGACTACCCCTTCGGATTTATTAATTGTGGTAGTTTTCTTGGTTGGTTTGGTCTAAATAGTCTCATAGTCTGTAGTAAATGCGGGTTAAAAAAGTAGCCTATGTCTTCAATATCAACAGGAGACTTGGAATGAAGGTAGATTATACTGTGATATGACTCCTCATTACTGAGTGTCGTAACTCCCCTGCTGAATTTACATACATACACACACATTCACACCCGCACTCCGAAGTCCATAGTGTAGAGTATATTGAAAGTACAGGGTGGAAGTACCTACTAAGTAGTGAATTGGTGTGGTATAAAAATGGATATGTGTTTTTTTTAATTGTCTATATTAAGTTCATGTTCGTTGGACGACTATTTGAGCTAGATCAATAAATACACATTAACCATTTGATGTTTGCATAGAAATCTATCATTTAGATTTCTATGATTATTTTTTCATCTGACAAAGTGTACCTAAGTACCTACACACGAAGTACTTTGGATTTTAATTTGTAAGTGTATTTTTTCAGGACGCTTCGCTTCGAAGACTTATCACTGAATCTCAACGTAATCACACCCAAGATCCAGAAGTTTCTCAACCTGGGTTCTACTAAGGAAGTGTCAGAGTTCCTTCGTTCTCACACTAATCTCGTGGAGGGGGGAATAGATTCAACGTATAGAGTCACCAAGAACGTACCCTTTAAATGGAAGACGGTTTTGGATTTTGATTATGTGCAAAAAATTCAGGTGAGCTATTTTTATTAACTCTTCATCTCATTCTTCATTCATTTTACAAATGTATTTCGGTCAGGTACAATTTTCCACTGTAAAAAAGTACCTACCTCTTTTTGCACTGAAGATCAAAGACATTAAAGTAAATAAAGAGTATTTATTTATTTCTGTACTAGCGGGCGTCCGTGGCTGCGCTCGCATTATTTCAGGATAAAAAAATAACCTATGACACTCCTAAGACCTTATACTACCAACATACCAAAAATCATGATGATCCGTTCAGCCGTTGTTGAGCGTTTAAATAAACAGATAAACTGACAAAAATCTAGAAACGGTTGGAATGTGTTCCGCTATCACTTCAATCTATCTTCAAACAGTTTATGTTTTAATGTCTTCAATGTTCAGACTTACGACCCTCTTCAGCTTTATTATATGTATAGATACATAATAGATAATACATAGGATTATTTTTGCATTATAGTAAGAATGTTTTAACTTAGATAACAATGTACGTTTAATGAAAATGAGTAACAGATTGTTTTAGGACACGGGGACTTCTTATCGAATGCGAGTGGCCAACTCTGGTGTCAAGAGTTTATCAAGCCGCCCTAAGGGCTTCTGACATGGCTTAACGACTGCCGTACTAGACAAACTGCCGGGACCTACCATTAAACGTATCATCCGACCCACGGAAGCGCCCGAAATGGAATGCCACTTTTTGGTCACTCATGCAAGGACTTTTGATTTAAACCAAATACGATTTTTTTTTATAATTCTAATTTGGTTTCATTTGCGAATACCAACATGTTTTACATAACATTTATCATTATTTCAGGAATCCTGCGCAGAAGCCATGCAGCTTTGGGGGTACAAACTAGCATATAATGCATCCCATATGACCAGTGAGGACTTCCACCCCGTTATACCTTATCTCTCTTGAGTCGTATTCCTCATGACTGAAGGTCGTGACTCACCCGCAGAATTAATTTGCCAGGAGAGTTCTCTTGGGTAAATACATATGCACATCGTGGTGGACCTTATAGTGTTAACTAAAACCATCAAACAATCTATAAATAAATAAATAATAAATACTTATTCCAGGATTTATTACTCACAGCACTTTCTATCCCCATACTCAGCAAAAACTCGGATCAAGGTTTCTAAATAACAGATATACTTTTCTTTTGTAAATAGATATATACAAGTGGGCGCTCGCGGCCACGCTCGCATTATTTTGGGATAAAAGTAGCCTATGACACTCCTGAGGTCTCATACTACCTACATACCAAAAATCATGATGATCCGTTCAGCCGTTTTTACATAATAGGCGTTTAAATACACAGATAAACAGAGACACGGATAAACACAAAAATATATATATATATATATATATATATATATATATAAAAAGGTAAAAACTGCTGAAACCTGTCGGTCTTCTATCGGTTACATTTCGGTGAATGTGCAACGGAGCTTCACAACATAATTCCTCCGATCTGTTCCCAGAACCCAGGGGTCTTCAAATCTAGAGTAAATAGGTTTCTTCTAGGCAAGCGTGCTACACTTCAGTGGTGCTTAACATCAGGCAGGCTATAGTCAAACGTCTAGTCGTAGCCTATTTAATGTAAAAAAAACGTGTCTTTCCAATTTTTTTTATATCAACAGTCTTTTGATTATGTGAATCTAGATAGACTATTAAATGTGTACCCAAACTTTTTTTACTATCTACTACGTACAGATTTTTGACCCTCTTCAGCTTTATTATAAGTATGTAAGTTTATATGCTATAAATACAGAATTAGTATTGTTAAAACTAGTTTAATTGCCAAAGTCCCAAGCCAGGTGAGTTAGAACACAGCTGGCTACCGGACCTTGAAAAACTAGCCCTTTAATTACTAGGCATTACACTCGAAAGGCATAATCCTAATCATAATACCCTTGATTCTAACGGTAGGCCCTACATGTAATCTTGTACACCGCCTATTTAAAATTCTAAATCCCGTTCATCCAAAGGTTGCCTGGAAGAAATCGCCTAAGGCGATAAGGCCGCCCAATGTGCAAGAAATTAGTTTTTAAATTTCTTTCATTATGTAATTTTTTTGGTGTGCATTAAAGTTATATCTTATCTTATGTTTACTGGGTAACTGAATACCAATAGGCTTTATTAGGAACTAGTGGACGCCTGCGGCTTCGCTCGCATTTTTTCGTAATAAAATGTAGCTGATATCGCCTAACATAAATTCAGTAAACTATTAGCCATTAGCAGGGGAAATCCATTAAAAATGCACTAACAATTAATTAAAACCAAAGTACCTTATTAGTAGGTATAGTTAGGTACTTTAAAGTATACATAGCTGATATTTATGTGTCGTATTGATTTAATCATTATTTTACTTTTATGACATTATTTTAAAATAATGTCAATTTTATTATTAAATTAGTTCAATATTTTCAAGCACCTCATGAATTTACCGTGGCGCCATCTGCACTTTTACTCCAGCATCATTGTTCTCGCTTATTCCATCAGTTTGTTTTTTAAATATCCCACAAACACATGCACCAAAACACGGAATAACCATTCGGAAAACGTCTTAGAAGTAACCCGTTCTGAAATAAACCTCACTTTTATGGAAAACTTGACGAAAATTGAGGATTTTAAGTTCGAAATCGGAGATGCTAATAAGGGTATGAGACATTTCAAATTGGAGACAAATGTAAAAGTAGCAGACTTGGTATTGGAGCTCGGCGGCAGTCCTTTGAGGACTCTCATTGTGTCTACTTGGAGATCTGGCTCCTCTTTTGTTGGTAAGTTGAAGATTGATGTTCTCTGGTGTCGAGAGGTTTCAAACCAACTCTGATGGTCCTCTGATATATGCAGTCTTACGATTTCTGTTTTACACGAGGAGGACGACTAACAATTAAATTATTTATTCAATTCTCAAGTTTGTGGGAGGGGTAAACTCTAGTGTCAAGAGTTTTCATAAACAGTCCAGTGGTCTGCTGCTGGTTTAATGACACATGTTTTATGTTTTTTAGGTTCTTTATTTGAGTCTCGAAATCTCATTTAAGTAAATAAAGGTCACATACGTTAAGAGAAAACGATACATTTTAGTCGTATCTACCTATTCCTCATTACTGAGTGTGGTGATTTCCCTGCAGGGTCGTTCAAAATCAATTCATTGGAGGATATATATCTCATGTGCAAGTGCGTCTAATTTCTTCTACGGATTACATTTGTCCTCGAATTTGTAGTCCATTAACATGTCTTTTTGATCTTAGGTGAAATGATATCAACGATACCTGGCACATACTACCATTTCGAACCTCTAGGTCATAATGGTGATACACTACAACACGAGGACCGAATTCAAATGCTAAAAGACATATTCAACTGTAACTTCAGAGCTCAAACCACGGATCATTATTTCGAATTCTTGAAGAAGACTGCGAATAAACGGAAGGTGTTCGTCAATAAGGGGATTTTACACCATTGTAGATACAATACCAGTTTGTGTACTGATCGAGATTTTACTTCGAAGTTCTGTGCGCTGTTTCCGTATCAAAGTATGAAGGTGGTTCGGCTTAGATTGAAGAGTGTTGAGGATTTGGTTAAAGATAAAGGGTAAGAAATACTGAATGAATATAAAATAGTGTAAAGAAAGAAAGAAACTTCTGCTTTCTTTCTGACAATTGGATTGATTTCACAATACATACATATAGGTATATGTAAGTACTTATACTTGATCAAGTCATCTTCATATAATAAAAAAACAAGATCTCATTGACCCAGCTATTTTTTACACATTGATCGCAGACAGAGATTCATTATACATAGTTACAGATCCAACCGACCTACAGCTATGTCAAATTGATAACTATGCTCATTTACTGTACTATTCAAGTTTTTTTTATATGTCATCATGCAGTCCCTCTAGTGGGTGGGCTTCTGCCGTAGTTCTGCATGTACCGTACCTGATACACTGTGCTATACATCCGCCCTCGACCTCAGTTTCTGGCATCCTGGGGCAAATGCCTGATTGTCTAATTTGCCAGATTAAGTCACAAAATCTAGTACGAATGCTAGGATGTCAACAACATCCCGCGATATTCGATGTAGCGCACAATTAATATCCTCATATTTCACCGATTTCAAATAAGTAGGTTTACAATTCTTCTAATTTTTTAAAACCAGTTTTGCCTTTAAAATTTCCAGGTTAAACCTAAAAACCATCCTGCTGATCCGGGACCCGCGCGGCGTAATGCAGTCCCGGCTGCAGGTGGACTTCTGCCGTACTTCTGCATGCACCACACCTGACACCCTATGTGCTGGGATGGTGAAAGACTACCACACTGCTCATAAGTTTATGGACAAGTATCCTGGGAGACTTATGTAAGTTCCTTCTTGAGACTGCCAGAAAATACCTGTGTCTTTTTTATTACATAGAATGGGTTTGCACTTGACCGTAATTCGCCTAAAGGTAAGCAATCATTACGGTCTAGAATGGAACGTGCTTACCCAGTAAGAACAGATTCACAATCAACAATCTCCATCATTATCTAGTGGCTCTCTCTGTTTCTCATTATCATCCAAAATTACTAACATTTGAGAAAATCAAGGTACTTACATATATCCTCACATCAAACTATCACCTAAATAGGATCAGTAGTTACCATGGAAGACAAAACCAACACTCACACATTTGAGACTGTCTGTCGACAAAATCATAAAAAAAATACTCTTATTCTTTCCAGGATCCTCCGCCTTGAAGACCTCATCATGTCTTTAGACTTCCCGAAGCGCAAGGCAGCTCTAACCCAGCTCTTCCGATTCCTCGGCCTTCCTCAGCACCCAGCAGTTGAGGAGTTTGTCCAAACTCACACTAAAATGGACGATGGAGACGCGTATGCCATCCATAGGAGGTCGAAAGAAGTTCCTCTGAGATGGACCAAGACGTTAACTTTTGAACAAGTTAATGATATACAGGTACTATTATCATCTGTACTAATATTATAAAGCTGAAGAGTTTGTTTGTTTGTTTGAACGCGCTAATCTCAGGAACTACTGGTCCGATAGGAGCCTAATAGGAGCGAAGAAACAATAGCAAATGTAGAAGAAACGGGGAAAAATATTCTCTGAGGGCTTCCGTTGCGTGCGCTGTGAAAACGGTTCAAGATATCAAAAAAATGTGTATAAAAGAATTATTACTCTTGAAATGATCTAAAAAAATGTCCGCAACAGTATATGTCTATCATTTTAGGTTAACTCACTATCACCGTTTTTTTGGTAATAACTTCCACGCGGACGAAGTCGCGCGCACCAGCTAGTTACTTATATTCAAAAACTAAATGTAGGTACCTACTTATGTTTGTTTTCTTTTTTCCTCTAAAACGTCGCATTATGCGATAGAATATACACTAGACTTGGACAAAATTTTAAGATGAATAAGCATAAGAATTTATATTGCACTAGTGGATGACTGCAGCTTCGCGTTGTTATAAAAAGTAACATAGGTACATATGTTTCGCCCAAGACCGTATTACGGCGTGAAAACGTAACAAAATAGACAAGACAACCAAACACCCTTTTGCATTTACATATAAATAATAGTGTGAATATGAAGTATGATAAATATATGATTTTATTGTATTTTACAGCAAGTGTGCCAAGACGCCATGGACCTATGGGGCTACGATATGGCTGTCAATGAATACCACATGAAGCATAAAGACTTCCAACCCATCGTACCATACACGCTCGGAAGGAAAATACATTTAGCACATAGACGTAGAAATCATGAACAAGATGACTCTGTTTGAGAATTATGTTAATACCTGCATGAAATGGTACGCTTCTACCTTTACTCGTATGTTCGTACCGCAAAGTTGTGGAACTCCCTGCCTGACTCTCTGTTCCCCACGCACTATAATCCAGCGATCTTCAAAGCGAGAGTGAATCGGTTCTTATCGGATGCACGCTCCATATTAGGTCTTTGCTTACTATCAGGCAAACTATGGCAGAGTGCAAACCCGTTCTAGTTAAAAAAAAATTGCATACCCAATAAAAAATAAATACTTTCAGAAGATCCAATTTATTGAAGTTTGTTAAAAATATGACACGCGCACTAGATGGCGCTTTTTTAAATGTATCGGGTAAGCAAGCACGCCCAACCGAAGATCATAATTTTATTATACTTTATCATTAGGTGAGTCGTGGCTAAGTGCAAAATCTAGTATAAAAATATAGCTTTTTTCTAATACATAGCAGGTATTTATATATTAACTTAGATACAAATACATATGTAATTCCTTTATTTGACGTAATAAACATTACTACTACGTTACGAAGTGAGAGTAATTCCCCAATATACCTAATATTATTAACTTAGGTAATCATAGTATAATTATTTATCTAAATTGAAATAGTATTTACCGACAGGATTAAATTCCTCGCTGGTCATGTGTGAACTATTATAGGCAGGAAGGTAACCCCATTTTGACATAGCTTCTTGACATATGCTCTGAAAACCAATAATTATGGTTAGTTAGCAGACCGTGGCTGAGAGGTGAGAGGCGTTCTGACTGGTATTCAGAGTACGCAGGTTCGAATCCTGCCGGTCGTGATTATATTCGCCTAATTTTTTTTTATTTCCTTAAAAAAATCCAATAAAAGTTTAAGTTAAGAACAACCATAATACGGGGTGAGCACTTGACAAAATAACTCATAATAATCATGGTTATTTATATACCTACTTACTGATAACAATAATCGCTCGTTTTACAAGTTTTTATAGTTTTAGTTGCGCGGCGCTACCGTCGTTTCCTTTATTTATTTTTAATCGGTTACAAATCCAGCAAAATTTTCAAAAAATCTATTTGTGAATCTGTTGCTATCAACAAGCGAGACTTTTTGGAATATTATCTTGATATGTGATTTAAAAAATAATTAAAATTAACACGAACCTGTATTTTTTCCACTTCTTCAAAATTCATTGTTTTCTTCCACTTAAACGGCACTTCTTTTGAAATTCTGAACGTCGAGAATTTCTTTGTATTATTCACAGTAGTATGTGTTTGTAAAAATCTATCGACAGATTTTGTCCGACTGAGATGTAGGAATTTTAGAAGTCTATCTACTGTTGTATTTAGGTTCTGTATAAGGTCTTCGTAGCGGAGTACCCTGTAAACAACACTTAATATAACAGAATCTATAGAAAAAACATATACTGTCTTAAACAGCAATCACATTGCTAAGAGTAACTTACATGAACTTGTGCGGATATTTCCAATCAAATTCAAGCGCCGCTTGATAATCTCTGAGCAAGTCACTACAAACGATTGCTATGTTGATACAGTCAGGATTTATACAGAAGTAAGCTCGAGAATGCATCACGGCGCGAGGATCTCGTACTAAAAGGATCACTTTAGCATCTAACCTAGAAAAATGATAAAAAATACAATCGAATTGAGCACTTTCTTCGTTTTCAAGTCGGTTAACAAGTACACACTAATCAAACTTTGTATTATTCATAGTACCTAATGACCTCAGAAAAATTTCACGGTTTCTAAGGAAACGCTTCCTTTGCATTAAGACGAGGCTTTTGTTGGTCTGTTAAAATATTATAGATAATTCAGTAATGTAATTCAGCGGGCTCACTCGTAAACGCAACACCAATCACTGAAGCCCTAGGTTTTCTATGATTTGCGGTACTATGCTATTGTATTGGTCAAAATAACTTAGTTTAGACGTCTTTGACGTTTCATTTCCTATCGGAAACTTTCCGAATTTTGTGCAAAGCTCTAAGTTCTGAGTAAGTCTTCGCGATTGCGTCGTTACATTAGGCTTTTGTATTGTTTGTTAGTCGGCAAGAAATTTAAAGTAAACGGTTCGTATTTGTAGTATTAATAGGAAATTCAAACTCTCGACACCAGAGTTGGCCACTCCAATTCGATAAGAAGAAGAAGATGGGAAATTCAACTTACTCTTCATCAGCCAAAACATATTTAGCAGCCGGCAACCTATATCTCACTGTCTTCATACTTTGAATGGGAAACAATTTGCACGATCTCGACACAAAATCTGAATCATAGCACAATTCATTTTCAAACGCACACGTATCCCACAGTCTTCTATTTATCTTTATCATATCAACATTCTTTTTTATTCTTCTCGCGTAGTCAAAGTAAAACTCTTTTAAACCTTCGAAATTGCATTTCAACATTTGCTTTATAACGTTTGAAGAGTTTATTGCATGTGGATGTCCTCTTATTGGTTTTCCTTTATATTTCATAAGCGGTTCGTAGTTATAAAAAGTGCCCGGTATGGAATTCAGTAATTCACCAAAGAAAGACGATCCTGACCTCCAAGAAGAAATGATGAGGCTTCTTATTGGTCTACCTCCTTCGTTTAAAAGTAGATCCTCCAATCTGTTCACTCCGGAGTCTTTGAAATTATAATCTTGCATTTCTTGTGCCACCAAATTTCGAGTCATATTCAAGAGGTTGATTTTAATTGATGTCTGTTTTACCTTTTTAATCTCTTTCACCATTTTTAAAGTCACGTCCAACTCGACCACTTTTAATTCTTTTGGTAGTTTTGTGTATTTTACATATTTTTCTTGTATTATTTTGGAGTTTTTTCGTGAATCCAAATAGTAGAAAATAATGCATGTAAAAATTATGGTTGCAGCTAAAATTGTTTTCAGGTTTACCTTACGCATTGTTTTTTTTTTTCTATGATATTGGTATATATTTCTGTGATTTTCTATCTAAATTTATTTCAAATTTTTCGGACTCTAACATCGAAATATATTTTGTTACAACAAAATATTTTAAACCACACGTTTTTGTTACTCTCTAGTATTTAAGACTGTTCATGTACCTATGTCCCTAAATGAGTTGGTATCGTATTATCTCAATTCGTTATGCGTATACAAGTTATTATTTTAGCTTGAATTGATTGGTCAGCAGAATTTAATTTTTAATGATGCCCACGAAAAAAAGTGTCGCCGTAAGTAAGACGTAAACGGTAGCGGCGGTTTCGATCCCTATGTATATAGTATTGTCAGATTGGATGAAATTTTCGTACAAATTATGATGATTGTATGTGTGTACTTACACGGTTTTCTCAAAAACTATAATTGACATTGATATGTTTTTTTTTATATCACATTAGGTGTATTTCAACTTACGGAACCATGAGAGTTTTATCAAAGTCGATTCAGTAGTTTTATAAATATGGATATCTGAGCAAACCAGAATCACTGAAAGACGGTAAAGAAAGGTCACAGAACGGAGCATCACCATGTCGTTTTAACTTATTAAATTGCTACTTATTGGTCAGCTTGTTTTTGTTACCTTGAATTTGCTGAACAAAACATTGCTCTTGACATATTTTACATGATTTAAATAATAATTAGACACTGTTACGAGTTTAGACCAGATAAATGAAAAATATATTATTAAAATTGGTTTTTACGAGTCAACACGACCCATAATACTCAAAAAACGCAAGTAAAAGAATCACAATGTGGTAGGCGCTCAAGTCCTCGTTATATATGCCGGTTTCCTCACGATGTTTTCCTTCACCGCTAAGCGAGTGCACATGCACACATACATAACTTGAAAACTAGCTATCGTTTAAGGCTGGGATTGATCTATTGATGAAGTGATTAAAACTCATTAAGTGAATTTAAAATCATCAGCTTATAATTATAACGCTACGACACACATTAAAAAAACAACCATCATCATCCTCAGTTCAGAAAAAGGGCAATGCCTGTATAATGTATATAATGTATACCTACTTATACATGCTTGTAAATGCATAGACAACGCAACGCGCCTCTGCCTCTCTGTTTATACGTATACTCCACGACCACTGGAGGCATAGGATCTGTTGGCAAGTCTACTGATAGATGTAGGACAGGGTCTCAAGGCTTGCTACAGGCACTCTTCTCAGTCTGACTCTGAGGATACTTACTAACACAGTTTGAGCGTGAAGAAGTAACAAACATGCAAACTCACATTTTATTGTATTAGTGTGATTGAGTGATGAAAGAAAACGCACTAAGTGTCAAATCATCCTCATTTTTATAATTCCATCATCATCATCCTCAGATCAGGAACAGGTCGAAGTCCCCGTGCTTGGTCCCAGCACCGGCCGACTCAGTCTGCTTCTTTCTCTCTGTGGTTATAAACTCCACGACTATTGGAGAGGTTTCTGGCTCTGGGATTAGGTCGTCTGGAAAGAAAGGAAAACAGATAATGATTTAGGTATATTTTATCGGGAAAATAAAGCCAGTTTTTTTATCATCAAACTCCCAGTCCTGGGCAAAGGTCTCCCCAAACTACCTCCATGAATCTCGGTCTCGGCCTCCTCCGAAACTGGTTGAGATTGCGACGCCAGTGGGTCCTGGGCCTAAAGCTTTGGTTTCCTAGGACAGCGGTGCCTTCATATAGCGGCTTTAATATTACGGACGCAAAAATAATTAAAGTAAATTACGGTGCAAGTTACCGCTCTCTAGGAAACCGCGCCATTACGTTTACAAAGACAACGTTCTAGTGACATCATTCACCGCTGTATTACGGCCGCTATATGTCGGAACCGCTTTCCTAGGAAATCAGAGCTTTACTCAATATCCCAGCCCAAATAGAAATAAAAGCAAATAGAACGAATATATGATATAACACTGGCACGTTACTTAAATTTCCTTCGGTCAGGCCAGTTGATGCCGATGCCAGTCCTAGTCCAATGAGTTGTCAAGTGAGGATTCTACAAAAACGCGAAAGAAAATATTTGTGAGGTTTGAACCAGAGTACCACAAAATTCTAAAACATGTTTTACGTATATAATATCGCATTTGTATACATTCCGTCCAAACTTGCAGGTAGTAGGTATAATGTGTGGAAGGATCTGGGCGCTCACCACCATATATCTGTCCAAGAAAACTCAAAAGCACCAAAAGCAACATATTTTGGAAAGGAGTCACAATCCTCATTAAAGAGGAATACGATAAGAAGGATGATAGTAATATACATACACTTGGCCCACCAGCACAGTGCTATGGTAGCAAGAATGCAGCAGATCACGCCAAACATGTTCAACGCGAGCAGCGCTGTAGTTCGTCTGTCTGTTGTATGGCTGGAAAAAAATACATAATATTCAGTATATTTAGCAAAACATTCATATAGGATAATATACACATATAATAAAGCTGAAGAGGGTTGAAAGTCTAAACATTAAAAATGTTTAAAAAAATGTTATGTATACTTTGAATTGATTGCAGAACACATTCCAACAATTTCTAGATTTTTTTCTGTTTATCTAAACGCTCATAACGCAACAACGGCTGAACAAATCATGATTTTGGTATGTAGGTAGGTATTATGAGGTCTTAGGAGTGGTATAGGCTACTTTTTATCCTGAAATAATGCAAGTGAAACCGCGGGCATCTACTAGTATTTTTATATGAAGTTATTCCGATGGCATGAGGTGATGAACTGAGAGGAGTGGTGTTTTTGGTGTCGAATAGAGGCCAGGGTTCACTTTGGATCGCAGTCGCAGCGCCTTAGTCAGTAAGTACCTATTTAGGGTTACTGGTGAATAACACTTAACCTTTTAAGGCGTTGTTATCTCAAAAACTACTACATTTTTCTACGAGTTTTGAATGCTCGTGGCAAAATCTTTTCTCCATAATGGCGATCATATTTTTCTATGAAACAGCTGTTTTTGATTACGTACGGATATTTACCTTCTGCCAATTGCTTCTTCCATATTCATTATTGTAGTCTTATGTGAATCTTATATCACTAATTCTTTAAATAATTATTTAAGTTCATTTAATTCATTGCAAATATCTTTTATTGCTCGTATGTCATGAATTTGACAGATTTTCTCGAGAAATCAAAGAACACAATTAATAAGGAGGATTTTACGATGATTTTAAAGATTTGCTTGGTAAAAAAGTAGGGCGATATTTTTATATTTGTTTACTGCTGGTATGATGTTTATTTATCAAGTCAATACAATGCTTTTACATACATACCTTTTAATTTTGGAAAACATTCTAAAAATACCCCGTGCAAACCTGTAGCTTAGTAGTTTTTGACTGCCCTGTTGGCTTAGTTGGTAGTGGTTCTGCCCTCTAATCTAATTATGCATATTAAAATTTGTTATTGTTTGTGTTGAGTCTGGTTGTTTCTATGTACCTATAATAAGTATGTATTTACATAATAAGTTATATTGTATGTATTATATCCGTTATCTAGTACCCATGATACAAGCGTAAGCTTAGTATGGGGCTAGATTATATTAGGTAGGTACTCTATGGGCTGATGGCGTTGTGTGATATGTCCTGAAATATTTATTTATTTAGTTTTAGGGCATAGCATAGGTATACCTTGTACTTAAAAACGACTTTCTTACTATAATAACCCTCTTTTGCACTCGTGGTTAAGAGTTAACCCATTTCCCAGTAACATTGTTTATCATTGAGATATAAATAGACAGCGGGTGGGTCTCTGACTCCATAGAATGGCAGATCAGTGCGGTGTTGCCATTAAATAGAAGTACTGATTTTATGTAGTTATACGGTTTTGGAGTAGAATAATATTTTTTTTTAAATATTGTACCGTAGCTTTGTAGGTTACATGTTACAATAAATCAATATGACAAAGTTACATGATTAGAGACGAGCTGTGAATGCAAAAAAACGTTACAGGTATTATGTTATTAATTAATTCGCAGTCCCGACAGATTTAGATGAATGTACCTACGGGTATTTATTTTGTATGTGATGGGGTTCTGGCTTCCGTGGCTTATGTGCCAGCTTGTAGGTATTCCCAGCTGTTCGTAAATTTGTAACACTTAAAGGAGGAGGTCTATAATATCCGGCAGCGGGTTGACAAGAACAGAATAATATGATGATGTGGCCTATACGTACAACAGTCATACATTTTCAAAGTTGTTGGAGCACTATTGACTCCCAGTTCACACACAAACTACCTAACACAAATTAATCATATTCTCTTTGATACAATTAAAACATTAAAATATATAATAGGTCTTTGTCTATTAAATTGCCATTTTTTTCTTACGTTTTAATCTGCTTGTAACTTACAGCTATATTTTTTCGAAATACAATTTTTATTGTATCAATTGTTGAATTAATTATGTACCTTTTAGATAAATAAAAATGTATTACTAGTGCATATTACTTATAGAGAAGTCATTGAAAACACCTCTTTCAATGTGTCGTCGGTTTCACTACTTTAACTAGGTATATTTTTATCATATACTCTGTTTTTGAGAAATTGATATACGCAGTGCATAGCTTTTTTCCCATCCAACTATAGTTATCAATTGCATCTAAATCTGTTCAGACATTTCCATACAAACAATAAAAAATGTTTGTATGGAAATATCATGTTTCTCAATTTCGTCATACAAATCGGCAATTTCATAGGTAAAGATAAAGACCTATTATCAATAAGTCATTAAATACCACGTTACCTTATTTATATAAAACTAGTACCTAACTTTCTTAGATTATAAACAACAAGTTATAATCAGTAACATCTACTACCAAAGCTACTACTATTAAATTCCAGTCCTGGCAACTCAATAAGACGCACACAGAAATCAAAAATCAAAATTCAAATCAGTAAATGCGCGGGCGCGTACCGAATCGCGCGTCTTTTGTTTTCTTTCAAAAAAACACATCGCAGTTTTATAATATCTTTGTTTACAAACAACATAATCTAACCTTGGATTCTTATATTTGGATCAGAAGGTAAGAATCATTTAGTTTACTATAATTGCGTTGTTATTTAGGTTTTTGAATGAGGTTTTGGATAGTTTTTGAACGGTTTATTTTTGTCATGCTTGGATAATGCAGTTTAGTTGTTATTCTGGTTTGGAGTGTGTGTTCTGTTGTGTATGATGGGGATAGTTAAACGGTAAAGTGATGCATTTATTCATACAAAAATGCATATTGCATAGATTTTGACTGATTTTATGCTTATTAGGAGGTTCTACAATGTGTTTTAGTCTAATCTATTTTAACAAACTAATGGCTTTAATATTTTGAAAGTTGTCTACGTGCAAATCCGCACGTTAGTAAAATGAAAACGAGGAGAACTGTCTATTACACATAGGTATGACTTTAGTCAAAACCTAGACAGTATTTACTACAGTAGCTTTAAACGTTATTCTCTTTGTTGAAATCAAATAAACAATCACGATTCTGACGAACTAAACAGGGTACTTAGGTAACAAACGCATAATTAAATATTTTTGATAAATAATATATAAATATAATAAAGTTGAAGAGGATAAAAAATCTGTACCTATATAGAAGATATAAAAAAAAATTAAGTACTTATACATTAAATAAATACGTCCAGCTCAGTCACAGAGCGCGCCCGTCTTCATGCCGCTTCTCGCTGGGAGTCGGGTCTTTGGTTGCAAGTTCTGCCGTCCACCAATGTTGGCAACCTTCTGGATAATCAGACCTTCCGGCTAGCCACATCTTTGCGCATTGGATCACCTTGCGTCGTGCCCCATAGATGCAACTGCGGAGAGAGGGTTGATAGCCTCGGTCACCACGGTCTCTCCTGTGCAAAGAGCGCAGGACGCATTGCTCGCCATAGTACGCTGAATGACGTCATTCGTCGGGCATTTGTCACTGCAAAAGTCGCAGCAATTTTAGAGCCGAATGGTTTGTTTCGCGACGACGGCAAAAGACCCGATGGGATGACGCTTATTCCCTGGAAGTTGGGTCGGCCGCTGGTGTGGGATGCAACTTGTGTCGACACATTGGCGCCCTCCCATCTTGAAACATCTTCCAAACAGGCTGGCGGTGCTGCTTCATCTGCAGAGCTCCTCAAACAGCGCAAATATTCTAAGTTAGACAAGGGCTATTTATTTGTACCGTTTGGGGTAGAAACTCTTGGGCCGTGGGGTCAGAGCGCACTTGACCTCTACCAAGATCTGTCGGGGCTTTTGAAACAGGCTTCGCGTGACCAAAATGCTGGCTTGTACTTTGCCCAAGAGATTAGTCTAGCTATTCAAGGGGAAATGCAGCCAGCATTTTGGGTACGCTACCTTTTGAAAATGTAGATTAGTTTTTTTTTTTATGATGTATATATAATGTTTATTTTTTTATTATTATTTGGAAGTGTTACTATTAATTTTTGTTATTTTGAAATAAATATATACTTTTACTTATACATTTATTTATTTAGTTATGCTGTACACTATACATTAAATCGATAATAAAACACGTTTCAGCAGTTTTTTTATAATTTTAGATGGTTTATCTGTTTATTTAAACGCTCATAACGCAAAAACGGCTGAACAGCTGATCTTCATTACTTTTGGTATGCACGTACCTAGTATGAGTCTTAAAAGTGTTATGGGCTATTTTTATCTCATAATAATGCGAGCGAATCCGCAGGCGTTCGCTAGTAATGAAATATAATAAATAATAAAAAAGTCTATAAATTAGTTCAGATTATTTGACGTAAGTACCTAATTATATTCATCTTAACACGCCAAATAATCTGAATACCATTTATAAGAACTTTGGTAATAGGTAAGCTTTTTTAATTATATGTACTAGCTTTTTATTATATTACCTAAAGTAACCCTATCCAATACAATTGATTCAATTTGCATAAGACCGGGACGAGTGGCGTATAAAAAGAGAGGCCTATGCTCAGCAGTGGGCGATAGCAGGCTGATGATGATGATGATGATGATCCCTATCAAAATGGTCAATAATATTATGGTCACCTTAAGTGACTCAACTTAAGGTGACACTTGCATACCACTGAGGATCTCGTTGTTTATAAATATGTCGCGTTCATAATTATGTAAATAGAATGTATTTGCAACAAAGTAACTCGCGTAGTTAAGTTACTCGATAATTAAATATCGGCAGAACTAGATCTTGTTTTATCTAAAACAGGTTATGCACTTGACCAAAGTTTTACATAGGTAAGCTACTTTCGCTTTTTCTATAAGACCATCGCTTGGGGCGGTGTTAGTGTTTTTTTAACTTTTTAACATTTCAAGTAAATAAATAGATATTTCAGGACATATCGCACAGCGCCATCTAGCTCCATACTTGTATCATGGGTACTAGATAATTAAAAGAAATAAATGAATGCTGTCTTAGATAAGAGAAAGAATATATTTCCAAAGTCAATCAAAATATTATTTTTTGTCGTTAAATGCGTAAATGTGACTTATAAAAAAAGAACACTGTAAAAAAGTATTATTAGGTACCTACAAAAAACCTGTTTATAATGTCACTGATATTTATTTCAATGTGTTTGACCGCCCGGCAAGTAATAAATGCAGAATATTTTTGCCCCAAACATTTTTTTAGACCTCAAATCAGGTCTTTTAGTATTTAAATCGATCCAATATGGTTCGTTAACTTATTTATAAGATAAGATAAGATATGTCTTTAATGCACACCAAAGAAATTACAATATAAAAAGAAATTTAAAAACTAATTAAATGGGCGGCCTTATCGCCTTATATACAGGTTAAAGTCAGTCGTCAAGCCAGAGGCCTTTAAGGGCAGTTTAAAACTTCTCGACGCCAGAGATGGCAACCTTATTCGATAAGAAGAAGCAGAAGAACAGCCTGCTATCGCCCACTGCTGAGCATAAGCCGCTTCTAGTAAATAAACATTTTATTGATAATTTGTTACAATTACATGTCGGATTACGATTAAAATTAAAGACATATTCTAAATATGTACACTTATATAAACATACTTAATTATTTAAATGTCAATTCGATAATTCGATTCGATAAATAAAAAAATACTAAAGTTAAAATAAATAAAAAAAATGTTCCATTTTACATACTCTTTTTAGCTAACTAGTTACAAAGTAAACTGATCTTGTGTTAAGTCACAAACTGCGGTAGAAACCTGATATAGCCTTGTAAGGTATCCATCTATATCCACCGACAAATGTATTGGATTTCTAGCATTTATTACACCTATTGAGTAATGTGATGTGGTCTATTTAGGTCTTAAAGTACGTAATGTACTAACTCTGTGTATGAAAGAATCGAGGTCGACGCGGTCACTCCTTGGATGGGTGACCGTTAAGTGGCATTCCATTTTGGGCGCTTCCGAGGGTGGGCAGACACGTTAAATTGTAGGTCCCGGCTGTTTGTCATAGTACGGCAGTCGTTAAGCCATATCAGTAAACCTTAGGGCGGCTTGATAATTCTCTACACCAGAGTGGGCCACTCTCATTCGGTAAGAAAAAGTAAATTTAAGAGTGAAGTCAGAACTTAGATGTACCTATTCTCATGTATCATCATTGCATAGTATAAAGCTAATTCACTTCCCTCGTCTGTCTCTATGTAGGTATGTATCTTAAACTACCCAACGGAATTTGATGCAGTTTTTCTCAAAAGATATAGTGAATCAAGAGGATGTTTTGTATGTTTTTTAACACGGAATAGGCCATAGTTTGGCTACCGCCTGCCTGATGTTAAGCACCACTGTAGTCTTAAGATGTGCACGTTTGCCTAGGTATTCAAATCCAGAGCAAATAGGTATCTCTATTTGCTTTGGATTTGAAGACCCCTAAGATTGAATTTCATTTATGTATAATAATAATGTACGCGTGCGAAGCCGCGGGAAAAAGCTAGTACAATATACAAAAAAACATTTGCACTATTCGTGTAATTTGATGAAGGAAAACCGCCCTTAAAATGTTTTGCATAAATTAATTACCAATGATCTTATAATCTTCTGTAAATAATAATTACTTAAGGAGATAGGTAAATGGCGTGTTGTCTCCATTCATTTAGTTCTAGGTCTTAATTCTAGGTCACAAGTCGTAATCTATAGGAATGCTAAGAAAACAATCCATCACTAGCTTAACCTGTTTTATTGGTTTTTATTGAGTTTGTGTTAATTGGCAAGCTAAATTAAACGTTTGTCTGATAGCTTAATGCAGCTAAAATTATATAGAAATTAGTTAGTTATAAAGTATTTCAATGTGTATTTTTATTGTTGTTTTTATAAGTTATTATAAGCTAGTTTTTAATTAAATATTTCAATTGCGTTACAAATAAGACAAGTTTAATAAAATTATGGATTAGCATAGTCAAAAATGTCGGCAACGTAAGAAAACTACTAGATTGTACTTACTAGGACTAATTACAAATTTTATAGGAAAATATGGGTTTTTAAATAAGTAACAATATTCACAACATATAAACTATAAGGCAACTCAGAAAAAAAAACTTTCACAAGACCTGATAACCTCCTTTTTTTGGAATTCGGTTAAAGGTAACAGCGGTTCAGATTACTACTCATAGCTAATAATAATGGCAATAATTAATAAAGTTCGAACTGTCCCCTTATCGCTAACAGGAGGACAGCTCGAACTTTTTTGTTCGATCTGTCACCCCAAAGGGGACAGATCAGGGTGACAGATCGGAATATTTCATCCTCACAAACCAATTATTTCAATATCTAACTTATCTGTCGATGCAACCCAATCATCTTCCATTGCTTTCGTTTTATATCCCTATTTATTTTATTCCTTGCCTCTCAATGCTGTAAACTGCTGACCGATACACTATCTCCATTTTTAATTTGACTCACAAATGATTCCATTATTGTGTTTAAACGACCGACTTCTGTCGGTGGAAAATACTAATTGTTTTCTAAACGGACCCCGGCGTTTTTTCCTTTGTTTTTCTTTGCGCAAGAAAATTAAATATTATCTAGTGAAATTGGATAATAATTATCTAAGATCTTGAACGTAATTGCTTTTGATCTATTTTTGCTACAATTTCATAATCGTGTTTTCTATTTGTTGAAATTTCTATTTATTATGCTTATAGCAAATGCAGAAGGGCATTTTGCTGCAAGCAAGACACAGAATTAACTGTGTTAGATACATTTTATTGATGAAAATCTATCTATACCTCTATACACATAAAGCTGAACGAACAGGGTCCAAAATCTGAACAGATATTAGAAAAATAATGTTCGAAGATACTTCGAATTGATAGCACAACACGTTCCAACAATTTCTAGAAATTCTGTCAGCTTATCTGTTTCTCTGTTTATTTGAACGATCATCACGCAAAACCGGCTGAATGGATCATCATGATTTTTGGTACGTAGGTAGTATGAGGTATTAGGAGTGTCATAGGCTACTTTTTAGGGTTCCGTACCCAAAAGGTAAAACGGGACCCTATTACTAAGCCTCCGCTGTCTGTCTGTTCGTCTCCAGGCTGTATCTCATAAACCGTGATAGCTAGAAAGCTGAAATTTATACAAATGATGTATATCCGTTGCTGCTATAACAACAAATACTAAAACTAAAAATATTGAAGGAGGTTCCCATGCAATAAACGTGTTTTTCGTATTTTTTGCTCAATATTGAAAACGTTAACATAAGACGCTAAAATTTTCACAGAATATTTACTTGTATATAAATATATATTTATATATCGAATATAGATAGATAGATAGATAAACTCTTTATTGTAACACACATTGACAAAAAAAAAGACAAACAGAAACACAAAAGACTTAAAAAATAGTGCCACAATTGGCGGCCTTATCGCTAATAGCGATTTCTTCCAGAATGTTTACCTTTTAAATAAATAATTGAGTAAATAACAATAAAACAAATATTAAAGGGGGCTCCGGAGCGCGAGGCGTTTGCTCGTTGATTTCTCGTCATTTTATAAACAGAACTAAACTTTGTAGTAAGTATCTAGAAACGTGATTTTCTATTATAGATGATAGTACGGAACCCTTCGTGCGCGAGTCCGACTCGCACTGGGTCGGTTTTATTATACCGAAATAATGCGAGCAAAGCCGTGGGCGTCCATTAGTAGTGAAATGATTAGCTAAGTTCTTGAACGTTTACTATTTCTTATGCTCGGATGCGCAGATTAGTCTACCACATCTTGTTAAATTGTTTTTAGTTTAAGTGGTAGTGAGCATACAATGATATTTCGATTTGGAGGGCTATGATTATTTATTTATTTTGAATGATATCAGTGTAATAAGTGTTGGATTTGGTTTAGTTGTTCAAAACTCGAAGTTGCCAAGGGTGATACTTTTATGCGACAAACTGTGATCAAGTGCAAGCCCGTTTTATAAAAAATAACATATGTACCTATTGCTTATGTCATAGTATGTAATAGTATTTTATCGCAAGTTACAACAAAATTACATTTACCTTAGTTAGGTATGTTAGGTATGTATCATTGAGACATTTTTAATTTAAAATATTTCTGTCTGATTAATTTATTTTTTATTAATATTTTTGATATTTATTGGTATGTTTTCACAAAACCTAGTATTTTCAGAACTACTAAAGTTCTTAAAAGAAACCACATGAATAATTCGAATACATTTTACGTTAACAGTATCCTTATACAGGTGAGTTTTATTGTTTATTTTCCTGTTTTTTATTCTATTCATTTTCTGATATATTTATATCTTGCATTTGTATCGTGTTATACTAATTATTTGCTTCCTAATTACGTAGCTTCATAGTTAAAGAGAAATAGAAAAACATTTATTGAGACAGTTATACAAAATATATACACACATATATAAACAATAAATAAATAAATTATGCAATTATTAACATGCAATTGACACCGTAGGTATAAATTATTAAAATTGATTGAATGATTTTTCTGCAAATAGGTACCCAATAAGTTGTTAATTTAGATGTAGACCTCCCAACATTATAACTTTGCTTATTTTTTTTAACAATGGTTTTGCACTTGACCGTAATTCGCCTGATGGTAAGCAATCATTACGGTCTAGTATAGCAAGTGCTTACCCAGTAAGAACCGATTCACTCTAGCTTTGAAGAATCATTTTATCATAGTAATAATAATAATAAATAAATAAAAATTTCGTTTATTGCTCCAAAAACATACTAAAACTATACATACATGCACTATAAACACCGCACTAGGCGAATCTGTGTCGCGGTGTAATTGCCATCTCGTTCCAGACATTAAGGTATATTAACAATTAGGTAATTACATTTTTCTTTCAGGCGTTAGGTACACATTTTTTCCATTGGTTTGTTTTTATTAGTAAAAGAGATGTTTCGATTGATCCTAATAAGCACTTATATTTACAACTAGCGGACCCGACAGACTTCGTCCTGTCTGTTGACTATTTTACTATTTAGTTAGTTAGAAAACGTTTGTATGGGAAAAATAAAAGGGCGGTCTTTAGGGACCTTCCGGCATTTTTTCGAATTTTTCTCGCCTTAAAAACCATCCTTGAACTTTTACATGAAAAAAAAATTGGCCATATCGGTCCAGGCGTTGTTAAGTTATGCGCTTACCAACACATTTTGCGATTCATTTTTATATATATGAAGAAGATAAGAGAAGATATATATTGTATTGCATAATATAACTTCCATCTACAATTCTACAGGTAAAAA
Organism: Macaria notata; assembly: GCA_927399415.1. Classification (NCBI taxonomy): domain Eukaryota; kingdom Metazoa; phylum Arthropoda; class Insecta; order Lepidoptera; family Geometridae; genus Macaria; species Macaria notata. The sequence continues at coordinate 1,187,091 of OV656751.1, forward strand.
TATCATATCTTTATAACTAAGCATTCCTAGCAAATTAGGCTCGGTTCATGGTCCTTAGGTAATACGATTGGCCTTGACTAAGCAACATTGAACTGATATAATAAGGAAGGAGCAACTGGTGTTGGTTCTATTTTGCTACGTCATTTAGTAATTTATTTAGTTTTGATTGGTGAGTTAAAAATTTGCATTTTTTCTAGAAAATTTGATATTATTTCGCAGTCCGAATTTTTATTGGAAATTTGATAATTTGCTTCAGTGCATTAGTTTTATTTATTTACAGCTTAAACTGCTTTGGTTGTGAATTTAATTGAGAGATCACCTTTCAATTGGATAAGCACAGATAAAATTAAAAAACTATTTGAACTAAAGTTTTTAAAAAATGTAGGTAAAACTATTCTATCACTAAATTTAAACCGTTTGAAAATCTGAAAACCAAATATTGCGTTACAAAATACAATAAACCATTAAATGAATCCGAAAACCTAATCTTTTTAATTTGGTTAAAAAAATAATCTATTGATAACTGCCATCTATCATATTAACTGCAAACTAGTTTAGAATGGAGATACATTAAAAAAATGCATACCTACTCAATTAATACAATACAATCCGAAGGCATTTTCCATGCATGGAAAAACCTGGACGTCCACCACGATGTACCTACTTAGCTGCCCTAAAGAACTCCACTAATGCATAAATGCGTTGCTTGAGTCATGACCCTCACTATTGAGGAATAGGATTTAAAAAGAGGGGAGGGGAAGAGGGGGACATAAAATCTGGTGCCAAGCACCAAATAATGTAATACATACAGTCATTTTAAGATTTTATAAGCAAAGAAATTATCTGACGTTATGGAAATACCTATTTACCTATAGGTATACATATGCATTACTAATCAACTAAGCGAAGCAGTTTCTGCTTATAAACTCGGAATGAGCGAAATTACTTATTTTGTAACGCCTCATTTGCAGTAGGTAAGTTTAGAAAAATACAGTTACATATATATTGCAGTTTTGTGTTTGTAAATTTTGTGTGTATAGGTACTTAGGTAGGTACCTATTTTCTAATTGCACAGTTTTATAGCAATTATTTTTCGAGTAATTTCTAATTAATTGAGTTGACTACAGTAGTGCTTAACATTAAGGTTTAAGATTATAGTCAAAAGTTGGCCTATAATCGACGTACTTGTATATATAATACTGGCTAAAGTGTGTTAGTTTGTCTGTTCGTGGTTTTCTCACGCCCCGTAAAGAAGTAACGGATTTTAATGATTTTCGGTATGAAAGTAGTTTTAGATGTTGAGATATAAGTATTTTTTTCCTATCGAGCAAAGACACTAGGCAGCCTGTAATAAACGTTGACTTATTCCGTGTTAAAAAATCCATTGGTAATTAATGTAATGCAATCCAGGCCGGGTGGATTACTAGTGCAAGTAAACAATGCCAAAGAAAAAGTGTACACTGTGTATAATTAGTAAATGAGGTTATCTTTACAAATAAGTCAGTAAACTGTAGTCTAGTGGTGCTTGCAGTTTAAAGTGATGTTTTTTTCTATTTTAAAAGTGATAAATTATTTATTTAGGAAAAACAAATTTAACTGTTTATGTGTTAAATAACTCTCATATATTCAATAATATCGACTTTTCAAATTAATTCTTGGCTAGCCTGATTCTCAATGAATAAATATTTGTATATTTTGCTTTAAATAAGTTATTTAACAATTTTTTTCACAGAACAGTGTTTTTTCTTTTTACTGCGACACTCATAACGCGGTTAAGTTATAAAATGAGTCCCATCGTCTGTTACCAATCGAACGTCTCAGTATATTTAACCGACTTCAAAAGAAGAGGGTTATTAAATCTTCTGAAAGTTTTTTTTCTTTTGATAATCACGTTTATTTTTATCATTACCGTTAAAACATTTGAGCAAACCTAAAAGCGGACCTAAATGTTACAACGTAATGATAAAAATGTATCATTTAGCCATCTTTCTGTACAAGTGCGACTTTTTAACCGACTTCAAAATAAGGAGGTTATCAAGTCTTCTGAATGTTTTATATTTTATTTCATCCCCAATATGATTTAGTTAGTGTGCAGACATGCAGACTTATAACAACTCTGCATTTTATAACTAGTGGACGCCCGCGGCTTCGCTCGCATTATTTTGAGATAAAAAGTAGCCTAAAATACTTCTAAGACCTCATACTACCTACATACCAAAAACCATGAAGACCCGTTTAGATGTTTTTGCGTGATGAGCGTTTAAATAACACAAACAAACAGATATACACAGACACAGACAAACAGATAAACAGACAAGAAATCTAAAAACTGCTGAAACGTGTTCTGTTATGGATTTAAAGTGTACCGAAACTTTTTTTTTATTAACTTCTATGTCCAGATTTTTTGACCCACTTTAGCTTTATTATAGTTATGTATAGATAGGTAAATATGTAATGTTTATTACTAAAACGCGAAGTAGGTTAGAGAGTCTCTTTATCTTATCTGTCCTCTTCAAAGTAAATACCAGTTTATGTATTAAATAATAGTGTTTACCATCTATTTCTGTCGATTAGCACATGCTAGCTTAATAAGAAGATAGTAATTTTCTGAGTGAGAAACGAGATAAATATGTTTTTTTTTTATATTGTGAATACTTATTACTCCCCAGGTGGTTTTACTTTTTTGCATATGTATTGTTGGCCCAATAAACTATTTGTGGCTGGTTTATGGGGAACTTAATCGACGCTTTCTTACTATCTACTTAACATATTTTTTCTTACCACCTACTTGTATAATATAATTTAATGACTATTTGCATTTTCCTTTAAATTTCTAACTAACATTATTTTATATATGTTAGTTTGTACATTATATGTATGATTGTATTTTTTTACGTGGGATAGGTTTACGTTTGACTCAGCTTTCATGATGTTAAGCATTGCTGCAGCCTAGGGTGTAACACGCTTACCTAGAAGATACCTATTAACTCTAGATTTGAAGACCCCTGGATCGAAACAGGTAACACAGCTTCTGGTAAAGTGTTCTAAAGCTTTGCCGTGCGTACAATAAACGTAGAGGCAAAGCGCTGTGTTCGATACTTCGGCACTTCCACCATAAAACGGTGTCTACCTGCGGGCTTTCTGCTTGTTAGGCTATAGGAAAAAAAAATGCAAATGTACAGTTGCCAAACTGCATACACATTTGAAAGCTTTACCACTCGTAACAAAACACAAGTTAAAGGTTCCCACCTGCTTTTGAAATCGGTAAAAAATAACTTGATACCTATAACTGCATTAACCTTAGTTTTGTATTTCTGTTGAATAAAAACATACTGCGTCTACAAATATTACTAGTTTAATATTTCGTACCAACTATTTAAAAAAAAATTGCGTAAAAAATATACGTAGTCAAAGAAGTAATGAATTTAGGTAGAAAGAAGGGTTTGGGAAAGTATAATTCTTGGAATTTTCCTTTTTCATTTGATTATCTCTGTCCCTTATCTTATTCAACCAATTAAAATATCTTTAAAAATACAATTAAACCAATCCATAATGACTATACACTAACTGATATCTTTTACGCTTTACCTAAAAATGTAGCCAAGCCGGTTTATCAAACTTGTTTAATTTAAAAACTAACCAGACAGTTATCATCTAACAAAAACTGTAGGCATATTTTACAACAGTACAAAAAAGGTGATCGTGTTCTGTGAACGTTTGAACAATGATTTTTGAGTGGTTTATCAATTTTTTTGACGAACGCTATCAGTTTTTGTCCGATTTGAGAAGGAACAGACAGGTAAGATATAAATTAGTGTTGTATGTTTTTATTTTGAAAGCGAATGTATTGCTTTATTTATTTAGTGAAAGTGTCAGCCTTCGTAAATACGAGCTAATGTTTAGGAATTTTCCCAGAGTGACCGAAAGGTTTTTCTAATCTAAAAACATATTACAAATAAAAATGAGATCTATATGAAAGAAAGTTTAGCAAAGTACATACGACTGGGGTAAAAAACAGTCTTTGTTTTATGTATTTCTTATTCTGTGTTTTTGTTTAAAACTGCTAACTCAAAACCTACAACCTTCCGCTAACCTCTAGTTTTTAGAAAATAATAGCAATTTTATTTTGAAGTACCTAATTTTTTACTACTCTTAGCCGAAAAGCATTTAAACAACACATTACCTAAAACGTCACCCGCACAAGCTTCTTTGTACTTGTATTGATATGAACCTGTACTCTATCTTTGCGTCGTATTTCCTCATGACTGAGGGTCGTGACTCCCCCGCAGAATTAATTCGCAAGGGAAGTTTTCTTGGGCATATATCGTGGTGGGCGCCCAGGTCCTTCCACCGAAGACTCTTTGGTGTTTATGGTCCTCAAACTTGTCGGTTTCCTTACGATGTTTTCCTCCGTCGCTAAGCGAGTTCAAATGCACAACTTGAAACACAAGTCATTGGTGTAGGGCCAGATTCGATCCAGGGTGCGTTGATAAAAAGCTGACGCTTTAAATGCCGAGCCACACTCAACGTATTACATACGAAGCTCCTTTTTAAATACTCCAATTTTCATTTCCATACAAAATAATCATAACCCATTTCATTCCAGTGTCTATCCACATTATCATAAATTTAAGGGCGAGGCCCTTGTCTGTGGAGGCGCCATCCTTCCCGATCTTCTGCCAATTCTGACCTCCTTATAAGACATGACACCCGCCTTTACTTGGTCCATATATGACCCGCTCGGCCTTTTTCTTCCAGTTTCCCTTCAATGATGTTTTGTAGAAAGTCGTCATGTCGTATAAGATTACAAAATGATTAAAATTCTTCTCTTTCTTTATTTCCAGCTCCATTCAACATCAACCAGCGGATCCAGCCAATCAGCGAACAACTCCACCGAGTCTGCCAGCCAATCAGTTAACATGTCAGTGATCCTTGAAGACATGGATCTGGAGCGGGAGTACTCTCCCAGCCGCTGGTCGCTGAGGTTCCCTACTTCGCAGGCAGTTCTTACTCATCATGTGCAGTTTGTTACGCAAGGTACGTTTGAGATATATATTATTCATTTATTAACATACTACGAGTCGCCCGCGGCTTCGCTTGCATAATTTCGGGATAAAAAGTAGCCTATGACATAGGCTACTTTTAATTATATTTATTGATTTGTACGTAGTCCTACAAACCGAAAATTATGATGATCTGTTCAGCCGATTTTGACTAAAACAATGACAATAGGTCTAACTAATATGTGATGATTGCTGGGGTTGTTATGTGTGGATTTGCACTCGCTTAGCGGTGAAGGAAAACACCGTGAGGAAACCGACATGTTTGAGGACCACAATATCCGAGGACATGTGTCTTACGTGGAAGGACCTGGGTGCCCACCACGATGTATCTGCCCAAGAGAACACCCCTAACGAACTAAATTTGCGGGGGAGTCACGACCCTCAGTCATGAGAAAATACGACTCTAAAGAGAGAAAGAAAGAGAGAGATAAAACATTTAAGTTTCACACTATTTACTTCTAGACTTGGAGAGTAAATAACTCTCGCTCTATATATATCCTGATATCAACGGATTTTGACGTGGTTTTTATGTATTATGACACTGGCGAAACATTAAAGAAGAAATACGATCGGTACAAGAGTCGTTTGGTGATAACCTCTAGCTTATCAAAACTGTAAGTACAAGTATTGAATATACATATATCTTGGATTCTCATTTATAAATAAGACAGGCTGACATCTTGTAAAGGTAAAGAGAGCGATGGGTAAAGTCTCGGATATACATATGAATGTTCTTTAGAAGATGATAAATATGTTATTGAAAACTCACCACACTATTGCTATTATTATCATCATGATCATCAGCCTAATGGGACCCACTGCAGGGTATAGGCCTCCTCCCTCTTACGCCAATACTCCCTGTCTTGCGCGGTTCTTGCACAGATGTTTCCTTCTAACTTTCTAATATCATCCAGCCACCGTTGCACAGTTCTTCCTACACTTTGCTTACCTATACGTGGGTAACATTCAGTTATTGCTTTGCTCCATTTGCCGTCAGTACTACTATTGCTATGTGACCAATCATTAATCAATCTAAAACTATATTAAAACATAAAAATATATTTAACCTTGTTAGCTCTACCATTACAAATATAACCGTGATTAAAGTACAGAAAGAAAAATACTAAATGAGATTCTCATAATGTTTTAAATTTATACAGGTAGGTAGTGTAGTTATTTAATTTAAATATATTAATTGCAATACATACAGACATTTCAAAGAATTTTTCATAATTATCGCATGAGAAATACCTATTTCAATGTAAAACTCGTGGAAAAATAATATAAGAAGACATTGAATATAATTAAAATTGTGAATGCCAACGAGAAACTCAGGATTTCAATGTTTTTAATGTGTACATAGACAAGTATTCTTTTGAATAATATTTCTGTACATTTTACAGTTTTTCATGGATATTACTCATCATTTTTTTCTACTACTTTCTTAGTCCTAGCACAGAATACAGAAAACAAGTCTTAAAAAAATATTTTCATTAGATTATTAACTTCAAATATGGTAATTAGTGTGTTAATGGTTCAACTTCTATAACAACTTCTACAATGAGAGAAATAAATAATCTCTGACCTGATAAATTTGACCGAAAGTCAACAATATTTTTGTATCTGTTAATGAATTGTTCTGGAACAATGTTTCTTTCCAATTAAAAGCCAAGGTTACAAAACTTGTCGGAGTAGGTATTATAACTTGATCATCATCATATTCGTATTGAAGTTCTGAGGTCATTTGGTAAACATTTTATAATATACCCTAGGCTGCAGCATGCTTATCGTCTTGCAGGCTATAGGTATATACTTAAACCGCGAACCTAAAATATGAATATATTTTAAAAGATGTATAAGAAACGTGGGAAGGAATGATTTAAAAGAACGTAAAGGAGCGGGTCGTCCGGCAGCGAGATGGGTCGACGACATTGTGCAAGTCACGGGTTTTTATGGATAAGGTCTGCACGAGATAGACGCAGCTAGCACATTCAAAGAGAGGCCTATGCCCAGCAGTGGGATAGAGAAGGCTGTGGATGATGAAAAGAAACGCTACTCTTGATATACTAAAGCCAACCTTAAGAAGGTTCAGCATTCGTTATTTACCAATGCAATATAGGTCCTTTGGTGTCATAGATTCCTATACCTTTTCACTTGGTCAAAGTTAGAGACCCTTAGGGTGGCTTGATAAACACTCTACACCAGATCTGACCACTCTCATTGGATGAGAATAAGAAGACTTATTCAATAAAACATTCCTTAGAACCTAATGCAGATATTGGACCAGACATACCTCACATGTCTTTGCATAAACGAAAAATATGGGCATTTATTCCATATGTGAAGGGACAATGGGTCAAATTCTGACAGAAAAATATATTCTCTATGAGTTAGGATTCCATAAATATATGCTAGCGCACACTGGGCTATTTTATGTATTATTAATAAAAGCGAAACCTAAAATAACGTAAGGTTATAACAACAATCTTTTCTTTTCTTTAGGCTTTCTTAGACATTTTCGAAGTGTTGATTAGTTAAATGATTAATAATTTTGTAGTGTATTTTTGTGTACCTCATAACTGAGGGTGGTGATTCCCCCGCAGTATTAATTCGTTAGGGGAGTTCTCTTGTGCAGATACATCGTGGTGGGCGCCCAGGTCCTTCCACGGAAGACATGTCCTTGAATATTGTGGTGCTCAAACACGTCGGTTTCCGCACGATGTTCTCCTTCACTGTTAAGCGAGTGCAAATCCACACATAACTTGATAATACAAGTAATTTGAGTAGGGCTAGATTTGAGCTAGTGCGTCTGGTTGAAAAGACTTGATGATGAAGATAAGATGATGATGAAGGTGGAAGTCAAGATCGAGGTGGAAGTGGACGATCCCGTGACGAGCCAGGCGAAGGCAGAAGCAGCTGTAGATGATGATGATGGAGTGCACTGTGATCAAGGATATGATGATGATGATGATGAAGAAGGTAAACTGGAATCTGGAATAACACTGGAATCGCTGAGCCACACTCGCTTTTTGTTTAATTTTAGTTTTACCGGTCTTTTAATCATAGCACAGTAGGTACTATACTATCTCCCTGTAATCATTTTTATTATAAAAAAAATTGTATTTACATAATAAAATATATAAAATTTGTACAGACCAGTGTGTGTTTTTAATCCTAGACGCACAAAAACCTGATTCTTATCACTATTATTCAAGCAAAATTTTGCTTTTTGTGAACTGTTTACTGGAAGTTTTGTGTAGATTTATGTAAGAACAAGGGCAATTATCCAGTTATTACAAAATTCCTACTTATTTTAACCATGTAGTCACATTTTTGATGTTACTATCTCCCTGTGAGCTACGACTAACACATTCCTCTCATTCCAGCGAGCGAGGTGGCCACCAATAACATTCCACATAAGTTGGAGATCGAGTACGGGTCCACGCCGGGACAGAAACTGGACATACTGGGCACTGATCTGCCTGATGGTAAGTAAATAAATAAATATATATGAATAAATATTCCGGGACATTGCACACAGCGCCATCTAGCCCCACACTAAGCAAACGCTTGTGTCGTGGGTACTAGGTAACGGATATAATACTGATATACTTTTCTTTTCTTAGTGTGGGGCTAGATGGCGCAGTGTGCAATGTCCCTGAATATTTTTTTATTTATTTAAATACATACTTATTATATATAAAAACGGCCAGACTCGACACAAGTAATTACAAATTTTAGTATTCATAATTACTTGTCTCATGCGGGAATCGAACCCGCAACCCCTAGATTAGAGTCACTACCGACTAAGCTAACAGAGCAGTCTTTAAGTTGTACCTTATTTCTTTTATTATATATATTTTGCCCGGCAGGGGGCCGACAAGGGCTGAAGATGATAGTGATGAACATATACATCGTACAGACTTATACCTGCTGTTTTCCACCTGGTCAGGTTAGTTATCAGGAATACTGTTTACCGTACTAGGTAGAAAGCTAAGATACTAAGTATATTACAAACTTTTGTTCAAATAGGTTTTAAAACTCTAGATAATTAACTTTGTGCACAGTTTCTAAGAAGCCACGAATAGTTTGGAAGACACGTCTTTTTTGGAAAATTTCAATAACCGTGTACCAAAATTTGTAGATTTGAAACCTTAGATGCACTAAAGAGACACTATAAATGTTATTCCTTCGGTACCATTTAACCTTATAGCAGTGGCGTAGCGTGCCTTGGCGGGGCCCCGTATAAAAATTTGTTTGGGGGCCCTTAGGAAGGGTAAAGAATTCTCACAAAAGAAAAAACGTATGTTTGAATAAAATTACAATGTAGTGTGTTGCCAACTTTTGAACGCACGCTTTACGCGGAAAAAAAGAAATTACTTTTTTTGATTTTTGTCATTTCTAAAATAAATAAAAAATTGAGACGTTTTTATTAATTTTTGCTTACGCACGTTGGGGGCGCCCGAGGCTCGGGGGCCCCGTATAAATGATACGGCAAATACAGCGTTAGGTACGCCCCTGCCTTTTAGTTAAAATAAATATCTACATAGTTTCTCGGCGTGATATAACTAAAACACGATTTGAAACAAAGTTTGATCTAAAAATGTATCATCTTAATAATGAATGATCCAACCAAAGATTCTTTCACCGCAATTAACTTTGCTTACGCACACTCCTGACTCAGGCCATAAAACACACAAATATAAGATATCGCATCTGGCCTGCAATTGGCCATTACAAAGATACGATCCCGTAAAAAATAAACAATAAGATAACATATAACCTTACAAGGCTGATTTGGTTATATTTTACATTATATCGGAGGGCACCACTTTGACTACCTATCAGATTTTTTGTGAATTTTAATTTCATTTATTAAGTTTCTCCTCCGCGTAGCTGTAATCCTCAGTACTGAGGGTCGTGACTTCTGTCCAGAATTGATTCCTTGGAGAGTTAGGCTAGTACATTGTGGTAGGCACCCAGATCCTTCCAAGAAAGACACATCAAATCAGCCACCGGTCTAAGCAGGCTATCAATTACTTTGTTTTTATTTTATTTTAAAGTAGTTTTAAACTTCCTTTACCTACACTATTATCTATCTTTACATATAATAAAGCTGAAGAGCGTCAAATTTTTTTTGGGTTTACTTTAAATCTATAGCAGAACAAGTTCCTATAATTTTGTCTGTTTATTTAAAGGCTCATCACGAAAAAACGGCTGAACGGATCATCATGATTTTTAGTATGTAGGTAGTATGTGGTTAAAGAAGTATCATAGGCTACTTTTATCTCAAAATAATACGGGAAAAGCCGCGCGCGTCCACTAGTTGCAAATAAATGATATTTTATAAATAGCCTTGCCCGACAATATATGAAATCCAGTTTTGCATGACAAGTCATTTCACCCACGTCAAAACACAGAGATGGGCTGTGGGTTATTTTACGTATGATTGCATATTTTTTGGGTTCGGAAAGTGGATAAAGTTCAAGAAACCAATAAATATAACCTGGTTGAACTTTTCCTTTATTTGTTTAGTGGACCGCCCGCGGCTTCGCTCGCATTATTTCAGGATAAAAAGAAGCCTATGACATCTTACAACCTACATACAAAAATGATGATGGCCCGTTCAGCTGTTGTGAGACAGATAAACAGAGAAACAGATAAACACAGATACAAACAAAGTTTCTAAAATTGTTGGAACGTGTTCTGCTTCGAAATATCTCCAAACATTTTTGTTAATTGTCTTCAGTGTTCAGATTTTTGACTCTCTTCAGCTATATTATATGTAAAGATATATAAATAACAGTTTTATAATTTTGTATGTTAATCTGTGGATCTGTAAGTGTGGCTATGACGAAAGTTTCCTAATTTTTTTTTTTTTTTTAACTTGAACGGGTTTGCACTTGACCATAGTTTACCTGATAGCAAGTAAGGCTATGGCCTAAGATGGAGCGACACATATTGATGATACGGTTTGGGTCTATTTTTGTTTTCTTAGGATATAAACGAAACGGTACGTTTATTGTTCGTACCGCATGGTCGTGCAACTCCCTGCCTGATTCCCTATTCCCCACGCACTATAATCCAGCGATCTTCAAAGCGAGAGTGAATCGGTTCTTATCGGGTAAGCACGCTTCATCTTAGGCCATAGCCTTTGCTTGCTATCAAGTAAAATATGGCCAAGTGCAAACCCGTTAAAGTTAAAAATAAAATAAATAATGGCTCCTACTTCGAAAGTCAGTTTTGCAAAATTAAAAAGAAATTTTATATTAAAGAGTATTACATTTTATTTCCTTACTCTCCTGAAAATTTGACTTTAGCGGCGCCAAAAATATTATAAAGAATTCAGTTATTTTACTTGTCCAAAATTATGGAAAGCCCGTAAGGACCTAAAAGGTTTGAAATTCAAGCTTAAATATTCCACTTTTTAGTGCAAATTCTTCAAATAAAAACCAGGAAGACCTTTTTGAAAATTATGAAAATATAAATATTCTTATGACGTACTTATAATGAATAACAAGATTATAATGAATTCGCAAAGATTATGCATAATATACCTACATACATAATGTGAAATAAGTGTTGAGTTTTGAATTTTTATGATACCTACTTGACACTCGTATTTAGCAGAAATTAAAAGAATAATTATAAAAAAATGCAATAATCTAGTGCTTATTTTGTCTAATAAAATAACGCATTGTACCTACTACTTAAATAAAGTATACTAAAGGTCCGGGAGATGATGTTATGGATGAGGTCTGCACAAGATCGACGCACCTGGCACATTCAAAGAGAGGCCTATGCCCAGCAGTGGCAAAGAGAAGGCTGCGGATGATGATGATGATGAAAGGTCCGGAAACAGGGCTATCACATTTAGAATAGAATATTACTTTAATTAACACCAAAAGACGTAGAAATTACATAGAAAAGAAAAGAGACGAATAGAAAATAGACTTCTTCACGATGTATCTGCTCAAATTAACTTACTTTTTTATTTGTGTAAACCATATTTTTTATGTATATGCATATATATAACTAGTGGGTGTTCGCGGCTTCGCTCGCATTATTTCAGGATAAAAAGTAGCCTATCACACTTCTAAGACCTCATACTACCTACATACCAAAAATATGATGATCCGTTCAGCCGTTTCAGCGCGATGAGCGTAAAAAGTGATGATAAACAGAGACACAGATAAAATAAAAAAAAAAACTACTTAATCTGTACAATAAACAGTGATAAATAAGTTATTTTCATTTTTGTGCCTTGAACATTCAGAAATCTATCAAATCATTGAAACTTATAATTCTACAAGTAGTCTTATTGAAATCCGTAATATTTCTTTTCGGTGAAAAACTTTCAGAAGATTTGATAACCTCCTTTTTTGGAAGTCGGGTAAAAATAGATAAACAGACAAAAATTCAATAAATTTAAGAAGTGTTCTGCTAACAATGCGAAGTATCTCCAAATAGTTATATATTCTGTACGGAACCACTGAACAAAATAAATAGGCCGCCTGTCCAGTTTCTAAAACTACTTTTCACGGTCTGTTTAAGTAAATAAAGGGTTTCCTTGTGACATTTTTTATTATCTGCATGGGAAATAAAATACTGTTAGATAAGCTGAATAGAGGCTTGTCAATTATATATACCTACATTGTTTTAGTAACTACATATGTACATACATAGTACTTATTTGAAAAAGATAATTATCATTATTTTACCTATGTACATAATAAAATAAAGTATTTTCCAAGCATGACTGTTGCATATTTTAAACAATAAGTTAATGTTAAACAAAATATATTGTTCAAAATTGTATAGGGTTACTCACGTAACTTATATTATATGTAAATATTATGTGTATATGTGATACTTTGAATGAGCAAGATCAATGTTAAATCAAACCTGTATTATTTACTCGACAATATAGTAAATGAAACAGTAATTATATACAAAACAGTATTTATATACCGCGGTAAGCGCGTGGAAAATGATAATTTATATAATTGTTATCTGATCTATCATGAAGAGACATTCCTTATGTGTCTTAAAAGTCTTCTACTAAAAAACATACATCTACTTGTACTTATCCTAAGCATACAGATTCAAAAGTAGGTTACAACTCTCTAATTTGATCTTAGGCTGGTCCTAAAATAACTCCGCTTACGGCTGAAACAGAAACTAAAATTTTATTTTCACCGCTTTGCTTTAAACAAAGTATTAAATATAAAAAATAGGGTGTCTAAAGTTTCACCTTTTAAAGCACAATTCTTGATGCTTTTATATCTAGCACCCATACTGTTAAAAAACATATTTCATTGTTTACTTATATATTCAAGTTCAGAACCTTACCAAATTAAATTATCACAAAAAACATACAAATCGGTTCATCTAGTGGCAAATTCTGAAAAAAAAAGAACCCAAACAACCACAAAAAAACACTTAAAAAAGGAGTCGTGCTTCATTATCATTATCATATCAGCCATTCGACCATTTGACTATTAAGATCATCTGAACTTACTAACTATTACTGGAATTAAAGCATAATATTTGTACTCGCTTGAAAATCGCACCTTTTTTTAACACTGAATAGGCCAACGTTTGACTGCCTGCCTGATGTTGAGCACCACTGTAGTCTAAGATACCAGTTTGCCTAGGAGAAACCTATTTACTCTGGATCTCTCCTAAACGAGACTGTTGTAATAAAGTGCTGCCACCTACCTCTCGTACAATAAACTTGTGTTCTTACAGTCAATTTGGCATGAGCGCGGCATTCGGGCCCTTGCAGGGAATTACTCGTGATGATGTGTCGGAACCATCCTACGTAGGGGACCAAATTAAAGACTTTTAGGGGGTAGGATCTAGGGGGGAGTGACCGGGGGGTCTCTTATCTTTGGGTCGTGACTCCCTTACAGAATTAATTCGTTAGTGAAGTTTTCTTGGGCAGATACATAGTGGTGATTGGGTTTTTCGTAATATAGCATTTAATCATTCTAAGTAGTTAATTAGATTATGTTTTTTTTTAACTTAAACGGGTTTGCAGTTCATCTTTTGCCTGATGGTAAGCAAAGACTATGGCCTAATTAAATACACTCACGATTGAATCAGCTTTGAAATAAAATAATAACAATCGAAATTGTTCTATCCATTTAGGAATGGTATATGCCATATATTACCTTACCAATATTTTTTGAAATATAAAAAATGCATAAATTAACACTCGAATCTTCAAACTACAAAATAATAACCGTGATATATCCAATAAATAGTCTAATGCGGCAGCCTTTTTAGAGAAACAGGTCCATCCCATTGAAGGCATGCTCCATATGCAACCATAGAAACACTAGTTTTGGTTTTGTTGTTTCATGCGACCAGCTGGTCAAAACTGTTATGAGGTTTTTTTTACACTGAAAAGGCTTACGTTTTACAGCCTGCCTGATGTTAAGCACCACTGTAGTCTAAGATACTGACAGTGACAAGTCGCTGTAATCACTGTAGTGTAAAGGATTACGTTTGACTATAGCCTGCCTGATGTTAAGCACCACTGTAGTCTAATATACTGACAGTGACAAGTCACTGTAATGACTATAGTTTAAAAGAAAAGGAGAAAAAGGTTTTTAAATCCCAACTGTCTTAAGTACCTAAGTCCGTCCTCTACACACTCGTGTGCAGAAGTGCTGTAAGATTAATCTCATTAGGCTGTATTGTTGACTCTGTCACTCCCGGCTTCAAGCCTGCAATCATCTTCTACATGGTTACTGATAAAATGGCACTAAAGCCTATCTACGCAGAAGATTCGTTTGACCACCGTAAATAGATAGGCTTTTAGTCATTATAGTTAAAACACATGATATATTCTAGTACCTTCATAATATTCTAAACTAGTAGGTGCTCGCAGCTTCGCTCGCATTAAGAAGTTAAACTTGCGTCCCCTATTTAACCCCTTTAAAAGCGACGATCCCAACAATCCTTTCTTAGCGGAAGCCTACGTCATAACATCTACCAGTATGCCTATGTATGACTGTGCGTTGATAGATCACTATATCAGTCAGTCAGTCACCTTTGAGTTTTATATATTTAGATGTTGATTGCAACGTTACATGGTGAAATTAAGAAATTATTAGGACTGCTAAAAAAGTCAGTCCATAGATGTCACAAGCAGATAATATAAACATCCACTGATACATATACACGCCAAACTCAATGCACCAGCTTAAAGAAACCTACAATAACTTTATTTGGCTTAAAACTTTCGTGTACGTTGTTATTACTATGGTAGTATTATGATATTTTTTTAGCACTAGTTAACGGTACGTCAGAAGTGTACCGAGCTCTGATCTAGGTATCTAAGAGATCCTGTGCTTCATAGCAGCAGTATCACACTTTCCACGCAATAATAAAAGTTAAAAAGTAGCTTTGCATTTGTTGTTGTCCAGGTCTAATCTATCGGCACGGGCGTTTGAGTGTTTTTTTTTACACGCAATAGGCTTACGTTTGACTATAGCCTGCCTGATGTTAAGCACCACTTAAGAAGGAACGAAAACACACATAAATGTTATTAAAATTATCCACCTTTTAAATATTAAATGTGATGGTGATTATGACTATGGCCCCTGTACAGCTACTTAAAATCAAGATGTGTATTCTACAAAACGTGTGACAAAATGTATGTACTCGTATGTATGATGGAATTTATTTAGGGCCTGGAAGAGATTTGTAAATAAGTACGTGCGATAAGATTTGTACCTATTTATAACGTATAGAATTTAGCATTTAGGTAGTTCAAGATGTTTGTATAGGATTTAATATTTATTTATTTAGCTAACCTAACCTTCGATCTGACTTGAAAAAGGAAGGAAGCAATTTAAAGGTGATGGTAATTTTGCTAAAAATTTACAAAATCTTTCTTTAATGAACCAGGTTATATCACTATAAGATAAGATAAAGATAAGATATTAATAAAAATAAAAACAAATTAGTTAAATTCTTTGATAAACTACTAGGTTAAATTGTAGGTCCCGGCTGTTTGTCCAGCAAGGCAGTCGTTAAGCCAGAGGCCTTAGGGCGGCTTGATATTCTCGACACCAGAGTTGACCACACTCATTCGATAAGAAGAAGAAGATATTTATTTTGACAGGAACACTGGTACATGGCAGAGCACAACAACAGCATTAATTTATGACTAGATTTATGTATACTAATAGATTTTATTTTAGTGTTGTGGAGTAGCCTGATTAAGTAATTTAGTGAAATATATATAAATTACTTAATCAATGTTAAAGTGTGTTTCTTGTGAACCCCGAACTAGGCCTGGGCCTGTATCTCGGTGGCTCGAGACTAAGAGTAACCAAAACGAGATATTAAATAAGTGATTCGATAGTCACATATATGTCTGAGGAGCACAATATCCGAGGACATGTGTCTTCCGTGGAAGGAGCTGGGCGCCCACCACGATGTATCTGCACACGAGAACTTCCCTAACGAATTAATTCTGCGGGGGAGTCACGATCCTCAGTCATAACGAAATACGACTCAAAGAGAAAGAGAGATTCATATATAGTTGTAATAAACTAACATTCTGTTTCTAACTAAATGTGTTTTTTCTTCAGATGCACCAATTCTAGTTTACGTGCACGGCGGCTACTGGCAGGAACTGTCCAGAGAAGTGTCCAGATACCCCGCACAACCACTACACAGGTTTGTACTCGAACCTTATTTTACACGTTTTAAATTTAATAAATGTTATTTTTACCTAGATATTGAGAAACCACTATGCTATTTCGACTGCTCTGTTAGCTAAGTTGGTAGTGGCTTTGCCTTCTAATCTAGGGGTTGCGGGTTCGATTCCCGCGTTACACAAGTATTTATGAACTTTAAAAATATAATTACTTGTGTTGAGTCTGGTCGTTTGTATAATAAGTATGTATTTACACTATTTATCCGTTACCTATGATTTAAGCGTAAGCTTAATATGGGGCTAGATGGCGCTGTGAGATATGTCCTGAAATATTTGTTTATTATTTATTTATTTATTAAAACAATAAAGTGTCCTGATACTGGACATGGATTTCTATAATATAGGTTGTAATTTATCATTTGCTTTATGAGTCTTCATTATACTATCAATTTGATGAAAGTTTGATGGGGCTTTTGCAATAGTTTTAAATAATCGTGTACACTCATGTATCTTCTTCTTCTTATCGAATTAGAGAGACCAACTCTGGTATCGAGAGTTTTCAACCTCTCTTTTCACTCTAGATTTTGACACTCGGTTGATTCTGTAAATCTTATGAATATAAGATTTATTTATTTTTATATAAGATTTACAGAATCAACCTATGTCTTTATATTGTTTTTACTGCCCCATAAACAATAAAAAGAAACCATAGAAATATCAAGCATTAAAATAAACTCTTCTTTCCTATATTCCAGGTCCAGAGTAAAGACAATAGTGGTAGGCTACGACCTGTGTCCAGCGGCTACTCTGGCAGAGATTGTGCACCAGATACAGAACGCTGCCAGATTCGTCTTCGAGTATGGGGAGAAGATGGGCTCCAGGTAAATTAGATTTAGTACATTTTAGTTTATTATTGAGCAAACTGAGCTGCATCTAAAACTAGCAAGCGATTTGGGATTGCAGAAAAATTTGGGATGAAATAAAAATCCTTGGTATTGGGCCAGATGGTGCTGTGTGATATTTATGTGTTACTACTGGGTGCTCGCGGCTTCGCTCGCATTAAGAAGTAAAAGCTGCATACCCTAATTTCACGCCTTTAAAAGTGGCATTTCCAAAAATCCTCTCTTAGCGGATGCCTACATCTTAAAATCTACCTTCATTTCAAATTTCAGCCCAATCCGTCCAGTAGTTTGGGCTGTGCGTTGATAGATCACTATATCAGTCAGACAGTCAATCAGTCAGTCAGTCACCTTTGAGTTTTATATATATAGATTTAGATTTACTCTGTACAAATAAGTTAAAAGAAAAAGTATTTTTCTCCACTTTATTATTAAATGGTTCTCTGTTACTCGAAGGCATTGTTTGTACCATTTTGCACAATCTTTCCACAAAAATGATACTAAAACAAATATGATATTTTTTATTTCTTCACCGGCACCGGCTTACGATACAAGTCCCAAAGTGTCGCACAAAACGGTATTCGTCTACGTTTACAGTACGTACCGCTGAGTTGTGGAACTCCCTGCCTAACTCCCTGTTCCCCACGAACTATTATCCAACGATCTTGAAAGCGAGAGTGAACCGGTTCATATTAGGTAAGCACGACCCATCTTAGACCATAGCTATTGCTTATCTCTGTAAGTCGTATTTCCTCGTGACTGAGGGTCGTGACTCCCCCGCAGAATTAATACGTTAGGGGAGTTCTCTTGAGTAGATACATGATAGTGGGCGCCCAGGTCCTTCCACGGAAGACACATGGTGTAGAGCCGGATTCGAACCAGGGTGTGTCTGGATGAAAAGCAGACACTGGAACCGAGCCACACTCGCTTACCATTTTTGCTTACCATCAGACAAACCATGGTCAAGTGCAACCTGTTTTTTATATACCATACGCTACGTTCACAATAGATGAAGATTGATCATATCAATGGGTCAGGAATTTAAGGGCCACAATAAAAATTGGTGTACAAGGTTACCCTTAATAGACCTTACCAATAAGTAATAGGGCATAGTACACCGTCTTCTTTGTATAGTTCTTATTGTTGTCCTAATTTACATTACCTTGAATATGGCCTTATTATTTAAGTAGGCTTTAAGGCTAATTAACAAGAACCATGGCGTGACTGGCCTGTTAGCTTAGTTGGTAGTGGCTCTGCCTTCTAATCTAGGGGTTGCGGGTTCGATTCCCGCCTGACACAAGTATTTATGCATTTTAAAAATGTATAATTTCTTGTGTTGAGTCTGGTTGTTTGTATGTATAATAAGTATGTATTTACAAAAGAAAAGTATATAAGTATTATATCCGTTATCTAGTACCCACGACACAAGCGTTTGCTTAGTGTGGGGCTAGATGGCGCTGTGTGCAATGTCCCGAAATATATATTATTATTATTATAGATCAGTGGCATTCAGTGATCTAATCAGTTATTTAAGTTCTGTTTTATATATAAACTAGCTTTTGATTGCGGCTTCGCTCGCGTTGCTATACATATAAACCTTCTTTAATCACTCTACCTATTTAAAATATAACTGCATCAAATCTGTTGTGTAGTTTTAGCGATGTAAGCATACGAAGTCGCGGGAACCGACTTTACTTTAAACAATGTAATAAAATGTAAATATGTCTGAAGAAAAATTGAAAGAAACTAATTTTTTCAAATCGCAAATTTAGACAAATCACAAATAAACTCAGAAACATACAAGTTCGTAAGAGAGAGACAAATCCGGTGTCGGCTTTTGAAATCCTCCCTACATATTATACACTAGCTGTGCCCGCGACTTCGTCCGCGTGGAATAGTTATTTTGGGCATCATATTTATTTTTGCAAACATCATCTTCATCTTTATACATTATAGCTGTTACCCACGGCTTGAACCGTTTTCGCATCGCACGCAACGGAAGCCCTCCAAGATGAATAATTTTCCCCATATTTTTCATTATTTCTTCGCTCCTATTAGTTGCAGCGTGATGTTATATAGCCTAAAACCTTCCTCGATAAAAGGTCTATTCAACACAAAAATAATTTTTCAATTCGCACCAGTAGTTCCTGAGATTAGCGCGTTCAAACAAACAAACAGTCAGATTTTGAGTAATTGTAAGCTACGGTTACAAATAGTATGTTGGTCGTTTTTGTAGTGTAATAATCATAAAACCATAACATAGCCACCGAAAAACGCAGTTCAAATATCACTGAATCTGTTTATTTTCGTTCATTTCTACTTGAAGTCACAGCTACAAAAAAATCTATGAATTTCTTTCTAAATATACCATGTAATAACAATGTCTTTAGTTGAATAATAAAGAAACCTTTGCTTATCTTGAATGCTGACCTCAAGCAGTTTTATTTATAAAACACATTTAAGGTCTTACAGATAACGACATTTATCAATTGTCCATAATTTGCCCAATATTATCAGCTCTATTGTATTTGATATACGGTGCATTTTTCTAGCAAATTGTCGTTATATTAACAAAGTTTATTCAAAGTTTGTTTGTGCATTTGTTAAGGTCCATTCATATCTTTAGCATTGAACTATTATTACACTTATCAGTTACTTTACACTGTAATGTTAGCAAATATATATTTACGAATTTAATGTTATACAAATATCTATTTAAACCTAAGAGTTATTTGAAGGTTGAAGGAACCTTGTAGATTCAGTAACTACCTTTTTTTGCTTTGTATGAGTCACCTTCACTTTTAGTAAAGTGAAGGATTTGGATTTAGTTCGGAATCGAATTATCACAATTAAAATTCAGTTAAATTAACCTTGAACATATCAAGATTTCAAATCAGATTCGTATTTTTACTGACTTGAAATCTTGTCTATTTATTGAATTTCATATAAATCGGTTTCACCGTTCTAACAAAAATTTCGATTGATGAATGATTTTTTATTTCGTTAAGAAATAAGAATTAATGACGAAAACATGTGAGCGTGATTGTTAGTTCTCCTACTTTACGCTCAAACTATAAATTAGACCCTGAATAAACACTGTACTATATACAAATATGGTTATTAATTTTATATAACACTAGTAGGTGCTCTCGGCTTTGCTCGCATTAAGAAGTAAAACTTGCATCCCTATTTCACCCTTTAAAAATTGTCATTCCCAAAAATCCCTATGGATGCCTTCGTTATAACATCTACATGCATGCCAAATTTCAGCGCGATCCGTCCAGTAGTTTGGACTGTGCGTTGATAGATCACTATGTCAGTCAACTTGTTAATTGTCTTGTTAATTTTCTCTCCACAGAGGTATCTACTTCGCGGGCCACTCAGCCGGGGCCCATCTGGTCGCGAAACTTCTGTCAAACTCCGACTTTTTGGACGACCTACCAGGGTCCCATCGCCTCCAAGGAGCTTTCCTCATATCTGGAGTCTACGACTTACGCCAACTCATCCATACATCTGTGAACAACGCGATACAACTGCCAAGAGAATGGGCTGTACCATTATCTCCACTCTTCGATTGCTTCACTCACCTACAAACAAGGAAGACTAGAGTTTACATTCTTGCTGGTCAGAATGACAGCCCCGCGTTTAAGAAACAATCGAGAGAGTTATACGAGCTACTACATAATACATGCTTGATGCAGAACATGTATCTGGAGATTAAAGACAAAATGGACCACTTTGATATAGTGGAATGCTTGGCAAGCCACGATAATTATTTGAAGAATTTGCTGGTGCATGATATAAGGAAGCATTTGTAAAATTTGCGAAGAAATTGGGATTTTTTCATAAGAGAGTTTATTTGTGGAAATTTAGGCATATTTCTGATGAAATATAATGATTTTTTCATAAGATGTTTCTTTGTCGAAATACTTATAATTTGTGAAAAAAATATGATTTTTTGCAGAAGAAGTTTATTTGTGGAAATATTTGTACATTTGGAATAAATTGCGAGATAACTAAAGTATGTTTTGTATGAGAAGTTTGCTGTAATGTATGTTCTTATGTGAGAGGTAAATTCTTTTGTCGGGAGTTTTTAAATCACCCTAGAGTCCTCTGGCTGAACAACAGCCATCATGCGACGTATGTAGATCAGGAACCTACAATTTATGGTATCATACACCCACGGATGATACGTTAAGCTTAAGCTAAGTCGTCGATGTTTTTGGTAAAAAAAAGAATGTTAAACTCTTTCGTAGAGAGTATTCAAATCGTCCTTGATTTAATAAACCTCATTCTATGGTGACCTACAGTTGTATGTGTCATTCGGCACAAGGAAGAGCTCTGAACTAGGTAAATGCCACTTTTTTATTTTTGTGTTATTTTGGCTGTATATAATGTAATATGTTAATGTGAAACCAATTATTATTGGTTACAAAAATGATTTTAAATTAGGATGGGAAGATATAAATGGTAATTTATTTACCACACTGATAATATAGAAGAGTAAATTGTATATATGTTGTATTTATTCATGTTTTGATAATGTAAATCCGATTTCTATAAAATTAGCAAGATTATGTAGTCTTATCTATTCCTAAAAAAACAATATTAATATTATGGCTTAGTGTGTATAAACAAGAAATGGGAAAATGAGATGTGCAATAATTATTTAATATTAATTATTTTTAAATCGTAGTTTTTACACTCGTAAAATAATTTGTATACCTTACTTAGATGAAATTTTATAAAGCCACGACTGGATTTTTACGTGTTCATTTAAAAGTACACAATTATTTAATGATTAATTAATTAAATTAGCGATTACTTTTGAAAGCATATTATGTATGTTAAGTATACTAAGTAAGTGTGTTGTGTATCTCCGAAAGTAAGAATATTATTTCATGCATTTTAGAAATCATTTCGATGAAATATTGAGATTTGAGATTATATTATTTTATTGAGATGAATATAAAATATTTACGTAAATTATTATTTTAAGATTCTTAGTTCTGTAAATTCAATGGTTTCAAAAAAAATATGTAAATTTTGTTTAATTATATTTAAATATACTTAATGATAATATTTAACAAAGTTATATTCATAAAATGATTTTGTTTTAAGTTACGCCTAAAATAAGATTTTTTATCTATGATTAAAAGTTTTTTTGTACTGACATAATATTTTTATTTATCTAAGTAGGTATAACATAAACCGTCTTAAATATTATGGGGTCTCATTGCAAAAAGTAATTTAACTATATTAGTCCAAAACTTTGAATTTTTTTTACATGATATAGGCTTACGCTTGACTACAACTTGTCTGATGGTAAGCAACGTTATCGTCTACGATCTAGCGCGCTTGCCTAGAAGAAACTGGTTTACTCTCGACTTGAAAACCGAGAAATTATAGTTCAAGGGGAATAGAGATTCGGGCAAGGAGTTCCACAGTTTGGCTGTTCGCACGATGTAAGTCGAAGCAAAGCGCTTGGTGCGAGTCTTTGGAACCTCAACTGTGTAATAAAGACGTACCTATGTAGGTTTAGATTTAGTCTTACTTTTAGTTCGAATCAAATATGCTTTATTTGACACCAAAATAAAGAATTCAAATCATAAGAATAAAATGTTGATACCAGAGTTGGCCACTTTTACTCGATAAGGAGAAGAAAGAGATAAAAATAGACTGTTAGAGGCTGTCTATTGCTTCTAAATCCTGACCATCCAAAGGTTGCCTGGAAGAGATCGCCTAAGGCGGTAAGGCCGCCCAATGTGCATTAAATTAGTTTTTAAATTTCTTTTTATATTGTAACTTCTTTGGTGTGCATTAAAGACACATCTTATCTTATCTTATATATTGCAAAATACAAATCAGAGACAAATCTCAAATATTGCGCAGAAATAATTAGGTACGCATCAGCATTAGATAACAAACAAGAGGAATCTATATTACAAATGTTTATGATGTCATAAGATAGAACACGTGTTAAGGGAATTGATAACACTAACCTACATTATGAATTATATACAGGGCTCTTTAAAACTAACGGCCGGTTAAAGAAGACTTATACTTTCTTGAGCGCGTCACATCCTGCTGCAACGCTTAACATCAGGCAGGCTGTAGTCAAAAGTAAATTTATCCCAATCGTAAAAAAACCAATAAAACTCTGGATTTGTAAATAAAGTTTTTTCCGCTGCGACTGTTCCTTAACAAACGAGAGAGAGAATATCTTGCCGAAGGAAAACAACAAAACTTGAAGACACAGAGTGCGGTGTTAGTAAGATCATAAAAGCCACGAAGGCCACTTTGATTAAGAAGGAGAGGTGTGGCGGTGGTATATGGAGAAAGACACTTAAAAACTACCAAGTTTGTTGTTTGAAGCCGGTTAAGGAACAATCGCAGCGAAAGAACACTTTATACATCTACAGAGTTACATTGACAATGGATTTCCTTAACATAATGCCTGATTCAATATCTTATTTACTTACTAATGTGGCGCTGCGACTCAAAGTGGACTCTAATCTCCGACACAAAGAGACGCCACTCCTCTCGGTTCTGCGCCATCTCCTGCCACTCGACAGCATGGAGTGGTTGCAGATCCTCCTCTATCTGGTCCTTCCAGAGGTACTTGGGACGTCCGACTGGCCGTCGACCAGTTGGTCAACCCAAGTATACTTTCTTCAGAGCTCGATCCTCTCCCATCCTTTCCACGAGGCCGAGCCAGCGGAGTCTATGAAACTTTATTTCAATACAATACAATATATTTATTCATAATTCCATAATTATAGGACAATTATTATTTCGCCGAAGATGTTAGGCTCGACCAACAGATCTTCAACTTACGACAACTTACTTATACGGAATAAGTAAAATTTAATACGTTACGCTTGTATATCGCTGTCTCATTCGCTGGAGTGTAAGTATAGCATAAGAATGAGTGTACCTAAGTTCATTCAATTCCGTGACCGTATTTTAAATCTTATCTCTAAAAACAAAGTAATGTAGTCAAAGTAACAAGACTTTACAAGTATTAAGAATGAGTTTTTTTAAACTTTTATTAAAACTTAGCGTTGCTATCCATGTCAGTTCAGGATAAAAATACCCTTTATTTTCTTATCCACGGTCTAGTCTTGCAGTGTCCATAGGCGACGGTGGCTGCTTACTATCAGGCAGACAGCCTGGTTTTTTGCCACATGTTTATTAAAAAATAATACGAAGTCCTTTGGCTGACGATGCGCGAACAAGGAATAAACATTCTATAAAATGAATTGCATTTTTTCACCCAAAAACATAACAAAAATACTTTTATAAATAAAATGTATACTCTTCCAAAGACAAATATGAGTCGGTGTAGTTTTTCAGGCACAGAAAATTAATTTTACATATATTTATTATAGTTTTCCTATTTTACATTAAAATGTCATAAGAATGCGTTTGCCTATTCTTGGCCACATACTAAACACCCTGTATTACAAATGAATAATAAACATGATTTTAATTGCATTATAATTACAGTTATTAGTGTAATTCAAATCCATTATGACTAAAGGGATCATGAATTTATCTTAATTATATTTTGTCGCAATTAAGATATATAGAGATCAAATATCAATATTTGCAAGTGATTATTTATAGTTTATTTAAGTCTCTCTCGCTCTCTCTTTTCCATGTCGTTAAGCCATGTCAGAGGCCCTTAGAGATTGATTCGTGACACCAGAGTTGGCCACTCTCATTCGATAAGAAGAAGAAGAAGTAAGTTAATCATTTTGAGTATTTTTTTTTCAATATTTTTGAAGTTACCAACTTAAAGCCTTAAAGGTATACGACTATACTAGTCCATACACCAAACTTCCGTTCAACCTAAACTTCTAACATACTTAACTCGCCAACATTTCAAAACATTACGTTCCTGCATGCTTGTAATATCTTCACTATGTCCATACGCATTCCTTGTTAAACTTGGTTCGTTCGTATGTACATCGATATAGTGAAATCACAGACTATCTCAATCTAACATTTTACGTAAAAACTGGATTAAAACTTGGTTAAGAAACTGAGAGTGTGTATCAAAATCATATGAGAATTCTGTACCTGTCTTCCGATAGTGCTAACATGACTATATAGATCATATTTAACCTTTGAAAAAAAATATAGAAATAAATTAGCAAGACTTGTCATTTACCTACTTCAATATTCAGGTAATCATTTTAGATACAGTCAAGAAGGCGTAAGCTGAGCTTTGCATTTGTGTGGGAGTACATAGATAGTGTAGGTGAGACAACCGGCTTCTCCATCGTGAGATAGCGCCATCTCACTCCCCCGCCCACCTGCCATACTTCACTTTTATTGTCTGAGTGTACTTTTGGTGATCACTCACACAAATGCAAAGCTCAGCTTACGCCTTCTTGACTGTACCTTGCTATAAGTACATGTGGGGTTTTTTTTAAAAACAGTAAGTATGTCAATTTCCAATTTTTTTAGGTAGCTTAGGTTTTTATTCTCGTTCGTAAAGGCCTGAGTGGGTAAATTCATAAGCAGGTGTAGTATGGTATTGTATGTAATGGGCCTTATTACAAAACGGGGTTTGACTATTAGTTCAGAACTTTGATAATAATATATGCAGTCCGTTTTTGCTGTTCGAAATTCGTTTGTTACTGTCATAATAATCAAACTGTCAAAATCTAACCAATGATAAATCAACGTCCCAATTTGAATCAGACATATGATTGTTTGTATGTGATGTTTGAACAACAAGAACCGACTTATTATTTTCGAAGTCCTGGACTAATATTTATATCGCGTTTTGTAATAAGACGGGTTGTGTCATATTTAACTGAAATAATAAAAAAGAAATATTTGTTAATTTTAATTAGTGTAATATATTAATGAATATTACATTATAATTACACTTACGAGGGTTTTTTTGAGATTTTTCAAACCTCTACAAGGCTTTTTATGTGTAACTAATTATGGAAAGGCCCAATGTAAATAAACTATTTCATATAATCAAGTCATCATCATCATTCATTATAATTTATGTTTGTGTGTGTTGTTTCGTATTTTAAGGCGTTAGTAAGTTTTTCATGAGTGTATCATAAATTGTATCATATAAAATTATAGTAGATCCGTCGAACCGATTTCGGCTACAGCGAACGTATTTCCTACGGGAAGGTTACTGATGCGTCCTCACATGACTAATATACCCTATTTTAGCGGTGAATGTTCTAGGACAGTTGCTACATGTGAGGATGCCTTTTACATAGTTATAGGAAAATATAAATGTACATTTTGAGTATATTATTGTAGCCGACCCATACTGTTATTAGGCATTGATTTACATCCTACTAATTGCGGACCACCTAAAGTACCGGTGGTCTTAGCATCGATCTCATGAATTGCATTGCTAATTACTACAAATGTGAATTACATACAGTATAATATAAATGTAAAACAGACTTTATGCGAGAGAGAGATACACGGTATAATAAACAAAACACTGTAAAAAAATTTACTACTTGATTTTACCCAATCACTAACCCACTATCAAATGTAAGTAGTAATAAAATATAAGTATAAGTAAGACCGAAATAAATGGGGAAGTTCAAAACTTTTTTAAATTTCTGATCTGAAAATACTAATGCATTTTACTTTGTGGTAATGCAGCCAGTATGCTGGGCACGCTGCCCTCTGGTAGTGGGCTGGAGCACTTAGATTATCTTTAGGCTTTTCTAAAGATTTTCTAAGTGCCCCTTTTTGTAGTAGTTAGAAGTAGTATGTTTAGTTTTTCTTCACTTGTTTTTATACTTTGGTATTTACATCTATATTAAAAACCGGAGTGCTTCAATTCATGATTTTCAAGAATGTACAAAAATTCAGATTCAATTCCTTTCAAGATAATATAAGAGTGCTAATCCTGCAATTCCGGTAATTTATGCGACGGACGCTGTTTTACGCCAAAATTAATACTTTTCATTCTCTCTGTTTCCTTTGTTCTCAATTTTAGTTCAAGTAATTTGGGACAGCTCTGTAAAGTTCAAGATTTTAATTCATCGATTGAAATTAATTGGGAGTGATTAGTGTAGGGGTTTGATGTTTATGTAAGAAATAATATAATATTATAATATTACTTTGAATATCTTTATACGATATAAAAAGTAGACGGTTAAAATTACTTTGCAAATACATAAGGAAAGTAGAATTTTCCCAATAAAATTGAGATAAAATTAATATATGTATTGTTATTTATATTTATGTAGGTGATATAATAAAGGGGTTTCAAATCAAAACTTAATGGTGAAAATATTGGAAGACTAATAATTCTTGCCGTGCTTTTAAAGAAAAAAAGCATCACTGTAAACTAAAATGATTGCTCTGTTAGCATAGTTGGTAGTGACTCTGCCTTCTGAAATAGGGCTGCGGGTTCGATTCCCGCATTACACAAGTAATTAAATAAGTAATTTTTAATATTCATGCATATTAAAATTTGTAATTACTTGTGTTGAGTCTGATCGATTTTATGTATATGGAATGTATAAAAGAAAAGTAAATATGTATTATATCCGTTATATATGTAGTACTCATGAGACAAACATAAGCTTAGTATGGGGCTAGATGACGCTGTGTGATATGAAATGTAAACAAACAAGCCAATAAACACATCAACAAGCTTAATTTTACCTTTAATATGTAAGTATGATACACTATAAATGAATAACTTCTAAGGTAAATGTATGTATGTATGTGTAATTAAGGCATATTAAATAGCCATCATTAGAGAGGAATATTAACGCCCTCTAACTAGAATAACAATGAGATTACTATCACATGCAACCATCATAGATTTAATATTATTACTTACTAGCCGTCGTCCCGTTGGTCGGCCGAGGTACCGCTGGAAGGACGTTGTGGAGTCAGATCTACGCGTGCTTCAAGTAGCTGACTGGCGGGAAGCGGCTCAACACCGGGACCGGTGGAGATCTCTTGTAGCGGAGGCCAAGACTCACTTTGGGTCGCTGCGCCAGCGGAGTAAGTAAGTGGGTTCTCGCGGCTTCGCTCCCATTAAGAAGTAAAACTTACATCCCTTATTTTACCCCTTTCAAAGTGGCCTTTCCAAAAATCCTTTATTAGCGGATGCCTACGTCATAATATCTACCTTCGTTCCAAATTTCAGCCCAATCCGTCCAGTGGTTTGGGCTGTGCGTTGATAGATCACTATGTCAGTCAGTCAGTCAATCAGTCAGTAACCTTTGAGTTTTATATATATATAGATTGCTATAGATAAATAGTTAACTTAGATTTAAGTAATAGTACATATTTCTAACTAGTGGACACTCGCGGCTTTGCTCGCATTATTTCCGGATAAAAAACCTATGACACTTTCGGGACCTCATACTATCTACATACCAAAAATCATGAAAATCAGTTCAGCCATTTTTGCGTTATGAGCGTTTAAATAAACAGAAACACAGATAAACAGATAAAAATTCTAGAAATTGTTAGAACGTGTTCTGTTATCAATTATTTATATCTAAGTAATCTCCAAGCAATTTTTTTTCAAATATCTTCAATGTCAAGGCTTCTTTTGATAATCTACAGCTTTTTTATATGAATAGATAAAAATACACTTGTATATAGGTATATTCATACCCGTATTTAGATACATCATTGTGGCTAGATGGCGCTGAGTGATATATTCTGATATATTTAGTTATTTATTTCCATTAAACCACAGTCTAAAGAACCAATTGTGGTTAAACGTTTTATGTGAAGCAAACAATCAAAAGTTGCTTTATCGCCTTGGTTAATACTTCTTGCTTAGTTTTATCAGGTTGCTCACTTTTTTTCTGTAGGCGTTACAGATAAATTTTGTTAATTGTTCAGAAAAATAGTAAACTATGTCTTAAAATAAATATATGGAGAGGAGTAACCTAGGAACATCAATAACAAATTAGGTACCTACTGCACAAAAACAAATGATTCATTGTTAAAACAAATGAAAAATGTTTAACATACATGTTATACCTCAAAACAATTAAATGGTATTTTTAGACGATAGTGGTGCTTAACATCAGGCAGGCTGTAGTCAAAACGTTGGCCAATTCCGTGTTAAAAAATGGATATATTTCTTTTTAGGAAGTCAGTTAAAAATAATTGAAGTAGCCCCTTAGCTACGAAAATGTGATGCGGGCTCATATTAAACAGACAAAAGCATTCTGGACGCAACAAAGAGCGCTAAAGATCGACCGCAGCGCGACCACTTTGCACGCAAAAACATGTTTTGATGATCGTACTAGCTGTCTGCCGCGGATTCACTCCGAATAAAAATACATGATAGACCTTTAAATTAGTTTTATCTTTATACATAACAAAGCTGAAAAGGCTCGAAAATCTAAACATAGAAGATATATAAAAAGTTTGGAGATACTTCGAATTGAAAGCAGAATACGTTCCAACAATTTATAGGAATTTTGTCTGTTTATCTGTTACTATGTTTATCTTTCTCTGTGTTTATGTGTCTCTGTTAATTTGTTTATGTAAACGCTCATCACCTAAAATCTGCTGAACGAATAATCATGGTTTTTGGTATGTAAGTAGTACGAGGTCTTAGAAGCTACTTTTTATCCTGAAATAATGCGAGCGAAGCTGCAGGCGTTCATTAGTTTCTTATAAAAAGTAAGTTTGTTGTTTTGAAAGTCGCCATCTCTGGTGTCAGAGTTTTTAAGCTGGGTGGCTTACTGACAACCAGGATCTGCGTTTTTAGCTGGCAAATTTAGTTTGTTAGGTACTAATTTATGATCATAGAAATGTTCTAAAGCCATAGCATCATACATGTTAGATTTGACCTATGTGACAAACTGATCAACGTATAAAATTTTTATATATCTATTTTATTGTGTAAGGATATTAGACTAGCTTTTAAGCATGAATAGATAGATTACTGTCATTAACGTTTTTGCATACATTTTGCTTGCTTTGGCGGGTTTAGGTTTTTGTGTGCCTTATTAAGGGAAATTTAATTAAAATGATACAAGATTTTAAGAAAGGATATTTTCAAGATAGAAAATACCATTCAGAAATATGTTTTTACGTTATAGCAGCTTTTGTATCCGGAAAAGTTACGATAGCTTTTTGATAATAGGTATCTAATCTATCTACTAATGTGGGAACATGTGGATTTAAGCAATTTTTTAGTACCTACAACTTGTTTAAAGCCAATTTTAACTTACTTAGTAGACGCCCGTGGCTTCGCTCGCATTATTTCGGTACAAAAAGTAGCCTTCGAGACTTCCGAGACTTCATTCTGCCTGTATACCAAAAATCTTGAAGATCCGTTCAGCTATTTTTGCGTGATGAGCGTTTAAGTAATCAGAGACACAGATAAACAAACAAAAACTTAAAAAAATTGTTGCAACGTGTTTTGTTACCAATTCTAAGTATCTCCAAACAATCTTTAAATATCTTTAATGTTCAGACTTTCGGCCCTCTTCAGCTTTATTATATGTACAGATATTGTTGTTAATACCTACCATTTTTACAGTTCCTGCTACGCCTGCCTTCTACGTCGTAGGCCGCTACGAAGCTACGAATCAACGTAGCTCTTGAACCGCTACAAAACGCTACCATTCAACGTAGGCTTCTACGCTCTTATAGGTGGCAAAGCAACGATATCATTGACAAAGACATCTTACTCACTGAGGTATTTTTTACACTTGTCTACTTATATACAACACTAATAGTGTAAATGCTAATTTAAAATATTTGTTGGTGTGTGTGTGATAGTTTATATTTGGGTAAGCGCAGGTGACACCGCGATACTCCTCTAGTATAATAATTGTATTTACCTAAATCATTTTTGAAGGCCTTTAATAAATACATATTTGCTTAAGATATCGTCATACTCAAATTTGGGTCCACTCATTTTTTTTAGCTAGTTTGGACTTGACCACAGTTGGTCAGATGGTAAGCAATAGCTGCGGTCTAACATGAAACATGCTCTCTACATGAACCCGTTCACACTCGCTTTGAAGATCGCTAGATTATTCTCGTAATTCGACAACTGAAAATATGTTTTGCTTCTCTCACATTAAATGTTATCAAAAAGAAAAGGGAGTAACAAATCACTAGTTTAATAAACAGTTATCAATTCTGTTTATGAATAAAACTACAAAAACATGTCTACATTTTTGGTAAAGTTCGCTAATAAGGTGTCTCTGGCTTATATAGTATTCGCTACAAAGTTAGGGCGGCGAAGTTCGTAGGGCGGGCGGGCTCCACGGCAGAAAGCTCCGCGCCGCCGCCCAACTCACACGAGACAATGTGAGCTTAGAACATGGGATCGTGGTCAAAAACTTTATATATACCAAACTATATATCCATACACTAATAAACTCATAAAAACAATATTTCGAAAAATATAATTGGTTGCATGAAAAAGTAAAATAAAGTAGTTCAAATTATAATATTGTTGGAAGAAAAATATTTCCAAAAAATAAAGAATTAGTTGCATCAAAAGGTAAAAGTAAAGTTGATCATATTAGATGATGAACAAATAATAATCACATAAATAATCCATATTTGTTAAAGTCAAAGTAGTTCATATACATACATATATATTGGTGGAAGAAAAACAAATAATCTATATGTTATAGTAGAAAAAGTATTTATAAAAAATAACGTGAGGCTGCAAAGCAATATAATCAGTAGTGCTATATTTAAAGTTTTAAAAGTAGTTTATAGTCTGTAAAAGTTGATAACACCAGTTTTGAATCGTGTATTTTAAAGTTTATTCCTGTGCTTGACTACTTATAAAAGGTAAGTTTTACTCTATTTTTAAGTGTTTAGTATTAAGCTATCAATTTCAGCGTATTTTTTAATACCTAGTTGAAATTTCATTTTTACAAAATTATACTTAAACCTTATTGCAGATTTTCAGCGTGTTACTATTTTTTTTATCGTACATACATTTTTGTAAAAAATTAATTTCATTTTAGAATTTAAAGATAGTTTAAATTATAATTGAACGTTTAAATGAAAAAAAAATGTGTATCATAATATCTAATATCAAAAAGTATTCTTTGGATTTTTAAAATTTGTACATTGAATAATGTTGAATCACCCATAAAACAATACATTATAATACATAAGAAACTATTATCATTAAACTGGCAAGCTTCTCTAACTAAGAACAAACTAAAAATTTACTTTAGTATAAAGTGATCTTTCTTAGATATCTGTAACAAATTTGTCACGCAATTGTTCAAACAAATTTGTTAGTCAAGTAACAAACACTCCTTCGATATAATTATACTTTATTTTTTCTTTTTTTTACATGATATAGGCTTACGCTTGTCTACAACTTGCCTGATGGTAAGCAATGTTATAGTCTACGATATAGCGCGCTTGCCTAGAAGAAACCAGTTTACTCTCGACTTGAAGACCGACTAATTGTAGTTCAAGGGGAATAGAGGTTCGGGCAAGGAGTTCCACAGTTGGGCTGTTCGCACGATGAAAGTCGAAGCAAAGCGCTTGGTGCGAGTCTTTGGAACCTCAACTGTATAACGGTGCATCCTTGCCGAACCCCTACTCGTACGATGGTGAAATGGGGCTGCAGGAATTAAATTATGCAATTCCTCCGCACACTCTCCGAAATGCAACCTGTAAAAAACAAAGACTGGCCACCTTACGGCGGTGCTCAAGGCTTTGTAATTTTGAGCTACAGCCTTTTCGCATCCATTCCTGAATATAGGTCTTTCCCAATTGCTTCCATGATGCTCGATCTTCTGCCTTAGCCATCCAATCACGGCCCGCGTGTTTTCGTTTGTCATCCACCCATTGTAGCGGCTATATACTTTTCTTTACATAAGTTAATGAACATTTACTGGGACTTATTTTTAATAACCTGGATCAAACATTAAATCTATGCATTTAAGATCTTGAAGTACTCCAAATAATTATAAATCCATAACTTCATATTTTTCCTGCCTTTTTTGCCTGCTTTCACAACGATCAACGCTGTCAAACCATGAATGGGTGACCAAAAGAAGCATTCTATTTCAGAAGCTTCCATGGGTCAGATGCCCCCTAATTATTTATTCTTAATTTTTATATAATGTGAACGCGATCTTAATTAATGTAATTGACTTTGGGCAGTTTTAATTAATAAATAAATAAATTAAATTAGAGATCCCGTCGGTTATTCATAGTACAGCAGTCTATTAAGCCGTGACAGAGTCCTGTAGCTTTGAAATCTCTGGTACTATAGCCTGCCCACTCTCATACAAAATTACTATACAAAAGAAACGCAAACCGAGTGAAACACCCGCGTCGATAAATTAGCGTTTGTTTCATTTCTAGCCTTGACATGGTTGTACGGCATGAAATAGTCGGACACCGGATTAGGGGTGGATATCATTGTGATTGATTGCTTGTACATTCATAGTTAAGTTAGGTTGTATTCTTTTAGCTAAAACAGGTTTGCACTTGATCATAGTTTGCCTGATGGTAAGCAATTCATATGGACTAAGATACATTGTGCTTTCCCAATATGAACCGGTTCACTCTCGCTTTCAAGATCGTTGGATTATAATTCGTGGGGAACAGGGAGTCAGGCAGGGAGTTCCACAACTCAGCGGTACGTACTGTAAACGTAGACGAATACCGCTTCAATAAGTTTTTTACAATAGTTTCAATTATCACATAAGTACAATTTGTTTACGGACTATAACAATGAAGCACAGCTGAAATGACAGAGGGTTTATTCAGGTTGTCACATATATCTATCTATATATATAAAACTCAGAGGTGACTGACTGATATAGTGATCTATCAACGCACAGCCCAAATCACTGGACGGATTGGACTGAAATTTGGAATGAAGGTAGATGTTATGACGTAGGCATACGCTAAGAAAGGATTTTTGGAAATGCCATTTTTAAAGGGGTGAAATAGGGGATGCAAGGTTTACTTCTTAATGCGAGCGAAGCCGCGAGCACCCACTAGTATATAATAAAACTAGACATTGTAGGTACGTTGTAAAAATTTATTAAAGCTAAATGTAATATATTCAATTTGACGAGATAGATTGATTTGTGTAGCATATTCTATGATATATGTATGTATGTTGCAACTTTACAGTGTCACTTTCTTATCTTTATCTTTTAGTATATGAGTAAACGACTTCTCAAAACAGGAGGTGAATTTGAGTCGTATGTATTATGTAATAATTTTGACAAAACCAGATGAAATTAGACTGCCTATGTTCTTGTGTTTACGTGAATTTATGCCAAATTGTAGATAAGTGTATGTTTTTTTTAATATTTCAATGAAACAGATTCACGGATTTCTCAAAAACGATAAGTGTTTTCGATATGCTTCTCATAAATGTAACTTATAAGCCACAGAAAAATATGTGACTTATTATTAGATTATGTTTCAACATTTTCAACTTAGGAACAGTTTATGTATCAGGAAACTAGACCTAAATAGAGCTAGAATAAATCTATATACCCGAAAAAAAATGTCACTCTCAAATACCTACCGAAATCGTCCTTTATTTATTATTTTCCTAGACACAATCCATCTTAATCACAGCTTAATGTTACGAAATGTCAGTTTGTTTTACATTGTAAGCATAAATTATCATATTTTATAACTTGGTTCATGCCTTTGATATATATTCTGCTAAGACTACGCTTTAGAGCATTCATTCAGAAGTAAGTGCTTATTTTGATACATAGAATAATACTGGTATTAATTAGTTTAAAAGGTATAGTTTTCACGTTTTTACATATAAGGATAATAAGGATTTTTTGCTATTGAAATTGCAAAGTTTTTTAGGCAAAGTAGGCTTAAGTTGGTTTTTTTTTTAATTTCTTCATCGATAGCAAAATTATGTATTTATTTAAACACAGGAAAAGTTGACTCGAGTTTGTTAAGACCTCGTTACTCTACTATAATACCAATACTTATTATTTTTCATTTAAAAAAAATAGTTTAATAAATAAATACAAAAAGTATATCTTCTTCTTCTTATCGAATGAGAGTGGCCAACTCTGGTGTCGAATGTTTATCGAGCCGCCCTAAGGGCCTCTAACATGGCTTTATTTATCTTTTAGATATAATTTCACACTATAATAATACTCAGACAGATTTAATACATTTGCATCTTACATCAATAGACCAGAACATTATAAATAGACATACATAAATCTACCTTCACCATTAATGAAAAGAAAAGTATACAAGTATATATCTGTTATCTAGTACCCACGACACAAGCGTTAGCTTAGTGTGGGGCTAGATGGCGCTGTGTGCAATGTCTGGAATATTTATCTAATGGTCCAGGATACTAGTCGCAGTCTTGCTAAATTTGTTCCTCCAATTTACTACGCCTCAGCCTCAGCGGAATTACTCAAATAAGGTAGAAATTGTGTTACGAAAGCGGCTCCAAGGTCGAGTTTAATAAAAAAACTACTTGTAAACTATATTTTTAACACGGAATGGCCTTGCGTTTGACTACAGCCCCATGTTAAGCACCACTGTAGTCTAAGATGTTGCACGCTTGCCTAGAAGAAAACTACCTATTTACTGTGTGTTTAAATCTGGGTTATAATTTTCTAGGTTACTATTAAGTCGTTTCAACTAAAGAACTAAAATTATGACTCCAGAGTTGGTCGGGCTCATACGAACTTACTATAATATTTTACTAGCGGACGCCCGCGGCTTCGCTCGCATTATTTTGAGATAAAAAGTAGCCTGTGACACTTCTAAGATCTCATACTACCTACATATATAGTACCAAAAATCATATTGGTCTATTCAGCCGTTTTTGCTTAGTGTGCGTTTAAATTGCGACTGGCCTGTTAGCTTAGTTGGTAGTGGCTCTGCCTTCTAATCTAGAGGTCGCGGG
The DNA here is from genome assembly GCA_927399415.1 of Macaria notata. Classification (NCBI taxonomy): domain Eukaryota; kingdom Metazoa; phylum Arthropoda; class Insecta; order Lepidoptera; family Geometridae; genus Macaria; species Macaria notata. Next base: position 1,223,631 of record OV656751.1, read on the forward strand.
TTCGATTCCCGCATGACACAAGTATTTATGTACTTAAAAAAAAAATATAATTACTTGTGTTGAGTCTGGTCGTTTGTATGTATAATAAGTATGTATTTACAAAAAGAAAAGTATATAAGTATTATATCCGTTATCTAGTACCCACGACACAAGCGTTTGCTTAGTGTGGGGCTAGATGGCGCTGTGTGTAATGTCCCGGAATATTTATTTATTATTATTATTTATTAATTAACAGACAAAAGTTTTATAAATTGGAACGTGTTCTGCAGTCAATTCTACGTATATGGGTACATATGTATGTAAGTATGTACATAAATAGATAGACTATGTCTTAGGATATGTATGTCTTAGCTCCAAAGACTAAGCTTAGCCGCCCTTAACTGGTTCCTTAATCACTTAAATGAGATACATTGGAATCCCGAGCAATTCCGGGTAAAGCAAATAGTTCAGTCTAATGAGACTTTAATCTCTTACCTTTTCATTAATTTAATAATTTTTTGTTAGGGCATGGCTTTTCAACATATTATCTTAGTTAAAGCATGTCTAACGCCACTAAGGCGTTTTTCTTGCTAGGGTAAGATTATACGACACAGTACGTCGGTTGCTAACCCATGTCAGGCGTCTTTAGGGCGGTTTAATCCGCTCAAATAACATTTTTTTAATCAATCATTAGTTTTATAAGCGAGTGTGGCTCAGCGGTTCCAGTGTCTGCTTTTCATCCAGACGCACCCTGGTTCGAATCCGCCCTACACCAATGACTTGTATTTTCAAGTTATGTGTAGATTTGCACTCGCTTAGCGGTGAAGGAAAACATCGTGAGGAAACCGACATGTTTGAGGACCGCAATATCCGAGGACATGCGTCTTCCGTGGAAGGACCTGGGCGCCCACCACGATGTATCTGCCCAAGAAAACTCCCTAACGAATTAATTCTGCGGGGGAGTCACGACCCTCAGTCATGAGGAAATACGACTCAAAGAGAGAGTTTTATCACAATAGTAGAAAGTATTAATGTTAAAAGAATCATATTTTGACACAGACCACTATTTACGTATCTTTAAAAAAAAGCTTTAGAATTTCCAATTCTGGTGATAGAGCTTTCAAACCGTTGTTAGGACCTTTTTAAAACCTCATAATGCGAGCAAAGCCGCGGGCATCAACTACTTACAAATAAAAAAAAACTAATCACCCAAATGAGATACACAGGAATCCCGAGCCATTCCAGGAACAGCAATTAGCTCGGTCTAATGAGCGTTTTATCCTGAACCCTTTCATTCATTCCGTTCATTCATTCTTTTCATTTACATAAAAATATCGTTAATTTCTATGGACGTTAATTTCGTGAAGAACGCGGGAAATGATGAAAAGATAGGTCTTGAGATGTTATTTGGGACCTAGATCTTTTTAATAGACTTCTTTAAAAATCATCACCATCCACAGCCAGTTTTGTCCTGACTGACTACTGGGTATACATAGGCCTCTCTCAAAGTATGCCTTTGGCTTCGATCTTAAGCCAGCCTTATCCAGGTTTGACCCTCGACAGATGTTATGTCGTCGACCCATCTTATTTTTTAACACGAAATAGTGTTATGTTTGACCTGATGTTAAGCACCACTGCAGTCTAAGATGTAGCACGCTTGCCTAGAAGAAACCTATTTGCTCTAGATTGGAAGACTCCTGGGCTATAATTGCAGCAGGACATATATTTTCTTTAAAAATGGGATAGTATTTAAACCTGTATTTATATAGATACCTACATATGTAATAATGTCAGAGTTGGGATTTATTTTTCAAATGTGCTGAATCTCGTGTGTATTTTGTAAGTCTTGTTCGTAGGGAAATTGGATACAAAGGGATCATATTGAAATCACTAACAGTTTCCGAGAAACTCGTGGATAAATAAATAAAGTGATGCAAATATACAATTTCACAAAAATGTTACACGCGGTCTTGGAAATAAAAATAAACCTAAATAGAATAACAACATATCTTGATAATATTTGGGTTTTTAGTTTAATATTTAAATTTAATTTTGTTCTGGTTATGATGTTAAACACCTCGTCCTACTCACATAATTTGAAGATTATATCCCTGCCAGATTGGTTGCCTGGAAGAGATCGCTCTTAGCGATAAGGCCGCCAATTAAGACGCTAATTTTGATTTCTATGTTTTTGTATTGTTTTTTTTATATGTGGTGTTTTAATAGAGTATTTATCTATCTATCTATCTATGTTTTGAAATGTGTATGAACTAAAGGGCTGAAATAAATGATTCATTCATTCATTTATCCAACATTAATGACTATATGAAAACCTCTTTTTTATTGAAGTCAGTGATAAAACTAGGTTTCCCTTTTCAATTATTACTCCACCAATTATAAAATAGCTCTACAGCATCTTAATTGCTAGAATTAATGGTTTTATTAATACCGCTGGCAAAGTTGCGAATGCCTTTTGGTATTAAGCGATTATAAGCAATTAGGGCAACGATATTTTAGCTGTAAGGCACCTAATACTATAAAAAAATATGTTTCTAATTTACTTACTATACGTTTTCTTTAAAATAAAGATATTAAGTTAAATTGTAGTTCCCGGCTGTTAGCCTAGTGCGGTCGTTAAGCTATGTCAGAGGCCCTTAGGGTGGTTTGAAAACTCTCGGTACCAGAGTTGGCTATTAACATTCCATAAGAACAAGAATAACATAGATGTAGTGTCTTTACAGGTTTACTGTAGTTAGTAATCAAGTAGAAAAACCGCTGGTCCATGCAAGATATGTTTTTTTTTAGATATTTTCTATAGAAACTATTAGTGTACTATACCACAAAGTCTTACAGTATATATACCGTATCATACGACCCCATAAGCGTTCTAATGTTTTTTTTTCAGACAAGAGTCACCCATTCAAGGAAACACCGCGTTGACTTTGATAATCACGAACGAATATCGTACTGAGCCACAAAAGGGTTTTGACTTTACATAGTTTTAAATTAAACTTTTATTGGAATATGAGCGAAAATAATCACGACCGGCAGGATTCGAACCTGCGTATTTCCGATCACCGTCCAGAACGCCTTAACCACTAGGCTGCGGTCTACTAACTGCCAGGCGCGAAAATCCACACTCATTTCGATAAACTTCAGACTGAGCGGCTGATGGCGCCACTTGTGCTGTCAGAATATGTCTAACAAGCACTCATATCGATGTACTATGGACACCTGATATGACGAGAAATGGGCCTTTCGCGTTTTAATTATGAGTTAATTTATTAAGTGCTAAACCTGCACTGTGGTTGTTTTAAATTAAACTTTTACATAGTTTTGTTATTAGGTTAGTTAGGTGTCTAAAATTTTAATAGCCAATGGATTAAAGTGATTAATGCGATCCCGTCTCTGACTGCCTTAGTTTTTAATGACAATTAAATGACAATTCAATTAATTGTATTTTCGAGGACGTTATTTGAAAGTCCTTTTGATTATATTTGGAAAAGTTCCTGGAATTTTAAGAGGTCACCTAAATATAATGTTTATACTTCTGTTTGCGGGTTTTGCGGGCGCGTTCACTAGTTTAAAATATTTATCAAATACATATTTCTTTCTAGTTTTTAACAAAAAGCTCCTTGCAAATAAAAAATACGGCCCAAATATAGGACTGCTGTCTATACTTTTTCTAGTAAATATGACTTAAATGTTTTTACACAAACAAAAGCACCATTCATCAAGTTTGTTGGCTCACGTCAAACGATAGATTTGTGTAAATAAAAAAGTTATTTAGAGTCGCAGTAAATCTTGGAACTATAGTAAAACGCAAATATCAGTACGAAGATATGATTTTAGTGAGATAAAACTTTAAAATACTTAGAAATAATTTTAAGACCATAATGTTTAGTTTACTTTCTGGTTTTTCCCGTTTTTGATGATTCAAATAGTTTTTAGATTGAAGTTTGTTTTGCTCGCCGCGCCGTGCAGTTATTTATTTTGTCAATTTTTATCTTAGTTATATTTTCTTACTAAGCTTTATATATTTAAAATCTATTTTCATCTTGGCTCAGTACAGTATCTATTCAGTATCTATGGCAGTACACCATCTTTTATTTATTTATTTTATATTTAGCTTAGCTAACTTAAAGAAAATAAAACCCCATCTCTTTAGAAACCTTAGTACAAATAGTAGGTATAACACACAGCGTATGAATTTAAAATATAAACTTTATTGCTTATTTTAATAATTAAAAATACGTGACAACCAAAAAGCTACAGCAGAATACGCCAAAAGCACCTTAAACCAGAACAAAATACCTCTTTTATACCTTTATTTTAATACAAACATAACTCCTCCATAACTCGAAACATTCCCGAGGACACTAAAACAAATTATATGCAAGAATGAGGGATAACAAAACAAAATGGCGGACAAGTAATTAAGATGAGTATTTTTATTATTTCATGTGGAATGACGGACCATTTCCATCAGAATTCTTGGGTCATACACTAATATATACACTCATTTAATTTGAAGTTTATATCCCTGCCAGATTGGTTGCCTGGAAACGATCGCTCTTAGCGATAAGGCCGCCAATTAAGAGGCTAGTTTTAATTTCGATGTTTTTGTTTTGTTTGTTTTTTATATGTAGTGTTTTAATAATGTATTTATCTATCTATCTATCTATATGGTTATGCTCAGCAGTGGGCAATAGCAGGCTGATGACGATGATGACGCTATATATAAATACTACATATATAGTCACGCATAAACTTTGAAGAGTGGCTTCAGTACTTTATTGCCATGTGTGAATTTGCACTAGCTTAGGGGTGAAGGAAAACATTGTTTGGAAACCGACATATACATTTGAAGACCACAGTAGTCCAAGCAAAAACGACTTAAGACTTTTGGAAGTTGTCCCTATTTTATTTCTCTTAATTCAAGTATCAAAAGAATCAATACAAAATGCCAAAGCATTATATCTATCTCCGACGTTCGACATTAAGATAATACATAGACAATATGGCTAACAGACAACTAAGTATTTATAATTTTAGGAAAATAAATGTTTTATAATACACGGCTATTTTATTTAGGAACATAAAATTTGGATAAAGAAGCAGCATAAATTAAAAGATTTTTGAAATGTTTCGCATATGTTATAGTAGATAAACGTGACTTTGCTTGCGTTCTTTTGTGATAAAATTCGGTAGACAAGTGTCTTCCATGGAAGGACCTGGGCGCCCACCACGATATATCTGCACAAGAAAACTCCCCTAACTAATTTATTCTGCGGGGGAGTCACGACCCCAGTCATGAGGAAACACAACTTAAGAGATAGAGAGAGATTATTGTTAGTACAATAATTTATTTCGCATTTTATGGCCATTAGAGGTCTACAATGATAGATGTCGTTGATATAACAGGATTAGGAAAGCGCCGATAGAATTAGACTTGCTCCCGACTGTCTTAATAAAGCCAAATTTAATATAGCTTCATTGAATGACCCGGCTTATTCAATGTAACTTTGTTTTTCGACTGGTTTTAGCTTGAAATGTTGTTATTATATCTCTAAATGCGCCCGTAGCTGAGCTAGCGGAGGCAAACGCATGCAATTACTAATGTTAAGCAAAGGTCGACGCGGTCAGTACGCGGATGGGTGACCGAAAAGTAGCATTCCATTTTGGGCGCTGCTGTGGGTCGGATGACACGTTAAATTGTAGGTCCCGGCTGTTTGTCTAGTACGACAGTCGTTAAGCCATGTCAGAGGCCCTTAGGGCGGTTTGAAAACTCTCGACCCCAGAGTTGGCCACTCTCATTCAATAATAAGAAGATCTATAGAATATAGAAGTTAGTACACAGCAGCTATTTATCTGTTAGCACATAGTCTTAAAAGGTAAGTGATTGAAAAACGAATAATTTATTTAATTATATGTTTTAAAAACATTCAAATCGTTAAATTAATGTAATTTGTATAATAAATATTATATGAAATAGACTTGTGAATTTCATAACTTAGTAGTAAATGGTAAATAAAACTAAATTTGTTAACAAGTTGCACCAGTACCAGCGTTTTTTATAATTTAGTTGGTGTAACACTCAAGTTTCTTCTCACATGTCTTGACGACTGTCGAATAAAATTAATAATTATATACATTTTATAAGTAAAACAGTGTTAAAACTGCTGACTGCTCACATTTTACATTTCTTATGCAAGCTCTTGCCGTAAGCCTACCTAACTGTATTACTCTTCAAACCTGACCTTTGCTCAGCATTTCCTCGACTTTTTTAAAGCATCTCATATTTAAATGCAGTTTCCGAGAGTAAACTTATCAGGAGCAATCTGGATTAAACCAGTTTATGAATCTCGGAATCTAGCCAGGTCTTCGTTTAGACTACAGAATGGATATAGTTAGAGTAATGTTGTTAGTTTGAGGAGATTGGTTGTGTTCTTTTGTTTTGATAGACAGTGCCTTTTTCAACTGACTTCAAAGAAAGATATAAGATTTGTATATACTTCAAACATTAAAGTGAGACATAAAACTTTAATATTATCCAAGCACGTTTGTTAAATTTTGAAAGTGTATTTATGTAAAGAATCTTTGTCCACGATTTTTTTGGAAATTAAGTATAAGTGTTATCCATATTTTATTGCAAAAAAAGTTCTTTTACATGTTTTTGTATAAAGTTAGTGCAAGTATACTACTCGTTTACTTGTGCGGGTCTCGCTACCTCCTTAGACAAGAGGCGTATTTTAGTGAGCGTACTGACGCATACTTATGGAATAGAACGACTAATGTATGGGATTGACATCGCGATGCGCCCCGCGGGGGGAATTGTTACGTCACTCCCTTACATTGGTCTTTCCATTCTATAAGTATGCGTCAGTATGCTCACTGAAATACGCCTCTTGTCTAAGAAGCTGGTGACAATGCCTGACCGTACGTTCAGTGTAAAAAATAGCAAGAGCAAGGAGCTATTTGAGAATTTTTACTTAGTACAAACACCTTTTTGCACCGCTCAGTGTATATAGTTACATAAGCTACGTTCCCAAATTCACACTTCACAATCCCACGTTTATCAGTAACGTTTCATGATAAATTTGGTGAATAGGTATCTGAAAACGTCTCTGATTTCCCGTAACTCGAGGGAATTCTTAGATTTGCGACGAAAAATGTGAACTTGTCTATATAGATAGATGTGTTTTTGTACGTATAGGAATTGTATTTTTTATAGTTGTTATAATAATAGTGTTAATATATAATTAGGAAAAATCGTTAAAATATATAAATAAATAAATAATGAATATTGTAAACCAGTAATAAATTACTGGTTTACAATATTCGTTCTGTACTAAAACTATTCCTTTAACACTGCGCTTATTTTAAATATATACCTACCTGATTTTCTATACTTTTAATGTATATTTTATGAATAAAAGACTGCGAAATAAGAAGCAGACATTTTTAATATTTGAATTTAATTTATCAATGGTCAATGCTGCCTCTAATAACAATAAAAAATACTAAGAATTGAAACATCGGATTCTCGTTTGAGATTTATTTCTTTTCAGAGACGTTAAAGATTTACTATCGAGACAGTCTAAGGAGTTAGCATGCGTACAATTCAATGCCTGATTCAGATTTCAATTACATCAATAAAATACATATTGATCCAAATATAATTTCATTAAGGCTGTTTGATTAATTTTTGTTTGTTTTATTTTACTTCATATTTTATTTTAGGTATATTATGTATTTTAATATTATGTTTAGGACTTGTAAATATATACTATTTGTCAGTTACTTTATGTTTTATAAGTTATGAATAAATACATTTAAAACTGGTTTTGATCCAGAACAAATTTAAATATATATATATATATATATATAGGTATATATAATTTATACTTTAAAACATTCTTGAAAAATATCCACTTTGGTTGAATAAATTAGCAAGCACATTATAAAAACAACTTCGTTACTTTGGATGTTATGTTATTGTGTTTTTTGTATTTAATATTGTGATGAGTACGCCAGCATTACGGGATTCCTCTAGTGTTGTCTAAATAAGGTTGCCTGGAAGAGATCACTTTAGTGATAAGGTCGCCCAATGTGAAAGTGAACAACAAATGAACAACAAGAAAACAAGTGAACTATATTATTTGTTTTGGTGTACAATAAAGTATATTTGAATTGATTTGATTGAAAAACAAAACTGGTTTTATAGCAAATCGGGCAGATCGGGAACTGGCCTCATAAATTGGGAAAAACAACAACATTATAAACACAAAAAATAACATGTTATTATCAAACGAATACAAATGTCAAATAATCATAACAAAATTGTGATACATTCAATTTCAATTCAATTCCAAAATATGTATATTTATATGACAATAATTAAACTATGTTACAATTGTGATTCATTATTAACATGCTAAGGCTACTGAATGCATTTTATATCAGCCAATACTTGTAGATTTATTTGCGATCTGTCAGACAAGGATTGTGTTTGATCTATCAGGAATTTATGAGGATTTAGACAAATTCAGATTTTGAAATTTCTTTTCATATGAGTACAAACAAAATTGTAGTTTATATAAGGATTAGGGCGCAATTGTGTGAATGTATTTGTACGTAAATCGTTTACGAATAATAGACCATATTACCATATTTTGAATTTTTCATAATTATTTTTTGAGACGTAGGTTGATTGAGGGTTGTGATCGTGACTCCCTTGCAAAATTAAAAAGGTTAAAAAGGAGTGCTCCACTCACCACGATGTATATGTCCAAACAAACTCCCCTAACAAATTAATTCTGCGGGGGAGTCACGACCCTCAGCCATTAGGAAAGATTCAAAGATTCAAAGATATTTATTGACCTTATAACATTGCGCTACAATAGGTACGTCATATAATACAATCTAGAAATACGTCAATAAGCGAGAGACTTAAGGTTACTCAGAAAGATCTGACATTACTCTTTCAACACCTATGCCATCATGTTTTAATAATGTCAAATGTCCATGTTTAAATATCCCATGATAAACCCAAAACCAATCATCCAGGGATTACTGACCACCAATATATGGAAATCCTTGTTATGAAAAAACAAACGCTTGAATCGGCACAAGAGGGACTGAATTTGGATTGTCAAATCAACATCTGACGTTGATAAAGGTACGGGGAAATTTTATTGGTTGAGGATGTATATTTATACACATTCATGTACGTATGTGTAATTATGTGTTTCTATTGAAGAAGCCATGTCCCAGCTAGCGGAGACAATCGCATGCGATAACTAATGTTAAGCAACCATCGACGCGGTCAGTTCTTGGATGGGTGACCAACAACTGGTATTCCATTTAGGGTGTAGTAGTCGATAAGTAAATGTCAAGGGCCTTAAGGGTGGTTTGAAAACATTGACACCAGACTTGGCTTCTTTCATACGAACTAACTTACTTATTGTATAAGTCCTCAAGTACGATCAAAACTCATAAATAAAATCGTTGCAAACCAATGAACACTGATCAGATTTGTTTAAATTACAGCTAAAATGTGTTACAAAAGTTTAATAGTGTAATTAAATACACATAAAATAATTATGTCCCTTGAGTTAGTTCCCACTAAAACTAAAAGCATTTTTTTCGTGAAAATCGTAAATTTGATTGAATTTTAATAATGTATAAATTGATTTTGATTTTGTGCTTGAGTACCTACTAATATCAACTTAAAGGCATTATTTATTTGAATAGAAGCAACATGGGATCGCAGAAAATTTTGCCAATCGACCTCCTAACTTCTATACGTAGATTGCAACCGATGATATATAAATACAAAATACTTCTACTTTATAATTTTCCAAAAAACTTTGTCACAAATGTTTCGAATCCTCTGACCTCGTGGTAGCCGTTAGGCTGTGTGACGAGGCCAGAGTCATCTTCCAGTGTATATCTAATTTCATTATAATTACGTCTTAGGGCCTAACACAACCAATGTTTTTTAAAAATTAATAGTAACACTTCCAAATAATAATAATAATAAAAAAAACATTATATATACACCATAAAAAAAAACTAATCAATGTTTTTTATATTTAACTACCCTCAATTTGTGTACAAATTCAAGTGGTATGACAACAAGCAGTGTAGGCAAACAAGTAGGCAGTCACTCACACACGCACATTCGTACACCTCGCTAAGTGATGATGATGATGATTAGTTATATTTATAGTTATATAGTTATTTATCAATAACCCCTGTTCAAAACTACCTACCTACACACTTCCCAAACTATGCCATTTATTGGAATATGAATGAAGGCTCTATTTGAATGTGCCTTTCATATATCTCAGGCGAATGTCATACGTGACATGTCCTTATTTTCACGGGGTCGCAGTAAAGAAGCATATCTATCTCATGCAAAATGTCGGGAAAAGCATTAATATTCATCCTTTGTAATTATTGTTAGTAATTAGTATGTATTATTATTGTATGTTACATACATATTTATTTACACATTCACTAATTTAATAAGTTTAACAAGTCAATGCTAAAATAAATAAACATCCAGGAAATATAAGACTTACATATTATTACAACTGTAAATAAGCAGTAATATGTGGAATGTCGCTAGGATTATACAGAGTCACAAAGGCTCGAAAAAATGTCCGAGCCAAAACTCTGCCCATGCTACTCGTTGAGCAGATTTTTGGATAACCTCTCTCTTCTTAAAATATGTAAGCTAGTATGGCTCAGCGGTTCCAGTATCTGCTTTTCATCCAGACGCACCCTGGTTCGAATCCGGCCCCACACAAATGACTTGTATTTTCAAGTTATGTGTGGATTTGCACTCGCTTAACGGTGAAGGAAAACATTGTGAGGAAACCGACATGTTTGAGGACCACAATATCCGAGGACATGTGTCTTCCGTGGAAGGACCTGGGCGCCCAACATGATGTATCTGCCCAAGAAACCTCCCCTGGCGAATTAATTCTGCGGGGGAGTCACGACCCTCAGTCATGAGGAATACGACTCAAGAGAGAGAAAATATGTAAGAGCGAAAGAGACACGCAGTGTTTTGGTTTGCGCTCGCTGAAGATGTTACCGTTCGCATACTTTCCTGCGCTTTTTAGTTTGAGATTGTGTCTCTGTATAATCCTAGCTCAATGTATACGACGACATCTACAAATACATTAATTACGTGTCCAACTGCACATCCTTTGAAGTGCCGCCCCTATCCAACTAAGTGTGAACACAAACAGACAGAGAACCCTACGAGGAGGCTTATGATGGACACATTTACCTTTTTTTAAATGGATTGTTGAACAGTCTGTTATTTATTCAACATGTCATCTCAAGTAATGTCATATCTTGAAGTAAGGATCTCTCTCATGAGTCGTATTTCCTCGTGACTGAGGGTCGTGACTCCCCCGCAGAATTCATTTGTTAGGGGAGTACTCTTGGGCAGGTACATCGTGGTGGGCGCCCAGGTCCTTCTACGGAACGGAAGTAAGGATAATGCTAGTTCAATACAATAATCATAATTTAAAAAAACGTACTGTCTCTCTACTGAACAAAATTAATCTAAGCCTATCATAGAAAACTACATCAAAATCGGACTAGTTATTTAGAAGATATAATATATACAGCAGCACCCTCTGGTGAGTTGTCATCGTAACACACAACTTAAAAGATGCATCAATTAACCTCGTCACATAACAAAAAACTGCATCAAAATCCAAGTAGTCGTTTTGGAATTATAGGTAAACTTGGTTTGTTTTATCAATTTGTTGGTTTATTGTTTTTTTTCTCAAAAAGTACTAGAACGAATAAAAAAATCCTCATCAAAAAAAAGTTTTATTGAAATCGGTTCATAGATAACGGAGTAGGTAATCGCTTAACATCCACAAACAAAAAAAAACCAAAGACTTGAAAACCTCCTTTTTTAAAGTCGGTTAAAATATAGACCTGGAACGGAAAGCAAAAAACATGATACGAAATTAAAAAAAAAAAGATTTTGGATAAACGAAAGAAAAAGTAAATATGATGCCAAATGTGGCCGTGCTAAGTTCTCTGTCCTTTTCAGGACTATTTCACTCGGGAAGCTGATTTATTTACAGAGATAACGACCTTAATCGCTCTCAAAGGACTTTTTATTAGTTTATTACGCTTTATTTAGTAATCTACTGATTTTTCACGATAAAGTAGTTTACGAAAAAAAAATATCAACGAAAGCTTATTATTAACAAAAAAGTCAAAAGCCGACTTCATGTGGCACCTAAAATGTTAATAAATAATTTATTTCCATTTTTGCGACTTCAAAATTCAGAGTTGGGAGAGAATCTATCAAATTATTGAAACTTATAATCCTATATGTAGTCTTATTGAAATCAGTAATATTTGTTGTCGGTGCTACCTACGTACAAAAAAACATGGAGATCCGTTAAGACTTTTTTGCGTATGGTTGATTAAATAAACAGAAACACAGATAAACAGACAAAATTTCTAAAAAATGTAGGAACATGTTCTGCTATCAATTCTAAGTATCTCCAAACATTTTTTTTAAATATCTTCAAAGTTCAGGCTTTCGATCATCTTCAGCTTTATTATAAATTAAAAATTAATTAATATTATTTGATTATTAAATATATTTATTATTATTTATTTTAAACAGATAAGCAAACGTTTGGTCCTTGCCACAGGAGATCTCAGGGCTGGCAGCTATTTTTCTCAACGATTGACTCTTTCCATTCAAAGAGGAAATACTGCCAGCATCCTGGGATCCCTGCCGCACAGCGACAACATGGACGGTGTGCTGAATTTTTTGTAAATATCTGTTTTTTGTGAGTTATCTGTATATTTAAGTCTTTTTTGTAGATACTTAAAATATATGTAAATATTAGTTAGTTTTTTTCGTACATAAGCTTTATTATAGAAAGATAATAATATAAAAATATACAAATACTAGTGGGTGCTCGCGGCTTCGCTCGCATTAAGAAGTAAAACTTGCATCCCCTATTTCACCCCTTTAAAAGCGGCTTTTCCAAAAATCCTTTCTTAGCGGATGCCTACGTCATAACATCTACCTTCATGCCAAATTTCAGCCAGATCCGTCCAGTGGTTTGGGCTGTGTTGATAGATCACTATATCAGTCAGTCAATCAGCCAGTCAGTCACCTTTGAGTTTTATATATTTAGATAAATAAACGAGGTGTATTTGAATTCTAGAATTTATCAGAATTAATAAAACTTTGTCATATTCAGTTTTATTTATGAGTGCTAAATGTTAATAATTTTTCTTCTAGGCAAGCGCGCTACATCGTAGACTATAACATTGCTTACCATCAGGCAAGTTGTAGTCAAGCGTAAGCCTAAATCATGTAAAAAAAAAAAAAAAATCTCAAGTCAACACGTCCACACAACATACCAACATCTAGTTTTTCGAAAACGAAAAGTAACTATCGAACCAAGAGCATTTATTTCGCAAGCTTTGTGTCTGTATCGCTTCAACACACTCGTACGTCTAAGCTCCCTGCGGAGCTTTCACACTCAACTCGACTGCCGCCATATTGAGTTGCCTGTAAAGAAACGACCGAAGTTACTAGGATTTCCTAAAAAATCTCCTAAGATCTTATTATTAGACCCTATTACCTAGTGTGATATGGCTTGCCGTCTACTTGACCAATTTAGCCGAGTTGATACATATCTATACTATACTAATATATAAAGCTGAAGAGTTTGTTTGTTTGTTTGAACGCGCTAATCTCAGGAACTACTGGTCCGAAAAAAAAATTATTTTTGTGTTTGGTAGACCATTCATCGAGAAAGGCTTAAGGCTATATAACATCACGCTACAACTAATAGTTGCGAAGAAATAATGAAAAATGTGGAAAAACGGAAAAAAAAATATTCATTTTGAGGGCTTCCGTTGCGTGCGCTGCGAAAACGACTCAAGATTTCAATAAAATATGTGATAAAGAATTATTTCTCTTGAAATGATCTAACAAAATGTCTGCAACCGTATATGTCTATCTTATATGGTTAACTCCTATTGAGTTAACCCGTTTTTATGGTAATAACTATTCCACGCGGACGAAGTCGCGGGAACCAGCTAGTTTATAATAAAGCTGAAGAGAGTTAAAGATCTGAACATAGCAGATATTAGAAAAAAAAATTGGTTGTACTTTGAGTCCACAACAGAACATGTTACAGCCGTTTCTAGATTTTTGTCTGTTTGTCTGTTTATTTATACGCTCATAGCGCAAACGGCTGAACGGATCATCATGATTTTTCGTATGTGTTTTATCTCAAAATAATGCAAGAGGAGACACGGGCGACCAGTATTTGATGGTAAAAGCTCGACTATTTCACGGATTACTAATTACTACAGGCCAAACATAAGAGGCTGTCTTACTTGGTATAAGCTTTAATTTGCTTAGCTTAGTTTTATCGTATATTTTAAAATTTATTCAAAAAGAATTGAAGGTTTTGGTGTCCTAAATTTTTTTGCGTCACTTGCTAGCTAGCCTAGAAGTATATCTGTAAATGTAACAGGGAACGTAAAAAATAAGTATTATTTTGGCGAAAGCATCACATAGAAGTTCTGTCCGTTATTTTTTGGCTTCGAACCAACGTTCGTTCGATCTTTATCCATTTGCTCGCTTCATGTGTTGTCGACGCTTAGCCTGTAATATATATTTACACCGATGTAGAAAAATGTAATGTAATGCAAATAACTGTGGTTGACTTCTTTTCCTTATATACTTATTAGTTTATGTAATTAAACTTAGATATACGATTACTTACGTCCTATTCCTGCCAGATTGGTTGCCTGGAAGAGATCGCTTTTAGCGATAAGGTCGCCAGTTAAGACACTAGGCTTAAGTTTTAATATTATTTTTGTAAATTTCTGTATTGTGCTGGTGTTTTAATGAAGTGTATATATATCTATCTATCTACTTAACTTTAAAAATGTGCCCTCAATTGCAACAAACTGAAAAAAAACACATAAAAATGTATGACTTTTATAGACCTAACTTGTCTTTTAGAGTAAAAACAATTTGCACATAAATTTACTTAAATACAAATAATAAAAAATGCAACAGCAAAAAGTCTAAAAGCTTGACTGTTAAAATCTTAGAGAATACTTTAGTTATGTATTCTCTAAGGTTAAAATGGTTAAAAAAAATACTTCGCTTCTACTTTACTTCTTGTAAAAAAAATGGTGTGGTAAAACCAAATTGAACCTTGTAATAATAATTTGTAAATTGCATCTTCACGAAGAAAATATAAATTTAGCTCAGCGTCAAGAAAATTGATGAAAATGTATACTTAAGTACTGTCTGCATTAGATATTCTGGCTAAGACGCAAAAAATAGTAAACTAATATGAAATATATGTTTAATATATTTTATAGAAATAACCTAGTAATAACCTTCAAACTAAGAGTAGGCCAGACGTGATATCATCATCGGGTGCCATCTTCCAAATGAAGTTTGGAGGTCAATTGGCAAATTTTTCTGCGATCCCATGCTGCTTCTTTTAGATGCGGATAGCTCAGTTTTGTCCACTTTTTAATGTCGTCTAGCCACTTCATTCACGTGACCTATAAGGGTGCCGAATTATATTAAAAATAAATTAAAATTGTTTTTCAATCTGAATTCTGTAACATGTATTTTTTTTACAAAGAGTCTCACGCTTGGCAACGTTGTAATCTACGATCTTGCAGCATTTGCCTAGAAGACACCGGTTTACTTTCAACTTGATGATTGTTTATAAAAAACAAGTAATATTAAGTCTTTACGCCAAAAAAAACACGTTCAAAATGTCGCATAGCATTTTTCCTATTTTCACTGGACCCCGAAATCCGTAAAAATGGCGCATCAAAAGCGCGAAAGCTATTACGCGAAGTCATCAATCAGTCGACTAAAAGCCATGGCATAGTCAGTGTGTTGTGTATGTATGACACACATACTTGTGTGCTAGGTATGTGTTGTGTATAGCAAGTGTTGTGTGTTATAGCATACGGTTCATTACGGGCTGATTTGTATTTATGAAGTACTGGAAATTTACTCAGTAGTGGACATGGGCTGATATAATAATAATATGTCTTTATTGCACACCAACATGAAAGAAATACATGGAAGGATAAATTTATGATGACGTACATATGGGCGGCCTTATCGCCTAAAGCGATTACTTCCAGGCAACCTTTGGATGGACACGATTAGCTGAGAAGAAAAGGGTCAGAGGTGTACTAAAACAAATATAAAGAATTTATAAATACATACAAAAAATATATAATAATGATGATGATTTCTATCTGAAGGAAACATGAGGTTTCATTAATTGAAAGTTGTAATCAGGTGCTACGATTTGCAACATGTTCACTTCAGTTGAGTATGAAAGTTGTAATCAGGTGCTACGATTTGCAACATGTTCACTTCAGTTGAGTATGAAAGTTGTAATCAGGTGCTACGATTTGCAACATGTTCACTTCAGTTGAGTATGAAAGTTGTAATCAGGTGCTACGATTTGCAACATGTTCACTTCAGTTGAGTATGAAAGTTGTAATCAGGTGCTACGATTTGCAACATGTTCACTTCAGTTGAGTATGAAAGTTGTAATCAGGTGCTACGATTTGCAACATGTTCACTTCAGTTGAGTATGAAAGTTGTAATCAGGTGCTACGATTTGCAACATGTTCACTTCAGTTGAGTAGCGCCCGTAACTCAGGTAATAGAAGTAACCGCATACGATTACCAATGTTAAGCAAATGACAACGCGGTCAATCCTTGGATGGGTGACAAAAAAGAGTGATTATTTTCCATTTCGGCCTTTTCATCGACTGGTTGACACTTTATGTTGTAGATCCGGTAATTTTTTGAACTAAAACAGGTTTGCACTTGAACATAGCTTGCCTGATGGTAAGCAATAGCTAAGACAAAGAAAGCAGGTCTAAGATGGATCGTGCTTCCCCAATAGATAGATAGATATAATTTACTAACATAGAGAATAACAACAAACTTATTACAATAATAATAAGAGTTCATCAATCATGTCTCGTCAAACATTGATATAATTTTAAGTTAGCAAAAATCTTATCTATACCTACTTAATATTATAAAGCTGAAGAGATTGTTTGTTTGTTTGTTTGAACGCGCTAATCTCAGGAACTACTGGTGCGAATTGAAAAATTATTTTTGTGTCTAATAGACCATTTATCGAGGAAGGCTTTAGGATATATAACCTCACGCTGCAACTAGAGCGAAAAAATAATGGAAAATGTGGAAAAAACGGGGAAAATTGTTCATCTTTGAGGGCTTCCGTTGCATGCGCTGCGAAAACGGTTCAAGATATCAAAAAAATATGTATGAAATAATTATTTCTCTTAACATAATCTAATAAAATGTCTTCAACAATATATGTCTAAGTATCTGTTAAGGTTAACTCACTAGAACCGTTTTTATAGTAATAACTATTCCATACGGACGAAGTCGCGGGCACCAGCTAGTTAGTTATAAAAATTATATTAAAATAAAATTACAATTATTTTTATTATTCAATAAGAACCGGGTTACTCCCTCTTTTCACATTTGAAAAGTCTCGACACCAGAATCGGCCACTCTTCTACGAACTCTAGTCAAACTTGTACTCTGTTTTCTGTGGTTCAACTTTAAAAATATTAGCGAGCATCTTAACCTTTGCACAAAATAAACAATCTTTTAGATTACCTTAAAACCTGAGTCTAGTTTGTCTACAATATACTCCATAGTTGGTTTAGTACTGAACACCTGCTACACGAATAACGAACGGTAGCTTCAAAGCATAGATTATCCTGAATAGATATTATATCACATCATGTGATAAAAAATATATGTATTGTTTTATTTGTTGGTTGGTGTGTTTTTTAGCGACGGTAAAAACTGATACTGGTCTTTTGTATGTATATTAAGTATGTATTTACAAAAGAAAAGTATATAAGTATTATATCCGTTATCTAGTACCCACGACACAAGCGTTTGCTTAGTGTGGGGCTAGATGGCGCTGTGTGCAATGTTCCGTAATATTTATAAAAAAAAAAAAAACATTTATTGGGACACGAAACAAGAGATACAGATATATAATAAAGAGTGATTTGAACTTATAAAAATGTACAACATGTAGCAAACGTAGACAAACAAATAAACCATAGTACAAACATATAACACATAACAGACGGCGTAAAATATACATTAAATAATAGAACAACAAATAAAATGAAAGTATGGAGGTACATTAAAAATATAACATTAACAATAAATAAATTAAACGGCACTAGTGTCGTTCTTAAGCGGCGCTTGCATCTTTTGATGGTCAAAAATAAATGTCTTTAACTTTAACTTAAATCTAAATATACTTTGCGAGTTCCGAATCGGCGGAGGGATGTTATTCCAACATCTGGTTGCCGCATAGTGGAAGCTACCCCTGATTATTTGATACACCTATATAATCTTAACTTGTATTGTGTGTCTCAAATAAGATATTTCAATCTAATCTAACTGCTTTTTAGATCTATTATAAATGTTACATAAGCAAACTTTTTGGAATATTTATTTAATTCTATTTATCTATCTGCGTTAAATTATATAACTACTATATTGCTATAGTATAGGTAGTATTAGCACTCCATTTGGGCTTTTCCGTGGGTCAGATGACACGTTAAATTGTAGGTTCCGGCTTTTCGTCATAATAAGACAGTCGTACGTAGTTGACAGTCGTCGTAAGCCATGTCAGAGGCCCTTAGGGCGGCTTGTACAACTCCCGACACCAGAGTTGACCACTCTCATTCGTTAAGAAGAAGAAGGTTAAATACCTGACTATTTATACACTAGTATACAAAGAGAAGAGGTCCTCAATAGATTTATTCTTGTAATTGTAATTTGTGTAGCATATTCAATGATATTAGTACTTATACCTATTACCTATGTACGTTACAACTTTACAGTATCAATAAAGATTCTTTAACTTTTATCATCATTGTAAAAATATGGAGTACCTGTGGTAACAACAATAGGACAGTATCTCCAGTACTGCCTACAGGATCACTTTGCAAGAATTGATGTAAATAAAACGACAATCTGCTGGATAAGAAGTCAAAGAAACTTTAATTCTTAATTTACTCACTCATATTCATTTTTGGTACCAAAATGCGATCTAATTTAACTACTAGCGCCATCTATTGGCCATTCGAAGAACTACACTACTTTATATTCATACAGTCACATAACTGTGATTTAATGTTTCTACTAGGAACATCTATTGCCTTTTCTAAAAACTACAACTAGTTTATACAATCATCATCATCAGCCCGTTATCACCCACTTGACTGTTGGGCATAGGTTTCCTTCTTGTACGCCACTATTAATCTATACATTCTCCGAGGTAATCTGTGTCCAATAACAAATGTCTTGATTAGCGCGGGGCTGAGTAATGTCTAGCTTAAGTAATTATGGGCTCTGCTTAGAATTATGATTTACATCCAGACTCATTTGTTAGTCTTAGTAATTAGAATCTTAGATGTATAATTAGATGCACAGCCTCCTTAGACAAGAGCCGTATTTTAGTGAGCGTACTGTCGTTCGCTGGAATAGAAATACCAATATATGGGAGTGACGTAGCATGTCAATCTTTCTATTCTATAAGTGAGCGACAATACGAACACTAAAATACGGCTCTTGTGTAAGGGGGCAGGTTTTTTATAGCTTGTAGATGCCTGTGGCTTCACTCGGGTGATATCGCAGCTAATGTAACTTTCAGGACCCTACACCGCTTCCTTATCTCAAATCACGGCGATTAGTTGATCTGTTTATACCTGTGGCTTCACTCGGGTGATATTATAATCCAGCTTAATTCATGTCGCTTACCATCAGACCACTGCCTTGCTCATCCCGATTCAACGTGCATTGACTCCAACCTGAAAATAGAGTTAATTTCATGGCATCCTATTTTACGAGCCGCGAAATTCTTACTACCGCTTTCCAATTTGTTACGTCGTAAACTTCCTCTTGTAGCCTTACAATATATTTTCTAATACAAGAGTATTGTAAACTAGAGTTTTTCTAATGGTACAATGTTTTGATCAAAATGACAAACATTATTCAGCATTATTAGTAATTTGCTAATAATAATAATAAAGTTAAACTTTTATTTGAAAATGAGTGAAAATAATCACGACCGGCAGGATTCGAACTGGCGTATTTCCGATCACCGTCATGAGTGTGGATTTTCGCGCCTGGCAGTTAGTAGGTGATCGGATATACGCAGGTTCGAATCCTGCCGGTCGTATTTTCGCTCATTTTCCAATAAAAGTTTAATTTAAAACAACCATAGTGCAGGTTTAGCACTTAATAAATTAACTCATAATATTAAAGTTGGTCGGTTCGAATGTCTGAACATTTAAGATATTTCAAGAGAATGCTTAGAGATAGGTAGGTACTTCCAATTGATAGCAGATCCCCTCCCATCAATTTTAGAAATGTTGTTTGTTTAATTGTTTTTCTGTCTCTGTTTGTCTGTTTATTCAAACGCTCATCACGCAAAAACGGCTGCACGGATCATCGTGATTTTTAGTTTGTAGATAGTATGACGTCTTAGTAGTATCATAGGCTGCTTTTTACCCCAAAACAATGCGAGCGAAGCCGCGGGCGTCCACTAGTTACCTACCAATAATACTGTATAATAAATCGACTGCAACAGTACCACAGAATGCCAGTGGGTCAGCCGCAAACAGACATAAATAATTGAACAGTGCCGGCCAGTCGGTCGCGTTCAAGGATTTTTTATATCATCCCTCTCTTTCCCTCTGGATTGTTCTCTCTTTGGTTTTGTGAAATAAATTTTATATGAATAGAAACCTTATGTTCTTACACTTAAAGTTCATTTTCTATAAATGGTAAATCGGGGGGGAAATCGGTCAAAAATGAAAGGCATATAGAGAAAGCTGTTGTCTTGCTTCAACAGCTTGCCAGTTTAAAAAATAATGTGTGATAAATGTCACTGTCAACTTAAGTTTTGAAATATTTAGCAATAAATAATATTATTTAATTTTATTTATTATAAATCTTACTTGACACATAGAAATCTGAATCAATTTGTGAAATTAACACAAAATAAAATAAGTAACCAATTAATATTATATTATTTTTCACACAAGCAACATTAAATTATGATGACATTATATGACAAAAGATGGCGGGAAAATAATAATTTCATATGTAATTTGTAATAATAATTTAAATGTATTTTATTGTAAAAATAACAAAATAGTAAGAACTTGTAGTGTTCCGGGATGCAGAAATGAATCTTATAGTGGTTGCAATATATCTATCTACAGGTATGCTAAAGTTTAAGTAAGATTACATTATAGGGACTAAGGTGACCATATTTTCTCGTGCTTGAAATAATTTGTGCAATATGATATTTTTTCAGTTTTCCTAAAAATGAAAACATCAAAATAAATTCTCCAAAGTTTGCAGTCTACACTTTGATCCAAAATCTTTTAATAGTCCAAATTCTCTCCGTTTGTTAAAAAAAGGCGCTATCCCAATTCCTGCCGTGGTGAGAAAAATTTAGTAATTGATTTGTAGCTATTAGTAGTAGTGCTGATAAAAAGTAGCCAAGTCATATATTCTTATACCATGGTTTCACATACGATTCCTTAGTATTGTATACAGTTTGCTTTATATTGGTGTACATAGTTTAAACCATCACTCGTTTCAGTTAGAAGTTGAAACACAAGGAAAACGATAGTGTTAAAAATATAGGATATAGGCAACTACCTACATGCAATTCAAATGTGAACTTGTAAATAAATATTGTAATTGCTGCAAAATGTTTATGATTTTGATCACATTGCCTCCCTGTCAATTAACCGAATCGATACTATTATAAGTTACAAACTAAAGTGCATTTTAATTTGTAAGTAAGTTTGTTGGTGTTTGTCACTTAACGCGTCAATAGAGCTAAGGATCATCATGACTGGCAAGATGCAGGTAAAATAGGACCGCAAAAGAGACTGCTCCCGATTTGGTAAGAAGATGAATTGGTATATCCTAATTATATAATTTATTGTCACCCTAGTTAGAAAAAGACAACTGCCTTTCATACTTCGCCTCGCTCTGCTCATATTGGATCAGCAGTAATATTTCCCTATATATTACTTCCATGGTCGCGTTTCATTTCTTACAATAAGTAGGGAAATAGAGTTTTCGTTTTCCCGGCGGTAAGTTATTTAAGAAGCAATTTAGCAATGAAAAAGGCTTTATTTACAATAATAAAATATAAAAACAAGTGAAGGAAAACTAAACATACTACTTCTAACTACTACAAAAAGGGGCACTTAGGAAATCTTTAGAAAAGCCTAAAGATAATCTAAGTGCTCCAGCCCACTACCAGAGGGCAGCGTGCTATTAGTGTATTATATTATTACTATTATTGATACTATTTAGCAATGTATTTTTGTGTATATTTTTTTTTGTAATAATTGGATTCCAATCTATATGTATTTTAGGCAAATGTATTAAGGATATAGCGGATCTTAAAACATATGGGGCCTTATTACAAAACGTGGTTTACATATTAGTCTAGACCAAGTCCGTTTTAGTTGTTCGAAAATTGTCTGTCTACTGTCATAATAATAAAACTGTCAAAATGTACGAATGTTAAATCAGAGTTCCAATTTGAAGTTGACATTTTGATTGCTTGTGTGTGATGTCTGAACAACAAGAACACACTTTTTATTTTCAAAGTCCTGGACTAATAATTAAACCGCGTTCTGTAATAAGACGGATAAAGTTTCACCATTACAAACTCACATAAACATCACATCATCACGAATTTATAAAATTTAAAAACATTATGTTTGTATGCCAGTAGCCAGCTCTGGTGGCGAGAGTTCATCAAGCCGCCCCAAGGGCCTTTGACATGGCTTAACGACTGCCGTACTATGACAAACAGCCGGACCTATAACATGTCAGACTACCCACGGAAACGCCCAGAGAGCAATACCACTTTTTCATTAATGGATAGGGTTAATAATATCTAAAACTCGTTTGAAATTATTAACAAACATCATCATCTTCCTGATGATAATGTTTGTTATTTTTTTAATAATTTTTTGACATGAGAACAACCCCAGGGAGCACCTGGATCCGATCTGCGCAGGACCGGGAAGAGTGGCGTACACAAAGAGAGGCCTATGCTCAGCAGTAGGCGATAGCGGGCTGATGATGATGATGATGATCATCTTCCTGTGGGAGAAGTTTTCGTCTTTCATAAAAAAATATCATTAAATTAAACCACATGACTAACAGTAAAGTAAAAGAAGAAGAGAAGATAAAATGACTAACAGTACATGCATACAAATTCCTCCTTTTTTTAAGAAGTCGGTAACAAAGATAACCAACATCTAATGTGAACCTTTTCTGATAGCTAAAATTCGTGGATATTATATTTTCGTTCGCCATAATCTGGGTACATTCTGTTAGCTATCGGCTCAGTTTAGCCCCTGATATAATATCTAGGTTAGAAAATATAATAGGCATGAAATAAAAAAATATCACCTACCTAGATATGTAATATCTAACTAACTGTTACTAAATTATGCTTAATCAGAGCTGTTGTACATATGTATGTATGTTTTATTTTATAAACGACTTAAGTATAAAAAAAAACTACAATTATTATTTTTTAAATTAGTTAATGAACTAAGCCAAAATCTCTTAAAACTTATTACACAGACAGTTTTTTTATTTAAAAAATTCCCGACACAATTAAATTACTATATTTTTGTTTATTTTCCGGCACAAATTTAACTGTTATTACCAAAAAGAGGGTCGAAAGCCAAGCATTGAAGATAATTGAAAGCAGAACACGTTCTAACAATTTCTAGAAATTGTGTCTATTTATCTGTGCTGTTTTCTGTGCTGCGTTGTTATATTTAAACGCTTATCACGCAAAAACAGCTCAACAGATATTCATGATTTTTGGCATGTAGATAGTATGAGGTCCCGGAAGTGTCTTACGCTACTTTTTATTTTGAATTAACGCGAGCGAAGCCGCGGACGTCCACTAGTTACAAATATAACGCTACCCAAAAGCATCCCCTCCACAAAATGGCTTACACGGTGTCATTACCTCTTCTATCTTAGAGCGGTATTCAATAAAGAAGGGTAAAGTGGTCTTCAAGCACTATTGAATTATACCTACTTATATGTATATACCTACTGGCTTTAATGGCCGACCCTTTTTGGTATATTTGATCGAGCGAGCGAAGCGAGTTTTACCTTATATTGGCGACTAGTCAAAGTTTTCAATTTATGTATGAATTTGCACTCGCTTAGCGGTGAAGTAAAACGTGAGGAAATCGCCATGTTTGAGGACCACAATATCCGAGGACATGTGTCTTCCGTGGAAGGGCTGGAGCGCTCACCGCGATGTATCTGCCCAAGAGAACTCCCCTTACGAATTGATTCTGAGGAGGAGCCACGACCCTCAGTCATGAGGAAATACGACTCAAGAGAGAGATATATCGTCCTTATTGACGTGTCCATCAATGGCGAACCAGGAAAAGTTCAACTTTATTATGCGTGTAAAATGTGAACAAACATACATACATTCGCACAAACTTTTACTTGTATTAGTGTGACAAAAATATCATTTCAAAAATACATACCTACTACAAAAATCACGGCCTACTTCAACCAGTCATAATACCAAAAAATCTAGTTTCCCAAACTCAATTTAGGGAAAAGTTACCACAATCAAGTATTTTCGCATTTTCCGTACTCGTCCCGAAGTGGGCCGAGATTTCGGGACGAGATGGGACGAGTGACAGATATGTGATCGATGAAAATGTACCAACATTAGATTGATGAGAAGTAGAACCGTTTTGGGACGTTACGGTGACTTTTGAATGGTACATGAATAATAGGTTTTGTATTTGATTACAACCTTATTTTAACATGTTTAAAATTCACTTGATGAGGCTTTACTGATACACTCTATTTTATCATCATCATCATCAATCAGCTCATAAAGCCACTGCCCAGTGCATAAGTTTTATTAATACTCTATTTACTAAATAACATACTCGTATTAAATTATTAATTATATATTAATACTAGCTGACCCGGCCACGCGTTGCTGTGGCTAAAATTTAAAAAGTGGAAATAATTGAATTATACGGTATTTCGTTCACTAAAAAATAAATTTAATTAATTTTATAGCGTCAACAACACGTGGTAATTGTTCTGTTAAAATGTAGCTTATATGACACGTTCGTAGATTTACCTTAGCAGCGCCATCTATTGATTACGTCAACAACACGTGGTAATTATTCTGTTAAAATGTAGCTTATATGACACGTTCGTAGATATACCATAGCAGCGCCATCTATTGATTACTTACTCAACCCAGTCGAAAGGTATCGACATCTGTTATAATCATTTGGAGTTAACAGATAATTGCTACTGTCAAATAATAACAGGCAAATAATTAGCAATAAATTAAAATTGTGACTATAATTTGAGATTTAAACTATCCTATCTCTCAAGTTGGATCGAACTGCACATGGTGTGCGAATTTTTTTATAATCGGTTAAGTGGTT
Organism: Macaria notata; assembly: GCA_927399415.1. Taxonomy (NCBI): domain Eukaryota; kingdom Metazoa; phylum Arthropoda; class Insecta; order Lepidoptera; family Geometridae; genus Macaria; species Macaria notata. The sequence goes on from OV656751.1 coordinate 1,249,257, forward strand.
TAGGAGTCCATTGAGGACAAACATTGTGACACGAGATTTATATATATTAAGATTTAAAAAAATGCAATGAACAAATATTTATTTTCAAATACATATATAACATTTACGTTTAAATTCATCATTATAAGCTAAAATAAAAAAAAACAATAGACTTATACTTTCGTTGTTATGCAAATACTAAATATGGCACCTCTATATTAAAACTTTATATGCCGTATAAGTATAGTGTTAGTAATTGTTTTTTTTATGACGTGACAGTCAAACATACGCAAATACAGTAGAACTAACAATGTAGTCAAAGTATAGTAATATGTATAAACCCAAATGAAACTGCTGAAATACACAATTAGGTGCCTCTTCAAGTCGAGAGTAAACCGGTTTCTTCTAGTCAAGCGCGCTAGATCGTAGAATATAACGTTGCTTAACATCAGGCAAGATGTAGTCGAACATAAGCCTGCTTAATGTAAAAAAATAAACAATAGACCCGCGCTTTCTAAAAATACACAACCAAATTAATAAAACAAAAAACTTGAACAACTTTATTCCTGAAAAACAAATTAAAAACAATTCCAAACACGTCAAGTATGATTAATTAGCCAATAAATAATTAACGAAGTAAATAAAAGCCTTTCGGCATAATTAATAAATACATTGTTTGTTTTCAGAAGTTTTCAGCGACGGGTTTGTTATAAGTTATTGAAGCTTAATTGGTAGTGGTTCTGCCATCTAATCTAGGGGTTGCGGGTTCGATTCCTGAGTGACACAAGTATTTATGCATTTTAAAATTTATAATTACTTGTTTTGAGTCTGGTCGTTTATATGTCTAATAAGTATGTATTTACAAAAGAAAAGTATATACATATGTATTATATCCGTTATCTAGTGCCCATGATACAAGCGTAAGCTTAGTATGGGGCTAGATGGCACTGTGTGTTATTCCTGAAATATTTATTAATTATTTTATATTTATTTGTATAATGAAATGATATCATAATATTATGCATTATATCCGTTATCTAGTACCCATGATACAAAAGTAAGCTTAGTATGGGGCTAGATGGCGCTGTGTGATATGTCCTGAAATATTTATTTATTTATTAGATTAATAATTCAATTGTCGCTCTTGATCTCTTGAGTCGTACTTCCTCATGACTGAGGGTCTTGAATCCCCCGCAGAATTATTTCATTAAGGGAATTCTCTTGGGCAGATACATCGTGGTGGGCGCCCAGGTCCTTCCACGGAAGACACATGTCCTCGGATATTGTGGTCTTCAGACATGTCGGTTTCCTCACGATTTTACACGAGTGCAAATCCATACTGGACTTTAAAATACAAGTGATTGGTGTAGGGTCGGATTCGAACCATAGTGCGTCTAGATGAAAAGCAGACACTGGAACCCTGGAACCGCTGATCCACAATCGCTTATAAGTAATAGGTATAGTCATAGGTATTATTGTGCTAAGGCCTTATTACAAAACGTGGTCTAAATATTAGTCTTGACCAGGTCTGTTTTTGCTGTTTGAAATTTGTCTGTCTACTGTTACAATAATCAAACTGTCAAAGTATAACCAATGATCAATAACGTCTTAATTGGAAGTAGACATTTGATTGTCTATATATGATGTTTAAACAACAAGAACCGACTTTTTAATATCAAATTCTTAGACCAATATTTAAACCACGTTGTGTAATAAGACGGATTAAGTTTAACTAGAGGATGCCAAGAGTGGGCGGGTCCAGGCTCTGAAAAATGACTAGTGTTGGTTATGCAATTTTATATTAATAGTGGAGTTTTCACAAAAATTTGGCTTATTTATAACTATTTTACTGCAACTGTCTGACTATATCATGTAGTCGATTCAATAAAATAAAGCGCTTTTACCCACAAGATTTACGTCCCTCTATTCACTCTTGCAAGCCTATCTTTTATGCACATAGGCTTACTCTGTTGGAAAATAATTTCCAATCGAACGGTTATTTAAAAACCGCATTTATAAGCGTTTATCAATCTTTTCTAGATTTTTTGTGTTCTATTGGGATTTTTCAAACGAGAGTAATCAAAACAGGAGAATATGTCTTTTATTATTTTTTAGTAGGAGCACAAGGAAAGAAAATGTATTTATTAGAAAAAGGAAATACTTATTTTATTAACTTAAACTAAATTTTTATCAAAATAATTAATTAGAAATAGAAAAGGCGCTAAGGCTTACGATAAATCCGTCACTTGCTTTTAATTTTGACGTCATCACCAGCCCCAACGGAAGACCAGCGCTGGTTGCTATGCAGCCAGCATTATGCTGAGTTGGGGTTGTATTGTGGTAAACATGTTTTTTATTTATGTAAATATGTCTTGTTTGTACTTATTATTTGCTACAATAAATGATTTATTTCTTTCTTTATTTATCATATTTTAAAGAAATCTCTGATTCAAAAATGCATCCATTAAATTGGTAGAAAGACTTATAAGAAAGTAAAAAGCTACTCAAGATTCTAAGTTTGAGACTCAATGTTAAATTTATGTATATTGTATAATACATATCTAAGTATCAATTTCAACATTTGAACCTATCAGCTTTTTAGTTGAATCACGTTCTGAGATAAGAGATTACAACATTAGATATTTTATTGCATATTATTGCTATGCGTGTGGCAAGCTAAGTTAGTCTAAATGCATTTACTTATTTACTGCTATTCGTATAGCAAGCTAAATAATGTTAAGTTGTAACGACTGTTAAACTTCAAAACCATTGAGCTTGAATGAACTTCTTTTTTTTATATAAGTATCTTGTTTAAAAAATATATTTTGAATTGTTGAAATTTATAAAATGTACATACTTATGTACATATGTGTACAAGCATTTATTTTTTCTCTAAAAGCATCTATTTGTTAATAAATAAAGCGTATTCTCCGTTTGTGTACAAACATATAATAAAACTTATTCTAATACTGTTAATATGAAAAATTATAATGTTTTTTTTTTCAAAATTGATGTATCAGTTTTTGGTAAATAAATACTATGATATAAAAACAATCAAAATTTTCAATATTTTTATTATTATTATATACCAGCTGTGCCCGCGACTTCGTCCGCATGGAATAGTTATTACCATAAAAACGGTTCTAGTGAGTTAACCTTAAAAGATAGACATATACTGTTGCGGACATGTTGTGAGATCATTTCAAGAGGAATAATTATTTCATACATATATTTTTTTGATATCTTGAACCGTTTTCGCAGCACACGCAACGGAAGCCCTCAAAGATGAATAATTTTCCCCGTTTCTTTTTCACATTTTCCATTGTTTCTTCGCTCAAATTAGTTGCAGCGTGATGTTATATAGCCTAAAGCCTTCATCGATAAATCGTCTATTCAACACAAAAAGAATTTTTCAATTCGCACCAGTAGTTCCTGAGATTAGCGCGTTCAAAAAACCAAACAAACAAACTCTTCGGCTTTATAATATTAGTATAGATTTGTAAAGTATACACATCGAACGGACTTTCCTACTTTTCAGCTAATTTATTTGAGTGAAAGATTAACTTAAGCGTTTCATCGCTTTTCGAAACTCTTACCGAAAAGAAAAGAAGAAAACTTTTGCACATCGCTGAATACGAAACAGAGAAGTAAAAAGACAAACGAAAGCTTTCGCATTAAAAGTTCCATAAAATGTTTTCGAGGACGTCAAAAAATGACAACAAATATAAATCTACCTACTTGCTGCTTAGATTTTCATTTTTCTTCCTAAAAATGCGGAAATTTGCAGATTTACATGTTAACTTACATTTTTTTTATTTACAGAATTTTCGTCTGTTTATCTGTTAATTTGAACACGTATCACGCAATAACCGCTGAACGGATCATCATGATTTTTGGTATGTAGGTAGTATGAGGTTATGCAAGTGACATAGACTACTTTTTGTTCCGAGGTAATGTGCTAGATGGCGCTGTGTGCTATGTTCCGGAGAACATAGCACACAGCGTTATCTAACCCCATACTAAGAAAACGCTTGTGTCATGGGTACTAGTATATCATACATATGATATTAATAATGATAACATTTTATGACATTGCTTTTTTTTAGAATACACATTCGTGGTATATTACTCTGTATAAGTTTTTCATTAGAGTCTCCAAGAAACACCATACGTTACTTTAATATATCCGACCTATTTGCAAGTTTGATACGAGGTAATTTCGTCAAACGCGCGGCATTTTATGTGCGAGTTTGAAACAGGTGGTATTTAATGGTTTTTTGGTTATACCGTGGGAAACTTACTCAGCAGTAACGTATTGTTCATATTGTGCTAATTCAGGGCAATAGTAGATTGACGATGATGATGATGATGCGTTTTAAATCGATTTAATCCACGACAAACGTTATATAATATTTTGATAAGAATGTGAGAAACTAAAAATAACTTGAAACTAATGCCATAAGCCGCCTTATCGCTAAAAGCGATCTCTTCCAGGCAACAGTCGCATGACCTTCCTAACTCCTCCCTTGTAACTTAACTTTCGAGCAAAGCGGGAATGGGGCTCTAATCAACCCAAAACTCAAGACAAGCTAAGTAAAACACATCAAAAGCAACAACACAATAAAAACAAATACTTTGTCGACATGTAACTACATATCTAAGTTGGATAAAAATATCAATTTTTATAAATCAAGGGTAATTTCGCCAACCAATTCCTAATTTGTTGGCGAAATTACCCTTTTTAAAGACTGCTGCATTATGACAAACTGCTGAGTGAAGATGAACAAACTATTTTAAAACCAGCTGTGATATTTCTTTACAAAATATAACGCAGCACGGATTTCTAAGCGCCTTTGTAAAGTGTGACTGCAATACGCTCGGCGGCGCGAGCTAATAAGATTAAGGGGCTTTTACACGTTAACGTAACGTAAGTACGTATTAAATATAGGTATGTGGTTATTGTAACTTCTTCTTCTTGTAAGAGAGTGGTTAAATCCAGTATCGAGAGTTAACAAGTCATTAAATAAGATAAGATAAGATAACTTTATTGATCAAAAACTTAAGTTCTAATACAATTTTTATCGCTACACTCCACACTAGGATGTAATGTACCATTCTACGTCCCATGTTATTTTTTAACAAGGGGACGCCCGCGGCTTCACTCGCATTATTTCACGATAAAAAGTAGCCTATAATACTCCTAAGACTTCATACTATCTATGTACTTACCAAAAATCATGAAAGTATTGCCGTCGTTAAGCTATGTCAGAGAACCTATGGGTCGTTTAGAAACTCGCGACATTATTAGCTACTCAAAGAAGAAGAAGATTAAACTCTTTCCATATAACCTTGTATTCTATCAATATCAATACAGAAATAGAAATCTATTACAAGCCATTTAAATATACTTGGTGGAAATCCACGCGAAATCCTTATATAAATATATTTAGGTATTTGGTATGGCTTAATCGGTCAGCAGAGTTTGACTATTCGAATTGATAATTCAGCTGAAACATATTGTATGTTTTTATGTTAGTGAAATGTTTGACTGATGAATCAATTCTGACTGCGCAAGTCAGTCAAGCTTTCAAATCACTTCAAAGCGACATCTGCAATTTTGTGTCATTTTATTTTAATTCTGTCCTGGCTTTTAACCGATAATGTCGGGACATACCATTACGCGCCTTGCGACAGATTAAGCAATTTTACTTCGATCAAAAATTTACATATTTCATCGAAGAATTTTAATTGTAATTTAGTCATGTGTGGTTACAATACTCAATGTTTCGCACTATAAAAATAAAATACTTGATTATAATATCCAAGTCATCTGAACTAAAGATGTAGGTTAAGCGGTCTTTTTATCAGACTATTGACAGCTTGACTTACCACCCAAATTAATGTCCAATTTAAAAATGACTTAAAAACGATGATTTACTTCGCATGCGATTACCAATGTTAAGCAAATGTCGACGCGGTTAGTCCTTGGATGGGTGACCAAAGAGTAGCATTCCATCGGATGACACGTTAAATTGTAGGTCCCGGCTGTTTGTCAAGTATGCCAGTAGAAGTACGCCAACCAACGATGTAGATCCGTTACACCAATCACTTTCCTGCTACCCAAGCAGTAAATTGGCAGACCAATAAAATCATTTGATATAATTGAAGATATTCAGAAAAAATGCTGACCAATAAATACTTGAGACATATTTGAAGATATTTAGCAAAATTGCTGACCAATAAACTCCTTCGGTATATTTGAAGATATTCTTTTCTTGCTCTGTCGGTACTCATACATAAATCATATCGCTTATTCCTCCACTTTACACCCAAATCTCGTCCTTAAGCCTCCCAAGTGGTATTTGGAATAGAATATTTACTTGCTATTATTGGGTGCCCATGATTTTTGTATAGCTGGATAAATATCTATTGCGATTTGATGCTGTATTGATTAGTAGGCTAATCTATACTAATATTATAAAGCTGAAGAGTTTGTTTGTTCTTTTGTCTGTTTGTTTGAATGCGCTAATCTCATTAACTACTGATGCGATTGAAAAATTATTTTTGTGTTGAATATACTGTTTATCGAGGAAGGCTTTAGGCGCTATAACATCACGCTGCAACTACTAGGAGCGAAGAAACAATGGAAAATCTGCAAAAAAACGGGAAAAATATTCATCTTTGAGAGCTTTCGTTGCGTGCGCTGCAAAAACGGTTCAAGATATCAAAAAAATATGTATGACAGAATTATTTCTCTTGAAATGATCTAACAAAATGTCCCGACAGTATATATCTGTCTTTTAAGATTAACTCACTAGAACCGTTTTTATAATAATAACTATTCCACACGGACGAAGTCGCTGGCACAGCTAGTTTAATCGTATTTATTGAATAATCATTTTTGCAACAGTCGACAATACAAAAAAAATAGTTGTCAAAGAAAGCTAGCGTGTCAAAGAAGAACAAACTCATAAACTATCATAATAATTATACCATGTAATTTAGCCATACAGCGAGGTAACACCGCCAGCATATTTGTTTTTTTAGTGTTAAAATGACTTACTATAATATGTACCTATATATAATATGCATTTGCTTCGTCAGTACTTAATAGTTACTTTTCAAGTCGAATATGTTGTTATGTTTTGTAAATTGTTTTTTACTAGTTAAATAAAAATATATTTAACTGTGTGAAAACATTCATCGGGCTGAATGGGCAAGTTTGAGTTAGTCAGAGACGTAGCTAGCTGGCACATTGTTACCAGGAACGATTAAGGGGTAATTTAGTTATATTGACAGGTAATATTGATTTATTTAATTAGGAATAAATGTTTCATTTTTAATGACATGTTTTTACTGTCTAAAACCACAATTTAACAATAAATAACTCATCTACACTAATATTATAAAGCTGAAGAGTTTGTTTGTTTGTTTGAACGCACTAATCTCAGGAACTACTGGTGCGAATTGAAAAACACTTTTTGTGTTGAATAGACCATTTATCAAGGAAGGCTTTAGGCTATATAACATCACGCTGCAACTAATAGGAGCGAAGAAACAATGGAAAATGTGGAAAAAACAGGGGAAATTATTCATCTTTGAGGGCTTATTCCGTTCCGTGCGCTGCGAAAACGGTTCAAGTCGTGGGTAACAGCTATAATTTATAAAGCTGAAGATGTAGTTTGCAAAAATAAATACGTTACCCATAATAACTATTCCACGCGGACGAAGTCGCGCGCACAGCTAGTTACTCATATAATCTCATTACTTAATAATAATGAATGCGATGATAAATAGATATTGCTAACACAGTCACCCTGCCACAATGTTGACGCTATAAGTTGCTAAGAGACATCTTACTTTGTTGCTGATTTAACAAAGAAACGACTATAAAAGACTCGCTGGAAACGATAATACGTTTCTATGAAGCTTTTATAGACATGATGACTCAATTGTGATACATTTTATGTACATGTAATTTAAACACTATTGGCAACCCTTGGCTTTGCATGGTTAATTTTTTTGTAAGTATTAAAAATGTAATTTGAAAGAAACAAACAAAGAAAGAAAATGATTCATTGTAAGGTCTTCCGTTGGGGTTGGTATTTGTAAGTTCTTATACTACCTCCGTAGCAAAAATTACGATAATCTCCGTGGCTGTTACAATTTGAAATAGCAACATACATAAACCGCACTCATTGGCCAAATTGACCATATAGCATGGTTGTTTGTATGTATAATAAGTATGTATTTACAAAAGAAAAGTATATAAGTATTATATCCGTTATCTAGTACCCACGACACAAGCGTTAGCTTAGTGTGGGGCTAGATGGCGCTGTGTGAAATGTCCTGGAATATTTATTTATTTATTAACTAGTATGTAAATGGAAAAATATAATCCTCAGAAATTTCATTAGGATGAGGTCTTCGTAGAGTCATAGACCATTTTATATTCCTAAATAATGCGAACGAAGCCGCGAGCGTCCACTGGTACAAAAAATAAATCAAACTAAACTGACAAAGACTTTTCCCACTCCATCAAATTCTCCCGACGAGCTTTTATGAAGTACGAGTAAAAGCTCAGGTGAGCCGCAAAAGCCTCAACTAAGTAATATCCCTGAAGTCAATTTATAATTAACACATTCAGCCAAGTATCTAAATTGGAGGCATGTTTGATTAAATTGTGCTCCCAGATTTAGATATTTATACAAGGTTAATACTTACTAACGCATAACCTTTTAAATGTGGTTTTAGTGCATTAAAATATATATGTAGCTTTTAACATCTTTTAAACTATCGTTTTTTTTTTTTTACGTGTGATAGGTTTGCGTTTGACTACAGCCTGCCTGATGTTAAGCATTGCTGCAGCCTAGGGTGTAACACGTTTACCTAGAAGATACCTATTAACTCTAGATTTGAAGACCCCTGGATTGTAGTTCGCAGGAAACACAGCTTCTGGTAAAGTGTTCCAGAGCTTTGCCGTCCGTACAATAAACGTAGAAGCGAAGCGCTGCATTCGACACTTCGGCACTTCCACCATAAAACGATGTCTACCTGCGGACTTTCTGCTTGTTCGGTTATAAAAGGGAGCTGAGGGAATCAGTTTATGTAGCTCCTCTGCACACTCTCCGAAATGTATTCGATAAAAGACCGACAGACTGGCCACCTTGCGGCGATGTTCCAAACTTTGGAGTTTTGCCTTCTTAATGGTGGTTTTACCTACTAACCTCTTAGCTCGCGTTTCAATCGAATCCAACGCCTCTAGCTGGTATTTTGCTGATCCATCCCAAAGATGCGAGCAGTACTCCATGCACGACCGAACTTGTGCTTTATACAAGGTAAGCAACTGTTCCGGATGGAAGTACCGACGCACCTTCGAGAGGATACCAAGCTTTTTGGCAGCCAATTGAGCCTTTGACTCAATATAGGACCCAAAATTTAATGACGAGGTAAGGGAGACTCCAAGTAGGTCTAGCTGGTTTGTGATTGGAATCGAGACATTCCGGAAAGTAGGGGCCAGGTGGAACGGCCTCTTTTTGGCGGAGAAAAGACACGCCTGCGTCTTAGTGGCATTGAACCTGACCAGGTTGGTATCGCCCCAATCGGAGACTGCCTGAAGAGAAAGATTCATGCGTTCGACCATCGCCTCTCTGAGTGTTTGGATTTCGGCCGCACTAGTTCGTGCAGTGGACACATAACTCTCTACAACCGTGCTGTCGTCTGCATACCCAAAGATACCGGGTTTGAGCAGATCGTTAATATGCAGCAAAAATAGGGTTGCAGACAGTACTGACCCTTGGGGGACTCCGGCATTAACAGCCATCCGGCCAGACGAGCAGCCATCAACGACCACCCGAATAGACCGATCCCTCAAAAAGTCTGAAATCCACGTACAGAAACCAGAGGGCAAACCGTACGAGGAAAGCTTACTAATAAGGCCATCGTGCCATACCCTGTCAAAGGCTTTTGAAATGTCAAGAGAAACCGCCAGTGCTTCTCCGAATTTCTCCGTTGCCTCACTCCAGATGTGAGTGGCATACGCTAGAAGATCCCCAGTTGAACGATTCCGGCGAAAGCCATATTGTCGATCACTGAGGAGGTCATTCGATCCTAGGTACGCCAGGAGCCTGCCGTTCAGGACGCGTTCCATACTCTTACAGAGAATGGACGTGACTGAAATGGGCCTGTAGTTTGCAGGGTCAGCACGACTACCTTTTTTGGGCACAGGCTGCACGTTAGCAAGCTTCCACGAACTCGGTACTATACCAGTCTCAAGAGAGAGCCTGAAGAGACGTGTCAATACAGGAGACAACTCAGGCGCACACGTCCTCAGTACTATTGCAGGAATACCATCAGGGCCACTAGCCTTATTCACATCCAAATTGCGTAGTGTTCTGCAAACCTCCATTTGGCGAATCCGGATTTCAGGCATAGCCACAGAACTGCCGGGTAAGACTGGAGATGTCGCACTACCAGCATCTAGACGCGAAGACTCCGCAAACAGAGACGCAAGCAAGTTTGCTTTCTCTTTGGCGGTGTGAGCCAAAGACCCATCTGGTTTCTGCAGTGGAGGCAGCGAGGGACGGCAGAAGTTAGCTTCAACCGCCTTGGCTAGAGACCAAAACGCTTTACTACCCGCTGGGTACGAAGCAAGTTTAGTCCCTATTCGGCCAACGTGGTCGAAACGAGCCTTCTGTAACACCTTCTTGCAGGACTTGGCTGTCTTGTTAAAAATTTTCTTCTTTTCACGTATGTCAGAAGCCTTTTGCAGTCGAGCGTCAACCCATGCAAGGTATGCCTGATGTTTGCTCGCCTCAGCGCGCGCACATTCAGGTCCAAACCATGGGCGAGCTGTGCTTGTCGATGGTACATCTGAATATGGAATAAAGTATTCCATTCCTTGACGCAACACATCAGAAATAGCTTCAGCGCAGGCGCTGGGATCGCTCGAAGAAAAACAAATTGACTGCCAAGGGAAAGATGCAAAGAATGACCGCATCTCATCCCAATCTGCTGACTTGTATCGCCACAACCGCCGCGAGTCCCTGGGGCTGGGATCAGGCGGGGAGTAAACGGATACAGATTTCACCAAACAGTGATCGGATTTACCTAGGGGCGACGAAATCGCCACCGAATATCTGTCTGGATCGGTTGTCATCAGAAGGTCTAGACAATAAGGTGTGTGGGAGTCAACATCCGGTACCCTATCGTGACACATTCTCTATACATATAATTTTATGTATCTTTAAAATTGTTAAGATGTGATGACATTGGTTAAGTTATGATGGAACTGACATGCCAGTGATGGCCAAAGCTCCAATAAATAAAATTAGGATTTAAAAAAAAAAAAACCTCCAACCAAAAAAGAAGAGGGTCAAAAATCTGTAAGTAACATGAAAGATATTAATAAAAAATGTTAGGGTATACTTTAAATCGATAATAAAGCACAGTTTTATAATTTTGGTCTGTTTATTTAAACGCTCATAACGCAAAATCGGCTGAACGGACCATTATAGGTATCTTCTAGGTAAACGTGTTACACCCTAGGCTGCAGCAATGCTTAACATCAGGCAGGCTGTAGTCAAACGTAAACCAATCCCACGTAAAAAAATATATATAATATTTGAAATGTAGGTACTATGAGGTTTTAGGAGTGGCATAGGCTACTTTTTATCCTGAAATAATGCGAGCGAAGCCGCGACGAAGTTATCAATATGATACGGTTTTCACTCTCGTGTAATGTTGTTCACGTTTCGGGTGTGATGACACCCATCTTCAGAGCGTACGTTCTTGGACCGCAGCTCAAAAAAGCAAATGTAAAAGCAAAAGTAGTAAAAAAAAGTTTGACATACCTACTAAAGTTTACTGCGTTAATTATCAGTTTGCAATATATTGCATAGCAATTTGGGAAACCGTGTAAATTTAATCAAAGTTGGTACGGTAGTTTTTGATATTGATGAGTATCCAAGCATTTTCTTATTTTCTAGATTAGTTTTATTTCTAAATATTTAGTGATAATCCATACATACATGGTTTCGTGACTACCACATATTTGAGGACTTTAAATAGCTACTTTGCGACTAATTACTAATTTAGTCTTTGATATACAGGGTTTGATAGCAAACACAGATGTGAAATAAGTATTTCGCGAATTTATATTTTTTTTTATCTAGTACTCACGACACAAGCATTTGCTTAGTGTGGGGCTAGATGGCGCTGTGTGCGATGTCCCGAAACATTTATTTATTTATAAACATTTTAAAAGCAACCCTTAAAAGTTTATGCGTCAGTAACCTGTATATCTGTCCTGAATTCAAGTGAAATATACATCTAATTTCTGTTTACGAGTTCATAATATTATGCAGAGAAAGACGACCAACGTTAATGACATATGAGTTTGCTTTGAAATGAGTTTGTGTGAAATAGGCTCGGACAGGCATAGCATGGCTTTGGAAAGCAATATTAAAGTATTGCAATTCTTCTTCTTATCGAATGAGAGTGGCCAACTCTGATGCCGAGAGTTTATCAAGCCGGCCTAAGGGCCTCTGACATGGCTTTACGACTGTCGAACTAGACAAAAAGCCGGAACCTACAATTTAACGTGTCATCCGACCCACGGAAGCGCCCAGATTGAATGCCACTTACAATTAAATTTTTTGTTTGAGACGCGACGTCACAGATTAGCAATATAAATATAAGCGACGTGTAACCATAATGCTAGTTGCATTTTTCAAGCTCATCGATTAGCACTTGACTAAGTCGCCTAACGTGGTAATGCGGCCAGCATGCTGGATACGCTGTCTGGCAATTAATTGGCTAAAGCACCTAAACTATAGAATACAAGTTTTCTAAAGATGATCTATATTTCGTAGCAGTTAGAAGTAGTACCTATGCCTATGTTTATTATTTTTAACTGACTTCAAAACAAGAGGTTCTCAATCATTAAAAGCACTGAACCAAAAAGTTATTGACACAAAAAAACCTAAAAAATATCGTATATTTCATTAAATAATATGACAAATCATTCATAGAATTGCAATTCAGTGTGCTACGGCCACAGGTCTGGTGTATTTATTTGGTTAGACTTTAGAAAAGTTATATAACACAGAAAACAACAAGGAATAAGTTGAATACTAGGCATTCGTATCAGTAGATTCAATATTAGTTAAAATCGTCATTTTGCAATAAAGTTTAACTATCATGGGGTATTTAGTATACCTACTATAATCCAGCGATCTTCAAAGCGAGAGTGAATCGGTTCTTATCGGGTAAGCACGCTCCATCTTAGGCCTTTGCTTGCTATCAGGTAAACTATGGCCAAGTGCAAAACCGTTCAAGTAAAAAAAACCGTATTGATTAAGGTTATTGTGTATTTGCAATGTAAATCAATAAATTAAAAAAATGTTTGACTTGAAAATGTGGTCAACAGTACTCTGACAGAATAATTGATATTGTATGTATGTAGTATATATTGTATGATTACATACCTATTATTATGTTTGACATGATTTTAATAACAAAAATTTTCATTATTTTATTAATAAAACTAGACATATGTAACTTCTAAACTTTTATAAAAGCTAAATGTTATAAATTAAATTTGACGAGATATTGTAATTTGTGTGGCATATTCTGTGATATTAGTACTTATACCTATGTATGTTACAATTTTACATTATCAATAAAGATTCTTTATCTTTAATTTTCAGCATATAAATAAGTTATCGACTTTTTTATAGCATTCAGTTATAGTTTTCTTATGTGATAATAAGATATCAGTGTGCAGAGCGCAGAGATTGGTATTTGATTACTATTTTGACGGATTGTAGGCGTAAACCGTTGAACCCTTCAGACTAAACGTCTATTAAAGGTAATCCAAGTTGTTGATGTTTGTCAGATTTACACAACTTATCGGATGGAAAGTTTGACGAAAGTTTATTGAATTTGAGGGCTTGAGGAAGGTATATCTGACCTATACAGATGTTTGAGGGAACGTCAAAAAGTTTACTCGAGTCTTCAGCGAAGTGAAGTCTTATGGGTACTCTCATGGGTAAATTTTTGGGATAAACTGTCAGATGGTAATGAATAAGCCTAGGAAAGGGACATGAGTTAAGATGACTTGCTAAGTTAACATTTTATCAAAAGCATTTAATTATTGATTCTGGGGCAGTGTGAAGTTCGCCAGGCGCGCTATTACATATTCAAATTATAAAAGTAACTCATCAATACATATACCAATGTTGAACAGGGTCGAAAGTCTGAACTTTGAAGATATTTAAAAAAGGTATCATTTAGAGATTCTTCAAATTGATAACAGAACACGTCCCAACAATTTCTAGAAAAGTTGTCTGTTTACCTGTGTCTCTGTTTGTCTGTTTATTTAAATGAACACCACGAAAAAACGTCTGAACTGATCGTCATGATTTTTAGTATGTAGGTAGTATGAGATCAGGAGTATATAATGCGAGCGAAGCCGCGGGCGTCTACTTGTAATCTATATACATAATAAAGTTGAAGCGGGTCAAAAATCTTAGCATTGAAGATATAAAAAGGTAAAAGATAGGTAGAATGTTAGTTTAAGGTTTTATACGCCAACACTTAAATTTGTATAGTTATAAATAAATGTTTTTCTTTCTTTTTTTGTTATCTATCTTTTTTATACGTAATTATGATCACGTTACAAAAAATCCGCCCTAGCAACTGCCATGATCCAGAGTTCCGCTAAGCGGAGTATGTAAATGAAGTCACCTGCTAACTTTGTGGGCGAGATGAATATGTTAATTAATACGCAGATTTGATGCTGGTAAAGAGGAGAAAGGTTGCAGATGGGCCTTTATTAATTTACTATGGTATGGTTTTTATAAATATCAAATTATTAATAATTGTCTTAGCTGTTGTTTTACAATAATCAATGAACGTCAAATTGGTATCTGTATCTGCCCAAAAGAACTCTCCTAACGAATTGATAAGGGAGTCACGCCCCTACATAAGTCATGTGGAAACACGACTGACAGTTATATCAGGCAGATATCTCAGCCAGTGACCGACTAGCCAAAATTAATAATCTTGAGCTGAACGTTATCCCTACCAAAAGAAATGTTTTAAATGTGACGTCAACTTTGACTATAATTCGTCAGAGTTATGACCAGAGGCCAGTCAATAATCTAATTAATCCTCCTTAATGACTCCACGTAGCAAGTAATCAAATAGATGATCATAGTACAATGGCATCGCTACGTTGGATTATATTGATTAGCAGGGCATATGACGGCTGTTCGTGATTAGGTCATATTAGGTCACCTAAATATTGTAAAGTCACACTTAATAACTATTACTAGTGGATGCCTGTGTTTTCACTCTCGGGACCATATTAAAAATCGCAATGCAACGTCTCACTGATACGATGTGAAGCTAAAAAGAAAAAAATGACAATAAATTAACAACTGCCTAGACATTTTGTTTAGTTTTGGTCGAACATAGAATCTAGTGGGGAAAAACATTCCCACAAAATCCAACGTTTGAAACTAGCTGGAGGGAATATTATTTCCCAGTAGATCCGTTATGAATCTGGGCAATGGATAAAGTAGGAGTGATCCCATATTCTCGAATTTAGTATTTCTTAAAAACACACGAAGACAAACGATGTTGAGCGAGTGCAAATTCACTTATAATTTGAAAAACAAGGGATTAAATTCAATTCAATTTCTTTATTAGCTTATATGTTAAATTTACATATCCTGCTTATAGGGGAATTACGGCGTAGCTAAAATTGAAACTAATGATTTATAAAAAACTTAGAACCAGGGTGCGTCAGAATGCCTCACTTGCTTTTTAAAGCTTGGGAGATAACTAAACTGCCAAATATCTGAAAATATGTGAGAAAACTTTTAGTTCCCGCGTTCCACAATGTTCGCTCAACTATAACTAAAAGTTTGAGAACCATTTCGTGTATGTTAAAAACTTTCCTGCATATTCCAAAAGTATTTCTGTCAAATTTCATCCAGCACGTATAGTTTCTTAAATTTCATGTGTTAAGTTAAAACATATATACCTATGCCAGTGTCACAAGAGGCGGTCATAATGCTAAGAGAGAATATATGTAAATAACTGTCACGATTAATGCTTTGGGTGTAGATTTAACTTTTCCCAGTTGAAATCTATTTTTTTTAACTCTAGACACTAGAATTTAACCATCAGAAAGGTGTTTCACTAATTCGGAACATTGCATATACCCCCTCAAGCAACTCACTAGCCTACATTAAAACATACATAATATATTAAAACAAATTGAATCGATGCCTTATATTGTTTTGTCTTTGTTACAGATGCAGAAACTAGTGATACCAGTGCTTATACTAGCTACAGTCAAGCTATCATCGAGCAATCTGCTACCAGAGGGCTCTCTGCAATTACCAGAGATCGAATACAAGTACCAACCTAACGACAATACATTTAGCAATAAAGAACCGACTAGAAAACTCAACGCAATCCTCTTTAACTTCGACGTTGGTCGAGAAACCGATAAAATACCCAACTACGTTGACAATAATGACGATTTTAACATAAAAGGAAGAGACACCAATTACAACGTCAAAGGTTTTAGAAAAGAACAGTGGCATAACTACCCAAGACAACTAGACCGTCTCAATAGATACTTTTATCAACACCAAAGCAATGATAAAAGAAATCTGGACCCTGATGATTCGACAGAATTTGACAATAAACCAGAAAGAACTTACGAAGAAATTAGCGACAAATACAAAACAGACTTCGAAAGAAACTATGAAGAAATTAATGACAAATATAATAAAGATTATGCACATAGAAGTTTTGAAGAAATCAATGGAAAATATAAAAAATATAATTCAGAAATAAGTTACTATGAAACCAATGATAAATATAAAGAACTAACCAACGAATACGTTCCGGAAAACGAAGAAACAGCAAATAATGAAGCAGAAATGGCGGCAGCAGTTATAAACCCCCTTCTGATATTAAGAATTCATCTAGATTGTTATAAACCTAATCAGGTCATTGACAGAGATCTAGAAGCTTCTAAAGAAGGGTTTTTCAAGGAATTAAACCCCGGATCGAATCAAATTAAAGTTAAACGAGAAGACAAAACGAAGGATGATGTTGATTCGGAACGTAAGTGTTTATTGATTCTATTTAATCTTGTTTGAAACGAAATATACAGCGTTACTGATAACCAATAACATAAGTTTGAAGTAAGATTTTAGTACAACAATTATGTATACTATTACAATTAACGAAAAAATAGCTAGTACAAAATATAAGTAATATATTAAAATAATAATATGGTTTTATATTATTTTAGCCATGAATATTTTTGCCCTGCTTGATAAATTGTTTTTGGGTAAAGCTTACCTTTATCCATAAATTAGGTACTAAAAAATGGATTTAATCGGTATTTCTAACAAAAACTTGTACTGACTGGGTTTAATATTGATTTGTTTCTATATTAAAGTAGAGAGAAAGGTTTTTTTATGATGCCAGTTACTTTGTATATAAATAAATATACCTGCAGTAAAATGTATATGTTATCATGCGACAAAGATCTCTTCAAAAGTCAAAGAAACATGTCTTTCATTTGATTTTTTTTGTATACAAGCGGGTACATAGTAACCAAAACTTGATGTTTCATATTACTAACTCTGTATTAGAATGTATTGTTAATTATTTACCTACTTACACCAAATTTTAATCAATTAAAAGTAAATTCGTACGAAGCCTAAAGAGATCAATGAACTTCATTCTATTTTTACAAGCTCATACAAAGCTTGTTCGCATTTTTATACACTTTAAAATATCTAAAATGTCAAGTATATAGATTATGTACACTTGATATTCACCATTCATATAACCATACACAAATAGATATACTTAGTCCAAAGTGAACCTAACGTTATGCCAGTATTTATTATATTTATTAGGAGAAGAGGCCTATACTCAGCAGTGGGTATACACAGGCTGATATGATGACGACAGATTTATTATTTGTTTGCAAATTAAAACGGTCAAGAACAATTGCAATGATATTTATGGTTTGACTAGTGGACGACTGCGGCTTCGCACGCATTAAGAAGTAAAACTTGCATCCCCTATTTCACCCCTTTAAAAGTGCCATTTCCATAAATTCTATCTTAGAGGATGCCTACGTCATAACATCTCATTTCAGCCCGATCCGTCCAGTGGTTTGGGCTGTGCGTTGATAGATCACAGTCAGTCAGTCAGTCACGTTTGAGTTTTATATATTTAGTTTTTAAAGCCGCCGCCACTGTTTGATATCACAAAAACCTATCAACACTATTAAACCTCCTTTTCAATATTACTACTAAATTTTTAACTGACGTCAAAAGAAGGTATCATTTCTTCTTAAAGTGTTTTTTTCTTTCCAGGTGCCTCCGACAACCCGACAGTAAACAAGCGAATCTTCGCCCTCTTCAGTCGTCTACAGAGCCTCAGCCCTAAAGGACACCAGCTGCATCACAGGAGACATCTATACGCCATGTACGGACAACCGGATAACGAGGGTGGGGGGGTGTTAACTGCGGAAACTAGAGCTACGTTCATGAGACCACCTGGATCACCGTTACGATGGGGATAAAAAAACTGGAAAAAAATCTTGTACCAGGCCTGTTTATTGCAATACTTTTACGTCGCAAAATATTCCCTGTCTTTTGTAATATTACGTTCTGACTCGCTCAATATCTTATGTTTAAATCAAAAGTAAGACAGGAGACATCTATACCCCATGTACGGACAACCGAATAACGAAGGCGGGGGGGTGTTAACTGCGGAAACTAGAGCTACGGTTTATGGTGGAAGTTCCAAAGACTCGCACGAAACGCTTTGATTCTACCTTCATAGTAAGGACAGCGAGACTTTAGAACTCTCTACCTGGAGCCCTGTTCCCAGAAAATTATAACCCAGGGGTCTTTAAATCTAGAGTAAATAGGTTTCTTCTAGGCAAGCGTGCTACATCTTACACTATAGTGGTGCTTAACATCAGGCAGGCTATAGTCAAACGTAAGTCTATTTAATGTTAAGAAAAAAAATGAGACCAGCCGGATCACCGTTACGATGGGGATATAAAAGGGTTGTTTGGGGATAAATATGTATCAAGTTGTTGCTAAAATCTTCAGTCCAAAATATTCTCTGTGTCATTTTTCTTCAAACTCAATATTGCGGTTTTACTTGCCCAAAATCAGTTGTTAAAGTCGTATTGACATGGCTTCTTTTGGCGTCGCAAGATCTAGACTCACCTGCCATGCTACGTTACCTGCCACGTAACGTAACATGTTACGTTCCTAGCCTTCAAGTGAGTACGGCTCGTCCACAGTCATCACAAGAGCTCGTGTTGCCGTCCACGCGCATACTGCGAGCCGCTTTGTGCTCGCAGCGATACCGCCACTCGGCGGGTCGCTGCGATCTCCTTGCGAACCACGCGCGAGCAGCTCGCAGCGGGCTCGTGCCTATGTACTCACTTGATACAGTATCTGATACATTACATGCTACACGGCTAGATGAGTACCCTGCTTAAAGCAGGGTACTCATCTAGCCGTGTAGCATGATTAGATTTTCGTACTCAAGAACGAACCTGTCATTAAAATGTAGTGAATTTGTCAAAAACTATTTCCAGTTCTTTTGGTATATGGATTATTTTCCTTTCCACAAGTTTTAACGAGTTATTTTTTATTGAAATTCCAATGAAAAATGTTAAGCCGTTCAACTAACTACGGGTAGATCTCGTCAGCTGTTATCCCCATAGAAAAGTTATTTACGACGGTCTCGACCTCACCTTTTTACCGCCGATCGATGCTGGGGACCCAGACCTTTGCCACTTAAATAGACACCGTATAATCGACATAATACAGTGATGGACAGGATTTGCCAATACCTCCAGTGAAAAAAATACAAACTCGTACCAAAAGTACGCATTCTCACCCGAGCCGTGGCTCGCCGCTCAGCTAGCGGTGGTATTCGCATGCGATTAACAACAGCCGGTACAGCGTCTTTTTAACCGACTTCATAAAAAAGAGGAGCTGCTCAGTTCGACTGTTTTTATTTTATCTTAGCAAGTATAGGTACATAGGTTCCAGTTTGACTACATACAGTAAACACTTTTACCTCTTGTTGAAGTGAAGTAAAGTATAAATAAATTTACATTGGGTCGCCTACGTGGGTCTTTAAAATTATGTTAAGTCGACATGCGGCAGTCGTTATGCCATTTCAGACATAATAAGAAGTCAATACAGTTCGATTAGTACCTAAACAATATAAAGATGTGTGCCGGATAAATACTTCATTTGGTACCCATCTGCCGATAGCTTAGGTAAGTTTGATTTACTATCTGAGATTGTAGGTAACTGTCACACATTTACAAAATGGTACGCTTAGGCCAATCCATTGTTGTATTATGTCGATACAGTGTATAATATAATTAGTATGTTTGGTTAAACATCGAAGCGCTTGCAACTTAAAAATTTACTTTAATTATAGCAGATGGCACACATGCAATAATAAATTATAAATGTTGTCCCTAAAATATGCATGCAACTGTAAAGCAGTTGCTAATTGTAATATTTGTTATAAAATCATGAAAAAGTACAATAAATTGACCAAAACAGTACATTAGTTTCTCCTAAAATATTAATTATATATGAATAGCAAAAATATTGACTGTATTTACAATGTAGTATTGTAGAATATTATTATTAATTTATTGCTCTAAATATGTATTATTTTATTAATAGAAATAACACGTATATCAGCGCTTTCGTTACAATATGTTTAATTAAAGTATATAGAGTATAGTTATTAAGGGCAGCTTAAGTTATACAATACAATACATTAGGTACAATAATTTATTAATAAATCCACAATTACCTACCTAGTGAATTAAATACGGAATAATAGGGATTAAAGTTATCAAGGAAGCGCAAAAACCGGGGCGGTAAAATGAACTAAATCTGCCCATAATAATTAACAATAATTATAAAGTGAAAGAAATATTGTATAAAGATTGGTTTTGAAAAAGGATACAGTTAGGCCAAGTTTATGTTATCAATTTTAACTCAATTCAAATTTAATTTGATCTATAGCTACCGATTAAAAAATTATTAGAACACAATCACACAACAATGACCATAAGTAGGTACAAAAAAGGAACCCAATTTTTTTTAAATACTTTAGTTGACTTACTTTAAACGGTGGTTTACTTTAACTAGATATCCATTTTCAAAACCAGTTACATAAATAAGTAGAACGTAGGTATCATAATACTTCCATATGCCTATATGGTGTCGTTTAAATTTAAATTAATATTATAAACGGTCATAGTATTAATAAAGTATAATAACAATATAATATTGTAAATAAATAACGTGTATATCAGCTGACTCTTTTATTTAATTTAGACAATCCTTTTTAATTTTAGTTATAGTTTAGTCTGTAGGTACATACATATGCATACCTATGTAAACAAAAGCTTTATTGAACTAAAAAATATTACAACTAGGATATGCAACTGGGTCTGTACATAATTAAAGGATTTAATAATAGATCAATAGCCAATAGTAAGATTAGGTACATACTAATAAAGACTCTTTTAATAAAGTTTAAATGAAAAGAAAACATTTTGTGATATAAAATCTACAATACTATTGTTGCGCCATCTAGTGATTTCCAACTGAAGTAGGTAATTCTAAAGATCGTTTGAATTAAAACATCAATGTCAGCTGATGAATGTCAGTGTCAAAACCGTCAATAGAGACTTATCATATCAGTCTTATCTTATCAGTTGGTTTTTGGTTTCCTTATGTATTTTAAACAATATTCATAAACAGTGCAATTTAGGAGCAAGATATATTTATCTTGTCTTGAGCATACCAGTCTTAATCAGTTTTAGTTAATTTTCCAGTGGTTTAATAGGTAGGTAGGTACTGAAATGGTGAGTACCTATAATTTGTAGTTTTTTTTATAATAAATAATACTAAAAGAAATAATTCTTCTGTCCCAAGTCGCACTTATGCTATAATGTTACATTAACATCACTTATATACATTAACATCATTTATAACCTAAAACTGACAGATCTGTTTTAATCTTTTTTTATGACTACCTACCTACTTTTTCTAATACTTGATTTATTTACAATAATAAAATATAAAAACAAGTGAAGGAAAACTAAACATACTACTTCTAACTACTACAAAAAGGGGCACTTAGAAAATCTTTAGAAAAGCCTACTTTTTCTTGATTTTATTAATTTCTTGACTCTATTTGATTATCAGAAAGTGATTAACTAAGGAGCAAGTAAGTATGAAAATAATTAACTACCTATTTGACAATTACTTATACATTAAAGTAAATTAATTAAACCCATAAAAATTCAATTATAGTATAAATAAACTAATATATAGTTAGATATGCTAACATAACTTACCTACTCTATGCAAAATACCTTTTTTCTACTAAAATAATAGCAAAAACATCATTAATTTTATTCCCTAATTACCCAAAGGCAAACTCAGCGATCCTCTATGGCTTCTGGGCGTCCTCGTGCACATGGCGCGTCCGAGCAGTGCTAAAGATGAAGAGCATCCCCTTCTCGGAGCAGAGTGTGGACATTGTGTCGGAAAAGCAGCAACTCACTGAGCAGTTCCGCACCATCAACCCAGCACAGAAGGTGCCTGCGCTTGTTATTGGTGAGTTTTTACCCTATACTACCTCTATACCTAAAAGCATGATCCATCTCTGTTTTTTTTTAACTATAACGGGTTTGTACTTGGCCATAGTTTACCTGATAGCAAGCAAAGGCTATGGCCTAAGATGAAGCGTGTTTACCCGATAAGAACCGATTCACTCTCACTTTAAAGATTGCTAGATTATAGTGCGTGGGGAACAGAGAGTCAGGTTGGAGTGTGACACATGAATAAACAGATCAACAAACACAATCTTGTATATACAGAATACCTATGCCCAATTGTCTGTAACAGAAAACAGACACACTCCCACTGTGTATATGTGTATCATTAGTCCATACTGGTCTGTACATACTCCTATGGAAGTCAGGTTAGTTCTGATGATGATGAGCATCCCCTTTCGGAGCTGGGTGTGGAGTTCCAGTTCCGCACCATCAACCCTGCTCAGAAAGTGCCTGCTCAGTTAATCACTTAATCTATACTATACTAATTACATACCAAGAAGCAATAAGGATCCATCACTCTGTTCTAAACAACAAACACTCTCTGGCTGAATTAGATTCTCAATAGATAGATAAAATAATTTGATCAATTAAAGATTTTCCTGCAAAGTTTATTTAAGTTATACGTCATGTTGCCAAAATATGACACTAGTTATAGCTAAGCTTAAAATAGTATGCACAGAAAATACAATATATTTTATTGTTAATTAAGTATAATTATATTCTTTAATAATAAACAATATATACACTAAACTAAAAAATAGTATGTACATTTAACCTAAATTTAAAACATCCACATGTGGTACGGAGCCAAGAACATTGGCTGCATTCCCACGCTCGATTGCTATAGAAATCCTTTGTGCAATTTACTTAAATTAGTATATTAACCACTAGAGACCTGACCTGGCTTCAGTCACATAAGCAAATAAGTACATATAAACCTTCCTCTTAAACCACTATCTGGTAAAGTATCTGGTAAGTAAACCATATGAAAATCTGTTGCTTATATTTGAGGATCTAATCAAATACTTAAATGGTCAAAGCAGGTTTTAACTTTGTTTTATACTATGTAGTGAAAGAATAAGTTCATATAAGAGTGGCCAACTCTGGTGTCAGAAATTTTAAACCTAAGGGCTTCTGACATGGCCTAACTTATGTGAAATGTCTTGATGGGAATCTGTTTTTTTTATATTTATACTAGGTTGACTATGACTATCTGGTAATACTAGCTTTTGCCTGTGGCTTCGCACGCGTTTATATACATATGAACATTCCTCTTGAATAACACTATCTATATATTTGAAAGACTGCATCAAAACCAGATGTGTAGTTTTAAAGCATACATACATATGTATGTAACATACATAGGGATAGACGGGTCAAATATGACTGCTTTATACTATGTAATATTACAAAGCAACATACCTATTAGCACCAACAAGCCATGTCAGAGGCCCTTAGGGCGGCTTGATAAACTGGCAACACCAGAGCTGGCCATTCTCATTCTATAAAAAAAGGAAGAAGACATACCTATTCTATTTATTATGTTGTATCAAACATTGATTGTCAACAGTCAGGTCGTTCACAAGGCTATACAATATCCTGGGGGCTAGCATGTGCTATCATAGATTTAATATTACTTGAGAGTTAATTTGCAGTAAATATGTACTAGGTAGTACATTTTTAAGGTCTTGCTGGTTAAATCTTACTAGATGATTTCTATAAAAAAAATGTTTACAGAATTAGTTAACGGTTTTAAAAAATTTCAAATTATAGTAAAAGTAATTTTGATTGGAAATAATTCATGGCAGTTGTAAATCATTTTTAACCAACTTAAAAAAAAATTCTTAGTGCAACTTAATATTTTTTAGATAAACACAAACATACTTAGTATTTTTGCTAATTAAATTCCCATGTAATTAAAATTCCTTTGTAATTGTTCACTCTTTTAAATCTTTTTATATGTAGTACCTACATACAACATTATTTTCAAGTTTCTTTTTTCTCAAATTTTACATAAATCATACACACATTTTACAATGTTCAGTTCACTTCACTATAATAATACCTAAACAATAATGTCATAAACCCTTGATAGTGCCCTTATAGCTGATTTCCCTTAGGCCCCGGAAATAATAAGCTTCCTGACAAAAAATATTTCACCCAAGAATATGATTAAATATCATACCTACACGTAAAACGATATTGAGTTATGTGTAGAATCAATCTCGAATATATGGCATCTATAGAAGCTTTTAAAAGCATAGCATAAAAGTAAAGCAAGTGTAGAAACCTTAAAGAAATTAAATCGACTTTTTGAGTTGTCTGTCTTATGACTTGTATAACTAGTGAACGCCCGCGGCTTCGCTCGCATCATTTCAAGATAAAAAGTAGCCTATGACACTCCTAAGACCTCATACTACCTACATTCCAAAAATCATGATGATCCGTTCAGTCGTTTTTGCGTGATGAGCGTTTAAATAAACAAACATTTTTTTAAATATCGCAATGTTCAGACTTTCGACCCTCTTTAGCTTTATTATATGTATAGATGGACAGAGACAGATATATAGATAGAAGATTATGCATTTGTCAAAAACTACTGAACGGATATTGATGAAACTCGTACCTACTGTTGACGAACTTGAAACAATATGATATCCAACCCTGAAAATAGAACATACGGATACAGATCAAATTAATAAGTTCTTTGATATATTTTTTTCAGTATTATATTCCTTATCTAGTACCCACGACACAAGCGTTTACTTTGTGTGTGGCTAGATGGCGCTGTGTGCCATGTCCCGGAATATTTATTTATTTATTATTTGTTTTTTAACATTTAACAGCAGGCTGTATTCGTGTTTTTTGTATAAGTTGATGATATAGGGTTCCGAGAGAGACTTAGGCTATTTTTATTCCGAAACCGTATGTCTTGTTTGTGTCACAAATAATGCGATCGAAACAGTGAGTATTCAATAGTATTCGTGATGCAAGACCGGGACAGAAAATAATACATACCTACTATACACACTTACGTTTACAAAAATGGTCCATGTATGACCTTCTCGGCCTTCCTCTTCCTCTTCTGCTGCCTCCTTCTTTAAGTAAAGGAGAAGGCGGGCGTCAGGTCGTATAAGGAGGTCAAAGAACTGGCAGGAGATCGGGAAGGATGGCGCCTCTACACACCAAGGCCCTTATATTTGTGATGATGATGATTATTAAATAAACTATATTGGCTCAGTCTTGACTACGCTTCGCCTGATGTTAAGCAACATATAGTTGTATATAGAGTCTACGATCTAGCGCGCTTGCCTAGGAGAAAATGGTTCACTCTTAACTTAAACATTTTGTACACATACGAGTATGTTAATACTTACTTGTAACACAGTCTCACGACTAGCACAAGGCCAGTGGTTTCACGAAACAGATTGTGATTTTGTTTACGTCATCTATATCTACAAATATTACTGACTGACTGATATAGTGATCTACCAACGCACAGCCCAAACCACTGGGCGGATTAGGCTGAAATTTAGAATGATATGGTAGATGTTATGACGTAGGCATCCGCTGAGGATTTTTGGAAATGCCACTTTTAAAGGGGTGAAATAGATAGGGGATGCAAGTTTTACTTAATGCGAGCGAAGCCGCGAGCACCCACTAGTTAAATATATTTTGTATATGTATTTTGTACCTACATAAATGAGTTAAGTACTATAGTATATATATTACATACGTATACATACGTTGACAGATATTCCCCATTCATCCCCTCCGATACCATATCTGGGATCGCATTAGAATCTCCATGTTTGCACGTATCGGCTCGGATCAAAGCGCACGTCCCATTTCCTTCGGAATCAAACGGATATTTATTTATTTATTTATTTATTGTTCACTTGCCCACAGCACTTACAGTTTCCCAAAGCGTGCTGTGGGCCAACCTTAAAAAAATATACTTATATTAAAATTAATCCCTATACCTAGACTTATAGTAAATTTTCCTATTATTACAAATAAATATACTACAACATTGTAATATAAATTTAAATTTCGAATGGAATATATCAAGATCTGGCATCTGTGCAAGCATGTCGTTAAGCAGACTGACAGCATGTGTTGTGGGAGCGTACCGCATATTGGTGTATTAAGGGGTTTATATACGGTGTGTAGAATGATAGGTAGTTAGATGAGATTGTATTAGGTATATGCATCATCTTTAGCCTGTTATCGCCCACTGCTGAGCATAGGCCTCTCTTGCTGATCTAACTTGTTTCTTTCCTTGTAATATTTACTAAGGATGCCTGGAAGAGATAGCTCTATGCAATAAAGCCGTCCAATGTACCTATATGTATGCCCTAGGTTAAGTATGTCCCTTTAGATTGTTTTATGTATTTTTTTTTGTGGTGTACAATAAAGTTATATTCTATTTTATTCTGTTCTGGTACGCCACTCGTCCCCGTCCTGCGCAGATTAAATCCAGGTGCAAACGAGTTACTGTTGACAAAATACTTTCAGAAAAATCGATAACCTGCTTTTTAGAAGTCGGTTAAAAAGTGTTTTAAATGGGGTGGCACTACTAGTACTTGTTCAGGTTTTTTGTATTTTTCTGATAATTATTAATCTCTCAAATCGATCCCGGTTCGAAACCACGAATAACTTGGAAGATATTGTAAGTCTGGGACTCGAACCGGAATGATCAGATTGTAAGGCGGACGCTTCTTCATGACGCAAGAAGCGACACTGTAGTCGAAAGAGTTGCCTACGAACATTTATGTAAAACTAGTAGACGCCCGCCGCTTCATTTGCATTATTTTTAGAGAAAAAGATAGATAGATAGATTAACTCTTTATTGTTGACACATATTAAAAAAACAGTACATAGAACAAATTGCACCTTAACTAGTGCCACAAGCGGCGGCCTTATCGCTGAAAGCGATCTCTTCCAGGCAACCTTCAGCTGGAGAGAAATAAGCAAAAGAAAAAAAGAAGAATGTGGTGTACAACAAAAAGGAAAAAAGAAATTTTACTAATATATATATATATATACATATAAATATAAATACGCAATACACACAAAAAGTAGCCTCTGACACCTTATACTACCTACATGCCAAAAAACGTGATGATCCGTTCAGCCGTTTTTGCGTTATGAGCTCTTAAATAAACAGATATACATTCTAAAAAGAGCTGAAACGTTTTCTGTTATGGGTTCTATTAAAAGTATACATATTTTTATTTCTAATATCCTCTATAATTTTGATTTTGATTTGAAAATAATATATTTTTCAGCTTTATTATATGTATATGTCGCAGGCATTTTGTATGATTCCGCTGTTTACATACGGCGTCGTCAGTTTAAATAAGCGCTTGCTGTTATGTAAAATGCCGAAGGCAAAATGTATAATGCCTTGGCTCCTCCTCGCTTCGCTCGTCGTCGCATGTGCGTGGTAGAAAGCAACCTAACGAACCTAATCTTACCTCCTGTCACAGACAAGTGACTTCGCAGTCGTATTGAAAACATCATCAAAAATAAAGACAATTATAGAACAAAAATAACATTTTTACATAACAGCAAGCGTTTATAAACTGACGACGCCGTATGTAAACGGCGGAATCATACAAAATGCCTGCGACATATAGATTTGGATCACTAAGATTCCGTGCTAAGCCCGTTAACATCTAGCCATGCATTTATCAGAATCGCTGACGTCAGCAAGCTCAATGACTCTTGGTAGAAGAGCCACTTGGGGTAATGATGTGCCGTTAATATGCTGTATGGCACTTTATATACATGTATTATATTTATATGCATGACATTGGTTATGGATAATATGATAATGATGTGGTGTTGTTATTGATTATTAAAATAAATAAATATTCCGGGATATTACACAAAGCGCCATCTAGCCCCACACTAAGCAAACGCTTGTTTCGTGGGTACTAGATAACGGATATAATACTTATATACTTTTATTTTGTAAATACTTGCTTATGGTAATTATGTTTGACTAGTGAGTGGTCGCAGCTTCGTTCGCATTAAGAAGTAAAGTCAGTCAGTCTGTCACCTTTGAGTTTTATATATTTAGATAATACATTGGTCATGGACATTTTATGCTGCTCCGTATACTTTTACATTTGTTTTATAAGTTAGTAAGCTATTGATTATAATTATTTTACTGACTTATATTAAGTCAAAGAAGTTAGAAGGAGTACCTACGTCATTAGTCTGCCGGACTCGTTAATTAAAAATGCGATCCATTGTCTTTTAGGAAACAAAGGAGATATTAAAAATTGTGGACTATAACTGTAAAACCTGAAACAGGACCTAAATTGTTTTGAATTAGCAAAGACAACGAAATGACAGCGAATTTTACGGACGTAAAAGGCCTTATGCAAACTAGATTTAATTTTAATAAGAATCCAACATTCATTGATATATTAATACGTAAGTATGCATTAAATATCTACATTACAATGTTTGCCTTTTTTTCTCTTTGAATCGCATTCCTAATTATTAAGGGCCACACCTTCCCTGCAGAATTAAATCATTGGGCAAGTTCTCTTGGACAAATACATTGTAAGAGACGCGCAGAACCTTCCACGTACGAACTTCTTAGCCCTTACCATCTAAATATATAAAACTGACTAATTGACTGATATAGTGATCTATAAACGCACAGCCCAAACCACTGGACGGATTGGGCTGAAATTTGGAATGAAAGTAGATGTTATGACGTAGGCATCCGCTAAGAAAGGATTTTTGGAAATGCCACTTTTAAAGGGGTGAAATAGGGGATGCAAGTTTTACTTCTTAATGCGAGCGAAGCCGCGAGCACCCACTAGTCTATTTATATAATCTTACTAAATAGTCCTCAATCTTTAGTATAGTAGTAGGTATATAGTCTAGTTTATTACATCATACAAATCACAACTAATTCTGAATTCTATCCACCTACAAAGCCCAGTAACATTGTATAGTGGAATAATCATGCTATTCGCTTTGTTGATATAAATGTAGCTACGTACATGTCATGGTCGTGTCACTAACCGATTCGCTTTATGAACCTACTAGGGGCGGATCTAGGAAGTCGCTCTAGTTAGTTTTAATGATTAATTGGCTAAAATACTAGGTTTTGATATAAGTGAACGCAACCACAGAATTCATAGGTTCCATCGCAACAGAGCTATTTCCTTGTTAAAGTTATTTTTTTGAAAGTTATCGTTTTTTTTCGACTCATGGAATACACCGCAAACATTACTCAAAGATATGTATGGTAGCTATAAAGATAGCACTGCTATATTCCATACGACAAAAAATGATTGATGCGTTATTCTGTTTGTTTTTCTACTGCTGGGTGTATGCCTCTCTATATCTTGAACCGTGATATATACTATGTAGTCTTTATAATAAAACTAGCTGTGCCTGTGACTTCGTCCGCGTGGAATATTATAGTTATTTTGGGCATTAATTCTTTGAAATTTGAACCATTTTCGCAGCGAACGCAACGGAAGCCCTCAAAGATGAATAATTTTCCCTGTTTTTTTTCCACATTTACCATTGTTTCTTCGCTCCTATTAGTTGCAGCGTGATGTTATATAGCCTAAAGCCTTCCTCGATAAAATGGTCTATTCAACACAAAAAGATTTTTTCAATTCGCACCAATAGTTCCTGAGATTAGCGCGTTCAAACAAACAAGCTCTTCAGCTTTATAATATTAGTATAGATTCCATATAAAAAAGGCAGTTATATAATCCTCCATAATAAAACCTTAGCTTCGTCCCTGCAGCATCCAATACCAGTCCAAATAACAATTACAATCAAATGTCCGCGCACGATATTAATGGAAACATATCATCTATAACTATTTAGGTCATTGACATATTTAACACGGTTTTATTAGGTCGACCTGTGACTAAGTAGGAAAAATACTAAGTAATAAAATCAAAGGCACTCTTGCACAATTTATAAATGCATATAAAGACAAAGTTTCCCTGGAAGTCCGTGGAAGGACCAGGGCGCCCACCACGATGTATTTGCACAAGAGAACTCCCCTAACGAATTAATTCTGCGGGGGAGTGACGACCCTCAGTCATGAGGAAATGAGAGAGATAAAGACAAAATAACAAGAAATCATTTCCAAAATTTAATTGACTTCTCGCTCAGCGCCTATCTTTCATATGTGCCTTTTATATCAAATAACCTCCTCCCTATCGTTTTATATTATTATTTTTTTGTAAAAAAAACTATTCCTAAATTGATATATATGTATATGTCTTATCTAATATAAAAATAAGTAGATCGATACAACTTATAGTTTCTGAGAAATACGCGGACAAACATGCATACATACAAACATTCACTCACAACATTTGGCACACATACTAGGCTAGGCCATAGGCATATAGACCAAGGTAGATAGATCATGAGGTGGATGAGGTCTGCACAAGATCGACGCAGATGGCACATGCAAAGGGAGGCCTATGCCCAGCAGTGGGATCCCAAGGGCTGTGGATGATGATGATGATGAAATAGATCATCATACTCAAATCTTATCCAATTCAAACAATATTTCAAGCATACGGATCATACTGATTACCTCCTTTATTAAAAGGCGTCGATACGATTCTTATGAGAGTGACCAACTCTAGTGTCAGAGTTTACAAAGCGCCATAAAGGCCTCTGACCTGGCTTAACGTTGACTTGAAACTTGACGTATTATGACGAACAGCCGAACGGTGTCGGTAAAATAAATAAATAAATATTTCAGAACATATCACACAGCGCCATCTAGCCCCATACTAAGCTTACGCTTGTATCATGGGTACTAGATAACTGATATAATACATTTATCTTTCGTAAATACATACTTATTATACATAGAAACGACCAGACTCAACATAAGTAATTACAATTTTCAAAATTCCTAATTACTTGTGTTATGCGGGAATCGAACCCGCACCCCTAGTTTAGAAGGTAGAGCCACTACCAACTAAGCTAACGGGATAGTCTTTCAGACAAAAATAAACTTAAATACATATACAATACTTTTGGAAAGGTCGGTTATTCATTCACAAATCTAAGATAAACATTGGATAAAAGTTATGTATTCTACATCAATAGAATATTATGTGGGTATACCGATTAATGCGTTGGTACCGGGAAACGTCAGATATTTAAATAGAATCTATAGATATGTTTTTTGAAAGATTTGTGTGCTCGAATGATTAAGGGTGGAGGTAGAAAAGTATAGATAGGACACGGTGTTTAATACTCTTGAAGCCAGTTTTGGACAATATGATGTATTAATATTATCATCTTCTAGTGACACAGTTAAATTATTGTCCCTAATAATGATTCACACAGTTGTGAGTTGTCGATAAATTTTACAAACGGCCCGACGTTTTCTTTTCAAATAGAAATCTCTCGGGCACTCTTTTTTGTCACCTCAAACGGTACATTCTGACAGCACCACTTTTTTTAAATTGAATTCTGGAAGAAATTATGCTTATCAATTCAGCTGTATGTATGTGAGTAGGATGCTCTGTTAGGTTCCCAAACTCATGTGGCATTTTTTATATTTTGCTATTGACCACACGTACCACAACTTATTGTATTCAACATGATTTATCTTATGAAAAATATAGATATATTATTTAATTCACCAGTCATGAGCCCGTAAAGCCCATTTCTGAGTATAAGCCTCCTCCCTCATTATTCATCATAAGTATTTTCCGCCATTATTCTATGATTGTATATGGGATTTTAACTGAATTAAAAACATTTTATTTAATTTAGTAACTAGTGACCTGGCCCGGCTTTACACTGACGACTTCACATATACGTGATAAATATATAATCACCTACTTCTTGAATCAGTCTATCTATTTAAAAAAAAACTGCATCAAAGTCTACTGTGTAGTTTCAAAGTTTTAAGCCTACATACATACATAGGGACAGATGCGGGAAGCGACTTCGCCTTATACTATGTAGAGATTATTATTTTTATATTTTATCCGAATTTTCCCTACTCCTTTCGCATGACCTTTTCCATGTGACATTATTCACCGCCAGGTGGCTGTGCTGTCGACATCTGAATTAATAAGTACACGTCACACTTCAATCTCTCAATGGTCCTTTGTCGTAAAAAATGTTACCTACTTTATTTATATTTACTAAGGATCTTATCAATCAGCGCCTATTCGGTACATAATTTCACACATTCATCACATGATGTATTTATTTATTTATTTATTAGGCACACAACACAATACACAGAAAATACATGTTTAACAACAAAACACATAAAAGGTAATGATCTATTCTGTGCATCAAACACATTGTGTGCACAACATGATTATAAACAGAGACAAAGTTCAGTAAGTTAACTAAACTAAAACAATTAAAATAATTCATATATAACGATACTTATGGAAGTTACAGTTAATTGTAAATATTAAACAAAATTATAATTTTTTTTTATAAAAACACGGCTTAGGTACAACAGGAATTTGTGTAGCAATCAAAACAAAACAATGTGAAATACAACATTATTATTATATTAAAACACCTTATTTAAATTATTTCTAAAAGAACTGAGACTAATTCCGATTATGTCTAGATCTTCATCATTGTTATCCGAGGCGTTACAACTCTCAAGTTCGTTATAGGACCGACACATACGCACCGACACATAATTAAATCGGATGACACGTTAAATTGGAGGTCCCGGCTGTTTGTCTAATACGGCAGTCGTTAAGTCATGTCAGAGGCCCTTAGGGCGGCTTGATAAACTCTCGACACCAGAGTTGCTACGCTAAAAGAATAGAATATCTAGTGTTATACAAAAATAGTTGTAGGTACTTACATTTTTTGGAAAATAAACTTGAAATGTGGTAGGAACCAATGATGAGATTCATTGTACAAAATTGTTTAAAACGATTAAGTTTTTTTTAACAAGCAATGGGTTTGCTCTTGATGTTAATTTGCCTGATGGTAAGGAATCATTACGGTCATCAGACTATATTTTATTTACATACTTACAATGCGAGGCTCCACGAACGACGCTTCCGTATGCCGGGGGATGCGTTAAATAGTAGGCCCTGAATCTTCATAGTAGGTACGGGAGTCCTGTTTACATATCTAAAAAACGGCAAACCAAAGTTCGCCACTCTCATAAAAACTAGTTTATACCTATGTAATTATTTCGATAAGCCACCTTTATAAGGGTGCATTTACATCAAAAGAGCATTCGTTCGTTCTACCCCCACCACGTCAAATTATGTTAGTGTAAACAGGCGTAGAGCATTCTTTCGTTGTTCTTAGTGCGTTCGTATACATTCTAAAGAATGCTCTAAGAATGCTCTAAGAATGCTCGCTCGCTCGATAAATAAATATATCAGGACATATCACACAGCGCCATCTAGCCCCATACTAAGCTTACGCTTGTGTCGTAAGTACTAGATAACGGATATAATACTTATACACTTTTTTTTGGTAAATACATACTTAATATACATATAAACAACCAAACTCAACACAATTGTTTAAAATTCATAATTACTTGTCTCACGCGGGAATCGAACCCGCACCCCTAGATTGGAAGGCTTAGCCACTACCAACTAAGCTAACAGGGCAGTCAATGTAAACGATACTTAGAGCGTTCTTGAGTGTTCGGACGTGCTTGCGACCTTTAGCGGTCTCTTCCAAGTGTTTTTGTGTTTTAGCGAATGTATATGTTACAGTTAAAACCCGTTTTTCGTTAGAACTCGTTTTCCCTAGTTAAAACTAGTTTTTACTAAATGCCTTTGTTAAAACTAGAAATACCTAGTCAAAACTAGAATTGACCACTGATATATTTGATTTTCAGTTAAAACTAGTTGTCACTCCGAGCTTTAGTTAAAACTAGCGCTAGAGAAACTAATTTGGGATTGAAAATAAGATATAGTTTTTAAAATATTTATTAAAAAGATCTAGGACATAGTCATGTACTTAGTAAAGTCACTTGTCTGTGACAGGAGGTAAGATTAGGTTCATTAGGCTGCTTTCTACCACGCCCATGCGACGACGAGCGAAGCGAGGAGGAGCCAAGCAGTCGTCACAGTTTTAACCGAGTCGCTTCGGAAAAACGCGTTTTGTCTATTAAGAACTAGTTTTAACAAATATTCAATTTTGAGCATTAGTTAATTCTAGTTTTAACAAAGGCATTTAGTAAAAACTAGTTTTAACTAGGGAAAACGCGTTCTATCTGAAAACTGGTTTTAACTGTAACATATACATATCTAATAATTATTCTGTACATTACGAAAGAATGCTCTTGTTCTAGCCCTTGCTCTATGTTCATCATCATCATCATCAGCCTGTTATCGCCCACTGCTGAGCATAGGCCTCTCTTCTTGTACGTAACTCGTCCCGGTCCTGTGCAGATTTAATCCAGGTGCTCCCTGCGGTTATTGTAATGTCGTCAACCCACCGCATTGGTGGGCGACCTCTATGTTCGTCTGATGTAAATCCACCCTAAGGATTGCTGATGCTCTTAAAATTGTGAACGATGAAATTTTTTATGAAGATTATACGCGGTTACTTATATTTATTTGCTTACTTGGCCATGTCAGAGGCTCTTAGCTTGAAAATAGCTCGACACCAGAGTTGGCCACTCTCATTCGACAAGAAGAAGAATAATAATATTTATTAATTTCTCTTGTAATTAACGCACATAACTTGAAGGGTAATTTAAATGACTTGCACAAATACTAATATACTTACTAAAAGTTTCGCCGTCTGGTATCTAATCATTTAGGTATTTTGTTGTGTAGGTACTTTTGCTATCTGAAACTTGTAAATGCTTCTATTGTACCTTTTCCAGAAAACATCAGCTTTCAAACTTAAAAAAACTTATTAGTGCTTAAGCCAATTGACGTGTTTAAAACATACATATCCATAACTAGCTGATGCGCGCGCCTTCGTCCGCGTGGAGTAGTTATAAAAAAAAAACGGTTCTAGTGAGTTAACCTTAAAACATAGACATATACTGTTGCGGACATTTTGTTACATTATTTCAAGAGAAATAATTCTTTCCTACACATTTTTTTGATATCTTAAACCGTTTCCGCTGCGCATGCAACGGAAGCCCTCAAAGATGAATAATTTTCCCCGTTTTTTCCACATTTTCTATTGTTTCTTCGCTCCTATTAGTTGCAGCGTGATGTTATATAGCCTAAAGCCTTCCTTGATAACTGGTCTATCCAACACAAAAAGAATTTTTCAATTCGCAACAGTAGTTCCTGAGATTAGCGCATTCAAACAAACAAACATACAAACAAACAAACAAACTCTTCAGCTTTATAATATTATAATATAGATTAACAAATGGATTAAAACACAGACGCGGCAAAGTTATAACGCTCCTCTTTTTGTATCGAAGTTTACAAAACAATTAAATACTTAAGTTATTCACGATAAAGAAAATAATTAACATCATCTAAATTAACAACCATAAAACAGATTCACGAAATCATCCAAGTGGCAACATGGTTTCTGAAACGACATTTATGCATGTAACCTTAAGGACCAGCCTTTTACAGCCAAATATAACTCTTATCTCCTTTGATATAAGATTAGTTTTCCATACCATAGATGTTATAGGGAAGACCAGCCAACCTATCCTGTATATTCGATAGTAAACCTTATTGTTTATGAGTTATGATTGATTTTGGTTCAGTACAGATAAGGCCTTTGATCAATGATATAGAAGTGCACAGGAATGGTCCAAGAAGGTTGCGTTACTGGTATCAACTTGAGTGACTTATTTAATAGGTATCTTGTTTGGATTTAACGTCTTTGGATTTTCTATTGGTTTCAAGGACCCAGTTAATTAGCTCCGGGTGTATCACCCGCCGGAACGAGTTAACACAATACTGCGCTCGGTGAGCCACGCGCTTTGTGCCTCCAATTAGCGCACTATATGAATGAATGAATGAATGAATGAATGCATTTATTGTCCGAAAAACTAGGTATAGTACAGGTCTTAAATAATGTTGATAGAATAAACATTTTACATTTCGCACGCTAGTTTTTACCGTGTTAGGTTTACAGACATAAGATATACTTAAAATTGTATTAAAAGAATCTGTCAATATAACATTTGAAAAGAAAAAATATTATAACTAATGTCAAAAACTTATAACAGAGGTACTTTACAAATTATGATATTATAATAAAAATGTCAACGATTATATGATGAAATAATTACCTACATTACAAATAAAATGTCATTACACAATACTTAGACTTAAAACTACTCATACATTTACATTATGTGTTGATCTTTGAGAAACTCATCAACGGTGTAGTATGCCTTTGAAATCAGAAATTTGTGTAGATCGTGTTTAAACTTGTTTATATCATTAGTGAGGCGAATCGACTTAGGTAGTTTATTAAACACAGTGGGTAACATACAAATAATACTATTTCCTAAATAAGCGGTACTACAAGTTGGCGTTTTCAGTTTTCCAGCATGTCTGGAGTTTTCAGGGAACCATCTGAAGAGGTCAGAGTTAGTTTTAGCAAATATTGCTACTTGACTTATGTATAAACAAGGCACAGTTAAGATTTCAAGTTTTACGAAACGCTTTCTACATGAAGTTGTTTTACTAATTCTACAAATTGATCGAATGCAGCGCTTTTGAGCCCTGAGTACTTTCATCCTGTCAGTTGAGTTGCCCCAGTACATAATACCATAACGCAATATAGATGCTACGTGACCGTGATAAGCTGTTAATAAAGTTTTATCATTTGCAACTTTACGTAATTGGTATAGTGCATAAGCGAATTTGTGTACCCGCTTACAGAGGCCATCAATATGCTCCTTCCAATCTAGCTTATGATCAATGTTCACTCCTAGAAAACGGGCAACCTTAACTTCTGTTACTTTTTCATTCTCATGGTAAATTTCCAGTTCAGAGTTTTCATTGTGTCTATTTCTGAAGTACATTATGTTCGTCTTATTTATATTAATTTGAAGATTATTATTTAATAGCCAGTTAATAAGTGATGTCAAAGTAAAATTAATGTCATATTCTATATTGCTAAGTTTGTCATTTGAAAATAAAATTGTGCAGTCGTCAGCCCATAGTGTTATATGATTTTTGGTAATATTTGGCATGTCATTTATATATATTAAAAACAACAATGGTCCCAATACACTTCCTTGTGGGACGCCATATTTCACTAGCTTTGTTTCAGAAGCATATGACACCATTGTTGTAGTCTTAGTACACAAGCTATTTAAATGTGTAACTTGAAGCCTGTTACTAAGATATGACTTAATCAATGAGTGTGCATTTCCCCTGACCCCGTATTTATATAATTTATCTAAAAGAATATCATGGTGAACATTATCAAAAGCTTTAGACATATCCATATATAATGCTATAACTTTCTTTTTATATCAACATCTGTCAGTACCCTATTTAAAAAGTCAAAGATTGCCATGTTTATAGTTTTA
Source organism: Macaria notata (assembly GCA_927399415.1). Lineage (NCBI taxonomy): Eukaryota > Metazoa > Arthropoda > Insecta > Lepidoptera > Geometridae > Macaria > Macaria notata. Next base: position 1,287,473 of record OV656751.1, read on the forward strand.
TCTCTCCTGAATCCATATTGGTGTTTCGTAAAAAGTTTATTATATTCAAAATAATTATACAGTTTGTTATATAACGCAATCATCATAAAAAACGAATTAAAATTATCTATATATTTATCACAGATGCTGTTCAATCGATATAACGATTAAAGATACAATTCCAAACTTAATTGGAAATGAGTGAAAATAATCACGACCAGCGGGATTCGATCCTGCGTTATCCTCATTACACTTTAGAACGCCTTAACCACTCGGTCACGGTCACAGGCGCGAAAATCCACACTTACTTGTAAGCATTTCGGACTTAGCGGATTCTTAATCATATCGTTTTAAATATTTTACTCTATTTAGTTTACACGCTGAACATTTGTAGCAAATTGCCAAATACAATACACTAATTAAATCATCAGCAATTTAGATTCTAAAAGCTCTAATAGTTCGTTAAACAAGCCAACAGAACAATCGAAACCAACTGCAAACACACACAAACTGACAAGTGGAAAGACAAATAAGTTCATACTCGTATTGCATACTTGTGGACGCCCGCGGCTTCGCTCGCATTACTTCAGGATGAATAGTAGCCTATGACGCTCCTAAGACCTGATACTACTTACATACCAAAAATCATGTAAATCCGTTCAGCCGTTTTTGCGTGATGAGCGTTTAAATAAACAGACAAACATAGACACAGAAAAAAACAACAAAATTTCTAGAAATTGATGGTAAGTGTTCTGCTTTCAATTCGAAGTATATCCAAATATTTTTTTTTATATCTTCAATGTTCAGATTTGCGACCCTCTTCATCTTTTTTATATGTATAGAAGATAGTGTATGTATGTTATCTATACTATTACTATCTATACTAATATTATAAAGCTGAAGAGTTTGTTTGTTTGAACGCGCTAATCTCAGGAACTACTGGTGCGAATTGAAAAATTCTTTTTGTGTTGAATAGACCATTTATTGAGGAAGGCTTTAGGCTATATAACATCACGCTGCAACTAATAGGAGCGAAGAAACAATAGAAAATGTGGACAAAAACGGGGAAAATTATTCATCTCTGAGGGCTTCCGTTGCGTACGCTGAGAAAACGGTTCAAGATATCAAAAAAATGTGTATGAAAGAATTATTTCTCTTGAAATAATCTAACAAAATGTCCGCAACAGTACATGTCTACATTTTAAGGTTAACTCACTAGAACCGTTTTTATGGTAATAACTCTTCGATCAAATATAACCGCGTGCATTATTGATCGAAGTAATAACTAAAAAAAATAAAAAAAAAAAAAAAAAAAAATTAAATCATGCCTTACGGGAACTATAATACAGTGAAGTAATAACTATTCCACGCGGACGAAGTCGCGCGCACCAGCTAGTGTAATATGTAAGTATGTATTTGTTTGTACACGCGGGGCGAGTTCAAACCAAACTCATTTGGAATGGGACTGTTTCGATTAGAGAATTACGTTCTCTGAAAATATTTTTTTAAATTGATTTATTTACACTATTTACATTATTAATTTCCAGACTGAAAAGTGGCATTCCATTTTGGGCGCTTCCGTGGGTCGGATGCCATATTTAATTGTAGGTCCCGGCTGTTTGTCTAGTACGGCAGTCGTTAACCCATGTCAGATGCCCTTAGGGCGGCTTGATGAACTCTCGACACCAAAGTTGGCCTCTCTCATTCGATAAGAATAAGACGATATTTCAATAACCTTCTTAAACCGTCAGTTCTTTGATGGTATATTCCCATAACCATGCATTGAGAAGGCAGCCGAAAAATTGCCAGTTTGGTTTCGGTAATCGAGATTCGAACTCTGAATTGAGAGCATCACCAATATTGATTGAAACATCAATCTATTGCGATTGCGACTAGGGATGTATTTAGGATTATGATTTATCTTTCAAATTCAATCATATCAGCTGCATGTTATATATTCTACTAGCTGATGCGCGCGACTTCGTCCACGTGGAATAGTTATTACCATAAAAACGGTTCTAGTGAGTTAACCTTAAAAGATAGACATATACTGTTGCGTACATTTTGTTAGATTATTTCAAGAAAATAAATTGAAATTGATTCAAGAGAAATAATTCTTTCATACACATTTTTTTGATATCTTGAACCGTTTTCGCAGCGCACGCAACGGAAGCCCTCAGAGATGAATAATTTTCCCCGTTTTTGTCCACATTTTCTATTGTTTCATCGCTCCTATTAGTTGCAGCGTGATGTTTTATACCTTCCTTGATAACTGGTCTATCTAACACAAAAAGAATTCTTCAATGCGCACCAGTAGGTTCTGAGATTAGCGCGTTCAAACAAACAAACAAACTCTTCAGCTTTATAATATTAGTATAGATTCACTCTTCATCTATTTACTTTTTTTTGCGTCTCAAAAGGCCATACCTAAAAATCAGCGCTGTAGAGCAATCTGCAGCATTAATGCTGAGGTATGACCTTTTTTGGCGCACGGGATACATCAATGTAACGCATATATCACCTTTGTATTCTACCTGTTGTCAACTTTTTTATGTATATATTGTTGTGTCCTGTGTGTCAAAATAAATGCCTTGAATTTGAATTTAGGATTTAGGAGTATGAATGATTACACTTTACATTCCAGAATCTAGACTCTTTCTGATTAGAAGAGACTATTGTTCATAAGGAACTCGAGAACTAATTGGTACAAAATTTGTTATGGAGAGTAGATAGAGAACAATCTTGAATTGTTTATCGGCAAGTCAAATTTAAATGTATAAAACTAAAAGGTTACTGACTGACTGGCATAGTGATCTATGAACGCTCAGCCCAAACCATTGAATGGATCGGGCTGAAATTTGGCAAGCAGGTAGATGTTATGACGTAGGCATCCGCCAAGAAAGGGTTTTTGGAAATACAAATTTTAAAGAGGTGAAAGATTTACTTCATAATGCGAGGGAAGCCGCGAGTACCTACTAGTAGACTATACAATCATAGTTTTCTAAACTCAAATTCTGTATATCCTACCCGTGTAAGCCCCTGTATCAAACTCACAATACATCTCTGTAACTTTAGAACGTCAAACACGAATTGACTGTTTTGATTCCACGCAAGTGACTTGATCTCTTGAAGCTTAGTGTCATCGTGGTAAATTGGAACTGTATGCTACTTGTGCAAATTTACTGCTTAGGCCTTAGCAAATAGATACGTAAAGACTTTTAATTAATTTAATTTACTGTACCGTCGTTAAGCTATGTCAGAGGCCTTTAGGGCTGCTTAAAAACTCTCGTTACTCAGAGTAGAGTGGAGTGGTTTTCATATAATCTTAGCTACGCTTAATTTACTCGCAAGAAATACTAAGTCATGTGCAAGTTATACATTTTATCTCCCTCCTTGAGTAGTATTTGCCCATTACTGAGGGTCGTAACTCCCCCGCAGAAGTAATTCATCACGGGAGTTCTCTTGGGCAGATACATCGTGGTGGGCTTCCAGGTCCTTCCACGACCTTCCACGGAAGACATATGAGCCCAAGAAAACTCCCCTAGCGACGAATTCTGCGGCGAAGACATAATCCTCAGTCAAGAGAAAATACGATTCAAAGAGAGATAATAAAGACAATATTCCATTCTATAGTATCATTTAGCAGTGTCACAGTGTATAAACACTAGCTCAGCCGTTTAGCTCTAAACAGTTTATTTTATCTGTGACCGCAATCTGCGACAGGCCGTTAACAGAGTCCGAGGGGTTACTGGCATGTATATTTATGATAAAAATAGGATAAAATAAAATACTTTTTAAGCAAGGAACGGTCTCACTTATTTGGCAATAAATGTCGTTTCGGTTCAGTCCACACCACATTTTCTAAATAAATAAATTTTGAATTGATTGTTTTTTTAATTTGAATTTAGAGTACCTACCGTCTTCAATTAAACTTATTAATAGTTTTCAAATAAAAATGAAATACATGAAACTACTAAATTTTAATTATTAAAGCGAAAGTGTGTTTCTTAATTTGTTTGACCCTATACGTCGCAATGATTTATTGTGTTTTTGTTACGAGTATTTGGTAACTAACCTAAAAGTTTAAAGTACTGTGATTGATAAAGGCAACATTTTATCCAGAAATGACGCGAGCGAAGCCAAATTAACAAATCATGAATAAAGATTAACTAAAACGGTTTTCACTCACGTGTAAATCGCGTAAATGGTTTACGCGTTTCGGATGTTATGACACCCATCTTCAGAACGTTCGTCCTGGGCCGCGGCAACACGCAGACTGCGCGCCGCCGCGCGACGCGCGCGAAATCGCAATCAAAATCCGAAACGCGTAAACCATTTACGCGATTTACACGTGAGTGAAAACCGTTTTAGTTAATCTTTTGATAAAATGTCTCACGAAAGTTTTAATATTAATCATGAATAAAACCATGATGGCTGAAACGTAAACTCATAGTGTCACCCTTAGGACCATAATGGATTCTCATTTTCATATCTAGCGGCAATAAAACATGAATATCTGAGGGATAGCTCCTAATGTATTATTTAACGCGGTAATCTTATATTTAATGTAACGCTTCAAGTTTTCACCGCAAAGATTAGAATTAATGGAGCTTTTACATTTTACTTTGCAAGAACTTTGTAGCTCGATATTTGAAATGTTTAATCTGATGTAATAGTTTTGTAAGGTTTTATACTGGTTTTACACATTTGTATCACATAATCGTAAAAATACCGCAACAAAGAGAAACAATTTTGAATTATTTTAATATTAAAATTTAAATTAGCAGCGCCTATCAAACCGTTGTTGCCTATAAATGCGAGAATGGACATGTTTCAGAAATTACTGCGCCGATTTTGATGAAACTTGTACTGTTTCTTAACTTGAAAGATACTTAATACAATTATAATAATAAAAAATATCATCATTTTATTTTATTTTCGCGAATTTTTAACCATTCATAAAACATCGTATTTTACGGGTCCATGGGGAACATAAATATCTTCTTATTGTAACCATATTTTTTTCAGAATCTGAATATCATTTATAGTTCAACCATTACACAGACATTAAAAACAAATCTCTACCTGGAGCCCTGTTCCCAGAAAATTATAAGCCAGGGGTCTTCAAATCTAGAGTAAATAGGTTTCTTCTAGGCAAGCGTGCTACATCTTAGACTTTAGTAGTGCTTAACATCAGGCAGGCTATAGTCAAACGTAAGCTTATTTAGTGTTAAAAAAAAACAAATAGTTTCAACAGTCATTTCTATTACGAACATATAAATACATTTGTAAACTTTCCTAAGCAAATTTACTTAGTTATACATGTCTTTTCTTTGACTTCACTTACCAATAGTTATTTTTCCTCTCCTTCCAGACGGGCAAACCCTGGTGGAGTCGATGGCTATCATCCAGTATCTGGAGGACGTGAAGCCAGACCCTCCTCTCATGCCCCAGGCGCCGCTAGCCAGGGCTCAAGTTAGGGAGATTATAGAGGTAAATAAAACGATATCAAGTACACAACAAGTTTCTTTTAATACGGTAGGCTTGCGTGTGACTGCAGACATACAACGTAGACGTAGACGTAGATTACAACGTTGCTTAGCATCAGGGAAGTTGTAGTCAAGCGTGAGTCTATCTAATGTAAAAAAAAAGACTTCATTTAATGGTCACTGTTGTTGTTGCAGCTGTAGGTCTAGTAGTCGTTAAGCCATATCAGAGACACCGCTTGATAAACTTCCGACTCACAAGTTGGCCACTCTCATTGGATGAGAAGAATGCTAAGTATTTCTTCTGCCTGGGAAATAAGAAAGGAAATAAATAAATAAACTGATCGTAAAGACTTTCCTTCCCTGAAAATTCGTTTTTAAAATCCACTGGGCTGCGTTTGATGATTCCCTAGTTTAATGTAATGCGAAAATAATCATATCAATATCACTTCTAGTTTTCAGAAAATTTATGGACAAATAAATGTTTTGACTTTGGAAGCTTACAATTATTTTTATCAACATAAGTACTGAAATTTCATCTACAAATAGTTTCGGCTAGATAACTGAAAAACACTCTTCTAAATTCGATAAAAGCTAGCTTTTGGAACAAAAACTCAATAAAATTTGTTAAAAACATGATATCAATGAATTGTGCGATATAACTTTTATAGTATGAAAATAAATTCTGACAGATTTTTGGTTGAAGTATGCATTACAATAATTAATAAATTCGTTACGATATATCATATGAAAATGTCTTAGAATTTTCATATGGAGCAACTGTTTTTATTCGCGAATTCTCAATATTCGTAGAACTTTGACAAGTTAAATCTTTATACAAGTATGTTATGTACGTATTATTATACATATATTATGTTCGTTACTTCTACATAGCGGTGAATGGTGTATTGTTCAGCCTATTTCCCTTTTACCACCAATTCCAATCAACCTAACACATCGATGACTCAACACCAACAAAAGCCGCAATCGATTAGGTTCGTAGAACCTCATACTTCGGCACATAATAGATAAAGCCTCAATCGTTGCTGGGATCACGTCTTTTCCTCGAAATAAATCTAGCCATGGATTTTATAACGAGTTGACTAGATGTACAGGGATTTATAATGAAGACACTACGCACCAACTATACTCATAAAATTTTATTACTGTTCTCTGTTACATAATTTCACTTCTAATAAATCTGTCTTAATATAATGTAGTATTGCGTTCGACACACTTGTTATCGCATCTGTGTTCTCATACATAGGCCCTTCTGTGTCGGATTACACATTAAATAGTCGGTATTGGCTGTCGCTTATAGTACCAGTCGCTAAACCAAGTCAAAGGATTCACAAGCCCATTTTCTTTCTAGAAATCCCATTATCATAGTCCTCGATTTGTCCATAGTACGGCAATCATTAAACCATGTCTGAAGTTAGAATGGCTTGATAAACTCAAAACCAGATTTGGCCACTCTCGTTACATGAGAAGAAGAACTCCTCTACAATATTTCTAATCGACGACAAATCTTCAAACGCTAAAAGGTCAAGTGGCGCCATCACACACGCCCGTGGTGCGAACTGATAACGAAACTGAGAAATTATGGAAATGTAGTTTGCAAATAAACGGCCGGAGGAAATTAACTGCCAGTTACTTTACTCGCGATAGGCTGGGAGCCCGGGAATGATAGACGCTTGGGGGTTTTATAAAAGCACAAGATTTTTATGAAGAAACTTTGTATGAGAGTGGCCAACTCTGGTGTCAGAGTATTTAAACTGCCTGTGACATGGCCTTAACAACTGCCGTCCTATGATAAACAGCCGGGACCTATAATTAAACGTGAAATATTTTTATTACATCATTAATTTAAAAAAGAAAGGTTGGACGATATTTTTTGACTGATATACATAGGTACGGTGGAAAAGTGGTTACATCTTAAATGCAATTTTTCAAAACGTAAATTTTCTAGCTATTGATGGCAATAAAATAAAGTTGAGATTTACGTAAATATGGTGTCCCATAATATCTGCCAAAGTTACATATGATCAGTCTCTTTTTTTCTTTTTTTTTACATTAGATAGACTCACGCTTGACTACAACTTGCCTGATGTTAAGCAACGTTGTAATCTACGATCTAGCGCGCTTGCCTAGAAGAAACCGGTTTACTCTCGACTTGAAGACCGACAAATTATAGTTCAAGGGGAATAGAGATTCGGGCAAGGAGTTCCACAGTTTGGCTGTTCGCACGATGAAAGTCGAAGCAAACCGCTTGGTGCGAGTCTTTGGAACCTCAACTGTATAACGGTGCCTTCTTGTCGTACCTCTACTCGTACGATGGTAAAATGGGGCTGCATGAATTAAATTATGTAATTCCTCCGCACACTCTCCGAAATGCAACCTGTAAAAAACCGAAAGACTGGCCACCTTACGGCGGTGCTCAAGGCTTTGTAATTTTGAGCTACAGAGTGAGTCTTTCGCGATGAGCTTTTTAGCCCGCTTCTCAATTAACTCCAACGCCTCAAGCTGGTACTTGGCAGATCCATCCCAAAGGTGCGAACAATACTCCATACACGACCGGACTTGCGCTTGATACAAGGTCAGCAGCTGCTCCGGAGTGAAATATCGTCGCACCTTGGAGAAGATACCCAGCTTCTTGGCTGCAAGTTGAGCTTTAGTCTCAATATAGGAGCCAAAGTTGAGGGTCGGAGTCAAAGTGACACCTAGCAACTCTAGATGGTCGGTGATGGGCACGGTTACATTTCGGAAAGAAGGCGCCATTACAAATGGCCTCCTCTTTGCAGAGAAAAACACGCTTGTGTTTTTGAGGCATTAAACTTGACCAGATTGGCATCGCCCCAATCGGAGACTGCCGTGAGGGAAAAGTTTAAGCGCTCAATCATGGCTTCTCTGCAAGACTGGATCTCGGCCGCACTAGCTTTAGCGGTGGACATATAGCTCTTACTCTGCAGTCTTACTTTGCAGCGCCCTTCTATACGTGTGATGATAAAATCTAGTATTCGCGGGCTCTTGCTCTACATAGTTTACGCCAAATAACCAGAACAGGTAAGTGAGACAGGACGATGGTTTAAGACGAAAAAAATACGGAGCTAAGAAACTTACTTCAACGACTTTATCAATGCTGCATACAGCCAGGATTGTTACCTTAAACGTGTCACCCAGTCCTCGGAAATTGTCAAATCTGAACGTAAATATCACATTTTATAGGAAGCGCCCATAGCTCAGCTAGCGGAGGCAATCGCTTGCGACGCGGTTAGTCCTTGGATGGGTGATCGGAAAGTGGCATTCCTTTTTGGGCGCTTCTGTGAGTCGGATGATGCGTTAAATTGTAGGTCCCGGCTGTTTGTCTAGTACGGCAGTCATTTAGGCATTTCAGAGGCCCTTAGGGCTGATAAACTCTCGACACCAGAGTTGGCCACTCTCATTCGATAAGAAGAAGATCACCCATAAGAGATCATTAGGTAACAGGTTTTCTGATCCGACGATCCGATAAATGTTAGTGTTCTTTTAGTTCCTAAAATAATTTATCTTCTCATTCCCCAGACAGTGGTCTCCGGCATCCAACCTCTGCAGAACATCGGCTTGCGACCTCATTTCGAGACTGAAGAACAATATGTTAAGTTCAGCAAGTATTGGATGGTCCGTGGTCTTCAAACCCTGGAGGAGTTGTTGAGCAAAACCAGTGGAAAATACTGCGTGGGGGACAACCTCTCGCTGGCCGATGCTTGCCTGGTACCTCAAATCTTTAATGCTGTTACTAGGTAAGAATATATTTTGTGGTCTATGCTTTATTTTCAAGATATTTTGACCAAACGTCTTCTAAAGACAAATTGACGCGACTGAAAAATCAACGAGACAAACTTTCTTTAGCTGATGTTTGCCTGATACCTCAGGTGTTTAATGTTATTATTAGTTGGGTGCATGCATTTTATTTATCTACGCTGTATAAAAAAAATAAAGTTTTTTCTTTTATAAAAAAAATAAATAAAATGTTGATTGACATCACTAGAGACAAGAACGCTGGCTGGTTCCTTGCCCAAAGGATTTCTATAGCAATCCAGCGTGGGAATGCAGCCAGCGTTCTTGGTTCCATACCACATGTAGATTGTTTAAATTTAGTTTAGATGTAAATACTCTTTTTTAGTTCTATTAGTGTTAATATGTGTAAATATTGTTACTACGCTGTTATTATCTTCAAACAATCTTGTACAAAACGTCTTCGAAAGATGTCTTTGAGATAAAAAATCAATAAGTCAAATTAACCAAGTCCTGGATGGTTCCTTGTCTTCAAACTCTGGAGGAGTTGTTGAGCAAAACCATTGGGAAGTAGGCCTACTGTGTGGAAGACATCCTCTCGCTGGTTGATGTTTGCCTGGTACCTCAAATCTTTAATACTGTTGCGAGGTAAGACTATATTTTATTATTCATTGGTGGACGCCCGCGACTTCGCTTGCATTATTTCAGGATAAAAAGTATTCTATGACACTCCTAAGACCTCGTACTAAAAGTCTTTTGCAATGTTCTGCTATCAATTCGATGATCCTTTTCAGCTTTATTATATTTATAGGTCCTTTATTTTCTTCAAGACATATAACAAATCTTGTTCGAAAGGTAGGTATATTACATTACATTCTCTACGGTTTTTGTGCACCCATAGCTTGTAGTATGTATTCTATGCCATGGCGAAGCATCAATATCAACCGCCTAAACTGTAATGATAAACCTCACACTCTCGTGGGTACCTACTAGTTTATTAATTTTCTTAATAATTCTTAATATCTACTACTAGCTGTGCCTGCGACTTCGTCCGCGTGGAATAGTTATTTTGGGCATTAATTCTTTGAATTTGAACCGTTTTCGCAGCAAACGCAACGGAAGCCCTCAAAGATGAATAATTTTCCCCGTTTTTTCCACATTTTCCATTATTTCTTCGCTCCTATTATTTGCAGCGTGATGTTATATAGCCTAAAGCCTTCCTCGATATATGGTCTATTCAACACAAAAATAATTTTTCATTTCGCACCAGTAGTTCCTGAGATTAGCGCGTTCAAACAAACGAACTCAAACAAACTCTTCAGCTTTATAATATTAGTATAGATTTTATTAATGTTCTTGTGTTTTTTTCAGGCACAAATTGGAGTTGGGCGATAAGTACCCGACAGTCACAAAGCTCTATGAAAAGCTGCTGAAAGAACCAATTTTTAAGGAAACCCACCCATTGGCCGTTCAAAAAGCTATGAAATCAAAGATATAAGAAAAAATATATTTGAACATGTTTTCACACATTCATCATCATCATCAGCCTGTTATCGCCCATTACTGAGCATAGGCCTCTCTACACTACTCGTCCCGTTTCTGCGCAGATCTTATCCAGGTACTTACTGATGTTTTTTTTTTACTTATGTCGTCGACCCATCCCATTGGTAGGCAAAATAAATTGTACATAATATACTTACAATAAAAATAGTCAAATATCACTATGCATTTGTTAAGATTGATATTTTTTACTATTTAAAATACATTTTAATATGTACATATATTATGTAGATGTAAGATTGAATTTAAAAAGTTATTCACTATGTTGTTTACATGTTATAAGTACTTATAAACCTACATTGTTAGTGTTTATTTTACGTTATACATATATGGCCTGGGGATTTTGAAATGATTAGAGGTTATACATAATTATTAAGAATTTATAGAATACTAATATATAGGTATGTGATGTTTGAAATTTCATATTATTATAGTGCATTTAAATCATAGTTATATTTATACATGGGTGTACCGTTATGTTTCCGACCAAGAGGCAGACCGCCAGCATGAAGGTCGGATGACATTTTTAAACAAGTAGGTAGGAGATGGATCAGACAGGCTGGAGACCGTACTATCACAATATAGAAATCTACTATGTTGCGCGTTGAAGAGGAGGCCCGTGGAGCTCTGACGCAAGGAAACTCGACCTTGGGCGCCGTATACAATACAATACAATATAACTTTATTGCACACCAAAATAAATTACAATATGAAAGAAATGGACTTAAACTATAAATTAATGCACAAGTGGGCGGCCTTATCACCTTGAGTGATCTCTTCCAGGCAACCTTAGCAAGAAAACGGTGACAGAAATCAGTTTGGTCGGTGGCGTACAAATAAATAAATAATACTTAAAAATAAAACCTATAACTTAACAGAGAAAATAAAAAAAAAAACAAACTAATTTACATGTTACAAATAATAATATTAATAAACTATGAACACACACATTTATCACCAACAAACGCGATTGATAGTTTACAACCGTAAATTAATTAAGCCGTATGCGGAATAGAAGGCGGGATCCTCGTTACTGATCTCTCCTGCCAGTGGAAACTTTCGGTTCGGCGCGCGGGAAATAGCGTTTGTTCGTTGGTCTGTTTGTGTGTGTATTTTATATACCTATCTTTATATCTTTTACATATCTATATTGTGTAAAATTTTGACATAATAATTAATTTGACGTAAATGTTTATAATTTTATAGGTACACGTATTTAGTTGTCAATAAATTGTTGAAATTATATAGAAGTTTGTTTGATTTTTACTCAAAGGATAGAACAAGAAATATTAAGTTATTTATTATATTAAAATAGTGGCTGCCTGCGGTTTCAGTCGCGTTATATCAGTATAAAAGCCTATGTTACTCTTGTGACACGATGATCTATTGCTGTGTGAAAGAAAAACAAGCAAACCAACAAACAATAAAGTAAGTATACGTAAGTTATGCGATGCCAATTCTTGTGTCGTGTTCAAACCGCTCTAGGAGCTTCTGACATAGCTTAACAACTACTATAAATAAACACTATGACAAATAGCCAGTACGTAAAATGTAATGTGTCATACGATCCACGTAAGCACCCAAATGTGCCAATTTTGACACCCAAATATTTTTCCCAGAAATAAAATTAATCCTGTTGTATGTTCATAAAAAATGTCAATGTTACATACCTACGCCTCTTATACTTAAGTGGTGCCAAAAATAGAACGCAATCTCTTGGTCTATAATTAGCTACATTTATAGATATTGGGTAATACAGGGTTATTCTAATAACCAATGCACCTCTTTAGCCATGTTCCCAATTTATAGGGTTGGCTCCTGATCTATCTGATTTGGCAGAATACCGATTTTTACTGAGAGCGACTTAAATTAGACTTCCGTAGGCCCAACAGAACCATCTTCCCAATTTATAAGGTTGGGTCCTGAACGAAGATACGCCCACTACCATTTCTGCCCAAGAAAACTCCCCTAAAGAATTAATTCTACGGAGGAGTCACGATCCTCAGTCATGAGAAAACTCAATGAAGATTAGGTGAAACATGTTGTTTTAATAATTATAATATAGCCACTTTATAATTCTAAAATTCTGTAGTAATATTTATTATTACACACAAAATTAAACTATACAATAAAAACTTAATTAAAAAAATATTAATAAATAATTAATTATTTATTCTAAAATGTATCCCTAATTCCCTCAGTAACCCTGTATAGGTAATGTCGGAATGAAATAAGTCGCAGGGTCGGGCTGGTCATTTCTCACCGCTGTTATTGGCTGACCTACTTTTGCCAAATCGGTTAATTGAATGGACAACCTTTAGGGTATTAAATGCCAGGGATTTTGAATGTTTTCCTTCTTTTAAGCGGTTTTAGGGGTTGTAAGTGGTTAGGCTCTGGTTTTGAATGTTTTAAGGTGCTGTTAAGCTTGTTGATAGTGAATTAGTGATATTTTGTTTGTTTACGATTTTTCGAAGGCCCTCTCGTACAACAAATCTTAAACACATTTAGTTCTGAAACGAAGAGGTTCTTAATTAAATTATAGTTTTTCGAAGAACCTCTTGCTCAACAAATGTTGAACATATCGAGCCACTTTTTTACTAGGTATTCGCAATTTTGTCGTTTTTTGAGTTTCTGTCCAAGTGAGCCTAGGAAGGAACTAAAGGAACTAATCTCCGTGACACAGACGCACCGGCGTCTAGTACGGTTCTTTAGTGATATTCAGTATATGTGCATTTTTATGAAAATAAATAATTTTGAATTTTGAATTTGAAAATTTTTTGATGTTTGAGTCTTGGTGTTAAAAGTTTCGTCATTACTTATTTTATACGCTTATAATTACCTACTCAACTTACAGGTCGAACTTTTTTACATAACAGATTATGTCCATATAAGACTAATGGCATAATGGTCGCCAATTAAGACGCTAATTTAAATTTCTATGATTTTTTATTGTTTTCTATGTGGTGTTTTAATAAAGTATTTATCTATCTGTATATATATAGGTATGCCCATATTTTTTATTATTTTTTTACATGTAATAGGCTTACGCTTGACTACAACTTGCCTGATGGTAAGCAATGTTATAGTCTACGATGTAGCGCGCTTATATAATATATGGCTTAATATATATATAGATGGCTCTCCTACGCTTTACGGAACAACACTGTACGCTCTGTAAAAATATGATTGTTTACTATGTTTGCAGTCTCAGGCAGTTCATTTTACAGCTTTGACTGCTCCGTTAGCTTAGTTGGTAGTGGCTCTGCTTTCTTATCTAGGGGTGCGGGTTTGATTCCCGCATAACACAAGTAATTATGAATATGTATTCAAATTTGTAATTACTTGTGTTGAGTCCGGTCGTTTCTATGTATAATAAGTATGTATTTACAAAAGAAAAGTATATATTTATTTATTTATTTATTTATTTTATTACTTATGTACTAACAGCTTAAGCCAACACGTACATTAAGCCAACTATTATTATATATATTATAACTACCTACTATAATAATGCTAAAGCATTTGGGTAGAACATATTATAAACTACGTTACTTAAAAATTTACAACAATCACAACGAAATTTCCTATATTTAGAACAGAACACATCTATGTCTCTGTTCTGAGCAATCATTGCATTGAGCAAGCTAATGGCTTGAGCAGACGGCGCGTACTGCGAGGTACATGTGCGCGCGCGCAGCGCAGCGAACAACGGACGCACACCACACTCTCGCGGCGGCCGCTGCCGAGTCGGCGCCAGCAAGGCGAGGCGAGCCAGCGCATCGGGATTATGTATCTGACCGTTCAGCAGCTGATAAAAATGGAGTAAAAGTGCACATTTACGCCTTAAAACTAAAGTGTCGATGCCCACCATACCCGAGACAAACAGAGAGGGATACAAAAAGGGATAATATCCGTACAACTTCTTATACAAGTATCTGGCAAATTTCCGCTGGACACGCTCCACCATAAGAGTATACTTTTTCTCGTGCGGGTCCCAGATAATAGAGTTATACTCCAACTTACTGCGAAAAAAAGCATAGAAGAGCATAATTATCGCATTTCGGTCTTGGAATCTGGCAGCTTGACGCATCACAAACCCTAATGATTTGTAAGCCTTAGCGCACACCTCTGTTATATGCTTATTGAACTTCAACTCAATGTCCATCGTCACTCCTAAATCCCTTATCTCCTCCACACGCTCTAGGGGGACACCTGACACATTGTAATCATATGTAATGGGCGTATGAGATCGAGTAAATGAGATACTTTTACACTTGGAGCTATTAAACTCTAAACGATTATTTAATCCCCATTGAACCACACTGTCAATGTCCCTCTGTAGTGCATCGCAGTCCTCTCTATTGTCTATACCTAGGTACAGCTTTAGGTCATCGGCGAGCAATAGACACTCAGCGGTCCTGACAACTCCTGGCAAATCATTTATCATGATCAGAAACTGAGTTGGACCCAATATGCTTCCTTGGCTAACTCCGGAGCATGTCAGATGCATGTCATATGTATTATATCCGTTATCTAGTACCCATGATACAAGCGTAAGCTTAGTATGGGGCTAGATGGCGCTGTGTGATATGTCCTCAAATATTAAAAAAGGCTATAATTTTTTGTAAGTTCTTTTATAAATAAAAGACTGATCTTGATGTATATCATATCTAGTCATATATGGACATCTTCTGTTCTGTTGTGTTCTGGATCGTTACTAGTTAATTCCCAAATATCTTAGTATAAATTGGTTATGAAGTACCTACTCCTAATTAAGATTTCTTTATTATAGTATCGACCTGATAGTTTTCTATTGATGGTTGAGCATGCGTTTAATCCTCGAATCTATTCTAATATTATAAAGCTGAAGAGTTTGTTTGTTTGTTTGAACGCGCTAATCTCAGGAACTACTGGTGCGAATTGAAAAATTCTTTTTGTGTTGAATAGACCATTTATCGAGGAAGGCTTTAGGCTATATTACATCACGCTGCAGCTAATAGGAGCGAAGAAAATGTGGAAAAAACGGGGAAAATTATTCATCTTTGAGGGCTTCCGTTGCGTGAGCTGCGAAATATGCGAATAAAGCTGAAGAGGTAGTTTGCAAAAATAATATGATTCCCAAAATAACTATTCTACGCGGACGAAGTCGCGCGCACAGCTAGTATCTAATAATATTTCAGTAATATTTCTAACATTAATGGCTAACTAGATCACTCCCGATGGTACCAATTAAGAGTTCTGCAAAGATCATTAGGGACATCCTTACTGGTACAATGACAACTTTGCGAAGTTATTAAACTTCGTTATGACATTGTCTTTTGATCATAACTATGTATTATAGAAGAACGACACAAAGATATATTCTCCTTGAGACATATTTCCTCATGACTGAGGGTCGTGACTCCCCCGCAGAATTAATTCGTTAGTTCTCGTGTGCAGATACATCGTGGTGGGCGCCCAGGTCCTCCCACGGAAGACACATGTCCTCGAATTTTGTGGTCCTCACAATGTTTTCTTTCGCCGCTAAGCGAGTGCATCTCCACAGAACTTTTAAAACAAGTCATTGGTGTGGGGTCAGACTCGAACCTGGATACGTCAAGATCAAAAGCAGGCACTGAAGCTACTCGCTTCAATTCGATATAGTACCACTATTTGAAAAATATCCCGTATATCTCAGCCCCTTATGACAACAGACAAACACAGACATACAAACTACCGTTTATATGTATATAACGAGGTCAGGCCAATGGAGCGTGCGTTGCCAGGGTCTTTGATACGGCTCCGGAGGAAATCTTCAAACGTAGCGCTTGACCTTCCATTAATGTCTGCCGTTATCGTATACTATTATGTTTAGGGTTTTGAGATGTTTGGAAATGATGAATTGTCGGTTGTGACACTATTTAGGAGTAGTTACCTATATGTTAGGCGGTAGTTTGGATAAATTAAACCTTTTCCGTCTTATTCTAAAAACGTGGTTTATATATTAGTGTAGAACATCTACATTTGCCAAAACAAATATTCATGTAATCTTGCCTAAACATATCTCACAAACGGTAACATTTTTTTTACCAAGTCTGCACTTGACGCTAGTTTGCCTGATGGTAAGAGATAAATATGGTCTTTAAACTTTGCACGTTCGCACACATAAACAGTTTCTAACCACAAACGCATATAACGTCTCTTCCGTAGTGAGTAAGAAATACTAAATCGATTTTGATAAAAGAGTAATTTTGACTAAAACTAATTTAACACTTAAGTTTTGTTAATTTTATTTATGCTTACAAATAATTACTAAACAACAATCGACGAAACAGATTCCTTGCTCCAACGTACTTACATATTTAATCAAAATCTAGGTATGAGTTCAAATAATGTTACTTCTGAAAAAATTGTAAACCTAAATACTTATCTAAATTGAAGTCATGTAGATTATTTAGAGACAGTATCTTTTAATCACAGTAACAGACAAATATAAAAAAAACTGTCGCTCTTTTCAATGGGAGCTATTTTAATCACCATAAAATAACGCGAAGTAGGTTGCACATGATGCGAGCCAATTGTACGGGTATCGACTTCTATCGCCTTAATTATAAAGCTTCCTACAGAGTTATCATGTACGATCAATATATCTACTCAACTAAATTAACTCAAACAAAGAGGACAGTTAGGACGTTATATTTTTTTTAAATAATCACGATTTCTTCGCCAATTGTGGAGCGATTTCAATCATTATCATTTGTCAGGTATGCCATATATCTGAGGTGGTCACTAATTTTCTTTTATTGAACTATTTCTCAAAAAATACACAATAAAGCTTGAAAGAAACAGCTAGCAATATAAAAATAACATGTTTGAATTACCTTCTATATTTTACCAAAAATGTACGCTTGATTTGTCTTTTATTCATATGTTTACATAACACTTACTTTTATTGTAAACTTCATCAAAACCCAACTAACTTGTTTACAAAATAGTGTACAGTTACAGAGAGACAATGTTTTAGTGTGTTGAGTTTTACGCCAAAAAGGACGGCGCCACTTTCAAAATTCAATGCAATATGACATTCGTTATTTTTAGCTTTTAGCTGGCGAACCTGCATCACTGTCGTTATAGTTGTATGAGTTTTTAAATCATCCTAGGGTCTGGGACATGGTTTAAGGCAGTGGTTCCCAATCTTTTGTAACCCGCGGCGCAGTAACAAGTTATATATTTTTTCAAGGTGCCCTGTCCTAGTTAACTATTCGAGGAAAATAGTCGAAAGAAATAGGTACCTACAATAATAGAAGTTGGGTTAGGTTTATCGTAACGAACGCTTCGGGCTTTTCGTACCTCTATAAGAGAGAGACGCTACCATGTACCTGCATTAGCGAGAAACTCGGTTTAGTGAGAAACCTATATAAGCGAGAATGAGATAGTGCTCCCTTGAACTCTCGCTTATCCAGGTTTGACTGTAATTTGAGGATTGACTCACGGCGCCCCTCTTTACTTTCTACGGCGCACCAGGGCGCCGCGGCGCACACTTTGGGAACCCCTGGTTTAAGGGGTACTACGCTATGACACTCGGCACCTAATTAACTTGAAAGAAACTTAATTAAATTAACTTGAAGTGTCTAGATGTAAATTCACTTGTTATACCATAGTCATTTCACAGTCACCCAATCAAGAACTGGCCGCAACGGTAGCTTACCTAAAACTCAATACGGTAAAACGGACTGCTACTAATGATCGTGCCAGAAAACATTACTGACCTCCTACATTAATTAATTTTTCTCCCATACCCTGTATACTCTCATAGATCTTTATTACACCGGCACAGATACTCCAGCAAATCATTGATGACAATCAGTTCAACAAACATCTTCATTTATCTGTATCTCTGGAAGTCTAACAGTCGAGTAGAGGCTCTTGCCTGGACCAGACATGTTCTGTCGAAAGGTATGTTTGAATTATTATTTCAATTTATTTGTATCCGTTATATAGTACACATGACACAAGTGCTTGCTAAGTGTGGGGCTAGATGGCGCTGTGTGAAATGTACCGAAATATTTGTATAATTTATTTGTCAATAATGTTAATTTAAAATAGAATCTTCGTGTATGTGTTTAAAATTGAGTTAAAATAATACTCGCATGCCCTATTGTAACGTTCATGACGTCACCTGCCGGTTCCAACGGAAGACCAGCACTGGATGCTTGCGTCCAGCACATGCTGAGTTGGGGCCGAGTTGTGACACGAAACTTTTCCTTTTTTGTTTAAATTTGATGTAATTTTTGTCTGTTTCGTGTCCTAATAAATGTCCTTTAATTATATGCGTGGTTTTTATACATAATAATGTCGTATTAGCCAAAGAAAAGTTTATAAATATCAATTCATTATCTAGTACCAATGACTCAAGTATTTGCTTAGTATGGGGCTAGATGGCGCTGTGTGAAATGTTCTGAAATATTTATTTCTTTATATTCTTATAGGTAGACCTGAGAAATTAACTGCCTGGGAGTCCAGGCAGTTAGGGATGGATTTAATATCTACCATCCCTGAAATCTGCCGTTTCTGCCAGCCGTGATATTTGGAGCCATGGCGCGAGTAAAAGAATATCTTTTGTTGCTTTGTCTTCTCGTTGGAGCTAAAACTGATGGTGAGTCTTTTTTACTAAATTTTTAAGCTTATTTAAAAAGGAGGAGGTTCTCAGTTCGTTTATATGTTTTTTTGTGTTTATGTTACTCGATTACTCCGCTATTTAGGAACCTATTTTGTTTGTTCCTGTAATTTTAATTTTATATGGTTCAGTACTTTTTTGCATGTATTTTATTCATTTTAGGTGATGTACGTATTTGTTTATTTCCATTACTTTTAGTAATGGAAATAAACAAATAAAATATACAGATAGAACATACCATATATAAATAGAACATACTCGATTAAATTTTACCTGAGTCTGAAAAAAGTCTCTAATTGTAAAAGAATTTCTGTAAATCGCTATTAGCGATAAGGCCTCCAGTTGTGGCAGTATTTTTTAAGTCTTTTGTGTTTCTGTTTGTCTTTTTTTTTCAATGTGTAAAGTGTTTTTTCTATCTATCTATCTATCTCTGTGGACATCATAATTTTATCATTAGTAATTTATTAGGCTTTGAGAGCAGATGTAAAGCCTTAGTATGGCTCTGACAACGTTAAAATTTAATTTAATTTTTCAAACTTTCATAACAAACTAAAGAAAGACAATAAAACAGCTTCAAAAACCCAATTTGGCAGATCACATTTAGCCGTTGCAAAAAATAAAAGATGGTGTTCAAATATTTTGTTTTGGCCCATCAATTTATTCGCAGTCGTGTCGATGCATAACTTAGCAGAAAAATGTTTACGAACTCGAATAAGATGTAAAAATCTTTAAATAAGAGATTCAAGGTTATATTTTGTTTTTTTTTATAAGATGAATCAGGAGGAATAGACGAGTTTAATGAGGAATGAGATTAGAGGAGAAGGAAAGGTTTTACCTATCTAATTGTAATGTTGCCATACTTAACTAAAACCTTTTTTGGAAAATGACCGAAAATAATCACGACCGGCTGGATTTGATCCTAATTTTGATCACCGTCCAGATCGCCTTAACCGCTAGGCTACGGTCTACTAACTGCCAGGCGAAAAATCCACACTCATTTCAGGGCTTGCCATACTTAGTTGGTTTTCTTTTAATAAAGCGAGGATTTCAATTACTTAACTTTGTGTATTACAGCAGTTCGTTTCCGTTAAAATTCTAGCGCTCTGTAACTTTCTACCAGGAGCCCTGTTTCCTGAAAAAAATAATCTCTCATGACTGAGGGTCGTGACTCCCTCGCAGAACTAATTCGTTAGGGGAGTTATCTCTTGGGCAGACACATCGTGGTGGGCGCCCAGGTCCTTCCACGGAAGACACATGTTCATGGATATTGTGGTCCTCAAACATGTCAGTTTCCTCACCGATGTTTTCCTTCACCATTAAGCGAGTGCAAATCCACACTTAACTTGAAATTACAAGTCATTGGTGTAGGGTCCGATTCGAACCAGGGTACGTCTGGATGAAGCAGATAGAACCGCTGAGCCACACTCGCTTAAGCTAAGTGGTAGGAGCCATTTATTGGCAATTACTTTGAGATTGTCTTTGTTTGATGATGTTTAATCAATTTTTTTTATAGACCAACTGGAGATCTTCGACATCCTCTCCACACTACAAGAAGACCTGCCTCCAGGAGTAACTAGAACTCCTGGACGATGCCAGTCACCAAGCACACCGGAAGAACAGAGAACTGCTTACCATCTGGATGAGAATGCAACCATACATCAATTAGCAGCTGGCATGTTTTACAATACGTTTCCGGAGGATTTTTCTGTCCTGGCTACTGTAAGAATACCTGGTAAGTCTTCATTTTGTTATTCCCCCGAATGCTAGAGAATTAGAAAAAATATTAGAAAACGCCATTATTTCGAATAAAAAGTAGCCTGTGACGCTTTAAGACCTAATACTACGATTCAAGCGTGTGCTTAGTGTGGGGCTAGATGGCGCTGTGTGCAATGTCCCGGGATATTTATTTATTTATTTACCTACATACCAGAGGTCTTCAAATCTAGAGTTAATAGGTATCTTCTAGGTAAGCGTGTTACACCCTAGGCTGAAGCAATGCTTAACATCAGGCGGGCTGTAGTCAAACGTAAACCTATCCCACGTAAAAAAAAAACAAAATCAAGATAATCCGTTCAGCCGTTTTTGAGTAATGAGCGACTTTTTATCCTGAAATAATGCGAGAAAAGCCACGGGCGTCCACTAGTTATAAAAAAAGTAAAATAAAAAAAGCTATAATCTTATTGTACTTAGTGCAATTAGGGTCTGTCTAGGCTAACAAAAGTAAAAGGCTTTTGACTAAATCTTGACTAAACTTTTTTCGAAATATTTTGCAATAAAAACCTAATTAACAAATTGTAAAAGGATTACTTATCTCTGGCCGCGGATCAAATTAAGAGACCCAATTATTGGAAAAGTTCAGCTTCATTTGAGCCCTCGACTAGATAGTATTAATTATTTATTTGCTGTAGTGCAATATATTTAGCTCGATACACTACACTGACATAGTGCTACTACATTTTATAACTGTAAGCTTATATTACTGTAAGTTACAATTTACAGTGTTCATTACATAATGTATATCGTATATTTTAAGTATCTACTGTTTACATAATGTGTTACTTCCACGGAAAGACAATGTCCTGGCTGTTTGCCATAGTACAGTTGTCAACCATGTCAAAGACCCTTAGGGCGGCTTAAAACCTCTGACAAGAGAATTGGCCACTCTCATTTGATAAGAAATTACGAAATAAAAAGTATCCTACGTTACACCCAGGCACCCAGAACCGTCAACTATCACTATCCCGAAAATCTCCATGATCCGTCCCTCCATTACGGCGAGAAAACGGAACAAACAGACCATCAAACACACCTTCACATTATACTTAGTTAGATTTTTGTTGGAGAGGAGGTCTATTGACTCAGCAATGGGTAAACACGGGCTGACATAATAATGATGGTTTTTTCACAGAAATGGACCAGACCCCCCTCTTCGTCCTCTACTCTGACGCGGGGGACGAGCAGCTGCAGCTAGTGGTGGGGGAGCTGATAGAGCTGTACTACGAGGACACGCGGGGGGACCCGCCTGATAACGAACTGCTCACCTTCCGGGCCAATGTGGCTGATCACAGGTCAGTAGTAAACCAATAAGCATTGAAATGTCAAAAACTTTTATTGACATCTAAAAATTCAATCGTCAATGACAGTATTTGACCATATTTTAATAAAATTTACAATGATTCTAGCAAGCCGATAGCAATCTCGTTTCCGAGTGAAAACTTACCATATTTCGCACACGAAACTAATCATTAGGTATACATGCTAAGCTTTGTTAGTGCGTCAATTAATAATACAATACAATACAAAAAACGTTTATTGGGTTCAAAAATACTTACATCTAGTTCACTATATTAATACATACAAAACTAAGTTAGTAATTTCTTATAATAAAAATAAATAAAATAAAATTTGTTTATTTTTAATAACAGTGTGCTGTCACCCGGACGAGATGTTTCTGTTATAACAGTGTGTTGTCACCCGGACGAGATGTTTCTGTTATAACAGTGTGTTGTCACCCGGACGAGATGTTTCTGTTATAACAGTGTGTTGTCACCCGGACGAGATGTTTCTGTTTCCCGGGTGACAACGTCTTATTTAATTTACTTAAAAAAAAATATCAAAACCTCATTTTTCACATTTGTTATTAATCGTACTAAACCCGCAGGTTTGTTCGTTTTAATTCCAAACAAGTTGGAGTGGTAGCTGGTAAAGTTGGTGTCATTGTGTTGGCACCTCGTTCATCAAAACTTAGGCTCATTAAGGTAACCCGAACCAGGCGGAAAGTTTGGAAACAGGGGTGGATTCAGGGTTATTTTTGTTTGGGTACCGAGAACTTTGATATATGTTTCAATGTTTAATATCAATGTCGTAACTAATTCATAACCTTTTAAAGATTGCTTAAGTATATCAAAAGCTACAACTTTTTACGACATAAAATTAGAACTCCATACATTTTGTCAGGACACGATCAACTTTTTTGCTTTTGAAGTAAGTCACCCACGAGAGGTTACATATGTCTTGGTTACCAGTACCTATTTTATACTAAAACACAAAGGTATCTTTAAGTTAGGTATATGATAAGTGTGGTGTTGTAGGTGTAGGTAATATTTTTTACATCTCTCATGTTCGGTAAGTAGGTCCTTATTACCCCCAAACGGGGCTTGTAAGTAACCAATTAGCGCTCTAGGGTAATAATGTAACTAGAAAAGCCCTAGGGTGGTAAGTAATTAAAAAAAAACTTTTCACTCCTCCAAAAAGTTCAAGTAGTAGACAAAGGAGGTCGCTTCGCTATTCAAACTCAAACTCAAACTTCTTCGTATGAGTATAATAGTCATCAATTTTAAATATCGAACGGCGATGCTCAATTTCGTTCCTGACAAAAAAAGATGAAAAAAGGCGGGAATAGAAAACTTTCATTTTAAATGTTGTTTGTTTTTGGGTTTTTTTTTATAAATACGTGCTAATTAGGAAAAAAACATGAGTTCTGCAAGTGATGACGATATATTATGTAAGCTGCACTCCTGATTCAATGAAAATGGAAGCTGAAGTAGCAATTAACAATATTTTGCTTGAAAGTTCTAAAGAGTGATATTTGAAAACTTACGACGAATTCATGAAGTGGCGAAAAGAAAAACGAGTAAGTTCTGATTTGGTCCGTGACCAGCAAATTTCACAATCTCAAACTTTTAACATACCCATAAAACACCTGTCCCTAATATTTTAAAATTGTTCTCATTTCACTATAAATTTTAACCATTAAAATGTTTTATTCTTGTAATAATTTTTCTACTTACCTCACAATCGAGATGTAAAGCAGAGTAGTTAGCTCGGGTGTAAGCATCAATTGCACCCTCGAACTATAGGCGCCCTCGCTGCGCTCGTGCGCCTAACTATCTCGGGCTGCAATTGATGCCTTACAGCCCTCGGCTACTAATCTACTATTAAGATAAAGATAAATTAATTCATTTTTTGCAAAGGAATATAGGTTTTTTTTTACATACGAGTAGTGTCTAAGGTTTTTGTTTAACTATGTACATAATCCTGCCTGAATCTCCCTTAATCCGGTCCTGGATCAGAGTTTAGTTCAGTTGACGTGATGTGGTTGAAAAACTCGAGTATTATTAGATTTATACTCCCAGAACGCGGTTTCATTCTCGAGGTGAACTTATTCTGTCAACTACTATTAACCTTACCTGTCTCACCAAATAATACAATTATTCTTTTGAAAAGCATTTTTATGGCCGAAATTTTACTGCTAACGTTATTTTTAAACGTGCGTACACGTAATCTCACTAAAGATTGTACTTCTGTATTCTGTGCTTAAGTTTTACTTTAAGATTTAAAGCGCTACTGAATTTGCCGATCTGATTCATTACACAAAAATAATATTTACAACTGGATTTATAGATTTATTTAATGAATATATAATAAAGATAAAAAGATAAAGAATCTTTATTGATAATGTAAAATTGTAACATACATAGGTATAAGTACTAATATCACAGAATATGCCACACAAATTACAATATCTCGTCAAATTGAATTTATAACATTTAGCTTTTATAAAATTTTAGAAGTTACATAATATGTCTAGTTTTATTAATAAAATAATGAAAATTTTTGTTATTAAAATCATGTCAAACATAATAATAGGTATGTAATCATACAATATGTCAACTTAAATAAATCTTGGTACTGTCACTTTAGCTGTATAGGGGCTAAAATGACAATTTGGCATCACACTCCTTACCTAGTAGTTAATTACATAATTTCTAAGCAAGATTAGAATCAATTGGTAGTTGACTGTAGTCATTTTCAAAGTATTCTTTAAAACTGTATAGTGTCTGATCTAACAATAATTGTTTGACGCTATTGCAAAATTGCTGATCATTATTCAAAGACTGAATGTGTGCGGGGAGTTTATTGAACAGTTTCTCTCCCATTATAGTGGGTAGTTTCTTAGTCATACACAGCCTAAGCACAGTTGGTTTTAACAATACTCTGTTTATCTTGGTTCTATTTGAGTTATAAGTCATAAGTTTAAACAAATGTGGATTTCTTTTTACAAACTTTATAATCTCTAATATATATTGCGACACTGACGTCAAAATCTTCAACTCTTTGAAATGGTTTCTACAAGACTCTCTATATCTACCTCCCACAAGTACTCTTATTGCTCGTTTCTGCATTATTAACACTCTTTCAAAGTCTGTCGCATTGCCCCATATACTTATGCCGTATGAAAGTATAGAGTGTATGTATGAATAATAAGTTTCCTTTAGGTGCTCTGGGCTTGTTATTGGTTTCAACTGTTTTAATGCATAAACCCCTTTTGCCATTTTTTTACAAGTATTATTAATATGTTCTTTCCATGTTAAGGAGGGATCTAAATCGAATCCTAATAGCTTAACATGCTTTGCGTATATACATTCAGTTCCATTCTCTAATATTAATGGAGCTTCTTTAAAGTTTGGTGATACAGCATTGAAGGACATAATATTCGTTTTCTCAGTATTAGTATAATCATGTACCCATTAGTGTGTATGTGTAGAATTGTATATCGGCTGGTCGATAAGTATTTATTTATTTAACAGAATATATTCGTAAATTAACTAAATATCCATAACAAATTCCAAAACATGTGTACACCGCTTGATCTATGTAAATTTGAAGATTAATAATTACAAAAATATGAGTTAAATAAAAAACACACACACACACGCTTAATAACTACTATAGTTATCATTTCTCTTCCTAGATGGCACCGCATAGCTCTCAGCATCAAGGGTGACTCTGCAACTCTGCTGGTGGACTGCGAGGTGCAGCAGTCACTACTCCTCAACAGGAGACCAGGCAGCACCTTCAACCTGGCTGGGGCGCTGGTGGTGGGCGCGCAGCTCGCTGCTGACCAGTTCTTCAATGTAAGTTTTTTTTTTTTACTTGACCGGGTATGCACTTGGCCATAGTTTGCCTGATAGCAAGCAAAGGCTATGGCCTAAGATGGAGCGCGCTTACCCGATAAGAACCGATTCACTGACGCTTTGAAGATCGCTGGATCATAATGCGTGGGGAACAGGGAGTCAGGCAGGGAGTTCGACAACCTTGCGGTACGAACTATGAACAATAAAGGTAGAAGCGTACCGTACGGTAAGTTCATGTAGATCAAACTTTTTAAGCAGACACCGAACTTGCAATTTTCCAAATATTAGAAATATACGTTGTCGGCAGATACCAACATTTTATTATGGCTTGTGTAATATTTCTCCCTCTTAAATATGACGTACTGACGGCAAATGGCTCAAAGCAATAACTGAATGGTACCCACGGCTAGGTAAGCGAAGTGTAGGAAGACCTGTGCAACGGTGGCTTTTTTTTACATGATATAGGCTTACGCTTGACTACAACTTATGCCTGATGTTAAGCAACGTTATAATCTACGATCTAGCGCGCTGGATGATATTAGAAAGTTAGAAGGAAACATCTGGGCAAGAACAGCGCAAGACAGGACAAGGAGTATTGGCGTAAGAGGGAAGAGGCCTGAAACCTGCAGTGGGTCTCATTAGGCTGATGATGATGATAAAATATGGAATAAAATGTTGCTTATTGTATATTATTTAACTTTGATAGACACTTAGACATTTGCAGACGCTACACTGGTCTAAGGTGAAACGTAGCTATACTGAGATGGATATCAGCCACCTGAATAAGAAGGGCCGAAATGTAAAAAGTTCTGATTCACTGATCCTTTGCCTTGAAATTGATTGACATTGTTAATTACATACTGATATCGCAGCTAGTCGAGTCAACGGGTTTGGTACACGTACACATTATATTTTATTTGACCGACAATTGTAAACTATTTTAATTTATAATAATAAAATATAAAAACAAGGGAAGAAAAACTAAACATACTACTTCTATTCTAACTACTACAAAAAAGGTGCACTTAGAAAATCTTTAGAAAAGCCTAAAGATAATCTAAGTGCTCCAGCCCACTACCAGAGGGCAGCGTGCCCAGCACACTGGCCGCATTACCACGCTGGATGGCAATGCTGATACGTTGAGCCAGAAAAAGGCCAGCATTTTGGTCATGCGTCGCGTCAACCAACAATTGTTTCACAACCAATCTATCCAACCAATTCTATTCTCTACCTACCTCGACCATCTATTCAAATTAACCAAACATTCCGTTTAATATTCCTACACTTCAGTCCAATCACTCGAATCAACAAACTAGGCCTCCGATCATTTAAATTGGTTTAATTTCCAGGGCGACATCGAACTTCTACAGTTCGCTAACAGACCAGACGTGGCATACGATATGTGCTCTTCTATTGCCCCTAATTGCGAAGCGTCTCAGCTTAATGGACACGAAAGATACGGCCAGGAATCACAATTGAATTTTGAACCTAATGGAAGAGTCAGTCACAATTTTGACACGAACTTTCGACCCGATGTCTCTAATTCTTTCCAAACGAACAACTTAGAATCAAGCTACGACAGCCAAGCAATTAACAACTTGAATATAGCTGATAATCGAAACCTTGAAGAACCAAGCAATAGCATCATATCTAATAATAATAGAAATGACGAATCAAATTATAACAACCCTTACACAAATGAAGAATCGAACACCTATTCAACAGAACGGGAACCAGTTTTCCGACCAATTATAAACGTGGCTACGAATAATCCATACACGTTAAGCGTAGATGAAAATGGTGTGAGACAGTACGGACATTTTGGAAGGAATCGAGGGCAGAGAAACAGGAGTGAGATTTGGGCTGGAAGGGATCTGGTGACTGAGAGACCGGCCTGGATAGGATACCCTGTTACTAGCCATTATGCGGCTGCTACTGATAATGGTAAGCATTCGTTTTGTTTTATATATTAATTAAGTAACAAGAAGCGCCCGTAGCTCAGCTAGTGAAATCAATCGCATTCGATTACCAATGTTAAGCAAAGGTCGACGCGGTCAGTCTTTGGATGGGTGTTTCGGGTGTGATGGGTGATTCCGTGTATCGGATGACACGTCAAATTGTAGTTCCCTGCTGTTTGTCTTGTATGGCAGTCGTTAAGCCATGTCAGAGGCCCTTAGGGCGGCTTCATAAACTCTCGACACCGTTTACTTGACTTGACAAAGTTTAGCGCTAAGCTAAGTAACCTTGTAAAATTGTGATATTTTTAACAAATGTATGTTAAGATATTGAACCAGGCTTTACTTTGCGGATATCCATTGTAAATGAAACTCTGGAAAAATATGTAGTGATTTTCCGCTGCGACTGCTCCTAAACCGGCTTCAAACAACAAACTTAACACACCTAAGTTTGTTGTTTAAAGTCGGTTAAGGAGCAGATTCGTGAGCTAATGTTTATTCCTAAGTAATATATAAGCAATATAGTTTTAAGCAATAATAACACTGTCATTAACAATAGCTTTATGTTATATGGCCATCATGCTATCAATAAGCAATCAAAGTTGAACCATTTACTTTTAAGAAACAGTCCAAATTTTGCACAAATTTAGTGTATCTACATCTACACTAAGACGTTTTAAGATGCACTTAGGAAAAAGTAAAAAAAAAAAAAAAAGTTGCAGCGGAAAATCACTAACTACATATTTCTCCAGAGTTTCAAATGTATATTGTTATTTCAGATGAAAATAGCATATTCGGTCGTTTCACGGATGCAGATGAATACATCCCGGCAGTCACTGAAGGCTTGCCTCTGGAGGCTGTGGAAGTCACTCAAACTACACCGAGGGTAAGTTCATTATGTTGCCCAAATCTATATAGTAAGTAAATCAAAACCTACATAAGAATAAGAATAAAATAAATTTATTGTCACATGAAACATTAAATAGACACACAATAAAAAATAAGAGTACAAATAAGAAGTTTCATGTCACAATCCGGCCCCAACTCAGCATATGCTGGATGCAAGCATCCAGCGCTGATCTTCCGTTGGGACCGGCGGGTGACGTCACGCACGTAGATATATCATAATACACGTCATAACATAAACATAATACAGCGAAGTAGTAATACACACAATATAATGAATACAGAAACATAACATACCTACATAACGTTTTGTATAGGTATAGTTTTTCTGTTCATAAAAACAGACGAAATAATGGCGAATACTCCTGTATGAGTTGGTAATGAGCGAAAATGATAATTTGCTAAGAGACGGCATTCACAGAGCTTTAGCTAAGCACAATAATTAGTTTTGTAGCCTGCATTTCAATCCTTAGTACTTTAAATTGAGATCTATGAACTGCCCATTATTTTTCGTCATTTTCCAAAATTCTAATAATAAACGTTGAATATCTACTGTGTATATTTTTACCGGTACCATTAGTTGTATATTCATCCCTGTTACTGCTACTTTTTTATCTAACTACCTGCAATATACATATCATACACCCATTCCAGCCGAAGCGCGGAGACGAGGAGGAAGTTACCCTCGTAACGACCGAGACGTACGGGCCTGCTACTACCGAGGACGATGACTGGTTAACTCACCCACCGGAGGTTAGTAGATAAGGCCCTTGTTGTGTAAAACCTCTATGGACATAATTTTATCCTTCATTTTTTCCACAGAGACTATAGACCTCTTTTTAGGATGAAACTCTTTGTTATCTGTAGCGAAGCTCTTATTTCAGCGTAGCAGTTGCTCGATATATCTTTTGTTTTCTAAAATGCCCTATTTAAAATTACATGTTTTATAAGTGTTGTTTTTTATAAGAATTTGTGTGTCCAATAAACATTGTTTATTTATTATTTTGGCTGGTGTAAATACACTATTGGACAATAAAGCATGACAATTTTGACAATTGCGACCTCCGTTTACTTTTCGATGACAGGTGACAGCTGTCAAAATTATCCATGATAATTAATGTTGGTAGTCTGGTATGTTTTAATACTTCATATATAATACACATAATTTAGTACTTCTGATGGTATGGGCCAGTCAATCAGTTGTAGATTGATATAAATTAAATGTTAAGACTGTAGTTAGAAGTAGGTACCCGAGTACCGAGCGAGGCGTACGCACCTGTTACGACCGAGTGCGATGACTGGTTGACTCACCGGAAATAAGGATAAATAAGAACGGTGTAAATAATCCTTTTTGAAACCACCTCCATACTTAAGGTAAACATACCTTTTTGTACGTGTAAATTTAGGATAAAGAGGTCAATGTTCTCGTGCTTTGTCACTTACAGTAGGTATTGGTTACCTCATTTTTTTGACATAGGTAAGTGTTTTACCTATACTAACATTGTTGCTTACATGTTGTGTTACCCATCTGTAAAATATAGGGATAACAAAACTAGCTAAGTAGGTATATCTAATTAGCAATGTCTATTCATTTAAAAGCTCGACACACGACAAACTAATTAATAAAACAACTAAGGTTGTTAACTAGTTCAGATACGTTTAAGTTTGTAGTAAGTACCTTTAAGCAAACGAGATGATTAAATTAGATTTTTTTTAAATCGCTAGGTGTATTAATCTAAAATAAACAACTTATTAAGTAAACTTGTTGACCTCTCAAATCTGTAGCATATTTGAATCAACACCATTTCTTTCTACCTTTCAGGGCAACGTAACCTACGACACCTACGAGAGCTACGACTACGGAAGCGCCGGGACGTATGGTCCCCGCGGGTACCCAGGTCCTCCGGGGCCCCAGGGCCCTAGGGGACCCAAGGGGGAGCCCGGCAAGCCTGGCGCAGAGGGACAGCAGGGGTTCGCAGGACCGCCCGGACATGTGTTTGTAGTTCCGGTATGTGATAACATTTTCTTGAAATTGTTAAGTGAAAGTTCATTTCATACTTATAACCTATTTTATGCTAGATAGGCTCATACTTTATTACAACTTGAATTAGATGTACTTCTCGAGCATGTTTTTGTTGTACCGGTAATTTCCTGTTGCCCTGTGTGTTCAATTCAATTATAATTATTGACAAGGTTGTAATTCTTCTTATTATAACTTTTTATTTCAGTTACATTCTGCAAGCAACGAGAAAGGTCCCGATGCTCAAGCAGAAGCTTTACGACAAATGCTGACACAGCACATGGTAAGTAATCTTGAGTTTTCTTTAACATATTTATTTCTGTAAAATTACATAAGTAGGTATTATGTTTCACATGACTTTAATATTAAAACTTGAGGTGTTAAATTTTTATAAAAACTAATAATTGCTAAATTCTATTTGCCGAGATATTGTAATTCCAAGATATACTTCAATATATGTACTACATATATCGCAACATTGTAGTATTAATCAATAACTTTATAGTGAAAAATCTGAATCTCTATGAATATGACTAAATAAGATCACGTCAGTCAGCGGGAGCTGATGATTTTCTCAATTGTATAGTCACAAATTAGGCGTGGAAACCATTATTTTTTGTATTTATTTGATAACAGGCTGCAATGAGAGGTGCAGAAGGCCCCATGGGTCTAACAGGGCCCTCGGGGCCCGAAGGGGAGATGGGACCTGAGGGGTCTAAGGGAGAACAGGGGGAGCCAGGGGAACCTGTGAGTATTTATCGATTTGATTTTGAGTATGATAGTTTCTACGGATCTTAGGAATAAAGATAAAAAAACATGCATTGTAACGTGAAACACAAAACAAAAACAACATGACAAATATTATGAAAATAGACGTTCCAGATAACAATCTGGCTTGAAATCAATAGAGTGCTAATAAATCCATGTCAAAGGCCCTAGGACAGTTTGAAAACTCTCGACACTAGAGTTGGCCAATCTTATGCGATTTCAAGAAGAAATGCTTCTGATTATTATCAATTTAGTGATTAATAGTGTATATGAGTTTGATTGTACCTACTTACATCGATAAAATCGATGCGTTAAACCGTAGATTATACCGATATAGTTTTTTGTTTAGATGCATGGTGAATTTGACCGACTGAACTTTACTTTCCAGGGTCCACCAGGTCCCCGAGGCATACAAGGTCCCCCGGGCAGGCTGGGCCGACGGGGCCACGCGGGGAGAGACGGAGAGAGGGGCTCGCCAGGGGCAACCGGGCCTAAAGGTATGTTTACTGTCTTTCACTTGTCAGCTGTGAAAATGAATACATCCTTTTACACAATATGGCTATTCCATTCGTGGGGAATAAATTACATGGTTTTCGCCACTATTTATAAAAGTCACGTTTAATAAAGCTGGGAATAACTAGGTACTATTTTATCACTCTCCACAGTCAAGATTACGGCTAGGTATGTTAATGCAATTTACATGTCTCTGGTTGCTATATTAGATTAACAAAACACATCGACAATTTCACAAATTTGAGTTACCCGTTATCTAATTAGATACTCGTATTTACTTATCCAAAGGTGAACAAGGCTACCCCGGTTTACAAGGCATGCCGGGGGACAAGGGGGAGCGAGGGACCCCGGGGCTCCAGGGGGAGGCAGGGCTGCCGGGGCAAGACGGACCCCCCGGGGATGACGGATCGTCTGGTCCCCCGGGGTTGGTGGGAGAGCTGGTAAGTAGTTTTCTACTAAGACAGGGATAGGCTCTTCTTTAATTTCTTTAAGTAGTATAGTTTCTTTTATTACTTTTAGCAAGGTAACGGCTAAAGTGTATATCTATTTATTAAGTCATATTAATCATTTCCAGGGTCCGAGAGGCTTCATGGGTCCGCGAGGCTACCCGGGTCTTATCGGTTACCCAGGCATGCCCGGGTCTGAAGGTCCCCAGGGCACGAAAGGAGCGCCGGGGCAACCCGGATCGCCAGGGCCCCAGGGCCAACCGGGGACTATGGGGCCCATGGGTTCGCCTGGTGCACAGGGGCCACAGGGAGTTCCCGGGATACAGGTTAGTTTAATATAATGACACCGAATGACAAGGCATTTTTCTTACAATGCGTTGTAAAATTGTTACATTGTATGACCATGTACAATGCACATATTTTACATGTCCCGCAATACAATACCTAACATGTTTTAATTTTAAATCTAAAGAACAGAATGTATATTTTAATATCACAATATTATTAAGAGATAGTGATAATTTGCCTTATAAAACAAAAGCCTAAATGGGTCCACCTGTATTCCAGGGACCGCAAGGCAAGCAGGGTATATCTGGTCTCCCAGGACCGGAAGGCTCTCCTGGAACTCCTGGCAATCCTGGACAGCAGGGGTCACCTGGAGACGCTGGACCGCCGGGACCACAGGTAAATTGCGGAACTTACTTATTTTTTACTTAGTAAGCTGATTTCCTTTTGAAAATGGATTATGTAGATTGGCAGTAATGGGACGACAAATTTATCGACAGGAACACGAAAAGAGAAAAAGCATAACTATTATTGTGTTGAGATATACCTACATTATTTACATACAGGATTATGGATATAAGGATTTCAACAACTTCCTAAAAATTGATATTTAATAAAAAGATAATTGCCCAATCATGGACTTTTGTTAGTTAGATTGATATTGGACATTACATTGTTTACTTCAAAACATTATTTTTGTACAGATTGTGTGAGTACCTAATAAGGTTATAAAAATATTATAATTATTTATTATAACGAAATGTCATTTCAGCTCCAGGTTCCATATACATAGTAATTATCTAATTTACAAATAAAAAGTAAACAAAACAAATCCTATACATAGAGAAAAATCACGAATAAATAATGTTTTCAATTTATTCCAGGGTATGCTAGGCTTCCCCGGGAGTCGAGGCATAAAAGGTGACGACGGTCCGCGAGGTCTCCCCGGTGACAAGGGGGATAAAGGAATCCGGGGAGCTGAGGGGGAGAAGGGCGAGATGGGACCCAAAGGGGAGCGGGGACTGGCGGGGGAGCCAGGGCCCGCGGGGGTTGAGGGGCCAGAAGGACAGAAGGTATGTATGTAATTATTTTTAAGAGTAAAGGGATTTGCTTTGTTCCTTAAAATAATATTGTTTTCTTTTACAGATAAAAGTGTATTATTTAACTCGTGATGCTTCGTTTCATATTGAAAACTTATCGAATGAATCTTATTAATATACATTAAACAGTATAATTATCTAAATAACTTGTAGATTATTCTATTTGATTATTACACATGAATAAGTATTTAACGCTGAAAAAATATGAACAATAATTGAAAACTTTAATAAAATATTATCAAAGTGATAAATAAAAAATATTGATAGAACTAAACGTTATACTCGTATATTTGTTCAACAGGGAGCAGAAGGTCCCCGAGGAGAAACAGGCCCCATAGGTCCGTCGGGGGAGAAAGGAGCGACCGGGGCCCAGGGGCCACCGGGGTACCCGGGGAGTCAG
This sequence comes from Macaria notata, assembly GCA_927399415.1. Lineage (NCBI taxonomy): Eukaryota > Metazoa > Arthropoda > Insecta > Lepidoptera > Geometridae > Macaria > Macaria notata. The sequence continues at coordinate 1,322,238 of OV656751.1, forward strand.
GGGGATAAAGGGGACAAGGGGGCTTCTGGAAGACGGGGGAGACGCGGAAATAAGGGAGCTATGGTATGATGAAGAACTAGGCCCTTTGTATTGTTATTAAAATTACAAAGCTAAAAATTGATTTTGTTTGTAATAAAAGAGTTAAAAGTTAAAGAGTTACGCATGGTGTATCTAATAATTAAATAATGCTCATTTGTCGAGAAAAAGGTTTTTACAGAAATTTTACAATTACCAATTCTAAATATTTTAATAGAAAACTGAAATTATTGAAATTAATATTTCTTGCAGGGTTTGGTTGGAACACCGGGCGATCGCGGAGAAGGTGGTCCAAGAGTAAGTAATGCTTATTTATTACATATATTAGGTGGTCAGTGCAACATCTGTAAACAACTTTAAGAACCGGCTTGATGACTGGTTACGTAAAACCAAAAAATCTCTTGTTAACTTGTGATCGTTGCACCAGTGGACTGTTTAATTTTTTATCTTTGTGTGGACTAAATAAAACAATTTTGACACAGTGTGATATGGGCACATCAGCAATTTGCTGCTCGCCCATTATTCAAATAAATAAATATTAGTAATATTATCTCAAATACTGTGTCCCCTCTACTATATCTTGATTCTTTCTCATGATGACAATTACCTTTGTCTTAGGACTATGGTTTATACGGATAATATTGTCGAATTTATAGGTCGTAGACTTTAATTAGAAATTGACCTAAAAGTCAATTGAAGCAAAAGCAAATTAAGGCTATTTTTTATTTGCCAGGGCTACAGAGGTCCAAGAGGACGCCGTGGTTCGGATGGTGCCCCTGGCCCCAAAGGTGACACAGGCCAGCCAGGCGCCCCGGGGCCCACGGGGGAGCGGGGCCCGCAAGGGTTGGAAGGCCCCAGAGGGTTCCCGGGGGCTATGGGACCGCCGGGGCCGGATGGGAAACCTGGATTACCCGGACCGGCTGGGGAAAGGGGGCCTACGGTGAGTTAATTTGTTTTTGAAGGTGAATTTTGGGCAGTTAGCATAAAAACTGATATAGCAAGACAGTGCTGTTAAAAACTCATTACAGCAATAGTAAAATACCATTGGTATTTGAACTAATTCTTATTGATTGCTATTGAAAAAATAATAAAATAAAAAAATTATACTCCATACGAATTGTCCATGATGGACCAAGTATTAAAGAGTAAGATCTGTCGTACATCATCTACTTCTAGAAGCACTAATTAAGCCTCTATTTCTATACAGGGCGAACCAGGATCCCCCGGTCTAACAGGTCCAATCGGCCAACTAGGTCCCCAAGGACAACAGGGTGAACCAGGACCTCCCGGTCCACCCGGGTCATCCGGCATACCTGGCACACCGGGCGATGTAGGTGCCCCGGGTGAAGTGGGCAAGGAGGGGCCGCCGGGGCCTGCAGGTCCGGAGGGTAAACCTGGCCCAGTAGGGTCTGCGGGACCGCCTGGGAATAGTGGGGAGCCAGGGTTGCCGGGGGCAACGGTAAGTTAAAAAAAATATTGTTACAGATAGCATTATAGGAAATTGTTTTGAAATAAAAACCACTTGGTAGTCATATCACTGCGGCGATTAAACTGTGTCAGAGGCCCCTAGGTCGTCGGTCAACAAAGCTAACCAATATCATACGAACTTACAAGCTGGTTTTGAAAGTAAATGATGTATGTTTAAAAAATTGCCACAATCTGCCAATCGGCTGAAGTGCTGCGCTCAATTCTGTGCTAGTTAATGCATATGTCCACTCAAGAATGTTTTACATAATATGTGCTTAAAGTTATATATTGTACAGTTATTGTTTTAACAGCCTTGTGAAAGAAGATTATGGTAAATAAATTTTAATGTTTTTTTAGGGTTCACCAGGCGGTAAAGGTGACATAGGCCCCATAGGATCAGCAGGAGTAAGAGGAGACAAAGGGTCCCCTGGCGAGGCAGGACGGGAAGGACCCCAGGGGCCTCAGGGACGCGAGGGGCCTCGAGGACCGCCCGGCCCGGGAGGACAGAAGGGGGAGGTGGGGGAATCCGGACCTGTTGGTAAGTTGATAGATGTATTCAATATTTGCAACAGGAAATTAAGTACATAGTAAAAAGGAAACATAAAATTCCCTGTCAAGTTTTACCTTCAACTCTTGTGCAAGCAAGCTAGTCTAAAATAGTAGTAAAATTTAAAGCAGCAACGAGAGGCAATATCTGGACGCCCACTACAATGTATCTGCCCAAAAGGATTCCTGTAAATGATTAATTGTGTATGGAAGTCACGACCCTCAGTCATGAGGAAATACAACTCAAGAGAAATATTTGTCAAAAATAATAATACCTATTTACCCCCTTCAACTTCTTTACATGAAATATTTTGTTCCCAGGTCCTATCGGCAGAGATGGTCTACCAGGTCCCCGAGGTCTGTCAGGTGCTCCGGGCCCGGTTGGTCCCCCTGGGGAGGATGGAGACAAGGGGGAGGTAGGGCCCCCGGGGGAGAAGGGGTTCAAGGGAGCCGCTGGAGAACAGGTAGCTTATAAAAATATTTTATTCTGACGAATCATCATCTTTTTAAAATCAATGTAAGTTAATTATGGGTTTTTTGACATCTATGTCAAACGATTAGATACACAATGTACAAAGACATGTATTACACGCTCTGAAAACCCAAAACTTAACTAGTCATTAAATTTAGAACGATACTATATTAGGAATTAGGCATGCATGTAGCTTATCTTATCTTTGTGCACCGTTTTTAGCAATTATTAAATCTGAATCTATTTTTTTCACTCCAATTTATAATGTTGAAAATGTCAATTTCACTAAATAACTTTAGCCAGCCATCTCATACTTTTTACAGGGACCAGCCGGTGCTCCAGGCATCCAAGGACTACGTGGTGAGATGGGTCCTGTAGGATTACCCGGAGACAAAGGACCACAGGGAGACATAGGGCCCCCCGGGGCCCCGGGGACTGATGGTGTCAGGGGCCCTGTAGGACTCCCGGGGCCTGCAGGACTTCAGGGGGAGAAGGGACAGAGTGGAGCCAAGGGGGATATGGGAGATGTTGGGCCTATGGGTAAGTAGTATATAAATGCTAATTGATAATGCAAGGTCTATGTGCCGAAATAGGTACTTAGGATTACCCGGTGACAAAGGCCGTATATTTTTTTCTTCAAACGTTGTCTTTAGTGTATCACTGTGTTTTTATTACTATTTTAATGTATTCATATAATCAGTGCAACGATACAAATTACGCTAATGATAAAATAAAAACATATCCTCATGAAATACTTTGTGTGCAAATTTATTTTGGTAACTATACAATTATTTCTCTTCCTTCTCAGGATCGACAGGCCCATCCGGTCCGACCGGTGCCCCCGGTCGAAGGGGCCCAAAGGGCAACCCAGGTGAGCATGGTCCAAGGGGCGCTGAAGGCCAACATGGGGACGTGGGGAGTCCCGGACCACCCGGACCTGCTGGGACACAGGGACCTGAGGGGAAACTGGTAAGTTATGGTCTTGAAGATTTCTTTAAAATGATCTTTTAATTAAAATATAATTCCTCGATAAAAACGAGTAGTTTAAATTTTCACAAAACCGAATCAGAAAGTTTTGAGTTATAGATATCTGTGATATCTTCGCATACTCAAAGCGGACATGTAAGATGTTGGTATATTTTTGTTACAATCTACATTGATTTATTGCATTGATTTTTCCAGGGCCCGCGAGGTCCAGTGGGGCCAAAAGGTGACGACGGGCTGCCAGGAGTACAAGGAGAGACTGGTTCCAGAGGATCACCCGGACCTGAGGGACCTAAAGGTAAATTAACGAAACAGACATTGGTGATGTATTAAACCTACCTTACCTTATCTACGTTACCTAACGGATTCAAAGAGGTTTGACTTTTACAATAAAGATGTTTAAAGGCATAATTTATTAGTTATTATTACATAATAAGCAAAGGCCAAATATTTGTAAATTCGCTCACTTCTCAATCACAATTTGTATGAAGAATGTGAAGACATTTTTTTGTCTCGTATTCTGGTGAATAATGCCTATTACGATGTTTTCTTTACATATTTTTTTTAAACTGGTACGGGTTTGCACTTGGCCATAGTTTGCCTGATAGTAAGCAAAGGCTATGGCCTAAGATGGACATACATTATGGTGGATGACATAGTACAAACCTGCGTGTTTTAGTTAACTGTGTTGTTTTGTATTTGTTATAATTTTCCTGTCACAAAAAGTAACACGCCTAATATATAATCTTCTTTCCCAGGTGACGCCGGTCCAGCAGGTATCCCAGGCGAGCGAGGCGAAACAGGTCCTCAGGGTATCAAGGGGGAACCGGGACCGGAAGGACCAGACGGGAGCTCCGGTTTGCCCGGATCACCCGGCCCAGTGGGACCGCCTGGGAAACCCGGGGACACTGGGCTACCTGGGCATCCAGTAAGTAATGCGAAAAAAAGTGATAAAGTTTTAGGTACCAAGTTGAAAATTGGTTTTCCCGTAAAATTTGACTGTTATTGACATTCTAAAAAATAAAATAAACCGTAGATGCTGTAAGTATAATTCGTATAGGTAATACAAGAACAGATAAATTATAACAGTGACTAATTTCATTTTTATACATTGCTTGTTTGTTTGAGTTTACATTATTATATATTGTTACGCAATTTTAATATACAGGGTTCCGAAGGCCCAGCAGGCACGCAAGGCAGTCCGGGGACACCGGGAGAGAAAGGGGACGCCGGTCCTAAAGGGGCCCCTGGGGAGCAGGGACCCGCAGGGCCTGTGGGGCCCGTGGGAGCTGAGGGGCAGAGGGGGGTTAGAGGGTCACCGGGACTTAGTGTAAGTTATTCTGTGTAAGAATATACGTAAAACAATTAAAGGAAGCAGTACTTTCTAAGAAGAGAATTGTTTTTAATCTATTTATAGTCAAAAAACCTTGTCGTGACTGTATACTTTTCATCTCTCGATTTACATAAACCAAAACTTATTTACTGCGATGATTACGCTGTGCGAAATGTCGTTAAATAATATTTAACTCATATTTATGAATGAAACTAAATGTCAAATGAACTAAATAACCCGCCCTTAATCGTTCCCGGTGCAAATGTGTCCATTTATGAATAGTATTATGAATAATTATTTTATTTATAAAATAAGATAAGATATGTCTTTAATGCACACCAAAGAAATAACAATATAAAAAGAAATATAAAAACTAATTTAATGCACATTGGGCACATTGGCACATTTATAATTTCTTTTGTAAGTGTAACATTCATAAAATAAATAAATGCATCAAACCTCTTATATATTTGGACAAGTGTAGCCATAGTTGGCTCAAATGAGAATACAATCTACATTAATTTATTTTATTACAGGGAGAAGTAGGAGCACCAGGTCAAATGGGTCCATCCGGGCCCCCTGGGAAATCCGGACCACCGGGGCCCCAGGGTCTCAGAGGCGAGAAAGGAAATAGGGGTCCGAAGGGGCATATAGGGGACACGGGGGTCATGGGGCTGAAGGGAGATCAAGGGGAGATTGGGAAGCAAGGATTGCCCGGACCGGCGGGGCCGGTGGGGCCTAAAGGGGATACGGTAAGAAATATTTAAAATGTTTTAATTTGTGTTCACAATTATTTAATTTATCTTACGGCCTTCTGCGACCTGCAATTATATGTTGCAAAAACGTTGTCAATCTCTCTCTTCGAGTCGTATTCCTCAATACTGAGGGTCGTTATGAGTTGTTATAATGTGTTCTTTAATTTGTTGGGGAAGTCAATGCAAATCTTATTTATTTCCCTAAAGCATCAGCAAAATATTCGTAACAAAAATAAAATAGTATAAAAGCAAATCGTAATACCTACACCTGATATAACTTAAATGACTGAACTAATACGTGATATTTAATCACAAAATATTTACCTACGAGTATCTGTCATTCATGCAAATCAACATCACCTTAAGGTATAAATTACTTTATTACATAAAAAGATGCTTTATGATGCGTTTTTTAATATCTATGCAGCTGGTTTTTTTTTATTATTATTATTATTTAAATGGTTGCTAAATGCTACCATTGCTGCGTCACCGAACGTAGGCTGGGCATCGTTAATTATTAAAATATTTTATATATCATTTCAGGGTCCAACAGGCCCAGCAGGTCCTAAAGGTGACACTGGTACCCCAGGCGAGCCGGGCCCTGAAGGCCCTCTCGGCCCCAAAGGCTCTCCTGGTCCCGAGGGCCGGCCAGGTCTCCCAGGGCCCCCTGGGACCCCGGGGCCCCCAGGTCCGCCTGCTCCTCCCCCGCAAATACCGGCAGAACTGTTCGCCAGTTATAGGAGGAGGAGGAGCGTGAGCGATGAGGAAACTGCTACCGAGGATAACTTTGAAGAAGGTACAAATTTGTAATCTAGTTTATATCATGTTGCCACACTGCATTTGAAATTTTATTTTGTGTTAAATATTATATGATTAATATACCTCCCAAAAATCAATCAAATTTGTTAAGCTGTTTCATACAAGACAGTGTTCCTGTTTAAAAGACAATGTTTTCTTCTAATTTTTGTCAGTAAAAAAAAATATCTTTCAATCCAATAAAAATATCTTTCTATCCAACTGTATCTATAGGAAAATCTCAGGATTACCAATAAGTAATTCCAACAATGTAGTCTTTAAAAAGCTTTCAGAAGAATTTATAACCTTCTTCCTTTCGAAGTCGGTTAAAGTACTTTGGATTTTAGTATTGTAGGTACCTAGTAAATAAATAATAAATAAATAAATATTCCAGGACATTGCACACAGCGCCATCTAGCCCCACACTAAGCAAACGCTTGTGTCGAGGGTACTAGATAACGGATATATAATACTTATATACCTACTTTTCTTTTGTAAATACATGCAGTATTTTCTGAACATTTAAAATGTATCAAAAATTTTAGTCCATTTTTGTCTTTCTTCCAGACGAAGACATAGAATGGGCGCAGGAGATAATGTCAGGCGTGGTGGGGGCGCGGACTGCGCTCGAGGCGACGCGGCGGCCGCGCGGGACCCGGGGGAACCCCGCGCTCTCGTGTAGGGATCTTAGGACTGCGCATGTCAACTTGACTGATGGTAAGTGGTATTTAAACGACTTTAATAGAGAAGGTTATTAATTTCGACCTGTGCATATGACGTTGAATTATTTATTCATTGTTTATTCATCACACCTTTAACTAATATACCTAATATACAGATATAGAGACACAATTATATTTTGATATTGATCTTAATGAGAGACACTTGTGTGTATGTTTTTTCACTGGTTTCTCGGAAACGAATGATGTTTATTTATTTAAATTGCTTATTGATTGCTTATTGTATCGTATCTTATATTAAGTAGGTAGCATAATCAGGATCCACCATCTTGTAACGACCCCATGCGAGTGATTGAGAGATAAAATTGTCTGCGTCCAGTGTGAAATTCAACCAATATAAAAGTCAGTCTTCATGAATAACTCTTCATATCTCGAACGCACTTCATTTCCAGGTTTCTACTGGATAGACGCTCGCGGCACCGTCGGCGGTCGTCCAATCAAAGTGTACTGCGCCGGGTACAGTACCTGTGTGTACCCGGATGAACGGGACCCGGCTGTGTACAATGTACCTGGAGGAGGACACAAGTTCTCACACCTCGATGATGGGTATAGAGTGAGTACAAAGTTATAACAAAACTTTTATCTCCTTCATTTTTCATAACTAACTTCAAGCAACGGTGGCACAAAATACACTGTGGTCAATATATATTATGTGTACATCTAAGTGTGTATATGTGTGTGTATGTAGGTATAGGCTGTACATTCAACCTGATAGGGTGAGTATACAGTTATACACTTATAACAACCCTTCTTTCCCTTTAATTTTGAATTGTAACGAGCAAGTCGCTTGAAATGACACTTGCACAAGAGACGCTGTGGCCGTAGGAGGTTAGGTACATGTCTGTACCTACTGGAATAAAACTGGCTTACAGACGATGGATATAGTGACTATTATATTTCGAAGGTTTTAAAACAATCTCTCCGCAGACTCGCGTAATATTATTTTATTGTTAAGGCCTATTTTGTGAAAAAGACCTGCAGTTTTTTGCACAGAATGCAGAGGAACTCTTGACTTACAATCTTATCTTTGACCTTCTTGTATGTCATGACGAAAGTTTTCTTTTACTTGACCATGAACTGTACCTATATACGCTACGATACGAGTACATTAATATACATTGAGATAACCATGTTTATCTTATTTCCAGTTAACATACGAAGGCGACGGTTCCGGCACCATTCAGCTGCGGTTCCTGCGCCTGCTGTCGAGCGGCGCCAGACAGAACTTCACGTACCACTGTGTTGATACTAACACTCCACAGAGGTCACTACTTGTTCTAGAGTGTTCCAATGGTTCCATCTTGATTACATTAGTAGTCCATAGGACAGTGTGTGTTAGTTTTTAGAGCAGAAACATGACTGCAGTTTATACATATATAAACTATTGTACCTATCTACAGTAAGAAAACTCTAAAAAATAGTCATAATTACAATGATGATTTGTACCTACCTACGCTTCGCTCTTAGAAAACCAATCGCATAGGTTTTGTAATTTAGAAGTTTTATTGTAAATTCTACACAGTATAATTTTGTCATTTTACTAACTACTAAAGCTTTGGTTTCCTAGGACAGCGGTGCCTTCATATAGCGGCTGTAATATTACGAACGCAAAAATAAATTAAAGTAAATTACGGTGCAAGTTACCGCTCTGTAGGAAACCGCGCCATTACGTTTACATAGACAACGTTCATTCACCGCTGTATTACGGCCGCTATATGTCGGAACCGCTTTCCTAGGAAATCCAAGCTTAACAGATTGAATGAAAAACCTAGTAGGTAGTTAGGTTACACCGCAGTGTAGGTACTAGTGGAGTTAATTTAAAAAATGAGGATCATCTTAAAGCACATATACAGCTGCCCAAGTACTTATATCACTTCGTTTAATTAAATTATGTTGGTTTGTTGACAGATCCGACATCCCAGTAGAGCCAACGCGTGTGAGCCCCATCAAGCTGTTTGGATACAACGCGGCCGAGTTCCGGGAGCCACAGATATTGAAGGATGAATGCAAGGTAATGTAAAGCTAATCAAATAAAGAGGAAAATTGGAAACGTTAAACTGACTTCAATATCTTGGCGCTTATTTTTAACTATGTATGTCTCACGAAAGACTGAACCGAGTTAGAAGAAATTTGAATTTTTCTTCAATCAACTTGGAACTGAATAATCGGTTATTGAAACTTCTGTTTCAAAAAGTCATATTTTCCAAGAGATTTGTAGAGAATCGTGCAAACAAACGCTCACGAAATTTTGCCCACGAGTTAGAGCTTAGATAGATATTTAAAGTCATTATATTAAAATAATATCCAATCCTAACAATATCACCTATAAACGAGTGTAATTGATAGCCTCCACGTATTTGAAAACAGTTTTCAGTAAAATTCTCTCAACCCAATACAGATAAACTCAGAGTTCATAAACACTAAAATAGGTACGATTTTTCCTAACATTGTAGGTCCCGGCTGTTTTTTTTTACATGAGATAGGCTCGCGCTTGACTACAACTTGCCTAATGTTAAGCAACGTTATAATCTATGATCTAGCGCGCTTGCCTAGAAGAAACCGGTTTGGCCATAGTACGGCAGTCGTTAAGCATTGTCAGAGGCCGTTAGGGCGGCTTGATTAAATCTCGAGACCACAGTTGGCCACTTTCATTCGATAAGAAGACCATTTTTCATGTTACAGGACGGTTCCGGCGAAATAGTAATGGAGATAAAAACGTCTAGAACGGACAGACTGCCCATCAGTGACTTCCAACCTCTGACCTTCGCGGATGGAGAGCATCACTTCACGTTCACCACGGGACCCGTCTGCTTCACGTGATAACAGCTGTGCTTGACAAACTTGTTGATGATTTTGTCAAAACTGTTGATAATTTTTTGTCAAACATATCATTATGTTATTGTTTTGACATATTAGTTGATGATTTTGACAAAACTCTTGATAATTTTGACAAAGTTGTTGATATTTTTTGTAAATCATTTTGTCAATATGTTGTGGTTTTGACATATTTGTTGATTATTAGGTATGGGCAAAATTGTTGAACATTTCCCAACTCCTAACCAAGTACCTAAACCATGATGATAAAAACATCTATAATGGACAGACTTTCCTATCAGTGATTTCACATCATGGGACCTGTCAACTTTACGTGATTGACAACTCTATCAACTTATTTGTCAGAAGTTGATCAATTTGGTGATGATTTTCAACAAGTTTTTTGGTGAATTTGACAAAAAAAATAAATTCAACTAACTTGTCATGAATTAATAACCTTGGTGATGATTATTGGCAAATATGTTGATGATGTAAAAGTACTGATGATTTTAACAAAAATAATTAAAGATGCTGACAATTTGATCAACATTGGATATCCATTTTTGTTATTATCATTGTGGTTTTGCTTTAACTTTTTAATGATTTGTCTAATGAATGCAGGGTTATAAGGGAAGTATTCTACGCCGAAAATTATGCATTAAAAAAAATATTTAATTGCTAAAACCACCCCTCGACAAGGCGCTTTCTGAATAACTGTATTTGCAAACAAAACACTTTATTTAGGCGTTATTTATTTTGTAAATAAGGATAGACTGCATTTTGTACTTAAGTGAACCTCTGTAAATATTGTAAATAAACTTTGTGACGACTTATAAAGCTTGCAGTTTTATTAGCAAAATTTACGATTGTATTAGAAACTGTTAATAAAAATATTGGCCTTCGTATTGTCATCATTATAAAAAACTATCTTGCTATTTGTTTCTCATAGTACGACGGTCGGTTAAGCCATGTCATAGGCCATTAGGGCGGCTTGATGAACTCTCGACACCAGAGTTGGCCACTCACATTCGATAAGAAGAATTTCAATTTAAGTAGGTACTGAATTCTCTCTTTAGGTACCTTTGATCATGACAAGTACCTACATAATCAAAAATAGGTACATTGGCTTAGTTTCAAAAATATGAAAATAAAGTCGAGTCAATTTTACAAAACTATAATAATTAGATGCATACTTCGTTATACTACATACATACATACATACATACATACATACATACATACATACATACATACATACATACATACATACGTAGGGAATACATTTTAATTTAGTAAAAAGTTTTATCTTCTCAAATTCATTAACAATACAGGCTTACTAATCACTAATGCATAAACTAAGGGTCGTTTCTATAGACATATAATCCGATAGATAGATCGGTTACTTTTATTTTTTCTTTCGGAACGTAAAAAAACGCTTTGTAATAAATTTATACAATATAGTCAAAGGGTGATAAACTTTGTATGGAACAGCAGATTTTTATTTTTCATCAAATACATGCAAATATTATAAAATCAAAGTTGTTCAATGTATTGAATCTTTAAAAAGTTAGTTAAGAGACTTACGAGTAACCCTGAATATTTAGATAGGTATGTTACATAAAGCCATTTTTCACATCAACGGATCAAGCCCGTATTTATTATAATCAACTTGTAATACTTATATAATTACAAAAACAGGCCCAGTCTATCACTCCATCCCTTTCTTACAATGAACATAAGACAAAGACACAATAACTTGATAGTTTTCTGTAGCAATCTCAGTATTTATCCTTGGGTTACATATTTTGAAAAAATGGTTTGGGAAAAATGTTACCAAAAGTTTTCACAAATTGGGAACGTTTACAATCGGAAACGACACGCCAATCGTAGAACTCCTTGTAACACAAGCGTTTGTTTAGTGTGGGGCTAGATGGCGCTGTGTGCAATGTCCCCGAATATTTATTTTTTATTTTAATTTTAACTTCTATGATTGGTGGATGACTGTTATTGGTTAAAAAAAGTCAGTTTTGACGTCTCAGCGGTGTGTTTCACAATGAGTCGGATACGGATCCGATTCGATTGAGACGGAAATCAATTGGCACGGAAAGGATTTTTCCAAATCACAATGATTCCATACGAATCTTTTAACAAATTTATTCATCAGAAAAATCGGAACCGTTCCGTGAGCCAAAAGCTAGCGGATTCGTTTCCGTCGATGATACCTAAATTCGATTTTTTTTCATGATATTTAACCCGATTTACACATAATTATACATTGATTTATTTCTATTTATAATTATTCATATGAAATCTACAGTAAAAATGGTAAAATTAGCCTTAAAACTTATATTTTAAATTTCTACCATTGTATTTAATTTCTACCATTTTTACTACGAGCGGATCGGATCATATCCGACTCATTGTGAAACACCATGCTGATTGGCGTTTCGTTTTCGAGCGGAAACGTTCCAAATTTGTGAAACACCCTGAACAAAATAATTCAAAAGAAAAAGATGACATGCGGAATCAACGCAATGCATACAAAATATTAAAAACAAAATCTACGCGTATTTATATTAATAACTACTTTGTATCTATTTCTATATTGTAATTTATAAGTAGGTAATAATCTAATATTTACACGTTTTACCCTAAACTAAACAGTCCTGTTTATTTCCCATTTCTGTTCAGGCTAAAGCCTCAGGGATAAATCCCTGGGTCATCATTTTTTATATACATTTTTAAATCTTAAGTCTATAATATTGTTCCTCTATTTTAAGCATTTTCCTAAAATCGTCTCCTAACAAAATTCCGATAGCGTAGAAAGTAGAATTTGGGACGAATCATGCATTGTAATAAATGATAACTTATTTTTACTGTTTATTTAATATTGATTGAAGTATGCTACAGAAGTTAAAGATGCAATGGAAAATAACTTTTATGAGAAAAAAATAATAAAAATACAATAAAAAATACAGTTTGCTTAGTGTAGGGTAAGATGGCGCTGCAATGTCACGGAATATTTATTTATTAATTAAATGCATACCTAATGTTTTGTGATGATGATATATGATGAAAAATCAGTCTGAAATTGGCAAGATTTTACCAAATCAAGAATCTTTTAGGCACATAGATACTATATATATTAACAATGTTTATAAAGATTCTTGTGAATCGACTTCCATTGCTTCACTTGTTACAGAATTGATATTTTCTTTGGTCTCTGAAACTAAATTTTCATTGATATTTTCTTTTAGATTCTCTTTATCTGTGGCATCATCTTTTTCTGCGAATACCTCGTTTATGTTTTCTTTGTCTAGTTTCGAATTTTCAGGATTTTCTTTATCAGCATCATTTGTATCTTTGAGATCTTTTTCTGTTTGAATACATTCGTTTCTATCGTCTAAATTCTTAACTTTATCATTTATATTGTCACCAGAACTCTTATTAGGTATTTTATCATCTTTATCTTGACTATCATCCATCAACTCATGTATATCATTTATTTCATTCATATTTCCACTATCAACACTTTCTACTGAACTCAAGCAAATTGTTTCATCCACGTTTTCCATGTCTTTTGTTCTGCCATCAGTATTATCTGTATCATTACTTACATTTTTAACACATTCACTAGATTCAACATTGGCCGTTTCTGTAGAAATTTGTTCTTTATCCGTTTGAGTAGTTTCCAATATGTCCTGTGTTTCTGTATCTAAAGATTCTGCTTCTTCAGTCACGGTCTCGAGTCCGCATTCTTTAGAAACTGTCACTGAAGGCCCAATCTCCATTCCTTCCACAGAGCTACTATCTGTATTTCTATCAGATTTACCCTCTTTCGAATCATCTGAACCATCAATTTCTATATTTTCTACTATCATAGTTTCACCGATAGAAATGTTATCATCTCTCAAATTGATACAAGTATCAGGTTCAAGGTTGGTTTTGTCTGTTTCTTCTTCTTCTTCTTTTTCGTCGTCAGTAAAAGCTAATAGTACTTCTTCTGATAGACCGTTACAGTCTTCTGATTCTTTTTTGTTAGTTTCTTCTTTGTCAACCGAATCAATCTCCATAGTTGTATCCATCGGGGTTTCGGGTGCATTATTTGTCTTATCAATTACTTCATCTGCATTTTTGCCTGTGTCTTCTTCTTCATTAATGTGCTCTAAGCCACTGTTCATCTCGTCACCTTTTTCATCTTCGTCTTCATCTTTCTTTTCTTCCGATTCAGATAAACTCGAATTCTCTATACTGATCACATCGCTAGCTGGTTTCTTAGATTCCATTTCGTCGCTACTCGATGTATCTATTACTACTGGTGATTCAGAATCGGATGAACTGTTATTTGATACGGAATATCGCCTTTCTAAGAGATTGTTTTCACGATCGGATTTAGCATCATCCTCTTCACCATCTGTTTCGTCAGATTTTGATTTGCTTTTAGAGGATTCTCCTTCATTTTTATCATCTGATTTATCTTCATCGCCTGATCTTTTAGCTTTAGTCGAATCTTCCTCAACTTTGTCACCTTCAGGTGATTTGGTTCTTCTTTTCTTTTCATCAGCAGCTTTATCTTCACTCGTTTTAGGATTTTGGAGTAATTTCTTTATTCTCTCTTTTCGTTTTTGTTTATCAGTCTCAGTATCAGGTTCTTCAATAACTTCTTCAACTTCGTCGTCACTTTCCACGGGAGATTCTTCCGCTTCCTTGTCCCCTATCTCTTCGGCTTCTAATTTCAGCTGCTTCTGTCTGTCAGCATACCTGAAATAAACATTAAGTATTTTTATTACATGCACATTGTTGTTCTTAATGACGTAGTACTTATAGTTGTGCCCAACATCTAACGATGTACTTACTTATAAAATCCTTTAATAAACTAGTGTTCTTATTGGCATAGATAAAAATGAACATAAGACGACGCAATGATTCTAAAATGATTCTTGCTAAGGGATACGATCGCCCAAGAATTTAAAATAAAAACCGCAAAAATAACGTACCCGGCTGGGGATCGAACCCACGCTCCCCTGCTCACTGACCCAACAGTTTTTTTTTTAACGCGAAATAGGCTTATCTTTGACTATAGCCTGTCTGATGTTAAGCACCACTATATTCTAAGATGTAGCACGCTTGCCTAGAAGAAACCTATTCACTCTAGATTTGAAGACCCCTGGATTAACCCCTGGATTAACTTAAGACTTATAACTCAAATAGAACCAAGATAAACAGAGTATTGTTAAAACCAACTGTGCCTAGGCTGTGTATGACTAAGAAACTACCCACTATAATGGGAGAGAAACTGTTCAATAAACTCCCCGCACACATTCAGTCTTTGAATAATGATCAGCAATTTTGCAATAGCGTCAAACAATTATTGTTAGATCAGACACTATACAGTTTTAAAGAATACTTTGAAAATGACTACAGTCAACTACCAATTGATTCTAATCTTGCTTAGAAATTATGTAATTAACTACTAGGTAAGGAGTGTGATGCCAAATTGTCATTTTAGCCCCTATACAGCTAAAGTGACAGTACCAAGATTTATTTAAGTTGACATATTGTATGATTACATACCTATTATTATGTTTGACATGATTATAATAACAAAAATTTTCATTATTTTATTAATAAAACTAGACATATGTAACTTCTAAAATTTTATAAAAGTTAAATGTTATAAATTCAATTTGACGAGATATTGTAATTTGTGTGGCATATTCTGTGATATTAGTACTTATACCTATGTATGCATTGATCTCCATCAGTACAATGTAGGTACTGATGGAGGTCAGTGTATGTATGTTACAATTTTACATTATCAATAAAGATTCTTTATCTTTTATCTTTATCTTTATTATATTTTTCTGGGAACAGGGCTCCAGGTAGAGAGTTCCATAGTCTCGCTGTCCTTACTATGAAGGTAGAAGCAAAGCGCTTCGTGCGAGTCTTTGGAACTTCCACCATGAAGCGGTGACGCCCCGCTGACTTCCTGTTTGTTCGACGATACTCACTTGTTAAAGACCTCGGTCTCCTTCGTGCTGGCCAGCCTCCTGTTCTCCTCCAGCTTCCTCTTCAGCTCACAGTCCTCCTCCACGGGGTCGGTGGAGTCGGGCGGGAGTCGTGACGCCGCCAGGCGCCACTCGTTCTCCTGCCGCCGGCGCTGGAGCTTCTTGCCGCAACGGACGAAGAGATCTCGGGCTGAAATGACAATTACTTATTACAATTACATGAATGATGTGTTGGCAATATATAATTTGTGTAAAGTGTACCTATCCTCACTTAAAAGAAATCTTCTCAAAACTAAACCGCCTTCGAACATTACCTGTAACTATGTAAAAGGCATCCTCACATGTAGCAACTGTTCTAGAACATTCACCGCTAAAATAGGGTATATTAGTCATGTGAGGACGCATCAGTAACTTACCCGTAGGAAATACGTTCGCTGTAGCCGAAATCGGCTTGGAATACATCATCATCATCACCTATCCTCACCTACCTACGTCATCCAAATCTATCGTATACTTGCGTAGGTAATATTTCCAAATGTAGTGCATTGCAGGCTCATTGCTTTCGCGAGAAGTCCCCGTGGCTAGAAATACAAGCAGTTTGCTTAGTTCTGCCGCGGTGGCTGATTGGGGGAGTGGTGCGACTGTAGGTACTACAATGGCCTACCCATTTTAAAATAATTTTTGTTTTTTATTATTAGCGTTATGCCTACCTTCTAGAATCGTTTGCTGGGATTTGTTCTTGTCGTGGAATGGATGTGTATGTATGTATATATATATATGTTTATATATGTATGTATGTGTGTCTATTCTATGATTGGGGCAGGACTTGGCGGGTGGTTTTGGAGGGTGGGTATAACGTAGATACTTAGATATAGGTAGATTATTAATTATTCGTTTAAATGTTTTTGTTTATACGCCTACAATTAAGTCTCGATTTATCAATAAATACTTTTCTTTCTTCTTTCTTTCTATCCGCTGATATACATAAATACAAAGAAATATACGACTCTAGATATGATACCAATGTCACCCTAGATCTAGAAGATCTTCAAAACTAAGAGTTAATAGGTATGTATTCTTATGTACTAGTATGCCCTTAGGGCGGTCGAAAACTCTTGTCACCAGTGTTAGCTTAAGAGTGGCCAACTCGAAATACGAAGAAGAAGTATACTACACCTTAGGCTGCAACAGTGCTTAACATCAGGTGGGCTGTAGTCAAATGGAAGCCTGAGCCATCACAATGTAAACCGGTACATTTATATTTTTTCTGAATTTGATAACATTAGAATATAAATTAATGTATATAATAAGTTTTAAATTAGTGTGCCAGATTATGTTGTATCTAGGGTATTTCATAGGTTCTAGTCATAATTGACGACAACCTCTTTCTTTAAGTATGGTTGTCTAAAGCCCTACCTTCTTCCATGACATCCGCCTCGTTCCATCCAATATCATCCTCTCTGTTGGCCTCTCTCACACATCTCAGCACGTCGTGGAAGTCAGGGAATGGCATTGGGGTGCCGATGGGAACTTTCCTGTTTATCCACTTCTCAAGTCGCTTGGCTGGTCCTTGAAAGATAAAAATACATTAAAATTACTTTAATATTATTGAGGAGAAGAGAAACATTGCGCTCGAACGGGCAAACCAATTTGTATAAAATTTGGCTTAGAGGTAGAACAGACCAGCTGACGCAGAAACAGAAAGCTGCTTTATCTATTACTAGCTGCTGGTGCGCGCGACTTCGTCCGCGTGGAATAGTTATAACCACAATAACAGTTCTAGTGAGTTAACCTTAAAAGATAGACATATATTGTTGCAGACATTTTGCTAGATCATTTCAAGAGGAATAATTATATCATACACATTTTTTTTGATATCTTGAACCGTTTTCGCAGCGCACGCAACGAAAGCCCTCAAAAATGAATAATTTTCCCCGTTTTTTTTCACATTTTCTATTGTTTCTTCGCTCCTATTAGTTGCAGCGTGATGTTAT
Organism: Macaria notata; assembly: GCA_927399415.1. Taxonomy (NCBI): domain Eukaryota; kingdom Metazoa; phylum Arthropoda; class Insecta; order Lepidoptera; family Geometridae; genus Macaria; species Macaria notata. The sequence goes on from OV656751.1 coordinate 1,340,182, forward strand.
ATAGCCTAAAGCCTTCCTCGATAAATGGTCTATTCAACACAAAAAGATTTTTAGCGCGTTCGAACAAACAAACAAACAAACTCTTCAGCTTAATAATATTAGTATACTTAGTATAGATTAAAATTATTACCAATGTATAAAATTGATTAATTATTGAATTTGGTGTAGCATACATGTATTAATATTCCCAGGCTGCAGCAATGCTTAACATCAGGCAGGCTGTAGTCAAACGAAAACTTATCCCACGTATAAAAAATAAAAAAAATTACCAACTCAACGCGTCGTTATTATGTAGGTACTTACGTATATCGGCTACTTTTACATCGTCGAAATATTTATTATTTGTAAACCATTTGTAATACAATATGAAAGAACTGACAATAAACGGCCCTCCGAATCTTATGTAAATTTGCAATGTGTTCTTGTACGTGTGTGACGTCACAGCCAGCTCCAACGGAAGACCAGCGCTGGTTGCTTCCACACAACCAACAGTGTTTGTTTATTATGTTTTTACTCGTGTTTATTTTCTGTTAAATCTGTCACAATAAATGTTTTATTTCTTTCTTCAATGTGAAATATTTTTAAAATCTTATTTTTAACCTAATTATCGTAGAATTTGACTTGTATAGATACCTTTATGTTGTCCGGGTCGTGCGTCGATGATGAGGCGCGCCTCGGACGGCATCTTGGTGTTGGTGAGCTGGCACAGCTTGGCGTGCACGCGGACTGCGCGCTCCTTGTACCTGGAACGTAAACATATTATGTCATGCAAATAATAATAAAATGTGACGAACCATAAATGACGATAGTTATAAATTATTGGTCAATAAAAAATCTGAATCATGTGATTTATTTAACAATAATAAAATAAATAAATATAAAGAAAGTAAGTATACACAATATTATTGTTAAGTAAGGTAGTAATCAGACCCTGGATTAACAAATAAGTTATTATTTATAACTAGCTGTGCCTGCGACTTCGTTCGCGTGGAATAGTTATTTTGGGCATTAATTCTTTAAATTATAAACCGTTTTCGCAGCGAACGCAACGGAAGCCCTCAAAGATGAATAATTTTCCCCGTTTTTTTCCACATTTTCTATTGTTTCTTCGCTCCTATTAGTTGCAGCGTGATGTTATATAGCCTAAAGCCTTCCTTGATTACTGGTCTATCCAACACAAAAAGGATTTTTCAATTCGCACCAGTAGTTCCTGAGATTAGCGCGTTCAAACAAACAAACAAACAAACTCTTCAGCTTTATAATATGATAGTATAGTATAGATCGATAATAAATTAAATAAATATAAAGAAAGTAAGTATACACAATATAATTGTTAAGTAAGGTAGTAATCAGAGCCTGGATTAACACATAAGTTATGATTTATAATACTGAGGTAAGTTAAATAAGCTAGTGCATATAAGAACATCTATTTTATATTGAGTCAGATTTTACTTTGCAGAAATCCTGAAATTTAGAGATGATAACTTTGGGAATATATCTAGTGTTGTTCTGCTGTGACTGCTGCCTGCCAGCTTCAGACAACAAACAAACCTGACAGGTCACCCTGCTCTCTCGATATAACTATTGAATGTACACAATGTGTACCATAGTAAAGACTCTCTTCCAGTCGTAATCCTCATTATTACTGAGGGTTGTGACGCCCCTTTTTTCGTGGAGGAAATGCATTTACGCATCCCCTCACTCTCCCGGAAAGACAGCGGGGTATGTCGGGCTCGGAGCTACTTCACTACCGACTAAAACCTACCACGATGTCCCTTCACCTCGGCAAGGATGGGCTGCAAATCCACACATAACATGAATGACATGCCATTTGTGTAGGACGGGATTTCAACTAGGGTGTGTTAGTTTAGAACTCGCTTTTTTCGCCGTATGGACTATGGACATGCATGGAAGCTAAGAATTAGACTGAGAAGAACTAGAATTTCCGCTGTATAGGTAATAAGCGAATGTGGCTCAGCGGTTCCAGTGACAGTTCAGTCAGTTTCATCCAGACACACCCTGGTTCAAATCCGGCCCTACACCAATGACTTGTACTTTTAACTTAAGAGTGGATTTGCACATTTGCAAGGAGGGAAAAAAATAGATACAAGATATAAATAATAAAAACAACACAGTATATTATGTACCTCTCAGTCAGTAAATACACAGAGTCATCTTCATCTTCAAAGTCCACCTCCTGCTCGTCCAACTTCAGAATGGCTCGGTGCAGTTTCTTCAATGTCTTCTCAAGTTTACGGATCTGTCTCTGCCGTTTTGGGTCAAACTCACTCTCTTCTCCGTAGAGGAACTTCTCTTGCTCTGAAATCAGGTAAGTTTTTTTATACTACAGTAAATATGAATAGTGTGTGTGTGTGTTTTTTAAAATAATAAATATTCCATTCCATTGCACAGTGTCATCTCCACCAAACCTAGTTTTATTATAAAAAATGCTTTTATACTAACAGATATTTCAGAAACCTACACAATGATAGATCTGTGCTCTTGTACAAATCATGTTATAAGTTTTCTGGAAGCAATATCTGTTTAAGAGAATTTGATGAATAAATCTTCCCTTTGCATCATCTTAGTTTTTGTGACTTACTATACTAGTTTATATGGTATAAATATATTTACGGGACCCGCGTATAATAACGCGTGCAAAGCCACGAGCAAAAGCTAGTGACAAATAAAACCTATACAACCTCCCGGATACATCAAATATATGGTTAATTGTTGTGATAATAGTAGGGGACACAACCAGACAATCAGCGAAGCTTTGCATAACTAATACTGGTCACCACATACTCAGCAACAGAGTGGTTCATAACTGGAACAGGTTGCCAAAAGAGGTGGTCAGTGCAGCATCTGTAAACAACTTTAAGAACCGGCTTGATGGCTGGTTACAGAAATCCAAAAAATCTCTTGTTAACTTGTGATCGTTGCACCAGTGGACTGTATAATTTTGATCTTTGTGTGGACTATATAAAACAATTTTGACACAGTGTGATATGGGCACATTAGCAATTTGCTGCTCGCCTATTATTCAAATAAATAAACAAGATAATTTACCTTCATTCTTCTTGACCGGTTCTTGTTTAGCCATCTTCCGTTGCACATTCAACTCGTCAACAATGTCCTTGATATAACTGTACATTTTCCCCGGGATGGCTTTCATTGCTGTTATCTTGCTTCCCACCATATCCGTAAACACATCTGACTCCGTATAGTCCTTCGGAACTTCTCTGTAGTACCGTTTGAGTTTTTTCTCAACAATCTTCCTCATGTCATCTGAATTTTCTAATTGCAAACACAGTTTTATAAAGCTTTGGTACACAGAGTTGAATTCACTCAACTCATTGTCATCTAGCTCTATGATTTCTACTGGTTTTGAGATTTTGTAAGTTGGTTTTGATGTGTTGTTCTTCTTTGGAGTTGTTTTTGCTACTTCTTCATCGGGTTTGATTGGAGATTCCTCTATTTCTACTATGTCTATGCATTCAACAACAGATTTCTTTCTATCTTTAGTCTTGTCTGCAGTTGATATTGTAGCCTTCTCAGTTGTAATATATTTTTCTTCTCTACTCTGACTAACTTTCTTTGGTGTTTTCACCTTGTCTATATCAGTTTTACTTTTTTCATTATCTTTCAAAGACTTGTCAGGTGTACTACTCTTGTCACTCTTTATAGAATTGGAATCATTTTTATCACCATTATCACTGTTTTTATTTGGTGAAGACTTTTTGACATTCTTTTCAGCAACTTCTTGGCTATTGACATCATCTTTGACTTTGTTTGTAGATTCAGTATTGTCTATTGGTTCAAATTCAATTTCAATCTCTTGTACACCAGTGATTGGATAATCTAACTTCTTTTTACTGCTAGAATCTTTAGCAGATTCTTCTTCTTCATCACTGTTCCTATTTTGAGTTCTTTTCTTTTTTCTTCTGACAGGACTGTCATCAATGGTTATAGGTAATTCAGCACCAACTTGAAAACCTTTTTTATTAGGTACTGGCTTTATTGGACTATCCTCTATGGTGATTTCAATATATGTTGACTTGTCTGGCTCTTTGTTGTTTTGCTTTTCTAATGTAGAAGATTCAGGCATAGTCCGAGAGTCTTTAGTGGAGTTTTGTTCAGATTGTTCTATTGTTTCTTCTGTTTCCAAATTAGAAGGTTCTGTTTCAGTATTTGTGTCTTCTCCCAAAGGATCTCGGTCCTGTTCTTCAGGCCTCAGATACCACTGTGGGCCCGCCGGTGGCGCTGGTGGCTCATCATCATCCAGATCAAATGTAGGCACTTCACTAGCTTGGGACAAGCCAGCATTTTGTAAGTTGCTATTACTAGATTTTACCTGAAGTAGCCCAAATTTAGACATAGTTACTACTTTCATTGGTCTGTTTGGATTTTTGTAAACATTAGGTTTTATTTGAGGTTTTTTTGCATCATTTATATTACCTTTCTTGGCTGATGACGATGTTGGAGTAATAATAAGGTCAGGGGGAAGTTTATTGAGCTCAGGCTTTTTTTTAATTGACACAGTTTGAAGATTTCCCACAGTCGTGGGCCTACTGACTGACTTGCTGACAACAATCTGTGGCTTCGACATTTCAACTCTATGTTGAACTAACTTGGGATGAATTTTAGTAATCTTTTTCACAGCGGCCGGATTTATTTTTATATGAGCTGGGACTCTGTTTATCAACGTAGGCATCACTGGACTCTTACGTGTAATGATAGGTATATTTAGATTTCTTTTCATTGCTGGTCTCGGAGAGGCCTGGCCTTTAGAATTATTCCCGTTGACTTTTGTGATACTTCCCACCGGGTTCGCCTTTAACAGGCCATTATTTGAAACTTTAGTAATAGTCACGGATGAACCCTTCATAATAGAAGCTGGATTTATCACAGGTTTTACTTTCCTCTTGTGTTGGATAGTCATTTCAGAACCGAGAGTCACATTGTTTGGAATATGGACCATAGGTGGTTTTCTCTGTAAAATAATAAAACATAAATGACTAAAACCACTCAATTTATTATCACATTACATAAAGCTTTTATATCAAACCTGGAAATACCTTTTTAGCTGCCGGCTCCGCTGTATCTTCGTCGGAGGACCCGAGCTCAATCACATCTTCGCTTGCCATCTTAACAAAAAATTAGGCAAGTTATTACAGAATGAAACACTTTACGGCGACCACATTATTTTGAGTGGTATTAAAACACGAATTGCCCGTGTTTATGATATGCGTATTGCAATATTTTAACAAAAACAAGACACGCAAACGCAGATATTATATTGCACTTAGAAAACCATAGAGAAGAGAAAACTGAAAAAACTAACAGGCAGAAATCCAGTCCTGCCCATAAAAATAAAAAGTATTTTTTTTAATATTGTTTTATGTCTATCCAGGCGGTAATAACAATAAAATTATATCAATTTATTGCTCCAAATTAGTAAGATATACTGATAAGATTCCAAATTACACAGAACTAAGATTTTATACAATTAAATGATAAATAAATCCATCGCCAAAAGTCATATTAAGTCGAAAAAAAAACCTTTTGACATATGTCTTTTTGACGGAAATAATCTTCATATCTTCATTTATTGGTGAAATCTTTTATTTGCTCTTGTAATTGGTCGAAAAAGAAAACAAGTATATTTTTATCAATAGAAAGCAAGCAAACGATGCAAACTGCTTGCTATCTCATTTTTGGTTTGTTTTTGATTCATTGAACTTGAAATTGGAGCTGTCAAACAAAATAATACAATTTATTGGGGATCGTGGCTATAATTTCTATTTTATATTTATTCGATTAGTTAGGACAATGATCAAACTATTTTCATTAAAGCAACAAAAGAAAGATGAGGAAGGTTCAGCCCGAGCAGGCGGTTCACAGAAAAAAGCTTCAGCAGCGCAACTGCGGATCACAAAAGGTATGGTACTCAACTACAATGAAGATGCAATTTAGGCCGTAATAGTCGATAATTCTTAGCTGATGCGTAGATAAAAACTTTATTTCCTTAACTCAGTGTCGTTAGCAAAAATCTGACATGCTATAAATCTCGGAATAAGATAAATTTCGAAGTGTTTACTAATTAACTGTTTTGTTACAGATTTGAATGAATTGAATTTACCCAAAACATGTTCTACAGAATTTCCCGATCCAGATGATTTACTTAATTTCAAATTAATCATATGTCCCGATGAAGGTTTCTATAGGGGAGGAAGATTTGTATTTAGTTTTAAAGTGAGTATACATATAGAGTCCTCATGATTTTGTATCTCATTCTAGTACAGATATGCTCAACCTCTAACCAATAAGTTGCTTTTATAGATGGCACTTCAGGCAATCTGAACCGACCATCCCAAGTAGTAAATACAGATATTCACTGTATTATAGTTCCTGTAAGGCATGATTAAATTTAGTTGTAATAACCGGCTAGCATTTACTAAACTTGTCGAGCTAATTATCGACATATTTATTGACATAAGTACTACCCTATATTATTATTGGTATGTGAAGCACCTTATCTTAGAATAATATCAAGGAAGAATGTGTTAATAAACCTCTTTTAGAACTCTTATGGCTTGATTCATAAGCAGATAGTTCACCCTGTTCTCACTGTAGACTGGCCTGTTAGCTTAGTTGGTAGTGGCTCTGCCTTCTAATCTAAAGGTTGCGGGTTTGATTCCCGCAAACACAAGTATTTATGTACTTTAAAAATTTATAATTACTTGTGTTGAGTCTGGTCGTTTGTATGTATAATAAGTATGTATGTACAAAGGAAAAATATATAAGTGTTATATCCATTATCTAGTACCCACAACACAAGTGTTTGCTTAGTGTGGGGCTAGATGGCGCTGCGTGCAATGTCCCAGAATATATATTTATTTTTACTGTAAATAGCAATATTTTAGTTTATGATCTCAGATCCTTCCACTGAACTCGTAACTCTTTAAACTTTTTAGTCAAAAATCATTTAAATCATTGCTTTGCTCAACTATTTGAGCCCTACGCTAATGACTTGTTATTTATCTATGAACTACTAGAAAATAAGACTTAAGATTCATATTTTACCAAAGTTAATAAGGGATTGAAAGTAATCATGACATATTTTTAATTTGTAAGTCATTAATATGAGTAACCTTTGATCCTACATTATTATCATACCAAAAACTATAATGGTTCATCACTCCATAGCAGTGTAAAAGCAGAGAAAATCAATCACCATTTTACCATCATGTATGTACATAAGTAGATCATAGTTATGGATTGCTATCGGACAAGCTATGGTCAATGTTAGTAATGAAAACATAACTTCATGTTACTCTATTTTCCATCCTAACATACATAATATTATATTATTTCTCAACATATTTTCTATAAAAAGGTTACCATTGCTTCCCTTAATTAATATTCCCTATTTTAGTTGTGAATGAGTTGTGTTGTGTTATTCTTGTTCATAAAAATGATCTAAAAAACTTTTCTCTCTCGGATTTCTTTGTTGTCCATAGTAAAAGCATTTTATTGCAAACTAGTGCATGCATCCCCTATTTCACCCCTGTAAAAGTGGCATTTCCAAAAATCCATTCTTAGTGGATACCTACGTCATAACATCTACCTGCATGCCAAATGCCAGCCCGATCCAGTGATGTTGATAGACCACTATCAGTCAGACTGACTAAATCAAATCATTTATTTTGCAAATATGCACAAATTGTAAGATAACAGCAGATAGAATACTAAATGGCAGGTACATACATATTCTGCCTCACGGCAAGCAAAACTTACATTTCAAATATAGTCACGACTACACAATTACAATTAAAACTTTGGGGAAAACACCGACCACTCACTATTTGATATAGTGATATATACTGAGTGGTCTATCAATGCACAGCCCAGCGTCAGTTGGTCAGCTTTGACTTTTATATATTTAGATATAAATTAAAATTGTTGTTATTGTCTCAAATTCCAGGTAGGGCCAAATTACCCCCACGAGCCCCCCAAAGTGAAATGTGAGACAGCGGTGTACCACCCCAACATAGACTTGGAAGGCAACGTGTGCCTCAACATTCTGCGGGAGGACTGGAAACCCGTGCTCACTGTCAACTCTATCGTATACGGACTGCAGTATCTATTCCTGGTATGTAAAAAACCCATTAAAAAAAAATATACATAGATATTAGAAGAAGCTCAGACTTTTGAAGCTCTGTGCTACCAGTATTGAAAAAATACAAAAAAAAATGGAAAATCTGTCAACATAATAATATGTATGTACCTGCCTGAGAAATTTGTTGATAGATATGTTTTGTGACTGTGGTATCTATTCCTGATATGTACTCACATAGTTTAATATACTGTAAGTAAAACTTGAAAAGACTTGCGAGGGATGTTCCAAAAGAGTATGATAAAACAGATTAGAAAAAAACATTGCAACCACAAAACTAAGAGATCATGGTGTGACACTGGCCTTCATAGGTACCTGTAGGGAATCTACTAAAGAATATTTAGGTAAGGTATATGTCAACTGACTGCAGTATCCATTGCTGGTACATGCACACTATTACATAGTTTATTTATTTATTTAATCTTCATCAAATCAGTGGCATTAAAGCTGGGTCACAATGACTCGAGTTCAATACATCAATGTATGGATGCATTATATACTTGGTAAGTATAAAAATAATGAAACTACAACTACTACAAAAATCCTTTAACACCCATTATAATTGATTATACACAGTTATTGGTAAGTAATTTAAACATTTTTAAAAAGAGTTAGAATCTCTGGAGAAATATATAGTGCTTTTCCAATGTGACTGCTACTTAACCAGCTTTAAACAACAAACTTGGTGGTTTTTAGGTGTGTTCTTCCATATACCACCGCCACACCTCTCCTCCTAACCAAATTGGCCTCTGTGGCTCTTAAGATCTTACCAACACCACACTCTTCAAGTTTTCACAAGATATTCTCGTCAACACGTGTTTTGTGTTATGTACTACTACTTAGACTACAAAGTAGAGAACAGATTTCATGGCAACCTATATAGGTACTTAATATTAATTTAAATTAAGAATCTCCCACCTTTTATGAATTTAATTTAAACTCCTTAATAGTAACTTGAAAAGAGTTTGGGGAAAATTTTATCAGAATAAATATCAAACAGGTTCCCTAACCTGTTTGATATTTATTCAAACTTGTATGGTATAAAAAAATATATTCCTAGCATTTTGTGATTATAGCCACATAACTAAGTATATATAACCATATACATATGTGGTACATTTATCTGTGATATGAGCAATATATAATATAATAATTAAACTAAGAAAGTAAAAATATTGAAGGTATTTTAAATCAAATAAATTAGCTTTAATTAGTATAGTGTTAATCTTCAGGAGCCTCGGACCATGGTTTTTTGCACTCAAAATATATAGATAAAAGCTGAATTAAAAACACCAGCACAGAACAGAAATTTACATCAAATATAAACAATAACTTAAGCCTAGTGTTCTGTAATTGGCGACCTAATATCGCTATGAGCGAGCTCTTCCAGGTAACTAATCTGACAGGGAATAATAAATATGTTATTCTTATTGGATGAAAATGGCCAACTCTGGTGTTGAGAGTTTATCAAGAGAGAAGCCTCTTACAAGGCTCTTGAATGTTTTTAACACAATTTATTATTATTTATGGACTTACTTTTTTACTGTCGTGATCATATCTGTATAATAGTCAGGAAAAGAAGTAATGATCTGAACGCGTACCTAATACAAGTAGCGCGGTCGTTCCGTTATTTTCTATAATTTTTGGAAAGGGTGGAAATAGTAATGCCATATTTCATTTTCTTTCCAGGAACCAAACCCCGAGGACCCGCTAAACAAGGAAGCAGCAGACGAGCTTCAGAGCAACCGGCGGTTGTTTGAACAACACGTGCAGAGAGCCATGCGCGGCGGGTACGTCGGGGCGAACTACTTCGAACGATGCCTCAAGTGAACTGTACATACTAACTTATATAAATAAATACAATCTCATTCGCTACTGGGACGTTTTATTCGAAGGTCATTTGCATATATTGGGAAGAATAATGGTCTTAAGATAGAACCTTGTGGTACCCCTTACGCTAAACGGGTCAAATATAAAACAAAACCCTTATGGTACACCTGATACTATAATTAGAGTGCTGGTATTTTGTTTACGGTTGTTACTTCTTCATAAATACTATTCTACTTAATAACAACAGCTTCAGAGCAACCATTCTATAATGGAAGTGTTTCGATAGCTAACACCTTACTAGTTAGAAAGATAATAATAGAAAGAACTATGGTCCAAAATTTAACCTTATGGCATGCATCCTGGCTAAGTAGAAATTACAGACAAAAACTTACCTACGGAGCATTTTCCGTACATAAAAAAGTACTCTGTGCTATGGAGGACCTTACAAAATGATTACCTACTTAGCTGAATTTAGCAACGACTTGTACCTACCTACCTAAAGTAAGTATTATTTATGTCGTTGTAATTTAGTGACATCTAGCGGATAAGTCTACCTGTCACTGGCAAATTATGACGTGTCAGATCATAGCCTATAGATGGCACGACCATTTTGGTTTTAAATGGACAAAAAATACATTTCAATTTAAAATTTAACTATGCATGTCGTCCAATACTCAATGTCAGGATATATGAGGTCAATTGGGTCAATATTTTGGCGTAGAAATCTAATGTCAAATTGATCGTATATGTGACCTAAAATCCTATACATAGGTACCTAAACATATAGGTATATGTTCATAGAATGCAAATGTTCAAAGAATGAAGGCTCATTATTCGTCATTCTAAACAGCGCTAGGTTTTAAGTTAGATCACAACGAGTGAATGGAATGATGGCACGCGAGGTTGGTTATGCGTCAGCGCGAGTGTAGAGTGAAGTTAGCAACGAATTCAATCGCGAGCCGAGCGCTACTTCGCTCGCTAGCTTCGCCAATCGCCACTCACTATCGCCAGTCACCATTTTACGCCCGTCTTGGCCACGCGTGTCGTTTGCACCGCCATCGCCTCGTGCCCAAAAAGTTTCAACACCCGATTGCGAAAGTGTGCGCGATGATATACAAGTGAGAGCCGTTTCTGCCATCCGTTTTCGTATCGCTGTTTGACTGTGAGTGTGACACGGACCAGTGAAAAGTTTGCAACACGCTGCTTGGTTTTTTTACGGGGCGCCTGACGCCGCACGGTCCCCACGTTAGCTTACCCAGACACGGAAAGCAGTCTTTAATGTGTCAAGCCAGTATAGCATATTGCTACGCGAGTCCGCCGGGAGCCTCCAGGAATTATAAGGTCATACAGATGAGTTCGGAACGCTTCTACACAAGAAACAATCAAAAGACCATTCACAACTTCAATAAACTTTAACGTTGCGTGTCAGTGCCTTATCTGCCGTTTCCATAGCTAAATTATCGTACGAGTCGCGATCGCTAATTGTTAATTATTGTGATAAATTGATAACGAGTCGGAGTTGCGAGTGAGCGAGCGTGTCGACCGGTCGGAACCTACCACAGTCGCAGCGGAGGCACGGAAGCAGTCGCTATGGAGGCCAAACGTGAGGAGACTCTGTTGTCGCGCTGCGAGATACCCATCATCGACCTCGCGCATATCGGTGAGTTACACATTCAAGTTTTTGAGACAAGAACAACTTTTTTCTTTGTTATCAACAGGCAAGCTTGCCAGTAAAAGGAAACCAAAAAATCTCTGTCGGAAATCGAGACCTCGACCCAATGTCGTTGTACAGGTAAAATACACGCTCCGTCAGATGTTTTACAGACGAACACACAAGTTACCTGGCTCGTCCCTGCCATTATGGCTAGCCGCCGTTGCAGCGACAGCTGTCAGGCGGCTTTGTCATTAAACAAACCTCTAGCGGGTTCAAAGACCGCTAACCCTCGAGATCCCGTAACCGTGATAAAGAAGTGAAGAACTATTTTATTACTTGCAACAATTTTGATTGATTTACCTATTTTAGCGACTGTCGAAACGGTAGCGACGAAATAGAGGTACTTTTCGAAACAATCAGTCGTATTATAAACTCGGAAGATTGTGAAATATGTATGATTTTTCCTTTCCTGCTTCATATAGGTAGTATTTGTTAACAGCTCTACCATTCAGTATAGAACCTAAGTATTAGATTGGATTTTAGTTTTTATCCAGAAATACCAATAATAACAAGGCAGTGTCACTAAAAATGCAATTTAATAAACAAAGAAGTTCAGTGGGCCGATGACTAATACCTGAATCCTGAATAACTGGGCTCGAATAACTGTATTATTATGAAACTGTGAATCAACCATTGTCATCGAAAGCGAGAAGTAAAATGTCTGACTGATATATTTATTAACCAACAAACTAAAGGTCTAAACCTAAACAGTATTTTTTACAAACATGTACCTTATAGACAGGGGAATAAGGTCCAATTTAACGAGGTTTTTTAAAGTTTTTGTTACTTTCGATAAGACACTAACTTTTCGTTAAGTAGGTACTAACGAACCTTTTGTCAATGATTTAAAGTTCATTTTTCAACCAATTTTATGGAGGTTAATAAAATGAATTTGATATTTTCGATCGCACACATTTTATTTTTGTAATTCTCACCCGAACCTTTTATCTTTGATATAGAGTTCATTTTTCAACCAACTTTATGGAGGTTAAAAAAATAATTTGACATTTTCGATTAGACCCTCTTTTTCGTAATTACGAACCTGGACGTTTTGTCATTGATTTAGAGTTCAATTTTATGAAGGTTAATAAATTCATATTGATATTTCGGTGAGAAATCCCATCTAGATGGGAGCAGTAATTATTGAAACTAGTTCAGTTGCGTAGATCCTAATCACACAACGAAGTCGTGACGAAGTAACGTGAAGGTAGAAAGCGAGAAAAACTCGATCGCCCCACGGCTGTGTTCCCATTTCTTAAATATCTAAGTATCAAACTAACTCTAGCTACCTAGTTCAATAAGTTTGTACTTAAGTAGGTATAACTATTGATGCTCAAGTAGATTCTTAAGTAGGTATTCTTGCCACTTTTGTTTCAGGACATTGTCTGATAATTATGGACCATACGACCATACACTTTGATTATTTATAATAAAAGATGGTAGGTTCATAACGGTTTTCGACTATCGAAATACCTATATCGTAAACTACTTCGAATTTCGAGGATAGACTAACTATTCGTAATTTCGGAACTGGTATCTGGGGGCACGGCAGTGCCCCCGCCAAGTCGAGCGCGAAGCAATCTGCCGTACCATCCTTTACTGGAACCATTTCGCCGCATTTTCAGCCCCCTATTTGAGAACCTCTGGATAGGATTAAAACGCTAAAATTTTCGTTATCTAGAAATTCGTAATAACACACTTGAAATCCAGAATTTCAAGTTGGTAGATCAATTAGTTCCGAAGTTATGCTAATGCCAAGTTTCGCATTTTCGACAATGACTCACTCACTGATCATCAAAATAGAACTAGTACTTCCCTTACACCTAGAGAGCTGAAATTTGGTACAGAGGTAGATTTTAGCGCCCACATAAAGGAAAAATTATCAAAACAAGATTTATGGAAGATCTGGACTACCTGGTGACCCTGATGAGAAAACGTAAGAGTACAGCGAAATTAGCGTTTTTATGAGAAATATGACAACGCAGTACATGCGACGTCAAAATGAGCGGGATGCGAGGCCGAAGGCCGAGTATCACCATCACTTTGGCCATCAGACCTTGGAGTACCATAAGGGATCTCGAAAACTATAAGAGATAGCGGGTTGGTGCTTGAACTAAATATGATGAGAACTGGTGGTATGTATCGGATCTTACAAAATCATCATCATCCTCAGTAAACTTTCAACTGCATTAAATTTTCTATATTTATATATATAACTGTATTCTACTCAATAAATAAAAAATATTAAATATATATATATATATATATAAAGTCACGTAAAATGAACTATAATAATAAATAAATCGCAGTAAGGAACCTTAGACTTGGCTTGACTAATTCTAGTGATTTCATTACTTTTTAGAGATAAACAAGCAGCTCTATCGAGACTTGGCAAATTTTTTACAGAATGTTTTTGGTGGGATATTATATTACTCTATGGTTTACCATTTCAAAATGATTTTGGCCTTTTGATTAGTCAGGTTAGTTTTTTTTTCGTTTATGCTATATGTCCATATAAGATAAAATACGCAAATAAGATCTGAAATGGATTCAGTTATAATTCACAGAAACTTAAAATTATAAAAAGTATTGCATAGTTAAATTCAGGGAAAAGAGAACTTGTATGTGTATCTCTTTTTTCCATGCGTAATTAATTTAGGCAAGCAGGTTTTAATTATTTAAGTAGATAAGTGTTTCGTTTCTTGTCTGTTGAACCTTTTTTATTCCATTTGATCCTCACACGACCTTCGTTCTCCATTCACTAATGTTGTATGCAATTACCTTATATCTAATTTAATGACTAGAGAACTAACACATTATACAAACCACAAGTACAACATACGTCAACAAAAAACAACAAAAAATTAGGAAATAACAAAAGCGTTTGTTAAATACTTCGAAACTATGTATTTTCAATCAATCTTTATTAATGGTTAAATTACCTTTACAAATGCAACGTATACCACTACTTGCTCATATTTATTTTCTTTTTAAGTAATACATGAAATAAGACTCAAATACAAAGAGCTATTTGGTCAAAAATACAAATGTAAAAACATACCTACTTATGTACTCAAAACCTAATAAAAAATCAATATAAAGTTCCATATAGAGTTCCATGTCATATAGGTAGGTAACTACCTAGTAAGTACCTAATACCAAGTTCTGTTATTAATTGATAATAGATTGATTTGGCTATAATGACAACTGGTTCGATTCTTGCCTGTATTAAAAAAAACCTTTTCTCTATTCATATCGTCAACAGATAATAATAGTTTTGTGATAAAAACAAAAATAATCAGAAACTGTTTCTTTTCGATAATAATCAACCGTTTTGTGGTTTATCTTATCTAGGTGGCCGTGACAGAAATCAGTGGCGTAATAATAGGTCTTTACCTATGAAATTGCCGTTTTTTTCTTACATTTTAACCTGTTTGTAACTTTTACGTACAGTTATATTTTTTTCAAATACAATTTTTATTGTATCAATTGTTGAATTATGTATTTTAGATAAAAAAAATGTATAACTAGTGCATATTACATACCTATAGGGAAGTCATTGAAAACACCTATTTCAATGTGTCGTCGGTTTCACTACTTTAACTAGGTATATTTTTATCATATACTCTGTTTTTGAGAAATTGATATACGCAGTGCATAGCTTTTTTTCCATCTAACTATAGTTATCAATTGCATCTAAATCTGTTCAGACATTTCCATACAAACATTTTTAATGTTTGTATGGAAATATCATTTTTCTCAATTTCGTCATACAAATCGGCAATTTCATAGTTAAGACCTATTATGTATGTATATCTACTTATTATGTTACAATTTGTGTTTTATTTTAGTTATTGGTGATTCTTAGTTATTTTTTAGGTACATGAGATAGGCTCACGCTTGGCTACAACTTGCCTGATGTTAAGCAATGTTATAATCTACGATCTAGCGCGCTTGCCTAGAAGAAACCGGTTTACTCTTGACTTGATATTTAGATAATTAATTATTTTATTCGTCTCTTCTTCTTAACGAATGAGAGTGGTCAACTCTGGTCTCGAGAGTTTTATCAGCCGCCCTAAGGGCCTCTGACATGGCTATAAGATTGCCGCACTAGACAAACAGCCGAGACCTACAATTTAACGTGTCATCCGACCCACGGAAACGCCCAAAATGGTATACCACTTTTCGGTCACCCATCCAAGAACTGACCGCGTCGACCTTTGCAAGCGATTGGCTCCGCTAGCAGAGCTCCGGGCACTTCGCGCTTATGGCAAAATGCACCTTCATCAATACGAAGAATTGCATTGTTAACTCTTCAAATGAATCAACAATGAATGTCATAGGTAGTAGTTATCAACTGCTGATATAAAATCGAAAGTTATTTTGTTAGTTGGTTTATTTGTATCGAATAAATATAAATAAATCATCCATCATTTGACGGGTCACGTTGTAACGTAGGTAAATAATATAACGTTCGATATAATACATCAATAAAAGCTGACACAAGAGTTCCCAAAGTCAGATTGTATTATCATCATTTAGATAAGAGAACTGATTGATTTTGTCTTGACGTAAGAGAATTCATACAGGGTTACTAGATTGATTTCTTAATCGTAGTTCCTCATCACTGAGGGTCGTGACTTCCCGTGGATTTAATGAGGAAGTTCCGTTCAGATACATTGTGGTAATTGTTAGGATGGCATATGTCGTCGGATTTTCAAACATGGCAGTTTCCTCATAATGTTTTCCTTCACCGCTAAGCGAGTGCATTAATGAGCTACCAAGTGTGATATTATCGCTAGAGACACTAGTACTAAGTGAGGTTAAAATACCAAATCAAACCAAACCTTACGAAATTTGCTAGAATTGCTAGCGGATTATAGGGTATAGATACAATGTCAAAGTCAGAAAACGGTAACCTTCTGGTTCACACTAGATAGAAATAGTTCTTCTTCTCATCGAATGAGAGTGGCCAACTCTGGTGTCGAGAGTTTTCAAACCGCCCTAAGGGCCTTGACATGGCTTAACGACTGCCGTACTAGACAAACAGGCGAGACCTATAGAAGTAGTTTATTCATACACAATGGTTTGTAAGGTTCATAATTATTAAATAAATATTGCGCGATGTTGTAGTAAATTTAATATCATCTTACAGTTTATTTAGCATGCACATAAGAAAACAAAGCAAAATCTGCGTGTAAAAAAAATACAATATTATATTTTGAATGCGTATGCAAATGAAATAAATGCGTACTTATCAATAATTCTTATTTGAGATAAGATAACGTTTCGACATTTTTAATGCATTGAGTTTTTGTATTCGAATAATTAATAAATATTCTGGGACATTGCACACAGCGCCATCTAGCCCCACACTAAGCAAACAACTCAAAAATAATAATAATTCATAAAAAGCAACTAAGAAATTAAATTGGGGGATTTACTTAGTTTCTTTGTCTGAATTATTTTATTGGTAGAAGTGCCTAAGTATCGAACACAGCGCTTTGCCTCTTCGTTTATTGTACGGACGGCAAAGCTTTTTGGAACACTTTACCAGAAGCTGTGTTTCCTACGAACTACAATCCAGGGGTTTTCAAATCTAGAGTTAATAGGTATCTTCTAGGTAAACGTGTTACACCCTAAACTGCAGCAATGCTTAACATCAGGCAGGCTGTAGTCAAACGTAAACCTATCCCACGTAAAAAAAAGCTTATTTCTTTTTTTGTATTGACTCTACTGTCCAATTATTCCTTAATCAGTCTATCTGTGGAAAAAAAAAGTAAGGAGCGAGGGCCGGCCGTTGCTCCCTGCGGGACGCCCGCTTTTTCTCTTCTCCACTTTTAGACTCGATCACGACTCGTAACAAGCCACATGCAGTTATGCAATAAGAACAGCTAGTTAGTTGAAGTATTCGATCAATCTATACTAATATTATAAAGCTGAAATTTGTTTGTGAACGCGCTAATCTCAGGAACTACTGGTGCGAATTGAAAAATTCTTTTTGTGTTGAATAGACCATTTATCGAGGAAGGCTTTAGGCTATATAACATCACGCTGCAACTAATAGGAACGAAGAAACAATGGAAAATCTGGAAAAAACGGGGAAAATTATTAGTCTTTGAAGGCTTCCGTGACGTGCGCTGCGAAAGCGGTTCAAGTCGCGAGTGACAGGTATAATTTATAAAGCTGAAGAGGTTGATTGCAAAAATAAATATGATGCCCAAAATAAATATTCCACGCGGACGAAGTCGCAGGCACAGCTAGTTATTTTATAAAGACTGGTAGAAAATAGTGTTGAAGTGTTCATCAAACGCTTTTGTTGTTTCTTAGGGTGTCAGTTTTTATTTATTTTGTATGTTGATTTCATGATTATTAAAGTTAGCCATTTCAAGGAGAGAATACCTACCATTAGTACTTCGGAAAGTCAGTTATGCAATAAGAATGAACAGATAGTTGAAGTACCTATTCGATCGATTATTTATAAAGATTGGTAGAAAATAGTGTTGAAGTGTTCATGTTCATTAAACGCTATTGTTAATTGCTGTGGTTTTATCGACGGCGACGTATTAATCGTTAGTCATTAAAGTTAGTTATTTTACTTACGTGTACGTGTACGTTACTTGGTAACCGACTTCAAAAAAAGGAGGTTATCAAGTCTTCTGAAAGTTTTTTTTTTAATAAAAACACCATTATACTTGTCGACTCTATGTGTCAAACCTGATTCATTAAACGTTATCGGGTAAACCGTACAGTAATTGCCCACCATAGAGTGATTGCCCATTTTAAGCAAAATGCCGTTTTTACACTACTTCTGTCTACTTAGTTCAAATATTACTCAATAGATGGTATTACGAGTATTTTGGTAGTATTTTGAAAGAAGATACTGGCAACTTTCTGAAGAAAAAAAATTGTAATGGCGGATTAGAAAACAACAGGTGCGCGTATCATGCAAAAAGGTAAGTTTCTTGTGCTTTTTCTTAAGGATTGCTTTTTATTTAACTTCAATAATAGTGCATTTCTTGTTTTTAAACGATTGTATTTAGTACACGAGTTATAAGAAGCTTTAAAGTATATTACCTATTAGTCATAATGACGCTACCTTTTCTTGTTGATTGTTAAAAGGGGGTGGCAATTACTGTATGCGAATTTGGGTCATTCACAGTTATTGCCATACCAATTTTAGTGTTTGTCCAGTGACAATAGGTATAGCTATTGCCCGGAAAATAACTGTTTTCCGAACGTTTTAATATTTTTTCTGACTTTCTGAGTTACCTACTAGCAATTTTTTTTCTTACAGAATGCCAAAAATACCAAAGGTAAAATATTCTGCAGAAAATCTTGAGCTAAACTTAATGATAATGAGGAATCCCTATCAGTCCGACAAATAGCGGAAAGATATGGCGTCCCAAGAAGTACTCTGAGATACCACCATGATCACCCTGGCCACAAAACCAGTTTGGGACCACCGCCTGTCTTAACTCCGAATGAAGAATTATCTCTCGAAGATTGGGTTATAACATCAGCTCGAAGAGGATTTCCAAAAAATAAACTTGACTTTTTGGATAGCGTTCAAAAGTTTCTTGGAGAGAATCCGAGACCTAACCCGTTTACGAATAATAGGCCTGGGCCTGGATGGCTTAAGGCTTTTCTAAAGAGACATCCTAAGCTGAGCTATAGAACTTCCGTAGGAGTGACAAAGGCTAGTTCTTGCGTTTCAGAAAAAGATATAAGAGGGTGGTTTAACGAAATACAGCAGTATGCTGAACAAAACGGAGTGGCCGAAGACCAACCCAACAGAGTCTTCAACGCAGACGAGACCAATTTTCAAAATTCCAAAACTTCGAAGAATGAAATCATCTTTTGAGAATATCTAGCTTATCCTGAAACCCCAGTACGTAAGGGAAAGCGCCCAACAGAGAGACAGCCTTTTGCTATTACATCTGATAAATTCAAACTGGCTTTACAAAATAAACAGTTAGCTAAAGAAACTCAATTCAAAGAAAAAGAACAAAAAAAGCTCGAAAGAGAATCGAAGAAAATTGAAAAAAGTAAGAAACAGAATGTAAAAGTTCAGAGTAAAGGCAAAATGAAAACCCTAACTGAAGAAAAAAGGCAGAAAAAAACTCAAATTGGATGACAAATACCAGAGACTGATATTCCCGATTCAGAGTCTACAAAAGAAAATGAAATTACTGCGATATTCCAAAATGAAAACAAAACAGAGACTCAATATTCAAGTAAAACTAAGGAAGAGACTGTGATCAATCACAAAATAGAAGGAACCAGCGAAGTCATACCAGCGACAAAGACAATTACCATTTTAAAGCAGGTTGTTATAAAGGCTGATGTCTGTTTAGTATGCAAGCAAGTAATCTTAAAAAACAAAATAGAATGCAGTGGATGCCATAAATCATTTCATATGAGATGTGTCCCTAAAATCCACCAAAAGAATATCCCTGATGATGCAGATATGATGCTTTTTTTGTGCCATTTTTGTTACCAAACTAGTAACAATACTGATTCAGATGAAACATTATCCGATTGCGAAGATTTGTACAGAGATATCCAAAACGTAAGAAAAATCTAGCATTTTAGTTTTCATACATCAAAATGTTACTATGTAGGTGTATAGGATAAAGGTATTGTTTAATATTTTAAGATTAAAGATAAATAAATGTTAAAAAGTAACAAAGATGTTTGTTTTTACTCACATTTTATAGAATTAAAATGTGTTAAAGATAAATTAAGAGGCGGTCAATAACTGTACCTAATGCATGGCCATTACTGTGTCAGCCGGGCAATAACTGTCGTTTTTGATGTTTTGTATATTTATATATTTTATAATTAAATGTGCAACGTTATTAATTAAAATCACTACCGATTCTTATGATAATATATTAAACTAACAATAAAAAAAAACAACTAAAAAAATAACTATAAAAATACAAGAATTATCATGAAATTACTTGAATCAGTCTCTTAAGCGGGCAATCACTATACGGTTTACCCTCTATCCTTTTAGTGCAATAAATCTCCCCCATTAGTAGGAAAAAGATGTGATGACTTTCGCTGCTCTTTATAAAAGCCACGTTTAATAAACCAGGTAATTATGACTTCTCCACCTATATTGAATTATATAGGTACTTAGGTTATACTACGGTTGTAAACATCTAATGGAAAATCAACATCATCCATCCGCGTGTTTGCCTTTAATAGTATAATTGCAAGGACCTACAGATAAGGTAGTGATGATCTACTGAGAATGTGAGGCTGTTGAGATAAATGCCTTAGATATAAGGAGGTAAGACAATTTGTTTTGTTACCTTAAAAGTGTTTAGTTAGGGTGATATTTTATGTCAAATAAGAGGACTGTTAAAATTCTTTACCATTTCAGTCAAATAAAGATAAATCGGTCATAAAAATGTTTCTAGATGACAAACTTAGTTTTTGACTGCCACCAGTGGTCATAATAGCTTTGCTTCTTAGTGAGATGAGTTAATAGAATTTCAGCAGTAGCGTCTTCCTTTAGGGCATAAAAGTAGCAAAAATACATTCTAAAAATACTAAAACCCACTTATAAATAAATAAAAGATTAAAATACCTGTATTTACTAGTATTTTCTTTTTGTAAAGAAAGAAAAAAAATATATTTATTGTGACACACAAAAACTTTAACCTAATAACTTATTAAACTTACATGCTAAGAATGTGATGCACCATTACAGCCGCAACTCACCCTCTGTCGCTCTCTCTCTCCCTCTCTCTCTTAAAAACATATACCTAACTATGGTTGGGTTACACACAATAAAAAAAGAGATAGCAGCAACACACATACTTATGTACATACTTACATAGTATATAAATACTACGAACGGCATGTCCACAGCGACCGTTACGGCGAGATAAAGCATGACTTGGCATACAAAGTACACAATACCCTACAAATGTACCTACAATATATGTACTATCAATGTATGAAATGATGACAGAGTTACGAATTACGATAGTCTGTTCCCATCATCCCGTTACATCATTTATATCAAGTACGTACGAAAGTGACCAGCTCTGGTGGCAATCTTACCGACCCTATGGCTTCTGACATGGTATAACGACTGCCATACAATGGTAAACATTGTGAGCCTGCAAATTAATGTATGGTCTGACACTCAGTGGCAACTTTTTTGCTATCCAATGACTGACCGTATTATAACTACCGCTAATTACGAGCTATTTTATACTTATGTACTTATAGTGTAAAAACTTTTGTGATGTACTTGACAAGTACATAATCAAAGAGAATAACTTCATTTATGCTTGCCATATTAACAAATTCTCTCTGCTGCCTGTACAATGTACAAAGTAACTACATATACTCATAATATATTAACAGCGTCGACCTTACTTAACTTGGGTAATCGCGTAAGAACATGTAATCGAAAAACCCCGTAATCAGTTGCATAACGGGCTCTTTGGAGGTTATAATAGTAGTTTATGCAACTGTCATATAATGAAGGGTATTAAAACACGAGTGTGAGTTTCATAATAGTAACGAGTGTTTAATACCCGTGTTATTGCAGTTGCATACACTACTTTATCTTCACTAATGCAATTAATCAAACAACAAGAGTAAAAGCTGACAATAGTTAATTTTTCATATAATTTTCTAGATTTTTCTGGCAAAAGATTGTGAGTTACTTTTGTTGCCAATTCTAGAATATCTGGAGGCGTACAAATATCATCGTCGCTATCCATTTTTAACTTTAAATTTGTATTTAAAAAACAAAACACATTGCGAAATATTAAATTCACGCGTACGTGAATTGTCACAGTGATTTTGCCGCCTTAAAATCTAACCAACGAGAGTGCAGCGCGACCAACCTGATTGGCCCTGCAATCAGGTGGGTCACGCTTTTCCGATGTTATAATGAGCTATTACGATATCGATGTGGATATTATAACATCATGTGACATTGCTTAAATTGAGTGTTTTGTTGTCTGTGCTATAACAGTAGTAATTATAAGTCAAGTATTGGAAATATAAGTAGAATGTTACAACATTAGTGTAGATAAATATTATTATTATTTATTGAGGTTTGGGCGGCTTTAACTCTCGACACCAGAGTTGGCCACTCTCATTCGATAAGAAGAAGAAAAAGAGGTTATAAAAACCCCGCTACTTCCCCGAATTTCAACTTAGCTGATATCTTGGCTGCTGTTGCAACCGATGAGCCAATTCGGTCACTCGGTCGTTTCAGGTTATTCACACTTCCGTGAAATTAGCAGTTAGGTATACATATATGTAGCTATACTTACATTTCAACGGAAGACCAGCGCTGGCTTGCATTCAGCATAATGCTGAGTTGGACCCGGAAACTAAATAAATAGTTCAGGACATACACAGCGCCATCTAGCCCCATACTAAGCTTACGCTTGTATCATGGGTACTAGATAACGGATATAATACATACTGTACATACATACTTTTCGTAAAAACATACTCAATATAAATAGAAACGACCAAACTCAACACAAGTAATTATTATGAGTTAATTTATTACGTGCTAACCCAGGTGTCCATAGTACATCGATATGAGTGCTTGTTAGACATATTCTGACAGCACAAGTGGCGCCATCAGCCGCTCAGTCTGAAGTGTATGGAAATGAGTGTGGATTTTCGCGCCTGGCAGTTAGTAAACCGTAGCCTAGTGGTTAAGGCGTTCTGACGGTAGCAGAAATACGCAGGTTCGAATCCTGCCGGTCGCGATTATTTTCGCTCATTTTTCCAATACAAGTAATTATGTACAAATTAAAATTTTATAATTTTTTGTGTTACGTGGGAATCGAACCCGCACCCCTACATTAGAAGGCAGAGCCACTTGCAACAGGCCAGTTTATTTGTATTAACCTTTTTTATATATATTTCTAGATATTCTTATTTTCTTGTGTAACGTGTTTCTGACTCTTTATTCTTATCTGGTTACGAGGATCCAAATTCCTTCCTAACCGAAATTGTACTTTTTATTTTATGCAAGTTAATAAAGCCATTTACAAATTCTATAATTAAGTATTTGACCTAAAATGAAGTTAAATACATTCCAAGAAAGTTAAAAAACAAGAAACCTACCAGACATGTTTAAAAAGATGATCAAATAAATGTGTACACCTTAGTTTCTAAACAATAACATGTTTATTATTGGCAGTAACTCATTGTACTCGTATTATTCATCGTTGGAAATCGAGGAAAATATTTATCAGCCTTTTATCTAAAAATACATCGTAATAACAAGAAGAAACGAACGAATCAAAAACCAAGTTTTGACGTCAGTAAGGAAATTTACAACATTTTTTATTGCAGGTGTAAGTAGGTACTTGCTTAGCGAAAAGAGCAAGGAATATTTATTTTGACTTGTTTTTTGCAAGCACTGACAAACATGCAAAATTACCACATGTGTGAGGAAAAGAAATGTTTTTTTTCTTGGATTAAAAAAAAACTTGCCAAGTGCGAGTCGGACTCGCGCACGAAGGGTTCCGTACTATCATCTATATAGAAAATCACGTTTCTAGATACTACAACGATTCTGTTTATAAAATAACGAGAAATCAACGAGCAAACGCCACCACCACATCGCGGCGCAGCGCTCGCACCGCGTTTGCGATGCACGGATTATTTTACATTTTGTCAGTTTTTATGTATAAGATAAGGTATTTATTTTTATAGTTAATATATAGGGTACCATTTTACCTTTCGGGTACGGAACCCTTAAAAGGAAGACTACTGCCAGTCCCAACGGAAGACCAGCAGCTGAATAGGGTCGAAAGTCTGAACATTGAAGATAAAAAAATGTTTAGAGATACCTCGAAATAATAACAGAACTCGTCTCAACTATTTATTAACTGTTATCTGTTTATTTAAGCGCTCATCACGCATTTTGGTATGTAGGTTGTATGAGTGTCTTATGAGTGTCCTAGGCTGCTTTTTATCCTGAAATAATGCGAGCGAAGCCACGGGCGTCCACTAGTTCGGTGTAAAGGTGTTTGAACCTGCTTTTAGATCACCTTCACGCCACATGATCTTTTGACATCATTACTTACAATACAAGTTTTTACCACTTTACAAAAAAGGCTGATATTTATAAACAGGTAATTTACCCGCAAATACGTTATCTCTTTTTATATGTCTGGGTTTTTTTTCTAATCGTTATTGTACATGTACCTTTTAAGGCTTCCAAACTTGCAGTTAGGTAAATCCATATACCTATATCACATTAGACTCCTCAAACTAAACAGTAAATCTCCACTATTTAATAGATTATGTTATCAAAAGATTAACTAAACGCGCAACACGTGAGTGAAAACCGTTTAGTTAATCTTTTGATAAAATGTCTCACGAAAGTTTTAATATTAAAATAGATTATGTTATGCATAATGAACCTTCCTCTTGAACCACTATTTATTAAAAAACTGCATCAAAATCCGATGTGTAGTTTTAATGATCTAGGCATAGTTACATACATAGACATACATACAGACGGACGCGGGAAGCGAGTTTGCTTTATACTGCGACATATACATAGATAGAGATAAGTACATACATATAGCAAAGTAGTTGAACTGTGTCACAAAAACCAGGGTTTCTCCAATTGGTTTGCCACTGAGTAGGTTTCATGTAGGTATATAGCAGCTATTTGTTTGTGGTTTCTTTTTTATGACAGTTACGTAACTGTAGGTAAATAAGTAAGTTAGTTTGAGAGTGGCGAACCCTTGCGTCAAAAGTTTTACCGTTCTAGGCTAGGTGACTTCTTAGGTATTTTTTCCGTAAAGACCTGGGCGCCCATCTCAATGTATCTGCCCAAGAGAACTCCTCTAACGAATTAATTCTGCGGGGGAGTCACGACCCTCTGTCATGAGGAAATACGACTCAAGAAAGAGAGCTATTTTTCGCCAAAAAGGTTTAAGTTTGTCTGATTTTACAACCCACACTTACTGCTACATTTTTTTTAATAATACGTATGCCCGTGTTTATCATAAGGAAGTTGTTTCCGCTTTAAACATACATTATACGTGTAGGTATGTAAATATATTTATATTTCTCATTTTGGCATAGGATCTAAGTGGCACCCGTAAATGGTTTATACAATATTGATTTGTCAATAAAGTAACATACACATATGGACTCAAAAATTTATCTGACAGACACAATACATTTATTTACAAAACTATTTACTTACAATCTTTTACGTAGGTGAGGCAATTAGGCACATAAATAAATCCAATTGAAATAACAAGTTAGTCCACCCACTGTCTAAACTAAACAACTTAGAGAAAGCTGGAAAAGGAGAGTTGTTAATGGATTGGAAGGATATTTATTTTAATTGATGAATGATTTAAATACTAGTAGAAATTTGGACTACACTCTTGTTGTCTTGTGATTTATTTGCTTAGTATGGGGCTAGGTGGCGCTGTGAGATTTTTCCTGAAATATTTATTTATTATTTACTTAAATGAGCAGATTTCTTCCAAGACTCTATCTTACCATCATTCTCAAAATCGCGATATTCCGTTGAAGCGAGAAATAAAAAATGACAGACAAAATGTTGCAAAAATACTCTTGCGAAGGGAAGCCTTTACTTATCAATGGAATAGTACAGGCTGTTAATAACAATAATAAAAGAGCATTTTACAATCCTATGCATCACAAATTTATTTATTTATTACTATGGCACACAAAGAGAATATGTTCTTAAGTTAACTGAATTTACATCAAATTAAATACAATACGGATCAAACTCCCATATCCATATTTTCCTCGATGAGACATCCTCATGACGATAGTCTATTGTAGTCAAAGTCGCGCCATCTGTGCGAATATGAACTTTATTGGTGTTTGGAGTGTGGAGAAACACACGCGGGTGAGTTAGACACGAAACAAGAAACTGTTTACATTATTAAATTTGTACAGAGTGTCCTGAGATAGATTTATCCATCTCTTTCTTTAAGCTATGTTGCATATAAGTAACATGGCAGGTAATCGTCGACCACTTAAAGAAATTGTAGGCACAACTAAGATAAAATGTCATTGCTCCTTCTAAAATAAATCAGCATCCCGCAAGTTTGTTCTTCATCATCATCATCGATAGCCCTTGGAATCCCACTGCTGGGTATAGGCCGCCCTTTGTATGTATCATCTGCGTCGATCTTATGCAGACTTCTATCTATGCAGATTTTTTTTTTCATTGAACAGTCGGGCATTTTATAACTACGTCACCCACCGGAAACGAATCCTGACTCCTGCAAAAGCGACACTGTGCTGATAGCGCGTTCACACAATACATATGCTGGCTCTGAAACGAAAAATATAAATCCAAAAGAGTTGTAATAACAAGTTTGTCCACCCACTATTTCTTAACTTAACAACTTAGAAAAAGCTGTAAACGGTGATTGCTAATGGCTTAGAGGCTAATGGATTGTCACATTCACCCGGGTGAAAACCGCTCCCTAGCAAACGCACCCTTACTCACCATCTGTATAAGTATGTACAAATATCAAATTCGTATACATTGCACCTACTCGTTTGATGCCAACATTCAAATTGTGATGTTTAATTTGGTAGTGGTAAAGCCTATTGTTTTAGTTTTGGATCGGTAGCCGTTTATAGATGATATTTAGTTACCTACTAAATAGTGGGTCAGAATTATAGTTCAGATTCGTAATATAATTGTAATTGTTATAAGTATGTACTGCAATTCTATAAAACATAACATTACTAACATAAATAGATGGGCTAGATGGCGCTGTGTGCAATGTCCTGGAATAATTATTTATTTATTTATAAAAATATATTATACTTCATCTTCATTTTATAGAGTGAGGGTTACGCTATAACTATCTATTATATCAATAAAGGTAACAAAAGCAATCAAAACTAAATGATTTTGACGCTATAGAGAAAAGCCACTTTGCGGTCAGTCCTTAAATGGGTGACCGAAAAGTGGCATTCCATTTTGGGTGTTTCTGTGAGTCGGATGACACGTTAAATTGTAAATCGGGGATGTTTGTCTAGTACGGCAGTCGTAAAGCCATGTCAGAGGCCCTCAGGGCGGCTTGATTAACTCTCGACACCAGGGTTGGCCACTTTCATTCGATAAGAAGAAAAAACCACGACCAACCACTAGTCGATCGGCAAAAGTTTTGAAAATGTAATATTACTTGTACCTACTGATATGTTTGATTTGTTACTTTCCTTACGCACATAGAATATTATTGTTCTTTGTGTTTAACTATGACGTGCTCAAAGACGTAGTGATTTCGTTTGAACAGCTGTTGAAAATGTAATTTAAACGTATGTATGTAAAATATTGCTTTACAATTTGCGTTTTTCGACGATGCGAGAACTTAAGTATTCATTTATTAATAAATAAATTAAAGTAAGTACCTACATAACTATAATCATACTTTTTTAACGCTGGTAGTCGAGTGGCGTTGTCTTTTCAGTGATTGAAAACTAGCAGTATTATTTTTTAAAACCGTTTATTTTCTTACATAAAAAATCTTGGATATTGTATTAATATTTTAAAATAAAAGCATTGCACTTTTTATTTTACGTAACTTTGTATATGTATTTGAAAAAAAACAGTTAAAAATAAGCGTTTATAAGTGTATTTATTTATACGTACAAGTGTGTGCATGTAAAACGTTTTCGCATCATTGGTTATAATCACCGCAGCGATATTCAAGTGCTCTCGAGTTGAACTCCACGTGCCTTTATAAACCAATGTACACAATTGGTGCCATATCAAATCATCATCATCATCATCAGCCTGTTATCGCCCACTGCAGGGCTAGCACGGCACGGAGACTAATAGTCATTTCAACCAATTGTATCCATCTGGTGTATGGTGACAGGTGGATAAAAGTGGTGGAAAGACTACTAGTGTCAATGCCGTGCTAGCCCTGCTGCTGAGCATAGGCCTCTCTTCTTGTACGCCATTTGTCCCGGTCCTGCGCAGATTGAATGCAGGTGCTCACTGCGGTTATTCTAATGTCGTAGAACCACCGAATTGGTGGGCGACCTCTGTTTCTATGGTTTGACATTAACAAATATTTTTTTTTATGAAAATACGAAATTAAATTTGTACCAAAGTTTCTTAAAAGCTAAGGCTACCCTTAAGTGCAAGCCCGTCTTAGTTAAAAGAAAAAACCACATAAAATTTCTCAGTTTGATGGCCTATCTTCCCACTTGACATTGGCAGAATTGCGAACTCATATATTCACAAAAGCCATAACAAAAAAAAAAACAATACGGTAGGTATTAATAAAAATCAGAATTTACGTTTTCACATATGGTAAAACAGAGCAGATTTGACAAAGCAAAAACAGACACTACCAGAAAATAGTGTGTTCAAATCCTTTAAATATTATGAAAAATGTAATTAATAGTTTAGTTATGAATGGACTCTGTCTGAAATAAACACTTTTATTATTTTCTTTATTTCTCTTCACAGACTCTCGGGCCTTACGCCCGGTACTTTTAAGGCATCAGTGGGGCCGCAGCCAACACTGAGAGACCTTTTACAATGTTATACTTAAAATTAAGTAAAAATTACAGATAGAGGATGTTAGGTATATAAAGTAACTATTGCAGTCATGGTATTAATGTTACAGGCTATTGTGTTGAGTTGTTCATTGACTTAATTAAACTTGTCTATTGTACGAGGAACGGGACCCGCCAGTTATGCCTCATATTATTATGTTACGAAATTCTAGGAAATTTGATTACAATTTCATTAAGTAGTGATCGCTTCCCTTTAAAAAATTGTTTCGGCCTAAAGATTACTCAAATCTAAATATAACTTATTAAAATAGTAGTAGTTAGAAGTATGTTTAGTTTTTCTTCCCATTTTTATATTTTATTATTGTAAATAAATTGTTCATACTTATTAAATCTATCCTACCGTATGCACTAAGCTTATCTAGATCGCAATCGAGTGCTTACATTACGCTGCAATACACCACTTGACATGCAACGCGCGGGGCAGACCGACATAGGATGGGTGACCCCGATATTGTAGTCTTGAGGGGATTCCTTGCACTAGATACTGGTATTAGTCTAGGCTTTAGACTTGTACCTATATCTAGACAGCAAGCATGGTGTGGAAATACTGTCAGAATAGACTATTGCCATGGAATAAAAGTAGTGCGATGAACTTGATGTATGTATTTTTATTGTGAATATGTTCCATGACATGACATCCAATAAAAGTCGGTTCAAAATCCGTTGCTTTACAGATTTGGACTTTGGTGCAACTATGAGCTTAAATATTAATTAAATTAAACCAGTTTCAACGCGTTATTAGTCGTATCATTTTCATATTATTTAATAGTTTTCAAATGGGATAGGTCTTTAATCAGTCGATAATGATAAACTGATCAATGATTACACAATTTTGGTCTCTTTCACTCGTGGTAAAACTATCAATAAAAAAATACTGCTGCTGAATCATGCATATAATCTTTCATACATAACACTATTAGGAAGGACGGAATGACTGTGACTGGACTGTTCCGTGAAAGAACCTGGGCACCCACCACGATGTATCTGCCTGCACAAGAGAACTCCCCTAACAAATTAATTCCTAACAAATTAATTCTGCGGGGGAGTCACGACCCTCAGTCATGAGGAAATACGACTCAAGAGAGAGATAACACTATTGGAATAAAATACAAAAACCTTCCCAAGTAACTGTTTAGTAACTGCCTACCTAATTTCACATGCCAGTAGCCACGGAGTATGCAAGTTACGTCTACGTCAATCTGCACACTTTGGCAATATGTTATGTAAGGCTGACGATGATGATGATGTAACTAGCTTTATAGTTAGTGCTGTGCTGGTTAATAAATAAATAAATAAAATAAATAAATAAATATTTCAGGACATATCACACAGCGCCATCTAGCCCCATACTAAGCTTACGCTTGTATCATGGATACTAGATAACGGATATAATACATAATATACTTTTCTTTTGTAAATACATACTTATTATACATAGAAACGACCAGACTCAACACAAATAATGACAAATTTAAATGTTCGTAATTATTTGTGTCATGCGGGAATCGAACCCGCACCCCTAGATTAGAAGGCAGAGCCACTACCAACTAAGCTAACAGAGCAGTCAAATTTGCGTGTGTTATTCGTTTTTAATGGCAATCAGATGGGATCAGACTTTTTTAAGATGTTATGGGTCCCGGCTGTTTATCGTAGTGCCTACTATCAGGAGATGGGTGTACATTTTTGACTTGCTATTTAAAGATGACAGTTTAAAAACTGAGGTTTATTTGTAAATTTTACTTGCATACATATATTTTTTTTAAATGAATTGCCTTACGTATACTAAACTAGCTGTACCTGAGACTTCGTCCGCGTGGAATAGTTATTTTGGGCATCATATTTATTTTTGCAAACAACCTCTTCAGCTTTATAAATTATAGCTGTTACCCATGACTTGAACCGTTTTCGCAGCGCACGCAACGGAATCCCTCAAAGATGCATAATTTCCCCGTTTTTCCAGATTCCAGATTTTTCATTCAGTTTCTTCGCTCCTATTAGTTGCAGCGTGATGTTGTATAGCCTAAAGCCTTCCTCAAAAAAAAGTAACGAGGAAGGCTTTAGGCTCGAAAAAATCTAGATTTTTTCGATTCGCACCAGCATGGTGTTTCACAATGAGTCGGATATGATCCGATCCGCTCGTAGTGAAAATGGTAGAAATTAAATACAATGGTAGAAATTTAAAATATAAGTTTTAAGGCTAATTTTACCATTTTTACTGTAGATTTCATATGAATAATTATAAATATAAATAAATCAATGCATAATTATGTGTAAATCGGGTTTAATATCATGAAAAAACAAAATCGAATTTATCATCGACGGAAACGAATCCGCTAGCTTTTGGCTCACGGAACGGTTCCGATTTTTCTGATGAATAAATTTGTTAAAAGATTCGTATGGAATCATTGTGATTTGGAAAAATCCTTTCCGTGCCAATTGATTTCCGTCTCAATCGAATCGGATCCGTATCCGACTCATTGTGAAACACTCCGCAGTAGTTCCTGAGATTGACGCGTTCAATCAAACAAACAAACTCTGCAGCTTTATAATATTAGTAATAGATATGTAGGTACTTATAACTTAAAGACATTTATTTAGTCAAGCTTAACAAAAAAAAAACATTGTAAACGGAAAAGTTCTAAGCGGAATATCTAATTATAGTCTTGAAACAGTTTAAACTATTGAACAGTAAAACAAACAAAAAACGGAGGTTGGTAAACTCTTGTACAATCTAACTGCATTCAGCTCTGAATAGATTTCACTTTCTATACTTGAGACCTTGACTTTATTTAGCAGCTAAATCTACGAATAATTGTCAATATTGAATTGTTACTCTTTACAAATCATCATCATCATCCACAGCTGGATTCATCCAACTGCTAGTTATAATAGGCTTTGATCTTTCAAATGAAATCAAATGATTTATTTTGCGAATATGTACAAATTGTAATATAACAGGAGATGGAAGGCTAAATGGTAGGTACACACATATTCTTGCTCACGGCAAGCAAAACTTACATTTCAAACATATTCTTCAAACGACTACACGATTTCACTTCAGCCAGCCTCATCCAAGTTTGATCCGCGACAGATATTATGTCGTCGACCCATCTTACAAATGTCGCGTCGAAAATGCTTCCACATGACATCTCCACACAAAGCTTGCTCGTGATTGGTTGCGGTGCCGGAAAAAGACGAATTCTTGGTCGCAGTTGGTCGTTATGAAACTAAGAGTTACCAATGACCTTGAGCGTTTGACGCCTAACTAGTATAAACGCCATCTAGCGATCAACGGTCACAGCTCTTGAACACCGAACACGAAATTCAGATGGGACTGATTGAAAAACTTTCTTGAGGATTTAGCCCTGTCTATCAACTCAGCGGCGGTTGACCATCTCGTGGAATACATTTCTGGCTTAGTTACGTTTCTATAGAATAATTTAAGTACCTTGGATTTATTTATCATCATCATCATCACAAATTTAAGAGCAAGACCCTTGTCTGTGGAGCAAGCGCCATCTTTCCCGATCTTCTGCCAATTCATTGACTCATTATTAATCACCGAAACTTATTGAATAGTGCACTGATTTGTAGTTCTATTAGTTAATAATATTTCTTAGTTAATATTTCCTGCTCAAAGTTAATAGACTATCTCGGCTGGATTGGAAAGTGGTTATTAATGGAGTAGGTACTTAGTTACTTCCGCTTTTTAAATATAATTCTCTATTTTTATACTTATTTATTCGTTTTAAGCAAACCAGATCCATATTTTAAAGAAAATTAGACATAAGTATACATATATTAGATATGTATTTGGTTTAGCTGTTCTCCTTCAGTCATTACCTTTTGAGTCGTATTCCTCGGTACTGAGGGTCGTGACGTCCCCACAGAATTAATTTGATGATTCGTTCGGTAACACGACTTATTACAGGTGTCACTAGGACTTTTGAAAATTTGCTACAAAAGATAAACAAACTACTATGTAATTAAGCACTCACCTTTAAGCACATTTATCGTTTATCTAATCTGTAATTTGCGCGAATCCGTGACAATAGATAATATATTGATAAGCACATAATTCCACAGGATTTTGTGACCGATAATGCGCTTATGATGGCAAACAAAGCAGAAATAAGAAAAAAAAAGTAAAGTATTCATTTTATCTATACATATTTTTTTTACATTATATAGGCTAACGTTTGACTATAGCCTGCCTGATGTTAAGCACCACTATAGTCTAAGATGTAGCACGCTTGCCTAGAAGAAACCTATTTACTCTAGATTTGAAGATATATCATATTATATATATATTTATATATATTATAAGCTAAAGATAGAGGGTCGAAAGTCTTAACGATACTTAAAATGGATAACACTATAACGTTCCAAAAATTTTTTTTGTGTATTTATCTGTCTCCGTTTGTCTGTTTATTTAAATGTTTATCACGCCAAAACTGCTGAACGGATCATCATGATTTTAAGTATGTACGAGTAGGTAGTATGAGATCTTAGGAGTGTGATAGGCTTGTTATATTTTCGCAAGAACAGCTGAACAAATATTGATAAAATGTAGCATAGAGATACATTAACCACGATTAATACATAATATAATACATACTTGTCATCATTATCATGTTATTTGTCATCATTACAGTGAGATCTATGTAGTTCCTTTGCTATCATCATCTATGTATGTGTATACTCAATCAGTATTTATTAACAATATGTATTAATTTATATTATTTTTGGTATATTGTTATTATATGTATTAGGGTGTATGATTTATATGTATAGTTTATTAAGTAGGTTTGTAGTATGTATTTTTAATCTAATCTTTTCTTCTTTGTTTATATTATTGTATACCACGTCCTCTGTTATCTCTTATTTATTCCTTTCCATCCAATGGTTGCCTGGAAGAGATTGCTTTTAGCAATAAGGCCGCCACTTGTGGCACTAGTATAAGTATTTTTTTTCTTCTTTCCTTTTAATTTTATCGTGTGTTACAATAAAGAATTTTCTATCTATCTATCTATCTATCTTGTATGTGTCACATAGAAAACAAACGAAGCTCACATAACAAAGACTGCCGTGGTTTGTTTCCATCATCTGTTCTTTGTTGAATTTAATCAGAGAGTAACAAAAACAAGAAACGTACAACATACCTCCTAGTTCTACTAAATGATTATAATAATTGTACATAGCTATTGTGTATGTATTGTATGTACTTGTACATAGAGTATGGCCTAAGGTCTCATTATTTATTTGCTGCTACATTATTGTACCAAAACAAGCATATTATTATTGTACATAATATACTTGAACTTAGAACTGTTCTGTAAATATTCATATTTTAATGCTCATAAACTTTGAATGTATGTGTACTTGGTTTTCAAAAGATGACTAACAAAATGAATACAGATATTCTTTTATTAAAATATGTTGGGACCTCTGGCACAACGCGACGGCTCTTAAAAATATATCTGGTAGCCATTATTTTAGTAGATTCAAGTAATTTTTTCGCTAAACGCGTTTACGATTTTTTGCAATTGGACCTAAATGTTTTGACGTGATAACAATATTGATATTAAGCGCACCTAACTGATATTAAATATTTTTGAAGGAAATGTTTTCCCAAGGTTCTTGTCTATACTATGTCGATGTAAGTATGTACAAAGAGATGACATCAGATGGCATTGACATATTCGTTGTGCCTAACTTGTGTGACCTAGGAACTTCGCTCGAGACTTCACTTTGCAATTACTTTTCTAAAGATTTTCTAAGTGCCCCTTTTTTGTAGTAGTTAGAAGTAGTATGTTTAGTTTTTCTTCCCTTGTTTTTATATTTTATTATTGTAAATAAATCTTTTAAAACACATAAAATAAATTCGCGAGAGTGGTTAACTATGGTGGTAACTGATTTAGATGGTAGATGATATATTGTCTTATACGAGCAATGTTGAAACTTATAAATACGAACTTTCTTTCTCTCTTTGAGTCGTTTTTCCTCATGACTGAGGGTCGTGTCTTTTCCGCAGAATTAATTCGTTAGGAGAGTTCTCTTGGGCAGATACATCGTGAAGGGCGACAGGCCCTTCCACGGAAGACACACGTCCTCGGATATTGTGGTCCTCAAACAAGTCGGTTTCCTCACAAATTGCTGTTTTGTTTTTTGACGAACTTACTATTATCGTTGTTAAGTTATATAAGTATCAAGTTAAATTTAAAGTTGAAGGTCGAAACATGTTTTATCGGCAGTCTAAAACTGTTACCAAATTAGTTGAATGGACTAATTTTAACCAAACATTGGCTAACAGATTTCTTACTTTCAGTACTTTAAGTATATAAAAAACTTACTCAATGCTTGAACAGGCACGTTCTACGTTTATTTTTAGAAGTAAGTAAATTAACTTTTTCTTTATCATATAATATACAATGGTTTGCACTTGATCATAATTATAATAATAATAATAAAAACGTTTATTTGTTAAACTTATATGGGAATATACATACAATAACATAAAACTAGAACTATAGTAGGCAACTAATTAGTGTGCTAAACAAGATATATTTTTGAATGTTGGAGATTTATGTCCATTCACACTAGGTATTCCTGTGTTGTGAATGGAACAACACACAATTCGCCTGATGGTAAGCTAACATAATGGTTTGTTACGTGATACAAGCGTTAGCTTAGTGTGGGGCTAGATGGCGCTGTGTGAGATGTCCTGAAATATTTATTATTTTACTAGTGCGTGCTCGCGACTTCGCTCGAATTACGAAGTAAAACTTGCATCCTCTATTTTACCCCTTTATAATCATAATCAAAGGTGGCATTTTCAAAAACTCTTTCTTAGCGGATGCCTACTTCATAACATCTACCTGCATGCCAAATTTCAGCCCAATCCGTCCAGAGATTTGGGCTGTGCGTTGAAAGATTACTATGTCTGTCGGTTAGTCACCTTTGAGTTTTATATATTTAGATTGACTAAAACTACGAGAAACATCTCGTGTAGCCTACTAAGTTCAAATACTACTATATCATATACCATGCAATTCAAAGTAAACTATAAAACTTCTGTAATTAAACCTGCTCGCTATACTGATACGAAACTGGTATGCTATAGGTACTAGCTTTATGAACACGTGCACAATGCCTGTGTAAACACAGCCTTACGTCTCGTCACCTCTATTGTCTATGGTTTGCAAAGATATGATATAAAATATGACTTTATTGTGATTAATTACATATATATAACACAGGGTTAGTAATAACTTACATGAACATTTTAAGCAGCGTTTTAGTATTATTTTTTATAGTCAAAGAATTATATATATGTACGCAAATCATGATCTAATCTAGACCATAATGATTGGTTACCATCAGACAGTTTGTCAAGTACGAAAAATTACTGCAATTCTGTTTCACACAAACGCTGCTTGACATAATAATTATAATAAATGTATGGAAAAGCTAGTGTTTTCGCGAATTATCAACCGGGACGCGCGTGCTGACTCCTCCTCCTGATGATGGAAACCACAGATTTCCGAAACTTGTCGAGCTAATTTTACGACGTAATTTTTTATGTAAGTGCTAGCCGGCTATTACAACTAAATTATCAAAAGAAGAGCTAAATTTATTGGTTTTTAATTTATATTTATGTCCTTCTTGAGTAATATTCCTCTTTACTGAAAGTCAGGACTCCCCGCAAAATCAGTTCACTTTGGAAAATACATCATGGTGTGCCCCCATGTTCTAAGCAACTAAAGGAGCTAAAGCCACCTTGAATTTTTTTTGCGGTTGCTACCAGCTAACTCTGTATTTTGACCTTCCTTAAACAAAGAAAATGATGTGCATTTATGAGAATAATATCGATGTAACTGGTTTGAAGCGGTATTTGACGGCTTTGTCCGATAGATGTCACTAAGATCATAAATCTAGAAGTTTGTTTGTAAGGTAATAAAAGTTCTTCATTTCATTTTCATTTATTCATCAATATAGGTACAAAAAGTACACTTATGATAGTCAATCCAGTACACAATTATATAAATCAAGTGTAATATCATTTATACAACATATATATATCATTACTTAAAGTAATCTTACAAACTAACAGATAAAGCCGAGAAGCCCTCGTCTATTAAAAAACTTTCAATAGAGTAGTATGCTTTTTGGATTAATAGCTCTTTTAAATGTGTTTTAAATTTTGTATACTTTTTTTGCTTACTTTTGTAGCATTTGTTGAATTGAAACGTGCGGTGTTGAGTAGGTATATTGTTTGTTTTATTTACTATTCGTATTTATTAGGCATTTTGATTGTACTTACATATATATGTAAAGGGTTGTTAAACAGTTTTTTTAAAGAGAATGTTTTACATACATAAATAGCTATCACATATTTTTAGATTCGCGAATAAAATATCTCTTTAAATTTGGTCATGGGAATTAGTGTTGTTTTTTCGTGAGTTTTGTTTTCGAACAAAATATTGCTGAAAGAATTTACACAGCTCAAAATCTTGATCAAAATGAATATTGTTTTGTGTCACATTTTGTTCGTTAAAATATTTTTCCTTCTAAGTATATACTTTACTGTAATAAATTTAATGTACTATGTACGAGGTCATTTTTCCAAGTAAATATACATAAGTACTTACAAAACCACGTCACGTGTTTACAATTGATACAAAAAGTGTGTTCAGAAGCATTGAAAATCAATTCAAACAATTCCAGTGAAACTGCGATAAGCACATTTCCTGTTTTCATCTCGACGCGAGCTAATCTTGACGGATCGGCCGATAAAGGCCAAAAAAAAAACAAAAAGGAGTTGTCATGAATTACGTTTTTTTAAAGCATGTGTGAAGAATACTTCCACGATGTATAATTGTAGGTACATATCTGCCCAAGAGAACTCCCCTAACGAATTCATTCTGCGGGGGAGTCACGACCCTCAGTCATGAGGATATACGACTCAAGAGAGAGAAAATAATACTTTAGTACCTAACCCTAATGATTCCAGTGCTAAATCCGCACTACATATGGTTGTTCAAAATTTTTACTTTAATTTAACTTGTAATACCTACGCAGGCAGGTTCGAATCCTGCCGGTCGTGATTATTTTAGCTCATTTTCCGATAATACAATGCACTAGTGTTTGAAAATCTAACACCAGAGTTGGCCACTCACATACGAACGAATGAACTAGTGTTTTTGCGTGGATGCCTAGTTTACCTGCAAATAAATTGTGAAAAGAAAAAAAAGATAATACATTAGTTTGTAAAATGATACTTCAGTTCCTGCACTTTAATAAATAATTAAGAAACATTAAAAATCTCCTCCTTTTTATGAAGTCTGATAAAAATGTAACAGCTGAATGGAGTATTTTATAATTGCAAGTTTAATTACTCGTAATAATACCTACTGACAATGCATTTTATGCAAGTTTTGTATATATCCATATTCATCTATACTAATATTATAAAGCTGAAGAGTTTGTTTGTTTGAACGCGCTAATCTCAGAAACTACTGGTGCGAATTGAAAAACTCTTTTTGTGTTGAATAGACCATTTATCGAGGAAGGCTTTAGCTATATAACATCACGCTGCAACTAATAGGTGCGAAGAAACAATGAAAAATGTGGAAAAAACGGGGCAAATTATTCATCTTTAAAGGCTTCCGTTGCGTGCGCTGCGAAAACGTTTCAAAATTCAAAGAGTTAATGCCCAAAATAACTACTCCACGCGGACGAAGTCGCAGGCACAGCTAGTGCAAAATATGTACGTAGGTACATTTATATAGTTATTACGTAAGGTAACGAGGAAATCGTTTGCAAAAAATCCAACGTAATATGTGTTTCTGAGAAATATATATGTACTAGTGGACGCCCGCGGCTTCGCTCGTATTATTACTGGTTAATAAGTAGCCTGTGACACTTCCGAGATCTCATACTACCTATATACCAAAAATCATGAAGACCGCTTCAGCCGTTTTTGCGTGATGAACGTTTAAATAAACAGACAAACAGAAAAAAAAATCTAAAACCTCCTGTAACGTATTTTGTTACTGATTTTAAGTAGGTATACCCAAAAAATATTTTTGCGAATATGTTCTATGTACAGATTTTTGACCCTGTTGAGCTTTATTATATGTATAGATAGGTATTTACATATCTAATACTCGAATGGGCATATTTTCTAAGCCTTTACATATGTAAATTTCATATTATCTAGGTATTTTATCAGAAGGAAATGCTTATCTTATAAGATAAATAACTTACCTGTTTGTTACTTACTATTCTAAAATAAACCATGATCTATCATTATCTGATTGCTAGTTCGCCTCGCACAAGCGACAGCGTTTTTACAGGCTTTTTGGTCACCCATCCAAGGACTGACCGCATCGACAGTCGCTTTCATTTATTCATCAATATAGGTACAAAAAGTACACCTAACATTGGTTAGCATGCAATTGCCTAGCACATTATACAGAAGAACAACCGCTATCTGGTTTCATTTGGGGGCTTCCGTGGGTCTCATAACACGTTACTAGTAAATCCCGGGATTTTCGTCGTAGCAAACAGCTTATAATCGTTAAACCAGGTCCAAGCCCCGTTGAGCGATTTAAAAACTCGACATTGGAATTGGTCGTTTTCATAATAATATGAATTTGCCTACTTGTTTCCGCTCGGAAACGAAACGCCAATCGTAGAAATCCTTGTAACTTCTATGATTGGTGGATGACTGTTATTGGTTAAAATAAATCAGTTTTGACGTGTTTGATTGGCGTTTTGTTTCTGAGTGGAAACGTTCCGAATTTGTGAAACACTGCAGAAAGTGTCTTACCTACGTCTTTTCTTTATCGCTTGATCATTATACTTTTTTTAAACATGGAATAGGTTTTCGTTTGTCTACGGCCCGCCTGATGTTAAGCACCGCTGTAGTCTCATATGTAGCACGCTTGCACAGAAGAAACCTTATTACCTATTTACTCTGGATTTGAAGACCTTATATTAATTCTGAAGGAATTTGATATCGTCACTTACTTCTTAAGTTGTACCTTGTTAAGTTGTTATGAATCCATTGTACTGGTAGTTTTCCACGACATGTCTTACTAACTCCATTTAATCTTCGTCAGGGTGGATTTAGGATTCCTTTATCAATGTCGGTCAAGATCTGATAAGGCGGTACTATTATTTGAACAAGCAGGTTCCGACTATAATCTTATCGCCTTTTTATGGAGGAATAAATGACAGATAGATAGAAAATGAGTAAGTTTGTAGAAGTGTCGCGAATTTAAATGTTTGCAGTTTTTTCATTGTCTCAACTATTTGTTATTGTACGGCAGTCGTTAAGTAATGTTAAGGGCCTTAAGGGTAGCTTAAAATCTCGAGAATAATGTCAATTTTTTAACCTTATTCCATTTTATACGTAAGAAGCAGAAATACCAACATAATATAATATAGTTCAACATCTTTTGAGCTTCATTTAATAAACAATCAGACCTATAGTTTGCAGAGTTATCTGAACCACGGAAGTGCCCAGATGTAACTGCCAATTTTGTATTGTTTGCCACAGCTGTTTAGTATGGCTGTCATTAAGCCCTGTCAGAGGCCCTTAGGGCTGTTTGGAAACTCGACACTAGAGGTTGGCCGCTCACATGCGAAGAGGAAGAACACTACCAGCATTGTTGTAGCCAATGACAGATAGCAATAACGTCACAGCCAGCCCCAACGGAAGACCAGCGCTGGTTGCTTCCACACAACCAGTATTATGCTGAGTCAGGGCAGATTTTATGTTTGTTTGTTTATTATGTTCTTACTTGTGTTTGTTCTCTGTTAAATCCGACACAATAAATGTTTTCTTTCTTTTCTTTCTTTCTTTCAATTACAACAAAATCTTAACTTTGAAACTGCGAACGAGTGCCGCAAACCACCGAGCGACGCTTCTAACAAAATAAAATATCTAAAAGACAAGCTTAGAGATTATAACTTGTTATAGTGTGGCTGCCTCGTCGTATAGAGGATATCGACATAATATGTCTTGTAACTGGATAGTCTTGAGACGCCAGCTTGTGTTTCTAGTACCTATTCAATGTTCATATCTATATGTATTAGTGACTGGCCTGTTAGCTTAGTTGGTAGTGGCTCTGCCTACTAATCTAGGGGTTGCGGGTTCCATTCCCGCGAGACACAAGTATTTATGAACTTTAAAAATATAATTACTTGTGTTGAGTCTGGTCGTTTGTATGTATAATAAGTATGTATTTACAAAAGAAAAGTATATAAGTATTATATCCGTTACCTAGTACCCACGACACAAGCGTTTGCTTAGTGTGGGGCTAGATGGCGCTGTGTGATGATGTGATGTCCTGGAATATTTATTTTATTATCATTTTATTACAATATACATAAATACGGCAAAACTTAAAATGCAAACAACTACGAAAAAACTATCATTATTAGAAAAACTGTTTTTTTAAGTAATAGCTGTGGCCTAAGATGGAGCGTGCTTACCCGATAAGAACCGAGTCACTCTAGCTTTGAAGATCGCTGGATGCTGGTGCGGGGAACAGGGAACAGACTGATTACAGATGTTAGTTTAAAAATCTTCAAAATTGTTACACAAAAAAAGGAAAAAAGCTACTAAACCTAAATTGAAGCCTTTCTAAATTAAAAGTAACTCTTACCATACTCAAAAGTAAAAAAAAACTTATATTTGTATACACCGGAAAACTAGAGGAAAATCAAAAGATCCGTGTGCCAACTCGTAACTTTTGCAAAGAATAGCTGTTTTAATTACATATGTTAACTCAACTCTAGATATACCTAATCCAAGCAATGCAATATTTTTTTTTTGCAACTGCATAATATTTTATTTACAATAATAAAATATAAAAACAAGGGAAGAAAAACTAAACATACTACTTCTAACTACTACAAAAAAGGGGCACTTAGACAATCTTTAGAAAAGCCTAAAGATAATCTAAGTGCTCCAGCCCACTACCAGGGCCCTGATTCTGTAAGGCCATTTCTCTATCGTAACACGGCAAGACACGTTAAAGGCGTGTTACGCGCGTTTATGGTATTCGCTATGCCAATATCAGATTCCGTAACCACAGTGACGTAAGGAATTGAACTGTCAACTTATCTTGCGCTGGGAGGGCACGTAACACGCCAAGACACGGTATTACCCATAGTAACTACTTAGTATTCTGTGTCTGTGTAAACAATAAGTTTCAATCTCCGAATAAAATTTGTGCTACTAAACATTTATTGAGGATAAAATCGTCTAAAAACCTGTTTTACAATAGAAAACACCTAAAAAATCGAAGCATTTTCGAAAACAACAAGCCGACCGGCAAACGGCGAATTACTACGCAACAAAAAGATGAACGGACAAAACCTGTTGAAAACAATAAAGCAACCTGTGAAGTGACAAATATCCATCTGAAAATAGTGTTTTTTGTGCCTCCTTCCGTGAAAATAGTGTGAAAAGGCCAGAAAAAACAAAAAAATATGTACATAACAAACCCATACATAACCTCAAATACTAGCTGCAATCATCAAATAAATTT
This sequence comes from Macaria notata, assembly GCA_927399415.1. Lineage (NCBI taxonomy): Eukaryota > Metazoa > Arthropoda > Insecta > Lepidoptera > Geometridae > Macaria > Macaria notata. The sequence continues at coordinate 1,383,080 of OV656751.1, forward strand.
ATGGAAGAAGTGTTATGTATTGTAAAATCTCCACACAACCTCCTCCAGTATGGCCGGCCGCCATGGAGGAAAGCATGCCACACCAACAAAGAAACAAACAGAATATACTTGTGCACATATACCTAATGTAAGTTCACTTGCAACAACCAGCCGAATGATACAAAAACATGCCAACATTCCATGGTAAGAAGTACATATAACAAAAATCAAGCTCAAATACAGAATAAGATGTTCAGATAAGAGAAAGAAAACAAAAAAATTGTGGATGCTTTACAACATGGACTAAAGCAGAAATAGAAATGGGCCGGGCACCTTGCATGGTTACCAAATAAAAGATGGACAAAAAGAGCAAGTATCTGGAAAGGAGCACTAGGAAAACAAGGAAGACCTGAAAACAGGTAGAACAAAGATATAGAAAAAGTTGCACCGAACTGGAGGCAAGGTGGATAGGCTGGAAGAGGCCTTTACCTAGAAGGAGTCATATAACTTATGTAAATAAAATAAAATGTCAAGTAATTTGACTTAATACCTATTAAGTAACCAGAAATGTTATAATAGAGATATAGTAGTTAAATAATGTTACATGTATTATAAGGTTTTAAGAATAACAAGGCTTTTTATTTCAATTCCTTTATTAGCCGAAATGTAGGTATTTACATTTGCCCTGTTTAGAGGGGAATTAGGGTGTAGCTAAAATTAAAACTAAATATTCTAAAATCTATAACTTAATATAAAATTTAAAATCTTAATATTTATTATCTCGAATCTTGTGGCCTGTGGTTAACTAATCCTAATAAATAAGTAAGTATCCTATCCTACTTCAATTGTAAGTTTATTAATATTCAACATAATATGACATTTTTTAATCTTATATGTGGTATAAGAAAGCGATTAGTGATTCATTGTGAATGGTGTTGTTAAATGTATGATCATTCAATTTGGACCCATCACCTAGCTGTTGCAAGCCCAGCCCAGTCAGCCGTCAAAAGGTGGCTCCGGCCCAGCAGGGCTATTAGGCCGAATACCTGAAAAACCATAGCGATATGGCTTCAGGTCTCGGCCAATCCCTGCAAGGGCGGGTGGCCCTTTGAACGGGGTTGGGCTATTTTATTATCAGTTTGTCTTTATGGGTAGTGGGTACTATTAGCTTCAAAGCTCTTTGATTACTTTGTCTTGTATTTGTGTCTATCAAATAATATTTTTACAATTCCTATATGTACCTGAAAGGTAATTTGAGCCCTATTAACACTAATTATCTTAATCAAGGCACTGAAGGGACTAAAACAGAATATTATTGTTGCTTAAATAGATTTTTATTATACACTCATCAATAAGCGTCATCGAGACTGTTCTCTAATGAGGGCTCCAGGGCACGCTGAACCCGGGAAGTCACCTCGAGTCGCTCTGGCCGGCGGCGTTCCAGTGACGGTCGGCGTTGCTCGACGTGGTGATGCTGGTGGTGAAATGCCTGCCGTGGCGCTTTTCTACAGCACCGGGACGACATGCGGTGGTTCCTGAAGGTGGTGCAGGCGCGTCGACCTCCCATTCAGGAGCACCAGCACCACGACCGGCGCACGAAACCTCATGCACGAGAGGGAGCGGCTATTGCTTCGCCAGTCAAATTATCCTTCTGCGTAAAATACTATCCATTCTGCAAAACACTCACGCGAAGATAAATACAGGAAAAATATTTACAGATATTTAATTTAATATTTACAAAACAAATTCTACAATTTGACACTGACAATACGAGTAAATTGTTCGTTGAAAAATCATAGTTCAGAGGTTTTATTTTAGTAAGCAAAAGTGATTTTGTAGCTTTTTATTAGAATTTTTGTAATCAATCAAGAAATTGTGTATTATTTTATGGTTTTCTCGACCTAATTAACTTTTAATTAATAAATAAACGCTCACATCAAAAACCGCAATTTATAGAAAAAACCGGAAAGAAGATTTTTGGACGAACACGTGTAATTGTAACGTGTCATAGACAACCTATCGTATGGCATGCAGAATACCATTTAACCGTGTCTTACCGTGCCACGATACGATACAAGTTACGATGTCGTGTGACGTCACGCGTTTATGGCAAGACAAGCCTGGGCCTTACAGAATCAGGGCCCAGAGGGCAGCGTGCCCAGCATACTGGCCGCATTAAAATATATTTAATTTAAATCTAGTCAAACTAGCCTAGAGTTAATAACTCAGTATTAATATCAACACATTTTCTCCGAACAGCGCATATTTGTATGGAACTGGTTTCATCACGACATACACGCATGCACGCGATCCATTGTATTAGTAGATTGATTGTATATATTGTATCACTCGTGGCTCGGATGACACGTCAAATTGTAGGTCCCGGTACAGAATACAGAAGTGTCCCGGCTGTTTGTTATTGCAGCAGTTGTTAAGCCTCGTCAGAGGCCCTTCGGGCAGTTCATTATTCTTATTTCGATTTTTTTGTGTATGTAATCAATCATTTCAATAATAATTATAAAGTGTACAAAGACGTACTTTTAAGTAGGTATTATTGACTTGTAAAATATTGCTTGTTCATCATCATCATCCACAGCCCTTGGGATCCCACTGCTGGGTGTAGGCATCGACATTAATATTGGGAGTAGGCCTCCCTTTGTATGTGCCATCTGCGTCGATCTGGTGCAGACCTCATCCAGGTTGGACCCTCGACTTTGACGATGTCGTTGTAAATTGTTACTGCTTGTTATTTCCCAATATATAGAGTTTGAGCCCAATAACCCTGTTTGTCATAGTATAAGCTACGTCAGAGGCCCTTTGGGCTCTATGAAAACTATGCACCGGCACCGGCCACTCTTACACGAACTTACTAACTAGTGAATGCACGTGGATTCGCTCGCTTTGTCAATGAATTACAAAAATTGGCACTTCTTAGCAACAGCGTGAAAGAGGAACAAACTAAGAAACCAAAAAAAATACTTTCGCTTCTACATGTACACATGTAGGTATAAACTATGATCTGATGTACAAGCTATACACATGTGGCACATATTGTACATAGGTTAGGTACTGTACAGACGGATTACATAGCCTTAGAAGGCTTAGCCTTAAGATACATACCGTGTTTGTAAACACGTACTTAATGTAACGTTAACACGTTTTTTTTAATAGGTATATATAGGTATAATTTTAATACTATTTAACATGATTAAGATGTTAGAAGCTGTAACTGCTTTTTAACTACCTGGAGGCCGGTTTCTAGAAAATTATAACCCAGGGGTCTTCAAAGCCAGAGTAAAGAGGTTTCTTCTAGGTAAGCGTGCTACATCTTAGACCATAGTGGGGCTTAACATCAGGCAGGCTATAGACTATTTTGTTTCTATAAGCCGTAAGTACGTAAGCCTATTTCGTGTTAAAAAAAACTGACTTGATCTTAGTTATTAACTAATTTAATCCTTCATATTTCAAGTCAGGTAAACTTAAAAACATATAATTGCTGACATTCAACGTAGTCATGCTGCCCGCATTCTGGGCACGCTATCCTTGCCAATGCTAGCATTTAAACTATCTTTAGGCTTTTTCAAAAGATTTTCCTGGTGTCTTTATTTTTGTCGTTATTTGAACAGTGCCCAGTATAAAAATGAACGAAAAGTCTAATCTGTGACATAATTTAGCTATAATAGTTTTTTTTAATTCATAAAGTAATTATCAAAATCATCACCAAGAACGAAAAAACATATGCGGTAAATATAAAGATATATTCTGGTCGAATAGGTTATTTTATTGTATATATTTTATTTTACATTTATTTAAAAAAATATATGTATATAGGTAGTTTAGCTATCGTTACCAGTAAAGGCTACTACGAACTTATTTTAATTAAATAGCTCTGATTTTATTTCTGTAAGTACATATACAAACTAAACCAAGTTCTGCATTTCCTATACTTATAAGAGTGCCTAAGTAAAACTCTCATAAGTCTCTCCATGAGGTTTCCACGTGTCCTAATTACGATCACTGTTTGTTGTCATGACATGTTGGTAGGACTGAACGAGTACGTCATACATTAACAGATGTTCTGTGTTCTACGGATTACGTTTATTGAGGAAAATAAACGAAATAATTAATGTTGCAGAAGATTTTAGGTATACTTTGAGCCTCTTAAGCGCTCTGTACGAGGCCTCTTAATATTTTTAGAGATTATACTAGGTTTGTTAGTAGTTAAAATGCGTTTGCAAGTGAGCATATGCTGTATTGCTCCAAATTATTACTATCCTTCCATGAACTTCAAGAAGTAATCTGTAAAACCCTACGACAAGTCGGTTAATCGTAAATCTTTTGAGAATAATTTACTGCACGGCTAAAAATAATTAAATTAATAATAATTAGGTAATTAATTAAAATAAATAAATTATATACAATAATTGGGGTATCCCTTACTAATAATGTTAGAATTATATTAGAATACTAATATAATTCTAACATTATTGTTTTATTTTTTATTAGCACAATTGCCATATAAAGGTAAGGAATCCCCAATTATTGTATATAATTTATTTATTTTTTGAGAGTCAGAATGTACGTCAATTTATAGGTTTTCCCCACAGTTTCTGAGAAAATGGAATTCTTCATTTCTCAACAATTCTAACTATTTACTGACGAGAGCGCGCTGGAATGAGTGTGTAAACAAACACGTGTTTATTGTACAGGGTTACTGAGAAACTTAATGTATTTAAAGTTATTTAAAAAATATTACAATAATTTTAAACAATTATACTTCAAACTTTAATTGCAATACTCTGTTGTAGATTGTAGCATATAAAACTTAAATTACTTAAATGTTTAGCTTTTTAGACGATTTCTTTAAAAAAGGTTATCAATTTAATATAATTTGTTTTATTATGATGACAGTGCTCATTTATTAAACACGTGCGAAATTTCGTAACTGTATGTTTCTATGTTTTTTTCAAGGATTTGCAAGAAACTCGAGTGACATCAAAATTATTCTTTAAATCGAATTAAGTATGTTAAATTTAGGGTACATTTTATGTTTTAGCTCTCTGTTTACAAATGATATGGCGGCTACTTATTTACCTTAAGATTTTCAATCCGAAGACACTAACACAAACTACACTGTGGCCGATAAATCATGGCTATAATTATATACCTACTGGAATACAAAGCCAACTAACCCTGTATGACGTAAGTAAGCATACAGTATCTCACGCTAAAGTTTGTGTACGATACACCTACGCTGCTAATTAATTGATTCGGCGGGTTTATTGGATTTTATTACTTACTTACTCATTCATTGACGTACGTAATTTATACGTTGTTAATATTATCTAGGTAGATATCGGAAAGAGCGTAGGATTTCGATTCCGATAGGGGTCCGATTCCCGCATGACACAAGTATTTATGTACTTTAAAATTTATAATTACTTGTGTTGAGTCTGGTCGTTTGTATGTGTATAATAAGTATGTATTTACAAAAGAAAAGTATATAAGTATTATATCCGTTATCTAGTACCCACGACACAAGCGTTTGCTTAGTGTGGGGCTAGATGGCGCTGTGTGATATGTCCTGAAATATGTATTATTTATTGTTATTATTATTATTATTTCATCATCATCATCCAAAGCCCTTGGGATCGCACTGCTGGGTATTGGCTTCCCTTTTGTACATATGCGCCATCTGCGTCGATCTTGTGCAGACCTCATCCAGGTTGGATCCAAGACTTATTTTTTTACTTAACTTGCGTTGGATTTATTCTTGCTAATATTTTTGCTTTGGTGAAAGAAAATATCGTGATGAAACCTATAACTATTGCACAGTGGCAGGACAAGCGTGCTACATTTGAAACTACAGTGGTGCTTACCATCAGGCAGATTGTAGTCAAAAGCTATTCCGGGTTAAAAAAGGCAAGTACCTATTTTTTACTAAAATAAAAAAACGGGACATTGCACACATCGCCGACTAGCCCTAAAATGAGTTTGCGCTTAGCCAGAATTTTCGTGATGGTAAGCAGTCTTACTTATTATGGCCTCAACCTAGACCATAATTACTGCTTACCTAAGAGCATGCTTACCCAATAAGAACCGGTTCAGTCTCGCTTTAAAGAAAGACTTAACAACTGACAAATACATAACTTTTTTTTTTTACTTGAAGTAGGCCCACGCTTAACTACAACTTCGCCTGATGTTAAGCAACGTTGTAATCTACGATCTAGCGCGCTTGCCAAGAAAAAACCGGTTTACTCTCGACTTGAAGACCGACAAATTATAGTTCAAGGGGAATAGAGATTCGGGCAAGGAGTTCCGCAGTTTGGCTGTTCGCACGATGAAAGTCGAAGCAAAACACTTGGTGCGAGTCTCTGGAACCTCAACTGTATAACGATGCCTCCTTGCCGTACCTCTACTCGTGCGATGGTGAAATGGGGCTGCAGGAATTAAATTAGGTATGCAATTCCCCCGCACACTCCCCGAAATGCAACCTGTAAAATACCCAAAGACTGGCCACCTTACGGCGGTGCTCAAGGCTTTGTAATAATTTGTAAGGCTTTGTATAACTACTTAATTACGACTTTTCGGTCACCCATCCAAGCGCTCACAGCACAAAACTATTGCTCAACTTTGGTAAAAGCGTACCTTCCTCATCATCATCCCGTTATCGCACACTGCTGAGCATATGCCTCTCTTCTAGTGCGCCATAAATACCTAAGTCAACGGATATACAAGCGATTCTCGTGAAATAAAAAACCCGTTACTAAGCAAGTTATTCATATCATTTCGCAGAAGTTACAAAGCTGTATGAGATTATGTCATCTTTGCCGTAAGTCGGCTTACATATACATTACATTGTTTGTTTTGCTAATCTTTCTAAACTACAGGGTGCTTAATAAATAAATCTATACTAATCTATATCTATACTAATATTATAAAGCTGAAGAGTTTGTTTGTTTGAACGCGCTAATCTCAGGAACTACTGGTGCGAATTGAATAAATCTTTTTGTGTTGGATAGACCATTTATCGAGGAAGGCTTTAGGCTATATAACATCACGCTGCAACTAATAGGAGCGAAGAAACAATGGAAAATGTAGACGAAGTCGCTGTCACAGCTAGTAAATAATAAAATAAGTCATTAATTTCAGGCATATTCAACCCAGAACTTACTAATTTAAGACACCTGTAAATTTTATTAGTACATACTAAGATATTCATATTTTATACTAAGTCCAACATAAAGAAATTTGCTTTATTAATATGACATTTACAAATGTTACTTATTTTAGTTTAATTTATACCACCGAATATACAACAGTCGTATTTATACCCAAACTTATAAAGAAAACAAAACGTTTAACGTTCATATTAACAATTTAAATAAAAATCTATTTTAATATTACATTACATTAATTAAACAATAATTCTAACCAAACGTACTAAAATCAGATGTGAAGCAAGTGTGATCTAATTCCATTTCAAATGTCTAGCAAATATTTTTTTTTTTAGAATGTAGTCATCACGTTTATTTACAATAATAAAATATAAAAAGAAGGGAAAAAACTAAACATACTACTTCTAACTACTACAAAAAGGGGCACTTAGAAAATATTTAGAAAAGCCTAAAGATAATCTAAGTGCTCCAGCCCACTACCAGAGGGCAGCGTGCCCAGCATACTGGCCGCATTACCACGCTAGATGGCAATGCTGATACGTTGAGCCAGAAAAAGGCCAGCATTTTGGTCATGCGTCGCGTCAACCAAGCGCTCCGAGAGGTTTTGGAAAAAAAAATATCAAATTGAATCTGCCGTGAGATCGTATGATTAACAAGCATACACACTCACGTACAAACATAGATATACGACTAGCTGTTGCGAGCGGTATTATTATACGTATTAAACCTTCCTCTTGAAGCACTATACCTATTAAAAAAACTGCATCAAAATCCATTGTGTAAAATATTTACATAGGGACAGACGCGACGAGTGACTTTGCTTTATACTATACTAGCTGTGCCTGCGACTTCGTCCGCGTGGAATACTTATTTTGGACATTAATTAATTAACGGGTTCGATTCCCGCATGACACAAGTATTTATGTACTTTAAAAATTTATAATTACTTGTGTTGAGTCTGGTCGTTTGTATATATAATAAGTATGTATTTACAAATGAAAAGTATATAAGTATTATAACCGTTATCTAGTACCCACGACACAAGCGTTTGCTTAGTGTGGGGCTAGATGGCGCTGTGTGATATGTCCTGAAATATTTGTTTATTTTTAATTTAATTCTTTGAATTTTGAACCGTTTTCGCAGCGCACGCAACGGAAGCCTTTAAAGATGAATAATTTGCCCCGTTTTTTCCACATTTTTCATTGTTTCTTCGCACCTATTAGTTGCAGCGTGATGTTATATAGCCTAAAGCCTTCCTCGATAAATGGTCTATTCAACACAAAAAGAGTTTTTCAATTCGCACCAGTAGTTTCTGAGATTAGCGCGTTCAAACAAACAAACTTTCAGCAAACAGTGTAGTGATAGTGATACACAAAAAATATCTGACACATGTCTGACACCCTGTTACTCACGTTTTCTCAATTAACATGAGTTTGTTTATGAAAGAGCATGACTCACGCCATTTTGTGCCGATAACCTACTTCTAACTGTACTATGTCTATACCTGCTTAGTATTAATACCTACTTATTTATGTTGTTTATGTATAGGTTTTGACATAGAACAGTAATAGACTGACATTTAACATTTCGAAGAGCAGAGCGTGTAGATCAATCATTCTCTTACTAATACTATAAAGATAAAAGTTTCTGCTTCTTTATGCTAAAAGGACTAAATCGATTAGAATGAAATTTAGAATGGAGATAGATTAGACCCTGAACTGACGCAAAGGCTACTTTTAATCCCGGATTAACGCGACTAAAACCGCGGAGAGCCGCTAGTTCAACAAAAATAAAAAGTAAAGTAGTCGTAAAAAAAGGAAAAGTAAATTACATTTACATCAGGCAGGCTGTAGTCAAACGTTAGCCTATTCCGTGTTAAAAATCATATTAGTAAGTGACAACCTCTGTTATATAAAATAGTTTGCAAATATCCTAAGCAAATACTCATTTACATCAGAATGGAAACAAACAAAACCTATAAACAGCCTGTTGTTTATGATACCTAATAAATTAATTGAAAACAATCGAGTCCGTTTAATTAGATAGGTACTCGATTAATTAACGCGCATTCAAATGACCTTTTCTGTCACTACAGATGTGTTTTTGAAAGATTTACGCAAGTTTATGAAATCTCATGGATGTATTTTCAGCTTGCAATTAAAATCTCTCTTTAAGTCGTATTTCCTCATGACTGAGGGTCGTGACTCCCCCGCAGAATTAATTCGTTAGGAGAGTTTTCTTGGGCAGATACATCGTGGTGGGCGCCCAGGTCCTTCCACGGAAGACGCATGTCCTCGGATATTATGGTCCTCAAACATGTCGGTTTCCTCACGATGTTTTCCTTCACCGTTAAGCGAGTGCAAATCCACACATAACTTGATAATACAAGTCATTGGTGTAGGGCGGATTCGAACCAGGGTGCGTCTGGATGAAAAGCAGACACTAGAACCGCTGAGCCACACTCGCGTGCAATTAAAATACGATGTGGGTAATATTATTGAAAATCAAACTCCTTCTGTTTCTTAAATTTTGTAGTCATATATTGAAGTCATTTGACCTTTATTATAAACTGTCTGTCTGAGTCTGGTTTTTTTGATACTCTTAACAAATATTCGTACAAAATTCTTCGTGTTTGACGTGCCTACTTCGGTAAGTAGTTGTTCTTGTACATATTTACAATCTGAATTTTTGCACCGTATCTATTTTCATTTCATTTTGTGGCAGTGCCTTAATTCATTATATAAGTATTCATTTCAGACACTGCTGCAAAAAGATTAAATAACTTAATTACTACAAAATAATAAAAGATTTAAAAATGCCAGGCCTAATGCAAATGTAGGCCTAAACATAGTATAAGTTAGCACTTATACTATGTTAAGCATAGCTGCTAAGACCGCATTTCTACGTTGGATGGAAATTTTGATTTGTTAAAAGACCTTCTTTCGATTGTTCTTTAAAAATAAATAAATAAATATTCCGGGACATTGCACACAGCGCCATCTAGCCCCACACTAAGCAAACGCTTGTGTCGTGGGTACTAGGTAACGGATATAATACTTATATACTTTTCTTTTGTAAATACATACTTATTATACATACAAACGACCAGACTCAACACAAGTAATTATAAATTTTTAAAATGCATAAATACTTGTGTCCCGCGGGAATCGAACCCGCAACCCCTAGATTAGAAGGCAGAGCCACTACCAACTAAGCTAACAGGCCAGTCAAATTCAGTCTTTAGTTAAATTTACAAAACTAGAAGTAACTACATTCATACCAACACACAACGTCGCCGTCGCTTAACATTAGGCGAGTTGTAGTCAAGCGTGAGCATAATAATATCAAGTTTAAAAATACATTTACAAATTCTCCACCAACGTTTGCCTAAACCCTGTCCATCAATCTGAGTGATAAGGTTCTAGACCAGTTTGTTATCTCAGCCTCAAACCCGCATTTAAATAAATATGTCAGTGAGTGCCATCGGAACCATGTCATGGACAAACCTTCAGATGGTTGCATACATGCAAGTATGTATGTAATTCTTACGTACATACATTTATTCAGAAAGTGGGTTAGTTGTTTTTTAATACATAGAAGTGCACGCTCGCGGCTTCGCTTTTTTCGGAATATAAAGTAAAAGTGGCCTATAATTATGTATGTTTTTTTTTCTACGTGGGATAGGTTTACGTTTGACTCAGCTTTCATGATGTTAAGCATTGCTGCAGCCTAGGGTGTAACACGTTTACCTAGAAGATACCTATGAACTCTAGATTTGAACGTTTCTGTCGTTCTGTGCGTCTTTTTTATATATGTATTTGTGTTACAATAAAGATTCAATAATATATCTATCTATCTATAATAAGTTATTAAAATACTAGTTGATGTTATTTGTATTATATTTTTGTGCATGTCTATTTTACAGTGGTAGTAGGTTTTATTTTTGTCACTAATGTTAAATTCGCTAGGTTCATCGTTTAAGGAAGCGTACATATCGTTATATATTTGTGTATTTAGTTATAAGTTTTAATTGTAGTACAATTCTGTTGTAGAACTAAAAAAAAATATCACTCCCCAGACTTCATACTACCTACATACCAAAAATCATAACGATCCGTGCAATCTTTTTTGCCTGTTGCGCGAAGATGTATGTATAGGTTCTCAAAAAGTGACAAAACTACCTATTTTAGAAAAATAAAACGTAGACAAATCCTTGTGTTACCAGTGTAGTACCAGCAGTTTTAGTCAGTCTTTTACTTGCTCGGAATTGATCCTTTCCGGTTTTAGATAATCTTGTATTTCTTACTAATCAAAAAATTGTATATACAGATCCTATATATTATGTATATGAGAGTTTCCTATCATTTATGTTTAGATATTCCTTTTCGAAGAGCATGATTCCCACGACACAGGGAAACCTAGTGTGGGGATCACAGTCAACATCATTTACCCATTTATTTTTTATAGCTTTTCTGATCCAATTTTCTTTAAGTACAAATGATGTATACTAGTCTAAGGATTTTTGTGTAAATAAAGTAAATATTATTATTATTATTATTATTATTATACGGTATTAAAATATTCATATAACCTTATACGGAGTCCTCGTTTAATTCATAGCTATCTCTCGAAAATTTCACACTTACTACAAAGAAATATAGTCTATTTTTCTGCAACACAAGTTATTAGATTCACAAAAATATTTGCAGTTAGATAAATATAAGTATAAAAGCGAGGTTAACTGTCGAATATTTTAAAGAAGATATAATATGTGCTTTGTTTAAGGCATAATTAAGTTCTAGCGCGAATTTCGAAGGCTTTATAGAGGTCAAGTTATATACAGGGGTCACTGTTAAAGTGTTAACTAATAAAGTAATAAAGAATTTATAAGCTTTATCTATATATCTATACTATAAAGCTGCAGAGTTTTGTTTGTATGTTTGTTTGTTTGAACGCGCTAATCTCAGAAACTACTGGTGCGAATTGAAAAAATCTTTTTGTGTTAAATAGACCATTTATCGAGGAAGGCTTTGGGCTATATAACATCACACTGCAACTAATAGGAGCGAAGAAACAATAGACAATGTGGGGAAAACGGGGAAAATTATTCATCTTTGAGGGCTTCCGTTGCGTGCGCTGCGAAAACGGTACAAGATATCAAAAAAATGTGTATGAAAGAATTATTCCTCTTGAAATGATCTAACAAAAGGTACGCAACAGTATATGTCTATCTTTTAAGGTTAACTCACTAGAACCGTTTTTATGGTAATAACTATTTCACGCGGACGAAGTCGCGCGCACCAGCTAGTTTCATATATTTGAACAACTCTTGGAATTACGTAAAGAAATATTCTGTGCCCCGTCATTCCAGGTATATGGGACACAGCTTTTTGTATAGGACAAGCACTTTTTATTTAGATTTCTGTGAGGACAAGTCATTTTTTTTATCCATAATTCGATATGCTATGATGTATTTAAATTTGCCTCTTTAAATATCTTGGTCACAATATTCCCATTGTAAACTAAAGTTGACTTTAATTTTAATGTCGGTACATAAATTAAATTCCTGCAAACAAAAAAGTTGCTGTTTAAAGTTTGACAAAAAAACTGACTTTTAAAGTGGTTTGGTTATCACGGTACCAGAAACTCTGAAGAGGTCACGTTACATTTGTGTCGAACGGTAGCCTGACCTCGGTAACTGACTGTTACAGAATGTATAGTACTAAACACTGGTGACCCAGACTTCACATACGGTATACATGTCATTTTTCGACAGTGTTTACGTGTATATAACTACAGTAGTAGGTACCTATCTATATGTTTCATCGTGGAAAACGAAATTACGAATATATCCATGTGATAACTGCTTTACGAACATTTTTATACCTTTGTTGTTCTTTGATGTTCGAAGATATCTTGTCATTTGCTGTGGTCTAGTTTTTGCATTTTGCACCTCAATTTGGCGGTCTTTGTTTGTTACAGACAGGGTTCAAAATCCCCCTGAACGGGATTATTTCTAGCAATGTAGAATCTATTTAATTGCAGCTACATTTTTGACATAAAGTCAGTTCAAAAGCAACTAAATCGTGTTCCTCTACTATATATTATATAAAAAATATTTTACTCTTTCGGTCTTTTCACGCTTACAATCCAACTGATTTTCCGTTTTACTAAAAGTGCTATTTGTATTGTTGCAGGCACGGACGCGTGCCCCATGAAGTCAGTGGTGCGCCGCATCGGGCAGCAGCTGTTCACCGCACTCAGCGGCAAGGGCATAGCGGTGCTCGTCAACCATGGCATCGCTGATGAGAAGGTAGCTATTTTTATCTATTTTTGCCATAGGTTCACATCGCCCAAGCCGCGTGATCGGCAGCGATAATTAGTCTTGTATGGAACATGCTTAGCCAGTAAGAAATGATTCGCTCTGTTGCAATGTCGTTAAAAAAAGCCCTAAATTTCAAGTTTTGGGAAAGGGGAGTCTAAAAACCTGCAATAACTTTGATGTGGAACTTATAGAAGATAATAACAACGAAAAGGATTGAAACCAGTAGGAATGCTAACTGAACTGACCTGGCTAGACCTGCTAGGTCAACCAGTCGTAAAAATTGCGAGTAATTTACTTCAATGAACATCTAATAAAGCCAAGGCAACATTCATCGTATCAATATCCGACTTGGTTTACGTCTGAGATAATTATAACTTTAAAAAATAAGCACTTTCATCTTAAAAAATATAAGGAATTAGGATTGGAATTTAATCGCGAATTATTTAAATATTATCGGCAAAGTGCAAAGCTACTAATTGATCTAGCTTATTCTAATTACATAAGACGAACAGAGGCGAATATAAAAAGGGATCCAAAATCTTTTTGGTCTTTTATAAAAGAGCAACAGCAGTGTTCTAGCGGGACTTGTACGGAATTTGTTTATGAAGGTCAAGCTGTATCAGGTATAGATGCCGCAAACGCGTTTGCGCGGTATTTTAGTTCCGTTTTTTTGCCTCAGAGTCCAAAGTTATCTGCTGTCGATGCGGAGCGGGAAGCTGCATCTTCGCTGTGCTCGTACCGCATAGAGCTGAGGGAAGTTACTCCGGCTGACATTTCACTAGCTGTTCGACGTTTGAAGCAACACTCTTCTGCTGGGCCTGATGGCATTCCACCTTTTCTTGTTAAAGATTGTGTTTCTGTTATCATGGTCCCTCTTATGTACATACTAAATCTGTCCCTGAATACTGCCGTGTATCCTGATGTCTGGAAAACCTCGCGGGTAACTCCTATACCTAAGGGTGGCGACAGCATGCACGTAGAAAACTATAGACCCATAGCTGTTCTATCGGCATTTGCCAAAGTTTTTGAGTCTATCCTGAATCGACATATTACCAGGCAGGTCAAGTCTCAATTGTCCGACTGTCAGCATGGGTTCAGGGTAGGCAAATCAACAGTCACTAATTTAATAAACTTCGTCGATTATACTGTTACGGAAATGGATTGTAGAAAGCAGGTAGATGTGGCTTATTTTGATTACAAAAAAGCGTTCGATCGGGTCCACAATGATGTTTTATTAAAAAAATTTGCTGCTGTAGGGTTCACTCCTAGGTTACTGGAATTATTCGCGAGCTATTTCACTAATAGGATTCAGTATGTGCGTCTAGCTGGCGTCCAGTCAAATTCATATATTACTACTTCTGGGGTCAGCCAAGGTAGTACTTTGGGGCCGACCCAGTTTTTAATTATGATTAATGACCTGCCAAAGGTCATAAGGTCAGCAGAGTGTCTTCTTTTCGCCGATGACCTTAAGATATACCGGAGTATTGGTGCCATTGAGGACTGTGACGCGCTGCAGGCTGACATTGACAGGGTTGTGAGTTGGGCCGAGAGTAATTACTTGGAATTCAATAGTTCCAAGTGTAAGACTATGACTTTCACTAGACTACGTGATCCCCTCACTTACAACTACTGTGTGTCTGGTGTCAGTCTGGAGCGTGTCTCACGAATAAGAGATCTCGGTGTGACATTAGATACAGAGCTTAAATTTAATCTACATATTGAAAATATATGCAATAGTGCTTTTAAAGCTCTTGGATTTGTGATACGGCAAACAGGACGATTTCATGACAGAGGGGCTATAATGGTACTGTATTACTCTTTGGTGCGCAGTAAACTAGAGTATAACGCCCTAATCTGGGATCCGCATGAAGAGAAGTACAAAGAAATGATTGAAAAAGTACAAAGAAAGTTTGCTAGATATTTGTACAAAAAGTTATACGGCTTTTACCCTTTTCTGTATCCGTCTCTCTTCGTCTATGGTATGGTAGGTATGTATGCGTTGGAAGTAAGGCGAAAATGCAGTTTGCTATCGCATTACTTCCAGCTCTTGCGCGGATCCATCGACGATCCTAGTGTTCTATCCCGGTTGTCGCTGGCGGCGGGAGCGCGTGCGGCGCGCGCATGCTGCCCGCGCCGCCCGCTGGCTATGCCGTGCGGGGTGGTGCGCACCGCCACGGCGCGGTACGCTCCCACAACACATGCTGTCAGTCTGCTTAACGACATGCTTGCACAGATGCCAGATCTTGATATATTCCATTCGAAATTTAAATTTATATTACAATGTTGTAGTATATTTATTTGTAATAATAGGAAAATTTACTATAAGTCTAGGTATAGGGATTAATCTTAATATAAGTATATTTTTTTAAGGTTGGCCCACAGCACGCTTTGGGAAACTGTAAGTGCTGTGGGCAAGTGAACAATAAATAAATAAATAAATAAATAAATAAATAAGGCAATCTCTGCCAAAATCTAAATATGTAAATAAAACTCAAAGGTGACTGACTGATTGATATAGTGATCTATCAACGCACAGCCCAAACCACTGGACGGATTGGGCTGAAATTTGAAATGAAGGTAGATGTTACGGCTTTTGGAAATGCTACTTTTAAAGGGGTTAAATATGGGATGCAAGTTTTACTTCTTAATGCGAGCGAAGCCGCGAGCACCCACTAATAAAGCCAAGGCAATATCTGCAAATTTTTTTAAATACTCACACAGCATATTTTCCTATTCCAGCTGAAGTCAGTATACGCAGACCTGGACAACTTCTGCGCGCTGCCCGAGGGCTGCCAGGCCCAGTACCTGCGCAACCCCACCAACAACCACGGGTACATCAAACCGGGGATGGAGGTGTTCGACAAGTCTATGAAGGTAAGATACATATAAGTAATGTATATAAAAAAGAAGAGAATGCCTGTAAAAGTATACGAGAATCATCAGAATTAATCAAGCTCTGTATAACTATGTGCGTTCATCGTTATAAGCGAGTGTGGCTCAGTGGTGCCAGGGTCTGCTTTTCATCCATCCTGGTTCGAATCCGCCCTACACCAATGACTTGTATTTTCAAGTTATGTGTGGATTTGCACTCGCTTAACGGTGAAGGAAAACATCGTGAGGAAACCGACATGTTTGAGGACCACAATATCCGAGGACATGCGGCTTCCGTGGAAGGACCTGGGCGCCCACCACGATGTATCTGCCCAAGAAAACTTCCCTAATGAATTAATTCTGCGGGGAGTCACGACCCTCAGTCATGAGGAAATACGACTCGAAGAGAGAGAGAGTTCATCTTGTGCAGACTCATCCAGATTAAACTTTGGTTATGTCGTCGACCCATCTAGCAGGCGAATAGCAAAATATTTACTCTGAAATATCTTACTTTTGTTATTTATTTACAAAAATAACTAACTAATTTTTACACATATACCATAAGTACATACAAAAATGACTTAAAAATACAGAAAACTTATACAAAACAGATATTTACAAAAAGTTCAGCACACATCAAGCTCTTAGTAATATGTAACTATGGTCCCAAATATGGCCGCCTGTTTAAAATCTGAGGAAAGTTAATGTTATGTTAAAATGATGCTCTTGATAAAAAAAATCTAAATACAAATACATCCACTAAAATATTAGGGCTATACAAAGAAAATGTACAAATGTAATGCTTGGTATAGCAAAGGAAAGAAACAGAAAGAAAGCTCTTAAACACGTAAAAATAATAAGTTTTAAGTAAAGGTACAGTATAAGTACCTAAGTTTTATCAGAATCCGTTATTAGTTTTGTGATGGCTAAATATAGATACCAAGGCAATGTGGTCGATTTAGTTTTTAAACCACCAGTTTGACATATTTTAAGCCAATCATCAAAATATTATCTTCCCAGGAGCTCCGTCACTCGTTCAACATCACGACGCTGTCCCCGGCCGCCATGCCGGCGCAAGAGGAGGTGCCGCAGTTCACTCAGCACGCCTTCCCCCTCGCGAGGGAGCTCACCAACCTGGCCAGGAACTTGCTGCATGCGCTCGCCATCGCACTGGGTATGTTCATTCATAAGTTAAATTTTTCTTCTTCTCCTCATCCTCCTCTCCCTCTCCTCCTCATCCCCTTCTCCTTCCCCCCTCCCCGTAATAAGGAGGAGAAAGAGTCAAATTTGGTAACGATATGAGCAGCGGTTCTTCAGTTATACACATACATTCAAACTACTAAACTGACGAATGACGAAAACAATGGAGCTTGCTCCATGCACTTACCATCGTACTGGGTATGTTCATTAATGAGGAGGAGGAGGAATGATTAATTAGAGTGATGTCGTAGTGAGCTGTACGTGTGTTAATTTTGGTGACGATAGGAGCAACGGTTCTTAAGTTATCTTCAAATAAATATACATACGTAATGACTCACTTGATCCAGGTTGTCTGGACTGGTTGATATACTATATGTTAATATACTCTGGGACTGTAGTATTTCAGATTTCACTTGGAAGTAGAATAAGACACTACTCTCTATTAATCAGCTTGTCCAATTCGTTGTATTTTTTTTCTGCTGATTCCAAGACCAATTATTTTGATCACTCTTTTTTTTCACTTCCAGGCATCCCCCCCGCCAGCCTGCTGGAGTGCCACGCCGGCATGATGCAGAGTGACGGCACCAACCCCAGCACCATGCGCCTGCTCTACTACCCGCCCGTGCCGGTGGAAGACGTGGTGCCGTGCCAGAGCGCCGTGGTGCATCTGACACGCTGTGGGGCTCATAAGGACTACGGCACCTTCACGCTGCTCGCGCAGGACTCTGAGGGCGGCCTCGAGGTAATACTCTACTCCTCATTAATGGGGGTCCTGGCCTCCTCCTCCTTGCTACATGCTGGCGCAGGACTCTGAGGGTGATACTGAGGTACTTCTGAGGAGTCGATGCCCGGATGTCCCTGGGCTTCACTCGCGCAGCAAGAGGGAGGGTGTCGCCCCTCCTGAGGCGGGTCCACTCAGACAGTGGACTGCGATTGGGACGGGAATTAAGGAGGAGTATTGCTCGCTTGACTCGCCCGCAAAACCCGTCCTCGCCGAGGTGAAGGGACATAGTGGTAGGTTTAAGTCGGTAGTGGAGTCCCATTAGCTTCGAGCCCGACGTGATTTGCAATTATTTGGGAACATACTTCTTCAATAATATTTTTATATATTTTTATATACTATAAAACTTGTGTTAATGGTGTTTTATAAGCAAGACCTTTGTTTGAGTTTAAATTATTTAGCGTTTAAGTTTTATTATTCAATATACAACAGTTATGAAAGTACGTTCAGGAGACTGCAGTTTAAACTAAATATGTCTACAATCTAGCTAGATGAATTAATTCTCACGGCCCGAAGTTACAATGGTAAAAGAAAAGGCTAATTACTTTGCTCATTAGCCTATGTTTATTTATAGCCTTCCTGTTATAGCACTCCAGTTCTAGTGCTCGTAATTATACTAGACGCAAATGAGGCATAGATAGGTATATATGTTTTATTGATTTGTTGAGTCATATTTCTTAATAGTGAAATTTTCCACAGGAAATTTCAAGAAATTTACTTCAGTTTACAGTAAATTTTAATAATACTGTAATGAAGAAAACTCGTTGGCTATTGTAATTCAATTGATATGCATTGAATATGTTTATTTCGTAACTAAAACGGGTTTGCACTTAAACTTAACAACATCTATAACCTATTTCATAAACATAAAGACCGGCGAAAATCATGATTGTATTACCATCAATGGACAATTTATTGTGCGTAAAGGATGTAATGTGGAAGGACCTGGGCGGCCACCTCGATGTATCTGCCCAAGAGAACTACTCCTCTCGAATTAATTCTGCGGGGGAGTCACGACCCTCAGTCATGAGGAATACGACTCAAGATAGAGAGAAAGGAAGGAACGATCGTTTTATAAAAGTAACTTATAATGCAGCGAATTCTACCTACACTAAAAGTTTTTTACTGATCTATGTTCCTGAATTGTTTTATTTATATTATAATCGTTCTATTTACTTAATTTCAGGTGAAACTGAATGGCAGTTCCCAGTGGCAGACAGTGGGCCACCTCCCGGGCGCCATCTTGGTGCAGTCCGGCGAGTTGCTGGCGGCTTGGACTGCCAACCTACTGCCGGCACTGGTCAGTATACACATATCACGTGATACATCTGCACACTGATTGGTCCAACAGTGTTTCTTCAACTCGGACAAAAGTTTGGAAAATGCGACCGCTAAGCAGCAATCAGGCGAATTATGGTCAAGAGCAAACACATTCCATGAAAAAAAATATTGATAATTTCGAGCGTAATGATCTTAGAAATATGCAGATGCAATAGAGACGTGTATAAAAAAATATCGAATCAATTTCTACGTATTCCAAAACATATGGTAGCCATTAGGTCGGTTGTTATAAAAATGTATGTGATGTGCTGCCTACCAATTTTTTTGATTTGATTATTTGTTAAACTCATTCACAAATTATCGTTTTAAAACCTTTTATTAACTTACACCATTTCTCCTTCCAGATGCACCGCGTGGTGGTCCCCCCCAGCACGTACGCGCGCGCCCGCGGCCGGCACTGCGTCGCCTTCTTCTGCCACCCCGACGAAAACACCGCCCTTCCTCCACTCCCAATCCCACAACCTCCCACTCCCACTCCTCAAGTGTTCCCCCCAGCGCACATTACTCTCCACCACCGTCTGTTGAACGCAGCGCATCATATACAGAAGCGGTTCAAGGAGACATACGCGTGACTAGCTAAAACATAACAACGCCATCTATTATCAAAAAGTGACACTAAAACAACATCAGTAATTATTAGCATGTCGCTTATATTTTACACAATTAACAGAAAACATACGTAAGAAGAGTCTAAGAGTCATAAACATAATAAATTTAACTACTTTGGTTAATTGAGGATGTTTTACCTAGTTACACATACTTCTTCTGCCACCCCGACGACAACACCGCCCTTCCTCCACTCCCACTCCTCAAGTGTTCCGCCCAACTTAAATAACTCTTCATTACTGTCTGTTGAAAGCAGCGCATCATATACAGAAGCGGTTCAAAGAAACTTATGCGTGATTTGCTAAAACATGACCAAAAGTTATTTATAACGCCATCTGGTATCAATAAATGGTGCTAACTCTGTATAAACTCAAGTTCATAAAAGCGCCATCTATCGACGACAAAGTTTCAATATACTCTAAGAACTGTACAGATAACACAGATACATACACTTCTAATGTGTTTGACTTAGTTAAAATTGCCTTTTGGTGTTGAAAAATGTCGTTAAAACTCAATTAATGAAATCTTAAGGCACATTATAAAAATGATAAAATTTGCATCAATCATGATTATGAATGAAAAATTGTAAAAGACAAGTCACAATTCAGGCTCGCTCCTACCTATTTAAATACTTTGTACTTAAATATTTATATGTATCAGGAAATTTCACACAGCGCCATCTAGCCCCATACTAAGCAAACGCTGGTGTCGTGGGTACTAGATAACGGATATTCTATTACAGTTTGCTAATTGCGACATATATTGGTGTTCTCAATGACATACAAATTGGTACTTAAACTTAAGTACTTACGACCAAGATACTTAAAAAATCTTATCTACTTAAAACCTACTTAATTATATTCTTGCCTTTACTAATTTCTAAGACTCCCTGCTTTATTGTTTTGTAAGATCATTCCTTTATAAAATGGCATTTACTTAAACGTTTTTTTAAGTCACGTTTATTATCTGTATTGATATTTGAAAGAATTGGCTAGATTAGTGGCAATTTGCTTTTTTTTAAATGTATTTAAAAAAATATGGATATAAGTTTACTAATGTGTCTTGTTTATAAATTGTTATGAGTAGGTTTAAACCTAGTTTAAGTATTTCAAAGTGTTTTTAAACTGTGTTTAAAACAACACAAGTTTTCTTGTAGTTTTTTTAAATAGTTTATTGAAAATTTTATTACTTAAAACAGGTTTAAAACTTTTATAATTTTGTTTGAATAGGACAGCATTTTGTAAAGTTAATATAATTGAATTGATTGTGTGACGTCCCTTTATATTATATTATAGTCAAATGTTCGCTTGCAAAGCTTTTTTTCTATTATTTTCTACTGATAATTAAATTAGAGTAACTTAACAATTAGCGACGTTGATGGAGTGTAATTTTAATTATATTATTTTTTAATTCAGAGTTACTATTACCTTATACGATTTTTCTATCTAAACATATAATAAAGCTGAAGAGGGTCAATAATCTGAACATACAAGATATTCGATTTTTTTTAAGATAATGAAATACGTTTCAACATTTTTCATATTTTTTGTCCGTTGACCAGTGTCTCTGTTTGTCTGTTTATTTAAACGCTCTTATGATTTTTGGTATGTAGGTATAATGAAGTCTTAGGAGTGTCATAGGATAGTTTTTATCCTGAAATAATGCGAGCGAAGCCGCGGGAATTCACTAGTATGACAATAATTCCTGCAAAATCCCGTGTGTAGTTTATAATGTTTTATACTAGAAACGAACTGAGTATGAAAATGCAGTCATTAAAAACTTATAAATTTAATGAATTTTAGTAAATTCGTAATAAAAATTAATTCGCGGAATTCATATAATTTTACTCTAATGTACTAAAGCCATCTTTAAGATATCTTTATCTGCCCAAGAGAACTCCCCTAACGAATTAATTCTGCGGGGGAGTCACGACCCTCAGTCATGAGGAATACGACTCAAGAGAGTAGGTTTATTAGATACTAGTAACTCTGTACTATGATTTTTTATAGTATTTCTTTTTAAATAAATATTATTGTGAACGTTTCGGTAGCCTCGTGTTAGCTTCAGCATTTCTAATTTTAAGCTTAAAATGTATTTATGCTGTCTGTATTAAGTACCTACTTACTTAAACTCTTAAGTTTTTACAGTTTTCTTACAAAATTAACTAAATATTTTGAAAAATCAGATCTAACGATCTTTACGACATAAAAAGTTACCACTTGACTGAAAATTTAGTTTTTTTTTAAGTAAACTGTAACAACTAAAATTCCTTACGTAATTTAGTTACGTGATGGTGAAATTAGCTCAATTTTTTAAGTGTACTTAAACGTATACGACACTGTCTATTGCAACGAAGTTTTTTATATAATATACTTAATCAATAACAATATATTGAAACCAAGATATTACATAAATTAAACTGTAAAATGTAATTGTGAATCAAACTTACTTAAAATGTTGGCCTCAAAGATGTGCACTATAATCCAGCGATCTTTAAAGCGAGAGTGAGTCGGTTCTTATCGGGTAAGCACGCTCCATCTTAGGCCATAGCCTTTGCTTACCATCACGCAAACTATGGCCAAGTGCAAACCCGTTTTAGTTAAAAATAATAGGTCTGACGGGGGTTTAACCTAGTATGTACCTATATTCTATAAATAGTTTACCATCAAATTTATTTGACCTATTAAAATAACCCACTACTCAAAAAATTCTTTGACATAAACTGTAGAACTCCTTGCCCGAATCTCTATTCCCCTTGAACTATAATTTGTCGGTCTTCAAGTCGAGAGTAAACCGGTTTCTTCTAGGCAAGCGCGCTAGATCGTAGACTATAACGTTGCTTACCACTAGGCAAGTTGTAGTCAAGCGTAAGCCTATATCATGTAAAAAACAAACATTTAGGCTTCTTTGTTTGGTGTTTTTGAAAAGCTTTGTATATTGTGTCTATAGTTCTTTTGATGGCCAACAAATAAAATTGCAACAACCTGATTAATTATGTTGATTATAATTAGTATTAACTGCAAAAGAAAAAAGAGAATTAGCGATTACTAGTTTTATAAGAGTAGGTTTGTATTTTTGCATCTCTATTCATAACAGTTT
Source organism: Macaria notata (assembly GCA_927399415.1). Lineage (NCBI taxonomy): Eukaryota > Metazoa > Arthropoda > Insecta > Lepidoptera > Geometridae > Macaria > Macaria notata. The sequence goes on from OV656751.1 coordinate 1,406,460, forward strand.
TGGTATTATAAAATTAAGTCAGTATAAATGTGCGTTTTATTTCTTTACCTTTTAAAATCTGTTGGTCTTTTACTGAAACAAAAAAAAACGTATTGAAAAGGGGCCTATTCTATACGTTTTTTTTTTGTATTAGTAAAAGTCAAAACGATAGATAGATAAAACTCTTTATTGTATAACACAAACAGACAAAAAACAGAAACACAAAAGACTTAAAAATAGTGCCACAACTGGCGGCCTTATCGCTAACAGCGATTTCTTTCAGGCATCCGTAGGATGGAGAGGAGTATAGAAAAATAAAGGACGGGTAATAAAAGATTATAATTTTAAAGTATGTAATTCACTAATGTTAATAATGTAATCACTAATGTTTTCGTGCTAAAAGTTTCTTCACGAAAACTATAAAACTTTTAATCTTATGCAGTCATTTCTCCAAAAGCGACCTTTTTGCATCTAGTTACCAAGGTGGTACATAAAATTTACGGAATCTGTCTCCCAAACGTCGAAGCAAACCGTTAGGCGTTCGAAGTTTTTTTTTACATGAAATAGGCTCACGCTTGACTACAACTTGCTTGATGTAAAGCAACGTTATAATCGATTTATAACATGCAGGAAAAAGTAAACAATGGCAGCTAATCTTCATCAATCAATTCAATTCAATTTCAAAATATCTTTATTTACATAAACTTAAGCTTAATGTACAATGCCAGTGTAGATTTTAATCCTAGGAATACATTGCAATGATATTAATATATTCTTCAAGTCATAACACTCATCAAGAATTTATAGCTTGGTATTTTTAAGAAATTGTGTATAAAGTGGTGGTTAGGTACTGTTCTATTATTTGAAAGGATTTATTACAGATTTATGTAAGCTTATTTTAGAATTTGCGTTACATTTATTAAAACTGAATAATCTAATCTTCATCAAATTTAACCAAATCATAAATATGTAAGGGATCATTAATTATTTTATATCCGGATTAAAGTTTATTCCGATATAATCAATCTGCAAGAACTTTGCCCACTGATAAACAGTCCAAAGTGCATTTTATTTTCCTGTCTATTGTAGTTAGATTATAAAGTTGAGATAAGTCTGTACTGGTGGTACCTACCTACTTAAAAGCAAAGGCATTTTAATTTTCGACAATTAGGTATGTACATAGGTAAAGACCGTTTCGCGAAAGAGTTCCCTCAGTTAAGGCGCCATAACCGCATGATTATAATCATTTAACTATAAAATGTTAGTTCCAAACTTTTCCGTGGGACTTATTTCGTGAAACAGCCTCTATATTCAATAGAAGTTTATTATGAAAATCATCATCATCTGCCTGTTATCTATGAACTAAGCCTGTTATATGAGCTCAGGCCTCTTTTCTTGTACGCCACTCGTCCCGGTCCTGCGCAGATTGAATCCAGGTGCTCCATGCGGTTTTTCTAATGTCGCCAACCCACCGCATTGGTGGGCGACCTCTGTTTTTATGGCCAATCGTGGGTCTCCACTCACCAGTTTATTTATGTAGTAGGTAATATAAAAGAGTTTTTATTTATTTCTCCATATAGTGAAACGCAAAACTGTTTTAGTAAAAAAAAATATGTACCTACCTGACCAATCAGAACAAAGACCTCAAGACATTTGTACATATGGAACGCGTGTGCAGAGATAATTTGTATAAAATTTATTATGGACAGTAGATAGAGAACAATCTTGAATAGTTTATCGCCCAGTCAAATCAAAATATGTATATGTCGTAGGATAATTCGATACTTCGAATCTTCGCGGAAATCCTAGGGGTTTTGCGAAAACGCGGATAATTAGACATAGGCGAAAAATTATCAAATCTTACTGGACAAAGTCAGGATTTTTGCCCCACCACTTGCACTACAACAGGACTTAGCTCCTCCTCGCTTCGCTCGTCGTCGCATGTGCGTGGTAGAAAGCAACCTAACGAACCTAATCTACCTTCTGTCACAGACAAGTGACTTCGAGTCCAACACTAGCACTACAACAGGACAGATAATTTTTCGCCTATGTCTAATTATCCGCGTTTTCGCAAAACCCCTAGGATTTCCGCGAAGATTCGAAGTATCGAATTATCCTACGACATATATAAAACTCAAAGGTGGACTGACTGACATAGTGATCTATCAACGCACAGCCCAAACCACTGGACGGATCGGGCTGAAATTTGGCATGCAGGTAGATGTTATGACGTAGGCATCCGCTAAGAAAGGATTTTTGTAAATGCTATTTTTAAAGGGGTGAAATAGGGGTTGCAAAATTTATTTTTTAATGTGATTGAAGCCACGAGCACCCACTAGTACCTATACATATTAAAAACTAACGACTAGGTACAACACGCATCGCGCAAAGTTTGTTGATGTGTACTTATGTCTTTACATTATGTCCACTTTATTAGATTAGTAAACCTTATAATATAGACATATGGCTACTTTTTAATTCCGGATGTAAGCGGGTAACACCGTAGGGTGCCGCTAGTAAAAGTATAACTGTGGTATAACTCCAAATTCTCTGTTGGGGGGAAAGTAACGCATTTAATATCCACCGTACGCATGCTATATTTATAAACACAATTTCACCGTGGTTCGCATCTATTTCAGATTTTTTATTTCAGCGCAGTTTGCGTGTGGTAAACTCTGGTTTTGGCGGAAAAACTTGAAACGCGACAGTTGTCGGCTAGCCGTGCGGTTGAATTAAGTAAATAAAACTTTTTTGTCACAAAAACGTTAGAACTTTTTTGTTGATCGCGAACTGTCAAAATTGTGTATACTATTTACATTTTTTTTGTGGATCCTTTAACTTGAGAACTGGCACAATACGAAGTTATGACCAAAAAAGAAGAGAAAGAACATTTTTTGTTTAAATTAAAAGTTGTTAACAGTGGCTCTGTACATATATGTACTTTAATTCAACTTAATAACTATATTAAACTTCATTTGGCATTAGTTTCGTTTAAATTAAGTTGTTGTTTTGTACATATATTTTAATTGCATGAAACAACTAAGTACCTATACTTAGGACAAGTCGATCATACTACCTATTGTAGGTAATTTTTAAACGAAAATTCGTTTGTAAAAGTGCAAACCTATGCATACCTAACCAAAAAGATATTTAAGTAGGTACCCAAGTTACAAAAACGGTTCCAAATACTTTATTATTATCTTATCTTATTTACTTACCTTAGGTATATAAAAGTGACTATCTATTTATTATTATTATTAAGTGATTGAGTGATTTATTACAATTTTAATTATTTATGAAGAATCAAGCAGAAGAGGTTGAATTAAGTAAAAATTAAAATGTCGCTACCTTTATTTTGCTGAACTGAACACAACAAGATGGAAGAAAGGATGGTAAGTGTTTATTTTACTTATATTATATATTTACAAAATACTACATATTTTGACTTACATATTTAGAAAAAAAACTAGGGGATAAATAAAATTAATATTTGTACGGACGGACAACCGGACAACCGGGACCTACAATTAAACGTGTTAGTCGATCCAAGAAAGCGCTCAGATACCCACCTTGATCATAGGTACGTTAGGATTTTAGGAATAGGTATAATAAGAAATAACGGTTTCTTCTAGGCAAGCGCGCTGGATCGTAGATTATAACGTTGCTTAACATCAGGCAGGTTGTAGTCAAGCGTAAGCCTATATCATGTAAAAAAAAAAACGTAATGCGTGATTACTGCATACAGTAGCTCAGCTAGCGGAGGCAATCGCATGCGATTACCAATGTTAAGCAAAGGACAACGCGGTCAGTCCTTGGATGGGTGACCGAAAAGTGGCATTCCATCTTGGGCGCAGCCATGACAGAGGCCCTTAGGGCGGTTTGATAAACTCTCGGCATCAGAGTTAAGTTAAAAGTTAAAGTTAAAAGACTGCATGCATTCAACGTGTAGTGTATGTAGGTATTAAACAGTTGTGTCCCTCATTACTGAGCGTCATATGATCGTGATTCCCCATTGATGAATTGAGGGAGTTCTCCTGGAGTTGTTTGGGAATTTGTGCAAGTTATCAATTAACAGCTGTAATATGAATTTGACTTTTTACTTTACTGGTAAGATGCATAATTTTATTAAGGATTTTAAAAAAAGTCCAAAACTTTTGTTCAACAACTTTTGAACGAAACGTTTTTTGAAAATCCGTCCCTATGGTTTTGTAGTTTTACCGAAAACTTCTTACCTATTTGATACTAAACCCATGATAGTTGTCAGTTAAACAATTAAATACCTAGTGTTTTAGAATTTTGATATAATAATAAGCACATAGCTAATATTTAAAAGCCAACACATAGCCAGCACATATGTAGATCTCAATCTTATAAGTTTAGTTAACACTAGCAGTATCCTATACACATCGCATAACTTAGCCTTAAATGTAAATATGTGTAAATAATAAAATAATGAATTTACTAGGTATCTGTTAATTATTTAGGGTAATTCTTCTCTTTCCGCGATCGTCCTTTATCACGCATCCACTGCGTGTGAGTCGCGTGTCTCTACAGACGGTCCAACAGACTGTTATCTGTTATCACTGATAACAGCTATCAATGTTCAATGTTCAATGTTCATTTATTCGTAAAGATTATTTACACGTCAAATTCCATAATTACAATCTTAATAAATTGGATAATTATAAATGTCAATTTGTATACAAATTACTCTAATATAAATATATAGTACAATGTACTTTGTACGTTTCATTTATTTATCTATTTTGTAGAACTCTTCAAATGTATAAAAAGCCTGTTCTATTAGCCATTCTTTCAATTTATGTTTGAAGACATGAACACTAGTGGCTGCTCTGACTTTGTCCGGTAGATTGTTGTATACGGTCGGAGCCATGACATGAGTTAACTTAGTCGACTTCACGAGAGTTCTTTTTACAGTTTTAAACATGCTTCCGTTTCGCGTAGGGTACCGGTGACATGAGCCACGTGTGGTGTATTCGTCTAGGTTCGCTCTGGCATAAACTGCTACCTGAAAAATCAGTAAAGCAGGCAACGTTAGGATCCCCAGATCTCTGAAATAAGGGCGAGCGTGGGTGTCCGGGGGGACGCGCGCCAAGCACCGCACCGCGCGCTTCTGCATGCGGAACACGCGCTCCCAGTCCGTCGCTCTAGCCCATATTTCAGCACCATATTGTAGCTGTGAGTGTACCGTGGCAAAGTAGCACGTTCGCGCTACGTCTCCAGGCACTACTCTTGCCACTCTCTCCAGTGCGAAACAGGCGCTCCCTAGCTTACCACAAACATTTTCAATGTGGGCTTCCCACGTCAAACCGCGGTCGATCTCAAACCCAAGGAACATTGTAGACTGCTGTTCTTCTATTCTCTCTCCATCCACCAGGACTGTCATGGGTCTCAGTGGCCGACCTGACAAGCTGAACTGGATGAAGTGAGTCTTCCCCAGGTTGAGAGCGAGCCCGTTCATTTTGAACCATGCTGACAATTCAGAAGCCGCACAGTTGAGCTTCCTCTCCAGTTCATCAGCTGATCTTCCTACCAGAACTGCTCCAACATCATCGGCATACATGAGAACTTCAGCACTGGGAACAGCTCCAGGAAGGTCATTCATGAGAAGAGAGAACAGGATATTGGAAACAGATGAACCCTGGGCGACTCCCATATCTGACGACATGGAATCCGATCTGTGCTCTCCCCCTCCACCAACTACTACCTGCGATCTCTCCTGCATGAGACTGATTATCAAGGAGTGTGCTACCCCTCGTATGCCATAGTGGTACAACTTTTCTGCCAGCACCAAGTGGTCTGCCACATCGTATGCCTTAGAAAGGTCGCAGCAAAGAAGAGCGACATTCTGCTTCGTTCTGCTATCCCTGGCGGCAACAATGCGGCGTACCACCTCGCGTGCCACCATTGTAGTAGAGCGCCCCTGCCGGTAAGCGTACTGTCGATCTGACATAGCATTTGTTTCCGTTAAAAACTTAACTAGTCTAGAACTGAGGCCATTCTCCAAAATTTTTGCGATAGCGGGAATTATGGAAACTGGCCTGTAATTATCCACGCTATCTCGTTTGCCCTTCCCTTTATAGAGCGGTGTCACTTTGCTAGTTTCAAGCACGCAAGGAACGACGCCCTCTCCTATCACTCCACTGTCGCCAAAACTACCGGTTCTGCTCGGTTGGACAGTATTTTTATTATCAATATCATTATTATAACTTACTAGCTGTGCTCGCGACTTCGTCCGCGTGGAATAATTATTTTGGGCATCATATTTATTTTTGCAAACAAGCTCTTTTTTAGCTTTATAAATTAAAGCTGTTACCCACGACTTAAAACGTTTTCGTAGCTCACGCAACGGAAGCCCTCAAAGAAGAACAATTTCCCCCGTTTTTTCCACATTTTCCATTATTTCTTCGCTCCTATTACTTGCAGTGTGATGTTATATAGCCTAAAGCCTTCCTCGATAAATGGTCTACTAAACACAAAAAGAATTTTTCAATTCGCACCAGTAGTTCTTGAGATTAGCGCGCTCAAACAAACAAACACACTCTTCAGCTTTATAATATTATAGTATAGATTATAGGACTTAATAAAAGACTGCATAGTGAGGGTTGTAAAATTTGCTCAAAGGTTTATTGAAATTTACAATATTTAGTTTTGGTTGTTTATAGATTACTTTGAAGAAGGTACATTGAAAGACGATAGATAAATAAGCCCACTTACGTACCAGTTTCTTCATTGAATTAAAGTTAAAGATATTTGTTTAAAAAATCGATTGCGTTGCTTTTTACTGAATTATTTTTGCACCAAATATGTTACCTACTTTTAAGTTTATAACAATAAAGTTTTTAAGGTATGAGTTCGGCTCAGCGGTTCCAGTGTCTGCTTTTCATCCAGACGCACCCCTGGTTCGAATCCGGCTCTGCACCAATGACTTGTATTTTCAAGTTAAAAAGTGTGGATTTGCACTCGCTTAACTATGAAGGAAATCATCGTGAGGAAACTGACATGTTTGAGGACCACAATATCCGAGGACATGTGTCTTCCGTGGAAGGACCTGGGCGCCCACCACGATGTATCTGCCCAAGAGAAATGCCCTAACGAATTAATTCGGCGGGAAAGTCACGACCCTCAGTCATGAGGAACGACTCAAAGAGAGAGAAGGTATGATTATCATAGGAAAAACCATCTAATGACTTTACGAATCGATTATTAGAAAGTAATACAATGATAACATTTCTTACATCATCAATTAAAACATTGAATAGGTATTGAAATAAGTTACTTGCACAAATTGTATAAACATTCATAAACCCACATTTACCCACATATCATTTATGTTAGAGGGGGATACCTACTACTGACCTATAATAACATTTTTAGGGTTCCGTACCTCAAAAGGAAAAAACGGAACCCTTATAGGATCACTTTGTTGTCCGTCTGTCCGTCCGTCCGTCCGTCTGTCAAGACCAAATCAAACTTCTAAGCCAACGCAATCAAAAGATACAGCCATTTATGCCGCAAATTTTCGACACTTGCAAGGGAATCAAAACCTACAGGGTGCTTCCCGTGAACTCAGAATCTTGAAATTTGGTACGAAGCAACGTCTTATAGCATAGATAAAGGAAAAATTACGAAAACCATAAATTTTTAGTTACATCACAAATTTTTTTTTTTTTTAATAATCTTAAACTTACTACCCATTTCCTCATAAACGCGTAGAGGTATTAAATTGAAATTCATACCAAATACTCAGGTCTATAATACCTTTAAGCTGTAGCAAAATCAAACTTCTATGTCAACGCAATCAAAAGAAACAGCAATTTAAGCTGCATATTTTGAAACTCGCAAGTACTTGCAAGGGAATCAAAACCTAAAGGGTATTTCCAGTCGACCTTGAATCTTGAAATTTGGCATGAAGCAACGTTTTATACCACACATAAAGGAAAAATTCCGAAAACCTTAAATTTTTAGTCACATTACAAAATATATATTTTGTAAACCTTGCAGGTTTGTACGGAACCCTCGGTGCGCGAGTCCGTCTCGCACTTGGCCGGTTTTTTTTATTAGGTACAAGCAAATTTATGTAATAATCTTAACATCGTCGCTTAATATATATATATACTGGTACACCTAACGATACATCTTTATCTAAGGGCAGTTTTAGTATATGTAGGTATATGGCAAAAAAATGGTTTTAGATAATCGTGAGAATAATAATGTACCTACGGCATACTCTCTACAATCTCTAGTATCAACTTAGTAGTTTTTTTTTTGTTGTTTGTAAGATTTCTGCAGAATTTAGTTTTCTTGTGATGTTATTGATAAATATTTACTTTGAATGTACTATAGTCAGTAATTTTTGAGATTTGTAAATTCTGAGGCGATATAAAGTCAATTTAGGTACTTTTTCTCTCTTCTCTTTCTTTTAACGCTTATTTTTGGGTGGAGGTGTTTTAGTTGCTGACAATATACTACTTAAACAGTATTAAAAAAAACTTAGTAAGTAGTATCACAATTAATATAACTTAGTGTATAAGGTAATCATCTTCATCGTCTTCTGAGCCAGTTTTAACCAGTTTCCGCTAGAAGATCAATTTAAAAAAAACAGTTTGGAGTTTAATTGTTAATAAATGTATCTATCAACATAGAGCCTCACTTCTTGTACGCCATTCGTCCCGCTCTCACGGTCATGCGTAGTTTAAATAAAAAAAAATATCTTCTCCTTTATCTTCAGCTTGTTGACCCACAACTGGGTATAGTCCTCCTCCCCTAGGTGTCAATAGCGTCAGTCTTGTGCTTTTCCTGTCCAGAGAGGTCCTTCGATGGATCCGATGTCATTGAACCATCTGGCTGGTGGTCTTCCTGCGGGGCAAGTGCCTTCCATTTTTTTTTAAACTTGATCACGCTTTATTCTTTTGATGTTAAGCAACGTTGTAGTTACGATTTGCACGCTTACCTAGAAGAAACTGGTTTACTCTCGACTTGAAGACCGACATTGTTCTAGGGGAATAGAGAATTTACAATTGTTAAAAAATAATCTTAAAACTATCATAGCTACAAAGTAACATTACAATAATAAAGACCACTAGTACCACCACAGACATGACAAAGTGTAGGGGTCAGCTCCGCAGCCAGCTCGAACCAGTTCGCTATCAGACCCCGGGCGAGCGTTTCATCATCGGGTTATTTCTGCTGTAAACAACTGTTTTACTTTATTTACTGGAACAAGTGACGGCTGGTTTGCGCTCGTGGTGGGCCGTTGGGTGTATTCGTTCGTGCTTGGCAAAGTTAATTAATTTGCTATTAGACTTAGGATGGGTGTGGGATGCTGGTTTATTGATATGAGGGTTCGGTTTTAGCAAAGTTAAGCAATTCGCTGCCTTTGAATGATAAGGGAATTCGTTAGCGATTACCAAAGTTTAGTAACGTACGGTTAGTCTATGGTAATTGTTTACGCTTAGAAGTTCGATTTGTCATTCGACACGGAAGCAGGGTGTTTCAATGATGATTCAAATTTCAATTCCGATGCAAATGCCATTTTGTTTTCGACGGTCCATCCAAACACTGACCGCAATGACAGATAACTTTGGTTAATTATGTGTTACGGCAAACAAAACAAAATATATGTAAGTCTTATAAAATCAATATATAAGATGTAGTAATGTCCCTTGCTTAGGCTGGGGGAGTTTTATGTGTGGAATATCAATAAAAAAATAACTAAATATAAATTTTAAGCTGGTTTCATTCCAGGACACATTCAAAGGGATGTGTACACATCTTGATCTAAGTGTAAAGTTAATAGTAATTTATGCAACTGTCATATAATGAAGGGTATTAAAACACGAGTGTGAGTTTATGAAACGAGCGCAGCGAGTTTCATAATAGTAACGAGTGTAAATTCACGCGTACGTGTATTGTCACAGTGATTTTGCCGCCATTAAAATCTAACCATCTATAAAGCGCGATTGGTCGCGCTTTATTGATGTTATAATGAGCTATTACGATATCGATGTGGATATTATAGCATCATGTGAAATTGCTTAAATTGAGTGTTTTGTTGTCTGTGCTATAACAGTAGTAATTATAAGTCAAGTATTGGAAACATAAGTAGAATGTTACAACATTAGTGTAGATAAAATAATATTATTAATTGCAAACGAATACCGCAAACCAGCGAACCACGGACGTTGGAAACTGTGCATTACGTAAATAATAACCCCCGCAACGACGACCGTCCTTAGTTCACAAATATCTGGAAATATCTGAAAATACAGAGATTCTCTGCGGGTGTTTACACCGGTAATATCTGTATCATTGGAGCGCCCGTAGCTCAACTGGGTGGGGTATACGTTGATTCGCAATGTCCCTATAAAGTTGATGATTTTTTAAATGAAAAATATTGATATATTTATTTTACGTGGGATAGGCTTACGTTTGACTACAGCCTGCCTGATGTAAAATAGATATTATGTTAAGTTTGAAGTTTTTAAAACATAATAAGATATAAGTAAAGTAGGTATAGTAGACGATTAGATGTAAGCAAAATTTGTAAAGACTGGCTAGATAAAGCCTAGCCACTGTCTCTTGCTGCGCCCCAATACCTCGGGACACATTTTTTTTGGAAAATTGTATGTATTTAAAAATGAATAAATAAATAAGTTAACTATCGACGTTTTCAGTGAGTGGATGGATGAGTAATTAAAAAAGATGCGCTTATGTTTAGACGCTTTTGGTTTGGGAAGAACCTTGACATCTACCATTATATTCCCAAGATAACGTTAACTTAACGCCCCGATGAATTAATTCTGCAGGTAACTCACAACCCTCAATATTGGAAATTGCGAAAAAGAGGGAAGGAATGGTATCGTAACAAAATATTTTTCATTCTTTCTTTCAGACAAACAGATTTAGGTAAAAAAAATATTAATAATAGGAATATTACAATGTCAATGAACAATGGCTCACGCAAATGTCTTTAAGTATTACATTATCTACATAGATATTTGACGGTGTGCTGAACTTTTTGTAAATATCAGTTTTGTATAAGTTTTCTGTATTTTTAAGTCATTTTTAGGGTTCCGTACCTCAAAAGGAAAAAACGGAACCCTTATAGGATCACTTTGTTGTCCGTCTGTCCGTCCGTCCGTCCGTCTGTCAAGACCCTTTTTCTCAGGAACGCGTAGAGGTATGAAGCTGAAATTTATATCAATTACTCAGGTCTACTGTCCCTTGAAGCTGTGAAAAAATCAAACTTCTAAGCCAACGCAATCAAAAGATACAGCCATTTATGCCGCAAATTTTCGACACTTGCAAGGGAATCAAAACCTACAGGGTGCTTCCCGTGAACTCAGAATCTTGAAATTTGGTACGAAGCAACGTCTTATAGCATAGATAAAGGAAAAATTACGAAAACCATAAATTTTTAGTTACATCACAAAATATTTAACCTTGCAGGTTTGTACGGAACCCTCGGTGCGCGAGTCCGACTTGCACTTGGCCGGTTTTTTTTGTATATACTTATGGTATATGTGTAAAAAAAATTATATGAATATAAAAGTAAGTGGTGTTAGTTACACCATTTACAACTCAAGAATGGCTGAACGGATTTAGCTGAAAATTGGTGAGGAGGTAGCTCAGAACTAGGAGATGGACAAAGGATACTTTTTATCCCCTTTTTTTAATTGAATTGAATAAAATCCAAAACCTGCGTATTTATTGCCTCTAAGGCTGAACAGAGTTCGCCGGCTCAGCGAACCAGTAGTTCATAAACAAATTGTATGTATTAGGTATACAGAAGCAGAAGAAGCTATTACATCCATTATTATCATAATATTAATTATTATTGTACTAAATTTCTACCATTTCTGACAAAGGCATGACTTTAGACTTTCAAAATGAATTGCAACCACAGCTGGCATATCATATAATCCGCTCCACATGTGAGATAGCAGATAACAAGTTGATTATCATCTGTTTGATCGTCTGATTAAACATAGGTGACTGGAAATGTGCGTCATTGCAGCCTTTTCTAATTACTTTGTGCAGAAGACCTACCATGATATCTATCTACTGATATAATCTACGAACTATGTATAATGTGGCGATCTTTAAAGCGAGAATGGACCGGTTCTTAATGTTCAATGTTCATTTATTTTAAAAAAATATTTATTTGTCAAATTTCATGCAGGGTAGTTCTTATTGGGTAAGCACGATTCATCTTAGACCATAGCTATTGCTTACCATCAAGCAAACTATGGTCAAGTGCAAACCTGTTCTAGTTAAAAAAAAAACATCGTCATATTCCTCGTGACTGAGAATCGTGACTCCCCCTCAGAACCAATTCGTTAGGAGAGTTCTCTTGGGCAGATACATCGTGGTGGGCGCCCAGGCGCTCAATTCATCATAAAACCTGACTCCGCATCTAACGGTTTATTTGCAGTCTCGTGTGAAATGCAATTCCATTTCAGAACGGAAAGGTCTAAGACCATATCGCTTCAAGTGTTCTTGTAAAATGCCTAATAGTAGACACAGTACATATACCTAGCGTAAAAAACGAATTAGAACTATTTACCATTTTATAAAGGCAAAGCAGTTTAAGGTTTTGTATACCATACCTAACACTTAAACAAAGGTTGACGTGAAAAGCAATCAAAGGTACTATACCTACTAAGATACTATGTAATTACTTAGAGCTTCTGAAGTTTGTTAAATCTGTGAACCTGTATTCTATAAGAAAAAAAAAGAAAATGGCACCTAAATTTCAATTGCACCACTATTTCCAAGCACACTCACTTATATTTGCAAGAAACGGTACGACCCCCCTTATCACTATCAAGTCCACATACACTTAAACATTATATATGTACACAATAATACACACTCACACTAGTAAATATTGTATATATGTCAAGCGGCCCCCCGCCGGCGCGCGAGGCGGTTTACACCGGTTCGAATAATCATGTTTGTCGTCTACCACTGATAGCAATGAAGGTCTTAAATGTTATTTGTCAGTTTTATAATAATAACTTTAATTAAGTAGTATGTGGTCGGAGGTGATGTGGTTATTGTTATTGAAACATTTGGAAAAAGGAAAAATTGTTAGTTAATGATAAGTAGGTATATAAAAAAAACACAAAGTCACTCCAACCAAACAAATCATGCGGTTGTCCATAGGTATCTCTAAAACTACTGATCTGAATTTGATGAAACTTAATCAGTTTTCTAAGTTAGAAAATAAGTAATCCAATTTGTAAAAAAAGTCTTAATTAATCTCTTACGGTTTTCCAGTAGGTATTTTTTTTTTCAAATAATTATCATATTGCAGAGCAATTGGGCCATAGTCATATAATTCCTGCAGTACTTATTATTCGTGTTTAGTACCTACTACTGCATAGTACCTATGCGTAGCTTCTTATCTATGAAGTCAGTTATCAGAAGCCTACAATAAAATAAAAGTAATGTGTACAATAAAATAATGCCAAGTAATAACGGCGGTTTGAAAACTCTCGACACCAGAGTTGGCCACTCTCATTCGATAAAAAGAAGAAGTAATATCTGTACCAAAGCGGTGGAGCGTCGAAGTTCGAATCTACTCAAAGCTAGACTTATCTAAGACCTACCGCATCTTACTTCAAACAATCTAGGGACTGACCAATCACCAGAATTAGAATTATTTAATTGACCTTGTATGAATATTTTTTTATAAATCAACCACAAGCGACAGCCCAATTGTATATTTTTGGGTAATTTTATTATTTATCGAAATTGCTAATTGGCAATTGTAATTTTAAAAATTCCTAATCTTTTATTGCCACTTTATAGAAAGAAAAACTTAATAATAGTTTACTTACGTTATAGCTTGCTAGCTGGGTACAAAATAATGTATTTCTAAGTAAATTACTCTAACATTAGCGCTTGATTTCATATTGTCATAACAGCGCTTTACCTCTCACAAACGTCAACTGGCCACCCATCCAAAAACTGATCGGCGAACACCGATGCTAGCCGTGCGTTACATGCTCTATCATGTGCTGATATGATGATATCATATCATTATCACGCACATGCTGGAGGCCTATGTCTTACTCATAGACGTTATCATTGACTTCCCACTAATGTTATAAAGGGGAAAGTTTGTGAGTGTGGCTCAGCGGTTCCAGTGTCAGCTTTTCATCCAGACACACCCCGATTCGAATCCGGCCCTACACCAATGACTTGTATATTCAAGTGCGGTGAAGGAAAACGTCCTGAGGAAACCGACATGTTTGAGGACCACAATATCCGAGGACATGCGTCTTCCGTGGAAGGAACTGGGCGCCCACCACCATGTATCTGTGCAAGAGAACTCCCCTAACGAATTAATTCTGCGGGGGAGTCACAACCCTCAGTCATGAGGAAATACGACTCAAGAGATTATGTTTTTAGGTACTTCTTCACGCTCAAGCGGTAGAACCGATTCGGATGAAATTTGTCATTGAGGTAGATTGTTTATCACAGCGCAAGGCTTCTTAGCTAGCTATAGATAGACTGGACTGTTAGCTATGTTGAAAGTACCACATAGTACATGTTCGAGTCCCGCGCAACACAAATAATAATTGTCCATTATCAATTTGCAATTTCACACTTTTTTTTTGTATGTTCGTCAATCAATCCACCAACATGTAGAAGTCGGAAATATTGTCCAACAAACACTATTCACATCGAAAAATATTTTTGAGCGAAGTTTGATCTACAATATCATACTAAATTGTAGAGCGAATTTTTGAATATGGTTTAACTTTTTTACACTGTTCTATTAGTCATTCAACGAAACCTTAAACTATAATTGTGGCTTCCAGAAGAGACCGAACATATGCCACATGTTTCTGAGGTGTCCATTAGGTAAATTGTCCTCGCCTGAATGAAATGCACGCATTGTACTTATTTTTCCAATATGAGCACCTTATCTGAAGTACTGTGTCTAGACGAGGAATGATTGTTTCGTAACTTTGAACAGCGTTTGATTGATTGATTGATTGATATATGTAATTCTCTTTCTTGAGTCGTATTTCCTCATGACTGAGGGTCGTGACTCCCCCGCAGAATCCATTCGTTAGGAGAGTTCTGATACATAGTAGCGGGTGTTCAAATTTCTTTCATAATCCTTAAACATGGTCACTTCCTCGCGATGTTTTCCTTCACCGCTAAGCGGGTGATATGATTTGATTGGAGGTACTGATAATTAATTCTCTTCTCCATCAATAAAGCATGAAACTTCTCGAATAAACCTAAGTCATGATTGAAAATAAAGACACTTGAGATCTGTGATAACATATTTAGGTTTAGGTTTAGGTTAGGTATTTTTAATAGGTAGATTATACATCAGCACGCGGGTATGCCTGCGTTATTCTGAGATAAAAAGGAGACGATATGTTGATACAAGTCTAATATGCCTCCATACCAAATTTCATAGAAATCAGTTAGCGATTTTAACGTGAAGTGAAGCGCTCGCAGCTAAACTGGCGGAGGGCAACTGTCGACGCGGTCAGTACGCGGATGGGTGACCAAAAGTGGCATTCTATTCTAGGCGCTTTCGTGGATCGTATGACACGTTAAATTGTAGGTCCCGGCTGTTTTTACAGAGGCCCTTACGGCGGGCTTGATAAACTCTCGACACCATAGTTGGCCACTCTCTTTCGATACGAAGAAGAACGTGAAGATGTAACCAATATTACATTGAAACATTTGTGTGTACCTACACACACTTTCGCTTTTATATACTTATATACATATATTTGTCACGAAATAGGCTTACGTTTGACTACAGCCTGCCTGATGTTAAGCACCACTGTAGTCTAATGCTGTCTTAGACTACAGTGGTGCTTAACATCAGGCAGGCTGTAGTCAAACGTAAGCCTAAAAGGAACCTTTTCACTCTAGATTTTTTTATTACAGGTAGATTATACCTACACCAGCACGCAATTGTTATCACGTCTAGACAGTGTGCTTAGATTAGATTATCTTATCGAATAGCCTTTGGATAATGTGAGCTTTAGAGCGGCCGAAAATCATGCAAGGGCGGTAACAAAAATATCAATTGTCATCTATATGTTATATCTGTTTCACAATTCATAGAAAGAATATCACTGTAATGTACCTACGCCAAAAGACAGAAATTACACAATAGACAATAGACATAAATATGTGCTGCACATTGGGCAGCCTTATCGTCTTAGGCGATTTCTTCCAGGCAACCTGAATCATCTGATTGTTTTTTCTATCTCTTTCTCTCTTGAGTCGTATTTCCTCATGACTGAGGGTCGTGACTTTCTCGCAGAATTAATCAATCAATCAATCAATCAATATAACTTTATTGTACACCAGAAAACAAAATACAGAAACAATTTATAGTAAAATTACTTAACCTAGGTACATTGGGCGGCCTTATCGCGTAGAGCGATCTCTTCCAGGCAACCTTAGTAAAGATCGCTAGGAAAGAAACATGTAAAAGTCGGTGGCGTACAAACAACAACATAACAGATACCTTAAGAAACAAACATACTAAACACTAAATTATTGCTAGGAATACACATAAAAAAAAAACAAACAAACAACTAACAATGTAAGCAAAGGGAAAATAAATACATTGTCTCATAAAAAAGAATAAATATATCACTCAATTAATTCGTTAGGAGAGTTCTCTTGTGCAGATAGGTACATACAATACGACATGGAAGACACGTGTCCTCGGATATTGTGGTCCTCAGACATGTCGGTTTCCTCGCGATGTTATGAAGGGACCCTTAGGGCTTGATTAACTCTCGACACCAGATATGGGCACTCCCATTCACATTATATTATAAAGAAAGTTACACACAATAGTTAGACTAATAAATTTACAGTTGTTTCACATATTAGATCATGTTTCTATTTCAATGTAAGTTAAAATACACAAAACAACTTACAATAAACATACCTAATTATGAATAAATAAATAAATAAGAAGAAATATGGTGTCAAGTCTTGAACACTATAATTGGTCCCTCACATATGGACTTAGTACTGACTTACTGTTGTTTAATCTACGGCCAACTGTCCGTGTGTCCATAACCAGAACTGGTGGGTGTCATCCGGTGCGCTATCTCTCACCTATTGACCCGCGCCGCGCGAACCGGCGCGAACCGGCGCGCGCGCACGATAACAACACAGCAACACATTAACAGATACAAAAACATCACGTTTTTTGGACCAGGGGACCACGAGAGTTTGGAATTGTCGAGAAAAGAAGGTAATTCTGGGTTGGGGGTAACGAAAATATTGACAAGATTTTTTTGAAATTCGGTGTAAAGGTGGCAAGTTTTCTGCTTAAAAAACTTTGGAAAATCAATTCAAAGGTCAGAACGTATGCTGCTGTAGAGCAAGTTATCTTAATTTTTAATTAGGTATACTTTTTTAAAGAATCAAAAAGGTTCGAAATTACTAAGCAAAAATAAAAATACTGCCTGACTCCCTGTTCCCCGCGGAATATAACCTTGCGATCCTCAAAGCGAGAGCGAATTGGTTCTTACTGGGTAATCACGTTCCACCCTAGACCGTAATGATTGCTTACCATCAGGCGAATTACGGTCAAGTGCAAACCCATTCCTTGTAAAAACGAATTTTTTGGGGCTACTCGACAAAAGAATTAAACTCAAAAGCGCTACTGGCGCAGAAACGTTGTATTCGCGCTATATGCGGCCTGAAAAAAACACAGTCATGTAAAAATCATTTTAGTAGATTAAAATTACTCACCGTCCCCGGAATATATATAAGTGAAGTTGCCATGTTCATAAAAACAAACCCTGACCTTTTCAAAATGACTGAAACGGGTAGTAGACGTGAGGGAATGATATATGCCCACAATAGAAGAACAGCCTCGCCCACAATAGAAGTGTGTTTGGTATTGCTCCTCTAATATACAACAAAATACCCATTGACATTAGATCACAAACCAATGTTAATATATTTAAAAGACAACTCAACGACTTTCTTGTAGGCAAAGCATATTATACGGTAGATGAATTTATTTCGGACAAAGATTTAGGTATTGATATAAGACTTTAATGATTGTAACATATAATTGACTGAATGCTCTGAATAAATTACCAGCTGAAATTTGCGATTGTGAAAATGTTATAAAATTTAAAAAACAATCTTAATGTTCTAAATGAAAGATTTCTTTTGTATTTTTTATATTTTTATTTTGTTGTCTGTAAATTGCGTGCCCTATGGGTGGGAGTATAGAGGTCCATTATGTAATATTTTAACAACTGTGTAACCTATATTCCGCAATATATATTTTGAATTTGAATTTGAAAAAAAACAAAGGCAGTAAAGTGTGCTGGTGCTAAGGAGGAGGCTTATACTCAGCGCTAGATACTGGTTGATGATAATGATGAACTAGAATCCCCACCTCATTCGACGCCAAAGAGTCTGAACTCTGAAACTATAACCAGTTCATATCAAGGAAATGATACCGAAGCGGTCTTGGCTTGTTCGCAGGGGACTATCAGCTTATCAGTGCGTTGTCACACACTCGTTTTATAAGTACGCGCCACGAACGCGGCGAATCATTGTGGAAACAGACCGCGAGGTGACTACAACTAGTTTTCAATTTGATATAAAACCTTTTTCATTACGCTCTTTTTTGTAAAATCAATGTGAACTTACAAACTTTTTGATTTCAAACTTTTTATGTGTCAACTTTCGAAGTACAAACTTTTTAGTGTTCGATAAGATTTTTAAATCGGCTTGGAACGATAAGTGTATTTAGACTTTTGAGAAAATAAGGAATAAATAGTGTTGTGAAAATGCTTGTGTTTCCGCATTGGAGATCGGAGTTGCCGGAAGGATGTAGAGTGCAGAGATGGATGCCGGCGGAGTTGGGCCCGTACTTGGCCAGGCCTGTGCCGATGTCTCTACCAATGCCGCCAACACAGGTGCGAGGAAACACAAACTACTTATTTGCAGTCTATAGTGGACTTTTTTTTCTTCTTTGTTGGCTTTAACTATGTATTGTGCCAGTTCCCAAGTTAAATAATACCTAATAATGGAACTAATTTAGCGTGGTTCACATATGCATAAATGGATCTAAATTAACAAAAAACAAATTTATTGAAAAGATTTTTTGTTAGCCGATTTGCAAAGAAGATATTTTTATTATGATTCTAATTCAAATATGATTGTAAAATACAAATCATGGCATCAAGTTCATACCTAACGTGTTAATGAATTAACTGAATTTAATTTATAATGTTAACTGTACGTAGTACCTGCTAATTATTAAAAACCTGATGATCACTAAACACATTAAAAAAATTAGATAGATAGATAGATAGCTTTAACTCTTTATTGATGACACATAATAAAAAACAGTACACACAAAACAAATTGCATCTTAACTAGTGCCACACGCGGCGGCCTTATCGCTGAAAGCGATCTCTTCCAGGCAAAAATTAGGTACCTATTATAATTAATTGAGCTTATTCATAATTAGCATTACAATGCATAGTAAGTAAATAATATTGTGTACACATAGTACTAATAAGAGAGATACATATGTATAAGTATATCCCTTACACCAAATACCTACTATTTAGTAGGTACCTACAAAGTAGTCTCAACTAGGCTCTTCCGTGGATCGGATGACAAGTTATATTGTAGGTTACAATAGTATTTAGGAGTCGTTAAAGTTTATCAAAGGTCACTGCGTTGGTTAACTAAACTACATAATATCATAATATAAACTCTTTTCACATAAATATATACCTACTAGTAGGTACATATGTATCAGATGTACTGTTTCTTCAAAAAAAAAACGTTTTTTCGCAAAGAACCTTATAGGAACAGCTTCATTTTGGAATTCTTTACCGAAAACTGCTTTAAATTTAACGTAATTTAAGTAGATGAATATTGATGCTTTCATCTACTTAAACAAAGTTAAATTAAGAGAGGATATTGCTTTGGAGAATATATTTACATATTTATCCAAAGCTTTCATCTACAATTGATTTCCCCAAACTACATAACGCTTGATCCAATACCTTAATTTAAGTTTAAGGGTACATGACTGAAATAAATGACTTTCATTTACTTATTTATTCCTCCATTCTTCCACAGTACGAAGACGACGAGTCCTCTGGCGGTTCTTCCCCGGAACGCGCGGACAGTGACGCCGGGGACGCCCCGTGCGGGTGGCGCGGCTGCGCCGCGCGCTTCCCCAGCGTGGCGCGCCTCTCCGCGCACGTCGCCAGGGCACATGCGCACGCGCACGCGGACGGACTGTTTTACTGTGGCTGGAGTAATTGTGCGAGGCCGCAAAGAGGATTCAATGCAAGGTAAGAAAATTTTTAAATTGTACCATTGCCACCTGTAATTTTAAATTCATTTTTTTGTCAAAGATACTTAAAGATCATATGAATTATGATCGGATAGCTTTAGTCTTTCCTGTGAGGATCGGATAAAATTCGGTTCATTAGGAACCGAATTTTAATAAATTTAAATAAACTCAGCTGCATCGAAATTACATTACAGATTAAGATTAGCATTACCATTAAAGACGCTTTAGTTTTTAAAAAAACATTTAGTAGTGAAGTTCTCCGAATTCTACTAATAAATATGTAGTTCTTACATCACTGAGATCGTTTTTTAATCCCTTTTTTGAGAACGACAAAGATGTGTATCTATTAATTAGGCACTCTTTGGAGTCAGTCCCTGATATTAACAGTCTATGTTTCCTTGTCCACAGATACAAGATGCTGGTCCACGTGCGCACGCACACCAACGAGCGGCCGCACACTTGCACCCAGTGCCAGAAGAGCTTCTCTCGCGCTGAGAACCTGAAGATACACCTCCGCTCGCACTCGGGGGAGAAACCTTACGTGTGTCCTTATGAGGTGTGTAATCTTAATAAATAAAACTCAAAGGTGATTGACTGACTGACTGATATAGTGATCTATCAACGCACAGCCCAAACCACTGGACGGATTGGGCTGAAATTTGAAATTAAGGTAGATGTTATAACGTAGGCACCCGCTAAGGATTTTTGGAAATGCCACTTTTAAAGGGGTGAAATAGGGGATGCAAGTTTTACTTCTTAATGCGAGCGAAACCGCGAGCACCCACTAGTTATTTATATACTTATATTTTTTAACATGAAATAGGCTTTCGTTTGACTACAGCCTGCCTGATGTTAAGCACCACTGTTAATATTATCATATTGAAACGTAGGAAGCATAACTGTAATCTTGATACTTTTAATCCCAAAAAACCAGTTTAGATAGAGATACCAACCGTCTTTTATCAACTAAAGCACGATGCTCTACTCCAGGGGTCGGCAACCATTTGCTATAGCAGGGCCAGATATTTTGCCAGAGTAATAGTGCGGGCCGCACTTATTTATAATTTTTTTAATATATGAAATAAAACGCATATATATTCATACAATCATGTATTTTTAAATTAAATTACTATACTAACATAAAAGTAATAACTAGTGAGATTTTTGCGGCTGCATTTGACTTGCAAGTTTTTTAACATCTGCTTTCATTTTAGTCGGCGAAGCAGTCAAAAGACTGTGCCTTATCCCTGAGTTGTTCACACAAATTAGCACCCAAGTCTTCGGTACGTCGGGTGCAAGTTCTGGCAGAGAGACTAAGACTTTCAAACATTTTTTTCTGCTCTGGGCATATTTCTTCTGCTATAGCTAAGACACACTCTTTAACTAATTCACTATCGGTAAACGGACGTCCACTTTTTGCTAGAATCTCTGCTACCCTGTAGCTGGCACGAACATTCGATTCGCTGTTGTCTGCCACAACCTTAAATATGTTTTGTTGATTTTTTAATGACGATTTCAAAGCAAAAATTTTCTTTTTTCGTATTTCTCCTTCAAGACAGTCAAATTTAGCTTTGTGCTCAGTGTCGTAATGTCGCTTCAGGTTATATTCCTTTACTACAGAAATACTCTTTTGACAAATCAAGCATAACGGTTTTCCTTTAAACTCGATAAAAAAGTATAATTCTGTCCATAATTCGTTAAAAATTCTTTTTTCTTCTTCTATCTTCCTTTTTCTTGAAGCCATGTTTCCATAATTATTCTGTAACAATAATGAAGAAATTTAAATTCGGTGTAAAAAAATAAATATGTTCGATTTGGCACCTACAAATTCAACTCCCCATTAAAAAATAGGTAATGAAAACATGACATAACTATCTTCATGTCGTGTCTAGTACTATCCCCGTCCATAGAATATATTTTACCCATCAATCTGAGGTTCACTTTAACAAGCAGTAAACAAAATATAACAAATTGCTCGCGAGTGCATACAACGTATATATATATATATGTACTTACCTCATACGTCGTGAGAAGCTATTAGCGAAGGGAAGAAAGGTGAAACGAATCGCGTAGCTGCCAACCAGATGAGACGTGATTTTCCGGCGAATTTCCACAACAGAATGAGGAGAGAGCTTTTTTTTTTTTTTTGAAAGGACTGTGCAGCTGGTTGCTAGTAGCTACCTTTGCTGCGTCACCGGACGATATGAGGAGAGAGCTGCGCGCGGCTGTGATTTTAACTAAAGCCCGTCGCTTTGAATTTTTTCGCCGCCGCACACCTGCGTCTAATCAAAGAGTGCCGCCGCCTATTGTTTCAAAGGAGCTGCCGCCGACGGCCATGTGCGGCGGATAAGCGCAAAAAATATTGCTAAGAATTTGAATACAGCAAATCTTTATTTTCGGTAGAAACAATACATAATATCACAGTCTTGATAAACAGTTGTTAAGAAATGAAATAGGTAAAATTTTATCACCCCGCGTTTGAGCGAGCTTTCAACGTACTCTCGTACTCTCATGGCCCAACGCATGGCCGTATAAATTCTAGTGAATTTTTGCCTTTTGCTTTGGTATTTTTTTTCTTACGGACCTCAGGCTTGCGGGCCGCACCAAGATAGTCCACGGGCCGCATACGGCCCGCGGGCCGCCGGTTGCCGACCCCTGCTCTACTCAAGCCAGCTGTAGATTCGAGCATTAAGTTTAAAAAGCACCAATCGTTGCTCGATGGAGCAAGAGATCATCCTATTTTTTAACTGAGTCCTATAATACTCGTATGCTCCCAGAAAATGTATACGCTACTATTTTTCCCAAAAGAAGGATACAAATGGCGGCTCATTTCTAATAAAATTTAATAGAATTTAATTAAATGCCAATTCTCACGTGTATCGCAAATGATAGTAACATATTGATTATACTATAGCCCCTTAAGTGAGATAAAATGCACAAAACGCCCCAAGCGGGATGTCAGTGCAGGACTCATCGCCCCCACCTTAGAATTAGAATTAAAATTAGATTAGCCCCTTAAGTGTCCAAGGTTGCGAATACCAACGAAATTTCAACCTTATCATAAGCAAGCAAAGTCTGTTCACTTCACTCCGATACAAGTCATTGTTTACGTGATGTATGATTTATCTTATCATTAAATATATATAATAACGTAAACATTGTGAAACATGTCTGTAAACGTCATTCTGAGGTGATTACACGCATTACAGGTATTTTAACATTTCAGCAGAATGATACTGATAAATTTTCAGGCTAAATTCACATAAAGCTTTGCTCAAATCTTCATATTCATATATATAATTGGGGTTCTATATTACACCATATCAATCTCTTTGAGTCGTATTTCCTCATGACTGAGGGTCGTGACTCCCCCGCAGAATTAATTCGTTAGGGGAGTTTTCTTGGGCAGATACATCGTGGTGGGCGCCCAGGTCCTTCCACGGAAGACACATGTCCTCGGATATTGTGGTCCTCAAACATGTCGGTTTCCTCACGATGTTTTCCTTCACCGTTAAGCGAGTGCAAATCCACACATAACTTGAAAATACAAGCCATTGGTGTAGGGCGGATTCGAACCAGGGTGCGTCTGGATGAAAAGCAGACACTAGAACCGCTGAGCCACACTCGCTTTTTTACACCATATCAATAAATCACGTTAATCTATGTATTTTAATCATATTCCGCCATTTCATTTCCGACGTTAATGAAGAATAAACAGAAAACAGTAACAGACCAATAAATTCACTTAAGCTTTTAATAGTGATATAACTGCAGCTTTTTTTTAATTATGTTGATATAAATTAATATTAAAGTAATTTTTATATCAAAATCTACTCATACATCCCCAATCTATTTTAACAATGTATCTACTAATCATTATTTGACCTAATTTTAATTCATTTTAATTTATCTTACTAATAAACCATTGTCTCTCATCCCCAGGGTTGCGGCAAAGCCTACTCTAACTCCAGCGACCGCTTCAAGCACACACGAACCCACGCCGTCGAGAAGCCATACTGCTGCAAGATACCTGGCTGCAACAAACGATACACCGACCCGTCTAGTCTCAGGAAACACGTCAAAACATACAAACACTTCACCAACGAAAAAACCCGACGAGAATCTTCTGAAGAAACCGTCTCTTCCGACGCCTTCACAAACATTAAAGACACTAATACATACACAAATAATGAACACACATATCAGACTATATACTCGCCTAAAAGAACAATTTCTCCACCACACACAAACATTATATACTCACCGCAACCGTTATCACCTGTATATAACAATAACTCCATACAAGAAATACATTACCCGCAAGAAATAACATACATAAGACCAGATATT
The DNA here is from genome assembly GCA_927399415.1 of Macaria notata. Taxonomy (NCBI): domain Eukaryota; kingdom Metazoa; phylum Arthropoda; class Insecta; order Lepidoptera; family Geometridae; genus Macaria; species Macaria notata. Next base: position 1,431,163 of record OV656751.1, read on the forward strand.
TACCAAAGAGTTCCCGACGAAATGTCGCACATAGAGTATACACATATGTACGACCATGCATATAGAAACTATTATAACATGAACTATCCAGTATTAAGACCTACGATTAACGAAAAAGTTTACACGTATGAGGGACAGAGAGAGGACGATAGAAGAGTAGAGAGTAAGACAGAGATGGTTATAGACGAAGAGTTGCCTCTCAATTTGATTACAAAGAGGTTGGAATGCAGGCCTATTGAACAGCTAGTCAAATGTACAGATTATCCTTTAGATTTAAGTACTAAGAGTTAAGTTTGTAAATTATAATTAAAAGTTTGAGAGATTTATTCTAAAGTTTTATTTGAGACCCCTTTTTAATACCTAGTTAAGTAATTTAGTTAAGATTTTTTACTTAAAAGTTTAGATTTCTTACAATGAAATACATATCAAAATAGGCTGTGTTGTTTATGCGTTAACTGATTAAAATAATGATAGATATGTTGCAGGAGCGATTTAAAATCATAATTCCAACATTAGGTTTAAAATTGCAACCAATAAATTTGACTGCTCTGTTAGCTTAGTTGGTAGTGGCTCTGCCTTCTAATCTAGGGGTGCGGGTTCGATTCCCGAATAACACAAGTAATTATGCATATTAAAATTTGTAATCATTTGTTTTGAGTCGTTTCTATATTATAGTATGTATTATACATATATTATAAATGTATTATATCCCTTATCTAGTACCCATGATACAAGCGTAAGCTTAGTATGAGGCTAGATGGCGCTGTGTGAAATGTCCTGAAATATTTATTTATTTATAAAAGTGATAAAACTTTTATTGACACTTTAGAAATTAAAATACTTACCATGATGTGACTGTCTTTATAAATACGAATGACTTTTGATATCATAGCTTGATAAGATACGTCAGCATACAATAGAATCACAAAATCATGAATCAATACCAATTTTGATAAAAATCTTGCATTTTAATCTATCTACATATACATACCTACATATAATCAATATAATAAAGCTGAAGAGTCAAAAATCTGAACATAGAAGATATTAGAAAAAAATGTTCTGGTATACCTACTTTAAATCCATAACAGAACACTGTCTGTTTATCTGTATATCTGTTAATTTAATCGCTCATAACACGTCTGAACGGATCATCATGATATTTGGTATGTAGGTAGTATGAGGTCTTAGAAATGTCATAGGCTTCTTTTTATCTCAAAATAATGCGAGCGAAGCCGCGGCCGTCCACTAGTATTATAAAACTAGGCCTGCCTTAAAAAATGTTTTTTCTAAAACACTTTTTTAATATACAATCCTTCTGAATAACGAAGACACGTGTCTTACACTAGGTCAAGGCTCGGACACATCGATCCACAATACCTTAAATGAAGAAAGAATTCAAAACTTTATGGGTCTTATTACGAAACGTGGTTTAACTGTTCGTCCAGAACTTAAAAAAACTGAGTTTGTTTTCGTTGTTTGAAGTTTGACTGTCAACTGTCAAAATGTTACCAATGATAATCAACCTTCCGATTGACATTTGATTGTTTGTATGTGATGTTTGAACAACAAGAACCGAGTTTTTATTTTCAAAGTTGAGGACTAATATTTATGCCGCATTTTGTAATAAGACGGTTTTGGGATACCTTTGTCCCAAATAGTTTCCAGCATAAAGCTGGTCTCGAAGTCTGAACAATGTTTGTATGTAATTAATGTACTGTACATACATTATTATACATATTATTTTGCTTGTAATGTTTGCCGACTACTTGATAGCGTAAGTATGATGAATTGCATCAAATAACTCGTGTTTGTCAAATAACTTTGTCGGTGTATTTTATGCAGACTTGTATGAGCAAAATAATAATTAGTAAAATGAACAACCCATATCACAATTTTTCCTGAGTGTTAAAACAATGAAGTCACCATTTGTAGCCTTTTTTAATATTTAGGTATTGAAGCTTATTATTATATATGTATAGTTATGATAACACATTAAATTGTATGTCCCAGCTGGTTGTCTAGTACGGCAGTCGTTAAGCCATGTCAGAGGCCCTGAGGGCGGTTTGATAAACACTCGACACCAGAGTTGGCCAATCTCATTCGATAAGAAGAAGACCTATGTATAGTGCATAGTTGCAATAAAAAACGAAACGTAAGAAATCAACTTAATTTAATCAATACAACACGGCCAACATGCTACGTAATCATAAAAAAACATACCTAAAACAAGTATGTACCTATTGAGTTACAGGTAATTAACGTATAACCTTTCAGGATACCTTCAGTAGGTATGTAAAAAGCAACAATGAGGAACAGTCAGACATCGAAACGTTAAAATAACAGTTACTGCAAATAAAACGCATACTTGTAAAAATCCGGCATATTTACTGCGCGATCTATCAACTGGCACACCGTCACGCGGCTTCTGATTGGTTCATCGTAAATTCAGGCGGCCTCTGATTGGTTCATCGTGACGTCCAATAGCGTTTGTTTCATTGAAATCAGACTAGCATTACTGGAGTTACAGCGTTGTACATTTTCACCACTCTTTTTAATTTGCGTTTATTCACGCGAAATCGAGATGCGCGGCGCGCGAACCAATCAAATGCCGCGTGACGTCACGATGAGCCAATCAGAGGCCGCGTGGCGTCATGATGAGCCAATCAGAGGCCGCGTGACGTCACGATGAGCCAATCAGAGGCCGCGTGACGTCACGATGAGACAATCAGAGGCCGCGTGACGTCACTGTGAACCAATCAGATGCCGCGTGGCATCACGATAAGCTAATCAGAGGCCGCGTGACATCACGATGAGCCAATCAGAGACCGCGTGACGTCACGGTGAACTAATCCCGGACCCGGCAGCAACTATTTGACTGCCAGTTAATAGTTCGCGCGGTAAATTTGCGGCATAGACCGAATTTTCGCATTTAAAATTTCCATTATTTTTGGAGATAGAGATAGAAAAATCCGAATATTTTTGTCTAGTTTTCGACTATTTATATTCGTACTCATGATCCTTTTTGATTTTTGTTCCTTGTCTTTTAAAAACAGTTTTTCCGTTAGTTACGAGTAACCCTGAATATTCGTACGGCTACCGCGTACAAATCCAACGAGCAATAATAATAATAATAAGAATGAGCCAAATCAACGATCGTGATTAAAACATTTCAAACTCATAGGGCCTTATTACAAAACGTGGTTTAAATATAAGTCTAGACCAAGTCCGTTTTAGTTGTTCGAAAATTGACTGTCTAGTGTCATAATTATCAAACTGTCAAAATCTACCAAGTTCCAATTTGAAGTTGACATTTTGATTGCTTGTGTGTTATGTCTGAACAACAAGAACCCACTTTTTATTTTCAAAGTCCTGGACTAATATTTAAACCGCGTTTTGTAATAAGACGGATTACGTCTATCAAAAAGTGTAGCAAATATGGCGGCGACACAACGATTTTGAAGTGTACTGTTGTGATCACGAAAATAAACTGTGCTATATAATAAACTTTAATTAGTAATATTTCTTATTTCCTTTTTGTTGTACACCACATTGTTCTTTTTCCTCTACACTTATTTATCTCCAGCCAAAGGTTGCCTGGAACAGATCGCTTTCAGCGATAAGGCCGCCGCTTGGGGCACTAGTTTACATGTTACTGGTTTTTTATTCTGTTATTTTTTAATTTGTGTCAACTATAAAGGGCCTTATTACAAAAAATGGTTTAAATATAAGCCTAGACTAAGTCCGTTTTGTTGTTCGAAAATTGTCTGTCTGCTGTCATAATTATCAAACTGTCAAAATGTGCCAATGTTAAATAAAAGTTCCAATTTTTGTTGACATTTTGATTGCTTGTATATGATGTCTGAACAACAAGAACCCACCTTTTATTTTCAAAGTCCTGGGCTATTTGTTTAAACCGCGTTTTGTAATAAGACGGAAGAGTTTATCTATATATCTATTGTATCAGTATGAATTTTGAAAGAATGCTCAATTGCTCGTTTGTAAAAATTCTCATAAATCAGAACGCGTTATAATCGCGGCATACAATTGACTGTAGTAGTAGTGTCTAAAAAGAATGAAGAAAAAAAGTTCAATTACTACACTTTTTGGTTTCCCGTACATAAGTTTTAGATAGTACAAAAATATATTATAATATGCATCGAGCTAGGATGATACAGAGTCACTAACGCTCGACAAAAATGTCCGAACCAAAACTCTGCCCACGCTACTCGTTGAGCACACTTTTGGATTACCCATCTCTTTTGCACGTTCTTAAAATATATATATAAGAGCGAAAGAGACTCTCTCTTTGAGTCATATTCCTCATGACTGAGGAACGTGACTCCCCCACGGAATTCATTCGTTTCTCTTGGGCAGATTTGTGGTGGGCGCCCAGGTCTTTCCACGAAAGACACATGTCCTCACCTATTGTGGTCCTCAAACATCTCGGTTTCCTCACGATGTTTTCCTTCACCGCTAAGCGAGTGCAAATCCACACTTAACTTGAAACTACAAATCATTGGTGCAGGGCCAGATTCGAACCAGGGTGCGTCTGGACGAAAAGTAGACACTGGAACCGCTGAGCCACACTCGCTTTTTGTTTGGGATTGTGTCTCTGTATAGTCCTAGCTCAATGATGATATGCACCACAGAACCGAGAAAACAATGGAAATGGTGCTCGTATCTCCTGCCTGCGCCACAATTATGCAGAATATCGCAATATTTGTTTGTTTGTTTGTATTTTTTAATTTATTTCTATGTTATCATTAGTGTAAACCGTGAACGGTGCTAATTGGAATAAATGAATTTGAATTTTAATTTGAACATTCGCGGCGGCCATGATTGGTCGTGCTTAGCTACGTGAGCTAGAAACACGTTCTGCACTCGCACAAAAACTCATGCCTTGTTGTGCAATTATATCGTGTCAAATTGAAAGCAGGACGAAGAATTTATCAAATGGAGATGTATAAATAAAATAAATAAATATTCCGGGACATTGCACACAGCGCCATCTAGCCCCACACTAAGCAAACGCTTGTGTCGTGGGCACTAGATAACGGATATAATACTTACATACTTTTTTTTTGTAAATACATACTTATTATACATAGGAACGACCAGACTCAAGACAAGTATTTATAAATTTTAAAATTCTTAAATACTTGTGTCATGCGGGAATCGAACCCGCAACCCCCAGATTAGAAGGCAGAGCCACTACCAACTAAGCTAACGGGCCAGTCAAAGTATATTTTGTTTTACTTGTATGTGAGTTTGGCGCCACCGGTACCTGTACTAAGTAGTGATAAGGGCACTTCCATTGTTTTCTCTATTTCGTGACATGCAAGGAACACTGTACTAAGCGCGCACCAGTTTATCCATGCCCTCCTCGATGAGTGCGAGCGCGGCGAGGTCCTTACGCGCGGTGTCCAGCAGGTGAGCCATGCCTTTCTGCTGCAGACTTAGGAACTGCTTCACGTCTTCTTGGGCACCTGCGGGGGAAAAAATAAAATAAAAAAATAGATAGATAGACTCTTTATTAAAAACACCAGCACATTACAGAAATTTTCATTTTTTTTATTAAAACTTAAGCCTAGTGTCTTAACTGGCGACCTTATCGCTAAAAGCGATCTCTTCCAGGCAACCAATCTGGCAGGGATAAGACGCAAGTATAATGGTAGACGAGGTGTTTTAAATGTATGTGAAATTACATAAATACATATCATAAAATAAAAATATATATTTAATATTAAATATATATTTATTTATTTATTTATAATACAGTTTTTATGAGTATGTATGTTTGTCTGTATGGTGTCCACAGCACAGGAATAGACCTAGTGTGATATCCAGGGTTTGCCTATTAGTGACAAGTAATCCACAAGGCCCTAGTTTATATAATCCGCTATGTTCAATCAACCTTACTGTAAAACCCTTTTGAATGTTCAAATATACGCTTTTTATGTTTTTAACCGACTTCGAAAAAAGGAGCTATTACTATTACCAAGTCGTCTGAAAGTTTTTTTTATGTTTTTTACTATCGTATCTGTACCTAACTTATATCTTTAAATATATTATTAACTTATAGGAGTACCTATCTCTAAAGACAATATATTACAGTAACTCACCAGGATCCAGATGGTATCTCTCTTGCTGCGCGCCGCCGCTCGCGCTACGCTGCAGCCTTACCGCGCACAGCATTTCATTCAGGCGACCCTGGAACATACATAAAAATATTTGAATGAATTATTGAATGGATGATATATAGCCTTTATTGGTTGTGTAAAAGGGGCCTATGCTCAGCAGTCCATAACGACTTGATGATGATTGGTTTTGTAGATATTTTTTTTTAATATCGTACTTACCGGTGCCTTTTTCAATGAAGCATGTAAAAATAAAGGTTAATTAATCATAATACTACTTGCTGAGGTAAAGCCAAATGGGCAAATTCAAATAAAATGTTTGTTTTTTGAGTGTTTAGTCTTTGTTGCCTATTTACGTCACGACGTTATTATTTACTACAACAAACAAAAATAACGTAGATCCGTCGCTTCGATAGCCACCCCAGAATGATATAATGCTAGTTAGTCTTTGTTCCCTATTTACGTCACGACGTTATTATTTCCTACAACAAACAAAAATAACGTTGATCCGTCGCTTCGATAGCCACCCCAGAATGATATAATGCTAGTTAGTCTTTGTTCCCTATTTACGTCACGACGTTATTATTTCCTACAACAAACAAAAATAACGTAGATCCGTCGCTTCGATAGCCACCCCAGAATGATATAATGCTAGTTAGTCTTTGTTCCCTATTTACGTCACGACGTTATTATTTACTACAACAAACAAAAATAACGTAGATCCGTCGCTTGATAGCCACCCCAGAATGATATAATGCTAGTTTCTTTAGCATACTGGCAAAAAATACAGTTCGCGTCAAAATATAAAGTTGTTAAATCAATGTCAGAGACCCTTAGAGCGTTTTGTAAACTCTCGGCTCTCGCGCCATATCAGCTGTTCATTATAAAATATACACCCTAGGCTGCAGCAATGCTTTACATCAGGAGGCTGTAGTCAAACGCAAACCTATCCGTCGTAAAAAAAAACTGCCGTTAAGACAACATCAGAAGCCCTTAGAGTATTGTAAAAACTATCAACATATACATCTAAATATACAAAACTCAAAGGTGACTGACCGACTGATTGACTGACTGACTGATATAGTGATCTATCAACGCACGGCCCAAACCACTGGACGGATCGGGCTGAAATTTGGCATGCAGGTAGATGTTATAACGTAGGCATCCGCTAAGAAAGGATTTATGGAAAAGCCGCTTTTAAAGGGGTGAAATAGGGGATGCAAGTTTTACTTCTTAATGCGAGCGAAGCCGCGAGCATCCACTAGTCCGATATAAAACGCAAACCCCTAAACACTTATCTCAAAGATACAGCAATCCCGATTATACAAAACATTGTACGAAAAATTCCACAAGACATTAATACGTCGATAGTGTATCCGTCTGAGCCGTCTGCGAATCGAGATATTACCGGTTCGATGATAACGCGGCTTTAGAGATTACAGAGATAGTCGGGTATTATATTAGGTTTTATAACGTTTTGGCATGCGGTGCTCAGGTGGGTAGAGAATGTACTGAACATGATTGAAGATGACTTTAGTGTTTTAACGTAATAAGCCTGTTGTTTATCAGCCCCCTTAGACAAGAGGCGTATTTTAGTGAGCGTACTGTCGCTCACATAGGGAATAGAAAGACCAATGTATGGGAGTGACGTAGCATGTCAATCGTCGCGATGTCAATCCCATACATTGCTCTTTCTATTCTACATATAAGTGAGCGACAGTACGCTCACTGAAATACGCCTCTTGTCTAAGGGGGCAGTTATTAGAAAAACAAATGTAAGAATTCCCAAGATACAGGCTTATGCCTAGTTTGTCCACCATTATTGAAGGAAAGAAAATTATTGATTTACAGAATTACAGGTTTAAATGTAGGCGTACAAACAAAACCTTATAACTAATAAAATTAATAATCTACCTTTTTTATGTATATTTTATTATTCTACGATAAGAAATCTTAGCAGAAGATTTTAGTAGGTATTAGGTCTTTACCTATGAAATTGCCGATTTGTATGACGAAATTGAGAAAAATTATGCTAAAATTATGAAAATTTGCTATTGTGTGTTTGTGTCCGTTGGACAACTTGTAAGTTAAATAAATAAATTATATTTCCATACACACATTTTTAATGTTTGTATGGAAATGTCTGAACAGATTTAGATGCAATTGATAACTATAGTTAGATGGAAAAAAAGCTATGCACTGCGTATATCAATTTCTCAAAAACAGAGTATATGATAAAAATATACCTACTTAGTTAAAGTAGTGAAACCGACGACACATTGAAAGAGGTGTTTTCAATGACTTCCCTATAAGTAATATGCACTAGTAATACATTTTTTATCTAAAAGGTACATAATTCAACAATTGATACAATAAAAATTGTATTTGGAAAAAATATAGCTGTACGTACAAGTTACAAACAGATTAAAATGTAAGAAAAAAACGGCAATTTCATAGGTAAAGACCTATTATATCGGCGATATTTACCTTGTTTTATTTCATTTGTAGAGGAATTATAAAGTACATAGGAAGTGTTAGGAATTGAAACATTGATAAGCTTAAAGTAAAATTTTAAAATCTTGATTCTAGGCATGTTGTGATATGTATTATGCAGCTATATGTTATGTTAAGTATTGCACTCTGTGCGTGATAAATTCAGCACACTTGGCATAACTACATATATACCTAGTCACAAAGCTATGGTTAAATTAATCAACGCTGCATGCTATTGTATACTTATTTCCTAAGCAGCTACTTATATGAAACTAAAATATTCAGTAACCTTAATTAAGTCTTCCATATTTTATCTATGTTTATGCACCAGTGTCTAATATTTTTATAATAAATAAATATATTTTGGATTTGTTTGATTTGATTTTCTCAAAATGTATGTTTTGTGTGCTTTACGCCGATCCTTAAGTTTTTTAGTAAAGAAGATATAAGAATAAAACAAATCTTTGGGTATACTTTAAATCGATAATAAAACACGTATCAGCAATTTTTATCATTTATGTCTGTTCATCTGTTTATTTGTGTCTCTGTTTGTGTGTTTATTTAAACGCTCATCACGCAAAAACGGCTGAATAGATCATAGTGATTTTTGGTACGTAGCTAGTATGGTGTCTTAGGAGTGTCATAGGTTACTTTTTAACCCGAAATAATGCGAGCGAAGCCGCGGGCGTCCACTTGTTAATGGATAAATTGACAAATTCATACATCATACTATATTTGTCTACGAAATAACGTCAGATGACAAAAATAGCTCGTCGTGATCAATATCTACAGTTTTAGGTATAGATAAACCGTTATTATCACTCGATTCGCGCGTGATTATCAAACTTGATCATTCACCAGTCTACAGCTATGTATGTAGTGACGTAGAGATAATTATCACAACTAATAACGTGACTATACGGCTTGTAGTTACAAATACGTGTCATACGAGCACGGCAGCGCCCTGATGGCCAAAAAGTCGCCGATTCGATAACTGGTTATACAATACAAAAACGTTTATTGAGTTCAAAAATCTTACATCTAGGTTCAGTCAGTACAATATGAATACATACAAAATAAGTTTGAAAACTATACTAATATTATAAAGCTGAAGAGTTTGTTTGTTTGTTTGAACGCGCTAATCTCAGGAACTACTGGTGCGAATTGAAAAATTATTTTTGTATTGAATAGACCGTATATCGAGGAAGGCTTTAGGTTATATAACATCACGATGCAACTAATAGGAGCGAAGAAACAATGGAAAATGTGAATAAAAACGGAGAATATTCTTCATCTTTGAGGGCTTCCGTTGCGTGTGCTGCGAAAACGGTACAAGATATCAAAAAAATATGTACAAAAGAATTATTTCTCTTGAAATGATCTAACAAAATGTCCGCAACAGTATATGTCTATCTTTTAAGATTTACTCACTAGAACCGTTTTTATGGTAGCTGTGCCCGCGACTTCGTCCGCGTGGAATAGTTATTTTGGGCATTAATTCTTTCATACATATTTTTTGATATCTTGAACCTTTTTGCAGCGCACGCAACGGAAGCCCTCAAAGATGAATAATTTTCCTCGTTTTTTCCACATTTTCCATTGTTTCTTCGCTCCTATTAGTTGCAGCGTGATGTTATATAGCCTACAGCCTTCCTCGATAACTGGGCTATCTAACACAAAAAGATTTTTTCAATTCGCACCAGTAGTTCCTGAGATTAACGCGTTCAAACAAACAAACAAACTCTTCAGCTTTATAATATTAGTATAGATTTTACGACTACCCCGCAGAATTCGTCGGGAGTTCTCTTGAGAGGTGTGGCGGTGGTATATGGAGAAACACATCTAAAAACCACCAAGTTTGTTGTCTAAAGCCGGTTAAGGTGCAATCGCAGCGGAATAAACCATATACATCTCCAGAGCTTTATTTGCATGATGTATGGATGGACTGCTCTGTTAGCTTAGTTGGTAGTGGCTCTGCCTTCTAATCTAGGGGTGCGGGTTCGATTCCCGCATGACACAAGTAATTATGCTTATTGTATATAAAAATATTGTAGTCTATACTAATATTATAAAGAGGAAAGGTTTGATTTTTTGTTTGTTTGTTTGTTTGTATGAATTGAATAGGCTCCGAAACTACTTGGCAGATTTGAAAAATTCTTTCACTGTTGGAAAGCTACATCATTTCTGAGTGACATAGGCTATATTTCATTTTCAAAAAAAATAGGCATCCTTACTAAAATTACGATAACGTAATCCAAGGTGTCAAAAAAATATCAAAAAACTACCTTACATCGCGTGCGCTGCGAAAACTATTGATGATAGAACAAAATGATATACTACATTTTTTTAGAACACACCATTATCTACAAAAAATCAGCGGCAGCATATCTCTAACTATTACAGTCATGTCACAATAAGCGTTTTTTTATTGAAAAAAATAAATTAAAATACCACCGCTACAAAAAGCTCTTTATTTGTACCTTGGTATTAACCCTTATCAAAATAAATGATGTATTATTTAAGACTGCTTCAATATCTTTATATTACTTTTTGAATTATTCGATTCTGACAATCCATTCAAAAGATATCACGAGTTAAAAAAAAATTAAAAAATAAACTGTATTCGGCTAGCTATGCGTTGTAGGCGTCACTCGGGCAGGGGTACGGGAGGGGGGTTAAGATCACGAAATAAACTTGCCGCGCGGCATACTCGCGCGGTCGGCTCCCTACGTGATGGACGTGTGCGGAATTTACGCTTGATAAGTAATAATTCGTTTAGTAAGTAACTAAACCGATTTAAAAAGTTCTTTTCAGAACTAAACCCATTTATATAAAATATTGTTCACTTAGTTATTAACCTAATAAATTACTTGAATATTTTTCATGATTTTCAATTTAATTTTAATAAATAGTAGGTAGTTGTGTACGTTGTAATATAGTAGCATATATAGCTTACAGTTATGCTAATTTAGTTCAAAGGCATTTTTTCTTTTGTCATTTTGAAATGCCTAAAAGATCAAGATCTCAACTTTCTAGAAATAGTTCCCAGGCCAGGGCATCAAAAATACGTCGAAATGAAGAATCTTCACAAATCTAAATGTAATGTTTAATGCCCGTGCGAAGCCGGGACGGGCCGCTAGTTGTATATAAAATTTGTAATTACTTGTGTTAGGTCTGGTCGTTTGTATGTATAATAAGTATGTATTTACAAAAGAAAAGTATATATGTATTATATCCGTTATCTAGTGCCCACGACACAAGTGTTTGCTTAGTGTGGGGCTAGATGGCGCTGTGTGAAATGTCCTGAAATATTTATTTATGTATACCAAAATTATGATATTAGCATCAAAACCCCTTTCCAAAAACCATCTAATCATGAACATTTACAGTGATAACGTCTGACCACAATACAGCCTCGTCTGGCGATAGCAGAGGTAACGGATAAAAACACGCTAGGGGCGGCTGATAATTTAGATCATATACTTTATTACAGTACATAATATTATACATCTATACCAATATTATAAAGCTGAAGAGTTTGTTTGTTTTTTTGAACGCGCTAATCTCAGAAACTACTGGTGCGTATTGAAAAAATATTTTAGTGTTGAATAGACCATTTATCGAGGCAGGTTTTAGGCTAACATCACGCTGCAACTAATAGGAGCGAAGAAACCATGGAAAATGTGAAAAAAAATGGGGAAAATTGTTCATCTTTGAGGGCTTCCGTTAATAACTATTCCACGCGGACGAAGTCGCTGGCACAGCCTAGTGGACGTCCACGGCTTTGCTCGCATTATTTCAGGATAAAAAGTAGCCTATGACACTCTTAAAACGTCATACTACCTACATACCAAAACTCATGATGATCCGTTCAGCCGTTTTTGAGTGATGAGCGTGAGAACAGAGACACAAATAAACAGAAAAAAACGATTAACAATACTTAGTATCTCCAAACATGTTATTAAAAATCTTTAATGTTCAGACTTTCGAGCCGCTTTAGCTTTATTATATGTATAGATAACAATGAATTTACACTAGTTTAGATCTTTTGTAATTTTTTTTTAATTTGAAATAAAGATATTTTGAAATTGAAATTGAAAATATATTTACAAAAACGTGTATTTTAGTCATCTCATCAAAATAATGTATGTATCCTCCTGTGAAACCAATTTGCACGCCCTACGGGTGAGAATGTAGCGGACAATATCTTATTTTGAACAACTCTGTAAAACCTATATTCTGCAAATAAATGATTTTGATTTTGATCCTTTACTTAATGTCCATAACACAAGTGCTCAGTAAAATCTTTATAAAAAAAAACTCAAAATTTTCGTCCATAATACAAGTGTTTGCCCAGTATAACCTTTATAAAAACCTCTTTTTTTACAAAAACTTAACGAGAAACATTTGCATTGACACTTTTCTCTCTCTACTCGAATTGTATCGTACAGGGTAAGCAGTAAGCTTATATTATGTATCTTCCGTGGAAATTCCTCCAACGAATTAATTCTGCGGGGAAGTCACGACCCTCAGTCATGAGACTCAAAGAGAGAGAAGCAGTAAGCACGCTCCATAACAGACCATAATGATTACTTACCATCTGGCGAATTATGGTCAAGTGCTAAACCAAATCATTAAATAACTTAATAAGAGTGAACCTAACGTACTGTTTTCCACGACTTCTGGTAAATTTGAGCGTAGACAAGGTCATTATACCACGTAATCGTAATCTGAGATAAAAACACACTGTCTGGTGACGGCATATTTTCACTTACTACGCATTACCAACACACGACGAAAAGAGGTGTTATAATTTCCGTGGTTTATATACTAAGTCCATTATTAGGTATATATTTTAGATTTCCTATTGGGGGAGTCACGACCCTCAGTAATAAGGATTACGAATAGAAGATTACTTACATTATAGAGGCATGAACAGTGTAGTTCTTTAATGAATCAATGCTGTAGAGGAGTCACGATCCTTATTAATGAAGAGTACTTACATTGTACAGTGGTGGCGTGGAGAGCTGCGAGGCGAGCTCCTGCAGGCGAGCGCGCGTCGCCTCCTCCTCAGGGCTGAGGGCCGCGCCCACACGACCCACCACCTCCGCGTTGGCAATTATCTGAAATTAACAATTACGTATAAGAAAAAAAGTATTTATACAAATCATATGCTCTAGGTGCTGTTTGAAATCTCTCTATAATAAATTCACCACGATGTACCTGCCCAAGAGAAATCCTCTAACCAATTAATTCTGCGGGGTAGTCACGACCCTCAGGCATGAGGGAATACGACTCAAGAGAGAAGAGATAGTAAATAACTTTAAGAACAGGCTTGATGGCTGGTTACAGAAAACCAAAAAATCTCTTGTTAACTTGTGATCCGTTGCACCAGTGGACTGTATAATTTTTGAACTGTGTGGACTATATCAAACAATTTTGACATAGTGTGATATGGGCACATCAGCAATTTGCTGCTCGCCCATTAATCAAATAAATAAATTTGGCCGCTCTCATAGAACAAGACGAAAAAAGAATAAGAGGACGCCCTGAGAATTTGGTTGCAAGGATGCGTATTTTACTATAAAAACTAGCCCATAGCACTCCAAAGATTTCATACTACCCACATATACTGGTAGGCAAACATCTTGAGCCAAAGTCGACGTAGTGGGGGTAAGTTCGCGCATGTACACTTCCGGACATATTTTATTGGTCATTGTTGGTGTTTGTAAAATATAAAGTGAGATTCTGTAAAGTCGTTTATTTAAGTAAAACTAGACAAGTTTAAGCCACTAGTTGCGCAACAATATAAACATAAAAATGTATGTAATTTCTTGTCACAAAATAAATCATTTTCATTTTTTTTTTCAGAACTGTATTACGTTTTGGCGGCATTGTCCAAAAAGTTTTTGGTAGGTAAAAACACAATATAACAAAGTAACAATAATACAATAAAAAACAAACTTTAACAACAAAACTTCTAAACTCGAAATAGCATATTAACACTGCACGCAAGTGTAGTCAGACGCTAGCGGAACATGCGCGCAACGCGGGGAACAGGGGCCAACTGATCGGCCAATCACGGGGCCGCGTTCTGAGAGAATGCCCCCGCACACCTCTCTTTCCACCAACGATACCTTAAAATCGTCTACTGCGCACTCAAGGTCATGGCTCACGATGTTTGCCTAAGATTGTACCAAAAATCATGATAATCTATTCAGCCATTTTTGCGTGATGTGCGTTTAAATAAACATACATACAAAGTTCTATACATTGTTGGAACACGTTCTGCAGTGAATTCTAAGCATCCCTGAAAAAAAAAATATCGAATATCTTCAGACTTTCTGTCTTCTTAAGTTTTATTATATGTATAGTATACTGTTATCGCTCCTCCCTCTGCATCGGGTGTTCCTCAATCACCTGACTCATTAAACCTCATTTTTAATAGATATGTATTCTAGTTTTCAGCATTTGGTGACCTAGCTAGCTACTTTTGTTTACCTTTAAACCTACAATACAAATCTCGACAATGACTTTCGTTCTTGGCTGTTAATTACCACGTTGTGTGTCCGTTACTTTACTAGGTTATATTTAAATTGTATGTATCTTTCAAATGTAATCATATCAGCTCCATGTTATTAATTCTGTATACTCTTCATCTATTTTCTCTTTTTACTTCTTTTTATATTTGTTAACTTTCTTATTCAACTCTTGACCCCGCGCGTCTCAAAGGGTCATACCTGAAAATCAGCGCTGCAGAGCAATCTGCAGCATTAATGCTGAGGTATGACCTTTTTTGACGCACGGGATACATCAATGTAACATAATACCTTTATATTCTACCTGTTGTTAACTTTTGTATGTATATATTGTTGTGTCCTGTGTGTCAAAATAAATGCTTTGAATTTGAATTTGAATTTATAGGCAAGTTGTTGCACGCGGCTTCGCCCGCATTAAGAAGTAAAACTAGCACCCCTATTTCACCCCTTTAAAAGTGGCATTTCCAAAAATACTTTCTTAGCTGATGCCTACGTCATAACATCTACCTGCATGCCAAATTTAAGTCCGATCCGTCCAGTGGTTTGGGCTGTGCGTTGATAGATCACTATATCAGTCAGTCGGTCGCTCGGTCGGTCGGTCGGTCGGTCGGTCGGTCGGTCAGTCAGTCAGTCAGTCAGTCAGTCAGCGAGCACAGCGCGCCCTCCGTGCGCCGCAGCCACTCCGCTTGCAGCCACGCCTGCTCCGCCTGTATGTATGTATACCTGCATCAGCAGATGCCTGTGTCGGTGGTGCGCGGCGGCTGCGTGCGTGAGGCGCGCGGCGGCGGCGGCGCGCCGCGACCGCAGCGAGCACAGCTCACCCTCCGTGCGCCGCAGCCACTCCGCCTGCAGCCGCGCCTGCTCCGCCTGGCACGACGCGCGGAACTTTATCTAGAATTCACATACATACATATTTTAGTTGTAATAACCGGCTAGCACTTCCGTCAATAATCTGTGAGAATAATCTGTGTAGATATATTTAGTTGTAACAACCGGCTAGCACTTCCGTCAATAATCTGTGACAATAGGCTGTGTGAACTAGGCACCCGACGTTTGAAATTTTTTTTTTTGCTAAAACGATGTAATTTGGATTTGTAATTGATTGTACTGAAGCTATTATAGTTTGTACTTGAACTGGAGTCTGGACGAGACGGCTAATTTGGACGCCCGTGCTGACTCGTCCTCCTGCTGATGGAAACCTCAGATTTCCAAAACTTGTCGAGCTAATTTTCGATATTATTATTGACGTAAGTGCTAGTCGGTTATTACAACTAAATTTAATCATGACTTACGGAAACTATAAAACATAAATAAATAATTAAGTACAAATGAATACAGCATTGACATCCAGCGTGGTAATGCGGCCAGTGCTGGGCACGCTGCCCTCTGGCAGTTGGCTTGAGCACTTAGACTTAGGCTTTTCTTAACACTTTCCAAGTCTATGTCTTTTTCTCTTTATGCACTGCGTTGGGCATACTAAGCCCTGTACTAGGTATCACAAAGGATCCTGTGTTCCAGGGTTAAAGAGTCGATTATTGGCTGGAAATTGGAAATTTGACAAAGAAAGAAAAAACAGAATACGCAAAGAATACTGACCTCTGAGAAACCCACCATGGGTACAGGTATATAGTTGGCTGGGTCGGGGTTGTCAGCCTGCGCCTGTTTCCACAGACGCATGTCCATGCCTGCAAACATTAAAACTCCCATTACTGCGTTACACCGCCCCTGCTAGTGCTGTCAGTCAGTCAGTCAGTCAGTGGAGTGACCTGGAGGTGCAGTATTCAAGTACTGTGCCGGCGCCTGCAGGGATGGTTTAGTGACTGGTGCCGCTGCGTTACACCCCGCCCCTGCTAGTGCTGTCAGTCAGTCAGTCAGTGGAGTGACCTGGAGCACAGAATACTTAATACAACAGAAACCTATCTTCCAGTTAGTAACACGCGGCGCGCGGAGGGCACAGTAAAGTACGCTCGACAGTCGTGTATCGAGCGGCACATCACTCGCTCGTACACCGCGTGACAAAATGAGCAAAAATACAATGGCCTTGACTTGCCTGTTAGCTTAGTTGGTAGTGGCTCTTCCTTCTAAGCTAGGGGTTGTGGGTTCAATTTCCGCGTGACACAAGTATTTATGAATTTTAAAATATATATAGTTACTTTTTTTTACGTGTGATAGGTTTACGTTTGACTACAGCCTGCCTGATGTTAAGCATTGCTGCAGCCTAGGGTGTAACACGTTTACGTAGAAGATACCTATTAACTCTAGATTTGAAAACCCCTGGATTGTAGTTCGCAGGAAACACAGCTTCTGGTAAAGTGTTCCAGAGCTTTGCCGTCCGTACAATAAACGTAGAAGCAAAGCGCTGTGTTCGACACTTCGGCACTTCCACCATAAAACGATGTCTACCTGCGGACTTTCTGCTTGTTCGGTTATAAAAGGGAGCTGAGGGAATCAGTTTATGTAGCTCCTCTGCACACTCTCCGAAATGTATTCGATAAAAGACCGACAGACTGGCCACCTTGCGGCGATGTTCCAAACTTTGGAGTTTTGCCTTCTTAATGGTGATTTTACCTACTAACCTCTTAGCTCGCGTTTCAATCGAATCCAACGCCTCTAGCTGGTATTTTGCTGATCCATCCCAAAGATGCGAGCAGTACTCCATGCACGACCGAACTTGTGCTTTATACAAGGTAAGCAACTGTTCCGGATGGAAGTACCGACGCACCTTCGAGAGGATACCAAGCTTTTTGGCAGCCAATTGAGCCTTTGACTCAATATAGGACCCAAAATTTAATGACGAAGTAAGGGAGACTCCAAGTAGGTCCAGCTGGTTTGTGATTGGAATCGAGACATTCCGGAAAGTAGGGGCCAGGTGGAACGGTCTCTTTTTGGCGGAGAAAAGACACGCCTGCGTCTTAGTGGCATTGAATCTGACCAGGTTGGCATCGCCCCAATCGGAGACTGCCTGAAGAGAAAGATTCATGCGTTGTGTTGAGCTTGTGTTGAGTCTGGTCGTTTTTTATGTATAATATGTATGTTAGTACAAAAGAAAAGTAAAACAGTATTAAATCCGTTATCTAGTACCCACGACATAATAAATGGCACGAAAAACACACAATGTAGGCCATAGGTAATGTCTGTATTATATGGTCAAGAAATTTACTTAAATATTTTTGATAAAAAAGTAACTAGGTACGCTATTTATTTCCAACATACAAAATCTTAAGCAAATGGTAAAGGTCATTGGCCGAGAACGGGCGGTCCGCGGTACTCTTTTGGTCTACTCTGTGGCAGGACGTACGAGATCCTTCATTCGTTTTTATGTGCTATGGGTATATTTACATAGGTACCTAGTACATGACTAGATATAAATAGAGAATAATATAATAATTCCCCGCTGAATATAACCTTGCGATCTTCAAAGCGAGAGTGAATCGGTTCTTACTGGGTAAGCACGTTCCATCCTAGACCGTAATGATAGCTTTCCATCAGGCGAATTACGGTCAAGAGTAAACCCATTTCTTGTAAAAAAAAAATCTAGCCAAATACCAGAATGACCTATTTATTAATTATTTTTATGTCAATTCGGGTTTTAACAAGTACCTAGTAAAATATTTTATTTTACCAAATATTATGTCAAACAAAGACACTGATAAAGTATAAACTGGGAACAATCGTTTCACCAATGATTAGGCATAAGACGAAAGTAATACAAGCCCACATCCATTTCACGTGACAACCATGACCATCGGGCGAGTTTCGGGCGGTATTCAGCGCAATATGAACGTTAACACGACATGTTAAGTTTCAATTTGGCTTGCGCGTGGGTTACGGACAGAGCAGTAGGTATATAATTCAGTTGCGTCGCGCCATTTTGTTTTATATTAGGTAGGCCTGCCTGGAGGTGCAGTATTCAAGTACTGCGCCAGCGCCTGCGGGGATGGTTTAGTGACTGGTGCCGCTGCGTTACACCCCGCCCCTGCTAGTGCTGTCAGTCAGTCAGTCAGTCAAGTTAAGTTCAAGTTCAAGTTCAATTTATTAATAATAATAGGTATTACAGGTCACATCTTAAACTACGAGTACTTACTTAAAAGTATCATACGTATAATTTCATCTTATAAAATTGAACAAAATATAATGTCAATAATTAGATTAATAAAACAATCAATCATACAATTAATAGGTATGTACTTAAAACAATAATTATTATTTCTATAATAATTCTGCAATAACAATACTATAGCAATAACATCAATATCACGTCAATAACATTGTCAGGATTAAGATCACCGAAAAACGGGAATGAATTCTTCAAAATTATAGAAAGCTTGGTCAACAAGCCACCTTTTCAATTTAAACTTGAAACTCTGTAAGCTTATAGCCTCAGTAATCTCGCTGGGTAGCTTGTTATATACTGTCGGTCCCATGACGTGCGTTAACTTGGCCGACTTCTGCAGGATACGTGCCACGTTGGCGAGCTTGAGGCCGTGGCGGGTGCAGTAGTCGTGCCTCGAGGCAAGCTCGGTGTACTCGGCCAGGTGCACGCGCGTGTACACGGCCACCTGGTAGATCAAGATGGCCGGCAGTGTCATCACACCAAGCTCTTGGAAATGTGAGCGAGCCGGAGTATCCCAGGCAACGCGAGCTACGCATCTGACTGCCCTCTTCTGGAAGATGAAGGCACGCTTCCAGTCCGCGGCTCGGCCCCAAAGCTCAGTACCGTACTGTAGCAATGAGTGAACCGTCGCGAAGTAACACGAGCGCGCCACCTCACGCGGCACCACTCTCGCCACCCTGCTCAGCGCGAAGCAAGCACTCCCGAGCTTCGCACACAAACCGCCTATGTGGACATCCCATTTTAGACCGCGGTCTATTTGGAACCCTAAGAATGTTGTCTCCTTCCGCTCCTCAATACTCACTCCATCCACCAGCACCGTCAGCGGTCTCAATGACCTGCCTGACAGGCTAAACTGGATGAAATGAGTTTTGGTGAGATTAAGAGCCAACCCGTTACTGTGAAACCACCGCATCAGTTGGGACGCTGTTTCGTTCAGCTTATTTTCTAGTGTGTCTACCGAAGGTGATGTCACTATTGCTGCTACGTCATCAGCGTACATTAGGACGTCAGCTGACGTCACAGCACTCGGCAGATCATTTAGAAGCAACGAAAATAATACGTTGGAGACTGACGATCCTTGGGCTACACCCAATGTGGTACATAATGGGTCAGATCTCAGTGAACCGCCGCTACCAACAACTACCTGTGACCTGTCCTGCAACAATCCTGTCAGAAGGGCGTGAGCCGCGCCGCTGACGCCGTAGTGCTGCAGCTTGGCAGCGAGCACTGACCAGTCAGCGACGTCGAACGCCTTTGAGAGGTCACAGCACAGTAGCGCCACCTGTCGTTTGGGCGAGGAATCACGAGCCTTCACGACGCGCCGCAGTACTTCACGAGTCAGCGACGTGGTTGAGTATCCCTCGCGGTATGCGTACTGCTGGTCAGACAGAGCGTTGGTTTCGGACAGGAACTCCACTAGCCGAGAACTAAGGCCATTTTCGAGTATTTTCGCGACTGCGGGGATAATCGATACGGGTCTGTAATTATCCATGGCTTCGCGTTTTCCTTTACCCTTAAATAAGGGCGACACTTTGCTCAGTTTGAGCTCTTTCGGACAGATGCCCTCCCTCAGACAGTTATTGTACAGTTCAGCTAGAATTGGTGCCAACGGGATAATAGCTGCTCTGACTATCTTCATCGACAAATCGTATGCATCCTTGGATACCTTCGGGGGAATCTTAGCCACAACAATACGGTACACTTCGTCCGCGGTGAACCTGCGCAGCCGCAGCGAGCGGTCTGGCGGCGCGCGTGCAGCGAGCAGGGCTGCGCGTGCTCGCTGTACGTCCGCGCGCGGTGCCCCGCACGCAGCGGCTGCACTCACGAACCTCGAGTTCATTGCGTTGACTATCGCACGCTGGCAGCAAAAATTTGTGTCGTCAGGTTTTTTGACTAAGTCAACGAAATCCACACGGGGCACGTTGTTCTTACCTCGCTCCTTATTAATGACATTCCACATTATTTTTGAAGTATTGTCACTAGATTTTATTAGTTTGCGATAGTATTCAGTTTTAGACCGATTCACTAACGATTCATAGTAAACATTCATATTAAAAATTACTTCTTGTAGTGAGGCATCCGTGGGAAACTTATGGCTAAATTCCGTTATGTCACTAATCAATTGCGCATAATTTAAAGCTTCTGGTGACACCCAAGAGGAGTCCGATTTCTTAATATTAGGTATTTTTCTGATTGGAAAACATTCATTAAATTTGTTTCTAAGTATGATTAACAATGACGACATTTGGTCAGAGGCATTGTTATTATTCAGCATAAATTTATCCCACTCAATGCTATCAAGTGATGCAACAAAATTCGCTTGATTTGCATTTGACAGAGACCTAGCGAACGTATGTTGTGGCTGAGGCTGTGGTAAGCAGCACAGTACTGTGCACTTGACCCCGAGGTGGTCGCTGAGCCCCGTGGTGACTCGCTCCACACTCACCGAGCCCGCGGGCAGGTTAGTGTAAGCGTGGTCCAGGCTGCTAGACTTACTCGAACAAATCCTGGTCGCAAAATCAACTTCGTTACGCATGTCATGGGCGGACAACATGTCTAACAATGTATTGATATCTATTTTTAGTCCAGCTATTGTGTCAACATTAAAATCGCCTACTAGTAAGCATTCTACTCCGATGTCGGTGATCTTGTCGAGCAAGCTTTTAAAGTATGTCAGGAAGTCTTTCGTGCTTACTAAACTAGTCCTATACACACAAATGACAGTAAAATCATAGTCAATTAAATCAACAGCTGAGATCTCTAAATACTGCTCAATAGAGAGCGATGTCAAAATTTTATTCTCAGCGCACTTCACATTGTCCTTTACAAATATGCACGACCCGCCGCGCTCATAATGCGTCCTACAATAGTACGATGCTAGCTTAAACCCGTCAATCGAAACGCACTTAAGTTTACATTCCGGCTGGAAATGTTCCGTTAACGCTAACACATCACAACTAAACAAACCTTGCAGTTGAACCTCTATTTTGCCCGTCTTTTTGTTGATGGATCTGATATTCTGATGACAAACCGTAAGGTATTTATGTAGCAGCTTCGGCACATTCAATTTCTCATTGTGAAGTGGAGGCGCGGGCGACGTGGGACTGGCGACGCCGCCGGCGATCCCCACTCCGGCGCGGCGGCGAGCGAGAAACCAGTCCGATATGCGAACTAGTGGTGGCCACGCATCCGGCGAACTGATGATGTCGTACATACTCTCCGGAAAGCCAATAATAAAGGAGGCATGTTTGTCCGATTTTATTTCGCGTTTAATGACGGTGTACTCATTGCACGGTTTAATTTTGTTCAGGTAATTTAGCACAACGCTTGTAGTTGTATCAGGTTTGAACGACCAAGCCTGAACATGTTTAAGTCGTTCAACCGTCTTCAGTTCATCATCTGGTTTGCCTGATCCGGTGATGATTTTACACGGTCGGGTACTCGATCGCTTCTTCGTCACCGTAGTCCATCCGTCTTGTACGCCGTCAATGATTGGAGTGGTTATGCCGGATTGGCCGGACAAAATGCCTGTTGTCCCATCACTAGCCTTGGATATAGGCTTTGCCACGCTCTGTTCATTGAACGTCTTGTCATCTTTGTTCTTGTTGACAGTATTTGCTTTGTTCGCGTTCTTGTTGCTCGCCTTTTTGGAAATTGTGGCGGCACTATTCACCGCTGCAGCGGCTGCCCTTGCGGCGAGTCTTACTTGACGAATCGGGCGCTCAGACGGTGTTGTCGTCTTGGGAATAACTTCACATACTTCTTCGACCGTTCTCTCCGTATTCGATGATTTGCCGCCATTTCGCACTAAAGCGGTTTGTAGTTCCAGAATAAGCTTGCTTAGATTTCCAGAATAAGTTTCTGGTCTTGCTTCGTCAATTGACATTCTAGATTCACTATTTTCTCAAGTAAAACACCGTGTAACTCTTCCAACACAACAACTTCCAAAGGTGGCGGGGGCATGTTTTAATAATTTAAAACATTAAAAATACGGAGACACTTGTTTACAACGCGGCAGTGTTGCCAGAACTTTTTGAGTCAGAGTCAGTGGAGTGACCTGGAGGTGCAGTATTCAAGTACTGCGCCAGCGCCTGCGGGGATGGTTTAGTGACTGGTGCCGCTGCGTTACACCCCGCCCCTGCTAGTACTGTCAGTCAGTCAGTCAGTCAGTGGAGTGACCTGGAGGTGCAGTATTCAAGTACTGCGCCAGCGCCTGCAGGGATTATTTAGTGACTGGTGCTGCTGCGTTACACCCCGCCCCTGCTAGTACTGTCAGTCAGTCAGTCAGTCAGTGGAGTAACCTGGAGGTGCAGTATTCAAGTACTGCGCCAGCGCTTGCAGGGATGGTATAGTGACTGTTGCCGCTGCGTTACACCCCGCCCCTGCTAGTACTGTCAGTCAGTCAGTCAGTCAGTCAGTCAGTCAGTCAGTGGAGTGACCTGGAGGTGCAGTATTCAAGTACTGCGCCAGCGCCTGCAGGGATGGTTTAGTGACTGGTGCCGCTGCGGTACACCC
This sequence comes from Macaria notata, assembly GCA_927399415.1. Taxonomy (NCBI): domain Eukaryota; kingdom Metazoa; phylum Arthropoda; class Insecta; order Lepidoptera; family Geometridae; genus Macaria; species Macaria notata. The sequence goes on from OV656751.1 coordinate 1,454,964, forward strand.
CGCCCCTGCTAGTGCTGTCAGTCAGTCAGTCAGTCAGTGGAGTGACCTGGAGGTGCAGTATTCAAGTACTGCGCCAGCGCCTGCAGGGATGGTTTAGTGACTGGTGCCGCTGCGTTACACCCCGCCCCTGCTAGTACTGTCAGTCAGTCAGTCAGTCAGTGGAGTGACCTGGAGGTGCAGTATTCAAGTACTGCGCCAGCGCCTGCGGGGATGGTTTAGTGACTGGTGCCGCTGCGTTACACCCCGCCCCTGCTAGTGCTGTCTTGGCTGCGCCGGAGTTCAGGAAGTTGCTTAGTTCCGTCGCAGACACGTGGGAGTTGTTCGCGTTCTTGTCTACTACGTAGATTACTAGCTGGAAGAAAGAGAGGGAAATGTTAGGTAGGTAATGTTTCTGTTCGTATTAGATATGTACATATGAACATTGTAAGGAGAGAAAATACGACAAGCCGTGGCACTTTCGGCATATGCAAACATAACTACGAGTACATATACAAGCAAATGCAAACATAACTACGAGTACATATACAATGTGTTTGGGGAACGATGTCGCAGATTTTAAGGGTAAGATATATGGTCGAATTCATTGCCAAACCACGATAAAAATAGCCCATCAAGCTTCAAATAAAAAAAATACCCTCCTAAATCGCAACAACGCCGAAGTAGGTACTTTTTGTAGAGTATGGTACATTAGAGTACGTCAAAACGTTCGTTAGTATTTTCCGCATTTTTATTTAGCATTTAAGTCTCTCTCTCGAGTCGTATTCCTCATGACTGAGGTTCGTGACTCTCCCGCAGAATTAATTTGTTAGGGGAGTTCTCTTGTGCAGATACATCGTGGTGGGCGCCCAGCTCCTTCCACGGAAGACGCATGTCTTCGGATATTGTGGCCCTCGAACATGTCGGTTTCCTCACTCTCACTCCTCGGATATTTTCCTTCACCACTAAGCGAGTGCAAAGACACACATAACTTGAAAATACAAGTCATTGGTACACCAATGACTTGTATTTTACCTTACAAGGTAGTATTTAAGTTGAAGCGGTACTGTTTTATATTATAAAAAAAATATTATCAGGGGGTATGACCCGTCGTCCCACTGGCTGAATCTACTAGAAATTATTCCCGTTCGTCCCATTGCGCTAGAAATTTATACCAGTTGAAAAAAATATCAAATTAAATCAAACTATTGTACACCGATAACATAAGAACACAAGCATTAAGAAACTGAGAACATAGTATTGGGTACAGAGGGCGGGTGATCTCTTCCAGGCAATCTAGTTTGAAAAACAACGAAATTTGATCGTTAGTTTATTTTCCATGTTCTTACCTGACATTTAGACTCGGAAATAGCCTTGACACTCTCCACAGTGACGGCCAGGTTGGGCTTGTTGCCGAGCAGGTTCTGCAGCGCGTTCACCACGTTCTGCTGGTTCGTTCTGGGGAGGACATATACACAAATAAAAACAGTAATAATTAATCATTTATTATGTAAAAACATAAGATATACATGTATCTATGTCTCTCTCTCTGAGTCGTATTTCATCCTTATGACTGAGGGTCGTGACTCCCCCGCAGAATTAATTCGTTAGGGGAGTTCTCTTGTGCAGATACATCGTGGTGGGCGCCCAGGTCCTTCCACGGAAGACACAATATGTCCTCGGATAATGAGGTCCTCAAACATGTCAGTTTCCTTACGATGTTTTCCATCACTGCTAAGCGAGTGCAAATCCACACATAACTTGAAAATACAAGTCATTGGGTGTAGGGCTGGATTCGAACCAAAGTGCGTCTGGCTGAATACCAGACACTGGAACCACTGAGCCACACTCGCTTTTACCACTTTTTTTTATTACTGAGTAACATAGCTGCAAAATCGCTGTTATTTCGTGAATACATATATATTTAATAATAATAATATATATCTTTATTGCACACCAACACAAGTATATAGTACAAAGTAAAATATGAACAAATAATAACGTACAAATGGGCGGCCTTATCGCCTTAAGCGATTTCTTCCAGGCAACCTTTATATATTTACCTTTTTTATATTTCTGTCTTATTAATATTTCACTAGTAGTCAAGCGCGAGCCCAGCCTATCACAGCATATCACAGTACTCACTTCATCTCCTGCTCGGTGTTGTTGAACAGCATCGCGACGTGTCCATCCCGGTCGTGCCTGCCCGCCAGCTTGGAGTAACCGACCGCCTTGAACCGGCACAGCGGGTTCTGAGAGTTCAACTCCAGGGGCGGCGCGTTGCGGTTGTAGAACGCTTGACCTGCAAATAAAGTAATATGTTCTCTCTGTTTATCATTATTGTTATTATGTGTAGCTATACTGTATTCTCTCTCTAACTCATATTTTTGTAATTATTAATCACATGTAGATCAAGCTGTGTACATAAGTTTTGGAATTTGTTCTGGATCGAAACCAACTTAAAATGTATATTCAGTTCATTTGAGAACATATTTTTTTTGTGTGCCATTACAACATAAGTAAATAATAGTTAATTTAGCTATTGTTTTTTTTAATGACAAGTCTCCTGTTCATATTCACATATAATCACACATATTTTACTTTGTTTGCCATATTTGTTATTCTTCAGTTCTTCTTCTTCTTATCGAATGAGAGTGGCCAACTCTGGTGTTGAGAGTTTATTAAGCCCCAAAGTGAAACATATAGGTATCAATTCAGATCATCAGTCCAGCAGTTAAATACTGCTGCTACTAACGCCTCCTGTGCTGCAGCTGGACTTTACTGTTGTTTCTGCTGAAATAAACTAGTACTAATATTCTAATATTCAAACTTACCAGTCCAGCAGTTAAACAGATATTGAAGATATTGTCACACCATTATACTGAACAGTTTGCAATAAATATTCTACTTTGCTTTACTTACTTTAACACTACTGCTACTAACGCCTCCTGTGCTGTGCTTGTTGTTGCTGAAATAAAGTGTTACTAATAATCCAACTCACCAGTCCATTAGTTAAATACTGCTGCTACAAACGCCTTCTGGGCAACTGCTGGACCTTGCTGCTGTTGCTGTTATAAACTTACCAGTCCCCCATTTAGCCTGCAGCAGGTTCCACTTGGCCAGCACTTCGTCTCTCTCATCACCGAACACACAGCAGTTGAACACTGCTGCTACTAAAGCTTCCTGTGCTGTTGCTGGACCCTGCTGCTGTTGTTGTTGCTGCTGAAATAGCGAATAAATCCTATTATTGTATACGCACAACACATGTTTCTTCAATCACAGTATTATTTACAATATTTAAATAAAAAAAAATATTACTACTTTAAAATTATTATGATTGAGTACTATTAAAAACAAATATGACATCTTGTAACAAAGGCACATTAGCAAAATAGCTGCTCACCTATAAATTATATAAAGAAGTGCTTTACAAGCACAAATTAAAAGAAACAAATTCTTGTTTACCTGTGGCTGTCCAAACTGATTAGTCCCGAGTCCTATTCCCAGTCCAGTCCCAAACCCACTGAACCCCGTATTAGGCTTGGCCACTCCAAAGTTCAACGAGTTATTGCCAAAGGTGTTGCTATTGCCGAATGTATTGCCACCCAGTGTGTTGGTACCAAATGCAGGTGTTGGTTGTGTGGTGCCAAATGTATTGGTGGCACCAAATGGAGTGACGTTCTGGCCGAACGTGCTAGCCCCGAAGGTTGAGGTGCCAAAGCCTGCGCCGAAACCTGGACAAGAGGGAAAAGGTTACAAAAAATGTATCTTACTAAGAATAATTGATAATATAGAAAAATAACTGAGCCAAAAAATAATTTTGACTAATGCAAAGGTGTCTCATCTTGGCATTAATTTATATGATAATGTTTTTTTTTATTTACTTATTTATTAATACCACCAGCCGAGTATATCTGGATGTACCTAGGGTATGAGGCCTATACCCAGCAGTGGGTCGACAAGGGCCGATAATGGTGACGTTAGTATCATAGTCATATTATCGAAGTGAGCCTAAACAAGGCTAGTTTACCTGTGGCAGGTTTGGCAGCAGTGCTTCCGAAGGTGTTGGCTCCAAACAGAGAGGGCGCTGTTGAGGTGGCCGCTGCGCCCAGACCCCCAAATGGTGTCGCTGGAACAGGTGAGGAGTTCATGTTTAATATTCTGACAAATAATCATTATTTAAAAAATACTGACTTCAAGTCTACTGTCACTCTACTGAACATCTCCATCAGCCTATCAAAGAAAACTGCATCAAAATCGGGCTTGTTATTTAGGTGTAATATATACAGCAGCACCCCCTGGTGAGTTGTCATCATAAACATACATACATACACCAATCAAACATAATCACAACAAAAAACTGCATCAAAATCAGAGTTGTTGTTTTGGAAATATATGTGGGTAAAATTAGTTTGCACAAACTTTATCAATTTGTTGGTTTAATGGTTTTTTCTCATAAAGTACTGAACCAAATAATAAACAAATATGGGGCCATTTCAGAAACGGGGATTGTTTCCAAAATGGTCCCTTACCTTTTTTTAAATTGAATAAAAATATCAAGTCTTTCAAAGTTTTTTTTTTTGCCTTTTAATTGTGGTCATCTTATATGATTACTCTGTTATGTATGAAACAATTTCAAATATTCTGTTTTTATTCAATGATATAGGTACCCAAAAATTGTTTGGGATTGAATAAAAAAATTATATCTTCTATGTTCAGATTTTTGACCCTCTACAGCTTTATTATATGTATAGATAATTACCTGTGCTAGCAGCAGGAGCTCCGAAAGCCCCGAAGCCTGTAGAAGGAGCCGTTCCAAACCCTGATGAGGTAGTTGTGCCAAAACCAAAGCCAGCCGTGCTGGTTGTAGCCGTGTTAGTGCTCCCAAATGAAAAGGATGCTGGAATTATAAAGAACATTATACTGATGCTTCCTCCTATAGTATCTTCTTGTGAATATACAAGTGGTTGTGGTGACTTTTTGGTGACACTTGCATTAAGAAACACTCAAGGAATCAATCAGTTTCATAAAAAAATTATGCCTATTTCATAGTCACTATCTGCATGCCAAATAAAAGCCCAATTGGTCCTATAGTTTGGGCTGTGTTTTGATAGATAAGACCGCCAATCATCAGTCAATCAGTAACCTTTGTGTTTTATGCATAGATCTGTGTGTACACATATGAAATGATGATTTTTACCAGCTATTTAGTAAGTATGGTTATTCATTCTTTGGAACCTACAAAAAGATACTTTTGTTACTTGTGTCAATGCTTTTATAACCTATTTGTAGTCTTTCTATGAGTTTTAAGCTTGAATCTAGCTCGTTTTAAGTAGAGTTTGTTTGTATTTATGTAAGAGATACTTACGTTTGGAAGCCGAGCCAAACGCTGCAGGCTGAGAGGTTGTGTTGGACCCAAACAGAGACATGTTGCTTCAATTCACAATATCATCACAATCTTAATCACTGACACTTGAGAAGTGGATAGAGATATTGTTCGAAGTGTTTTATAGCATGTAAAGATTATCAGATAGGTTTATTAATGCGCAATGTTGCAAAAAATAATGAAAACAATCCAAACCGCTCCGTTCCACTCAGCGTCAGCCGGAAAATATGACTGACTGACAGTGACAATGATTTCTGATATTTATTTGGCCTATCTGATAGTGACAGTTCAATATAAACATTATTCATAATATTTATGGCCACGCCACTTTTATGTTTTCCAGCATTACTATACCTACTTGGATTTTAATGAACTCATAACACATTGTGGAAATTGTATTACCTACATTTGATATTTTATGCTACATATGTTTCTGTGCTATTGTAATTAATCAGCTTGATAAATATTCTATTCAAATAAGCCATGTTACTTGGAATAAGTCAATGCTCGATACTTTGACAAATTTAAATATTAGGCAAAGAGTTTTACAAATAGAGACGTTACACCCATTAAAAATCGCCCTAGCGCGTGGCGAAATTATGCTATAGCTATTTAGGTAGTATATACGCAGCGTTGTTTACATCATTCAGGAAAGTAAAAGTGGTCAGAGATATATAAAGCCCCGTTGTGAGAAAGAGATAAACGTATATTTACAGCTACGTCAGCCGTCAATCGTGAATTCGAGTCGCTATTTGTCTCTTTCGTGGAGATGGCTAAGTGGCAACGCGTCACTGAATGATTTATAGTAATATTAAATGTTTGTATTTTCATTTTAAAAGGATAAACAATAATTACAAATGAAACGACACATCCTTCTTGCTTTTGGCACTCGTCCCAGTGTAATTATTGCACTTTCTAAACACATACGATGGCATTGTGAATATTTTTTACTGATAAAAAGTTGCGCCGTCAACGTGCGTCGCCGCGCGTTGCTTCGAGGCGACTGAGCCGAATCATGCTACGTAGCCTGATTTGAGTTCGCTACACAGAACGGGGTATAAACGCATCTACCTCAGTTTATATAGAATATCATTGATATTAGGTACTTACTTTGTTTTAGGTTAGGTACCTACCATAAAAAATTACATTAGATTTTAAGCTTCGACGATTTAGGTTAGGTACTATCTCCAGACATTAATTCTTAAAAAATGACTGATATCAATGAGGTTTAACTAAGTTTATAAAGAAGATCATTGACTGAAAATGCAATACCTATGTGAAATTACATTGCAAGTGATATCTTCGGATTATATACTTAAATTTAATCAGTTTTTTCTAGGCACTCTAGCTAGATCATAGACTACAATGTTCTTTAACATCAGGCAAATAGTGGTCAAGGGTGACCCTATCATGCATAAAAAAATATTCAACTACCAAAATAATGGGTATTTTTACCTACAATTCATACTTCTTACTTATCACGATGCAATCTTTTTGTATGACTCACAGCAATAAAGATTACACTTGTGTTTACCAATATTGAAATTCCATTGTGAAATTTTTGATTGGCTTTAGTGTACAACGGCAGACTAAACATTGCATAAATACAAATTTTCCATGACAATGATTTGCAGATTAGGTTTAAATGTAAATACTATATTTACTTAGAAAATATAATTGACTTTTTTTGCTTATGGATTTTTGGACATTTATATTCAGTGGAGTATGGACTAGTTATGAAAAAACAATAAATTTATGTCACACATTTTACGGATCATAAAAACCTACAAAAAGCAAAAACAGTTATCAGTTAAAATAAAAACACAAAAGAATTGTGCAACAGTGTAAAACTAGTTTCAAGTACTTTTTATTCTTTTACCAAACTAGTGGCAGCCTGTAGCTTTGCTTACTTGGATTCATAATAAAAAGTAGTATTTTTTAAAACCTATGAAATATTCTGAAGTTTTTATTGAGTAAGTATATTACATTTTAAGAAATTATATTTGTATTCCTCCAGACAATAAACAAATTTTTACTTTAGTATTGTTTTTAGTAGTATAGTTACAAACAAACCACCTAGTATATTTAAGGTATAGCTAATACTATGCAATCTTGCACATAAAATTGTATCGGCAATAAAACAAGAAATTCAATCAATAGTAGGTACATCTATTTCTATTGCATATCACAATCACCACCCACTTTAATAAAGACAAATCTTACTTCTTATTTTCACTGGTTATTAACACACTCAGAATATTCCAGGGAAATAAATGCTTACAATATCTTTTACACATTGTTTTTTTAGACATTAGTAATGCTCCTGCACTTTTACTAATCAGCAATTATTATGAGACAAAAATGATTAAGTGTTAAGAAGGTCGGAGTGTTGCATAGCCTCCTAGAGTTTCCGCTATTTTTTCGCTCCAGGAGGCTGCAGGGGTTGGCCCTTCTCCTTGCCTCGGAGCTTTATCCCAATTGCCCTCTCGATCTTGCCGAGGACGATGTTGTTTGGGATCCCGCGACCGGCCTCGTAGTCGTTCACGATCTGTGGCTTCTCGCATATTTTTGTGGCCAGGTCTTTCTGGCTCATCCCTTTTGCCTGACGCCCTTGCATTATCAACTTCCCTAAGTCGAGGGGTACTTTGTCGTGCTTCAGTTCGTCAGTCTCTCGGTCCAGTTTCGCGGTGTTTTTTGTGGTTACGTGTTGTTTGTTAGTGCCTGCTCCATATTTTTGCTGAGTATCTACAGGTACGCCTGAACGTCTGGCAGCGTTCACCGCTTGCTCAGTCTTTAGCGCGGAAGCTTTTGGGGGCTTCTTGCGGAGGATGGTGACGGTATCCCAGTCGGACATTTTTGCAGGATTTCAATGGATTTCCAATGAATATTCTAGATAAATCCACTTACAAATTTTTGTCAGTCGTGCTTTCCGTGTCGTGGTCTTAGCGTTTTTGACAGGTGTCAATTCTCAATAAGTATTTTTTTATCTCTATTTTTGTTTTGCTTTCATAGTAATTTTATTGTACAGCCAATAAAAAAAGGAAAAAATATATTACTGTTTCTCGAATGGGTTAAATTGGGTTGTACAAATATTATTATCTCACAAGATCACTCTTCAGAAAAAAATCTTCCATTCCACTTGTTTAAATTTATATACCTACCTACAGAGAGGTTATGTTTTGATTTATTATCCTACATATTTTTTTTTAGGGAAATTAGCAAGAGTAAGACAATGCAACAAGAATCTGATTCGGAAGAAGAAATCTACGTATTCGCAGAGTTTGATGACAGTGTTAACATCAACTCCTATAGAGCCATTCATGTTCTAGGCGAAGATCAGAAAAATCCTATTATTCAGTTGGATGAATCATTTTATATCGGTAAGCTTAAACAAAACAGCCCATGCTGAGATAACAAACAAGATAATTTCATTCGAAAAGGCATATGGGCGAGAAAAACTTGCGAAAGAAGAGTTTAACATTAAAATTTCTGAACTGTAAACAACAAAAAGTAATAGGTAAATGGAGATAATTTATTTTCATTTACACTTCGCTAAATGGTAATAAGATGAGCCATGTTATCCCTGTAAAACCTTATGCAATCTATCCAAGACAATCTATATGGAGGTATCCAGATCATATGTAAGGTATAAAGATTCATTTTTTAACTAGATAGGTTCACACTTGGCTACAACTCGCCTGATGTTAAGCAACGTTGTAATCTACTATCTAGCACACTTGCTCAGAGCAAACCGATAATCAAAGTCATGAAATATTAATAAATGATTACAGGAAAGTACGACCATGCCCTCGGGAGCTACATGTTCTTTGAAGAGGGCACCGTGCAGGGCAAAGACCCGCTGTTTGACAAGTATCCCAATAAATGCTTGAAGTATGTCTGTCAGAGCAGGAAGCTGCTCAACATGGAGCATGCTTATGTCACTCCTAAAGAGGAAAAAGGTATGTTTTACAGAAATTCTTTTAAAGGAGTAACAAAAATATTTTTTTTACATAATAAGTAAATACAAATATTATTGCTATGATGTGGAAAATAAATTTACTGTAGCTCCAATGAGTTCAGAGAATACAACAAGTCAAAGCTTAACTTTATTATGTGTTGTCCGGGTAGCTGGGAGCTTCCCAGCACTACCGTTCAGTGTCCTCTTGGATGTGTGTAATTCAGTTAATAAATATGTGAATGTGTGATCTATATATTTACTTAAACATTGTAATACAAAATCAATATGCTGTCAGTTCGGGTCTCATCATCACAATGAAATGAGCTATATTCCAGTACCAAATAAATTTTGGCCCCTCTTAATAATCAAGAGGGGCCAAAATCCAGCGTGCTTGGGTGGCACCATCTCTACACAACATTTTGTTACTAAAATTAGCTAATTAGGTATTGTAAAATTGCTCATACAAACTGTTGCTTGCTTTCTCTGATTTTCTACAAAACCATTGTCATTTACAGAATCAACCTCATCCTCCCAAAGCCAGCAATCCGACGATGTCCAGCCAGTCATGTTCTCATCCTTACAGCAAGCTACAGAGGCTTTCAAGGAATATTTCAATCATCATCTGAATATTTCTAAAGGAAACAACAGTGCTATGGATGTTGATGGAGACAAAAGCGGCAAAGGAAGCTGATGAATCATGGATACAGGTAACTTTCTTTGATTTATTGATCCTTTTTATATCATCATCATTATCATCATTAACCCTTGTGTACCCATTGCTGGTTATAGGCCTCCTCCCCTAGGTGCCACTCCTCTTCATTGAATATCATTGATCTGATTTATGATATAAATGATATTTTTCATGTACTAGATAAGCTTATGTGTGACAGATGACTAAAAATATAATAAACTATTAAAATTTACTTTTAAATTTCAATTTGACTAATGGTAAGTAAATTAAAACTAGGAAAATCAATACATTGATAAATTATTGAATCTATGTTTGTAGGTAGTTCATGCAAAGTTATTAGTAGGACTTAATGTCTGTCTAGGATCATACTATAAGTTTGTCAGTGCATTGTGTATGTTCATTGTATATGGCAGGCTTCATACAGCAATTAGTGTATGAGTGTAAGAAGGTGTGAGTAAAAATTTCTGAAATTAATATGTGATTTAAGCATAACAATTTGTCTTTAATCTTCTTAGTACATTAAACACAAGGAAAAGGATTATATTTGTGTACATAGTTTAAACCATCACTTGTATGATAGTGTAAAAAAAATATAGGATATAGGCAACTACCTAATATGCAATTCAAATGTGAACTTGTAAATAAATATTGTAATTACTGCAAAATGTTTATGATTTTGATTAAAATGCCTATGTCAATAGAGTATTTTCCATAGTTATCAAATAAATAAGTTTTCTATTGAATATTAAAGTATTAAAGGTCCTAATTAAGAATATTTCATCTAAATTACGAATAAAAATTATTTAATATTTTATTTTCCTAAATCAAAATAAGATTTTTTTTATCTGTACCTACATCATTGAAACGAAACGTCTCAGCGACCAATCAGAGCTCGTGACGTCACATGTAATAAACGAAAATGTCTTGTCATTCTCAAATAGTGATGTGGTTAGGTCGAATGAACGACATTGAATTTAGTGAATGAACATATGAGTCTAATCTCTTATATATTTATTTTATTTACAAGGTGAATAAACTTTTAATAAAATGTTTGCTCGCGGTTCAAAAAAAGGGGTGGATTCATTAAGCTTGTACTGAATGTTAATATATATATATGATACGAGTGTGCAAGAACAACATTATGGATATTGTGACGTAGAACCTCTTTGAATGTAGGTGTAAGAACTATTTTGTTTAATGTAGGTATAAGAACTCTTTTGTTAAATGTAGGTACTCATGTACTCATTTGTTTTTGTAAATAGGTTAGTAGTTTATTATGACATGTAAATTTTGGCGGGAATGGAGTGATGAAAAATAAAGTTTGAGTGACGTTGTGCAAAATGAAAACGGTGTTTCTTTCCTATCCCTGAACCCGCTTCCGTCACAATATTACATAAAAAATAAGAAAATATTATAGATTTAATAAATAATAATAATAAAGAAATAATATAAATGTGCTAAAATCTAAATGTGTGTGTGTAAAAGCCAACCGAAACTTTTTATAAAATGTATTACCATAACAGTATTTTGATAATATGTTGCAAATGAACGCATTCATTCTCCAAGTCTTAGTTTACGTTCATTCTTTAAATACCATTCCCATCACTAAAATGATGTTTGAGCGACGTTAAAGTCTATCATAGAGTGCAAAAGATTTTGCTGTTTTGATAACGTCTTCGTATTTTAGTGAAATACAGAGTAATTATGTTGAATCAAAGTGTTCTGTTCTACGTGTGTAAATAGCAGTAGCATACATGAACCGTTTGTGTATGTACAAGAACTATTAAAAATACCGAAGTGGAGTGATTTCATCGAAAATTTTGTGATTTTGTGAGAGCCGGCGGTTTGTTTACTATTTTTTGCAAGTATAGATGAATAGACTATGCTGTGCTATTACTTACATATTCTATAAGACTTTGAATCCATTTTTACATAAACTTTGAACAAAAAACGTAACGAATTAACCAATACCTACCTATCTACGCGTAGCCCTATCGTATTGTTTTTTTGTTTGATTTTTACATTGTGACGTCACGCCTCTGACTTATCACGTGACCTAGCGTTTTAGCGGGAAATACGAAATGTATTTGTTAAAACTGCCTTTTGGTTATTAAAATGGCTCAACATTTAAGAAATACAGTTAAAGCGTTTCTTTTAGTGACTTATAACATTTTGAGTAGTTTACGAAAATTAGTCAACAACCGAATTAACCGAGTTGATACTATTATAAGTTACAAACTAAAGTGCATTTTAATTTGTAAGTTTGTTGGTGTTTGTTACTTAAAGCGTCATTAGAGCTAGGGATCATCATGACTGGCAAGATGCAGGTAAAATAGGACCCCAAAAGAGACTGCTCCAGATTTGGTAAGAAGATGAATTGATATATCCTAATTATATAATTTATTGTCACCCTAGTTTGAAAAAGATAACAGCCTGTCATATGTACATGCTCCTCACTCTGCTCGTAATTGGATCAGCAGTCATAATTCCAGTACTATACCTATATTATTTGCATGAATCCACCACATATGTTAGGGGATTCCCCTAAATCAAAATAACGGGTCAGATTTCAAAACAAGCATAAATTTAACTTGAGGGGAAAACTGGTATTATTCAACTAGTTAGTTTCTTCCTTACTAGGCCACAGCGGTTATCGGAAATCAGTTGCTTGCTTTATTTTTTTGTAATTAATTGATTCAACATCTTACTTTAAGTTGAAATTAAGCATTTGTTTGTAATATTTTAAGCTGTGATAGTGATAATTTATTTTCTATGTTTAGTGACTTAGATACAAATAGAATGGAAGTTTTATGTTTTTTAAAGAAGTGAATAAAAAAATGGGCAAATATATTCCAGTACAAAAACCAGAGAAAGATCATCTTGCTGCATACATTGGTAAGAATTCATATTGGAGTTACAACCACACAGACGATAGACAGACATTAATGACACTACTCTTATTTCTAAAAAGAATAATTAGGTATGTAAGAGAGAATAGTTTTGTTTGTTGCATAAATTGTGTGTTAGAACCATCATAATGTTGTACATATATAGGTACTTATATCTTTAGTTTTTCTTTATTTTTAAATTCATGTTTCATCATCACCATAATCCTGTATCAGTATCTAATTACATTTATATTTCTTTTTTCGACTGGCCTGTTAGTTGTATTTTCATTAGTTGTATTTTTCATTATTTTAGTCATAAGGTATAAATTAAGTAAATAGGTAGATTTAAGTTCAATAAAAAACTTTTGATTTGATTTTGATTTGAATGTGAGAAAAGGGAAAAAATAATACATTGTCTCATACAAAGGAATAAATCAATCAATCAATAGATAGATTGCCTGATTAATTTTGTTTCCCGTACAAGTGCGGGTAAATCCGTGGACATTGCTAATAATAATAATATAATAATAATAATAAGTTAATTTGACCTTTTTACAACGATACAGTTATAGTACCTAATTGTGAACATTTGAAATTTAACTATAAAATGGGGGTTAGGACTATACAGTATCTAGTATATTATATTTTTCCATTGTTCCGCGCTAAGTCCCATAGATGGGCTTGTGTTGCGAGACAATGTACCTACATAATATATACTGTGACCTTTTATTAAATTTAAATAGTAAAACTCATAACAAACAAACATTTTTCACTTTAGGTACAAGTTTGTAAATAGACTAAGAGTAGTGGTTGATTTCTCTATTTGTTGGTAGTGGCTCTGCCTTCTAATTTAGAGGTCGCGGGTTCGATTCCCGTATGACACAAGTATTTATGTACTCTAAAAATTTATAATTAGGTACTTAAATTGTGTTGAGTCTGGTCGTTTGTATGTATAATAAGTATGTATTTACAAAATAAAAGTATTATATCCGTTATCTAGTACCCACGACACAAGCGTTTGCTTAGTGTGGGGCTAGATGGCGCTGTGTGCAATATATCGGAATATTTATTATTATTTTATTTCCAGTGCAGAGCAACGAAAAGCGCCATCGCCGTCGCAATAAAAAGCAGACCCTCGAAGATGTACTTCTTGAAGTCAACAGAAAACACGTGAAAATCGACAAACAGGAACAAAAGAAGAATAACACAATATTATATTCTGTCCTTGAAGAGTTCTTAAAAAAGATGAAAGCCTGTGACAAACTATTCAACAGTTTAAAACCTAAATTGGAATATCTTGGAAGCTATTTCGAAGGGTTACGCGTTGGTCATGCAACCGAATATGATATCAACATAATTTTAACTTTACATCTCAATTATGACAAGATTAAACTGGACGCAAGCAATATGGCAGGAGCCTACACAACATTGCGCATGCCATCGGAATTTCGCAGATTATCAAAAACTCCCGCTACGGCCAATAAAGGTTTCAAGGACACAGAGTTGTGGTGTGACCCTGTCCACAGATTATCAGTGCCCAAATTCAGATCCTGGATGCAAAGAGTTGTTGATGCAACCCTAAACACGCTGCCACTAGAAAACGGAATCAAAGTTTTAAAGATAAACAACAAGTCTTATCAAATTGCCGCTAAAACTTCCGGTCCGGCGAACACTTTGACTATCATAGAAAACAGTGATAATATTATTGATGTCGACCTCGTTCCGACGCTGGAATTCAAATACCCGAAGCAACCGGATTGTTCTTATATAGATTTTGAAAAAGTGGTTCAAACGGGCAAGAAACAGTACTTTGTTGTACCAAAACCGTGTTCCGATGACTTTAGTTGGCGACTCGCATTCCCGTTCCAGGAAAGACATTATATTTACAATAAACACAACATGAAGAGTACTATAAAAATACTGAAATTGCTTCGCGACGTTCAGGGATTCAACAAACTAGCCAGCTATTACATAAAAACTGTATTTTTGTGGGAAGCCGTGGAAAATACCAACGATTTCTGGAAGAACAACTCTTTGTCCTTTCTAGTTATTTATATGATGAGAAAATTAAAGGATTGCTTAGAGAAAAGGGTGATTAGGAACTTTTGGTGTCCCAATCAGAATTTAATAGAAGCAATGAAAGCAGAAACTTGCCAGAATTGGGCGAATAGACTGGCCCATATTATTAATGTGGTTGAAGAAAAGAAAAAAACAGATCCTCATATTATAATGCAATTTTTAACAAGTAGTAAGAAAGAGAAATAAAATGTAAGCACACGGTAGGTTCTTATTGGGTAATCACGATCTATCTTAGACCACAGCTATTGCTTACCATCGGGCAAACTATGGCCGAGGGCAAACCTTCTTTAGGTTTAAAAAAAGTAGTTTTTTGTATTCAGTATTTATATATTCAGCAAAACATTAACTTAAACTAGTTAATACATAGTATATTATAAACTTAATTATTATATAACTTTTGTAAATATGTAAGCGTTAAATGTATATTTATTTAAACTCTTTAGTTTTTAAGCAGATTATTTATCAAATAATAATTGGAGCCACTATAATATGTAATATATAAATTTGTTTTTAGTTTCTAACCATCAACTAAAATAATTTCACTAAACTTGTAGCAATAATACTATTCTAAAGTATTATTCATACTGTGACTAAAAACTATACAAATATTGTATTGTTAATTCTAAGTATATTGTATGTAAATGTTATGGACCAAGTGATAAATTGGGTAGTATACATAGTGCCCGGTCATTATGAAAAATGCGCAATATGAGAGTGCAATTTGATAATAATTATTCAAATAATCAAATTGACAGGGCATTATACCTAGTCAGGTCATAAATTCTGTCACATGTTTAATATTAAATAATTGAAACAACTTTATTCTTTATGTAACCATTTATATACCAAAATGAACTTAACAAAACATAGATTCTTATGACAATAAAGTTTATTCAAAATGACCTCCGTGATTTTGAATACAGGCCTTCAATCTGCGCGGCCAGTCGTCTATCGCTGCACGAACGAGGTCCATGTCAATATCGGCGGCTGCCTTAATCAAGGATGTCTTGAGTGACTCCAAATTGGGATGAGGCTTTGAGTACGCCTTTTCCTCCAAGTGTTGCCATATCTTGTAATCTAACGGATTCAAATCTGAGACTGGAGGAGGGCCAGTCTTCGTGCCGGATGAAGTCGATTTCACGCGCCGCCAGCCAGTCTTGTGTGCTCTTCGCTCTATGAGCTGGCGCCGAATCTTGTTGGAATACCCAGTGCTTGTTATTGAACATGATATGAGAAACAGGTTCCACAAGGTTCGTCAGGACTGTATTTTGATACACAACTGCATTCGTTTTTACACCTTTCTCACAAAAATGTACCTCTGTTAAGCCCCAATAAGAAACTCCCAGCCATACCATGAGCGAGGATGGAAAATGACCTCGTTGGACACGTGGAATACGTTTGCTCGCTTCTTCACTACTGTGTGCGTACACCTTATCATTTTGTTTGTTGTAGCTCTCTTTTACGGCAAAATTTTTTTCATCCGAAAAAAGAATTTCCCGATATTTTTTTCCCGCGTACCGCTTCAACAAAGTGCGGCATCTCTTCAGTCTCAGGTCCATTAGACGAGCATTCAAACGATGTCCTGTTTTTCTTCGATACGCCCGAAGCCCTTAGTCTTCATTTAACACCTTTTCACCGTGGTTCTGCTTAACCCAATCTGAAGGGCCAACAGTTTCTGCTTACGTTTGGGATTACTTTGAATTCGCGCCTTCACAGCTTTTATCACTGCTGGAGTCCTAACAGACCGAGGGCGACCACTTCTTGACCTGTCATCTACACTAGATCGTACATTGTATCGTTTGATGGTACGATAAACGAATCTTTTGGTTATATTCAAATTTTTCAGTATGTCAAAAATTTGAATTGGCGCGTAACCTCAACGATGCAATGCAATAACTGCAAAACGGTCTTCTTTAAGCGTCCACTACATATTTAAAAATGAGTAAAATTCTAAAAAGTATACATTTTTATTTTTATGAACAATTCCAAATTCGAATTCAATAAACTTTTTTGTGGCCAGCATTCTAAAAGAAAAGTTGATTGTCACACAGTAATGTGTGACAATACTTATGACCTGACTAGGTACATATTGTCCATCACCTTTTGGGCAGAGTAATACAAACATATTTAATTACTATTAAATATAATTAATTAATTTAATTAATATTATATATTTTATACATTAGATAGACTCACGCTTGACTACAACTTGCCTGATGTTAAGCAATGTTGTAATCTACGATCTAGCGCGCTTGCCTAAGCTGGGCAAGGAGTTCCACAGTTTGGCTGTTCGCACGATGAAAGTCGAAGCAAACCGCTTGGTGCGAGTCTTTGGAAGTTTGGTCTTTGGTCTATGAAATGCTACTGTCCTAGAACATTGACCGCTATAATAGGGTATACTCGTATTAGTCATGTGAGGACGCATCAGTAACCGCAGGAAATACCTTCACCGTAGCCGAAATCGGCTTGGAAAGCGTCATCATTAATTGTTTTGTACAACATGCAGAAATTCGAATTTATCCTAAATCTAGTAAAATATGACTTCACATGTACATACTTATGTACATTTGATTGTACGTTTTAATAAAATTTATGTAGACTATTCTTACCTATTTAATAAGTTACCTACTTATTTTGTATAATAAAGTACCTATCGTAAATATATTGAAATGGCATTTATTTGCTGACTGCTGATTCCCAAAGCATTCTAACACTAAGGTAAGTAATTTATTATGTAAAGCAAGTTGTTAGGTATTTTCTGATTTATCAAAGGTAGGTATTTTCATAGGCCTTGATAGAGCACACAAAACAATAAGTATATTGTCACAGAATATTAGTGCAATGCCCTTAACTTCAAACAAGCAACAGGGCCACACAATTATTTTTTTTTAGTTCAAGTTCTAAAATATAATTTTGTATTGTGTACAGCATATATAAATAAATAAATATAGAAGTTCCTAATTATATGGTAGGAAACTCAACAGAACAGCTATGATTCAGTGTTCATCACTCTAACGTTTTGCTTCTATTTATGATTTAGAAGGCAAATAAGTTGCTATGAAACAGTCTACCGCATAGTGTAATATAATATGCCGGTTAACTATAAATAGCTCTAGTCTCTTCTAGACACGCATGCTACATCAAATGCAACTGAGCCCCTAGCATAGTGGGTGGAGTGTTTTCGTATCTTAAATAATTTTGGTACATATGCATGAATAAAACTGAGGATTGCACTAATGGACCAACTTTGCTAATGTAGTATTATTGACATCAATTTTTTTAGAAATATATCCATTTAGTACACACCAAATAGTTTATTTTTCACAGACTTCGAAAAAAGGAGGTTATCAAGTCTTCTGAAAGTTTTTTTCTTAAGAGCACTTGCAGGTGAGTTTTTTTCCATGCAAACATATTCCAAACAATATTAAAATAATTGCAATTTTCTTTTAAATTAGTAATCATATCAGTCACCCTTGGTACTATTGAGGCAGACATTCTACCAACCCAGCTACATGTCAGTCTATTATTCTATCTGCAGCCTTATATTTAATTATTTTCTTTTAAATTATGTCAATTTTAATCTTATAGTACGTACTAACATAAGTAATAAGTTCTATAAAAATGCATCTAGGTATTTAACTTAGTTATCTGATAAAGTTTTTTTTATATCTATCTCACCTATTGACCAGTTGTTGCTGCAAGTCCCGCCGGTACTCTGTGTTGCGTTTGAACTTGTCCTGTTCCTCCTTGGCCTGAGCTTCCTGGTTGTTGAGGAGAGCATTCATGAGGACTGAGTTGTTGTGGTTCTCCTTAGCCTGGAAATGTGAATGTGAATAGTAAGTACACATTTAGAGAAGGTATATAAGGAACAGCTCTCTAGATAAGGCCACCCAATGTACATAGGTTAAGTACCTAATAGTTCTGTAAATTATTTTGAATTATTATTTATTTGTATAGGTATTACAAAATTTTTGAGAATTAGACTTTATTAAGTCATCATCATCATCCACTGCTAGGTATAGGCCTCCCTTTGTATGTGCCATCTGTGTCGATCTTTTGCAGACCTCATCCAGATTGGACCCTCGACCTTGACGATGTTGTCGACCCAACTAGCCCTTAATTAAGTATTTGGGACGCCTTGCGGTGTAGTAATGAAAGTCACTGGTAAAGTCACAACATTCTTTTATTCACTAGGTACCTACACAACACAAAACGTCTCCATTATTATATAAGACTTAAAGACTTATATTAGCTTAGAAAGCTACGATAAACATTTCCGCGAGTGCGTTGGCGCTTGGCGCGGGAGCGGGCGAATCTGTGTGAGTGAAGGTCTCGGACCGACTCGTGTGCGCGACCGCAATGACCGCGTGTCCTGCGTGATATTGAAGCGCGGTGTTACCCCGCGCCCCCTTCCCGCTCAAGTGCGTGGGTCTATATGTTTTTGAGGTGGCGCGACGATCGCCACAAGTACTAAGGTTAAATTATTGATATATAATAAATCATTGATATAGTTCTTAGTAACTAAAGTATAGGACATAAATTAGGTAGAACCCAGCTCATTAAATATGACTTGTATGTTTTTAACATTTAACAAGCTAAACAGATTATCAGTGCAGGACTCAGTAAGTAGAGAAGTATGTGGAGCTGTATTTCCTATGAACTATTATCCAGGGGTCTTTAAATCTAGATTGAATAGGTATCTTCTAGGTAAGTGTGTTACACCCTAGGCTGCAGCAATGCTTAACATCAGGTGGGTTATAAACCTATCCCAAAAAAAATGTATTACAAACCTTCTCCTGCAGTTTCTTATACTCATTATTCTTCAGCTGCAGGTAGCAGCACACATACCCTGCCTGCAGCTTCTTGATCAGCTCTCGGAGAGAGCCTCAACCCTCTCCCTCAGGTACTGTCTCCGGAGTAACTCATTAGCCTCCTCACTCCGGACTTTGGCTACCTCTATACCTAGAGCTGTTTCTTTGGCTGCACGGGCATTCACAATGCCCTGTATGATCTGTACCCTGAAAAGGGATAAGAGTTTTAAGTTATTACATATTGTTTTATTTATCTTACCAAGCTTAAAAACTTATAATTCTGTGTGAGGTGAAGGAAGGTCCCTGCACGGGAGTGCAGCGCTCGAAGAAAGAACCCCGAAGGTTCTTGCACTTTGGTCCCAGCACGGGAGTGCAGCGCTCTCGAACAAAAGACACCGAAGGTTACTTACTTTAATCCCGGTCCCGGTAATTTAACTTGAGCACAATTTTCCTTTCGAGAAGTCGGTAACATTTTTTGCAGGTAGGTTATCGGAAGGTAGCACTTAAAAACTTGAGCACAATTTTCTTTCGAAAAGTCAGTAAGTAACATTTTTGCAGGTAGGTTATCGGATACGAAAATATTTCGACCCAACCACATTATCTTCGACATCTCATGAAGAATTCACAATTAAATGACAAAAAGTATAATACATTAATATATAATATATATATATAATATACATATAATATATACCTACATTGTAACGTGTGATTTAAAAATTAACGAATTTCATTCCAAAATCTTGCATCCGTTATACCTAACTTATGATTTTACAAATTTACTTTAATCCCGGCATGGGAGTGTTATATCACTTAAAAACTTGAGCACAATATTCTTTCGAAAAAGTCGATAACCGTTTTTGCAGGTAAGTTTTCGGTAGGTAGATACGAAAATATTTCGACTCACCCAGATTATTTTCGGCAACTCATGATGAATTTTATCCCAAAACGTTTAATCCGTTGAAACTTGTCTTGTAACTTCTTAAAAAATAATTAAGAATATATTTAATTTAAAATTTTGAAGTGGCGCTAGCTAAGGCGCTTGACGCGTGCGTTGGTTGCCGTGCACGAAAAAAGAATGAGGACGACATCCATCCAAGATGGTTACCAAGATGGCTTCCAAGTGAAGTTAGGACTTAACTTGACTTGTATTGACTATGGTCAAATCGTGATATTTCCTCCGAGGTCAAATCAGTCTCTGAAATTTGTGCAATGTTGCCTGTAGGATAAAAGTACTACCATGTTTATTATATCTGAAGCATGAAATTTACGAAATATAATACAATAGTGTTGTATCTCAAAATCGATGTTTTATCAGAATCAAAGAAAAACTCATTACTCACTTCCTATTACAGTTGGGTTAAACCGTTGGGTTTAGATAACTTAATATTGCACTTTTCACGCCCGAAATAATCCATGAGGTTTTTTGAGAACACTATTGTATTTAAACTTAAAAATTCTCCAAAATAACACATGACCGCGCACTAAAACAGTTCATACGGCACTTCAAAAAATGCCGTTATATTCACATTTAAAAATGCTCGAAAAAGCACTAAATTGCGCACTCAAAGAGTCCATGCGGTTTTTAGAAAACGCTGTTATATTTAAAATTCAAAAATATTGCGTAATAACACTTCATCGCGCACTAAAAACCACTATGCTAGGTCTTTCTGAAAGACCTCTAGAAAGATTGTTCGGATAACAACCGATAAAGATTCTTTAAAACTTGAAAATTAAAAAGAAATTGCTCGAAACACGTTAATTCAAAAACGTGCGTTCAGTTTGAGAAGTAACAACGCTCTCTGGCGACCAAAGAGAAAAGTTGGTGACTGGTGCTCTGATTGGACGACAAGGTAACCTTTGATTGGCGGAGACCTAGGAAGGCGCTGATTGGCCGAAACTAAAGGGAAGTATACTACGCATCTCTCATTGTTTATGCTAAGCATCGTCACATGCCTAATGGCTTCTCTACACGTCGGCGGACGCATCTGCAGACGTCCGCCGACGTGTAGACGGGGTAATTTGCGCGTCTGTTGTAGGTATTTAACGTCCGCAGATGCGTCTGCCACTTATCCGTTTGTTGTCGGTTTTTGTGGCACGGATCAAAGGGTTTTGGCGCGAACGTCCGGCGTCCTGTCCACACGTCTTACGACGCATCAGTTTGCTCGGAGTTGCGATTGAATGTGCACGCGTATCTACTTGTGCTTTAATTTACTTTGCGCAGCATTCGTGAAAACTTATGAAATGGCTAACAATATGAGCACTGAGGAAACTTTTAAGTTCATTGAGCTATATCAAGCTGAAAACTGTTTATGGAACCCTAAAAATAATTACCACAAAAATAAAAATGTTGTAGGTACCTAATCTATTATTATAATTTTCTTTATTTTTTTATTTATTTATAACGGTACACATAACAGAATGAGTTCATATATAAGCCAAATACACATTCAAAAGTGGTTTTGAACCAGAACAAATTCCTCAGGTGCGTGTACACAGCTTGAACAATATGAATTTGATTATTATTTTCAAAAACCTGTGTTAGACAGAGAATACAGTACCTAACTGGTACTGTATTCTGTCTAACAAACACACAAACAACAACGATAAACAAGGACAACATAATTACAGACTAAATTTTATCTTACAATTAGTGATTATGCATAGCTTTTCATTAAAATAACTAGAACATTACGCTTGAATGTGGATAACACACAATTAAATACATCCAGTGACTGATGGTGGTTCGCTAGGATACTATTGTATTGGCGATTTTAATAATCTATGTAGGTATGCGACCCTCTCTTAGATGAAATATTTAAACTGACCCAAGAAATGTATTTAACAGGTTACATTCCTAATGATTTTCAAACCACTAAAACAGTACTTATACCCAAAAAACTTAACACCTACAAATGCTTAGAACACAGAACACTAAGTCTCATATCACATGCTTCAAAAATACTCATACAAATTTTTCACAATAGACTAAGACCCATTGCCAAAGAAAATATTACCAAAGACCAATATGGATTTAGAAGAGGAAAAGGAACACGCGAAGCAATACTGGCTCTAAGACTCATCACTAACAAGCGAATAGATCTAGGTATAGATACACATATTGCATTCATTGACCTGGAAAAAGCTTTTGACAAAGTAAATTGGAAAAGATGCTTACGATTTTAAAAAACATTGGAGTAGACTATAGAGACAGAAGAATAATATACAACCTTTATAAAAATCAGCAAACCACAATAGACATAGGAAATGAAACCACAACAGCAAAAATACGACAAGGAGTAAGACAAGGATGCCCACTTTCACCAACAATTTTAACATATTTATTGAAAATGCAATTAGTAAAATCATAGAACCAGAAAACGGTGGAATTAAAGTGAATGGAGAGTGGATTTTCCTTATACGTTACGCAGATGACATTGCAGCTTTAGCCGACAATAGAAATGAACTGGAAAAACTAATCAAACAAATGGACGAAGCTTTTCAAGAAATAGGCCTCAAAATTAACTCAAACAAGACCAAAACTATGACAATCACCAGAAACCAAATCTACAATAGAAATCCCATTAAACTGCACAATAACCCAATAGAACAAGTACATTCATTCAAATATTTAGGAAGCGTAATAACAGAAGACTCAAGATGCACTCAAGACATAATAACCCGAATATCCATAGCAAAAACAGCATTCAACCGGAAGAAACATTTACTAAAATCCAAAATTGCAAAACACGTAAGAAAACAGCTCATAAAATCTTACATATGGAGTATTGCTCTTTATGGAAGCGAAACTTGGACCATGACTCAAAGAGATAGAGAACGAATAGAAGCTTTTGAAATGTGGTGCTGGCGGCGGATGGAGAAAATTAGTTGGACAGAAAGAAAGACCAATGAAGAAGTGCTGAGCATGGTCCAAGAACACCGTACAATACTGGCAACTATTGAAAACAGAAGAGGGAAGATGGTTGGCCACCTTATACGACATGACGAATTTATAAGAAACATCATGGAAGGAAAATTGGAAGCCCGAAGAGGAAGAGGAAGGCCGAGAAGATCATACATGGACCAAATAAAAGAAAAAAAAGGCGGGTGTCATGTCGTATAAGGAGGTCAAGGAATTGGCAGAAGACCGGGAAGGATGGCGCATACTCCACAAACAAGGGCCCGGCCCTTAAATTTATGATGATGATCATGTATGTATAGTCAAGGAAATGTATTCGTGTACCTTTTTGACTATTATAATCTTATTGTCATTGCGACGAGAGTGAAAAAGGTACTTACGCGAATACATTTCCTTGACCGTACCTATTTCAATTAATTCATTTTATTGAGGCTACTGTAAAAGTAATTGGACATTTAACAGTAGTCTAGGTAAGTATTTCATATTTCAATTGAAATAAGAAAACTTAAACAGTTGATGATTTTATATATTTTTCAGGTTAATGATTCGTGGAAACGTATCGCTGACGCGATGGGTGTGCCAATACACGAACTAAAAAAGAAAAAAGAACCTCTACTAGCTACATACCATGAAGATAGAGGTAGAATGGAGTGAGCGGCGCTAATACCTACTTGATTCAAATACCTACGCATTGCTATCCCACTCTAAGTGGTGGGAAGTCTCTTTCTAATAGGGTGACCCAACATGTATGCATAAAAGCAGGACACATCATAAATTAATCTTAATGACAATGAAACCAAATAGCTAACTGTATTATTTTTTGTACATATATCTTTTCTAGATTGATCTGATTTATGATAAAAACAAATGACCCTGCGAACTTCGTTCTGCCTAACAATAGTACCTATAGTATAGCAAAACCATTAGAACTAAAGCAAACTGCCCGAAAATTAGTAGAGCAAAAAAATTCATTTGCTTTATCTGGGTACTATGATTATTATCTTTGAACATTCGTGGTCCAATCTATAACGTTATTTGGATTTATATCAGTTTACATTAGCTAGTTAACTTCTAAAATGTTTAAGAGAAAAAATAAAATAAATAAATAACACAGTTGAGGGACATGTTCCGTTTTACTATTCAAAGTACGAGGAAGCCAGCATCTAACAATACATAATCTACAAATTATTTACAGAAAATAACTTATACATAAATTCACACGATACATTATATTCGTCGGTCCCATTTTCACTGTAGTATGGCTCAGCCGTTGCCTTCAATCTCTTACTTGGTAAGTCATAATCAGATGCTTTAAAGTGTAGGCTACATATCCAAGCACTTTCAAAAAACTTTAATTTCAATGGTATAACTGCAATCCACAAAGTTCTTTGTAAGTATATTGTTCTTGGGAAATCTGAAAGCAGAGCACAGTTTTACAATAGGAATAATAATAGCACAACATGTTATGACATTAAAAAGAGTCAATACAATAACATATTTTCAAGTATATTTTTTTAAAATAGAGATTCAATTATTTTGTTATCTAACAGGTTAACAGAGTACCTATATCTAATAAGAAATATAAGTGCTTTGTGATTTAGTGAACATGGCATTCATTATACCTACGAGAGATATCCGCAAAAAATATTTTATGGTCACTGTACTCCATTTTTACGATTTATTCATAACTTTGATAAAACATTAAATATATGTGTTACATCAATTAGAAATCATTTAACATGCTAATTTAGACTAGTTAAAGGCCAAATCACACTAGAAATCATAATGTTTTCCAGATATTTTCATGAAATCGGTCGATAGACTTAGTGTTTATAAAAATCCAATTTAAGGACTTACGTGTGTAATATATGTGTGTTCTTGGATATCACTCGCTTCCACAACCACACACAATTCATCGTTGCACCCTTTTTCATACCTTTTAAAGGCTTTTAAGCTTAGTTTTTAGGTTCAAAAGCGCGAGTCGACGAATGTTTTTGTTGTTTTTCTGCCATGACAGTTCAATTGACAGCATTGTTTGATGGCGGATAGATCAAGTGTTGCCACATGAAGAAACTCCCAAAATATTTGGTAATCTTTTGATTTACTTCAATTGCAACATACACTTTAGTAATTGTTTTCGTAATGATTTTCAATTATTTGTTGTAACATTTTATAATAAGAATTTGCTACTGGTATATATTGTCTTCATAACATATGTGTTCCGTTTGTATTTTCTGCTTTTATATAATATAATATGAATTGTTAAAGTATATACTTTAACAATTTATATTATATTCCTTTTTAAACTGCAAACACCAGAAACTCATATAAATAACAATTTGATGATAGATGAACTTTAAACTTTATAGGTTAATTTACCCAGTTTTGGGAGTTTTGAGTATTTATATAAAAATACCGAACACCACACTAGAAAGAGACTTCCCACCACTTAGAGTGGGATAGCAATGCGTAGGTATTTGAATCAAGTAGGTACACAGACAATAGGAAAAGAAAGTAGGTATTAGGAGTGTTTTCTCCATTCTACCTCTAACTTCATGCTACATACAGAGCAAATTTAAAAAAAATAAAGGCTTCTATCACGTCTGGGGCTGGAGCTGAAGATGTCATTTTTGTTTTTTTACGTGTGATAGGTTTACGTTTGACTACAGCCTGCCTGATGTTAAGCATTGCTGCAGCCTAGGGTGTAACACGTTTACCAAGAAGATACCTATTAACTCTAGATTTGAAAACCCCTGGATTGTAGTTCGCAGGAAACACAGCTTCTGGTAAAGTGTTCCAGAGCTTTGCCGTCCGTACAATAAACGTAGAAGCAAAGCGCTGCGTTCGACACTTCGGCACTTCCACCATAAAACGATGTCTACCTGCGGACTTTCTGCTTGTTCGGTTATAAAATCTACTGCGGACTTTCTGCTTGTTCGGTTATAAAGTCTACCGTCCCATCTGGATATTTTACGACGTAATGGCGGCATTTTTGATGGATGTGTATGAATCGCCAAGCTTCATGAATTCGGAGGATAAATTAAGTAAAACGAATACCAAATTTCTAATTTCTTATTTATTTCAGAATACTTAACTAACTACTTAATCTTATAACTGTTGACTGTTGTTCTTTTGAATATATTTCATAAATTTTAATCTTGTATCAACTGCGCTTATTATTATTATTGAATTCTCCAGATGGCTCCAAGTAAAGTTCTGCAAGCTGGTTTTCCATGCTATTCCTGCAAAAAAAAACTTGTTATTACGTGTGTAATGTGCAATTACGTAAATTTGATTTGAGTCCGGATAAAAATTCCGCTTATTTCGTTCTGTTTCTATGTATAGCCAGCATCCACCATCTTCTTCTCTTCCATTTATTTTTAATAACTCTATTGCGATGCACATTTACGTAGTAGTTAAAAGTACTAAATAAATAAATAGCTGCGGCAGCTATGATTTCAATATCCATATTTAAACGTTGTGTCTCTGTCGAGAATGAACTTATACTGATCAAGCAACAGACGTGTGGACGACTCGAGGTGATCCATTTGCGGATGCATCTGTCAGCGTCCGTGGACGTATCTGTAGACGTGTAGAGCAGGCTTAATAATGATACCTTTTACGGGTCCGGTTATTGCACGTACCTGTATTCCACGTCCCTATATTATACGGGAAGTATTCCGATGCCATTTGGCATCCAATTATTGGGGCGTACAATATTGGATGCGCATTATCGTGACGGCAATTATCGCCCCGAACCAAACCGGTACGGGCGATAATGCGCGACACAATATTGCACACCCCGATAATTCGATGCCATGTACATGAAATATTTGCCCGTGCTACACTTGCACTACAACAGGACTTGGCTCCTCCTCGCTTCGCTCGTCGTCGCATGTGCGTGGTAGAAAGCAACCTAACGAACCTAATCTACCTTCTGTCACAGACGAGTGACTTCGAGTCCAACACTTGCACTACAACAGGTTAGGTTAGGTTTAGCGTCCCGTAAAGTACACCCCAACCCTGTATTTCATGGCCCTGGATTGCACGCCCCAATAAAACGATGCCATGTACACCATTTATCGTGCTGTACAATACGGTGTCGTGCTTTATCGTCCGTACCAAGCTTGCACAGGCCTGTATTTCATGGCCCTGGATTGCACGCCCCAATAAAACGATGCCATGTACACCAATTATTTCCCGTACAATCCAGGACCGCGCAATATCGGGCCGCGCATTATTTGGACGTGCATTATTGCTTCCCCCTTTTACATCATTTCTGTGCATAAATTAAGTTTTACATGCATTTTTGGTGAAGAATTTGTTTTTACTAGTTAAGTAGGTTTGAGTACACGACAAGTCGATACGTTTGTTGTTTTTGTTTGTATAAAAGATTATCCTGTGCACATCATCATAATTAATAATAAAATCAAACCACAATCTTAATTATTTGATCCAATTTTTTTTTATGTAATATTTTAAATGTACATACGATTTTTATTTGATATTTTTTTTATGTTTGCTTGTTTGATTCGAAATAGTGAAGCTAGCTATATTTTTATTTTTTTATATAGCTATTTGGCTAACATATTTATGTGTCTGGCAATTTCATTTAGCTGTCAAAGGTATGTCAATCCGCCATTTTCTTGTATCGCCATTTCGTTTCTTTCGTGAGATGGAGGATTTTGGACGAAAGTGAGATAGAAATAAAATATTTCTGAATCCCTTTCAATTTGCTCATCTTTGAAGAATCCAAACTACAGCAAATAAATAAAAGCCAGGTGAGCATGGATACGAAGACGCGTTGTTTCACACGGACTAGCTGTAATTGCTTGGCGTCCTATGTTCTTGGGCTTCGGAAGAGTACAATGGCGTCCAGCCATCGCTCGAGGCGCGTATGAATGTTCCGTCATCCTTTTCTTGCATATATCGGCTATTGAGGAGACACTGCTTATATCAACGAATGATCTTTTTACGAGCAGAGTAGAATGATAAGAAAATATCCGCTGTTGCCTTCACACTTTGTGTTTTGTAGTTTCTCTTTCGTGCGTCCACAATTAGCCGCGCTTTTGGAATTATCTCGAGGAAATGTGATGTTATGAAGCGTTTAGATGAGATGTTATATTACAGATACGTACGATGCTGAGGTGATTGTTGGCTGGGATAAGTCAAGATGTTCACGACGAACACGGTTCAGGCGGGCAGTGTGCCGACGCTCCAGTATCAGGATCATACGACACAGAAGTCCCAAGGGAAGAACATTGAGATTGTCCAGAAGAACACCCAGCAAGCTCAGCAAACACAACAACAGCAGCAGCAGGTAATGTTATTTTAATAAAGTATATACAAGACATGTAATTTTTCAACTGTTACTGTTATATCTACTTGAGTAATAAAAAATACGATTGCATGTATTGAACAACACAATAGATCTGTTTTCATTATTCATCAATTCATCATTTAAGTTAGTATGAGTAATTGAGTAATGATAGAACATTGTAATTTTGATTATAATTGAATACTTAGCTGGTAGGTACTTTTTCTAAAAAGGCATTTGAGTTGAAATACAACAGCTTGTACATTTGTGCATTTATACTACTTTATTTTATATTACTCTCCCTTAATATAATTATGGGAAGAGTAAAACTATACTAATATAATAAAGCTGAAGAGTTTGTTTGTTTGTATGTTTGTTTGAACGCATTAATCTCAGGAACTACTTACTGGTGTGAATTGAATTTTTTTTTGTGTTGAATAGAACATTTATCAAGGAAGGCTTTGCGCTCTATAATATCACGCTGCAACTAATAGGAGCAAAGAAACAATGGAAAATGTGGAAAAACGGGGAAAATTATTCATCTTTGAGAGCTTCCGTTGTGTGTGCTGTGAAAACGGTTCAAAATTCAAACAATTAATACCCAAAATAACAATGCCACATGGATGAAGTCGCAGGCACAGCTAGTGTTTAATACACATCATGTAAAATAAATAAAGGCCGACAAGACAATAGCTCAATATTTAGATAGAGAAACAAAGAACTTGGGCTTAAAAGTTACATTAATTTATTTCTTAGCAGAGACTATTTGAGATCATGACAGTAATGTAAGTATATCAATTATTCCCACAATAAATAGGTACTTACTGATTTTAGAAAGATACAATTTTAATGGAATTAAAAATAAATATCAAAACTTGGTATTTTCATGGAATCTTAATTAAATTAAACTCATACCTAAATTGTATACAATGTATCATTAAAATTAATGTAATTTACATTCATTGGTCAAATTAATCATTTAACATACTTACATATTTTGTAATTTTCAACAGTTGATTATGTATTATCAAATACCTATAGCTTACATTTTCAAAGTTATCAGCATACAAAGATAAATACATATTATAGGTACTTTTGATATGAGTCATGTGGGTATGTGGGTTTGAAAATAACAAAACATACATTATAATAATCACAATATAAACTATATGTAAAGATTATACACTACTATAGGATGTCCACAGTTTCAGTTGTGTGGTATTTTTTTGTAGAATAGACACTTCTTTCTTTTTTCAAATAATAAATTCTTCTTATTGAATGAGAGTGGCTAACTCTAGAGTCAACAGTTTATCAAGCCTTAAGAGCTTCTGACATGAACAACTGCCGTACAATGTCAAACAGCAGACACCTATAATTTAATATGTTATCTGACCCACAGAAACAGTATAAAGTAATAATAAGTTGCATTTATGTCTCT
Organism: Macaria notata; assembly: GCA_927399415.1. NCBI lineage: Eukaryota > Metazoa > Arthropoda > Insecta > Lepidoptera > Geometridae > Macaria > Macaria notata. Next base: position 1,485,427 of record OV656751.1, read on the forward strand.
TTAGACCCTATAATACAACCATGTATAAATCAAGTTGATTCATCTCACACTTATGCTATTGTTCTGTGGTGCACACACACCTGTGACCCCCTCTACCACATGTTCGGTAACGGTGCTCAAGCATTGGCTTTTCGAATAAACATATTATATTTTTAATTATATACAATGGCAACTATTGAAAACAGAAGAGGGAAGATGGTTAGCCACCTTATACGACATGACGAATTTATGAAAAACATCATGGAAGGAAAATTGGAAGAGGAAGAGGAAGAGGAAGGCCGAGAAGGTCATACATGGACCAAATAAAAGAAAAGGCGGGTGTCATGTTGTATAAGGTCAAGGAATTGGCAGAAAATCGGGAAGGATGGCGCATGCTCCACAGACAAGGGCCCTGCCCTTAAATTTATGATGATGATGATGATTAAATGTAAAAAAAGTTCTTAGCTTATTATTTATTTATTGTAATTACATGGATTACCAAATTATACAACATGGATGAACAGAAGAGATACTATTCAAATATACATTTTTAATAATTTTTTAACAAAGGAATAAAAAATTTGCTTGCATAATTTAAACACACATTATAAAACTAACCTCTTGGTAGGAACGGCCAACTTAAATGACGCATAATCACCACGGGATTTGAGAGCTTCCACCATGCACTTATCATTTGGGCAAATACTTTTGAGATGAGCAGGTACTTGCTCAGCAGCCGTGCTGAGTTCGACAAAATATAAATGCAATTATATGACTTTCTTTCCTCCACTGCCATTGTGGAAACATTTGATACCGGAGCTACAGTACCACAACATTTGCCAGGGCAGCTCGCGAGCGGCGCCGGGTAACAGTGATCCAATCTGAATCATTATTACTAGCAATATTTGAATTACAATACAATATATCATTCATTCACTTCCCTTCCAGTATGTCTAATTTTAAATTTTACTCCTCTTTGTATATGTCTCATCTTATTTGTTCTTGTACGTGCGTGACGTCACAGCCAGCGCTGGTTGCTTCCACACCACCAGCATTATGCTGAGTTGGGGCTGTGTGTGTGGCAGATATTATGTTTATTTGTTTATTGTTTTTACTCGTGTTAAATCTGTCACTAAAGTTTTCTTTCTTTCTTTATTGCACACCAAAATAAATTAACATTATCAAAAAGTAGCCGCCAACCGCGCCGTAGTGAAGTAACCGCTGATTGGACCGCAATGTTTACATTCGAGATTCAAAGTGTGAGCGCCGTAGCTTACAGCTTTTGGGCGGGAGACAGAGACAACGCATTTTTTTTTTTTTTTTTTTGAAAGGACTATGCAGCTGGTTGCTAGTAGCTACCTTTGCTGCGTCACCGGACGATGGCTGGGCACTGATGGTGCCCGGGCCTATGTACTAGTTAGGGGCGACTGGCACAAGGGCGCCTCTGAGGCACGAACCTCGGCTTGGACCGTCGCCAGAAGGGGGAGACCGGGTTGCCCTGTTCATCCCTGAAGGGGAGTGAGCTAAGGCCCTATCAGTGGTTGTGTCTGGGTGATTATTTGGAGATAAACGAGTTGACCTGAGGGGTCGGGGTCTACCGCCTCGCCGGCGAGGACGGAATCGGGGACGTGCACTGGAACCTACACTGGGAGATGGACGTTGGTAACCTGGACCAATGCCGAAGACGGAGAGCCTACTGGCTGAGACACCGCCTGCTGAGGTGGTGGAAGGAGGGGAGCCCAGAGACAACGCACTCGGGTCAGAGGTATATATACCTGTCTCGCTCGAACTCGTTCCAGACTGCGTGGTAGACAGAGATGACACAGGAACACGAGCCGCCATTGGTGGAGCTGTTTTAGGCAGCCGAGCTTTGACCTTTAGTTTCGCCATATCCCGAGCGCGAGCTTCCCTTTTCGGCCGAGTGGCGTCGCAAGTGTCGCCCTGTTTAACGAGAGTACCCTCAACTGCTGCGTTTTTATTCATCTTTTCTGCGTCACAAGTAATTTCGCGATCGCGAATTAAAACATTGTGAATTTTGTTCCATAATGGTCTTCTCGACAAAAGTAACTCTCTCCTGGAGCTCGGGCTTTATAGGGAGTTCACGACAGCATTAACCAATGAATTATCCGATATTATGACAAATAATAATGTAAATACGCGGAGCAAAAAAATTTACCATCCCACCTCGGCAGGGGCGCGGGGAATAAAATACATATATATAAGTAACTGGTCATCTGATATAACAAACTTCATCCACAGCCTTCTCTATCACACTGCTGGGCATAGGCCTCTCTTTGAATGTGCCAGCTGCGTCGATCTTGAGTACAATATAATTCTAAAAAGAAAGCTATAAAATAAGTCATTAGTTAATTTTCACTTGTATTTTGCACTTGGGCCCGATGACACGTCAAATGGTTGGTCCCGGCTGTTTGTCTAGTACAACATTCGTTAAGCCATGTCAGAGGCTCTTAGGGCGGCTTGATTGACTCTCAACACCAGAGTTTGCCGCTCTCATTCGATAAGAAGAAGGCTTGTATTTTACTGTAAAACTCTTTGTCTGATATCTCTCTCTCTTGAGTTGTATTTCCTCATGGCTGAAGGTCGTGACTCCCCCGCAGAACTAATTCATTAGGGGAGTTTTCTTGTGCAGATACATCATGGTGGGCGCCCAGGTCCTTCCCCGGAAGACACATGTCCTCGGACATTGTGATCCTCAAACATGTTGGTTTCCTTACGATTGTTTCCTTCATTGCTAAGGGAGTGCAAATCCTCATTTAACTTGAAAATACAAGTCATCGGTGTAGGATTCAAACCAGGGTATGTCTGGATGAAAAGCAGACACTGGAACCGCTGACCCACACTTTCTACAAGCTTTTATGTTTCTTATGGGTGTATTGCCTGAAAATAACAATACAATACAAAATTATTTATTGACTGAAGGTATTACATAAAACCTTAAAAAAACTAATGTTTACATGCTTAGTTACGATTTCTAGGAAGGTTTGTTAGAGTTCTTGTGAGCCCTGCACTAAGTTTACACTTGTATCGCAGGCACCCACTTCGCTTTGCTACAAGTTTTACTAGAATACGGTGCGGTTTTACTTGCTGTGTGTATAACAATATTGGTACATAACTTATAAAAGTTAAATTCTAGCTAACTTTATTATTAAAATAAAACTGGACTTTTTCTTTTATGGAAACTGTGTAAAAGCTTGAACTGGGTAAGATTAGGTTACAACTAGGGTTTTGAACTGTGTGTATGTGTGTGTGTGTAGGTATGTGTATGAGTGTATATGTATGTTTGCGTGTGCATGTAGAGAATGGAAGGAAGAGAGTGGGAAGGGTTGTCTTTACTGTACTATCTTAAGTATATCTTCTGTTTCAGTGTGAGTGAGAGATGATAAATATTCTTGTATGATTGTTTTGCATTCTTTTACAGTTTTTCCGTTGATTTTGCAAAGTTTTAACATTCTATTATAGATAAAAGGAAAGCGAAAGTCTGGGAGACGCTGTGCGAAAGCTGTCTTTACTCTGGATTGTACAGCGCAAGGGGGTCTTCTTCTAGGCGAACCAGTTGTCGTCTTCACGAGGGCGCTTCTATGCATTGCAAGCGTTACTTTTTTAATGTACAGTTGCCTCACGCGTAATACTCCTGTCTCTGTGTAAATCTCGTCTGTGGGATATATATATAACAATTATTATTTACAATAAAGAACTTTTATTTTTTTGTTTATCTTTTAACAAACTTGAATTGAGTAAAATATTTCGCTTCCTTTCAGGAATTCCCAACCTTCTGCTACACTAACGTGAACATGATAGGCAAGATCGGCACGGCGGCTGCCAGCGGCACCGGCGGAGTCAACATTACCCAGCTCACCACAACGGACGATAAGACATGCTACATCACACAACCCTTCTCCTATAACTATGCACTGGTTAATCAAATGCAGATAGCACCCAACGGGATACAGAATGCGATATCTAGTATCAGCTTCAAGTGTGACGTGTGCGGGCTCATGTTTGGACATTTGGCGCTGTTGAACGCACATAAACGGATACACGCCCAGGATACTGGTGAGTTGTTTTTAGGTCTCCGTTACCCAATGGGTAAAACGGGACCATCGACTATTACTAAGCCTCCGCTGTCTGTCTCCAAGCTGTATCTCATAAACCGTGATAGCTAGAAAGATGAAGTTTGGCGTTCCGTACCTAAAGGTAAAACGGGACCTAGCGGGACATAGTGATCTATCAACACACAGCATAAACCACTGGACGGATCGGGCTGAAATTTGGCATGCAGGTAGATGTTAGGACTTAGGATTTTCGGAAATGCCACTTTTAAAGGAGTGAAATAGGGAATGCATGTTTTACTTCTTAATGCGAGCGAAGCTGCAAGCCCCCACTAGTACTTAATAAAAATATTAGTGCAATAGAACCAAAGATAAGCTTAAAAATGTTTAGACCCTATAACTAATTATCATCCTGTCCTCATTCCAGAGAGCAACATAACAGTGGTGTCGACGGGAGTCAACAACAGCAGCGAGGTGGCGCTCCCGCCGCACATACAGATAGTGTCGCAGGAGGGGCAGCACCAGCAGGGGCAGCTGCAGGATAGTGAGTACTGAGCATATACTGTGAACAACAGCAGCGAGGTGGCGTTCCCGCCGCACATACAGATAGTTTCGCAGGAGGGGCAGCACCAGCAGGGGCAGCTGCAGGATAGTGGGTACTGACCATAAACAAACTGAATTACAATCGAGTTCATAGGTACCTTCTAGGTAAGCGTGTTACACCCTAGGCTGCTGCAATGCTTAACAACAGGTGGGCTATAAACAAACGCAAACCTATCACACGTTAAAAAAAATATGCCCCGACTCCCTGTTCCTTACGAACTACAATCCAGGGATCTCTGCTTGTGAATCGGTTCATATTGGATAATCCATCATGTTGCGCAATTTTATACACATACAGCTGTTACGCCTAACTCATTGGGTAAACACGCTCCATCTTAGGCCATAACCGTTGCTTACTATCGGGCAAACTATGGTCAAGTGCAAACCTGTTCTAGTAAAAAAAATATGGGGCTAAAATATACAACAATTCCTTTAAATGTTTATAATAGACGTGAGCTTTTTCTCCCTAGTTATTTGTATGTTGAGTTGAGATGATGTGTACTGTAATATCTGGCTAAGAATAATTACAAGTAATTCTGTTTCCAACATTCTTGTTGTTTCAATATTTTTATTTATCACTATATCTAATATACCAATTCTAACCGAGAGAGAGAGATGTCATGCCATTTCAGACGCCCTTAGGGCTTGATAAACTCTCGACACCAGAGTTGGCCACTCTCAGTCGATAAGAAGAAGAAAGAAAGAAAACATTTATTGTGACAGATTTAACAGAAAAACAAACACGAGACACACGAAACACGAACAAAAAACATAGGTAATAAACACTCATAAAATCTGCCACAACACAGCCCCAACTCAGCATAATGCTGGTTGTGTGGAAGCAACCAGCGCTGGTCTTCGTTGAGGCTGGCTGTGACGTCACGTACAAGAAGACCAATTCTAACAGCATCTTCTCTGTTCGCAGCCAAGCCAGTGATAATAGACAAGGTGAACAAGTGCATAACTTGCGGCAACAACATCCCCACCAACCCCAAGCGGAAGGGACCCAAACTCATCCGCTGCGAGAACTGCATCGCTCAGGACTCAGTCGACCAGACACGGAGCAACCAGAGTAAGTTATATTGTGGTACATATATAACTAACAATATATTCCGGGACATTGTACACAGCGCCATCTAACCACACACTAAGCAAACGCTTGTGTCGTGGATACTAGATAACGGATATAATACTTATATACTTTTCGTTTGTAAATACCTACATGTTAGTGAAAACCGTAGACAATTCGGTTCACCCGTTTTTGAGTCTATAACAAACAAACATACCGACAGACAAACAGTTGTTTTTAAACATGATTTTTGTGTTCTATTGCATCGATAAAGATCCCTCAACTATTTTTTTTTTTTCATTATCTTCAATGTACAGACACCGACCTGTTAAGCTTTATTATATGTATAGATTGTTTAGGCATTATAGCAACTGCTATTTAAATAAATATGTGTAATGCTGTCCCCAGTAAGCTCCGGGCAGATATTCATCACCCCGGACAACAACGTGAAGTACGAGATGTCTGGCGCGGCGCCGCCCGACCCGCTCGCCACGCAGCCCGCGCCCCCGCAGCCGCCGCTGCAGAACAAGCCATGTGAGTGCATGCTGGGGGCTGGTAGGGGGGGGGGGGCAATGGGGATGGAAATTAGTAAATAAGCGAAAATGTGGGCGTCAAATAATACAATTTTATATGACGTTTAGAATCTTACAAAGATTTATTAATTTCCTAGGAAATTTATAAACGTACGGATCTTGTTATTTTTCGGTATATCCATATATCTAAATATATAAAACTCAAAGGTGACTGACTGACTGATATAGTGATATATCAACGCACAGCCCAAACCACTGGACGGATCGGGCTGAAATTTGGTATGCAGGTAGATGTTATGACGTAGGCATCCGCTAAGAAAGGATTTTTGGAAAACCCGCTTTGAAAGGGGTAAAATAGGGGATGCAAGTTTTACTTCTTAATGCGAGCGAAGTCGCGAGCATCCACTAGTTTATATATATAATTACTTGTGCTACGCGGGAATCGAACCCGTACCCCTAGAGTAGAAGGCAGAACCTCTACTAACTAAGCTAACGGAGCAGTCAATCTAAATTGTAATTACATATTAACTAACTAGTGGGTGCTCGCGGTTTCGCTCGCATTAAGAACTAAAACTTGCATCCCCCTTTTCACCCCCTTTTTTTAAGTGGCATTTCCAAAAATCCTTTCTTAGCAGATGTCTACGTCATAACATCTACCTTCATTCCAAGTTCAGCCCGATCCATGCAGTGTTTTGAGCTGTGCTTTGATAAATCACTATATCAGTCAGACAGTCATCTTTAAGTTTTATATATTTAGAAGTAACCTTTGCTCCAGTGCCCGGCCACCATCCTGTGAAGAAACGCAACCTGGCCTCCGTTACCAAGTGCCAGAACTGCAACGGCTCTGGAATCATCTTCGTCGGTGGAATCAAACACAAGATCCACCAGCAGAACCTAGATAAACCGTTCCACTGCAACATCTGCGGAGGATCCTTCTCCAGATACTCCTCGCTGTGGTCGCACAAGAAGCTGCACTCCGGAGAGAAGAACTTCAAATGTGGCATTTGTGGGATCGCCTTCGCCAAGGCGGTGTATCTGAAGAATCACTCGCGGATACACACCGGGGAGAAGCCTTATAGGTGAGTTTTTCTATGTATTAATATTGTTATAAAATCATCATTAGTCTATGTAGTACCTATCTGTCCTCCACTTCAGTTGCTCTGTTAAATCAAATCAAATCAAATCAAATTTATTTATTAAACAAAAGCAGTTACAAACCTTAAGCTAACTTAATTGTATATTAAACCTATTTACATTAACTTGTTCTGGTGAGCCCTGCACTGGGTACGAAACCTGTATCGCAGGCGCCCACTTCAAGATGCGCTTACTAAAAAGTGGTGCGAACCTTTTGATTTTATCAAATTATAATTCACATTATCACAAAACGTACATTACAGTAAATTAAGTTTAAAGTTCCAGCTATGTTCTTTAAATAATTCTACAGCAAGACACTTTATGTGTGAGTGTGTGTCTGTGTGTGTGTGTGTGTGTGGGTGTGTGTGTGTGAGAGAGAGAGAGAGATTGAGAGAGCATGTATGTGTTTACCTGGTGTGAGCGTGTGTGTGCGGGTATTGTAGGCTAAGAGTTCCTACTTTATTATTTTAAGAAGTTCTTCTGTTTCCTTATATGTTAGATGCTGTAAAAACGTTTTTAAAATTATCTTGCATTCTCTGTATGATTTCGATATTATGTCACATTTATTGTCTATTCTGTTATAAATATATGGGAATCTAAAATTGGGCATGCGTTGAGCGAATACCGTTCTAACAGCAGGCAATTCGGCACGTAGAGGTCTTTTCTTAGAGAGTCTGTTAGAGATATAGATGTTTTTGTTTCTGTGCACTAAGAGCGTCACTTTTTGAATGTATATTTGGCGTACTGTAAGAATGCCTGTGTTGGCGTATAGGTCACACGACGGGTATCGGTAGGGTCTTTTAAACATAACTTTTAGTACAGCTCGTTGTGCCCTCTCCACTTGTATCATGGCGGTGGTTCCGGCGCATCCCCAGGTAGTAATACCGTAAGATAAGATCGACTCACATAAAGCCGTATATACTAGCTGTAGAGTCTTTTTGCAAGCTGAGTTTCGAAGAGCTTTCATAACATATATCAGTTTGCGGACTCTTTTACCTAATGTGGCGATGTGCGAGTCAAATGTTAGTTTTTCATCAATTACTATTCCTAGGTATTTGATTGAAGCGGTCCGGTCTATAGTGTTACAGTCGCATGTGCCTCCTGTGCAAAAGGAATGTATTTTAAGGCTGAGTAGTGGGTTGGGTTCTGATGCTTTCGTAATATGAAAACATAAATACTTTGTTTTGATCATATTAAGCGTCAGAAGATTTTTATCTAGCCAGCTTTTTATTGCTGTCATACCAGATTCTGCTTTCTGAAAAACGTCTTTCCAATTATCAGAGTGGTACAGAACTACGGTGTCATCTGCATAACAGATAAGTTCTGCTCCTACTGGTTTATTGAGGTGGATGTCGTTCATGTATAATATGAAGAAAGTCGGGCCAAGAACACTGCCTTGAGGTACCCCAAAACATATAGGTAGTGTATCGCTTAAATTTTCTCCAATTTTCACAAATTGACTTCGCTGGTCTAGATAACTTTGAAACCACTTCAGTGGTAACCCCCTAATTCCAGAAGATTCTAGTTTTTTTAGTAGTATTTCCACTGAAATGGTGTCAAAGGCTTTAGCCAGGTCTAAAAACACGCCTATTGTTTTCTTTTTCCGGTCGAGGCTCATTCCTATCTTTCTAGACAGCAGTTCAACAGCGTCTTCCGTGGATTTGCCGCGTCTGAAGCCATACTGATCTTCCGAGATGAAATTGAACTTTTCCAGGTAAGTAGTAAGGCGAATATTTACAATTTTTTCCAGCATTTTTGAAAAAATGGTTAACAAAGATATCGGCCTGTAATTTTCCGGGACGTTTTTGGAGCCATTTTTGTGAATTGGTATAATACTTGCCAACTTCCACACTCGGGGAAATACACCGCTAGAGATGCTAGTATTATAAATATGGGTTAAAGGAGCTAGAACTTCGTATTTAATTGCTTTTATAAGCCCTGGTTTGATGCCATCACGACCAGGAGCACTATCATTCTTAAGGTTGTCTATTAATCTTCCGACTTCGAATTCGTCTGTAGGTTGGAGAAAAAATGAGTTAGGGCATTTAGATTTTTCACTTTCTATGTCTGTAGTTAAATCGTATTCTATTTTATTCTGCTTTTGTAGCAGTTTAAGGGCAAGTTTGGAACCAACATTGGCAAAATACTCATTACAGTGATTTGTTGATTCTTTGACATTTGGCTTACAGTTTGAAAGTTCAGTGATAGACGAGTGCTTAGTAGATGTGTCTATAATAGATTTGATTGACTTCCACAGCTTTTTGGGGTTATTTTTATTGCTTTCCAGGTCATCACTCTCGTGTTGCTGTTTTAATCGATGGAGTAGGTTAGTGAAAAAGTTATTGTACCTCTTGTAAATTAGTTTTTTGGTCTCATCGCAAGGGTTCTTTCTGCTGTCTAGATGTAGCCTGTCTCGATGTTTCATACAGCGCATTAAACCAGGAGTGATCCATGGCTTTAGTGTAAACTGGGACCTACTTATACGTTTTACATAGGTGTGTTTCTCAATAGATCTGATAATGATGCTCTCAAATTTTTCAACTGCTATATCGACGTCTTGTTCATGTATTATATCTGACCAGTCAGCATCTTTAAGATCGTTAGCAATTGCTTGAAAATCCACTTTTTTAACAGATCTATGTTTCTGTGATTTTTTACCTGTCTCATTGGTTGACATACCCATCATCACGAGTGCATGATCAGTAACATCTGTTGAACCAATGATTCCTTGCAGCATTTGAGGTTTATCTTTGATGAAAATATGATCAAGGCATGAATTTTTCCTGGTATTTTCAGTAATAACAGGCACGAGGCCTAGTTCTGTCATCATACATAGGTATTCATTTCCTTCGTCGTCTAAATGTCCTTCTATATTTATATTTATGTCACCTGTGACAATTACTGGCATAGCAGATTTTGTTTTTTCGAGATATTTACCTAAAGAGTCGCAGAAAGGTTGAGTATCTCTAAATGAGGGTGAGCGATAAATGGCAAAGAGCGTAGCTAGCATAGGCAGGTCAACTTTTAAGCATTCGGCATCTTTAATCATAATTTCAGATACAGTTGCGTTTAGATTCTCTTTGATGTAAATTACCACTCCACCAGCTTTATTGTTAATGTTTTCTGTGTAGTGGCTTTCGTAACCTGAAATTTGGCCAATTAGTGGATTGCATCCTAACCAACATTCTGTTAATACAACTATGTCAAAATCTAGTTTAAGTCGTCGAAATGCTACAAGGAACTCTGAGAAATTTTTGTTTAGGCTCCGTATATTAAAAGTGAGTAGTTTGAAGTTGTGTAGTTTGGTTATGTATTTGCTGCAGTCTTCTAACATGTCACAAGTCTGACAATCAATTTGGAATGTTTTGTCAAAATCATTTACAGTATCTAAAATTAAACTTGTCATTAGAAATATTGAAAAATTCTAGGTTTTAGAAGTAGATGATTGTCAGCTCTTCTGGACATGGGATGACTTTTAGTAGTTTTAGGATTTGTGGTATTGCTTATATGAGAGTGTGAATGATGCTGAGTGTTAATGTGTAAATTGTGTGATTTGTGTCGTGTATTGTTGGTAATAAGAGCAATTGCCAAAATTATGTATAAAGCTAATGTTATTGATATTGTTGAGAACATTGAAACTGAATTAGGATTGATTAATTCACGAACTCGAGGCAGTCCCTTCTTTGGCTTCTGTGGCGGCAGATCTGGCGGGGCCCACACGCTGGTCGAGGTCAAGAAGTGACTGAATGAGAAAAGCTGGTTTCTTCTCTGACTCGCGAACGTATATTCCTCCGTTGCGAATCCAGCAGAAACGAAAATTATTCTGCTGAGCCCGGAGTCTTGCCTCTTTGAAGAGAGCACGGTTGGATTTGGTTAGTCGCTCGTTTATGTACAGTTTATGCGAGGACCCCTGAATCAGTAAATCTGATGTTAAGTTTCGCCTGGACTTGGCAGCTTGTATCATCTCGTCCCTCTTCAAGCGCCGTAGGAGCTTCACCACCACAGGCCTGGGCATCCAATCTTTGTTTATAGCACCTTGGGGGCGCTTGAGGCCCACTCTCGTAACGTAGTCGATGTCAGCTGCTGTGAGCTCGACGCCTATTCGGGAAGCTGTTACAAGTGCTACCTGGAGGAGATTCTCACTTTCAGCCTCCGGTACGCCAGCGATCTCAAGTTCGTTCCGCAGGTTGTTTTGTTCCTGCATGTTGAAGAGAGCCTGCATGGAGCTAAGTGACCCCTTCAGCTTAGCTATTTCATTGTCTTGACATTCAATCTTTTTTTCTAGAGTATCCACCTTTGATGCAAATGTCTGCTGAACCGAATAGATCTGATCTTTTAACGAGTGCACATCTTGTCTGAGCAAAGTAAAGGATCTATTCTGTTCTTTTGCTTCTTCTTTGAGCGCTCTTACTTCGGCAATTAAGTGTACCATATTGTCAGAGTCTGAGCTACAGCACGCTGGATCAGATGGCATTACTGGTCTTCTATTACCTCGAAGCTGATTTACACGGTCTATGGTGGTGTTTCCCTGATCAGATGTGACGTAGGTACTGTTCAGCGAGCCTATAGGGCTACCGATTGGAGTGTGAGTGTTGTCCTTTTTTGGCCGGGCGCTAGTACACAGTGGGCAAACCCAACTATCCTTGTCGTCTTGGTTGAGCTTAACAAAAGTGTCTCCGTCCATACCTAGACATAGTAAATCATAGGTATCTTGACAACAGCTGCATTCCAAAAACTCTAGAGTTTGGATAGCTTTCCCACAGCCACTGCACTTCGTGGACATATTGTCAGGGATAAAAATGCGAGTGCAAAAAGATAGTTACTCGGTGAGATTCGATCTTAGGGTCACGCGATCTGTTGATTTCGAACCCGGGTCGTTGTGCCGCTACGTCACCGCTCCGATGTCTCAACTGACGAAATAATGAAACAGTTCCGTGTTTTGTTTACTTGATGTGTTTCTTGTCAATTATATTGACCAAACGATGAAATGCAGGTAGATGTGAAAAAACTTACAGAATTCTGAGCATATAATTGGTGATTATTCCGATATTCTTCTAGTATTTGCGGAAATAATATACTCCAGAGGTACATCCAATTGTTTCGGAACTCCCAAAACACTTTGCACACAGTATCTTGACTTATTTCTATCTCAAAAGGTTTTTTTAATGTGGAGCAATTTGATTACGTGTTTGCCGTAAGCCGCACCGACAATCAGTCAGTCAGTTATTAACCGACTTCGAAAAAAGGAGGTTATCAAGTCTTTTGAAAGTTTTCTTTTGTATATCAAATCAATGATAACAAAAGTCTTAACAGTCTATAGCTACTAGACTATTAGTGTCTGCTGGACATAGGCCTCCTTTTCACAGCGAGTCAACCATGTTAACTACATATTTCGATGCTGTTTTTCACTGTTAGATAAAAGCACATCGAGGAATCATAAAACTATGAATATAATATTCTAATTATACTACAGCTGGGCATAAGTCTCATCTTCTCTTCTGCAGCACAAAACACATATACAAACAATTTTATTGCTTTTGATAGAAACTTTACAGGAAAGTATTAAAAGAGTCTTAAGTATATTACAAACCATTCGAACAGAATAAATCCTGAGTTACGAGTCACAACCCTCATTAATGAGGATTACAGGAGGAGTAGCATATTATAACTTGTTGTTTGTTCCAGATGTAACACGTGTGGCATGCAGTTCTCTCAGTCGCCGCATCTGAAGAACCACGAGCGAACGCACTCGGGGGAGAAACCATATGTGTGCGAGGTCAGTACTTATATACTAGTAGCTTACATACATTGATTATATAATTGGCGTATTAGAAATGACAAACAGATATACATACGTACATAGAAACAAACACCATGGAACTTAATAGGTATTTACTGATCTAAATATATAAAACTCAAAGGTAACTGATATAGTGATCTATCAACGCACAGCCCAAACCACTGGACGGATTAGGCTGAAATTTGGAATTAAGGTAGATGTTATGACGTAGGCATCCGCTAAGGATTTTCGGAAATGCCACTTTTAAAGGGGTGAAATAGGGGATGCAAGTTTTACTTCTTAATGCGAGCGAAGCCGCGAGCACACACTAGTCTATACATATAATAAAGCTGTACATAGAAGATATTCGAAACAAAATTGTTTGGGTAAATCGATAACAGATCACGTTTCAGCAGTAAAAAAAAAATGTTTATTTAAACGCGTATCACACAAAAACAGCTGAACGGATCATCATGTTTTTTTATATGTAGGTAGTATGAAGTCCTAGGAGGGTCGTAGGCTACTTTTTTTCCGAAATAATGCAAGCGATGCCTCGATGTTCCACTAGTTTTAAATACCTATAGTACCGTTCAGATATTTCTTCCTGAAACCAAACTGATTAATTCATACAGGTATTTAGGTTTGCTGTCATCAAATAGAATCTAGTTGTATAATAGAATCTAGCAAAAAAATATGTATCCACATTTTTTTTGCGTGGGATAGGTTTACGTTTGACTGCAGCAGAACGATAGTTTACAAAGGAATGCTTTTCTTATTCTTTTTATATTTTATGGTTTTTTTTTTAATTTACTACAACTCATACCTAAGTTTTGTTAAAAACAACAAATACATACATTCTACAGGTATGTGACAAGGGGTTCGCTCGGCACGCGACTCTGTGGAACCACCGTCGCATCCACACCGGGGAGAAACCTTACAAGTGAGTAAAAAACTGCAACTAGAATAGATATTGTAAATGCATGTTGTCTGTCAATCCTATTTATATTGTTACTGCTGTAAATCTATACTAATATTATAAAGCTGAAGAGTTTGTTTGAACGCGCTAATCTCAGGAACTACTGGTGCGAATTGAAAAATCCCTTTTGTGTTGAATGGACCATTTATCGAGGAAGGCTTTAGGCTATATAACATCACGCTGCAACTAATAGGAGCGAAGAAACAATGGAAAATGCAGAAAAAACTGGGAAAATTATTCATCTTTGAGGGTTCCCGTTGCGTGTGCTGCGAAAAAGGTTCAAGATATCAAAGAAATATGTATGAAATAATTATTCCTCTTGAAATGATCTAACAAAATGACCGCGACAGTATACATAATAAATATAGACTTTGTCTATCTTTAAGATTAACTCACTAGAACCGTTTTTATGGTAATAACTATTCCACGCGGACGAAGTCGCGGTCACAGCTAGTATATACTAAGTATGCTGGGTGAACCTTGAACTATAATTTATTGTTCTTCAAATGGAGGCTATGTATTTATGTTTCTCCATTCTTTTCATTGTTTTACTTTGAATGACATTTTGTCTTTTAAATAAATCAGCGAGGTGTTTCACATATTAAAAAACTCTTTACTCTCAAACTATAGACTTCTAATTTCTAAACTATCACGTATAGACTTTTAAACTGATAAAGTTTGGCCACCAATCATAGAAGTCAGATTTTTTTTATATGGTTGGCGTTTCGTTTTCTTTTGAAATATTACCGAATTTATTAGCCTCTGCAGTTCGGCGCATCAAGAGTTTAAGATAAAAAGTCTGTTTTTTGATGCACATTGTTATATTTACTCTTTACTTTTGTTTACTTAAATTAAATTTATTTCTTTATGATAGATGTGAGACTTGCGGCTCAGCGTTCAGTCAGGCGGCCCATCTAAAGAACCACGCCAAAGTACACTCTGGAGAGAAGCCCTTCAAGTGCGACATCTGTACCGCGGCCTTTGCAGATAGATTCGCACTCAAGAGACATCGAGGGATACACGATAAGTACGGTGAGTGGGGCGAGAGCGTAGCGAGAGCCACAATGTTTTTGCCTATAGTTCATAGTAATTTATTCATAAACAGAGTTTACATGTCAAAATCAAATATAATATTCTATTTCTTGTGTTTTTCTTACCCAGAGAGGTGCCACGATAAATGTATCAATGATACATAAAAGTTTAAAGAAAATGTATTTCTTTATGGAAGCAATTTAAAAAACTTAAAACTATAAAGGTTAAAATTGTTGCAGGTCAAACTGCCCCGATGCCTTCAAGACAGGCACAGGAGCAGTCTGCTGCGAGCACGGAGCCCGCGCCCGCCGCCGTGGAGGTCGAGCAGATACACGTGGAGGCCGCGCTATGAGCGGAGCAGTGAAGTGATACTCTGTGGAAACAATGTGAAATATATCGTTGAAGGGAGTGTGTGAAACATTGTTTAAATCTCTCTGCGACTGGTTGCTACTAAATGTTTCCTAACCGGTAACAGTGTCACAGGTAGTGTTTGATTGGTCAGGAAACAGTAATGGGTAACTAATGATTTTACCATTTACCTAACATATTGGACTTGCAGCCGGGACTATTTTGAAGGTATATTTAGTTTTTATCTTTTCCATTCAATAGTAATCTATGGATGTCCAATACATACCGACAGTCATTGACCCACGTCACCCACATAGTAATACATGAAAAGATAGATACTTTTATATCTTACCATGTGACTGATTGCTACAAATGCACTCAAATTGTTCCTAACCGGTAACACTGTGACAGAAAGTGTGTAATTCGTTAGGTTATGTGTTCCTAACTGGTAACAGTGTGTCAGGAAAAATGTGATTGGTTAGGAAACAATCAATGTGTAACTAACGATTTGACTGGCAGTTGGACTGTTTCAAGGATATGTTAATTTTTTTATCATATCACCTAACTTTGACATTATACTAGTAATCTAAACATGTCCAATACCGATTCGATTCGAGAAAGTGAAGGTATGTATTTATATTCTTGGCCAATGACCAAGGAAAATATTGTAACTAATTAATTTTATTTATAAATTCATTACTTACAATATTTACTTTGTACTGAAACATCAAATGTGTCGCTTTAACTGAAGGAATTAAATAATTTGGTTATCAAAAATAAAATTTCTAAATATGGTCGGAAAATAATTCTGCTAATATTAACTTTTATTGGAAAATGAGCCGCTTAGTCTGAAGTGTTTGGAAATGAGTGTGGATTTTTTTTTATGTAGACCATAGCCTAGTTGGTTAAGGCGTTCTGACGGTAGCAAAAATACGCAGGTTCGAATCCTGCCGGTTGTGATTATTTTCCCTCGTCTTTCTTCTCTTATATATAAAAATGAATCGCAAAATGTGTTGCTAAGCGCATAACTCAACAACGCCTGGACCGATTTGGCCAATTCTTTTTTTTTAATATTTGTTAAGGATGGTTTTTACGGCGAGAAAAAATCGAAAAAATGCCGGAAAATCCCTAAAAGCTGCCCTTTTTCTTTTTCCCATACAAACGTTTTCTAACTAACTAAAGAGTAAAAGAGTCAACATTCAGGAGGAAGTCAGTCGGGTCCGCTAGGACTAACTGACTGATTGACTGACTGACTGATATAGTGATCTATCAACGCACAGCCCAAACCACTGGACGGATTAAGCTGAAATTTGGAATGAAGGTAGATGTTATGACGTAGGCATCCGCTAAGAAAGGATTTTTGGAAATTCCACTTTTAAAGGGGTGAAGGATGCAAGTTTTACTTCTTAATGCGAGCGTAGCCGCGAGCATCCACTAGTTTTCCAATAAAAGTTTAAGTTAAACGAGCATAGTGCGGGGTTAGCACTTGACAAAATGACTCATAATCCTGCTAATGTTTAGCAGTTAGTGTTAAATTATGTTTTAATTTAACAAATTGTTGTCCAATAACGAATAAGGTGTATTTTGAGAAGCTGGACACTTTTAGTTTTAAATGAATTGTGATATAAATAATTTAATAATAAGTAAGTAGTTGTTAACTTTTATATGGAACTTAAATTTAATGGTATTTCTAGGTAATTGTGGTAGATGTTTGTAAATACTTGTTTTTAGTAAATGCAATATGGGCTTTGTTCAATAAGTTAGTATTTTTGCGTCCTGTGAATATTTGGTATATACTATTTAGGCTATGAAAAGAGTTTTTTTTTACTTGAACTGGTTTGCACTTGGCCATAGTTTACCTGATAGCAAGCAAAGGCTCTGGCCTAAGATGGAGCGTGCTTACCCGATAAGAACCGATTCACTCTCGCTTTGAAGATCGCTGGTTATAGTTTTATGCTTACTCTATGGTTTTATGTCATTTTCGGTACTTTACCCAAAAAAAATCATCAATTATTACAAGAAAAAAAAAACATATGGTGACATATCACTTGATTTTTTGGGATCACGATTTAGTATTATTTCATCACAAAATTTGTGAGATGATTTGAGATCAAAGTTATTATTTTTTAATCTTGGCTTCTCTCTCTCTTGAGTCGTATTTCTTTATTGAGTGCATATACACACATAACTTGAAATACAAGTCCTTAGTGTGGGATTCAAACAAACCGCTGAGCCACAGTCGCTCCAATAAATCTTCTCTCAGCTAAATTTTAAAAAAATCTCTTCCCATCTCTGGGGTGCCAGACAATGACCTTTTTGCACCATTTCTCCTGTTGATCTCTTATCATGTGCCCTGTTCAAACCTAATAAATAATCCGGGTCAAATATAGACAGTGGAATAAAATCATTTATTAATAACTCCATAATTACACGGCAATTTGATGTAAGTAAATTTGTTGTTTACAAAGTCAACAATAAAAAATGTGGTGTAAAAGTTTAAGTTTATTAAGGTAATTCACATCATGCTAAAATATTCTAGTTTTTGAACAAAGCCAGGGCACGGAATTTAATTACATTTCTATGTTACATTTTTGGTGGTTAAAATGTGTTTTGGTTCATTTTGTTTAACGTATTTACTTGTGTTGTTAAAGTACAACATACCTAACACACTGGTGAAAGCGATATTGGTGATAAGATTTGCTCATGGTTCAGTATACTAAGAAATTCGTTTGCGGTTAGCAAAGTTAAGCTCAAAATTCAAATCAAAGAATTCAAATGAAAGTATAATAATAAGATTTATATATTTTTTAATTATCATAATACAATTGCCAATAATGTTGGCTCAAATGGTTTGAAACATTTGAATACATGGTCAACTTTTCTGGTATTCTTGGGCAGATATTCTTTTTATTATTATCTTTTTTGATATTTTATTATAATAAGTAAGTACTTATTTATTTATTGATATTTGCACACATAGAATTTTCTAAAAAAAAACATGTGCCCCGAGGTTACTAATACATTATGCATATACTTTGTTTATGCAATAAAAACTCGTGCGTTGCTATGATTGGTGGTTTTTTAGTAAATATTATCCAAATTTGTTAACTTGCACTTTATTATTTTTTGTTTATCACCAATGTCGCCTTATCAGTTTTTAGGAAATTCAACTACACAAGTATATAATAATAGTTTTTTTGCCAATGCAATGATCACTGCCAATAACAATACATTGCTTGCAAAAATACATAATAAAATCTATTGTTTGATCGTCCGTGCATTATTAGCCTTATTTTCATCTTGTTTTTTGCTATGGACAATATGTAAATATAGAATGTAAGTTATTTATTAAGTTGAACATTTTTTTATGACTGCTGCTATTGTTTTAGTTAAGTTCTGGAATGTGTTCATTTCAAGTGACATTTACAGATGAAATTTATCAAAAAAATTGTTGATGCTCGTACTATATTATCATACAATATGTTGTGTAGTAAGACTGAAAAATATTATTTATAATAAATATTTGAGGACATATCACACAGCGCCATCTAGCCCCATACTAAGCTTACGCTTGTATCATGGGTACTAGATAACGGATATAATACATATATACTTTTCGATTGCAAATACATACTTATTATACATAGAAACGACGAACAAAAGTAATTACAATTTTTAATACATATAAATAATTATTACTTGCGTTATGTGGGAATCGAACCCGCACCCTTAGTTTAAAAGGCAGAGCCAGGACCAACTAAGGCTACCACTACAAACAACAGGGCAGTCGAAATGAAAAATATTTTTGTTAATACTACGAAACCTATATTGGTTGGTCAACTTGGCTTGTATGCCAAACAATCGGGATATAAATGAAAAGCTCAGTTATTATAATATATTAATATAATATATTTATTGGGCATCAAAAACCTTATAACGAAGTTAGAGAATTTGTTAGTACTATAATTATATTATGAGTTAATTTATTAAGTGCTAAACCTGCACTGTGTTTTTTTTTAATTAAACTTTTATTGGAATATGAGCGAAAATAATCACGACCGGCAGGATTCGAACCTGCGTATTTAAACCATAGTGCAGGTTTAGAACTTAATAAATTTAACTCATAATTAAAAAACGCGAAAGGCCCATTTCTCGTCATATCAGGTGTCCATAGTACATCGATATGAGTGCTTGTTAGACATTTTCTGATAGCACAAGTGGCGCCATCAGCCGCTCAGTCTGAAGTGTTTGGAAATGAGTGTGGATTTTCGCGCCTGGGAGTTATTAGACCGTAGCCTAGTTGGTTAAGGCGTTCCGGACGGTGATCGGATATACGCAGGTTCGAATCCTGCCGGTCGTGATTACTTTCCCTCATTTTCCAATAAAAGTTTATATTGATATTACTATATTAGGATTGATTACAAATTATGTGATCTATGTTCCCCACACTAGGTTTCCCTGTGTCGTGGGGAACGCGCTCATCCTTCTGGATTACAAACTACTATCTATGTACATTTATACAAAACAAAAAGATTTAGATTTTACAAAAAGATTATGTCTTACTACACAATACTTTGGATGAGAACATAACATTATTATAAATACTTACTTGTACATATCTCTACAGTATATGCATTGAAGATTTTGGTACTTAACAGTTTTTTTTATACATTAAATTTATGTATGTACCTACATATTATTATGTTTTTACCAAACATTTCATTTATAAACGCTGAACTAACTTTTACATAACGTTTTCATAATTTAGTTTATATAACGTCAAAGCAATTGCATTGCCATTTAAAAAAAAATAAGTATATTTAAATTCCAACAATTATAATATTTGGTGGAATTTAAATGTTTCTTTTAATATTCTATCTTTTTACTGTATCAGTCATGATTTATCTGTAAATCAACTCTTACGATTTAATTAATCTGTAAATCAATTCTTACGTTAGAAGGTATTTACTCGAAAATCATTGCCATATTTTTAACCGATTTCAAAAATAGAAAGACATTTTTGTTCGGCTCATTTTTTGTGTATAAAATGTGTCAAATTAGTCATCTTTGATTGAAATTATTTTCAATAAAATAAAGACCAATTTCTTTGACTCGTTTTCGAATGATAGCTTTCTATCGTGAGAATATAATTGATGTAAATTTAATGAATGAATTTAGACGTCATTTGAGATGCACTTTCCAAACCAAATTTTTACTTATACAGCCTAACTAGCTGTGTTAGAATGAAGTTAAATAGGAGGAAATAAACATAGTGAATTATTAGAAAATGTGTTTTTGTTTAATTTCTATCATAGTTTTTTTTTTTAATTGGTTGTTATTTTTTAATTTGGTAATTATATTATATGTAGCTGGAATAATAGAATATATCTTTAATGTACATATCTCGATCTTGAGTCGTATTCCTCATGACTGATGGTCGTGACTCCCCCACTGAATTAATTCGTTAGGGGAGTTCCCTTGGGCAGATACATCGTGGCGGGCGCCCAGGTCCTTCCACGGAAATGTACATATACCTACATACATACACCAAAACAAAGGGATTACAAAGATCGGTCAAACTTAAATAACTAACATAGGTATTTATAATAGTATTGTTCTGATGTAAGTGAAACACGTAAGTGCAGACATCAACTGATTTATTGAAGTACCTACTAATAATCTAAATATATAAAACTCAAAGATGACTGACTGACTGATATAGTGATCTATCAATGCACAGCCCAAACCACTAGACGGATTGGGCTGAAATTTTGAATGAAGGTAGATGTTATTACGTAGGCATCCGCTAAGAAAGGATTTTTGGAAATGCCACTTTTAAAGGGGTGAAATAGGGGATGCAAGTTTTACTTCTTAATGCGAGCGAAGCCGCGAGCACCCACTAGTAATATAATATAAGTACTAAAGTACTGTACATTGTTACTGTCAAAATTAAATAGTTTTTCTCACGAATGTTATCGTATTTTCCATATTGATAGAGACAACCACAAAACTTTGCATTGCTTTTCCTGTCTCTGCCGCAGAAATAAAGCCAAGAATACACGAACTAATTCTTCGACAGACATGTTCGACGAACGAATTTGCCCGTGTTTGGCAAGAACCAAAGTTAGTTAAGAAGACTTGCAAAAAGTGATGAAATGCAAAATCGGACGAGATCAGGGACTTAAAAGGATGAATTTGTGAAATTGAGTTAAAACCGAAAACTTGAAAATAGTTTAAAGATGTCTATCTATATTTCGTCTGGCCGCTTATACTAATATCGATTGAATTGGAAATGACGATTTCCTGATCGAATGATGTTTTTTTACACTGAACAGTCTGGGTAATTTTACCACTAGACAGAAGATGAAAAACAGAATACCTACTCTAGTGCCTACTAGGTACCTGTATGTAGTTCTGAAGCGCCGTACACTGGCTCTCTTACGAGACTACCGAAACACACCTTGAGATACTTAGCGACAGAACTTTACATTAGAGTTGTCTGTTAGACAATTCCGCGCATGTACCTATAACATTATAATATGTAGCTAGCTCATAAACCACTATAAAACCCAACATTTCCGGAAAAATGACAATAGTCAATTTTAAAACCCTACTTTAAACGTAGGTACCTACCGAACCGACTGGCCATACGTACATAGATAATACTTTATCAAAAACCAACATACAAACAAATAATGGACATAACAGCAAAACGTGAAAGAACATTCCTTATGATAAAGCCTGATGGTGTTCACCGCGGCTTTGTCGGATCCATTATCAAGCGTTTCGAAAAAAAGGGCTTCAAACTCGTTGCTGTCAAATTGGTCTGGCCATCAGAGAAATTAGCAAGAGAGCATTACAGTGACATTTCTTCCAAACCTTACTTTCCTCGTGTGGTGAAATATATAAGTTCTGGTCCAGTACTTCCTATGGTATGGGAAGGCATTAATGCTGTGAGGATTGGTCGTCAAATGCTGGGAGCTACCAAACCAATCAATTCAAGACCCGGTACCGTTCGTGGAGACTTATGTATAGATGTGGAACGTGATATCTTTCATGGAGCTGATAGTGTAGAAAATGCGAGGAAAGAAATTGCTCTGTGGTTTGGAGAGAACGAACTGATTGGCTGAACGTCGAAGCTAGCAGCTGGATTTACCTACGCAAAAACTAGAACTAAGTAATTTAATTTTGTAAGTATTGATTTATTTACGAAACTTTATAAATAAAACTTGATACTTGTTTGCGATTTTGGGATTAGCGGCGATGTACGACGTACCTACCTATATCGAGTAATTTTGTAAAAAAAAATACTGGCCATTTCGTAGGCACTATTAACATCGTACCAAATATGAGGAAATTCAAGCGGGAGGTCGACGCGCCTGCACCACCTTCAGGAACCACCGCCTGTCGTCCCGGCGCTGTAGAAAAGCGTCGCCACGGCAGACACTTTACCATCAACATCTCCACTTCGAGCAACGCCGTCCGCGATGGAACGCCGCCGGACAGAGCGACTCGTCGTGACTTCTCCGGGTTGGGTTGGCGTGCCCCTGCCCCTCTATAGAGAGCAATCCCAATGAGGCCCTAATAGCTACCCCTTGGGGACTGGCAGTCGACCTAGTGATGATGAGAATACATACAGTAGATGATGATGATGATGATCACTAAAATACGTTGTAAAATTTAGCGGCGAAATCAATAACTTACATGTATATTTCCATTTTTTTCCTAAATTATCCAACATACCTACTTCTTAATTATTTCAGTCAGTACATAATAGGTATTTTAAACAACATATTTTTGCATTACCTTCTCAACAATAAACAACACCATTTAAAAAAATCTGCACTTATCTAGAAAATAAGACAGACAAATACCTACCTAATAACGACTTTGATTTGGAGAGATTGTTGAATATATTTGTAAAATATTATTTCTTGTGTGTATGAAATGGTTTTAATTAAAGGTATTTGTGCCAACTCTAATATTGCCAACAATTTGCTGATTTTGTGATCTAACTAATGTGTCTTCATACAAATAAATTATAATTGTTGAATACTTATTTGATGAGTGTACCTATTGCATTTTTAATATTTATAAATTATAACAAGGTGGAATTAACTTATACAACTAAAAGATAATACCTACACTCATGATGAGAATAAAATAGAAAGCTAGGTAATAATAATTAGTATATGCCCTACTCCCTATACATTACATAACTTTATCTTAATTCAATAACTTGAATAATTACCTAGGTATCTATTCACTCTACTTGTTATTGCTGTACAGTCCAGATGACCTTGAACTTGATGTCTGTTTCACATCATAATTGCATACTTAACCTATACTAAAACTGATGACATGGATAGTTTTGTTTTCATTAGAAAGTACTATCTAGAACAATTAATTACCTATTAGTTACAGTAATCATAACTTCCGGGACTAATTAATTGATGTACCTACTTACTTATACATATATGTAATAAATATCAGAAGAAATTAGAATGCAAAATATGACAGCCTGACAGATTTGAAAAATCAAAATGTATGGCACTGAGAAAAACAAAAGAATAGTGTTAAATAATAGTTTTATTTATTGTTTTACAATAACTTACAAATGCGTTAACCCAACACACGTGTGCCGGATTAAAATGGAATTCTTACGTAGTAGCTAGTTTATTCGTAGACCCAGCTCTCGGCAGCGGGGGTCCAGCCGATCAGTTCCTTCTCGCCGAACCAGAGAGCGATCTCCTTCTTGGCGGAGTCCACACTGTCGGATCCGTGGATGATGTTGCGGCCGACTTCGATGCAGAGGTCTCCGCGGATGGTGCCGGGCTGAGAGTCGGCGGGGTTGGTAGCTCCCAGCATTTGACGGCCGGTCTTCACGACGTTCAGGCCTTCCCAGACCATGGGCACCACGGGGCCCGAGCTCATGTACTTCACTAGACCGGGGAAGAAGGGCTTGGTGGAGAGGTCGCTGTAGTGCTGCTGCAACAGCTGCTCGGACGGCCACATGAACTTCAGACCGACGAGCTTGAAGCCCTTCTTCTCGAAACGCTCGATGATGGAGCCAACGAGTCCGCGCTGGACGCCGTCGGGCTTGATCATGAGGAAGGTCCTTTCACGTTGTTCCGCCATTGTGTCCGTGTGGCTAGCCGGTACGTCTGAGTAGGGTTAGAAAATGAAACAAAGTGACGACTGACGAAAATGGTGGAGGTGAACTTTTTTTTCTGCGGCGAGGACAGGAAACTGTGTAGCCAGTTAAAAATTTAAATTATAGCCACGTTTGCTTCAAGTAATGCTTGCTTGATTTGAAGCAAACACACACCTTTGCCATGAATAAAAAATGTTGATGTATTCGATTGTAACAATCGAATCGATTCTATTTAATAAATCATCATCATTTGCCTCGATGGACAGTTCGATTTTCATGTCCACTCAAGCAATTTAACTTTAATAAGCTCGTAAATATTTTGTTTAGTTGAGTCCTTTAAAAAAAAAACTATTCAATATTTGATGAAACTTAGCATATTGTGTCTAGTTAAATAATTAACCAAAGCATTTTAAGACTACGAATGCAGTTCCGGCATGTATAAAGTTAATAAAACTAGTAATCGTTATCTAGATTTTTACGATCATTTGTTCATTGTCTGAAAGCGTAAACATGCACGAGATGGTTTTCAATCCGATAATTTCATTATTGGTCAACCATCCATGAGATTGAATTTACACAATTATTTTACTAGACTAGCTTAGAAATTTATATCTGAAACATGATCATGCGTAGTTTATTTGGCAAATTTCTTATTTTATGCTTGGTATGTAAACACTTTGTATTATAATACAGTAAACACTTTGTAGTTTAAATATAATTATTATAAATATTTAAACGGAAAATTATTTTATTATTTATATTTTCTGTACATAAAAATGATTTTTCATAATGCGTTTTATATTTTTTCAGCTGCATTGCGCTACTTCTTTGATGGAAACACCAGGATATATAAATATAGACAATGCAGATACTGATATTTATCAAATATTGAATTCTAAAGATTACTTGCCAAATGAAAGTGATTTGCCTAAAGCAGCAATCATAAAGCAAGATGGTAAATGAATGTATTATTCCCTTGATATCGTAGCAAAGCAACTTGGTAAGGTAAAAATTAAGTGAACACTATGGAACTCTCTGCCTGGAGCCCTGTTCCCAGAAAATTATAACCCAGGGGTCTTCAAATCTAGAGTAAATAGGTTTCTTCTAGGCAAGCGTGCTACATCTTAGACTAAAGTAGTGCTTAACATCAGGCAGGCTATAGTCAAACGTACCTAAGCCAATATAGTGTTAAAAAAAACTAATTTCTCTTTTTTTCTAGACAACGATGCAACTTATATTCTATCCAAACTGTCTGATGAAGAACTCATAAAATTACTGAGTCAAGAACCGAAAAGGAAGGAGTATGATCTAAAAGATCTCGTCAATCTTGCTAACAATAATAAGGAAAGCGGAACTCTCACAGCTATGGATAAAACCAGTAAGAAATCTTTTATTTTTCTTTTATGCATTATTAGCGGATTCACTTGACCCTATACCTACAGTACTGTACTAAATATTAGGTAGATCCATTGCTTCAATTGAAAGGGGAACAAACTGACTAACAAACACTCGTTGGCTTTTATATGTAGCTGTGGCGCTTATATGATAGACCATAGACCTAAATAATTCTGTGACGAGACAAATTTATTCATACCTAGCTTATTTCATCTCATCATGATAAACCATATCTAAATCGCAGTTGTATAAATTTATTGGTTGGAGTACCTACCTAATTATAAGTTACACATGAAATGACACTTGAATATGCTCCTAACATGATATATAAAGAATTTATAATTTCAGAAAACGATGACGACCAAAAACCCGTCTTTAGGCTAGAGGATAAAGAAGTAGAACCTTATAATACCAAACCAAACGCAGATCCAAAGTTCAACGCGTACATGAAACTAAACAACCTGATATACAGTCGACCACAACAGCAGGATTCAGATGAGAATAACGAAAAGAAAGAGATGCTTTTCGACGTTTTAGTTGCACAACTAAAAGCATTGTGTTGCAAAAAAACAAAACCTAAAATAAACACAATGGACAAATTAAAATCATTATTGAAAAAAGTAATGGCTGAAAAGAAGGCAAAACATGCCCCGAAGAGTATGCCTTCTAATTTGGTAGAACACATATTTTTGGTCATAAATGACGAGATTAGGTCTCCAAATGACACTGAAGATCTTATTACTGTTGATCCGGAAAGCTTGTCTAAGAATAGCAGTGTTTTACTCCTTGGGCCAATCGTAACCCCTCTGTCCGATGGGCAACTAAAGCTTGTGGTAAGTAAGGCGTTAATAAAAATTTATAAGATCGCATCATACCTAACACTTACAACTACTTTGTAGGTTGGCTGTTGTCAAACATAAATTTAAATATCGTATTTGGCTTATCCTAAACCTATTTCCTTTTAATTTTCATCTAACAACAAGTTTGAACATCCTTCAAATTTTAAAGCCATACTAAAGTTGCACTGCCCTAACGAGACAACGCCCGTGGTACAATGTGTACATGAATAATATTATAGGTAGGTGTAGTTGTTGATTTCTACATTTATTTATCGTTTCCAGATAAATCGCATCACAAACGAGCTCTCTAAACCCGAATATTTGCCTCTTCTTGATAAAATATCAAAAGGTGGCTTCGGAAACAGCAATTTGGGGCTGAAGAAGAGTATTATAAATGGCCCCGATTCACGAAGATACATCAAACCTCACAGATGCAATCATCAATCAAAACTAGCGCGAGTGTACGGGGGACCAAAATGGTTGATATGTACCGGTTACTTAAATATTAATACCCCTAGTTTATATGATTAATTAGCCGAAATTGAATTATAATTTGTAAGCGTAATGAATAAACAACTGTACATCAAAAATCATTTTTGTGATTCAAATACATAATCTAATTGCAATATTTCCTCATACTCTCGTAAATCACGCAGAAAATTGTTCCAATTTAGATGATTCCATGCCCCCGACATAAGATCTTTGCCCCCTTAAAGAAAGAATAACGAGGCCCAAAAAGCTGTTTTAGGGCCCCTTTATTAAGTTATGATAGAATCGAATAATGAGAAATTAGGACTCGATTGTATTTTGGCAAATGGTAACAAATTTCTAATAATTATTATGTATAGTAGAAATGTCAACGTCAAATCGATATTGTATCTGGACCTCATTGGTGTTGTTTTGAATTGGGTTATAATAACCATGAAGTATAATAACACTCAACCAACTGTGCAATTTAAAACCACCGTACATTTCGATATTTCACCTAAAATTTCTCAGTTTGATGGCCTAGCCGCCTATCTTCCCACTTGACATTGGCAGATTTGCGAAGTCATATCTTCGCAAAAGCCATAACAATAAAAAAAGAAAGAATATTAACTGATTTTGATCAATATTATACTAACTAAATAACTTAAAATGAATATTCCATTCCCACGGCTGACTCCGCGTTTAATTGATCCTAAATGGTTCAATGCCGACAGCCCTTGCGACGAAGACGCCGAATTAACTGCTCTCGAGCAAGCAAATCAGCAATGGGTGAGTTTCAGCACTGTTATCACGCTTTTAAGCTATATTTTGAGTTTAAAAAGCATTTAAAAGAATGTTTTATGTAAATTATACATTATTTTACCATATATCTTTGATGTTTCGTGGCACAACACTCAAAAAGACACGATCACCTCACAAGATCTCATGTCGCCTTTGCTAAACATTACTGTTCTTTTGCAGCTGAATTCCATCTCTGAACAGTACATGAAGCGCGCTCCGCTTGGCAAAACGGAACCGGAGCCGATGGAAGAAGAAGCAGAAACTGATGAGGAAGAAGGTAATAATTTGAATTCTTTTTCTTAGATCGTCAAAGCTATTATTTTGAAATATTGACTTTTTTGTATGCTTTAGGATTCATATTCTTTTTCATAATGTATAAACTCTAACGTTCATGTTATATCTACAACTGCTTCCTCAAATTCTAAAACTACTAAAATTTTAACAAAAATAAGGTACCTAATCCTTGACCTCCTTGAAAGTGTTTTCATTACAATAACTCAAATAATATGAACATCATAATATCTATGTCGTGTTAAGCTAAGTTTTTAGTTACATACTCTAGCATAGTTACCTAAAGTAAAAATTATATACCGAAAAAAAAGATGTTTGAAAACTGAATTTATTTTCCAGGCAACGATGAATCAGATGAGTCGGAAGAATCTCACGATGAAGACGAGGAAGAAGATGTTCCTACATCATACTCTCCAGCGAGGAACAACAACGAGTTGGAGCCAGACAGTCTGGATGACCTCAACGAGTCACAGGATCTCAACGCCTCGGACCAGAGCGCCTTGTGGCCTATTCAGTGATATTTGGAACTAATATTTGGTGTCTTATTTTAAAGACTGGTCACACTAGTGTATAATTTAAGCTCTTTTAAAGGCTAAGCGAGCCAAAGTGAGACTTAAAATTAACGCCTTTACTTCAAAAAATGGAGACTTAAAATTAACGCCACAAAAACAGAGGCTATAATGTTCAGTAGAAAACGAAAAGCTCCAATCAGAACACTACACCTGGATGGCTATTCCATACCCTGGAAAAATTCAGTGAAATACCTAGGTCTAACATTAGATAAAAAACTGAACTGGACTGAAAACACAAAACAATTTCACCTCAAGGGAATAAGAGCATTAAATGCCCTACATCCAATCTTAAACAGGCGATCCTGCCTATCTAGCCGCACCAAGCTGCGCACTTACTGCACGCTAGTACGGCCATGCTTTACTTACGCTAGTCCTGTCTGGAGCAGCACATGCCAGACTAACATAAAAAAATTACAAACTGTCCAAAATAAAGCTCTTAAATACGCTTGCTCTACTCCATTCCGTACCAACTTGCTAAAACTGCATCTAAAAATTGGTCTCCCAAAAATAGATGTCTATATTTACAAACTTTCGGAAAAATTTTATCTATTTACCAACTTTCGTAATTCAAATAAACTCATCCAAAACATTTGCAAAACAAGACGCAAAAACTTAACTTTTATCGATAGTTATAATCGATATAAGCTCCCTCACCACTTGTTCTTAGACTGCTGTGTACATGAACATCCCGCGTCACTAGCGTTGGCGTGTGTGCGTGATGCGTGTGGTCGCCCGCGCCACTTTCAGTCTTATTACCGCGAGTATAGAGGCTGGAGTGGCGTGGGCGGACGACGATCCGGCGCGCGCGCTTGTGTGCGTGACTAAGCCGTGATGCGGCGGATTCCGACTTCTTGTGACTGTTCGGCCGGCGCGAGTTTAATAATTTTATCGAACTACCCCAGGAATTTGGGTTATATCATTCACCTATTTAGTATTTAAAAACGCAGTGCCTATACTAAAGCCTACGTAATTTAATATTTATGTTTCTAAGTGTATTTTATCTATAAGTTTATTATGTTATTGTCAAGTATTTTTTGTTTTAAAAGTGCCCAGTGTACGAAAAACCAGTAAGTAAATCAAGTTTATTGTACCACTAGGATTAAAATTTACACTTGTGTTGTACTAGTTTTATAAGTTATGAATCAATAAAGACCTTTAAAATTGAATTGAATTGAAATTGAATTGAGCCAAAGTGAGTGTGGCTCGGCGGTTCCATTGTCTGCTTTTTGTGTGTGGTGATTCATCCATAAGGTATACATTCCATTACTGTACTTAAACGTATAATATATATTTATGTATGTTTAACATAAATCGTAAATTATATTTTAATTAATATCCATTTGAATCATATCGATATACATATAACTCATTTGCAAATTTATATTCATTCATATGTATTATTTTATTTTATTAGGTTATTCTTTTCCTACATATGGCAATCAAAAGCTGGTAAATTTTAAAAGTTGGCAGCCTGACAATCAATCAATCAATCAATCAGTTCTTTATTGACAAAAATATACACAAGACACAAAATGTTTCAAGTCTCTGGCTTCCGAACTAGAAAATTATCTGTGTCTCGGAAACCAGCTCCTTCTCTATTAAGGATCACAAAATGTCAATAAGACAGAGATAAGACTTACAATTAAAAAGTTTATAATAGCGTGATGACAAAACATTGTAAAAAAATATTTACGAAGCTAGTTAGTTACACTTAGTTAAGAAAATTACAGAATAAAAAAAAAATTGATAGTTAGGTAATATTATATATTATAAGTTAGGCACACCTATTATCGGGCAACGGAAGAATGTCATATGAATGTAGGAGTAAATATATTTGACATACATAGGTACATACATATATAATTAAATCAAAGGATATAAACCCAATTTATTTATTTATTTACAAATCAATTAAAACGGCGCGAGCCAATTACATTAATTAATAAATGATGATATAATACTACAATACAGAGAACAAAACTAATAATACAAATAATTAAAATTGAGATAAAAGGTCATTCTAAATTAAAATATTAGTGTGTCAAAATCTTAAACATATATGGTCAACATTTAAACATAGTGATATCTATTTACTACCCTAATTAAAATAAATACATACATACCTACATTCATTCATTTCGTTCGCAAAACATGAGACACAATAATACAAGTGGCTGCCATCCATAGACAAACAAGTCGCACGTCGGCGTGGCGGCCAAGAGAGCGTTGAGTGCGGCCAGTGCGCGCGGGAGCGGGGATGTGGCGTGAGCTACGGTGCGGCAGTGGTGCCCAACTAAAAGCTTGCGTCGCCTGTATTGCAAATATTTGTTCGGAACGTACAATCGAAACAGTTTATTGAGCAGATCCGGTGCATCGATCTCACCACGCAAGATTTTGCATACTATAGTAAGCTGACTAGTGTCCCGTCTTACTTTCAGGGAGTTATAACCCAAACAACCTAGAATGAACTTGGATGGATACATATATGGATAATATCCATAGACCCGTTTATACAAAAATCTAAGAAAAGCTCGCTGTACTTTTTCCAGCTGTTCGGTATACGTTTTTTCATGGGGATTCCATACGCACATCGAACTAGAATAGAATAAGTATGTACCATGGTTTTATATTGATGTAAGGTATAAAGTTTATTACATTTATATAATTCGTAAGATGCAAATTTGTAAGTGATAGAAATGTGTAGTAAGCACAAGCCGATATTAACATAATATGTTTTTCCTTCAAAATAGCTTCCTGGCAGGTATTAATAGATTTTCAGTGTCAGTATAATTCAAGTTACTAAGCCATGTTAGTACGGTATTTTGAAATTTGTTAAGTGTCATGTCTTTGATCTGATAGTTTTTATATAGTTTGTTGTACAAAAAAGGAGCAGTTGACTCAAAGTGTCGTTCTGCAATAACACATCCAGCTTTTGGGACTGGAAATTTATTTGTACGTGTGTTACGTGACTGTATTAGTTGAGGTACATAGTGTTGATGATACCTACGAAGTGTTCGGTAAATGAATAGTTTTCTAACTGACAGCACTTCTATCTTTTTATAAACTTCCACTGTGGGGTGGCGAAATGGTAAATACATCATCACTTTCAATACTGCACGTTGAGCTCTTTCTAGTGAGATCATAAAACTTTTGGCTGCATTGCCCCATACACAGATACAGTAATTTATAATGCATTCGCATAAGGCTTTGTAAGTTTGTCGAAGCAGGGACAAGTTGGCAACAGTTCGTAGCGTTTTAAACACATAAATAAGTTTTCTAACTCTTGTAGTTAAACATCTAATATGGAAATCCCACTTAAGGTTCTCATCAATAGTTATTCCCAAATATTTGATGTTAGTAACACGAGACAGAGTGGAACAATTGCAGTCTATATTATCAGTCATGAGTTGGCGATTACATGGAAATGTGTGGATGGTAAGTTTATGCGATGAGTTAGGACTAGAGGCGGCAGTTTTCGAGAAACAGATGTACTTCGTTTTGGAAGTATTCAACGACAAGAGGTTATCTTCTAACCAAGAGGTTACTAGGCCCAGTCCTTTCTCAGCCAATGAGGTTACCTGTTTCCAGGTTTTTGCAGAATAGAGAAGGACTGTGTCATCGGCGAACATTAGGAGCTTCATCCCCTCCATGTGAGTTTCACAAAGAGCATTAATATATACCAAAAACAGGGATGGCCCCAAAGTGCTGCCTTGAGGCACACCAAAGCTGTTAAGTTCAATGTCACTCTTATTGTCTCCAACTTTAATCTGTTGTGGTCTATTGGTCAGATAACTTCTAAACCAGTCTAAAACTATACCTCTAACTCCTACATTTTCCAGTCTTTTCAGAAGAATTTTGATTGATACTGTATCAAAAGCTTTTTGTAAATCTAGGAAAACCCCGATACATTTTTTCCCATTGTCCAAATTTTCTTTGATGTAAGTAGTAAGTTTCAGGACCGCATCTTCAGTAGATCTGTTGGTTCTGAACCCAAACTGATTGGCACTAAGAATTTTATTCTTTTCAAGGTAACTTAACAGTCTTTTATTTATTATTTTTTCTATTATCTTCGACAATATTGAGAGAAGCGAGATCGGACGGTAATTACAGGGATCCTTGTTGTCCCCCGATTTGTAAATAGGACAGACTATAGCTCTTTTGCATGAGGAAGGGAATTGACCACTACTGAAGCTAAGGTTACATATATAGGAAATTGGACCAACAATAAAAGGTAAGGTTAGCTTAATAGTGGCGCTAGTGATACTGTCCCATCCTGGGGCACTATTGGTTCTAAGCCCATTAATTACAGTTCTGACTTCCGACTCGTCAGTCATGAAGAGTGACATTGAGTTGGGAAGTAAGTCATCTACTTTTAAATTGTCAGCTAATTCATTTTCTGTTTTATTTATTTTTGAGAGCGTTATATCAGCCAGATTCTTACCAATTGTGGTGAAGTATTTATTGACTGTATTAAGTGATTCTGTAGGATTAGTACTAGTTTTTAATAGATCTGTAGATTGGTTTTTTTTAGGGGTAGAATTACAAACTTCGCGAATAATTTTCCAAGTTTCTTTGATGTTACCATTATACTTATTTAATTTTGACTGATAATATTGAATTTTAACTGATTTTATGATGTAGTTACATGTGTTACGATAAGTTACTTACTGCTTTCTTAGGCTATCATCATTTGGATTCTTTTTACATTTGGCATGCATTCTATCTCTTTTCCTCAGTGATCTAACAATCCCTATTGTAATCCAAGGCTTTATCGGTCGATTCTTCTTAGGTACTTGAATTGAAATAGTATGTTTAGCTACATAACTAAGAATGCGGTTAGTAAACAATTCAGTGGCAGCATTGATGTCAAGTTCTAGGTATAAGTCAGACCATGACTCTTTTTTAAGTTCCTCTTTAAGTAGTTCATAATTAATCCGAACTTTTCTGTAGGTAATGCATTGTTTTACAATTTTAGCTTTATCAAAAAATATTAGAGTAGGGGAGTGGTCAGTGAATCGCTCTTCAAAAACAAAAGTGGTCCAATCTAGGGCAGATTTTATCATTATGTGATCAATGCAGGAGTTTTTGCCGTGACATGGATCAATTCTAGTGGTTTTATTGATACCTATCTTAAAATCGTACATTGCCAAAAGATTCAAATAGTTATCAGCTTTAGTTGTGTCGTTGGTGGGTAAAATATCTAAATTAATATCTCCTGCAAGGATGATATTTTCAGCTTTAATGCTTTGCAAGAGTTCAGCTAGGGAATTAACATAATTTGTTGGGCTACTGAATCCAGATGGTCTGTAGGTGCAAATGATAGAAAATTGTTGACCTATTGTAACAACAATGCAGTTGCCATCTATGATAGTAACCTCTGATAACTGTGCATTAATCTCTTCTCGGACATAAACAACCACTCCATCATTCTGGTTATGTTTGAATGAGGAGTAAGCTGTTTTGTAGTGATTAAAACATGGAGGAGGATTGTTTATGCCGGTCCAGCATTCAGTCATTATAATAACATCTAGGGCAAAATTTAGAGTTGATGTAAACGCAATAAATTTATCGAAATTACAATGTATGCTTCGTATATTTACCGCAATAATATTCAAATAGTAATTGTTATTCTGGATCGAATATTTATTTAATTGATCACATTGGCTAGGATCAGTAACTGTAACACAGTCAGAGAGACCTACTTCATCCACTTCAGCAAGGATAAATTCGTTGATGGGACCTTTATCCATAATTGTTTGTGTGGAAGTACTGAGGAACTGTATCAGAATATAGGTAAGGTACTGGTTTAGTGTAGGTTATAATATTTAAACACTTAGAGTACGCTGCACACACACTTGCTAAAGCATACACGAAGATATATAAGTGTGATTTGAAGTTTAGGTAGTTTGTATGGCAGATATTATAATCCTTATTTAGCAAAATTTGAAGACATGAATACATTATATATACAAAGATGATAAGTAATATATTAATTGTGTTTGTTAGTTTGGTTATCAGACAGTTGTTACACATGTAGGGAGGGTATGGCAGCAAGTTTAAGTTTTGGTTACAAGTGGAAATAGTATTTTTAAGTAGAGTTATATTATGTGTCAGTGTAGGATGACAATATGGTACATGCAATAGTATATAAGTGGGTAGAATAGAGTACTTATTATAGATTGAGTAAAGTTTTGAAACTATCATTACATTGGAACAATCGGCTATCTTAACAGTATTACTAGGGCTATTAAAATCGTTCAGTATACTAAAACAAGTAACTATCAATATAATAAGAATTTTTAGTCATTGATTTTGGAGAAGTTTGTCAAGGTCAGCCATTTCATTAATTTTTATAGCATTGGTTCCTTCAGCCCTACGAAGGTATATTTTACCTTTAGAGGCCCAGCAGAATCTGTATTGGTTGGCCTTCGCAAACTCTCTGGCATGATAGTAAAGCTTCTTGGCCTGGTAAGACAAGCACTCGGCCACATACACTTGCTGGCGGGTGCCCTCAATTTTCAAGTGAGTAGTGCTCAATCTGTTGGTCGAGTTTTGATTATTAAATTGTTTGGCTGAGCTAACCATCCGGTCTCTAGTTAGCACGCTCTGCAGGTCCACAATTAAGGGTTTAAAGTTTTCATTTCGAGTGTTGATACGGTAAACGTCCCTTATTTGTGACGGTTGTATAGGAGCTTTGATTATCTCACTCACCTTGGTTACCAGATTCACAAGATCCTCTTTCGTTTCGCCCTGTTTTTTAGGGATAATTACGGATTTCGACGCTAGAACTATACTGGCTTCTTTCCATCGTCTCAATCCTCGATTCAAGAGACTTTATATGCTTGCGGTCAGTAGCTTTTTCTTCTTCTAATTTTTTTATCATAGTCACTGCCTCCTCATACTTTTGGGACAGAAAATCTACAGACTTCTGGATAACATCGTTCTGGGCGCTATTAGTGCGAAAACCATCTTCCATATTTTTCAATAATTTGTTATATCTATCTTCGTTTTTTTTGTCCTGTGCCTCTAACATGTTCATTATAAACTCTTGGGTTAAATCGTCGTACTTTCTCTTACCTACGCGCATAGACGCTTTGCTAGATATAGCAATATTAGGGTCTGACGCGTAATGCGTAGGCGGCGCAGCTAGTTCCCGTTGAGTCGTCGCGCGCACTAGTCGTCCGTCACGTTGCAGGCCGCTCCCTCCCGTGAGGGTGCGTGCGCCGCGTGCTGCTGCTCCCGAGCGGGAGGTCGACGCCGCTTGCATCACTCCAGGAACTACAGCCTGTCGTCCCGGCGTTATAGGAAAGCGCCGCAGCGACAGGCACATCGCCATCGGCACATCGCCACACATCACCACACCACTTCGAGCAACGCCGCCGCTGCTGGTGCGCCCCGCGGACTGGCGACTCGACGTCGTCCACGTGGAGCAACGCCGCCGCTGCTGGTACGCCGCGCGGACTGAGCGACTCGGCGTCGACGCGTCGAACAACGCCGACCGTCGCTGGTGCGCCGCCGGACAGAGCGACTCGTCGTGTGTGTGCGTGAACTTCCCCGGGGTCAGCGTACCCCGGCGCCCAGCCCCTCTAAAGAGCGCAAGCTCGCTGAGGACCTACCAGCTCCCCCTTGGGGACTGGCAGACGACCCACGACTGACGGCGCAGCTGCATTCAATGTCTGTGTGGCGCCGCGAGCCTCACGAACGGTAGCGGCAGCGGGGGAAGCAGCAGCGGGGGAAGCGGCCACCTGCGCCGGCGGGGAGTCCATAATATTTGCGTACGCACCGATGCTCAGACGACGAAAAAGTACCAGGAGATTATGAAATGGTAGCAGGTCGGCTTGCGTAGGTCGAATGTGTAGGGCGTAGGCGGCTACAGCTCAGGCTACGCGGCTCGTAGCTGCAGCGTTACAACACACTCACCCGTGTCGTGCGTCTACGTCCGTTGAATGCCGACCTCCTTTGTTTTATGCAGTCCTATTATTCTGCAGTTAATATCGTCGACGAATTGTATTGTTTAATTTAAAAAAATAAACTACGGAGCAGTCAAAAAACACGTCTGCACTGTGCAGGGGTCCGGGGGAGAAGGTGTGTTGTGTGAATGTGAAAACAATGTATTTTTCTTTTTAATTATGTTTGTTTTGATTTTGATCTTGCAATTATTGTTTTTCGTTGTTGTTTTAATGATTTATATGTAAATAGTGTAGGATTTCAGTGAGGAATGTAGCAGTAGCTTACGTAATACAGGCCCACTGAGGGACCTAGCGCGTGGCACGGTCACAAACTCAAGTACAAAACTGAAATAGTAAGTAAACATCTAGACACTAAGAAAAAAAATTTTTGTATGCACTATCTTTTGGCTTAATAAATTATTTTGATTTTGATTTTTTTTGCTTTTCATCCTGACACATCCAGGTTCGAATCCGACCCTGCACCTGAACTTGCATAATGGTGAAGGAAAACATCATGACGAAACTGACATGTTTGAGGACCACAATGTCTGAGGACATGTGTCTTCCGTGGAAGGACCTGGGCACCCACTGAGATGTATCTGCCCAAGAGAACTTTCCTAACAAGTTAATTCTGCGGGGGAGTCACGACCCCCAGTGACAAGGTAATATGACTCAGGACACTTACTCTCATTATCTATATAGAATCTGTTTAGAATAAAGAAGCTAATGTACACCCCACTCTTGCAACAAATACCTTTTGTTATGTGTAACTCCTAAATTAAATTGTTTAAACCTTAGATTACTAAATTAAAACAAAGATGATAAAATCAATCAACCATTTTTTATTTAAATTTTAAAATTATAGGCATTGTTAATAATCTAATATGAATAAATAATACTTTATCCATAATCATTATTTAAATTAGGCATTAACGTAAAAACAAACTTATTTAAATACTAACATAATTTGCCTTATTTAATAAACCAAATACCTACAATGAAAAGAAATACTATTTTCTTTCCAACTTAGCTTTTAGAGTTTCCCTTTGTTCTTACAATAATTTAGGTACAATACTAAAGTTCCATTATTTTTTTGTTCCAGCAAATAAATATTACATATAAATACAGAGTTAACATTATGTAAGGGTGTTTCTACACTATAGCAGAGCTTGCCTAAGTGCAGTATTTTTTTGTCTATACAGCTCTATAGTAACCCAAATCACACAGTCATTTGTGAGTATATTGCTTCAAGTGAAAAAAAAACTAAGAGAAAGAAACAAGATAACAGTATGCAATTCAGTATAAATTTTTTCTTTGATGTATCTCAGATTTATGTAGGTTTATCTTATTTACACAATTATTACTGAATTACAACTAAATTTTTAATTATAATCGTAGAAATTAGCTAAACGAGTATTTTACATGCAATTATACAGTCGCCTCACTACAAATATAACTAATAA
Organism: Macaria notata; assembly: GCA_927399415.1. NCBI lineage: Eukaryota > Metazoa > Arthropoda > Insecta > Lepidoptera > Geometridae > Macaria > Macaria notata. Next base: position 1,523,882 of record OV656751.1, read on the forward strand.
GTAAGTACATAAACTGACATGCCAAAGTGTTGAAAACAATGGCAGCGCCGCAAAAAATATGCAGTCTTAGAATCAATAAATTAATGTTAAATAAATACGTAGTAATAATTTACATTAACACAAATGAATGAGCAATAAAGAACTAACAAGTCGAGGTATACTTTCACACAAACTTCTTATTATCGAATGAGAGTGGCCAACTCTGGTGTCGAGAGTTTCTGAGAGGCTTCTGACTTAATGCCTGCCGTACTACGACAACAGCTGGGACCTACAATTTAACGTGTCATCCGACCCACGTCATTTTTTAAATTTCCTTATACAATAGTTTTCATTACTCACGGAATACAGTACATTAAATAAACAGCAAACTACAAGAAGACAGGTCTTCCTATGAGTTAATAGTACTTAATTAGAAATACTACAAACATAGGTATTAATAAATATTATTTATCTATGTAAGTACAATAGGCATTAATATTTTAATCGACAAATAATGACATAATAAAAATCAACATGTATTGATGCAAATAAAAAAACATTTTTTTTTTTACATGATATAGGCTTACGCTTGACTACAACTTGCCTGATGGTAAGCAATGTTATAGTCTACGATGTAGCGCGCTTGCCTAGAAGAAACCGGTTTACTCTCGTTTACATTAAATGAATAAATATTTCAGGACATATCACACAGCGCCATCTAGCCCCATACTAAGCTTACGCTTGTGTCATGGGGTACTAGATAACGGATATAATACATATATACTTTTCTTTTGTAAATACAAAGAAACGACCAGACTCAACACAAGTAATTGCAAATTTTAATATTCTTAATTACTTGTGTCATGCGGGAATCGAACCCGCACCCCTAGATTAGAAGGCAGAGCCACTACCAACTAAGCTTATAATATTATATAAAGGCGAATATATATAGAAAGATGTTAGTGAGTGAATGTTTCTTCTATCATAACGCTGAAAGTTATAGCTGTTGAGACAGCTGAACGGATTTGGTTTTGGTAACTTTAAGAGAGCGACGGAGCGATGTATCAGCGTCAATTTTGGCAGGCGATGGTACAGAAAAGTGACATAGGCTACTTTATATCTACTTATATCTCAAAACGCGCCCGAAACAACAAGTAAAAAATTTTTTTTTTTTTTTAACATGAAATAGGCTTACGCTTGACTACAACTTGCCTGATGTTAAGCAACGTTATAGTCTACGATGTAGCGCGCTTGCCTAGAAGAAACCGGTTTACTCTCGACTTGAAGACCGACAAATTATAGTTCAAGGGGAATAGAGATTCGGGCAAGGAGTTCCACAGTTTGGCTGTTCGCACGATGAAAGTCGAAGCAAAACGCTTGGTGCGAGTCTTTGGAACCTCAACTGTATATCGGTGCCTCCTTGCCGTGCCTCTACTCGTGCGATGGTGAAATGGGGCTGCAGGAATTAAATTATGCAATTCCTCCGCACACTCTCCGAAATGCAACCTGTAAAAAACCGAAAGACTGGAAAAAAAAAATACAGATAATCTCATACATAGTATAAAGTCGCTTTTCGCGTCTGTATGTATTATCTTTAAAACTGCACAGCATATTTAGATGCAGTTTTTTTAAATCCATAAAGTGATTTAAGAGGAAGGTTCATATGGTATAATACTGCAAGCGAAGCCGCAGGTAAAAGCTAGTACTTTAAAAATAGACAAATTAATATTTCTTTTTATAAAAACGGATAAATTATTGTATTGAAGATTTGTAAACTTACATAGGTATTAAAATGTATGCCCGTTCAATTATGATTATTATTATTAATTTTTAGGTAGATAAGTTATAGCCAGCGTGATATCACCCAACATACATAATTCCTGCATTTAATCAGACAAATGTGTAGAATTCTTCATGCGGTGTAATCAGTCTTTAGAGAAAGCCTTCGAGACATCAACTAGTACGTCAACCACCCTCGTAAGAAGGGGTGATATGCTGTCAGGGGATATGGTCGTCCAGCGCTCTCTGAGACAGGCCTCTATTGTTGAGTGGAGGGATTTGGATGTAGATTCACCTGAAGCAATGGTAAAAAAATCATAGTTTAGAAACTAAAAACACGGTTTATTAGTGCACTCTCTCTCTCTTTGAGTCGTATTTCGTCATGACTGAGAGTCTTGACTCCCCCGCAGAATTATATCGTTAGGGGAGTTCTCTTGTGCAGACACATCACAGTGGGTGCCCAGCTCCTTCCACGGAAGACACATGTCCTCGGATTTTGTGGTCCTCAAATATGTCGGTTTCCCCACAATGTTTTCCTTCACCGTTAAGCGAGTGCAAATCCACACTTGTCTTGGAAATACAAGTCATTGGTGTAGGGCCGGATTCGAACCAGGGTGCGTCTGATCCGTCGATGAAGACACTGGAACCGCTGAGCCACACTCGCTTACAAAAGATACTAACAAGGATAAGTAAGTTTCAATCTAAAGATAACCAACTTAGTAACTAACTTATAAGCAAAGGTCGACGCGGTCAGTACGCGGATGGGTGACCGAAAAGTGGCATTCCATTTTGGGTGCTTCCGTGGGTCGGATGACACGTTAAATTGTAGTTCCCCGCTGTTTGTATAGAACGGCAGTCGTTAAGCCATGCCAGAGGCCCTAAGGGCGGCTTGATAAACTCTCGACACCAGAGTTGGCCACTCTCATTCGATAAGAAGAAGACCAACTTACTAAGTAGAGATAACTAAGTTACTAAGTAAAGCCACTAACCTGCATCACAGGCGGCCAGGTCGAGCGTGCAGAGCACGGCGGAGCGCCGCGCGACCGGGTTGTATTCGTCGCAGTAGTAGTGGAACGCCATCGCCAGCCGAGACGGCACCGCCTCCAGGTTCCTGACCAGCATGACGCCAGAGCGGGTGAATTGTTCGCGATACCTGTTGAAAACCAGAAACAGGTATATAAGATATTTCATAATTAAAACTATCGTGAGACATTCTTTATTATTTTCTTTTTTTTTATTTGGTACACTTTGGTGTTCTCTCCACCATGGGAGGTAGGTACATGTTGCACGGGCCGGAGCCAAGTGCTTCTTAAATCTAATAATTTTCTTATACATATCTTATATTTACAATATATCTATAGAGTTAAAAATTTTCGAACTATTCTACATGTGTTTAATATGACTGCTTTTTGAAGTTGTTTGTATGTTGAAGTTGGTAGGTCAAGTGTCTCAAGGCTCTTAAGTAGATTTTTGGGTATCACACCTGTGGTCGAAAGTATTATAGGTACTGTTCTTGTGTTGTTAATGCGCCACTGTGTTTTTATTTCTATTGATAAGTCTGTGTATTTTGCTATCTTCTCTGTGTGTGAAGTTTGTAGGTTGTGGGTGTTGCAGATAGCTATGTCGATTAAGTATGCAGTCTTGTTGTTTTTATCTAACACTGTGATGTCCGGTCTATTGAAGTGTATGGTCTTGTCGGTTATTATTGTCCTGTCCCAGTATATCCAGTAGTGTTGGTTTTCTATTATTATTCTTAGCAATATGGAACTATTACGGTTTTTTATCACGTAAAATTTTGCGTATGTTGTTGACGCATTTCGGGTGTAATGACACCCATCGCCAGAACAGATGATGAAGTTTGTTGTTTGTAATTGGTTAAGGAGCAGTCGCTCCAAACATTATATATTTCTCCAGAGAACTTTAACTGAAAAAGCGTAGCAGTTGGCAAGCTGAAAAAAATTTTCAGGTAAATTTAAGTTAATTGATTATACATACTTGCACATAAAATCGCTATGCTCATCCATGTCCAGCCTGGCGCCATCTACGGTGGTGTAATGGGCTGATCTGCTCTCATTGCCTGCGGAGAGAAACACCACATCAGAATAGAATATTGCTTTAAAACATAGAAATTACAAAACAGGAAATAAACTGAAACATATTAAAGTACTGCACATTGGGCGGCCATTAGTTATACCTATATATTAACTGATTTAAAAAAAGAATGTTTTAAAGTGGTCTGAAAGTTTATTTTTTATTATTTTGTGGGTATGTTACGTGATTACATTACTCTGTTATTTATGAACCGATTACAATCATTGTTTTTTAAATTATTTTGTCATTATTTGATGACGAAGCCCTTATCTATACTATATAATAAAATAAACAAAAATAAAAAAGCTTTTATATTACTTAACCGTATTGCAAACAGGGTTTCTATATTTGGTTAGTTATTTCAATGCCTATGTTAGATTTATATTACTTAGAATTTAGAGTTATTTTTATCTTTCACGGTGAAGTACCGCCCTTGGCGGAAAAGCCTCCTCCAATTTTCCATCTTGCAGTAACTGTCCGACCCCGAGTGTTTATTTATATGTTCCATCAACATGGTATTATTTCAGACGTGATTGTGCCTATAAAACTTCAATGATTTCACTCTGTTACCATTCTACTTAGTATTTGTAGTTCTTTTACTCGTTTACATTTTATGTTTTTCTTATTACAATATCATCAAAATTAATGACGATATTATTATGAATATAATGACATTAAATTAATTAATTTAATCATGTTTGTTAAAAGGAATTTTTATTTATGATCAGCAGATCGCATGGTAGAGTGAAGTAAAATATTTTTAAGTATAAAAGGCAGCCTTATCGCCTTAGACGATTTCTTTATATTTTTATTTTATTTTGTTTTACAAGAAATGGGTTTGCACTTGACCGTAATTCGCCTGATGGTAAGCAATCGTTACGGTCTAGGATGGAACGTGCTTACCCAGTAAGAACCGATTCACTCTCGCTTTGAAGAACGTAAGGTTACCGCGGCGAACAGGGAGTCAGGTAGGGAGTACCACAATTTAGCAATTCGCACTATATAAGTGGAAGCAAAACGCTAATATGAAAGAGGAAAGTTTTACGATTGATTTCTTCATTTGAAACTAGTGGTCGCCTGCGGCTTCGCTCGCGAATTTTCTTTGCTATGAACTTTACGGAGCCCGAGACTTTTCCAACGAATGCAAAACCGTGGAAATCGGTTCGTGCGTTCTGTAGTTATGGCGTCAGGAAGGAAAACCCGACTTATTTTTATATAGTAAATAGATAAGTTTTATGATTTATTTCTTTACTTGAAATAGGGAAGTTTTACTCACGCAAATATTTAGCAGCCGTCAAAGATATATCACTGACAAAGTTGTAAAACTCTTCAACATTGAATAAGTTAAATTTACTGTTGTACACAAATATTAAGGAGCCGGTGATTTCTTTATCAGATATGGTTGAAATACCTGCAAATAAAATAAATTAATATTTCAGTACATATCACACAGCGCCATCTAGCCCCATACTAAGAATACACTTGTATCAATAATGGTAGATGTTAAAACCTGGTTTATAAAATGTGATAGTTAATCTTTTGATAAAATGTCTCACGAAAGTTTGAATATTTAAATAAATAAATAAATAAATAAATATTTCAGGACATATCACACAGCGCCATCTAGCCCCATACTAAGCTTACGCTTGTATCATGGATACTAGATAACGGATATAATACATATATACTTTTCTTTTGTAAATACATACTTATTATACATAGAAACGACCAGACTCAACACAAATAATTACAAATTTAAATGTTCGTAATTATTTGTGTCATGCGGGAATCGAACCCACACCCCTAGATTAGAAGGCAGAGCCACTACCAACTAAGCTAACAGAGCAGTCAAAAATTTATATATATTCTGTAATAAATTAATATTATGACATTCCACAAAATTCCATTTAGCCCCACACTAAGCAAACATTTGGGTTGTGGGTACTATATAACAGATATGGACCTGAAAATTAAAAATTCATGGTATTATGCCACTTAAATTTTATTAAAAAAAAATATTAAAAAACTCACCCATTTGTATCTTAAGAATCGAATTCTCATCTACATTATATTTCTCTCCCAGTGCACTTAAATCGGTAAAGAATCTTGCCTGATCATATTTTGCAGCACTATTAATGTTCTGTACATTAAAAACTCCAGAGCAAACGACTGCACAGAGTGCAAACACCACACCTATGAGCCAGACAGTGGCTTTTGAAAAGAAGGTTTTATTCTTTTCATTCAAACTCCTTTCTGAAATGCTCTCTTCGAGTCTTGACGAGTAATGCGAACTGTTTAGAGTTTCGTAAGTTTCATCATCATCCTCAGACGAAATGCTGGAATATAATTGCGAAGGAAGCGTTGTAGGCACTGATTTGGAAAGCACATCGCTGCAAAAAATCATTACCAGCTCATTTTTTTGTCACAAGTAACATAAAAAAATATTAGGAAGTTATGTTTGGTCTTACAATAAAAATCACTTCTATGAGATGATGAATGGTTTTAGTTTAGTTATACATGTGTTTTTCAAAATGATAACATTTCTAATCTATTTATAGTGATTAATTAATTGAAGTTAAATTTGCATATATTAAATGAGTGACTGGTGATGGGTGATATTAGATGAAATGGTAATGTTTTCAAGCATTTATTATTTATATTAATAAAACTAAAGCAGTAATCTAAGTGTTCGGTAACTAATCATAAATGCAGTGGCAACTTTATGTGCATAACATACATAAGTTAAAATATAAGTTAAAGCGCCCATAGCTCACCTAGCAGAGACAATCTCTTGTGATTAATAATGTTAAGCAAAGGTCGATGCGGTCAGTCCTTGGATGGGTGACCGAAAAGTGGCATTACATTTTGGGCACTTCCATGAGTCAGATAATACGTTAAATTGTAGGTCCCGCCTGTTTGTCTAGTATGGCAGTCATTAAGCCATGTCAGAGGCCCTTATATAGGCTTGATAAACTCTCAACACCAGAGTTGGCCACTCTCATGTGATAAAAAGAAGAAGAAAGAGTTAAAACTAGCTACATGATAAGCAGATGACGGGCCCAAACTATGTATGTATAATAATTTTGCCAGTTCTTTGAGTTCAATTCAGCAACAACAGATGCAAGGCTGGCTCCCTTCCTTGCACAACTATTTTTAAACTCATTAGTGGCAAAACTTAATCAAATTAAAAACAGTTAAATATGTTAAGGGTTGTTGTACAAGTGTACATATAAAACATAATGCAGTTAGCATAACACAGACAATAATTATTTACCAAGCTTTTAAAAAAAAACTCTGTGGAAGGCCAAGAGAACTTCCCTAATTAATTATGTGAAAGAGTCACAACCCTCAGTCATGAGGAAACACAACTCAAAGATAGAGAGAGAGAGAACAAAAAAAGAAAAAGAAAGCACAGTATGGTACTAACTCAAAAATTTTAACAAACTTTAGATAAGATTCTCAAACTTTAAAGCACAAAATGATATTTAACACATTTAACAAGTTTCAGAAAAGAATTCAGAAAGCTTTAAAGCAAGAGTGAACCGGTTCTTATTGGGTAAACACAATCCATCTGAGACCAAAGCTATTGCTTACCATTAGGAAAACTATGGTCAAATGCAAACCTATTATAAAATAGCACATAATAGAACTTACTCGGCACATTCATCATGATATGATTGCCCATTACAGACAAGGTCCAAGGAGCCTCGGCGGACATCTTTGTTTCTTGGCTTTGGAGGTCTGATAGGCTGTGATGGTTTGCTGAAAATAAATAAGAACATAATGAGTAATTGTTATGGTATATATGGATAACCTATTTGATTCTCGTGTGACACAAGTTATTAATTTTGAAAAATTATAATTACTTGTGTTGAGTCTGGTTGTTTATATGTATAATAAGTATATATTTATTAAAGAAAAGTATCTTAGTTTATGGTCTTCAAATCTAGCGTAAATAGGATTTTTCTTCTAGGCAAGCGTGCTACATCTTATAACTATAGTGGTGCTTAACATCAGGCAGGCTATAGTCAAACGTAAGCCTATTGAGTGTAAAAAAAAGTATTATCTGTTATCTAGTACCCACAACACAAGCATTTGCCTAGTGTGGGGCTAGATGGCGCTATGTGAAATGTCCCAGAATATTTATTTATTATACCTATACTGTCCCACTCCTGGGCAAAGGTCTCCCGAAACTCGCTCCGGTATTATTATATGTTATACTTCTTTAAACTTCTTTATTAACAACCCATTTTATACACTAAACAAATACATGAGATTGCCTTTGACAGAATCATCATTTGTGTATGACCAAATTGTTTGATAAGTTTACTAATTTAATTTAAGTATGTACCATATAATTAAGAAAAATGTAAATTGACTTGCCCAATGTAACGAGATGTTATAAGGTGAATAAATTTCTATTATTCTATATTTATTTAATTTACTACTTGCTATACAGGAGGCATCACATTTAGCAAACAACAACTTTCAATGCTATGTTGAGACCACTAGCATCATCTAGTGGCTGGTTGCAGAAACAAAAGCTTGCAAACCCTAACAATACAATACAAATTTAATTTAATAATAATTTAATTTAATAATAGTAAGTAGAGATGATGGCAGTTTGTGAGTAAAAATAGGTATTATAGTGTGCATTTGCTTAGGAGAAACCAGTTTACTTACTAGGTATTCCCTTAAAATTCGAAAATGGCTAAGAGGAAGAACAAAAAGCTCAAATTCATCATATACAAACTTACCTCATAACATTATCCACTTCATCAACTGAACAGTTATTGTCGTTTGAAGAAACATTTTGCTGGCTATTTGCTTGATGGTTTCTGTGTCTCGTCGGTTCAAATGCAAATCTAGCCATTCTCTCAGTTTCAGCAAAAATACAGCCAGAATGATGGTGAATACTTATTCGTGCAGATGGTCTTATAAATCCCCCCCCAGTCTACAAAAGAAACAAAAAATAAAATAGAAAAATGTGTAGAGTTTGAACGCAGTGTGTTTCGGGAATTAAAATTCGTAGTTAGGGGAAGCGATACTTACTCCATAAGCAAATGAATAGCTCATTTATATTTAGCAGCAATTGAAAATAATGAACGCTTTTATTTAATAGCAAATCATTTTCGTTAATCGGTGAGTACTCAGAAAAAATAAGTTCAACACGCACGCACGAACGAAAACAAAAGATTGAAAGCTTTGACAGCTATAACAACAACAAAAAATACGCTGAAATGTCAAAAGGTAAGTTTTTTTCATGATTTAGGTCTTTTTGCCACATTTTAATTTTAGTTGTGTCCAGCAATTGTGAAAAGTAGTTCCAGATAACAAGAGAAAACATATTTATTCTAATCACATAATATGTTTTACACATATATAACTTCATTTACAATAATAAAATATAAAAACAAGTGAAGAAAAACTAAACATACTACTTCTAACTACTACAAAAAGGGGCACTTAGAAAATCTTTAGAAAAGCCTAAAGATAATCTAAGTGCTCCAGCCCACTATCAGAGGGCAGCGTGCCCAGCATGCTGGCCGCATTACTACGCTGGATGCCAATGCTGATACGTTGAGCCAGAAAAAGGCCAGCATTTTGGTCATGCGTCGCGTCAACCAAGCGCTCCGAGAGGTTTTGGAAAAATTATATATTATGTACTCATAAGTATTTATTTTATTCCCACCTATTATTGACATAGATATTAAACGTGATCGATCATGGAATAATAATATGATCGATAGAATGGCCTCCCAAATTTGCGCCGGATTTTGCAAAATCCGGCGAAGCAACCGCGCAACTCTACGCGCGTCACAGACAATTAAATACTACGCGTCTCACTCACCCGCCCGTCTCATTGGCTCGCGCGCTCGTGACATCTCGATAGCGCGAAGCGCGCGAAGAAACGCAAATTCAAAAAAGAGCGGTGAAAACATGGGAGTAATATGGGAAAGTTTACCTGTCTCTTTTGTCCTTTGGGTGAAAATTGTATATACCTATACTATAACGCTATAGCTCGGTAATCCCATGGAGATAATATATTATAAGAGAGGGATGAAAATCCTTGGGTAATCCTAACCCGATTTTAATGAAACAAAAACTATTATTTTTACAAAGATGATGCAGTAACTTTTATTTATTTCGATGAATGTTCTTTTCGCGTGTAGTGTTCTTTTTCTTTTTGTGCCTACGGGTTATTTAGTACATTTTGCTACCAAGCGATATCCAAGGGTGAATAGGAATATTAGTATAAATTTGGTTTTCTGAGACAATTAAACTCAAACTTACTACATTCTAACGACTTTATTTTAAAATAAATAAAATAAGAGCATAAATCTCAATGTAACCACACGAAGCAAAATAAAACTTGAATCAACTAAATAAGTAACATAATTAAATAATATTCGAATAGAGTTAAAACAATAACACAAGTACTATGCAGGAAAGCAAAGCCATTGGGGCGGACTTCTGCATATCCGCAAAATTAAGACTTGAGTCGTCTAATTGAGATATTTGACGCCGTGAAGCTACTATCTTATTAGGAAACGTCGAAAGACCCACGAGATCTTGCTCCTCGTTCTTTTTAATCTTTTCATCCAACCATGCTTTGAATATATACGTCGGTATGATCTCAGCTAGTTTTTTATTGATCGAGTAAGACGAGGTAATTTGCTTGAAGCACACGTCATCGCCCTGGGTTACTATTCCAATCAATTCGTCGTCAAACATGCTCGGTCCACCAAAGTCTTTAAAACACGTCGTGACCTTTGTGTCTATGCAATCTATATACGCTATTAGTTCATCCTTCACGTCAGCGGGATTTTGCGGAGTTTGCCTGTTCTCTGCTCCGACGTATTGCAACTCTTTGGAGTGACCTACTTCTGCATTGAGGCCGAATCCAATAAGTTGCATATCGAGTATATTACGCGCCGCAGTGTAATTGCTGAGCCTTATTTTGGTGGCTATCGAGTTATTGTGCTTCTCCGTGTAAATGAGGCCGATGTCTTTGTTCTTGTCTTCTTCTGAGGCTGACGTGAAGGTTGGGAACTTTTCAGATTTAATGACATGTAGTGCGACTGTGGTGTCGTCCTTTTTGGCCCTCGTTGCGTTTAGGAGCACGTAACTTATGGGCAGCTGGATGCACTGCGCGGATGTTAGAATGAGGCCGTTGGATACCACGGCACCGCTGCAGAGGTGGTCGTTTAGATTTGACATAATTGATGCCATGAAAGGGAACTGCTTGTGTACCGCTGTCTTTATTTCGTGCATGCGGCCGTTAGTTCTCCTCGCACAGGTCTGGTTGGCAGGAGGCATCACCCCCGGGGTATGTTCGTTTGGCTCGAGAGGGATTTCAAGGGACTCGTCCTTTCCTTCTTCGTTAGTGTCACCATTATCGTCTCGGTTCTCATCTACACTCTTCTTGACGTTATCACCGGCACAGGTTTTGGTCAAATTGAACACAACTAAGGAGAATAAAAGCAAATTAAGAAAAGTTATATTGAAAACCATTTTTAATTTTCCACTTTTCCTGATTAATTTCTTTTACAGCTTCTGTCACGTCATCGTCTCGTTCGTTTTTTAATTTCTTTCATGCAGAGTTGAATTATTTTACTTTATGCCAGTTCAACGTGCGTAAAGAGGTAGGTAGGTATATAATGTACTTACCTACTGCTTATTAAAAAGTTTCCACATTTTTACCTAAGTACGTACCTACATATAGAACACACATCAAATGTACAGGGTAGCTGGAACGCACAACTTTTTTAGGTCAAATACGAGTAACGGCCGCACTCAGAGAACGTCTGGGCCTTAACTACATCAAGTACCTACTTGATACGAGTTTATGCATGCTTTCTGCGTATGCCTATGTGTATATTGATTGTATCATGGTAAAAAGGAATGAAAAAAGTAACTAAGTACTGAGGGGTTGCGACTCCTCCGGCGAATTCACTTAGCATTTTCACGGGCAAGTACCTACGTCGCGGTTCCAGGTCCTTCCACCTATAATATAGTGAGTGAAATAAAAAAAAATATAAGATTAAACCACGTTATTTGTATGCAACACATTTATTTTACTAATCACTATCAATCTACGAAGTCTCCGCCCGCTCCTTGCGCGCAGCACGTCTCCGCGCGCGCTCCTTGCACCTCTCCAGCACGGCCGCCAGCTTCCCCTCCTCCGCCAGCACTGTCAGCAAGTTGAGCAGGAAGGGCAGGTAGTTGTGTCTCCGCCGCGCGCTCTCTGCCTCGTAGCGCGCCATCTTGGCTTCCTCCGCCTCAATGAGCATGCGCAGATGTTGTGCCTCGCTCTCCAACTCGCCGAATAGTTGCGAAGACGTTGTTAGCTCTTCGAGTTGACGCTCGTATTGCGCGCGCCGGTCCGAGACCACCGCTAGCATGTTGAAGTGAATCTCACCTTCTTTGTATCTGAAAAAAAACAATATATAGGGTTACTGATAGATATATTTTTAAAACTAGGGGACGCCCGCGGCTTCGCTCGCATTATTTGAGATAAAAAAGTTTTCAATAAACATAACTTTTTTATTTACGAACCGATTTAAATGAAATAAACACTAAACTTGTGTAATAGGTACTTATTGAAACTCTGCATAATGCACTAGTGAATGTATGTAATATACCTACCTACTGCAATTATTTCTACACTACCTCCCATAAAACTAAATTGTAAATACTACTAACATTATGTATTGTTAAAAAACATGTAGTACATGAAAGCGCGTTAATCTGTTATTAGAAAAACAAATGTAAGGATGCTCAAGATACAGGCTTAAGCCTAGTTTGGGGTCCACTATTATTGCACTCTGCGCGTGATATGTAAATTCAACATAACTTTATAGTCACAATGCTATGGTTAAAGTAATCAACGCTGCATGCTATTGTATACTTATTTCCAAAATCACAGCTACTTAAATGCAACTAAAACTAATCTATAACCTGGATAATTCTTTCATATTTTACTTATAAGTGCACCAATGTATTTAATGTTTCCATGGTAAATAAATATATTTTTGATTTTGATTTTGACTAAATGTTAAGTTAAAAATGCACCAAAATGTTAGTGAAAACCGTAGACAAATCGGTTCAGTCGTTTTCGAGTCTATAACGAACAAACATACCGACAGACACACAGCCAAACAGATTTTTTTTGAAACATGATTTTTGTGTTATATTGTATCAATGAAGACCACTGAACAATTTTTTTTCAATCGTCTTCAATGTACAGACACCGACCGGTTACAGCTTTATTATATGTATTGAAAATAAAGGCTTTGAAATAATTTTTATTTAAAGCATAGCTGGTGTTCCAAAGCTTATTGTTAAAGAGTGTATAGATGTATTTTTTCTACGATTTCTATTCATATTTTAAATTAAAAAAAAAACACTTATTCCTTCGTTAGAGAAAAATAAAGTTTAAATATTGTTGTGTGTGTAAGTTACTGTGATCCAAGGGCATGTGTCTTCGGTGGGAGGACATGAATTCCCTATTATTTTGGCATGACTTTCCTCCCAGTCACGACCCTCAGTCATGAGGAAATACGACTCAAGGAGGAAGAGGTGTTATTGTTATACATACATAGTCATAGTCATTTATTTATATCAGATACTAGCTGTGCCTACGACTTCGTCCGCGTGGAATAGTTATTTTGGGCATTAATTGTTTGAATTTTGAACCGTTTTCGCAGCACACGCAACGGAAGCCCTCAAAGATGAATAATTTTCCCAGTTTTTTCCACATTTTCCATTGTTTCTTCGCTCCTATTAGTTGCATCGTGATGTTATATAGCTTAAAGCCTTCCTCGATAAATGGTCTATTCAACACAAAAAGAATTATTCAATTCGACCAGTAGTTCCTGAGATTAGCGCGTTCAAACAAACAAACAAACTCTTCAGCTTTATTATATTAGTATAGATAGTATAGATTTGATACACGTCACAGAAATACACGGAAAAATAATCAATTAAAATAATAGTACAATAAAATACAATAATTATTGCAAAACAAAAAATATTAAATAATATACTAACTTGTGTATGCGTGCATCGATGACGGGTCGCAGCGCGTGCAGCCAGTCCTCGTGCGGCGCGATGGCCCCGTGGTCCACGGGCGCGGCGCGGAGCCCGTCCAGCTCTATGAGGCGCCCGCCGATGGGCACGTACGACACGAAGTGGTAGGCGTCTTCTTCCTGATAATATATTAGGTCTTTACGTATGAAATTGCCGATTTGTATGACGAAATTTATTTCTTTACAAACATTTTTAATGTTTGAAATGTCTGAACAGATTTAGATGCAATTGATAACTATAGTTAAATGGAAAAAAAGCTATGCACTGCGTAGGTATATAAATTTCTCGAAAACAGAGTATATGATAATAATATACCTAGTTAAAGTAGTGAAGCCGACGACACATTGAAAGAGGTGTTTTCAATGACTTCCCTATAAGTAATATGCACTAGTAATACATTTTTTTTTTCATCTAAAAGATACATAATTCGACAATTAATACAATAAAAATTGTATTTGGAATAAATATAGCTGTACGTAAAAGTTACAAACAGATTAACATGTAAGAAAAAAACGGCAATTTCATAGGTAAAGCCAAACCTATTATTATAGACACGTTAGTTGATTTGACCTGTATCTCAGAATCCTGTACTAAAGATTTTACTAAAATAATAAAGGGTATTCTTAAACACCTCTTTAAGCTGGCAAAGTGCTGCAGCATCTCTGGAGTTGCAAGTGTCCAGGCGACGATGACTGCTTACCATCAGGCAGATCGTCCGCCTTTTTGCCACTTTTATATTTAAAAAAAACCCGTAATGACAGTTAGTCGACCGTGGCCGAATGGTTAGGCGTCTTGTCGTGTAATGATTCAAATCCCAATACGAAAGTTTCGTACAGGTTACATTTATATTTATTTTTACAACTGTGAAGTTAGATTTTTGTGTGAGTTAGTTTATTCCAACTTTACTTACCCTTTTTTGAGTGACCGTCCGATTGTCGTAGCGATCGCACGCTTACACAGTCAGCCCCACATCGCCTGCCGAACCCGGCTAGGGATGGGACGCGGTGCTATCGTATAGTTATCGATAAACGTCACCGGACCGACGATGGAGAAATACCTGTTGAGTGCCTCTGGCTCGCGCTTCTCCGATAAGGACAAGCGGCAAGCGCCGGAAAAGAGGCAAAGACCAAACACCACACCACCGGATCAAGGGAAGAAGACCAAGAAATTTATTCCAAATCCAGAGGAAGTTGAGATAATTCAAGGAGCCCCAACTCATAATCGTTTTGGAGTCTTGCCAGTAGATGATGAGGATCCTGAACTCCTACAAAAGGCCACTAAAAGGAAGGCAGGGAACAATACTCCCCCAGTCATCATTGAGCTATCAAGTGAGTGGACCCACCAACGTGTCAGGGACATACTAAATAAATATGCAAAGGACTTCCACATGACATGCAGAGGTCGAAAACTAGTCCGAGTGCAGTGTTACTCGGCCAAATCTCACCAAGACCTCAAAGAGGGCCTCACCAAAGAGAATGTTGCTTTCCATACTTTTACTAGGAAAGACGAGAAGCAACCGAAAGCCGTGATAAAGGGACTTCCTAAGTTCCTGATGGACCAGATCCCTGCGGAACTAGCGTCACTTGGTTTCCCAGGGACTACTGCTACAGAGATAAAGACACACTACCCATCCGACTGCCCGCCAGTTTTGGTGCAGGTACCCGCTGGAACCAATATGGCCAAGTTGAAGTCAATTAGATATCTATCTAACTGTAGCATTCAAGTGGAGCGATTCAAACCCTCCAAGAGCACAGGGACTCAGTGCTTTAGATGCCAAAGCTTCGGGCATGCCTCGCGCAACTGTAACAGACCTCCCCGTTGCGTAAAGTGTACACTCTCCCACCCTACATGGGAATGCACCAAACAAGATAGAGAAGCACCAGCTAAATGCTGCAATTGCGAACAAGACCATCCGGCCAACTTCTCAAAATGCCCCGAACGACTGAAATATGTAGACAGAATCGAGTCCAGGCGTGATAAGCTGCGAAAAACATTGGGATCCGATAGAGAACATATCAAACCTCAAGTATACCAAACATGGGCAAATGTTGTGAGCGTTGGTGCCACCAAAAAGAAAAGTAACACGTTTAACGTTCAACCGACAGTTCACCCTGACAAAAATCAAGCAAGAAGTGCACCAAGCCCCTCAACGTTCAAAAGCAGTATAATGGAGCGGACACCTTTAACGCTCCCATCTCTCAATAAGCCTACCGTCCAGATACAAGCCCAGCCAACCCAGCATACTGGTGCACAGCCCACGCCCAACACCCATGATTATGACGCCATGGAGATGCTGGAGATCCTTGCTACAATGTCATCGCTCAAGCAAGAATTTTCGAAATGCAAGACTTTCCTGGATAAAGTGATCCTAATAATGACACATCTTGGTCATTATGTGTAGTTCGCGTGAATTACGATTACTTTTTTGGAACGCTGACGGTGTTTCCAAGAAGCAGCAAGAACTTGCAAACCTCGCAGTGAGTAAACTTAACGTAGACGTTGTAGCTATCAGTGAGACCCTTCTTTCAAACAAAGACTTACTTTTAATATTCCTGGCTTCGTATGCTACCGCAAAGACAAACATCATGATACTGTTGGCAGAGGAGTTGCTTTACTTGTTAGAGCTGACATACCGCATAATCCCATACACATATCCAAAACTCATAACCTAGAAGTAATAGGAATCTCAGTCACACTTGGCAAGGACAATGTTAGTATTCTGTCTGTTTACCAATCTCCAAATCTCCCAATTATCAACTCTGACCTTGATTGCGTCATGTCTGTCAGTAACAGGGTAATTGCCATGGGTGACTTTAATGCAAAACACCCCCTATGGTCACCTGGACCAACTAACTCCCGTGGCATGAGGCTTTATAATCACATGCATGATAATGATTATGCCATCGTTGCACCTTCTAAAGTAACACTGGTTCACTACTGTCCAGATTTCACTCCTTCAATACCAGATATCTTACTGTGCAAAAATTTCCATCTTCCTTCCCATATAGAAACTATCCCAGCTTTAACATCTGATCATTATCCTGTATTTGTGAAATTTGAGGCTCGCATCATGAGGATACCTATCAAAAAGCTAAACTACTCTAAAGCCAACTGGCCAAAATTTCGTAACATGCTAAATCAAAATACCATACTCTCATCCAAGGTATTTGCTTCACCACAAGAAATCGATGCAGAGATAGACCACTTTCAGGGAGCCCTTCTTGACGCCAAAAATTCGTGTGTCCCTGTTTCCACATTGAAACCCTGGTCAACCTGCTCATTACCAAGGCGTGTGCAGCGAATGATTACAATTAGAAATCGTTTGCGTAGATATTACTCCAAAGAACCTACTCCATTCATACGTAGAATATTAAACTATAAAATCAAATTAATTAATATTGAAATAAATATAGCCATCAAACATAATAACGACAAGGTCTGGAACAACAAGCTGGACAAAGTCGACAACCCAGGCCATGACTTATGGCGTTTAGTAAAAAGCTTGCGCTCTTCCTCAACTACTTTTCCAGCTCTTCGCTCGCATGATGGCTCAACCGCAACAAACCTACAGACCCAATGCGATGTCTTAGCTAGAACATTTCTAAATAACATGCTGCTTACACATGACTGGCATAGTGATAAAGAATCTATTGTAGAACAGTCGATTGCAACTTTCTATAATAATTTACATGGAAACGAGGGTATAAGACTTGTTCATCCTTACGAATTAAGGAAATATATCTCTAATCTTAAGCCGCGAAAAGCACCTGGGTTAGATGAAGTCTCTAACATTCTCATAAAAAATATCCCTCTTAGGAGTGTGGTATGGCTCACTAAAATATTTAATGCCTGTCTTTCCATGTGTTACTTCCCACGCGCGTGGAAAACGGCTAAAGTGATTCCTATACACAAACCTGGTAAAGACCCAGCTGACCCAACCAGCTACCGCCCCATAAGCCTGCTCCCGTGTCTTGGTAAGCTATTTGAAAAAGTCATATATAAACGCCTGCTCGACTCGTCAGAACACCTGTTGGCTGATGAACAGTTCGGGTTCCGAAAAGGTCACTCCACTGTTCAACAGCTAGCGCGTGTAGCGGAGACTGTGTCACACAGTCTCAATGTCAAGCAATCAACTGGAATGTTCTTGCTTGACATTGAGAAAGCCTTCGATTGCGTTTGGCACAAGGCGCTGCTGCACAAGATGATCCTGCTGGAGCTTCCAACCGCAATGGTGAAACTGGTGGAGTCATATCTCGAAAATCGAGACTTCATAGTACATCTGTGTAAAAAATCATCTCAATATTTGCCCGTTCCAGCCGGCGTTCCGCAAGGCTCTATCTTAGGACCTTATCTCTTCCTCCTGTTCCTCAATGACATACCAGTTCAACCTAGGACTAATATTGCCTGTTTCGCCGATGACACGGCGGGGTACACGTCATCAACTGACATAGACCTAGTAATTGGTAGACTCCAATTGGCCTTAGAACGTCTTACTAGCTTCTTTCAGCAATGGAAGTTGAAGATCAACGCCTCCAAGACTGAAGCTATAATGTTTACCAGAATGCGTGCACTCCCCACTCGAACTCTCAAAATAGAGAGCATCAGCATACCCTGGAGTAGATCCGTTAAATATCTTGGCGTGATACTGGACTCAAAACTGAACTGGACGCAAAACACCAACAAAATATGTGCTAAAGGTGTCAAAGCCATGAATTCCCTCAACCTATTACTCAATAGACGCTCTTCTCTTAGTAGTCGCACCAAACTGCGAATATATTGTACCTTAATTCGCCCTTGCATCACATATGCCAGTCCTGTGTGGAGCAGTACATGTAAAACAAACATCAACAAACTACAAATATTACAGAACAGAGCGCTAAAATCAGCTCTTAACACACCATTCCGCACTAACCTCCACAAAATCCATCTCAAGGTAGGACTACCAAAAATCGATGTCTATATATATAA
This sequence comes from Macaria notata, assembly GCA_927399415.1. NCBI lineage: Eukaryota > Metazoa > Arthropoda > Insecta > Lepidoptera > Geometridae > Macaria > Macaria notata. Next base: position 1,542,791 of record OV656751.1, read on the forward strand.
GTTAGCAGAAAAATTCTATTTACTTACAAACCATAAGCATAAAAATCCTCTTATACAAAATATTTGTAGGTCACGAAGAAAAGACATTACTTTTATCGATAGCTACAACCGATACAAGTTACCTCACCATTTGTTTCTTTCGTGCGACGAGTGAATAGGGAACAATGCATGAATGAACTCACTCACAGTCAAGCAAGCTAAGTACGGCCGAATCATGCGTCTGCGCGCACGCTAATGTCGACCGTTTTACCTCGGGTAGCGAGCGATATTGCCGTGCGAGCTTCCGCCGGGTTCGGACGAATCTCGCTTGCGCGACAGCCATACCTACTTTGTTTACGCTGCTTCTTGGAAATATCCAGTGCCAGCATATTAACGTTTTTTAATCTCTTGTCCCAATCTATTTGGATTATATGGTTAACAAAATTGATTTAACTATGCAGTAACATCTAAAATGTGACTACATAATCAAAACAATTAGATATGTGTGTAATAACTGGATAAATACCCCCAATATATTTTTACTAAATTTACATAAAACTCCCAGCAAACAGTTCGCAAAAAGCAAAATTTGCTTGAAGAATAGTGATAACAATCAAGTTTTGTGCTTCTAGGATTAAGAACAAACACTGGTCTGTACAAATTTTATAATTTATTATGTAAATAAAGATATTTTAAAATTGAATTGAACTTACCCACAAAAAACGGTACCAAGTTGAACAAAAATTTAATTACCTTCTTGCTCACAATTCAATTGAGAAATAACTGGATGTCAGCACGCAGGAACTGACCTAGTGTGATATGCAAGTAAAGAAACTATGCATTATTTTAAGGTTTTATTATAAAACATACATACCGAAGCATGGCTCTTGTCGTCTTGTTCGAATATATGTTGCTGCGCCATCGAGTTGTGAGCGAGGCGGATAGCTTGCGAGTTGCTGATGGTAAGTCCGCGCATCTGGAAACAAATACAGAGTGTAATCGTATAAACATATAGTACAGCGTTAAACAATCGTATAATGTTTACAACATTTCATTCACAGGTTTTCTTCCCTTGCTTTTATGTATTATTATTGTAAATAAAGTTAATTTTATACAAATGGAATAAACTTAATATTGTGATATGTAAGCTTAGCTTGTCTATAATAATAGGACATACATGAACCAAATAAAAGAAAAGGCGGGTGTCATGTCGTATAAGGAGGTCAAGGAATTGGTAGAAGATCGGGAAGGATGGCGCATGCTCCACAGACAAGGGCCCTGCCCTTAAATTTATGATGATGATGATGTAAGCTTATGATGATTTTTGTCGACAATAATCGAGTTGTTACACAAATCGTAAGTGTAGACCGTATATATTGTACATATGAACATAATTTATAGATAAAGAATAAAATATTTCAAATCTCGACAATATTTCACATTGTACTACCTAAGTACTTTTCTTACACGGAAAATTAATGTTGGTAAAAATCCCGTAACATTGGCACAAACTCCACAGACTCTTAAACTTCTTTTTGCAAAGAGGTTGTGTTACCTGCGGGTCGAAGGAGCGCGAGAACTCCTTGAGCTGCGTGAGCTCAGTCCCGAGCTGCAGGTCCGAGTGCTGGCAGTTCATCAAGATGGCGAGCACCGCCTGCGTTGCGCATGCGTTGTTGATCACCTGCAAACAGTGTTATTTTCAAATTATACGGCGTTGACCATAATTCCTGATGTTTAGGCTAAATCGTACGTTTAAACGCCACCACCATCGATTTTTCACTAGTTGATATCAAGCTAAAATTCCAACAAGCTCGACATTGAATTTGTAGTTTTCTATTAAAACTAACACAATAAATCCGATAAAAAAGGTAGTGACAAAAAACTACAGTGGCGCCGCGGCAACGTAGTATACCTAAGAAAACGATTATAATGGTTAAGGGTGGATTCTGATCACCTAGTAAAAATCTGTTCAGTCTTACTTTGACTTTAGTGTTTTTGTAGTTTTTATTCAGAAACATAGTTTATTTATGTTTCCATAAAATACATATTTAAAAAAAAATTAAACCTACAGTCTGCATGTAAATTTCCTAGTGGTGAAATCTTTGTTTGGATGCTTACAGCCCAACATATAATTTATTTCCAAATTTTTCATTGTTTTTAAACCCTCTATGCTTTAGTTTTTATGATACTAATATTATAATAATACTGCAATTCAATTTTTTTTACATAATCTAACCTGTTTAGAGAAGTATATGTTCTCCAGCATTGCTGGGTCTGTGATGATGGTTCCCGTTGTGGGCTCATTTTGCAAATACTTGAACAGAAATATTATTCCGTGGACTGGTCTGAAATAGGAATAAAATACTTGATTAGAGAGTAGCCAGTAGCTGGTGTCAGAGAATTTTGAAAATGTTCTAGAGGCCGCTGAAAATTAGGGTTTAGTAAGTTTGTAAGACTGTGGCTAACTTTGATGTTGATCTTAGGTAATAAGTTCAAAACATGTTTCAGTTTTTTTAAGAAGCTAACTCAGATCCCGTGAGTTTTTAAATTGAAGAAAACAAGAGTTAAGTACATAAGTACATTCATGAAAAAGTGGTTTCAAGCCCCTCAGGGTGTCTGACATGGCATCTATACATATAATAGAGCTATAGAGGATAGAAAGTCTGAACATTGAAGATACTTAAAAAATATATATTTGATACACTTCAAATTGATAGCAGAACAAGTTTACAACAACAATTTATAGAACTGTTGTCTGTTATTCAAATGCTTATCACGCAAAATCTGCTAAACGGATCAGCATGATTTTTGGTATGTAGGTAGTATGAGGTCTTAAGAGTGTTATAGGCTACTTTTTATCCTGAAATAATGCGCGCGCAGCCGCAGGAGTCCACTAGTTTGTCATATGTATAGTAAGTAGTATGATAAATAAAATGATACCTCATAAGTGAAAACATGGCATCTTCCATGGACCAGATTTCTTCCACTTGAACTCCCGATACACCTGAAATTAATTTTACAAATATTACAGTTCTAAAATTAGATAATATCAAATCAAATTAAATTTCTTTATTGTACATGTAGACTAAAAAATGAATATGCTAATGTCTACTCCATAATAAACAAAAGCCTGTGTCATGGGTACTAGACAATAGATTATCTACTATATAAAAATAAGTTGGGTTTTCCCTCCTGACACTATAACTCCAGAACACACGAACCGATTTCCACGGTTTTGCATTCGTTGGAAAGGTCTCGGGCTCCGTGAGGTTTATAAAAAAAAGCCATCTGGTGGCGAAACGGAGTTCGCCGGGTTTGCTAGTGATACATAAATAATTTCCTTTTGTAAATACAAAATATTTTACACAGAAACAATCAACATATTTTGCAATATGTAAAATAAGTAAGTAGTAAAAAGTTTCATTGTACATATGTATCTTCATCATCATCATCCACAGTCTTCTCTATCCCACTGCTGGGCATAGGCCTCTCTTTGGATGTGCCAGCTGCGTCGATCTTGTGTAGACCACATCCATAAAGAACCCGCAACTCGTACAATGTTGTCGACTCATCTCGCTGCCAGACACATTACTCCTTGTCTGCCTGTTCTTGGCCATCACTTTTCATCTAGCTACATGTCCCGCCCCACTTGATTTAAGATTCATTACTTCCAATCCGACATCACATACCTTGGTACAGCGTCGGATTTGTATAAAAAGCATGTGAATGCATGTATAAAATGCTTAAAAGTTTGGTACAGTAACATAAGCTTACCAAATTTCCTAATTAACTGAGTGAATACACCCGGATCACTCTCAATTAGACACCAGTCTCCTCCGTATGCAGACATTGTTTACTGAAAATTAAAAAAATATAAACTGGTACATCATTAAAGTATCAGTCATAGACAAGGGTAAATACTCTTTACAGAATCTAGCATTGCACCTTTAACTAATAACAAAACATTATAGAAAACATGCCCTTCTGTTAGTGGGCAAATATTTTGAACTAGCATTTAACATAATCATATTTTATCAGTCTGTGTCCACCCACTGCTGATTATAGGCCTCCTCTCCAGGGCACCACACAGTATGGTCTAGTCATAATTTGTAGTAATTATAATCACATTATTAAATAATAAATATTTCAGGTCATATCACACAGCGCCATCTAGCCTCATAATAAGCCTATGCTTGTATCATGGATATTATACATATATACTTTTCTTCTGAAAATACATATTTATTATACATAGAAATACAGACTCAACATGTGTTACACGTGTACACATTTTAAAGTTCATAATTACTTGTGTAATGCGGGAATTAAATCCGCACCCTTAAATTAAAAGCAAAAGTCACTACTACCAACTAAGCTAATCAGACAGTCAACATTATTCGGTATGTTTAGTTTTTCTTGCTCAAGAAAGAGAAACTTAATTGTCAGCTTTAAGAATAAAACTACCTATTATAGTTAATAGTGTTACAAGAATCTGGTTCATAACAAAGGGTGTGGGTACATGTGCATGGGTAATTCATTGTGCACTAAACTTCTAAATATGATAGAGAAATTTATTAAAAAGCTTAGTATGTGATTAGGCATAGGTAGGATGTTACTGTTTTTGTATGAAGAAGGACAATCATAAACTCTCACTAGCAGATTTAGCTTTGATTATTTTTATTATTTAGTGCGATCAGGGACATCAGAATTATTTTCTGTTGTGATAGAGCTTTGTGTGTGGTAGAGAATATGCATAGTCATCACATAAATAAACAAGTAATGATATGAATACTTGCTGATGCTTTATGGATTGTTATTCAGTAGGTTATGTTTCGGTAAACATTATAGAATTACTGTACTTACAGCTTAGTTGATACGGGTAAGGATGCGACTTATACTAAACCAAGAGTTGTATCTTTTAATTACGGCGAATGACGAGAAATGTTGGTATTTTAGTTGAATGACAAGAGATTTTTCTTACAAATCCTTCGCAAAATTTGTTATGATTCAATCAAAGAAAGATCCATGATGAAGATAGAGGTAGAATGGAGTGAGCGGCGCTAATACCTACTTGATTCAAATACCTACGCATTGCTATCCCACTTTAAGTGGTGGGAAGTCTCTTTCTAATAGGGTGACCCAACATGTATGCATAAAAGCAGGACACATCATAAATTAATCGTAATCACAATGAAACTAAATAGCTAACTGTATTATTTTTTGTACATATATCTTTTCTAGATTGATCTGATTTATGATATAAATAAACGACCCTGCGAACTTCGTTCTGCCTAACAATAGTACCTATAGTATTTAGAACAAAATCAAACTGCTCGAAAATTAGTAGAGCAAAAAAAATTCATTTGCTTTATCTGGGTACTATGATTATTATCTTTGAATATTCGTGGTCCAATCTATGATGTTATTTGGATTTATATCAGTTTACATCATAATAAATGTACAAGGAGAAATGACAAAATAAAATAGAATTAAAAATATTATTCTGTATTATTTTTATAGAAACTACAGAATGGAACCTTTTTTTTGTTCGCCTTACATCAGCTAGTTAACTTCTAAAATGTTTAAGAGAAAGAATAAAATAAATAAATAACACAGTTGAGGGACATGTTTCGTTTTTCTTTTCAAAGTACGAGGAAGCTAGATGCTGACAATACATAATCTACAAATTATTCATAGAAAATAATTTATACATAAATTCACACGATACATTATATTCGTCGGCCCCATTTTCATTGTAGTATGGTACAGCCGTTGCCTTCAATCTCTTACTTGGTAAGTCATAATCAGATGCTTTAAAGTGTAGGCTACATATCCAAGCACTTTCATAAAACTTTAATTTCAATGGTATAACTGCAATCCACAAAGTTCTTTGTATATTTTTCTTGGGGAATCTGAAAGCAGAGCGCAGTTTTACAATAGGAATAACAATAGCACAACATGTTATAACATTAAAAAGAGTCAATACAATAACATATTTTCAAGTATATTTTTTTTAAATAGAGATTTAATTATTTTGTTATCTAACAGGTTAACAGAGTACCTATATCTAATAAGAAATATAAGTGCTTTGTGATTTTGTGAACATGGCATTCATTATACCTACGAGAGATATCCGCAAAAAATATTTTATGGTCACCGTACTCCATTTTTACGATTTATTCATAACTTTGATAAAACATTAAATATATGTGTTACATCAATTAGAAATCATTTTACATGCTAATTTAGACTAGTTAAAGGCCACATCACACTAGTAATCATAATGTTTTCCAGATATTTTCATGAAATCGGTCGATAGACTTAGTGTTTATAAAAATCCAGTTTAAGGACTTACATGTGTAATATATGTGTGTTCTTGGATATCACTCGCTTCCACAACCACACACAATACATCGTTGCATCATTTTTCATACATTTTAATGGCTTTTAAGCTTAGTTTTTAGGTTCAAAAGCGCGAGTCGACGAATGTTTTTGTTGTTTTTCTGCCATGACAGTTCAATTGACAGCATTGTTTTGATGGCGGATAGATCAAGTGTTGCCACATGAAGAAACTCCCAAAATATTTGGTAATATTTTGATTTACTTCAATTGCAACATACACTTTAGTAATTGTTTTCGTAATGATTTTCAATTATTTGTTGTAACATTTTATAATAAGAATTTGCTACTGGTATATATTGTCATCATAACATAATGTGTTCCGTTTGTATTTTCTGCTTTTATATACTTAATATAAAATTAATTGTTAAAGTAAATTATAATTTAACAATTTATATTATATTCCTTTTCAAACTGCAAACACCAGAAACTTTTATAAATAACAATTTGGTGATAGATGAACTTTAAAATTTATAGGTTATTTACCCAGTATCGGGAGTTTCGAGTATTTATATAAAAATACCGAACACCACACTAGAAAGAGACTTCCCACCACTTAGAGTGGGATAGCAATGCGTAGGTATTTGAATCAAGTAGGTATTAGGAGTGTTTTCTCCATTCTACTCTAACTTCATGGAAAGATCACTCACAGCCACAGACTATTCGGTCGTTTAGCGGTTGAGTCTCGGAGGAAAGTTGAGTCAAAGCTTCCACAAAAAAAAAACAAATTGACACTGACGTCCTAATCAGATTGTTGAAGTTGATCTGTCAACATATCAGCTTCCACAAAAAAAAAAAACAAATTGACACTGACGTCCTAATCAGATTGTTGAAGTTGGTCTGTCAACATATCGAAAATCGGATCGGAATCTCTCTCAAAAATTCCGCGATTGCAAAACTTTGCAAAATTCTGTAATATATTCACCCGTCGCCGTCACCGTAACTTTTGATTTCGGCTGCATTTACCTTGCGTGATATAAACAAATTAAATTATCAAAATGTCCAAAAAGAAGGGAAACAAGAAGAACCAAGACTTCGACGATGAGTTTGAAGAAAAGAAAGTAAGCAACGACAACCCTGATATAACCTCAAAAAGCAAAGGAAAAGGAAAAAAGAAGGGAAAAGGTCATGCTGGTGACTGGAGTGATAGTGAAGACGAAGCTCCCAAAAAGGTCCACCACTCGGATGAAGAGGTCACTCCAAAACCAGCTGCGACAAAGTCACAAAAGAAAGGTAAATAATATTATGATGTCACATCTGTTTTTAGTTGTTAAATAAGCTTGGAATTTGTGAAAACATGCAATTTTAAGACAAATTGCATGTTTTCACAAATTCCAAGCACGATCATTTAAAATCTGTACATTTGATAAAAATATCCAATACAATTATAAGATTTCTCAGTTAGTCATAAAAAAGAAGCATATTGTAGGCCACATCAGCATTTGTGTTTGTACCAATTTAGGCTTTCTATATTAATTAATAAGCAAAAAATAATTTAGTGCACTTTGTGTAATGATTGGAATTGAGTATAAGGAGATCTACCTATATCCTCAGTAAAAAATAAATAAACTTTTCTTCATAAGAATGTAGGCTAAACACATAGTTTCCTATATGTATACACTATACATATATTTAGATATAAAGCAATATTAGGAATATGTACACTTCCTTAATTGATCAGTATTTAGTATTGTCTTAGGTAATTAATTTATTTTCAAACACAAAGTAGTTAAATGGTTGGTTAATTTGGTGCAATAAGCATATTTTTAAGTGATCATAGTTATTAAAAAATATATATAAAGAATACAATACATATAAATAAAAAGCAAAAGAAAAATCTAAAACACAACACATAATTCTCTCAAAATTGATCTCAAAAATTATATAAATAAACAATTACAACCAATTAACATATAAGCATTGTACAGCATATAAACATTGCATTGACCAGAGAATAATTATATGATTTCAGGTAAAAATAAAAAGAAGGGAGCAGATTCCGATGAAGATGATGATGATTTGTCCACAACCACCACCAATTCTGTGCCTAAACCTACACCAAAGTCTAATAAGAAGAAAAAAGGTCAGTCTATACAATCAAAAACTTGAATTTACCATCCTACTTATCATCATCAGTCTACAGTCGTCCACTTCTGGACATAGGCCTCTCCCAAGGCACACCACTCAGCCCAATTTTGTGCTTCCTATTTATAAAATCCTACTTATAAAAAATCTAAAATAGCTATTAGTTAAACAGTATTTTGTCTCCTTCAGCTGTTTATTTGGTAAGAATAATGTATATAGTTTTTCTCACACCAAATCTGTACTTAAATCTATAGTATTTTATATGATGGAACTTTTGGCTCAGTGTTAATTCTCACCAGGTTAGCACATTCTATCCTAGACTAAAGATAGATACTTTCTTATTTATAAAAAAAATACTGAAATCATCAAACTTATATAGTGCCACAAGTGGACAAGAACATGGTGTATAAATTTATATGACTAAGATAACACACAATAAATTGAATAATACCAATCACAACCAATTTAAATACAATACCTTACCATTAATTTGAATTATGTTCAAATGAACCCATTGTAAAAATTTAGTTTTGGAAATTTTGTTATAATTTAATTATATACTGTTTCAGGTAAAGGTAAGAAGGGTGATGACTGGTCCGATGAAGGCAGTGACGTGGACCTGAAGGAAGTTTCCGAGGAGGAGGTCACCAAACCTGTTAGTAAAAAGAAAAGTAAGTAAATAACATATTCTGAACAGACAAAGTAAACTGAAAAAAATATTATTTACAGTACAATACAAAATTAGGCATTGTACTTATGACAACACATTGAATGGAAATCCAAAGATATTAACTGAATAATATGTAGTTGATTCATGTTGATTTCACTCAAAACGCGGCCAATTACGCGTTTATTTCGCAATATTATTTATTACGTGAGGAAAACAGTCTATACTTGTCACTTATTAAGAGTTACCACAAGCAAAAAATCTAGGAAATAAAAAAAATACATGAGGAAATAAAAAAAAAATGTATTTAAAGTACATTTTAATTTAATTATTATCCATTAAAATTAAAGACGAAGTAGCTTCATCCTTATCCTTGTGTCGAAGCAACAAACATACCTATGTTTGTTTCTTCTAACTTTCATCTTTACAACATTGCTATGATGTTTCCAGCAAAGAACAAAAAGAAGGCCAAAGGCGCAGAGTCCTCAGAAGAGGAGGAGGAACATGACGATGCCAAGTCGGTTGTCAGCAACGTGTCCAGCAACGCGGCTAAACCTGCCAGTAAGGGGAAGAGCAAAAAGGGTATATCCTTTCTATTATTATAGAGACTAATCTATAGAGATAATCAGACTTTCGTTTTTATATATAGTAATAATAATAATTATGAATATTAACAATTTGTAATTACTTGTGTTAAGTCTTGTCTTTTCTATGTTTAATAGGTATGTGTTTATAAAAGAAAAGTATGTATTATATCCATTATCTAGTACCTATGTTACAAGTGTAAGCTTAGTATGGGGCTAGATAGCGCTGTGTGATGTCCTGAAATATTTATTTATTTAAATTATTAATAAGATAACCCACACATACTTTCACTTTTATAATATCAATAAGGTTATGTAAGTTATTTTAAAAGCTTGCTGGTATTGAATTGAGATCATAAGCATAGAATTGGAATGAATAGTGGTCCCTTAGCAGAGGTCTACAAGTATGTATGGGTTATAAACTAGATCCCCTATCTTAAGCTGTGAAAATAGGCGAGTTATAGACCTCTCCTAAAAGCCAGTATTTTTATTTTTCTGTATTTAAGTTCAGAATATAAAATGGATCTCCAACTTTAAGCTTTGAAGTAATAGTGACTTGAGCACCGTAAAATTTGAAATAACTGATACCATAGAGTAATATAATATACTGGGTATAGAGAGCCATCTCCTGTAACTTTAATACCAATCAAATTGAAGCGCCCTCTGTATTTCTTGACTGATTTGAAAAAAAAAATTGTATATATACATACCTATGTATACATGGTGTAAATTATTATTGCCTATGTATTTGTGAGTGCCATATAGTAATATAATATACCAGGAATAGGAGGAGAGCCATCTAGAGAAATTTTAATGCCAATACAAATTGAAGCACTCTAAGGAAATCTGCATTAAAAACAATACACTACATATACATACCCAAATATTCATATTATTGCCTTAAATATATTACCTACACCTTGCTCCTTACATAAAAATGATAAATGTTAGAAGTTAAAATAAAACGCAGAATGTTATTTTACTATTTTGTAATATTTATGCCTGTTGTATTAATTTTGCACCAACATTTTGATTGTATCGTCAACATCACATTATAGTATTTTCCCGGCTAACATTGGACACCAACTGTATATTATCACATTAAAAGATACTGTAGCAAACTAACTGTTGATATGAATATGTAGAAATCACAAAATAAAACACAAACAAATTCGCACTAAATCTGGAATTTTTAAAAATGAAATGAAATGAAATGTTTATTGTCTGGTAAACTAGGTATACACAGATGTTCAAATTACAGAGCTTCGTCATGTTTGTGATATGAGTCCTCTAGTTACTGCCCATTTGGGCTTACAGACTGTCCTTAGAACTATTTGAATCGAATACATAATTATAAAAATACATTTTAATAATAATACAATTGATGACACACAAAACAAATTCAATTAAAAAAAAAGTCATAAAGTGATGATATAAGATTTACATGATAAATATATGTCAAAGGTAATATACAAATATGTCAGTTTATTGGAATAACATTAAATGTCAATGTGACATCGATTTATCAAATATCATCATTATCGTTAAGGAACATTTTGATAGAATAATATGCTTTACGTAGCAAGAACTCCTTTAATTTGCGTTTAAAAATTAATAAATCATCTACCAATCTAAATTTCTTTGGTAATTTGTTGTATATGTTTGTGGCCATACAAAAAACACTTTTACTTAAATATGATGTATGTGACGGTGTGGTGTACAATTGTCCTTCATACCTGCTACCCTCGGGCCTCATCCTAAATAGTTGAGGATTAGATTTAACAAATGTTGCTACTTCACTTACATATAGACAAGGAACAGTAAGAATTTTTAATTTAATAAAATGTTCTTTACATGTTGCTCTCTTTTTTAGTCTACATATTGATCTAATGCATCTTTTTTGCGCTCTTAACACTTTAATTTGGTCAAGAGAAGTTTTCAAATTTTTTTTTTCAATGGTCAATCAGTGTCATTGTTTATTGACTTTTTTTTCTTTTGTCTTAACTTTGTATGTTTTTTTTTACTGAAGCGACATCTACTATTTCATTTTCTGTCAAGAAATATAGATTACCAGCACTATATTTCTATATTTGCATTTTGTTCTAAGTTTCACCCATAGAGTAATATAATATACTTACCAGGAATAGAGAGCCATCTTGTGCAATTTTAATGCCAATCAAATTGAAGCGCCCTCTGCATTTCTTGACCAAAACGAATATTGTATATATATTATATATATACCTAGTAATACTTACGTATATATATATATCCTATAGCCTAAAATATAAATACAACACCTACCTACATCTTGCTGCTTACATATATATGTTAGAAGTTAAAATAAAACACAGAATACTATTTTACGATTTTGTAATATTAATAATTATGTATTTAGTATTAACTTTGCACCGACATTTTGATTGTATCGTTACCATCACATTATAGTATTTTCCCGGCTAACATTGGACACCAACTGTATATTATCACATTAAAAGTTACTGTAGCACACTAATTGTTGATATGAATATAAAGAAATCACAAAATAAAACACAAACAAATTCGCACAAGATCTTGGATTTTTCAACTGAAGTTTTTAAAAATTAATTTTTCAATTCAAACGTCACTCAGTGTCACTTGTGATTGACTTTTTTTCTTCTTTGGCTTTAACTTTGTAGGTATTTTTTTTTACTAAAGCGACATCTACTGTTTCATTTGCGGTCAAGAAATATAGATTAGCAGCACTGTGTTTCTATATTTGTATTTTGTTCTAAGTTTCACCCCCCTGGTTTCACCCCTCTGACTGTTACTCTCTCAAGATATTAATTTGCTTTGACATTTTAATGAATATTTTGGCACAGTATTATAATTGTATTACTGTTCACACACGAAATTGGCTACATTTCAATATCCCTTAATAAGCAGCAGTTGTCTTAAATAGCTGAAACTATAATCATGTGTGTATTTTATAAGTTTGAGTGAATAAAATATAATTTACTTCTTATTGGATGAAAATTGTTTTTACTATCTGGAAGTGTAAAGGTAGGTTACCTGGAAGAGATCACTTTAGTGATAAGGTCGCCCAATGTCCCTGGTTACCCTCCACCTTTATGTTAAATATGTTCTTTTTTATTTGGTGTACAATAAAGTATATTTGATTCATATCAAAATATAAGGGCTTTGTCACTTGATTTGTATGGGGATTACATAATAGTATACGAATTTAGTAAACAGTGAATTCAAGTGTTCGTTTTTATTAAAGGTGTGTGTGTTTTATGAGTGAATTATGTATGTCCATTGTCAGAAGGCAGCCTGTGTGTTTCTACATATTTATAAATGTTCTGTTGTAACAAAACATATGTATATATTATGTTGTATTGTCATAACTTAGAACCAATAAGTTTGTATTATAGTTTTTTTTATTTACTTACATTAAATAGGCTTACGTTTGACTATAGCCTGCCTGATGTTAAGCATCACTATAGTCTAAGATGTAGCACGCTTACCTAGAAGAAACCTATTAGTCTTAACAGTTTTCTAACCACCATAAAGGCCTCTGACATTAATTAATTTGCCATTGTAATGTGCACTCTATTGAAATGATATTTATTTATTTGTGAAATGATAGATAGATAGATAGACACTTTATTAAAAACACCAGCACATTACAGAAATTTACAAGAAATATTAAAACTTAAGCCTAGTGTCTTAACTGGCGACCTTATCGCTAAAAGCGATCTCTTCCAGGCATGAAATTGATATTTATTTATTTGTGATATTTTATTATTATTTCTCAACAGGTAAGGGCAAAAAAGAAGACTGGCCAGACGAGGACAGCGATAAAGAACTGAAAATGCCCTCCGAAGAAGAAGACGACGAAATACCTGTTCCAGTCAAAACTAAAGGTATTTTATTTATACTATAACTTGCAGATAAACTACCCATGCCATGAATAATGGTGATCCGTTGCTTCTTATTCTTCTTCTTATAAAATGAGAGTGGCCAACTCTAGTGTCAAGAGTTTATCAAGCCGCCCTAAGGGCTTCTGACATGGCTTTACGACTGCCGTACTACACAAACAAATATTAAATAAATTAACTAACTTTCTTTTTTATGTTATATTGATTATATATGATTTATATTTTTGCGTTTTCAGGAAAAAACAAGAAAAAGAACAACATGGACGACATTGAGGCGGAATTAGCGAAGTTTGAAATTAAAGAGACTGAACCAGAACCGGAAGTGCCTAAAGCTAAGGTAACAACCTGTTACTCATATTGTCCTTGGAATACTCCCGTCTCTCTTCGAGTTCTCATTACTGAGGGTCTTGATTCCTCCACAGGAATTAATTAATTGGGAAAGTGCTCTTGCGCAGATAGATCGTGGTGGGTACCCAGGTCCTTCCACATATATGTGAAAGGACCTGGGTACCCACCACAAACCAAAACATGACAAGTGTTATAACACTTGTCATGTTTTTGTGGTCCTCAAACATGTCGGTTTCGTCGCGATGGTTTCTTTTACCGCTAAGCGAGTGCTTATACACACATAACTTGTGTAAGTTATTGGTGTAGGGTCGGGATTTGAACCAGGAAGTCAGATTGAAGGCGGACGTTCCCAAACCAACCATAAAAACTAAAACTAGTGATGTGCAAATGTTTAACTGACTTGATATAAAAAAAAAAAAAAACACTTGTGGTTACTTTTCATTATTTTATCACATAACCATCTCAATTATGGCTAAAGTATTTCTTTTATTTTAATATTTAAATGGTTACATAATTTTGGTTCCAATTTAAATATTTTTGTAATAAATGTTTTTATTTTAACAGGATAAGAAGAAAAAGACAGTCAAAGTAGAGGAAGTAGAAGAAAAAGAAGTTGTAGAAGAAGAGGAAGCTGTGAAGGAAGAGGAAGATGAGGTAAGATATTTTAATGGCATTTTCAAGTCTAAACATGACCATGGCGGAAGTTACTATCTATTTAAAAATAAAATAACAAAAACTATCACTATGAGCGAAAAACGCCAAATAGCGCTTTAGTTTTACTTGTTTTAAATTCTAAGACCATAAACCACTCTTTTGTGAATTTTCAAAAGTTTTTGTCGTTTGTTTCTTGATTCTGTGAGGTTGCTGGTATTTTTCGGGTAACTTTGTATAAAGAAAAAAAATCTTGCAAAAGACTTGATAACCTCCTTTTTTTGAAGTCGGTTAGTAATAGACAAAGAATCTTATTGATACTGTAAAGTTGTAACATACATAGGTATAGGTATAAGTACTAATATCATAAAATATGCTACACAAATTACAATATCTCGTCAAATTACTTAAAACATTTAGCTTTAATGTACATATTTAGCTTAGTGCTACTCACCATTTTCCCAATGCAACTCCTTCTCTTCTTGATTTAATGTTAGTTAGTTCCCCTGACCATGTTGTTAAGCATGGCCAGTATAGCACAAGCGATTTTTCCTATCACGATTTAGTTTACCTTTCCTATAAAATTCGTCCTCCTAAACTTAAGCCCCAAATCATTCTGCAGCGCAACTTTGGTGGCATGGATCATCAAACTTTAATTAATGATGCCCTTAAAACTGATTGGTCACCTGTCATAAATGCCGTTTCCGTTGATGATCAAGTTAGTATTTTTAATGACATCATCACGAAACTGTATGACATACATGCTCCTCTTCGTGCCATCAAGCTCAAGCAGTTACCGGCTCCGTGGCTTACTGATGACATCAGAGCATTGATGCACAAGAAAGCTGTGGCCAAGACACGTTTTAAGGTAAAGCCCACTGATTCCAACCATGAGAAGTATGTCAAGGCCAGGAATCGTTGCAATATGGTGTGTAGGGATGCTCTGCGCCGTCATATTCACTCATCTGTTGAAAATAAAGATCCAGCAAAAGTCTGGAAATTTCTTAATTCATTGGGAATCGGCAAAGCTAAACATAGTACTGTCTCTCATAATTTAGATATTAATTCATTAAATACTCACTTTTCTTCTTCTTCTGCTATGTCAGATGAAGATAAATCTGATACAATTAATAAACTTTCAGCCATTCCTACTCCTTCAAATTTTTCGTCTTTTGTTTTCAAATCTTTCACTGCATGTGATATTGAAAAGAGCGTGCTTGCAATCTCATCTAGAGCGGTTGGTAGTGACTCTATTAGCCGGAACATGTTATTGCCCATCCTGGATATAATCCTTCCTGTCCTGTGCGTTATCCTTAACAATTCCATTTCCAGTGGGGATTTCCCTACAATCTGGAAATATGCGCAAATTATTCCTCTACCTAAAAAATCCAACCCTAAATCCTACTCTGAATATCGTCCTATTTCTATCCTTCCATTCCTTTCCAAAGTCCTTGAGCGGCTTGTCCATCGTCAACTTAGTCTTTTCCTTAACCGACATGATTTGCTCAATCCTTACCAATCCGGTTTCCGTCCTGGGCATAGCACTGTGTCTGCGCTCTTAAAGATCACAGACGACATACGCGAGGGTATGGACGACGGTAAGCTTACTGTTCTAACACTGTTAGACTTCAGTAATGCATTCAATACCGTTGATTTGGATATCCTGCTTGCAATGCTGCGCTCTATCAATATAACTCCATCAGTGATAGAATGGTTTCATAGTTATCTGCTGGGGCGTCGGCAGCGGGTTCGCCTTGGAGATTCCTTTTCTTCTTGGTGCAACACAATTGCTGGTGTCCCGCAGGGCGGCGTGTTATCACCACTTCTTTTCGCTATCTTTATTAACTCCATTTCGCAACATCTTTCATGTCCCTACCACCTGTATGCTGATGATTTACAGATATACTCGCAGGCTCATATTAGTCATCTTGACTCGGCTATTAGGAACACTAATGATAACCTCTCCCGTATCTCTGAATGGAGTAAATCCTTTGGTTTAAAAGTGAATCCTTCAAAAACGCAGGTCATTATCATTGGAAGCTCTCATCTGATCTCAAGGATTGACTGGGAGGGTATTCCGCCAGTTATTTTTGAAGGCATCATTGTTCCATATAGTGATACAGTCAAGAACCTTGGTCTGATAATGGATCAGTCGCTCAGTTGGGATGCTCATGTGGATTCATTAAGCTCAAGAATTTTCTCGTCTGGTGGGTCACTAAGACGTCTTCGAAACTTCTTGCCAACTGCCACTAAAGTTGAGCTTGCGCAATCCCTTCTTCTTCCTATCCTGGACTATGCGGACGCCTGCTATCTCGATCTTCGGGAAGATCAGCTAGATAAGCTTGAGCGGTTACAAAATTACTGTATAAGGTTTATATTTGGTCTACGTAAGTACGATCATATATCTCAATTTCGTGTTAAGCTCAAGTGGCTGCCTATTCGACTTCGCCGGAATGCTCACATCCTATCTCTCGTATATAACATTTTATTTAACCCTGCTACCCCGCGTTACTTAGTTTCTCGTTTTGCGTATGTCCATACTACACACTCTCTTTCTCTTCGATCTACAAATAAATTAACACTCGCACATCCAACATTCAAAAAGAAATCTTTTTATGGCTCATCATTTACTGTACAAGCTGTAACTTTATGGAATTCTCTGCCTATCAACATTCAAAAGGCTCAGACAATTGATTCCTTTAAAAAACAAGTAAAGGAATTTTATCTCGCTTCCCTTCAGTGAAAATTGCTGTTATTATTTCTACTACTATCACCTTTAAATATTTTGTTGTGTATTATTTGTATTTGTATATAAACATTAATTTTATTATATTAAGTACCTATGTGTATTGCGTATTTATATGTATATATATATATATATATTAGTAAAATTTCTTTTTTTCCTTTTTGTTGTACACCACATTCTTCTTTATTTCTTTTGCTTATTTCTCTCCAGCTGAAGGTTGCCTGGAAGAGATCGCTTTCAGCGATAAGGCCGCCGCTTGTGGCACTAGTTAAGGTGCAATTTGTTCTATGTACTGTTTTTTTAATATGTGTCAACAATAAAGAGTTAATCTATCTATCTATATTTATATTTGATTTCAGGTATCAGAACTGTCATCAAGGGAAAAACAAAAGCCAATGGAGCCAGCAGAGAAGAAGCTCAGCCATAAAGAGAAGAAAGCGTTAAAGAAGAAACAAGAGTATGAGAAGCAGATGGAGATGTTGACCAAGAAGGGAGGTCAAGGTCACAGTGACCTTGACGCTAACTTCACGGTCAGCCAGGCGCAGAAATCTGCTGGTGAGTTTTTTTTTATATAAACGCTTGGCCAAAAGCCACCGTTTCTTATCACTTCGCAGGTATATTAAGATCGTTAAAGGTTTGTTTAGGAGTTTGTATGTTTGATCTTCAATTATTCTCAAGGGTTAAAGCAATTTTTATTTAATTTTGTATGGAGATTGATAAGACACCGAGTACTGAATTAATCTTACGAACGTAACGTTGAAGAAGAAACAAGTGACCAAGAAGGGAAGTCAAGGTCACAGCGACCTTGACGCTAACTTCACGGTCAGCCAGGGTCGGAAATCTGCTGCTGAGTTTTATATTAACCTTTGACCAGAAGCCACCAGATCATTACTTCACTCAAATGTGTACCTATAACAAATATAGAGATGATGATGATGATAATTATCATGGTCTATTTAGGTTTTCAATTACATATGTATCTAAAATTTCGTTTGAATACATTTGTCTCCGGTTTTATCGTTTTTTTTCTTAATTAGGTTTCTATTTGATATCGTTTTTTTTAGTATTATAGTCGAACCAAATTGGTATTACACATATATTTCAGTACTTATTATACAAAAATCTATATTTTTCATTCCCAGGTCAAATGGCGGCCCTAGAGAACGCGGTAGACATCAAAGTGGAGAACTTCTCAATCGCAGCCAAAGGAAAAGACTTGTTCCTGAACGCTAACTTGCTGATCGCTAGCGGACGGAGGTAAGATTCATTTGTCTTTAACCGTCTCCGGGCTGAATTGTGATGATCATGATGGATGAATACACCCAAGACTAGATGAACAATAAAAAAAATGGTTTATTTTGCATAATTTCGTTTTAAAAAAAGATATTGGAATCCAAAGCCTCCCGAACTAGTTTTCACTGTGTCTCAGGAGCCGATGGCTTCTCCCTGCTTACAATTAAAGCGCTAATTTTAATTTCTATGTTTTTGTTTTGTATTGTTTTTTTTATGTGTGGTGTTTTAATAAAGTATTTATCTATCTATATCTGTATATGGATTGTTGTATCTAATTTTATAAATTAACTAGCTGACCCGGCGAACTCTGTTCCGCCTTAGAGGCAATAAATAAGCAGATATTGGATTTTAATCAATTCAATTTAAAAAAAAAAAAGGTATAAAAAGTATCCTATGTCACTCTCCTGCTTCTAAGCTACCTTCCCACCAATTTTCAGCTAAATCCGTTCAGCTGTTCTTGAGTTATAAATGGTGTTACTAACACCACTTTCTTTTATATATATAGATTTAGATTTAATCAATGACATGTATGAATTTACTTACCAATAAATAACTTTGACTTTGACTTATCTATCTATCTACATAACTATGACAAACCAAACAACCAGGACAAGAGCTTTGACCGAGAGCACTCAGACTGGTACAAAATTTCTTGTCAGTAAAAAGGTCATTCAGTCACTGTATTATAGTGCCCGTAAGGCATGATTTAATTTAGTTGTAATAACCCGCCGCAAAATTTCTACGAGGGTGGCGGAACACATACGGTGTGTTAAAAACAGGGAGACGTTAAATCCGCGTTGGCAGAACATGCTGAAGGGGTGAACCACTCCCTACGTTTCGATAAGGTGTCGGTCTTGGCCAAGGAGAAGTTCCTAGTACCGAGGAAAGTTCGGGAAGCAATAAAAATAGATCGACATCCAAACTTTAATCGAGACCGAGGATGGACATTGGCATCTGCGTGGAGACCTGTTTTAAACTCTGGCCGGGAGGACGTTGTAGCTGAACATCTGCCACTAGACACGGTCAGCATAGTGTGTGCGGAGCCCAATATCTTGGTGCAACGGGTCTCAAGCGATGAGGAAGAAATACACGATCCTCCGCTGGCGCCTCGATCGCCTATCCTCACCCGTCGCGGTGCGCGAGCGGCTGCGAGAGCGGAGCGGGCGCAGAGACGCGGGGGTGCGGCAGCGGGTCGGCGAACCAGTCTGGACGAGGCGGCCAACCGGGACGCGCGTGCTGACTCGTCCTCCTGATGATGGAAACCTCAGTTTTCCGAAACTTGTCGAGCTAATTTTTCGACGTAATTTTTGACGTAGGTGCTAGCCGGTTATTACAACTAAATTAGGTCATTCAGTATTCAGTATTGCTTATGCTATTGTTTGCATTTACGCAGACATAGCATTATGATGAATCAGGGTTATGCAAATATGCTTATTTTTATGAAGTTATATTTCACTTGTGCAGGGAGCACCTGGATTCAATCTGCGCAGGAACGGGACGAGTGGCGTACTAGAAGAGAGGCTTATGCTCAGCAGTGGGCTGATGATTATGATGATGATGATATTTTACTTTCCATATTCACAATAAATTTTTCCTTACCTAATTCAATACTTATTTCGTTACCCAGATACGGTCTAGTAGGCCCCAACGGTCACGGCAAGACGACCCTCCTGAGGCATTTAGCACAACGCGCCTTCCCCCTGCCCCCGCATATCGACATACTGCTGTGTGAACAGGTAAACTACCATTAACATATAACCATAACCATTATCATCATAACCATTATAACCATAACCACAATAATTATAATCATAACCGCGATAATCATCATATCACTAGCAGACTCACTCCCTCCGCACATTGACATAAGTACTGTTGTGTGAACAGGTAAACTACCATCTGATGTTAAATAGTTGAGGCATAATCATACTCACTATAATCATAACCATTACAATCAAAAACTTGTCATATCCTCTCATATATATGTCTCTTTTTCACCATAATCACTGTAATCATATCTATTATAATCATTACCTGTAACTTGTCATATCTTCTCTTACGAGTGTATATGTCTCTTTTTCCCACGACAAAAATATTATGATTAATTATATTATTCCAGGAAGTGAGTGCGAGCGAGATGTCCGCAGTCAACACGCTGCTGGAGGCTGACGTCAAACGGACTGGTGAGTCTAGTACACAGTGTAGCTTGTGCTCGTGTCGTTTGTGCAAGTGCTGCTCCATACGTTAAGTACGTCGTATACGCGTGGTTCATTACAAAATTAGTTATAAAGTTAAGGGATTTAACACAAGTATTTGTGCATTTTAAAAATGTATGATCACTTGTGTTGAGTCTGGTCGTTTCATTTGTATCTATAATAAGTATGTATTTACAAAAGAAAAGTATGTAAGTATTATATCCGTTATCTAGTACCCACGACACAAGCGAATTACGGAGGCTGCGGCCGGAGTTTGCAAAAAAAATGCAAAGGTTAACTTAAAAATTATTTATTTAAAATTAAAATTACAAATTAACTATAATTAAGTTGACTGTCTTTATCGATGTTGGAATAAAGAGTGTCCTATGTCTAAAGCGCCGGACGCTGGTAACGCGAAACTGCAGCGTTGACATTCCGCGACATTGATGTTGTGCAACCGGTGGGAACCGAAGCTACGTCGGCGAAATGCAGGCAGCGTGGATGTGTAACACCTCCCCCCGAAGATCAGCAACTAATCGATGGCAGGTGGCTGGAGAGGGTTGCTGAGATGTCCTTGTAATCGACTCGAATGGAGTTAGGGTCGATTTGCTGTGCAGCTAGAGTGGCAGAAGCGTTGCGTGGCACATCTTCGCTGCTTTCTGTAGCTTTGCTGGTGTTCTGTTGTTTCCTTCTCCCGTTATACTTTACTGCTATAATAAGTAGTGCGCCTATTCCGAGTACCATATAGATGGGGATCGTAGTGTGGTAGACTATCTCACTGGTGGCTGTTTTTATGTGAATTGGAGATTCCGATGATATTTTTGTGCTGATGGTGTGTAGGTTCTGCAGGTTGATGGAGTTAAGGATAAGCGGTGGATGTTCCGAGGGCCTCGACTCGTCATACTGAGGCATTTCCATTATCCTTATAGCATGTCCTTTGATTCGGTTGTTCATATTAGAGATGGTAAATTCTGGAGCCTTCAGGTGACATTGAAGTGGGACAACTGCCAGGTAACTTCCTTTTAGAGTTTGATACTGCTCCTGGCCGCAAGAGATCTTCACCTTTGTCTCGATGGGGAAACTCAGGGTGTAGTGCTTATCGTCGAGCTGTTCCAGAGCTTCATGAGTCAGTTTTACTGGAGTCAGGGCGCAGGACTTGTTGAGAACCTGCTGGGTGATGAGCTGCTGGACGCAATCAGGCTTGTCTCGTGGTTCATAGGTGGTCCGAGGTTGACAGAGGAACCAGGTTTCTACCTTCGGGCATTCAGCCTCCATGTACCTAGAGTCTTTACCAGAGATTGCTATGAAAGGTGAGGAAGGTATGAGAACGTTTTGATTAGCGTTGGGAACAATGGATAGTCGGACAGGTCATATGACTTAGGATCGGCAATAGGGACTTTTATATCTATTACTACCTGTTTACCTAAATAAAAATAACCTAATTTTACTATTTCGTAAAAGTTCCTAGTGTCTACATCAAGGATTTCATCAGTTGAATATAAAATCCTTATCTTACTTAGCATATCCTTAATTTGCACTAAACTTAATATCGAATAAGGCGTGCTCGATGCACGAATAAACGACAATGTATATCCTAAGCTAACTAGTTCGTTCGTCAATTCTGCAATATTATCGCCAAGGATAAGTAGATGTTGTGCCATATGAGCATATTTAGTCAAATCCGTGTCTCTACTACTGTCGCTCTCCATTATATTGTTAAGTACTTTACTTAACTTGTCTTGATTAGTAATTATGCTCTCGATGACTTTTGAGCTGTGAGAAACCCAATTCTGACTAAGGCTTACCTGACTATTCAATTCTGATTCAAGTTTTTGTTCATTGTCCTGCAGCGTTTTAATAGCGTTTTCATACTTAATAGCATCGGTGTAATCGAGATTACCTGATATACTTTTTATAACTGAGCCTAAACCGTCGATGAGACCCCTTCTTTTACGACCTGTTTCAAAAATGTGAAGCTGATTGGAAATTATCTCAATTTTAGACTCGAGGTATTCTAAGTGTGGTTCAAAAAGCGATAAGGTCTTATTATTAAGTAAGGGTCTTAGTTCGAGCATTTGAGATTTAACTGAATCTATTTGGATGCCAAAGTTGGTGAAATTAATATATTGAAGGAATGAATGATAATGGGATACTATTCGTGCAGGTCCAAGTTTAAAGGGGAGTAGTCCAGGTCCTTTGTCAAGCGAGTCAAGTGTCACGTCTTGTCCTTCAGTCTGGTGCAGCAGTAACATCAGCAGTAGTGTCCTGCAACAAGGTGGGCTCCTTAGGACTTCGCTTAAGACGCGATTTAGCTACTGGGTTGCGTTTCTTTTTCGTGTATATATGAATGGGAAGGTCAGCGAGTACCGTATCATGCGTGAAGCGAGGGGCAAGTTTCTGGCGAGACGCCATTGGGTTTCGAATGAAAACCTGCTGGCCAGTGGAATATTCTATTTCGCGTTCTCGATTTTTGTTTCTATTCTCAGTCAGTTGAGTCCTGTTGTGTAATGAGGTCTCATTAATGAGGTCGTATACTTTTGCCATTCGGGAACGGTGGTCTTGTGTATACTGTTGCAGTAGGTGTTCTGTCAAGTCTATGTCTAACGGATCTCGTGGGTCAAAGTGTCCGGTTATCAAATCTAATGGTCGGCATTTAGTGAAGCTATGGATAGAGCTGTTATAAGCTAGGACAGCGTATGGCATAAGATTTATAACAGGTTCACTTCGTTTATCAATTTTTAAAATTCTTAAGTGCTCTAGGATAGTAGAGTGGAATCTCTCGACTATGCCATTATCATTTGGAGCGTGAGCAAGGATTTTATGGTGCTGAATTTTATGGAGCCGTGTGAATTCGGCAAAAATTTGGTTAGTAAACTCAGTTCCTTGATCGGTAATTATTGTGAAGGGGATGCCATTATGAGTGCAGAACATTAGTAGCGCCTGAACAACACTTAAGGCGGTTCCGTCTCGTAAGTGATACGCTTGGGCGTATTTTGAAAATGCGTCAACTATTGTCAGGTACTTTTCGTTTTGGGCCGTGAAAAGGTCAAGGTGTATTGTTTCGAAGGGTTTTGTTGGTGGTGGGACAACTTTAAATTTTTGTTTTACTGGATTCAATCATATTTTGCTTGACCGCAGGTACTACATTCGTTGATGTATTTTGTAATGCTCGCTTTCATTTTAGGCCAGTAGTATCTGGATGACAGCGCTAAGTGGCATTCGTTAATGCCGCGGTGATTAGTTTTACCCTCGTGATAATTCCGAATAATTTCCTGTTGACGAAGGTACTCTTTCACGTTTTCGACTTCTGTTTTGGTAAGTACTAAGTTCATGGCGGAATTTTTGAAATTATTTTGGATGACGGGAATAATTTTGTACATAGCAAGCTGGGGGTGTATGATTATCCCGGTTTTTACCTTGGGGTTGACGTATTCTTTTACTGCACTGATAACGTCACTCTCAAGATTTGTTTCAGAGACTTGGATAGTCGTTTTCGTGTGTGTTTCAAATGGCTTTGAAACTGTCGGTCGTTTCTTGATGTCACCCACAAGTACAAAACAAATTTGTTTATTAAATTTGTTGAGTGGGTCGTCCGTTATGGGTATTTCTAGGATTGGGTTTTCAGCGCTTGTATGTGCTGTGGCAGTAGTGGAACCCCCAGATGGAAGGTTATCTGGTTCCAGCTCGTTGCTACTACGAGCAGTCAACGTGATAGATTCATCTGGATTGACTAATATGGAATCAGATGGATTACCCATGATAGAATTGAGTTCATCAATTTCTCTCATTAGTTCTAGGGTGTCGTTGGTATGGAGTTCGATTCGAGATAGAGCGTCAGCATTGGCATTACTCTTGCCCTGCTTATATACTGGGGTGAAGTTGTATTCACTAAGTTTTAGTCTCCATCGCGTCAATCGTGACCCTGGTTCTTTCAGGTTCATTACCCATTGAAGGGGTTTATGATCTGTTACAACCTTGAACTTTCTCCCAAAAAGGTATGGGCGAAAGTATTTGGTTGCCCACACGATAGCTAACAGCTCTTTTTCTATCGTGCTGTAGTTGATTTCACTCGTGTTTAGTGTTCGTGATGCATATGCGATAGGCTTGTCACTGCCTATAGTTCCTTGTGAAAGAACTGCACCGATGGCGTAGTTGGACGCGTCCGTGGTAAGGATAAAATCCTTCGTGAAATCAGGATATTGTAGTATAGGGTCATTTGTCAAAAGAGACTTGCATTTTTCGAAACAGTCTATGTAATCTGCGTTATTGTAAGTGATTTTTGATCCTTTTTTAAGACAATGCGTCATTGGTTTTGTTATTTTTGCAAAATCGGGGATGAATTTTCTGTAATAGCCTACCAATCCGAGGAAACGCTTAATCTCCTTAGCAGTTTTTGGTATTGGAAAGCTCTGGATTGCTCTTATCTTGTCAGGGTTTGGTTTGATTCCGTCTTGGCTGATAATGTGGCCAAGATATGCCGTCTCCAGCTTTAGGAATTCCGACTTATCCATCTGGATCTTGAAGTTGGACTCCCTAAGTCTCTTGAAGACTTTTTCTAGGTTCACCATATGTTCCTGCAGTGAAACACTGAACACGATAATGTCATCGAGGTAGACCAGGCAGATGACATTTTGTAGGTCTCGAAGGACATTGTCCATTACTCTTTGGAATGTGGATGGTGAGTTTTTGAGGCCCATTGGCATTCTCAAAAACTCAAAATGTCCGTGTTCAACGTTGAAGGCGGTCTTATGTATGTCTTCAGGGTTCATTTGCACCTGATAGAAACCGCTGGCTAGATCAAGTGTAGTAAAATAGTGGCAATTGCCTAACTTATCTAGCACGTCATTTATGTTCGGGATAGGGTACTTGTCATCAACTGTTTTGTCATTGACTTTCCTAAAGTCAACTACGATACGCCATTTAACTTTTCCTGAGGCATCAGTCTTCTTCGGAACTACCCAGATGGGTGAGCTCCACGCCGATTGGGAAGGGCGTATTATCCCTTGGTCTAGCATTTTCGAGATCTGAGATTGGACCTCCTGCTTGTGAATAAACGGGTACCTATAAGTCTTGGTATGTACGGGTACTTCGTCGGTGGTACGAATGCTGTGCTTGATTTGGTTAGTGAAAGTCAAAGGTTCACCTTCAATGTAAAATACATCGGCATATTGAGCACACAGCGATTCTAGGTTTATTCGTTCTTCAGGGTTCAGATGGTCAGTCCGTAGTTTCGATAGCACTTGTTTTACACGGTCTGATGGTGGTGCCGGGGCGTCATTGACGCGTTTGAACTGCTCATTATACAGCTCCGCGGTAATAGGCCTATCCATAGAAAACACCACATCGTGCCTAGATGTGTTTGCTACTTCTACCACGCCACGGTTATTTTCTACGGTTGTCACACAGTCTCTAATTATACAATTTGAGACCGGCTGTTCTTCTATCAATACGTCACCGTCGTGACAGTTGATAGGGACGCGGACCAGCTTTGAGGATTTTGCTGGTATTACCTCCTCGTAAAGGTTGCAATTTCGAGAGTCGTACATCAGAAGCTGGTTGGTTGCATTTCTGGTAATTAAGAGTTTGTTTTTGAGGTCAATGCTGGATTCCAATTGTTCCAAAACGTCGCAACCCAGTAGGCCGTCGAAGTGTTCGTGGAATTTATAAATGTAGAAGGTCACTTCGCCTCTTTCATTGAATTCGTTGAAGTATGGAATCGTGATGGAATATTCATTCCTTGTGATTGCATGTATATTTGCCACTTCAAACGGATCATATTGGATGGGTATGTGAGAGAAAAATTTCTCTACGATTTCAGGACTCAAGAACGATGCTGAAGCACCTGTGTCTATCAACATTTTTATTGAAGGGTTGCGGATCTGAATATACGGCAAAAATCTCTGCGTTTGTAAGTTAATTTCTATTTTTGTTTTTCTGATTTGGCTACTAATGGAAAATCCTGATTTTCAGGTTCGCGAGGTGTGATCTCATTTTCCTCTACGTATGCGGGAACATAGTCATACGGGTAAGGTTGGTCGTTTGTCATAACGTCATAGTATGTCTGATCATAGTTGGTGGTGTCATAGTCAGAGTAACCGTCATAATAGTAGTTATCATAGTATGGGTCATAAGAGTCGTAAACATCATTTACGTTCAGTTCCCTTGTCCGTGTAAGGTAATTTGTTGGTGGCGGGTTGCCATGCCTTGACCAGTCATGAAACTGGGGCCGTGGGGCCGGCATAGGCCTTGTTACATAATGGCTGACGCCACTCATAGGCTGTTGGGCTGGGCCGGAATGGCCAGGTCTGGAAGTACTAGGGCCAAAAGGGCCTGGTTGATGGTTCTTCAATTTAAATATGTTGCTTTGGGGCCTATAATTTGGGGGTCGCGCTGCGAAAATTTGTTGAGTCCTAGTAGGACCACGGTTCATCATCGGTCTCGGGTAATTCTGCTCGGGCATTCTATTAAGTGGTAATGAATTTGTTGGTAATTGTTGCATAGCCATGGGTGGAATGGCCACAGGCGGTAAATTTGGCTGTGGAGGGTTGAAAAAATAATTTTCAGAATTTTTGGAAGACGTGGACTGGAACCTCGGTGCGTTGCGCTGCTGTAAATACATGGTGTTTTGTTCGTCATGAACAAACTCTAGTGCTTTTTCAATTGTCTCGGGACGCATGCACCTGATACGGTAGCCTAGGGGGTCGCGAAGGCCACGCAAATAAGATTGTAAGGTAAGCTTTCTATATAAGATCCTTTTGGCGTCCCTTGTAGTTTGGACTGGTTCGTGTAGTTCAACGTATGTCATTATCGTGCTAAATAAATTTTGGCACGATTCATAGAATTCTTGAGGTGTCGCGCTACCCTGCGTGAGTAGTGATAGGTCATTATACAACGAGGTCTCATCCCGTTGATCAGCAAAGTTGTTAATAAGTGAGCTGCGGATCTCTGCCCAAGAACTTGTTGAATTGTTTGAATTGATAGTTCTAGCCGCGGGGCCGGTGATCTTGTTAAGTATCCCGTTCAGCAGAGCTAGGTTGCTCAGCTCATAACCAGCCTCATTTCTGAGGAACTGTGCAACTAATTGGTCACACAGACCTATGAAGCGTGTTAGGACGTGAGTATTGCCGTCAAAGTCGGGCAGAAGGCGGAGGGCCTTATAGATGGTGTCCATTAGTTGGGCACTCATCTCTTCTATCTCTAAAATATCTTCTAAGTAATCTAAATTTCTAGAGGCGTCAGAACGCTCTAATCTAGCTAACCTAGGGGTCCGCGATTGCCTTGGATGGAAAATCTTGGGATACTTATAGGATAAGAGGGGAGAGCAACTCTAGTAAGATCTAGGGTACTCACATATACATTTCCTTGATTTCCTCTGCCGTATCGATGGCTGGATACACTCCCGGCTGCAGCTCCTCAGGATGTAGGTTCTGGATTTTGGTCAGCGACAACGGAGTCAAGCTGTATGAATAAGCGGCCCGCGCGCACTGACTCTAAAACCCTCTTTATCGACTGCGCCAATTACGGAGGCTGCGGCCGGAGTTTGCAAAAAAAATGCAAAGGTTAACTTAAAAATTATTTATTTAAAATTAAAATTACAAATTAACTATAATTAAGTTGACTGTCTTTATCGATGTTGGAATAAAGAGTGTCCTATGTCTAAAGCGCCGGACGCTGGTAACGCGAAACTGCAGCGTTGACATTCCGCGACATTGATGTTGTGCAACCGGTGGGAACCGAAGCTACGTCGGCGAAATGCAGGCAGCGTGGATGTGTAACAAGCGTTTGCGTAGTGTGGGGCTAGATGGCGCTGTGTGCAATGTCCCGAAATATTTATTTATTTATTTACGTTTGTTATGGAACTCTCTACCTGGAGCCCTTTTTCCAGAAAATTATAACCCAGGGGTCTTCAAATCCAGAGTAAATAGATTTCTACTAGGCAAACGTGCAACATCTAAGACTACAGTGGTGCTTAACATCAGACAGGCTGTAGTCAAACGTTGGCCGATTCCGTGTAAAAACAAAAACAAAACGAATACAAAATAATATTTATCGACGTAATAATTATAAGCGTTACATGTGAATTAATTTTTAATAACATCTTCTATACTAAATCTTGCTATTATTTTGAATTTCAGAATTACTCAAAGAATGCAAGGAATTGGAAGCGGAAACTGAAAAGGGAAACATGAAAGTACAAGACAGACTGAACGAGGCGAGTTGATCTTTTAGTGCGTGCGTTGCGTTTAGTGTATCTAACTATCAACATTCGTTTAGTTTATAAAAATGGCTTTTGTTTTACAGGAATATGTGTACCCATGACCCCAATTTATTAAAGGTGCCATCTATAAATGGCCGCGAAAATAATTCCATCCTTTTCCTAAATGGAGAATTATATTGTGTGAGACGGATAAAATTATTTACATAGTAATTTATATGTACATGTCACGTTATATTAACCGGGTTATACCAATGTGGAGTAGTACTACTTTTTAATTAATCCGTAATTAAATTGTAGGTCCCGGTTGTTTGTCTAGTACGGCAGTAGTTAAGCCATGTCAGAGGCCCTTAGGGCGGCTTGATATACTCTGGACACCAGAATTGGGCACCCTCATTCGATAAGAAGAAGAAGAATTCATTCGTATTTTGTCAGGTGTACGCAGAGCTGAAAGCAATCGGCGCGGACTCTGCGGAGCCGCGCGCGCGACGTATCCTGGCGGGTCTGGGGTTCAGCAAGGAGATGCAGGACCGAGCTACCAACAACTTCTCGGGAGGGTGGCGCATGAGGGTCTCTCTGGCCAGGTACTGCTCTGTTAGCTTAGTTGGTAGTGGCTCTGCCTTCTAATCTAGGGGTGCGGGTTCGATTCCCGCATAACACAAGTAATTATGCATATAAAAAAATTGTAATTACTTGTGTTGAGTCTGGTCGTTTCTATGTATAATAAGTATGTATTTACAAAAAAAGTATATACATATGTATTATATCCGTTATCGAGTACCCATGATACAAGCGTAAGCTTAGTATGGGGCTAGATGGCGCTGTGTGATAGGTCCTGAAATACATATTTATTATTATTAATTTATTATAAAATTGGAACTAAAATGTCTGATTGCAATTTGATTAGAGGTCAATTCTTGGCATAAGTGCTGCCGCCAGTCGCACGCAAAGTTATGTTGTACGGACTCTAGTAGTGTGTGTGTGTTTTTAAATCGAAATAGGCTTACGTTTGACTTCAGCTTGCCTGATGTAAAGCACCACTGGAGTGGCGTGTAAATAGCCTGACTCCAGCGCGGGAATACCACAATGGGTGCAGTGAAAAATTAAGAAAACAAAACAGACCGCTTAATTTATGCCCCTACGGTACAAACCTCTGAGCCGGCGCACAGCACACGGCAATGGCTTCTTGGTATCCTTCTGGCGTCTAACGTGAAACCTGGTCAAGGGTCCAGGTTCTGCAGAATCAACACTTCACAGATCCAAGGTGGCACCAACTATATGTAACTCCAGTACACACTGTACCATAAAGTCTTTCTGGACAAAAAGTCTATTTTATTGTTCTTATTTTCGCGGGTCAACGGGGGTCACGATATAATCTTGACCTCACCGATGGAAGCGCCAAAGACGAATACGGGGCCAAGGGGAGACAAGGCTTAGCAGCTTTTTGAGACTACTGACGCCATCTCTCGCTGGACGTGTGGACGCCCGCGGCTTCGCTCACATTATTTTGAGATAAAAAGTAGCCTATGACACTTGTAAGACCTCATACTACCTACATACCAAAAACCATGACGATCCGTTCAGCCATTTTTGCGTTATGAGCGTTTAGATAAACAGATAAAAATTCTAAAAACTGCTGAAACGTGCTCTATTTTGGATTTATAGTATATAATATCTTAAATGTACAGATTTTTGACCCTCTTCAGCTTTATAATATGTATGGGTAACTTCACAACATATGGTTATGTCAACATAATGTTATATTGTTATAAGATACCTCAATACAAAGTAATAAAAAAAAACTGTAAATAATTAAGTTAAAGTCAAGTTCGTAATCTGTTTATAAATAAAAATATGTAAAGGTAATTTCACTACATATGGTTACTGTTATTTCAACAATGTTATATTGTTATTAGGTTCCTCAATACAATGTAATACAAAGACTGTTAACAATTTGTATTTGTATTGTATTATTGTTTCAGGGCGCTGTACATAGAACCGACGTTGCTGTTACTCGACGAACCTACGAACCATTTAGATCTCAACGCTGTCATTTGGTTGGACAAGTAAGTATTAAGTTTCTTAAAAAAAAAATAGATAGAAATAGTGGGTGCTCGCGGCTTCGCTCGCTTTAAAAAGTAAAACTTGCATTATATATTGCCCTATTTCACCCCTTTAAAAGCGGCATTTCCAAAAATCCTTTCTTAGCGGATGCCTACGTCATAACATCTACCTTCATTCCAAATTTCAGCCCAATCCGTCCAGTGGTTTGGGCTGTGCGTTAATAGATCACTATATCAGTCAGCCAGTATACCTTTGAGTTTTATATATTTAACTGAAACTAAAAAAAAAAACAAATTAAGTTGGAATAAGAGAATGAACGAATTCTTTTATTGGCCAGTATAATAGGCTGTTGTTTTTAGATTTTTATCTTCCTTTAGAGGATTTATTAACTTCGACAGATTTAATTGCATTAATAGTTTCTCTTATTTATTCATTTCCATTCAAGGTTGCCTGGAAGAGGTTGCTTTTAGCAATAAGGCCGCCACTTGTGGCATCAGTATATTTTTTTTATTGTATGTGTATTTGTAATTATTATTGTGTGTTGCAATAAAGAATTTTCTAAGAATCTTTCCTCTATTACTAGTCTGACGTGCTGATTGATCAGTTTGATTGATTATCTGATTCACCGACCTCCAATGTTGTAATCAAGCCCTCCCAATATCTCCTGACCAATTTTCTCTTGATAGCTATTAGCTTGTGCTACATATTGATTAATCGGTTGATTGATTGATTGATTGCAGCTACCTCCAAGGTTGGAAGAAGACCCTCCTAGTCGTATCTCACGACCAATCTTTCCTCTATAACTAGTCTCATGTGCTGATTGATCAGATTGATTGATTGACTGATTGACTCACCAAACTCCAAAGTTGTAATCGAGCCTCCCAATATCTCCTGACCAATCTTCCCTTATTAGCTTTTGCCACATATCCACTCACTCGTCCGGGCGACTATGCTTACCTAAAAAAACTTGGCGTTAACTGTCGAGACGACTGTGGCAACATTAGCGATTTAGCCACTTCAAACATATTTTTATCTGTGAAAATGTAGAAGAAGTTCGTGAATGTTGCGCTAGATGGCATTGTACTGAAATGACGCGTCTTTTGGTAGCACATCAACACGCCAAGCAAAAGTAAGGTTATTAATTGATCGGCTGATTGATTGATTGATTGCAGCTATCTACAAGGTTGGAAGAAGACCCTCCTAGTCGTGTCTCACGACCAATCTTTCCTCGACAACGTGTGCAATGAGATCATCCATCTCGACCAGCAAAAGTTGTTCTATTACAAAGGAAACTACTCTATGTTCAAGAAAATGTACGCACAGAAACGGAAAGAGCAGATTAAAGAGTACGAGAAACAGGAGAAACGGCTGAAGGATCTAAAGGCGCATGGACAGTCTAAGAAACAGGCGGTGAGTGCATTTTCTCTCTTGAGTCGTGTTTCCTCATGACTGAGGGTCGTGACTCCCCCGCAGAATTAATTCGTTAGGGGAGTTCTCTTGTGCAAATACATCGTGGTGGGCGCCCAGGTCCTTCCACGGAAGACACATGTCCTCGGAAAATGAGGTCCTCAAACATGTCGGTTGTAGTGCTTTTTAACCGACTTTCGATTAACGGGAGTGTCTCAATTATTCTGAATGATTTTTATTTAATTTTTTAACTGACTTATTTTGTTTTAATTAATTTTTTTTATGACTAATTAGTGGTTCCAGCAGTTACGCCCGCGTGGCGTCGATACAAAAATAGCCCATGTCACTTTACAGGACCCAATACTTTCACCATACAAAATCTCGATGACTCGTTGATCCGTTGTAGCGTCAAAGCGACGCTATATGCCGATGTGACACATTATAGAGTATTTATAGTGTTTTACGCTTTACAAAAATAAAAGACGCAGTTTATTTTGCGTATTACACTTGCAATTATTTTCTCTCCCTTCACAAGTATTCACAAAATGCCCATCAAATTGCAGGAAAAGAAACAAAAAGAGGCCCTGACCCGCAAGCAGGAGAAGAACCGCAGCAAGACCAGCAACGACGACGTGGAGGGCGCGGCGCCGGTCACCTTGCTGCAGCGGCCTAAGGAGTACATCGTCAAGTTCAGCTTCCCCGACCCGCCGCCGCTGCAGCCGCCCATACTGGGGCTGCACAGTGAGTACTCCTCCTCCTCCTGCCACTTCTAAGTCTAATGCTATTGGGCTTACTTGCTTGCTTATTACATCTTAACTACATCTTGCAAATAAATATTTCTTTATCTTTACAAAACGTGGTTTAAATATTACTTTAGACAAAGTCCGTTTTAGTGGTTCGAAAATTGTATGTCTACTTCCATAATTATCAAACTGTCAAAATGTATCAATGTTAAATCAAAGTTCCAATTTGAAGTTGACATTATTATTGCTTGTATATGTCTGAACAACAAGAACCCACCTTTTATTTTCAAAGTCCTGGACTAATATTTAAACCGCGTTTTGTAATAAGACCGATTATGTCTACTACTCGTCCTCTTTCTTCTACTGCTCCTACTTATACTTCTACTCCGCCTTCTATATCTAATACTCATCCTACGTCTACGCCTCCTACTGCTAGTACTTAGTAGGAGGAGGATGAGTAGAAGTAGAAGAAAGAGGAGGAAGAGGAGTAGAAGTAGGGGTACTTCTACTCCTCTTCCTCCTCTTTCTTCTACTTCTACTCATCCTCCTCCTACTATTCCTCCCCCTCGTTATAGTTATCTTATTATCTTTAATTTTATACAACATGTACACAAACAATATTCCTAACTAGGAAGGACTAGGTACCAAGATACAGGTTAACGCCTAGTTTGGTATCTAGAGCCGCCACTTTATGTATGTACTATTACACCAATAAATAATTATATATTAAATCAGGCGTAACTTTGAAAAAATCCATGGCAAATGTAGGTAAATATTGAGATAATGATAAGATAAAAATATATAGTGTTTTTCTGCTGCGACAGCAAAAGAATATCACTACATATGAGCAGTCGCAGCGGAACTACAATACAATACATACATGTTTCTCCAAAGATAGAAAAAGAATTAACTGACGAGAATATCGATTAATATTTTTTTCATCCCACCTATTCGAAAAAGACGACTTGGTTCGCCTTTAAGTGCACCCAAAGGTGGTGTTTTCTATAAGAAACTTTTAGCGGGCAGTAATGAGTTTTTAATCCTCTTTATAAGTGCGCCGCAATTATCTTTGCCGCGCACTTTTTGAATTTGGAACATCTTGTGTTCAGGGCCCAAGAAATCGAACGCAAATATTGTTTGAATAAAGACTGGCTGGTGCGACGGCCCATAGTATATAGCGCCGCGCGCCGGCTGAATACAAAAAAAAAAAGAAATAAAATTAAAAACGCGCGAACTATAGCCCGCGTTTTCGTCAATTTTCACGGATTGATAGAAATTCATGATTTTGTTTTGAAAAATGAGTTCTTCAAGTGACAGTGAAAGTATAGAATTAACTCCTGATAGTATTAGAACTGACGCAAGAATCAAATGTAAATTTAAGTTTTTAGTTGTTTTATTATTAGATACTACTTAATTTCAATTTAGTTGTTACTCTGTTTCATTAAATATCAATATTACAATAAAATATGAGGCGCCTTTTATTTTCTCATAGTGGGTGATGAAAAGTAGAGTGAATCACTCGGGCGTAAAATATATTTTTGGCTCGGGCGACGTACTTTGAATCCCTCGCTACGTTCAGGATTCTACTAAAGAATCCCTCGCTACGCTCGGGATTCTACTCTAGAATCCCTCACTTCGCTCTGGATTCAAAAAAGCGCCCTCGCCGTAAAAATATTATTTTGCTCCCTTATGATACAATCTACTATTTTTCTTTTTCTCCTACAGACGTAGACTTCAACTTCGCGAAACAGAAGCCTCTATTCATAGGCGTGGACTTCGGTATAGATCTGAACTCGCGTATAGCCATAGTGGGTCCCAACGGAGTGGGCAAGTCCACCTTCCTGAAGCTGCTGGTGGGGGAACTGAGTCCCATCAAGGGGGAGCTCATTAGGAACCATCGATTGGTGAGTGAACAAGATTTTCTTTCAGGCAACATTATTCTTGGCGATTTTCTATAAAACAATTCCACCTTCACCCACAATGTTGCTTTTGCGGGCGACGTTTCTTACGACATAGACAAATGAAGCCTGACTGTCTGTCTAATGTAAAAAAAAAAACTTCAAAAACCATCGTTACTGATTCCTGCATTTAAAGAGTAATATGCCCTGTATTGGTGTTTTCTTGTTGCCTTGTTTTAGAGTCAGTTAAATTCTAATACAGGCAAGCTCCATCGTACACAGTTTCAGTTTTTTTTTATTTCGTAAAAATATTTACAAATACTAAATCTAAATTCACACTTATATTTGTCAAATGAATAGTTAGCAAAGGTGTATTCAGTTTCAGTATAACATAGGTATTTACCGCTACATTTCAATATAAATAGTATCTGCAACATTCCCGTTAGTTATACATTAAATTCAATATAACTTTGTTGCACACCAAATATAAATAAACATGACAAAAGAACTTACTAAAGACGTATGTACAAGAGGGCGACCTTATCAAATTAAGTGGTTTCTTCGTACAGACAATATATTTTATACCAACTATTATTTTCTCTCTCCTTACAGAGGATAGGTCGTTTCGACCAGCACTCCGGCGAGCACCTGACAGCTGAAGAGTCCCCCGCTGAGTACCTTCAACGTCTCTTCGGCCTCCAATACGAGAAGGCAAGGAAGGCCCTCGGCACCTTCGGACTGGCCAGCCACGCCCATACTATCAAGATGAAAGATCTAAGTGGGGGCCAGAAGGCAAGAGTAGCGCTTGCCGAATTGACTCTTATGGCTCCCGATGTTGTTATTTTGGTAAATGTTTTTTTTTTTAATAAAATCTGTGTTCATTCGGGATTAAAAGAATCCTAACTTTAAGTCCAGGATATAAGCTACATGTATGCTAAATTTCATTAAAATCAGTTCGGTAGTTTGAGTGTGAAAAAGGCTTAAATATGCATACAAATTTGGTGTCGTTAACCGAGAAAAGTCTTCGGTACCTTCGGACTGGCCAGCCACGCCCATACTATCAAGATGAAAGACCTCAGTGGAGGTCAGAAAGCTAGGGTAGCGCTTGCTGAATTGACTCTAATGGCTCCCGATGTTGTTATTTTGGTAAGTGTTTTTTGGATTAAAATGCAGTTGATCCGGGATTAAAAGTATCCTAACTTTTAGTCCAGGATATAAGCTACAAGTATGCAAAATTTCATCAAAATCGGTTTAGTAGTTTGAGCGTAAAAGAGGTTTAAATATACATACAAACTTGGGGCTGTTAACCAAGAATGACCCTAGGTACCGTCGGACTTGCCAGTCATACCTATTCAACGAGTTTAGCTTTACTTTTAATGCGCATTACGCTAAAAACTATTTTTTTTTGTAAAGGATTTCATTCTATAGATAATCTTATTGAAAAACATTACATTTAGCCGTTTCATTTGGTATTTATGTCGCTAGATGCGTTTAAGAGTCGTTGTGCAAGTGGACCTCTAAATCTATTTTAAATACCAGAACTTGTGATCTAGAGTATTATAATCACAACTAACCAACTTATTCTTTATAATTCCAGGACGAACCTACAAACAACTTGGACATCGAGAGTATAGACGCGCTAGCAGAAGCGATCAATGCTTACAAAGGTGGCGTGATCATAGTATCTCACGACGAACGACTCATCCGTGAGACCGAGTGTACGCTGTACGTCATAGAGGACCAGACTATCAACGAGGTGGGTTTGATCATAGTAGTAGAACCAGTGATCATCAAAGAGTAAGTCATGATCATAGTATGATCTTGGTAACTAAATTAATGATCAGAGTAACAAAACTATTCAAAGTTATACTGGCAAAGAAAGTATTATGCCCTAGCAGAAGCAATCACGCATACAAGGGTAGTTCACTGTAATAAAAGTAATGATCATGTTAAAAAAGGTTGTGATCATAGTAATTTAAATGCTCATACCTAGTAAAATAGATGTGATCATGATATTATTAGTAATGATAGTATTTAGAGAAGCAGACTACTCTTATTAATAATGTGTTAACGTGATGCTTTCCCTTTTACCCCATTATTCGAAATTATTTTTGCCTCTGATTTATGCATCCATTCGTCTCTTTTTCGCAAGTAACTGTTAAGTAAGAATAATGTAGGCCCTTAGGGCAGTGTGAAAACTGTGACACCAGAGTTGGC
Organism: Macaria notata; assembly: GCA_927399415.1. Lineage (NCBI taxonomy): Eukaryota > Metazoa > Arthropoda > Insecta > Lepidoptera > Geometridae > Macaria > Macaria notata. The sequence continues at coordinate 1,580,199 of OV656751.1, forward strand.
TACTCTCATACGAACTTACATTTTTTTAGTAATAATGAGAGAAATAATATTTATTTGATTTTTTTTCTTTCAGGTGGATGGAGGTTTCGACGACTACCGAAAGGAACTTCTCGAGAGTCTTGGAGAGACAATCAATTCACCTTCCATTATCGCGAACGCGGCTGTACTACAATAATGAACCTTATTACTGTATGTTACAGATCACATTCAAATATCTAATGCAATTTGTGATAAGACATTTTGGGACTTCCGGCAATCTTTCGACATCATCATAGCTGTCCAACAATAATGAACCTTATTGCTGTGTGTTAGAGATTACTTTCAAATATCTTATGCAACTTGTGATAGGGCATTTTGATTCCATCTTTTACCATCAACAATACTGGTGTATCCAATAAAATACTAGTTCTAACAATCGATTGCTGAACTCGATCTTATGACAACGCATTTGAGATTGTTATCGGTTATCAAATATCAAATAAAACGTGTGTTAGGGCCTTTTAGATCTAAAATATGTGGCATGGTTTTTTTCTTAGTAAGAACTTGCAGATACTTTACTTACTTACTATTTTAATAAGAAGTATGGAACCAATTGCCACTATAGCCTTGTCATAAAATTATCAGAACACAACACTAATAATTTCAATGTTGAAAAGCTACAATTATTAATAATAGAATGTATGAATACTTAAACTTTACTTATCTATTTCGAAATAATCAACAGAGATTTAATTTAAAATAGTTATTTTTTTAAATTTCAAATTTTATTCGTTTTAAAAGCCGTTATTTCCAATGCAAATGAAATAATATTGTAAAATATGTATTGTCGATTGCTGAGGTCTTAGTACAGATACAAAAGCAATTCATAAATGCATTCTGGAACAGAATCTATTAAAGAATTGCAAATGTAACTGTACTAGGTCTGTTTTATTATATTGTAGTCTTAAAATATTGAATATATTTATTATTATTCTTGAATACAATTTTTTTACAAATTGATACAGTATTTTTAATTTATTAATGTTTAAATTTTATATTTATGGAACTCCTTACCCGAATCTCTATTCCCCTTGAAGTATAATTTGTCGGTCTTCAAGTCGAGAGTAAACTGGTTTCATCTAGGCAAGCGCGCTAGATCGTAGATTATAACGTTGCTTAACATTAAGCAAGTTGTCGTCAAGCGTGAACCTATCAAATGTAAAAAAAAATGCCCATAAAATAAAATTATTACATGTCAGTAAAATATTAAACTACAAGAACATATATTTGTTATTTAAATTACTGTATTAGTAAATTATTTGAAAACCATAATGAATTTATTAATATAAACAAAATCTAAAATGTGGGTCGAATTTCGGATTTTCAATCTCCATCCAAAAATGTTTTTGCACAAAATGTACAAAAAGCAAAATGTCTACCAGTCGGAAATCGTCCAATTCGCAATAAGCATAATTCGCTAAATATACCTAGTCAGGTCATAAGTATTGTCACACAGTAAAAACTTTTCTTTTAGAATGCTGGCCACAAAAAAGTTTATTGAATTCGAATTTCAAATTGTTCATGAAAATAAAAATGTATACTTTTTAGAATTTTACTCATTTTTAAATATGTAGTGGACGCTTAAAGATGACCGTGTTGCAGTTATTGCATTGCATCGTTGCGGTTACGGCCAATTCAATTTTTTGACATACTAAAAAATTTGAATATAACCAAAAGATTCGTTTATCGTACCATCAAACGATACAATGAAGACTCTAGTGTAGATGACAGGTCAAGAAGTGGTCGCCCTCGGTCTGTTAGGACTCCAGCAGTGATAAAAGCTGTGAAGGCGCGAATTCAAAGAAATCCCAAACGTAAGCAGAAACTGTTGGCCCTTCAGATGGGGTTAAGCAGAACCACGGTGAAAAGGGTGTTAAATGAAGACTTAGGGCTTCGGGCATATCGAAGAAAAACAGGACATCGTTTGAATGCTCGTCTAATGGACCCGAGACTGAAGAGATGCCGCGCTTTGTTGAAGCGGTACGCGGGAAAAAAATATCGGGAAATTCTTTTTTCGGATGAAAAAATTTTTACCGTAGAAGAGAGCTACAACAAACAAAATGATAAGGTGTACGCACACAGTAGTGAAGAAGCGAGCAAACGTATTCCGCGTGTCCAACGAGGTAATTTTCCATCCTCGCTCATGGTATGGTTGGGAGTTTCTTATTGGGGCTTAACAGAGGTACATTTTTGTGAGAAAGGTGTAAAAACGAATGCAGTTGTGTATCAAAATACAGTCCTGACGAACCTTGTGGAACCTGTTTCTCATATCATGTTCAATAACAAGCACAGGGTATTCCAACAAGATTCGGCGCCAGCTCATAGAGCGAAGAGCACACAAGACTGGCTGGCGGCGCGTGAAATCGACTTCATCCGGCACGAAGACTGGCCCTCCTCCAGTCCAGATTTGAATCCGTTAGATTACAAGATATGGCATCACTTGGAGGAAAAGGCGTGCTCAAAGCCTCATCCCAATTTGGAGTCACTCAAGACATCCTTGATTAAGGCAGCCGCCGATATTTGACATGGACCTCGTTCGTGCAGCGATGCAGATTGAAGGCCTGTATTCAAAATCACGGAGGTAATTTTGAATAAACTTTATTGTCATAAGAATCTATGTTTTGTTAAGTTCATTTTGGTATATAAATGGTTACATAAAGAATAAAGTTGTTTCAATTATTTTATATTAAACATGTGACAGAATTTATGACCTGACTAGGTATAAATTAGTATATAAGGGCTCAAACACAACAAATATCTGTGTAATAGAACACATTTTTTTTTCAAATTAGTGAACACCCCACTTACATTGACTACCCTATCTGCAATCGTCCAATCTGAACTTTTTTCCTTAATCTGCCATCGACATAGTACTGTAAAGGACAGGCCTGGGGTTCCTAAAAAATATTAATAAAAACTCAACATAATATGTAGGTACATTAATATATAGTTTTAAAACGCTTACCGAAAGAAGCATGAGTGTCATAACTGCCAAAAATATCTGCTATTTTTTAAAATGACTGCGTACCATTTTTTTTATTATTAGCGAGGTTCACTCTATGGTAGTGTCGAATATCTGACATGTCATGAAAAATATATGATTGTTTGTGACTCAAAAATAAATAAAATATAAAATAGATAGATAGAATATTCAATAATTGTTACAACGAAAAAATATACAATGAAAGAGATTAAAAAAAATAACTATTTTTTTAGAGCCACGGGTGCTTAAGTTTGCTAGAATGGTGCTAAAAAAGTGGAGCACTTGCTTAGTATAGGGCTAGATGGCGCTGTGGGATATCCTCATCACCCGGAACATTTTATTTTATATGTATGGTTTTTATGGATTAAGATGTTTATTCCTGATAAGTAATTGCATTAAATTTTATAGAAATCCGAGTTATTCAAAATTTTGTACTAGGTTATTTTTTTAATTTTTATTTTACCTATACCAGTCCATTAGTGTTCAATGTCGCAGCAATCCGCCCCGGCCGCCATTACAAACTTCTCAGCTTCATTAGAGAGAATTTAAATCGCAAATTTCTCTTTCCGATTGTAACTTTAACTTTTTTCCACTTCTTAAAAGAAAGCTTCTTTTAAAACTTGAAAGAAAATTAGTATCCGCCTTTGAGGGGTGTTTTTTTAGGATTCGGAAAACTCAATCTGGTAGAATAATAATGTTTCCGCACCTTTATCTTTTTAGTAGACGTAAGGTATTTAGGAAGGTAGGTATATTAAGTTTTTTTTAAAGGAATTTATCGTTTCGATACAAATGATAGGTAATTAATAAAAATAAATAGTATTACTTTATTACTTTCTAGCGCATGTGTGAAAAATTTCATACCTAGGTAAAGCAGGGCAAGTATGTAGGTACATATGTATCTTTGTATTATTATAATTATCCTTTTCGGATTTTACGGAAACTATACATAAGAGACGATGACTCTTTAATATTACATTAAGTATGTTTCAACTTTAGAACACAGTACCTAAAAAATCAGCCAAGTAGGTTTTGAGATATGGAAATAATTCACGCTTTTTTTCTGATCGGACCATCTCTGGGCGGTGAGGAGAGTCGGTTTAATTTATCAAATTGTTATTTAATTTTACGTCATATTTTTTATATACTTATATATGTATGTATGTATTATTTTAAAAAAATCTTCCAAATAAAAATCTTCCCTCTACGTCGAATGTATCAATAATGTGCTTGTTCTCTCTCTCTCTTTAGTCGTATTCCTCATGACTGAGGGTCATGACTCCCCGCAGAATTAATTTGTTAGGGGAGATTTCTTGGGCAGTCCTTGGATATTGTGGTCCTCAAACATGTCGGTTTCCTCACGATGTTTTTCTCTACCGTTAAGCGAGTGCAAATCCACACAAAACTTGAAAATACAAGTAGTAGTGTAGGGCCGGATTCGAACCAGGGTGCATTTGGATGAAAAGCAGACACTGGAACCGCTGAGCCTCACTCGCTCTATAATGTGCTTGTTAGTCTTGTAATAAATCGCTTCAATAAACGCAAAGTTAATAACGCACCTAAGTACTTATAATATATGCACCGCAATCAAATACTGTGGTGAGGAGGGATCCTCAGTAATCTCACCACTAACCCTAATAAGACAACAATGCTCTCCCGAGGGTTGTCAAACTCAAGATGTATCCGCCCCTTCTTCTGTTGTTATATTATACCTATAATTTTATCTATTATCGAGGAACTTAAAACACACACAAAATAAGATAGCATACTCGACTGAGATTCAATTACGCCTCTTTCTTAAATATTGACTATAGTATGACTATAGTATAGTATGTAGAATATATAGTCTTATTATAGAAGTCTTTGGTAAGGTAGCTAGATAAAAAAGCAATAATTATCAGACTCTCTCTCCATACAAATCACATTAAATGGCTCCTTAATAAGACAACAATGCGCTCTCGAGAGCCTGTTACCATAGCTGATACTGTTGAGATGTATCCGCCCCTACTTGTATGTTATACCCATTATGTGTGAGCTTGTAAAAGGAAGTGTGGGTTTTTGGTAAATACTCCTTATATTCTGACGTACCTCAGTGCAAATCCAGCCCTGCACCATGACTTGTTTCTCAAATTATGTGTGCATTTGCAATCACTTAGCGGTGAAGGAAAACATCGTGAGGAAATCGTCAACCGTCTCCCGTGATAGCAATGAGAAAAAACGACTAGAATAGTAGGTAATAGCATCAGAATATGTAGTGGCGATATGCAATATTGTTTTAAAAATATCTCTATTTTTTTTATTTTTAACTTGTTACTTCTAAATTACTTGTGTTATGCGGAAATCGAACACGCACCTCTAGATTAAAAGGCGGAGCCACTACCAACTAAGCTAACAGGGCAGTCAAAGTATGTATACATATATCTAAAGAAAAATGTAGATGAAGAAGCGAAGCGCTTTGCTTCTACCTTCGTAGTAAGGACGGCGAGACTATGGAACTCTCTACCTGGAGCCCTGTTCCCAGTTAAATATAACCCAGGGGTCTTCAAATCTAGAGTAAATAGGTTTCTTCTAGGTAAGCGTGCTACATCTTAGACTATAGCGGTGCTTAAAATCAGGCAGGCTATAGTCAAACGTGAGCCTATTTCGTGTAAAAAAAAATGATGGAGATGTAGATCAACAAAAACTCATGTTAATCTTTACGCGCAGGTGCGTTACGTGTCCGCAATCTACCATTATTAATTAAAGTGTTACTTACTATGATAAAGTCCCTTTTCAGGACAATCCCCTACAATACATATACAATAGCGCCACCTCCCTCACGATTTTATTGCGCAGTTATTGTTGGATATTTAAATTTCATTAGGTTTGTTTTACACTTAATTTGTGAGGGGTGATGTTGTAGATAACACAGGTTTAAGAAAAGGGTAGATGACGTAAGTATGTATTTTATTAAAATTATTTTTATAAAAGAAAGTCGTGTTAGTGACACTAGGTATGACTCAAGAACAGCTGAACCGTTTTGCCTGATAATTGGTGGAGAAGTAACTTAGAATCAGAAGACTGTAATAGGATTTTTACGGGTAGACTTATGCGGGTAAAACTGCATAGCACAGCTAGTAAAAAATTAAATGCACCCATTATAACAAGAAACACAAAATTACTTACAAAACATAGCAAAATAGGTTACAAAAATATATGAAATCTAATGTATGTCATAATTCGTGCTGGTTTTTTGTACAGTGGTTCTTCTTTCAAAGGATTATATTATTAGCCTTCAATGTTTTTTTTATTATAAAACATTTATTTAGGTTTTAACACATAGAGAATCAGTGATGATAACGAAATGACGATGTTTGAATAATATTATTAGTTTTGGATGTATATTATCTGCCATCTACTTTTGTCAGCAAACTTAAGTCCCATATCACTAACTTATGAAAAAACAGATGTTTTAATATCGAACTGCATTAATTGTAACAAAATTAATTAAAAACTTACCGCGAGCAGCCATGATTTATACCCAGTAACTTGAAATGTCAAAATCCATTAAATTCTAGCGGTAAAATCTAAAAACCATTTTTATTTCTCCAGTAGCGTTCTTTCTACAGCCAAATAGACGCGCTGTTACTTAATAGTTCAAGATAAAATCGCTAGAAGGCGCTACTAGTAAAATGGTCTCTTATAGGAGACTTGGGGTCTGAGGAGGTTAATATCATAATGGCTCGTATTCAATATTGTACCCAAGAAATATACCCATATTTTTTATATGTACAATACAAAAACCATAAATAGACTACAACTATAATTTTACCAACAAAATACGCGAATTAAAAAAAAGAACATTTGATGTCCATCAAATTTATTTATTTATACACAAAACTGATTATAGATTTATATGAGTACCTACATAAGTTGATGTGAAGGTACATGATTGTCTAAATAATTTTGGGCTCAGTCATATTACAAAACCATATTACAAATTGAGCTATATTCGTTATCTATAAAAATCTATTAATAAATCTGTGTTCACACCCTACTGTATTAAATCGTTAGGGTGGCACTTGAAAATACCCTCCGAATTATACCATTTGAATTAAGCAGGAAGATACACGAAGCAAACAAGTCAGCTTGTGTGTTATCTTTAAATCTATTTATACAAGGTTATTACTAACACATAAACTTAAAATATGATTGGGTTAGTTCATATGAAAGTGGTCAGTTCTGGTGTCAGAGTTTTCAAACCGCCCTAAAGTGCTCTAGTATGACTTAACAATATATTTATACAAGGTTATTACTAACACATAAACTTTAACTTAAAGGATGATTGGGTAAGTTCATATGAGAGTAGCCAACTCTGGTGTCAAAGTTTTCAAACCGCCCTAAAGGCCTCTAGTATGACTTAACAATCTATTTATACAAGGCTATTACTAACACATAAACTTTAACTTAAAGGATGATTGGGTAAGTTCATATGAGAGTAGCCAACTCTGGTGTCAGAGTTTTCAAACCGCCCTAAAGGCCTCTAGTATGACATAACTGTCGCACTGTGACAAACAGCTGGGACCTAAAATTTAACGTGCCGTCCAACCCACGGGTTACAAATATGTATGTATTACAAATATGTACATTTATATATCAACAACCTTTGTCTTACAGTCTGTTACCTCCATTTTAAAATGTTGATCAGCTGTAAAAAATTGATATTTTTCTGCGATGAAATGCGGTAGGAGGCTTTTATTGCAAACGAATAAAACCATCGAATGAAAAAAAAACAGCATTCATAATGATTGAAATTTTCCTGTTTTAGAGTCGGTTAAAAAGTTACCCATCACTTTGTTACGTTTGCACTACCTAACAAGAGATGAAAATAAAATGAAATGACAAATTTTTAGTGCCAGTTTTTTTAGTTATTTTAGTATAAATTTTCTAGTGAATGCCTAACTAAATAAATAAAATAAATAAATATTCCGCGACATTGCACACGGCGCCATCTAGCCCCATGACACTAAGCAAACGCTTGTGTCGTGGGTACTAGATAACGGATATAATACTTATATACTTTTCTTTTGTAAATACATACTTATTATACATACAAACGACCAGACTCAACACAAGTAATTATACATTTTTTAAAGTATATAAATACTTGTGTCATGCGGGAATCGGACCCGCGACCTAAGCCTGAGAAAGGGTTGTATCTAGGCATCCCAAATTAAAACTTTGGATACTTAATTTAACTACTTTACATTTTATAAAAAAAATTTACATACGAAATAACATAACAGTAATCTTTTTTGGGTTTTCATGGTTTGTACTAAAGCCACTCTGCTTTTCCCTAAGGTTTTTTCTTACGTGAGATAGGTTTACGTTTGACTACAGCCCGTCTGATGTTAAGCATTGCTGCAGCCTAGGATGTAACACGCTTACCTAGAAGACAATCAGTATATCAGGTTATCAGTAACCCAGAACAGTTAAGTCTATCGATACTATCTATGATACCATCGATAAAGCTTTTAAAATAGAGATTAGAGTACTATTAGTACTATGGATTTAGTGTCGGGTGACGTGTTTAGAAAGTGTGAAAGCTTTTAAGCTTCATAGCAGCTTATTGGACTGCGGCGTTAGAATACAATACAAAAGTGTAGTTTAGATAATTTGTAAAGAAGTACATACGTTTGAGAGTGGTGAGTTCTAGTGTTTAAAGATGTCCTGGGCTTTGGACATTTGCAGTTTCTTTTTGAAGTTCGAAGACTATCTTATAAAGTTTAGGTATTATCTAGTCGTGATAGTAGGTATCTCATAAAACTACATACACTTTACGACATATTCGTGGAAAATGTTTAGAGATGGCTGAAAATTCTTGGAAATTGTATGGAGCTGGTCTAAATGATGATTCTATAGGTATAATGGATAAGCATAGAAGTGCGACATTGTTGATTGTTGTTGTGTGAGTTGTCTGTATGAAAAGAGTCTGGTGGTCTTTATTAGTGGCGAATAAAGCCACAATTTATTAAAATAATGTACTAATAGTTTGTGGCTAATATAGGCTCAATTCGCTAATATAACAATTTGAAACTTTTTCGACAAAAGAGACAATCGTGTGGTCAATGTTGGAGCATCGGTTGAATCTAGTGACCTCATAAGTGAATAATACAATATAGCTACAATTGACTAATAAATATAGCGAATTATATAAATTACATTCGCAATGACCTCCCTAAGTGGAGCTATTCTCCATTAGTGCAGTGCGTTGGACTGTAAAAATATTTTTTATACCTTTACAATTATTGCAGTTTTTCTATACATATCCTTAATAAGACTATGCTTTATCCATTATAGAAAGATAATTTTCAAAGCTATCATCTCTAAAAATTCTACATCCAATTCGTGGGAAAGGTATGGATGTGGTATCTGTCAAACTTATCATACCCGTATAATGTACAAAGCTTTATACGAGCGACATTCTGCTGGCAGTCTGTATGAAATTAATCTGGTGACCTGATTATTGGCGTATAAAGCGACTATATACTACTATAATAAACAATAAATTGTCCCTAATATAACAACTTACATACTATTATAGCGAATTATAAATTACATTCGCAATGGCCTCCCTAAGTGGGGGTATTCTCCATTAGCGCAGTGCGTTGGACTGTCACAATCATTTTTCTTTCCCGTCGCTGCTAATTCTCGGCTACGCTCCGGTGAACTTATACGGGGAGTGAATAGTCTTGGTAGTTTTAAAGACCGGCAAAATAATGTTTTTTTATTGCTTTTTCTTAAAAGTTTTGCATATGTCTACATATTACTTGATTTTTAACTATACATCACTGTATCTGTAGCATTGCTGGTGACAGAAGAGGAGAACACGTTTACCTAGACGATACCTATTTAACTAGATGATTTCTGCTGGTAAGTAAGTGCGTTCTTTCCAGGATATAAGGGATCTGCAAATCTTGAGTAAATACTGTTGATTTAGATTCCCGGAAAACACAGCTGACACACTGCAAGCTTATTTAAAGTTATGAATAACAAACCAATCCCACTATTAAAGGCAATTAAACAGCCAAAAAGCGAATAGTATTAAGTAAAACATTTTTTTTGTCAAGAAAATTAAAAAAGTGAGCCTGTCCAAAATGAAATTATTATCACTACGTACATACACTTAATAAAAAAAAGATGTGAAAAAAAATGTCGAATGTCCCACTCAGAAAATGTCGTAATAAATCGTATAAAAAAAAAACAAGCATCAAGATCGTTCCCTCAACTGGTCAGTCCAGCCCGGTATCGACTTGTATTACCCCCGAGGGGTGATCAGCGGGGTAAAGCGGCTGCCACCTGGTAAAGTGCGGTTTGTTGCTCACTTGCATGCTCTCTAACAACCCGGGGAAGGGATAAAGTGTGTTAGGTATGTAGCTATTGTTTTTTGAGAGTTAATTGATTGAGGAAAATGGTTAAGGAAATTAATTTGATAATAAAAATGTTTTGTTAGTTTATATTGACAGTTGGATCTTTCGAGGTCCAGATGGCATGTGAAACTGTAGGTCCTAGCTGCTAGTAGAGTGTGAAAAAGTCGGTTTTGAAAACTTTTGACCCTAGAGTTGGCCGCTTTCAAACAAAACATTATCGCTGGGGGGGCGCGCGCGGGGGCGATGTGGCCCGATCGTTGTTCTGTGTGATAAATACTTAACGCATATCTTTGAAAACATTACAGCAAACAGGAAATATTCCGAATTAAAAATTAAACAAACGTTTTATCTCATCCAACCAACACATTTACACATTATGCTTATGGCGTTAGCATATCTAATATGTACTCATTGTTGTCAATTGTCATTAATGTTTCACTATTTGATTCATATTGTGATGCATCTGATATTCGAATCCAAACCAATTCATTCTTACTTAATAGATACATATATGTGCCACAAAATTGATAGAAATGTCACGGAAATAAAAATAAAATATAGTTAGTACTTATGTAAAGAACACCATTTTTGCCACCTTAGCAAGGTAAAAAGAGAGAGATCTCTGTATGTATGTACTTAACTAATATTATTTTACAATTTAAAACTAAATTACCATAATCTATCGCGACAAAATAATTAATTATGAGTGTGACCAGTACATTAAAAAGCGAGCCCTTTCTTTGTGGTGTCTTATTAATCAACGACTTATTTCTGAACAGCTCCCTTAGACAAGAGGCGTGTTTTATTGAGCGTAGGTATCTACTGACGCTCGCTTTTGGAATAGAAAGACCAATAATTGGGAGTGATGTAATATTTCCCCCCGCGGAGCGCGTCGCGATGTCTCTCCCATACATTGCTCTTTCTATTCCACAAGTGAGCGTCAGTACGCTCACTAAAATACGCCTCTTGTCTAAGGGGGCTGCAATTCCCCGTGTCACTGCTATGTCCTTGTTCCCGCGGTTCATATTTCACTCTCCTCTAATTCTGTTGGAAGCGAACAATAGTGGCCCGATATTAACACTTTACTCGAGTGATTGATGACTATTGGATTATACAGGGAAAGTGGTAACGAAGCAAAACATTTAGTTACTAGATGCAATGAATAGTTATTTTTCTATATTTTAATAATAATTTGTTTATTCTGCATAAAATACAGTGTTGTACAGCTATGAGAAATAAAACTTACATAAATTACATCGGTGTCATACGTTCGTAGGGTTTACTGAGTCTTGCACAAGGTACCTCAAGGGTCCTGAATTGCAAGACTGCAATACCTCCCGCCGCAGCAGGTTTCTTTACCTCTATTTACACTGATTTTACATTTAAAAACTGAATTATACTTTCCTAAAAATAAATAACTAGATTACAAAAAATATGTAAGTATTGCTATTTATAAACAAACTTTTGGTCAGTGATACCAGCATTGAGTTTTTAAATCCGTAGAATGTACATGGATTATCTGGCTTACTGACCTATGTTTTATACATTATGATGTATTTAGATATTCTCTAAGAATAGATACAGACACTGCGCTGTATAAAATCTTAAAATAATATATATGTTTACTTGTTTTTTATTCAGGTGTCACACCCGAGCGGTGCGAGAGGGGGTCTATGCTCTACGAGGCACAAAATCCGGGGTCATCCCCTAACGCGATTAGACAAACATTTCCTTTCCACGTTTTTCTCAAACTTGTCCAATAAATCGTAGTTTTCGTCGACTACCGCCAAATTTATGTACCGCTCGGCCTTTCGTATGGAGATGTGGGTTGCCATTTACATATAAATACGTCGATTATTTGAATTATTCAATCGAGAGGGGGCGGCGCTGACAAATCGCTTCCTAGAGATCTAGTTTAGGTTTAATTCTGTGGGTGAGATGTGGCAGCACTTGTCTAAGCATTTAGCACATATCTTTTAGCAGGCCCGAATAAAAATTAAAAAGATCGAGAGAAAATGCCATTTTGTTCCGTTTTCTCACCTCAATAAAATATCCGATAATTGCATTTTTTTATTAAATGGAAACACAAGCATTATTTAAAAAACCAACCATATTTCTCGCGAGCAGAAGTATGCTTTAAGTTTCTTATATCAAACATTTTAACAATCTAGTGGTCCAATATCGATATTCGATAAAAAAAGTCCGATAATTTCTTTTTCTTATCGAATAGGTAATCGAATGGGGTCGAGAGTTTACAATGCCTCAACGTTTGTATAAAAACAAAATCTTCTACATACTCCCTACAATATCATACTATTATCTATGTCAGTACATTTTAGTTCACATTTTATCCGTCAACAGAGTTTTCCGAGCATCCTAAGAGATGCCGCGAGTGTGCGTTTGAGATCGGGAGATGGGAAGATGGCTGGATTACATATTTTGTTAGGGAACCTTTTTATAAATCTGATATTAGATACTTATTCCTCTTGTGGTTTTACTGTTACATTCAAATTGTAAAATTACGGTTTACGATGTTGGGTTTGCATGTTTTTTCTCATTTGACGATTTTTTTTTCTGTTTAATAAGATATAGTCTACACAGCAAGAAGCAAAGAAGTAAAGAAATATTTATTTTAGCAACTTTGATATTCGATACGGATTGAAGTACCCACGGAAGAAGAGCACACCTTTTTAAAATATTAGGTAGATTTAAACGCGACACAAGCGTTTGCTTAGTGTGGGGCTAGCTGGCGCTGTGTGCAATGTCCCGGACTATTTATTTATTTATTTATTTATGTATTTGATTCGAGTTTTAGGGTTATGATACCTATCCAACAGTAAAGATAACACTACATAATCAACAAGTACTACTTTCACTGATTATATAAATGGCAAATTTAATGTAAGCCAAAGTTTATTTTTAACATCTTGAACTTTTGGCTCTAAGAAGAAAACAAGCTTATTTGCGTATTTTTTTACATCGCTACCACGGACAAAATGTTTACTTGACAATTCATCTCACATTCTTTTTTCTATTCTTCCTTTTTGTTCACAAGCACAAATAGGTACTCGCGCCGAAATACTACAATACCTACTATTCAACTATAGTAGGAAACACATAGACATACTCTAGAGACACCTAACTTTCCATCTCTGTACAAAGAATTTCAGTGGGTCCTGTCCATAAAAAAGTTAGTATGATCGTATAAGAGTGCTCAACTCTGGAGTCCAGAGTTTTCAGAAAGCTTTAGGGGCCTCTAAGGTAGCCTGTACAAGTATGTCTGCACAAGATCGACGCAGATGGCACATACAAAGGGAGGCCTATACCCAGCAGTGGGATCCCAAGGGCTGTGGATGATGATGATGATGATGAAGGTAGCCTACAAATTTCTGTACTGTTAAAAGTCCAAAAGGGGCTACAATTTATCGTCCTTTTCAAGGATTTGCCTCATTGTTTCTACTGATAATCGTTTTTGGTGACAGACCAATCAGCAAATATAGTAAATAATATTTATTTATAACTGACCAATCAGTAACACTTGCCACTCTAGTTGTTCTTCATATTAGAATAGTTGTAAGAAAGAATTTTCTTGCGACTATACCAAGTATTATCACATAGACTTATTTTGAAATATAAGTGCCCGCGCCCGTGTTATTACGGGGCAAATTTTAAGTACCTAATGTAATTTGTAGCATAATTTTCTTCATGAAGAAGTTGGATCATCTCTATCGAATCTAGTCGACGAACTGAGCCTACTTTCTTTTTATTTTTATTTTTTACGTGGGATAAGTTTACGTTTGACTACAGCCTGCCTGATGTTAAGCATTGCTGCAGTCTAGGGTGTAACACGTTTACCTAGAAGATACCTATTAACACTAGATTTGAAAACCCCTGGATTGTAGATCGCAGGAAACACAGCTTCTGGTAAAGTGTTTCAAAGCTTTGCCGTCCGTACAATAAACGTTGAAGCAAAGCGCTATGTTCGACACTTCGGCACTAAAAGTTTCCATAAAGGAAATGTCATATCGCAATGAGGCGTCTTATGCATGATGTCGTTGAGCAAAAACACCCAAATCCAAAGCTTCAATTCCGAATGATAAAGTTTTATGCGAGTTTATCAACAAAGCGCCGAGGCCGGGTACAGTGCGTCCGATTTCCATGCAAAAACTCCTATACCCGGGGTAAATGGCTCGCGAGTGGCAATAAAAGTGTACCTACTGCCTAAAATTACCTAGTACGAGGAATGCGAATAGTAGACCCCGGGAAAGGTTTTTTTACTGCCTAAAACTACTTAGTACCACAGCTAGTACGACTAATGTGAGTAGTAGACCTCTGAGGTAATAAGGTTTTTTTTAAATAATCTTTTGTTTACTAGATACTTATTGCTGCCTTAAACTACCTATTACGAGAAATGTTTCTGTAAAAGTTGCATTTTTTGTTTAGTACCTATTTAAGTGGATAAGTGTTTGCGAGTAGAGGCAATAGAAGTAGAAAGATTTCTTTATTGAATAAAGAATCGCTTTCGCTTTCGATCTCGAGAACAAATTAGCATTAGGTTCAGTATTTTTTAATTATAGGATACCAAGTTTTTTTGATAAGTAGTTTTTTTGTCGCTACTCTCCAGTGTAAAAAACGGCATAAGTACAATAATAAATCAAATAAATATCACTGAACATTTATTTAAACCAACAATACACAAAACTAAACATTCTTACTCCTTACTACTAAAAAAAAAACAATTAAAAAATCCTTAGAAAGCCTAAAGTTCCACTAGCCCAATATCTCTTTATGTTGATATATCACTCGCTTCGCTTTTTTAACGGACTATACAGCTGGTTGCCGAATACTACCATGGCTGCGTCACCCGACGATAATTTTAATGTAAATATGTTTCACTCGCTTCGCTCGCTCGGTCTTCCTACAACTACGCTCGCTAGTCGGTTTGTTGGTTAGGTATTCCCTTTATTTTTTTACCCCTTGCTGGCTCGGTAAATAACTAATGCTTTTTATTTGGCCTTTTGGTACGGTAAATGTACTTTTCCATGTAGAAAGGTAGTTTTATATGTAGGTACTTTCGCAGCTTTAAAAAAAGTAGGTCCCGACTGTTCTTCACTTGGTTTGAGTATCTCGAACGAATTTACATATTATTTTCAATACTCATTGGCCATAGGTACTAATTAATGTAGGTACGTACTAAACTTTGATTTTAACAAAACAACACTTTAGGAGTATCGAGCGTTTTGTAATTTGGTAATAATTAATTTTGATAAGTAAGGATATTTTGATATCTACATTACTGTGATTTCATCATCGTCAATCCGTTATCACCTACTTCTGAGCATTAGACCTCTCTTCTCTTCAAATATATATAAAGTAGCATTCCATTTTGGGCGCTTCCGTGTGTCGGATGACACGTTAAATTGTAGGTCCCGGCTGTTGTCATAGTACGGCTGATGTTAAGCCATGTCAGAGGCCCTTAGGGCGGCTTGATAAACTCTCGACACCAGAGCTGGCCACTCTCATTCGATAAGAAGAAGAAGAATATACCCTGGTCTTTCGCATGATATTTCACCACCTATATTATTTTTCCGCCTAGTAGGTATACAAAAACGTTAACATTTGGCACACATCTGATAAGATATTGAAACGGTTTATAAACTATCCTATACAAAGGGGTGTCAATCGGACAACAGTTTCAGTTGTTTGCAGATATTGATCTACAAAGCCGACGCACTCGCGTTACTCGGGTTTTAGTGGAGTATGTGCTGGTAATACACGTTGTATTAGTTATACCTACAGGGTGTTGATTTATACATTTAAAAAGATAAGAGATTGAATCAGGAGTTACTTTGCGGAAATCCATTGTAAGTAAATGAAACTCTGGAGAAATATATATAGTGATTTTCCGCTGCGACTGCTTCTTAACCAACTTCAAACAACAATCTTGATAAAATAAAATAAACAAAAATTATAGTAGATACTAATATCATTCTTGCACTTGACCACAATTGGCCCGATAGGTAATTATTTAAATAAAAAAAGAAACGATGCAAATGACCAATTAAATTAAACATCCTATATAAGCAGTTACATATGTTCCGCTGTGAGTCAGTAATCTTGTCCCTGGTTAGCTGGAAGCCCCATCAGATAACACACAAGCTCCCATTACAGGCGATTGATATGCTAATAATAGCAAATGACTGCAAAAAATGTGTTTTAGTGCAAATTAACAAACTTTGAAGCATACTTTTGTATACTTATGCTTAAAGTTAAATATGTTTTTTGTAATATATAAGAATAGTATAGTTTTGATATATAAACTTGATTTAGACATTCACTTTTTTGTCGGCAATCATAAAGATTTTTCTGTGTGAAGATTTAAGTAAATTAAGATTAAATAATAATTAATATTATTAATTAATATAATTTAGATTAATTTAAGATTTAATTTAATTCTGAATTTCAAATTGTGAATGAAAAGTTAAAAAAAACAAGAATTTGATCAACAACAATTCACAAAAAGCAAACAACGAGGTACGCCGCGGGTGCTAGATAGTAGTACGAATTTTTTTTTTTAAATCTAATTATATAAAACTCAAAGGTGACTGACTGATATAGTAATCTATCAACGCACAGCCCAAACCATTGGACGAATTGGGCTGAAATTTGGAACGAAAGTAGATGTTATGACGTAGGCATCCGCTAAGAAAGGATTTTTGGAAATGCCACTTTTAAAGGGGTGAAATAGGCGATGCAAGTTGTACTTCTTAATGCGAGCGAAGCCGCGAGCACCCACTAGTCTTCAATAAATGCTCATTATCATAGTATCATAGCATCGTAGTCGTAGACATTTCGTAGGCGTAGAGAAGTCTACGAAACACCTACGCCGTAGGCACTTTACTAGGTAAGGTAGTGTTATTTGCCTTTTGTTGTCATTTTAGAGTGTTTTCATTTAAATAAATGTATTGCCATACAGACTTATTATGTCTTTTAAAAATCATTCATTACTATTGGCCAATACAATAAAAAGTAAAATAAAAAATACAACAAATATACATCCAAAATTTTAGAGCACGGCACGCAATTGACTTGACTTCCTTATACGACATGACACCTGCTTTCTCTATTATTTGGTCTATGTATGATCTTCTGCATCTAACTCTTGACAGCGTATCATAAGTTAAGCAACATTAGTTATTAAAATTAACTTGGTCTTGGAAAATCGCTTATTATAATTACAAAAAAGACAAGAGAAAACATACCACTGTATTTATATAAAAAAATACAAAACACTTCGCCACACTACAGCATTAAAAGCCATCAAACCGCGAGTGTTGCCAGCGCGCGGATTAAGATGCTATCGGCGCTCGACGCGGCTGCAATGACGGCGTATCATCAGTTAAGCGCTAATACCTTGTAATGCATCCATTGTTACTCTCTGCATTAAATACTTCTGTTGGAGATAGGTGGCAGCACTTTCGATATATTGAACTTAAAATCTAATGATGTTGTATATAGGAACTTTTAACCATGTTCTTTAAAAGTACTGAGTTACTAAATGAGTGAGACGTAGTAAGCATAACGCTTGCTTATTCTATATGCACTGACTTTCAAGTTTGAATTTCAAACTTCAATTCATAGCAGATGCAACTTTTCGGATGGCGATAAACATAAAAACATCACAATTGAACTTCTACCGCTATTTAAGACATATTTCTTGTTAGCAAATTTTAGTTTCAATTTTATCCGCTCGTAGATTTATCTTGTGGTTTCAGATAATGTAGCTACTGAGGGCTTTTATACTTTGTGCTGTGGAATAAATAAATGAATAATGCTTTCACACTTACGGATTAGCGATTGGGATTGTGTGAGTAGTATGAAATGTAATGGTGTATGTTTAAAATTGACGGTTTATGGAATTACATAATTAATGTTTTATTCTAAGTTCAGTTAAAAGGATTAATTGTTGTATATTTTTAAACTGTCATAAAATGAAACTCATTTGAATTGGTTAGGTTATTTGATATGCAATAATTATATGTATCATTGAATCCTACTTGCATACTTATGGGTTTCTAGGATTCTAAATTTATTTTCTTTTGACTATAAACAGTAAATACACAAAAAAGCCAACCCAACAAGCAACAAAAATAAATCTCCACTGAAACCCAAAAATCGCTTCAACCCAAACTATTTATTGATCGTCAACAAATCTCCCCCCTGTAAAGTAAATCGCATTTCCAACGTTTCAACTCCGCTAACATGTTAAAACAGAACTAATGGACATTCGCTACACTGTGAGGTCGCTTGAGACGAATAATACAAGTAAAATGGTCCCATCTCTACGCTTCATTAACTTTATTGGCCCCAAGCTCCCGAAAGCCGCCGGCAAAAACAAGCCATTATTCCATGTTGCCAGTGAAGAAAATTGAATAAATAGCCATTATTCTGGGTTGCCAGGAAGGATGATCGGGTAAATAGGCTTTATTCTGTGTTGCTAGAGAAGAAAATTCAATGAATAGCCATTATTTTGAGTTTCCAGGAAGAAGATCAAATAAGTAGCCTTTATTCTGTGTTGCCAGAGAAGAAAATTGAATAAACAGTTATTGTATCGAATGCACTCGGCTTTGTATGACAACTGTTAAGTTTTATCTTCACCCTTTAATGACAATGGGCTTTTAAGTGAGGTGGAATGAATAAATTATAGTTTTGCTGCTGTTTATTTCTAACATACATTTTTAGGATTAGATTTGGGTTTATTTTATCATAATTTATAAAATAAAGGTTTATAAGTACCTATATGAATACGACTACATACTGAACACCTTATTAAAATACATTATAAGGTAAGTACATGGTGTTGAATCGATTTGTTTAAATTACCTTTAATTTTATTCACAAACGTTTTCTGTTATTATTATCAAGTAATACTATATATAATAGTTTTGCTAAGTTATTATAATTTAATTATACCTACATAATATCTCTTAAGTCGTATTTCCTCATTACTGAGGTTCGTGACTCCCCCGCAGAAATTAATTCTTTAGGGGAGTTTTCTTGGGCGCCCATGTCCTTCCACAGAAGACAGATATCCTCGTATATAGGTCCTAAAACAAGTGGGTTTCCTCACGATGTTTTCCTTCACCGTTAAACGAGTGCAAACCTCACAAAACTTGGTAATACAAGTCACCAATGAATGTAAAACAAACACTTGAGCCGCTAAACCACACTAGCTTTTTTATTTATATCTACTTATACTACACTAGTGGATGCTCGCGGCTTCGCTCGCATTAAGAAGTAAAACTTGCATCCCCTATTTCACCCCTTTAAAAGCAGCTTATCCAAAAATCCATTCTTAGCGGATGCCTACGTCATAACATCTACCTGCATGCCATATTTCAGCCCGATCCGTCCAGTGGTATGGGCTGTGCGTTGATAGATCACTATATCAGTCAGTCAATCAGTCAGTCTTGAGTTTTATATATATAGATATAGAAGATAGAAGATAAGTACATCTACATAAATACTTGAGCATGAGTGATGTATACTTAACCTCCCTAATATAACATTATATCCGCGCCGTGGCGAATAATTTGGACATGGTTTCAGTCCGCACACAATAGAATTATTGTCCATTGATCACCGCTTATTATAATATAAGTGAGAAGGGTGCAAAACATGGAAACTAAATTTGGTTTATAGCTTACTAGTAGATGGCCTCGGCTTTACTTGTATTTTTTGAATAAAATATAAAATAGTGTACCTAATATGTATTGTTTTCTTTAATATAAGTATTTGTACCAAAAAACATAGCGATCTATTACTGCGTAAAGGACGAACAAACATTATTGTTGGAAATAAATCGCTATTAGCACTAAGACCGCCATTTGTGTCACTAAAATTAGTATGTTTCTCTTTTTAACTTACTTCACAACTTAATAATATAAATTATTTGCCGTACATATAAATAATAAATAATAAATATTTCAGGACATATCACACAGCGCCATCTAGCCCCATACTAAGCTTACGCTTGTATCATGGATACTAGATAACGGATATAATACATATATACTTTTCTTTTGTAAATACATACTTATTATACATAGAAACGACCAGACTCAACACAAATAATTACAAATTTAAATGTTCGTAATTATTTGTGTCATGCGGGAATCGAACCCGCACCCCTAGATTAGAAGGCAGAGCCACTACCAACTAAGCTAACTGAGCAGTCTATTATATATTGCAATATATATTGCATATATTGCACACTTATATATATTGCAATATACGGCATATATATATATATATATATGTTTATCAGTTTATTTGTGTATGTTCCCTATTTAATAAATCAAATGATATGAGCTGCATATAAAAAAACAAGTAAAAGAAACATTACTAAACAAACAAACTACCTTTTGCTTCTGTGAGTAGGTACATCCTTACATATTATAATGCTGCGATTATGGAAAGTAGCAGCTAAAGTGCTAATGTTGAAACGCTAAAACGTTATAATTTATAGCAGGTTCGTGACTTTAGCTGTTATAAAAAGCTGCTAATAAAGCAGTGATTAACACGGTTATGTTTTTAACCAACTTGGAAGAAGAGGGTTATCAATTTAAATTTATATGTGAAGGATAATCGAGTAACTCGGTTCATATAATAAATTGATTTTATTCTTATTCTTATTCTTATTATATCTCGGACACATACTTGTCAACGACCTTAAAGACGATGAGGATGTAGAAAGGGAGCGCAGGTCGCTAGCGGCTCGAGGAAACATGCTGGCCCGCAGATTCGCCCGTTGTACGGACCAGGTCAAAATTACGCTATTTAAAGCGTATTGTCAGGGGTTGTACACGGGTGGTCTGTGGTTCAAATGCTCCCAAAAGTCTCTGGATACCCTGCGAATCCAGTATAATAATGTCTTCAGGATGATGTTGAAACTTCCCCGATTTTGTAGTGCTTCCAACATGTTCGCGCAAAACGAAACCGACGGCTTTAATGCTCTCAATAGGAAGAAGGTGGCGTCGCTAGTGCGCAGGCTGCGGGGGAGTGACAACATCATCTTGAAAGCTGTAGCAGCAGACCCGCATGCGCCTGTACTGAGACATTTCGTGCGGACTATGATTCCGCAAGGAATGCCGCCTTAGTACATGACGTATTAAATAATGTAACTACTTGTTAATTATACTAACCCTAGCCTGTAAGAATAGTTATAAGTTACCAACAAAATATGGATCAATCAATCAATTGTAGTCCGAAATAAATAATTTTGAATTTGAATTTGAATATCCTTGAAGATTAATAAGACTTCCGAGCCCAATTTTGCTATAGTACAGCAGTCGTTAAGCCATGTCAGAGGCCCTTAGGGCGGCTTGATAAACTGGCAACATCAGAGTTGGCCACTCTCATTCGATAAAAAGGTCTACAATCTACAGATAGACAGGTTATCTGTAGATTGTAGACCTTTTTATCGAATGAGAGTGGCCAACTCTGATGTTGCCAGTTTATCAAGAAGTCAGAAGTCAAGTTGATTAATTTCAAGTTTGATTTAATCATTGGTATTAGCTACATAGGTATTGAAGGCGGTTTTATATTTAAGTATTTAACTTTATTCGTAATTGTTCTGACCATAATTACCAGTTAAAAATTAAGTAAAGGTCAGTGGTGAATTATAACTAAGTAGCCTATGTAATGAATTCGAAAATTAGTTTTATTTTTGTTCATGCTTCATTCCAATTTGGTAATTGTTAGGGCTTTAATCTACTGATTCAAATTAACTGTTAAGTTATGGTTACGGATTAAAATATGAATAGTGGATGCTAGCGAACTTGCATCCCCTATTTCACCCCTTTAAAAGTGGCATTTCCAAAAATCCTTTCTTAGCGGATGCCTACGTCATAACATTCCCAATTTCAGCCCAATCCGTCCAGTGGTTTGGGCGGTGCGTTGATAGATCACTATATCAGTCAGTCACCTTTGAGTTTCATATATGTAATTAGATTATGGTTTATTGTGCAGAGAATATATATCAAAAGATTTTAGAATTAATGATCGTAGCCATATATGCATTAGCATATATGGCTACGATCATTAATTCTAAAATAATTCTAACTCATATTAATGAGTTAGTTCATGTTCCTTCCTTTTTCACGCCACGACGGAATAATTGATTGTCAAAATTTATACACGTAGTAAAGGGTCCCGAGAGAGACATAATCTACTTACATATGTTTTTTAACTTAAAAATGTTTGCCCTTGACCATGGTTTAGTTTTATTTTATACCACGCGTGTACATTAAACTTAGCTTTAATTTAAAAATTAATTACATTCAACATTACAAGACTTATAAACTCACAAGCAGAGTAAATCTTTCAGATCCTGCTGTTATCAAAAGTACCTATATTTATATGAAGTAAGTTTTAACCTAGGGGTCTTCAAATCCAGAGTAAATAGGTTTCTTCTAGGCAAGCGTGCAACATCTTACATTGCGATGGTGCTTAACATCAGGCAGGCTGCAGACAAACGTAAGCATATTCCGTGTTAAAAAAAGTATAGATTTTTTAAATTTCATGACTACGACAACAAAAAGTTCTCAATGTTGCCATAAATGGCTAAAACAGCCCTAATTGGCTCGTCGTTATATCTCCCAGGGCAGGATGTCTGAAATAAACCCACAATAGTAAATCAAAGAAACAAAAGGAATGAGGGTAAGTGGAAGTTATCTGGCCGTAAACTGTACCAAATAAAGCCGAATACACATATAATTAAGAATACATATTTATAATCTAAAGAGGAAGGCCCAAGACCCGCTGGCGTCAGGATCTCGACCGGTGTCGGGGTGCCTGGCGTGAGGGGCGGAGACCGGGACGCATGGAGGGTGTTGGGGGAGACCAGCGCCCAGGAGTGGGACAGTATAGGTTAACAAAAAAAAACGATGTGTGTCCAGAAGCCTCGTGTGAGAGCCAATTCCATTCTAACACATACAATATTTAATTTTCTTCATACGTTTGTTCAGTACATCTTAGGCCGTAGCACTGCTTAACATCAGGCGGGATGTAACCCCTATACATCGTTAAAAATATTGTAAAAACAAAAACTTAATGTAGGTACTTAAAACAACCATACGATTTTTAATCACTCTGAAATTATCTGACCACTCTCGAGATGCCAATCGTTGGAAACTACATATTATTTTTATAACTATAAAAAAACATACGAAAGAAACCATCCTGCAGAAAGTTCGGTAACAACCTGAATTCCCTAAAAGCTTGTGTACAGAGCTTTACAGCGAGTGGTTGCTGAAAGCTCTCAAGGCTAAATCCACACTTCACAATGGCCAACTACCGTAGACTATTGTGTTCTTTACTTTTATGTTATGGAATGGCCTTTATTTTAACATAACAGTTCCGGGTAAAATTAGAAGTTGAGCTTAATCATTGAACGTATTTATAACTATATCAACATACATCATAATGATAGTTCATCTTCTTCTTATCGAATGAAAGTGGCGAACTCTGGCGTCAAGAGTTTATCAAGCCGCCCTAACATGGCCTCTGACATGGTTTAATGACTGCCTTACTAGACAAACAGGGACCTACAATTTAACGTGTCATCCCACGGAAGCGCCCAAAATGGAATGGTACGTTTCGGTCACCCATCCAAAGACTGGCATCGTCAACCTTTGCTTAACATTTATTTATTTAATAACAATCAAAACGGCCGAAGCCAATTACATTAATTAATTAAAACAATACTTATTCTACAAACAAATAATAATCATCATAATATAGTCAAACAAGTAAAATTTATAATTATTATTTATAAACATTGGTAATTGCATGCAATTGCCTCCGCTAGCTGAGCTAAGGGTGCTTCATAATAATTTATTCATCAACTAGTGGCCCCTATTTCACCCCTTCAAAAGTGACATTTACAATAACACTTTCTTAGTGGATGCCTGCGTCATAACACCTACCTTATGCAGACATCTTTTTTCACCGATGAATTAGATCAACTCTTCTTGATATGACGAACTGATGCAAAAATACTACTAGGCTCTTAACCTGTAGGTAACTCCACATTTATTTATCACTATGTAATATATTTTACTATAGGTATATATTTTATTCTTAACATTTTCACATATTAAATATTTATTTCTATATTTATTTACATAGTATATCAACACTCCACATTCATTACTCACTTACATTCCACAAACATTCATACATCACACTAAACTTAATAAATATTATTTACACAAGCATAGCCGCGAGAAAACACTTGTATAACCATTGCTATTGTTCTCGCGGCTGTGTCGCGGAGATACCGAGCTCGAAACCGGTTTCGACGCGGGCGCCGGCCAGCGGCCGCCGCGCCCGCCGCCCGGCCACCAGTGCCACACGGATCGTTCCGACGCACACTCGCGCTGCCTTCACATTTCGCATTCTGTATTTCTCGCCTTTGTAATTGTGTTTTCTTGTTGATTATTAACTGTGGAGATTTAAATAGACTTTGGATTTATGGAATCTGGTGTTTACTTTCTTCATCATACACCAACACCACACACCCAGTCACTAAACTGGTGACCTCTCATATTGGACCTGCCACGCGGAGCAAAACACACACGGCGAGACAACTGGAACCTGGAATTTGGACTCCATCATCATCATCCGAGTTAAGTACCATTTGGAAAGGAATGTGATTGATTGCCCATTAACTACCTGCATTTCGACGGTGACATCATTTTAAATTTAACCAAAATTACATATATACAAAAAAAAATGTCTTGTCTGTCATCCGACAATCACTTGGCTGGGCCCAACATTCCGGAAGATTTCTGGCGGAGAATTTGGAGCAGCAGCATCGCATCCCAAACTGCACTGCCACTCGACGCGCATGCTGACCATGTGCACAAAATCGCGACATTGACGCCAGCTGACCACCACGTCGCCACAGCATCATCGCGGACACCTGCCAGTCCTTCTTCAGAATCATCGACCATCGACCTGTTGCTGAGTCAAGTGACGCAGCTCACGCAAATAGTAGATGCCTTAACTTTGAAGCAATCATCATCATCGGCAGCACGATCCCGACCTACCAACCGACGAGATGCTTCGCATCGCAGCCGCAGCCCCTCGCACAGCGCACACCGATCCGCTTCGAGCTACAGAAGGTACCCCATCTGCTGGTACCACTCACAGTTTGAAGACAAGACCGAAAAATGCATGAAACCATGTGACTACGCGAAGACTTCGGGAAACGCGAGGGGCGGTCAGTAGCTGCGACGGACGACTGCCCAGGAGAATCTCGTCGCCTCTTCATACTCGACATCAAGATCCGGATTTCTTTTCTCATTGACTCCGGGAGCGACGTTTGCGTCTACCCGGTGTCTGAGCTCAAAGAAAAGCGACAAAAGACACCATTTCAACTCTGTGCCGCAAATGGGTCGGCTATTGACACCTATGGCCACCTACAGCTGTGTCTCAACCTGGGCCTCCGCCGAGACTTCAAATGGCGCTTCATCGTCGCTGACGTCACCAAGGCGATCATCGGCGCCGACTTCCTGGCGCACTACCGTCTCCTGGTGGACCTCAGCGGGAAGAAGTTGGTCGACGGCACAACCAGCCTCAGCGCAGCAGCATCAGTGTACAATAATAACGATGTAATGAGTGTAAAGGTACCGAATGGCGGTGATACTGTGTATCATAAGATTTTATCGGAGTTCCCTGAAATTACACGCCCTTCAGGCATACCCGGTTCTCCGAAACACAACACTACACACCACATTCGCACTACACCTGGGCCTCCCATATCATGCTCACCCAGACGACTCGCTCCAGACAAACTCAAAATTGCCAAACAAGAGTTTGAGGACATGCTAGCCAACGGAACCGCACGACCGTCCGACAGCCCTTGGTCCTCTCCACTTCACCTGGTAAGTAAAAAAGACAATGGTTGGCGACCTTGTGGCGATTACCGCCTGCTCAACGCCCGAACGATCCCAGACCAGTACCCGATTCGTCACATCCATGATTTTGCGCACAGCCTATCTGGATGCAAGGTATTTTCTGTCATCGACTTAGTAAAAGCCTACCACCAGATCCCAGTCCAGGAAGAAGACATCCCAAAAACGGCCATCACCACCCCGTTTGGTTTGTATGAGTTCCCGTACATGACTTTTGGTCTCAGGAACGCAGGCCAAACCTTTCAGAGGTTTGTCGACGAGCTTACCCGTGGCCTAGATTTCTGTTACCCATACCTTGACGACTTCCTAGTCTTTTCAAAGTCGCCAAGCCAGCACGAAGACCACCTACGCCAACTCTTCGAACGCATGCGCGAGTATGGCGTACTGGTGAATACTGCCAAGTGCGTCTTAGGAAAACCTGCGGTAACATTTCTGGGCTACCAAATCTCGGAAGAAGGCACCAAACCTCTGGACAGCAAGGTAAAGGCAATCTCTGAGTTCCCTGCACCAAAAACTGTTCGAGAACTCAGACGCTTCCTGGGCATGGTGAATTTCTATAGGCGCTTTTTACTCAAAGCCGCTCAAATTCAGGCACCACTTAATGCTTTGCTCACAGGCTCTGTCAAAGCCTCCCACCCCGTGACACTAGAGGGAGACGCTTTACGCGCATTCGAGGCCTGCAAACAGAACCTCTGTGACGCAGCATTATTGGCCCACCCTGATCCTGAGTCCAAACTTGGACTTGTCACTGACGCCTCCGACACCGCAATAGGCGCAGTACTTCAGCAGCTCAAAGATGGACACTGGCAGCCGCTAGCATTTTTCTCACGCAAGTTGAGCCCATCACAGAGTAAATACTCTCCATACGATCGGGAGCTCCTTGCCATTTACGAGAGTATCAAATACTTCCGGCACATGCTAGAAGCCACTCACTTCACAATCTATACTGACCACAAGCCTCTCTGTTACGCTTTCCATCAGCGGAAAAGTAACTGTTCGCCCCGGCAGTATAGACACCTCGACTTCATCTCTCAGTTCACCACCGACATAGTGCACATCGCAGGTAAGGACAACTTAGTTGCCGATACTCTGTCGCGCATTGACGAACTTGAGAAGCCAGTCGATCTTGAAGTGATGGCCCAACTGCAGACCAGTGATCCAGACCTTTCTGCTCATCTCACAGGTGAAACAGCACTTCGCCTGGTCAAAACGGACATTCCTGGAAGTCGTGTATCTTTGTACTGCGACGTCAGTACAGCGACACCCAGGACATTCGTCCCACAACAACTTCGCCAGCAAGTCTTCAATAGCTTGCACTCGCTCAGTCATCCCGGTCCAAACGCCTCAGCCAAGCTCGTTGCCCAACGTTTTGTCTGGCCACTGATGAGGAAAAACTGCCGCGACTGGGCTAAGGCGTGTTTGACTTGCCAACGCTCGAAGGTAACCAGACACGTCGCCTCACCAATTGGTACGCACGACTTACCTTCAGCACGTTTCAAACACGTCCACATAGACCTCATCGGCCCACTTCCTCCAGCTGGAAATTATCGGTATTGCCTCACAGCCATTGATCGCTTCACGCGATGGCCTGAAGTAGTACCAATCACCGATATTTCCGCCGAAACAGTGGCCAAAGCATTCATATCCTGCTGGGTGGCTCGATATGGTTGTCCTGTCGAGATCGTTACTGATCGAGGTGGACAATTCCAATCAGCACTATTCGAACAGCTGTCCAAATTTATAGGTTTTGATCACCGCAAAACGACAGCATACCACCCGCAGTGCAACGGCTTAGTCGAGCGTTTTCACCGACAGCTTAAAGCAGCCATCACATGCCACGCTGATGCTAACTGGGTCGAGTCACTCCCACTCGTCCTCCTCGGCATCCGCAGTGCCATCAAAGAAGATCTCCAAGCATCTTCAGCCGAGCTTATGTACGGTGAGCCTCTTCGTCTGCCTGGTGAGTTTTTCGCTACCAAAGTAGGCAACCACACCACCGACATAGCAGACTTCTCAGCTCGGATGAGATCTTTCGCTGAAGTGGTAAAACCTGTACCTCCACAGCACCATTCTGCCTCTCGTCGCTCCTTTGTATTCAAGGATCTAGCCACATGTGAGTATGTATTCCTAAGGGAAGAAATACTCCGCGGCGCACTTCAACCGGCCTACACTGGCCCATACAAAGTTCTTCGACGAGGAGGCAAAACTTACAAAATACTGGTAAGGAACTCTGAGCAGACTGTATCCATAGACCGCCTCAAGCCGGCCTACATATTGTCTGACACCACTCCTACCCAAACTCCTACTCCTACCCCAACTCCCACTCCTCCAACATCAACCCAGGATACCGCTCCTACACTTCCTGTTCGGACCACTCGCTCCGGACGGCGCGTACGGTTCCCGGATTTTTATCGCCCTTAGCCGGTCTCTGGAGGGGAGTGATGTAGGTAACTCCACATTTATTTATCACTATGTAATATATTTTACTATAGGTATATATTTTATTCTTAACATTTTCACATATTAAATATTTATTTCTATATTTATTTACATAGTATATCAACACTCCACATTCATTACTCACTTACATTCCACAAACATTCATACATCACACTAAACTTAATAAATATTATTTACACAAGCATAGCCGCGAGAAAACACTTGTATAACCATTGCTATTGTTCTCGCGGCTGTGTCGCGGAGATACCGAGCTCGAAACCGGTTTCGACGCGGGCGCCGGCCAGCGGCCGCCGCGCCCGCCGCCCGGCCACCAGTGCCACACGGATCGTTCCGACGCACACTCGCGCTGCCTTCACATTTCGCATTCTGTATTTCTCGCCTTTGTAATTGTGTTTTCTTGTTGATTATTAACTGTGGAGATTTAAATAGACTTTGGATTTATGGAATCTGGTGTTTACTTTCTTCATCATACACCAACACCACACACCCAGTCACTAAAAACCTATCCCTTCTACCTTTTTTTTTTAAATCTGTGTTCCACAAATGTTTACCCAGTCTGGGCGACAAAGGGCCGGAACTATTGTTTGTCGCAGCGTTATTTCTGCTGCCAACAATAGGTTGGCCAACTTAAAAATATATTGTCGCGTTGCTGGTGTCGTGTTGTTGATACACCTAAAATAAACAAAGTTAAATAGATTAATTCCATTTAAGAAGATAACTAACTATAAGGGTTATGCGATGCGCGGAATTCCTCATTTTTAATCGTATTTCTCGTCACTGAGGGTTTGGACTCCCCCGTAGACGTATCAAATCAAAATACAAATACAAAATTCGTTTATTTGACGAAAATATTGAACAATAACGTGTGAATCCTCTGACCTCGTGGTAGCCGTAAAACTGTGTTTCGAGGCCAGAGTCATCTCCCAATATAATACATAACTTAACAATTGACATAAGTAAAAATGTATTTGTTGGTTTATAGTTTCCTCTTTTACTTCGAAATGTAGAAATGAATTATCGTAATATTTGGTACAGATTCAATATAAAATCCTAAGAAGGACATACATTACATTAAATCCACTGTTATATACCTAAATGTTTTAAAAATATTCAGACCAACTTTCCCAACAACTCATAAACACATTTAGCCATAATTATTGGGTTCTATCTATCTAAAATCTCAAAATGTTTTTTTTTAACGTATGTATCTATCTTTGGCTGCTGTTGAATTTGAACCCCTAATCCTCTGAAATCTGCATCTAAACTGCACGAAATGCTTACCTAGATGTCTAGCGCATCGAATGAGTACCATCAGAACATGGCTATCGACCTACTTAACCCTCAACGGTCTGTTTGAAAATTTTAAAAATTTCTTTTTTTTAATTATCTGTCTTTGGCTGCTGTTGAATTTGAACCTCTAATCCTCTGAAATCTAATGACATTAATAAAATTATTAATATTCGATGGCTATGCATTAATGAGTACCATCAGAACCTGGCTATCGACCTCCCTAACCCTCTTTCTACTGATGGAATACCTAAAGGCAAAAGTTCAATTTACTCATATATTTTTTTGTTCTATAGTAGTAATTGGGATTTTTTAAATCTTTGATCATTACTTTATGTTTATCTGTTGATATTATTTGATTTCGATCACTGAGCAGCCTCTTATAGCCGTTGCTGCTAACTTCACAAAATTACCATCTTTATTTGTTCGGGTTATAGGCTGCTAACTTTGGCTGCCAAGTTCACACCGGTGTGCAAGTAGGCATAAATCTACTACTATCTACATAATAAATACTAGTTTAAAAAACCATTTAACCTCAAAAAACTCCATCGTATCCACAAAATCCCTCCGCCCTTCCCGTCGGGGGCGGGCGAGAGTTGAAAATTATCCTTTTCACGAACCTTAAGGATAATAGAGGAGGCACTTAAGCCATTTTCCCCGCCTTTGAGTGGTTTAAGCGAGGTTTGCCGAACAACATACAGTCGGAAAATCAACCATTACCCAGAGGGTTAGTACTTACTTGAAGTAAGTTAATAGTGCTTTTTGAGCGTAAATGAGATAGTAAGATTAGTTGTGAGTAATTTACGAGAGCGGCTGAGATTTTTTTTACATGGGTTAGACTCACGCTTGACTACACCTCGCCTTATGTTAAGCAACGTTATAATGTACGATCTAGCGCGCTTGCCTAGAAGAAACCATTTCATTTCATTACATATTATTTATTTTTTTCACTTGTACATATATTATATTGGAGCTTTTGGGAGAACGAGTTGGCAAAGATGTTGTACTTATGTATTCTTTATTTAATTAATTTTTGTATGTGCCCTGGGGTTATTTATATCTAGTTAATTTATCTACATATACAAAATTACATCCATATTACAAAATACAGTCGTTAAGGCATGTCAGGGAACCTTAGGGCGGCTTGATAAACTCTCGACACCAGAGTTGGCCACTCTCATTCGATAAGAAGAAGACATCCAAATCGCTTCAGTCGTTGATGTGAGAGAAAGAAACAAATACACAAACAAACACTCACATACAACTTCTAGATACGAACTTAACCTTTTGTCATATTTTTAAACTAAAATGTAAATATATGGACTAAAAATTTCTTGATACTGACATTCTGCAAGTATATTTTTTATCTTATTTTATTATATCGTAGTAGTTAGACAAACCAGTTTAATACACACCTAAACCTAAACTCCTTAAAGCGCATCACAAAGGGGCGTCTAGAAGCGTCCCTTTTAGCGTTAATGCGGCATAGGGCGGCGCTAACCGCAATTAGGAAGTGGACAAATGGACCGTACTTTACTAGGGATTGATTTATATTTTATACATTAACGCAGTTATTTTATTTACGGTAATTGATAAGGGATTTTAGTGTGGGTGTGTGGAATTAATGAATCTAAGTTTTTATATATTTAAAAAAAAGTAGTAACTTACATAAGTACTTTTGTACACTGAATTTTCGATTTAAGTTGAATATATTACATATACTTAATGATTAATTTTGTATAAGAGTAACGAACCCTGCTTTAATGGAATTTCAAAATGTCTGAGGTGCAAGTTTAATATATTTTTAGCAAAAATTAAAAGTGTTGAAATCGCATTTGAGAAATTCGTACATACTTTTTCAATATCTACTAAAAATGATTATTAAACATCTTTCTATTAAGTTTCACGGTAATTCATGATAAAAAAACCTACATAATATAAACTTGTTGAATTGGTTTTGCTTTTGCTATAAAAAGATTTTCCAATGACTAAAAAAAATCCGCAAAAACGCAAAGTTCAATTGTCAGAACATCAAAACACCATTAACAGAAAGCATGATACAGTCATTACTGTAAAAACTAAAAAGAGCATCAAATCCCGACCCTATTGCCACTCAATAACCTGAATCCGTGCAAAATTGATCAGCTTTCAGAAACAAGCGCTGAAATTTTCAATAACTGAAACGAAAACTCATTTTTCAAGACTGTACGGTCACGCGACGGATTCCCTTTGATTTGTAAACTGTATACAGGGTTATGAAAATGATTGGTTATATGTATCAATTGATTGTTTTTTTTACTAAAATGTGTTTGAACTTGTCCAATAATAATTAAATAAATGCAATTTTTTTTATAAAATAAGATTTAGTTCTGAAAAATAAATCAAAAATCAAATTGACTAGTTAAAAAAAGAACGGCTGCCGTCAAAGGGAAAAAAACGTTATTTTTTTATCGGACATATTGTTTATGATGTAAAAAATATATCGATAATTCGTTATAGCTGTGTATGTAGTAAGTAGTCACTACACGTATAACTTGATGGCTCACGTGTTATATGGACTTTACTTATAATCTGCTGAAAGATTATGTGAAAGCTTCCTGGATTTCGTTATTACATAAACATAACAGTCTGGTCACCTGAAGCGACATAGGATTGCCAAAGGAACAAAAGGATAATGAATAATTGTTTTTAATCTTACATACATGATTTTAATACAACCCTGTATTATCCGTCTTCGAAAAATTGGATTCATATGGATCTGATATTAAATTCATGTCCCTTAGAATCGGTGCTCTTTATATCGCCGACATGTTTTTTGATATTCACGTAAAAGATCGCATCTGTTAGTGGCCAGCTCGATAAATCTATGAATAATAAATCGCACTAGCCGATTGGGGTAAATTGAATTTTTTACATGGCAACACATTTGAGGACAGATGTCATAAAACGCCGGAGGCGACGCCGCGCCGCCGAGTGTGTTTCTTTTCTATTTCAATTTGATTGATTCAATCCAAAGATTTAATTGATGACTAGTGTCGAGTTAAGTTCACTAATAAATACTAACGGTCTTATTTATAAAAATGCCTATAGTATGCTATAAGCGTACTATAGTTAAAGTGTTCAATAAGCATTTAAAGTGTTCTATAAAGTTTACTATTTATAAACGTTCTATAAGCCTTCTATAACTATAGTACCCACGTGGTACCGACAATAAGCCAAATCATTGCCAGTACAAAGAAAAAACCAAAGAAGAACGAAATTAACCACAGATAATACGTATCTTAGTGCCAAATATATGCTAACTTTGTCATAAAACACAAAATTTTGTCTATACTCAGACACAAAGAAACGTCAAACGTTGTTGATATTCAGACGCGCAAATATCAAAAGTTTAAATAAATATAAGTAAATAGCATCAATCCTGCTGCCCAGAAGATTTGCGATGCTGAAATAGCCTGCCGACGGGAGCTACATGAGGCCCAAATGGCCAACGAGCAACACAAATTGAAAAATTAAAAGAAGAGCTTTTGAAATTAAAAATAATTTATTATAAACTCCTGCTGCCCAGAGGATTTGCGATGCTGGAATAGCCTGCCGACGAGAGCTACATGAGGCCCAAATGGCCAACGAGCAACAAAAATTGAAAAATTAAAAGAGCTTTTGAAATTAAAAATAATTTGTTATAAAAGTAAAACAGAATGAAATACATAGAAAGACTTTTATTAACATGTTTATCACTAATCACACATACTAAGATACCTTCATTTAGCATTATCACATGTCTGTACCTACTATTAATTAATTATTACAAGAGCAGCAGTGTCACTGTGTACAATAAGGGCTAATCTTTATATATAATTCTGAGTGGAGACACATAATGTCACCGGATCTGGTTTTACAATTCCACATTTTTCCTTGTTTTAGTTTTGGCTTAACAGTAAAATCATAGTAGGTACATGCTCCAAAGCATAACTTTCTTTCATGTTATGTTCATAAAGATTATCACTTCTATGTACATATATGTAAATGTGTCACCAAGCACCTAGCAGTATGTTCTTGCAGCCTCCTCTGAGAGGAAAAATAAATGATTGCAAGATGGCGTTTGAGCGTCCACTTGCAACTTCTCCTGGCTCGTCTTGGACTACTGGATTTGCCTGGTGAGCATCTGAGTTACTTGCAAGCACAGCATCCCCCTGGTCAATGGCAATATTATGTAATACTGCAAGTGCTATTATTGTAGGCTTTACATTCTCCAATTTGCAAGTCATTCCAAACAAAAGGCACTGAAAACGCTGTTTTAAAACCCCCAAATCATCAAAAAATTAATTTATATTTAAATTTGATTGTTTGTTTTTACTTCAAAGACAGCAAATCAGCTGACAGATGACAGGATAGTCGGCCATCTTAGATCTTATAGCACCGCTATAGTAAGGTTATAGTAGGGTCCTCGCTACTATAACTTTATAATAGACTTATAGAACTGTTTAGCGCTATAGTGCGTTTATAAATACCGATTATGGTCATTTTTCTTATAGTGATGTTATAGAACACTTTAACTCTTCTATAACTTTTTATAAATAAGACCGTAACGGTCTTATTTATAAAAATGCCTATAGTACGCTATAAGCATACTATAGTTAAAGTGTTCAATAAGCATTTAAAGTGTTCTATAAAGTTTACTATTTATAAACGTTCTATAAGCCTTCTATAACTATAGTACCCACGTGGTACCGACAATAAGCCAAATCATTGCCATTATTAAGAAAAAATCAAAGAAGAACGAAATTAACCACAGATAATACGTATCTTAGTGCCAAATATATGCTAACTTTGTCATAAAACACAAAATTTTGTCTATACTCAGACACAAAGAAACGTCAAAGTTGTTGATATTCAGACGCGCAAAAATCAAAAATTTAAATAAAAATAAGTAAATAGCATCACTCCTGCTGCCCAGAGGATTTGCGATGCTGAAATAGCCTGCCGACGGGATCTACATGAGGCCCAAATGGCCAACGAGCAACAAAAATTGAAATATTAAAAGAAGAGCTTTTGAAATTGAAAATAATTTATTATAAACTACTGCTGCCCAGAGGATTTGCGATGCTGAAATAGCCTGCCGGCGAGAGCTACATGAGGCCTAAATGGCCAACGAGCAACAAAAATTGAAAAATTAAAAGAAAAGCTTTTGAAATTCAAAATAATTTATTATAAACTCCTGCTGCCCAGAGGATTTGCGATGCTGGAATAGCCTGCCGACGAGAGCTACATGAGGCCCAAATGGCCAACGAGCAACAGAAATTGAAAAATATAAAGAGCTTTTGAAATTAAAAATAATTTATTATAAAAGTAAAACAGAATGAAATACATAGAAAGACTTTTATTAACATGTTTATCACTAATCACACATACTAAGATACTTTCATTTAGCATTATCACATGTCTGTACCTACTATTAATTAATTATTACAAGAGCAGCAGTGTCATTGTGTACAATAAGGGCTAATCTTTATATATAATTCTGATTGGAGACACATAATGTCACCGGATCTGGTTTTACAATTCCAGATTTATCCTTGTTTTAGTTTTGGCTTAACAGTAAAATCATAGTAGGTACATGCTCCAAAGCATAACTTTCTTTCATGTTATGTTCATAAAGATTATCACTTCTATGTATATATATGTAAATGTGTCACCAAGCACCTAGCAGTATGTTCTTGCAGCCTCCTCTGAGAGCCAGTTCTATTACAGTACAGTTACATGCCAACTTCAACCACAGTATCACAAATATTAACTACTTACTAACTAAGATGTGACCTAATAAATGATTGCAAGATGGCGTTTGAGCGTCCACTTGCAACTTCTCCTGGCTCCTCTTGGACTACTGGATTTGCCTGGTGAGCATCTGAGTTACTTGCAAGCACAGCATCCCCCTGGTCAATGGCAATATTATGTAATACTGCAAGTGCTATTATTGTAGGCTTTACATTCTCCAATTTGCAAGTCATTCCAAACAAAAGGCACTGAAAACGCTGTTTTAAAACCCCAAATCATAAAAAAATTAATTTATATTACAAAATTTGATTGTTTTTATAGGGAAAGTCTTCAAAGACAGCAAATCAGCTGACAGATGACAAGATAGTCGGCCATCTTAGATCTTATAGCACCGCTATAGTACGGTTATAGTGGGGTCCTCGCTACTATAACTTTATAATAGACTTATAGAACTGTTTAGCGCTATAGTGCGTTTATAAATACCGATTATGGTCATTTTTCTTATAGTGATGTTATAGAACACTTTAACTGTTCTATAACTTTTTATAAATAAGACCGTAAGCATATAAAGAATTGATACATAAAATATGTAAGTACAATATACCAAATTACGAAATGTATGAAACATAAACATTAAAATAAATTTCGGAAAATGCTAACTACTAATTTTGTTCAATATCAAATGTCACTGGTTTGGAAGAAATTTGGTTTTCAGTCAGATAAACATTATAGACTTTCTATGCCGGTAGTACCGCGAGACACCACTAGCATTTTTACTAAATTAATTATACTACTGGCAACACATTAAAGGACAGATGTCACAAAATGGCGGCGGCGTGGGCGCGGTACTTAATCGAAATGTCAAATAGAAATCAAAATTGGGTCGATTGTAGTGTTAATAATTAAATAATGGCCGGTTCGAGTGGACGGAATTTGGACGCGTTAAGGGTCGAAGCCAGGGATGGATTAAGGGCGCATATCTCAAATGATAGATTTTAAATGTTAAAGATTTGATTTATTTGTTTAAGTAGTAATTTTTCATACAAACACGATATGAAGAAGAAAGTAGGTATGTATGCTGTACGAAATAAAGAAGTTTAGGTTATTTAGATTTTAAAATCTTTCTAATCTTTTTAACATGGAATAGGCCTACGTTTGACTACAGCTTGCCTGATGTTAAGCACCGCTATAGTCTAAGATGCTGCACGTTTGGCTAGAAGAAACCTAGCTGTTTCTTTTCCATGATCCATGATATATGAGTATATTATCCTAAAACATTTTAAAATAAGTAATTACTCCCTAAATCCCTCCCCGTAACTAGCGTGCGCCCGAGGCGTGAGTTCTATTGTTAACAACACGTTACTTCTGTCTCGGCGGACAATTATCGCTCCATTACGAGACTAAATCCATTAAATTATATTGGGACACTTTGTTATTGATATAAAATACACCCCAATATTGGTGGGTAAATTGATGTTCGTAGGTAAATTTAATCATAATGGTAGATATAAGTAGTTGGACTAACCAATTCCTTTATAATTTTTCCTTTTTCACAAGGTTTAGGCGTTCTGAATTGTAACTATTTAGGAATATGCAAGTTCAAATCCTGCTGGTCGTGATTATTTTTGCTCATTATCCAATAGAAGTTGAATACAAGATTCTTTTATTTACAGTAATGAAGCGCCCGTAACTCAGCTGGCGAAGGCAATCGCAAGCGATTACCAATGTTCACCAAAGGTCGACGCGGTCAGTCTTTGGATGGGTGACCACATAGGTGACATTCCATTATGGGCACGTCCATGGGTCAGATGACACGTTAAATTGTTGGTCACGGCTGTTTATCACAGAATGGCAGTGCTTAAGCCATGTTAGAGGCCTTTGTGGCGTAATTTAATATCATCATCATCATCATCATCCACAGCCCTTGGGATCCAACTGCTGGGTATAGGCCTCCCTAATTTGATATACATACAAACAAATTAAATGTTATTATAGACACCACTTTACTTATTTTTTTCTCTGTTCATGAAATACATTGAAATTAAGAAGGTGAACATTGATAACGAAAAGTTTTTGACCAACTATCCCGAACTGAAACAATATTGCAGTTTCATTAAATCTTCCACTCACTCTTACTAGCGAGTGTGGCTCAGCGGTTCCAGTATCTGCTTTTCATCCAGACGCACCCTGGTTCGAATCCGCCCTACACCAATGACATGTATTTTCAAGTAATGTGTGGATTTGCACTCGCTTAACGGTGAAGGAAAACATCGTGAGGAAACCGACATGTTTGAGGACCACAATATCCGAGGACATGTGTCTTCCGTGGAAGGACCTGGGCGCCCACCACGATGTATCTGCCCAAGAAAACTCCCCTAACGAATTAATTCTGCGGGGGAGTCACGACCCTCAGTCATGAGGAAATACGACTCAAAGAGAGATAAATCTTCCACAAAAAGAAAGAACATCTACATATATTCTATCTATTCTAAAATATCATGACATCAATAAACACATTAAAACTACCATAGAATACTAAACCCATTAAATTACAGTGATATTTTAGTTTCTATGTATAATAAGTATGTATTTACAAAAGAAAAGTATATATGTATTATATCCGTTATCTAGTATCCATGATACAAGCGTAAGCTTAGTATGGGGCTAGATGGCGCTGTGTGATTATGTCCTGAAATATTTATTTATTTATTTATTTATTTGAATGACATTTCGTTATTGATATAGGACCCGACCATTAGTGGGCAGTAGATTGATTTACGTAGGCAAATAGATTTGGTAAACTTGGTAAAAATGGAGTGGCACTCATATAACTATTTATTATTACAGAAATGTTATACGGCACTCATGTTAACTGACTAATTTTATTAATAAATTTAATCCGTGTAACTGAGTACTTGACTAATTTAATAATTCATTTTGTCTATAAAATGGAGTTAAATAGTTACGGTCTTATTTATAAAAAGTTATAGAAGACTTAAAGTGTTCTATAACATCACTATAAGAAAAATGACCATAATCGGTATTTATAAACGCACTATAGCGCTAAACAGTTCTATAAGTCTATTATAAAGTTATAGTAGCGAGGACCCTACTATAACCTTACTATAGCGGTGCTATAAGATCTAAGATGGCCGACTATCCTGTCATCTGTCAGCTGATTTGCTGTCTTTGAAGTAAAAACAAACAATCAAATTTTGTAATATAAATTAATTTTTTGATGATTTGGGGTTTTATAACAGCGTTTTCAGTGCCTTTTGTTTGGAATGACTTGCAAATTGGGGAATGTAAAGCCTACAATAATAGCACTTGCAGTATTACATAATATTGCCATTGACCAGGGGGATGCTGTGCTTACAAGTAACTCAGATGCTCACCAGGCAAATCCAGTAGTACAAGAGGAGCCAGGAGAAGTTGCAAGTGGACGCTCAAACACCATCTTGCAATCATTTATTAGGTCACATTTTAGTGAGTAAGTAGTTAATATTTGTGATACTATGGTTGAAGTTGGCATATAACTGTACTGTAATGGAACTAGCTCTCAGAGGAGGCTGCAAGAACATACTGCTAGGTGCTTGGTGACACATTTACATATATGTAGGTACATAGAAGTGATAATCTTTATGAACATAGCATGAAAGAAAGTTATGCTTTGGAGCATGTACCTACTATGATTTTACTGTTAAGCCAAAACTAAAACAAGGAAAAATGTGGAATTGTAAAACCAGATCCGGTGACATTATTATATATAAAAGAATATATAAAAAGAAAATTATATATAAAAAGATTAGCCCTTATTGTACACAATGACACTGTTGCTCTTGTAATAATTAATTAATAGTAGGTACAGACATGTGATAATGCTAAATGAAAGTATCTTAGTATGTGTGATTAGTGATAAACATGTTAATAAAAGTCTTTCTATGTATTTCATTCTGTTTTACTTTTATAATAAATTATTTTTAATTTTAAAGCTCTTTTAATTTTTCAATTTTTATTGCTCGTTGGCCATTTGGGCCTCATGTAGCTCTCGTCGGCAGGCTATTTCAGCATCATCGCAAATCCTCTGGGCAGCAGGAGTTTATAATAAATTATTTTTAATTTCAAAAGCTCTTTTAATTTTTCAATTTTTATTGCTCGTTGGCCATCTGGGCCTCATGTAGCTCTCGTCGGCAGGCTATTTCAGCATCATCGCAAATCCTCTGGGCAGCAGGAGTTTATAATAAATTATTTTTAATTTCAAAAGCTCTTTTAATTTTTCAATTTTTATTGCTCGTTGGCCATCTGGGCCTCATGTAGCTCTCGTTGGCAGGCTATTCCAGCATCGCAAATCCTCTGGGCAGCAGGAGTTTATAATAAATTATTTTAATTTCTAAAGCTCTTCTTTTAATTTTTCAATTTTTGTTGCTCGTTGGCCATTTGGGCCTCATGTAGCTCCCGTCGGCAGGCTATTT
The DNA here is from genome assembly GCA_927399415.1 of Macaria notata. Classification (NCBI taxonomy): domain Eukaryota; kingdom Metazoa; phylum Arthropoda; class Insecta; order Lepidoptera; family Geometridae; genus Macaria; species Macaria notata. The sequence continues at coordinate 1,620,601 of OV656751.1, forward strand.
CAGCATCGCAAATCCTCTGGGCAGCAGGAATGATGCTATTTACTTATTTTTATTTAAACTTTTGATATTTGCGCGTCTGAATATCAACAACTTTGACGTTTCTTTGTGTCTGAGTATAGACAAAATTTTGTGTTTTATGACAAAGTTAGCATATATTTGGCACTAAGATACGTATTATCTGTGGTAAATTTCGTTCTTCTTTGATTTTTTCTTTATACTGGCAATGATTTGGCTTATTGTCGGTACCACGTGGGTACTATAGTTATAGAAGGCTTATAGAACGTTTATAAATAGTAAACTTTATAGAACACTTTAAATGCTTATTGAACACTTTAACTATAGTATGCTTATAGCAAACTATAGGCATTTTTATAAATAAGACCGTTAAAGTTTAAAAATCTTTCTGTTTAGTAGGCATATATGTTTGTTATCAATATAGGATTTATTAATTTTAACGATAGCTATTATTACATCAACTTTTGTTCTACGACATTTATACATTTCGAGAATTTTTTTATTAATAGGCTTCACCATTACCGTACATTTTAGTCAAAGATCGAAATTCTATAGAACAGTTGTCGATGTTTATGTACTATCGTCATGTTGATTTAAGACTTTTTTTTCTGATTAAATATCTACATATAGAAAACTCAAAGGTGACTGACTGGATTGACTTACTGACTGACTGATATAGTAGGTATCTATCAACGCAAAGCCCAAACCACTGGACGAATTGGGCTGAATTTGGAATGAAGGTAGATGTTATGACGTAGCCATCCGCTAAGAAAGGATTTTTGGTAATGCTACTTTTAAAGGGGTGAAATAGGGGATGTAAGTTTTACATCTTAATGCGAGCGAAACCGCGAGCACCCACTAGTTTTAAAATAAGATTTTACTGATCAATAATGTATTCAAAACTTAAGTAACCATTTGTTCATACGAAAACCGATACTCAAACAATACTTGCAACAAATCACAAAGACGGCTACCATAATCCAATACAACCGATTCAACAGTATCCCATACCGCTCTAACACAATAACCAACTTACTTAACTTAACAACTTGATAATATTGTCTCTAATTGGTTACCCCTCAAATATAGACATTATAATAAATAGACGCGTAATTATTTTACTTAATATATGTATAAGCAAGCTTAATTTTACAACTGTTCCTCTAAAATGTAGCACGTTTTCCTGAAAGAAAATTCTTAAGAAATAAACATTATGGTATATAATTCCATAGTTTCACCGCCTTATAAAATTAATAATAAAAACTGTATTACCCGATTTTCAGAGCTCAAAATCTTTCTGGTAAGCAAAGCAAATCAAGCGTACTCTTAAATTTAATTTATCGAAAACAGCATATTTTTTATTGACTGTTAAACCGAAACCGAAATATTTCCATCTTGCTGTTCATATAAGCTATTTGCTTCATGACAAAGTGATCACTTACTATCAGGCAAAAACGGATCATCCATTCCATTTAAAATGAAAAATATGCAAATACAACTTTCACCGTTATAAAATCAGTATAAATAGTTACCAATCTCTGATCAATGATGTCTTTGCCTGTAGCTTTTACAACCCCTAGAGTAGAATTATACTGAATTATTCTGTATTAGATAAATTCGCGCTATCCGTTTACATCATTAAATTTTATTAGTGGCAATATAAAGGCGTCCCATCCGCGTATTGGAGGGCGCTGGGTTGCCATATGGAAGGATTTCTACTTGATTTTGGGGATTTACTCTGATACTTTTTAAAATAATGTTTTTTGTATTTGTTAACATAGTAGGGTCCGAATATTTTTGCCGTAAAATGTCAGAATTATTTTAAAGAAAGTATTATATCTCAACATATTTTTTAAAGTATACCAAAGTAAATTAATTACGTAAAAAAATACTGGTCTGGATAAATATATCCGATCAGTAACAATAAAACAATTATTTTTTTAGAAACGGGCTCGCTTATTATCGATATTGCAGTTCCTGCTTGTCTAGAAGAGACTTTTTCATTAATTATACCAGCACTAACACAACAAACATATAAACAATATAGATCTGAAATTAAGTTTGTTGTACTTTCTTTGTATCTCAACGTATGTATGACGATTGACGATAATTGTGATCCTTGGCATGTTAATAGATAGTGTAGAATCTAAAGAGATACATATGTTGTACCTTAACAACGCAACCAAACCCACTGTCAGCAAATAGTACACCAAAATATTGATTTTACACTCTGGCAACATTGTCACTTACCGCCATACACTACTCCCCTCCGTATCCCCCTATCCACTTCCTTGCGAATCAAGCCGCCATTAAGTGGGGATAGACGTATGACGAATCAGAGCGCTTTGGACAATGGAGCGGGGCAAGGTAAGTTTGTAGGTGGAGGGAATTGGAACTAAAAAGTATTTGTAAGCCATTTTTTTGAATAGGTATATCAATATTCAAAAAATTGCTTACGAAACATGATAACATTATTTACTGAAACCGCTAGTACTTACATTTGGAAAGTTAGGACTAGACCGTAGATTCTTCTTCTTTTTGAATGAGAGTGGTCGATTCTGGTGTCGAGAGTTTATCAAGACGCCCTAAGGGCCTCTGACATCGCTTAATGACTACCGCTTCTATTAGTTGCAGCGTGATGTTATATAGCCTAAAGCCTTCCTCGATAAATGGTCTATCCAACACAAAAATAATTTTTCAATTCGAACCCGTAATTCCTGAGATTAGCGCGTTCAAACAAACAAACAAACAAATTCTTCAGCTTTATAATATTAAGTATAGATTAGATTAAAGATGAATTAATGGACTCACTGGTTTAACGCAGTTATCAAAAACGTAAGTGCTGCTTTCACTTGTGCGTAGTATTATTTTGCAATCACTTTTACGACGTATTTTATATGAAGATCACGTCGATTAAAAAGAGAATAAAAGCTATTTTCTTCTAATATGGACGATTTAGCTCAGAATCTGATCAAAACACGTATTTAGAAGGTAGAATTAATTGTAGTTAATGACAGTGGTCGTTTTCCGCAGGAAATGGTAATGGTTTTGATAGTTATTTTATTAGTCTTTACGATGTTTTCATGGCAAAAACATTCGTGTGTACCTATATAGATCTGATTTCTACTCGCTTCGTGTCGTGTCGTGAGTCGTGAGTTTATCAAGCCTCAGATATGCCTTGACGACTGCCGTACTAGACAAACAGCTGGGATTAATTTAACGTGTCATCCGACCCACGGAAGTGCCCAAAAAGGAATGCCACTTTTCGGTCACCCATCCAAGGACGACCGCGTCGACCATTGCTTAACATTGGTAATCGAATGCGATTGCCTCCACTAGCTGAGCTAGCTTCTACTCACTTTAAATCAATAACAAATGTTTCTTATATGACTTTTTAAGTTATTACGAAAATCAGTCTAAAAAATTAGACGTGGGTAAAATTATATTATTTTAGTACATTTTATACATGACACCACATATGTACCTAGTTTGTATCAAAATGGGCAAAAAAATAGATTCTTGTTTTGTTATAGCTATAACTTCAGTTATTATAGTAGCATTAATTTGGCACACTTCAATAATATCTTGGTTGGTCTATTCCGCTTGTCCCTATTAACATACTTACTACATTTGAGTAAAACTGGAATATACTTTTCTATGGCATTAATCTACCAATCGAATTACCTACTATATGAAATATGGTAGACAGTAATTTTACCTGTAATAGTATATTATCGACACTAAAAGCAAAATGTTAATTGTATAGCCTCAGGCACTCTGCACATGAGTGTTCGTTGTAATTTTTAACCACTTCTGCAAGCGTATGAACGAATTATTTATAAGTTACTGCTGCTAATAAAAAAATAGTAAGGTGCTTAAGTTTGATGGGTTTTTTTTATTAATCCTGTATTCTATTCTGTGTAATTTAAAATTGAATCAATCTGTATATTTTAGGTACGCTAATATTTCAAATGTTTCGATACTCTACAAAAATTGCATAACTGATAGAATTCCCAAGACTTTTTTTTAATTTTGTTGTAGTTACAATAGTATATATTATCTAAATTAGTATCTTTTCCCATATTTAGCAGCCTTCCATGTGTTTATTTCTAGTGTCATTTATTTGCCAAGCTCAAGGTCAATACGGTTAATATTAGTTTGATTTTGTAACCGTCTTTGGGTCACAGTGAATAGTTTCTTTGTGGGGTACAGTGAATATCTCTTTTAATAATTGCCGCATTTAAATGTTTTCTTTCATCACAAATGCAAATAAGTTTATTTTCTTGGTAACCATTACGTATTTTCTAGTCGCATAGCCCTAAGTCAAAAGGCGTGTTATGAGAATTGCAAACTAGCCACTGCCTCGAGCATTATCAATTATCGACAACCCTATAATAAGTTGCAATTTTCTTAAACAGCACAAACCAGCTACGATTTGTCACCTCAATAACGTATAAGTATCGAGTAATACCCAATCGTGGCTCCGCAATCATTATTTGATTAATTTAAACCAATTTTAACGGTCGTCGTGTGATTGCGTCACCTAATAGATAGATGGCGTGACTGGCAACACTAATAACTATTAGTGTTGCCAGCCATAATCTGTCATAAATGTCAAGCAGCGATGAACCTATTATTTCTGATTATTTCGAGTATTAGAGTCATTTTCGACTAGGGATTGTTCCGCGTTGGCCTACCGTTTGACACTATTGTTGAAAAATGTTCGCTTTATTTTGTAGTTGCATGAATCATCTATGTAAGTTAAAAAATGAATGTCAAATAAAAAAGAAGTTCTTTAAGTATCAAGAAAAAGGGATGAATTTGTACTTTTATAAGTAGTAAGTTGTTATGTATAATAAAATTGCCCGGAAGAAATTAATGTTAGCAATCAGACCGTCAAATGTAGGGTTAGTCACAAGTATATTTATCAAAATAAATAGTAATATATTTTGTATAACAATAAAATAATACGAAATAGGACAATCAATAAAATTAAAAAAATTGTCTGCTTTTCAGGTTTAAATGATTTTTTCAGGCAGCTTTTACGATGGACATGACAATCTTCTGTTATAATTTAAAAAGAGCGGTAAAAATAATTCCATCCTTTTTGCACAATATAGGTCCTCCATTAGTAGGAAAGGGATGACATTATTTTCGCACCTTGTATAAAAAATCACGTTTGATGAACCAGTTATACTACTTACGTTGGATCACAGCCCACCTGATGTTAGTAGAGTCAAATAGTAGATCCACAGGGAATCGAACATTTTGAAGCGCCTGTCATTGTCATTTAAATTTGTAATGTACAAAAAAATGTGGCACTATCCATCCATTGTTATAAGAAACACGCGCAATTATGAGCCCAATTTAACATTTGAAAGAATTCATCTTTGGACTACCTACGATTTTTATTATATGTTTTGATTTGTATAATGATAGCAAACTATGTTGACGAATTCTTAACTAACCTATTTGGTTGAAATAAAATCCAAAAAAAACTTAATATATTCTGCTCATATTGCTTACATCACTCATCTAACGATAAGATTTTTTTTAACATCGTCAAATTTCATAAAAAACACGACGTATTTTCAGTAAACATTTTATTCAAGTAGGAAATAAACTAAGAACTAAACTCAATCTATTTTTAATCGTAAAAGTAGCTAAGAACTATGCTATAAATAATTTAAAATAAAGCATGAAAAATAAAATTGTAAATATAAAATATGGTAATTGTAGGACATTCATTTAGGTAAATATTATCTTTTAGATTATAGGCCAAAAGTTTTAGTATATGTACCTATTATCACACGTCCTATAGAATTATTACTATGATCAGACATCTCTAAGAGCAGATATCCCGTATAGAAATTATACATATAGCAATCCTTATCACCACAAAGTATGTTAGATCCTTTTACCAAATTTAACTATTCGTATTGTTTGTTAAAATTGTGATCATTCTTAGTAAGTTTGTCAAATATTTACTGTTTTAAAGTATGATCATTCTTGCCACAAACAAAGTATGATCAGAAGTTACATAGAAAATTATGATCACTTCTTCTATATAGTAAGTGTAATCAATGATAATTTTTGCCATGTAGTAAGTATGTTCACACGTCCCTGAGCACAGGTATCCCGTCCAGCTTGGCGATCTGCTGCAGGCGGGTGGCCACCTGAGTGCGCCACGTGTCTATGTCGGGCTGACTCTCCTGGATCGGGTTGCCCGTGAACACCAGGTCGCGGAGGGATGGGCATTCCTGCAAAGAATAGACGTTTTAATCACTACATACACACTATGAAGCAAAGTCCCTTCGTTTTTATAGTTTTTAAATTAAATACGGTTAGGATAGGATAGGTTTCATGTAAAAAAATACAAATATTCTTACCCGAGTTACTAAGATGCGAATGTGGCTCAGCGGTTGCAGTATCTGCTTTTCATCCAGTCGCAACCTGGTTTCCGGCCCTAAACCAATGACTTATATTTTCAAGTTAAGTATCGATTTGCATTCGCTTGACTGTGAAGGACAACATCGTGAGGAAACCGACTTGTTTGAAGACCACAATATCCGAGGACATGTGTCTTACGTGGAAGGAACTGGGCGCCCACCACGATGTATCTGTCTAAGAGAACTCTCCTAGCGAATTAATTCTGCGGGGGAGTCACGACTCTCAGTCATGAGGAAATATGACTCAAGAGAAGAGAGTGATTCTCACCTGAAGTCTATTAAATTCCACCCATTCTTTAATCAGATTATTGGACATGTAAAGTACTCGTAAATTTTTCAGCGAACCGATGCCTTTCATCTTGTCTATGGGATTGTAACTTATCCATAGTTCTTCGAGGCTGTCCGCTACTGTTTCCTGAAATAAATTTTTGTTTACAAATTCTTTTTATGTTTGAATAAAAAAAACGCTATAAATGTTCTCACTGCTGGGATTTCAAGCGATAATCAGATGGTAAAAAATATTTCATGTGATTTGATATTTTATACATGGAGGTAACTTACGATCATAACAACATACCATAACATATATACGTAATGCACATAAGCTCAACATAATGATTGAAAAAAAAAACAAAACAGAATGAAAGAGAGTCTTTCATTACGACTACATAAAACTTAACACAGTGGTGCTTAACTTCAGGCAGCTGTAGTCAATCGTGAGCTTATTTTGTGATAAAAAAACTAAGAACTGAAATTTAGAATTTGTTTCTAGGTTTTTGTTTAAAACTTTAATTTCAAAGTGTATTTAGCACTTGGAAATGGCAATTTATTTTATTATAATCTAAACAAACCGGTCAAACAAATAGATTGATTGAAAAACTGAACTGAAGGTAATTAACCAGTCAAATAAATGATATAAATATAAAAAATATATCTCACAATTCCCGCTAAAGCCTTAATATAGTTCCTTCCTAGAGAGAGTATCTTCAAGTTCCTCATGCCGGCGATCCCTCCAATCTTGTCGATCATATTTGTGGACAGACTCAACTTTCTGCAAAAAATATATACAAAATAATAAAAAAAACAGTTCAATACATTAAAAAAAAACTGAAGACGTGTTTTAGTCGTGGAAGGACGAATTTTTTTTAGGTTAAGCCTTGAAAAAAAGTCATAAGTTTTCAACTTGAAACAACTTTTGTCGATGCTCTGTGACAGTCAATACTGTCTAAAAATATATAATTATATCTGTGAGATATAAGCAAAACATTCCTAATCCCAGCAGTGGGAACATATAGCATACTATGCCATATTAAACCATTTCTTACAATGCCCGAAAGAGATTTAATGTTATTTCTTCCCAAAGACAAAATTTTCAAGTTTCGCATGCCAGCAATGCCAGCTATCTTGTCGATCATGTTGGTGGAGAGGCTTAGTTTTCTGGAATTTAATTAAATTGATAATACCATAAAAACAAATATAATTAAATTGGTTTTTAAATGTTAAATCAATAATCACTATAAAGTATGAACTCCCGCTGTCTAACTCTATATGCTTAGATCTTTAAATCTCTGATAACGGCCCCAACGGAAGACCAGCGCTGGTTGCTTCCATACAACCAGCATTATGCTGAGTTGGGGCAGTGTTGTGGCAGATTTTATGTTTGTTTTTTATGTTTTTACTCCTGTGTGTTTTAAAATCTGTCACAATAAATGTTTTCTTTCTTTCTTTCTTTCTGATACGGTTCATTTCTCTCTGTGAGTCGTATTTCCTCATGACTGAGGGTCGTGACTCCCCCACAGAATTAATTCATTAGAAGAGTTCTCTTGGGCAGATACATCGTGGTAGGCGCCCAGGTCCTTCCACGGAAGACACATGTCCTCGATTACGGTGGTCGTAACAAGTCGGTTTCCTCAAGATGTTTTCCTTCATAACTTGAAAATACAAATCATTTAAGAGATTGCGTTTTACTTGTTTTTTAAGCTATATATCATATGATCTGTTGAAAAGTAAAATGTACAAACGTAGTTCAATCTTGCGTAGCGTTTGCGTAGACAAAGTCGTAGCAGGACGCGCAGTTTTATCGTAGCACGAAGCTACGCTCTATGTAGCTACGAGTATGCCTACGAAATAAGTTTTACGAACAAAACTCCTAGCTATTTGGCTATTTGGCCTTATCATTATAATAATAAATATTTCAGGACATTATCACACAGCGCCATCTAGCCCCATACTAAGCTTTCGCTTGTATCATGGGTACTAGATAACGAATATAATACATATATACATTTTTTTTTTCATTCCATTCATTCCATCATTCCAAGTATTTGAGGCGGGTAGGAGAGTATTAGGTTTTAAATTTAAAAATAACTTGGCACATTTACAAAGCGATATTATATCTATAAGTCTAGATTCGTCAATCCTTAAAAGTGACCAAGACTACTTTTCATCTCAAAATAACGCAACTACATAAAGCGGCAAGCATTAACCAGCAATTTGTTTTACATTTCACACAGCGCCATCTAGTCCCATACTAAGCTAACGCTTGTATTATGACTATGAGAGGTCGCTCACCAATGCGGTGGGTTGACGACATTAGAACAACCGCAGGGAGCACCTGAAGTCAATCTGCGCAGGACCGGGACGAGTGCCGTACAAGAAGAGAGGCCTATGCTCACCAGTGGGCGATAAAAGGCTGATGATGATGAATCATGAGTACTTGATAACGTTAAATTATTTACTTACTCGCAAGCAATGAGTGTGGACAGAGCTCCATCCATCTTGTCTATGGGTGGCCACTGGAACTGCAGCTCGACTACTAAGGCGTCCGCTGCGTTTTGTTCCTGCAATCAACAAGATAAAAATAGAATTAAAAGGTTGCCTGGAAGAAATCGCCTAAGGCGATAAGGCCGCCCCTAAGGTAAATGAGAAGCACTTTAAAATATTTTAAAGTCTATTTTCTATTATGTAATTACTGTCTTTTGGTGTTCATTAAAGTGATATTCTATTAATAAAATTAATATTGAATAATTTATTCAGCAAATTTTTTAAGTAATTTTGGCACTTAACCATACCCATATCTCAAAAACTACTGAACAAATTTTCATATAACTTTAAATGTAACGTAAGTTGAAACACATCTAATCTGATATCACATATAGACATATTGATATCACTCTAATCAAAAATACTCTCACAAAAATGTGTCTACGCGTTTGGAAGCGTCTTTACCTATGAAATTGCCGATTTGTATGACGAAATTGAGAAAAATGATATTTCCATTATTAAACATTTTTAATGTTTGTATGGAAATGTCTGAACAGATTTAGATGCAATTGATAGCTATAGTTAGATGGAAAAAAAGCTATGCACTGCTTATATCAATTTCTCAAAAACAGAGTAAATGATAAAAATATAGGTAGGTAACCTAGTTAAAGTAGTGAAACAAACGACACATTGAAAGAGGTGTTTTCAATGATTTCCCTATAAGTAATATGCAATAGTAATACATTTTTTTTAATCTAAAAGGTACATAATTCAACAATTGATACAATAAAAATTGTATTTGGAATAAATATAACTGTACGTCAATTTACAAACAGATTAAAATGTAAGAAAAAAACGGCAATTTCATAGGTAAAGACCTATTATTTTATCCCATTCTGACAGTATCACCTACATGCATTTTTAGTCAGTTAAGTCAGTTAAAATTACAATCAGATTTATTTGCGAAACTAATAGTTGAAGTGAATATATTCAGATTTATGTACATATGTATATATATTTTACTTTTGACAACTTATTATATATATATTTTAATTATTATATGACATTGTTAAGTGATTGAGTGAGTATGAAATAGTTAATGTAATTGGTTGCGACCGTTTTAATTATTATTAAATAAATAAATATAGTAATAAAAAACTACCTACTACCTGGAGCCCTGTTCCCAGTTAATTATAACCCAGGAGTCTTCAAATCTAGAGTAAATAGGTTTATTCTAGGCAAGCGTGCTACATCTTAGACTATAGTGGTGCTTAACATTAACATAAGGCAGGCTATAGTCAAACGTAAGCCTATTTCGTGTAAAGAAAAACTATAATTACCTTAGCCTTCTCCCATCGCGCTATAGCCTCCTTGCAGGTCGTCGGGCGGATCACTGCCATTGCTGCTGCTTAGGGCCGAAAAGTACTGAAAAAAGGCTGGAATTACTTATGTTGATAAACTTATTCAAAACCACTTACAAAAAATAGGGAATTACGAGTAAATAATGAAAAAGTTAATTTAATTTTTGTTTATTTTATTTTGCTACATATTTTATTTTAGGTAGTTATATTCTACATTTAAATATTATGTTTACCTAAGACTTTTAATTTATCAAACTATTATATGTAAGTAATGTAATTGTAAATGTATTATTAAAGTATTAAACACGAAAACTTATAATAAACTTAAACCAACTATAAATTAACAACTATAAAATATAAAGCATATATGTATAACCTTACAAATAATATCCTAAACTTAATCGGAATCTGCGGGCAAGGTGCCTAAAATGCTGGCGAACGAGGTAAGCTCCAATGGTAACCTACAAAGTTGTTCTTACTTCGGATTGCTTTTTCAAGCTAAAATATGTAGGTAGTTTAGTTTTTACTTTATTTTGATTACAAATCCTGAAGTCGTAATAAGATTTTTATTGTGCATTTTTCTGACTTAACTCCTTGTATTAGTTACTAGGTCTCTCTTTCTTGAGTCATATTTCCTCATGACTGAGGGTCGTGACTCCCCCGCAGAATTAATTCGTTAGGGGAGTTCTCTTGGGCGGATACATCGTGGTGGACCAGGTCCCTCCACGGAAGACACATGTCCTCGGATATTGTCCTCAAACATGTCGGTTTCCTCGCGATGTTTTCCTTCACCGTTAAGCGAGTGCAAATCCACACTTAACTTGAAAATACAAGTCATTGGTGTAGGGCCAGATTCGAACCAGGGTGCGTCTGGATGAAAAGTAGACCCTGAAGCCGCTGAGCCACACTCGCTTCAGTTACTAGGTACTTACCTAGCAACTAATACAAGGAGCAGGTTTAAGTCCTGTCGGTTGTGATTATTTCTGTTCATTTCCAAGTCAACATGTACGATTTAATGGTGGTGAGTCTTATTCTAAGATATTGATTTGTGATAAAGATTTAAAATACAAAATTACTCACATTTTTAGACTGTTTTTAACGGTCGGCGGTATTTTTTTGACAGATTATCAAATATTTGTCAATAATAACAACTTTCCTGTCTAATATACAAAAAAGGTTCTACGCTGAAGTCCTACGTTGAGTACATTATTAGATTTACTCGACTAAAATATGATATAAAACATTTTGCGATCCTTTGACTGGCGAAACGTTGGCGAATAAATTAGTTTGTCATAAATATTTTTTACCATCACAATAATTAATGTTATTGGCTTCGGCCGTTTTGATTATTAAAAAAAATATATACTATTTTATAAGCCATAATATTCTTCATTTCTACTAGAACTACTTACTTTCTTCTTACTTAGTTACTTAGTACTGTAATGCAAAAAGAAATCTCAACGTCAAATCTAAGGCGCGAAGAACCGTCTCCAAACCAAAGTAAATACAGTAAATCAAACCTTAAAGCCCTTACAAATCAAACACAGGCCTGAATATACCAGTCACGTCTCTGAACCCTTGGGCTTAGAAGGGTCCAAGGAATTGTAAATGTATAGATGTGTTGTTTGTATAGGTAAACACATTATTTAACCTTTCCAAGTTAAGTTTATGTGACCTCTTTGGTTAAAAACGAGATTTTTCAAATCAATGTTTAGCTTTTTCCGATTGCGATTTGGATTTTTTATTGTTATTTACTGTAACTGATTGTATCTTCTAGGTAAACGTGTTACATCCTAGGCTGCAGCATGCTTAACATCAGGCAAGCTGTAGTCAAACGTAAACTTATCCCACGTAAAAAAAATGATTCCTAGATTTTTTTATGAGATACTTACTCAAAGTTTTACTCCTACGCGTCTAAGAAAAAATAGGTACATAACCAATCATACTTCTTCTCAATTTGTAGTCACAGATTTCAACAACACAAAATTGCTTTCATAATACTAAAGTCTTTACACCCCTACAAATACAGGTCACAATCGCATACAACCATCCTACCATTGGTAAAGATTTACCAAGGAGGTAGGCATTGGTATTCATATTTGGTTAGCAAAGGGCGGAGGGCGCCAAATGAGATTTCGGCGACCAACCAGGACGACCCTGAGTGACCTTTGCAGCCCCGAAGAAAGATTAGGGTGTAGTTTGTGTGGTGGGGAAGAAATTGTCTTGCAGAGACAACAATAACGTTATATTATATCGTAGTTTTAAACGAAATTATTTTACACTTGGCCATTAATTGCTTGATAGTAAGCAATCACTAAAGATAGAGAGGTAGATAGCCTTTATTTCCTTATAACCAGTGTGGTAGACTATAATGATAACCATAATAATATAATAATATAATCAATCAGTAAGAAATGTAAATAAACAGGTTTATTTATATTTCTAAGGTTAGAACTGATTCACTCCCGCTTTGAAGTTCGCTAGATTAAGATTAACTGGAAAATTAGTATTTTAAGCACTTGTCCTTAGTGCTATTCATAAACGTATGCAAAAACCTCCGCTAGCTGAGTTTTTTTTTACAAGGAATGGGTTTGCTCTTGACCGTAATTCGCCTGATGGTAAGCAATTATTAAGGTCTAGGATGGAATGTATGCTTACCCAGTAGGAACCGATTCACTCCATACGGGATTTCTGTGGTCTATAATTAGTCGGGTTCTCCATTGACTAAATTGAATTTTCTGAGGGTTGTGTCTCCTCCGCACAATGAAAAGACTCTCTTGAGCTGATAAATCGCGTCGGACGCCTACTAATTTATAATAGCAACCATAATTGATCAACATCGAGGTCATTATAACATCGAGGAGCACTCAAACGCTCCCTTGAGCGGATTATTACCACGAATAAACATGGCTTTGTCGATTACAAATATTTTATTTCACCCTCCATAAAAGTGTCTAAAATCCACACAAAATAATCATGACAATAATAGTGGCAGCACTTCTGCAATACTTGATAGCTTTCTCTTCTTTTCATGTATATCCTTACAAGGTTATTTTGATGAGATTTTTTTAATTCCAATTTTGTCCGCGCGCCCTTGTAATCTTTATAAAAGTGCTTAATATTTAGTGGTCACGTGTCAGCACGTGCATGAGCAAAATTTAAACACGAGAGAGTGCGTCGAGTAATATTGTGCATTATAGTAGCCTAATGTGGATTTTAGCGATAGAAAAGGAAAAAAGATTGATGGGATAGTCGTAGTTTAATTTATTTGCACCAAGGATTATCTGAGGCAAACATACAGAACACTGTGAAGCCAAAAGCTTATCAACTCGTTGTCATGTCACCAAAACGTCAAAGTCACGCACGTCATTTCAATGTCATGTCTGATGTCACCCAGTTCATAACAAACGTGCGAACATAACCTCTCTGTTTTGTGTTATTAAATGTGTTTTCAAATAAAATGGATGATTTACAGTTAAATATATCGTTTTCTAAAAAGGTACGTAGTTTTTATCAGTTTCTGTATCATTACTTTTTCTATTTCTTGTTTAATACTGTGAAATTTTGTAGCCAAACAAAAAAGTTGGAGTAGCGCCTAATAATGCATCTGAATACAAGTTTACGTCCAATAAACAGTTTTCTGGGCATACTATTGCAAGGAAAAGACCTCAGAATGTCAATCAGAAGAAACCTAACTTCAATAACGAAGAAGAAGGCCCAGCAAAAAAGGTGCAAAAGCTGGATTCCGCACCACAGAAACCAGTAAATTTGGCGGCTAATTTGCGTGATTTGAGTGAGAATAAAGGAAAATATGAGGAGAAAAATTACCAAGCAGTCATCGATGAACTATCCTTGAAGCAGAAACCGAGAAGTGGCGGTTGGATTTCATCTTTATTTAAGAATAATCCTGACGTACCCCGCATGGGCCAGAGAGCAGTGAAGCCAGTGGTTGAAAAAGTGTTTGCAGGAACTGACTTCTCAGATTTAAACATTCATCCGCATAGTGTGGCTAATTTACAGCAGAATTTGAAGTTGAAGGAGCTCATGACAGTACAACAAAGTGCTGTACCGGTTATTCTACAAGGGAGAGATGTACTTATTAGGTAAGTGACTATTTAACAGTATTGTTTCATCAAATTTGGTTGAAGCTACCTTGATCTGAGTAGCTTGGCCTGTATTTCCAAAGTAGATGCACAAAACTCAAAAGATCAAAACACTTATCTACATGAATTGTCATGGGGTCTACTAGGTCTGGGAGTGATTTATAACCAAACCTGGAACGTTTCAAGGCATCTCTTCAGTAGATAAGGTAGTTGTTTGTGGCAATCTTTGGACATCAGTTTATTTATAAGTCAAAATTCAAAGATTACAAACGAGCACACACATTAATTTTTTATTAATATTTGAGTATTAAGGCATCATCTAATACTAATATGCAAGCATTAGAAACCACTTATTTATTACATTATTACTAAATACCTAGATAAATCAGGCACTATAGATTCAAATATACACAAAGTAATTGAGCTTTTTAAAATATTTCTCTTTAACAATTAAGTACTTAGTTAATCTATATTTTCCTTTCAGGTCCCAGACAGGTTCCGGCAAGACCCTAGCCTATGCCCTGCCTATAATAGAAGCACTCCAGGCAATCAGACCTAAAATAAACCGACATGAAGGTATCAGAGTGATAGTGGTGGTGCCCACGAGAGAGCTGGCCATGCAGACTGATGAACTGTTTACTAAACTGGTGAAGGTAAGATATTTTGTAGTTTTAATTAATTTATAGTAAGATCTATTTTTCAATGGCTTGGTTCATCTTTTTCATTTGAGATAAAAAGTAGCCTAATGTCATTCTCAACATCTTATATTACACCACTACAACATATTGTGAAGTCATTAAGTTGTGTCAGAGGCCCTTAGGGCGGCTTGATAAACTCTTGGACATCAGAGGCCACTCTCATTTGATAAGAAGAATCAAGTAGGTTCTGCAATAATTTCTAAAAATTGATATTTCTCCCAGCCATTCCACTGGATAGTCCCGGGCCTGCTCTCCGGCGGGCAGAAGAGGAAGGCTGAGAAGGCGCGCCTAAGGAAGGGCATCAGCATTCTGGTGGGGACTCCTGGTCGGATCAACGACCACCTCCGACACACACACTCCATGAACTTTGCTAAGACTGGGTGAATATTTAGGGCTTGTCATTTGTGTAATGATGTAGGTATTAAAGTACTGTGATTGAAAAATTATGTAAGTGAATATTAAGGCAATAAGTTATCCTAGTGTGGAGTGCAGTGTATTAAACTTAAATAAATAATTTAAAATTAATTTAAAAGTATTGTTTCACTGTTCATTTTGAAAATATGTGTGATTTTTTGGTTTAGAATTATAAAAACAAATTACTTATTTAAAAAAAAAATACTTATCTTCAACTTAAAATTCTTCCCTTTTTGTGACTATAATATCAACTACTAAAGAAATAGTTTTTATTATGCACAATGTAACTGTAATTTATAAAATGTAGAAATGATACTACACTGCTCACTGGTTCTGATGACATATGCATTTTACATAGGTACAAGGTTATCACTGTTATCAGTGAAAATATTCAAATATTTTTCAACCATCTACAAAATTAGTTGTATTAAAAGAAAGATGAATGTTTTTTATTTGATTCTAATTTAACGTTATTTCTTTATTAGTTTAGCAGACTATACATTAAAAAAAATGTTATTTATAGACTATTGTCCTTTTAGCTGTCTAGTACTAGACGAAGCGGACCGTCTCCTAGACATGGGATACGAGAAAGACGTGGCAGCCATAGTCAAAGCCATAGAGGAGCACAAAAAAGCAGCCACATATGACCCCATGGCTATGATGAAACAGAACTCTCAGACGAAGATTCTAGAAGACGAGGAAAAGGTAGAAGAAGCTAGTGAGGAAAAGAAAGAGGAAACAGTTGTAAAACATCGGTTGACTGAAGTGTTTCTATCGAAAGAGAGACAGACTATACTTTTGTCTGCTACTCTTACTAAGGTATGTGTTTGTATTGTTTTTATAAAGTCTGTAATGGAAACAGTTACTTATAAAAAAAATTTTTGTTCAATCTATTTTAATTTTACCATGACTCTCCCATAAAACTTTTAGAATTATTTTATTTTCTTTATTATACCTACTATTAAGAAGATAAAAATCAGAAGGTGTCTATAATTTGTAAAGATCTAATGAAGAAACATGTACACAATATCTTAATTTGACAAAAGTTTTTTTTTCACTGACATTGTAATATAACTCTTCAAAAAAGTAACAAATATACATATTTTTCATAACACAAGTGTTTGCTTAGACCAAGAAAGCTCTGAGTAAAATTTCTCAAATCATTTATTTATTTACTGTTGAATTTCTTTAGGCCGTAGAGAATTTAGCCGGAATCACAATGGTGGACCCTGTCTTTGTAGATACGTCTGAAGGCAGGGCGGTAGTCGCTGACTCTTTGAAACTAGAGGCTCTGAAAATCGAGAAAAATGTCGCTAACAATGTTGATAAACATACAAATGATGACAGTAAAGACAAGAAAGAAGTAAATAAAAAAGCGGATAAGAAGAAAAGTAAATTGGACAGTGAATCTAAAACTGATTTAGATGACAGCCATGAGGTAGAAAATGAGAAAATAGAAGTCGAAGTCAAGAAAGGTATGTTTACCTCTGTTTATTATAATATGGCGTCTTTCCATGATAATAGTAATAGTTTAAAAATAATGTTTGTTAGAACTAATATATGTATAAGTAGTTAACAATATTTTTGATTTTGTTTTTTTTTATATCTGAGAATAATACTAGAACTATGTGTATTAAATGCAAATTTAACATAAATATCTTTTCTACAGGATTAAAAGCATTTACTGGCCTAAACCATCGAAACCTCTTCGACACAGAGGAAACCACACAAAACGATTCCAAAGCAAATCAAACTACAAAACCTATTGAAAACACAAACAGCATAGAAGATAGTGACAGTGACTCTGATTACGAATATTTCAAAGTACAAAAAGAAATTGAAAACAAACAAGAAGTCAAAACAGAAGAATCAGATGACGAAGAAAACACGGAAGCTCCAGTTACTAACAAATTTGCCGAAGCACTAAAATCAGCATTAGTAGAGGACGAACTAGTATTGCCAGCTTCTGTCAACCAAACATTCTTAATAGTCCCAATGAAATTAAGACTGGTAACACTGTGTTCGTTAATAGTAGAACATTGCGTGTTGAATAAGAAAGGTGGGAAGATGATAGTGTTCATGGCAACATTGGAAATGGTGGACTATTTCTCGGAATTGATTGAGACCGTGTTGACGGGTAAAGATGCCAAGGAAAAGAAAAAAGAAAAAGATAAAAAGAAGGAAAAAGCGAAAAAGAGAAAAGCCGGTGATGATGATAAGGTAAGTCACTAATTTCAAAAGGCTATTAGAAAAGTAGTAACCTTACGTACAAGTCTAAAAAACATGAGAATTATCTGATACTTTTTTCCAGGACCAATCATCATCAGATTCGGAATTCGAGCTAGACTACCAAGAACAAATTGAGGGAGGCCTAGTCCCGGTGGATGTAGATATGTTCTCACTGCACGGCTCCATGCCGCACGAGCAGCGCATGGAGGTGTTCAAACAGTTCCGCGCCGTCAGGAGCGGGGTCATGATCTGTACCGTGAGTGTTTTTTCTTTGTATCTTTCTTTAGTTTCCTTTCTTTAGGTCTTTCTATTATGTGTCTTTTTTTTTTAGTCTTTCTTTTGTTTCCTACTTCGTCCTTTCTTTTATCTGTCTTCCTCCTTTGTCTCAATTCTTCGTTATTCTTTCTTTTGTTTCCGTTCTTCGTTGTCTTTTCTGTTGTCTCCTTTTTCTTTCGCCTTCATTGTGCGTTCTCTCTTCATCCGTTTTTCCTTCTTTTTGTCTGCTTACGTCTGTCATTTGTCTACATTCCACTTAAGTGTTTCCTTAATTCCGTCTCCTTACTTCTCCTTTCCCACCTTTCTTCTCCTGTCAGAGTACTCGCTAGCCTACCGACACCAGAGCTCAGAGGCCTAGTCCCGGTGGATGTAGGATGTTCAAACAGTTCCGCGCCGTCAAGAGCGGGGTCATGATCTGTAACGTGAGTATATTGTTTATTTCTGTCTTTCTTTTGTTTTAATCATAGGTCTTTCTATTACGTGTCTTTTAACTTTAGTCTTTCTTTTGCTTCTTCCTTCGTCCTTTCTTTCGTCTCTCTATCTATTTGTGTTCCCTAATCTCCTTCATAGGTATTTCTATTATGCGTCTTTTTTTCTTTAGTATTTCTTTTGCTTCCTACTTCATCCTTTCTTTCGTCTCTCACTTATCTGTCTTCCTTCTTTGACATTCTTACCTTTGTCTCCATTCTTCGTTATTTTTTCTTTGGTTTCGTTCTTTGTTATCTTTTCTGTTGTCTCCTTTTTTCCGTCACCTTTCTATTTTGTGTGGCCTCTTTTCTTTCGTCTTTCCTTCTTTAGTTGTTGTAACATAAACCTTTCAATATATTTTTATACCAATACAAGATAAAAAGTGAAAAATACTACACGTATATTCATTAGATTACCTTCCAAGTTTGCGACCTATTTTTAACTCAATCAATGTAAAAGTTCTAGAGCGCTATGTGCAAAATTAATATCTCTAAAATTCACAATACGCAACATATTACTTTCAAATAATAATAACAGCTAATTTTAATCCATTTCTCGATACCTTTTCATTGGCCAACAAAGGAGACAATTTATAATCGTAAGCTACAAAAAGCTGGAGTAATAAACGGGTGAATATTTTTAATTCAGCTTCGATATTAATAACACAATGCTACTGACGGTCTAATGACTGTCTGTCTATATCTTGTAGGGTTGTACTAAACTCAGGTCGCGGTACACAAAGAATTGTTTCTGGATTCCAATATTTTATCTGTCTCTTGTTTGTGTGCACCAATTTAGTTAAGTTAAAAAGCTCTCTCTCTTACAGAATTTATTATAGTAGATTACCCAATGTAAATACTCTTTGCAGCCTAAATTAAATTGTGTAAATGTAAATTATTAATAACATCATTGCATAATAACATCATTGCACTGGCAACGGTAATTCGCGAATTTATATATTTTGTTAAACATACTTTTTGTTGACGGATTGGGCTGAAATTTGGAATGAAGGTAGATGTTTTTTTTTTGTTCCGTCTATACTTCCTCCGACAATAAATGCCAGAGACATTGTTAGACTAAACATATTGCTTGCGCTGTTTGGTTTGTTTATTCATCTGATCGGTAAATAATTTCACCTTTTTTATTGTTCGTTTTAATAATGTAAATAATAAATAAATAGCATTACAGGTTTTTACATCTTACATACAAGGTAGATGTTATGACGTAGGCATCCGCTAAGAAAGGATTTTTGGAAATTCCACTTTTAAAGGGGTGAAATAGGGGATGCAAGTTTTACTTAGCGAAGCCGCGAGCACCCACTAGTTTAGGATATAAATAAACACATGAGATTTGTTACATTGTCGTTCTATTTATTAACCCGATTGGCCAAGGGATTGTCTAAATGTTGCAAAATCAATTCGTGTAAAACCATTCGGTTCATAATTCCTTTGTTTATTATTAATTTTGTATTTTCATAGCCAAAAATCTAAGAAATCGCTTCATCTACAAAAAAAAAAAATCGCTTCATCTACTTCTTTTTCAAAAGCTCATCAAGTGACAGCCCTAATAGAAAGCTAAAAGCTTTCAACACACTTCGATCTGCCGCTATTGTCTGTCAGTCATTGTTACGCCTTACTCTATTATATGTATTGAATCTTGAATCTTCTTACCACAGTAGTCTATTGCCTATACTTATAATTATATGACACTAGCCACGCCTCGCGGTGTTACTCTCATATCCGGGATACATAGCAAGTAGCCGGTAGTGTAGCTGTTATTTTAGTGTCTAACTTATCGCTCTTTGAAATTCCATCTAAATTCGCTCAGCCGTTTTAATATGAAAAAAAGATTTAATCTCAGTCAAATTTCGCATTTAATATCAATGTGTGATGGCACCGACAGCAAATATTACGGATTTAAATAAGAATACTTATAGGATTATAAGTTTCAATAATTTGATAGATTCTTTACTCTCAATTCTGAATTTTGAAGTCGCAATAATGAAAATAAATTATATATTAACTTATTAGTGACACTTGAAGTTGCGTTTTTGTTTTATTTTAAATAAACTTTATTTAAATTTTTAAACATTCTCAGTTGTTTTTGACTTCACTTGACATAACGACTACGGGGGGGGGGGGGGGGGGGTATATTACGTCACTAGCTGTGTCCGCGACTTCGTCCGCGTGGAATAGTTATTTTGGGCATCATATGCACGCAACGGAAGCCCTGAGTAATGAATAATTTTCCACATTTCCATTGTTTCTTCGCTCCTATCAGTTGCAGCGTGATGTAAAATAGCCTAAAGCCTTCCTCGATAAATGGTTTTCAATTCGCACCAGCAGTTCCTGAGATTAGCGCGTTCAAACAAACAAACTCTTTAGCTTTATAATATTATAGTATATACTATAAATTCCCATACATTGCTCTTTCTATTCCATAAGCGAGCGTCTGTGCGCTCACTAAAATACGCCTCTTGTCTAAGGGGGATGATTACTACTAACTAGGCATGCGTGTAAAAAAATTGCATGCGCAAGCGCACATGTGAACACTTTAAAATGAGTAAATGCTTCCTCAAGTTAATGGCATTTTATCGCGGATATACGATTACACAATTACCAATTTTATTGAACGCGCATTATATTGTTATTTAATTTTGTTCTGGTTATCCATACGTAATACTAATATTGTAGAGCTGTCTGTTGTCTGTTTGTCTGTCAATATCGACTGACCTCTTTAATACAAAAAAATATTTGAACCTTGATGATATTTCTTTAATGTATACAAAATTCAAATAATTACATATCACTTTTTCTTAGCAAACTATGACTAAAGATATTAAAAAGATTATGTGTATGTATATTATGTAGTAGATATTTCAAATTAATTATTTATTTCATCAAAACAATAGTTTTGAGACAAGGAAAAATTCGGGTTTTGATAACTTCTTGCTTAGTTAATTCTTATTCTAATTGCTATAATATGTAAGTGTTGAAAATTTGTTAAAAAAAACTATTTAAATAAAACCAATTGTCTGAGCTGGTCAACAATTCCAATTACAAATTTTATCCCAATTTATTAATTGTAATTACAATTATAATTGTAACTACGATTATAATTATGATTGGATATAATTAGGCGAGCGTACATGTTTCGGTTGCTTACCGCGTGGTTGACATAGAACAGCCATGGACTGGTCTAAACACATCCTTTTAAAATATCTCCGTTATAAAAAAAATGTTATTAAGTTTTGTTTCCATCACTTGTTCTACTGTTTTGTCTTTATAATAAGCACTACGAATAAATCAGTAGCAAAACTTACTTTATGCTCTGTTTCTTGTTTTAATCTTGATAGTGCTTTCTTTCATTTGTATGTGAGTCACTGCATAGTACAAAGCAAAGTCGCTTTCCGCGTCTGTCCCTATGTCTGTATGTTATATGTATGTTTGTTGAGATCTTTAAAACTACGGATTTTGATGCAGTTTTTTTAATAGATAAACTCATTCAAGAAGATGGTTTGTATGTATAATAACGCGTGAGAAGTCGCGGGCAAACGCTAGTAGCGGAACAAAACATTGTTCAACTAATCAGTGTTTTTACAAATACGGCGGTAAGTTTTACTCACACTGTAAGTCTATCACATTCATACGATACTCGTCTTCCGTTAGTGCTATTGTGTATATTTTTTTAGGGCAATATATTTGGCAAGGCTTGTCCTGTACTGTATTATGTCGGTGCTCACGGGTAGCGTTGCGTGAAATATTCTTCTAAATCGTGTAATTAGTGGACGGATTTTGTCGGGTGTTGGTAAGGTAGATTTGTAGTTTCTGTTGTTTGTTTCACGGTTCTTAAAATTAAGCAACAGATCAGGAACTGACATAATGCACATATAACCGATAAAATTGCTTCACCATTTACCACTTTTACTTATATGTATTATATATATTTATAGGTACTTTTCATGGCATGTTGTCAAAAGGCTCGTAAATGCCGCGGTGTTATAATTTAAAATTACATTTATTTGCACACTAGTGAGTGCTCGCGCCTTCGCTCGCATTAAGAAGTAAAAATTGCTTCCCCTTCCTTCTTCCTTCTTCCTTTAAAAACGGCATTTTCAAAAATCTTTTCTTAGCGGATGCCTACGTCATACCATCTACCGTCATAACATCTACCTGCATACCAAATTTCATCCCGACCGTCCAGTGGTTTGGGCTGTGCGTTGATAGATTACTTTTCAGTCAGTCTGTCACCTTTGAGTTTTATACTTATGTATAGATTAGATTATATATATGACAATATAAAATAGATTGGTTTCTCGCCTGTCAATTTGCGGAACAGCACATGAAACATATTTGGAAAAGGAAGAACTTTTCACGTTATAAATATTTTTCTTTTGCTTAAATTTGTGCCTAGAAAAATCGTCTTGTTATGCGATCAACCATTTGTCGTCTAACACAGTCGCAACTAACAGAAATCTACCCATCCGACCTCACCTGACGTTTTTAATTACAAGACTGCTATGTATTGTATCTTTTATAATGGTTAGAGATAATCGTCGGCTCTTAGATTTTATCGCGGTTTGGTCACAGCGGGCGGCAGAGGGCGCTACTAGTTTATGTTTAAAATTAAGACGGTTTGTTGGTTTTATTAGTTGAACTACTGTTTATAGAAATACATTCTTCTTAATCGAAGCGCTCGTAGCTTAGTAAGATAAGGCAATCGCTTGCGATTACCCATGTTAAGCAAAGGTCGACGCGGTCAGTCCTTGGATGGGTGACCGAAATATGGCATTCCATTTTGGGCGCTTCCGTGGATGATACGTTAAATGGCTGTTTGTTTAGTACGGCAGTCGCAGAGGCCCTTAGGGCGACTTGATAAACTCTCGACACCAGAGTAAGCCACTCTCATTCGATAAGAAGATAGTATTATTATTTTACACTGAACAGTCTGGTATTTAACACTAGTCATGAAAGTAGCGCACAAATAGGATTTTTTTTATTTTTTTTTACAATTGGGACTGCCGCTACGCACCGTTTGGTGTCTTGCGACAGATTTTACGAGAAAGTAAATTTAACTTAAACTTAATGGATTTGTCTTTAAAATAATAAGAACTCAAACAAATATTCCCAATAAATAATAATAATATGAACATGAAAATATGGGAATAGAAGCCGTGACCTTCCGCTTGCAAGGCAGACCTACAAACCAGTATGCCATACTAAAATTAATCATATTTACATACATTAGTTAGCTAAAAGTTTATCCATTGTTTAATTATGCAAATAATATTGCCTGCATTTTTCAAAGCTTCCTTATTAGATAGTTTAGAGTAATAACAAAACATCATTTTGAATTTATAATTTATGCTAAAGTTAAGATAACTATCGCAAGTAATTACTTCTAAGCATTTGTTTAGAAGTGTAGTTTTAGGTAATAAACAAAAGATTGCCTGGAAGTGATCGCTGAAAGCTACAAGGTCGACTTATATAGAAATCGCCTAAGGCGATAAGGCCGCCCAGTGTGCATCACTTTTATATATTTAAGCTTATTTCCTGTTTTGTTATTTCTATGTTTTATGGTGTACATTAAAGATCTATTCTATTCTATAATCTGATGTTTTTTATTTGTTTTACGTAACGTGCTGTTCACACAAACTCCTGGTTATAAATAAGATAGAGGATGTCAGTAAAGCCTTTATTACTGATTTACAATATTAGTGTTTGTTTATGTAACTAAAAAAATGGCTGCACAGTAATTTAATTATTATTTTACTTGGAAAAAATTAATTTGAAGTTCAGTAAAAAAGGTGTTTTAAAAGTGGTTTATCGAAAACGGACAAAAAACCACAGAACAGTGAAAATGAAAATGTCTTTGGGACACTGCACCGAGAATCAATAAAATAATGTTATGATAGGTCTCAAATGCTTCTTCAGAGCTAAATAAAATATAGGTTTACAATTCTTCCCTTTAAAATACAAGAATACAAGATAAAATTAACGATTATTTTTTATTAAAATATAGAAATCTCGAAACAATAGCATGCTGGCAGCTCGTAAAACTATTTGGGAATTAATTTAATTATTAAAAACAAAGCTAAATAAACTTTACATAATTTTGATGGTAATTAGCGTTTACCTACTCTTTTGTACTAGTTTTATTTGGCTTGAATATGCAACAATGTATATATTTTTATTGATTATTCTATTTTATGTAGATATGCAATGTAACCTTGGTACAATGTAACTATTTACTATTTTGTCTAAAACTTATTATAGACGTTCATCCTCAATCGTGGGCTGGTGAATTGGATTTAGTTATGAAAGTATATACCTACACATGTACATAGTGTATTTTTTTAGTGAATTTCCAAATGGCTTGGAATAAAAGTGGTTTGTATTGAATGTTCCATATTACTACTAATTACTACTTTTGACCTTATTGTTTTTTTATAAAATTTTAAACTCTATTAATTAAGTTATCTTTAAGGTAAGAAATAAATAAATTCTAATTCTATTGTTGAAATTTTCGAATTAGTATTCAATTAATGACATGCAATTTTGAAATTACGATTAAGTTATTGTATTCTATTGTATTGAGGACTAGCTGTGCCTGCGACTTCGTCCGCGTGGAAGTTATTTCGGGCATTAATTCTTTGAATTTTGAACCGTTTTCGCAGCGCACGCAACGGATGCCCTCAAAGATGACTAATTTTCCCTGTTGTTTCCACATTTTCCATTGTTTCTTCGCTCTTATTAGTTGCAGCGTGATGTTTTATAGCCTTAAGCCTTCTCGATAAATGGTCTATTCAACACAAAAAGAATTTTTCAATTCGCATCAGTAGTTCCTGAGATTAGCGCGTTCAAACAAACAAACAAACTCGTCAGCTTTATAATATTAGTATAGATAGTATAGATAAGTTCATTTTTAGCCCAGACTCCTTTAGTTCTTACGTTGCCAATATCTTCACAAATCGTCAAATTCCTGAGAGATTTGACCTAAGGTTTCTTTTATCCTAAAATCAAGTTTGTTTCAGGACGTGGCCGCGCGAGGTATCGACGTGCCGCGAGTAGATCTAGTACTACAGTTCTGCGCTCCCGCCTCCGCTACTGATTATGTACACAGGTTAGTTTTATGTAGTAAACATTAAAAATAAGAAAGATTATCTATATATATAAAACTCAAAGGTGACTGATTGACTGACTGACTGATATAGTGATCTATCAACGCACAGCCCAAACCACTGGACGGATCGGGCTGAAATTTAGCATGCAGGTAGATGTTATGACGTAGGCATCCGCTAAGAAAGGATTTTTGGAAAAGCCGCTTTTAAAGGGGTGAAACAGGGGATGCAAGTTTTAATTAATGCGAGCGAAGCCGCGAGCATCCACTAGTTGATGTCATAAAATGAATATATAAACAGTCTTGATTAGAAAAACACAAGCAAAGTGGCAGAATTAGGTAGTCAACATCTTGTACAACAACATTTGTTTTACAAATGGCATATATGAAGATTATTTTGCTTCGATAAAGATTCTTTTTCTTCGTATTTCGTCCAAAAACGCTGGACTTTTAATAAGGAACAGTTTTGTTCCACAACAAAAGCTAAATATAAAAATACACTTTTGCTCAAGTGTTTATAACCTCAAGAATAAAGAGTTTGTATTTTAAAAAATCTATGTTCTTTCTGCTTTTCTTTAAACATAAATGCATTTGTACTTGACCACAAGTTGTCTAACAGTAAGCTTGGACCGTTAAAACAATATAACCTGTTATTATGGAATTGAAGTTTTTAGGCCTCTTAGAATACTTTTATATATGCTAACATATATATTAATGTCTCAGGGTGGGTCGCACTGGGCGAGCCGCGCAGGTAGGAGCCGCCATCTTGTTCCTGCTTCCCAGCGAGTCTGAGTTCGTGAGACATCTAGAACAGAAGAGAATACGGTGAGAATTCAGTAATCTAGTAGGTACACACAACATAAGCGTTTGTTTAGCATGGGGGCTAGATGGCGCTGCGATTACAGCGTGTAACATGGTGTAAATGTCGTGGCATGTAAAGAGGTTAGATATAGAGTTTACTTACAACCACCAAGAACTCTGCGAAATAATTGAATGGATAAAGCTATATTTTTTTTTAGTATAAGTGCATTGAACTAAACCTCGAGTGATATTCTATGAAATATATATCATGCTGTTTGTTAATTTACATTTATATTTGGTTTTTCCTAGGCTAAGACAAAAAGACGAGTCCCAAATCCTGGAGCCGCTCCGCAGCGTGGCCCCCACCGCGGCCACCCCGCAGCGCGCCGCCATAGCGGTGCAGACGAGACTGGAGGCCACCGCGCACAGCAACAGGGACTGGCTGGCCAGGGCTAGCAGAGGTAATCTATATATTGTCCTAGATTAGTAAAGTCGTTACGAAGTGAGGCCCATATAAAGCGAAGTGTCTACGAAGCGAAGTCTAAAAAGCGTAACCGATATGAAGTGTGGCATATACTAAGCGTAACCCATACGAAGTATAGCTCACATAAGGCGTAGCCGCTCTGCAGCGCGCCCCGTAGCGGTGCAGACGCGACTGGAGGCCACCGCGCATAGCAACAGGGACTGGCTGGCCAGGGCTAGCAGAGGTAACTAACCATATAACCATCGGAGATATTGTTAAATTTATTGATAGTTTTATCCTAGAAAATGAAGTCGTCGTAGAGTCTAGTAGTAGTAGTCTCTACGTAGCGTAATCCATACGAATCGTAGCCTCTACTAAGAGTAACCCATGCGAACTGTAGCCCCTATGAAGTGTAATCCATACGAAGCGTAACCCATACGTATCGTAGCTTCTACGAAGTGCAACTCATACAAAACGTAGCCTCTAAGAAGCGATAGCAGCAGTACGTATTCTTCAAAACTGGAAGCTAAAGCAGGGAGAGAGTGTAAGGAGCAATAGGCAACTGCAGCGTGGTGAATGTTAAATGGCAATAATTTCATAATCATACTGAATCTATACTAATATTATAAAGCTGAAGAGTTTGTTTGTTTGAACGCGCTAATCTCAGGAACTACTGGTGCGAATTGAATAATTCTTTTTGTGTTGTATAGTCCATTTATTGAGGAAGGCTTTAGGCTATATAACATCACGATGCAACTAGTAGAAGCGAAGAAATCATGGAAAATGTGGAAAAAATAGGGAAAATAACTATTCCACGCGGACGAAGTCGTTGGCACAGCTAGTATAATATAAAAGTGACTTGTTAAGTATTATTTTGTAATCATGGTCATTTATTAGCCTCCCTGACTTTTGATTTCAATTTTCCTTAAAGAGAAAATAAAAAAGGAGACAAACACACCATCATCATCTACTTATCTTTCGTCGATTCTAAAATTAAATTTTAGAATAACGTTAAACGAATGTCTGTGACGTGCAAATAGGCTTTACCAATAAATTAGGGTGGTTTGAAAACTCTCAATACCAAAGTTGGCCGCTCTCATTCGATAAGAAGAAGAAGACCAATAAATTGATTATGATTATGTACGTTTATTAAATTCTGTTCTCTCTATCCAGCCTACACATCCTGGGTGCGCTTCTACTCGGGCTACCCGCGGGAAGTGCGCCCCTACCTCGACGCGAAGGCGCTCCACCTGGGCCACGCTGCCAAGGCCTTCGCCCTCCGAGACACGCCCGCAGCCCTAGCCAGGAGGGCGAAGGCCGACCCCAACCTGAAGAGAGAGAAGCCGGTGAATAGATTGACTGTTAAAGAGGACGAAGAGAAGAAACGGCCTGGGTGAGTTTACTGACTATTTTAGTACAGGCTTGATCTACTGTGGACAACAGACGGACTGTAAAAAAATAATAGATAATCTATATATATAAAACTCAAAGGTGACTGACTGACTGATTGACTGACTGATATAGTGATCTATCAACGCACAGCCCAAACCACTGGACGGATCGGGCTGAAATTTGGCATGCAGGTAGATGTTATGACGTAGGCATCCGCTAAGAAAGGATTTTTGGAAAAGCCGCTTTTAAAGGGGTGAAATAGGGGATGCAAGTTTTACTTCTTAATGAGAGTGAAGCCGCTCCCACTAGTTAAATATATATGTAATTATTCAAGTGTGAGGCAATCATACTTATTTCTTTAATTTTTGTTTATTATTTGGGCTACAATAACTATTGTTTCACGAACAGTCAAATTGGGAAATTCCTTGCCGAATTCTTTGTTCCCCTTGAGCTATACATTTTAACGCTCTATAGTTAATCGGTTTCTTTACTCAATCATGCTAAAACGTAGGCTGTACCGTAACTTAACATCAGGCTATTTGTCGACAAGCGTGAATCTATATTAGAAAAGCAAACGTCTTATTATTATTTATTGTTTCAGATTCCCCAAAGTAAAGATTGGTTTCACGAGTCGTATCGTGAACAAGCAGAGCTCCATGCACACCGCCAGCGAGTTCGACAGTGGACTGCCGCCTTTAGAGCAAGCTAAAAGGAAGAAAAAGGCGTAAAAGATAGATTTTAGGTAAAATACTAACTATACATAAGTATATTTATCTTAATTTGATACCTACAACGATTCTAAAACATATTTACTGATTTATTTACCCAAAAATTAGTAAATAATGCCAAGTGAAGCCTTTTTTAATCCATTTTGATAAATTATTTTGAGAATCGTCATGCAAGCAATTGTCATGAAATGTTAATAAAATATACATTTTATTGTATTCAATAAATAATAGGCACTTATCAGAGAAAATACACTATTCCTGACAATAGTAAAGCAAAGTATTTTTTACCTTTCATCGAATAAGTACAAAACTGTTTGTTGAAATATACTTTTCTGACATAATTTTAAAAATTTTAAAACTTGTGAAAATGTTCGTTACATAGTATACGTTTATTTTTGTACTGTAAATAAAACAGATATGTACATCAAATACATAGTTTCATTACAATTCCTCAATCTATTGTAGTTTTTGAAGTTAAAATATGGCGTTGTCCAACTTATTAATTTTGAAGGCTACCGTTTCTTTACTTCTGACTCATAACCTTCGAGTATTTAAATCTAAGAGAACCTTCGTGAAGGATTCAGTATATCGGCGAGATTAAAGGCCGAGAATACGGTCACCCATCCAAAGAGTGAGCTGGTTAGTTGAGCTATGCGCATGCATAACGTAAAAATCCGTCTTATTACAAAACGTAGTTTAACTATTAGTCCAGAACTTTGAAATAAAAAGTCTGTTCTTGTTGTTCAAACATCACACACAAACAATTAAATCGTCAACTTCAAATTGGAACGTTGATTATCATTGGAAACATTTTGACAGTTTGACTATAATGACAGTAGACAGACGAATTTCGAACAACAAAAACAGACTTGGTATTTTCAAAGTCCTGGACTAATTAAGTTAAACTACGTTTTGTAATAAGGTCCTAAGTTTTTTCACACATAAAGGATTATCTTTTAATAATATGTTAAAATAATTTAACTTCCAGATACTATTCGTAATTTCCATGAATATACTGTTGTATTGTGAGACTCAAAAACTAAAAAAGATGATGACAACTTTTATCTCGAATCGTAGGCATCCAAAAAAGCATGTATATGTTTTATAATTTTGATATTTTACCGAAGCGCCCGTAGCTCAGCTAGCGGAGGCAATCGCATGCGATTACCAATGTTATGCAAAGATCGACGCGGTCAGTCCTTGGATGGGTGACGAAAAGTGGCATTCTATTTTGGGCGCTTCTGTGGGTCGGATGACACGTTAAATTGTAGGTCCCGGCTGTTTGTCATAGTACGGCAGTCGTTAATCCATGTCAGAGGCCCTTAGGCCGGCTTGATAAACTCTCGACGCCAAAGTTGGCCACGCTCATTCGATCACAAGAAGAAGATCAAGACTTTTTGTCTAACTGTAACTTACCTACCTATTTATTAGTTAAAACATAAATATTTATGTGCTTATATATCTCCATAGCTTTAAACTCTCCGTGGCCGAATGACGCGAATGAAAAATGATTTAAAACCATTACGGGCCCGTCCAGACTTTTGATATTTAAATTTTTTTCAAGCGGCCATCATTATAACCGAGCAACGACGTCATATACAATAGACACTGTATTATGGTTAGCGAATTCTGACTTCCTTATCTATATATATATATATATATAAAACTCAAAGGTGACTGACTGATATAGTGATCTATCAACGCACAGCCCAAACCACTGGACGGATTGGGCTGGAATTTGGAATGAAGGTAGATTTTAAGATGTAGGCATCCGCTAACAAAGGATTTTTGGAAATGCCACTCTTATAGGGGTGAAATAAGGGATGCAAGTTTTACTTCTTAATGCGAGCGAAGCCGCGAGCACCCACTAGTCTATATAATGTGTTTTAGTATAATCAATTTGACGATGACTCGTGTAACATTGGTGTAAAATATTTCTGTTTTTCTCTTGCAATATAGGTGCATGAGTATTTTTTATGTTGCATCTTTGGATTCGATCTGTGCAGGACTGTGCCCAGAGGCGTATAAGAAGAGAGGCCTTTGCTCAGCAGTGGACGATAACAGGCTGGTGGAAGCACTTTAGAGTATCAATAAACATCTCATAAATCTATACAAAATGTAAATGTAAATTGCCTTTACAAATTGAAAATGTTCTAGAAAAAAAAGTCCAGTCTATTGTGTTATTTCTTGAGGAGTCTATGGTTTATTTAGTCTAATCTTTCAGAGTGATTTGCGAATTTAGCCCTAACCCGCGGTTTTGAGCGAGTTTTTTATCGGTCTCATTTACCGAGTTTTTATTGCTCCATAATGACAAATTAAAAGAGTATTGTGGGGCTGTTTTATGCTGATATTTAAGTCTTTTGTGTGGCTACTGTATTTTAATGGTTTGAACTTGAATAACAATACAAGGATAAAGTTATGATCGAAGTTCTTGTTGTGTCTATATTGCGAAATTTTAAATTATAATCTGGATATCATTGTGTGTAGAAATTTAAATATATAAAACTCGAAGGTGCCTGACTGACTGATATAGTGATCTATCAACGCACAGCCCAAACCACTGGACGGATTGGGCTGAAATTTGGAATGTAGGAAGATGTTATGACGTAGGCATCCGCTAAGAAAGGATTTTTTGTAACGCCGCTTTTAAAGGAGTGACATAACGGATGCAAGTTTAACATCTTAATGTGAGCGAAGCCGCGATCACCCACTAGTTAGAAATAAATTGTTGTGACGATTCTTGAAAAATATATATATCTTAGATGATTTATTCAGTGGATGAACGTCTGGATTATGATTTTATGCTCCTGGGGGTTCGATGTCGACCTTACACTTATGATTTATTTAGTTAGGTACCTGCTTAATTTTGGTTTGTTATAAAGGAATAAAACGCAATCCTTGTGAGATAGAAGTAATCAAGAGTTCTGGTCAAAGTAAGATTATTGTTTTTTTTTTAAGATATTATATCAGCGACGTTTAGTTATTGCCTTTGGTGTAACATTGGTAACGAATAAGTTATATTGGCTACAGATTATAAACATAGCAGGTACATTATTAAGGCTGAATCGTTAAATTCTAGATAGATAGATACATTCTTTATTAAAACACCACATACATAAAAAACAATACAAAAAAAACATAGAAATTAAAATTAGCGTCTTAATTGGTGGCCTTATCTCTGGTGGATCTCTTCCAGGCAACCAATCTGGCAGGGATATAATCTTCAAAATAAGTGAGTAGGACGAGGTGTTTAAGATATAAAATTATATATATATATATTAATGTAATTTGTTTTTCAATGAAAACGGATATTATCTTATAAATCCTGTTTATGACTCTAAATCGTCGAACTATTGTACAGTCAAACATGTTTTTTCCCATCCCGTAAAAGGGCAGGCCACAAATATGTACCTATAAACAATAGCTACGCTAACTATACAATCCCATAGAGGCTATAGATTAACACCCCAAGGGTTGTTTTCTCCCTTGATGTGTTAATTGTAACATTAATCTAGAGGGCGCTACTTCATTCATTACTCGAGGGGTAATGTTTAACTAATGCAGTGAAAGGGAACCTTCAGTATGTGAAAGGCTTGTTTTTGGGAATTGGTGATAACGTTTTGATCGTCTACAAAAAAAAACTTTATTGTCATTAAAAAGGATCAGTTTGCAGTTTTTACTGTATTTGTTTTTCCTATATAACTATTATCCAGGGGACTTAAAATCTAGAGTTAATAGGTAGATAGGTAGGTCTAGGTAAGCGTGTTACATCCTAGGCTGCAGCATTGCTTAACATCAGGCGGGTTTATGTAGTCAAACGCAAACCTATCCCACGTAAAAAAATTTTTTTAGCTGAGTAATAACTGACTTTAAGAAGAAGAAGAATAAGAACAAGAAAGTATGTTTAGGTATTATGACTTAGCAGTGGGCTTATCGCTAAAGGAGACTTATACAGGCAAAATCTGAAGCGACACTTGCACAACCGACTCTGTGTTAGTAAATTAATAAGTATTCCTAGACATTTCACACAACGCCATCTAGCTCCAAACGAAGTAAAAATTAATATCGAAACTGTGCTTACTGAACAAAATAAACACGAAATATTAGTTCACAATACGAGGCAATTTATATACAATATAGTTGCCCGGCTTCGCGCGTCATTAAGCCACAATTTGCATGCGAGATATAGACCATGTAACGTCGAGGAACCTAACTAGTCTATACCATGTCAATAATTGGGATGATCCATCGCTATTTTGCCGTGTGAGAAAAAAATAGAGAGACTACTAATTATGTACTGAATTGACTATCATAAGTGTACTGTTATGTACCTACATTGATGAATAAATGAAATGAGACCAGTAACATATGTACTCATTTTATTAAAATAGCAGCAAGGGTGCTGCTAGCATAGCCAACTGGCTTTTATTTGCAATCACCAAAGTTAAGTAATTGCCGTCGCTGACAGTCCTTAACTGGACGAAAAAAAGTGGCATTTACGGTTTTCAGTGGGTCAGATTTGCAGACAATATAGATCTCGGCTGGTTGGCA
Source organism: Macaria notata (assembly GCA_927399415.1). NCBI lineage: Eukaryota > Metazoa > Arthropoda > Insecta > Lepidoptera > Geometridae > Macaria > Macaria notata. Next base: position 1,654,431 of record OV656751.1, read on the forward strand.
TAAAACGGCATTTGTTACACCGAGACGGATTTTGTTATCTTACAGAAAGCAAAAAAAAAACAATAATTTCCCTGTAACTTGTATACTTACGTATACAAGTTACGCATCTGGTTCGATCCCAACCTCACTCACACCAATGTGTAAATTTGCACTTGTTCTTGTCCTTCAAACCGAAACAGTAGTATTTTTAGAAAGAAAGAAATATATTTATTGAGACACACAAACATAAATTTATTTACTAAACTCTCATGTTAAAATTGTGATGCCCCAATACAGCCGCGACTCAGCCTAATGCTGGCGGCACAGGGCCAGCAGTGCTGATATTCTGTTGCGGCCGTAGTTTTACACAGGATTATCATGTAACCTGTCCGTGCATAAACAATGTTTTTACCATGAGGAGTCTATAAGTGTTGCTGTTGCTATGAACCGGCGGCATAGCTCGTGAAAATGCCTTTTCATTACCATCTGATGGTGAAAAATTGTTCCGACGGCCTTTATGTATATGGACGTAATCGGTGTGTGATTGTTTGTTTGTTTGTTCATTGTATGATAGTTGCTGATTGCTTTGTTTGGGAGGATATTGATTTTGTGATTATGCTAAATGATTTGTATCATAGACTAGCTGTGCGCGCGACTTCGTCCGCGTGGAATAGTTATTTTGGGCATCGTATTTACTTTTACAAACTACCTCTACAGCTTTATAAAATTATACCCACGACTTGAACCGTTTTCGCAGCTCACGCAACGGATGCCCTAATAATTTTCCCCGTTTTTTCCACATTTTCCAATGTTTCTTCGCTCCTACGAGTTTTAATTGCAGCGTGATGTTATATAGCCTAAAACCTTTCTCGAAAAATGGTCAATTCAACACAAAAATAATTTTCCAATTCGCACCAGTAGTTCCTGAGATTAGCGCGTTCAAACAAACAAACTCTTCTGCTTTATAATATTAGTATAGATAATTAGTCTATCGCAGTTTTGCAGGCTTTAGTATTTATGGGAATTGCTTGGTGAAAACTTATCTATATAAAAAAATAAAATAAAATCTTTTATTTTAACTAATGAATGTATTTCTGCTTGACCACAATTGCTTTACTTGTCATATGAAGAACCTGCAGGGCAATTTATCCAAAAAAAATTCGGTAGGTCTAATGCAATTAATGAAATCAATTTAGGTGTCTTTAATTAGCGCCTTCGTTTCCTTCATTTCCAAATGGTATCTTTTCGCCGTGACAATTGCATAGATATGAATAATCAATCTATCAACTGTCGACGCTTTCTATCTGACGTAAAACTTTACGTCGTGATCATTTTTAGCTTTTCTGTTAACTCTAGCTTCGATCTTCACAGTTTTATATTTGGCGTAGAATAGGAATTTGACAAAGGGTTTACAACTTTGCGCTATGCAAGATTACTGTAAGTTTTATAACTTGCGCAAAGCGTTAAGCCTCCAAAAAGCTTTCAAACTTAAAAGCTTGCACCAAGAGCTATAAATTGTAACCTTTTTAGATGCTAAACCTACATATTCTTAGGTAGATAGGTAAATGAAAGGAAGAGGCTGAGAATGATAGGGTTATTTATTAAAAAATAGTCTTCTATGTGTCACAGAGCCGGAAGAGCTTTTATATTGAAAACAGAGAACAGGATTACAGTTTTATAATAGATAGTCTAAACAGGTTATTTCTTAAGGATACTTTGTAGGAGATAGGTAAAATACAATATAATCAATGCAGTGCCTGAAGGGCTAAATAAACTTACAGAATTTAGATTTTAGTACAATAAATGGGCGCCTTAGTTACTGAATGCCAGCTAGATCAGCAGTAGAAGCTATTCAGGGTGTGTTTCGAGCCTACAATCACTAGTTTTGCAACCATAGATCAATTAAAAGGTTAATGGACAATACAATAAAATTTTGAATGTGGGTAGGCTCGGCCTACCCACGGTAACCCTGAGATACAGATGGCCCGGAGCCAGGTGCTGCTGCAGCGGCGCAGGGGGTTGTTTAGGCAACCCTCAGGCTGCGGAGCTGACCAGCAGACCGTCGGGTGTAGTGTAGTGTAGCGAAGGTGGAGGCACCCTCACTTGAGTTTCAGAGGTAGTATAAAAAACCCTGTGAGCAAGGAATAAATCACTGATCACAGTTTTTCAGGTGAGCTATAGATAAATTGAAGGTTTATGGTACAAGTTACTTACCCGAGACGGGGTTGTACAGAAGTTCTGTAGGTGGTTATAAAAATATGTGACTATGCAGATTAGAGGCTTTCGGCAGCCAGCTGGAACAAGGTACCGTCGACACAAAGACCCTGTGAGCAAGGAGAACAACTGATCACGGTGTGTACTGATGAACAAAGGGGAAAGATGTAAGCCTACGGATGGTAGACTTACCGCAGAGGGTTTCAAAGATCACGCACTTCTATATGTAAATTTTACTATCAGCACTTGGGGTTACGTCTCCCCGGCGAGTCAAACGAGTAAGGAAGGACAAGCGACTGGTCTCCAGCGAATCTTCTTAGCCAAGAAAGAACTGGAAGCCCCGCCGGCTGGTGCCGGCGGGCTCTTCCCAACAGAACCAAGGCCTTCCAGCACCTTCCGTACCGGAGTTGCCGCATCTCAACTAAATCTCCCTTAGTGTGACTCAAATAGGGGTAAACGAAGTTTCCCTTCAACTCTAAAATATGTCAACTTCTCCTCTATACCTTTGCTATTTAAGTATGCGACCTTGTTCTCAATCCAGAAGAGCCACAATTATGAAAATGTTAAACGAAACTGAACTTTGAGGAGTACTAATAAAGAAATCGATTAAGATTTGATTTACGATGAGTTTAGATATTTTACAATAGACTATTACTATTTTTATGAAACCAATTTATAACAAATTATAATAATGAACGAGATCAAATAATAGCCTAGGTTCCTTTAATTTCGGGATTTAGTTAAGCTGGCCACACTATCTGCAATGACCATGCCGAATCGACTTGGACCAGAAGGTGACAATGACAGCTAACTGACATTAGGATTGTGTTTGACTTTTTACATTTTCTGGCATCGCACGAGTTGCGCATTAAGCCAGAAAATGAAAAAACCAAAGGATGCAGAATCCAACGGTTACAAAATGAATGTACAATACCTACCGCCAACTCAGTAGGCGGTCTTCATTGTACTACTGAATTGATTCCCCGCTTTCTTTGTAGTAACACGCCGTCAAACCACGCCGCTGACTTTTTATTCAATCTGATATTGGGCAGGGATGAAGTTAGAGGTGTTTTTTGGAGCTGAAATATCTACAAAATAATTTTTCATCATATTCTTCTCAAGTTAAAAACATTCTATTATTCAAATTCAAATTCAAACTACGAGAAACATTATCTAACAACTAATTCTTAATTAAATCCTATCTAAAATATTTTTTTAATAACTAGCTTCTTACGTCGTTATTGCTCGCAAAATAATTAATTGGAAAAATGGGCAGATGCGTTGATGTGAGCGCCAAGATGCATGTTTGATTTTATTGTCCTGAAACATACTCATTATTTTTATTATTCCGTTTCATATTCTATCCCGCGTGTGATATTTTTTGTGACAAGTTAATAGTAGTTTATGCAACTGTCATATAATTAAGGTTTCATAATAGTAACGAGTGTTTTAATACCCGTGTTATATGACAGTTGCATAAACTTTACGCCATTAAAATCTAACCAACGAGAGTGCAGCGCGACCAACCTGATTGGCCCTGCAATCAGGTTGGTCACGCTTTTTCGATGTTATAATGAGCTATTACGATATCGATGTGGATATTATAACATCATGTGAAATTGCTTAAATTGAGTGTTTTGTTGTCTGTGCTATAACAGTAGTAATTATAAGTCAAGTATTGGAAACATAAGTAGAATGTTACAACATTAGTGTAGATAAATGTAATTTATAATTTATTGTTATCTTTTTGTGAACGTAATGATACGTATTCATTTTAATTTTAAAGATATCTTATTAATTTGCTACTTAGGTGTGTTTATAATTCATTTCTTAAATAATGTAATTCGTTGTTAACGTTTAAATTAAGTAAATAAATAATATAACTATTGTATAGCTTTATCTTACTTTTGACTGTTATGCCATTTTGATTTGCAACTTAACTACCTAACTCCATCCCTGTTAAAGTGAGTGGAATCGAGCATCAATCACAAGGTGCGAGTAAGCAGCGAATTATTGAACTGAAAGCCTGAATATAGCCTTCATTGTGGTGGTGTTGGATGTTTCCCTTATTTAATTGACTGCTCTGTTAGCTTAGTTAGCAGTGGCTCTGCCTTCTAATCTAGGGGTTGCGGGTTCGATTCCCGTGTGACACAAGTATTTATGAATAAAAAATATATAATTGTGTTGAGTCTGGTCGTTTGTATGTATAATAAGTATGTATTTACAAAAAAAGTATAAAAGTATTATATCCGTTATCTAGTACCCACGACACGCGTTTGCTTAGTGTGGGGCTAGATGGCGCTATGTGCAATGTCCCGGAATATTTTTTATTTATTTATTTAATTGTAGAAGCTTTGTAGATGTTGGGTATTGGATTGGATGGGTGTTCATCGATAATGCTATATTAATAGGTGAAAATGTGATGCTGTTTTGTATAAGAGCTTAATACAAGAGGTACACGCACGCAATTACCAATGTTAAGCAACCATAATATAAGGAGACCATTGGCGTTGTTACTGTCCATAGGCGACGGTGACTGCTTACCATCAGGCGGGCAGTCTGCCTTTTTGCCATTCAATTTTGTATAAAAAATAGCGCAATAAAGGGATAATCCATGGTTTTAGTTGGTATATGTGCAAATTGATACCTACCTATTTATTTTCTTTTCTTGCGTGGGTCTAGCATATTTTTTAATAAATTAAATATTATGCAATTACATAGATTAGCCAGAGCCCAGAATAAATACGAGAATCATTTATAAACGAGTAGGTACTATTGACAGATGGGCCTTCGTTAAAAACAACATACTTTGACTAACCTGAACACCCATCTCATGTGAAAGCTCTACGCAAAAAACTTATTAATCGACCATTGGTAGTACAAACACGAATTAGTTCCGAATTTAGCCTCATCTAAAACTCATCGCTTAAATTTTTATTTTAATAGTAGGTAATGCTGTTTTTTTATTGAAAGTCATTGAAAATTAGTTTCGTCGCACGCACGCCCTCTACCGCGTCATATGCTAGTAATAAGTTGGTTGGATGAAGATACATGTTACACTGGATGTGGTAGACGTTAAACCTCAGATGTATAAAATTATGTGTATTAATTTTTATCACTTTATCAGTTCCTAAGTTGGATTTCAATCTACATAGACAATATTGGATAAAACATGTTTGAATAAACTTTAAATCCACATAACACGTTTCAGCAGTTTTTAGTTCTTTGTCTGTTTGTCTGTCAATTGTAGTTTACAGTTGAACAATAACTGATTATCTATAATATTTATCTAATTTCTAGGTATATTACGCTCCTGCATGGTTTTGCGGTCTTCAAGGCAAAAGTGAATCTGTTGTTACTGAATAAACAGTATTCACTCTATCTTGGACTATAAAAGGATACTTGAAAATTATATATATAGGAAATAAAGAGAATAGGAAAATACTTAGTGTAGTGATCTAGTTTTTTTTTGTGCCACTGCTATTGCTTTACTTATGTAGTGATATAGAAGTGCCACAGCGATTGCACGCCCCGGCTTCAGACAACCAACCTTAACTCATCTAGTTTTCTTACGTCCATGTAACAAAAAAGTATGTTCACAACACGGCCCATGACTCGACACTTCTCTGATCAATTATTAATAAAAAAGCGGCTGAATTGAAAGGGCGATTAGCTCAATATTTATATGGAATATTCGTATCAACGGCGCTTTGTGATCATAATTTGGGAGTCGATGACGAGGCGTTTGATTCGCCGACAGTCGACGGTAGCGGGTAAAGGGCTTGGGAGCTATAGAGTAGAGGTGTTCTGTAAGTTTTTAGGTTTGTGTCTAGATACACATAATAAAAGTGAAGAGGGTCAAAAATCTGTACATCTCTCTCTTCGAGTCGAATTTCCTCATGACTGAGGGTCGTGACTCCCCCGCAGAATTAATTCATTTGGAGAGTTTTCTTGGGCAGATACATCGTGGTGGGCGCCCAGGTCCTTCCACGGAAGACGCATGTCCTCCGATATTGTGGTCCTCAAACATGTCGGTTTCCTCAAGATGTTTTCTGTACATAGAAGATATTGGAAAAAAAAATGTTGGGTATACTTTAAATCGATTTCAAAAGACGTTTCTGCAGTTTTTAGAATTTTCGTCTGTTTATCTGTTTATTTAAACACTCATCTCGCAAACACGGCTGAACGGATCATGATGATATTTGGTATGTAAGTAGTATGAGGTTTTAGGAGTGTCATAGGCTACTTTTTATCCTGAAATAATTCGAGCGAAGCCGCGGGCGTCTACTAGTCTATAATTTTTCTAAATTCTAGTTTATAGTTTATAATTTTGGATGAGTTAGCGAATAATGGTATGTAGGTACAGTGTGTTTGGAAGCCTTTTAGGTGTTTGAAACAAGTTTGTTGGTTAGTATCATGTGATAAAAATGTTATATCACTAGTGGACGCCCGCGGCTACGCTCGCATTATTTCGGAGACAAAAATTAAAATAATCTGTTCAGCCGTGGCGTGATGCGTATTCAAATAAACAGATAAAAGTTATATAAATTGTGAGAACGTGTTCTGTTATCAATTCGAAGTATCCTCAAATATTTTTTTCGAACAACTTCATTGTACAGACTTTCGACCCTTTTTAGCTTTATTACATACTAGCTGGTGCGCGCGACTTCGTCCGCGTGGAATAGTTATAACCATAAAAAAGGTTCTAGTGAGTTAACCTTAAAAGATAGACATATACTGTTCCGGACATTTCGTTAGATCTTTTCAAGAGAAATAATTCTTTCATACACATTTTTTTGATATCTTGAACCGTTTTCGCAGCGCACGCAACGGGAACCCTCAAAGATGAATAATTTTCCCCGTTTTTTCCACATTTTCTATTGTTTCTTCGCTCCTATTAGTTGCAGCGTGATGTTATATAGCCTAAAGCTTTCCTCGATAAATGGTCTATTCAACACAAAAATATTTTTTCAATTCGCACCAGTGGTTCCTGAGATTAGCGCGTTCAAACAAACAAACAAACTCTTCAGCTTTATAATATTAGTATAGATTACGTAAGTATAGAATGTAACTCTGGAGATGTATAATAGTGTTCTCCTGCAGCGACTGCTCCTAACCCGACTTCAAAAAACAAACTAAGTAGTTTTTATGTGTTCCTCCATATACCACCGCCACAAATCTCCTCTTCATCAAAGATATATTTTAGTCGCATTCAGATCCTCCTCTTTTGAAGTCGGTTACAATATGCAAATAATCTAGGTGAAAATCGTTAATATCGGTATCTTTACGCAAAGTAATTAACAGTTAACCAAGCATAACAATATCACAAAGCGAAGACGTGGTCTCTCATTCAGTGTTAGAAAAAAATGGAAATCTCATCACTTTAATGTAAAAGTGAAGTTATGGAAATGTAATTGCTTAAGCGACCTGGAAAACTAACATATACTGGGTTATTAGATCAAGCCAAGAAAAAGAAGAAGAAGAGAAAGAAGTGACTAGACGACATTAAAAAGTTGACAAAACTGAGCTATCCGCATCTAAAAGAAGCAGCATGGGATCGCAGAAAATTTTGCCAACTGACCTCCAATCGTCTATATGAAGATGGCACCCGATGATGATGATGATTAGATATTAAACTTAATGAGAAATCTGAATCGAACTGAAATCAAACCTAGATGAGGCGTGGGACGAAACCGGCTGTAAATGATGATGATGAATGAGAAATCTTGTAATAAGAATGATATAACGAATTATATCTTTTCTAGTAACACTTGAATATTACTACACATTTTCCTTGCGAACTACAACTTAGCATTTTCAAAGCGAGTCTGAAGTGCTTTTCAGGCAAACTACAGTCGATGGCAATAATACGTTTAAATAATACATCAAATTTAAAAAAAATCAGCTAATTATATCTAATACCACAAGCGGCGGCCTTATCGCTGAAAGCGATTTCTTCCAGGCAACCTTTGAGAGTAATAAGTAAAAGTAAAAAAAAAATGTGGTGTACAACAATAAGGAAATAATAAATATTACTAATTAACGTTAATAACAATAAAAAATAGAAAAAAAAAATAAAAAAAATAAACTTTTTAAGATAAAACCACACATGGCAATATACATACTGAGACTTTGTTTATTTACCCCGAAGTTCACTTATCTTCTGAGATGTTGCCCGGTGTGGTTTTTTCCTTCATTGCTGGACCTTGTAGACTCGGCTTTAAGAAAAACATGTACCAAAATTCTAAATTTAATTTTTGACGATCGTTCTTGGGCACAGGCAACACTACCCATCAGTTTCGGTGGTCTGGGAATCCGTACAACATCAAGTGTGGCACTTCCAGCTTTTTTGGCTTCTAGCTACGGCACGCAAACCCTCATCGGAAAAATACTTTCTATCACTGATGTTCGGGTTGCATGCCAGGCGGAAGCCTTGGAAGCTTGGAGTGCTTCATTTCAAAATACGGATCTCCCCACTGAATTAGGGATCCAACGGTCCTGGGATAGCCCTCTTCTTAAAATAACCTTTTCAGCACTGTTAGACCAATCCCCAGACGATACCGACCGAGCGCGTCTCCTTGCAGTATCGCAAGCTGAGTCAGGCTACTGGCTTCACGCACTGCCATCTGACAACCTCGCCACCGTACTTGATCCGGAAAGCTTGCGCGTAGCTGTGGGTTTGCGTGTGGGTGCAAAATTGTGTGAGCCTCATCGATGTCCGTGCGGCCAGAACGTGGACATGTCCGGACGCCACGGGTTGGCCTGTGTGAAGAGTGCTGGCCGACTTTATCGTCACTGGGTGCTCAATGATTTAGTCAGGCGGGCACTCTCCACCGCTGGCATGCCTTCGGTGCTTGAGCCGAGTGGGCTCTCACGTGATGACGGCAAGAGGCCAGACGGCGCTACTTTAGTACCGTGGTGTCTCGGCCGTCCTTTGGTCTGGGACGTCACGTGTGTAGACACCTTAGCGCCGTCTCACGTCAGTGCCACCGCTCGTAGCGTCGGGGCTGCAGCACTACAGGCCCAACTCGGGAAACAACGAAAATACTCGCAGATTAGCGCAAATTATGATTTTTTTGCGCTATCTGTTGAGACGTTGGGCCCGTGGTCTCCGGACACAAAATTATTTGTGAAACAGGTTAGCAAGCGTTTGGTCCTTGCCACAGGAGATCTCAGGGCTGGCAGCTATTTTTCTCAACGTTTGAGTCTTTGCATTCAAAGAGGAAATACTGCCAGCATCCTGGGTTCCCTGCCGCACAGCGACAACATGGACGGTGTGCTGAACTTTTTGTAAATATCTGTTTTGTATAAGTTTTCTGTATTTTTAAGTCATTTTTGTATTATACCTCTATTTGTCCTTTTTATAAAAAATAGGAAATAATAAGGTCTTAAAGATCTGCTCAGTACCTCTGTATACATTATATGTATTGTTTATAAAAAAACATCCATTAGACACATAAAACGCATCGCACGCACATGTGTAACTTCTTTGACGTTTGTTGCTACTAGAAACGACATAAAATTTAGGCAAGTAGGTATTTGAAAAAAAAAATTTTGAACAGTAAGTAATAGATTCATTATTGGTTATTAATGTCTATGCTTCGAATTAAAATACCCTATATTATGGTTAGCACTTTGTTCAAGTTTTGGCGAATTCAGTGTCAAATTCCAATATTTGTGAATTTCTGGTGCGCAATAGGTAAGATTTTGTACACAAAACAGAAATACGTACTATACCTATTGTTCTTTTACTTCTTCTTCTTATCGAATGAGAGCTTATCAAGCCGCCCCGAGGGCCTCTGACATGGCTTTACGACTGCAGTACTAGACAAACAGCTGGGACCGGGCAAAAAATGGAATGCGACTTTTCGGTCACCCATCCGAGGCCTCACCGCGTCTTTCTTTCACTATAACCATAGACTAAGTGTATACTTAGTCTATGCTATAACACATATTGTCGTTACTGTCGAAATTCCTTTTATGACCAAACTTTATACTGCTATATTTACCACATCTAGATAAACAATTAAAAACAAATACTTAACCAAGAAACAATATCAGACACCTAAACAATGCATACTAAAATCGCATAACCATCTACATACAAACACACACTCACCTATAAATCAGAACCTAATGGGGCGGAACCCATTCAAAGCCGGGGCAAAAACTAGTCAAGTTTGTAAAACACTGAATAATGGCAAGAAATAACCGTTTTAGTAGAAATAATCATAGTAGCAAAAACATGATATTAACCTGTTACTATTCATAAGTAAATTATCGTTTACTCTCACAGCTATGTGTGTGGAGCGAATTAGGAACGCTTCCGTTAGGTATAAGATTTTAGGACCCATCGTGTGTGCAGTGTAGTCATTTGTTATTAAAACTTGAAGATGGAGAAAGTCATCAGTTCAGTATGATCTTTTAAAATACGTTGTTTTGATTGTCAGTTAGTTTTGAAATATTCTTTATTAATAGTAATTATAACAATTTAGTAGTACGATGCTAGTGTACATTTAATCCTAGCACTTACATTAAATACAAATTTGATTATTATATAATTTATAAAAAATATTACCTAATAACTTATCTCAGGTATTTCATTTCAATTATACAATATAAAATTAAAATAAAATCATCACTTAATAATATGTAACCTTTTGTTTACCTTCTTTTTTTAGTCTAGGATTTACATTTATGTCATAATATTTGCTTTAAAAAATGTATCCATGACTAGAACAGTGAAACAATTATATAATATTTTTTGATTGTCCGTGTTTAACATTATTAGCGGCGACTGCAGTTTAATCAATAATATATTTCATCAATTTTAATCAATTAACCTTATTAGTATTTTACTATTTTCATAATTTTAATTGTAAACATACTAAGAAAAAGTCTACGGTATTAAATCTATTAACTTAAGGATCAAAAGAATATTTGGAATTTCATACATAAAATCTTATTTTTCCTTATATACCTATATTTAGTTTGTTCATAAGGTACACAACATTTTTTATATAATACTCGTTATATCTACCAAAGGGTCAAAACTCAATAGATCCATCGGGAACAGACCACATTAACGCATAGAAAAACCATGCGTTAGCGCAATCGGATTACTTTTGTTCTTTGTCGGGGATCATTACAGGCAATAAGGAACTGCCTGGTTCGATGCAAAGCGCATCCATAGAGAATAAACTTTATTGATTTCTTCTGTATATGTACATAAAGCGTTATAAAACGGGAAAAACATGCAACATAGATAAAGATATCAATTTAAAAAATAAATGAAAATATGTGCACAAATAGACGTTTCACGTCACGACCCATGGAGTACATATGTATAATTATGGTATTTTGTCCTCCCCTTTGTACTACATTGGTTAGCAACAAGTTTATTTATTTATTTATTTATTTAATAATAATTAAAACGGTCGCAACCAATTACATTAACTATTTCATACTCACTCAATCACTTAACAATGTCATATAATATAATAACAAGTTAGATATGATCAGGCGTAAGCGTCTATGGTTTCAGAAAATCGCTGATTAATTCTAATGCTCATTGGTTAAGAAAGTGAATAACAGCAGTTGAAATACATGTTAATATACTGCCTTAACAATATTCATACAAATCAAACCAATTGTGTGTGTTTGTTTGTAATTTCTCCAGCCCTAGATTCGATATACCAATGAACTTCATTGGGTTCTCATACCTTTCCCGCCAGTGCGTAGTGTCTTTACAAGCAAATAGTTGTACAGTCTGTCAATAAAGTTTTTAATCTGTACTATACATATGGATAAACATGTCTAAATTACTTTCAAACGATCATTCAACGCACTGACTCTTAAGTCATTGAGATATAATGAAGCCTGGAAGAGATCACTCAAGGTGATAAGGCCGCCCACTTGTGCATTCTTTTATAGTTTAAGCATCTCATATTGTAATTTATTTTTGGTGTGCATAATAAAGTAATATTGTATTGTATTGTATATAATTCATTTTAGTATAGTTTAATGTAAAATTATTATAAGTAAGGTTATTTTTCTGCTTCGAACTGGCAATGAAGCGATGATGTCTATACTTGGCAATGTTTATGATGTGCTATTCTATTAAGAACTACTATTGTGACATTTATTCATGAGTTTCCAAGCAATTGCATTCTTGGTAAGAAAAATAGTTGGAATTTTTATTGTCTTTTTAATGTGTACGTATGTATAACATTAATAAATTTGTAATATGTATTACCAATAAATGGTTTATCTTTATCATTAAGAGTATAATCCAGATTGTATTTTGACTTTATTTTTTATAAGTTGTTTAATGACTATCTACCTCAAAAAATTCTCTCGTATGGTAGTTTGACAATAAGCCAAGAAACTTATTTGTGAGATTCTAAAGATCCGAAAAATCTTATTATGTAACTCTTGACGATTAGGAATTAGACCATCCAGGTGTTCTGAGGCGAAAGAATTGGTAATAAAAACTGTATCCCAAACGAACCAGCTGGATTTATAAATACATGGTAATCTTCATGTAAATTTTATTATAGTGGTAATTTATGTACCCACACATGTTTCCCCTTTTAACCGACTTCTAAAAAAAGGAGGTTATCAAGTATTCTGAAAGCTTTTTTAATTTGTAAAATATCATTCGATCAACATCTATGCTGTGTACACCCTTTACATGGTAAGTTAGGAACAAATAAATACAAGCGCCCAAGGGTTGGTGTCAAAAATGACAAAATGGCTGCCATTCCACAATGAGGAGTAAAAAAAATTTTTTAGAGGTTGATTTGTCTATAAAATGAATCATATATTTTACCATTTCAGGCTGCGACACGGGTAGACAAACACATTGTATAGGCCTCCCTAGGGTGTATAGACCTTCTCCTCTAAGTGCCACAGTTGCCTTGTGCCTTTCTTAACATATTATCATAAAAATACAATTATCCATCATAACAGCTTCACCTATCCACGTAACTTAAACAAACGGAAAACAATTCAAATTCTCACAGTAAACTACAGGCGGTTCCACAAGAATTATGTAGGTTTAAACGCAACAATTATAATTGATAACGTTTCTCATTAACACAATTATTGGCTGAGGGAGCGAAGTGGGTGAGGTTTCTCTGTGACAAGGGAATAAGATATCTGTATATACTCTATCTGTAGAGATCGCTTTTAGCGATAATGTCGCCAGTTAAGACACTAGGCTTAAGTTTTAATATTATTTTTGTAAATTTCTGTATTGTGCTGGTGTTTTTAATAGTGTATATCTATCTATCTATACTCATATTATGTTTAGGTAGTTAATTAAGATATTTATTTCTGAAAGTTGTAGCTACTCGCACAACGATTCTTAAACATATTTCGGATATATAACGATTCTTAAACATATATCGGTATGCGGATGAATTATTATTATTATTTATTTTTAATATATTTACGAAAAAATATTTTTAGCAAAAGGGGGAGATTTTCACTATGAAATTTTCTAGCAGAATGCATGAATAAAATAATCATTAAAAATACATTCAATATATCGGGACATTTAATACAACGACTCGTATATGTGACTAAACACACAACTAACTAACATAAAAAATTATGTAGTCAAGTTAGATTCTATCAAAATTTTCCTACGAGGTATTCTATTCGCCGAGTATTAACACAATTATATTAAATGGAGTGAATGTATTTCCCGGTTTGAACAATAACGTTTATTATCGAGCCATCTGCGCACATTGACACCGTGCTTTTACTACGGGGGCCATGAATTATTATATAAAGATAAAGATAAAGAATCTTTATTGATAATGTAAAGTTGCAACATAGGTATAAGTACTAATATCATAAAATATGCTACACAAATTACAATATCTCGTCAAATTGAATTTATAACATTTAGTTTTAATAAAATTTTAGAAATTATTACAATGTCAATTTTATTATTATCATACTTAAATTTTTGTTATTAAAATCATGTCAAACATAATAATAGGTATGTAATCATACAATATGTCAACTTAAAGGTATAGGTAAAGCTATAGGTGAGGATTCTGAATTATACTAATATGGTTTTTGAAAATAATAATCATATTCATATTGTTCAAGCTGTGTACACTCACCTGAGGAATTTGTTCTGGTTCAAAACCAGTTTTGAATGTGTATTTGGCTTATATATGAACTCATTCTGTTATGTGTACCGTTATAAAGAAATAAAATAAAATACTTCATGGAAATAGAAAAAGGTCAGCTGTTTCTATACTAGGAGAAGTCACACAAACGCTCTGTGAATATTTGTAGATCCTGTTCATAAAAGGTTATAAAACCTACCATTTATAAAAAATTACAGCCATAATCAATCCCTTTTGCTCGAACTTCCTTCATTTTGGGTCAAAAAATGGAGTAAATCCGGCCGCCATTTATAAAATCCTTTTTTAATTAATGAAATTTATCGTTCTTAAAGTGTTCAGACAATTTCTTGACTTCCTACTATATACGATAAGACACCTGCTTTCTATTTATATTGGTCAATGTATACCATACTCGACCTTTTCATTTACCTTCGTGCTTACAGTTTTCCTTTGATGATGTTTGTCATAAAGCCATTCTGTAGTCAGGCATTCAATTTTTTTCAAACATAACATATTACAAAGTACCTACATAGTTTAATATTAAAACTTTAGTGAGACATTTTATCAATATGTTAGCTAAACGGTTTTCACTCACGTGTAATTCGCGTGTGTTGTTTACGCGTTTCGGATGTTAATCATCCATCTTCAGAACGTATGTTCTGGGACCGCGGCAGTACGCAGACTGCGGCCCGCCGGGATTCGGGCGCAATTACACGTGAATGAAAACCGTTTAGTTAACATATTACCTAGTTGTTTTTTTTTATCCTTAAACTACCCACCTCATGGTAACTTCCCACGTTTAACCGACTTCCCACGCGTCTGCTACTGTTAGCCTAACAGCTACCTCTCATAATGGTTGAAAATTAAAAGTTATTGTCCAATGAACGTGTGAGAATGTTTAATTAATTAAATAAAAGTAATTGGCGAGACAAAAACGTTGCATATTTTTTTGGTATAGTTTTTGTAGTTAATAGGCTTTATTTGTATAAGGCTTTAATGCAATGTAATAAGCTATATTTACATGTAAACTGTGTTATATTTATGTTCTTCTTCTTATTGAATGAGAGTGGCCAACTCTGGTGTCGAGAGTTTATCAAGCCACTCGGCCGACTGTATAGGTATATATATGTTTAATTTATCTATTCCACTTATTATTTAGCACTAAGATTATATTTAGGCTTTTCTAAAGATTTTCAAAGTGCCCCTTATTAGTAGTAGTTAGAAGTAGTATGTTTAGTTTTTCTATCCTTGTTTTTATATTTTATTATTGTAAATAAAGTATTTAATTCCTCATTTATGATATGGATTCGTCATATTTTCATTTAAGTGTATTTTTTAAACATGGATACGTTTACATCTTTGATTAATAAGCTACATTTGAGGCATACCTAGTACCTAGTTTAAAAAATTCAAAGTATAAGTTAGTATGTCTTTTATTTAAACTGTGCTTTTAACTTTGCTAATCAATTACCTAAGCCTATAGACTAACAGTCTAAATCACTAATTTGTCTAAGTTATTATAAGTACAAGTAAAACCACAGTTCTAAACTAGTTAACACTAAGCACGAAAGAAAGTGCCGACACAGTTTTAGAATAATAAGCTTATTAGTATTGCCTGGTTCCCAAGAATTATGTAACTTGGTTACATATAAAGATGGTAAACTTCTTAATTGTTCGCTAATTGCTTTAAGTAAGAGTTTGTTTAAGTAAAAAATATGTACATCTATACTAATATTATAAAGCTGAAAAGTTTGATTAATCTCAGGAACTACTGGTGCGAATTGAAAAAAACTTTTTGTGTTGAATAGACCGTTATCAAGGAAGGCTTTAGGCTATATAACATCACGTTGCAACTAATAGGAGCGAAGAAACAATGGAAAATGTGGAAAAAACGAGGAAAATTATTCATCTTTGAGGGCTTCTGTTGCGTGTGCTGCGAAATCGGTTCAAGATTTTAAAAAAATATGTATGAAAGAATAACTCCTTTTGAAATGATCTAACAAAATGTCCGCGTCAGTATATGTCTATCTTTTAAGATTAACTCACTAGAACCATTTTTATGATAATAACTATTCCATGCGGACGAAGTCGCGGGCACAGCTAGTAACAATATAATGTACTCGTATTTTCTAAATAAATTAGAAGTTTGTTTAGTCTGATTGTAGTCTGGCAATAAATACTAAATTTACGTGACTAATCATAACAACAAATTAATGCACTTTATTACAGATTAGTGGTACGGAAACCTTTATTCGCAAATTAATAATTCGAAAAGTAAAAAAAAAAACAAAACTCCAAAGTTTGGAACATCGCCGCAAGGTGGCCAGTCTGTCGGTCTTTTATCGAATACATTTCGGAGAGTGTGCAGAGGAGCTACATAAACTGATTCCCTCAGCTCCCTTTTATAACCGAACAAGCAGAAAGTCCGCAGGTAGACATCGTTTATTGTACGGACGGCAAAGCTCTGGAACACTTTACCAGAAGCTGTGTTTCCTGCGAACTACAATCCAGGGGTTTTCAAATCTAGAGTTAATAGGTATCTTCTAGGTAAACGTGTTACACCCTAGGCTGCAGCAATGCTTAACATCAGGCAGGCTGTAGTCAAACGTAAACCTATCACAAGTAAAAAAAAAAAAAAAGTACTAGACAAAGAAGGAATGGTGCATATTTCCCCATACCTTTTTCTTATAAGGCTTATGCCATATTATGATAAGTGGCCAAATCTGGTGTCAGAGTTTAAAAACCACCTTAAGGACCCTCTGACATGGCTTTAAGAATGCCGTACTATGACTGACAGCTGGGACCTACAAATTAACGTGTCATCCGAGCCACGGAAGCGCCTTAAATAAAATGCTTCTTGTTGGTCACCCATCCAAGGATTGACCGCGTCGACGTTCGCTTATCATTGGGAATCACTTGCGATTGCGTCCGCTAGCAGAACTACGAGGAAATATATGACAGCCAAAATGTGAATAGATTAACCTTATGTTTAAATATTTTACCACCAGAGCCTACTTATTCGTGAGTTCATCCCGGCCACAGAAGCCATCAGTGGTCGAGCTGATTTCACTCGGGCGAGTAACTGGAGCCAGCGCACGGTCGAGTGGAGATGCGGTGGAGGGGGTACTAGTGTAGTGTAGGGAGTTTATCTATTGTGGAATTAGTATTACTTTTCTGAAAAAACTTGTCAAAATAGTCCTAGTGCAAGCCTACTGTAACAATGTGTGGTAAAAACCAGAAACGCAAAATTCTGACTTAAATATCTTTTCAGGCTTAGCTGTCTAGATCGATAATGTATAATGACTTGTGTTGAGTCTGGTCGTTTGTATGTATAATAAGTATGTATTTACAAAAGAAAAGTATATAAGTATTATGTCTGTTATCTAGTACCCACGACACAAGCGTTTGCTTAGTGTGGGGCTAGATGGCGCTGTGTGCAATGTTCCGGAATATTTATTTATTTATTTTATTTATTGCAGATAATAATTTTTGAGAAAAGTCGCAAATAGGACACAACTCAAAGTTTTTCAAAGTTGTTATGTACGTTCGTATCAATATGTAACTATTACAGTTAGTCTGCGTGCTGCAGCGGTCCCAGAACAAACGTTCTGAAGATGGGTGTCATCACACCCGAAATGCGTAAACAACATACGCAAAAATAGGCGTGAGTAAAAGTCGTAACATATATAACAATTTATATAAAATACTAGCTGTGCCAGCGACTTCGTCGGCGTGGAATAGTTATTTATTTTTGCAAACAACCTCTTTAGGTTTAATAATTATAGCTGTTCTATCCAACGAAATCAAGTATCTTCACCAATTCACCACATGTATTGGAAACAGATATTTCTAGTATTTACTTTAGTCTTAGTAAGTATATTACAAAATATCTATCTTTAAATACTGATGGACGAGCAAATTTCCCCCGACACAGGGTAGCCTAGTGGGGGAAATATAGTACTTATCATTTGTGAGCTAATGTTTATTCCTAAGTAATATATAAGCAATATAGTTGTTACGACTTGAACCGTTTTCGCAGCGCACGCAACGGAAACCCTCAAAGATGAATAGTTTTCTCCGTTTTTTCCACATTTTCCATTGTTTCTTTGCTCATATTAGTTGCAGTGTGATGTTATATAGCCTAAAGCCTTCCTCGATTAATGGTCTATTCAACACAAAATAATTTTTCAATTCAGACCCGTAGTTCCTGAGATTAGCGCGTTCAAACAAACAAACAAACTCTTCAGCTTTATAATATTAGTATAGATGACATATCATTTTTTTTTTTTTTTAACTTGAACGGGTTTGCACTTGACCATAGTTTACCTGATAGCAAGTAAGGCTGTGGCCTAAGATGGATTTAGCCGCTTTTCAGGTTCGAAAGTCTCGCAAGGTATATATTTGTCATGGTATAACAGAAAATCTAGGCTACAAGGAGTAACTTGAAAGCTTTATATTTGATACGGTGTTAATTTTATACGAACTTATTATTTATATTAGAACCCCGATACTGCAACACAGGGAATCCTAAAGCAGTAGACAGGACCCCAATTTGAATTTGAATAATTTAGATACTTTTATATAATGTGAAAATGATTTTTAACTTTTATTTTTACCTTATATTTTTACATACCTTGTTCAAATAGTAAAGCTATAACGTAACATAGTTTCATAATTCATAGTAGCCCCGCCCTGAACGCACAACACGCTTTGTGCCCATTGAATACTGTATCCATTACATGTGGGATTCAATCAATGAGGTATTTCCACATATTTATATAATTACCTGCACAGACGCGCCCGTAGCTCAGCTACAGATATTCGCACGTGATTGGCAAAGTTAAGCAACTGTTGCCGCGGTCGGTCTTTGGATGGGTGACCAAATAATCCTATTCCAATAGGAAACTTTCGTGGGTCGGGTGCCATATTAATTTGTAGGTGCTGGCTGCTTGTAAGGCAGAAGGCAGTTAGGCAGTTAAGCCATGTCATACGCTCCTAGGGCAGTTGTTGTTTTTTAATGTCAGTTTCCTAAGATAAAAGTATGACATTTTCGTTACCTGTTAAAATGTATTAAAAAATAATAAATAAACGAAATTATACTTTATTTTACAACCAAATTTTAAGCGTACTGAATAAATATATTGTGTCTTAAAAATATATATTATATAAATAAACTAACATACGGTAATGTAGAACCTCTTTGCATTACATATACAAATTCAAATTTATTTGTTTGCGAGTGTACATGCAAGTAGGAACTCTCTTGTGAACAGGAGTGTAAGAACTCTTTTGTTTTGTTGTTGTATACAGTGACAGTTAGTTGTTTTGACATGTCAAATTTTGGCGGGAATGAATCAGTGGTGAAAAATAAAAGTTGAGCGACGTTGTGCAAATTAAACGGAGTTTCTTTCCTATTCTTGCCCCCTATATATAATACTTTACATTTTTATTAATTTACGAACTTATTACTTTCAATTCTTATTAGGTAGTAAGATTATATTAATTAGTGAACGTTATCGAGGTAACCACAAGGAAGTGGCCAGCTTCTATTTGTAATGTCCATTCACAGCAACTAATCACATCACACGCATGTTGTAAGCTAATTTGTTTGATAGTTTGTTGGTCTGCTGTGATGGTTGAATTATGGCCGTATGAATCATTTATAGAGTCAACTGGTAATATAATGGCAAAATTAATAAGCTTAAGTAAAACAAAATAAACTAAAATGTTACTGTTATTTTTTATTTTGTTATTAATTGACTGTTTTTTTTCAGTAAAATTCATATGTTGTAAACATTATCTCATATTGCATTATTTATTTATTTATTTATTGTTCACTTGCCCACAAACTTACAACTTACTTACAAGTTTCCCAAAGCGTGCTGTGGGCCAACCTTAAAAAACATACTTATTTATATTAAAATTAATCCATATACCTAGACTTATAGTATTATGAATGAATACGCAAGTGAATCCACTGTATAACACTAGTATATTATAAGCTGGCTGTGAGCAAAGTAGCCACAAGTGTCGCGTTACAGTCACCGATACTAGGACATTAACCAATACTTAGTATCCGTTTACAACTGATTTATCTACCTGGTTCTGCCAACGTGTGAGTTTGCTGTGGTTTCGCTTGGGAGTTGAGAATGTAGTGGATTGGAAGAGGTTGCAATTCAGTTGATGGGAGTATTCGTTCGTGATTGGCAAAGTTAGACAACTGGGCTTTTGATACGAACTTTATATTCACTCTGTTCATCATCTCTCTCTCTGTTAGTCGTATTTCCTCATGACTGAGGGTCGTGACACCCCCGCAGAATTAATTCGTTAGGGGAGTTCTCTTGGGCAGATACATCGTGGTGGGCGCCCAGGTCCAGCCACGGAAGACACATGTCCTCGGATATTGTGGTCCTCAAATATGTCGGTTTCCTCTTCGGGTGCCATCTTCGTATAGATGTTTGGAGGTCAATTGGCAAAGTTATCTGCGATCCCATGCTGCTTCTTTTAGATGCGGATAGCTCAGTTTTGTCCACTTCTTAATGTCTTCTAGCTTCTTCATTCTCTGACTCTCTCTCTGTCCTGAGTTTCTTTTCCCTGGAATCTTGCCTTCGAAAATCAACCTTGGAAACTCTTACAGAGATCCTATCTGCATATGTCCAAAGAAAGCGTCTATACATCTCATGATAGTCGACATTAGCTCCCTTTTGCGGTTAGCGATTTGGAGTACTTATTACTCGTAGTAAATTCTAAAACATTGGCTGTTAAAATTTACAAGATCCAAATGTCCAAACTGGTTAAAATATAAGATTTTTTATCGTATAGGTTTACGTTTGAATTACGCTTATCCAGAAGGTACCTATTAGTATTCTAAATATTTTAATAAATTAGTACTATCTGACAACTAACTAGATTCTTAAGCTTGTAACCTGATGCTGTAAGTAACTACCATCAAACCACGCTGGCTGCGGTCGCGCCAGTCCATAAACGCGCGTAATCTCGACTAAACTCCAATCAACTGGACATATGCCTCCGCATGGCTTTGTCTTCTTAGCTGACTTCAAAATGGAAGAGTTCGCATGATGCTTTTTGGTTAAATTTGGTATTAGGTTGAGAAGTCACAGAGGTTTCAAAGAGCATTAGATAATTACAAGATTTATGACTACAATTCTTAAATGCTGTTAGCATTATTTAATAGTTTTAATTAATCTATACTAATATTATAAAGCTGAAGAGTTTGTTTGTTTTTTTGTATGTTTGTTTGTTTGAACGCGCTAATCTCAGGAACTGCTGGTGCGAATTGAAAAAACTTTTTGTGTTGAATAGACCATTTATCGAGGAAGGCTTAAGGCTATATAACATTATGATGCAACTAATAGGAGCGAAGAAACAATAGAAAATGTGGGAAAAACGGGGAAAATTATTCATCTTTGAGGGCTTCCGTTGCGTGCGCTGCGTAAACGGTTCAAGATATCAAAAAAATGTGTATGAAAGAATTATTCCTCTTAAAATTATATAACAAAATGTCCGCAACAGTATATGGCTATCTTTTAAGGTTAACTCACTAGAACCGTTTTTATGGTAATAACTATTCCACGCGGACGAAGTCGCGCGCACCAGCTAGTTAATAATAAAATAGCTTCACCGCTATCAAAAAACGTTCACCAAACCATCTCACACCGACAAGACTGCCGTCATGCAAATGGCGCCACCGCTTTTTGACGTTACGGTGTCAGTTACCGCTCTTCAGCGCCATTTCGTTTCAACGTTCAAGTGACGTCATTCACCACTGTATTACGGCCGCTATATGACGGCACCGCTTGCCTAGGAAACCAAAGCTTTTCAATTGCCATTTTTTTATATTCTCTCTATCTAATAATGTAATATATGTATTTTATTTTGTAAGTAAGTAATTATCTTAAAATTGTTAGTTAGGTCTGCATCAAGAGGGCATTAAGTGCTAGTAATTTTCTTCTATTCATTAAGTTTGTTATGTGTGTTTTAGCTTAGTGCCTGTTTTGCAGACTTTTAATAAATAAATAAATAAATAATCTTTTCTTATCAATATCCTATCACGAATCGAATTCTGTTGACCAAAAATCCCAAAAGAAAACAGACATCAAAGCTTGTTAATATTACCGCATACATATTTATAGGTATCTCAACACATTCTTAGAGCCTGTGGTCACAGCGATCACTGCACCCGCCTGTCAGAGTGTAATAAGCTAAATGAACAAGTATGCGAGAGGTTGCAGGGACTCCTCTCGCACCATTGAGCTTACGTCGCTGCTGATATGGAATCAGATTATATACAGGGTTGTTGGTGTGTTTAAGAATCTATATGGTAACTGAAACAGTTTTTACTCATGTGTAATTCGAGTGTGTTGTTTACGCGTTTCGGATGTTATGACATCCATCAACAGAACGTATGTTCTGGGAACGCGGCATATTGATAAAATGTCTCACGAAAGTTTTAGTGTTTAAGGCCACCATATATTTCACCCGAAAACGCTTTGCGCTTAGGAAAATGCTTTCAGTTGCTTTTTCGCATGCAATTCCACGCCGTATTAACATGAAATCAAGGGCGAGCATCGCGCGCACAGTTCCGGCCGACGAGTCTTGTCCACACGCAAACAATTTTGCACAATTTGAGCAGTTTTGCAGACGTTTTTAACGAAATAAATTTATATAAAATCAGCAATTCAGAATATTCTTTTTATGGCTTTTTACTCCTCTTAATAATAACATTATCTTTTAGATATAATTAAATTGGTTTGAATTTCTGTACTACTTTTGGGAAAAAAGGCGAAAAAATTTCAAAACAACTATTTTTCAAAAAATAAAACTATCGAGCGAAGTATACGTAATCGTATATTGGCGTTTTTTATTGTCTTAACACTGAATCATAATTATATAAACTGAAAAAAAATAAGCTCTATTTTATTTGATTTTTATGTAATGTCGATTTCACATAGCACCCCACGTTAAGAGTGTTCGTAAAGGTAATGTGGTTTCGTTGTAAACAGTTAAGTAAGTTAAGTTAGTAAGTATCTGCCTTTAGCCTTACATCAATCAAAATTTGTACAAAATCAAGATTTTTTTTTAGATTGTTTGGATTTGCACTCGCTCAGTAATGGAAAACGTTACGAGATAATCGACATGTTTGAAGACAAAAAATTGAGGACCCATGGTACCCATGCCATGCCATGCTCATGAGAATTCCTCATCATTTATTGGATCTGAAGGGATCTTATAACCCTCACCAATGATCATCATCATCAGCCTATTATTGCCCACTGCTGAGCATAGGCCTCTCTTCTTGTACGCCACTCGTCCCGGTCCTGCGCAGATTCTATCCAGGTGCTCCATGCGGTTGTTCTAAT
This sequence comes from Macaria notata, assembly GCA_927399415.1. Classification (NCBI taxonomy): domain Eukaryota; kingdom Metazoa; phylum Arthropoda; class Insecta; order Lepidoptera; family Geometridae; genus Macaria; species Macaria notata. The sequence continues at coordinate 1,678,150 of OV656751.1, forward strand.
GTCGTCAACCCGCCGCATTGGTTTGTTTTGGTCCACCTGCCGTCCTTCTGCCTCGCAACGTGAGGTTAGTGATGGCCTTACTGACGACTAGCGCCGAATCTCAATATTGAAAAAAAAAAACAAATCAACATTCTCCTTTCATTAGATATCGCCATAATATTTTTGTTTCTGCCTTTCTGAAGGCTTCTTGGGCGAAAAATAACTTTATTCTTGGTTTTTTATTGCTAGAATTTATTAGAAAATTCTAGTCAAATTATCACTTCTTCTTATCGAATGAGAGTAGCAAACTCTGGTGTCAAGAGTTTTCAAACCGCTCTAAGGGCTTCTGACAGGGCTTGACGACTGCCGTACTAAACAAACAGCCGGGAGCTACAATTTAACGGGTCATCCGACCCACGGAAGCGCCTAAAATTAAACGCCACTTTTCAGTCACCCATCATCACACGCGTACTGACCGCGTCGACCTTTGCTTAACATTGGTAATCGCATACGTTTGCCTCCGCTAGCTGAGCTACGCTCGCTTCGCAATTATTGCTAAACTCATATTTACTTTACTTTACTAATTACTTACGTAAGTTTTTCACATAACTCTGTTTTAAAATCGATATTATCAACAACCATCGATTGGGTTTGTTTTGAACTGTCTGTCATTGGTTCGGAAGGTAATCGAATTTGATAGGTTTGGAATGGCTTCTTGTTTTAGTCGTTTATGTTATTAATCGCTTTAATGTGCTTAAGAAGGTAGTTTGTTTAGTGAAATGATGAGTTTTATTAATGGTATGTTAAATGATTACAAACATAACATTGTCTTTGAATTTTAAAACCGTACTTTAATTTTAAAACTATGTACATACATCTGAGTCGGTGGCAATGTTTTCGATCGGAATATGGCCATAAATTACTGCCATAAAAGACCTTGATATTAACGGCTGTAGATAAATATATTAGATAAACGTGTGATGGAAATCGTAACACTAGTATGTTACAATTTCCATCACACGATTATCCATACTTATCTCTGCTGCCTTTCCGGCCCCTCTTGGACGGACACATTATTACAAAACTCAGGTAAATGGCGCCAAAAGTGCAGACATAAGTTGCGTCCCAAATTAGGCACTTGCCGTTCTTCCAGGGCACCAGAGTCAGCCCGTCCGGTCTCTTGCCATCAGATCTGCTCAGCCCCACAGGCTCGGGGACACACGGGAATTTGCAGAATTAAGAGCTCTACGATCTGTGTCGCTTAGAGCATGGTGCCGCGAGAATCTCCCTGATAATGATAATTATATACCTACTCAAAAATACCTCTTTAAATACTCTCTCTGTTAAAAAAACATTTCAAAAGTATCCATTGCGTTTAGAAGATCTAAGCATAAAAGCGGACAGACATCGACAGTCGACTTTGTTTTTTATTATTGATATACTCGTATGTACATATATGTAGATATATTTATTATCCAACGTTTTTCTATACATAAAGTAAAAAAAACTCCACATATTTGAGCGTAACAAATCCGACGGCAAATCATATCGTGAAATGGATCCATTAAACCTAGTTGTTCTCAGGTATCGATGTCTTATAATCGCTCGACCAAAACGGAGTATTGAATAATTGTTGTACATTGACATAGAGCTAAAACTGGATGTGGATATGAGACTCACATAAGTGTGGCTCAGCGGTTCCAGTGTCTGCTTTTCATCCAGACGCACCCTGGTTCGAATCCGGCCCTACAGAATGATTTGCATTTTCAAGTTATGAGTGGATTTTCACTCGCTTAACGGTGAAGGCAATAATAAGGAAACCGACATGTTTGAGGACCACAATATCCGAGGGCATGTGTCTTTCGTGGAAGGGCCTGGGCGCCCACCACGATGTATCTGCACAAGAGAACTCAGTCAGGAGTCACGACCCTCAGTCATGAGGAAATACGATTCAAGAGAGAGAGAGAGAGAGACTGTCCGCCTGATGTTAAGCATTACTACAGCCCTGGGGTGTAACACGCTTACTTAGTAAGCACCTTAAATACATAGGTGTAGAACAGAATCACATTCAGCAACATTTTTTATATTCGTCAGATCTATTTCATCAGAACCAACCAGTTACCAACATATATTTGATACGCCGAGGTGTCGGTAGAGACCGTCGCATTTTTCGTTCATTTAACCGGCTTAAGGTAGTGGAGTGAAAAATGCGTAACGCTTTGTGATTTGAGAGACAATGGCTCGATTGGTTTGGGATTGAGTTAGGTGGAGTTTTGGCCGGTAAAAGGTGAAAATATAATCTGAGTATGTTTCACAAAAAAAAACTATAGGTATACATTAGAACTGAGCTTATTTACCACGGGATCTGACTAGTCTTTAAATATCCGAGGACATGCGTCTTCCGTTTAAGGACCTGGGCGTCCACCACGGTATCTGCCCAAGAAAACTCTTCTAACGGATTAATTCTGCGGGGGAGTCACGACCATCAGTCATGAGGATATAAGACTCAAAGAGAGAGAAGATATACGTCTTCATGCTCAAGTAGCGGAGTTAGGTTAGATTAATTAATTACGTAAAAATAAATATATAATATATTTTTATCAGCAATTTGCTGCTCGTCATTAATCAAATAAATAAGTAAATAAAATGTTCTCTATCCTACCGCCACAAAACTCATTTCATATCATATCGGCCGGATTAACAAATAGGCTACATTGAATCCCGCGGGGCGTAGCTAGTCTTTCATACAAGAGGAACTAAGCTATCGATAATAGTCACATACACATAGAATAGGTATTTGGTTACGAGCCTGTGAGAGTCGCACGTCGAATGTTCATTCATGCGAACCTTCCTAGTTCTGAGAGGTTACCACTTACCATAGATTTATTTATTATAAAATAAAAAATGGATTCGTGTTGTTCAAACATCACATACAAACAATCAAAATGTCAACAAAAAATTGAAACTTTGATTTAACATTGGTACTTTGTGTCAATTTGAAATTATGACAGCAGACAGACAATTTTCATACAACTAAAACGGACTTGGTCTAGATTTATAGTTAAAACACGTTTTGTAATAACGCCCATAGAGTTAGAGTGGGATGTTTGTTCGTGATTACCAAAGTTTTAGAAAGACAATTTTGTGTTTTTCCCACTTTTGCTACTACAGTTTTTGAATAGGAATAAAATGTTGTTTTCCTTTCTCTGTTTGTATAGATGTATATCTAGGCATGTTACATGTATTTAGTAAAATATTATTAAGTTGTATTAGTTTTGGTAGGTACGCCAGCGTTACTGTTTTCCAAACTAGGTTGCCTGGAGAGATCACTCCAGAGTGATAAGGCCGCCCTCTGTCCCAATACTAGGTATGATCTAAATTTCTTTATGCTTGTGTTCTTTTGTTATTGGTGTACAATAAAGTATTTTGATTCGATTTAATTTGAAAAACGTCATGGTTAAGGTATTGGTGAGACCTATGCCCAGTAGTGGGACAATATTGGTTGAGTAAAAAATTGGTCACCCATCAACGGACTGACCGCGGCAACACTTGCTTAGCTTAGATAATTGTTAACATATACCAAGGTAGTATATTACCACAAGCAATCAGATATTTACTATAGTCGATAACATAATTTAGTTTATAGATATAACCAGTGGGTGCTCGCGGCTTCGCTCGCATTAGAAAGTAAAACTAACTTGCATCCCCTATTTCACCCCTTTAAAAGTGACATTTCCAAAAATCCTTTCATAGCGGATGCCTACGTCATAACATCTACCTGCATGCCAAATTTCAGCCCGATCCGTCCAGTGGTTTGGGCTGTGCGTTGATAGATCACTATATCACTCAGTCAATCAGTCAGTCACCTTTGAGTTATATATATATATATATATATATATATATATATATATATAGATATCCGCCAGGTGCAAAATAAATTGCAATGTCACAGTAATAATCTTAGATAATTAAGTTTGTTTTACAAAACTACAAATAATATTGACACATTTGATGCCTATATACTTAGTGATTAGATTAGAAAATGACTAGCAACAAAACACGTACATATTGTATGTAGGTACCTAGATTGTAGGTACGTACATATTGTATGTAGGTACCTAGATTGTAGGTACGTACATATTGTATGTAGGTACCTAGATTGTAGGTACGTACATATTGTATGTAGGTACCTATATTGTAGGTACAAGTGTGTATAAACTACATGAAAGGCAGTTTTCATTTTATAAATACTTTTAATGATGGAGTTTCCTAAATATTACTATACCTACCTACAAAGAATATTAAGTTCCTAAATAACTACTATGCAATAAAAAACCAAACACCTTTTGTTTCTTACTCACGCAATTCTAAATATGACTTCTTTTGACACTCACTGTTCTTTGCTTGTTCTTTTTCTGCCTTTTCTTGTCTATACCCGTTCTTCAAACTTCACCCAGGAACCGCCCTTAGCATTTATATTGAAGCCAGTAGAAAGAAGAATAGGTTCCACTGTCTTCTCACATCTGGTGATCTTGAAGTCCCGGACAATGTGGTAGAGGAGGACTTTGGTCTCTAGGAGTGCGAATCTGCTGCCTGAGAAAAAGAGAAGATAATTAAAAAGTTGTTTAATTAACTATATAAGAACCAATATTTTTTATACATTTAACAATACAGTGGGAGTACATTTTTATTATAGAATAGTAATTATCTTGTGATAACATATTATGGTGACTTGACACACAATCTACCTAAACCACACTGAGCATTGAGCTTTACTTTACAAAGGACAATCATGCTGATGTCCGCTTTTATCCAAGATAAAATGTATTTTTTTAAAGAATATAGAAACTAATAATCTGTCTCTTTACCAAGTTTCATCCAAATCGGTCAATCCATTCCAGTGTTAAGAAAGCTCAAACTTTTTTAGTCCCAAATTTCTGCCATGGTTTTTGGAATCATTATATTTGAAGGTATATACAAAAAAAAATCCTCACCAATACAGATCCTAGGTCCACATCCGAAGGGCTGGAAGGTAAATGGTTTGATGTTCTGCTTGTTGTCATCGGACCACCTCTCAGGGTCGAAGCGGAGAGGGTCAGGCCAGTGCAAGGGGTCGAGGTGGATGGAGTTACTGCTGTTGAAAACTACTTCTCCGGGATTTACCTGGGGAAATAGAATAATCTAAGTATATAAAACTCAAAGATGGCTAAGTATATAAAACGCACAGCTCAAACTACTGGACGGATCGGGCTGAAATTCGGCATATAGGTAGTTGTTATGACCTAGGCATCTGTTAAGAAAGGATTTTTGAGAATGCTACTTTTAAAAGTAATAATCAGGGGATGCAAGTTTTACTTCTTAACGCGAGCAAAGCCGCAAGTATCCACATATATATCATAAAATAAATATAAACTCTTTACAATTATTAATAGTAACTAAGTAAGTTCGTATGAGAGTGGCCGATTCGTGTGTCGAGAGTATGCAATCAACCCTGGGTACCCTAGGTAACCTTTTTGACATAGCTTAACAACACACTACACACAAAAAATAATACCGAAACCAAACTACGTAAGTATATATAAATACTACACAACACCAAAAATAGTTGTCGCTAGATGGGTCGACGACATCGTCAAAGCCGAGGGTCCAACATGGATGAGGTCTGCACAAGATTGACGCAGATGGCACATACACAAAGGGAGGCCTATACCCAGCAGTGGGATAGGGCTATGTATGATGATCATGATGATCACCAAAAACCTATTATATATATGTTTAGTGACTATTGTATTAAGACTTGCAATTAACGTGTCGACTGATGCTCAGAAGATACGTATAAGACCTAGTTGATTATAGGGACGGCTAAAGAGACCCAGTCATAAAAAACTATAGTTTAAGGTGGACATGAAACAAGACAGTTCTACCATGATATAATTTTGTAATGGATAATGAGGCTTCAATAACTAATACAATTACTAACACTATTGTAATAAAATTACAATCTTGTCTAGTATATAGAAGGGGGTGAAAACTCGTTATCGTCTTTGAGCTTTTCCGCACAGGACTTTCCGGACAAATGATTTACAAGAGTACAAATTTATCTATCATCTTCTGGTAGAAAGTTGTATCAAAAAGCAATTTTTATAACAGACTAGTGGGTGCTCGCGGCTTTGCTCGCATTAAGAAGTAAAACTTGCATCCCCTATTTCACCCCTTTAAAAGTGGCATTTCCAAAAATCCTTTCTTAGCGGATGCCTACGTCATATCATTTACCTTTATTCCAAATTTCAGCCCAATCCGTCCAGTGGTTTGAGCTGTGCGTTGATAGATCACTATATCAGTCAGTCAGTCACCTTTGAGTTTTATATATTTAGATTCCGCAAACCTCGTAAACATTAGGTACTTATATACTTTTACTTAATTGGTTTTATATTATGTATGGTATTAGATGGAATGATACTCACAACAACAGGCTTTCCTCCTTCATGTGGTGGGGGAAGAACATACTTCTTGGTGCAAGTTCTATCCAACATTACTGAGGGCGACCATCTTCTGAGGGTTTCTGAAAACAAATGGATAATGATATGATAGAAAACAATAAACTATCTAATGAAGAGTTGTTCGAGTAATCGTTGGGCTTTATCGCTTGGGCGTTTTTCCACGTCACACAAGCAACATTGAGTAGAGAAAAATAGCATTAACTCAATTTTCAAGTCCTGGCATATTATCATACAAACCAAGTTCCTTAGTTTTTGATTTTGAATTTTTTTAGGGTAACCATTTGTCAGGAAACATCCTCAGTCAGTCGTTGATAGTTTCCTTCTTGCAAGAACAGAAAGTTATAAGCTAGATGTCAGATTGAGCTAGTTCTTACTTACCATTAATAACACAGTCCAAATACTTCAGAGAGTTCAACCCATCAAAAGTGAGTTCGTTACCCTCCTCTTCATAACTTCTGATCTCCTGGTACAACTTCTCCTCAGCATCAGGATTGAGGGCCAGCTCATGAGCAGACATGGTGAGAACAGAGGCTGAGGTTTCGAAGCCAGCTACGAAGAATATGAAGGCTTGAGCGGTGAGCTGTTTTGGTGTCCATTCTGTGGATAAAATGGTAAAATACTTGAAATAAATATGTAATTGAAATATACAGACTTCATAATTCCATTTTATGCTAAATTTCTAGTAAACTGAAGTAAGTCTAACTTATGTAAATTGTATGACTTTTGAGCAATAGCGAGATAAAAATCAAATTAACTGTTCCTTGCAATAGTTCATCGTCTCTTGGCAAAATGAATGACAAAACGATACTTATTGGACGAGACTTTCCGAACAATCTTTTTGATAAAAGTCGTAGATAAAAGTAAAAAGCTAGTTTTTAGAAGGCTGTACCTTTACTGTCAGTAAAACTTTTATGTCACGCTTACACAGATGCTATTTCCCTGGTGTGGCGTGATGGAAAATTCTACTTCTTTGCCTATTTCGGACAGTGGTAAGTGGTAACATCAAAATGTCTAATCTAAACTTACCAATAGGAGTCTCAATAAGTAGTTGAAGCATATCAGGTCTGGTGACATTGTTCTCCCTCCTATGTCTGAATGTTTTCTCTACAGCTGCCGAGAAGTAATCGTATGTTTCGCGTGGACGGAATGTGATACCTAATTTCTGAAAAAATAGATTGTATTTGGTTCCACTTTCCTTTTAAAAGGGAAAGTATGTTGATGGGTTTCTTAGCACATAATGTACCCCTTTCACGACACGACGGAGCGAAGAACCATTGTATTTTAGGTACAGTTTAAGCCGTGGTTTAAGGCATAAGGTCTCAAAAATGACAGACTACGGTAGCTAAATGATAGGAGCCTTGTCAATCTATCTATACATATAATAAAGCTGAAGAGGGTCGAAAGTCTGAACATTAAAGATAAAAAAAAAAGTTTGTAGATACTCGGAATTGATAACAAAACACGTTCCAACAATATATAAAGTTTTTGTCTGTTTATCTGTTTTTCTGTGTCTTTCTTTATTTAAACGCTCATAACGCGAATACGCCTGAACGGGTCATCATGTTTTTGGTATTTAGATAGTATGAGTTCTTAGGATTGCATTGGCTTTATATCCTGTAATAATGCAAGCTAAGCCGGGGGCGTCCACTACTTTTTAATAACATTTAAAGGACTTACCTTAACCAAACTGGGAAAGATTTGATCCAGAAGCACCACTAAAATTTGCCTAACGTTGAAAGCGAGGGCAATCTGGCCAAACTTGAAGAATTCGTTGTCTCTGTGTTTCAAGGAGTCTATCTCTAGCCCGAAGCTGGAGGAAGCTATTACGTCGTTCGTGAACCGACGCATAAAGTCGTCTACATCGACATCTTGGTTCTTTAGCTCTGAAATTGTAACAAAAATAAGTTCGTATGAAAGTTTTAGGTCCCGGCTGTTTATCTAGTACAGCAGTCTTGATAAACTCTCGACACCAGAGTTGGCCACTTTCATTCGATAAGAAGAAGTTCGTACGAGTCAGGGAAATGTTGGGCTTTGACGTTGTTTAATGACAGATGAAAAAAATATGTTAAATTATAGTAAAAGAAAAACAGATATGCCATTACTACAAGTTCACCGTCTTTTGTAAGATAAAATATTTAAGCAGCAATTTCGAGAATATCCAAAAGTCGTATAAGACAATAGGCAGGAGCCGCGGCGGACGCAGCAGAAGAAGCCAAGCGGCGAAAATATACATCATTATCGACTGATTATATTTTCGTACCGCTTGGCTTCGAAACTTTTGGTCCGTGGGGTAAAAGCACGAAGTCTTTTATAAAAAAATTAAATAAAATGTTGATTGACATCACTAGAGACATGAACGCTGGCTGGTTCCTTGCGCAAAGGATTTCTATAGCAATCCAGCGTGGGAATGCAGCCAGCGTTCTTGGTTCCATACCACATGTAGATTGTTTAAATTTAGTTTAGATGTAAATACTCTTTTTTAGTTCTATTAGTGTTAATATGTGTAAATATTGTTTCTTATTATTGAATAAATGCGTAAACAAATTATTATTTCAATCTCAGACAATAGTATATTGAATATTTTAATTTCTGAAGTAGTTCAAAAGTCTTGAAAGGACCTGGGCGCCCCCCACGATGTATCTGCCCAAGAGAACTCCCCCAACGAATTAACTCAGCGGGGGAGTCACGACCCTCAGTCATGAGGAAATACGGTTCAAATACTTACGTTTCAAATGCTTGACGTAGTTCTTGCTGATGTCCACCATAAGCCCCATGACCAGTTTCATTTTGGAGCCAGTGAACGCTGGAGTCAGGGTTGATCGCATGGCACGCCATTTCTCACCTGGGGATTAGTGACTTAAAAAATTTACACTATTAACACTTTACATTTTTCGCTATTAACACAAACCTAATAATAATAAACTAAATATAACTAACAAACTATTTGAAAACTACTATAGACGTTGAGAAACAGAAAAAAAACTAAAAACTGTTGGATCGTGTTCTGCTATCAATTTGAAGTATCTCTTTTAAAATATCTTCTGTTCTGACTTTGAACTCTCTTCAGCTTTATTATATTATGTATACTAGATAGATAATGCGTGCAAAGCCGCCGGGAAAAGCTACTTTGGGTTTAAACCTTTCTTTTGTCAAAGAAAGTTAACCCTTACCTTTCATGCTAAACAAACTGCTAGCAAACATAGGTTCGATATGTTCTGCTACAAACAGCTTGTGGTCTGTGAAGTGGTCAAAGTCCTTCACAGTAATAGCCTTGATGAGGTCTGGGTCTCGGATGAGATAGGCCGGCTTGTTCGAGGAGTCCAGGAAGCCTACGTATCTGAAATAAGGGAATATTATTGAAAATTATTGTTATTAGGATTAAGATGTCAATGTCGAAGTCAAACGTCCACTTATATTAAATAAATATAAGTGGATAAATAAAAAGTTTTTGCATGAGTGCGTTTGTACTGTGTATGTCACTATTATATCATGCTCGGCTGAACCGATTATGATAAATTGAACACTCATCCGGTCCTGCGCAGATCGAATCCAGGTGCTCCCTGCGGTTTTTCTGATGTCGTCATTAAATTTGTACAAATTACGAGTATTTATATATGTCTGTTCATAAAATTGTACAAGATTATGTTATATACACTGCAGAAGTAATTATACGTGGGAATTAAATTACATGGACTGTTTTTGAACAAAGATTTGAGCAAAAAAATGAATGGAAAAAGTTACGATTAATTGAATTCGTTTCATTTTAAATTTCGCGTAGTATCATATATAATCATATTTATTTCAATTGCACTTATGTTTATCCAGAGATTCTTTTATTTATTTATTAGGCACACAACACAATACACAGAAAATACATGAGTGACAACAAAACACATAAAAGGTAATGATCTATTCCGTGCATCAAACACATGCGTGCACAACATGATTATAAACAGAGACAAAGTTCAGTAAGTTAACTAAACTAAACTAAACTAAACTGAACTGAACTGAACTGAACTGAACTGAACTGAACTGAACTGAACTGAACTGAACTGAACTGAACTGAACTGAACTGAACTGAACTGAACTGAACTGAACTGAACTGAACTGAACTGAACTGAACTGAACTGAACTGAACTGAACTGAACTGAACTGAACTGAACTGAACTGAACTGAACTGAACTGAACTGAACTGAACTGAACTGAACTGAACTGAACTGAACTGAACTGAACTGAACTGAACTGAACTGAACTGAACTGAACTGAACTGAACTGAACTGAACTGAACTGAACTGAACTGAACTGAACTGAACTGAACTGAACTGAACTGAACTGAACTGAACTGAACTGAACTGAACTGAACTGAACTGAACTGAACTGAACTGAACTGAACTGAACTGAACTGAACTGAACTGAACTGAACTGAACTGAACTGAACTGAACTAAACTAAACTAGAACAATTAAAATAATACATATAATACGATACTTATGGAAGTTACAGTTAATTGTAAATAATAAACAAAATTATAAAAACACGGCTAAGGTACAACAGGAATTTGTGTAGCAATCAAAACAAAACAATGTGAAATACAAAATTATTATTCAAATTCAAATTCAAATTCAAATTCAAATTCAAATTCAAATTCAAATTCAAATTCAAATTCAAATTCAAATTCAAATTCAAATTCAAATTCAAATTCAAATTGTTTATTGACTAAAAATAAAAATACTTATTCTAACACGTACATTCATTGGGAACACAGATTGCCAGGTGCAGTCAAGTATGAATCAGGTAGGTACGTGAGGTAGCCCCGGAAACTTGCACTAGGTACCGAAAAGGTCCTGTGAAGCAAGATTTCGGGAAAAACCACAGCACAATATACAAATTTAACTACTTACTTGCACATCACTCGTCTCAAAAGAACATAACTAAATTTGACTAAAGAGATTGTCACAATTCAACAGCTACTCACATATTTCTTCTTAATTCTAAACATTTTACCTATTGTTAAGTAGGAAACATAAATAATTGTGTACAGAAAGGGTTCCAGAACACTGAAGCAAAGCAAAAGATATGTAATGAATTGTAAACATTAAACAAAAGTGTTATTTTTTGGTAGCTGTTAGAGTGTTGCCATCTTATAAATTAAATTATGTACATAGTTTTTTGAATACTTAATTAATAATTATATATTTTTTTATGGCTGTGTATATTAGAATTTAGAGAATGTGTGTGTGTTGTTGTATGTTACAATGTGTAATTATTGTAATTGTGCGTGATTGTATGTAGAGGGTGAGTGTGTGTGTATGTATGTTTCAGTGTTCATTGCGTAGTACAATATTTTTCAATAAATGGTCTATTAGGTAAATATTTCAGGTTAGAGTGATACATCATTTAACAACTTCAATAAGCTGCTCTGTATCTATATAGTTTAGTGTTAGCAAGTGACTTGTGACTAATTTTCTGCATTTATGTTTGGTTACATTGACAATATCAACGTTCTTCATTATTATATTAAAACACCTTCTATAAATTATTTCTAAAAGAACTGAGATTAATTCCGAATATGTCTAGATCTTCATCATTGTTATCCGAGGCGTTATAATTCTCAAGTTCGTTATAGTTTAAAAGTTTATAACGCTCAAATCACTAAAATAAATTTTTGATTTTTCTTTCTGTCGAGAAAATAATTGTAAATGCGTTTTCTAAAGATTGCCCGTTAGTGATATGAACTCCTATTTGTATTTTTATCAACGGCAATATTTTTTTTATATTTGTACTAAAATAGTCTTAAAAGAGTATTATTTAAGATCAAAGCTCACATTTACCACTATTAGGTACATATCAATTTAAAAAAAAACTATTTCAAAATCAATACTGACCTCTCATCTGGAAAAGCCTTATACACACGATCAAAGTCATCAAAAATATGACATTTCTTCATAGTGCTGTTCCATTGGTTCCCTAATAATGGTACTCCAGGTAAAAACTTTACTCCCTTCTTTTCGTATAGTTTTTCCACATTTTTACCACCAAACCACAAATATAAGCTAAAAACTGTGGCTAAAAGAAGAAATATTTCTACGATCATTTTAAATTATTAATTAAGACATAAAACAATCTAAAATAATCGGTCTATTTTAATAGACAATCTTTTAAGACAACAGGAATATAATAAGAAGTAAGTTTAATGTCAAATCCGGTGATTTTTGTATCTCTATAATATATTATTCTTTTTTAATTAAAATACTGGCATTTCTTCTAATAAGACTATAAAAAGACCAATGTAACAATCTGCTGTTTTATATCCATATCCGTTATCTCATAAAGATAATATAATATATGTACCTGTAGGTACCTATTTATCGCTACATATGTATCTATACTAATATTATAAAGCTGAAGAGTTTGTTTGTTTGTTTGAACGCGCTAATCTCAGGAACTACTGGTCCGAATTGAAAAAATATTTTTGTGTTGAAAAGGCCATTTATCGAAGAAGACTTTAAGCTATATAGCATCACACTGCAACTAATAGGAGCGAATAAACAATGGAAAATGTGGAAAAATTACTCAGATTTGAGGGCTTCCGTTGCGTGCAAAATAAATATGATGCCCAAAATAACTATTCCACGCTAACGAAGTCGCGAGCGCAGCTAGTATATAATAAAGCTGAAAAGGGTCAGAAGTATGAACATTGAAGCTATTTAAAAAAAAATTTTGGAGACTTCAAATTGATAGCAGAACACATTTCAACAAGTTCCAGAAAATGTATCTGTTTATCTGTGTCCCTGCTTGTCTGTTTGTTTAAACGCTCATAACGCAAAAACGGCTGAAGGGATCATCATGATTTTTCGTATGTAGCTAGTATGAGGTCTTAGGAGTGTCAAAGGCTACTTTTTATCTCAAAATAATACGAGCAAAGACACGGGCGACCACTAGTCTATTATATATATTTACAAAGATAACAAAGCATGATTTGGCTATACGGCTATCTTATGTAAATAGTGTTGTATGTTTTAAAGATACAGATATATAAAATATTGGCTTTTTGAATCCTGACTATAGCACCTGTTCTTTCTTTTTAAATCCCCAACAAAAAAATATGATATGATATAATATGATATGGTGTGTGTGTGAGCCGTAATTCCTTGTAACTGAGGGTCGTGATTCCCCCGCAGAATTAATTCGTTAGGGGTCCCGTCTTGTGCAGATACATCGTGGTGGGCGCCCAGGTCCTTCTACGGAAGACAAACATATGTCAGTTTGCTCACGATGTTTTCCTTCAACGTTAAGCGAGTGCAAATTCCACACAACTTGAAAATACAAGTCATTGGTGTAAGGCCGTAAGGTGTAAGCCACACTCGCTTTCTTTCGAGCATTTTTTTTACCTAAAACCGGTTTGCACTTGACTATTATAGTTTACCCGATCGCAAGCGATTGCTATAGTCTAAGATGTACCTATATTGTGCTTACCGGATAGGAATATAATAATCTTTCAAGTCTGAGTGTACATTTGTGATTTAGTCACGCCCAAATAACTGAACCATTTTGAATGAAATTTATTATGGACATAGATTAGATTTATATCCTGATCAAAAGCGGGTAACACCACAATATATTGCTAGTATTTCATATAAGTAATTTGGTTAGAGATTATTTACTGTAAATATTTTGTTATCAACATTTATTATAGATCAGATTTGATGATTAAATCCTTTGACGATCCATCCTGATGGATGCTCGAAGATTAAACCAAAGTCCAAAGATTATTGTTAATGTATTGACAGATTGCGTCATACTTATTCAGTGATATGTCTAAATGATAATGAATTCATAATCCTTAATTGAAATTATCTTGCAGACAAATAGCATAATTAGGATGATACAAGTGACAGAGAAATCTTATCGCTATTTTAGTGATATTATCTTTATCCTATTCAAAGTCCAATAGAATTTATACTCGATACCTTAACCAATGCAGAAGTGAAAAAGATTAACTAAAACTGGCCCAGGACGAACGTTCTGAAGATGGGTGTCATAACATCCGAAACGCGTAAACCATTTACGCGATTTACACGTGAGTGAAAACCGTTTGAGTTAATCTTTTGATAAAATGTCTCACGAAAGTTTTAATATTAAAATGCAGAAGTGCTCAGCATGGTCTAAGAATACCGTCCAATAATCGCGACCATTGAAAATAGAAGAGCGAATATGGTTGGCCGCCTTATACGACATGACGAATTTATGAAAAACATCATTGAAGGAAAATTGGAAGCCCGAAGAGGAAGAGGAAGGCCGAGAAGGTCATACATGGACCAAGTAAAAGAAAAGGCGGGTGTCATGTCGTATAAAGAGGTCAAGGAATTGGCAGAAGATCGGGAAGGATGGCACATGCTCCACAGACAAGGGCTCTGCCCTTAAATTTGTGATGATGATCTTACCCAATATCGGAGGTATTGAGATGCCATTACCAATGTTAAACAACTTTAGACGCGGTTAGTCTTTGAATGGGTGACCAAATATGGCTTTCTTCTGGAGGACCAGGCTGTGCGTCCTTTCAGAGCCCCCAAGATGGTAAAAACTCTCGACAATTGAGTTAGCCGCTCTTATACGATAGGATAGGATAGGTTTATAGTCCAATAAAAAGTATTACACCACATCCTTTATTTATTCCTCTCCATCCGATAGTTGCCTGGAAGAGATACTTTTAGCAAAAAGGCCGACACTTGTGGCACTAGAATAGTTTATGTAAGGTATGTTATTAATTTGGTTTTATATGTGTGTGACAATAAATAATTATCTCTCTATCTATCTAAAAGCGTACACCTCGTCCTACTTATTTTGAAAATATATCCCTGCCAGATTGGTTGCCTGGAAGAGATCGCTCTTAGCGATAAGGCCGCCAATTAAAACGCACATTTTATTTTTTCTATGTTGTTTTTGTATTGTTTTTTTATGTATGTGGTGTTTTAATAAAGAATTCATCTATGTATCTATCTATGTATCTAAAGCGTAGGAAAAACAACCCCAAAATACATAAATTCTCTTTAGCAAGTCGGTTAAAAGCTCCCATCATCATAAATAATGAATACATGCTAAAACAGCTCAATATAAAGCTAGTCATGAACGTTCCCATTTACGAGATTTCTAAACATAAAAGGGTGAATTTACATTTTGATGTCCCAACTCGGCATTGGCTAAAATTTTAAAACATCATTTGCATATGCTTTGGGCCTACGAATAGTAGAAGCAATATAATTGCGACTCCTTACAAATGTTACGTCGATAATGCTTCTACATATATATCTCGCTCCCACATAAAAGTAGCTTCAACTACTCGCATATAAATCTTGCTTCTGATTTGTACGATGCCGGATAAAAGTCGAAAGCTATCTTATGCTAGATCACAGTTTTTTTTAGTTTAGTCCACCAACATCTAGGCAACCGGGCTCTTCCAAGGTTCTTTTGTATTCTGTCTATTTACAGACTTTGATCTTGATTTTTATTAAAAAATCTAATAATACTGTCCCCAACTGAGCTTGCTCGTAGTTTGTCGCTAAAGGGTCAAGTCAACAACTCAACTGTGGTGGTTACGGATGACCATGCCGTGGAGTCATTTTTGTGCCACGAGATGGCGTTTATTTTATTAAATCATTTACGTTTCTATAGTGCCAAATATTCGTAGTTTTGGGTACATAAACGACTGTTTCTGAAGCACTTTAGCCGGGGTAAAAGTGGGGGTGAAAAACCCCCTTTTACGTAAAGAGAGGGGGTGAAAGGAGGCTTTTAGGCTAAACAAGTGGATGCTTAGGTCTGCGCTTACAGTTTTAAATGTGAACTCTTTTGATGTGATATACGGAGTGGTAGATTGGTCAATCGGATTTTATCTATCAGGACATATCACACAGCGCCATCTAGTCCCATACTAATCTTACGCTTGTATCATGGGTACTAGATAACGGATGTAATACCTACATATATACTTTTCTTTTGTGTATACATACTTATTATACATACAAACGTCCAGACTCAACACAAGTAATTACAAATTTTAATATTAATAATTCCTGTGTCATGCGGGAATCGAACCCACACCCCTAGATTAGAAGGCATAGCACGTATGACTTAGAATAGAACACTAAGCAAAAACACGCAGATGATGTAAATTTTATGTCAATTTCTATCTGGTAAGTACCTACATCGTAAAATAAGATATTAATTGAATCATTTACTTTTTGGAAATCCTTTGCAGATAAAAACTGTGCAAAAAACTTGTTCTGCTGTGATTGCTTCTTGCCTGTTACAGACGATTTTATAGTTCCAAATGATTTCTAGTTTGAGATTTAGAAGGACTTTCGATTAAAATGATTAAAGCAAACCATCTCCTAAGCTTGGTAGTTTCCAAAATTATCACTGGACAAAAATATGTCCAAACATGCGAATTGGAAGCCTATCAAATAATAGAGTTATAAAGAATATAATTTCAACCAATAGGGAACATGCACAACTTTTTTTTATTACTTCAATGAAAGCTTTTTAATAAACAATCAGCACAATGAAATTATTTTTTAATTTGCTTTAATAAAAACGCAGTTAGACACGTTTTTAGTTTACGATTAGACCGAGAGAACCGACATGTCATGTGACGTCAGATGACACTAACACCATACAAGAAATCTTCAATTGGTCTTAGCTTCTTTATTTTAATATAATTTCAGTGGATATAAATGCGGTTTGCACAGCTCGTTTAGTAAATAAACTATAAAAATATACCAAAATATGGTATATTTCTATAGTTTATTTACAAAAATCAAATTTAATTTCCATGCATGTTCCCCATTACGAGTACTTATATATACAACAAATCATACAATGAAAAATATCTTTGATAACTCACTTTTTTAAGGAAAGGATTCAACAAGCGAAAATCTTTTAGCGCTAAATGTGCTCCCACTTGACTGCTCGCCTTAAGAAGTCGGTTATTTAATAAATTTATAAAAAACCTCTACTTTACTTCTAAGTGAGTAAAGTAGGTAAATCACTGAGTATGTACTCCGCAGTCAAAGTAAAACAGTTCGTGTTACAAATCCCCAATTAGAGAGCTACTCAGTTTATGTCGGCGTTTAAATTCGTTAGGGAAAGCGTTCGTACTGGCTGCCATAGAGTAGGTTTATGTGGAGGTAGAAGGGATGGGATTAAGCGAGTGTGGCTCAGCGGTTCCAGTGTCTGCTTTTCACCCAGACGCACCCTGGTTCGAATCCGCCCTACACCAATGACTTGTATTTTCAAGTTATGTGTAGATTTGCACTCGCTTAGTGGTGAAGGAAAACATCGTGAGGAAACCGACATGTTTGAGGACCACAATATCCGAGGACATGCGTCTTCCGTGGAAGGACCTGGGCGCCCACCACGATGTATCTGCCCAAGAAAACTCCCCCAACGAATTAATTCTGCGGGGGAGTCACGACCCTCAGTCATGAGGAAATACGACTCAAAGAGAGAGAGAGAGAGAAAAGGGATACAATGTTAAATGTGTTTCATCATAATCTTCAGTCCGTTATCGCACACTGCTGAGCACAGGCCTTTTTTTTGTACGCCATGGGTCCTGGTCCTGCACCATAAGCATTTTAGTTCCCGGCTGTTTGTCTAGTACGGCAGACGTTAAGCCATGTCAGAGGCCCTTCGGGTGGCTTGATAAACTCTTAACACCAGAGTTGGCCGCTCTCATTCTATAAGAAGATCTACAATCGCATACGATTACCAATGTTACGCATAGGTCGAAGCAGTCATTCCTTGGATGGGTGACCAAAAGTGGCATTCCATTTTGTGTGCTTCCGTGGGTCGGGTTACATTTTTTAACACTGCTCTAAGGACTTCTGACAGTGCTTGACGACTGCCATACTATAATAAACAGACAAAATCTGTAATTTAACATATCATGACCTTTAAAAGCACCTAAATGGGATGCCTCTTTATGCCACTAGTGGCTAGCTCTAGTGTCAAAGTAAACGTTTATTATGCAGGTAATACTGTGTTTTATTTCCACATCTATACCCCCATAATCTGTGCCCTCCGATTGCGTATGTGAGCTCCGTGCCAACTAAGTGGATCTCCATTTTAACTCCTGAAACAGCGGCCGGGGCTTTCAGTGTGCTTGCATTTGCATGATTGCTATTACGCTGATTATGCTGCTTCTAAACTCTTAATATACTCGTAGATAGACTCTTAGGTCTTATTACAAAACGTGGTATAAATATTAGTCCAGGACTTTGAAAATAAAAAGCGGGTTCTTGTTGTTCAGACATCACATAATATATAAGCAATCAAAATGTCAACAAAAAATTTGAACTTTGATTTAACTTTGGGTCATTTTGACAGTTTGATAATTATGACAGTAGACAGACAATTTTCAAACAGCAAAAACGGACTTGGTCTAGACTTATATTTTAACCACGTTTTGTAATAAGGCGCTTAGGGTGTTATTACAAAACGTGGTTTAACTGTTAGGCCAGAACTTTGAAGAAAACCAAGTCTGTTTTTTTTGTTCGAAATTTCAAAAGGAATAATTATTTCATACATATTTATTTGATATCTTGAAATGTTTTCGCAGCGCACGCATCGGAAGTCCTGAAAGATGAATAATTTTCCCCATTTTTTCCACATTTTCCATTGTTTCTTCGCTCCTATTAGTTGCAGCGTAATGTTATATAGCCTAAAGCCTTCCTCGAAAAATAGTCTATTCAACACAAAAATATTTTTTCAATTCGCACCAGTAGTTCCTGAGATTAGCGCGTTCAAACAAACAAACAAACTCTTCTGCTTTATAATAGTATATTGATTTGCCTCTCTTCAAAAGTCTTATTAGCTTCTCAAATCACACCTAGAACACGCCACATAAATATTTCACCCCACTCTGTAATTCCGAAACACTTCCTCAAATATCAATTCACTTCATTTACACATTAATCAGAGACTCGTTTTATTTTCCTATAAAGGGTGCTAAAAGCAACGATGTACAACCAAGTAGACAGGTCGCTATGGG
This sequence comes from Macaria notata, assembly GCA_927399415.1. Taxonomy (NCBI): domain Eukaryota; kingdom Metazoa; phylum Arthropoda; class Insecta; order Lepidoptera; family Geometridae; genus Macaria; species Macaria notata. The sequence goes on from OV656751.1 coordinate 1,697,673, forward strand.
GAAATAAAATCTGCTATACATAATACCACATGCAAAAAGACTTCTTTATCCTGTGGTATTCATGATGATCAAAGTAGCCCGTAACTGTGTTACAAGATGGTGTGACAGGTTAGGAAAAACCAAATTTTCTATAAATTCATTCCTAACCTGTCACAGTTTTACAAGGATATCTGACAGGTTAGAAAACACTATAAAACAGTAGGTAGCCATTACCAGAATTTTTTGCATGGTTATGGTCCTGTCCTGACTATATATACTGTATATTTTTATACCAAAATAACTTGAACAAAAGCGCGGGTATCAAAATGTTTTAAAAAAACCAAACGATAAAAGCAGGTGCATAATAATATTACCTATATTCAGATAGATAGATAGATAGATAAATACTTTATTAAAACACCACAAACGAAACAACACACAAAAAAAAAAACATACAAATTAAAATCAGCGTCTTAATTGGCGGCCTTATCGCTAAGAGCGATCTCTTCCAGGCAACCAATCAATTCAATACTTTTACTCATTGCAGATCAGCGGTATCCATCCTATGAATTAAATGTTAAAACGCAGCATGCAACCGCTTTTTAGATATCACTATACGTAACATGTCAACATGGTCAACACTCGGGATACGTTTATATAATATACATAATATAAATCATTCGCGAATACACTTTCGACATGTATTGTCTTGAAAAATCATCTATCAAGGTTTATTCGAGAAAGGAAAACGAGCATTATATTTAGGCGCCTCCGAATAATACTGTCTCTGTCAAAAAGCAATATGGCCGACTTTTCGCGCGCTTCTCGGGCCAATTTGAATTCAGAACGCGGAGTTGTCATCGTGAGTGTTGCCGCTTTTAAATATTAAAATTGAATTATTGTAATGTCGGAGTGTTGTAAATTGGCTCTAATATTTCAGTCGGATAGGCTAAGTTGAATTATTATACGGAGTGTTTTTCGTTTAAATTTATTTAAATTTGAAATAAGTACATTTTGAAGTAAGTAAAACTTGTACATAAATAGACTCAGCGTTGAGTTTGTAATTTTTACAAAATGTGAGCATTTAAACATAAGTGAATAGAAATTTGTAAACTTTATTTTTGCTATTTAATTGTTGGATAACAAGCGCAAAACCCAGTAAAACCTACCTTGTGTAGCACCAATATAAATGAAACAAAAAACCTCTGTAATTATGTAGGTATGTACGTAGACATTAAGTTTTGACATAAATAAACGATTATTTATTTATTATTTCACTTATTTATTTAGATTAACGCCTTAAATATTTATCTTCTTTTATAAATTCAGATTTAAGCAAATCCTTTTTGCATTCTGTCATCTGTTTGAAACATAAAACGGTTGCTAATCTTATCTATAATCGAGTACATACTTTATATTCATACGCGGAGTGCATCGGTAACTTGGAAAAGCAGTGAAAATGCGGGAATTATTCGAATTAACATATCAAACGCGAGCTCGTTACTGGTAACACCACCCTCGTGTAGTGGGATCGAGTTGATTTGATACATATCATTTTAGGCTGTAAGCGAATTAAAGAAAAAGGTTCTAGATATCGCAGTTTTTATTGAAGTTACATAGGTACCTGATATTACAGAACAAAATTTGTGTAGACATTATTTACTGATTAACATAAATAATGTACTAAATATTATATAAGTTATGTCGCTAAGCAACGAATAAAGAGTAATATTGAAAATGGATCATTTTTACTGGAAAGTTTTGGACTTGGGACAAATTTTCCTCAAAAATTGAGATGACTGATGATATGGCGATTAAAATTGCATGATAATAGGTTTTCTAATGCTATTTAAAACTAAATATATGACTTCGTAGTACATCAAATAAATTGCTTACTACAGCTTGAGAGAAAAAAACAAAGTATCAAGACAACTAAGTCGCAGTATTCAGTAACGGTGGTAATAGACGCCACTGCATTTGTACGAATAAATGACATTTTAAATTGGAATCATTGCCGGCGCGGTATTGGCTACGGTGTTGCCCTGTGGAAATATCTGCCAGATTTAAAGGTGCCATTTTGAAATGGAATCATATATCTTGGTATAACACTCATTCGTTATAAAAGCTACTAGGTTTTTTGCGCGCAGTTACAAGGTTAGCCAGTGTAGCAACGGAAATAATAAAATAAGTAAACGCTGGATATATTGAAGTCTGGTCATTAAACCAAGTCCTCAACTTATATACTTAACTAGCTGATGCGCGCGACTTCGTCTTCGTGGAATAGTTATAACCATAAAAACGGTTCTAGTGAGTTAACCTTAAAACATAGGCATATACTGTTGCGGACATTTTGTTAGATTATTTTAAGAGAAATAATTCTTTCATACATTTTTTTTTGATATCATGAATCGTTTTCGCAGCGCATGCAACGGAAGCCCTCAAAGATGAATAATTTTCCCCGTTTTTTCCACATTTTCTATTGTTTCTTCGCTCCTGTTAGTTGCAGCGTGATGTTATATAACCTAAAGCCTTCCTTGATAACTAATCTATCCAACACAAAAAGAATTTTTCAATTCGCACCAGTAGTTCCTGAGATTAGCGCGTTCAAACAAACAAACAAACTCTTTAGATTTATAATATTAGTATAAATAAAACGTGCGTTATAATGTATACGTGCTATATAAATAGTGTTTCCGCATATAAAAGTATGTGGCAACACAAGCCTTACTAATTTAAAATTATATAAAAAAATATGTTAGGACATTATCACACAGCGCCATCTAGCCCCATACTAAGCTAACTGTCTTACATATTGTTTAACATACAGGACCATACAAGTATTTTTACAATTGGCATCTGAAACATATTTGTTAACTAGTTCGAATGCATTTGTATAGGTATCCATTCAATGGTTTGTCATAAGTATAATTTCAAATTAACGACTTTTTATAATGAAATAGATCACTCTTTAACTAGATAGATAGATAGATAGATAGATAATTCTTTATTGTCACACACACATATAAAACAAAATTAACTAAAAATACTTTCATAAATTACTCTAGTGCCACAAGTGGCGGCCTTATTGCTAAAAGCAATCTCTTCCAGGCAACCATTGGATGGAGAGGAATAAATAAAGGATTATAAAGGACGTGGTGTACAACAGAAATAGATGCGATAGAATAAATAATATACACAAATATAATTATAATGTACATAAACATAAAGACATACATCCTAATACATATTATACATAATTAGTACAAACATAAACTAATATATAGTGTTAAAATATATATAATATAAAACATATACATGTAGATAATACGTAGAGACAGCAGTTATATTATAGCATTTACATATGTATATCAGCATAATGACAACAGATACCAATTTTTTACTTGACTCTTGAAGCTATCAATTGACTGAGCTTTCTTGATGTCAAGTGGCAGGGCATTCCAGAGTAGAACAGCCTGCGCGGTGAACGACTTGCCATAGACTGCTTTCTTGCATGTAGGATGCTGTAAAGTAAGCCTGTCTGATGACCGAAGAGCAAGGGAGTGGGAAGAATGGATGTATTTGAACCGGGAAACTAAGTAGCGAGGAGAAGAAGGGTTGAAAAGGATGTTGTAAACAAGAGAGAGAATATGGGTATTCCGGCGAAGGCGAATGGGCAGCCACTTGAGCTTCGAACGAAAATGAGATATATGATCAAATTTGCGAAGTCCGAAAATGAATCTGATACAATAATTTTGTAGCCGCTCAAGTTTGTCCAGCTGATCTTCCCGAAGATCGAGATAGCAGGCGTCCGCATAGTCAAGTAAAGGGAGAAGAAGAGATTGAGCGAGCGCAACTTTGGTGGCAGTGGGCAGAAAGTTCCGGAGACGTCTTAAGGACGCACCGGATGCAAATATTCTGGAACTTACCGACGTTAGGTGAGCATCCCAACTCAGCGTTCTGTCCATTATTAAACCAAGATTCTTTACATTATCACTGTATGGTACGACGATGCCATCAAACACAACTGGAGGAACAACCGCCCAGTCTATGCGAGATACCATGTGTGAAGTGCCAACAATAATGACCTGTGTCTTCGCAGGGTTAACTTTCAATCCATAGGATTTACTCCATGCAGAGATTCGACACAGATCAGTATTAATAGCTGCGACAGCTGAGTCAAGTTCACTAATCGGAGCCTGTGAGTAGATTTGTAGATCGTCTGCATATAAATGGTAGGAAGAAGAGAGATGTTGAGAAATAGTATTAATGAAAATAGCAAATAGAAGAGGAGATAGCACGCCGCCCTGGGGTACGCCTGCAGTTGTGTTACACCAAGAAGAAAAAGAATTTCCAAGGCGAACCCTTTGCCGGCGACCCACCAGGTAACTATGAAACCAATCGATCACCGATGGAGATATGTTGATTGAGCGTAACAATGCCAGCAGGATATCAAAATTAACGGTATTAAATGCGTTACTGAAGTCTAGCAGAGCTAGAACAGTAAGCTTACCGTTATCCATACCCTCGCGTATATCATCAGTGATCTTTAAAAGTGCAGACACAGTGCTATGCCCAGGACGAAAACCGGATTGGTAAGGATTAAGCAGGTCATGTCGATTAAGGAAAGAACTAAGTTGTCGATGGACAAGCCGCTCAAGGACTTTGGAAAGGAAAGGAAGAATGGAGATAGGGCGGTATTCAGATAAAGATTTAGGATTAGGTTTCTTTGGAAGAGGGATTACCTGCGCATCCTTCCAGACTGCAGGGAAATCAGATCTGGATATGGAATTATTGAGGATGAGACACAGAACAGGAAGAATGGTGTCAAGGATGGGCAATAACATGTTCCGACTAATAGAGTCACTGCCGACCGCGCTGGAGGAGATTGATTGTATGCTCTTCTCAACATCACATGCGGTAAAAGGATTTAAAACAAACGGAGAAAAGTTGAAGTTAGGAATGGCAGAGAGATTATTTACAGTTGAGATTTTATCCTCATCCGGCATAGCGGAAGAAGAAGAAAAATGAAGATTTAACGAATTAATATCCATGTTGTTAGAGGAGCAATTATGTTTAGATTTGCCAATTCCTAGAGAATTCAAAAATTCCACACTTTAGAAGGATCTTTATTTTCAACGGATTTATGAATATGGCGGCGTATAGCATCCCTACACACCATATTGCAGCGATTACGAGCCTTGACATATCTATCATGGTTGGTCTCCGTAGTACACATCTTGAACCGGGTCTTGGCTACAGCTTTTTTATGCATCAAAACTCTTATTTCATCCGTGAGCCAAGGAGCTGGTAAGTGTTTGAGCTTGATAGGACGTAGTGGCGCATGCTTGTCATACAGTTGGGTCAATATAGAGTTGAATATGCTCACCTGTTCGTCGACCGTTACAGCATTAATAACTGAGGACCAGTCGATTTTAGAGGCATCATCCAATAATGCTTGCTTATCCATGCCACCAAAGTTGCGCTGAAGAATTATTTGAGGCTTAGATTTAGGTGGGCGAACTTTGTAGGAGAGAAAAACTAAATCGTGATAAGAAAAATCAGAAGTGTTGTATTGACCATGCACTGCTACATGGTCAGGTGAACTCACCAACATCAAATCAAGTAAAGAGGGAGTACAATTGGGAAAATGGTGAGTAGCACTAAGAGGGAGAATATGTAAATTGTTAGATTTTGCTATAGTTTTCAATTTTAAAGAACGATAGTCGTTTTTAATAAGACATGTATTAAAGTCGCCCATAATAATTGAGTGAGTATAGGAGGGACACAAGTTATTTAATAAATTTTCACAGGAAGAGAAGTAATTTAATTTAGAAGAATTGCTATAATAGGCCCCCAGAAGAATTTTTGTATTCGAGAGAAGAATTTCAACGAAAAGATGTTCGCCGGCATTCGAAGGCGGTGGTTGACACGACTGACTTACTATGGTGAAAGGAATGTTAGCTTTTAAGTAAATGGCAACACCCCCGCCGACGGTGCCGACTCGATCGTTCCGTATAAGAATGAAACCAGGAAGAGAATATGAGGTTGAAGGAAGGCATGGACTAAGCCAAGATTCTGAGACTATTATAGCATGAAGATGTTTTTGATCTAGGGACGCCAGCATATCTGGGTAGCTAGCCGGAATACTCTGAGCGTTGATGTGGGCAACATTGAAGTTTTTCGGTACATCAGACAACGTACTACCAAGAAACTCAGACAAAGGTAGGATACTATTAAAACTATTATCACTGCAAACGCTGCTATCAGAAGAAGACGAGGAAGCGGTGTAAAAGTCACTGCTTGCGCTGTCATTATCAAAAATATTTAACATGTATATAATATATATATGTACAAATAATTAATATATAAAATAACTATAATAGTATATGAGGTATTAGTTAGACTACGTATATATCACACCCGCCGGTTGCAACAGGAAGAGGACTAATTTAATAATAAACAAAGCTCCTTATTTACACAATTAAACTACGTAACTATTACGGTTATAACTCAACGATGGGTGTCATTACACCCTACACGTGTAAACAAAATACCTACGCGAAATTACACGTGAGTGAAAACCGAAATATTTACATATTGATAAGAAAGTCTCACAAAAGTTTTAATAATAAAATGAAAAGGATGATTGATAAAATATAGATTTGATATATTTGTAGCCATTCAGTTATATCCTTATACGATTTGTTACTAAGCTAAATAGGCTTTGTTTCTTAATTCGAATACATTACAATAGCACGGAATTCCTTTCAGACTTTCTGATCTTAAATAGAACACTTAAGTACCTTTTTTAAGTAGGAGGGGACTTCACAAAAATCTTCAAAGAAGTAGAAATATGTTCAAACAATATGCCTTTGCCCTGGTGGGTGTTTCCCTGCCACAGATTAAATATCAGTCACCTACCCTCCGCTAAACGTTCATAAACGGTTGGGCGGCCCGCCCAGAGAAAGCTTTCTATACCACAGTACTTTCTTCAAAAAAATATACTAAACTCAACCTTATAGTCTTTGACATAAAGGTGTCTTATAAATTCGGCTTGAATGTAGAACTTTATCACAGTAAAAGGAAGGTAGATATACCTATGTATGTGTTAAACGGTTTTCTGCCTATCGTTTAACGGGCGGGTCTTTTATGTACACATTTTCTTTAGATATATGGGCTGCTTCAGAGGGTTTGATGTATGTAACGGTTGGCTTTGTTTTAAGAGGATGGCTTCGTTTTTTGATTGGTTGGAAGATAAATATTGGTTTTTATGGCAAAATAATGTGTTTTGAGGGTAGTTTTGATCAATTTAATATGTTTGTTTAATCAGCAAGTGTGTCATTTGATTAAAATGAGGATAGGATAGGTACGTAGATTTTCATGTAATGGTATTTATTCACCTAATGGTAAATTTCTATGCAAATTTTCAGTTACTTTCGAGATATCTACATCAAAGTTCACTTGAACACCATAAACATATTTAGCCTTTTCACTGGGTAATTTTGTCATTAAATACTTTAAGAATCCAATATTCTGCAGTGAAAAGGTGGTAGATATAGGTATACATATGCATTTGTTAAACAGTTTCGTCTATAGCTTTTTTAACGGGTTATACCATTGATTTCCATCAGTACACTTGTACTGATGGAAATCAATGGGTTATACACACTTCGTTAAAAATAAACTTAAAAAAAGCACGATATGAATTCCAATACAGACACCACACTTTAACCTATCGAAGCTTTTTAAGTCAATCTAAAAGCTATTTTCTCACTCCTAAACAAATCAGATACCTATATTCATTTGAACACATTATTGAGCTCCCTCCAAGAATAGGAAAATTCAGAAGCCTAAATAAGCCAACTTTAGTAGGAAAAATAAATATTTTTAGAATAGATTTTTTAGTTTGAGATTTTTATTTGTATTTTAGTATAAGTAAGTTATTATGTATGTTGCATTGAGTATGTAGCATGTTTCATTAATATTGGTTCAAAGTTCTATGGTATTTTTTTCCTGAAAATTATCTAAATGTATAAAACTCAAAGGTGACTGACGGACTGATTGACTGACTAACTGATATAATAGTGATCTATCAACGTACAGTCCAAACCACTGGACGGATTGGGCTGAAATTTGGAATAAAGGTAAATTGTATGACGTAGGCATCCGCTAAGAAAGTATTTTTGGAAATGCCACTTTTAATTTTAAAGGGGTGAAATAGGCGATGCAAGTTTTACTTCTTCATGCGAGCGAAGCCGCGAGCACCCACTATTTTTTTAATAAAATTGAATCTAGATCTAGATAGACTTTACGCCTAATTTTGCTAGATTTATTCATTATCGGTGGCATTACTTTGAAGTTGGATACAACTTTGTAATATTTTGTAACATTTTCTACGTAAGCTGTACATTTCACAAAATTGTGTGAAATAAAAAAGCGAACTTTTTTTGATTGCTTAGATAATCATGTATTATTAGTATGATTCTAAACAGCTTTAATCTAGTTCTTATTTATTTTATGCACAGGATGTAAATTTACTAATACTTCAATCAACAGTTTTTCCTTTCTTATCTCGCTATGCATATTTGGACTGCGAAAAAGCCAGTGTAAAAACAGGGAGTCAACACCGAGGGGGTGAAGTGGGGGGTAGAGGGGAGAGGGGGGGGGTGTAGGGGGGACGCAATTTGTAATATTTCACGAACCAGTACACACTTATTAACTAGGCGAGGCAAAAAATCGACGCTCCAGAGGTGCGGTGCTGTGATGGAGAATGTTACGCGGTTTTTATTTGACTGATGTAATTTTTTTACCTAAAAAAGGTTAGGTTGTAAAATTTTGAATGATATGCCAATGCCAAATAGTGGTATTCGCTGGAGTTTGTGTAAAACCCCTGAGGATTCTAGGGTAGTGACACATGACACTACAAATTTATTTATTACATTTGGCCACTCTCATAAAAAATACAAAGATTTTACCTACACCCAAACTATTTAAAACGAAGCGAACCAATTACATACGTGAATGAAAACATAATCTACGTTACATACGTCTTAGCTAAGCGAATAGGTACCATATCTAATTATCTTGTTTAGTTACTCGACCAGTTTTATATTTTAACTTATTTTCTTTCGAGAAAATATAGTGCCAAAGGATTAGTTTAAATTTAATTTTAATCGTTAATGTAATAACTTGTACTTATTTTATTATTATTAAATTAAAATTAAACTAACTTAAAAAAAACAAATTCAAATTGTTGTCGACCCCTGGCTAATGCAAAAAGTCCTCCGCATCTAGCTTGGGCGATGGGAGCCAAACTACAGAGATGTAGTAAGTAACGATACAAAAAAAGAAACAGTAAGTATATTAGTTACATACTATTTTGCACTTAGATATTTATATGTGGAAAGTTTTCGCATTTTCTGATCGAAACGTGAAGTGGTCAGAGCATATTTTCAGATAAAATACTAAACTAATAAATAGTTGTCAAAAACTGAGAAACTCTCATTCCGTTTATGATTCAGGGAAAACTTTTGAGATCGAAACGACAATCAAAGATGTATAAATAGTGTTTATTTTTAACCAATAACAGTGATTGAACAATCATAACATATCCAAGAGAAAGATAGCATTCAATTTACCTAGAGCAACAAAAATTAGAATTAATAAAACCGTCAAAAAATATGGTTAGATTAAGATCAAGGTTTATCATGCTGTGCACTATATACACGCTAGCTAGGCTTTATTTATTGTTTTATTTATTTACTACAATCCGGCCCTGGCCTAACTTTTCCGGCAGACTATTAATCGCGCCCCCGACAGAGGGCGACACTTAGCCGATGGACACTGTATACCTATCATTATAGACACTGCAGTGCTCTTTTTAACACGGCGTAAGTGTGAAATCATGATAAAATATTGTCCCGAAGGCTTTAAAAATGGTGAAATTGATCAAAATGTTGTCGTTTTTTATCAGTGTTGTTAGATTAATCGTATAGCTATGCGATTATTGGCATTATTTTTCTTCACTTCTTTAAAACATGAAAGCTGAAGAATGAAATTCTTGTCTAATCTAGATTTAGATAGATAGATAAATACTTTATTAAAACACCACATATAAAAATAACAATACAGAATAAAATCATGGAAATTAAAATTTGCGTCTTAATTGGCGGCCTTATCATTAAGAGCGATCTCTTCCAGGCAACCAATCTGGCAGGGACATAAACATTCAATAATTCAAATTCAAATTCAAATTGTTTATTTACAAAAGACTTAATATGTACATTCTTTAGGTACAGTTTACAGGTGCAGCGAATTATCTGGTACGCGAGGAAACCCTGAAACTTGCACTAGGTACCGAAATGGTCCTGTAAAGCAAGGTTTCAGAAATAACCACAGCAGCACAATTTTTAAATGGATATGACATGGATAGATTTCATGGTTTAAATATAAGACTAGAACTTGGAAAATGAAAAGTCAGTTCTTGTTGTTCAAACATCCCAAACAGACAATCAAATGTCCACATCGAACAAGAAATTTCATCCCTCTGTTATGACTTCAAAGTTAGAACTTAGAAGTTATATTAAAGTATTTTGACAGTTTGATTTTTATGTTAGAAGAAAATAAATTTATAACAAGATATTGAATCAGGCGTTACTTTGCGGAAATCCATTGTAACTGAAACTCTGCAGAAATATGTAGAGAATATCTTGCCGAAGGAGAACAACAACGCTTCAAGACACAAGGTGCGGTGTTGGTAAGATCTTGAGATCCACGGAGGCCACATTGGTTAGGAGGTGAGGTGTGGCGGTAGTATATGGAGGAACACACCTAAAAACCATCAAGTTTGTTGTTTGATGTCGGTTAAGGAGCAGTCGGAGCGGAAGAACACTGCAGATTTCTCCAGAGTTTCAGTTTCAACTTTATAACAACAAGAACCGACTTTTTAATTTCAAAGTTCGAGATTAATGTAAGCAACGTTTTGGAGGGATTATCTTTCGATTTCTCGGCCACTCCGTACTCACTAAAGATCCAAAGTATCGCATGTTCCACAACAATTCATCTTGCATTCGATAAGTTGCTCAACACATTTCGTAATGTTATAGCCTGCTAATGCTATTATAAATCCCTTTTTGATTAATCTCGCTTCCTTTTGTAAGTTACTTTGTTTGTAATTGAATTGTAAAGGTTCTTATATAAAGGTAATGCATCTTCTTATCTTAGTTTTTTTTATATTTTCCTCTCCATCCTACGGTTGCCTGGAAGAGATCGCTTTTAGCGATAAGGCCGCCATTTGTTGCATTAGTTTTAATTTTTTTCCGTTTGTGTATTATGTTTTTTTGTGTCCAATAAAGTATCAATCTATCTATCTTGTGAGGGTAAGATATATCTGTATCCAGCAGGGGCACGTATATAACAAAAAAAAAGTACCATTTTGGGCGCTTCCGTGGATTGGGTGACACGTTAAATTGTAGGTCCCGGCTGTTTGTTTAGTACGGCAGTCGTTAAGCCATGTCAGAGGCCCTTAAGGCGGTTTGAAAACTCTTGACACCAGAGTTGGCCACTATCATTAGATAAGAAGAAGAAGTGGAACAAAATTGATTGTAGATGATGATGATCGTGTGAGAGTGAATCTATTGTCGAGAGTTTTTAAACCGACCTTAGGTGGTCTGATATGACTACTGCCGTATTGTAACAGAACAAAAAAAAACAGAGTAAAAGATAATTAATAATGTGATATTTATACATATTGATTTACCAAATTATGTTAAGCATAATGCTTGTCAAGTGCAGAGATTTGAAAATCTGAACCCAGACTGAAACAGAAGTATGGTCTATAACGCAATACATGGATGTGCATGAAAAAGAAACTCACTTTTTAGTTAAATGATCGAAAATATTCCTTACTAGCTGTGCCTAGTGCGACTTCGTCCACGTGGAATAGTTATTTTGGGCATAAATTTTTTAGGCATAAATAGACTCAGCGTTGAGTTTGTAATTTTTACAAAATGTGAGCATTTAAACATTAGTGAATAGAAATTTGGAAACTTTATTTTTGCTATTTAATTGTTGGATAACTAGTGCAAAACCCAGTAAAACCTACCTTGTGTAGCACCAATATAAATGAAACAAAAAACCTCTGTAATTATGTAGGTATGTACGTAGACATTAAGTTTTGACATAAATAAACGATTATTTATTTATTATTTCACTTATTTATTTAGATTAACGCCTTAAATATTTATCTTCTTTTATAAATTCAGATTTAAGCAAATCCTTTTTGCATTCTGTCATCTGTTTGAAACATAAAACGGTTGCTAATCTTATCTATAATCGAGTACATACTTTATATTCATACGCGGAGTGCATCGGTAACTTGGAAAAGCAGTGAAAATGCGGGAATTATTCGAATTAACATATCAAACGCGAGCTCGTTACTGGTAACACCACCCTCGTGTAGTGGGATCGAGTTGATTTGATACATATCATTTTAGGCTGTAAGCGAATTAAAGAAAAAGGTTCTAGATATCGCAGTTTTTATTGAAGTTACATAGGTACCTGATATTACAGAACAAAATTTGTGTAGACATTATTTACTGATTAACATAAATTATGTACTAAATATTATATAAGTTATGTCGCTAAGCAACGAATAAAGAGTAATATTGAAAATGGATCATTTTTACTGGAAAGTTTTGGACTTGGGACAAATTTTCCTCAAAAATTGAGATGACTGATGATATGGCGATTAAAATTGCATGATAATAGGTTTTCTAATGCTATTTAAAACTAAATATATGACTTCGTAGTACATCAAATAAATTGCTTACTACAGCTTGAGAGAAAAAAACAAAGTATCAAGACAACTAAGTCGCAGTATTCAGTAACGGTGGTAATAGACGCCACTGCATTTGTACGAATAAATGACATTTTAAATTGGAATCATTGCCGGCGCGGTATTGGCTACGGTGTTGCCCTGTGGAAAATATCTGCCAGATTTAAAGGTGCCATTTTGAAATGGAATCATATATCTTGGTATAACACTCATTCGTTATAAAAGCTACTAGGTTTTTTGCGCGCAGTTACAAGGTTAGCCAGTGTAGCAACGGAAATAATAAAATAAGTAAACGCTGGATATATTGAAGTCTGGTCATTAAACCAAGTCCTCAACTTATATACTTAACTAGCTGATGCGCGCGACTTCGTCTTCGTGGAATAGTTATAACCATAAAAACGGTTCTAGTGAGTTAACCTTAAAACATAGGCATATACTGTTGCGGACATTTTGTTAGATTATTTTAAGAGAAATAATTCTTTCATACATTTTTTTTTGATATCATGAATCGTTTTCGCAGCGCATGCAACGGAAGCCCTCAAAGATGAATAATTTTCCCCGTTTTTTCCACATTTTCTATTGTTTCTTCGCTCCTGTTAGTTGCAGCGTGATGTTATATAACCTAAAGCCTTCCTTGATAACTAATCTATCCAACACAAAAAGAATTTTTCAATTCGCACCAGTAGTTCCTGAGATTAGCGCGTTCAAACAAACAAACAAACTCTTTAGATTTATAATATTAGTATAAATAAAACGTGCGTTATAATGTATACGTGCTATATAAATAGTGTTTCCGCATATAAAAGTATGTGGCAACACAAGCCTTACTAATTTGAAATTATATAAAAAAATATGTTAGGACATTATCACACAGCGCCATCTAGCCCCATACTAAGCTAACTGTCTTACATATTGTTTAACATACAGGACCATACAAGTATTTTTACAATTGGCATCTGAAACATATTTGTTAACTAGTTCGAATGCATTTGTATAGGTATCCATTCAATGGTTTGTCATAAGTATAATTTCAAATTAACGACTTTTTATAATGAAATAGATCACTCTTTAACTATTACGGTTATAACTCAACGATGGGTGTCATTACACCCTACACGTGTAAACAAAATACCTACGCGAAATTACACGTGAGTGAAAACCGAAATATTTACATATTGATAAGAAAGTCTCACAAAAGTTTTAATAATAAAATGAAAAGGATGATTGATAAAATATAGATTTGATATATTTGTAGCCATTCAGTTATATCCTTATACGATTTGTTACTAAGCTAAATAGGCTTTGTTTCTTAATTCGAATACATTACAATAGCACGGAATTCCTTTCAGACTTTCTGATCTTAAATAGAACACTTAAGTACCTTTTTAAAGTAGGAGGGGACTTTACAAAAATCTTCACAGAAGTAGAAATATGTTCAAACAATATGCCTTTGCCCTGGTGGGTGTTTCCCTGTCACAGATTAAATATTAGTCACCTACCCTCCGCTAAACGTTCATAAACGGTTGGGCGGCCCGCCCAGAGAAAGCTTTCTATACCACAGTACTTACTTCAAAAAAAATATACTAAACTCAACCTTATAGTCTTTGACATAAAGGTGTCTTATAAATTCGGCTTGAATGTAGAACTTTATCACAGTAAAAGGAAGGTAGATATACCTATGTATGTGTTAAACGGTTTTCTGCCTATCGTTTAACGGGCGGGTCTTTTATGTACACATTTTCTTTAGATATATGGGCTGCTTCAGAGGGTTTGATGTATGTAACGGTTGGCTTTGTTTTAAGAGGATGGCTTCGTTTTTTGATTGGTTGGAAGATAAATATTGGTTTTTATGGCAAAATAATGTGTTTTGAGGGTAGTTTTGATCAATTTAATATGTTTGTTTAATCAGCAAGTGTGTCATTTGATTAAAATGAGGATAGGATAGGTACGTAGATTTTCATGTAATGGTATTTATTCACCTAATGGTAAATTTCTAAGTAAATTTTCAGTTACTTACGGGATATCTACACCAAAGTTCGCTTGAACAACCACACCATTAACATATTTAGCCTTTTCACTGGGTAATTTTGTCACTAAATAGTTTTAGAATCCAATATTCTGCAGTGAAAAGGTGGTAGATACGAGTATATGCATACATATGCATTTGTTAAACAGTTTTGTCTATAGCTTATAGCTTTTTTAACGGGTTATACACTTTTCGTTAAAAATAAACTTAAAAAAAGCACGATATGAATTCCAATACAGACACCACACTTTAACCTATCGAAGCTTTTTAAGTCAATCTAAAAGCTATTTGCTCACTCCTAAACAAATCAGACACCTATATTCATTTGAACACATTATTGAGCACCCTCCAAGAATAGGAAAATTCAGAAGCCTAAATAAGCCAACTTTAGTAGGACAAATAATTATTATAGAATAGATTTTTTAGTTTGAGATTTTTATTTGTATTTTAGTATAAGTTAGTTATTATGTATGTTGCATTGAGTATGTAGCATGTTTCATTAATATTGGTTCAAAGTTCTATGGTATTTTTTTCCTGAAAATTATCTAAATATATAAAACTCAAAGGTGACTGACGGACTGATTGACTGACTAACTGATATAGTGATCTATCAACGTACAGTCCAAACCACTGGACGGATTGGGCTGAAATTTGGAATAAAGGTAGATTGTATGACGTAGGCATCCGCTAAGAAAGTATTTTTGGAAATGCCACTTTTAATTTTAAAGGGGTGAAATAGGCCATGCAAGTTTTACTTCTTCATGCGAGCGAAGCCGCGAGCACCCACTATTTTTTTAATAAAATTGAATCTAGATCTAGATAGACTTTACGCCTAATTTTGCTAGATTTATTCATTATCGGTGGCATTACTTTGAAGTTGGATACAACTTTGTAATATTTTGTAACATTTTCTACGTAAGCTGTACATTTCACAAAATTGTGTGAAATAAAAAAGCGAACTTTTTTTGATTGCTTAGATAATCGTGTATTATTAGTATGATTCTAAACAGCTTTAATCTAGTTCTTATTTATTTTATGCACAGGATGTAAATTTACTAATACTTCAATCAACAGTTTTTCCTTTCTTATCTCGCTATGCATATTTGGACTGCGAAAAAGCCAGTGTAAAAACAGGGAGTCAACACCGAGGGGGTGAAGTGGGGGGTAGAGGAGGGGTGTAGGGGGGGACGCAATTTGTAATATTTCACGAACCAGTACACACTTATTAACTAGGCGAGGCAAAAAATCGACGCTCCAGAGGTGCGGTGCTGTGATGGAGAATGTTACGCGGTTTTTATTTGACTGATGTAATTTTTTTACCTAAAAAAGGTTAGGTTGTAAAATTTTGAATGATATGCCAATGCCAAATAGTGGTATTCGCTGGAGTTTGTGTAAAACCCCTGAGGATTCTAGGGTAGTGACACATGACACTACAAATTTATTTATTACATTTGGCCACTCTCATAAAAAATACAAAGATTTTACCTACACCCAAACTATTTAAAACGAAGCGAACCAATTACATACGTGAATGAAAACATAATCTACGTTACATACGTCTTAGCTGCGAATAGGTACCATATCTAATTATCTTGTTTAGTTACTCGACCAGTTTTATATTTTAACTTATTTTCTTTCGAGAAAATATAGTGCCAAAGGATTAGTTTAAATTTAATTTTAATCGTTAATGTAATAACTTGTAATTATTTTATTTTTATTAAATTAAAATAAAACTAACTTAAAAAAAACAAATTCAAATTGTTGTCGACCCCTGGCTAATGCAAAAAGTCCTCCGCATCTAGCTTGGGCGATGGGAGCCAAACTACAGAGATGTAGTAAGTAACGATACAAAAAAAGAAACAGTAAGTATATTAGTTACATACTATTTTGCACTTAGATATTTATATGTGGAAAGTTTTCGCATTTTCTGATCGAAACGTGAAGTGGTCAGAGCATATTTTCAGATAAAATACTAAACTAATAAATAGTTGTCAAAAACTGAGAAACTCTCATTCCGTTTATGATTCAGGGAAAACTTTTGAGATTGAAACGACAATCAAAGATGTATAAATAGTGTTTATTTTTAACCAATAACAGTGATTGAACAATCATAACATATCCAAGAGAAAGATAGCATTCAATTTACCTAGAGCAACAAAAATTAGAATTAATAAAACCGTCAAAAAATATGGTTAGATTAAGGTCAAGGTTTATCATGCTGTGCACTATATACACGCTAGCTAGGCTTTATTTATTGTTTTATTTATTTACTACAATCCGGCCCTGGCCTAACTTTTCCGGCAGACTATTAATCGTGCCCCCGACAGAGCAGACACTTAGCCGATGGACACTATATACCTATCATTATAGACACTGCAGTGCTCTTTTTAACACGGCGTAAGTGTAAAATCATGATAAAATATTGTCCCGAAGGCTTTAAAAATGGTGAAATTGATCAAAATGTTGTCGTTTTTTATCAGTGTTGTTAGATTAATCGTATAGCTATGCGATTATTGGCATTATTTTTCTTCACTTCTTTAAAACATGAAAGCTGAAGAATGAAATTCTTGTCTAATCTAGATTTAGATAGATAGATAAATACTTTATTAAAACACCACATATAAAAATAACAATACAGAATAAAATCATGGAAATTAAAATTTGCGTCTTAATTGGCGGCCTTATCATTAAGAGCGATCTCTTCCAGGCAACCAATCTGGCAGGGACATAAACATTCAATAATTCAAATTCAAATTCAAATTGTTTATTTACAAAAGACTTAATATGTACATTCTTTAGGTACAGTTTACAGGTGCAGCGAATTATCTGGTACGCGAGGAAACCAAGGTTTCAGAAATAACCACAGCAGCACAATTTTTAAATGGATATGACATGGATAGATTTCATGGTTTAAATATAAGACTAGAACTTGGAAAATGAAAAGTCAGTTCTTGTTGTTCAAACATCCCAAACAGACGATCAAATGTCCACATCGAACAAGAAATTTCATCCCTCTGTTATGACTTCAAAGTTAGAACTTAGAAGTTATATTAAAGTATTTTGACAGTTTGATTTTTATGTTAGAAGAAAATAAATTTATAACAAGATATTGAATCAGGCGTTACTTTGCGGAAATCCATTGTAACTGAAACTCTGCAGAAATATGTAGAGAATATCTTGCCGAAGGAGAACAACAACGCTTCAAGACACATGGTTCGGTGTTGGTAAGATCTTGAGATCCACGGAGGCCACTTTGGTTAGGAGAGGTGTGGCGGTGGTATATGGAGGATCACACCTAAAAACCATCAAGTTTGTTGTTTGATGTCGGTTAAGGAGCAGTCGGAGCGGAAGAACACTACAGATTTCTCCAGAGTTTCAGTTTCAACTTTATAACAACAAGAACCGTCTTTTAGTTTCAAAGTTCGAGATTAATGTAAGCAACGTTTTGGAGGGATTATCTTTCGATTTCTCGGCCACTCCGTACTCACTAAAGATCCAAAGTATCGCATGTTCTACAACAATTCATCTTGCATTCGATAAGTTGCTCAACACATTTCGTAATGTTATAGCCTGCTAATGCTATTATAAATCCCATTTTGATTAATCTCGCTTCCTTTTGTAAGTTACTTTGTTTGTAATTGAATTGTAAAGGTTCTTATATAAAGGTAATCTTCTTATGAGGATAAAAAATATCTGTATTCAGCAGGGGAACGTTTATATACATTTTGGGCGCTTCCGTGGATTGGATGACACGTTAAATTGTAGGTCCCGGCTGTTTGTTTAGTACGGCAGTCATTAAGCCATGTCAGAGGCCCATAAGGCGGTTTGAAAACTCTTGTCACCAGAGTTGGCCACTCTCATTAGATAGAGGAAGAAGTGGAACAAAATTGATTGTAGATGATGATGATCGTGTGAGAGTGAATCTATTGTCGAGAGTTTTTAAACCGACCTTAGGTTGTCTGATATGACTACTGCCGTATTGTAACAGAACAAAAAAAAAACAGAGAGTAAAAGTTAATTAATAATGTGATATTTATACATATTGATTTACCAAATTATGTTAAGCATAATGCTTGTCAAGTGCAGAGATTTAAAAACTGAACCCAGACTGAAACAGAAATATGGTCTATAACGCAATACATGAATGTGCATGAAAAAGAAACTCACTTTTCAGTAAAATGATCGAAAATATTCCTTACTAGCTGTGCCTAGTGCGACTTCGTCCACGTGGAATAGTTATTTTGGGCATAAATTTTTTCATACATATTTTTTGATGTCTTGAACCGTTTTCGCAGCGCACGCAACGGAAGCCCTCAAAGATGAAAAATTTTCCCCGTATTTTCCACATTTTCCATTGTTTCTTCGCTCCTATTAGTTGCAGTGTGATGTAATATAGCCTAAAGCCTTCTTCGATAATATATTCAACACAAAAATAATTTTTCAATTCGCACCAGTAGTTCCTGATATTAGCGCGTTCAAACAAACAAACTCTTCAGCTTTATAATATAAGTATAGATAATAAATAACTATATGCAGAACAAAGCAGAAGTAATGAGTAAACGATTAGCACTTAGCAGAATGTCCTAAAAAGTGATTTTATTTGCATAAAAACCTAATTGTCATCTCATTTTCGAAAATCAGTTAAAAGCCATTGTTTATGCTCATTGACTCACCTAAAACTCAAAATTTCACCAAGACGCCATTTTATCATAATAAATTAATCACATAATCGAATAACTAAGGAATCGGTTACACTGAGCCAATCAATATAACTTTATAAAGGCCTTAGAAATGGGGAAAGTGAATTAAACCGCCGCAAACTGGTTATATCAATCATAAACTTATTCGATTAATTACGTTTTGCGGAGTTAATAGCGACATCTAATATCGGGAGTAGGGGTGGGACATGTTACAGCAATTTTATCGATATATAGATAAATACTTTATTAATACACCACATATAAAAAACAATACAAAAAACATAGAAATTAAAAACATCGATTTTAATTTCTATGTTTTTTGTATTGTTTTTTATGACAGGAAAAATGACACTTAACGCAGCTTAAAATTTTTTCAATGCAACTTTTTGACTGTACTTCACGTTTGAATACTTGCCCATAAAAAAGAAAGTTTTCCAAAACTATGCAAGGTTTCTTTAGTTTTCAAGAACAATTAACTAATGAATATATGTGATAGACGCAATTCGCATCGTAGATAAAAATCTACTTTTCACTATAATCTTAACACGCAAATTAATCTTAAGTATGGCATGTTGCATCAATACGACCATTTTACGTTTAAAAGTTAACAGTTAATAAGTAACGACTAGTCTACATTTCTTTATGCTTGTGTTCTTTTGTTATTGGTGTACAATAAAGTATTTTGATTTGATTTGACTACAATAAACGATAAAGTAAAACATAACAATATAATAGAATTGAAAATTCATTATTGCAACACACGATAATAATTGCAAAGAAAGAAAAAAAACTTATACTAGTGCCACAAGTGGTGGCCTTATTGCTAAAAGTAATCTCTTTCAGATAAAGTATCGATGTCGATAGATTTTATCTATCAAGTGTATCCCATCCCTACAGCTCCCATTTCGGGTGTGTCATTAGGCGGCTGCGTTAATGATTAATGCGGCGCCTCGCGACCTCCACCCTACGTCCCTACCAGGATATATTTATAGGTAAGTTTATACATTGATGGGTAACCTTTTCGATAGGGTTATGCGAGAGAGCGATGCTGTCGTGCGAAATTGCTTACGTTAAAACGTTAATATATTATGTGTTCTATTTATGTTTTTTTGTAAATTAGTATTGTGATCTAGTATAAAAAAAAATGCATTTATTATAACAAAAAAACACGTTGTAAAGGAATTTTATACATTGACTAGTGGGTGCGCGCGGCTTCGCTCGCATGAAGAAGTAAAACTTGCATCCTCTATTTCACCGCAAGTGGCTTTCCAAAAATTCTTTCTAAAAAAAAAAGTAGGTATATATGTTTTATATCCGTTATCAAGTACCCGCGACACAAGCGTTTGCTTAGTGTGGGGCTAGATGGCGCTGTGTGCAATGTCCCGAATTTTTTTTTTTAATTTTTTTTATTTTAGCGAATACCTACGTCATAACATCTACCTTCATTCCAAATTTCAGCCCAATCCAATCCAGTGGTTTGGGCTGTGGGTTGATAGATCACCACAGAAATCTAAATAAACAGTTTAGATTTCTGTGTACATCACTATATCAGTCAGTCAGTCAGTCAGTCAGTCAATCAGCCAGTCCCTTTGAGTTTTATATATTTAGATAGACTGGTAATGGGTAACGATAAGGTTTTACGAAAGGTCTATCGCACGGGATTGCTTACTATAAAGCATTAAAAAGAAATCATTACGATCTATGTACCACTAGTACTATAAGGTTTGTGAGGTGTTTCCTATCCAGTCACATCCCCTTGCAACACTGGGACAGGTTAGGAATAAAATAGAAGGTAATTTGGATATTCAAAACTTGTCCACCACCCTGTTTGTGCACTTGAATGTACGGCGGAACAGATTTAGATGAAATTTATATTCTATATAGAGTAGATAATATATTTCTTATGCATTTAACATTTATTATCCTCCCAGAAAGCTCGTGTGTACACAAACTCACCCCTTTTTGCGGAGCCATGATCGAGTAGGCTATGGATTGATTCAACTTATTTGCACATAAATGGTCATATTTGCTGAATTATGGGTTAGTATTTGCTATTTAATAGAAAATGTTACGGAGTTTTGTCGTTTTATTGCTACATTTGTGCATAAAGTTATAAATAAAAGTTTATTTTGAAGATGCTATATTTTAAAATAAATAAGTGACAGTTTTAATTCATAGATGTTTGGTTTTGTAAAATAAGAGCATTTTTTTTTATTATGACAGTTAATTCGGTTTCAGGACTCTTACTATAATTTTGGCCCTGAAAGCGTTTAAAATCGTTGTGATGATGGATTTGGATGACCTCTAGTTAGCTTAACTTAAAAAGTATACTTAGAAGAACTATTTCAATTAAGAACGAATATCGACGTCCGCTTTGGTACGGCTAGGCTGTTTCAGCTATCCAATATGAAGTCCAAATAAAATAGTCACATGTGTAAGTAAGATTTTTCTCAACATTATATGAAATATGTGGATTACTCTACATATAAACCCTCCATTTTGCCGCAAAATGACCGCGCAAGATGCACATAAGCATTTTTATATAAAACACATTAGTGGTCTTAACGCGGACTAATGTGGCGGCTTTTTGTTCCCGTTTTAAATCTGCAATCAAGAAGTGTCTGGCAGGCAATTATTGAGGAACACTCACCTGCCTCGACGTATAGTATAAAGGATGTTTTTTTTAATATGGGATACGTTGAAGGTGTAGGAACTAGCTTAACAGTGCTGACTGTTTGTAGTCAAAGGACATTTTGTATTTATGTATGTGATGTATGTATGTTTCTAGAATTTCCCGTAGCTACTAAAATAAATTTCCTTAACTTGGTAAACATAACGTATTTAAATTGGTTTTACCGATAAAAGAACTGATAACCAACAAGACCTATGTTGTGGGTAACTCTTTGTCATTTTAACTATGCACCACCACAGTATGAGACAGTGCGAGACAGACAAGAGACAGTGCAGTATTTTTTTTTATCCAAATCCACCTACAAAATAGCATCCTATATAAACCTAGTGTCCTGCCCCGGCGTACGAATTAAAAGGATAAGAGAGAAGCGAGGTAGCAGGCAATTAGTCCCGCTCCATGATGGATGACTTCAGTAGATGGACGGAAAAAGAACAAGAATGGACCAGAAAAGAACCAAAAAGAGCACGAAATGACCGCGGATGGAGCACAAAACGAGAAAATGGCCGTAACTCATTATACCATGATAACGCTATAAAGTTGTACTTAGATATGGGATTATGTTTTGGGCTGTTGCGGTTGGAACTTCTATTTTGATAGTGCGGTTGTATCAAAGATTTTAGAATTGACACTAGTGGTAGATGGAACTTATTTTTTTTAAATCTCGTTTAGTGTCTGTGTAATGGCACTAAAACTTTTTAAGATTTTTTTTTTATATATTGCACCACTGTTGATAATCTCCATCACTGCAGCGACCGATTTCATTTTCTACCATGACGATTAAACAATTCTTGACTCAATGCCATGGCTATGATTTGGACCAATGAATGTATTAAAAAGAAAGTCACACTGTTCAAACTACTAAATCAAACGAATTTGTGTAAAAGCTTCTCTCATAACTAAGTAAATCTACTGAAATAATACCAGCATCTTAGCGATAAGGCGCTCTTTTGGACTCTAGACACACTAGCGGTTTTTTTACACTAGGGAAAAAACCACTAAAACATGTTGAAAAAATCATCTATTAGTGTTCAGTAGTTGATTAATTCCATAGGCAGAAATAATTATTTATCAATATAATGGATCAACTGGGATACCATAATAAGAACCACCAAGAATACAAAAATATTCGTTGATGACCGAGCGACGGCACGGTTTGAAGGAAGTCGCTACCTTTTTTAGTCCATGTATGGAAGCCATATTGTGGTGTAATGGTCTTATAATTCGATTTGAGTGGTCATAGAGGTGCGACCAGACTTATTTGGACATGTTAAGGACAAATGGATGAAAATAACGTTAGAAATACCTTTATGTATGTAATAGGTACTGTTAGAGTTTATTACATGATTTTTGTGGTAAATGATGTGGTTCTCAAGCTTTGTAATGATGATGATGATGTGTGAATTTCAAATATAATTAGATTAGATATACCTACATGTTTTATGACGTTATTTTTATGAAAGTGGGTGAAGAAGACGAAACAATGATCTATATAATCACTCGTCGAATTAGGATTAAAAGTTATACCGTCTAATGAAGTCAAGTTTAAGTAGATGCCTTATTATAGGTTAAGTTACCTGTACCTACTATCACTGATTAAATTAGAACATGATATCTTTGTACAAGTCATTTCCGTGTAAGTCGGGATATCATTGTGAAGTTGCCACTGTCTTAGCGAGATAGGTACTTAGTATTATGCTTGGCTTAAGATTGTGACTTCTTAATACGGCATAATTTAGTAAGTCTTACATGCGTCAGCCTACTTTGGACGAGATTTGTTTATATTTAGGCCTGAAGTTGCAACCATCCAAAATAATAGCTCGGAGCCGGACTATCGACGGCGTTTAGGTAAATAATAATAATAATAAAACCGCAGGGGCGACTTTAAACCGCAGGGGCGACTTTATGGCGAGTCGTCGGTGAGTGGCGTCACCGCGGACCCCGATTCCCTGGGGGCTAAATGAGACCCCCTGCCTCCCGGCTTGCCTTGATTGGCCGTCCGGGAGTGGAAGACGCAAGAGCTAAGTACCTAAGCTCCAGGGTGGAAGTGTTAAAGGGCATAACGCCGCTAGTACCGCTCAGAGAACGCGTAGCACACCTCTCGACACCCTAAGCCACTCACACCAATGTTGCCCTTCCGGCGTCATCTTAGGCTGCCTTCTGTGGAGGGCCCATTTAGTGAGTGGCAAGTCATCACCCGCTATATTTTTTATGAATGAGGCATAACTGGCGGGTGCCGTTCCTCGTACAATAGACCAGTTTAATTAAGTCAATGAACAACTCAACACAATAGCCTGTAACATTAATCATCATCAATTAACACCATGTTAACCATGTTACATTAACACAGTAACATTAATACCATGTCTGCAATAGTTACTTTATATACCTAACATCCTCTATCTGTATTTTTTACTTAATTTTAAGTATAATATTGTAAAAGGCCTCTCAGTGTTAGCTACGGCCCCACTGATGCCTTAAAAATACCGGGCGTAAGGCCCGAGAATCTGTGAAATGATAATAATAAATATTTCGGGACATTGCACACAGCGCCATCTAGCCCATAAATAATAAATATAGCTTTTGTTTTGTCTAAACAAATTAAACAAAACATATTATTATTATTGTTTAAACGTTTATTGTTCTCTCTTAAATATAGCAAGATTCTGGAATCGAGAGATATATGAACTAAATAGATTAGGAATCTTTGTAGATTTCTTTATACAAACGTACCGTACGAACAACAGCAACACAAACCGAATAATATTAAGTAAAGAACCGTACAATAATACTGATTTCGACACACATCCAAAAACCCAAAAAAACGCGGCCCAAAATTGTCCCAAAACCATTAAAATTATACGCAATGACGTTGAACGGAGCTTTTCTCTTCAAAGAGAAAAGCTCCGTTACAAGCCATTACGGTATGCATATAAAAGGGACGTAAGTGCTAAAGTACGGAGTAAATCTGAGCAATTGGTCGGCAGTTACTTGAAAGGCGGTGTCTTGGGGACAGGGCTGGATTGGGTATAAAATAGTGTTATATGTATAAAAAAATAACATTAAGGCATAAGAATTTGCAACCAATAAGACGCCCAAATTAATTGCCACATTTAGGTTAACTATGTATATATAAATTATTGGTTCAGGCAGTTTAACCAAATAGGTACGATAGTCAGAATAGTATACTCGTATTTCTATTATAATCAATCAATCAATCAATCAATATAACTTTATTGTACACCAGAAAACAAAATACAGAAACAATTTATAGTAAAAGTACTTAACCTAGGTACATTGGGCGGCCTTATCGCGTAGAGCGATCTCTTCCAGGCAACCTTATAATATAAGTTCTTAGTTATTTTCTCAATTAGTTACAGCTTGATCTAATAAATGTTTAAAAGAAGTCATTACGTTTCAGATCTGCTTTAGAATAAGCGCCCGTACCCCGACTATTGGAGACAATCGCATGCGAGTACCAATGTTAAGCAACTAACGATATGGTCAGGCCTTGGATGGGTGACCAAATAACGGCATTAAATTTATCGTAGATTGGATGGCACTTTAAATTTTAGGTGCTAGCTGTTTACCATAGTACGACAGCCAAGCTACGGCGGAGACCCCAAAGGGCAGTTTAAAAATTTTGATTGAATCTGAGATATTGAATCAGGCATTACTTTACAGAAATCCATTGTACATGAAACTCTGGCAATATATAGTGTTTTTCCGCTACAGCAATACCACTATCTATTTATATATAGCAGCGGGAAAACATTATATATTTCTCCAGACTTTCATTTAAAAATTCTGACACCAAAGTTGTCCACTTTAATACGAACAAATTTTTTTATATCCGCGGCCCTTGTATCTTAAATCCGGCCCCTTATGGTCATCTTAACTCCCGCTCTTACGCGGATATGACTCGGAGAAAATTGACGCCATATACATAACCGAATATAACTATAATATAAGTTAAGTTAAGTCGCCATCTAGGGACGGCCGGTTAAACCAAATTATTGGGCGCAATGTTACTGGTTAACTAACTTACAAAATATATTTGAATGAAAATAATTTGCCATGTTATCATGGATAATATATCAAACATACCTACTTTTCAGGAGTTACTCTATATTTAACCACTTACACATCACATACTTGATAGATAAATATAAACTATATTAAAAACACTAGCCCAATACAGAAATTTACATAAAATATGAAAACTTACACCTACTGTCTTAACTGGCGACCTTATCGCTAAGAGCGATCACATCTAGATTTCATGGCTAGGCCCGTTTCATTCTCGAAATTTGATCTGACAAGCTCTCATTGTAGACCTAAGATCACTATCTTGAATTTTAAATCCACACCATAAAGTGTCACCTGATTTCAAACTTCAAAGGTAAAAAATTATATGACATAACTATATGAATAAGTTCTTAGGACAGGGAACAACGTTTTCAAAGCTTCTGAGCATCTAAAATACTAAAACATACAGTTTCACTCGTCATCCAAGTAAGCGTTCAATCAGCATATCAATTTTGCTCACCCATCCAAGGACATTGCATAACGAGCGTTGGTAATATGATGTTTTATTTCGAATTGAAAACTCTTGTCACCAAAGATGCCCAATCCCATACAAACTGACTCACTTATCACCCCACTACAGCTAATCCTAAGAGGCCTCCCATCCCGGTAGCGTGTCGAACTCGCCACCTGCGCCGGCGCAGCGAATGTACTAATGGTACAATGAGATTTAACTATGTAAGGTTTTATAGCCAGTATCGCAGCTTTTAATCTTAATCTTAACTTAATATATAAAACTCAAAGTTGACTGACAGATTGACTGACTGATATAAGTAGTGATCTATCAACGCACAGCCCAAACCAATGGACGGATCGAGCTGAAATTTGGCATGCAGGTAGATGTTATGACGTAGGCATCCGCTAAGAAAGGATTTTTGGAAAAGCTGCCTTTAAAGGGGTGAAATAGGGGATGCAAGTTTTACTTCTTAATGCGAGCGAAGCCGCGAGCATCCACTAGTGTATAATATACTTTTTTTACGCGATTATCAAAACCACTGTCGACGCGACTATAGGTGATTAAAAGTTCCTTAGTTTAATATATTTAATACTAGAAATAGGCCATCTTATACCAAAGTAATATTAGGTACTAACTATATAGTGACTTTTCAACAGAGAATGATTGTATTGTATCTTGTAATCAAGTTTTTAGGCAAATAAATAATTTTATATCTGTATTTGAATGCGGATAAAGTGCAAAAATAAAATAGAAAAAATAATGTATTATTTACAGTATTGAGAGGTCTTGGATCTTCTTATGGTGATTCTTACAATCAAAGTAGTAAACTTCCTGTATATATATACATAGTATGTCTTTAGATGGAACACAATCTTTATGTTATGCCCTGCTACTAGAATTTCTATGTAACATGGTCTTCAAATACCCATTTTCAGTTTAAGTCTTTTTTCACAGCTTTTCCAATGTAACTGCGTAAGATTACCTACATTACATCTATTTGAAACAGTTTTTTCTTTTGTAGAAGTTGGCTTGAAAAATATGTATTTAGATTATGTAAGTACTTAAATATAATGTGATCCATAATAGAACTTTAGACCTGAGTTCTAAAATCAGGCATTTTGTATACGCAAGTGTGTAATCTATACTAATATTATAAAGCTGAAGAGTTTGTTTGTTTGTTTGTTTGATCGCGCTAATCTCAGGACCTACTGGAGCGATTTGAAAAATTCTTTTTGTGTTGAATAGACCATTTATCGAGGAAGGCTTTAGGCTATATAACATCACCTGCAACTAATAGGAGCGAAGAAACAATGGAAAATGTGGAAAAAACGGGGAAAATTATTCATCTTTGAGGGCTCCCGTTACATGCTCTGCAAAAACGGTTCAAAATTCAAGGAATTAATACCCAAAATATCTATACCACGCGGACGAAGTCGCAGGCACAGCTAGTATTAAATAAATAATTTATACTTCTACTTTACTCAGTCACCAGTAGTTTTAATCATCCTTGTGTCATATACCTCATTTTGTGGAATTTCGTTATTAATTCAAGTATTTTAGATTCCTCACGATAGTTTTCTTAAATTACGCTCGTTAAATTAATTAAACTCGTTACGCTTAAATTAATCATTACTTACCTACAATACATTTTAATAAACCTTTCATCATTCTTTCAGTAAACATTATACCTACATAAAAAACAAACTAGAACTACAAACATAACGGCAATTTGTCATATAGCAGAATTAGCGTCACACTTTCACCCAATCTACTGGTCTTATAATACGACATTTTGATTGTTCCGTGCCACAAATTACAGTTATTTATTATTACATTTTATATTACACTCGTGGAGAAAAATAAGCCAGTTTTTTGTGTGTGTGTTTTGACAAATTTGTTTTGTAAGAGTCGAGGAGTAGCTAGCAGATTTGAAAGAGTTGTGAACTATTATGGGCACTATAAACGATATAAGTTCGACGGATTTGTCTAATTTACCAACAAAAAAACTCAGGATTTACTAATGATTTTGTCATGCCAACGGCAAGTAAAAAGGAGATCTTATGAAAGTATCAAGAGTTTTCAAATCGCCTTAGAGAACTCTGACACGGCATATTGATTTCCGTACTATGACAAACTGCAAGGACTTATACCATTTTACATGTCATCCCAATATGGCTCTTCTTGGTCACCCATCCGCGCACTGACCGTGTTGACATTTGCTTAACATTAGCGCGTTTGAATTCCTTCGCTAGCTGAGCTACTTACGGACGCTTTCCCATTGAGCTAGGATTATACAGAGTCACAAACGATCGAAAAAATTATCATCATCATCGGGTGCCATCTTCATATTGAAGTTCGGAGGTCAGTTGGCAAAACTTCTTGCGATCCCATGCTGCTTCTTTTAGATGCGGGTAGCTTAGCTTTGTCGAAAAAATGTCCGAGCCAAAACTCTGCCCGTGCTACTCGTTGAGCAGACTTTTGGATTACCTATATCTTTTGCACGTTTTTAAAATATGTAAGAGCGTAAGAGACAAGCAGTCTTTCCTGCAAGAGGCGTATTTTAGTGAGCGTACTGTCGCTCGCTTATGGAATAGAAATACCAAATGTATGGGAGTGACGTAACATGTCAATTGTCGCGATGTCAATCCCATACATTGCTGTTTCTATTCTATAAGTGAGCGACAGTACGCTTACTAAAATACACCTCTTGTCTAAGGGGGCTGCGATTTAGTTTGAGATTGTGTCTCTGTATAATCCTAGCTCAAAGCGCTTCACAGAATAATACATGCATACCTATTATCTTCTATGTAATGCTATCAGGCAGAGTGCACGTTGTACCGATATCTTGCTGTATCACGAGATTCTCACTCGCAGATAATTATTATCTACTGGAAGGTAAATCAGGACTATCTGCGACTTAAAGGGTGGATTGGATTTAAAATGGTTAAGTTTGTGTTTATTTAGCACTTCTAATCTGCAGTTACGTTTGCAGGCTTTACACTTAAACATTGCTTTTTTGTTGTTATAGTTATGATTCAAATTACATTTTGTATATGAGATGTTACTGTAGCTTAAATAATTTCAAAGCAATCTTTGAAAAGTGATCTGACCTTTGAAACTAGATGTCTTAGTTTTATCAAAATGTCGCGATACTCTAAGTATAAATTAAAATTAAATTTTGTCAACTCATTCAAACTAGCCGACTTATTTATGGATGAGTTGTCCTGTAAGCTAAATTTATTCAGCTTAACTATTGGGTATGTCAGATATAGTAATTGCCAACTGTTGTAAAAGGAGTTTTTTTGCTATAAAATAAATAGATAGATAGACTTTGTTGTTTTCCACTGCAAAGACTAACTGTATAATAATAGCTATCTGCAACATAAAATTATACTTACCTATTGAACCATAAGTCTGCACAAGATCGACGCAGCTGGCATATTCAAAGAGAGGCCTATGCCCAGCAGTGGGATAGGGAAGGCTGTGGATGATGATAATGAATGATGTAACCGTTTGAACGCACGAAAAAATATTACAAACAGACCTTCATAAAATTAACTGCAACAATAACATATGGAACAACAAATCTATACCTAACCAGCTACCTAACTACCTACATCCACCCTGAGAAATAGATTATATTCTGCGGTAAAGCGATAATTTAGTTCAATCTACGAATAGTTCGTGATATAGAAACGTAACTGAGGCAAAAATGTAATTCATTGAGATGGTCAACTGCCACTGCCGCGGTTGAGATTGTGGACGGGGCTTAATCCTTTAGCAACAAACTGCAATCAGCGTTAGGCTATTTCCGGCATCTTAACAAATTACGAATAAGCTTAATTTGTGTGCGAGTAGCGTGTGGGAGAGAGATGTAATGTGGAAGTGGTTTTACTAATGTAATAGGCAGAGCTATTTATAAGATGTAACATGTAATTTATTTACAATAAACCTATGTTTCTCGTAATTTAATTCCCAAAAAGAGCAAAATAATCACTTACGGCAGGATTCGAGTCTGAGTTATCTCAATTACATTACACGATTACACGTTGGTAAGGACTGGACCACCAAAACCGAAAATAGGGCTGTCTGGAAAGAGAGAAGGCCTTTGCCCAGCAGTGGGATTTAATAGGCTAGCAATAATAATAACCCACTGAAACCTTAAAATACCGGGCGCTAAACCCGTAATTCTAGAAAGTTGAATAAAGAGATAATAATAATATATTTATTTTCGACGCGACATTTTGTAAGAAGTTACATTTCTATAGTTAGCAAATATTCGTAGAGTTCAATCTATGTCGTGCGCGCCTCCGCTTTGTTGGGGCCGGCTTCTGTTCGGGTTTATTCAGAAAATTGATGAGAAATGCGCGCCATTACCAACCACCGCCTTATAAAACGAATAGGGTAAGAGATAGTGGGGGGTTTGGTTACTAGTGAAAGTAAATTTTTTGAAAACATATGTAGGTGTGGACCTAGCACAACGACTCTAATGCACATTTAGCCATTTTTTCATCCTTTTATTTTGTGGTAACTTTGTCGTCGAGTAATATTATGTTTGAGAACCGTTGTGCTTAAGTGGGCTTTAGTAAAGAGAACAACTGCAATAATCATTGCATGTCTGCCTTTTGCTTTAGCTTGAAAAATTTAATATGTTGCAAAAGGTAGATACTTGCAAGAGTATAGACTAGTGTAATTCAAGACAGATATTGTGTATTTTATCTCATGTTTTATTCGTTACCCAGAAGTCAGTCGACAAGGGCTGAAGATGATGATGATGATATCTTATTTTTATTTGTTGGATATATAAATAAATAAATAGCAGGAGATATCATAACTAATAAGTTTGATGTGATTATTTATCTGTGGACTTGAATAAATACCTAATATAATACTAGGTAAATAAGACTAGGTAGGTAGCTACCATAGAAATTGCTTGAAAACGTAATAAAATCATTTTTTTACATTTAAAAAATCTAGTCTTTCTTCCAGACGATAGAAATTCACTAGTAATCAATCAGCCCACTATCTCCCAAACTAATATTACTTTGCCGGATTCCCTTTACGTTGTTCGCAAAGGAAATGAAGGCAAATTTGTTTTCGTGATTGCGAGTAACGAATATCGAATAGAATTGATATCGATATCATTTTCTTGTGCAATCGTATCTCTCATTAGATATTTATGTGTGACCCCGTGAGAGACTAATGTAGTAGGTTTGGTTTGTTCACGACTTTTAAGATTAGTTCAGAGACTATAATGTAGTAGTTTTATGTCAAATTGTGGTATATAGAAAAGAGCCCTATCGTTAAATAAATTAATATGTCAGGACATATCACACAGCACCATCTAGCCCGACACTAAGGTTAAGCTTGTACCATTAGTTACGTTGTCTATATATTTTTCTTATCATATATATTATTATTTATCTTATCTATATTACTATACTCCCTACTCCTCCTCCTTAATTGTATTCCTCAGTACTAAGGGTCGTCACTCCCCCTCAGAATCATACCGTGTCGGGGGAGTTCTCTTGGGCAGATTCATCATGTTAGGCGCCCAGGTCCTTCCACAGAAGACCTTCCCTACTGATATATATCTATACTATACTATTATAAAGCTGAAGAGTTTGTTTGTTTGTTTGTTTGTTTGAACGCGCTAATCTCAGGAACTACTGGTGCGAATTGAAAAAATATTTATGTGTTGTATAGACTATTTATCGAGGAAGGCTTTAGGCTATATAACATCACGCTGCAACTAATAAGAGCAAAGAAACAATGGAAAATGTGGAAAAAACGGGGAAAATTATTCATCTTTGAGGGCTTACGTTGCGTGTGCTGCGAAAACGGTACACAATTTAAAGAATTAATGCCCAAAATAACTATTCCAAGAGGACGAAGTCACAGGCACAGCTCGTATATTATAAAGGCGAAAGCTAGAGTGTGCGGTTAAACGGAATAAGATGTTAATTAGTATGCAAGTAGATTTGACTCAAGGTTAACGCTCTGGATTAATGATCGATTAACACGGGTAATGCCACGGGGAGGCACTAGTTGTACCAACTAATAAAATAAAAGTGTTGCTTGAATTTGTCATTAAGTTCAACTTCATTTATTCATAATATTAATTACATGTCACAAACTTAATATAAATAATTGCCAGTACATTTGATGTACGAAAAATATACAAGTACATTATGTTATCATAATCTTTATAACATAAATAAACACCATAATCAAATCTTTATTCCATTAATCAATTAAAATTAATAAATCAATAAATAATCAAACATTTAATAATACAATAACAAATTCACACATCATCAAAACTAATACATTTCAGAGATAAATCACCGAATATTGGGAATGAATTCATCAAACTTATAAAAAACTTGGTCAATAAGCCATTTTTTCAATTTAGGATACGCATCTGATTAATTAAAATTAATTTTATCTTATCACTAACTTACTTGGTTAAAACTTTAGGTTCATCATTACAGGTACACTTATTTTGAAACATTATTTAAAGATAGTCTGGAATTTACACAGAGCTATGAAGTCCATGCTTGTCGCCCTGCACGCGCGGGGGCGATGTGGCCCGATCGTTGTTCTGTGGTAATTTAGCATGTAATTACTATATATAGGTCCACGATTTGTCACTCGGACTATTGACATTGGTTAGAGGAGAAAATGGATGTAACTGGAATGTCATTGATTCTCCAGCAATGCTTCCAAAATATACTCTAGTAAATATATAGCCGTAAATATCTAAAGTACATTACTACCTATATTCATTTCTATATGTTTGTATAGTAGTAACATACATATTAACTTTTATATAACTGGTAATTTACGCGTAACCTTGTAAGGGTTGCATTAGAACAACAACAATATTTATAAACTACATAATATTTTTTTTTGTAGAGAATACCACTTTTTGGTCACCCATCCTAAGACTAACCGCGCCGACAAATGCTTAACTTTGAAAATCACACACAAATAGCTGAGCTACGGTACAATGCTTATAGATTTATGTATATCTCGATAAACTGAGAATAATTCCACATCACAAATGTTACAAATGCTTGAAAACAATGCGGTTGGCATGAAACGTAGCATGCCGGTGTAATTCGATATGCCTAACCGCCTATAGTCTAGGAACGTTTACATTGATCTAATAAGCAGACAAGTAAGTGCATAAACTATAGAAATAGAAATATTTTGGCTAATTACCTGTTTAAATATTGGGTTTGATATTTGGATTTTTACACACTGAATATAAAGAAAACTACAAAAAGACATATAAGAACCATAGAAAAGGGTTTTATGTTACAAATTCCCGCAACACAGCATTTGATGGCAGCAAGCAAGCGTTGGTCTTCCGTTGGGACCATAATTGTGAAGAAGAAATTGTCCTAAAAAGACCGGCACTTCAGTTATGGTTTCACAAGTACCGCAAGCATTCCAGCAGTTTTTTATTAATTTCGGAAAGCTTACACTCGAAAACTAAATGCTTATCATAAAAAACCTTGGGGCTACTATAATTCATGGATCACTGTAATTGATTAAAATATATCCAATTAGACGTCTTTGATGACTCAGACAGAGATTCAGAGATCAGATGTGACATTTTGGTTTCGGACAGAACATCGAGTGTACAATTTTCCAATTTTGGGAAAAAATCCCGCTGAATTGCTGGATAGAAATCCGAGCCAGAGCGATACAAAAAGTCCACTGAAAATAAAGTCCACTGGAAGCATGTAAATGTAGCACTGCATTAGAAGCACTAAACAGCAGCGTTTTGTACGTGCAATGCCAATTGCGTGTGTTCGCATCTCACCACGGACAATCGCTCGCAAATTGCATGTGGACGGAGATTTCGAAGAGAAGGCAGAGTGGAAATATCATAGTACTATCTAGGCAAGAAAATCATTGTCATCAATCCTTTGGTAGTTAGAGATTTCATTGGCCTTGGTACGCACGAAAATAAAATTTG
This sequence comes from Macaria notata, assembly GCA_927399415.1. Classification (NCBI taxonomy): domain Eukaryota; kingdom Metazoa; phylum Arthropoda; class Insecta; order Lepidoptera; family Geometridae; genus Macaria; species Macaria notata. The sequence goes on from OV656751.1 coordinate 1,732,435, forward strand.
GATTTATTACAGGAACAGCTTCTTTTTCTGAAGTTCAAATTCAAATTATTATTATTCAATTTACTTAAGAAAATAGTTTCAGCGGAAGTTACTACATGGCGCCCTAAGCAAACGGCAATTTTCTGCGTCGCGTTTTAAGATTTTTTGACCATATTAGAGTCTTCGCCAGCTTGTTTGTGTTAGAGTTTAACGATTGGTACGATAAATAAACAATTATGGTTTCGGAAGTGTTAATTTCATTTCGGGTTTTTGTCGCCTTCGTCAAGACCATACGCCGCGTTCTTCACATGTTTTCTTCTTCATATCAGCCACTCTACTTCAAGTTACAATTCCGTGGCAGTCACTAACTGTCCGGGCAGTATATCAATATTACAGCTACTATTAAAACAAACCAGACAAAATTGGAATCATTGCTCATACTTATCAATGGCCACTCTCTCTGAAATCTACATTACAATGCTATGGCAGTCACTGATTGGCCGGCAGTTTATCAATATTGCAGGTACATTACTCGCTAGTTGCCTCCACGCTAGCACGCTGCCTCGCTGGATTGAGTAATTGTGCACTCTGTGACAATGTATGGCCCTCTATCGAGAGATTAGACTCTATGGGCCTACAAAACGTGGTTTAATTATTAGTCCAGAACTTTGAAAATATGCAGTGCATTTTTGCTTTCTGTCTACTGTCAAAATGTTACCAATGATATGTCAACATTTAAATATTGTTAAGTTTGCACCGTATGTTGGATGGTAAAATAAATTGTAGGATCTACCAATAAAAAGACGAAAAATTGGAAGACACAAATGTGAGTGTGGAAGGATATTAGACTCAGTTTAGAGTTTATACCGTTAATAATAATAATAAATAATAAATATTTCAGAACATATCACACAGCGCCATCTAGCCCCATACTAAGCTTACGCTTGTATCATGGGTACTAGAAAACGGATATAATACATATATACTTTTCTTTTTGTAAATACATACTTATTATACATAGAAACGACCAGACTAAACACAAGTAATTACAAATTTTAATATTCATAATTACTTGTGTCATGCGGGAATCGAACCCGCACCCCTAGATTAGAAGGCAGAGTCACTACCAACTAAGCTAACGGAGCAGTAACCGTTGGTTGGATGATATGATAAACTGTAGGATCTGTCAATTAAAACACACGAAAATTAGGAAATTAGGCAAATTTAGTGAAGTATGGCTATCAGCTGCACAAATGTCAATTTCTTGAATTGAATTTGATACATTTTGATTTTAATTAAATTCGTCATTGCATCGTAATTGGTACTTTTAATATTAACATTATTGGGACATCGTCGATGCATATAATATCAATACGATTCGAATTTATTTTAGATAGTTTCCTACTTGAATGATGATTTTTCGTGATAGCCGTTTTAAAAAAAGCCTTGGAGGCTTTAGATTAGACATAGCTTTATTTATGTACTACAAATACCTCGAAGTTTGTATTTGGGTTGCCATCCCAACATTAACTTCTGGCTGAATAACAACATAATATAATATCGCTTTTTGGTTTTTCCTAACGTTTACTAAACCTATCAATCGTTTCTTCACATAATGTATAAAAAAGTACCTTATCTACCTACAAAAACACATAATATACATATTCAATCACTCAAAAACTTTTAAAATCACCAATATTAGTGTAATACGTTAATATAACTTGTCGATTTCTATTTCATTAATAGATTATAGATTACATCGACAGCCTTCAACGCGACAGATGAAATATTGGTCACACTCAAATTGATGCTTTTGTTATCGGACGCAAATGTAATTTCGTTAGAACATCATTAATTAGACGAGTCTGTTTTTAAATATTCGAATATTGGGCAAGAACGAATTCAGTTCCGCGTGAGTAGAAGGTTCCGTTTAATTTGAAAATTGTTGACAATAGAGTTTATTACTACCTTCCTTAGGTCCTACTGAGATGCCTTTCGTTTGATGAGATAGAAACAGTTGGTATGTCTTGATGATGGTTTAATGCGAGTGGACTGTATTTTACAATGGTTGCGCGTACGATGTGCGGTGCGATAGACAGTTTGTGTCGTTCTGTCGGCGCGCGGGCTGCCCCCTGGCGTCGTTGGCGGGAACCTCTCACGTCGGTCGACCTGTCCCGCCGTTATGTTGGTAGCGGGATGTGACGCTCCAACAGAGTTAGCCACTCTCTTTGGATAAAGAAAAAGAACTCCTCGTTCAGCTAGCTATTATTGCGCGTACGCACAGTTATGAGAGCAAATAAAATCTTTTAAGTGAAACTTTTCCAATCTTAGCATATTCTGTTTAATATTCTAAGCATAACATAATAACATGTCAAATATTAAATTTCTATCTCTCTCTAACTTTTTGAAAATATAAGCCCGTACAAAACCTACAATATGAGACATGACTTTCCAGCCTAAAGGTTTATCATATTTGTAACCGTTTTATCTAGGTAAGCGTGTTACACCCTAGGCTGCGTCAATGCTTAACATCAGGCAGGCTGTAGTCAAACGTATAGTACTTCCGGAACCAATACTAGAAATAAACAAGAAAGGGCCATACTACATGTCTATACGAATTTACAATAAACTACCAAACTTCATAAAAAAAAGAACAAAATATTATAACTTTCCAAACCAAACTAAAACTCTATTTCATACAGAAATGCTACTACACAATAGAAGACTATTTTAATGACGAAAATAAGGAATAGGATATAATAATGATCTCAATGTAAAGTAGATTAATAATAGATAACATAAGAAAATATTGTACACATACATACTGGTTCAAGTTTCAGATTTTAAATTTTATATTAAGGTTTAGATTTTAGAATATTTAGTTTTAATTTTAGCAACGCTCTAATTTCCCTCTTAACAGGGTAAATGTAAATACATTTAAGTATGCTCATAAAGAAATTTGAATTTGAATTTATCCCACGTAAAAAAACAAGTTTAGTTTTTATTTATATATTTAATTTAGATGTTTCGTATTAAATATTGTATGTATGTTTTTTAACAAACTATTTATGCCTCATCACTAGAGACAAGAACGCTGGCTGGTTCCTTGCCCAAAGGATTTCTATAGCAATCCAGCGTGGGAATGCAGCCAGCGTTCTTGGCTCCATACCACATGTGGATGTTTTAAATTTAGATTAAATGAGCATACTCTTTTTTAGTTTAGTGTATATATGTGTGCAAGTGTGGCCCAGCGGTTCCAGTGTCTGCTTTTCATCCAGACGCACCCTGGTTCGATTCCGCCCTACACCAATGACTTGTATTTTCAAGTTATGTGCGGATTTGCACTCGCTTAACGGTGAAGGAAAACATCGTGAGGAAACCGACATGTTTGAGGACCACAATATCCGAAGACATGCGTCTTCCGTGGAAGGACCTGGGCGCCCACCACGATGTATCTACCCAAGAAAACTCCCCTAATGAATTAATTCTGCGGGGAGTCACGACCCTCAGTCATGAGTAAATACGACTCGAAGAGAGAGATATATGTGTGTATTATATTGTTAATTATTATTAAATTGAATTAATAAAATACAAAAATATTAATCAATAAACCATGAGAATGGTACTAAGTAACTCTTTATGCCATGGTTATTTTGCCGGAATATATTTTCACATGTAAAAGGGATCCCTAAAGTCAACCGAGCAATAACCATGACCTGTTCTAATCAATAATTACAAAACGATATTATAATGTAGAAGCGAAACCAATCGCCTATACAAGTAATACAGAGCTCATACAGGGTGACTGGAGCTATTGCTGATGTATAAAAAAAATAAGGCAATTGATTGTAATATCCGTTAGTCAGAGATAAGAATTTAGTTATGTTAATTTTTAAACTAGATCTTTATATGGCGTACCACATTTTATTACAATTATAAGTAATATTGTATGTGGTAGTAGTAAAGGGAATAACTGTCGATAACAATCGCTTTGGCCAAAAAGCAATAAAGAAAATATGTCTGAATTTTTACAAGTACACCACTATATTTTTGTATTATTTTTTATATTTACTTCCGATAATATACATTGTATATTTAATTCAAACTCAATCTCTAGAATAAAGAATAACGTTTATCAAGACAACCACTACAAGAAGTGAGGCATATGCTCAGCAGTGGGCGATAACAGGATGTTTCTTTTATAAGGAAAGGGTTTGCCATTGACCGTAATTCGCCTGATGGTAAGCAATCATTACGGTCTAGGATGGAGCGTGCTTACCCAGACAACCGATTCACTCTCGCTTTGAAGATCGCAAGGTTATATTCTGCGGGGAACAGGGAGTCAGGTAGTGAGTTTTATGAATATGGTGTCAAGATATCCACTATCAAATACAAGCCATCCAGTCACCCTGTATACTAGGTAGCGGCACCCAGTGGACTCCACACAATGTGGTACCCGGGGTCAGCCATTATTGTGTGTGACGAAACCAAGCTTACAAAGTCGGCACCGAACTAAAATAGCGATTTCCTTGAAAATAAACGAGTGTATCGCACTTTGTAAGGAAATAATGGGAACTGTAGACCTCTTTGATTTGTTTTATTTATTACAGAAATTTTAAATATTACACGCACTAATCATCAAATTATTAATTGAGAATATAATACAAGTAGGTTTGAGCAGAACTCGAAAATATAGAAAAGTAAGGAACTGAAACAAACAATATTTTCTAAACCATTGTTGGAAATGCTTTAAATACTTTAATTTTTAATTCTTCTGTTTTTTTTCCACTTGTTTCGCTATATCGAAGATAAAAATAAGCTAGGTGATTTTCCTGATATCGTCGTCTATGGGCGAGTTAATCTTTCAAAACACAAATTTTTATTTTATAACAAATACTATAAACAATATAACTTATATGTAACTCTTCTCCGCACTAATCATTATAATTGTAACACGAAACGTGTACTACTTATAAACAATACAAACGTGTATTTCTCGTGTTGTTTCGTTTATCAACAAATGTATTTTATTCTTATTCTATATACCCAAACAATTCGCTCACTTCACTCGCTCAGCCATATCGAGTATACATTGATAATAATGATGAATGGTGGCATCGGCCGTCGATACTCTGTGACTAATTCTAACACCGCTACACTTCTATACATTGATGTTTAATTGAAAACTAATACTGGAACACATTTATTTTGTTTTCCCTTTATAATATTGTATAGCCATAAATAACTTATGATCTATATTGGCTAGAAAAAAATGGTGATGATAAATGATAGACCCTTATCAAATACAAAAGGATAAACAATAAGCGCACCACTTTCTATATTTTTAAGTACATATTTTATACACAAAAACAAATATTTGATGTTGTTACTAACAAACATACCTGTTTGTTCTTTTTTAGGGGTTCAACCAACCAATTTGAACAAAACTTGCATAAACATTTGATCCTGGACTGAAGGACTAACTGAAGGATTTTTATCCCAAATAAAAGAGGGCAGATACAATTGTTTAAATAGGTTCACTAAACGTTAATCCAAACTATTTTGGAAGAGTTTTCACAAATTATTTACTATATCTAAATATATAAAACTCAGACTGACTGACTCACATAGTGATCTATCAACACACAGCCCAAATCACTGGATTGAAAACTGGACTGAAAATTTGTCTTGCAGGTAGATGTTATGACGTAGGCATCCGCTAAGAAGGATTTTTAGAAATGCCACTTTTAAAGGGGTGAAATAGGGGATGCAAGTATTACATCTTAATGCGAGCCAAGCCGCGATCGCCCACTAGTTTGTTATAAATCGCAAAAAATATACAACTTTATACTTCACTCATTCGGTCTATGAAAATAACGACATATCGATTCATTTATAATAACGTCAATATATAGGTAGTGTGACTAATTCAAGTACCGCTACCCACTTCTGGCCATTGTTAATTGAAAACGAATATTCCGTGATGCCATAAATAATATACAAACTGGGGCGATTGGTGTAGCTTCCTTAATATTATAATTTGGTAAAAATCTTCTTTATTGTAAGTTTGTATGACATCAGCAATCTCTAGTGTCAGAGTTCCATAAAGGCCTCTAACAGAGTCAGAGGGGAGTTTTCTTGTGCAGATACATCGTGGTGGGCGCCCAGGTCCTTTCACGGAAGACACATGCCCTCGGATATTGTGGTCCTCAAATATGTCGGTTTCCTCACGATGTTTTCCTTCACCGTTAAACAAGTGTAAATCCATACATAACTTAAAAATACAAGTCATTGCTGTAGGGCTGGATTCGAAACAGGGTGCGTCTGGATGAAAAGCAGGCACTGGAACCGCTGAGCCACACTCGCTGCTTATATTAACTTAAAATTAAAATTATGAACTAACTGAACTAGTTAAAGTTACTTATAACAGTAACACCCCCATATTTTTGCAACGAGTCTCACAAAACCCACTAACAGCTGTCGCAGAAGTCGGCGCGAGCGCAACGGCCCCGCACAAAAGGCACCACAATAAAAACCCATCCAATTCATCGCCACTAATTACGTAATTATGGAGGTAGAAAAAAGTAAAATGGCGAGCATTTGTGGCGCCCTCCGCGTATTCACTCACGACATTTCTGGAATTATTGTTATGATGGGATGGATTAGTTGCCGGACCAGTGTTCGGACACTTTTTGTTGCCAAATATATTTGTATATCATCATCATCCTGTTGTCGCCCACTGCTGATCATAGGCCTCTTTTCTTGTACGCCACTCGTCCGAGTCCTGCGCAGATTGAATGCAGGTGCTCCCAGCGGTTATTCTAATGTAATCAAATTAAATTCTAATCGGAACTTAATCGTACTAAACTAGCAAACCCGGCGAACCGTTTCGCCACCAGATGGCTTCGTTTTTTTTATAAACCTCACGGAGCCCGAGACCTTTCCAACGAATGCAAAACCGTGGAAATCGGTTCGTGCGTTCTGGAGTTATAGCGTCAGGAAGGAAAACCCGACTTTTTTTATATAGTAGAATAATAATTAATGTAATTAATTGACTTCGGCCGTTTTGATTATTATTAAATAAATAAATGGTAAGTGTATTTGCTGGTTTGTTCCACTATTCGTTCTGCGCCTCATACGAATGACGAATCATCATATTTTTCAGATAAATGTACTTGCAGAATTAATCTTCGATATCTTTAGTAGGCTTTCTGGCCAATTTTTTTTAAACAAAAGTACCCAACATGTCCGTCAACTTTAGTCCGGTCACTTTCCTGCCAGTGTAAAAGTCCCCATCATTTCCGCAAATTGAAAGTCACGCTCGAAGGAGCGAGTGAGCCCAACGCTAAATACTCTATAACGTAGCTTATATAATTACCCACCGGCAGTTTGTACTTGTGATGACTTTTGCGATTTCAAGAATTAATATATATGTTATTACTAAGGGAGTGAATGCGCACTTTAAATGGTTAAAGTAATTTCGTATGGCAGTAGCCGACCAAGTCTGGTATAGGTTCTTTTTAAATTTTAGATTAAATAGATATGAAAGAACTACATTGAGTTTAACTGAGAACGTTAGATTAATTATTAAGAAGGTAAGTTCGTATGACTATGGTTCACCAACTCTGGCGTTGAAAGTTTTCAAACCGCCCTTAGGGGCTCTGATATGACAGTTTAATCTTACTTTTACAATGTTCCCCAGAAGTTGATAACTGCGTTCAAAGTGGATTATGCCTTTATTACAATGTTAAATAGATCTTATAGCAGTACTTAATTAGATCTGTGTACTTAAATCCGTATTTTGTCACATCAGTTAAATAAGGAGCGTTCGAAAAATTGGGAACTTGGCTGAAAAGGAACAATTAGATTTGACTGTCATATGTCATTCTCTAGTACGGTTTTTTTTACAAATGACAGTCAGACACACACACACACATTTTGCTTGAAGTAACACGTGAAGGTATATGTATTTGTACAAACGATATTGTAGTCGATGGTGGCTCATAGCTATACTGATTATAGATTAATACATAAATAATTCAGTAAAAACTCGTCTGGCAAGAGAAGTGTGAACATACATTATACTCGTGTTTACATTTTACATTCATACATACACATATACATGTATAATACATTCATGCAAGTATTTTTGCATATTATGTAAAACGTTAAACGGTAATTTTAACTGGTAAGTAGATTTAATAATACAAGGTGAACTTACAGTTTTTTTTAACGACACATTTGATAAATAAGGTTTTTGTTTTGACCCGTATACATATGTTCTTTACTAACAAGTTACTTTTGTGATAAATGGCTAATTTATCTAGATTTAATTTAAACCTTGATTCAATGCAACTATGGGCTACTCTCGCGTTCATAAATTCGAGGACATGTTGTGTTCTTCTTCTGCGAGACTATGGAACTCTCTACCTGGAGCCCTGTTCCCAGAAAATTATAACCCAGGGGTCTTCAAATCTAGAGTAAATAGGTTTCTACTAGGCAAGCGTGCTACATTTTAGACTACAGTGGTGCTTAACATCAGGCAGGCTATAGTCAAACGTAAGCCTATTTAATGTAAAAAAAGAACCTGGTCGCCCACCACGATTTATCTGCCCAAGAGAACTCCTCTAACGAATTAATTCTGCGGAGGAGTCAGAACCCTCAATCATGACGAAATACGACTCAAAGTAAGGTCCATTCAAGAGATTAAAAATCACTTTGTATAAATGTTATATGCACTGTTCTCATACCTACGGTATTTAGCATGCAAAATTCAAATGATTAGGTTACTTCCTGCTGTATTATAACTGTATGCAAATGTTTACTTGTGTATCATTGCAGTCGCAACGAAACATTCATACATTTATTTATATTTTGGGACGTTTCATTTTCATAATCGTGATTTTATATTCACAACTAATTTCTTATTTTAAATTTAATAAAACTATTACATACTTGATATGCCCACATTTTGTTTGATTGCAGATAGTTACTATGATTACCTTTATTACCTTTTTCTGGCTCAACGTATCAGCATTGCCATCCAGCGTGGTAATGCGGCCAGCATGCTGGGTACGCTGCCCTCTGGTAGTGGGCTGGAGCATTTAGATTATCTTTAGGCTTTTCTAAAGATTTTCTAAGTGCCCCTGTTTGTAGTAGTTAGAAGTAGTATGTTTAGTTTTTCCTTCCTTGTTTTTATATTTTATTGTTACTATGATGTAGGCAACAAATTCAACTTCTAAGGGTAAGGGCAAGTTTGTACGGGAGCGAAGTCACGGGCACCCACTAGATGCTCTTATAAGTTTCCAGTTGAGGTTTGAAAGAAAAACAAACAGGCCAATAACAACTTTCACCATTGAAATAATTTATAGAACCTTTTCTTTTATAGCAAGTACCTACATATGCATCTCTCTCTTGAGTCGTATTTTCTCATAACTGAGGGTCGAGACTCCCCCGCAGAATTAATTCGTTAGAGGAGTTCTTTTGGGCAGATGATTCGTGGTGGGCGCCCAGGTCCTTCCACGAAAGACACCATGTCCTCGGATATTGTGGTCTTTATTATTTACACACTTATCTTGAAAATATAAGTCATTAGTATAGGGCCGGATTCGAACCAGGGTGCCTCTGGATGAAAACCAGACAATAGAACCGCTGAGCCACACTCGCTTATGCATCATAATATACTCCAAAACAACGCCAATGTTTAATTAACAAACCATCGTATCTCTAATTTTAATTAGAACTCTTGTCCGCATAATTCGAACACACAGTTTTAGTTGTAAATGAATTACAATAGAATAGTTTAATTGTGGTTTATCTGCATCGGACGTTAATTGGTCACACACATATACCCACACTGGTGTGCTATTGTTAATTATGTAGGTACAGTTGTGTACGAAATATACATTATTATTACGGGTTTTTTCTGTTTGTCCATTTTTCTGTTGTAGTAATGTAAATAAAATTATAAAATACCTAAAACCTATTGTTAAGCACTCATCTTATATTGTTTGATATATCGTCAAACATTCAATATTATGATCGTCTGAGAGCCAGTTCCATTCCGTACAGATATGCTAATCCTTCGATCAGAATATTTTTTGAGCAGACTTTGATTTCAAGTCCGAGCAAATGCTCGAAAATGTGAAAAATTTGTTGCAATTTTCTCACAGGTTTCATTTTAAAATTATTCAAAAGCATAAACTAAACATATAAAACTCAAAGGTGACTGACTGATATAGTGATCTATCAACGCACAGCCCAAACCACTGGACGGATCAGGCTGAAATTTGGCATGCAGGTAGATGTTATGACGTAGGCATCCGCTAAGAAAGGATTTTTTGAAAAAACCGCTTTTAAAGGGGTGAAATAGGGGATGCAAGTTTTACTTCTTAATGCAAGCGAAGCCGCGAGCACCCACTAGTTGATCATATAAGTTCGTAATCGCGTTCTATTTAAAAATGGTATAATTAGTACTAAAACTCAATTTTGATGTCACATTCAATGTATAGCGGTTTAGTGATTATATAAATATCACGAATGAATTTCGTCTATTCATCAAAGAAAATCAGTTGTGTGCTCACCAGTACCACACACATATGTGTGTGTGAAACACAGGTGCAAGCGGTCACCTGAGGAACTTCCGCCGGAAGTGGCCATTACACGCCGGGACTAGGGCCTAAATCCGGCTGGACGGCGCACGATGGTTTTTGGTGATTAGATAGACTAGCTGATAGGAGTATTGTAGATAAAGAGCGTTTGCGGAAATACGTTGCAAATAATAAATTTGCAAATATCTCTAACTTACTACACAACTGGTAAAATTCTTCTAATCCGTATATAAGTGACCAATTCTAGTGGCGAAAGTTTTCAAACCGCTCTCAGGGCATTTGACATGGCTTATCGAATGGCGTGGCTATAAAGAAAAGCTACCTATAATTCAAAGTGTCATCTGATCGCAAACTTCAATCTAGTGATCTTCCAAGTGAGAGTGAACTGGTTCCTATTGAGCAAGCTGACTCCACAAGCTTGTAGTAATTTGTCCGATAAAACAAAAATAAAACTGAAACTTAGCGACCGTTCAATTATAAAAAATTATGTATTTTTTTTTATACGTAGAGTAAAGTTGTTTCCCGCGTCTATCCCTATGTATGGATAGAACTTTAAAACTACCTAACGGATTTTCATGCAGCTTTTTTAATAGATGGAGTGATTCAATAGAAAGGTGTATGTATAATTAGGCGTGCGAAGCCGCGGGCAAAATCTAGTTCTTCTATATATTACTGCGAGAATTTGCAACCGCCAAAAATGGACGGCTAATTTCTTAGTGTGTAATAGGAGCACGGGTGGCAAACCGCAACATTCCACTTGGCTGCGCTAACTCCCTCGCTTTATGTTGATAATCCTTTATTAAATATTCATATTTACCGGACACGAGGACTTTACAACGCGATTTGTAAGGTTTAACTTTAGGTCAGGTAAGGAATTGTTGCGAATAATTTTTGTATCAATTTCACATAAGACAAGCTGTTTTACAACGGATTGGTTATCTTTTGTAAGTAAAATATGAAACAAAATAAAAAAGCAGTTCTATAAGAATGGCACCTGATGATGATTATGATGATATTTTTTTGATGGGGGAAATTAATATAAATGCACATTAAAAGAAAAGTCAACAGCTACAAACACAGGCGCAGAACCTGCCTAATTAGTGATTCCTATAGGTCTCCAACAAGCCGGAACGCAAGCCCTGCGATAATTGCTGCCATTATATGTGAGTGCGCAAATACGAGTAAAGGTATGTCTACATTTGAAGAAATATGGGTGGCTATAGTATCCCATCATCATCATCATCATCCACAGTTGCATCCTAATTCAAGTCATTAATGTAAATCACAGGTAGAACCCTGTCTACTGCAACTCAGGGAATACAAAAGCAGTACACAGGACCCCAAGGTCCTAAAAATTGTTCCTAAAGGTTCCTACAGATAAATCTCGTTAATGATGATTCCATTGTAACTAAGAAAATGTCATCATGTATTTGTGTAAATAAATGTTTTTTATCATATACTAGTTCACCCGGCGAACTCTGTTCCGCCTTAGAGGCAATAAATCAGCAGATTTTGGATTTTATTCAATTCTTTGAAAAAAAAAACTATTTAAAAAATTCTATGTCTGTCTCCTGGTTCTAAGCTACCTCCCCACCAATTTTTAGCTTAATCCCTTTAGCCGTTCTTGAGTTATAAGTGGTCAAACTAACACCACTTTCTTTTATATATGGATAAGATTAAGGCCTTTCTCTTATTCTTAACCTGAACCAGCTCCTTCCAGTTGTTATGGAAGTCCACCATATCCTCGCACAATTGATTAGGTGACGTCTTCTTCCAACAGGCTCCCATTCGACGGAAACCTTTGCCCGGCGGTCAGGATGCATTCGGCAAACATGCAAATACAAATATACTTTATTTGCAGAAAACTTAAAGTTACACCCTTATAAACTAAATTAAAGAAAATTACTTACATGTCATAAAATGTTGAAGAATATGTTCAGTTAGTATGAATTCGTATATGAGTACACCCCTTTACTCTTATGCAGTGAGCTGCGTGAGCGCATGGTCGCAAAACGTTCGTAAATGCATGCGATAGTCAACTAGTACTGCAATTACTAACCACGGCGTAATGACTTAAAACTGCATCAACTGATTTTCAACTTTTATTGAGTTAATTAGTATGCAAAACAATCATAATTATTAAACACAGGAAATTACACTAACTACGGTGATTTTTTTAAAAAGGGAAAGTTAGGCAGTTTATAAGTTCCTTCTTCACATTCTATCACCAGCTCATTAGAACCCACTGCTGGACATAAGCCTCCTACCTTTTATTCCAATAATCCGTGTCTTGCGCTGTTCTTGACAATTTCTTTTTTTACCTTCATACTTACATTCACAAAATTGTATATGTGGATAAAGTTACCCTTTTTTTTTTTTTTTTCATGGAGGAAATGCATTCCGCAGTCCACTGTCCAGGTGGACCCGCCTCAGGAGGACAACCTCCCTCTTACTGCGCGAGCGATGCCCAGGGACATCCAGGCATCGACTCCTCGGGAGGCCCTTATCTCTGCTAGGGGGTATGGGATGCCCCCGCATCCCACGCCCCAGGGCTTCCTAGTGGAGACGGAGTCCGAGCGCGAGCGGCTCACCTCCGGTTCCGTCTTCTGCGGATCGGATGAGCGGCAGGATTCACCTCCCGCTCCCGCTCCTCGGCCTCCCTTTGCGACACCACCGTCTCGCAAAAGGAGGCCACCGCGTGCCATGACCTCTCGTCGTCAGCCATCTCTCGCAAGATGGTCGACAAGAAGAGGTCTGTCCCCACTACCGCGATTAAAGATAATCGCGGTGGATAAAGTTACCCTGAATTGACAACGCAGCTACTTTTATCACGGATTATAGCGGGTAACACCGCGGACCATCGCTAGTCAGAAAAATGTCTAAGTACCAAAAATATAACTAATATTTTAATTGTAGGTCCCGGCTGTGTGTCTAGTACGGCAGTCGTAAAGCCATGTCAGCTTGATAAACTCTTGACATTAGAGTTAGCCACTCTCATTCGATAAGAAGAAGACGATTTTATAACACTTTTTGTTTTAAGAAAGCTCCGATTTATTCAGTACTTTTGATTCTTAAAACTTTAAACACAGTTTTATTGGTAGTATTTTTTATACTAATACTTTTTAAGATATCTGCTGTATTATCTTTTATACTAAGTGCAGTATTCAATCATAAACCTTTAAAATACAGTTAAACGCATCAAGATGATAAAATATGAATATTTAATTCGGGATTTAAGCTTCGTTTCCTTTTGTGCATGTTTGATAATTATCACGATAACGAAATTAAGATTATCATTTTATTTAATAACTGTAAGTAAAAGCGCTGTTTAATATTTTGAAGAGAAAGGAGGTTTTCTGATTATGAATAAGAAGGTTTTATTAAATGATAAAACAAACAAGTTTCGTGATGGAAACAAAAAGCAAAGCAATGTTGTTGAAATGTTTTAAAATTCAAAAACTTTTGATTTAAAAACCATAAGGCAATTTAAGGGGTTTAAACTGTCATATTTTAATAGATATTATGACAATTATAATCTACCCATCGTAGAAGTTATTTAACTCTATTTATGTGGGGGTTTTATTGGGTTGACTTTCTAAATGAATCAAAATATTTTGGAAAATCAATTTAAAGTTATCCATCAATCATAACTACTAGCAGATATTATAATTCAAGGCCCATTTGCCAAGTTGTCAAAAAAAACAATAAGTCTTAATGTCTTTTTGTCATTCTGTCAACCAATTACATTATTCTCTTCATTTCCTTTTAAAATAGTCGTTAACTCAACGACTGTGCAATTTTAGTAATTCCTTGAATATAATTATGATATTGTTCCGAGTGATCATTATAAACACTTCACTGAAACACAAATTATGAAATTGGTTTTGGTAGTAAGTAACCACAGAAAAACAATTTTTTGGATATCAAAAAGTAAATACTTTATTTGAAAAAACTTACAAAACCAATTTACCTGTATATAATAATATTTATTGAATAAACATATTTTGAAACTGAAAATTGTAGGCAACGTTCCCAGCATGCTGGCGGCATTGCCACGTTGGATGGCAATGCTTATCCTTTGCGCCTAGAATGCGCCAGCAAGCTGGTCACGGGTTGCCTGAACTATCTGTTCTACTAAAAATTTTTATATTTTATGGGCTCCCGGTCCCCACGGCCCCAATGTTTCCATATAAAAATATGTAACTATTTTGCAGAGGTATGTAAGTAACTTTGCATTTATTAACGTCATATTGATTCTAATTTCGCTTTGACATTAAGTAATTAACTACTAGGTAAGGAGTGTGATGCCAAATTGTCATTTTAGCCACTATACGTACAGCTTCGATGACAGTAGATTTATTCAAGTTGACACATTCACTTAATTATGTACTATGTTTAACATGATTTTAATTACAAAAAAATACATTATTTTATTAGTAAAACTAGACATTGTAGGTACCTTGTAAAATATAATGAAAGCTTAATGTAATGAATTCAATTTGGCAAGATATTGTAATTTGTGTAGCATATTCTATGATATAAATATGTATGTATGTTACAACTTTACAGTATCAATAAAGATTCTTTATCTTTATCATATTAAGAAGCAAACCATAAAGATAAAACAGCTGTTTTGTTTTTACTTGAGAAGTGTCGCTTCACTCGTCAAAACTATATTTTTTGGTTACTTTTCATAATTTAATAACACTGTGATAATACTAGTGCCTCGCAACCAAACCTAAATAAAAAAGGTGACACCACGGGACGTCATTAGTGTAATATTATAACAAAAATTAGGGCATATTATTAATTTCCCGGGACATTAAACTTTTTATGACAAATGCGTCATTCAGGGTTACACCGCACTAGATCAGTAGGGCGAAGCCCGAGGGGGCTACGGTCCGGTGCCGCAGGTGGGGGCTGCGATTGGGGATAATGGAATAGATAATGTTTTTGGTCACGTGGAAAAGATGGACTCAAAATTATATTGAAATAAGACGTAACGACATCTTTTCAAAAATTCTAGCAGGCCTGCCTTTTTTATTTATACACTAAAATTTACCTACAATTCTAAATTAGCCTTATTTACTATTCAATATATAATATTAATTTCACTAATCTCAGGTATGGTTACATGTCAAAGTAATTTCTCAAAATATGTAATGTAGAAATGAGCCACAATTAAGCCTTTTTCATGCTATAAAAAAAAACTATAAAAAACCTATATTATGTTAACTAAAAGGTTTTCACTCACGTGTGATTCGCGTATGGTGTTTACGCGTTTGGGATGTTTTGTTAATGTTTCACGGAAGTTTTAATATTAAAATAAAAACCTATGTATAGATAGGCACCATACTATTTAAATGGTTATACCATTGTTGTTGATGTTAAATGGCTATAATGTTAGCTTTTTTCCAATCTCCTTCTTTCGTGTTAACCCCCTTGCTAGTAATAAAGGGGGGTGTTGATAAGATCTCGATCACGACCAACAAAACGGCGATATAAAGCTCATTACTGCAAGGCTTAGCTGCATAATGACGTGCTATTGCGACACTAGCTTTAAATGTTGGTTTTTCTGTTTAAGTGACAAGAAAAAGGTAGCATAATTTATTAATGTGTCATTTATGCATACAGACAGCGTTTTGACATTAGACTTGGCCATTATCATAAGAATTTCCTTACTTTTCAATACTTTTACTCGAGCATTGAGTTTTTTACCGTCTCTAGGGCATCATTCGACAATCTACTTCCTTAAGAGGACGCCTTGAAAATTTGGTTGCAAGGATACGTATTTCTCAACATGGACAAAAGCAGCTAAACTAAAATTTAATTGTCAAAATTCATCGTTTCTATGACTATATTTTGCGAATAGCACACCAACGGCCAACTTTTGCAACACAAAATAACTAATCAAAAATATCTGTATAAAATCGGGGGTAGAAATATTTTGTCGGCGTTGGTTATGGATTAACATTTTAGACATATAAGTTAATTAACACAAGTACTTTGATTTTTTAACAGAATATTTGAAACATATTCGTAGTATTTAAAATAAATGACCAAAACCATTTTGTCGCTTACGCCCTTTTTGCGGTTGGACCTACAATTTCAATTTTATAATTTTACCTCGTCTTAAAAAGTAGACTCGCGTGCGTAACACAGTCGCGCCACATTTTACATCTAATTTCAATGTCACAGTAAAATTACAAAATGAGTCACATTACTATCTGGCCGGGGGCAGCTAACCGCGAAACGCCCGTTTCGTTTCAATAATATCACCGAATGACGGAATTATACCGAGTTACAAGAAAATAAAAAAAAAATAAGAAAAAATTGATTTTGGAAACAATTTCACCAAAAAAAATATAAGCAATTTTAATATATTATTCATTTTCTTTTTCAATTATTCCTTATTTAATTTTCGTATGTAGGTGGTGAAATCTGGTCTCAAGAGTTTTTTGATCGCTCTAAGGGCATCTGACATGGCTACGATTGCTTTACTATAGTCAATTCTGTGCTATATTATGGGATGCTTTTACTAAATACAATAATAACCCCTGTTATTTGTATTTAGTAAAACCTACCACTTAACGTGTCTTTCGACCCACGGAAGCACTCAGTTATATGTATCTACTATTGAATAATAATAATAATAATAATAATCATTATTAAAGTCAGCAAGTACCTTGACTTGGCACATGAGATTACCGCCATGTGGGATGTTGATTCGACGATAATTGTCCCGATAGTTGTTTCGGTGAACGGTCTTATAGCGAAGAGCCTCGATCAACACCTTAAGAGGCTCTCCTTGGAAGGTTGGGTTAAGGGACAGATACAGAAGGCAGTGATTCTTGATACGGCGCGTATTGTCCGGAGGTTCCTTTCTTTGTAACCTCTACCACCGGTTGCTTGGGTCCTGCCCCGTTGCCGGCGGCATCACTAGTTTTAAGTTTTTTATGATATTTGTTTTTTTTTTTTTTTTTATACATATATTGTAAAAAATTTAAAAATAGTTGTTAATAAATGAATACCGAGATAATAATCATTTTTCATTTATTTACACTTAATAACTAGGTACAGATCTTAATGCTATGTAGGTTACCTGCTTAAAGTGGGGTAAGTACAATATTTAACTAATATAATATAAGTACAATAATACTACATAGACATTAAGCACGGGGTGCACTACATTGCACACTAAGTCGAGACTTGTGTCGTGCAACGTAGGCTCTTTCCATTCATGAATAGTATGAAATAAAAAAAAAATAAAAAAAAAAGAACAAGATAACTTAAATATAGCTATCGCTTAGATAATATACACATTTATGATAATTTGTTTTATTATCCAAGACATCTCAAAACAAATACAAATAAGAGCACATCTGCACAAAATTCATGAAATTACATTAAGTACATCAAATTCTAAGATCTTTTCAAGTGTCTACATTATGTTCCTTCCAAGGTATTTTATTTTTGTTTTTTGTGGGTATACCTATCCTATGATAATAATATATGAATTAGATAAGGAATATGAACCACTTTTGTATATAAAAAGAAGCCATGTGTATGTAATATGAAGCCAATCGTATTTTTTATTGTTTATTAAGTCACAGTAAACCAGTATATAAAAAAGACAGATTAAAATCCGAAAACAGTTTTGACAATCATCCGAGATACGTATAACAATGGTGAAACTGCTATTATACAATTTATATACAATTTATGTGTCAAAATGATGCGTTTTGTGTAGAGAATTATATGTAGGCTACGTTTGGTAACTTGTCAATTTCACCCGGTTGAAAAAGTATTAAGGTAAGAATAAAAGATACATAGATAGATAAACTCTTTCTTGTTGTCATATTAAAAAAAACACACTAGGCTGCAGCAATGCTTAACACACAGGCAGGCTGTAGTCAAACGCAAACCTATCCGACGTAAAAAAAAACCAATAAACATAGATAGATAGAAAATTCTTTATTGCAATACACTATAATAATTTTATAGAAAAAAAACTTATGCTAGTGCCACAACTGGCGGCCTTATTGCTAAAAACAATCTCTTCCAGGCAACCATTGAAAAAAAACATGCATTTGTATCTTATTTCCAAATTAAAAGTAAAAATGTTTCCAAACGCAGCAACGAACAATAAAATAATAAAATGCCTTAAATGCCATCCATTGTGGGCAAATGTGACCGAAATAATTGCCTTTCTCGTGCTCTCGTAATGTTATGAGTAGGTATATTGTCAGTTATGATATCTAGGGTAAAATAAAGTAGGTAAGTAATACTTTAGTTTATTTTAGCTAATACTAGTTTTAAATGGCTTAACCAAACTGCGAATTAAATAACATTAATTTACAAGTTGGTCTGTTTTATTTTATTTTATTTAATTTGGTACAGTCACATACAATAAGTTATAAATATATATACGAAACACTTTTAAGATTAATATTAAACTAAGAGTCCAATTACGATTATACACAGTGTTGTTAAGTGATAATAAACATTAAGTAATATTTGTTTAAACAATTTTTAGTGCATATACTAGTACTACTACATACATCGGAATAAATAATAATGTTCGATCAAACAGCTAGCATCTACAATTCATCGTGTCATCTGACCCATGGAAGCACCCAAATTGACACGCCACCTCTAATTACAGTACGTATTGGAATATTTTTTTGCTATCTACAAAAAATAGATCGAAATACAAACCTACATACCATTTAATGTCTTATCAAACACAATACAATCGCATGGGTTCGATCAATCGGCTATTACGTACATATAAACATACATACATACAGACACACAAACATTTTTTTCTCATTTTTAAGGGACTTTTGTTATTACATGTCAGTCCCATTGTATATACTATACTAATTACAAAAATATTAAACTACTATGGAGATGACCTGTTCACCCAAATATCTCACTTAAGTTGAGACAAGTAGGAGAACAGATTTCTCGCCGCGTCACAGTGAGGCACAGCTAGTATCATTGAAACATTGTAAATGTAAAATACAATAGTAATGACATTTCACGTAGGTCTACTATGAGCTTAAGTGTTTTTTTTTCGAAATCTGTATATACAAAACTCAAAGGTGACTGACTGATTGACTGACTGATATAGTGATCTATCAACGCACAGACCAAACCACTGGACGGATTGGGCTGAAATTTGGAATGAAGGTAGATGTTATGACGTAGGCATCCGCTAAGAAAGGATTTTTGGGAATGCCACTTCTAAATGGGTGAAAATGGGGATGCAAGTTTTACTTCTTAATGTTAACCATAAAATAGATCGTGATTTCAACATGACCTTTTTATAGGCGTTCTCTTTTTAAATCTGTTAACAAGTCGGCGTATTACCCTATGAATAGCCCAAAACTATGAACATTTCTTAATTTTTATATGAAAAAAAAACTACTAACTTTATTTAACTAAAGTAAAAAAACTAACATATACCTAAATCATAGAGCAAAAATTACAAAACTGTCTCGAGCATTTCGCTTTTTTAACACAAGTAAAAAAAACCTAAACTAGATCCCCTGCCTAGACCTAGCCTATACCTACAACAGTACCACCATTCCCTACAATTAGCTGGAATCAATCGATACAAAGAAATTAATTACAAAAAAGTTCATACAAAGCTTGCATGGCCGTTTGATTGTGAGCCGAGTAATTGTGGCTTGCTGATAACATCTACTGGCCCTAGGTGGCGCCGTGGAGATACAGGCAGTTGTCTAGGTTTGAGAAAAAATAAGAAAAAAGAGGAAAAAAACAGTGAGTGATGGAGTGTGGAAATCATACGCACAAAAGCAGAGGTGTTGTGCCAACTTTGCAAAGAGGTTGAAAACATACGTGTGAACTTTTAATGATAATCATAACACGATTATTTTAAGATAATCAACTTACTTACTTACTTACTTACTTACTTACTCCTATGGCGCAGCGACCCGAAGTGGGTCTTGGCCTCCAGCACAAGGGAATGCCACCTTCGCCGGTCTTGGGCTGCCACTTGCCAGTCTGCAACTTCAAGTTCCTGCAAGTCAGCTTCCACGGCGTCTCTCCAGCGGTATCTGGGTCGACCGACAGGGTGTCGACCACTTGGGATTCCCAGATACGCTTTTTTGGTTTTTACGAACCCTCCAACTTCCATCTACTCTCTGAGTCTGCCCCAGAATTTTCCTCATTATCTTTCTCTCCGCTACAAGCAGCTTTTCTTCTTCTTTAAGGGTTAGTGTCCAAACCTCACTGCCGTACATCAAGATCGGCCTTATGACAGTCTTATAAACTCGGATCTTGGTCTTTCTGCTCAGAAGTTTAGACACCAACACCTTATGAAGCGCCGCACTGCACCTCAGGGCATTATGGATTCTGATGTCTATCTCCTTTTCCCTTCTGTTTGTACCAGTGACAGTGCAGCCCAGATACTTAAACTTAGCGGTACCTTTAAACATAGTATCGCCCAGCTGCAGGTCCTCGCGCTTTTGCCTTATGTCTTTATACCGCTTCATATGGAGATACTCAGTTTTTTCAGCATTAATAATCAACTTGATTAATAAAATACATATTCTTGTGACGTACAAACCTACCATATTTATTATAGAGTAACTTTCAGATATTTATAGGTCTATAGTAAATCCTTTTTGTATAGTGTTAACTAAGTATGTTATTTTTTATCCTATATTATACATTTCATAAAGGAATTTTGATCAATGATGAAATAACTCGTATATGTTTGTTTGTAAAAGTAGTTTTGTTTTTTTTTATTAAATTTCAGTTTGATTCATGCGATCACATTTTTTAAAAATATAATATAGATTTAACTTTAGTTTTTTTTTGTAAACTACACTATTAAGAAATAAGCAAGACATCAGTCACTGTCTCCCACCTACATTTTCCCAAGCTGCCTACATAGAGCGTTTTAAAACAACACTTTGTTAATCATTTTGATTGAAACGAAAGGAAACAGTTTGACAATTAAAATAATATTAGGTTTATGTTGTAATTAAACGCAATATGCATAGATAAGGATAGAATGGAGCTTACACGGTGGAATAAAGCCGAAATTTTAGTGAATGGTTTGTTTGAAATTAAAATTGTGTGTTGACTAATTAGGTTCGTTATTTTTTGTTGTTAGTTTGCTTGGTTTTATAAAGAACATAACTGATGCGTAACGTTGAGAAAATTCATTTTATATCTTTTTTTTAACTTGCATTCGGCCATAGTTTACCTGATAGCAAGCAAAGTCTATGGCCTAAAATAGAGCGTGTTTACCCGACAAGAACTGATTCACTCTCGCTTTGAAGATCGCCGGACTTTAGTGCGATTATATTATTAAATCTAATAATACTTCTTTTTCTTTTTTGCCTTCAGTTTTTTGCAAAATCATTCACATAATAAACTTTTTTTCTGTAATGACATTTAAAACACCTTCAGGCCATTTCAACGCTAAACTTTACTCAATTTGAAACAAAATTCCTTAGTATTTTTAAATAAACGTTCTTGGTCACCCATCCAAAGACTGGACTGGTTATTCGAAGAATGAAATGGTTTTACATGAAGGGAGCAAACTTTCACTTTGATTTTTTACTCTTTATTCTTAGTTAACATAACATTTGTTTTCTAAAGAAAATTAGCTAAATTATTGTACTAATCTAACAAAATTTCTTACAAAATTTACGAGCAGCACTAATAACAACATAATGCTAAATAGCTGTACCGGTAAAAGTTAATTTATTTTATTACTTGCTAAATGTTTCAACCGTTAGTAGCCGACAGCGAATTATAATAAAAAATACCTTTTCACTAATTGCGGTTTTAACAAATGAAAAATTTCTTTTTTAGGGTTCCTTGTAGACCACTTTTTAGCCATAGGCACACTTGATAGAGAAAATTAATACGTACTTGTATGTAAATTAAAACATTATTATTTTTGATAAAACAAGTGGTTTCTATTGATATAATTGAATGTTATATCATTGTAGCTTATAAAATTGTATTAAAGCTAAATGTAATAATTTCAATTTGACGGAAATTGTAATTTGTGTAGCATATTCTTTAATATAAGTACCTATATTATGTATGTTGCAACTTTACAATATCAATAAAGTTTCTTTATCTTTTTTTCTTTATTCAGTTTTGTTTTGCATACGGAGTAGGTATGTGTTTTGGTAAGAAAAAAATTAAGATTTTTAAATACTTACGGACCATTTTCAGCTTGTCGGAATAATTCATGTTTAAGTCTTTTAACAACGTGTATTACAAGTGCAACGTCGGCGTCGCTCGAACCTCTAAAAAACGAGGTTTTATCTTCTAAATAAATATACTAATGCTTCTGTATTATCAAGAAGAGAATCACAAAACTGCTCCAAATAACGTTTCTTGGGAGAAGCACATATCCAAAATTGAACAAATACACGCTGCAGATAATGATGATATGTACAGAACCATACATCTTTTAAACAATACCCTCTTGCCAATATAATTACATTACATAAACCACTATAAATTCATGTTATATGAGTTGTAGAGTAATAATGAGTAATTAATAATGAATTAGTAGAGCACTTCATAATGGGCCGTTTATTATTATTCATGGGTTTTGAAATACAAAACTCTGATCGCGTAAGTTAGAAAAGAAACTGTTAGTAATAATGGGCTTGTACTTTGATACAGTTATTGAATACATGTATTTTAACGATACCTAGTCAAATAAGCTAGACGTATTTTGAAATTTTTTTTTTATTTCCTAAATAATTTTTTGGCAATTTAATTCAATTTCAATCTTCAAACACCTGGATTCAATCTGCGCAGGACCGGTACGAGTGGCGTACAAGAAGAGAGGCCTATGCTCAGCAGTGGGCGGTAAAATGTTGATGATGATGATGATTTAGATAATTAGTGTACCTGTTTCAGAATCTATGTTATATACGTCCATGTTGCCTCGTTTTAATCTCTAATAGCTAAGTTTATTTTTCTAAAAATGTAAATATAACATTTTACTTGAACATTATTTGAAAAGATAGTTTTGTCCGCCATTTGCCGCAAGTTGTCTACCATTTAACAGTCGGTCCACCCCACAAAGGTTCGTGTGATACCTATCGCTATAATTAGCGTACCGTTTAGTTCACAGAACGAGTCGGGCTCGAATAAAATCGCTATGAATACGTAATGCAGAGAGAGTGGCTTAGTGGTTGAAAGAATGAACTGGGTTGGGTGAGTTTTGGTTCGATTCTCGACTCATTTTATAATGTACAGTAAGTTTTTTTGTGGCTCACGCTTGACTACAACTCGCCTGATGTTAAGCAACGTTGTCTACGATATAGCGCGCTTATCTAGAATGTTAATTCGTATAAGACTAGCCCATCCTGGCGTCAGAGTTTTGCAACCACCCCAAGGGCCTCCAACTTGGCCTAACGACTGCTGCACTACGACAAATAGCCGTGCCCTAAACTTTAACTTGTAATCTGAGTGTCAGTTTTTGGTCACCCATCCACGTACTGACCGCGTCTACATTTACTTAACATTGGTAATCGCATGCAATTGCCTTTACTAGCTGAGCTACTAAACGGTATTATAATTACTAAGATAGGTATCACAAGCCACCGCTACATGGGGTGGCGGGACTGTTAAATGGTCGACTGTTTACAGGCAAAAGGCGGACAAAAAATATTAAAATAACACTTACATTGTGGATTTGTTTTTTTATTGGGAAAGGCCTTAATATACATATCAATTTATAGTAGATCTAAAATCAATTTTAATCAATTATATGTAAATGAAACTCTGGAGAAATATGTACGGAGGTTCGTGGAGTCAGCACGTTCAGAGGATGCCTCGTGGAGGTGAAACACGTGTCAACGTAAAACACTACCACCAGACTTTCACTTACAATGGATTACCGCAAAGCAACACCTGATTCAATATCTTATCAATTATGTGTGTTTGACGGTTTTCATATGATGTAGGAAGCATTTACAAACACCAACTTTCTCTTCTTAAAGTAAACGTATCAATTTGCGTTACCTTGAATGGTTGATCGTGGCAAAAATACCTTCTGGGGTTTAAAAACTCGATATTAGAGTTCGCCACACATATAAGATCTTATGTTTTATCATCAGCATCAAACAGAATCTACCTGTATTTAGAAAATTACGGTGTTAAACATAGAGGATGCATTTTTATTTATTTATTTATTTAATAATAATTAAAACGGTCGCAACCAATTACATTAACTATTTCATACTCACTCAATTCAACTATTTCATACTAGTGGACGCCAGCAGCTGCACTCGCATTATTTTGAGATAAAACGCCTATGACACTTCTAAGACTTCATACTACCTACATATTAAAAATCATGAAGATCCGTTGAGCCGTTTTTGTGTTATGAGTGTTTAAATAAACAAGCAAACAGACAACTGTTCTAAAAACTAAATAAATAAATAAATATTCCGGGACATAGCACACAGCGCCATCTAGCCCCACACTAAGCAAACGCTTGTGTCGTGGGTTTTACTAGATAGCGGATATAATACATATATACTTTTTTTTTGTAAATACATAATTATTATTCATACAAACGACCAGACTCAACACAAGTAATCATAATTTTTTTTTTAATTAATAAATACTAGTGTCACGCGGGAATCGAACCCGCAACCCCTAGATTAGAAGGCAGAGCCACTACCAACTAAGCTAACAGGACAGTCTGCAGAAACGTGTCCTGTTATAGAATTAAAGTACACCCAAACTTTTTTTCTAATATTTTCTATGCTCAGATTGTTGACCCTCTTCAGCTTTATTATATGTATAGATAAATAAAACCTAAGTGCTAACGTCGGCGGATGTTGCATCAACTAAGTATAAAACTAAGACCTAAGTACATAATGTGCCTAGGTTTAAACAGGGTCACTAACTACATAATAATACTTCTTTAAAACAATTAAACGTTTTCTTGACGTTTACAGCGAGTATGAATTGTAAACACTTATATGTTACGGTATTTACGTTACTTTGTTGTAAATGAAGGAACTATTTTTCTTGCTTTTCATTTGAGTTGACTTCTTCTTTTCGAATTGATTGATTGATTGATACTTTATTGGACACAAAAAACATAATACACAAACAGAAAAGAAAATTAATTAAAACTAATGCCACAAATGGCGGCCTTATCGCTAAAAGCGATCTCTTCCAGGCAACCGTAGGATGGAGAGGAAAATATAAAAAAAAACAGACTAGACGGGGTGTACAATAACGAGCACATGCAATTTGACTATAAAATCTTAAACAATAAACATAAACATTTAAAATAATAAACTACTCAAGCCCATACTTACATTATATATATTATACTACTTACGTACTACAGAAATAACTACTATAAACTTACATATTAATAAGTACAATATACTATAAACTTACATACAAATACATACAATATATATATATATATATATAAATTCATAGACATACATAAACTCGAATGAGAGTGGTCAACACTAGTGTCGAAAATTATGGGCCTCTGAAATGTTGACTGTCATAATAAATTATAGCACGATTTAGAAGTTGTCTAAAACCAAACGGATAAAGAGAATGACAAAGGTCTGTGGTTTTTAAATCAAAAACACAGAGTTCAAAGGTAAGCAGATAGATATATTCCTCTAGGCAAGCGTGTAATCTCTTAGATTATACCGGTGCAAAACATCACGCAAGTTGTATTTAAACATATGCCTAGAAAGAATTTAAAAAGCATATTATATACTTCTTTTTCTTCTTATTGAATGAGAGTGGCCAACTCTAATGTCAACAGTTTATCAAGCCGCCCGCCGTAAGGTCTTCTGACATGGCTTAACGACTGCCGTACTAGACAAACAGCCGGCACCTACTATTTAGCGTGTCATCCAACCTACGAAGCGCCCAAAATGGAATGCCACATTTCGGTCACCCATCCAAGGACTGCCCACGTCGACCTTTGCTCAACTTTTGTAAACGCATGCGATTGCCTCCGCAAGCTTAGCTACGGGCAATTCATAATAAAAAAAACATACTTTACACTATGTATATATGATAGTGAAATAAGTAGGTAATTAACTAATTTGTTAATATGTGAAATCGGATGTGCAAAGTGTGTATTAAAAAGTAAACAAAATGTACAAAATAGAACGACATTTACAACACATTTAAGTGTGTTAATTGTGCCCTTTATAAATGTAACAATTTAACTAAAAACTTGTTCTGTTACAAAGAAAAATTGTAGTAAAAAATACTGGTATATGAAATAGTCAGCTATCCTTTTCATAATCCTCGTATCACATCGGTTAGATTCAGATTTCATTAAAAAAATATTTAGATCTGTAGCAACCAATTTTGTATATAACTAAAATTAATTGTTTATATTTTTTGTAAGCAAGCAAAACCGACGGACAACGCTTGTATGCCGCGTGAGTGCTATGGGCACGCGCACAAACCTGTGACGCGGGCCCAGCCATTGTCTTCGCAAAACAAGTTATAAAATCGCTGTCGCTCGGTCGCGAGCGGCAGTGTGTCCTAGCGTCCCACGGCGAATGCACGTCAGTTTTGCGAGCACAATTAAACGCTGTAACCCTCTCGTAAATGAATATACAAATCATTCAATCAATTTAAGGTGTCGTTTCTTTCTGGAAATATGGAGTAAGGAAGGAACACGCTTTATTGGTGACCACCAACGTTTGGATAGATAGAGAGAACAGGATTGAATTGAAGATGAATAGTCAAAGCGGGAGCCGAGAACAAAGCGACGGTGCGGTTAGCATTTTCAAGGTAGGAGTGAAGATACCACCATTTTGGCCCGAGGAACCTACGCTGTGGTTCGCACAAATTGAAGGCCAATTCCTCATCTCCGGGATCACGTCAGATACAACAAAGTTTTATCACGTTATATCGCAGCTCGACCAACAGTATGCAGCAGAAGTCAAAGACGTGATAGTAGCCCCACCAGCGGAAAATAAGTACCTGAAATTAAAAACCGAATTAATCAAACGCCTATCGGAATCTCAAGAAAAGAAGGTAAAGCAGCTGCTGACGCATGAAGAACTAGGTGACCGTAAACCTTCACAATTTTTACGGCACCTTCAAACGTTAGCAGGCCCAACCGTACCGGACACATTCCTGCGCACTTTGTGGAGTAGCCGTTTGCCACACAGCATTCAGACAGTCATAGCCTCGCAGACAGATACACCATTGGAGACCATAGCCGACTTAGCGGATAGGGTTTATGATATTGTACCTATGCCTTCGGCAAACATCGTGGCGTCGACAGACACAGTGGCGGGTATGATGAAGCAGCTGAGTGAACTTTCCCTGGAAGTTTCATCGCTAAAAGAACAGTTGACCCGGTCACGTAAGTACGGTGATTCCAATACACACAACAACAGACAGCGCAGACGCAGTCGCTCACGTCCCAAACGTCATAACCCTGATATATGCTGGTATCATAATAAATTTGGTGAACATGCTACTAGATGTACTACTCCATGCAATTTCGCCGTTCAGGGAAACGCAAGCGGCAGCCGGAAGTAGCGGCTAACGACTGCCTGCATAAAACAGTCCGCTTATTTATTACTGAACGACAATCTAAAGTTCCATACCTAATGGATTCGGGCTCAGAGGTGTGTGCGTATCCACGGTCACTAATCAAACAAAGTCGTACCAAGACAAATTATCAACTATTTGCCGCGAATGGATCCACGATCTCAACCTACGGCTGGATCCAACTGCAACTTGATCTGGGACTACGACGTACTTATAGTTGGCGTTTTGTAATAGCGGACGTGTCTAAGCCAATCATAGGTGCTGATTTCCTCAGGTTTTATGGATTATTAGTTGACGTAAGGAATAATCGATTAATAGATGGACTTACAACACTATCAACTACCGGCGCACCTGTCAAGCTACAAGATGCAATCTCATCAATCAAAGCCGTAGCCGGTGACACTGCGTACCACCAAATCTTACGTGAGTACCCTGCTATCACATGTCCAGCTGGAACCCGGAAGGAGGTTAAGCATGGTACGGAACACCACATTCGCACAACGCCAGGTCCACCTGTATCTAGTCGCCCAAGAAGACTACCACCAGATAGACTAATAATCGCCAAGAAGGAATTCGAAGAGATGTTAGTCAACGGAACCGCGCGCAGATCTGAAAGTTCATGGGCATCCCCACTTCACCTCGCACCCAAGAAGGACAATGGTTGGCGTCCATGCGGTGACTATAGAGCACTCAACGCGCGTACTGTTCCGGATAAGTACCCAATACGTCACATTCAGGATTTTTCACAGCAACTGGCAGGTGCCACAATATTTTCAAAAATTGATTTGGTCAAGGCCTACAACCAAATACCTGTGCACGCAGCAGATATACCGAAAGCAGCCATCACCACGCCATTCGGTTTATTTGAATTTCCGTACATGACCTTCGGATTACGAAACGCAGCGCAGACGTTCCAGAGGTTTGTGGATGAAATGCTCAAGGATCTCCCATTTTGCTACGGATTCTTAGATGACATTTTAATCGCCTCGGAAAACGAAGACCTTCACTACCAGCACTTGCGACAGCTTTTCCAGCGCTTGGCAGAGTACGGTATGCTCATAAATACCGCTAAATGCGAGTTCGGGAAGACCCATATAATTTTTCTTGGGCACGAAGTCAGTGCAGCGGGTATCAAGCCACTTTCAGACAAAGTACAGGCTATCCAGGACTACCCTACTCCAACAACTGTGAAGGAAGTACGCAGATTCCTCGGTATGTACAACTTCTACCGCCGATTCATACCAGGAGCAGCAGAATTCCAAGCACCTCTCAATGTCGTGCTATCTGGATCTAAAACAAGAGGATCACAAACCATAACAATGACCCCAGAGATGTTACAAGCTTTCAACGCGTGCAAGACTAGCCTATCAAATGCAGTTCTACTTGCGCACCCTAAACCAGATGCGCAGTTAGCTGTGTTTACGGATGCATCGGACTCATCGATAGGAGCAGTACTTCAACAGAAATGCGACGATAGTTGGCAACCACTCGCGTTCTTTTCGCGACGCCTAAATCCAGCACAAAAGAAGTATAGTCCCTACGATCGCGAACTACTGGCAATCTACGATGCAATTCGCCACTTTCGACATATGGTAGAAGCAAGACCATTCACGGTTTATACAGATCATAAACCGCTGACATTTGTCTTTTCCCATAACCGCGAGAAATGTTCTCCCCGGCAATTTCGGTACTTAGACTACATATCACAATTCACAACAGACATACAGTACGTCAAAGGAAGCCAAAATAGCGTAGCGGACGCGCTTTCTCGGATAGAAGAAATTGGCACTCAAACACTGGACTACCAAGCACTCGCCAAGACACAAGATACCGATCCAGAACTCAAAGAACTACTACAGAGAGGTTCAGCACTCAAGCTTCAGAAAATCAAAGCACCGGATTCCGAAATATTTGTCTTTTGCGATGTTTCCACTCCGAACCCACGACCGTACATGACACCTGCTTACCGAAAACTGGTCTTTGAAGCACTTCATCGATTGAGTCATCCAGGCGCAAAAGCGACAGCAAAACTAGTCACCCAGAGATTCATTTGGCCTGGAGCACAAAAAGATTGCCGACAATGGGCCAAAGAATGCACAGATTGCCAAACATGCAAAGTATACCGGCATACTCAATCACCTACTTCTGATTTCCCTCTCCCTTCTCAACGTTTTTCCACTATCCACATGGATATTGTGGGCCCTTTACCAATTTCATGTGGTTACAGGTACTGTCTCACTGTCATCGACCGTTTCACGCGTTGGCCTGAGGCATATCCACTTCCAGACATCACGGCGGAGACATGTGCCCGCGCCTTCATCGCTGGCTGGGTGTCTCGCTTTGGAACACCACATCGTATCACCACCGACCGAGGAACACAGTTCCAGTGTGAACTCTTCCGCAACCTGACGACCATCTTGGGGGCACAACATCGCCCTACTACAGCATATCACCCTGCGTGCAATGGTATGGTAGAACGCCTGCATCGTCAAATGAAGGCCGCAATCATGTGCCATCAGAATTCTGGATGGACCGAGGCGCTACCACTCGTACTCTTGGGTATCCGTACAGCCTGGAAAGAAGATATTAAAGCTTCAGCAGCTGAGCTCGTCTACGGCGAAACACTTAGACTGCCTGGAGAGTTCTTCGTACCTGACAAGACATCTCATGACATAACCAACTTCGTGTCTCGACTCCGACTCCACATGGCCCAGTTGTCTCCAAAACCTGCAAGTAGACACGGAAGGAAGCCATTTTATGTACCAAAAGATCTCGCTGCAGCAGAATATGTCTTCCTTCGGCAAGATGCATCGAGACGCTCGCTGGAACCGCCATATACAGGTCCCTACAAAGTGATAGAAAGGCAAAGCAAAACATTTAAAATTTCTATCAATGGCAGAGAGTCTACCGTTTCAATAGATCGTCTGAAGCCAGCACATATTATGTCGTATTACTCGGAACAAACAAGACCGGAACAGACTCCTACCAAATCAGTTCCTGTGAAGATGGATGAGACCAGACCCACACAGATGGCTAAACCAGAAAAGAAGACCAGATCTGGACGTACAGTTCGCTTCACAGATTACTATCGACCTTCGTGACCTTCGGTCTCAGCGGGGGAGTACTGTAGCAACCAATTTTGTATATAACTAAAATTAATTGTTTATATTTTTTGTAAGCAAGCAAAACCGACGGACAACGCTTGTATGCCGCGTGAGTGCTATGGGCACGCGCACAAACCTGTGACGCGGGCCCAGCCATTGTCTTCGCAAAACAAGTTATAAAATCGCTGTCGCTCGGTCGCGAGCGGCAGTGTGTCCTAGCGTCCCACGGCGAATGCACGTCAGTTTTGCGAGCACAATTAAACGCTGTAACCCTCTCGTAAATGAATATACAAATCATTCAATCAATTTAAGGTGTCGTTTCTTTCTGGAAATATGGAGTAAGGAAGGAACACGCTTTAGATCTAACTGTAGTACTGATACATTTTGTTTAAAATGACAAAAAAATGGTGTTAAGAAAAGGAAAGTTAGATCGCTGAAAGCAATCTCTTCTAGAAAACCTTTGAATGGAGAAGATATGACAGAAAACATTGAACGGGGTACAAATAGACCTACATACGAGTACATGGTATGTATGATAGAAATTTAAATAAATATATAAACTTCAAATCATTGTTACCATAATTATGTAAATATTTTGTACATATGTAAGTACACGTATGGATATTTAATGATTTCTTGGAAGCTTAAATTAATATCAATAGTAATATATATACTATGATTACATACCTATTATTATGTTTGACATGATTTTAATAACAAAAACCGGCCAAGTGCGAGTCGGACTCGCGCACCGAGGGTTCCGTAAAATTTATGGTTTTCGTAATTTTTCCTTTATCTATGCTATAAGACGTTGCTTCGTACCAAATTTCAAGATTCTGAGTTCACGGGAAGCACCCTGTAGGTTTTGATTCCCGTGCAAGTGTCGAAAATTTGCGGCATAAATGGCTGTATCTTTTGATTGCGTTGGCTTAGAAGTTTGATTTTTTCACAGCTTCAAAGGACAGTAGACCTGAGTAATTGATATAAATTTCAGCTTCATACCGGACGGACGGACGGACAGACGGACAACAAAGTGATCCTATAAGGGTTCCGTTTTTTCCTTTTGAGGTACGGAACCCTAAAAATGTCATTATGTCATTAATAAAATTGACATTGTAATTTCTAAAATTTTATTAAAACTACTTAAATGTTATAAATTAATTTGACGAGATATTGTAATTTGTGTAGCATATTTTATGATATTAGTACTTATACCTATGTTACAACTTTACATTATCAATAAAGATTCTTTATCTTTTTTTTTATCTTTATAGATAAAGATGTCTAAATAGATTTTCTGAGTGCCCCTTTTCTATGTTGTAGTTAGAAGTAGTATGTTTAGTTTACTTCTCTTATTTTTATGTTTTATTATTTTAAATAATAATATGTTAATAGTTCTAAAATTTGCAATAAAACAGTTCGGGGTAACCAGCCAGTAATTTTATGATTTCAAAACCCATTGAAGCAAAGCACTTAGTAGCCGTAATTGGCATACATTAATTGCGCACAATATGAACCGTTCAAGTATTTTAATTGCTCTCATTAGGCCGTTTACGATTCAAATCTAATTAATATGTAAATACATATTAATGTTTTAATATTCCGGTCTGCACTTTCACAGTTCGGTTCTAATCTAAGGTTGGGCGCACATGGGTTAGTTTGGTTAGGCAATATGATCCCGGGTAGCCTTACACACACAGAATTTGAGCTTTGAGCGATAAGGTCGCCAATTAGGACACTAATTCTAAGTTTTGCATCTTTCATTGTGTTATTTTCCTGTTTATTGGTGTTATAATAAAGTATTTTCCATCTATCTATCTAATTGGGTGGTTATTTAAATAGTTTATCACGTTATATTCATGTAGAAACAACAAAAATTAATAGTAACACTTACGAATAAAATATATATATATATATAAACCAACTAATCTACTTTTTCAAAAGTTGAATAGCTAGACTAATCTTTTGGGCAAAGTACAAGCCAGCATTTTGGTCACGCGAAGCCTGTTTCAAACGCCCCGACAGATCTAATCTATCTATCTAATTTGATTAATATTGTCTTATGTACATCAAAATTGTGTGTTTTAATGTTATAAAAAGTTTTCATTCGAACACAAAATGCCAATAAATGCCGTCTTTGGCCTCAGAGGTTGAAATAAAATCAGACTGGGCGTCTTTGATTGGATTTTCGTCGAAAACTTTTCACTATCTCTTTGTTTAGTTGGAAGTGGCTCTGCCTTCCAATCTAGGGGTGCGGGTTCGATTCCCGCGTGACACAAGTAATTATGCATATTAAAATTTGTAATTACTTGTGTTGAGTCTGGTCGTTTCTATGTATAATAAGTATGTATTTACAAAAGAAAAGTATATAAGTATTATATCCGTTATCTAGTACCCACGACACAAGCGTTTGCTTAGTGTGGGGCTAGATGGCGCTGTGTGATATGTCCTGAAATATGTATTATTATTTATTTTATATCGTCCGTTACGAATACTGAAAAACAGGGCCTGTAAACAGATATACCAACAACAGTCATCCAGTCAGTCAGCATTTATATAGCTAAGATAAATAATTATTGCATACGTTGTTTTAATTTTATAACAATAGAGATAATTAATTGAGACCGAACGCACATTGAATATAAAAATAATTAGATCTATCTGTAGTACCGATAAATTTTGTTTCAAATGACAAAAATGATGTTGTTAGAAAACGGAAAAATTGATCGCTGAAAGCAATTTCTTCTAGGAAACCGTTGAATGGAGAAGATATGACAGAAAACATTAAACGGGGTCTACAAATAGACCTACATATATGTATGATAGAAATTTAAATCAATATTTTAACTTCAAATCATTGTTACCATGATTATGTCCTGCCTGCTTGAACTAGTCAAATATCACTCTTTTTTGTCACGTGTTACTGAAGTTGTTGTGATGTTTTTTTGTGAAAATCCTTGTTTTTATGATTTTTTTAATCTATCATAGTAAAAAATCCACATGTAAAGTCCGTTAGATCGAGTATAACTACTTTTTAATCCGGATTAACACGCAAGGCGCCAATGGTTTGCTTATAACTTTATAATCTGCTCTAATAAAATGTGCAAGCAACTTTAATGATGTTGTTTTAGTTCGCCTCCATTAGACTAAGAGTTTATTGTGATAATCTAGAATATAGAAATCGAGTTAAATGGAGCTTAGAAACCAGCAGGAGTTAATATAACCACTTATTATGTTAAATTGTGAATATTAATTAAAAATAAAATAAAAAAATGATTGAATGACATCACTAGAGACAAAAACGCTGGC
Organism: Macaria notata; assembly: GCA_927399415.1. NCBI lineage: Eukaryota > Metazoa > Arthropoda > Insecta > Lepidoptera > Geometridae > Macaria > Macaria notata. The sequence continues at coordinate 1,767,020 of OV656751.1, forward strand.
TGGTTCCTTGCGCAAAGGATTTCTATAGCAATCCAGCGTGGGAATGCAGCCAGCGTTCTTGGCTCCATACCACATGTGGATATTTTAAATTTAGGTTAAATGCACATACTCTTTTTTAGTTTAGTGTATATATGTATAAATATTGTTTATTATTATTGAATAAAGTTTCTAAATATATTGTTCAACTGTATACTTAAAGAAAAAAAAATTAAAGAAAAACAAGGATTATAAAAAGCTGGGCGCGCTGCCCTCTGGTAGAGGGCTGGAGCACTTAGATTATCTTTAGGCTTTTCTAAAGATTTTCTAAGTGCCCCTTTTTGTAGTAGTTAGAAGTAGTATGTTTAGTTTTCCTTCACTTGTTTTTATATTTTAATATTGTAAATAAAGCCCTGCTAGTCAAAAAAAAAGGATTATAAATGAATATTAATAAAGGAAACTAAACATAAGTATTACTTCTAGCTCTTACAAGAATAACACTTGAAAAATCTTTAGAAAATCCTAAAGATGCTCTAACTCTATGGTAATGAACCCAGTATGCTGGGTACACTGCCTTTGGGCAGTGGGCTGGAGCACTTAGACCATATTTAACCTTTTCTAAAGATTTTCTAAGTGCTTTCCATATTTCTCGTAGTTTGAAATTGTTTTTTAAGATTTTTTTCCTTGTTTTCACCAATTTTATGGTTTTCAGAATCTTGAGAGCCTGGAAGAGACCGCTCTACGCGATAAGACCACCCAATGTACCTAGCTTAAGTAATTTTACTGTAAATTGTTTTGTATTTTTGTACTTACAATAAAGCTATATTGATTTGGATTGATTGATTGAATCTTTAAGTTTTGCATGAATTCTGCAGTATAAAGATATTTCCGATATCATAACTAAATAGTTGTCCATAGGATTTCAGTAGGCATAAAAAGAGCATGGTAAAAATAAAAGTGTCTCCATTTAAACGTGGTTTAAAGCAGTAATGAGTAATTACAAGCGACGGATATGCGATACTATCTACAACGCTCGGCGACTTTAGGGGGTTACTAATAGTTACTATATAAGGAATTATGAATTATATTACTGACGAGATTTTATAATATGATACACACTGTACATAGGTATATTGTAGTATTCATTTTATATCATTAATAAATATCTTTATCTTTATCTTTATGGGAGGCCTATACCCAGCAGTGGGATCCCAAGGGATGTGGATGATGATGATGAATAGTTACTATAGTATGAAATTGGGGTTTTACAAGGGAGAAGGGATTTTTGAAAAGGTTAAATAAAGTGTTTCAGTTGAGGTTAGACCCTTCTCTTTTTTTAAAATTGGTTAAAAATAGATAGTAAATTATAAAGAAATGAATGTTTTTGGTTTACTCTAGTGAAATGTTTAAATTGCGAGATATTTCACCCACGTAAGAGGTTTTTATCTAAAAACTTATAGACACCCTATAAATAACATTATATTGGTTATAAACGAAAGCGCGATCAAGATGAGAAAAGGAATCATCTCAAAACTAAACCGCCTTCGAACATTACCTATAACTATCTAAATGGCATCCTCACATGTGACAGCTGTTCTAGAACATTCACCGCTATAATAGGGTATATTAGTCATGTGAGGACGCATCAGTAACTTACCCGTAGGAAACACGTTCGCCGTAGCCGAAATCGGCTTGGAATGCATCATCATTATCATATCTATGTATGTACATAAAACTCAAAGGTGACTGACTGACTGATATAGTGATCTATCAACGCACAGCCCAAACCACTGGACAGATTGGGCTGAAATTTGGCATGAAGGTAGATGTTATGACGTAGGCATCCGCTAAGAAAGGATTTTTGGAAATGCCTGTTTTAAAGGGGTGAAATAGGGGATGCAAGTTTTAGTTCTTAATGCGAGCGAAGCCGCGAGCACCCACTAGTTGGTTATAAGTTTGGTATTTTAACCTCCGACAAAAATTTTTTTTAAACTTATCTAAGAATCGAAAGTAGTATATATACTTTCGATTCTCAGATAAGTTTAATAGTTTATAGTTTCCGTAATATTTACTCGTACTTTAAAAAACTGCTCACAGAGATATGATACCATATTTTTATTAGTAAACAGGTAAATATGATACCATATAGTGTTGTTCTGCCTTTAACTGTAATGTTGACTGTGTTGTAGAAGGCAGGATCTTCCAGGGGATCAATATGTTTGCGAGTAAAATAGTATAACTAAATAGGTACAAATGCTATACATGACAAACTCCAACGCCGGAATAACATTCAACTAAGCTTGAATAAGAAATAAGCTGTCACAGCAAGTGTATATAAAATATTATTAAAACCATGATAGCAAGTAATGCTAACATTACGTCCCCTGTAACGTTTACCACTAAACTACTTCTAAACGCTGCACGATTGTCCACTAAATGAAGGCTCCAATAGGTTTAATTGCAACTACCAACGACACGAAACCAGGTAGATTTCTAACTGTGACGAATTTTCATCTTTAACCACATTATCGCCTGTGCTAGGGTAGTCACATTTATCACTTGGTGAAATACAGAACCAATTTTTGCACTATTCTTTTTATGATGAATGTAAATAAAATTTTAACACTTACGACGTTTGTGCGGTTTGCTTCAAGTGAGCTGAGTCAAATGACTGTTAGGTAAATAAAATAAAAGTAAATAATTGGGAATATTTGGAAAGCTTTGGAACACTTTACCAGAAGCTGTGTTTCTTGCGAACTACAATCCAGGGGTTTTCCAATCTAGAGTTAATAGGTATCTTCTAGGTAAACGTGTTCTAGGTAAACCCTAGGCTGCAGCAATGCCACGGTAATAATATCATACAGTATTGTAACTCGGCCGTGTCCTTGAAATAAGTGCCTACGCGCGGTACGTAAACATGAGATAGGGCTGTCGCTGTCGCCCACCTACAGCGTATTAATTGCATCTGGCTACTTTGAGTTTCTATCCAGTTTTGAGATTGTAAATTTATTACTTTTTATTTATTTACTAGCACAGATACTTAGTAACAATATAAAATATTTATATTACCTAAATAAAATACTTTGTGAATTGAATAGAAAGTGTTCAATAAAAATTCAAGTTGTTTTTTTGATTGATAGATTTATTTAAAAACCATGATTATGTATGTGATTATAACAAATCAATCTTATAAATTTGCGAACGAAAAATATTTGAATATATTTAAATGAAGTTCGGAATATTTTCTCCATTTTTTCTATATATTCCACGAAATCATCGCCGGGTACAATTAAAAAAGTTAACGAAAAAAAAAGTGTACGAGATTCTTGTTAATCTTGAATCTCGTTCTGACCCTCTAAATCTCGTAACGGTACGAGATTTCTCGTACGTCTGGCAGCCCTAACCTGCCGCGCGCATGCCACGACCCGAGCGCGTAGGTATAGCTCGCGCTTCGCCCGTTTATATGAAGTTGGAATACTGTATGATATTATTACCGTGGCAATGCTTAACATCAGGCAGGCTGTAGTCAAACGTAAACCTATCCCACGTAAAAAAAATGTGAATCTAACAATATTACCAAATGGACGGAACTATGACAGTGTTATTGAGAAGCCAGCTTCTAATATAATAACCGTATTGTCTATTCTTTCAGAGTTGCAGATACATGTGTATCTGATGGGTTTCGCTGTGTATACAACCGGTACTCAACCATATCTGTTACTTATTAAGATGTCGATTTATCGTCACCGCAAATTGGGACCATAGTTAAGAGATAGGGAACCTTCAATTTTTTTTTAATTTTGGGCTCTTTTTTGTTAGTAGCCTTTATTTAATATTTTCTACGTACACCATGTAGGCGGTTAAACGGATGTGTTAATAAAATATTCATATTGAACTAATGGCAGACTAATAAGGCTTCAAATGGACCTTTATAGCTTTATCGTAAAGGAGTAGACCGAGTAATGGATAGATGATTGTTTTAAAAACTGTAAAACTGCCAAAACTGGAATATAATATACTACACTACACGTAGGTGGGATGGATTAGATAGATAGATATAATAGAATAATAGAATAATAATAGAATAATATAAATTTATTCACCTTATAACATCTCGTTACATTGGGCAAGTCAATTTACATTTTTCTTAATTATATGGTACATACTTAAATTAAATTAGTAAACTTATCAAACAATTTGGTCATACACAAATGATGATTCTGTCAAAGGCAATCTCATGTATTCGTTTAGTGTATAAAATGGGTTGATACTAAAGAAGTTTTTAATAATGTTCTTAAAAGCGTTTGGAGGCAAGTTAATTAATCTATGTGGCAGTTTATTAAACATACAGACTTTATTATAGATCCCTTGTTTTTGTACTTTCTTTAATCAATACTTTATTAAAACATCACAAAAACTTTTAACTACATTCGAAGTACATAGGAAGTAATCTGAGGTCCTGCTATACAGGCTATGCAAGCAGACCTAGTGCAGGACCCAGAGGCCTACCGAGGTACGTGAAAGCATGAATTGTAAATATAATTAATGAACAACTAAATGTACCTATTAGTAAAATTTATGAAATACATTTTTTTTATTCAAGGTTTCTAATCGTTTTCAACTCAAAGTTTGCCAATCTCATACAAATTTGCTTACTTTACTGCTTGTGAAAAATTTAAACGGTAAATTATTATTTTAATTACGGCAATCGTATGAAAATTTAGACGTTTACCTTACTCAAACTTTTACTTACGTCTTTTGAAACGATTTTGAAGTTATGCGAAAAAAATAAGTAACTTACCCAGTTATTAATTCACAAAATCCAACGGTAATATTAATGGTCAATTACTGCGAACCATTATCAGCTATAATGTCATACCTCGGGCGATTAAATACCGAGTATATATTCTAGATATGGTCAGTTTACCAGGGAGATATTAATGTATGTAGCTTCTTAATGGGAAATGGAAATATTCTCAAGACATTGTGGGATAGGTATTGCTTTCTTTGTTGATATTAAATTGTTCTGATCAATACGTGGTAATGCAGAGATTTTACCCTTTCTGTATTAATTATTGATTTAGAAACACGACTTAACAGATGGTCTTCAAATCTAGAGTAAATGGGTTTCTTCTGGGCAAGCGTGCTACATCTTAGACTAGTGGTGCTTAACATCAGGCAGGCTATAGTCAAACGGAAGCCTATTTCGTGTCAAAAAAAGGTAAACGTTACAATTACAAAATGCAGGGTTTGACAAATATGGTATAGCCAAGAAAATTTGCGTTTGTGTAATCTACCCACAATATATCTTCTTTTACATTTTTATACAATGATCTGTCTACAATTTAAATTAAAGTATTTGTGCGAAGTATTTTGCTGTTTGTCGTAGTATAGCAGCCGTAAAGTCATGTCAGAGTCCCTTGATGTTTGAAAACTCTGACACCAAAGTTGGCCAGTTTCATACGAACATACTTTCTTTTTTCTACAAATTTACAGACTAAATGTCTCAAATCTCAATATACATATTATATAAAATAAATTGAAAATATTAATCAAATTCATATTGTTCAAGCTGTGTACACTCACCTGAGGAATTTGTTCTGGTTCAAAACCAGTTTTGAATGTGTATTTGGCTTATATATGAACTCATTCTGTTATGTGTACCTTTATAAATAAATAAATATAATAAAAAAGCTATTTCTTCTTATAACTTATTCCACAATACTTCAATCTAAAATACTGTGAGTACCCCCTAGAATGTCTTCCGTGGATTGCACATTGATGTTAAATGATTGTTAAATTGAGTGAGTTATGACTGCTGCTTCCTCGCCGCACTTATTGTACTTAGCATTGCGATGTGCATACAAGGGTACTGAAAAACAATGCTTTCAGCTTGCAGAAAAAAATATCGTGTCTTTTTAATCAAATATATTTTTTACAAAATCACTAAACTAAACACACACAAAAACACATGACGTAAAACAAACTTATTCTAGTCAGTTTATATAGAATATCATTGATTCTAGTGTCATAAATTGCAGCAATGACAAAATTGTGTGTCATAAAATCTTCAGTTTCAAATGTATACGCTATAGTTTCCAAGATTAGTCTATACAGCTAAAGTGACAGTACCTAGATTTATTTAAGTTGACACATTGTATGATTACATACCTATTATTATGTTTGACATGATTTTAAGAACAAAAAAATGTCATTATTTTATTAATAAAACTAGACATTGTAACTTCTAAAATTTTATTAAAACTAATCGTTATAAATTCAATTTGACGAGATATTGTAATTTGTGTAACATATTCTATGATATTAGTACTTATACCTATACCTTTGTATGTTATAACTTTGCAGTATCAATAAATAAATATTCCGGGACATTGCACACAGCGCCATCTAGCCCCACACTAAGCTAACGCTTGTGTCGTGGGTACTAGACTTTTTTTTTGTAAATACATACTTATTATACATACAAACGACCAGACTCAACACAAGTAATCATAAATTTTAAAATGCATAAATACTTGTGTCACGCGGGAATCGAACCCGCAACCCCTAGATTAGAAGGCAGAGCCACTACCAACTAAGCTACTAAAGATTCTTTATCTTATAAATAATTTTGAATTAATTCAGTTAGCTCCAAATATACCTAAACTACCTATACGAGTTTGTAAATTTACACACATTTAGTACCTAACCCTGAAAATTTTAAATTTCATTACAGGTAGTTGGTAGTAGCAATATCTAAACACTAATGTTTCCCCTCGCTTAAAGCGATCTACAAAGTAATCTACATAAGTGTACATTAAGGCTTAGTCAAATAACCTACCAACTAGAAAGAAAGGATATTATAAAACCACTATTCAAAGTTAAGGATTATTTTACCAACTTCATAGAAAGAGTAATGATTTTTTCAGAAAGCTTTTTATGTGGGTGTGTAACGCTATTTACATACCAATTTTAATTATTTTTTTAAATAGGTTTCAAAAGTGATCCCCTTTTTTTTATTTAAGTGGTATATTTTTTTGTTTCTCTCCCACAAAATATTTGTTTCTCTTTTTCTCCTAAAAATATTTTATACTATGCAATTTTTGTGTTCTCTTTGACGAATAAAATATGAATTTTGTATACCTTCAAGGAAAAAATATCGATTAATCCACGTATTTATTTATATTAAATCATAGTTTCAATAGTCAAATGCAAAAATCAATATGAAAAGAACAAAAGAAAGATTGCATCAATATGCTCTGTAAATATTTTGTGCGTCGTATTATTTTAATATAACTAAACACAATAGTTCATCATTCATAAATTTCACTCGACCAATCTATATCCGCATAAACAAAAACTTTTAACAATTCAATTTACGTCATACATCCGTTATTTCTATCTAACCTGGCCTTTATAAATAAAATCATTCATGTTTGATTCACCTTGGTTTTTGCGTGTGATAAGTATTGATTAAATCATTGCTATTTGTTGCATAATTACTTGGCTATTTGCATAGGTTTTTCGTAACGCACCGAGTGCATGAAGTGAGCGAAGATACGAAGACTTTTTTAAAGAATTACACTCTGTTATAAGAGTTTTCTATGTATGTAAGCCGGAATCAGGAGTTAGTATCATTCAATGTGTAGTGTTTAGTAATTTGGTTTAATTCAACCACAACCCAAACAATGCCGGAAGCAAATGGGATTAGCCGTTTAAATTTGGTTATTTGCCAAGTGCTAAATCCGCAGTAAGGTTTTTTATTCTAAACTTAAGTGGAAATGAGTGAAAATAATCACGTGCTGGTCGTGATATTTTTCACTCATTTTCACTTAAGGATTTGAACCTGCATTACCCTGATTACTCGTGAAATCACCTAGACCAATCGGCCACGGCCGACTGAATGCAAGCTGTGATGCAAGGTGCGAAAATCCACACTCATCTCTAATCTCTTCGAGCTAAGCGGCCGATGGCGTCACTTATACTGTTAGAATACGTCTACCGGGTACTACCATATCTCATACAATATACATGATATTACGGTAGAATCTGTAAATGAAAAACATAAAAATTAAAAAAAACACATTAATTCATCCACACAATAAGCTTACAAAATCAGCCAGGTCTACTGTTCGCAGAAGTAGTACTAAAGATTATGCAAACATTTTAGCATCATACAGCGATTAGTCTCTTTGATTAGATCGTAAAACTTGACGTGTACTAATAAGTAGCAGTTACTTTGAATGTTTTTAGTTGTTTTATAATCAACAGATCAATTGGTCAAGGAGTTTTGTTATGTTTAGCTTGATTTAATATTACGTAAAGTGTTAATTTTGGTTTTTAATAACGTTTTTTATTAAAGCGTCAATAACTCTTTTAATGCTTAGTGTGGGGCTAAATAGTTCATAGTTTATAGTTTCATAGTTTTCAGTTTACTAACACATTTTCTGGATCTATTATGTTGTCCGAAATAAAAACATTTTATTTATTTATTTTTTTATTTTAAATGGTGTTGTGTGCAATGTCCCGAAATATTTATTTATTATTTATTTAATGACAGTTTTCAAACGGCATCTTACTGATTATATGAGACCTACAATGGCAATGAGTATTCTTGGCCACCCTTAAAGTTTGAGCTCGTCGATAGTTGCTAAGCATTGCTAAATACATGCAAATATGTCCGTTAGCTGTGCTTTAATTTAAATGAACTCACTCAAATTTAGACTTTGCTGATCGCGTGTGAACATCCCCAGTATTGTATACCTACGGGCACTTCCAATATAACTATTATACAGTTAAAATTATTATTGTTTATTATTATATAATATATAGTTAAAAATGTAAGTTACAATATAAAATATCCGGTATAGATTTCAAACAGTTACGTTCCTCCATTTCGCTGGTACAAAAACAGTTCGTGTCCGTTGTAATTAAGCATCGTTTAAACAGCATAAATATTAATTTTGCACAGAAGTAAGTAGATATCGGTGTAGCGTGATAGCGGGTTGTTTCAGTTTTTTTACGTAATGCCTCGGTGGGAGTGGAGTGGGAATAGTAGTCCATGGGCCACACTTGGGTCGGCTTTGGGTCTTATCTTGGCCCATGAAATGATGTTGATTACATTATGGATTTTGTTTTTTTGTTATTGATGAATGATGTTAATTACATTATGGATTTTGTTTTTTTGTTATTGGTATAACAAATGCAAGGTAAACCATGGGCCATGCATGGGTCGGCTTTGGGTCTTATCTTGACCCATGAAATGATGTTGATTTCTTTATGTATTTTGTTTTTTTGTTGTATGTTGTTGGTATAACAAATGCAAGGTAGACGTTGGATCCTGCGTGGGTTATCTTTGGATCATAATCTTGACCCATGAAATGGAATTATATTTATAAAACAATATAGTTATTAAAGTATCGCTTACACTGTTTTAGTTGTATTTTTGTATGTTATTTAAATACCTACAACGATGTGTGTAACACACAATTGAGACAATTTTATAATATATTTTATAGCCGTAAAAGAAGGTAAGTATGTCGGTATTGCTTAAAGAACACAAAATAACCTTTCAGAAGACTTGATAATCTCCTTTTTTGAAGAATTCAGACAATTTTATAATATGTATTATAGCTGTAAAAGAAGGTAAGTAAGTAAGGTTGTTTAAAGAACACAAAATAACCTTTCAGAAGACTTGATAATCTCCTTTTTTGAAGAAGAAGTTAAAAAATTTCAAGTACATATTTTTTAAATAGTTCTACTCAACAACATAAGTAGGCAATTACAACTGCATTGAATCCATCACTAACTTATTAGACATTTTTGAAATCGGTTCATAAACAACGGAGTAATCGCGTAACATATACAAAAAAAACTTTCAGAAGTTTTGATAACCTCCTTTTTTGAAGTCGGTTAAAAAGAGTATTTATTAACCACCGTGGCCCATCTTGCTATAAATCGATTGCTGGGCCACTATTGGCTCATGGTGTAACATGAACATTACGGATCAGCATTCAAGTAAAGTTGATGAAAATGCAAAAAGTAGGCGTATCTCATCAAGTAAACTGTGTTGAATGAGACTTACTGATTTATTTTCCACTCAGATAAATACTCTAATTACAAGGAATCTTAAGAAGCGTCGTCGCTTTTTTGCAGTTGATACGAAGCAAAAGGTCTGAAGATGATGATGATGATGATTTGATAATTTTGCCAGAATTGAGTAAAGTGTGCCTAATTTTAGTAACAAAAAAAAAGTTTCGTAAGAATTTGCAAGTTCCTTGTTTAAAACTGGTTAAAAAGGATGATTATGCTGGTATCTGTTATACATATATGAGAAAAAACATAACAAATATATCACAATCACATTTCTTGTACCGGATCAATAGAAATGTATTTAATTTTAATAGTAAATTTGTGCGAGAGAGATAATTTCTTTTGTTAATTCTGACCTACAATTTAACATGTCATACATACTAACGTAAAAACCACATTTGCTCACCCATCCATGAAAAAAACAAACAACCCCACCGACATTATTTTTCACAACTAAGTCCAAAGCATAATCAGTATAGCAGTTCACCTAGTTAGCACTGATGATAAAACCAATAGATGAACGATAATATAATGTTTACTGTACATTTATGTAAATTTTGTACACCTGTTCAATGTTTATTCATGTTAGAGGAACACTTAATTCGTGTTCTACATAAAATGTTAAGCTTTGTAAATTTCATTGCGATTTACTGCAACAAGGAACTATCAAACGAATATAGATATGTCAACTTTGCTGTAAATGACTGACATGGTGTTAAAATTTGCCAGAGGTAACAGAGGTAGGTAGGCTTCCAGTTTTTTTCCGGTGAGAAAATTTACGGTATACTGTTGATTATGTTCGACAGTGTTTTATAGGTCACTATGACAAAAATGGCAGCGAAGATTCATGGCAAGCCGCCTGCTCAATACTATACAAGAAGCCTAAACTTATACACGGTATAGTCGTACAGTGTGTTTGCCGTACACTAACGTACCGTAAGCTATACACCATCAAGTTATTACCACTGCCCAGTGGCCAGCGTGGCTACACGCGATACCATGTCCGAGCGATTCATGAAAACGGTCGTTTTGCGATTAAATCTTACAGGGAAGGAAGTGCGGGGTAAAAAAGCCAGGAATAGGCCAGGGGGTGTTGATAATTGCCCCGTTTTGTGAACACGGGTAGCGTGGGCCGTGGGTAATCAGCGGGCGCTGACTGATCGCTTTTTAAATAGCTTTTATGCTCAGTAAAAATGTATTGGAGGTGGATGTGGTGTGCGGAATTCTGGATGTGACGAGTTATTGACTTTAGTATATCGTAAGAAGTAAAAGTAGATGAAGAAGTAACTGGTCACATCCAGACTAACTGATGATACTTATACTAACATTACCCCGCGGTGTTACCCGCATTAGTCTGGAATAACAAGTAGCCTATGTGGTAAACCAGGATCTAGTCTATCGTCATAATATTAGGTTTCATGCAAATTGGTTGAGCCTTTTGAGCGTGAAGCAGTAGCAAACTTACACATAAAAGAAGAAGGTAAGAAGTACGAAGGACAAACTTGCTATCAAAACTTTTTTAACATTTTTACTGTAGTCAATTAGTAGTAAATTAAGAATATTCTTTTTGAAGTCGATTTGTGAGGCAATTCAAATATAAATACGATGTCAATTATCTTTTTGTGCTTGTCTATAAAAAAAAAATCTTTTCCATATACGTTTTAGTTTTTCTGATCCTAATCCTTTGCCACATCCAGTTAAGCACAAATTACCAAAGCTTAACGTCCACTAAAATCATTTGGCAGGAAATCAAACTGCGCGAGTTTCGTGCGACTCGTTGTAAACGCAACGCTAGTTCTGTTTAGTACGGCCGTGACTGCTGTCATATTATGGCGGTGGATTTATTTTATGGTATTTGTTGTTGGTTTTTTAGGTATAATCACGTTGTTATTATTCTGAATGTGCCATCTGGAGAGAATGGCGGAAGATCGGCATGCAAAAAAGCTGTATCTTATGAAGCCGACTTGCAAGAACTTGGAGAGTAGAGAGAGAGAGAGAGTTGCAGATTGGAAAGTAGCGTATCTCAACCTCTCTGCAGGGGAACCACAACCCTCAGTGATGAGACATCTTTATCATCTCCACCAAAACCCCACTTACTTCACCTTGCTTCATTTCATCAAAAACACTCTCTTTGAGTCGTATTTCCTCATGACTAAAGGTCATTCCCCGGCAGAATTAATTCAGATACATCGTGGTGGGCGCCCAGGTCCTTCCACGGAACTTATATATTATGTCCTCGGATTTTGTGGTCCTCAAACATGTCGTTTTCCAGACGATGAATTCCTTCACCGCTAAGCGAATACAACTTCTTCAAGTCATTGGTGTTGGACCGGATTCGAACCAGGGTGCGTCTGGAAGAAAAGAAGACACCAGAACACTGAACTACACTCGCTTTAAAAAAAAAACTAAACCTACATTTATCTATACTATATATACTTCATATTATAAAGCTGAAGAGTTTGTTTATTTGTTTGTTTGAACGCGCTAATCTCAGAAACATACTGTTGCGAATTGATAAATTATTTTTGTGTTGAATAGACCATTTATCGAGAAAGGCTTTAAGTTATATAACATCACATTGCAATTAATAGGAGCGTAGAAACAATGGAAAATGTGGAAAAAACGGGGAAAATTATTCATCTTTGAGGGCTTCCGTTGCAGTTATTTATGAGCTTAAGAGGCTGTTTGTAAAAATAAATATGATGCCCAAAATAACTATTCCACGCAGACAAAGTCGCAGTTACAGCTAGTAATGCATAAAGATACAGATATGCAGGTAAGTGCACAATTCGCGCAATTACCCCTGCAATTAATAGCGCAGGGGTAATGGCGTGACAACGTAGAGTTAGCGAGGTGTTTGTTACAATGCTTACTGCTTTACTTATATTCTATGCTTTGCTAAATTGAACTGTAAAGTAGGTACCCATGTAAATTTATATCCTCATCAGCCCGTTATCGCCCACTGCTGAGCATAGGCCTCCCTTTCTTGCACACATTTTATTTAATTTCATTATAATTGTATTTTTTAAGAAACTTATAAAATAAATTCTTATATTTATCAGTAGTTAAAACTTCTCTTGGAATTTGTGAAATGCATATCATTTAATGATAAACTGCAACGACCAAATGGAATACTCTTCAGTACGGTCAGTCGAAATACGGTCAGTCCTTGGATAAGTGTATCCAAGGACTGACCGTATTGCATGACCGTATTAACTTAAATCGCATGCGAATACCACAAATTGCATTTAAATCATTTAATTACCGTTATATATGAGATCGATGCAAAAATAGCCTTTTCAAAACTATAGATACTTATTATATATAAATAATAAAAAACCTCGACATTTTTTTTACTAGGAATGGGTTTCTACTTGACCGTAATTCAGATTTGACATTACTTAACTATCCTCCAATTATTGTTTCATTGTTACAAACTGTCTCTCCTGAATCTTAATCTGAATATCTATTCATAAATTCTTTTTTAACACGAAATAGGCTTACGTTAGACTATAGCCTGCCTGATTTTAAGCACCGCTATAGTCTAAGATGTAGCACGCTTGCCTAGAAGAAACCTATTCAGTCTAGATTTGAAGACCCCTGGGTTATAATTAACTGGGAACAGGGCTCCAGGTAGAGAGTTCCACGTTCTGAAGTAATAAATATTGATATATTCAATTAAACTCTACAAGTAACATAAAAGAGGCAATATTAAATCATAATTTAAAACAAAAGTAAAATAAAAAAGTCAATAAATATACTCTCGACATATGTAAGAGTTTCCCACTCTCATTCCAAAAGAAGAAAACTTAACTGAATTTTTTTAATCCACAAGTCATACAAACCAAGATCTCAGTACATTTAAGGCTAACAAAGTACTTAAACTTAAGGCATGGCGTGACTGACACAAATAAATCTAAGCTAAGGTGCCTGTTACTATTATTGCTGCAGAAGTATTTGTTGGAATTTACACCATTACTTATGTACATTTAAGTAGAATTATAAGCGAGCATATTTCGCGCTCGGGTTTTATGGTCAATGTTTTTTTATTACAAGAATAACTTTATATATTAAAGCAGCTCAGCTCTGCTAGCACATGCAATCGCATGCGATCACCAATGGTATAGTATAGTAATGGATGGGTGACCAAAAGTAGCATTCCATTTTGGACGCTTCCGTGGGTGGGACGTTAAATTGTAGGTCCCAGCTGTTAGTCGTACAACGGCAGTTGTTAAGCTGTATCAGAGGCCCTTAAAGCGGGTTGAAAACTCTCGACACCAGAGTTGGTCACTCTCATACTTCAAAAAGAATATTAAGATTTTTGTTTTTTTTTTTATAATTTAAGCTTTCACTAAGTTCTCATCTACTCGTATATGATCTATTAAACCTTATTGCAGGTCTCAACAATTTAAAAGTATATCTATCCCTAACTAATAAAAAAACAAAGACAGTTTAATTGACAACATTTTAATTATAAAACACCACAAAATCTATGGGACATAGTTTTTTCAGATTGCTTAAGTACATTGCCTTTATATACTATAATAGCTATACTTTACATACATCATAATACTTTATGTTGGGTAATTATTATTAATATTAACAATACATACAGCGTTAGTTTATATCTAAATATATAAAACTCAAAGGTGACTGACTGACTGATATAGTGACCTATCAACGTACAGCCCAAGCCACTAGACGGATTGGGCTGAAATTTGGAATGAAGGTAGATGTTATGACGTAGGCATCCGCTAAGAAAGGATTTTTGGAAATGCCACTTTTAAAGGGGTGAAATAGGGGATGCAAGTTTTACTTCTTAATGCGAGCGAAGCCGCGAGCACCCACTAGTAATATATATAACAAGGCGACTGGAAAATAACTTGAAAAAAAAACATTCAAACATGATTTTCTTAATTAACTTCCATGAACAGAATGCGAAAAGTTACAATTTCATTACTTTTAAATAGAAACAAAATAGATTCCAAGAAAGGTTTTGTTTAGTGTGACAATTTAGGTAAATACATTAAATTATGTAAGCACACGGAACTTAGATCAGTAGTTAAATAATTAATTACTAATTTTTAAGGTAAGTAAAAAATTTTTCATCACAAAATACCTAAATCATGCTAAATTGCTTATTCCTTGACGAGGAAACCCAAAATTCACAATTACGAATGGTTTGTGTTTTTTATATTCATCCATTTGACCAATCACCTTATATAAATATACATACTTATATAATGTAAGGTATATAATACAGTTTTCACAGTACATTGTCGATTTATCGACCAACTTACGTAAAATATAAGTCTAACAAAATTATTTAGGGCGGCTTGTTAAACTCTCGACACCAGAGTTGGCCACTCGCATTCCAGATGAAGAACAAAATTAATAAGCTTTTTTAAATATTTGTCAAATATTTATGTACGTAAGTATATAAAGTTGTTATGTGAGTTTTATAATTTTGGTAGACATATATTTACAGAATTTAGCCAGTTCAGTTTAAATTTCACTTGAGAATTACATATTATTTACATTATAAATTTATTATTTTTTGAGTTTACATCAGTTACATTATTTAATTTATGTTTCTGTTTTAAAGACACGTAGTTTTTATAACAAGGTGTAACAGAAGGGTGTGACAATATTAAAGAGTATAGATATATATCACGTAAGGAGTCATATACCAAAATATGAAAAATTAAATCGCATATATTTTTTACCATACAAAAATTTGATAATATTTTTCACTTGATTTCGTGGCAGCCCTAGCGAGTGATCACTGACCGAACGAAACCGAAATAAGCACACATTCTTTCATCCCGTTCTAGCATTAGTTTTAACGCAACGTATTCTCTCTCTCTCGCGCTCTCAGAGAGACACCGCTGCGCCGTGTCATTTGATAGCGTCAAAAGTCAATGAACACTCAAAATGATAAGATGTAGGGTTGCAAGTCTTAAAGTTTTAATGAAAGTTCAACTTATGATTACTCGAAATCTATGACACTTAGAATTCTGAAACCTAGTGGGCTGTATTCTATATATAAATAGGTATGTATAGTATAAGTATTGTCACACCCTTCTGTTACACCTTGTATATGTATTAAAAGAAATAACTGTTTCACAGTCAAATTATAAACAAAATATAAAGCGGCTTTTTTGAGAAATAAATTAAAGCACAAAATGGAATGTTTAAAAATTAAATTGTTTTGATTGGAATGTAGCAAGTTCTTATTATGTTACATTAAGTTTATTTCATAGGAATCTGACAAACTCCAGCCTATAGTATATTATTTAATTAATATTATTTACTTACAAGCTTGAATAGGAACCTAACCACTATTTCTTACATAGTTAACACAACATCGATTTTATATTTTACATTATTTACTAATTATATATACGTCAAAACTGGGCAATATCACAATATTAAGGACAGTGTCCATTAATCAGAACAATTTTATTTTGAAGCATTGAACTACAATATAAGAAAATATGTGGTATATTTCACACAGCGCCATCTAGCTTTATAATAACGAACCGTTTGAATAATTGGCACTAAATTATTGCTAGGCAAGTAAGAACTTTCTAATGTACAATAAAAAATTACAGCGGACCAATTTATTGTGTTTTATTTGAACTAAACAATCTTTAAATTTTATGTGTTTCCTGAAGAATATTTTACCTACATATAATAAACAATCTTGTGTTTCAAATATTGTAATTCAACACTACTCTTAATTTCCACTGGTGCACTGCAAAACCACGGCAAAACCTTGTGTGTACACAACACAAGCAATATGTACTTCACAGGACATTTCTGTAGTCATTATTATCATAGTTTAATACAATGACATGACAATTTAGAAGTTTAGTGTTTTCTACGTTGTCTTTATATTAAATCCACGTTTTATACACTTGACAGTTAGGTATTTCATCAGTAAGGTCATCTAAAGCGATAATCGAACGAGCGACGCTGTGATCAAAAGCAAATCATGTCAGTTTTAGAAATCTAAGTTTTTTTTAAGATGTTAGCAATTTTACTCTTTTTTTTCTAAGGAATGTCATTTTATTTGAGCATATTAATAGTACTACAGCATTTTCACAGAGATTCTATAAAATCACAGTAGAAAGGATTGCTATCATCTTGGAATACAATATCCATTTTTTACACATGACAATGAGAAAAAGGAACAACACCAGCATAAACTACTCTGTATTTGAAGATGGAGATTGCCTATGTTGGAATGAAATTGGCTCCCAAACAAGGCTGCCAATACACACTAATACACATCACTTGTCACGAATAATGTTCGTTAATGTTTCACGTAGAATTCATCGCAGGCAAAACACACGTAGGGTAATTTAGGAAATCCAATACATGCTTAGACATATCCAGTATATTTCGTAATTATTGTCACAACTTGACAACAATCTAAATCAAAAAGGTTATTTTTATTCCCATAAAAATTTCCATCCAAGTCACAGTTCATGCTGTACACTTAAAACCCCACTTTAACACTCGAAAGAGCCGTCATACAAACCACCATTTTAGTGGTTTTACCTTCGGTCAACAATTGTATTGATGATAGTCTATATTAGTTATATGTCCATTACTAAGCACTGTCCATCACAGACTATAAAAATCGTTCTTCTAAACGTGAATAGGTTCATCATCATCATCATCAGAATGGCGCTCTATGAAATGTTCTCGAGGTGACCTCGGTGGCGGTGCTGGGCTGCCAGGGTCGACGTCTGGGGAAGGTGACCTTCTAGCTTGGGCGTAGTAGCCTAGGGCTCCTAGTGCTGGGCCTCCTAAGGAGCCGAGGTGCGCGGAGGGGCCCGGGAGGCCGAGACCGAGAGGAGGAACGCCGGCCAGAGGGGAACCGGGGTATAATCTGTGGAGAGAAATATGTTGTTGGAAAAATGTACTGCATTGTCGTTTTATAGTCTTCCTAAGATGTTATGTTGATTTAATCACAACAAAATTAATATGATTCAGCTTACTTCATAAAGATTTGAAATATATACATATTTTTTTTATATAGATGGTACATTATATTACAAATCGCTAGCAAGCTGCTAAAAGATAGAGACACCGCTAAGTTAAAAGTGGCTTTAATGTTGTTATCGATTTTGTATCATACCGTTTAATCATTGCATATTTTTTATGATTGCTTTTCATATAAATATTCCCCTAGAAAATTTGTAAAATACTCACAGTAAGACAAGATTTTGATATTTTGAGGATAGCCAGGATAGCAGTTTGATGCTATAAAGTACTTTGATACGTGTAGTATACCGACGGCTTAACGTGTTTACTCAATATTACCTGTAAGGCAGTGGTTTCTGCAAGGTGCTGGCGGTGGCAGACGCCGCGGCCGCCGCCGTAGCCGCTGCTTGCCGGTAGTACAGGTCGGCCGCCGCCGGCGCCGGCTGGGCCGGGTACGCTGGCACGCCGGCCCAGTAGCCGCCGTACAAGCGCTGGAACGCCGCGTAGTTGCCGGCCTCGGCAAGGATTTCTAAGCCCACCGCTGTCTGGCGTTTCCATTTTGTTCTGTTGACAAAGAAATATAATATTATACTATTTTTTTATATTTAGAATTTATTTATTTCTTACCTTAGAGATAACTTAATTAACAGAGTTTTAAATTTTATTTAAATTGACCTTAATGTAGAGTTACCAGTGGCTACTGCACTAGGTACCCCTGTATCGCAGCAGCCACAGGCAGCCACATATAAAAGCCAAAATGTGATTGTTGTTTTTCTAATCTTCTTCTTCTTCTTACCGAATGAGAGTGGCCAACTCTGGAGTCGAGAGTTTTCAAACAAAAAACTGCATCAAAGTCCGTTGTGTAGTTTTAAAGATCTAAGCAAACATACAGACATAAGGACTGACGCGGGAAGCGACATTGCTTTATGCTATATAGTGATTACCCGAATTGACAACCTTTTGGTCGGTTTTGTTAATATTCTCTATATCAGATTTCGCCACACTCAAACAAACATACTTTCACCACTCAATCTATATCTAACTATACTAATATAATAAAGCTGAAGAGTTTGTTTGTTTCTATGTTTGTTTGTTTGTTTGTTTGAACGCGCTAATCTCAGGAACTACTGGTGCGAATTGAAAAATTCTTTTTGTGTTGAATAGACCTTTTATCAAGGAAGGCTTGGCTATATAACATATCACGCTGCAACTAATAGGAGCAAAGAAACAATGTAAAATGTGAAAAAAACGGGGAAAATTATTCATCTTTGAGGGCTCCTGTTGCGTGTGCTGCGAAAACGGTTCAAAATTCAAACAATTAATGCCCAAAATGACTATTCCACGCGGACGAAGTCGCAGGCACAGCTAGTAACGACATAAAACCACATTCGTATCACTATTAAAGCCCCTGATCGCAAAAGTCATGCTCAAAGCTAATAAAACCTCAAAGACTACAAAAGTAATTTATACAACTCCACCCTTTACGGAGAATCAAATAAATCAAATTAAAGTACTCGACCACGCTCCGGTACACACTGGAGTGGCCAAGACGTTTTGTCAAAATTTATTATTTTATTTATTTATTTTTTATTAGTATCCCATTCAGATGTCCTATTGTGGCTCTCGGTGACAAATTTGATGAGTATTTGGGGTTGTAACTCTATGGGGTTATGTGATCTATGGCTTGTGGTAATTGAGAGTTTACAGAGTTTTAGACACGATTTAGAGAATTATTTTGATGTAATTATTGCTAGTTGAATCCTGTGACTTTTCTTGCACTGTAAAGGATTGCAATTTGGAAAATTATTTCGATGTTTTTATTGCTATACAAAATAGTGTGACGTAGAACCTCTTTGCGTGTTGTATGTTGGCGTAGAAACTCTTTTGTTTCATGTAGGTGTAGGAACTCTTTTGTTTTGTTGTAAACAGTGACAGTTAGTTTTGTTTTTGGACATGTAAAATTTTGGCAGGAATGAGGGACTGTGGAGAAATTAAAGTTGAACGACGTTGTGTAAATTAAAACGGTGTTTCTTTCCTACCACCCACTTCTGACACAGTAATATAACAAAAAAGTAATAGCCAAAGCAGAGCACAACTCTGCGACAGTTTTGTACTGTTAGTAATTATGGCAGGTGATGATAAATTTTAAATTCCATGATATAATATTTTCGAATGAAATGTTTCCTTCCTTATTATTGTGACAGATATACATATTCAAATACATTTAAAGCGTTAAATTAGTTCAAAATGAAATTGACGCTACACAGGTCGCTAAAAGATCTAGTACGTAACCCAGTCGCAAATTTAAGAACAAAATTCTTAAATTTTAAAATGCACAGAGCTCTTAAGGAATAAACCAATATCATTGCTACGATTTCATTAATCGATTTTCATATGCAATTTTAAAGACAAATATATACAGACAAACATACAAACATACACTTTTCCAATTCACATACAGACAAACACTTTAACAACTTTACTTATAGCTACAGACGTAATAGATCATAAATATCTATTGTACAATTTCTTACGAGATCGCAACGGTTCGCATCGATTCATTTGATTCGCTAATGTTCTGTAAACTATTGTATTGCTCTATTGATTGAATAAGTTTGCAATGAATTTTTTTTAAGAGTGTCGTTGAGAGTCTAAATGGGTCATAATGGGTTAGATGGCTCTATTTAGCAATTGTAATAGGTTTGAATGGGTTATTGGCAACGGTTAGTGGTTGTGGTTTATTTTGATCGTTTTTTTAAAAGGTCGGTTGCAATTTGCAGACAAACTGGTTGATTTTTCTAAAAAATAAAGAAAAATTAATATAAATAATTGATTATTCCATGATACCTTAAATTCAGTGGCATTGTAATCTATACTAATATTATAAAGCTGAAGAGTTTGTTTGTATGTTTGTTTGTTTGAACGCGCTAATCAAGGAACGACTGGTGCGAATTAAAAAATTCTTTTGTGTTGAATAGACCATTTATCGAGGAAGGCTTTAGGCTATATAACATCACGCTGCAACTAATAGGAGCGAAGAAACAATGGCAAATGTGGAAAAAACGGGAGGGAAAAATTCATCTCTGAGGGCTTAGATTGCATGCACTGCGAAAACAGTTCAAGATATCAATAAAATATGTATGAAAGAATGAATGCCCAAAATAACTATTCCACGTGGACGAAGTCGCAGGCATAGCTAGTTCTGTGATATTGGTTTAAATTTTATCTTCTAAGTTCTACGTACCTACATAATAATTATAATAAAAAAAGATCAATATACTGATTTGCTATCACATAAAAAATCTAGGTATCGTTTTGTATATAGTTTGTTTCAACTTTTAAGCATTACCTAACATTATTATGCATTTAATGTGCCTTTTAATTGCTTTCTGAACTATAATTTACAGCATCACAACATTTGTTTTGTGGTATAATGGACAATGATAAACTCCAACCACAATTTTAATAAAGATTAAAACATTAATTAAAAGCTTTAAGTACCTCCACTTCAGCAGCTGAACTTCGAAAAAAAAAACAACAACAATAATACAAAATCGCTCCCCTGGTTTTAAATTTAATATCGTTGTTGAATTGTCGATTAGTTTCCAAGTGGTGCTATCGTGTAGATGCGAATAACAATCATATAGAACGGTAATTTTATATAAATGACAACTCGAATACCTAAGTAAATAAATTTTTAATATTTTTCTTTCACACACCACTCGCACACACACCTTGTCAGTGATTGGTTTACTAACCAACTTACTTACTCTCTATTCCCCTCGAACTATATATGTCGGTCTTCAAGTCAAGAGTAAACCGGTTTCTTCTTGGTAAGCGCGCTAGATTGTAGATTATAACGTTGCTTAACATCAGGTAAGTTGTAGTCAACCGTGAGCCTAATGGTGTAAACAAAAAAACCTCAAACTTAACGATTACCTAATACTTTAAGGCCCGTCACCATAAGTTCAATTAAACCAGTGGAAGTAAATTAATTGTTTTTATGAAATCCCCATTCACCTAATGCTTCTACTAGTTGAGTGCAACTCAACCATTTATGAGAAAAATGGAAGCTTATTCTAAATGACGCTTGTATAGAGTTACCATTCTAAACTAAGTGTTCCTATATAGAATCCAACTCAACCAGTAAAGGTAAAGTAAGTCATTTGGTGAGAAATAATCGAAGCTTATTCGAAACGACGCTGGTATAGAGTTACCATTCCAAAGTGAGTTGTATATTGTGTTCAACTCTACCAGATGCAGCATTATTTTGAATCATTTACGTTTCTATAGCTAATTTTATTCGTAGCTATGCAGTTATATCCGAGGGGAGTAATGGCGTCACGGCTCGTCATTACAATGCCATTATTACGAGTGTGTCTATTGGTATAATCTCGGGGGATAAAATGAGTTTAAAGCTCTAGGGAATAAAAATTGAGCTTTCGATATAGATGCTGGTGAATTTGCATTAAGTGGAATGTGATGTTGGTAGAACAGATCATCAGCTTGAAACACTAGAAATCTTCAATTGATAGAAAAATTACATATTATATTAGTTATTTATAATCCTACAAATTATTAATAAAACGTTCATCTGTTTCTTTTTGGTTGTAATTCGTGGACATTGCAGTAGACTTTATTATCTAATCTAAATATATAAAACTCAAAGGTGACTGATTGACTGACTGATATAGTGATCTATCAACGCACAGCCCTAACCACTGGACGGATCTGGCTGAAATTTGGCATGCAAGTAGATGTTATGACGTAGGCATCCGCTAAGAAAGGATTTTTGGAAAGGCCGCCTTTAAAGAGGTGAAATAGGGGATGCATGTTTTAGTTCTAAATGCGAGCGAAGCCGCGAGCATCTACTAGTACATCTATATTTTGTGATAATGCAGAGTATTTTGTGTAAAAGGCAATCAATATAGACATAAAAACGAACAAATGTATTTTCTGAACCATATATTTTGATTTTAGAGTAACAGCCATTAAAATATATTGATATTACCGCCTATTTAAGATTCTAAATCCTGTCCATCCAAAAGTTGTCTGGAAGAAATTGCCTGAGGCGATAAAGCCGCCCAATGTGCATTCAATTATTTTTAAATTTATTTTTATTTTGTAATTTCTTTGGTGTGCATTAAAGACATATCTTATCTTATCTTGATATTTATTTTATCATGGTTTTAACAAAAAAAACAGACGGAATCCCTAGTAAATGAATGAATGAATGAATGAATGAATGAATGAATGAATGAATGAATGAACGAATGAATGAATAAATGAATGAATGAAGTACCTAACCAAGTTGTGTAAATTCTAAAAAGCGCCAACATTTTACAGTAAAATAAAAAAGATCGTATAACCCTCTTGCAATTACACCATGTCCCATTGTAAAAACCAAGTTTGAACCCATGGAAATAAATAATTGGTTTAAAAAACCCATTGTGGTTAACAAACGGTCCAATGATCACGACCTTAATTAATAAATGTAAATGCATCATTTAATTTTATTAAATGTAAATTGGGGGAGTGGAATGCGGTAGCCGTTATCTCTGTGTTAGTGAGATCATTTATCAAAATCATTTAAAGTTTAGATGTACCTACTTAAAAAATAATAATAAATTACATATGTAGTTTTGCATTGGATTCATATTGATATTATACATTGATGAACAGTATCACAATATCAAAAATAACGTAAACTGGCTCAGGTTTTATAAAATCTGTTTTTAAGATACTTTTTTTATTTATTAAGAATCAATAATACAGTGAAAAGCGTTTCAAAATCTATCTAGAGGTTATAACATACAACTAAATAAGTATCATCATCATCATCAGCCCGCTATCGCCACTGCTGAGCATAGGCCTCTCTTCTTGTACGCCACTCGTCCCGGTCCTGCGCAGATCGAATCCAGGTACTCCCTGCGGTTGTTCTAATGTCGTCAACCCACCGCAGAACACAGAGGTCGCCCACCAATGTGGGCGACCTCTGTTTCTATGACCAGTCATGGGTCTCCAGTCCGTTAATGTTTTGGTCCACCTGCCTTCCTATGGGTATGTATAGAAAAAAAGCACCTCGAATTATATGTCAGAAGATGAGTGTGGATTAAACATACCTACTCTAGATTACATTATGTATAACAATATCAAAAGTCACATCACAATTGAAAGAATTATTCACACTTGCACCCTTTTAACAAAACTGGGATTTAAAAGTCATTTATTCAAAATTATAATCCTTTTGAAAACGACACATCAATTATTATTTCAATAATCTAATACGAATTAAACCGTCCATTTCACCGAACTATAATCCCAATTATATTATTAATCTACTAATTTGAATAGCAGTCTCTATAATAATTTATCAGTAGCTGACAACTAGAAAGTGTCTATGGAATTAATCACACTATTATGATGGGTTGTCATAGGGCTCTTAATTGTTAAGAGGCAATCTGCTGCGACACCGTTCTTTTTATTACTCTCAACAAAAAGCGAGCACTTAATTCGGTCCTCAAGATCGTTTACCTTCTCTCTCACTTAGATAACTACCAGCTGGCATCTTGCATCTCTGTCCCGCATCCCCCGGCGGAGTCTGCGAAGGCCCCGCCCAGTGGTTTAGTGATTTGATGCCGCGTGAACTGATTCAATTGTCGTCGAGAAGGTTCGCCCGAAAACGCGCCTTAGCTATTCGAATTTAAAGACGAAAATAGTGCGGTAAATTTGTGCCGCTTAGGACGGTTCCTAAGGGGAGGTGTTTATCTCGACGTTTTTCGAAAACGTGACGTGAATTCGGCGCTTGGAGGTTGTATGCGGACAGACAAAGACCTCTTTTATTGATCGGGGATGGCGCTTCCGACCTTCTTTGGGGCAGAAAGGAGGTTATTTATACGCTGCTTAAAAAGTTTATTTGGAGAGTTCTTACGGGGAGAGAAGGAAGTTCGAATGTGTTTATTGTTCGAGACGGTAGATGGTGTTATATGTCTGTAGGAGAAGATGGGGAAAGTATGGCAATATGAATGTTTACAAAAAATATTAGTAGAAATTATAGTAGTTTACTTAAATAAGAAATTAATGACAGTCACGAAGTTTGGATTCGGCTATAGGCTTTTTTTTGTTAACCTATATTGTCCCACTCCTGGGCAAAGGTCTCCCCCAACTCCCTCCATGCGGCTAGGCTTACGTTATAAAAAAAAACTCAGGCATAGTAATGTGAGTTACTATGTATAGTTAATTATCAACATAATGGAAAACAACCAAGATGGTTTACTGGGAGGTATCGTTTAAGCTCTCAGCATGGTTTCCATTAAAAATATTTAAAAATAAAAATCTATACCCAACCCGACGATATATTTACTTAATTAGGTATTAATAAACTGTTAAATTCATCTTATATTGGTAACAAATTTAAATTAACTATTGACCTCTTATTATTTATAGATTACGCACGTAGATTGCTACATAAATTAAATTAAGCATAAAACTGATAACATTTTAACACAAACAAACTAAAATGGCATGAAATATTCAAATCATTTGTAGGTACGCAAAATTAAACGCTTCGACTGCATCACGCAGTTAGGAACTAAATTACGGACTGAACTTAGTTAGGTATATGATTGATTGAATACTGGAATTGTCATACAGATAATACCTATTTTGTATATTTTAAATTAGCTTATGAAGACTAAAACCTACTTAATGTCATAGTCGAAACAACACACTTTGTTTAAAAGTTTATTATTTTGTTTGTTGGCTTTTTTTACGTGGGATAGGTTTACGTTTGACTACAGCTTGCCTGATGTTAAGCATTGCTGCAGCCTAGGGTGTCCCACGTTTACCTAGAAGATACCTACCTATTAACTCTAGATTTGAAAACCGCTGGATTGTAGTTCGCAGGGAACACAGCTTCTGGTAAAATGTTCCAAAGCTTTGCCGTCCATACAATAAACGGTTGTCAAACATTTTTGTTAGTTATGCAACTGTTACGTATGCGCAATTATATGTTTTGTAGGGTAGTTGTAAGTTGCGCTGTGATCGCCGCTCGGGCGATACAATAAATTAGTTCAACGCTAACTGGTGTTTGATTCGCACGCCCGACGTAGATGTAGATAACAGCAACCCAACAGAAGATTTAATTACCAACGATTAATACTGATATATAAAATTGTGTGGACAAAGTATAGGTAGGTACAATAATATAACTTAGTGTGATGTTAACCTAATTTGATCATGAAATTGTATACTCGTGTCAATAAGTTTGCACTTAACTTCAACTTTTCTGTTTTTTTTTACGTCAGTCAAGCTTTATCTGTATTTTTAATAAAGACCACAGATCATGTGTATAGTCTAAATAGTGTTTGCGATTTGTACAATTAATTTCATTTTGTTTGATATTTAATTTCATCAACGGCATTAAAATGCTATTGATTTTAATTCATAAATTATATTAATAAAACAAGGGTGCACTATCAAATCACATCCATCCACCAACCATCATCAAAAAAAAAAGAAAACAAAAAACCGGACAGAAATCCAAAGACCAAAAACTCGAAATGGCATTCGAGAAGCCACTGATTAGTGCTTAAATGATAAGCCCTGCGACCCAGGCGTCCTTGGTTCGAATCCCGTGTCTTTGGGGCTGCAATTTGTGATGATTAGCTCGGTTCGTGGTAACAGAGGTATGTATTATGTCATTATGATGGAGTTTTAGGTTTAGAGGGATAAGGAGAAGCACGTAGCTTTTTGGTATTTCATTTGTTTGTTTGAGCTTATTGTGAAATAGGTTATGATGACTAAAGCTCAGCTCTCTTTGAGTCGTATTTCCTCATGACAGAGGGTCGGGGAGGGGTGACTCCCCGCAGAATTAATTCGTTAGGGGAGTTTTCTTGGGTAGATGCATCGTGGTGGGCGCACAAAGCTCAGATAAGAAAAAATGAAATTAATCAGATAAAGAAGCCTGGAAGAGATCGTTCTACGCGATAAGGCCGTCCAATTTACTTAGGTTAAGTAATATTTCTGTAAATTATTTTGTATTTTCGTTTTTATCTGGTGTACAATAAAGTCAATCAATATATGATTGATTGATTAAGGCTAAGTGCTACTAGCATTGGGCTAAAGTGACGCTTCATGTGACAAGTTGATAAAATAGAAAAGCCTCCTGTCCCTTTTTACTCGTTTCACCTGCAATGTGACGTAGTTTGGTTCGATACCAAGCCTACACAAGCTAAATATTGTTAAGATATATACCTACATATATAGGTATCTTGGGCAGATACATCATGGCGGGCGCCCAGCTCCTTCCATGCCCGGAAGACACATGTCCTCGTATATTGTGGTCCTCAAACATGTCGGTTTCCTCACGATGTTTTCCTTCACCGTTAAGCGAGTGCACACATAACTTGAAAATACAAGTCATTGGTGTAGGGCGGATACGAACCAAGGTGCGTCTGGATGAAAAGCAGACACTGGAACCGCTGAAAACTCCCCTAACGAATTAATTCTGCGGGGGAGTCACGACCCTCAGCCATGAGGAAATACGACTCAAAGAGAGATAGGTATCTATACCTTTATACAGATTTATACCTTAAGGTAGAAGGAAAACATCGTAAGGAAACCGGTATGTTTGAAAACCATCGAATCCGAAGACATGAGTCATTTGTATAATGCCCCTGGGCGTCTTAGAGAAATTCACAAACAAATTAGCTGTACGATGGAGTCACGACCTTCAGTTGTAAGGAATATAACTAAAGATATGTATACCTATTGACCTTTGTAAAATGATTCAAAACATGCATATAATTTTAGGAACCAACTTTATTTAAACTTAAGTCCAAAACTCGCTATTTGACTATATTTAAATATTCCAAGACCGGCAGAACAAAGAAATACTTAACCCATTAATTACGTCTTATAAAGTAACCAATAATCACTTCAAATATATAAAAGGATATGACAAAAACTACCTACTTATCTGGGTGCACCGTTTATATTTTTTTGGGCAGACAATTATATATATCCTAAAAAGTCATAATTGTCTGTCATTATATATCAAGTAGGTCATAAGCATAGACTTAACATTGATAGACTTCTAACTAATTACTAAACTATGTAGTTATTAATATATTTTTACATACATAATAGGTATATATTTTTATTGTAGCGCCAATAGCTCAGCTAGCGGAATGTTAAGCAAAAGTCGACGCGGTCAGTCCTTGGATGGGTGACCGCAAAATGGGAATTCCATTTTGGGCACTTCCGTGGGTCGTATGACACGTCAAATTGTAGGTCCCGGCTGTTTGTCTAGTACGGCAGTCGATAAGCCATGTCAGAGGCCCTTAGGGCGGCTTGATAAACTCTCGAAACCAGAGTTGGCCACTCTCATACTATAAGAAGAAGATTATTTTATTACAAACAGGTAAGTTGTAGTCAAGCGTGAGCCTATCAAGTACATTTTTAGGGTTCCGTACCTCAAAAGGAAAAAACGGAACCCTTATAGGATCACTTTGTTGTCCGTCTGTCCGTCCGTCCGTCCGTCTGTCAAGACCCTTTTTCTCAGGAACGCGTAGAGGTATGAAGCTGAAATTTATATCAATTACTCAGGTCTACTGTCCCTTGAAGCTGTGAAAAAATCAAACTTCTAAACCAACGCAATCAAAAGATACAGCCATTTATGCCGCAAATTTTCGACACTTGCAAGGGAATCAAAACCTACAGGGTGCTTCCCGTGAACTCAGAATCTTGAAATTGGGTACGAAGCAACGTCTTATAGCATAGATAAAGGAAAAATTACGAAAACCATAAATTTTTAGTTACATCACAAAATATTTAACCTTGCAGGTTTGTACGGAACCCTCGGTGCGCGAGTCCGACTCGCACTTGGCCGGTTTTTTTTTATAAATTACTAATTCGCAATAATATAAATTACTGGTACGCAAAACCAAGCGCCCGTAGCTCAGTTAGTGGAGCTATTCGAACGCGATTACCAAAGTTTATTTTACTTTAAGCAACTGTTGGAGGCTTTGATACAGGACTAGTTTCCGAATTGCACTACGCGCATCTGATAAGGCTGAAGAAACAGCTTTGACCTACAATTTGAGATGTTATAAGCCTCCAATACAATGCCATATATTTCTAGTGTAAGTACAAATGTAGATACAAGATGACAAAGGAAAAAAAATAAACAAAGATAGTGGAAAACAACTAAACGCAAAACTTTATAAGATATATAAATTATAAAAACAAGTGAAGGAAAACTAAACATACTACTTCTAACTACTACAAAAAGGGGCACTTAGAAAATCTTTAGAAAAGCCTAAAGATAATCTAAGTGCTCCAGCCCACTACCAGAGGGCAGCGTACCCAGCATGCTGGCCGCATTACCACGCTGGATGGCAATGCTGATACGTTGAGCCAGAAAAAGGCCAGCATTTTGGTCACGCGTCGCGTCAACCAAGCGCTCCGAGAGGTTTTGGAAAATAGTATATATAAATTGATTTGTTTTTTTTTTTACTTATATTATTAACATTAGGAGTCTTGCTGTTAGTTTGTTGGTCACTCAGATCGAGCAGGTCACCTCGTGGACAACTAAAGTCAAATAAACCAATAATCATAATTTAATGCGGACCGACTTTGAACAGCGGGTTAGGGGGATTTTATTGTGTTGAGGAGGGTTCCGAATTAATTATTATTTTGGACATTTCGGTGACTTGCTATTTTTGTTTTAAGATAATATTAAACCAATGTTTGGCAAATGTCGACGCGGTCAATCTTTGGATGGGTGACCAAAGAGTGGCATTACGGGTTCTTCCGAAAAAACCTTAATTGTTGGTCCCGGCTGTTTGTCACTGTACGGCAGTCGTTAAGCCATGTCAGTGGTCCATAGGGTGGCTTAATAAGTTCTTAACACCGGTGTTGCTCACTCTTATCTGATAAGTAGAAGAAACAAAATAAAATCAAGGTTTTTTGTTGAGTGTTTTTGGTGTAAATTCATATGGCGGGGGCACTGCCGTGTCCCCAGATATAGCTAACCTAGCAAACCTATAGAAACACATATTTGCATATTATGTATGTATAAATCGTGCAAATTCCATATTTGTTAGTAGGTACACCCCATATTTACAGGTATATTAAGGCGCCGCCGACTAAACACCGCTAAACGACATATTGTCTGTGCTCGCCTTAAGTAGAATACTGGATGTGACATAACTAAATATATTATATGTATGTTTCAAAAGAAAAGTATATACATATTATGTCCGTTATATAGTACCCACGATACAAGCGTTTGATTTGTGTAGGGCTAGATGGCGCTGTGTGCAATATACCGGACGCACCCTGGTTCGAATCCAGCCCTACACCAATGTCTTGTATTTTCAAGGTATGTGTGGATTTGCACTCGCTTAACGGTGAAGGAAAACATCGTGAGGTAACTGACATGTTTGAGGACCACAATATCCGAGGACATGTGTCTTCCGTGGAAGGACCTGGGCGCCCACCACGATGTGCGCAAGATAACTCCCCTAATGAATTAATTCTGCGGGGGAGTCACGACCCTCATGAGGAAATAACAAAGAGAGAGCTTGAAGTGTAGACATTTATCACTTCCATACCCTTACCTCTACATACTCCCATTGCAACAATTATTTATTTACGACGCCGCTCCGTCAGAAGGCACCGCTTTACGATCGCGGAATCACACTGACAGCGCCCCCTTTATGTCAAATTAATTGAGGAACTAATTCGTCTGACCGTATTGCTTTAAATATCGCGGTCATAATTTAAAGGGAACTGTTGTGTATGGATCAATCTTCCTGAAATTCTAGATTTAGTCTAGATTGATTGGTTTGCTTTTGGAAATCTTGAAATAATAAGTAATTTGTTTTTATATCGTTTTATAATATATTCTTTACGAAAATTTGGTAAGCAAATTAATTATTCACTATCTTTCACTTTTTATACTACTTAAAGGGGTTTGTACTTGACTATTAACAATTTGCTTGATGGTAAGCGACAATTATAGTCTATGATGAAGTAAATCATAACGAAATTGGGCTTGTTCAGTAAAAACCGATTCATTTATTAGTTTTTAAAATGGTAGATTGTAAAATAAAAAATATGGTTCAATATTGGATTTGAAAAGCATACATGTATTATATCCGTTATCTAGTACCCATGATACAAACGTAAACTTAGTATGGGACTAGATGGCGCTGTGTTATAATATGTACTGAAATATTTATATTTTTTTCTAAAAACTTCTGAATTAAAGTTTGTAATTGATTATAAAGTTGATTTCATGCTTCCCATGACTACGATTTTACTAATTTTTAAGCAAACGAAACGCTTTGTTCAATTTTTTAGGCTAACCTAACCTCACCGAGTATTTATTGAAAAAAGTACCTTAGCATTATTGAAATAAGGTCTCAAATTATACTTTAAAGGCTAGTTTTGTGTTTTTTGTGTGAAGGCTTCATAATAACAGTGTCAAACCATCATCCGGGACTAAATGAGTGGTCGGCGCCAAGACAGTGACTTGCACGACTGTTTTTTGGTAGGTTCCCGAGGAACCAGTAGCTTTGAGTCTTTGAGATTGAAATCAGAGATTATAGTTTTAAAAGTAGGCTAAGGTGATCTGCATGGATTGATTAAATAACGAAAAAGATAAAATAATAAGAAATAGAAAAGTGTCACTTCAGTTGCTTGGTCTTAAAAAAACTATTTATTAAAAAGTAGTTGATATTTAATAAAATTAGGAGAATATTAACAAAAACATTAGACGTACTAACATATTTACAACTAGCTTTTGCCCGCGGTTGTTCGCGCATCATTATATTAATATATAAACCTTCTTAAATCACTACTATACAATACAATATAACTTTATTATGCACACCAAAAATAAATTACAATATGAAATGAACTTAAACTATAAAAGAATACACAAGTGGGCGACCTTATCACCTTGAGTGATATTTTTTTTTTCCATTAGATAGACTCACGCTTGACTACAACTTGCCTGATGTTAAGCAACGTTGTAATCTACGATCTAGCACGCTTGCCTAGAAGAAACCGGTTTACTCTCGACTCTCGATCTCTTCCAGGCTCACTACTCTGTCTTTAAAAAAAAACTGCAGCCCAATCCGTTGCGTAGTTTTAAAGATTTAAGCATACATAATTGTGAGATAAAATTTAGTCTGTAATTATGTTGTCCTTGTGTGTTCCTCCATATACCACCGCCACAACTCACCTCCTAACCAACGTGGCCTCCGTGGATCTCAAGATCTTCCCAACACCGCACCTTTTGTCTTGAAGCTTTGCTGTTCTCTTTCGGCAAGATATTCTAGTCGACACGTGTTTCGCCTCTCCACGAGGCATCCTCAGGACTCGTGTTGACTCTCCGAACGTCGGTCCGAAATTTCGGACCGACGTTCGGAGAAAGAGAACAGCAAAGCTTCAAGACACAAGGTGCGGTGTTGGGAAGATCTTGAGATCCACGGAGGCCACGTTGGTTAGGAGGTGAGGTGTGGCGGTGGTATATGGAGGAACACACCTAAAAACCATCAAGTTTGTTGTTTGATGTCGGTTAAGGAGCAGTCGCAGCGGAAAAACACTACATATTTCTCCAGAGTTTAACTAACAATGTTTTGCTCGACCTAAGCAACAATTAAAGGGATTTCACGCTCTTTGGCCAAGTTTTTTGTCCACAAATTTAATAATGAAGCTCTAAATTATTTAAAACCATCTAAATGCTAATACGTAAGCGAGCATTTAAATTATTTGTTAAAAATATTCACTAATTAACAAGATAAGCTTTAAAAGTTATGTACCCGTAATTAGTATTTTAGTGTAGGTATACAAGGTTACGAATCTTCTTCTTATCCAATGGGAGTGGCCAACTCTGGTGTCGAGAGTTTTCAAACCGCCCTAAGGGCCTCTGACATGGCTTAACGACTGCCGTACTAGACAACCAGCCGGGAACAGTCATCCGACCCACGAAAAAAATGGAATGCCACATTTCGGTTACCCATCCAAGGACTGACTGCGTCGACCTTTGCTTAACATTGGTAATCGCATGCGATTGCCTCCGCTAGCCAAGCTACGGACGCTTCAGGTTACGAGAGAAGAACTTTCTATATACTCTTCTGATGTTAGCGCTTATAGTACAACCTTTAAAAGTCAGTTCTATTCTATAGTTTGTACTTTTAACCACAGTGTCGCTTGTGCGAAGGAGTAACATGGTGATCGAATGCCTGACTTCAAAATCAATACCTACGAAAAATTTAATAATTCAATGTAAATGTGGAAATACTCTTCGTGTGTAGAAAGGAAAATGTAACATGATTTTAAAAATGCTAGCAAAAAAACTGCGATTTTATCTTTAGTGTTCGTTTATCTGCAAAATATCTCTTATATTCTTTCATCAACGTCCAACAACCTTGGAAAAAAGCATTGCTATAGTAAAGAGCTGCGATTCCATCTTTAAAGTTTGTTTATATCTGCAACATAATATGTCTTATATTTCAAATTTCAAATTTCAAATTTATTAGCATTAAATTTATTTTATTCTATCATCTATAATTATTCTATCATCATCGTCCAACAACCTTGGAAATAAAATTGTTAGCATTGCTTGAATTAAGCTAAGGCGTGGTACATCTTAGACTATAAGTGGAGCTTGACATCAGGCAGGCTGTAGTCTAAACGTAGGCCAATTCCATGTTAAAAAAAGCTGTCACTTAAAGGTCCCTCATTAGTTAGCAATACATATAACCCTGTATTTATAAATTTACAGAATTCAGTCACCGTGTCTGGTAATTAAAATTTAACTATCTAGTTCAAATTAAAAGTTTCTTTGTGTGTGAAGTTTTATAATTAATAACCAACCACTAAGCATGTAGGGATCGATTAACTAACTTTTTTTAACAATTACAAAAGGAACCGGTAATTATAAACAACTGGGTGGCACCGGTGTCGCGTCGAGAAAAAAAACTAAAAAAAAACAAAGTTGGCCGCACACAAAAGCCATTTTGCCCTCAAATTAAATCCAATTTCACACCCTTTCACGAACCGAAAAATCGAAGACAAAATATTAGTATAACCGAAATTGATGAAATTTGACAAAAAAGCCAACAAAAACTGTATCCTTAGCGTGGGCACAAGACTCATTGTTTAATTCATAGAGTGAATCAGTGAATGTGTATTTATAAAAATGTCTGCCTCAAGTTCCAAAGGCAGCGGGTTCGATTTCCAAACAATAAATAAATAAATAAATAAATAATAAATATTCCGGGACATTACACACAGCGCCATCTAGCCCCACACTAAGCAAACGCTTATGTCGTGGGTACTAGATAACGGATATAATACTTATATACTTTTCTTTTGTAAATACATACTTATTATACATACAAACGACCAGATTCAACACAAGTAAATATAATTTTTAAAGTACATAAATACTTGTGTCATGCAGGAATCGAACCCGCGACCTCTAGATTAGAAGGCAGATCCACTACCAACTAAGCTAACAGGCCAGTCAAACAATACAAATGATTACTTACACACTTTTCAATCTGCTTTTATATTTTATCTGTGTTGAGTTTGGTTCTTTCTTTCCATGTATGATATGTAATATGTATGTATTACAAATACATATACTTATTATATATACAAATTTACTATGGTAATAAAATAAACTATCGCCAAAAATAGCACATCATAGAGGTCTACGATATTAAAAATAATAAATATGTACAATGTCCATACTATTTTCCAAAACCTCTCGGAGCGCTTGGTTGACGCGACGCGTGACCAAAATGCTGGCTTTTTTCTGGCTCAACGTGTAAGCATTGCCATCCAGCGTGGTAATGCGGCCAGTATGCTGGGCACGCTGCCCTCTGGTAGTGGGCTGGAGCACTTAGATTATCTGTAGGCTTTTCTAAAGATTTTCTAAGTGCCCCTTTTTTGTAGTAGTTAGTAGTATGTTTAGTTTGTTTTCCCTTGTTTTTATATTTTGTACAATGTACATTAGCCCATTCATGAAAACTTCAATCGTATCTCTTATACATCTATGAGATGTTAACACACTCGTATATGTATATAAATAGGAAATACAAAACATTATTAAAAAAAACTACGTTAACGTAAATTTAAATACATATTTTTTACATAGAAACGGACATAAAATGTACTTGTAAATTAAATCATAACTAAAGACGTCATCATATAAATTTACATTAGACTTGCCTGTTAGCTTAGTTGGTAGTGGCTCTGCCTTCTAATCTAGGGGTTGCGGGTTCGATTCCCGCTTGACACAAGTATTTATGAAATTTAAATTTATAATTACTTGTGTTGAGTCTGGTCGTTTGTATGTATAATAAGTATGTATTTACAAAAGAAAAGTATATAAGTATTATATCCGTTATCTAGTACCCACGACACAAGCGTTTGCTTAGTGTGGGGCTAGATGGCGTTGTGTGCAATGTCCCGAAATATTTTTTTTTATTTTTTTTTTATTTACATTAAATAAATTTCCTATGTTTTATGTCTATCTAAAGAATTATAACAGCTTAAACGTTACATTCACATCAAAATTTTTTATGACGAACGTCAAAAAATGAAAAAAACTTAGGTTTCAAAATTATATGACGTATTAAGATATAAAATAGAGTTTAAAATACGAATTATATTTGGCGCTTTTGAAGTTTCACATAATTAAAATTTTTATTCATATACAACTTGGATATATACGTGGCAATGCCGCCAGCATGCTGGGAACGTTGCCTACAGATATACTTTTTTATAGGTGTTTTAAGTTTATTATAAGTTTTAGTTTATAAGTAAGTTAAGTTTTTATTTTTAATTAGTAAAATTTGTTTTGTAAGTTTTTATCAATAAATATATTACACACTTGGATAAATTAATATTACATTTATGTGATTCATAATATAAAAATAAGATGTGTTCTAGCTCTAAGCTAATTATGATATTCGTTCGCGATTATCAAAGTTAAGCAACAGCTACCGCATTTATTCTTTGGATGGGTGAGCAAATCAAAAAGACAAAATTGTTTTTTATAACAGCCTGCTTCCGTGAATCAGATAACATGCTGTTCAAAATATTATTATATATACTTGTTTTCATTAAGCCATGTCAGAGGCCCTTCGGGCGGTTTAAAACTTATCCACAGTACATTGACAGCAATAGGGGTACGCGTCCTTTCTAATGAATTATAAAAATCTAATCTAAAAAGCATTTTCTATAGAATCTTACGACTTCCAACTTACCTATGCACAGAAATCTTACTTAAATCTAAGTACTTCCTAAACAATTCCCATAATCTATCTCTATATATAATAAAGCTGAAGAGGGTCAAAAATCTGAACATATAATATTATATATTATAAAAAAAACTCTAAATTAATAACAAAACAAATTCAGTCAGTTGTCTCTTAATCTGTTTATTTAAACGCTCAAAACGCAAAAACGGCTGAACGGATCATCATGATTTTTG
This sequence comes from Macaria notata, assembly GCA_927399415.1. Taxonomy (NCBI): domain Eukaryota; kingdom Metazoa; phylum Arthropoda; class Insecta; order Lepidoptera; family Geometridae; genus Macaria; species Macaria notata. Next base: position 1,803,603 of record OV656751.1, read on the forward strand.
CTATGTTGGTAGTATGACAATTTAAAAGTGTCAAAGGCTAGTTTTTATCTCAAAATAATGCGAGCAAAGCCGCGGGCGTTCACTAGTTACAAAATAGAATCAACGATAGAACCCATCAGATCCCAATCCATAAGATAATATTCAATCAATAGAGGATTAGTTTGTTTTTGACTACCGTAGTTTTTTTGGACAAAGCGGCGTCGGCCTTAATTATAGACGTTTGTTTTTGAAATAGCCGCCGGTACAGGCGCCGACAGAATATGGGAAAAAAAGAAATTAGGTTAGAGTTTTGGAGTTATTGTTCAGGTTTTTTGGTAGTTCAGTTTTGGGTGGAACTGTTCGTAAATGGTTTATAAATGGGAATTGTGTATTTGCACAAAGTTATCATGCTTAAAATATGATGGAAAGTGGTTCTACTTAAGATATTGTGATCACATCAAAATTTGACGTTAGTTAATTTGCTTTTTTTTACGTAAAATAAGTAAATAACTATATCGGTAATGTCTACTATTTATTATACACGAGCTCCAGATAAGTATTTCTATTCAAATATAAAAAGGCTTACTTTATTTTGACTAGCGATAAACTTAATTTTTTAATCACTCTAAACGTCTTAATAGGGATTAATAATTATTAACCAACTTCAAAAAAAGGAGGTTATCAAGTCTTCTGAAAGTTATTTTTATATATCATACCCATGCTACTATATGGTAATAATAATTAATAAATATCGAGTTTATCTCTATCTTTACCTAATCCAAAAGCATTCTATATTGAAAAGCGACCAATCACTAATTCTCACTTGCGCCGGCGCCGGCGTCTTTCATCCATCGCCCATACATGTAACTTACTATAGACGTTAATACTGTATTATACTTCTATTAAACACTGGACAAGTTAACATTGTGAACGGATCTATTTAGAACTAAAATTCTTTTTGCCTTTGTAGTTAAAACATCTGATGAATTTATAAAGAAAAATGAAAGTTTCAATACCCCAGGGAATTCATAAATTGACAGGATGTATTCCATAGTAACCTTTTCTCAAAGTTTCAGCCACATCTGGGTTACCCAGAATTTTAAGCAGCTTGAAATTTATTTGTAAGCCCTAGTTGTGTATTTGTTTAGTGCTAAGTTTCAGATGTTTTTGTTTAATACATGGTTTTTCTTCTTTTTCACTACTGAGTAAAAATCTACAGATAAAAAAAACAATGAAAGGGCTGTGTAAGGGGAATGTAGATTAAGTTTAAGACCCAAAGAAAATTACCACCCGAAGGTGCAATGAAATTAAAGTTGTGAAAAGTTGTTAAGTATGAAATTGATTTAAAGCTCTGATCGACAACGATTTATGTCTATCTTAAAGGTTAAAACATCAGAAATGCTGCCACCAACATCCAGCAACCTGGATACACTGTACCGGTAGCATATCGGGCGGTTAGACAACTGCTGAGTCAGCAGCTTTGAAGCGCCGACTCTCACGACCAGCTCTATTGAGATGACCATTTATGTTTCTTATGAAATCAATAGGAGATTGAATGAATGGTAGTAGGTATGTGTTCTCTTAAAGGTAGGAATGATTTGGGCTTAAGGTTTTTGGAGTGATTTTTTTACATCTATACATAGTTATAATAAAGCGAGGGTTGAAATTCTGAACAATAAAGATATTTTTAATAAAATGTTTGGAGATACTTAGAATTGATAGCAGAATACGATCCAACAATTTATTAAAATTGTGTCTGTTTATCTGTTTATTTAAACGCTCACCACGCAAAAACGACTGTACGGATCATCATGATTTTTAGTATGTAGCTAGTATGAGGTCTTGAAAGTATCATAGGCTACATTTTATTTTGAAAAATTAGAGCAAAGCCGCAGGCGCCCACTTATCTTCTAAATATATAAAACTCAAAGGTGACTGACTGACTGATATAGTGATCTATCAACGCACAGCCCAAACCACTGGACGGATTGGGCTGAAATTTGGCATGTAGGTAGATGTTATGACTTAGGCATCCGCTAAGAAAGGATTTTTGGAAAAGTCGCTTTTAAAGGGGTGAAATAGGGGATGCAAGTTTTACTTCTTAATGCGAGCAAAGCCGCGAGCATCCACTAGTTATATAATATTTTAGTAGTGATGAGTCTGTATTCATTAACCAAAATACTTTAAGTATGTATATATATATATAGGTATAAAAGATCGTTTATTTAGGCAGGTCAGTACATCCAACGCTCAAAAGTCGATTTTTACGAAAAATAAGCATAATGTAAAATATTGTTCAATTTACGTATACTTTTTGCTTGACGACCTTATACATATAAAGTTGAAAGGGTTATATATTGGGATTAAATTTATGGAAGGAATTCCGTTTCTTTTTGGTTTCCCTCATTGCAGAATATGTATAGTGGAATTAATGTAATATTTATATACATAAATGTAGGTAAATGAAGCTTATGGTTTACGTAATGGGTATATTTTATGTAAATTTCATAAGCCAAAATTAGTATCAAATACCTTCATGGTATTTTCCAATATACCAAATTTAAACATTATGTATGAGTTAAATTAAATACATATTACTATAACGAAAATTATATATATGCAAACATCCATACCTAACGAATTTGAATAATGCCTAAATTAATTAATAAAGCTTCTTTTTCGCACCATCGTATCTTATTTTCGCAATAATATTTTATAAGGAAAATCTATACATATTTATTTTCGTTGGAAAACATTTCTGTGAGTAGAGAAAAACACAAATACAGCTAAAGTTTATAGTGAGCGTTGCTTGTCTTTTCTGACAGATGGCTTACTAAATTCAGCATGAATTATTGTTTTTTTTATCTGAGAAAAACATATTGTATTAAAAAAAACGTTTCGTAACTCGTAGGAAGTATATGTAAAAAGCTAGCTAGTTTTATCTAAATATATAAAACTCAAAGGTGACTGACTGACTATTGACTGACTGACTGATATAGTGATCTATCAACGCACAGCCCTAACCACTGGACGGGTCGGGCTGAAATTCCGCTAAGAAAAGATTTTTGGAAATGCCACTTTTAAGGGCGTGAAATACGGGATGCAAGTTTTACTTTTTAATGCGAGCGAAGCTGCGAGCACCCACTAGTTCCATAATAAAGCTGTAAAAAAAATTGTAAAATGAAGACCTCATTTCATGGTAAGAAATCGCTGTTAGCGATAAGGCTGCCAGTTGTGCCACTATTTTTTTCTGTGTTGTTTACAATAAAGAGTTTTATCTATCTATCTATTATACTTCACCTATTTATTAATTTAATTATGTGAACAACCACTCACCGTCTATTCTGGTACCACGTCTTGACCTGTGTGTCAGTCAGCCCTAACTTCGCAGCCAGTTCCATCCGATCCTGGACTGACAAATACTTCTGTCTCTCGAAGGACTTCTCCAGGGTCTGGAGCTGGTGGTCCGTGAAGGCTGTTCTGGCTTTCCGCTGCTTCTTGGCCAGGTTCGACGCGTCGCTGCAGCCCTTGCTTGATACGTCATCGGAATCGTCTTTTACACCTGGGAAAGAAGAAAAAAGTAATGTAAACCAGTTTATTTTCTTCTTCGTATCGAATGAGAGAGGCCGACTCTGGTACCGAGAGTTTATCAAGCCGCCCGAAGGGCCTTACGAGGCTTTTACGACTCTCTCTCTCTTTGAGTCGTATTTCCTCATGACTGAGGGTCGTGACTCCCCCGCAGAATTAATTCGTTAGGGGAGTTTTCTTGGGCAGATACATCGTGGTGGGCGCCCAGGTCCTTCCACGGAAGACGCATGTCCTCGGATATTGTGGTCCTCAAACATGTCGGTTTCCTCACGATGTTTTCCTTCACCGCTAAGCGAGTGCAAATCTACACATAACTTGAAAAATAAAAGTCATTGGTGTAGGGCGGATTCGAACCAGGGTACGTCTGGATGAAAAGCAGACACTGGAACTGCTGAGCCACACTCGCTTTTTCTTTTACGACTGCCGTACTACAAAAAAATCCGGGACCTACAATTTAACGTATCATCTGACCCACGGAGGCGCCCAAAATAAAATTTAACTCAAATCACCTTGAACATTATTTTAGGTAAAAAATCACACATACTTAATTTATATAATATATCACAAAAATATATAGTACCTACTCCTTTTTCGGGTATGCATAATGGAATAAAACTTAACCAAGTGTATAGTTCTATTCGTTATCTAATTTATCTATAATGCAAAACAAAAGACGTTTGACGCCATTTTTGACGTCAAATTTTTATACTTACACGTCATAACCATTTTGTATCTATTTTTTGTACCAATTAAAATACAATTAAGAGCTTTTTTATATATGTATAAAACATTTGCGTCAAACAATGTTGTATTACCTTACACACAAAGATAAACAGACAAAAATTCTATAAATTGTTCGAACGTGTTCCGCTATCAGTTCAAAGTATCCCCAAATATTTTTTTAAAATATCGTCTATGTTCAGACTTTCGACCCTCTTCAGCTTTGTTATATTATGTATAGATCGATTATTTAAAACTAGCTGTGCCTGCGACTTCGTCCGCGTGAAATAGTTATTTTGGGCATTAATTCTTTAAATTGTGAATCGTTTTTGCAGCGCACGCAACGGGAACCCTCAAAGATGAATAATTTTCCCCGTTTTTTCCACATTTTCCATTGTTTCTTCGCTCCTATTAGTTGCAGCGTGATGTTATATAGCCTAAAGCTAACACAAAAAGATTTTTTCAATTCGCACCACTAGTTCCTTAGATTAGCGCGTTCAAACAAACAAACTCTTCTTTACGCAAAAAAAACGCTTTATAATATTAGTATAGATTAAAAACCTTTTGCTAAATAAGTTATAAATACTGTGATGACAACTGCAAATAAATAATGTAGTTTTGTGTTTTATTTAGTTCATATATCTAGGTACATACTTATGACCAAATTTACTGGTTATAGGTATATCATATTTTTTCTTTGTACCTGTATTAGATAAGATTTGAAGAAAACTAAATGATTTTGTTATGTAAATGAATTCACAACTTTAGGGATTGTTTATTACCAACGATTTTATTAATTAAGAATACTTAAATTTGTATGGATGTGATTATTTAGTTTTTTTTTTATAACTTTCACGGGTTTGCACTTGGCCATTGTTTGCCTAATGGTAACCAAGGCCTAAGATGGAGCGTGCTTACCCGTTAAGAACTGATTCACTCTCGCTTTGAAGATCGCTGTATTATAGTGCGTGGGGAACAGAGAGTCAGGCAGGGAGTTCCACCACCTTGTGGTACGAACAATAAAGGTAGGAGCGTACCGTTTACGTATACTAAAAACCAGCTTGAACTTATACTACATTGAAATACATATTATTTTAATGTTAATTTCATTAGCTTATTAAGCTAGCGGCGGTTAGTATTTGCATGCGATAGCTAATATAAGCAACTGTCGACGCGGCCTACTTTTGGATGGGTGATCAAAAAGTGAGATACCACTTGGGTGCTTCCATGGATCGGATGACAATAAATTGTAGTCAAGCTGTTTGTCATAGAACGGTAGTTGTTAAGCCATGTCAGAGGCCCCAAGGGTGGAAACATCAACACCAGTGTAAGCTACTTTCATGGAACTGTTTTTTTGCCTACTTAGTTTAAAAACATAGTATTAAATTTTACCTTCATAATTAAAATGCAAATCCTTATTGTTTCAACTCCATTAAACCGATGTAATGCAAAGACTTTGTAACACTTTACAACCACAACATTAAAAGCTTTTTATAGCTTTAATTCTTTTTTGTGTCAAACGCTTCAGAGCTTCGGAACTGTGGCACCTTTAAACTTTTTTGTAGAAACTAATGAAAGGTGTGCAAATGTCTCGTTCGATGATAAAAATACTAACATAGTCAACAACGAAAATATTGAAATAATAGATTAGAAATTGTCTAGAATATTGAATAAAAAAATATCATTATATTGCATCGACCTTGGAATTTAACAAACAAAGAAAAAAATGGTAAACTGTGTACCTTATTTTACAATAAATATAAGAACAACTGTTTAATTTACTTTAAATTGTACTATTAATTTATTATTATTTTTTCTTATTTACGTATTCAAGCATATTATCATACTGTTAAGAGTGTTTTTATGTTCAATGCATGCAGTGTCTGTAGTAGGTAGGACATGCGGCTTTGTTTGTAACCAACAACTGTATTGTTACTTGTATGTTTGCTGTGTTGTCCAGTTTACAGACCTAAATAAAAATAAAAAAACAAAGACAAAAATTGAATGCTCGTTATAGCTCTTTATATCTTAATACATGCACTATCTAGCAAACCTATCTCACGTGGTTGTCGCGACGCGTGACCAAAATGCTGACCTTTTTCTGGCTCAACGTATCAGCATTGCCATCCAGCGTGGTAATGCGGCCAGTGTGCTGGGCACGCTGCCCTCTGGTAGTGGGCTGAAGCAATTAGATTATCTTTAGGCTTTTCTAAAGATTTTCTAAGTGCACCTTTTTGTAGTAGTTTTAAGTAGTATGTTTAGTTTTTCTTCCCTTGCTTTTATATTTTATTATTGTAATTAAAACCTCTTTATTATAAATAACAATAATCCCACCACAAATATTCTGTAAAAAATTTGCCAAGTCTCGAAAGAGCTGCTTGTTTATCTCTAAAAAGTAATGAAATCTCTAGAATTAGTTAAGCCAAGTCTAAGGTTCCTTACTGCGATTTACTTATTATTATAGTTAATTTTACGTGACTCGCAGAAATCAATGATTATTATTAATTTATAACGTTGCTTAACATCAGACAATTTGTAGTCAAGCGTAAGCCTATATCATGTAAAAAAGAGCCTTTTAGCTCATACTCAACTAACCCACAACCAAACTAGCACCAGAGATGATATTCAATCCAGCCACGATTTATTCCTCGCGATACGAAGGCTTCATAATAAGGCTTCTTGCGGTCACACTGCCTCTTCGTGTTTCCTTCATCACTTACCACGAACTTTGCGGTAAGACTTACTTACATACTTAGTTACTACTTAGTGGATTTGTCTTTATTTTTTTAGCTTTGTAATTGAATATGGGGAAGTATAGGTTTGTATAAGGGTTGGTTTATCATGCATGGTTTGGGTTTCTGTTTAGTGCGATTGTTTTGTTAGGTTTTTGCAATAAAAGTTTTGATAAATGACTTTATTTGCCTGATTTGTATATACAATGAAAAAAAAACCGGGGCATTGCACACAGCACCATCTAGCCCCATACTAAGCAAACGCTTGTGTCGTGGGCACTAGATAACGGATATAATACTTATGTATTTTTCTTTTGTAAATACATACTTATTATACATACAAACGACCAGACTCAACACAAATAATTATACATAAATGTTAAAATTCATACATACTTGTGTCACGCGGGAATCGAACCCGCAACCCCTAGACAAGAAGGCAGAGCCACTACCAACTAAGCTAAAGGGCCAGTCAATTACCTAATACACAAATTTTATTGACAAAAGAACTAAAAGAATAACAATAAATTCTTATCCACCATAAATAATATACACAATTCATAAATAATCGTTAAAAAGCGACAGAAAATAACGAAACACGAACTTAATTTGTCTTTTATACTTTCAGCATAATAAGTTTTTGATCCAAATTATAATCATATGTTGTCAATACTTTATATATTAAATTATAAATGATTAATAATAATCATCAATAATTCATAAATACCATCACATCTTATCAAAGATTGTGTCGAATCGAAAACAACATGAAAAACATAAAACTTTAACTTAACACTTCAAGACAATCTTAGAAAAAAGACGATTATTTATAACCTATATAAAATATTTACTGAATAAAGGTTTAAGTCTTAGCTAACTAATTATAAAGTCCACATTCATTTGTTTCAATAGAACTTTAACTACATATTTTTCTTTGTAAGAAAGACTCTGTACAAACTTATATAACGACCATTTTAACCTGTTTTAATATTATTATTTTTTATCCGAGGACATGTGTCTTCCGTGGAAGGACCTGGGCGCCCACCACGATGTAGAAGAAGGCAAATCTACAGAAGATGCTATCAATTCTTTCATAAACTTTACAGTAGATAAGCTAGATTCAAAATTTAAATGCGCAGCTATATTTTTAGACCTTTCTAAAGGTTTTGACACTGTTTCAGTCTCTCTCCTTCTTAAAAAAATGGAATCTCTTGGAATTCGTGGTTCAGCTTTAAATATTTTTAAAGACTACCTTTCAAACCGATCTCAATCAGTTAAAATTGGAAATTTAATCAGCAATACTGAAAGTGTTAGTTATGGCGTGCCTCAGGGCAGTATTTTAGGCCCAACTCTGTTTCAGATTTACATTAACGATCTGTGTGATCTTGCACTCACAAACTGTCAAATTTCCTGTTACGCCGATGACACTTCTCTCTTGATATATGGATCGTCATGGTTGGAAACTAAAAAACTCGCAGAATCGGCTATGCGTTCTGTTATGGCCTGGCTAGCGGAGAATCTGTTAACACTGAACCTAGAAAAAACTAAATATATCACATTTTCTCTTGTCAATATCACACAACCTCCCCCGTCATACAATGTCACAGCTCATACCTGCTCGTCCTTACGTCCGTCCGATACCTGCAGCTGCACTCCACTCACAAGAACCAGAAACATTAAGTACCTCGGAATTTATATCGATGACCTGCTTAACTGGCATACACATATCGATGAACTGACAGCTCGAACTAGAAAATTAGTCTATATCTTCAAATCCCTTCGGAACTCCGCCAACACTCAAACACTTAGGCTTGTTTATCAATCTCTTGCTGAGTCTATTCTTAGATACTGTGTTCCAGTATGGGGTGGTGCACTAAAGACTAAAATGCTTCAACTCGAGAGAGCACAAAGGTTAGTACTTAAGGTCATGACCAAAAAACCTTTCCTATACAACACTACTCAATTATATGTTGATTGTCGCGTTCTGACAGTTCGACAGTTATACATACTTCAGACTATCTTACGTGTACACTCTTCACTTCATTACGATCCAAATCACTGCATAGAAGTCAGGCGTTCTGATCGTGTTTGTAACTCTTTATCTCCGCGTACAGTTTTCTACAGCCGTTTTTATCCATGTATAGGACCTCGACTATATAATAAAATAAATATAATATTAGAAATATATGCAATGACAAAGCACAAATGCAAAGTCACTCTGACCAACTGGCTTCTTACCCTCGACTACGACGCAACGGAAAATCTTTTTGTAATTGAAAAATAGGACTTTTTTTTATGTACATTCTATCTTCTTACACACACATACAAATACACTATTATCCCACTCTCTACGACAGTAAAAAACACACACACAAACAGACACAGACATTAAATCTCTAATTTCATACTTCTACACACATCAACATTCAATTTATACTATAAAACACACACACACCTATATATGAACCTTAAAAAATGTATTTGTAATATAATCTTATAATAAGTTAGATGGCGTCAGCGGCGACCACTATCCATTTATTTTTAGTTACTAAGTTACTCTGTACCGATGTCCGAAAACAGGCCTTGCAGCCTTAAAGAGACATCGTACTGTGTAGGTGTTTACACTTTGATAAAAAAATACTTAATACTTGTAAGTCTTTGTTTCGATCCTTGGGGAAGATCTCCAGTATCTGACACACAAGCTTAAGCTTAGTTCGGGGCTGAGGGTCAACCACTGGGATGGATCCACTGATGTTTCATGAACATATTATTTTTTGTATCACCTGCACATTGTTTTATGTAAACTTAAAGAAATAAAGATTTTTGTATTTTTTTTTTGTATTTTTGTATCTGCACAAGAGAACTCCCCTAACGAATTAATTCTGCGGGGGAGTCACGACCCTCAATCATGAGGAAATACGACTCACAGCGAGAAAATAAATCTTTTACCACACATGTTTTTTCGTAAGACCATCTAATGTTCACTAAATCGTACCGAAGTAATCTGGGTACATTCATTAGATAATTCTTAATGTAATAAATTGAGTTTCATTGATAAGAGCGTCTTGAGGTCCGATCAGGCTATCTTGGGCTGATAACCTCTGTAATGGTGAGATTTACATGAATGAATAAGTAATTTACTAATCTTTGAGTACGTTTGGCTTAGATAAAGGAAAGGTGAGAAAAGTGTTGCATCATTTAGGAATAATCAATATAAAACGGATTTTTAAAGTACTTGTGTAAGAATTCATATGTTTGTGTGTGTGTATTTAGTTTTACTTAGTTGGGTTTGAACTGGACTATAATTTGCTTGATGGTAAGCGATCACTATGTGTATATGTACTCGTATGTGTGTTGTTACTCACCACACACATACATAAACACTGTTTGTCTGATAATTACTTACCTATGTTAAGTTCATGTCTTTTCTGAATAAAATAATATTAAATACTGAAATAATAAAATTGCTACATACTCGTAGTATAAAGCAAATTCGCTTTCCGCGTCTATCTGTGTGTATGTATAGGTATAGGCAAACATCTTGAGCCAAAGTCGACGTAGTGGGGGTAAGTTCGCGCATGTACACTTCCGGACATATTTTATTGGTCATTGTTGGTGTTTGTAAAATATAAAGTGAGATTCTGTAAAGTCGTTTATTTAAGTAAAACTAGACAAGTTTTAGCCACTAGTTGCGCAACAATATAAACATAAAAATGTATGTAATTTCTTGTCACAAAATAAATAATTTTAATTTTTTTCTTCAGAACTGTATTACGTTTTGGCGGCATTGTCCAAAAAGTTTTTGGTAGGTAAAACACAATACATATAACAAAGTAACAATAATACAATAAAAAACAAACTTTAGCAACAAAACTTCTAAACTCGGAATAGCCTATTGACACTGCACGCAAGTGTAGTCAGACGCTCGCGGAACATGCGAGCAACGCGGGGAACAGGGGCCAACTGATCGGCCAATCACGGGGACGCATTCTGACAGAATGCCCCCGCACACCTCTGTTTCCACCAACGATACCTTAAAATCGTCTACTGCGCACTCAAGGTCATGGCTCAAGATGTTTGCGTAAGATTATACTATGCTTAGATCTCTAAAACTGTAAAACGGATTTTAGTGCATTTTTTTTGTAGATAGAGTTATTCAAGAGGAAGATTTATATGTTTAATAATGCGTGCGAAGCCGTGAGGAAAAGCTTGTTTATAATTGATACATGACTTACTGTACCTTCTTTGAGTAGCAAAGAAGGTACAGTAAATAATGTGCAAAAAACATCCCTTACCTGACCTAAAGTTAAACCTTACAAATCGTGTAAAGTCCTCGTGTCCGGTAAATATGAATATTAAATGAAGGATTATCAACATAAAGCGAGGGAGTCAGCGCAGCCAAGTGGAATGTTGCGGTTTGCCACCCGTGTGCTGGGGAAGTGCTTTTGGACCTTGATAACGTTTGTAGCTTCTGCGATGAACCTCAATGATTTTGTACGAAGCAACATCACTACTGATATCTAACTAAATTACCTATTATAATTAATTATTATACTTGGAGCGAATTTGTAGCTCAGCGGTTCCAGTTTATGCTTTTCATCCACACGCAACCTGGTTCAAATCCGGGCATACACCAATGACTTGTATTTTCAAGTTATGTGTGGATTTGCTTTCGCTTAGCGGTGAAGGAAAGCATCGTGAGGAAACCGACTTGTTTGAGGACCATAATATCCGAGGACATGCGTCTTCCGTGGAAGGACCTGGGCGCACACCACGATGTATCTGCCCAAGAAAACTCTCCTAACAAATCAATTCTGCGGGGGAGTCACGACCCCCAGTCATGAGGAAATACGACTCAAAGAGAGAGATATATTGATTGAACATGTAAATATGTCAATTCAACAAATCCCTTTGGTCGTCACTTACTATTTTGATGAGTAAAAAACCTAAGAGCAAATTGCACAAAGAGCGAATAAGTTGCAAATTTAATAAGGAGCAGAAAGAGTAGGCCTACCTTAACACTGATCTTATTAAAGTTACTTGTTGATATTTTATATCAAAATTGTAATACCAATAATGTGATGCTAATTAATTATTTAAACAGAGGTCGATGACCTATGTACAAGGTTATCATATGTAGGAAAAAATGGAAATAAATCAAGCGAAAACTGATAAAAATGTGTATTTATGTAAAGGTAAATGTAATTACACATATGTATATATTGTGTCATCATCATCATCAGCCCACGGTCGTCCACTTCTGGACCTAGGCTTTTTCCAAGGCACGCCACTCAGCCCGATTTTGTGCTTCTCGTCTCCACCTCCACGTTCACTGCTACCTTCATGACATATATTGTGAATTCAAATAATGTTTGTGTAAGTTTTGTTAATTTAAATAGCTGGAACGATATGGATAAGAACCAAAACTAAGATATTGTCTTCTTTTAATCTCGATTAACGCGAGAAGACCTACCTTAGACAAGAGACGAATTTTGGTAAGCGTACTAACTATACTAATAGAATAGAATGACTAATGTATAAAATTGTCTGGACAAATTGATCCATGGAGAGCGTATCGTTATGTCAATCCCATACACACACTCACATACAAATTTTTGTCTTATTAATATGTATTAGTATTTTACATACCTAAATCTAAATATAAAAAACTCAAAAGGACTGACTGACTGACTAACTGGCATAGTGATCTATTAACGCACAGCCCAAACCACTGGACGGATCGGGCTGAAATTTGGCATGCTGATAGATGTTGTGATGTGACGTAGGCATCTGCTAAGAAAGGATTTTTGGAAATGCCACTTTTAAAAGGGGGAAATAGGGGATGCAAGTTTTACTTCTTAATGCGAGCGAAGCCGCAAACACCCACTAGTCGTATTATAACACGCTTATACCAATTTTATATCTCAGTCAAACACTGTAAAAAGCAAAACTAACTTTTCACGGTTCGTGCATTAACGATCTAACGTAAACACTAAACTTGGATGACGTCATCGAGTTTAATAACTTACGAACTTAGCACGACTTGAGGTGATTCATAATATGATTTTACTTTTGATTCACTAACAAGTTTTTGGTAATTATAAGTAAATTCTTATGCGAGTGTCTATCCCTTGTGTTCAACTAATTTTATGTAGATGATTGAAAGTGTTTTTAAAGTGGGTAACTTAAGTGTCAAGAGTTTACTTACTGCCTTAGGAGCATCTGATATTGACTAACGACTTACGAAACCAATATGTTTGCTATATTTTTTAATAGAATAAATAACTATGGCTGGACGATATAAGAAAGTTTGAAGAAAACCTCTAGGAAAGAACAAAACTAAAAAGACAAAACAGGGGTGTTTGGCAGTAAAAGGAGGAGGCTTATACCCAGCAGCTGGTTCTAATGGACTGATGATGATGAATCTCAAATATTCCAGAAAATTTCACAAAACGCCATCTAGCCCCACACTAAGGAAACGCTTGTGTCGTGGGTACTAGATAACGGATATAATACTTTTATACTGCGGTCATGACGTGTACAGTTCGCAGAACAACTAATTTATTATAATAAGGTCCAACAGTCGGTGTTGGCTGGAGCGTGAAAATTATTATCATTTACTATAATGCACCAAAAACTCATGTCTCGTTTAGGGAACTTGGTTTTCCATAGAAACGATTAGTTTAAAAAATATTAAGATTTTTCTGTGATAGGTATACTACTAAACTTTAGTCGAGTAAAAGTTTTTTATCATTTTATTTTTTTTATAAAACCTAAAGTTTTTGAGTAAGATACTGAATGCTGAATAGATTATGATACAATTTGATTAAATGGATCATGAAAAAATACTTTAATTATGTCATAACGTAACTTTTATAGTATGGCCAAAAGTTTGTGTATTTCTGTTTACTTCTTAATTCTAAATCGTCTAGGCCGATTTGTATGAAATTTGGCAGTAAGATATTTTAGACAATAAACTATCACATTAGCTGTTTATTAATGTAAATTTATGCGAGAAATACCACAAGACACCACTAGTTTGAACAAAATAATACATTGTAAATACATACATAAGTAATATATACTGGCCTGTTAGCTTAGTTGGTAGTGGCCCTTCCTTCTAATCTAGGGGTTGCGGGTTCGATTCCCGCCTGACACAAGTATTTATGCATTTTAAAAATGTATAATTTCTTGTGTTGAGTCTGGTTGTTTGTATGTATTTACAAAAGAAAAGTATATAAGTATTATATCCGTCATCTAGTACCCACGACACAAGCGTTTGCTTAGTGTGGGGCTAGATGGCGCTGTGTGCAATGTCCCGAAATATTTATTATTATTATTTATTATTATATAAGTACCAACGTAAGTTAATGCATAACTTGAACAAACTGCCAAGGCCAGTTAAGTATTTCAATTATAAACCCATTATATGTACGTATTGTTTCATATTATTCACATTTAGCTGAGGTCGTTTTGTTATTATTCTTGTCGACAAAAACTGGAATCGTAATATGCATATTATATACATATAGGTACAAGTGTTTGAAGCTGTGTTTCCTGCGAACTACAATCCAGTGGTTTTCAAATCTAGAGTTGATAGGTATCTTCTAGGTAAGCGTGTTACACCCTTGGCTGCAGCGATGCTTAACATCAGGCAGGCTGTAGTCAAACGAAAACCTATCCTATAAAAAAAATGTGCGTCGGTATATATCTATGTAAGAATTGAGCTGTATGTTAGTAGTCATTTTCCTCGTAACTGAGGGTCGTGACTCCCCCGCAGAATTAATCCGTTAAGGGAGTTTTCTTGGGCAGATATACATCGTGGTGGGCGTCCTCGGATATCGTGGTCCTCAAACATCCTTTTCTGCTTAGCGGAATCAAATTCATTCATACATAACTTGAAAAGCAAGTCATTGTTGTAGGGCTGGATTTGAACCAGGGTGCGTCAAATCGAACTACTTTTAATGGAAACTATTTTTTTAATAACTTTAGTGTATGTTTCACTTACTTATAATAAATACCTATTTATTATCTCTCTCTCTCTTTGAGTCGTATTTCCTCATGACTGAGGGTCGTGACTCCCCCGCAGAATTAATTCGTTAGGGGAGTTTTCTTGGGCAGATACATCGTGGTGGGCGCCCAGGTCCTTCCTATTTATTATAAGTAAGTTAAAAATCCAGCATCTTTAAAAGTCTATTATAGAGTTAATTTTACACCCCGTGTTCATACAATTACCTTCTTTTACCTTCACAATATATTTTTTGCATTATTACTAGTAATATAAGTAGAAATAATTAAGAAAACACATGGAGTTTAATTGCATTCTATACATCTATTACTATAAGGTTAAATTACGCAACTTATTTTTTATAATTAATTGTAACGCGTAAGTAATGTTGATTAGCAATAATTAATATTTAAAATCCATTAATTCTGATAATTAGTTCTAAATCTAGGATTTAGACCGAGGTTTTTTTGAAACAAAGAAAATAATTTACATCTGAAAAGTGAAAGTGAGCTAATTATGTTAATTAAGAAGGATCAAATTGAATTAATTTTAACTTGTTTTACATCGTTATTTTTATTTAGGCTTTAGTTAATTAATTCGGTTTGATGTGTTTAATTAAAATTAATAATAATTATGCTATTATTATTAGTGAGAAGCCCCTAGAGCAGTTTTTAATCTGTTGTCACTTATTAAGAGACCACGGCATTATTTTGGCACTTCCGTGGGTTAATGACACATTAAATTGTAGGTCCTCAGCGTTTGTCACAGTACAACAGTCGTTAAGCGATTTCACAGGCCCTTAGGGTGGCTAGAAAACTTTCGGTCACTCTTATTCGATAAAAATAAGACAGACTTTATTAAGGTTACATTCAAATACATACTTAAACAAAACATCGAATAAAATTTACTAAACCGTTTTCGAAGCGGTTTGTAATGTACAATAATGTATCTTATCTGAACAATGGCAATTAAAATCTAAACCGGTAGCGAAAAATAATGCTCTATATGCTCTTTATACAAGGTTACTGAAAAAAAAAAAACATTTTTACTGTTGTTTTTTCATTTAATTCAGATATGATTTGACTTTGTTAATGCCTTGCCCATTATTAACGTGACAATTTTGACAGCTGTCAACTGTAAATGTTTTCCGCGAATTTTAAGAAAACAGTATGGACTTGACTTCTTGCTATAATGTTTAGTGTGAATTTCAAGTAATGGCCTGACTCTCTGTCATATGTATTTCTTTTTCTACATGGAATGGTATTGCACATGATTATATTTTGTCTGATGGTAAGCAATTACTACGGTCTAGGATGGGGCGTGCTTACCCAGTGAACCAATCCATCCGCTTTGACTCATTTGAAGATCGCAAGATTATATTCCTCTAGGAATAGATAGGTTAATGTTTTTTCTTTCTCGTTAGTTATACTCTTGCTTTGAATATCGCATTCTTTTTTTAAGTAACCCTGTAGCGGCCATTTATACAATTTACTTAATTAGTGTAGTGCTTGCTTTCCTGCGCGGCCGTGCGAGAACAATGCCGTGTTAGGTAAGCTCTGTAAACACTATTTGCCTACGAAAACTGCGCTACTTTTCTTAGGTTTTATTGAATTACTGTAACTTCCTCACTGGGAATTGCTGATTTACCAAAATGTTAATTCAAATCGATTTATCACCTACCAGATATATGTCATTAACTGCAATGGTACTTTTTAGTCGATTAATTGATTACAGGTTCAATGTTTTTTTTTTTAATTTCGCAACCGAACGACACGTGTTCGTGACTTTTTATATGATGTATAGTAAGTAATTTCTTTTACGTGGGATATTGTGACTGCGTCTCGCCTAATGCTTAACATCGCTGCAGCCTAGGGTGTAACACTCTTACTTAGAAATTACCTTTTAACTCTAGTAAGTCCCGAATGTGACATAGGCTACTTTTTACCCCAAAACAACACGAGCAAAGCCACGAGCATCCACTAGTTAAAGACATATCCATCTAAGCCTCAAGGCAAAACTTTAAGTCATATGAAAGTGGTCTATACGCAAAAACTTCAAGCAAAATCTCATCTACAATTGCATCTTGGTACAGTCTGCAGTCTAGGGTACAGTTTCTTTGATCGCTAGAATTGAAGGTCGTAAATCTCTCTATAATTCTCAATTGGACGCAATCTTCACATGATCTGTCTTCGTACTGGAGAAATTGTTGGTTGGAGCAAGGCTTCAAGGTTTTGCTTTACTTTGTCTGATATTTTTTAACAAGTAAAACGGGTTTGTATTCGACCACAGTTTGCGTGATGGTAAGCAATGACTAGGTCTTACGTACTTAGATTTTGATTAACCAATAACATGTTTAAGCAAAATCTAGGTTTACGCTCACTTTAAAGTTGCTAGTGTAATCTAAATATATAAAACTCAAAGGTGACTGACTGACTGATTGACTGACTGATATAGTGATCTATCAACGCACAGCCCAAACCACTGGACGAATCGGGCTGAAATTTGTCATGCAGATGTTATGACGTGGGCATCCGCTAAGAAAGGATTTTTGGAAATGCCACTTTTAAAGGGGTGAAATAGAAGATGCAAGTTTTTCTTCTTAATGCGAGCGAAGCCGAGAGCACCCACTAGTTAAAAATAAAATAATAAATAAATATTCCGGGACATTGCACACAGCGCCACCTAGCCCCACACTAAGCTGACGCTTGTGTCGTGGGACTCAATACAAGTAATTATAAATTTTATAATTTATAAATACTTGTGTAACGCGGGATCGAACCCGCAGCCGCTAGATTAGAAGGCAGAGTCACTACCAACTAAGCTAATCAGTCGTAATTAAAATCAAATGCGTGCAGTAGTCTAGTGTAAGCCTGTAAAGCGTTTTAGAAAATGGCGAGATTTTTATCATATTATTTTAAAATATTGTCACAATACATAGGTAATTAGTTTTATAGTACAGAAAATTGTCTACTATATTCATCACAGTGTTTACTCCAAAATAAATGTTTAGATTTACATTGACGTGCTTTGAAATATCTCTATACACTAAAATGGGACACTTGTACAATCAAAAGATAAACAATATTGGAATAGCATGTTTTTATCTATTCTCACACGTTCAAAAGGTCAAGTTGGTGTCAATCGATTTGAATAATAATGTCAAATTATTTATTGACATTTTAGATATCAATACATAAAATATGATAACTGAACTTACAATAAACAAAATGTTACATGTAAAACTTTATACTTATGATATTGCTGTTCTATATTATTGTTTTCGTGTATTTTAAAGTTACCGTAATTATTTTTTATATACCTATACTATATAGATTTGTGTTCGCTCGACTGATGAAAAAGAACTTTAAAACTTTTAAAGATGCCTACCTACTTTAGTGTTAAGTATTTTTTTGATTTATATAATAAAAATACAAAAATATTTATTAAGGCACCCAGAAACATAATAATAAATGACTAATTAAATATTACAAAGTAAAATACTAACACAAAAAGTAGATGCTCGAATACAGCAGCTCAGCATAATGCTGGTAGCATGGCAATGTACAATCTACGCGTAGTAATCTTTTAATTCGTCCAGTGATTTTACCACGGTAGGCACCAATTAGTAGCTGGAAATGCGAAATTAATTAACCATTTAACAGGCTTTGATGAGTCAGTACCTTTGTGAGTGACGACGACATCAAAGCAATGAGACTACTCAATGAGGTAAAAAAACAGGTAGCTTAAAAGCGCTAAACCAACACCCGTCCGCCTCGAGAAAGAGACCTATACCCAGTAGTAGGTCAAAAAGGCTGCAGATGATGATGATTTATGGCAAAAAAAAAAACAGAAACAATACGATTTGCTTGACTATTCTACAATTACTATCGAGTAAATCTTTATCTGTGGATGAATTTTACAGTAAACAAGTAGGTAAGTTTGTGTATAAGAGTGACCGACTCTGGTGTAAGGGTTTTCGCAGAACCTACTTACGTGCGACGTTGGAATGGTTCTATGTACCAGTATTTATTCGTCTTACGTATACTTTTAGTGTTTGACTACTCTGTTAGCTTAGTTAATAGTGGCTCTGCCTTCTAATCTAGGGGCGCGGGTTCGATTCCCGCATGACACAAGTAATTATGCATATTAAATTTGTAATTACTTGTGTTTAGTGTGGTCGTTTCTATGTATATAGTAATTATGTATTTCCAAAAAAAAGTATGTATGTATGTATTATATCCGCTATCTAGTACCCATGCTACAAGCGTAAGCTTAGTATGGGGCTAGATGGCGCTGTGTGCAATGTCCTGGAATATTTATTTCTATAATTTTTTTATTTAAATTATTGTTGTCTTGTATTTAAGCTTTATAACTTATGAAACATAAAATAACTGACTAATATTTACAAGTCCTAAACATAATATTAAAATATATAATATACCTAAAATAAAATATGAAGTAAAATAAAACAAACAAAAATTAATCAAAGAGCCCACCCCGGATCGCTCCCGGCGCAAAGGTTCCCATTACGCTCGCCGCGTTGCCACGTTGAATCGCGATGGCTAACCTTTGCACCAAAAATGATCCAGAGCGGGTGTCTCCCGTCTTCTCATTAATTCTTCGGCCTAACTCCCTGACGAAATCTTTTGCGTCACCACTCCAACTGCCCATGGTCTCTACGGCAACAGGAACAAAATAATGGAGCGTTTCCAAGGCAGTATATTTCTGCTTTTTGCTTCTGCAGGCGTCCTCGGCAGCAGCTGACGGTGAGTGAATGGTACGACTCAGGTGACTGGCGGCAAAAGTGCAGACACAAGTTGCGTCCCAAATTAGGCACTTGCCGTTCTTCCAGGGCACCAGAGTCAGCCCGTCCGGTCTCTTGCCATCAGATCTGCTCAGCCCCACAGGCTCGAGGACACACGGGATATTTGCAGAATTGAGAGCTCTACGAACTATGTCGTTTAGAGCATGGTGCCGCGAGAATCTCCCAGAGCAACGTCGGCAACTCAATGCGTGATGGCCATCAGCTCCCACCATGGTGCCACAAGTGCATACGTGGGGTTCACACACCTTGCAGCCCAGGCGGAGAGCCACCGCCACACGCAGAGAGTTGTCGTCAAGAAAAGTGCCCAGGTGTGGAGACGGTAGTGCATGTAGCCAAGCACCGGACTCTGGTTGCGACACAGCTCGTAGTCTGGCTCTATCATCTCCCACAGCATCCTCCAACAACTGCTCATGGAAACGCTTCACACCAACATCATCCCATGCCCGCTGTACGTGCTTCGCTTCTGGACACGGTACGCCTGAGTTGAGGAATGACCAAGCTGACATAGCATCAGACACAAAAGGAATGTTTCCCAAGTCACCATTAGAACGTAACAAGACAGTGACTAGGTTAGCAACTCCATGTGCAGATGCTAGAAAAGCTGGCAAGCCCACATCGCGTGCGCAACGTATCCCAAGGCCACCATATCTAATCGGAAGGGAAGCCTGCCTCCACTGAGTATCATTTAGAGCTACATTCAGGACAGACTCTACTACCGATTTTAAGGCATCATCGAAAGAGGTCACTTCCTCAACACAAAGCCAGGTTGGGGTGGTCCGTAAAAGGTATGTGATTTTTGGCAACGCAAAACACATGCGGATTAAAGTAATGGCCACGTGTGCAGGAACTAATTTGAGGCGCTCATGAATTGCCAGTAATATTAACAATTTGCTGGCAATAGCGTCAGGGACAGCTTCCATAAAAATAGGTGAACCTAACAGGGTAAATGTATTTTGGGAAATTTCTCTGATGCCAGGTAACAAGGCACTAAAACTTGTAAATTTTGAAGACACAACTGCGCTACACGGGAAAAATTCGCACTTAGCGGGGTTGACCTCCAATCCCAGTGTTTTAAACTGAGAAATAATTACTTCTAAATCTTGGTATACAACTTCTGGTGGACCTGCAATGGTGCCGTCATCTAAATACCACACATTAAAAGGTGATTTTAATTTTGTGATGATATTGTGTATACCCAGGCTGAATACGAGAGGTCCCAGTGGGTCTCCCTGCTGTGCGCCAACCTGAGAGGTAATGAGGTCCTCGCCAAAAAAAAGGTTTGATGATGAAGAATATACCTGGTAAAGAAATGGATATATTGTTGGGATTTTGTCTCGGGCCTCACTCAAAAGAGTGTCTCGTTCCAGGGTGTTAAATGCATTGCGTATGTCAATTTTAATCATTACACAGTCAGAATTTGTCGGATTTAAAGCAAAAGCACGCGTAGCATGTATCGCAGCCTCACAACCACGTTGAGTGCCAAACCCTAACTGATGTGGCTGAAAGTATAAAGACAAAGGCTCCCTCACCGCGCGGCAAGCAAGCTTAGCGACCAGTCGACGCAACACACTTCCAATGGCAATAGGTCTCACTCCTCCATCTTTCTTAGCGAGAGCACAAAGTGAAGCACCATATAAATATGGACAGATCTCTACATTTAGCTGCCCGCTAAGAAGGAAATTAGAGAGATTGGTTAGACTTTCCAATAAGCGGGGACCATTTTCACCTGCGCTACAGGATGTTAGCTCCTTAAGATGACCGGGGCGAATTCCGTCCAGCCCAGCCGCGGAACCGGTGTAAAAAGAGCCAATAGCTAAAGAAACTTCGTGCGCTGTAACAGTTAATGGAGTATATGATCTATCAGGTGCTGGTGGGAAATCTAGAGGACGGGATGGACTTGGGTGTTTTTGTTTAAGAGCTTCTAGTGTGGTGGCATTGTTTTGGGCAAAAGTGTCATCTGAAACAAGCAGGCGAACTGCCCCTCTCAGATCACCTTCAAAAACTTTCGATATGATAACTTTATCAACTGTTTTGCAATTATTAAACCGGCCCACACTGCCTGATAAGTCCATACACTCTACTGACGACTGGATGTTCCTTTTCACTTTTGTAGTCATACTGCCCGGCTCAGACTTTTGAGGAACGCAAAGGGCGCTATATGCAAAAGTGAAGAGTGAATACCAGTCGTCAGAACCATTATTGCTAACACACTTGTCAATAATGTTGCTTAGCTTACCTGCTGCCTGGTTCCTTGCAGCTTTTGGTATGTGCCGCAGTACCGGCGTACACCTTCTAAAACCTTTAAGCCTGTCTAGTGGGCTTAAAAGCGGTACTTGCGACACTGCAGCAACTGGCTGGGTAGCTGGCAACGCCTGTAGTAACGGTATGTGTTCTTTGTGTTTGTGTCCTGTGTGTACTTTAAGTCCGTGCCTACTGAAAGTACGAGAAGACGGAGGACATTGCGGACAACGAAAAGTTTGAGATATCGAGCTCATTTTATACAACACTTACTAAAATTTACTTCTATAAAAACTCACAACACAACACAAAAAAAACGATAAATATTTACAAATTTTCTCTAAAATAATTTTCTTGACACTTGAATTGATGACTTAGAACTTTGACAACTATGAGTAAAAAGGTAGGTACAGCAACCCCAGAAGGCTCTATACTGCTGTTGTGGCCGCTGGGTCTGGGTAAACGTCGAGCGCACCCACCGCGCATACAGCATACAGAGCGCGCACTCCGCGCAGCCGCCCACGCCTCGTCGCCGCGTCGTACAACAGCGCCGGTAGCCAAAAATCAAATCCGTATAAAAAAATAATACGCTTGATACAGCTTATAAAAATAATGAACGATTACACAGACTGAGGTGCTCGCTCACAAAAAATATATTTTAAACTGTGAAAAGATGCATTTAAACAATAATTTAGATTTTTTTTTCAATTTGGCATAAATCATCCATCATCCGCCATTTTTTCAAGTTTTCAATTTTTTTATTTTACCTACATATATGGTATGAAGGTGTCTCGAATTCATTTCATCTATGTAAAAACGGCCATTAATATGGTAATACCGATTTGTTTGCACATTGCAGTATAAACGCAGGCGGAGGAAGTCGTTTGTAACCGAAACCAGGGATTGTTTATTATAGCTTATAAGTTTGCTTTGTTAAGTGCCCACTAAACCCCGCTTACACAACGATTCAAAAACATATTCAACCAATATTTTCGATAAGATATTGAATCAGGCGTTACTTTGCGGAAATCCACTCAAATCCCCTCTGGAGAAATATGTAGTATTTTGTTGCAGCGGAAAAACACTATATATTTCTCCAGAGTTTCATTCACAACATTTTCGAGATAAATTTGTTGTTAAATGCATTTAAGAGTCATTGTGCAATCTGTACTAGGGTATTTTTAAAATATTATGTATTAATAGAATAAATAATCTCTAACGGGTGGATTTCAACCATTATATCCTGTCCATCCAAAGGTTGCCAGGAAGAAATTGCCTAAGGCGATAAGGCCGCCCAATGTGCATTTTTTTTTTTTTTTTGTTTAATTATGTAATTTCTTTGGTGTGCATCAAATACATATCTTATCTTATATTTCAGGTGAACGTGAACCGTAGCACTTGAAACCATTAGAATAGAGGAAAAAAGCCTTCATAAGTCTTCCTACATGGCCCTATAAAAATACTCAGCCAAATAAACCCATTCCGCTCCAACGATTCTAAACACAATCTAAATCACATCCAAAACGGTACACTTATCATCAAAGCCGAAATAATACATCAAAAAGCCAAAGCTATCGGCCGTTGTGAAATGGGATGAAAAAGTATGCATTTTCCGATATTTTTCTACTCAATATTTGCTGCGAGCGTCCACTGAGAGACCATTACACGGTGTCTTCACACACGTTATACACCCATCCGGTGTTATACAACGTGGCATTAGAATGTAAGAATGTAGAAAAAAGATTTAAAAAAAAATTCGTCAGTTTTGTACATTATAGCTCAATGATGTTCGGTTGTATTATTCACTGCGATTCGAATTTCGTTTGCTAAGCCGATTTTTACAGAGCAGTCAACACAGCTCGATATATTACACCATTCGTTTAATTTACCAAGGTGGTGCAAGATCACGGCAAAACCAAATTAGTCAAGTATTTCTAAAGAACATACTTTCGTAGCATTTTGTAAAGATAAAATCATTTCACAACAAACTATGAACAAGTTACTTCGTTACATATTTGTGTCCATCGTGCAGTTTGATTAGTCTCAACAGAGTTAATAATGTTTATACGAACTTACTAACGTACTAATATTTCGATACCACGTTGTATAGAACACGGCAAAGAAATGAGGTAAAGTATGTAATATGATATAACACGACTCTAATACCTTGAAGATGCAAAAGAAAGCTGATTTTAAATGGCTACTTAATAGAACCGTTTGTGAAGGCAATTTTATGACGAAAAAACCTATTTAGAAGAGAAAATTGACTATTACTGTTCGTAATTGTTGTATGAGTTTTAAAATATATAGCCATGCATACATTTTGAATTATAAGCCTAGTTGCACAATAATCTAGGGTTTGCGGGTTCGAATCCCGCGTGACACAAGTATTTATGAATTTTAAATTTATAATTATTTGTGCTGAGTCTGGTCGTTTGTATATATAATAAGTATGTATTTTATAAAAGAAAAGTACATATAAAAGTATTATATCCGTTATCTAGGACCCATGACACAAGCGTAAGATTAGTGTGGGGCTAGATGGCGCTGTGTGCAATGTCCCGGAATTTATTTATTTGTGTTAATATTTTTTAAGTTAAATGAGTTTTAGAATCGTTGTGAAAAGGAGCCTGCGTAATGTTTTTTTACATGATATAGGCTTACGCTTGACTACAACTTGCCTGATAGTAAGCAACGTTAAAGTCTACGATCTAGCGCGCTTGCCTAGAACAAACCGGTTTACTCTCGACTTGAAGACATTAAAAAAGAAAACTGTGTGCTAATTATGATAGTAGGTACCATATAATGCGTAAAATGAATGACAGCTAGATCCAATTAAGGAAATAGTTATAGAAATAACAATCTAAGCATAACACTATTAATACCTATACATATAATAAACCTGAAGAAGGTGGAAAGTCTGAAATAGAAGATACTTCGAATTGATAGCAGGACACGTTCCTACAATTTATATAAATTTTGCCTGTTCATCGGTTTCTCTTTATCTGTGTCTCTGTTTGTCTGTTTATTTGAACGCTCATCACGACAAACCGGCTGAACGGATCATCATGATTTTCGGTGTGTAGGTAGTATGAGGTCTTAGGAGTGTCATATGTTACTTTTTGAAATAATGCTAGCGGAGCCGCGGGTGACCACTAGTTACTATTAAGCATGTTCTTGCGATCTTGTTTGACAGCTAAACTCTAGTACAGATATTAAAACTTCAGCCACAATGTCGCTTGTGTGTGTGTCGGTTCAAGTGGTCTTATGTAGTAAAATGCTAGACCACTAAATGTACAAAAAATGTGACATTATTAACATGATTAATAAGTGCCTACGAAAAAATGTATCATAATCTTAAAAAAGTGTAGTCATAGTCGTGAAGCCAAACATCTAAATTTCAATCTCGATCCATTTTATTAATCTACACAAGTTTAATCGAAACTTAACGGCTTATAATTTTCCAATTAACAGTTACGTTTTACTTACTTCCCTCCATAAAAACTTGACAACTATGTTTAAAAACACAATTTCGATCACATCGCAAACAAACAAACTTTAATCTCCTCTAAAAATCGAATAAAAGACGATCACCTTAATTCCAATCTCAAAACCTTTATGTTCCAAATGGGACTCAATTTCAAACTCCACAAGACATGTCAAAGTTGACACAAAGCTTAGAAAGAAGTATTATAACTGCCCCTTATATTTATAATCTATTTATTGTCACAATAAAACCTCCTTATCAAGTCGATGAAAGAATCGTCAAATCGTCACCTTCAGCTGTTTATCGATGGCAAAAGTCACGGATACAACCAAACTTTAGACCAATTTCAACCATAAACTTATCACTTTAAAGTCTAATTTACCTTATCCAAACAAATGCTATTCCAAAGGTAAGGACTAGAAACGTTGCCAAACGATTTCAGACTTTACCATATAAAACATAAAGCCTATAATTCTAAATAAGGCTAGCTCCTAAGGAAGGAATTCTAAGCAGCTTACAGTGAGCATTTGAGGTTGCCTCGAACAGTAACAAGACAGGCGATGCGCCTGTGTTGATACATTTACAATCGGGAACAAAAGTGTTGGGAAAAAAGTTTTTTGAAAGGTTTTATTTAAACAAATAAGCGAGCGGATCCAGTGTCTGCTTTTCATTCAGACGCACCCTGGTTTGAATCCGGCTTTACACCAAACACTTGTATTTTCGAGTTATGTGTGGATTTGTACTCGCTTAACGGTGAAGGAAAACATCGTGAGGAAACCGACATGTTTGAGGACCACAATATCCGAGGACTTGAGTCTTCCGTGGAAGGACCTAGGGCGCCCACCACGATGTATCTGTCCAAGAGAACTCCCCTGACGAATTAATTTTGCGGGGGAGTCACGACCCTCAGTCATGAGGAAATACGACTCACACAGAGAGAGAAAGAGGGATTTAAATAAATATTACCCTTTACGGACTTGCATATTTCAGTCAGGCCAGTAACATGAATATTTTTATATACATGCATGAGCTGAATTTTAGTTACACCATTATCTTAACGACGGGAAAAAATCGCCAATCAGAAAAGACCAAAATGTTGCCATGTATAAATTGGAAGAAAGAGATTTGATTATATTATGTGCTGTTTTTCGTGTTGTTTCGTGTCTCAATAGATGTATTTTATTCATATTTCTACGTGTGTCCCATATATATACTAATTTTAATTAGTTTCTACATTTTTAAGTTTATTTTTACATAGCAAAATACATCAAACTTCAAAAGAAAATTAAAAGGTGCCATTTCATTATGCCAACAACATTTTGTTCAAATTACCAACGTTTTCGCAGTCGAATAGCCTATTGTGTAAGTTAAATCGAGTAATTATTAAAAAAGATACTTCATGTAATTAAAGGTAGTTAGGTTCTCGTGATATCTGATAATAAATAAGCATTTTATGGCCCACTGATCGAGATATTCATTCGGTTACGATAACAAATTACTAATTTAAAGGAAAACACTAGTTATTCTTATAACTCGATAGTTTTTATTACATTAATGATTTTAAACGTCACTAAATAAATAAATATTTCAGGGCATATCACACAGCGCCATCCAGCCCCATACTAAGCTTGCGTTTGTATAATGGGTACTAGGTAACGGAAATAATACATATATACTTTTTTTGGAAATACATACTTATTTTACATAGAAACGCGCTAGACCGTAGACTATAACGTTGCTTACCATCAGGCAAGTTGTAGTCAAGCGTAAGCCTATATCATATAAAAAAAGAAACGATCAGACTCAAAACAAGTACATAATTACAAATTTTAATATTCATAATTACTTGTGTTATGCGGGAATCGATCCCGCACCCCCAGATTAGAAGGCAGAGCCACTACCAACTAAGCTAACAGAGCAGTCATCAATATATTTGATATAAATATTTTGTACATATATCTTTATTCTTCAAACTCTTCTAGAATACATATGTAATTATGTATTTTATATTAATATAATTTAATAAAACTTTTAACGATAACGATCTGGGATGGAGTTAACAAAGTAATATTAAATTAATCAAATTACTAAAGCAACCTTTATGACAAATTAAAATTATATTCATGCAATTATAAGAAATATATCATCGTAACATATGTATTGTCAACGTCAAACCAACCCCGAGGCATGTAATAATTTATAAATAAATAGCTTTGTTAAATTGTCTCGCCTTGTATGTTCATTAATTGCTTTAAGCATCGTATTTTTTCACATTCACAGCGGTGGGTTTTTTTCGAATTACGTGGCAAAGAGGTTTTATCACCGACATCATTGTTTTGTGACGCGTCATTGTGGCTAAACGTCAAATGCACATATATTATGAATAATGTCCGCGGATATGATATGATAACATGATAGATCTCTCAAAAGGAAGAGAGGTTTTTTCGAGAGGTCTTTCGGACCGACGTTCGAGAAGTCGACACGTCCTGAGGAGGCCTCGTCGCGAAACACGTGTCGACGAGAATATCTAGCCGAAGGAGAATAACAAAGCTTCAAGACACAAGGTGCGGTGTTGGTAAGATCTTGAAAGCCACGGAGGCCACGTTGGTTAGGAGAGGTGTGGCGGTGGTATATGGAGGAACACACCTAAAAACCATCAAGTTTGTTGTTTGATGTCGGTTAAGGAGCAGTCGCAGCGGTAAAACACTACATATTTTTCCAGAGTTTAAGTTACAATGGATTTCCGCAAAGTAACGCCTGATACAATATCTTTTTTCCGCAAACTTTTTACACTTATTTCAACATGAGGTCGCCTAAATATAATCGCCGAATAATGGTATATAAATTACATCATAAATGAATGATGAATGAAGAGGTGTCCATATCTTATATTATCATTGCTCAGTATTTACAGTTGCATGAATCGTTTAATTGCAAGCAGCGGATGTTAAATACTGTAATTGGGAGGTAAGTTCAACAGATAGCACATAACTGGCTAAGAAACGTAATGGCCGCGGTGTCTTTCATTTTTGACCATAAAATCGGAAATTATAACATGGCGTCGGATTTTATTGGCACAGCGTAAGAATTGTAAAATGGAAGTGTTCGTTGTTTGATTGCTTGAGGTGTTTGAACGCGATTGTGTAATGTAAATAAGTTATGCAATGGTCGATACGGCTAGTTTTTGATGGGTGTTCGGTCAACTATTTAACAAAGATCAAACAAAGTTTGTTTTATGCCTCTGAGAATTGGATAACTCATTAAATTTTCCATTGCTACTTTTTTTTTGTTGCTATTTTGCTACTATGTAAAACCGTCGTTAGCTGTGGCAGAATCTTTTAAAATAGGTTTTAAAATGTCTCGCCATTGAAGTTAGCCACTCTAATACCTCGTCCTACTCACTTATTATGAAGTATATCCCTGCCAAATTTTATTTTCTATGTTTTTTTGTATTGTTTTTTATGTATGTGGTGTTTTAATAAAGAATTTATCTATCTATCTATCTAATGGAAATTTTGAGACCGAGCATACTTTAGATTGTATTAAAACTAATTTAAATTATTTAAAATTAGAACACTCAAAATACAAATAAGCATTAAATAAACACTTGATTAGATTAAATGTATCAAATTTCACAAACACAAATTGCTCACGACTGTACCGCACACTATTTTAAAAATGTGAAATAAGAACGCTCGTTGACGTTTGACAAAAGCTGATTATGACGTTCCATTTCTTTTTTTTCGTAGCTGTTGCCTTTTCAGCCAGGATTAATTTAGCCCGTTTTATAAGGGTTTACTTATCTAGGGAACGGGTTCAATTTATTGTCGGCCATTATACGTTTTATTATTTAATTTATTTAACGCTAGTCTATTAAACCGTTGAGAGGATAACGTGATCGAGTTTTAACATTAAGTTTACAAACAGATAAATTGGTTTATGTTTAAATTAATTTCGTTACATTTATATCAATTTAAAAGCAATTTCGACTTGTTTTATGTCTAATGTGTTTCTTTATGGACAAATGGGTATCACACTCATCAATTTAATATTACAAAGGCGAGTTTGTGTGTGTGTGTGTTTGTTCTTCATTCTCTAATAGCTCAACTGATTTAGACGGAGTTTGGTATAGAGATAGATTAGGTCCAGTAATATTATTAAGTACTAGCTGTGCCTGCGACTTCGTCCGCGAGGAATAGTTATTTTGGACATCGTATTTATTTTTGCAAACTACCTCTTCAGCTTTATAAATTATAGCTGTTAACCACGACTTGAACCATTTTCGCATCGCACGCAACGTAAGCACTCAAAGATGAAAAATTTCCCCCGTTTTTTCCACATTTCCCATTATTTCTTCGCTCTTATTAGTTGCAGCGTGATGTTATATATGATCTAAAGCCTTCCTCGATAAATGGTCTATTCAACACAAAAAGAATTTTTCAATTCGCACCAGTAGTTCCTGAGATTAGCGCGTTCAAACAAACAAACTCTTCAGCTTTATAAAATTAGTATAGATTTTATTAGTCCAATTTGATGTGTCTCCATAAAAAAACCCAAATTATACAAACCATCTGTGAATGAAGCAAGAAACACAATACAAACCAACTTTCACTTTTATAATACTAGTGTGAAGAGATTAATATTTAAAAAACATTCATTTGAATATAAAAGTCAAGATTTAAAGTTATAATTAAGTACGTGATTCAATTATAATTAATCTTATGCTAAATAATAATTGGCTTGCTATGTTAATTTTATAATTATGCATTTATCTGGGTAAAATAATTAGGTAAGAACATAAGAATGATTTGCATTTAACATACGAAATCAATAATTTATTTATGTTTAAGTCACTTGTATTTAACAGATTTTAGAGTTAGATTCGTTATAAATTTTAAAAATCAATTGTGTATTCCATTAATCATCAAATGGCTTAACAAACTAGGGTAAAACATGTCATGGATTAAATCTTGGATGAACATAATATTGATTTAAGATTTTTTGATCCATATAAATAGGGGAATTCACAAGGCACTGCTAGTTTTAACAATAATATGTATTACTAGTGGGTGCTCGCGGTTTCGCTTGCATAAAGACGTAAAACTTGCATCCCCTATTTCACCTCTTAAAGAGTGGCATTTCCAAAAATCCTTTCTTTGCGGATGCCTACGTCATAACATCTACCTGCATGCCAAATTTCATCCCTATCCGTACAGTGGTTTGGGCTATGTGTTGATAGATCGCTATGTCAGTCAGTCAGTCAGTCAGTCACCTTTGAGTTTTATATATTTAGATATAAATATTATGTTCACCAAAATCACACTAGTTTTAAGCAAACACGTATTCTATTAACTTTTGTAGTTTATTGTAGTAGGTTTATGTAAATATTTCTAACACATATGTACTTAATTCAAACAGTATTTAAACACAAAATGATAATGAAAACTCTTTACGACTAACTGTTAAAATAATTTTATTCCATAATTTTGTATTTGGGACGAAAAAGTTAATTCGCCTCTTCCGTTACAATCGGTCAGTAAGCAAAGAGGCTTACTTACTTTTTACAAAGTAAAATTAATTCAATGTATGTTTTTTCGGCGCGAAATCAAAACAAAACAATTTGGGCTTGAATAATGAATGTGCTTTTAAGAGATAATGAAGTCTTAATTGTTTGCAGTTTTTTTTATATTACATTGAGATATAAATTATATACCCTTAGGTTTGGTTATGGCAATAAATTTGATTGTATATAAAAATATATTATTTGTTAAGTTTACACATCTTATTATTATGTGTTTATTTAGCCGTTTTTTTCCATAATTTTCAGGTTTTTAGGACAATTACTTATACCTATTTGTGTACCTACAATAGAACTAATAAATTTAAATCGTGTTGTAATTTAAATTGTTTTTTTTTTAAATCGTCGCATTATTATCTCTAATAAACTATTTTCTAACATATGAAAATGAAAAAAATAATATTTATTTAGCTCATTTCTATAACATTCACCAATCGCATGATAACTACACATTATGACAATTGTCACGACTTACCTATATCGATTTAAAAGTAAATTTATGGTAACTGTTTTATAAAAACTATTTCACCATTTATAATAATAAAGCATAATTAGTTATTTTAATAATAATTTCCAAAGTATCTTTAAAAAATACGCTATTATAATGTAAATGCAATGTTCTTAAATGGACAAGGAGGGTAAAAACTTATTCCATTTTTGCAATAAATATGACCGAATTGAGTGTAAACAATATAATTATCTCTCTCTGTGAGTAGTCTCAAGACTGATGGTCGTGACTCCCGCAGCATTATTTTGTTAGTAGAGTTCTTAAATAATCTAATAACGGTAGTTTGAAATATTTTTGTTGATATTTAGTAAAATTTTCACTTTCAAAAAGACTCGATGAAATACAAGCCGGTGAAACAAAATAATATAAAATCTTTTTATAGATAAATAAATAAATAAAATAAAATAGCCTTTATTCCCTTAAATAAATTAAAAAACTAGATATTTACAATGTTCAAGTAAGATATGAAACTATTTCTATTGTTTAAAATATGTGATTTATTATAATAGTTTTAATAAGGGCACCCAAGTACGGGTATAGGCCTCCTCCATTGCTTTCCAAGTAGTGCGGTCTCTAGCTAGTCGCGGCCAGGTTACGCCTGCAGCCTGGGTAATGTCATCGCGCCACCTCTTCTTTTGTCGTCCCCTTGTCCTAGTGCTGTCTCGTGGGTACCAGTGGACGATCCTCTCGCTCCACCTATTGTCCGTGGTTCTCGCAACATGACCGGCCCACTTCCACTTAAGACATTTTGACTGCGTCGATTAGTTTCGTCTTCCGTCTTATATCTGCGCTTTTCACTTTGTCTATAAGCTTTATTCCCAACATTGATCTCTCAGTAGCACGCTGAAACTTAGCAATTTTATTAACTATGTCCTTACTTAGTGCCCAGGTCTGGCAGCCGTACAGGAGAGTCGGGAGGATGGTATTGTCCATGAGACGCTTCTTAAGATGTACTGGGACTCGACTTTTAAATACATCTTTATGAGCCCAATATTTCTTCCAAGCTGATAGATAAATAGGTGCACATTAAATAATATAATACGTATACACATTTTATTAGAAACACAAACAAATTGATTTAAATTTAAAGTCACAAAATAAACAAGTTTCCGTCTGCATATTATCAAAATGTTAATGAATTCAAGTATGAAAATGTGACTAAAACGCGTTGAAGTCTTTTCTTAGGAGCTAGGAAAAATATACTAGGTACAAAGTATATTTATAAAGACTTCTATTTAATTTTGTATCAAACCTAATGTTTTAAAATATACACCCACAAATAAAGAATTATTAATATCATATACATACCTACACACACAATCAGAATAGCTATCCAGCGTGGGAATGCAGCCAGCGTTCTTGGCTCCATACCACATGTGGATGTTTTAAATTTAGGTTAAAAGTACATACTCTTTTTTTAGTTTAGTGTATATATGTGTGTATATATTGTTTATCAGAATTATTAACTTAACACACGAATATGTCGCTAAAGTATATTTTTCCTTCTGTGCAGTCACTCAGTATAAACACACTAAATTCATATGCACTTCAATCACACACTCTTCAATATTATTATCATCCCCAAGTTAGTCTTAAAATTTAGTAAAACCTACTTAATTATGAAAGCACAAACAAGATAGCTTTAAATGACTAGTGATAGTCTTACTATATAGTTCAGCGTGTGGTTTCGAGAAGCTATCCCTCAAAATGACTCTCCAAATTAGTTTAAAAGTATAGTAAAACCTATCTTATTATGGAAACACAGCTATTAACCTAAAAAGAAGCAATTTTACCTAGTGAATCAGTAGCCACTACTATTTTGGCCACAACTTCTATGCCAAACTTTGATAGAATTGGTTTTTAAAAGAATGAGATTTTGTTTGATCACAGTAAACTAATTTTAATCCCCGTGTCAACCCTTGATACTTAGCTCTAAAATTTAGAATTCTCCCTCTGCACTGGTCTATATGACAAAGTTTTAATGAAATCACGCTTGACAACAACTAGGTACCTAGTTATAATCACAGTGTCTATCTTTGATAAAACTAGTGTTTTCTATTGGATTTTGCTTGACCACGGTTTCTACCTACGCCAAAACGTGTGTTTTTCAATATGACTACGTAGGTAGTGTTTTTGTCCATTTTCCCAAAATTCGGGATTCTAGCCACATAAGCATACTTAAGTCTAGTAGGTACCTATCTTAGCAAAGCATATCTTACCTGGTGAATCCGTAGCAGATCGGTCCGAGTCCGAATCTCTATGCGCGCTCAGATCTCTGGGCGGCGCGTCCAATATATCCGTTATCATGAACCGGGTCCGAGGCGCCCGATCCCTGTCTTCCCTCTGCACTGTCATGGCCACGGCGCCGGCCGGGCCCGCGCCGCCTGCGCCTAGGGCCGCCACCGCGGGGGCGAAGCACCCCCGGACTAGGACCTCGCTTGCCCCCAGGGCGAAGGCTTATAGTCCAAAGAGTTGGATCTGGTGAGACTCCACTCTAATTCTATTACTAGTATCCTGAGCTCTCGTGTCATACATAGGTTTCTCAATTATTCTTTTTTTCATTCAACTGTCAATGTAATTTTTAGCTTCTCTGCTGATAATAATTTTGCCCAATGCGCTCCTTATTCTAGAAACTGTTAGCAGGGCTGATTGTATTTTGTTTTATTCTTTTGCAATAAAATATTTCTTCTGCAGCACGACTTGGTGACGTTCTTTTGTTTTCAGTGTGCCGTTTTGTCATTGGTTCATTTTCAACAAGATCTAATAAGTTCTCTTGTTGACAGTAAGACCGCTTGTCATCTACTCCAGTCCATTGCCAATCGTCACTGTTCGAACACTATAATTTCAAAAGTCTTTTTCTAAGTCGCATCGCAACTCGCAAATTTTAACGTCACAATTTTTGAACTTTCCGTCACTATTACACTGTCTTTTAAAATTGTAAGCACTTCAGTTTAATAATTTAAAATCCAACACAAAAACAATTCAAAAAAGTTTTAACGTAATCTCGCGCGCGCAAACTCTTTCATACCCAAAACCGTTTCAAATCGAATTCGATTTTTGAAAATAAACGTTCACGATCGTCATTTAGCGAAATGGGTTGTATTAACACGTCCGCATCGCGCGATGTCCCGATATAGACTGAGCGAAGGTAGCGTAAGTTGTAGGGTAGGGGCGGATCTAGCCAATGGGAGCTCTGGACGCCCATAAGTGGGCGTGGCTCCGCCATCTTTCTCTGCCTTGTCCTAATGTTCTTTTTGCCAAGTCGCCGCCGGCGAAAGCTCGGATTTAAGCTTTTATACGTGGATAAAACGCTTTTATCGCACTCTTGTGATATAAATACGAGTGCGTTTATTTGGTTTGGAAGTCGGTTTGACATGATTTTAATTTTGCGACTGTTGATTTGTTGATGTTCGTGTGTTGGTTTATGGCTTAAGAAAATTGTATCGTAATTTCGTTATAATATGATTGTTTGTTAATTAAATTGATCTTAGCACTTTCAGAGAATATATCATATATTGTATACGATAGTTAAATACCTTTTTGTCTTTTAATATTACTTAAATATGAGTGAGTTGTTTCTAAGTTTTTTAAATAAGTCCAGAAAAATACCTAGTGTCTTTTGCAAAGAGTTACAGATTAGGTTCATACGAAAAGAAGAAATAGGTACTAACAGCATCCTGGGATCCCTGCCACACAGCGACAACATGGACGGTGTGCTGAATTTTTTGTAAATATCTGTTTTTTTTGTAAGTATTTCTGTATGTTTAAGTCTTTTTTGAATATACTTGTGAAATATATGTTAATATTAGTTAGTTATAAAGATTAGGTAGGTACATTACCAAAACTCACACATATAAAAAAACATATTATATTACATATAGAGATAAGTAACACCACAAGCAGTAGCTAGTTTGCAAATAAACCGTTCTCAAAGCGTGTATAGCTTCATTTTATCTAAGCTTGGCAGCATTTACTAATCAAAGGTTATCTTAAATAAACATTTTTAATTTAATTTGATAGATTAATATTCGTACACTCGATTTTGGGTGCGCAGTTAAAATAAATACCGTTTTAATAGTAGTACTTACAAGCCCCATTTGGGGGTGATAAGGACCTACTTACCGAACATGAGAGATGTAAAATATATATTGATTCCGAAGAAAATAATGATTATTTATAATATTTAGATATTTATTAAGTAAAATTGGATATCGAAGATAGCAGGAAATAGGTGGAGCCGAGAAGCACAAAATCCAGCTGAGTGGCGTGCCTTGGGAGAGGCCTATGTCCAGAAGTGCACGACTGTAGGCTGATGATGATGATGAAAATTGGATATTGAGTCATTTTCAATGAAATATCAAACAAATACTTTTTATGGATATTTTTGAATGATATTTTTAAATGTTCGTAGTTTTTTCTCTCTTATAAAGTAAGAATATTAAGATTATCATCTTGCAAGCCTCTTCTAGGCGCCCGTGGCACTGACAGTATTATTCTTTCATATGCAACTGTCATCATGTTTTACTCATATCTCAATAGCATCAACTTTTGAGCACTTTTGTAGGTCGGGTAACTTGCAAAAAAATTAGGTCCCTGGTTATCTGTTCCTACCTATACAGCCTTAAAATCTAATTAAAGACCTCTAGGGTTGTTTAAAATCTCTCCTCACAAGACTACTCTTTTGTGTACATATAAATATTATAGCACACAACTCTTCTTTGGTACCTACTGGCCAACTTGGCCAACTAAGTATGATGTCGAGAGTTTTCAAACTGCCCTAAGGGCCTGTGACATATTTTACCATGATGCATTTGTATACAATAGACTACAATAATATAGATACCTACCTACTTTTAAATTTGCCGACTGCACTTTATCAAATTTTATTACGGGTCAAGTTTATCAAACTTCCTTTCCAAGTATTATAATGTTATCAAAATTACACGAAATTGTTCTAAAATAACAAACAATTACAATTATATAATAATACTTCATTGATTGGTCTGTTTGTAACGATTTTTACTTCCGTCGTCGGCTCCTTTGTTCCATTAATAAAATTGCTATTTTTTAATTAATGAAATACTTGGTAATACCAAAAATCGGATGTTGTTACAGGAAACGTAACTTATACATGATGATGGATGATGGCTACTAACGTGGCTTTAATAGGTACATAAATTTATATTAAAAAAAGTTGTACTTACGTAGTCTAGAAAGGCTCTCTTGAGCCTTTCTCGGTGTCCCGAGTGGCCGTCGTCCCGTTGGTCGGCCGAGGTACCGCTGGAAGATAGTCGTGGAGTCAGATCTACGCGTGCTTCAAGTAGCTGACTGGCGGGAAGCGGCTCAATACCGGGACCGGGGGCGATCTCTTGTATCGGAGGCCAAGACTCGGGCCTTCGGGTAGCTGCAGCAGCGGAGTAAGTAAGTAAAGTTTAGAAATGTACGTACTACTAATTTGTATGAATTTTTTTGGGAATTTGCGAAATAATAATCAACTAGGTATTTCAAACAAAAACATCCTGCTGAACTGTAAATCCCCATTAAATTTTCAGTAATTTTATAAAAACAAAAGTTCGTGTTTGTGTACCAATTTTGATTAAACTTGCTTTACCTAGAGGCAAGACCCTGGATTGACAAATTGGCTATTTTAAATCTAGAATTATCGCGGGTAACACCGTGGGGCACTGATAGTCATTAATCAAGAAATAAATAATCAGCTATTTTTTTTTAATATTTGCATTACATGTTTATTATAAAATGTCCAACTTTCCCTCTGTGATACCCTGTCCATACGTTGTACTGTCTGTAAGTTGGTCAAAATTTTAGATTTTTGTAATAGGTAAGCAAAATAAAATTGATAAAACCATGAATAACCACTCAGTATTCATTATTAAATTTGTTTAAAACTAACTATTACAATTAGTCTGTTTTAGAAGTAGGTATAAGTCTGTGATCAAATTCAAATCTAGAGATTATAGGTATCTTCTAGGTAAGCGTGTTACACCCTAGGCTGCAGAAATGCTTTACATCAGGCAGGCTGTAGTCAAACGTAAACCTATCCCAGGTAAAAAAAAAAACTAAGATTAGATAATGTATTTTTCTTTCGGTCATTAATAATTAATCTATAGATCAAGGAACAAAGCCAGGTAAATTGATTATACCAGTAACCTAATAAAGAAGACAACAATACATACAAGATGCAATCAAATTGCTCGTGACTGGGAATATCGTGATTCTACTCTACAATCTTTACTTTTAAACCGTAGACGATATTAATTATAGACACCTAGCTATCTTCCAATTAACCGTTCCACAAAAAAAAAAAATATTGAAATATCAATCAGCAGCTCAAGTATGCTGCCCTGAAATCGCATTACATCTTTGTTCCCATGGCAGTGGATACGATTGGCTGTTGGAGTAAGGGCGCGAAGACATTCATCGGGGAAATTGGGCAGAAACTTAGAGTTACGACCGGTGACTCCCACTCTGGATCGTTTCTGGTGCAACGGCTAGCTATTGCCATCCAGCGCGGAAACGCAGCAAGCTTGATGGGCACATTTGCACCGGGCACAATTGAGGGTGGGTTATTTAATTAATTTGACATTTAGTTCGATTTGACAAATAAATATATAATTGTTTTGTTTATAAAAAATAATATGGCTGCCTTTTCTTGCCGTAAAAAAACAGCAGTTTAATGATTTTTTATGGTAACTTACTATATACACTCTAGATAGTACAGTGAGCAAAATAACTGTTACACCTACGGGAATGAACCCATGGTCCCTGACTTACAAAGCAATGCGCGCAACCACTGCGCAGCTGAGATGGCCCAATCGGTGGAAACTGTCAGGTACAGTCAAGAAGGCGTAAGCTGAGCTTTGCATTTGTGTGGGTGTACATAGATAGTGTAGGTGAGACAATCGGCTTCTCCATCGTGCGATAGCGCCATCTCACTCCCCCGCCCACCTGCCATACTTCACCCACACAAATGCAAAGCTCAGCTTACGCCTTCTTGACTGTAGTTATTTTTCGCTATTATGATAACGAGATACATATATAGCCCGTTTCACGAAAGAGTTCCTTTAGTTAAGGCGCCATTACCGAGTAATAATTACATCTATTGACTGTAAAATGTTAGTTACAATCTTTTTCGTAGGATCTTTTTCGTGGAACGGTCTGTAAATGTAACTTTCATTAATTATCTACGTATGCTTTGTCATTAAATTTGACAGCTCTATACATTTTCTGCAATTTTGACGTCAAATATTTGGAAATGACAGCTATCAAAATTATCTAATGTTAACTAAATTGTACTACACAATCACAATAAGAATTTATTTTTATTTTTACAAGAAACGGGTTTGCATTCGACCGTTATTCGCCCGATAGTAAGCAATCATTACGGTCTAGGGTGGAACGTGCTTACCCAGTAAGAACCGATTCACTCTCGCTTTGAAGATCGCATCGCAAGGTTATATTCCGCGGGGAACAGGGAGTCAGGCAGGGAGTTCCACAATTTAGCAGGGAGCACTATAAAAGTGGAAGCAAATTTAGTTTGAATTTAAGAATATAATATTGAGATATCTATAGGATATCAAGTCAATGTTTCTGTACGACAATTATGTTTGTCTCTACATTAAAACCGAGACAAACAGACAGACAGGCAGAAAAAGTTATTACAGTCGCAAGTAATCTATGAGCTCTGATGTAACTGTGTCTTTGGCTTTGTAGTTTAATTGCTTGTACTGATTGCAAATCAATAAATACCATATATAGTATGATATAGTAAAATTTGATAGATTCGATCTGTGCAGGACCGAGACGAGTGAAGTGCTAGAACAGAGGCCTATGCTCAGCAGTGGGTAATAACGGGCTGATGATGATGATGATACTAAACTTATGTTGAACTACTGTGATATTTTGGAACGTTACGCCACTTTACTTTTATTTTTAAAGATTTCTTTTAAAAAAGAATATCTATTACACTTGTACCCTACCTGGACCTTTCTACGAGGATGTGATATACATAGTTAATATCGGTAGGATTAAATTTGATGAGGCTTCTATTAGAACTATTGCAAAATTTTATTTATTTAATAAGTATATAATTGAACCTTTGTAAATGAAAAAAATAAAATGAAGAAATATTTATTGTGTATAAAAAAATTACGTATGGCTATGAAACATAAAAATTATAACTAGGTTTTCAATTACTTACTTAGCCTTAAACATAATAAGTCGCACTCCAGACTGGGTTACCGTATCCTGAGCCGACCTCTTCCCAATCGTCTAACTATAAACCTCAAAGGTGACTGACTGACTGATTGACTGACTGACTGATATAGTGATCTATCAACGCACAGCCCAAACCACTTTACGGATCGGCCTGAAAATTGGCATGCAGGTAGATGTTATAACGTAGGCATCCGCTAAGAAAGGATTTTTGGAAAAGTCGCTTTTAAAGGGGTGAAATAGGGGATGCAAGTTTTACTTCTTAATGCGAGCGAAGCCGCGAGCATACACTAGTTAGGTATAAATATTTACTATAAAGGATATATATATGTAACAAATATATTATCATTTTTGTACAATTTTTTTAGTATTCACAACTATTACAATACCTACTTATTTTCATCACCCGAGTATATTATATATCAGTATGTTATAGGTAGGTATATGTAGGTATGGACGTTTGCCTAAAAAAATCATAAATACAATTAGTAATTACAATTATTACAGTTTTTCGTTTCGAATACGATTATTTTCGTATTAAATGTTTAAGGTAACTAGCTTGCAATTTTGATCAAAATTAATTTAGAAAATTACTTAATTAACTAACTTTATAACCTTGGCGGTAACTTATAGTATACTAGTGGGTGCTCGCGGCTTCGCTCGCATTAAGAAGTTGCATCCCCTATTTCAACCCTTTAAAAGTGGCATTTCCAAAAATCCTTTCTTAGCGGATGCCTACGTTATAACATCTACCTTCATTCCAAATTTCAGCCCAATCCGTCCAGTGGTTTGGGCTGTGCGTTGATAGATCACTATATCAGTCAGTCAATCAGTCAGTCACCTTTGAGTTTTATATATATGGATTAAATTGTTCCAAATCACAACCTGTGAATATGGTTACTTCTTCTTCTTCTTATCGAATGAGAGTGGCCAACTCTGGTGTCGAGAGTTTATCAAGCCGCCCTAAGGGCCATGGGCCATTCTGACATGGCTTAACGATTGGCTTAACTTAATATGGTTACTGAAATATTAATATTATATTTTTCAAACCAATACAAATTAAAGCTGCTATTTAAGAACCATCTGCTCACAATACTGCCTTGTCCTATAGTGTCATAATAACATGTTCATCTAATTATAATTAAACTTATCAATTAGTACATTTTCCTGAATATTACACAAGTAACACACAAACAAAATCCATACAATTCATATCAGCACACGTATGTGTGTGTTATAATGTAATTGCAATCATTACACACTATACTGATAAAACAGTATCTTAGATTTACTAGGTCTTTAGGTTTGTAGATAGCACATACAAAGGGAGGCCTATACCCAGCTATCGGATTCCAGGGGCTGGGGATGATGATGATTAGGCTTTTTTTAAATTACAATACATACAATAAGGATTGAGAGATCAAAATCCAGAGTACCAAAATAGGTTTCTTCTAGGCAAGCAAGCTACACCCTAGGGCCTAGACAGAGACAGTGGTGGTTAACATCAAGCAAATTTCAGTCAAACTTAAGCCTAAGAGTTAATTAATGAAATTATGAACTTTACCAAAAAAAACAATTCAAATAATTTATTTTGCGAATATGTTGTGTACAATTATTAGATTATAGCAGATGTAACGCTTGTGACAAGTTATAACATATTCTGCCTGACAACATGCAAAAATTCAATGATATTCTCCTCAATGCAAAAATTACATTTTAAATACTCACAGCTAAATATGACATAATAAAATCTTTTAGAAAACTGCAAAA
Organism: Macaria notata; assembly: GCA_927399415.1. Lineage (NCBI taxonomy): Eukaryota > Metazoa > Arthropoda > Insecta > Lepidoptera > Geometridae > Macaria > Macaria notata. Next base: position 1,845,268 of record OV656751.1, read on the forward strand.
ATAAAAACAAACGTTATTTTGTATTGTGTTCATCTTAATACTCATACAATTTGTAGAAGGTAAATGCACCCAAAAGTAAACAATATTTTTTTACCAAAAGCAAAACTAGCGAAGCGAACATTCACAATTTAATAACTAATTTGCAAGAGCTAACACTCTGTTTAATTAGTCTACATTGTTAATGAGTCATTATGAGGAAGACAGGCGGCGAACATTAATTTAGCTTTACTTTTTACCTGATCTTAACAAACACGTTTAATTGGAGTCTTTGTTCCACCTATATACAGGGCTATTAGCAAACATATGTATTTAATTTGATGCCTATTAAGCAAGAACGGTTTCATTTGACTTGGCAAACATCGTCATTGTTTCAAAGTCCTGATTTGATTGAAATTACAATATTATAGTTGTCCAATAAAGTTTTTTTTTAATATTGTAAGCATGCATTTTTTTACGTTTAATACATAAGAAATGATCTTTAAGAAATGATGCATTGATGATTACATAAAATGTCCGATTCTTAGTTGTTAGAATGTCTGCCTCTAGTTTTAAGGGTCACGGGTTCGATTCCCACACAACATACATTTTATTGTCAATTATCAATCTACGTTTATTTGCGTTGAGTCTGGTAGTTTCCAAGCAAAACACTTTATCAGCCTGTATTTACAAAAAAATATTCAAGTATCATATGCCTTATCTAGTACCTATCCATGACATAAGAATTTATTTAGTATGAGCTGTGGTATAAGGTAAGATGGCGCTGTGTGAAAAAAAAATCTTCTATATATATATATATCTCAATATGTATAAAACTCAAAGGTGACTGACTGATTGACTGACTGACTGACTGATATAGTGATCTATCAACGCACAGCCCAAACCAATGGACGGATTGGGCTAAAATTTGGCATGCAGGTAGATGTTATGACGTAGGCATACGCTAAGAAAGGATTTTTGGAAATGCAACTTTCAAAGGGATGAAATAGGGGATGCAAGTTTTACTTCTTAACGCGAGCGAAGCCGCGAGCACCCACTAGTTATTTAATAAAATAATAAAACTGATTGTCATATTGGAAACCAGAAGATAAACAATTATCAAAGCAGTCATCCTATTTCCATGATTTCTAGTATAACATAGTCTCTCACAGATAGTTCTTTCTAACCCTGTATGTATGATGTAAGGCAGTACACACGTCAAGCAATTTTGTTAGTTACGCGAGCAATCTTACGGATGAGTAAAAAGGTTTATTGTGTTGTAGATGTATTAGTTTACAGATGTGGCTTTATACTCTTTACTTTCAATGCAAGTGCAATGTAGTAAGTATCTCTCTCACTCTTTCTCTTGTGTCGTTTTTCCTCATAAATTTGTAAGGGAAATTCTCTTGTGCAGATACATCGTGGTGGGTAACAGTGCATAGTGGTTTTTAAAGTAGGTACATAGTTGTTTTTTACAGGTAAGTATAATAATAAAATACACTTAAGATCACACCATAATATGAATTTCGCATATATGTTGAGATATCTTATATTGGTGAGTTTTCGCGTATTTAATTCACGGTTATTAATCACTTTTCAAATAACCAGATTTCAGTAGGTACATACTTACTGCTTGTAATATAACTTCTCCTTGAATCTCTTATTTTATATCTTAAAAAGTATTGGTTAAAAACCACTAAAAAACCTGATAACTAAAATAATGTGTCTTCCATTGAATTCTGGTTCCTGCCGAAGAAAACTTCCCCAATGGGTAAAATCTACGGGGGATCACGACCCTCAGTGATAAGGGAAACGACGATACAGGGTATACTTTATTAACCAAACTAGCCACATCCAGTTTAAATTCATTACTTTCAATCGCATGCCACAGTTAGCGTGTCTGAATAGATAAACTTTTTCCCACCACATTCTAACCCTTATTCTCTTACACATAAGATCTAAAATGCCCTATAATTGTCTGATGCATGTTATCAGATCCCATATAAAAGAGTAGCATGATTCTGTCAATATCTCGTATGTAAGTTAAGTAACTGCACCAATTCCTTTTTATTTACCTTTATAATTGTTCAAGGTGACATATTGAAGTATTGTTATAATATGATTGTTTTATATCTAAGGATCCTTGTTTATAAAGATAATAATGAACTTTATTTACAAAAATAACATATATAAAAACAAGGGAAGAAAAACTAAACATACTATTTCTAACTACTACAAAAAAGGGGCACTTAGAAAATCATTAGAAAAGCCTAAATATAATCTAAGTGCTCCAGCCCACTACCAGAGGCCAGCGTGCTCAGCATACTGGCCGCATTACCGCGCTGGATGGCAATGCTGATACGTTGATCCTTGTTTATTAATATCTATCTCCGCATAGTACAAAACAAAAAGTCGCTTCCCCCGTCTGTCTGTATGTACTCGTATGTACCTATTTGAATATTTGCTTAGATCTTTAAAACTAAACAAGGAAAGGCTTTTTTAGCATTATGTGACCGTGCGAAGCCAGGCCATGTGTCTAGTTTTTTGCTAATAGTTAGTTGTTGTGTTTTTTAATTCTGTTCACTCGTACCTTTTTAACCGACTTCCAAAATAAGGAGGTACCGAGTCTTCTGAATTTTTTTTTTGTGTGGATGTTACGCGATTACTCCGATTTTTATGAACCGATTTCAAAAATTCTTTTGTCAATTAGGTTTGCTTGTTACTGAATTTCATGATAAATATTATCTGGTAATCTACTAAGTTGATTTTACACATCATTTAAAACAAATTGATTTACAACAAGGTCTATGCTATAAAATATGTCTGTAAAATTTAAATAAATGTAACTAATGAAATTTATCAAATTCGAATTTAACCACCTTCTTCTTATCGTATTAGAGTGAACCATAGCCTTTGCTTGCTATCAAGTAAACTATGGCCAAGTGCAAATCCGTTATAGTTAAAAAAAAACACTTTTGTTGTCAAGAGTTATGAAACCTACTCGACTCTATCTATACATTAATTTCAACAGCATCTATTACAGAAAGTATTTTTTTATAATTAAGTACTAATTTAAAAAACTATGGCTATTGTATAACAGGTTCAATAAATCACCCTGTATAATGATATTTTCCTGACAGTTTAATTGTTCCGAGCAAACCAGATTATCGCAATATATTTGCAAATGTGTAATTGTTGTGGAATTCTTACGTTTTATTGCCTTTCTAGTAATACAGGGTTACAGGTATAGATACTGTGGCTTCACATTAACAAGTCCCTCAATAAGACACCTTCCTATCTACATAAAAATAAAAAGTGTAAGTATTAAGGTAATTATTACCCAAATGGTATGTACTTAGATTATAAAAAAAACTTCTATACCTTTATACTTTTCTGTGAAATTTATAGATATAACTGCAAAGAAGCTTATTATCAAGAAGTTATGATATATATTGATTTTAAAAGTGACGTATATATTTTTAAGGCTTTAGTAAGTAAGTACTTCAAAACTTCAAAAAAATGATATTATATTTTGGTTTGTCATGTAACAACCATTTCAAAACTTTTAATGGCACAGCAGATTCGTTTTCGTGAATATCCCAAAGCATTTGTCGTAGACGTGCGGAAGCTCAAAGATTTTTAGAAATAAAAGGTCCAAGTCATTTATTCATAAGAAATGTCTTACAAGTCACAGAATACATAATATGTTGTAAATTTATACAAAATTATTACGATATACATGAATACACATGTACACAAGTAAGATTATAAATGTATTCTAATTTATATCTATTATATATCTAATAATTGCATAACTGTATACATTAAATAAATTTAAATTAATATTCTTAACAGCGAATTATTTTATAATTCGTATGCGGTTATAGACATCAAGAAAAGCCTCGAAACTATAAAAAGTCTGCTCAATAAGCCAATGCTTTAGGCGAGATTTAAATATACCTATATTGTTATTTGTCGCTGTCCTGACTGTAGCTGGCAACCAGGTTATGCGTTAGTTACGAATAACCCAGTAGAATCATAGATACAAGACGTACAGCATGAAAGTCATTTGTTCGGTTGATTAGGTACTCAATTTGTAGACTACGTGAAGCGTGTCATTGTTTTATATAGCCCTGTAGGCTCCAGTGCACAATTTCAGAGAAATTGTTCACATTTTATATCAGTTATCTGTAATTCCTGTTTTTAGACAAGTTTTTTTTTATTAAAACGTTTTTGTACTTGGGCACAGTTTCCCTGATGGTAAGCAATAGCTTTGGCCTAAGATGGAGCGTGCTTACCCGATTAGAACCAGTTCACTCTCGCTTTGAAAGTCGCCGAATTATAAAAACAAGTTAGTAAGGTTTCATAGCTTGTATCAAATATATTTTACGCTAATAACACACACACACACACATATTATAAATAAAATTTATTTTTATGTAGCGAACTGGTATTTTCAAATAATCAGCTAAAATACGGCATAAATAAAAAAATACTAATCATAACCATAATAGTAATATGAAATAGTCATTTATAAAAAAATATTGAAGACATGACTACAAATTTTAAAACAAATTCTATAAGGGTATAAAAATTTGTTAAATCTTGTAATTTCACGTCACAGCTAACCACCCAAACCGACTATTATTTACAAATTTCACCAGACAATAAACTACTTATACTATATACTTATTAAATCAAATCTACAAGTAAGTACATATTGTATTCTTTGTAGTCGCCGTCTATCTGTTCTACCATCTAACCTAATGGGCAGTTTAAAAAAATATTATTCAAGCTAAAAACAATTAAAATTTGAATTTTATACCTTTTACTTAAGACATAATAGCTCGTAGACACTACATTATGTTGAATGTAAACAATTATATAACAGATTTAAAAAAAACACTCAGAAAGTCTCCAGAAAAGTCTATAGTTTATGTGCTCTTGCCTAGTGTTAGAGGGCAGTGTGACCAGCATACTGGCTGCATTACCACGTTGGATAGCAACGCTAATACGTTAAGCCAGAAAAAAATAGCAGTTTGGTAACTCATCGCGTCAACCAGGAGCATAACAAGAAAAAACTATTTATAAATTTGAGCTTCAGAGTTCTTCTGGTTCATATAAAAGTGAAATAAGTAGAACTAGCAATTTAGACAAAAAAAATATTGTGACAGTTGTCGCCAAAAATGGGATACAAATTTATTTCGGAGTATCTACCTTATTACGTTAAAATAAAGTTTTTTTTTCTAAACATTATAGTGATAGTAACTTTTCATTTCGACTTGCTGTGGATGTGGAAGGACTTGCGCGCCCACTACGATGTATCTGCCCAAGAAAACTCCCCTAACGAATTAATTCTGCGGGGGAGCCACGACCCTCAGTCATAAAGTTTTACGTCACAAAGAGATAATTTTTCATTTTGTGAGTTCTTTGATGAAACCCAACCAACCGATATAATATCGTCGCCAGCCTGGTCAATCCCTCTCTAACCATTTTGTCTATATAATATAGCTGTTACTTTTTTTTCATGATGTGGTTAGTCAGAAATCTCCCAGCTATTTTGTCTATGCCTCGTACTTATCATTAGAAGACCACACAGCTTGTGATTACGAAATGCGTGTAGTTAGCTAATTATACCTATGGATGGTATTGTTTCTTGGTTTTGGATAACGGACTAAAAAGGAGGGGAGCTAGATTTAAGCTTAGTTGAAAAAAGAGGATGTCGTAAGTTTGTTGATAGCTTTTTTACACTGTTTGAACACTAGGTCACCTAACAGTCACACAAACTAAAAATGTAGTCCATGCTTTTTGCTTCGTTTACCTAAATGATAACCTACGTAAAGAAAGAAGATTTATCTTTCTACTTTGGCAGAATATATTTGATCATAACTTTAGACAAAAGGAATAGTTTTAAAAGTTTAATGTCAAACTTTTTAGTTTGTGGCGTCCGACGGTAAACAAATCAAACAAATCAAACTTTTGTTTTAAATACATTTTCGTCTTGCCAGAACAATAATTTATATATAAAAAATATGCCATTTTTATTTAACCCTCTTTTGTACGCGCCATACTTTTCCTACTAATTCTTATCTGAGTCCGTTTCGTGTTTTATGGTCGAAAATTAATTTACCAACAATTGTATAGAAAGAATCTCACGCGGCATTAAATTAGTGATGAAATCTTCTTGCTTAAATGCTTAGTTATTAAAAAGAAATGACACATAACTTTAACCGACTCCTACAAAGAGGAGGTCATGTTTTAGTAATATTGTTAGATATTATTATGATAGACGACATCAAGAAATGGACAAAGCTAAGCTACCCGCATCTTAAAGAAGCAGCATGGGATCGCAAGAAGTTTTGCCAACTGACCTCCGAACTTCAATATGAAGATGGCACCCGATGATGATGATGATGATGATGATGATCTATTTAGATTTCTAAACTTGTGTATTCAATTTCATGGGTTAGTTATAAGAATGTCTTTCGATGGTGAGGAGGCCTATACTCAGCGGTGGGTAGTTACAGGCTAAATTAATGATTAAAGTTAAAGTTAAACCACCATAGTGAGGGTTTAGCCAACGACATTAATAATGTCGTTGGGTTTAGCACTAGATAAAATAACTCGGTGTCCATAGTAAATCGGTATGAGTGCTTGTTAGACATATTCTGAGAGCACAAGTGGCGCCATCAGCCGCTCAGTCTGAAGTGTATGGAAATGAATGTGGATTTTCGCGCCTGGCAGTTAGTAGACAGTAGTAGCCTAGTGGTTAAGGCGTTCTGATGGTATCAGAAATACGCAGGTTCGTATCCTGCCGGTCGTGATTATTTTCACTCATTTTCTAATTAAAGCTTCAGTTAAATTATGTTGATGATATTTTCCTCGGAATTCTTGAAAACCATTAGTGGTAGCAATATGATTATTTTGTATTAATATAGACATATATCAACCTGGAAAATAGTGCAGATTTCGGTTTATAATCGGTTGAGATGTACCTACATACCGCTGGAAAAACTGGCATCAATAAAAGCATATCTTTTTGTTGAATAGAAAGGAAGTAAGTATATGCTATTGTAGTTATCATTATTTGACATATATTTATTTATTACTTATCATCATATGTATTGAAGTATGTATTAGTGTATTTGTTTATTTTGCTATTTATGTATGTTTATTTTATGATAGGTACCTATGTATTTATGTAATTTCACATACATTTAAAACACCTCGTCTACCATTATACTTGCGTCTTATCCCTGCCAGATTGGTTGCCTGGAAGAGATCGCTTTTAGCGATAAGGTCGCCAGTTAAGACACTAGGCTTAAGTTTTAATATTATTTTTGTAAATTTCTGTATTGTGCTGGTGTTTTAATAAAGTGTATATCTATCTATCTATCTTTTCTAGAAAACCGTGCAAATTTCATAAAAATCAGCTTAGACAAAGTAGATACAGAAAAACATACCTACACCAATATTACCTATCATAAACTTACTTTTTTACGTGTGATAGGTTTACGTTTGACTGCAGCCTGCCTGATGTTAAGCATTGCTGCAGCCTAGGGTGTCACACGCTTACCTAGAAGATACCTATTAACTCTAGATTTACTAACTGAGTTTCAAATATATTACCTCAATCGGCTAGTACAAAAAAGACCGTATTTACTTAGACCATAAAATCTCGCCTAGCAGTTAAACCACCGTTTAGAACCGAGTTCAACTAATTAGTGTAAAAAGCACGTTTATTCGAGCCGCCTTATCAGATCTCACATAATTACTATTGTTCATTATTTTTGTTGTGTTTTGTTGCCTCTGTCTATGACGTTTCCGGTGTTAGGTATAAAATGTTTGTATGAGAGTGGGCCGCTCTGGTGTCAAGAGTTTTTAAGCCACCATAAGACCTTCCAATGTTATAAAATGTTTGTATCAGAGTGGGCAGCTCTTGTGTCGTGAGTTTTCAAGCCTTAAGGGCCTCTGGTGTTTAATTAGATATTCTTAATTCGGAGCGGGATGAGTGGCGTAGGTACTAGAAGAGAGGTTTATGCTCAGCAGGAGTTTTTAAGTTACCAAAAGAAAATTATAAAATTAGTAGTAGAAATTCGTTATTCGGACCGGAATGAGTGGCATACTAGAAGAGAGGCCTATGCTCAGCAGTGGGCGATAACGGTCTGATGACGATGATGATTCATTATCAGATTTACTCACTATGTGTCGAAAAAAGTAGCTTATATTGCTCTAGTAACGCTGTACTATTATCATGAATTTTTTTTTGAATATCCGTCGACACAATAAGGAGAAATAAACATCAACAAATTGACAAACTTACATACTTTCAGTAAGTGGTTTAGTTCATTACTCTTATACGGTATTATTTATTTTCTCATCCATGTGGGAGTAGCAAACTCTGTCGAGAGTTTTCAAACCGCCCTAAGGGCCCAAATAAAAAACTAATAAGCAAGTATCCAACAAACGTTACCCAAAAAACTCTTTATTACAGTCCCTTTGACATTTTTTCCACATTTATAATGCTATTAATAAAATAATGGCATCAAACGTACATTAAATGTCATTTTATCGAAAAAACATGACCATGTAAGTATCGTTTCATTATTTTTCTAATGACTAGATGTTATGGGAACTGTAGACCTCCTCAAGTATTTATTGATACATTGTAAGAGTGATTGGTATCAATATCTTAAGCAGTTTGAATAACATTTCCGTTCTAATCGAAATTAACAGATCGAATATACATTGGAATCAACAGTTTCCTTTATATTTTAGTTTTAATAGTAATACTCATAATATATTTTTAACCCATTCTAAATAATACCTTAAGAAAAAAAGTTAAAACTAACTGTCACAGAAAAAGATAAGCCATTATTTTTTAGTTAGTGTAAATATAAATTTCACTTAAAAATAGATAATGAAGACCTGAAATATATGTTTATTTATTAATTTTGGTTAAGTTAGTACGACTGGCAAAAATAATACCGATCAAATAAAAAAAACCTTCTTTTAAAATATCATAGCTGCAACACAGGGAATCCTAAAGCAGTAGACAGGACCCCAAAAGCAAAACTGTTTTAAATGTTCTAATAAATTATAGGTAGATACCTACTTTTATAAAATGTGAAAATGACATCATGTTTTAGTGCAAATTAATGATTTTTATCTCTTATCTTTATCTTAAAATACACATGTTGCAACTGGCATCGCCCACTTCGCTTACTCGGTGAACAATATTTATTTCTGCATTAGTGTAGATAATGTCCGCAATACAGCGCTATAGACTATCACAGGGTTCTATTTAGCGGTATATGTCAAATGGAAAAGAAAAACATTGATAACCGAAATATGAAAAAAGCAACTGTTAGAGTTAAAGCCGACTTCCAAAAAGATAGACATTTTTTTTGTATATTTTACATTTTCTGCTTTTTATTTATATTGTTGAAAGTTAACTGTACATTGCCTAAAGCTAACTTTTTCTAAATCTATGTATTTTTTTCACCGAATCTTTCGCATGTAAGAGAGAATGAGCTAATTTTTTGAATTTTGATGGACTATTTTTGGTATTAATATATTTACAACTATTTTTTTTTAACAATATTATGTAAGTATGTATAAAAAAACAAATATAAAAAACTTAAAACTAGTGATGCCGCCGGCAACGGGGCAGGACCCAAGCAACCGGTGGTAGAGGCTACAAAGAAAGGAACCTCCGGACAATACGCGCCGTATCAAGAATCACTGCCTTCTGTATCTGTCCCTTAACCCAACCTTCCAAGGAGAGCCTCTTAAGGTGTTGATCGAGGCTCTTCGCTTTAAAACCGTTCACAGAAACGACTATCGGGACAATCATCGTCGAATCAACATCCCACATGGCGGTAATCTCATGTGCCAAGTCAAGGTACTTGCTGACTTTGTGATAGACTATTATTATTATATGTACGCATAATTTTATTACTTACTTGACTTAAGTATAAAAAATAGAAGTACTTACTTAATACACCTCTGTTACTCCTAACTTTACGCTATCATAGTATTGTATCACATGTAACCACGTAAATTATACAAATTACAAATACATACACGTTATTGTAAATTAATTATTCATGACATTAAATTCGTATTAGACGATAATCGCAGAGAGATATTATGATAAAATGTTATATAAATAGCCATTTACGTGATATTTGGCCTTCATGGCGTTTGCGTACTATTTTAATTATATTACCTAGGTTTAATTTTAGTATCTAAGTGCTTACGTATTTCGAGATTAATTAACGGAAAGTAAAGCATTAATTAAGTTATGATGACGTCTTACTGTCTTGTTTTGGCTGATTTTATTTTAATACCTAATAGTGCTGCCATATATTATGAAATTATTAGAAATAATCTATATATGTATATCTACCATTCCTATTCGGATGCTCAACAAAGCTTATCATATAAATAGCTCCACCACATAAACAGTCCAACCATAGACAAGTAGTCCTTCGGTTAGTATGCATGGCCTGGGCCCGCGCCCTCGCATTATGCAGGCATATAGCCGCTCAGTATAACTAGCCAAGTTACACCTAGTACAAGAGCTGTAGTAGACATTTTGTAAGGTGGCACTTAGTTACGCGAAACTAGAATAGATGGAGCTAGGAGTAACTTAAGGTCACACTATAAAGACAAGCATTATGCAGCCAGTATAACTAGCCAAGTTACAAGAGATACAGTAGATATTTTGTAAGGTGTGTCACTGTAACTTTAGTAACGAGAAACCAAACTAGATGGCACTAGTAGTAACTTAAGGTCACGCTAATTACGAAAATCAGTCCTTCAGTTAGTATGTATGGCCTGGGCCGGCGCCCTCGCATAATGCAGGCATATAGCCGCTCAGTATAACTAGCCAAGTTACACCTAGTGTAGTAGAAATTCTGTAAGATGTTGCTTAGTTACGCGAAACTAAACTAGAGTGCGCTAGTCGTAACTTAAAGTCACGCTATAAAGACAATCAGCCCTTCAGCTAGTATGCTTGGACTGAGCCGGTGTCCTCATATTGCAGCAGTATAACTAGACTGGAGGTCACACCTAGTACAAGAGTTACAGTGGACATTCTGTAAGATGTTACTTAGTTCCGTGAAACCATACTAGATGGTGCTAGTATTAACTTAAGGTCACGCTATAAAGACAATCAGTCTTTTAATGAGTTAGCATGCATAGCCCACAACAAATCTTGGGTGTTTTGAATGTAGTTTAGCTTCTTTTTTGTATCGAGTACAGTAAATACAGTAAATAAGTACTATAAACTGTAACTAACTAAAGAAAAGGACCTCACATATATTAGTTTCCGCTTCTTACACTAGTGAACTAGAAGCCAATTGCCACCCTTGAAGGCAGCCCATCTCAATCCGCATCATATTCAAATTGGTTCGTATTACGTGCCACAATCGGACGCCATGTTTTTAATGTCTGTTTGCGTCTGCCAATGAGATGATCTCATTTGCAAGTCTATTGGATTACAGGGGTTTGTTCGTGTAAAAAAGTAGTTTGGGAAGAAGGAAATGTAATTTTATTGGAAAAGTATTTTTAAAGTCGCTTAATAAGGTTATGTTGAAAATAGTTACAAAAAGTATTAAATAAGGAGATACAAAAATTACTTTAATTTTAGAACTTTAGGCTTACTTGTGTAATGAAATTAGCGACAATATTACCAAGTAAATATAGCTAAATATATATACAAAAATATTATGTTCTTCGCCACAAAAACTACACATTAAGTATGTAACGTCGATATCAAATTCCAAGTTTTTAATTACTTTTTTAACAGTGTGTCAGAGTAATCAAATTTATAAAAATGTTGCTGAAAAACTAAAACTTTCATTTATGAATGTAACTGAAACGAGCAATGAAAACAAAACCACATTCAAAACTTCCAAAATGCGTGATAGCGTGTATAACATAAGATCATGTAATCCTATACCATAACTACTTATTTCTAAAACTATTATACATACTTAATCTCCAATTTAAGAGACATAAAACGTCCATTATTTCGAAATACGTGACCAAAAACACTGTAATTCCAACTTTTTACTTATTTTGACAAAAGTATAGCATCTTTGACTGTTTCTAAATGAGCTATTTGTTATGATATTGGTATCCTAGATATGACATCCGACGTCATAAACGATAGCACTTGTATAGTTTACTCTTAGGCGGTAGGCCCGGGTCTTTCGCCTAAGAGTAAACCATATACATAATACCTATCGTTTATGACGTCAATTTAATCAGGAATGATTGAATCGCCTGTCGCCTGAGTGTGCGAGCGAGATAGAACTATAAAAAAGCATAAAGATCTAAAAAGAGGGAAAAAGGAAGAGGAAAACACGTTTTCACTCTTGATTGAAATGACGTCATAAACGATAGCAATTGTGTAGTTTACTGTAAGGCGGTAGGCCCGCGAAATATTTTGCTTTTTTTCTTGTAGTAGTGTGCTTCTTTCCGTTGTTTTTATTTTAAATATTGTCATTTTTCTTTAAAGTATTTTTTTATGTTTCATTATCACAAAGTACCTAAATCCGGAACCACCGGTTTGACTAGTTTTTCGTAAAAGAACGGAACAGACTGATAGTCTGCCTTACAAAACAAGTTAATTATTGCTGTTTTAAGCTTATTGTGCAAACATTTTCTTAAAATTCATCTACCTAGTAAAAGAGAAAAAAAAACATTGTTTAACCAAGCAGTTCTTTACAAAAAAACGTTTAGTTTAAATTAGCCGAAAAAATAAACTTTCCTTTAAAAAAATTTTAGACCGACTATCGAATAATTTCATAACAAAACAAGGAATTTTATTTATCCGTAAATAAATAAAAAAATGTGTAGACATGGAACAAATCCAGGTACATCTATCACTCACATCTACGTTCCAAAATAGGTCATTTCATTTGAGACAAAAAGTCCCAACAAAATGGTTGACAATCGAAGCTTCTCGGGGACATTTCCACAAATTAGACTATTATTAGGCAGACGCGTATGGGATGCTTTTAATATTGAATTAGGGGACCCTGTAGTTACTTGGATACCTTAAGGGTACGATCGCCGCGCGCAAGGATTTCAATCGCATGATATATTTGAGCAAATCGTTAGTTACCTTAATTTTTTCTATACGTTCGTTTCATTTATACAGTTTTTTTGTATATTTTATTTGGTTTAGCCAGTGATAATTCTTTTTTTTTCTTGGGCTCTTTTTATCATTACATTTGTTTTATCATAATTATAACTAACTTTTGCTCGCGTCGCACGCGTTATTACCTACACATAAACCTGCCTCTTAAATCACTCTATCTATCTATTAAAAAAACCGCATTAAAATCCGTTTTGCAGTTTTAAAGATCTAAGCATACATACATACAGACATGGAAACCGACTTTGCTTTATACTGTATATGTGATACTGAAGTGAAACAAAAACTTTCATAGTATTAGCTACGCGCAGCATTCTCCCCTTTAAAAAGACCCTGTGGTTACCAAGATCCTTAATCGTCCCCGCGTATTAACTTTATATCCTCGACCTGGTAATGGTATAAGTAATAATAAAGCCCAAAATGACACAAAATATTGTCAAATTATAGGCTTTGAAGCCATGAGTAACCACTTACATTGTCTGCTGTTGATCTTTAAAGTAGGGTTGGTAGGAAAGTTTGATTGGTGGGGGATTTTGCAAATTTATGATATTACACGTGAGTCAAGGTTTCTTTTTTAATTTTAGCGTTTGATCAGCCGCTTTAAGTCTTTTAAAAAATATTAAGGCATTTTTATACACTTTAAGCGTTTACACGACTTGTAAGAATTTCCGAAATATTGTAATTTTTTTTTAAAGATTTTTTTTTTTTTAAGTAACAAACTTTTTTCTGATATAGGAAGATTCTAAACTTTTACATCAAAATAATTATGTTAGATACCTATAAAGTCCTACAAATTTTAAAACATAAAATAGCACTGCTGCAGTCTTTTCTGCTACCCCTACAATCTACATTTAATTAAGGTATATAATATTCTATAGTTACTTTTTGGGCATCCGCGAGAGATTCAAAAATGGCTGTGTCATATTATTTTAGTGGGTGACGTCAAATATACCTCACTGTGTCGACATAAAATAAAAGTGGACTGGTCTCAACGCATTTTGTATGCGCATAGAGTTAGGCGGTGAGTTTAAAAAGCTGAGAAAACTTTCAAAGAACCGTCGTATGAAAAATATAATGTTAGTCTATAGTTTGGCTGTTATCCAATATAAATAGTAAATTACGAGCATTCTCACACAACCAATCAATTCAAATTCTTTTATTAGCTTTAATTATTTTATATATTATTATACCCTGTTAAGAGGGGAATTAGGATTTTTTCCTGTCATTTGAATAAGGGTGAATTTTTCAGTTAAACTTCAATAAATACTAAGCGGGGCGCCGATGTTGTTTTTTTTTGTAATAGATCTACCTAATAAGGTAAGCAATGAATAATTAAAATGTATAAATATATCATGATGTATCACACCGCGCCATCTATTGGTTTGTGGTCTAAGATGGAGCGTTGAATTTTGTCAAGCTTTGTCCTATATACTATGTCATTCCCTAACAGCTGCAAGTGGCCAGTGATTGCTGTGTTTAGTCTCGATACGAATCGATTCCGACTCGATTTGTAGCGATCTTATAGTAGTCTAATATGAGGATGTAGTAAATGTAGTAGTGACTCATGTTCTGTTGCATCTATTGCATAGTCTATAATAATAATAATATCATTTTTTTTAAACGGTAATGGAACAATTGTGTTGAAAAATCGTATCATAATTCCTATTTTTGTCAGCTACATTGTAATATATTATATATATGTATAGGATAGGATATTGTGAACCAAGGGTAAAAATAAATAAATAAATATTCCGGGACATTGCACACAGCGCCATCTAGCCCCACACTAAGCAAACGCTTGTGTCGAGGGTACTAGATAATGGATATAATACTTATACAATTTTTTTTTAAATATATACATCTAGAAACGACCAGACTCAACAGAAGTAATTACAAAAATTTTTTTTTTTTAACCACTTGTGTTGGGAATCGAACCCGCACCCCAATATAGATTAGAAGGCAGAGCCTCTACCGACTAAGCTAACGGGGTAGCCAAAATGAATCGCTACTACAATCAATGATATTCTATATAAACTGAGGTAGATGCGCTATACCCCGTTCTGTGCGGCGAACTCAAACTAAGCTAATTAGCCTGGACGGCTCAGTCGCCTCGAAGCTGTGAACATACGTTTATCCCTTTCTCACAACCGGGTTTTTATATATCTCTGATCTCTTTTGCTTTCCTTCGCCACGTGCTAGGGCGATTTTCAATGAGCATAACGTCTCTATTAGTAAAACCTCATTGACTACAATGTGAATGCTTGACAATAGATTGAGAGCCCTGTAACTGTTTTCCACGGTCCTAATCGGACCAATCTAGATATATTTTTCGGTTCTGACCAATCATTTATTCCTACGTGACGAGCTTACATCCATAATAAAACGTTTGAACGCCATTCAATCCATTCCTTATTAAATATTATTAAATGGGGATATCTGTGAGAATTTCTGATTTTGTATACGTGATGGAATTTAATGTGCAGGTGAATTTTTATAACAATAAATGTAGTGACTAGTAGATGTCTAAGGTTTTGTTCGTGTTGCTTCGGGATAAAAATATATTGCCAATATCATTTTCTGCAGTGTTGGTATGAGATCCTGCAGGGTGCTACACAAATTTAGAAATTTTTCACTTAGAACGCCAATCTTATACGATAGTAGTTTAACGGGGTTTTATGTATGGCGTATTGTTCCCGAGTGTGAACTTTCCAAATTTGTGAACAATCCTGCCGGATCTTATTGTTACAAACTCACTTTTGATTTTATACAATGGTATTATGAGATACGTTTCGCTCTTTAGTAGTATTTCCTAATGACTGAGGGTCGCGACTCCCCGGCAGAATTTATTTATTTATAATGGTACACAAAACAGAATGTGTTCCCAAATAAGCTAAGTAAGTATACATTCAATTCAAAACTGGTTTTGATTCAGAACAAATTCCTAAGATAATTGAATAATAATTGATTCGCTAGGGGAGTTCTCCTGGCCTGATACATCGTGGTGGGCGCCCAGGTCCTTCCACGGAAGACGCATGTCCTCGGCGGATATTGTGGTCCTCAAACATGTCGGTTTCCTCACAATGTTTTCCTTCACCGCGAAGCAAGTGCAAATCAACACTGGCTTGAAATTACAAGTCATTGGTGTAGGGCCGGATTCGAACCAGGGTGCGTCTGGATGAAAACCAGACACTAGAACACTCGCTTACACTTATACAATAAGTAGTAAAGACGTAAATGTTAAAAAAAAACCTATTATTCAAATGTTGTTTGACGTCAAATTTAATAGTTTTTTAATGGACCTAATAAATAAAATTACTTTTATGAAGGTTAAAATGCGCGCAAAACTTATGCATAATACGGAAGAGTGTCAGAAACAAAAAATCCCAAATCTCAAAGGAATTAAAATCTCAATTTTTATTTAGAGATGTTTTTTGGGAGACATTACTACACAATCTAACATGCATTTAAAGTGAAAACGTACAATGTTAATTAATAATAAGAGCCTAAATTATTGTAATTAAAAAAAAACTCTGCCGCCTACATGAATTAATATAATATGTAAAAACTTCTTACACCCAACCTCTTGAAGCACACTAAGAGCAAGTTAATTTTAAACCCATCTCATTTGTTTAATCACGAAGCAGATAATTGATCGATCTCGACTCTGTTACTAATTAAACCGACTTCAGTACACAGGTACAAATATTTTACATGTTCAGAAAAGAGTGAATTGGGTATCGATTACTGACTTTATGCGAAAAAATATTTATACTTGGATTCTTGTTCTGTAAATTTGTAAAAAAAACAACTACTTTATAACAGTTTTCTCAATAAGGCTGTCCTTTTTGTAAAATTCGTACCTTTATATAACTTATAATAACAAATCATAATGACCAAATTTAGCACTTTTCTTTGAAAGACCATAAAAATATTGTATGAAGCTATTTCAAAAATACAAAAAAAAATAGAAAAAAACTTTGTCACAATATGATCTTTGATTTCTTACATACTAGCTGTGCTCGGAACTTCGTCCGCGTGGAATAGTTATTTTGGGCATTAATTCTTTCATATATATTTTTTTGATACCTTGAACCGTTTTCGCAGCTCACGCAACGGAAGCCCTCAAAGATAGATAGATAGATAAACTCTTTATTGTAACACAAATTGACAAAAAAAAAGACAAACAGAAACACAAAAGACTTAAAAAAAATAGTGCCACAACTGGCGGCCTTATCGCTAATAGCGATTTCTTCCAGGCAACCGTAGGATGGACAGGAGTCGAAAGAAATATAAAGGATGAATAATTTTCCCCGTTTTTTCCAGATTTTCCATTTTTTCTTCTCTCCTAGTAGTTGCAGCGTGATGTTATATACATAGCCTTTCTCGATAAATGGTCTATTCAACACAAAAAGTTTTTTTTTCAATTCGCACCAGTAGTTCCTGAGGTTAGCGCGTTCAAACAAACACACTCTTAAGCTTTATATTATTGGTATAGATACATCTTGCCTGTTTTTGTCACGTAAAACAAATATAAAAACAATTACAAATGTACCACCAATTCACCTCAAACCGACAACCCCCTTCTTAAAAGTCGGTTAAACTAAGTCGCCACGTTATCACTTGAGCCGCCGTCTCGTATGTTAATTGACTAATTAGTCTTTTATTGGTTGTAATAAACAAATTAAGGCACGAGAGCTCAGCCATGGCCGTATTAAGATTACGGCTTATTTATAATTGATTAAACTTTATACGCCTTTGCTTTAAGCTTTAGTAAGATCAAAGTACAAACTTTAAAACAAACTTTTTTAAGTAATTTTACACCAAAGCTTTCTTTCATGGATGATATTGGTCGTGTTTTGTTATGATACATAAAATTCATCATCATCATCATCATCCACAGCCCTTGGGATCCCAGTGCTGGGTATAGGCCTCCCTGTTAAATAATATTACTGTTTGTATTTTAGTATTGCATTTTACATACAGAAACATGGAAGTAAAAAATACTTTATACACGTGCTATATATTTTGAATAAATTACTACCTAGTTAATTTAATGTAATTTACAAATGAAACCTGGTTAACTTAATTACGAACTAGTAATATACATAGTAACATTAGAACCCTTGAATCAGTTTGCTGTGTGCATTACTTCAGCCTAGGGTGTAACACGCTTACCTAAAAGATACCCACTCACTCAAGATTTGAAGACCCCTGGATTGCATTTTGCAGGAAACACAGCTTCTAGTAAAGTGTTCCAAAGCTTAGCCGTCCGTACATCAAACGTAGAGGCAAAGTGCTGTGTTTGACACTTCGGCACTTCCACCATAAAACGGTGTCTACCTGCGGACTTTCTGGTTGTTCGGTTATTGAAAGGAGCGGTATATAATTACGGTCAAGTGCAAACCCATTTCTAGTAAAAAAAAAAGCTGAATCAATCAGGGAATCAGTTCATGTAGGTAGCTCCTCTGCACACTCTCCGGAATGAAATCGATAAAAGACCGATATACTGGCTACCTTGCGGCGATGTTCCAAACTTGCCTTCTTGCCTTGGAGTTTTGCCTTCTTAATGATATTCAGATTATCTGTCAAAAAACATTAATGCCTGAGATGGATCACATACTTAGCTTATTTTTACTTTCATTTTTGGCGCTGTGTGGGCTGTTATGGAATACCTATATATTTATTTTCATTCAAATCAAAATAGACACCGCAACATCCACAAAACCACACAAGCCTAAAGACCAAACTATGTCAATAAACATTCAATTTGAAAGAACTAAATTCACTCACAAAAAATTGGAAGAAGAAAGAAATCGTGGCTGAAAAATATACGAGAATGGACGAGTATTGCCAGCGTAGAAGAACTTTTTCGCTTGGCACAAGATAGGGACAAGTTCGCTGAGCTGACGGCCAACCTCCATTAAGGAGAGGCACTGGAAGAAGAAGAAATTCACTCCATCCAAGGTGTCACTATACAGTCTTCCGATAAGATTTACCAACTTTATTTTACTAGTTACCTTCCAATATTTATACGAAACTCAACCTTAAACGTATGTAGCATAAGGAAGTCATTAATGTTCTCATTTGAATAGGGGATTGTCTTAAACTTTACAATCTATGCAGCTGCAATTCAAAGTTTTAAGCAAAATTGAACTCTAAACATATAAGCCATAAGGTGGTTGTAGTTATTGTATGAAGTTAGAAAGGTTTTTGTTAAAGTTAAAGGTACTTAATGATTCCTGTTGAGATGACATCACTAGTAATGGAGAGATAGGAATAATTCAATCGGTTCTGAGATTCCGATGACATAGCGTTGGATGTGTGAATTGGAGTTTGTTTATAACCATCTTATAATATAAAGTACCTTGTGTGGCTCAGTGGAGAAACGGCCGGTTTACAATCTTATCTAGGTTACGCAGGTTCGAATCCTGCCGGTCGTGATTATTTTCGCTCATTTTCCAATAAAAGTTTAATTTAATCTTATCTAAAGCTAAATAGCAATGGCTCTCAAGTTACGTGTGGAATTGTACTGGCTTATCGGTGAAGGAAAACATCAGTGAGGAAACCGACATGCTCGAGGACCACAATTTCCGAGGACATGTGTCTTCCGTGGAAGGACCTAGGCGCCCACCACGATGTACATATCTGCTTAAAAGAACTCTCCTAACGAATTAATTCTGCGGGAGAGTCACGACCCTCAGTCCTGAGAAAATACGTCTCAATAGATGGCGCCTCATAGACGTATTCTTAAACGTCAAAAAAACTTCAAATAAGCAAATACTCAAACGAAAGTTGTGAAAACCCAATATTAGTTATTCCATTAAATCTATCAAAAACAGCACCCAATCTCAAAATTCTACACTCAACCGTCACAGTTACAAAGAAAGAACCGTGCAAATATATAAAATAAAATAAAATTAACCCTACTGACACAACGGCAGCCGAGAAATTTAAACCAATTCAATATTTGTTCAGAGTTGACAAATGAACCCTAAATCAATAAGGTTTGAGACAGGGTCGATCGATACATATTAGTCAGGTAGGTGAATAATATTTAGTACAAGTGGCGCCAATATCATAAAAAATTTAAAGATAATCAAAAGTAAATTATTTAATTTGCTTTTTGTTTCGTCTGTTCCTCTTTAAAGACATAACTGAATAGGGTATCGTGATTTTTGATGTAGAGTTAGTATAGGGTCCATAAAGTGACGTAAGTAAACAGTAAGAATACAAAAAAAAACGACGGGACTAAGATTACCGGTCGGTCACCCATCCAATGATTGACCGTGGCAACATTTGCTTAACATTGATACTTAATGCAGTTTTTTATTTTTTACATTAAATAGGCTTACGTTTGTCTACACCTTGCCTGATGTTAAACACCACTGTAGTCTAAGATGTAGCACGCTTGCCTAGAAGAAACCTATTTACTCTAGATTTGAAGACCTCTGGGTAATAATTAATTACCGCGATTACAAATAAAATAATAATTTAATTGTCCAATACGGCAGTTCACTGGAAGGGACTCAATTCAATTCAATTTCAAAATATCTTTATTCAATAATAATAATTAGACTATGTACAGTTACTAGTGTAAGTATTAATCCTAGTAACGTTCAATTAATATTTACATTATTGTTTATCAAGTCACTACTTATGCATAAACTTATAACATGTTGGAGTTAAGTTACAGAAATATTATGTTTAATAAAATGCAGTTTACAATATAACGACCTTAATCTTAGACTTAGCAAGCTTTAGTTATAGCTTGGCTATTAATAACTTACGGTTAGAATTGTTTACAATAATAAAATAATGCCTAAAAGACGGTAGATATGAATATTACTCGCCGAGTGGCCGTCCGCAGCAAGCAGCGCGAAACCAGTTTCAATCGTGTATTGGTCACAGTCATAGGCGCCAGCGGGCCGACGCGGCGACGCGCGAGTCCCGTCCCCACGCGATACCGAGTGTAACACGAGAGGTCGGGCGCTCGCGCCCCGCGGCCGTCAGATCGCTACCGCCTATGCTACGAGACGCAGCCTAATCTTTTTTTATGTCAGTTTGTCATTCAGATAAGAAATAGTGATGCGGGAGTTTATATCGATGATATTTATCGATATATGCGATATTGTTGACTCGACTTTTACCAATATTATTGATAAGTGGGTTATCGTTGATAGGGTTTGTATGCAAATAAAACTTTTCAGATAGTTTATAGACATAAGCGTCTATACGTGGTAATCTAATTTGTCGGTGAAGTTTTTGTAAGTTCGTGCGGAATGGAGTGCTGAAGGCATATTTAAAAGCTTTGTTTTGAATCAATTGCAATTTATCGATATTACTTTTACAAGTGTTGACCCACACAGGACATGCGTAGGTAATACAGGGCCGGACTAGGGTGCAGTATATTCTAAGTTTAGTGCGACTGCTCAGTCGAGAACGTCTATTTAAGAGAGGGATTAAAGCATTGATGGCTTTGATGCCTTTTAAATGAAGTTTGGAAGTATTTATTGACCAATTAAGTTTATTATCGAGGACAGTCCCGAGGTACTTTACTGATCGACTCCATGGGATGCAGTAGTTACCAATTTTTAGGCTGCGTGTTGGTAAGGTACGTTTCCTCGTAAAAAGGATAGCTTCAGTCTTAGCTTCGTTAATTTTAAGCTTCCATTTAGTGAAGTACTCCATTAGGAGCTCAATAGCAAGTTGGAGACGGCTTATTACGATGTCAGTGTCCGCGCACGACGTATAGCACGCCGTGTCATCGGCGAAACAGGCCAATTGGGTGCGAGGCTGCTTGGGTATGTCGTTCAAGTAGATCAAGAATAAATACGGCCCCAAAATGGAGCCTTGAGGCACGCCTGCGGGAACTGGTTTGAAATCTGACACATTATTTTTGATGTGAACTTGGAAGCTTCTGTCAAGTAAGTAGGATCTTACGATTTTTACTAAAGGTATGGGTATATTTAGTGTCAAGAGCTTAAAAATAAGGGCCTTGTGCCAAACGGTGTCGAACGCCTTTTCTAAATCTAATAGCAACATTCCAGTTGTTTTTTTCAGGTTCAGGTCATGTGACACGGACTCCGCTACTCTGGCTAACTGCTGCACTGTCGAGTGACTTTGGCGGAAGCCAAATTGCTCATTAATAAGCAGGTTGGTAGATGCACGTGACAGGCGCCTATAGAGAATTTTCTCGAATAACTTTCCCAGACAAGGTAAGAGGCTGATAGGCCGATAGGATGTGGGGTCTGTGGTATCCTTTCCTGGTTTATGTATTGCTATTACTTTAGCTAATTTCCATGCAGATGGAAAGTAGTTTAAAGTAAGGCACGCGTTAAAAACTTTTGTTATGAGTATTAAGCACTTCTGAGGAATATTTTTTAAAAGAATGTTAGAAATTTCATCAGGTCCGGGGGCTTTACGTGGTTTTAGGGAAACAATGACTATTTTAATTTCAGCTGGTCTAACAAGTAAAGAACTATCGTAACTTGGGTAATTATCTAAATTTGACAGAGTTTGATTGACATTAGTCGTAACGCAGCTGTTCCAATCCTTGGTGAGTAACATGTTATTGAGGAAGGCGTTGGCTAATACCTCACATTGCTCATTTTGAGCTGTGGTTAGGGACCCATTTACCTTTTTTAAAGCTGGTATAGTGGGCTGGTCACTAGTCCGTAATGACTTAACCAGCCGCCATATATCAGCGCTTGGGTTGTCAACACGCCTCAATTTTGCATTCCAAACGGTATCATCATACTGCTGGATAGAAAGACTGGAAGGGACTAGCTAACATAGCCGGGTGTGCCCGCATCCAGTATGTTAGGTAGTATTTAAGAATGATTGATAAGAAGAATGAATGAAATTTGAATTGAAATGAAATTTGAATTTGAGTTGTTAAGCCATCTCAGAGGCCCTTAGGTCGGCTTGATAAACCCTTGACACCAGAGTTGGCCACTTTCATTTGATAAAAAGAAGAAGAAGAAGACCGCAATACGCTTCGTTTACAATTCCCGTGTACTAAATCGATTTAATTTATTTATCATTTTAAAATCCGGAGGCCTATGCTCAAATTTGGGTGCCCATTAAACATTAAGAGAAAGTGAAATTTAATATTAATTAATAATTCTTTACTAACTTAGAACCAATAACTCCTGAATATAACTTAAGTTGGGATATAAATGGCTTTATTATTTATTTATTTTATCATTTTAAAATCACACAACACTCGCACGATCAAAGCTCAATTATTATAGAAATAATAGTAATCTAATTGTTTTCAAGCAATCATTCGCAAATTATGTCGAACAATGTAAGATTACTCGCAATTTAGAAAATATCGCGGCGGCCAATTATTGATGTGTGAAGGAATGCAAAACACAGACATAGGATGTTAAAAAATAAACAATTGTAAACGTAAGCTAGTGTTGCTCAGTAGTTAAGACGTACGGCTTACAATCCGATGTAACTTGGTTCGATTCCAGCCAAAGCAATGACTTGGTTACGGTATGTGTGGATTAACATTGTGCTAAGCTACGAGTATATTAGAAGCCCTTACGGTAGTTTGAAAGCTCTCGACGCCAGAGTTGGCTACTTTCATACGATAAGATAAAATAGTGTAAGTTTTTTTTTAAGTATACCTAGATTTTTTATTCGGTATACAATATAATAAAATATATATATATATATATATATATATTTCAGGACATAACACACAGCGCCATCTAGCCCCATACTAAGCTTACGCTTGTATCATGGGTACTAGATAGCGGATATAATACATTTTTACTTTTTTTAATACATACTTATTATACATAGAAACGACCAGACTTATTATTTAATTAATGTATTTAATAAAGAACGTATATATTTATTTCAAAACAACAAAAATTAATAGTAACACTTCCAAATAATAATAAAAATGTATTTAATTACATTATTAAATACATTATAAAACCTAGAATACGAGAAAACGGAGATCGCTGGACAGACTTTGATTAGAAAAAAGAAATAAGACATTTAACATTATCCATTACAGCATAAATCGACCTGTAGATATAATATAACTCACATAATAGTATAAGCTGTATATTTTCATAGAGACAAGAACATGATAAATTATAATACCATTGTCATGGCAATAAAATACCTAGTTTACTATGTCAAGGTTCATGGCTTCTAGCCTATGGTAAATTATAGCAAAACAACCTTTTTTGTTAGTAGGTAATTCCTGGCTTAAAAACTATATATCATAATATATTTAGGTACATATGTACATATGAGAGATAGGTTACAATTTAAACTATTATCTGATTAAAGTAAGTTAAATTTCTTTTCAGTGTATTTTTGCTAAATAGTCTTACACAATAAGGTTTATAATTTACAAATAAACTTATTTTGGAATTAGCAAATATAATCTTGAACAGATTCGACCCTGCATATTTTTTATAGTGATTGTTTAAATTCACTCGCAAACAAGTTCAGTTTATTCATTGTCTTAACTATATTTAAACTTGTACATATCTATAATATATCAAAATAACATTAACAAAATCAAAAAACCTATTTTTAAATTGTATTTTGTCTAGTATCGTCTTTTAAATATTTCTCTCTTATTTTGTCACAATTAAAAAGTCGTTTTACTTGAGAACTGGCACAATACAAAGTTATGGCCAAAGAAAAAAAATCATTCACCACATTTTATTTTCTGTGAACGGCACCTCCTACAAAATCAGGATTCTCACACAAAAAACGGGGTCCACTTTAAAACTAAACAATCATTTAGAACCGGAAATGACCGAGTTAAATAAATCAAAATTACACTCCTAGAGATGTTAGAGGTGTCATTATGCGAATCGCCGAAAAGCACAAATGAAATGCAAAAGGGGCCGCCATGGTGACTTTTTTTTAATGGCCAGTGTGGTCAATTCATTATTATTTTTGCCTATTTATTAGAGATTGA
The DNA here is from genome assembly GCA_927399415.1 of Macaria notata. NCBI lineage: Eukaryota > Metazoa > Arthropoda > Insecta > Lepidoptera > Geometridae > Macaria > Macaria notata. The sequence goes on from OV656751.1 coordinate 1,870,374, forward strand.
TAACAACTAGGTGACCATGCTAGTGTGTTCATCATTTGGTTTTATATGGGACAGTTTGCTTCTAAGTTATATCTTAAATATTACGGTTAATTTAGATATACATGTATGCTTTCTATTGTTAACCTCACTCATCATAAAGATTTCAATGTATCAAAAATCTGGTTTTTGATCAAAATTAAAAAAGATTTATTTCACGATTCATTAAGTCATCATTATTGGTATGTACCTAACTAAGCCTGGATGTTTTCCAATAGGTTGTATTTAGTATTGCAAAGTTAATATATTGCACAAATACAAATTTGACGTCCAATATCCTTAAAACATACGTCATCATTGCTTAAAAATCTCAGATTTCTTTATTAAAGCTATTTTTATTTGAAGACATCTCAATAAAAAGAAACTATAATATTGTCTTATAAACCTCGTGATACATGGTCACTAAACTCAATTTACTAATTGCGTCTAATTTGCCACTCACGATTAGGCCTCAGGCTATTTGCCGGGACCGCGGTCTCCATTCATGAAAACCTTTTTTTATTTCAACCTTTTTTCTTAATCTGCGCCATTTTATAAGAGCGGAGACAAGAACATGAATGAAATAAAAAAAAGATCTGCCTTTACAAAACTGGAATGTAATTTTTTTTTCAAATTTTTAGTATCGCTAAAAAGGTTTCATTGAGAAGGTTTAGTATTGTACAAGGCATTTCCGGTTGGTATTTGAATATTAGTATTTGATTTCAGCTCGAAGGTTGGGTTACTTGATTATACTATTTTAGATATAAACATCATCATCATCATCCACAATATTAAAAAATTACGCGTTAATCCAGGATAAGATGAAGACGTTGTGTCAATGCAAGGTTTAATCTACATCCACAACAAATTTCATTTAATTCGGTTCCGCCATACACAACCGCTCACACACTTTCGTCTTCGTAATGATTCTGGTTTGCAAAACGATCTAACGGCTTATAAAATGTAAAAATCTCTAAAATAAATACATTACATCTTTTAATTTGCACGGAGGAGGAGGTATATGTACTAACTAGTGGTTTCTCGCAGCTTCGCTCGCATTAAGAAGTAAAGCTTGCATCCCCTATTTCACCCCTTTGAAAGTGGCATTTTTAATAATCCCTTCTTAGTGGATGCCTACGTCATAACATCTACCTTCATTCTAAATTTCAGCCCAATCCGTCCAGTGGTTTGGGCTGTGCGTTGATAGATCACTATATCAGTTAGTCAGTCAGTCACCTTTGAATTTATACATATAGACATATATGTATGTGAAACCATACCTCTATCAGATGGTCCAAATTTTCAATTTCCTGTACAAATTGTCCTCTATTTTAGCCAATGACGTCACAACTTTCAACGTCCATGTCACCTGTACCGGTTGTGGTCCATTCATAAAATGCTAATGAGATTAGTTCCGCATTGATTCTGCTAATTTTATTGCCGCGTTAATTGATTGGGCGGCAAAATGAGCAATCATTTATTTGCGATCTATTTATATTATGTACATTTATTGCATATATTTCTGATATATGTATTTGAACAGCAATTTATTGTGTTGTTTATTAAAATAACACATTTTGGTCAATACTTTGAAAGCAAGTAGTGCTAATAGATTGAAAAATCAAATAAACTTTCGCTATGACTAAGCATTTAGCATTGCTTAGTATGTGTCTGACACTTAGGTTCAATAGCTAAGCAATGTTTCAAGTTTTGCTACATTTATACCTAGCTTTTATTTTTCAAAGTGTTTCTATAATCATTGACTATTTAACATTCCTTTTGTCATAATAATATTTTAATGAATGATAATTGTTATTTTTCCCATTCTCATCACTGTCCAATCAATTCAATAGCTTACCAAAAACACAACTCCCCATTTTATTATCTCAATAATTAAGCGGCTAGTTTAAACTTGCTATTAATTTAATAATTAACACCTGACAAGATCCATAAGCGTTAATAATAAACAAGTTATATACTCGAACCGATGTGTCCAATTGTCCATTAAAAACATAGACATTACTATACAAAGACAACTGCCCGGATAAAAAACGTCATCATCATCATCAGTCCATTCGAACTCACTACAGGGCATAAGCCTTATCCTTTTTACGCCAGTAATTCCTTGTTTGTGCCTTTTTTATTGTGATTTTATTTGCAAGCAAATTCATTTTAAACAAAACACAATTAGACACAATAAAAAAGATACATTCAATAATAGTACACCTAAAAGTTACCATGTCAGATACTGAGGAGACGTCTTATGGGTTGTGTATAGATTTAAGCCGAGGTCATTACCCAGGACAAAGGAGTTTTTAATTCAAAATTTAAAAAGTCGCACATATGAGTAAGAAAAATCTTAATGTCGTATGCAATATTAACGTCGTTGTCAAATGGTTGGGACAGAAGATAATTAGATGTCCTTGATTTTCATGGTCTGTGATTGAATTCTAATTTAATTGCGTATAAGTATTTTTACAATCGAAAGGTGCTAATGGAGTCTGATAGGCTGAACAATTTAAGAATAAATACTATCTTTGGAACAAGACACTTTGATTGGAGGTTACCTTATAGTAAGGGCCGAAACATCGTGGTATTAGTATTGTTTTTGACTGACTTCAATATTGATCAAAATTTAATTCAATAAGTTTGGAATAAGATCGACTTTGAATACCTATGTTTGGGCATTCAACAACGTGAGTTTCTTTCACCAATTTCTCGGTGAGCAAAAAAATTAACTAGATTATTATTTTTGCTTTGATATATCGTATGTATGTTTTACATAAAGGAATGGACTTTGTTTCATCAAAATCGGTTGAATGATTTTTAGCTACAAATACCTAAATACACACTCGACCAAATCCAAATTCCCTTAATTTTTCATTTTTCAAATTTTAGGATGACAGTAAATGTAAGTATGTAAGTATTTTATAGTGATATTATTTCGATAAATTCTAAAATAAGTACTTTAAGTCTTACTGTAACCCCTCTTACAACGGATATCCAAGATTGCTACAATAAAACGCTTAGGCCCAATAGTTTTATCGGCCTTACTTCCTACAGCCTCTTTTAACAAAAAAAAAACAAACAACAGCGCCCATACAAAAGCAGTTCCAACTCGACCGAAAAGAGTTCGAAACAAAAAAGTTTGTCTTTTATTTTTTATAAGGTTTTAAGTGTGAGGTCGTAGCCAGGAATGTTGGCGCCTTCTAAGTGAGATTGCCTGTCCTTTTATCAATGAGCCGTGGAAAAAAACATAAAAAAAAAACAAATCGAGAGTATATCGAGAACACTTCATCAAAGCGACGCCTCGAGCGATGTTGGGACTAATTGAGCATTGATCTAGCCATTAGCGTTTGTTTGTCATGTCTACGCTTTAAAATATAATAGTCAATTGATTTATTATCCTTTTTTTTAATTTCATTTCCCAAGTACCGCTGGAAGGAGCAGATAGAGGAGGATCTGCAACAACTCCATGCTACCGAATGCAGGAGATGGCGCAGAACCGAGAGGAGTGGCGTCTCTTTGTGACAGAGGCCAGGATCCACTTTGGGTCGCAGCGCCACGTTAGTAAGTAAAAGCTCCCTTACTTGTTTCAATTGGTAATTACACTAAATTTAATTTAATATTATAAAAGCTTAAATTTATGATACATTTGAAACAGACAAGACCTTGGAACATAGATTGATTGATTAATCATCATCTATATATATAAAACTCAAAGGTGACTGACTGACTGATTGACTGACTGACTGATATAGTGATCTATCAACGCACAGCTCAAACCACAGGACGGATCGGGCTGAAATTTGGCATGCAAGTAGATGTTATGACGTACGCATCCGCTAAGAAAGGATTTTTTGAAATGCCACTTTTAAAGGGGTGAAATAGGGGGTGCAAGTTTTACTCCTTAATGCGAGCGAAGCCGCGAGCACCCACTAGCTCTAAAATAAACCCTATTAGTTTAACATAACCTTTTTTGTCGACAGTGAGTTAACAAAATAATTAATTCAAGTAATCAATCAAATTATGCATTCCTCGACCAATGTCATATTGGCTAATGGATCTCATAAATTATGTTTATAAATACATACATAATTACTTGCCTATTTATATTAAGGTACAGTTGCGAGGTTGAATTAGAAGATATTAAGTTAGGGTGCCATGTCGAGTATGAAAATTCTTATAAATTCTAAAAAAAACTATGGTAAAGCTACGGCCTGTCCAAGCATTATATTTCCTCATTCTTTACCCATAAAATACCTATAACATAACTCCTAAAGACCAGTCCATTTTTCAGGAATTTCAGTTAGGTTTAAAGTTACTTCAAATTTTATCATTCATAGTTTTAACTTCTCTTTGTTACTAATCGTCATACCTTTTCCTAACAAATCTACCTAATAAACACTTTAATGATACTACATGTTATGAATGAAACCGTTTAAGGTGAATTTAAATATTTTCATTCATATTTTTAAAGATACCAACCAAAACCTTATACCAAAACAATAACTCAATAAATCCTCCTTCCTCACCTATAAAAAACAAACCTCCTTAGTCCATCGAACCTCCGTGAAGCTATAAAATACCGAGCAAAAGCCTAACACAACTCAAGATGAACACGACAAAACTGATAACGGCCGCCAGTACGGACCAGACATCCCAATTTAGTACCGGCGCAGAGATAACACTATTATACAGCTTTTAACTATACGGATACGCTAAATGTGGGGAAATTGGGCTTTTCTTGGTGGGTCTAAACGTTTGTCCACCAGTTAGTCCCACTTGTATAAGTGAGACAAACTGGTACGAGTATTCGTATAGTAAAGGTTTTGTGAATATATGTTTGTAAGTGCTTCACGATTGTCCCACCTATAAAAACATTACTACACCTACAAAAAAATTAGTGTTTGTGAGTTTCTGTTTATTTCTTCTTCGAACTCAAACTGCCATATCAATTTTGATAAAATTTGGTAGATATGGATTAACAAAACATTGATAGCGTAGTTAAAAGCACGGTGCAAATTTAGTAATAAAATAAAAGTTTTTAAAATAGTTCAGGATTGTCTCATGTAATGTAATAATCAGTACAGGCCAAAATACATATTTATAGACATAAAATAGTATATGTATTTAGGTGTATCTAAGTCTAATGCAAAGATTATAATCGCACTGAATTTAACACGTTTTGTAAATTTTACGTGCAAATTGTTATTTTAATACAATTTTACTAACAAAAACCTGTGCAATTAAAATTTATGAATTCATCACATCACATTTTAACCAAAAACTAACAATGCAACATAAACAAAATAACTAAGAAGAAAACATTTTGAATTTATGAAACACATGATTATCCCACTAGTAGGACAAAACAGTGGGTCTATAAAGCATGAACCACAAAATCACCTTATTGTGGTGATTTTACTATCCAACGAGCCCGGTTTTGTCACCTGCGTAGGTATAACTACGGCATAATCTTAGCTCTATTTACGCTCTGGGGCTTATAAAAAATACTATAAAGATTATGTATATTATTTGACAATAAGTTCTTAGTTATAAGTAAAATGAATTTTACGAAAGGTTTCTTGTTTGTGAGCGCGGGCTGAGGAATTCGTTTGTGATCAGCAAATTTAAACTGTTATCTCATCTTTATAATTCTTGTTGTTTTACTTCAACGTTTTATGATGTTTTTTATATGTTTGGTACAATCAACCTATTTCTTTCTTAATTTTCTTACCCTAGTGTAAACCCTTTCATATGGGTCACCCATCCAAACACATATCGCTTCAACCGTCAGCTAAGCTACGGTCATTTCATATTCAAAATCTATACTAATATTATAAAGCTGAAGAGTTTGTTTGTATGTTTGTTTGTTTGAACGCGCTAATCTGAGGAACTACTGGTGCTAATTGAAAAAATCTTTTTGTGTTGAATAAACCATTTATCGAGGAAGGCTTTAGGCTATATAACATCACGCTGCAACTAATAGGAGCGAAAAAACAATGGAAAGTGTGGAAAAAAGGGGAAAATGATTCATCTTTGAGGGTTTCCGTTACGAGCGCTGCGTAAACGGTTCAAAATTCAAGGAATTAATGCCCAAAATAACTATTCCACGCGGACGAAGTCACAGGCACAGCTAGTCTTTTAGAAATCCGGTTTATTTAAGCGTCGAAGCATAATAAAAAGCTCAGTACAGATTATACGCATTATTTGACAAAAAGTGTATTAGATATTTGACGCGGAGCGGTCGAGTAAGGCGACACGATCTGATCGATGTGAAAGTTGATCACTATTATTTATACAGGGCTACAAAGTATTTTTATAAGAATTCTGTCATAGAATGGTAGGGACTTTTGTCATAATAGCAAGGCTCTTGCGTTATATTTTGCTATGCTACGTAAAATAATTTTATATTTTATGTTTTTTTTCTGATTTTCTATTCTATTCTAAAAGGTTAAGGGGTGATTTGAAAGATATCTAATACCAAAAATAGCCAATATCTTGTGAGTCCACGGTGTGACCCGATTAATTCCTAGAAAAAAGGAACCTTCTTCCGTACCAAATTTCATCGAAATCTGTTCAGCCTTTTGAACGTGAAGGAGTAACACTGTTATTAATAAATAAAATATGAGTATAACGATCATCACGCACACTTTTCATATTGTTTTAATTTTACTGGTTCAAATAAATCCTTCATTACAAATTTTATATGTTTTATACACAACTTATTATCTCCTAAATATTTAACTGGCATATAACCCTGTATAGTTAAGTAGATACTAGTTCAGTGTAGTGTGGTAGGCGTACGATTATATTATTATAAGCGATAATTAGGCTTTAACGATACCTTAATTTATTAAAATATAAAGTTATTTAGAGGTAACGAGATAGGAGGTATGAAGGATAAGAAGTTACACTTGTTATGCTAAATAGGCTCATTTTAATTTAACCTGCCTCATATTAAGTAACTAGCTGATGCGCGCGACTTCGTCCGCGTGGAATAGTTATTACCATAAAAACGGTTCTAGTGAGTTAACTTTGAAACATAGACATATACTGTTGCGGACATTTTGTTAGATTATTTCAAGAGAAATAGTTCTTTCATACACATTTTTTTGATATCTTGAACCGTTTTCGCAGCGCACGCAACGGAAGCCCTCAAAGATGAATAATTTTAAATTAAACTTTTATTGGAAAATGAGCGAAAATAATCACGACCGGCAGGATTCGAACCTGCGTATTTCTGCTACCGTCAGAACGCCTTAACCACTAGGCTACGGTCTACTAACTGCCAGGCGCGAAAGTAGTATACTGCCAGGCATAGTGCAGGTTAGCACTTAATAAATTAACTCATAATGAATAATTTTGCCCGTTTTTTCCACATTTTCCATTGTTTCTTCGCTCCTAGTAGTTGCAGCGTGGTGTTATATAGCTTAAAATCTTCCTCGATAAATGGTCTATCCAACACAAAAAGAATTTTTCAATTCGCACAAGTAGTTCCTGAGATTAGCGCGTTCAAACAAACAAACTCTTTAGCTTTATAATATTAAGTAACGCATGAATCTTTCTCTTCAGGCAGTCTCCGATTGGGGCGATGCCAACCTGGTCAGATCCAATGCCACTAAGACGCAGGCGTGTCTTTTCTCCGCCAAAAAGAGGCCGTTCCACCTGGCCCCTACTTTCCGGAATGTCTCGATTCCAATCACAAACCAGCTGGACCTACTTGGAGTCTCCCTTACCTCGTCATTAAATTTTGGGTCCTATATTGAGTCAAAGGCTCAATTGGCTGCCAAAAAGCTTGGTATCCTCTCGAAGGTGCGTCGGTACTTCCATCCGGAACAGTTGCTTACCTGTTATAAAGCACAAGTTCGGTCGTGCATGGAGTACTGCTCGCATCTTTGGGATGGATCAGCAAAATACCAACTAGAGGCGTTGGATTCGATTGAAACGCGAGCTAAGAGGTTAGTAGGTAAAACCACCATTAAGAAGGCAAAACTCCAAAGTTTGGAACATCGCCGCAAGGTGGCCAGTCTGTCGGTCTTTTATCGAATACATTTCGGAGAGTGTGCAGAGGAGCTACATAAACTGATTCCCTCAGCTCCCTTTTATAACCGAACAAGCAGAAAGTCCGCAGGTAGACATCGTTTTATGGTGGAAGTGCCGAAGTGTCGAACACAGCGCTTTGCTTCTACGTTTATTGTACGGACGGCAAAGCTCTGGAACACTTTACCAGAAGCTGTGTTTCCTGCGAACTACAATCCAGGGGTTTTCAAATCTAGAGTTAATAGGTATCTTCTAGGTAAACGTGTTACACCCTAGACTGCAGCAATGCTTAACATCAGGCAGGCTGTAGTCAAACGTAAACCTATCACACGTAAAAAAAAAAGTATAGATTTTCCAGTCTAAAATATAAAAAATAAAATATCGTTTTTGGGTGGTATGTCTTAAAATGGCAAAATTTTACGCTTTTTTCCTAATTTATTGGGCAATGTTATTGATTTTACTATTTGATAATTAAATCTAAAGCAATCCAAATCTTATGTTATATTAATTCAAGTTTATTAAACACTAGTGGGTACTCGCGGCTTCGCTCGCATTAAGAAGTAAAACTTGCATCCCCTATTTCACCCCTTTAAAAGTGGCATTCCCAAAAATCCTTTCTTAGTGGATGCCTACGTCATAACATCTACCTTCATTCTAAATTTCAGCCCAATCCGAGTCGAGTGGTTTGGGCTGTGCGTTGATAGATCACTATATCAGTCAGTCACCTTTGAGTTTTATATATTTATGATGTGTAACAAAAATGTTACCCATATGGATATTAAGAAACACCTCGAAACCTTTACATTACATTAAGCTTTTATAAAATAAAATGTAACTTTCCAGTGGGGTCGCCGTGTGCGACCGAGATCAAAAACCCATTTAACTAATTGAGCGAAAACACAAGCAACACCATTGAGGGCCGTTCTAATGAATGGATCTCAAAAAAGCCAATTTGTAGTTTTTTTAACACTTCAATTTGTGTCGTAAACCTCAAATAAGGGAAGGAGTTAGTTGGTCAGCTAGTGTGCGTACGGCAGAAAAAATGATCCGTAAAACGAGAAGTACCTACTACAAACCTACACACACAACTGTATACTAAAACGATTGACTACTTAGTTTAAATAATTATTATAATTATTGATAGGCAAAAGTCAAAGTCAAATCATTTATTGTACTATTGTTTTCAATAAAATGTTGCAGATCTTTTATGCATAATTTGGTACATGAAGAACACAATATACCCTCAAAGGGTGTTTACAAATAATATTAATTGTTAATTGTGTGCGGGACGGTCTATTTGTTTTTTTTATTATATTGTGTTTGTATAGAATATCATCATTTAAATTATCATCATTAATATATATGTCAACTGTATAGGTAGCATTTATGTATCAACAATAAAAGTTTAGTCTTACTCACTTCTTTGTAAGCGAAGTGTAGGAAGACACAAAAAGGAGCAACGGTAGCTAAACGAGAAGCTAGAAACATCTGGGCAAGAACAGCGCAAGACAGAGAATAATGGCGTAAAAGAAGAGTGGCTTATACCCTGCAGTGGGTTTTAATGAGCTGATGATGATGATGCTAAGTTGAATAATAACATTTAAGCGTTTCTAAGAAGTAGTTATTATGTGACATGTCATTCACGAATCTAAGAGAATATTCATTTGAAGATGTATCATTACGTGCCCCGTATTAATGTATGAAATTTTAAGAAGTCATCAAAATGAAAGTGTTGAATAAAGATCGATAAAATAACGTTTTACGTGATTACCAAAATACAAAACCTAAATTGCGTTGCTGACCAAATAAATACAGCTTCGAAAAAAGGCTGCGTCGAAACCACAATCGAATTAGCGTCCCTTGTTCCGTAGATTAGGCGAGCGTCGCGTTATCTGTGTCGTTCGTTATTTTATTGGCTTGTATGGGGCACACTCGATAAACGCGACATATAATGGTGGATAATGAATCGAGGTGCGGCGCCGGCCGCGGTCACCCGGACGGTGGGACGAAGTCGCTGCGTTTCCGCCCGGACGATGCGTCATCTTCTTCTTATCGAATGAGAGTGGCAAACTCTGGTGTCGAGAGTTTATCAAGCGCAGCCTCTGACATGGCATAACGACTGCCGTACTAGACAAACAGCCGGGACCTACAATTTAACGTGTCATCCGAACTACGGGAGCGCCCAAAATGGAATTGCACTTTTCGGTCACCCATCCGCATACTGACCGCGTCGACCTTTGCTTAACATTGGTAATCGCATGCGATTGCCTCCGCTAGCTGAACTACTGGCGCTACCATGCGTCATAGAGGATAAGTATAAGTTACGGACAAAATAATGTAAGATTGATTCTGTTTTAGATAAATAGATAATTATTTATTGCACACATATAAAACAAAATTATTAAAAAATACTTACATAAACTAATCTAGTACCACAAGTGGCGGCCTTATTGCTAAAAGCAATCTCTTCCAGGCAACCATTGGATGGAGAGGAATAAATAAAGGATTATAAAGGACGTGGTGTACAACAGAAATAGATGCGATAGGATGAATAATATACACAAATATAATTATAATGTACATAAACATAAAGACATACATCCTAATACACCTTTTTTAGACCTTCTTGCTAAAAGTTAACGTTAGTTCATATGAGAGTGACCAACTCTGGTGTCGAGACTTTTCAAACAGACTAAATGGCCTTGACATGGCTTAACGACTGCCTTACTATGGCAGATAGCCGAAAACTATTATTTAACAAGTTACACGACCTACGGAAGCGTCCATGTGTAAATTCCAATATTTCCTTATGCCACGGTCACTCATCCAAGGAAAGTTGTATGTATATGGTTTCCATTTTCTTTTCATATAAATTGTGTTCGGTAGGTTAAGTCCCAATTATAAAAGTTATTATAATATTACGATGCCGGCTCTTTCTTCACAAAAAGAGATTTGTTGCATAAACAGATCATAAAACCGTCATCAAATCGCTAATATATACATACAGGGTTATAAAGAAACTCTTAATTCATAATATCAACTAAGTAAATCAAATAATACTTAATAATATGACACAATGTTATTGTTTTTTGTATTGACTAACTGATGATTTACCTTAGGGATATCAACAATCTATGGGCGATTTGCATGTTTTGTTCCAAACGTTGAATCATATCTTTTTACCAATTAAACACATTCACATAAAACTTGTCTCTCTCTCTCTCTCTCTCTCTCTCTCTCTCTCTCTCTCTCTCTCTGAGTCGTATTTCCTCATGACTGAGGGTCGTGGCTCCCCCGCAGAACTAATTCATTAGGGGAGTTCTCATGGGCAGATACATCGCCACGGAAGACACATGTCCTTGGATATTGTGGTCCTCAAACATGTCGGTTTCCTCACGATGTTTTCCTTTACCGCTAAGCGAGTGCAAAAACTAAAACTTGTAATAAATACGTTACCCATGAAAAAAACTAATTGGGTAAAGGTATGAAGTTTGACAGATTGACAGCAATGATAGTGCATAAAGCTGCATTCGAGATGATTAGTTCAAAACCTTATTTGATCAGTTTTTATTTCCATGACTCTAAACGTTATGGGATGCCTATATAGTACATCTCGAAGTTTTTTTATTCATAACATAATACACTAAACTAAAAAAGCGTATGATTAAACCTAAATTTTAAACATCCACGTGGAATGGAGCCAAAAACACTGGCTGCATTTCCACGCTGGATTAATTTAAATTTAAATTTCGAAGTTATAACTATTTTTTTTAAATCTCGATCAAAGTAACATCGTCATAGTATTAATATAATGTACCGACGAGAATAACGCTGTACAAAACAATAAAATGTAAATAGTCAAAGTGGTTTTATAATTTGATAGCCTTTATATACCGTAGCGTAAATTTTATACATAAATAACTACATAATAATTCCCATTTTATTGGCCAAATAATATTTACGGCACCCAATCAAATTATAATAAATCGGCATCGCTTTTATTAATTTAACTTTAGTGCCCTGTTACTTAATGTTTGTTAGATGATCAAATTTCAATAAAATTTATGATCAATCAATCGTTAAATAATATATTATTTAAATGCTATTTTTATTGTGAATGGCATGAATGTGAGCAAGCGCGATCATCTTTAAATAAGTTACTAAAATCTGTGCTAAAATCTGGTTTTTTGACCCGAAAGTAATAAAGCTAAAGCCTTGGGAATCTGTAAATTTAAACTGCATATGTATTTTGCTTCAATAATCACGGAACCTATTTTTTATAAGACAACTTCTAATTGATCGTGGTGGAGTCTCGTCTTGGACGCCGTGACGAGCGGTCGCTTTCGGGAGTGGTCAATAGAGCCTCGTCAATACAATTGATCCAGTAAACAATAGGCACAACATCTGCCAGCGGCTAGCGCAATGGCTGCGAGCAAATCAATTCCCTGGCCCCGCGAAAAGTGACTATAATCAAGTGCCGTGCAACGCGTGTTTATAATCTTTGCATGTATCAGTGAGTGACAACCAGTGTACGTGACCCGTCATCAGAGGCCACTGGTACCAGCGCCCAGCGCGGGGAAGCCCACTCCAACGGGGGGAAAACTCGGTGAGCTTGTTCCATATTAGCCACACGTGGTCTAAACCCCTTTTCTTCGGTCTCTCCTTCCTCAATATCCTGGGATATTGTCTAGACGTCTGCCACGAGGGACAAGTCTGTTTTCAAGCAGCCCATACCAGCAACCAACACCGTACGGTCACATCGGTTACTTATAGATCAAACCTACGCGTAACTAGCTTATCCGATTTCAAAATACATATTTACACAAACTGCAGTAAAAACCTGCTAAATTTACAAGGGTATACTGGATTACGCGATCTCATACCACGGACGTAATTACTCGTAACGTATGCGAAAACACAGACAATCTGCTTTCCCAAGGCAAACACAAAAGCCTAAATACGAGTAAAAACTACACACATCTGCAGGCCCGTTTGGACAATGACTTGAGATTTTGGAAAGGCGCGTGAAATATTACGCTATCCATTCCCAAAACAAATACCGAGTCGTAAAACTAAGCAATAAATCAGACCATTAAAATACAACCAAAAAAACCCTTCTTAAAATCATCTGCTGGTTTCCGCCACAGCGGGGAGGCTCTATTGTTGGGTGGGTCATCCTTTGTTAAACATAGCTCAAAATTTGCTTCTAATTGTAGTCATTTTTTCTACGTACAATAAAGCCCAGACGTTTGTTTTATACACATAACACACTAGTACATAAAGCGTAATTAATAGACTTATTCCAAATAAACAGCAGGTATTAAGTGCAAGTACTTAGAGTTGTTAGACGAGACCCAAGTACTCACTCGAGTGCTACTTACTCCCCTTTTCCGTTAAAGACAAAAGGGAACTAGTATAGTGCATGATATACCAGTTAACTAATAAGTAATACATAGTATATAAGCTTCCTTCACAGCCTCAAGCACGCGCATACCTGAAAGATATCACGAGCTAGCCACGACAACCCGTCCTCTGCGATACCGCCACGGTAAGGCACAAAGCCGATATGGAAATATGGACCCTATCGTAAAAATACCAGGAGACGGCAACTGCTTGTATCGCGCTTATAGCCCACCAAATTAACGACTTGTATGGCCTAACCTTTGACCACCAACACATTCGACGAGACCTCGCACGCCACGTTGAGGATAACCAAAACGATCCACAAATGTACCTAGCGATCAGAAGTAATCTAGATAGTTCAGCACAAAGCGAACAAATCAGGAACTACATTCTATCACAATACCAAGATGGCACATGGGGCGGCACAGACATACTTATAGCGGCAGCGGAATATTATAGTATTAACGTCAAAATCTCTCAAAAAACCCCGCTACAAGAAACAGTATGTTTCTCTCCTAAGGCACCAAACGACACCGCAGGTAGCATAGGTCCAATAATTACGGGGAACCACTTTGATTGCTTTGAAAATCACCTAGGAGTAATAAGTACAAGCACCACGCAAAATTACCTTAGTCTTGGAACCAGCACCCCAGAGGAGAATACCAGATGAGTCCGGATGCAGACTTGCCCGCCCCAGGCCACACCAAACAACAAGAACAGGTAGTAAATGAAAACATAAACATTGCCACATGGAATGTTAGAGGCGCCGCAACGTTGACTAAAAAACGAGAGATTGACGAGTTTCTAGACGGAAAATCTATCCATATTGCCTGCCTACAGGAAGCTCACTTCAAATCCGGGACCTACGAATCTAGTCACTATACGTGGCACCTAAGCGGAAACAACAACAGAAGAGGCCAAGCTATTCTCATAAGAAAAAGCAGCGGCCTAAGGCTGAACTGGACTAAAGCAAACACAAACAATATGGTTGCTTCAATAGATACAAGCAGTGGAGCCTCTCTATTCATTACTACAACGCACAGGTCCAATTCAACGTCACCAGCAGCAAGCGACGCGACTCGGCTACTACAACTGACCAAGAACAAACCAAGGAACTCAATAACAATCATACTAGGTGACTTCAACGCCCACATAGGACTCACAGATACACATGAACTTCGCGATAAAAATCAAAGAGGCAAAAATCTCCCACACCAAACAAGTAACGAAACGGGAAAATCTCCGATTGGACACATCATTCGGCCGGCGCAGCTGTAAACTGACTTGGACGTTGGGAAACAAAACATCGCAAATATACCATATAATGACAGATGCCAAAAACAACCAGATTTTTAATTACATCAAAGGTGAAAAAACAATCCTATCTGACCATAGAATCATATGGGGAAACCTGAAGCCCCTCACCACAGAATAAATAATACAACAGAAACCTATCTCCCTGTTCCGAACACGCAGCGAGCGGAGGGCACAGTAAAGTACGATCGACAGTCGTGGGTCAAACGGCACATCACTCCCCAAAGTATGAAAAATTTGTTTGTATTGTATCAATAGGTATATCTAGCTACTTAAATAAGCAATTTATAGTTCAATTCGAGAAAAACAGGATTAATTTAGTAAAAATTTTAGAAAAAAAAAAATTTGTTAATACATACTTTGTTATAATAACACATAAAAAATTATTACTGATAAAGTATTAATTTATCGAAATATAATTCACTGATGATTAAGTATAAACACTAAAATAATACAATTTTATTATTGTACTAAATCTACATTCCTAATGGCAACCATGATAACTTTGAGAGACTCGAACTGTATGCAGTGAAATATGAACCGTAAATCGAAACGTTAAATATCAATTTGGCTTGCGCGTAGGTTACGAACGTACGCTGCGCTGCGAACGTATTTTGATAGCGTAGCGCGTTTTTGTTCAAAGTTAGGTCGCCCTGCCCTCACGTGAAACTCCAATAGGGACTCTACGGGACCTCCAATAGGACTAGCCAGGGCCGGCGTTGCGAGTGAGTTTGACTACAAAACCCTAAACTACGAGATGCTTCAAAGTAACACCACTCGAAAAAAAAAAAAAAAAAAACCAAGAAACTTTATTAGAGGAAACCAAAAAGAGCAGGAACGGCGAAAACCGAAAAGAGCCGCTATCGTGGGAAGTGATAACAAACGTCATGAAGATGGCGGCCAATAAGACTATCAAACATGAAAGAAGGTACTCTAAGGCTAGAGAAGAGGCAATTACAAACCTACAGAAGGCGAAGTTCCATTATAAGC
The DNA here is from genome assembly GCA_927399415.1 of Macaria notata. NCBI lineage: Eukaryota > Metazoa > Arthropoda > Insecta > Lepidoptera > Geometridae > Macaria > Macaria notata. Next base: position 1,886,142 of record OV656751.1, read on the forward strand.
ATCACCCTCAAGATATAGAGGCTAGAAATACACTTAAAGAGTGCCGGCGCCGTTTGCAAGAGATCGAAGCAACGGAAGATCTTAAAGTTGGTAGACCTAACTATACGTGGAAGGATTCTTTATCTCATGATATGGACCCCAGGAAAACATCTGACTGGCAGGACATGGCGAAAAACAAAGGAGACTTTATAAGAGCTGCCAGGGAGATCTATAAGATGGCAGAAACCGACAGCGAATCTGATGAGGAAACAGAACGACATACCAACAGGCAGGCACCAACCATACCCCAGGAAAGGCCGTCAGATGACACAAGAACAATCCCTTAGCGACATAGGATCTATTCGACCCACATTTAAGATCCACCTACTACACCCGACGTGGTTATGATTACACACAATAGGACCAACATTACACAGCGAACGTATTAAGATAGTGCTTGCAAAGCCAAACACTAACAAACCCCAAGATGGGTCAACTCAATAATCAACGAACACCATTTTTTACTAACGCTTATCCCTATCCTTAATAACAACCTTCTCCAAATCGGCGTCTGGCTGCATAGCCGGTCGACTACCATCCCGGAGCGTTAGCACAAAACCACGCTCCACAACCTCGTGCCCCCCGGTATGCCGGTTTGACCGGAGCAGGCTTGTCCTGGCTGGGTACGGTACCTATGTTCATGTTCATGTTCATGACAACTTCTAATTGATCGTGGATGTTTGCAGCTACATTCGCATTGTATCGGATTCAAATCTTATCACCTTATGAAAAATCACTATAATCCGTTAAAACGAAACAATCAGAAAAATGCATTCAATTTGTTTAATGTTATGATGTTTTTTGTAAATATTAGCTATAGGTCTGATATATATAGGTATATATTCAAAAGATAGAAAGAACACTTGAACCTCAAAATCAAAAACATCGCCATGTAAAATATATCCAATAAACCATATGTTACAATGTTTTTAAAGTTCATTCAAACCAAGTGTCGAATAAATAATTTTTTCCGTCCAAACCGAACCAAAATGACACAATCTAAGCAGACAATAGGCGACACAGATCATGTTAACTATTTCCCACTGGGTGCCCAAATATAACGAGGCCAGTTAATATAACATTAATGAACACAAATGACGGACAAACCGCGTAAACAGCTATTCATAAGGTGCATTAAAAGTGAATTAAAACGTCTGAAATGTCAAATTGCGAGGACTTTGCCTATTAGGGGACTGTCTCGGGATGTCTGTCACACCGAACTTAGTTGACGATTAATTTTTTTTGGTACCATAAAAATAATAATTGGTCTTAATATTCATCATCATCATTAGCTTAATGAGACCGTGCAGAGCATAAGCCCCCTCCCACTTATTATTTTATATTTACTAATGGACGGCTGCGCCTTCGCTCGTATTATTTCGGAAAAATATGTAGTCTATGTCACTTACAGGACCTCATACTACCTACCTACATACCATATGAAAAATCATGAAGATTTGTCCAGCCGTTTTTTTAAGATGCGCTCAGAAATAAACGGACAAACTGATAAATAAAAAAAAAATCTAAAAACTGCTGAAACATGTTTCTGTTATCGATACAACTCAATTTTTTTAGTACTTATACATATACTATGTACAGATTTTTGACCCTATTTTGCTTTATTATATGTATAGAAGATATAGATAGATAGACATTTCGGTGTGACAAAATCCATACATCGTATACCGCTTACACACTAACTCCACCACTAATGACTTCCCGTGTATTTACCCGCGTTTTTTCACTCGCCAATTATTCCCTGTGGCTGAGCAGCCGAAGACGGACTTTTTTCGTGTCTCTTTCGATTCAATTTTATATTAGTGTATTGGTTAGTTTTTTTAATAAATTATTTTAACAACAAATGCTTCTGACGGTTTTTAATCTAATTCGGAAACTAGCGTTGCCCTGTGGCTGTTACCTGTGTTGATCCGGGATAAAAAGTAGCTATATATTGATCCGGGGGTTGATCTATCTCTCTCTTGGGTCGAATTTCCTCATGACTGAGGGTCGTGACTCCCCCGCAGAATTAATTCGTTAGGGGAGTTCTCTTGGGCAGATACATCGTGGTGGACGCCCAGGTTATTCCACGGAAGACACATGTCCTCGGAAATTGTGGTCCGCAAACATGTCGGTTTCCTCACGATGTTTTCCTTCGCCGCTAAGCGAGTGCAAATTCACACTTAACTTTATCTTTATGATTTATCTATATTTTTACTAAAATTCATCTAAATTGATACAGCCGTTTAAAGGTGAAGAAGGAACAAACCTACACACAAGTTATCGTCTTGGTGATAATAAATTAGTAAGATTGCGGCTGTGTGTTAAGTACAAGTCGTATAATTATTATATGTTCGGTTTTAGGTACAGGTTAAGCCAAGTCAGAGGACCCTAAGACTGTATACAAACTCTCGACACTCTGATACGTTACTTACCTGCTTACGTTGTCGGTTGTCGCTAATACTGCTAATACCGAAAGGACTATAATCTTGCGATCTTAAAAGCGAGAGTGAATCGGTTCTTACTGGGTAAGCACACTCCATCCTAGACCGTAATGATTGCTTACTATCAGCAAAATACGGTCAAGTGCAAACCCATTCCTTGATAAAGAAGCAAATATCGCTTAGATGCTAATTCCAATCTGCGATTTTACAGCATTGCTTGTTTACTTTCCCAAATATGTACATGTAAATTTAAAAACCTTACTAAAACCTTTATAAAGTGCCGTCAGTATTTTCCAAGCTACAATAAAATTAGTTAATATAAGTGTGTTAAAGCTTGCGTGGGAGTCAACATGGCCTACACATTTGTACTCGGATTTTATTATAATTCATTTACTATGTTTTGAGATAACCAACTATTGTTTAGATACTCCATTGTCCAATAGATGGCGCTTATCTATGATAATATTTTTTATCTGTGGTGTGGAGAGAAATGATGGAGGTTGGTCGGTTATATTTGATAAGGAATATATAAATTTGTGTTTTCGTGAAAGTAAAAGGTTTTTGTAGTTCGGGTTTTGTGAGGAAATTCATTCTTTAGAGTTGTTACCATTGGAAGTGGTCATTTAATACGCGCCATGCATACTTTTGTGTAATATGTACATATATTCAAACATGAACGTGGAACAAAATTTATTTATATATTAGGTAACTCACTTATTTTTTTAGTAATAGGACCTACATAGGTTGGAATCAAAAGATACAATAATGTCAAAATTAATTTAGTTGTATTAACCGGCTAACACTTACGTCAAAAATTACGTCGAAAAATTAGCTCGACAAGTTTCGGAAATCTGAGGTTTCCATCATCAGGAGGACGAGTCAGCACGCGCGTCCCGGTTGGCCGCCTCGTCCAGACACAGAATGTCAACATTTTTTAATCCAGAACTCAAAAGTTGTTGAACAATAGTACTTATTTTACTAATCACACCAAAGTTTTTTCTAATTTTTCCTTTATTAGATAGACAAATGTTATATACACTACAAATTACCTACTTCCTTCTCCAGTCGTATTCTTCATCACTGAGAGCCGTGACTCCCCTGCAGTATTACTTCATTTGATAACTTCTCTTGGTTAGATACATCGTGATGGGCACCCAGATCCATCGACAGTATAATAAACAGTGTCATTGTTAGAAAAAATCTGTTAGAAGACTTGATTACCTCCTATTTTTGAAGTCGGTTAAAATGACAAAAAAAATACCAAGCCAGGTAAGTACAAGCCGCCTTTACGAAAAGTGATTTATTTCCTCCGAGGGTTTAATATTATTCTAGAACTTTGAAAATAAAAAACCGGTTCTTGTTGTTTCAAACATCACATACAAACAATCAAAATATCAACTTCAAATTAGAACAGTGAATTATCATTGGTAACATTTTTACGATTGGAATATTATGACAGTAGAAAACAAATTTTGAGCAACAAAAACGGACTGTATATTTTCGAAGTTCTGGACTAATAGTTCAGATTCAGATTCAGATATTTATTCATAACAAACAAACAGCAGTTACATGTCAATACTTAAAAAAAAACAATTATCACATAATAATTAGTCATATGTAATCAAAGCTTAAAAAAATCAATAGTTAATCAATAGTTAAACTACGTTTTTCAATAAGACGTGACGCGGCCACATATTATACACTTTCAAGAGACAAGGGTAGACTCATTTAATGGCAGTAACTGCCACCAAATGGCTGCCATTATTTTGACAGGAGCAAGTCGAGTCAACCGCATGTCGTTTTGGTCCTGCCGTACAATAATGAGTGTAATTGTCTGTGGTTTCACCCACCTCGTAAACATTGAGAACTGGGACAAGTATTGAGGGGTCGTTTGGACACGTTTGGGAATCTTTCGGGTGTTTTTCTTTGCACTTTTTAGGTTATATTATCCTATTTATTGCCTAGCTTAACTAACAAATATTCAAGGCTACGTTTGGAAAGGTATGGTAAACTCTCGGGTGAACTAATTAAACTTCTTAGAATGTATTCCAATTTATTCTAAGCTATATCGTTATATGTGTGTACTTCTTCTTACAATAAGATATGAAAACAATTAAATAATACATCAAATAACTGAAGCCTAACACCCCACCAACGACTTTTTACACATTTACCTAGCAAGTTTTACTAAGCATTTAGATTTTGAAGAAAAAAACTTAAGTTTGACACAAATCCACCTATAGATAGATATTTTTAAAAAGAAACCAATAAAAATCGTAAATTTATAGGCAACTCAATCGTTGATATTAAAATAGGTAATGAATACTGATGAAAGTAAAAAACCAATTAGTGGGTATCCGTTAGGGTATAAAGGTAACTATTGCGAAAAAATATGCTTAGACATTACAAGAAATATTATTTTATTATTTTAAAAGATCAGGTTATCAGGTACAATTTATAAAATTATAATACAGGTACAATATTTTTATACATTTTTATCAGCATTGCCATCCAGCGTGGTAATGCGGCCAGGATGCTGGGCGCGCCGCCCTCTGGTAGTGGGCTGGAGCACTTAGATTATCTTTAGGCTTTTCTAAAGATTTTCTAAGTGCCCCTTTTTTGTATTAGTTAGAAGTAGTATGTTTAGTTTTTCTTCCCTTGTTTTTTATATTTTATTATTGTAAATAAAAAAATATAAAATGTTTCATTAGATAACAGTAGGTACAATATTGAATGTTAAATCGATCTTTTTCAAACGAGACCATTTACATCGTCGATCGCAAAATAATTCTACAAACAAGCCACAATGCAACAATGCCTATAATATGGATAATTTACGTAATTATTCATCATTTATATAAAATTGCCTCGCATTTTAATGTCATCTTCCGTAGCCTTAAGGCAAGCAATTATAAATCATAATTTTGTTATGTTTTTATTTGTTTTCTGATGACAGTAAAAAGGAAGTTTGTTGATTTTTAAGAATAAACTAAATGTGAAAATGTATTTAGGTTATATCCGCTATCTTGTAATTCTAGTACCCATGATACAAGCGATTATAAGGTATAAGGCTAGATGGCGCTGTGTGATATGTCTTGTAATATTTATTTATTTATAATGATTCTATAGTTCAATTGTAGCTTTTACTATTAAAAAAGTATTTATTAATTAATAACCTTCGAATAAATTACATTTCAAAATTAATTAGTTAATACTATTAACGTGACATGTGTCGATCGATTGACACCAATTTTTTATCTACTGTTTTTTGAACACACATTCAGAATGATACAAAAGTAGGTATATATGTAATATGACAGTAAAAATAATGAATATGGACATAAAAGCATCCATCAGTGGTATATAATTCTAGGCAACATTTTGTACAATTAGTTCTATTGCGAGCCACAAACAGAAATTTAATTTACATTATGACTTTCGATGCGGTGGTCTGGGACCAATGACTAATAAGTTTATTGACTGATCGAAACTCACCTATAATGATTTAATTATTGAATCATGTGTGTATGGATTTGCATATCAAAAAAGATTAGTAATTCAATTTGAATCATGTACAAAAGTATAAACTTGCATATAAATTAATAGTCATTCAATTGGGCTATTGTAAAGTTGCTAAATATTCTTGTAAAGTATTGTAAATGTAAATAAATTGGGCTTTTAGAGGAAAATTTGTGCACGTACTTTCGTTTGTAAAAAAAACGTAGCACAGACTATTGTATTGTAAGTATTGAAAAACTAAAATAATTAAGTATTTAGAAAAGTGGTTTCTGTAGGTGTCATTTGAGACAAATGCTTGACTATTTGTTTTGTTTAAGTCGAATAAACCAAATACCTATTTGAGAATACGATTTTTATGTCATTTCTACCAAAAATCTTGCAAATAATATACTATACATCTACCAATACTGAAGCTCGCGCCATTTTCCATCTACCCTTGCTTCTTTATTGGTGCGAAGTGTTTCTCACTCTGTATAACGCCAATACCTTTCTACAAAATTACGTAATCTACGTCTCACAGCTAATGGCTATCGGAACCGTCCAATAATAACGTGTTTGGTATCAAATCGACTTTTTAATAATACTTTCGGCATTTGTAGAAGCCATTGGAAAATGTTACGGGAAATAGTGGATAGCTATCGAGGTTCGTATTGTACTAATACTGGGTTACAACAACTTTTTCTTACACTATGGCAGTCAGGCATTTGGCCCATGAGTTTTTCAGGCGAGTTAAGCCTGTTGTTAATGATCTTACCGGCAGAATCATTGAATGTAGAATGGACTGTATTTATAGGAATGTGTCACGCGGCGGCGCGGTTGACGTGAGATTCCAAACTGGTAGCGCCACGCGCTAAAGCCTCCATGCTGGCTCTTGCGTTGCTGGGAATCCCGCCTAGTGGTCCGTTGTTGATAATGTTATGTTGGTAGTTTTGTTAATTACTCCAACACCTGTCTTGCCTCTGATGATATTGCATTAGGTAACTAAACGCGCCTGCAATGTTACTGGCTGGCTTAATACGATTACGTGTAAACGTATTCTATATTTTCTAAATCCAGGGTATAATCTACCTGCATATCCGATTTCATGTAAATCGATAAAGACGTTTGAGTATAAAGAAGTAATAAACATACAAACTTTCGTTTTTAACAATATCAATTGGATTTCTTATGTTAGTTCAGTGATCAACAAAAGAGGTCGGTCCTCAACAAAAGAGTTTCACAAGATGATAAGCTGTCATTTCTCTAAAGTAAGGACACATGGAGGGAGTTTAAGGTGACATTGGACAAGGAAGGGAAAAGAGTGTATAATATATAATGTAAGGGGTGGTAAATCCGTTTTTTTTTTCTCATCTAACGAGTTTAGATCATAGCAGACACCTTGTAGACTAAAAACATCTCTTTAGTTTTTACAAACTCTAGTTTCCACCTGACCCTGTATAATTATCCTGTACCTTATCTCGATCTCTACAGCCGAGCTCTCATTGGCCAGTTCCCGACCAATCAGCAGCCGCTACGGTCCATACTTACATCATCCATTCTTTTTGGTTATTACAATAATTTCCATCGATTGTAGATAATTGCGATCGTTTCCGATCGATCGTGTGTACGATTATCGATTAGTTCAATAGATAATCCCTTATATATGTACTTGTAATGGTATATTATATGTTGTAAGTCACCTGTGGATAGCAGCTTGCTTTTTGATGTTTCGTATAAATTTTAGAGTTCGTGTCTTTATATTACACTAGTGGGTGCTCGCGGCTTCGCTCGCATTAGAAAATAAAACTTGCATCCCCTGTTTCACCCCGTTCAAAGAGACATTTCCAAAAATCCTTTCTTAGCGAACGCCTACGTTATAACATCTACCTGCATGCCAAATTTTAGCCTGATCCGTCCAGTGGTTTGGACTGTGCGTTGATAGATCACTATATCAGTCAGTCAGTCAGTCAATCAGTCAGTCACCTTTGAGTTTTACATAGATACATATATATACAGATTTATTGTTTTTATTTTTATTGGAGATAAAGTGATCTTGCAGCTATAGTAATATCGCTAAATAAGGGTTACCGCTTGTAAGATCATCGCTAGAGGCGCTAGTGTACCGTGAGGTCCAAATGTTCTCAAACTTAGCAAACCTCACCAATTTGCCACTAGGATCGCTAACGGATCGTAAGGTTTGAAATGTCAAATTTCTTTCTTATAAAATTCACGACTAAGACGTCAATTTGTATTATTTTACATAGAACGCAACATGTTGTGTGGCCCACAGCACGCTTTGGGAAACTGTAAGTGCTGTGGGCAAGTGAACAATAAATAAATAATAATAAATAAATGTCTTAGTTTCCTGCAATTTCCTCGATCATTTGAAGTCGATGCTCGTGCCTAGATAATACTTATAATAGATTATATTATTACCTACAAGTATTTCTCTCATTGCATTGATACTTTAGTTTCCCTTCCATTTTGTGTCGATAATCACGTTCCATACCAACATTACCTACCATAGAGAATGTGTGTGTAAGTATGTTTGTTATTTATTTTCTTATCGCACAATATCATCGAATAAATCGCTCTACGCGATAAGGCCGCCAAATGTACCTGGGTTAAGTAATGTTTCTGTATATTATTGTAATTTAGTCTTCTGGTGTACAATAAAGCTGTGTTGATTGATTGATTGATCATGTAAACTGAATTGAAAAGCAAAGACGTGCTAAAAATTTCTTCATAAATTCTACCTTTATTTTTCTTAGTAGTTTTATCATTCACATATATTTAATTAGTACTAGCGACCCGTCCCGGCTTCGCTCGGGTACAAAACGTTGTAAGTTTGACCCTGCGATTTGATTATGGTTCCTCTTTTATATTATGCATGTTTTATAGCTATAAACCTTCCGGGTAACACCCTATCTACTGTAAAAAACCGCATCAAAATCAGTTGCGTAGTGTTAAAGATTTCAACATACAAAGGGACATAGGGACAGAGAAAGTGACTTTTTTATACTATGTAGTGAAGAGTAAGTAAATAAATGGTAAAAATTTCATTTTAAAACAGACAAACCACAAAAGAAAGCTTAAAGGCTTGTAAATACTATTGACTTTCCACAATGTTGTTCGCATAACACCTGGTTAAAAAGTGTAAAATTTCACCAAATTTGGATCAGCCGTTTGAAGGTGAACAAGGAAATATCATACACAACACATAATATCTATTATATTATAATATATATTATTATTATATATTCAGATACTTTTTTTAATATATATTGGAAGCTCCTGTAACTCAACTAGCGGAGGTAGATGTGATTATAATTCTTAACCAAAAAGTGGCATTCCATTTAGGACGCTTCCGTGGGTCGGATGACATATTAAATTGTAGGTCCCGGCTGTTTTTATAGCATGACAGTCGTCAAGCCATGTTAGAGGCCCGTAAGGCGACTTGATTTGCACCCGACACCAGAGTTAGCCACTCTCTTTCGACTAGAATTAAATAAAAATAAATAAATATTTCAGGACATATCACACAGTGCCATCTAGCCCCATACTAAACTTACGCTTGTATAATAATATATATATATATATACTTTTCTTTTGTAAAATATAAAGATAAAAGATAAAGAATCTTTATTGATAATGTAAAGTTGTAACATAGGTATAAGTACTAATATCATAAAATATGCTACACAAATTACAATATCTCGTCAAATTGAATTTATAACATTTAAGTAGTTTTAATAAAATTTTAGAAATTACAATGTCAATTTTATTAATGACATAATGAAATTTTTGTTATTAAAATCATGTCAAACATAATAATAGGTATGTAATCATACAATATGTCAACTTAGATAAATCTAGGTATAATACATACTTATTAAGAAATCATTAGGTAAATCTTAACAAAGACGCGAGTAAAACCAGAAGTATCAACTAGTCTCACTAAGGTTTCCTTGCACTGATAATTCCACGTTCACTTCAAGTCGTTATATTGTGTTGTTGTACGTGATTTCTGCACAGCTAATGTCAGTGTGCAGTTTACCTGCTTGTAACTTTAGAAACTTAAGTGCAGCTACGTTTGTTATAGGTAATTCACCGAGTGTATGATACGTATTTCATCATCATCATCATCATCAGCTTATTCTATACTAATATTATAAAGCTAAAGAGTTTGTTTGTTTGTTTGAACGCGCTAATCTCAAGAACTACTGGAGCAAATTGAAAATTTTTTTTTGTGTTAAATAGACCATTTATCGAGGAAGGCTTAAGACTATATAACATCACGCTGCAACTAATAGGAGCGAAGAAACAGTGGAAAATGTGGAAAACAACGGGGAAAATTATTCATCTTTGAGGGCTTCCGTTGCGTGTGCTGCGAAAACGGTTCAAGATATCAAAAAAATATTTATAAAAGAATTATTCCTCTTGAAATGATCTAACATAATGTCTGCAACAGTTATGTCTATCTTTTAAGATTAACTCACTATAACCGTTATTATAGCAACAACTATTCCATGCGGACGAAGTCGCTGCCACAGCTAGTAAGCTTTAAATAACGATTGTTATAAATTGGTCAATAAAGATTCTGTACATATCTGAATCTTAATGAGATCCACTGCCGGGCATAAGCCTCGTCCCTCTTACGCCAATAGTCCCTGTCTTGCCAGACCCAGATGTTACAAAATAAAATATATTCGTCTTAGTTAAATGTAAAAAAATATCAAAAATATTATCAAATTGTAATCGCTTGGCTTAGCGGTTCCAGTGTTTGCTTTTCATCCAGACGCACCCTGGTTCGAATCCAACCCTATACAACTGACCTGTATTTTCAAGTTATGTGTGGATTTGCTTTCGCTTAACGGTGAAGGAAAACATCGTGAGGAAACGGACATGTTTGAGGACCACACTCTCCGAAGACATATTGTGTCTTCCGCGGAAGGACCTGGGCGCCCACCACGATGTATCTGCCCAAGAGAACTTTCCCAACGAAATAATTCTGCGGGGGAGTCATGACCCTCAGTCACGAGGAAATGCGACTCAAAGATATGTTTTACCATGTAAGTTTCAAGCAAAGTGCTTGCAAGTTTATTAGCTTCACGATACTAGTTTGAAGAGCATCCAATTAGCACTTACGGTGCAGTTAGTATGTTACCCCTTTGAGGGTAACTTCGTAGCGCTGACGTGCTCGGCGCTTCAGCCTGTATTATACATGCTAATTATTAAGATACTGATGTACCGGGGAGTTAATTATGATTAAAATTGTACTTATCTAAATTTAATAAAAAAAAAAACAAAAATCAAAGAACGACTTCAACTGTCACTTAAAAGCATCAGCATTAGGCTGAGTTGCGGCTGTATTGAGGCATCACATTCTTAGCATGTAAGTTTAGTAATTAAATAGGTTAAAGTTTTGTGTGTGTCTCAATAAATATATTTTCTTTCTTTCTTTAAAAAAGTTAATAAATAATTTATTTTCATATATGCTACTTCAATATTTCAGAATTGGGAGTAAATAATCTTTCAAATTATAAAAACTTACCATTTTATAAGTTTACTGTATTATAATCTGTAATTTTTGAAATCGGTTCATATATAACGAAGTATTAATCGCGTAACATACCATACAAAAAAATCAGAAGACTCGATAACCTTCTTTTTTTAAGTCAGTTAAAAATAGCTCGTATACATATACATGAGATAGGCTCACGCTTGACTACAACTTAATTTCCTATCAGAAATAAACATCTAAAACCATAAAAAAATAGTTTGTTGCCAAGCGCCTAATGGTCTCTGTGAAAGTTGAAAAATAATTTTTAAAAACAGATAAAACAATTTATTGGTAATGTTTTACAATTACATGTCATTCATTTAAATAAAACTTATATAATTATTTCACATAATTCCTACCATTTATATTTAGGTAGGACTTCTTGTAAATAGAAAAAAACTCGTCAATAGTATAAAAAGTTTGTTGAACGAGCCACTTCTTCAGTTTAATTTTAAATACGTTATCGCTTAAGACATTAGTGATATCAGTCGGGAGGCAGTTGTACACCTCCGGACCTTTAACATGTGTGGAGTTCCCGGCGCGGACGAGGCGCACATGCTGCGTAGCCAGCATGGCCGCGTGACGGAGCTCCTTGTCACCCGAGTACAGCTCTCCACGCGTCTCAAACATGCCCAGATTGTATCTCACGTAAATAACCCACTGGTATATAACCAGTGAAGGCAGCGTAAGAATCCCGAGCGATTTAAAGAGAGGTCTCGCCGACGTGCGACGTTTATCTTACTTCCCACTGATATTCAGATTCTGAAAATATTTGGAACTGATATTTCTGCATACTTAAAATCAATACAAATATCGAAACAGCATTAACAGCATATTACGCCTATGCTTTTGCCTGGCTACGCTACGGCGTAATATTGTGGGGAAACAGCACCGACGTTCAACAGTTATTCATTATGCAAAAAAAAATGTATCCGAATAATAGTAAACATCAATATCAGTACCAGCTGCAGATCACACTTCAAACAAAGAAAAATCCTAACATTGCCCTGTATTTACTTATATGAAAATGCTGTCTTCGTCAGGAAAAATCTCAATCTCTACACAATAGACCCAAAACTACACAGAACATTTTAAAATTGTACTTCCGGAACCAATACTAGAAATATACAAGAAAGGGCCATACTACATGTCTATACAATAAAAAAGAACAAAATATTATAACTTTCCAAACCAAACTAAAACTATATTTCATACAAAAATGCTACTACACATTAGAAGACTATTTTAATGACGAAAATAAGGAATAGAATATAATAATGATCTCAATGTAAAGTAGATTAATAATAGATAATATAAGAAAATATTGTACACATACATACTAGTTTAAGTTTAAGATTTTAAATTTTATATTAAGTTCTAGATTTTAGAATATTTAGTTTTAATTTTAGCAACGCCCTAATTCCCCTTTTAACAGGGTAAAACAGGCAGCGGGGTATGTCGGGCTCGGAGCTAATGGGACTCCACTACCGACTAAAACCTACCACGATATATAATCTCAGCATAATATACCCTGTATATAATCACAGAGGGCTCATATTATAACATTTGTGATTGCAGTAAAGGCATACTCTATTCTACTGTGTTATAGGTACATCTGTTTTTGCCTACTTTTTATTTACTAAGAAATGATTTTATTAAGAAACCGTACCACTTTAAGTTAGCATCATCAAACACACCAGTCAAGGAAAACCACATACAAACGACATTGTCTTAATTCCCATATATTATGTTACATGTGTATCAAATATAACATTTGAGAATAAGATTTTTCGGTAAGCAAAATTTGAATTTGGTCAGTGCAACAAACCAGAGATATTATATTAATTATTCCACTTATTTAATCCAAAATGACTTTAAGTTTACCCAATGACTGGCCTGTTAGCTTAGTTGGTAGTGGCGCTGCCTTCTAATCTAGGGGTTGCGGGTTCGATTCCCGCGGGGCACAAGTATTTATGCATTTTAAAAAATTTATAATTACTTGTGTTGAGTCTGGTCGTTTGTATGTATAATAAGTATGTATTTACAAAAGAAAAGTATATAAGTATTATATACGTTACCTAGTACCCACGACACAAGCGTTTGCTTAGTGTGGGGCTAGATGGCGCTGTGTGCAATGTCCCGGAATATTTATTTATTTATTATTTATTTTATTAATTGATTCCAATATCATAGTTTCGTTATAAAAATAGCAAATATTGAGTTGCAGCGATCAAGTGTAACTAATCGACCAACAAACACATTTTCAATTTATTAGTGGCATCATCATCATCTACAGCCGGTTTCATTCCACTGCTGGGTATTTAGGCCGCTCTCTTAATATACTATAGGCTTCGATCTTTTGTGGCATAGTATGATTTTTAACATAATTAGAGATAATATTTAATTTCATTTGACTTTTTAATATACTAATAAATCATTTTAAACTTTTTATTGGAACTCTTTATGGTGTACTCTTTATTTATGTAATTTTTGTTTCTTAATTGTTTAAAGTAGCATGTAATATATGTATTCATTTGTAAGTAATTATCTTAAAATTGTAAGTTAGGTCTACATCTAGAGGGCATTAAGTGCTAGTATTTTTTTTTCTATTCAATAAGTTTGTTATGTGTGTTTTAACTTAGTGCCTGTTTTGCAGACTATAAATAAATAAATAAATAAAATTGGAAAACAAGCAAAAATAATCACTACCGGCAGGATTCGAACCTGTATAATACTTGTAAACTTTCTTTCCCTGCAACTGCTGACCAAAAACCAAACTTTTTTAATTCCAAAAACGTATTCCACTAATAGTCTAACAGTAAGTATAACAATAGCTTGATTCGTCAATTTATCCACGGAAGCTCGGGCGGCGCTATAAAGCTCTATAAAAGCTCACGGAATGGAGCTTAGAATATAATCAAACCACATGCGGAGACGTAATTGCCTTTATACAAGGTTATATAGAAATAGGTGTCAGTGTAATAAAGTAAATTAAAAATAAGTCAAAATAATAATCAACGTTTAGTTTTGAAATACTAAGTCAATTAATCTGAGCATTAACATAATATGTACTTTATATTTTAAGCCCAATGTAATTACTCGAAGTACCTCTTTAATAAATGTCAAAAGGAGCTTAAACTCAAATAAAAGTGTTTTCAAATTCTCTCAGGCTCTCTCAGATATGTACATACATCGTGGCACATTTATACGTATCGTCCACAGAAGACACCATATTCTTGGATTATGGGGTTCCCATACATGTTGACATCACCGTGTTATCCTTCACCAATAAGCGAATACACTTTAATTTATATTTAAATTTAAAAAAAAACAGTGTATTTGGTAAAGTATCAACTTTGTTTGATTCTCATGCTCTTTCTCACTAACCCAGAATGAAAAGCCTCTCACATCACTCCGTATAATGACAAAAATAGTCCAAAAAACCTCCACGCATATGAGATATTTTTTTCAGAGTTCGCGCGAGCTAAATTACGAAATAAAAGATTAAGTTAAAAGATCAATAAACTTAATAAATGATCTTAATAATTGTTGTATTACCGGCACAATGGATCGGCGGTGCGAAGCGTCATTAAGGGGAAGCATCATTAATTTTCTTCGCGGCTTTTTTGACGTATAGCAATGGCGGCTGTCAAGATTTGAATAGACAGTGCCGCCACCTGTTGGTAGCGGGTGGAATCAACTTGAATTAGACATTAGATTATTTAGATCCCGCTGGTTTACTGGATATCGCCACCGAAATGTCCAAAGAATGCTATTTATCTACAAAAAAAACTCAATATTCAAAGGAATTAAGAACTTGAAGTCAGTTAAAAAGGAATGACTAGACAAAGTCCGAATTAGTGGAAAAGTATCCCCTAATGATGTGAAATGAATTTAATCGATACAAAAAGATGTGGTGGTATAGAATTTGATTCAACTGGATTACTTATTTAATACTAGGCCATTTTGACGTCTCTATTTTGTGTCTCTTTCGATTAGGAATGAAGATGATGATGCAAAAAGACAAAAAATGTAAAAGAGATGCCTAATATTTGCCACATTGTTTAAAGTATGCACCTCACCTGGTATTGCATTATTTCACATCAAATGTACGACACATAGTACATAAATGTTTGGTGTCTAAAAGATCACGCTATAATATAGTTAAGGTATTTTTTTTAATAAATAGTCAATTAAAACTAGGAATGAAACATTTATGGCAAAATTGAATAATAATTCTTTCGTACGTACATAAGTCGTACCGTAACCATACCATTAAATATATTAAACGTATAGCAAACGCACAACAATCTAACAATTTCTAATCATTAACTATTTCATTTCATATATTATGGATCAGAGCGGGACAAAAAACTGTGATCATCAAAAAATGAAGCCGCCATAGATTAGATTTCTTTATGGTAGCCTAATTGCGTTTTATCAAATTAAATCCAGCCAAAAAAAGTATAAAGGCAGGCGCGGCGGCGCGGGCGCAGAATTTTGATTGATAATGTTTGAGACTTTGAGACGGTGCTTCTTGTGAATAGTTTTGAAAAATAAACTGTTGTGATTCACACTAATGTATGCCATTTGTCTTGGGCTTGGATTCTTGATGAGATACTGTGGGAACTTTAGGTTTATTTTATTTTTATCCCTTTTATTGTTACTACTGAAAATTGTGATTAGTCTTTTAATGTAAGTGTACCTAGTCTTGCCATAAATATTGATACGAAGAAAAAAACATTTTTTTAATTGCAAATCACATTTGTTCCTTTAACAGTGTTTTAGTTTAATACATAAATATATAACAATTTAAAAATATAAAAAGCTTATTCGAAATGGTCTCCATTGGCTGCAATACAGTTTTTTAAACGTTGAGGCCAGCTATCAATAGAAACACGCACTCTTTCCATGGGAAAATTCTTCTCTGCCAATCGTATGGATTGTTTTAGGGACTCCAAATTATCATGGCGTTTAAAACAAGCCGTACTCTCTAAAACTGACCATAAATAGCATAACGAACAAAGTATTACGTCAAAGATTACGGAAGAATGATTTGAGAGCTAGCGCCATTTCAGGACTCCACATTCCATGACTTCAGCTAACACCTGTAAACAATTGCATTTCAAAATAGGTATAAGCTCTGGCATCAACGTATTGTCAAAAGTTTCAGGAATTAGTAGGTATATGTACATTTAGAAAAGTTAGTGATTTTTTAACATGTGATAGGTATAATACGTTTGTCTACAGCCTGTCTGACGTCAAGGATTTCTGCAGCCTGGGGTGTAACACGCTTACCTAGAAGATAAGTGATTACTAAGACATTAAAGATTTTTGTGACTTTGATAATCTATGCTCTATGCTAACAACTCTGTATGCTTTGCTACAGTTAACATAGAAATTGTAACCACTTAAATGAATGATCGTCTAAATTTAATAAACGATACAGTAGATGAAACCAAAATTATACATCTGCCATATTTTGCCACAGGCGTAATAAAATCGTTCGTTCAATTGTAATCACTACCGGTCTAGATATTGTTTTATGGTGATTTGTATGTTAATAGTAGGTACTGGGCAGTAGCTTTAATATTGGTTATAGCCTCAACTATTACCTTATGGTTTCTTAGAAAAAGTAATAGACAAGGCGTTAATACACAGGCTGAAATAATAATGAAGACGATACTAGTGGCGTTCCGAGGTTTTATCTGCTCAGTTTTATGTCTCTCTTTCTCTCTTTGAGTCGTATTTCCTCATGACTGAGGGTCGTGACTCCCCCGCAGAATTAATTCGTTAGGGGAGTTTTCTTGGGCAGATACATCGTGGTGAGCGCCCAGGTCCTTCCACGGAAGACGCATGTCCTCGGATATTGTGGTCCTCAAACATGTCGGTTTCCTCACGATGTTTTCCTTCACCGCTAAGCGAGTGCAAATCTACACATAACTTGAAAAATACAAGTCATTGGTGTAGGGCGGATTCGAACCAGGGTACGTCTAGATGAAAAGCAGACACTGGAACCGCTGAGCCACACTCACAGTTGTATGTAAAGCAAGATAAAAAGTAGCCTTGATGTTTATCCAGGGACTAATCTACGAGTTCCTCCATACCATACCTTCGGCTTTATATTAGAAACTTGCACTGTTCCCTAAACTGAAACAAACTTTTGGGTGACGCATTTAATAAAAACCTTGTATAAATAAGTACGATTAAACAAATGATTAAAAACATTATAACAAATATCAATTCACACAATGTTACAAACATGAACTACAAGGGTGACAATTAATTAAATGTTGTATAAACACGAGTAAATAATGGTTTTAAATCCGTCAAAATTCATCAATATCATCACTAGACGGCGCTGTTTAGAATGTCTCGAAAAATAAGAATAAATACGTCGGAAATTTTAAATGTTCATTCTTTATACGTTAGTGGGTACAAGTCAACGGCCAAGTCACACAACATAAAGAAATCGCAGTAACGAACCTTAGACTCGGCACGACCTTGTCTAGATTTCGTTACTTACTAGAGATAAACAAGCAGCTCCATCGAGACTTGGCTAGTTTTTTACAGAATGTTTTTGGTGGGATATAATATTTCTTCCACAAATTCCTCAGCCCCAGCTCATTCCGGGCGCATGTCCCCGTCACCGCTATCGGCCAGTGGGCGAGAGATACTGCTGCCTGCAATCTAACTGATAGGTACCGACATAAAGTACCACGTGGGGGCAGACACGGAGCATCTTACTTTGTGGAGGAAATATTGACTGGTTACGTTGTCATTGGTGGAATTTTGTGATAGTATTTGCAGGTTTTTTTATATTAAAACTTTCGTGAGACATTTTATCAATACGTTTACTAAACGGTTTTCACTCACGTATTATTCGCGTAAATTGTTTACGCGAATTACACGTGAGTGAAAACCGTTTAGTAAACGTATTGAGGTGTTTTTTATACTGAATAGGCTTGCATTTGACTACAGCCTGCTTGATGTAAAGCGCTATTGTAGTCTAAGATGTAGCACGCTTGCCTAGAAGAATCGCCTATTTACTCTAGATTTGCATATTGTGATAAGCAGAGTCTACAATTTAAACATGAGATCCGACCCACGGAAGCGCCCAAAATAGAATGGTCACCCATCCAAGGACAGACCGCGGGACCTTTGCCTAATTTCGGTAATGGCGTGCGATTGCCTCCGCTAGCTGAGCTATGGGCGCTCGAAATAAAATTCGTTACGATTTAGTTCAAAAGGCAGCTGCATCCAATCCCACCTGCTTAGAACCTGCCAACAATTCGCAACCTTATAATTATAACTTCATTAGTGCATAATATGACCTGCCTTTTGGTTTTAATCTGCTTCCAATATTGGACAAAGGGATTAATTCTTCTCATATGTACTTAACGACACGCTGAGTCATGAATTTCAATTTCTTTGCAAAATTGGGTATGTACAAGATGTTAAATATAAAATGAATTTAAAAAGTGCACCATTTTCCGGCTACAAGACAAGCAAAGATTTGGTATAGAGGAGTATCTAATTAATAAACAACTTGCTAACTAAGTATGTATATATAAAATATTATTTTATTTTACTTAAATGAAAAAACGAACTATGAGAACTAATTTAATTAACTTTGTTTTGTAAGTTTTTTCATTTAAGAAAAATAAAATATAAACTTTAAAAAACTTGTTAACAAATGTCAAAGGACCTTGGGGCGGTTTGAAAACTTTGATACTAGATTTGGCCACTCGTATTTGATAAGAAGAAGAAAAAGAAGTTCAGTCTGGAAAAGTACCAACAATCGATGGAATCTTTTGAGTACTTTCGGGCAATTATTTGATTGGAAGTAACCAATCGAACCTGAGATGGTTATCGATAAAATCTATCGAATCGCACATAATCATAATCAAAATATTCATATATTCATAAACTAGTCGTCACCCGCGGCTACGCTCGCATTATTTTAGGATAAAAAGTAGCCTATGACACTCCTAAGGCCTCATACATACATAGGCCATTAATGCGTAAGGAACGTTTAAAACAGACAAAAGTTATAAAAACTGCTGAAACATGTTATTAGCGATTTAAAGTATTTCCAAACTCTTTCTTTTCTAATATCTTCTATGTACAGATTCATAACTCCTTTCAGCTTTACTATATGTAATGTATACGTCACTTTTTGACAGTATGGGTTATGTTCAATTCACATTTTTTTTACATGTTATAGGCTTACGCTTGACTACAACTTGCCTGGTGGTAAGCAACGTTATAGTCTACGATCTAGCGCGCTTACCTAGAAGAAACCGGTTTAATCTCGACTTGAAAACCGACAAATTAAAGTTCAAGGGGAATAGAGATTCGGGCAAGGAGTTCCACAGTCTGGCTGTTCGCACGATGAAAGTCGAAGCAAAGCGCTTGGTGCGAGTCTTTGGAACCTCAACTGTATAACGGTGCCTCCTTGCCGAACCCCTACTCGTACGATGGTGAAACGGGGCTGCAGGAATTAAATTGTGCAATTCCTCCGCACACTCTCAATGATCAATTTACCATTTACCAATTATGAAAAAAAATGTTATGTCAAAAATACATTAAAAATAATAACACACACACATACAAACTTCCAATATCAGTCAGATAGTGCAATTACTAAATGGAAATATGTAGCCCAAAAATGTAGCTTAAGAACAAAAGCGATTGACTCATACAACCCTATTATAGTCTACGAGCCGCCGTGCTTTTA
This sequence comes from Macaria notata, assembly GCA_927399415.1. Taxonomy (NCBI): domain Eukaryota; kingdom Metazoa; phylum Arthropoda; class Insecta; order Lepidoptera; family Geometridae; genus Macaria; species Macaria notata. The sequence goes on from OV656751.1 coordinate 1,906,423, forward strand.
ATTACTAGTCGTTTAGTTTGTGAGTGCGCTAATGTAATCAAAAGGCGATACATCTTCCCGCCGCTTTGATTAATATTCCTAATGAGCCCGGTGCCAAACGAGTTAATTAAGTATTCATTTTTTTAGTTCTTTGGGGATTTATAGAACTGGATGTGGCAATGTGCTATTGACTAAAAATCATTTGGTTTTTTTCTATATATCTAAATCTGCTTTTCTTTAGAAACACAAACGACACTGTGGTCAAAGGAAAAGCGTAAAATAAAAATTTAAAAAAAAGTATTTCTTACAGTTTGTAGTAAGTACCTATTGATTATTTCAAAACAAACGTTTATAGAAACTTATCAGAGCAATATTAGATTCATTTATTTTCACGCTTAAGGTAATTTGTAGTTGTGACGTCATACTACATGAGCGTTTAGATATCTATACATACTTTTAATATAGGTACATTTTTCTCAGCTCTTTTTCTTTCGCGATTCTGTAAAATGTTTTTATTTTTATTGCAAAGCCTCTGGGAACTGGTAAATGTTTCATGTAATATCTGACAGAAAAAGCAATCCACAAAATATATTAACCAAGGCGTTTTGTCACCTCACAGTACTTCACATCATTTGAATATACTACTTACTTATTACTTTAGTTAAAAAGTGCGAGGTAATTAAGTTTCAGTAATACAAAAAGATTAATTGCAGGTTATTAATTCACAAATAGGTACATATCTTAAACTTAGTAGGTTCCAAATTTAGTAATCGAAATTAAGAACTATTATCTACTATATAAAAATAAGTTGGGTTTTCCTTCCTGACTCCAGAACGCACGAACCTATTTCCACGATTTTGCATTCGTTGGAAAGCAATCGGGCTCCGTGAGGTTTATAAAAAAAAATTAAGCCATCTGGTGGCGAAACGGAGTTCGCGGGGTTTGCTAGTGATATATAAAATTATGTAAGCTTAATTAAATAGCCCGCTCTTAATCGTTACCGGTGCAAAATGTGCCCACCAAGCTATTATTATAGCTAATCGTTGCACCAGAAACGATCCAGAACGGGACTTACCAATTATAACTCTAAGATTCACTATTGGGTGCTCGCGGCTTCGCTCGCTTTACGAAGTAAAACTTGCATCCCCTATTTCACCCCTTTAAAAGTGGCATTTCCAAAAAATCCTTTCTTAGCGGATGCTGACGTCATAACATCTACCTTCATTCCAAATTTCAGCCCAATCCGTCCAGTGGTTTGGGCTGTGCGTTGATAGATCACAAGATATATCAGTCAGTCAGTCAGTCAGTCAGTCAGTCACCTTTGAGTTTTATATATTTAGATTATGTATATTTATGATCAATTCTACAAAAGCCTATCCAGTATAAGATCTACACCAACACCTGTCCATCAATGGTTACCCGGGTGCCAGCACACAGCACAGTAAGCGCGGCAATCCATCATCGCTTTGAACTCGCCGCCGAGATTGAAACCGTTCTCTTCAACTTTGACCGACTACAAATTAAACCCTTCTGGACGGTGGAGGTTTTAACGAAATTTATCATCATCATTTTGAATGGAGAAATGTGTAGTGTTTTTCAGCTGCGAAAAAACACTATATACATGTCAAGAGTTTCATTTTCAATGAATTTCCGTAAAGTAACGCCTGATTCAATATGCTACCATCATTTTTGTCCTAGCTTAGCCTAGTTTCATAAAAAAACTCAGTTAGAAGGGTGTGTGTGAGTCTTAAATTATATTACAAAGTTATTTAACGAAGCGTGTTGAAAAGAGTTACGTATAGCGTCACATCACAACTTATTATAAGTAAACTAATATACCTAACTAGTGGGAGCTCGCGGCTTCGCTCGCATTAAGAAGTAAAACTTGCAACCTAGGGGTTGCAACACCCTCTCTGGGTTCACCCCCTTTAAAAGTGGCATTTCCAAAAATCCTTTCTTAGCGGATGCCTAAGTTATAACATCTACCTTTCATTCCAAATTTCAGCCCAATCCGTCCAGTAGTTTGGGCTGTGCGTTGATAGATCACTATATCAGTCAGTCAGTCACCTTTGAGTTTTATATATTTAGATTTTAAAATTCTCTTCAACTTTGACCGACAACAAATTGAACCCTTCTAGGCTGGACGGTGGAGGTTTTAACGGATTTTATTATCATCATCAGATGTACATTTTGATAGACAATGCGAAGCAAAACGAGAATCTACAATAGATTTATTTGATAGGCTAAGCTAATCTAGATATTTCCAGAAAGTGAACGCAAGTCATAAATCTTTTATCCCAATTTTAATTATTTGTAATTTTTATTATTAATTTTGTTCGCTGTATTGAAATCATATATCATAATTTATTAATTAATGTAACTGGCTCACGCCGTTTTAATTAAATTGTGAGTGAAAAAAATACATACTTATCGTTAATTATCATTGCTGCCGATGGCACTTTTGTAAAAGGGAAAACCTACGATAGGATAGAAAAAGCTGTGGAAGTATCCAGGGTTTTCCTTTTTAGACGATGATAAACCAGCCTCTGCGTTCACCTCAGTACTCGTAAAAAGCATAAAAACAACAGGTGTCAAGTTACGTTACAACAAAGGGCTGCCATTATTAACTGACGTATTGAGTGCGCGTGCGCAAGCGCCTGACCGCTTCCCTCCGCAATACATCGCGCAGGGAACAGGGACGGATCTAGATAGGAGTTTGTTTTCTTACAGTCCTTACATCACGTGTCTTTTTGTTGTGGGATAAAAATAGAAAAATAATTATCATAGTTAGGGTGATGCATATTTTTTTCAATGTTGTCAAACACAATGCTAGTAGAAAATTCGAAGTCGTCGATCAAAAATTAATAATGTCATTTTCTAATCAAAAATTTAATCACATTTTATACAGATGTAAAAGACACCACACAAAGGGAATCTGTATTGCAGTGTTGGTCTATACGTTCAAGATATTAATAGAAACTATAAGTAAGCAGTGATGACAATAATTTATACTAATATTATAAAGCTGAAGAGTTTGATTGTTATGTTGAATGTGTTGAATAGACCATTTATCGAGGAAGGCTTTAGGCTATACAACATCACGCTGCAACTAATAGGAGCGAAGAAACAATGGAAAATCTGGAAAAATTCGGGGACAATTATTATTCATCTTTGAGGGCTTCCGTTGCGAGCGCTGCGAAATCGGTGGGCAATAGCTATAATTTATAAAGCTGAAGAGGTTGTTTGCAAAAATAAATATGATGCCCAAAATAACTATTCCACGCGGACGAAGTCGCAGGCACAGCTAGTGAAATCATAATAATATCTACAAAATCATTGAAACAGTCACACAAATAGTAATTAATTCATGTCATGCTTACAAATGTTTTCTAATAATTAAAATCAATACTCATAAGTTTATTTTACTCAATACATTTTACTTTGAGGATCGCACTGCCCCTTGTTGTTCTCAACAAGTTTGGTCCAGAAAACTATTTAAATTTAAACGGTTTAAATCCATCCCTGACAAGCGCTTTTACTTTATTCTGTGACTAACCATTTATTTTTAACATAACCGCCCTTTATTCGCCGTATTTATATATCATTTTATGCCGCACACGAAACTTAAAAAGGGTAAAAGTATTTTGCATGTGCTCATACGCAAGACAAAAGACGGTAATGTTTTGTTTTTAAACCACAGGATGTCTTCGTGGCTATTCGAGATACGAGTACTGTGATGTCATACAGATCGGAGATGTTTTTAAAGGCAATGGTGACTTCTTTTGTTGTATCTATACTTATTCTATAGGTATAAAGCTGAAGAGTGAGTTTGTTTGTGTGAACGGGCTAATCTCAGGAACTACTGGTGCAAATTGAAAAATTCTTTTTGTGTTGAATAGACCATTTATCGAGGAAGGCTTTAAGTTATATAACATCACGCTGCAACTAATATGAGCGAAGAAACAATGGAAAATGTAAAAAAAAACGGGGAAAATTATTCATCTTTGAGAGAACTTCCGTTGCGTGTGCTGCGAAAACGGTTCAAGATATCAAAAAAAAAATTATGAAAGAATTATTCCGCTTGAAATGATAAAACAAAATGTTTGCAACAGTAGGTATACATATGTCTATCTTTTAAGATTAACTCACTAGAACCATTTTTAATGGTAATAACTATTCCATGCGGACGAAGTCGCTGGCACAGCTAGTTAAAAATAATGATTTAGTGGTTTGAATTATGTCCATAGCTCAGCTAGCGGTATTCGCATGCAATCACCAAAGTTAAGGACTGTCGACTTGATTAGTCCTTGAAAAGGAGACTAAGAAGTGGCAATCCATTTCAGTGCTATGGCGGTCTTCTTCTTATCTGATGAGAGTGGCCAACTCTGGTGTCGAGAGTTTATAAAGCCGCCCTGAGGGCCTTTGACATGGCTTAACGACTGCTAAAATATGACAAACAGCCCGGACCTACAATTTAACGTATCATCCGAACCACGGAAATGCCCAAAATGGGCCGGGCGGCTTGATTGACCCTCGACACCAGAGTAGGCCACTCTCATTCGATAAGAAGAAACCATTAGTGGTTTGATTAATATCAAAGTGTTGAGAAAACTGGAAAAGACCTAAGCTACATTCAGAACATACAAATAATATCTACGACAACGGCGTCGTTTGTGCTGGTGAGTGGTGTCGCTTCAGGCGACCTGAGCAAATCACAGAAGTACAATAAAAGTAAGTAATTTTACCACGATCTGCAACAGCGCCATGCTGATTCAAAAAATGCTAAATGTATATGATTGAATTTGCAAAGGATGAAAGGACGACGCCAGTGACAGGACATGGCTGCTTACCCTGTTTACTTCACCACTCGTCTGGGCCTGGGACACTGATGTAAATTAATTTGCAAAGAATGGAGGTTCCAATTTTTAGGAGAGTATCTTTTAACGCTTACGTTTGACTAGCTAAAACCTGCTTATAGTTTAGAATGTATTACGCTTGCCTTGCGAAGAAGAAATCGTTCTAATCGAGGATTTTAATTCTCGGAAAACAAGACAAGCGAAAGTATTTATATTAAAAAAAAACTATGATAAATGAGAAAATGTTGTTGTAGGCCCGCGGCAAATACCTAGTTAAAGGTGTTACTGTATTAGAAGCGCTCCGTGCGTGTGTATCCTACGTTATTCGCAAAACTGAAATAAAATAGCATTTTTGTTAATCCAGATTACCACACACACACACACACACACACACACACACACATACACACACACAAACTATACTTTAATTATTATACAATAAAATCATATTCAAATCAGTTACTAAGCACTTATAGTAGGTTAATTAATGTCAACACACATGGGGTAGTGGTGCCTCTGAGATACAAGCCTAGCTTAATTCAGAGGCACCAGTTCATAATTAAATTGTAGCACTTAAATTATTTTAGTTGTATGTTTCATTATTTTAGTCTTAAGCTACAAATTTTGTAAATAGGTTGATTTATTTTGATTTTGATTTGAGTACTTACATAAATGACAGATTGATAGATTGATTATTTCCAAACTTAGAACAGAAAAAACAATGTATTATAAAAAGCCGCATCCAAACCGACCCACATCACAAGTCCCGAGCTAATCTGAGCAGTTAAGTCTACCAATCAGCTCATTGAGATCATTACCGTCTGCATCACTCCCAGACATGGCTTCCACCGTGCTGCTGTTCCTTACAGGTAAGTTCTAGTTTAATTTAATTTTCAAATTTTTACAAATTTATTTCAAAATTGATTTAGCAGTTTTAACATGGAGCCAAGACCAAGACAAAGTTTTTTTTTTCCCATACCGAAAGATCCACTATTTATTACGTAGGTAATACTAATATTGTTTTTGTAGAAGGCACATATTTAATATAAAGGAAATATGTATTAAATTTTAGCCAGTACGAAACGCATTTATACTATCTACACACGACCTTAACGCAAGAACAAAGATATGTTTACCATATAATAATAATATTATTATTGATAGGGAATTAACAATTATATTACTGACGAAATTTTATAATGTGATACATAGGTACTGTAAGTACATAGGTATTTTGATGTATTCATTTTATAATATTAATAAATTTCTTTATCTTTATCATAAGTCGTTGCAAGGACGCCAAGGACCGGTCACATTTTGTTATTTGCAATTGCAAAATAAGTTGATAAATTAATTACCTACCATGCTAATACATAAATAGAAGCATCCAAATGCAAATATCTTCTTCTTTTTACCCTCTCATTCAAGGACCAGTACCGGTTGCCAACAACAGTATAACTTTGGGATTCGTCTTACAAATGATTGTACTATTTATTTCATTCCCAGCCCTAGCTCTCTCAGCCTCCGTGCTCGCAGCCAAAGAGCACGACCACGAGAAGCACGAGAAGCACGACAAACACGAACACAAAGACAAACAGACATGTCAGGAGTTCACGCAAGGACTGACTTTCAACGACAGTCAGGCGCTAGGAACCTGGCAGCTGCTGCAGTATGGATGGAAGCCCCAGACTGATGGGAAAGATGCTAAATGTGTTGCCTTCTCTCTTGTTACTGAGCCGGTAAGTTTCTCCCCCTGGTGTTAAGAGTTTTCTAACTTCCAATACTTACTAATATTTAGAAATATATAACTATAAAAATAAATACCTAATCTAATACATAAAAACTCACAAAATGAAAATAATCCGTGCATCTAAACGCTGTACGAGCGCCGCGCCGCGGTGTGATGGTGGCGTTTGCTCGTTGATTTCTCGTTATTTTATAAACAGAACTAAACTTTGTAGTATCTAGAAACGTGATTTTCTGTTATAGATAATAGTACAGAACCCTTCGTGCGCGAGTCCGACTCGCACTTGGTCGGTTTTTTTAAAGAACACCTTGAAGATTAGAGACTTTGTAAACGGACACTCATAGCATTATTTTTATGACAAAACAGGAAATAAATAAAACGGGAAGCAACGAAAATATGTATGGCACAGGATTGACAAAAAAATCCTGAATTAATGTGGCTTTCTTTATTTCCCACAATAATATAATGGAGATTTATTATTGAGATACTATAAGCTATTACAGGTGTCCATGAGATGGTTTGAAAGCTCTTGACCACCAACAACTAACTTAATACAAATGCAGATTCTTTTTAACTACTAAATGTAAAATGTTTAATTACTTACATAATCACTTGCTGTATTATTTACTTTCCAATCATTCCTTTTCCCAGGAACGCAAAGACATCTCCGAAAAGATCGGCAAATACGTGGAGAACATGAACTGGGACAACCTCACCTTGAAGATGCAAATCCCGTGCACTGAGATGCATCCCAACATATCTCGGGACTATTTCCTGGAGAGACTGGAGGGGGATGGATCTTACAGGACCCTGCAGATGCCTCCACCTAACGGTACATATAAATTATAAAACAAATAAGGTTTATATTTATTTACAACTACCTTTTGTTGGCTTTGCAAGCGTTAATATACACACAAGCTATGCTTTAGAATCACTCTATCTATTTAAAAATACTGCGTTCCGTAGTTTCAAAGTTTTAAGCATACATACAGACAAACAAAAGCGTCTATGCTTTATACTACATCTCTGTTTGAGTCATTTCCTCATGACTGAGGGTGGCTCCCCCGCAGAATTAGGGGAGTTTTCTTGGGCAGATACATCGTGGTGGGCGCCCAGGTCTTTCCAGGGAAGACACATGTCCTCGGATATTTGTGGTCCTCAAATATCTTAGTTTCCTCACGATGATGTCCTTCACCGTTAAGCGAGTCCAAATCCACACTTAACTTGAAAATACAAGTCATTGGTGTAGGGCTGGAAAAAAACAGAAAATCTGCCTACTTATAACTATATAATAATAAAAAGGGGGCACTTAGAAAATGTTAATTTGGCTAGTAATCTGAGCTCGCTGCCTTTTGGCAAAGGGCTGTGGCTTATAGACTCTAAGAGCCCCTTTTAATTATTTTGTAGTATTTAGAAGTAGTAGATACGTTTAGTCTTTTCCCTTGGTTTTCTGTATTATTATTGTAAATAGAGACGTCTTAGACGATAAACGCTCTTTTTTCAGTACCAGTAAGACTAGACCTGACGGGATTCAACCGGTACCCGATGCGTTTGAAGGTCATCGAGGGTCAGTACCTGGGTATGATGGACTGCCATGAGAAGTTCGTCTTCCTCCTCGCCAAGAAAACGCCCCAAGATTCTGACACTGAAGCTAAGCTACACAAACTCATGCAGCATTACTGGCCGAAAGATAACTGAAGTTATTGCTGGAAATTGATAGCAAATATATTGTTATTTAATTTTCTAATAGCCATAGTGTATTAACTAAAAGATTTTTGAGTTTTATTTAAGACCTATCCAATCCAGCTGTTCGTAAAAGAACGAGTCGTTAAGCCATGTCAGAGGCCCTTTGGGCGGCTTGATTAAACCCCAAACACCAGAGTTAGCAAACATATTTGCTGGAATAAAGCTTTTTACAAAGAAAAAAAATTTATCAACAACTATTTTGATAACTGTCCATCTCATAACGTTATCTTTCTTTTTAGAACAATAACTGCAAGGATACTTGCAGAGCAGATGTTATACATCTTCCGTTCATTCAGTTCACGATGAAATATTCCATTTATTAAAATATAGATCTTCTTCTCATCGAATGAGAGTGGCCAACTCTGGTGTCTAGAGATTTCAAACCGCCGTAAGGGCCTCTGGCATGGTTTAACGACTGCCGTACAAGACAAACAGCCGGGACCTAAGATATAGATATAATAATTAGCACACACGTGTCTTGAAGGTCAAGATCAAGGCACTTGTAAGTATGACTTGCATAAAATATATTATTTGATATTGCTATTATATAATGTGTTTATAAAACTACAAGTGAATTGACGCGGCTTCGCTCGCGTTATTTCGCAATAGGCTGTAGCTGAAGTCACTCTCAGAACCCTACAGTATTTCCATAAAAATCACGATAATCCGTCGCTCTATTGCGGTGTGAGAGCGGAACTTACAAACCACCAAATCGACAAACTCACTTTCAATTTTTATAATGGTATGATAATGATAAGAAACTCCTGTTATCTTTCACTTGACAATAATATATGACGTATGTAGGTAAGTACTACAATCATATACATTATATGATCGTGAGCGCAATCGGTAGATTGTAGCTCTACGTTATCATAACACACTCACACTTCCACTACAAACATATCTATACCTACTCCATCCATCTCACATAATCATACAATTAACTTTCAGACATTCAACAACACAATAAAAGTAACAGCATTCTAGGTTAAAGCAATTCTTAGTTTAATAAAATCTAAAGCCAATACTGTAAACTAAAACTAATATTTACCGTTGAACTATGTAATGTATGTAACACTTAAATCCGAATTATATTTGTTTTTTACTATGGTTAATTTCAACAAGCATCTGGTAACACAAAATTGTGAAGTAACAATAAGATAAGGCTAAGTCAAGGATTTTTTATATCATCCCTCTCTTTCCCTCTGGATTGTTCTCTCTTTGGTTTTGTGAAATAAATTTTATATGAATAGAAACCTTATGTTCTTACACTTAAAGTTCATTTTCTATAAATGGTAAATCGGGGGGGAAATCGGTCAAAAATGAAAGGCATATAGAGAAGGCTGTTGTCTTGCTTCAACAGCTTGCCAGTTTAAAAAATAATGTGTGATAAATGTCACTGTCAACTTAAGTTTTGAAATATTTAGCAATAAATAATATATTTTAATTTTATTTATTATAAATCTTACTTGACACATAGAAATCTGAATTAATTTGTGAAATTAACACAAAATAAAATAAGTAACCAATTAATATTATATTATTTTTCACACAAGCAACATTAAATTATGATGACATTATATGACAAAAGATGGCGGGAAAATAATAATTTCATATGTAATTTGTAAAAATAATTTAAATGTATTTTATTGTAAAAATAACAAAATGGTAAGAACTTGTAGTGTTCCGGGATGCAGAAATGAATCTTATAGTGGTTGCAATATATCTTTCTACAGGTATGCTAAAGTTTAAGTAAGATTACATTATAGGGACTAAGGTGACCATATTTTCTCGTGCTTGAAATAATTTGTGCAATGTGATATTTTTTCAGTTTTCCTACAAAAAAGAAAACATCAAAATAAATTCTCCAAAGTTTAAATTCTCTCCGTTTGTTAAAAAAGGCGCTATCCCAATTCCTGCCATGGTGAGAAAAATTTAGTAATTAATTTTTAGCTATTAGTAGTAGTGCTGATAAAAAGTAGCCAAGTCATATATTCTTATACCATGGTTACACATACGATTCCTAAGTATTGTATACAGTTTGCTTTATATTGGTGTACATAGTTTAAACCATCACTCGTTTCAGTTAGAATTTGAAACACAAGGAATACGATAGTGTTAAAAATATAGGATATAGGCAACTACCTACATGCAATTCAAATGTGAACTTGTAAATAAATATTGTAATTGCTGCAAAATGTTTATGATTTTGATCACATTGCCTCCCTGTCAATTCCGAACCGAATCGATACTATTATAAGTTACAAACTAAAGTGCATTTTAATTTGTAAGTAAGTTTGATGGTGTTTGTTACTTAACGCGTCAATAGAGCTAAGGATCATCATGACTGGCAAGATTCAGGTAAAATAGGACCGCAAAAGAGACTGCTCCCGATTTGGTAAGAAGATGAATTGGTATAATCCTAATTATATAATTTATTGTCACCCTAGTTAGAAAAAGACAACTGCCTTTCATACTTCGCCTCGCTCTGCTCATATTGGATCAGCAGTAATATTTCCCTATATATTACTTCCATGGGCTAAGTATGGTGCCAGAAAAAAAAAAAAAAGTTTTGTTCGTATCGTAACCTTTATCTATGGTACCTATGTAATAATTAAATTATTCTCCAAAACAAAGTTTTATAATCTTAGAGTGTGTTACTTTTGTGAATTTCGTGATATACCTAATGATAGAATGTCTCAAAGATTCCTGTCGCAGCACAACACAGGTCTCCACAGACTTAGTGTGCTGCGCAGTCATCTGAAGATGTACTACCTAAAGTAAGTTTATGTAAGATTCATTGTATTTTTATGTACATACATTGTATATTTAGCATAATAAACGTGTATTATTTATTATTATTATTATCTAGTTACCTACTTCAAATGTAATGTATTGTTGATAATTGAAAGTTGTTTTATTAAAATGAAACTCTGGAGTATATAGTGTATTTTCCGCTGCGACTGCTCCTTAACCAGCTTTAAACAACAACAATCTTGATGGTTTTTAGGTGTGTTCCTCCATATACCACCGCCACACCTCACCTTCAACCAAAGTGGCCTCCGTGGCTTTCAAGATCTTACCACCACCGCACATTGTGTCATCAAGCTTTGTAGTTCTTCTTCGGCAAGATATACTCGTCGACACGTGTTTTGCCTCTCCACGAGGCATCCTCAGGACGTGTTGGATTCCTTAAACGTCAGTCCGAAAAAAACCGCTTGTCCAGTATAGTTCGCGCAAAACTTTATGAGCTCTCGGAACACGCACGCTAGTGGCTGCGCAGTACGCATATTATAGGTATCCGAGGGACGGGACAGGGCATCGGGGAGGGCACCGGCCCCCGCGCCCCGCGCCGTATCACCGCTCGCGTCCCGTTGCGCCGTGCCTTAGTGTGAGTGCAACGTTCGTAGTTCGTACACAACACTTGCGCACGCTGTAGACGAAAGTACAGTCGAGTGCAACAATTAATTTTCATTCCTATTGTATTTTTTTTACTGTTATTTGTTTTCGTTATTTTTATTTGTTTCTGTTATTGTTGTTGTTAAGTTTTGTCACCGTTATATTGTATTTGTTATTTGTTTGTTCTATTACTGTGGTTTCTTACTGTTATCGAACTTTTTGGTTTAATTAGATATGCCTCGCGGACGCTTTAATGTGCTACGTCGCCAAACATAAATAAATTAATGCACAAGTTTTATATTAAAGTTTTTAATTTACTTAAATAAATACCTACCTGTTTGTTCTAATATCTTACTGCACGTAAAAATACCTAAAATCTAAATACTTTGTGATAGGCATAAATGTACTTTGTTTTGTTTTTAAATCTTACAATAATGATTGTGCGCTCAACTGTACCATGCGCGGTTACGTACTCGGGCCTAACTTCAAAGAGCTCATAAAGTTTTGCGCGAACTGTAAAATGGATCATTTAGCTATGAAGACTTGAAATCACGAATATGTTTGAAACATCATTGTTATAGGTAAATAAATAAATATTCTGGGACATTGCACACAGCGCCATCTAGCCCCACACTAAGCAAACTAATAATAATGGTAATCGTAGAATAATTTAATATGAATAAATAACAGCTCAGCAAACTTTAGGATTTTATTCACATTATCTGCTGTCACTAAAGTGACCGTATCATGGATAAGTGACCGTAAAAAATGACGATTACATCTGGGCACTTCCATGGGTGCTATGTTCAATTCCGACTGTTTGTTCCATATAAGAGCTAGCACTGTGGCTTTTAAATACTTGACACTAGAGTTTGCTACTCTCCTGCGAAAATATACTAGAAGTCACGAAAGGATAAACAAGTTGCTATTACATACTCCGTTATATATATTTACATATCATTAAGGTATCGGTTTTTATCACACATAATATTACCCTGTGTATACATACATGTTTATCAAATATATTTATATCTTACACTTGATGTCGGGAACCATCTTAGTATTTTCGAAATCGTAGTGTTGGACAGTCAATATGATTTTTACATTAATAATTCTGATTTTATTCGTGGCCCTTTATTTTTATAACACAAGAACCTTTGACTATTGGAAGAAGAGGGGAGTCAAACATGTCAAGCCAGTGCTTGTGTTTGGAACGAATGCCGATGGTTATTTGATGAGAAAAAGCACCTGTCAAGCAGCAGATGCGATTTACTGGAAATATCCCGAGGAAAAAGTGGTCGGCTGCTTCCGATCTACAACACCTGAGTTGCTAATCAGAGATCCAGAACTTGTGAAACATGTCTTAGTTACAGACTTTAACCACTTTAGAAACCGAACCATATTTCGCATCTTTCCTGACGTGGACGAACCTATTGTGCATCATTTGTTTTCTGTGGACGGAGACCTATGGAAACTGCTCCGTCAAAGATTGACGCCAGCATTTACTAGCGGAAAACTTAAAGCCATGTTTCCTCTGATCGTTGAGCGAGCAGAAAGACTGCATGCAAGAATCCAAGCTTTATCAGATCAACCGATCGATGCTAGAGATCTCATGGCTCGATTCACAACGGACTTCATCGGAGCCTGTGCCTTCGGACTAGACATGGACGCTCTAAGCGAAACTAACTCCAAATTCAGAGAACTGGGAATCAAAATCTTCAAAGTCGAACTCTTTCACGTAATTCGGACATTGTTAAAAGGAGCTTTTCCTGTCACATTCAAACATTTGAAATGGGTTAAACCAGATGTTACCGAGGACGTAATGTCACTTGTGAATATTGCTTCAAAACAGAGGAACTATGAACCGTCTGGAAGAAATGACTTTATAGATATTCTACTCGAGTGTAAAAAGAAAGGAATGATGGTTGGTGATTCCATAGAAAAGACAAACCCTGACGGTAGTCCGGTAAAAGTGTCAATTGAAATGACAGATGGTTTAATGGCAGCTCAAGTGTTTGTATTCTTCGCAGCTGGCTTCGAAACATCTTCTTCTACCAGCAGCTTCACATTACACTTACTCGCGTATTATCCTGAGAAGCAGAAGAAAGTCCAAGAAGAAGTAGACAGGGTCCTGGCTCTTCATGACAACAAACTCAGCTATGACTCCATAAAAGAAATGACATATTTAGAATGGGCGTTTAAGGAAAGTATGAGGATCTTCCCTTCAGTTGGGTTTTTGGCCAGACAGTGCGCTAAGAAGTATACCTTCCAAGATTTAGGCTTAACAATAGACGAGGGAGTTAAAATAATGATTCCAATACAAGCGATGCAGAATGATCCGAAGTATTTCGACAATCCTGAAGAGTTTCAGCCGGAGAGGTTTGATCCAAAGAATAGTTCCGAGAAGACGAAGTACGTATATTTACCGTTTGGTGAAGGACCGAGAGCTTGTATTGGTGAGTTGCTTATCTTCTTATCTCATTCTTATGTGTAGGTACATATTTTTATCTTTTTGACGTGAGGGTTATTTGAGTAAGGTTATCATTAAATTTTTGTATGTTCTCATTGTTAAAAGTGCATCGAGCATATTTTTAATTGTAGATAAAGTATAGTTTCAGTAGGTATGTATCTATTCTTTCATACCAGATGCAGTCAGGTCAGCAACAAATAATAATATATTTAAATTTCGCCTTAAACATTGGCTTATCGAGCAGACTTTCTATAGTTACGAAGATTTTCTAAAAGTCGACGGCAGCATTAGAATTAAATAATAATAAATACTTAATTGTAATAATAATATTAATTTAATTAATGTATACATTACATTAAGCAATAATTACATGAAATTATATTGTATAACTATGTACTTAGGTATATGGATAGTTGTAACTAATTTTATAAATATAAGTATTAAGATTTAATCAATGACATGAAAAATAACTTACCAATAAATAACTTTGACTTTTGACTTTGACTTTGACTTTTGTATTTTTTTTAGTTAGGTAGGTATGTAGTATGTAGGTATGTAATGAGATAGTTATCATCTTGAATGAAAAAAGTTTGTCCTTCTCTCCTACTCGTACCTACAGTATTTACCAACTAAAACTAAATCTTTTTTTTAAAGTGGGCTTAAAACAGATCTCATCACATCAATTTAATTGTATCTTTCAGGCGAGCGTCTCGGCCTTATGCAGTCGATGGCAGGCCTCGCAGCAGTACTATCCAAGTTCTCAGTCGAACAAGCGCCGTCTACAATCAGAAACCCGAAGGTGGAGACTGTGCCCAGTGTCACGCAGAACGTTATAGGAGGGCTGCCTTTACTGTTTAAGGAAAGAAAGAAGACATTGTAAAATTGTTACCCACAGTTTTTTTTTACGCAGTTATACCACGAGACCTCCAATTATCTCTACATATTATAAAGCTGAAGAGGTTCGAAAGTCTGAACAATAGAGATATTAAAAAAAATGTATATACTTGGCGTACCTATAAGTACTTTATATATCTTATAAACTTACATGAAATTTATAGAAAAACTGTCTTAGTTGTCCAGCGGTATTTCAGCAGATTCCATCTTATTCAAATCACTAACTAATAAATATTGACATAATAGTTCTATTAATAGAACATAAAAACGAATTATTTGTTATTGATCACTAATGAACAATAATACCTATATATTTATAAATGGTCATACTACCTTACACTACTGCTACTGTAAATAATTGTTATGTTACTGTGTATATGTAAACTGTTTAAACCAATTAAATATTCCTAAAAAAATTACTTCTATATACTGCCTTGTAAGGGTTAATAATAACCGCTATTACTAAGTACCTAATGAATAACTTACATATAAAATGTTATACTACTTTATTCTACTACTAATGTATGTTACTGTCTGTGTACTTATTGGAAAATTGTTCTCTTAAATAAATCAAATAATATCCTGTATATCCTAAAAATATAACATCCATAAATGGACTGCCTTGTAAGGGTTAACAATTTATAGTTAAACCTGACGGGAAGACGTTGTCACGCGGGAAACAGAAACATCTCGTCCGGGTGACAACACACTATTATAAGAAATTACTAACTTAGTTTTGTATGTATTAATATAGTGAACTAGATGTAAGTATTTTTGAACCCAATAAACGTTTTTTGTATTGTATTGTATTGATAGCAGAACACGTTCCAATAGTTTCTAGACATTATGTCTGTTTAGCTGTATCTATGTGTATCTGTGCCTCTGTTTGTCTGTTTATCTAAACGCTCATAACACAAAAACGGCTGAACGGATCATCATGTTTTTTGGTATGTAGGTAGTATGAGATCTTTGGAGCATCATATCCTGATATAAAGCAAGCGAAACCGCGGGCGTCCACTAGTATTTATTAAAGTAAGTAATAAAATCAAATGTCACACTAGTCTGATTTAAAACTTTGTATGTGTTTGTATTGCATACAACAGAACTAATTAAGATATACCTATATACTACCAACAATACTTTTATTCTGTTTGAAAATGTGTTTCTTTTGCACTAGCGCCATCTACAATCTGAAACCCGAAAGTGGAGACTGTGCCAAGTGTTACACAAAATGTTATAGGAAAGTTGCTTTTACTGTTTACGGTAAGCATGAAAACGCTATTAAAATGTTGATAGACGTTTTATTTAACGCAATGACATTGATCGCATTGCCCCATGTTATCACTGCTCAGTATAAAAATAGATGCTGCAGTACCTACATATGTGTTAATTATACTTTGTTCTGTTATTTCCAGTCGTTACTCATATCACATTAAGATAATGGAAAGCAATCAAGTGCGGGCTCAAAGTAACGCTCAAAACGGTTCTGCTAATTTATTAAAATTTTGAAGTTAAGTAGCTAATTAAAACTTGAAAATTTAATCTTATTAGTGCTACTAACGTCCTACATAATTAATATTATACGTATTATTCAAGCCGCCCTAAGGGCCTCTGACATGGTTTAACGACTGCCGTACTATCGTACTATGACAACAGCCAGGGCCTACAATTTAACGTGTCATCTGACCCACGGAAGCGCCCAAAACGCACTAAAGCAAATAGTTAATTATTTTGTTTGTAGAACAATACGAAAATACACAGGAATTATCATCACTACTATTCGCTTAAACGTTTTCTCTAATTAACCCAAAAAAGCCATAGTGTTTAGCGTGATTACCAATGTTGCATTCTTCTTTTTAACTCTGTGAAAAAAAAAACCTTTTTAAACCTTAAAAATATCTGACACTTTACCACTCGATTAGTCCCTAATTTAAGTTTATTTTTACTCGACCCTTGCTGTACTAATTGTTGAATAGCATGACTAACGCTGCGTTCAAACTAGGTAAAACATTTCCGAATTTTTTTAGATAAACTAGAGCACGCCCGCGGCATCGCTCGCATTATTACAGGATAATAATAATAATAATCATTTATTTACACTTAATAAACTAGGAACAGATCTTATGCTAAGTAGGAGTAGGATACAATATTTACCAAATGATACTAAATAGACATTAAGAAGTGGGTGCACTACATTGCACACTAAGTCGAAACTAGTGTCGTGCAACGTAGGCTCTTTCCATTCATTCATATAAATAACAACAATACTTTTATTATCCGAGACTTCTCAAAACAAATATGTACAAATAAAAGCACATCTGCACTAAATTCATGACATTATATTAAGTACCTACATTGAATTCTAAGATCTAGTCAAGTGTCAATATATTATGTTCCTTCCAAGGTATTTTATTTTTGTTTTTTTTGGGGGTATACCTAGACAGGTACGCACGGTTCAGCTGAGCTGGTAGATGAAGGGGTTCCAAAAATGAAACATTTTTATAAGAACCAAGGACGTTTATTCGCCTACATGGCTACGCTAATACTAACTTACAAAACAATACTTAAAACTAAACTTAGTTACAATACTACCTGCGTACAAAAAAAGGGACAGCGTGCACATGTGTGGGTCGGGAACCGACCGCGCGGCAGGACACTGGAGCCGTCTCCAGTGTTGATAAAAAACATTGGTTACTGCAGATGGCATAACATAACTCCTCCGTCCATAAGAATGAAATTTGACGATGATGAGTAAATCAGAGGAAAATTACATTTGGGTTTAGAAAGACAATAATAAAATTTATATGGATAAGTGCAAAGGATAAAAAATACATTAAGTAAAAACATTTAAGTTACATATTAGTGAAAATGCACAGACTTTTATCAAAACATGAAGAACTCAACTAAAATTTACCATTAGTTTGAGACAAAACAATTGATTAAATTCAACTAAATATAATGTGGTTTTCTGAATTAATTTTAGACAACATAATTGCAAAATAATTATGGTAGATAGGTATAAATAAACAATTGAAGTATAGACTATTAATGGAAATCATAAGTAGCGTTTTTAAAGTATTATGCTAGGTAATGTTACTATTATTTAAAATACATATTCATAATTATTATGCTATTTAGTATGGATTTAGAATAACAAATTCACAGCAGGTAATAATATAAATATTGCAAAAATAGTCAGATCACAAATAATATGGACAAACATGATTAAATTCTTTCTATTACACAAGCAATAAATGTTATTAATTAATATTAAATTTGATTGTCTTTATATTTCCTTTTTACAAAGTTACGCTTTTTGTTCATATTTTATTGTATGTGGTCCTTACATTATGACACGTACGCACTTTGAGGCAACAAATCAAAAGATAATGCTTCAGCAGACGAATTAAAATTAAATTATTAATAAAAAAATGTGTTTCTTTTTTCTCAAGTTAAAATGCCTTTTACATATTTCAAAATTAAAAAATAGAATTAGGATGTGCGATAACATTTTTTTATAATTAGTTTAGAAATTGAATATCTACTACATTATAATGGTATGTGTGTTAACAGATCGCGGTAATATAACATTTTTTGTTACAACTTATTATCAATTACATAGTTTCACTTCGGTGGTTGCAATGAATAAATCAACGTAATAAAACTTAAAATTTTTACATATGAAAGATTGTTATTGGTATAACTTTAACGATTTTAATAGAATTACACATAAAGTAAAATTATACAAAGTTTTACATGTAGGAATGTTAGATGAATGTGACCTGTTATAATAAACAAAAAGTTAGTAGTACATTGTATATAAAATATTTCAATGCAAATGTAAAAATAATTAGAGCAAGTGAAGCAGTCTATAATTTATAAACAGGTTTGGGCAGATTTTACATTCAATTATAAGTTACTTGCTAGAAACTGCATTCAACATTTTATGGGGCCATTTTATAGAACAACAAATGATTGTTTTACATGGATATGCGAATAAACACATAGGCAATGCAATTACGGAGAAAATTAAATAGTTAAACTAAATTTACATTTAAAGTTTTAGTTAGGTATATAATACAAAAACCTGTTATAATTGTCCATTGTCTGTTCCGCATTTTTTGTTCACTCTTATGTAACGTTGTTTCATCACTCCAGTAACGTTATCACAAATACGTTTTCAAAGTACGGCACTGATTGGGATTTCACTGTTGTAGATAAAATATTTCACTAGTTTTAATTTAACGGCTTGCACAAACACTTTTATGTAGGGCAGTTTCAACCGCCACCAGAGCTGGAACTTCGTTGAAGTATCAGGAGACATCATGAAGGCGACAGGCAGAGTTACCTGCATCACTTTGAGGATAGGATTGGATAGGTTTTTGGAACATAAACTGTTTTACGTATGGGACAACCATCTAGTAATTGAAATGATCTCAACTTGACAGAAATACTGACATTATTAACTCAAAACAGTAGTATGTAACTAAATTGATACCTAACACACAAAATTACATTATACACATTATAACTTCACTAAGGTGGCTAGATTTTGTAGCCTCATCTAATGCTAGAGCTTAATTCTACTTAGCTAAGTCGCTATTGACTCCGCCGATTTCTAGTGCAGAGTGCAGCGACAACTTGTTAGCAAGCGATGCTTGTCTCACTCCCAAGTTACCTAGTCTAAACTTACATAAGTCACTATGCATCCCGCCGATTTTTGTGCAGTATGCAGTGACAACTTGTAACACGAGCGATGCTAGTCTCAGTTACAAGCTCCCTAGCCTAAGATCTATCTAAGTCGCTATTGATCCTGCCGATTTTAATGCAGAATGCAGCGACAACTCGTAAGCGAGCGATGTTTGTCCCACTTACAAAGTTCGCGGAATAGGTAGGAGGTCATGGGATTAGTGATGGGTACTACTCACATGCCGTCGCAAACCCTCCATGAGTATAGCTGCCGGCGCCGTCCTCTGCTCCAACCTCGAACCAGTTTCTTCTACAGCTGCACACGCGTCCAGGAGTCGTATTTGTTTGGTTCGCGGATTCAGGTTCCAGGACTTCGTGACATACACCGGCTGATGATGTCACTAAAGAAGTCTGGACTTCCTTTTATCCGCACCGGCTGCGCCAGACAGGTACGCACGGTTCAGCTGAGCTGGTAGATGAAGGGGTTCCAAAAATGAAACATTTTTATAAGAACCAAGGACGTTTATTCGCCTACATGGCTACGCTAATACTAACTTACAAAACAATACTTAAAACTAAACTTAGTTACAATACTACCTGCGTACAAAAAAAGGGACAGCGTGCACATGTGTGGGTCGGGAACCGACCGCGCGGCAGGACACTGGAGCCGTCTCCAGTGTTGATAAAAAACATTGGTTACTGCAGATGGCATAACATAACTACCTATCCTATGATAACGCGGTACGAGTATTGATTCAATGTGTTATGATTGGGATAAAAAGTAGCCTACGACTCTCCTAAGACCTCATACGAGTAATTACCTACATGCCAAAAATCGTGATAATCCGTTCAGCCGTTTTTGTGTTATTTGCATTTAAATAAACAGACAATCATAAACAGAGAAACGGGCTTCCACTAGTTTCTAATAAATATAGCAACAAAGAACTGGACCCATATCCCTTAAACCAGTGGTTCCCGAAAGGTGGTCCGCGGAACCCTGGGGTTCCGTGGGAAGGCCGCAAGGGTTCCGTAAAAAATAATAAAATAAAATTCCATAATAAAAACCTACATATTTACAGTACATGTACAAAAATAATTTCAAAAAAAATATTGTTTTTAATTTATACCTTTATAAAGGTGAATTACCAGTTATCAACGCAGGGTTCCGCTGGGAAAAGTATAGTCAATTAGGGTTCCTTGGAAAAAAAAATTGGGAAGCCCTGCCTTACAACGTTTTATTTATCTAATTCAAGCGATATCAAAGAATAACACCATAAAAATGAAATTGAAAGCATGTTTTAAAAAGTTTCTTTTTAAAACATGCTTTCAATTAAAGGTTACTCACAAAACTTTGCTAATAGACACTCATACCTATAATTTGAGCATGGATATTTTTTTTATTTGTGGCTCTTAATGTGGCTTGATAAACACTTGACACCAGAGTTTGCCACTCATATTCGACAAGAAGAAGAAGATGCATGGTTTAATCGTGTAGTCTTTTTTGAAGTCGGAAAACTCATTGCCATATTTTAGGTAAATAAAACGTAATCTAGGCAAGTATAATTTGAGTGCTAATGCGTTTAGGAATATAAAAGCAAAAGTTGAAAGGAATTAAGGGCGCTAATGCAAATCAGATAAACGCCGAAGGTTGGTTGAGGTCAGATCGCGTGTCGATGATTATACTGAACTAGCTGTGCCAGCGACTTTGTCCGCATAGAATAGTTATTGCCATAAAAACGGTTCTAGTGAGTTAATCTTAAAAGATAGACATATACTGTTGCAGACGTTTTGTAAGATCATTTCAAGAGGAATAATTCTTTTATACATATTTTTTTGATATCTTGAACCGTTTTCGCAGCAAACGCAACGGAAGCCCTCAAAGATGAATAATTTTCCCCGTTTTTTTTACATTTTCTATTGTTTCTTCGCTCATGTTAGTTGCAGCGTGATGTTATATTGCCTAAAGCCTTCCTCGATAAGTGGTCTATGAAACACAAAAATATTTTTTTAATTCGCTCCAGTAGTTCCTGAGATTGGCGCGTTCAAACAAACAAACAAACTCTTTAGCTTTATAATATTAATATAGATTTCAACATAAAATAAGTGTTCTATTTAAACAACTTTTTATACTAGTTGAGGTTAGGTCGACTTGTAGATCAAACAAATAAGGAAATAAAGAAAATATAACTTCTATAAAACTATTAGGAAGTAAAATCAAAATCAAATCAAAATTCATTTATTTGCACGAATATTGTCATATATTGTAGTTGTTACATAAATTTGTTGTATCAAATATTCTGCCGATAGGCGTACAAATGTCAGTTTTATGGCTAGTCAATTTATGTGCATATTTTCTTTTTTTCTTCTTTAAGTAGTAATATGTTCTAAAATTATTAATACTTTATAATTGGTATCACCATACATAAATATGACCTAACCTACCTTGGCCTTTTTCTGGCTCAACGTACCAGCATTGCCATCCAGCGTGGTAATGTGGCCAATATTGGCCAATTGCCAATATTGGCCAAAGCCAATGCTGGGCACGCTGCCCTCTGGTAGTGGGCTGGAGCACTTAGATTATCTTTAGGCTTTTCTGAAGATTTTCTAAGTGCCCCTTTTTTGTAGTAGTTAGAAGTAGTATGTTTAGTTTTTCTTCCCTTTGTTTTTATATTTTACTATTGTAAATAACTAAGTAAAATCTGAAATTAATTTTTAATTAGGCTCAGTAATCGCATATCATAGGTACACTGTCGAATTAAGAACCTCCTCTTTTGAAGTCGGTTAAAAAAGCAGGTGCCATTAGTAAATTCGATTATAACATAGTAGGGTGGGACGCAGTAATCTCACTGACACGAATTTGATTACATCCGTCAGTAGGAAGATATAACTTGGTTAGATAGTGTAAATTAATCATTTTGTGGTTTTTAACCGACTTCGAAACAGGAGGCTTTCTTAAAAGTTGAAAGTTGTAAAATCGACTTATTGTTTACACGGTTAGTTCTTGGGTGGGTGACCGAAAAGTGGCATCCCATTTTGGGTGCTTCCGTGGGTCGGATGACAAGTTAAATAATAGGACCTGCCTCTTCGTCATAGTACGTCAGTAGTTAAGCTTTGTGGCCCTTAGGGCGGTTTGAAAACTCTTACACCAAAGTTGGCCACTCTCATACGAACTTCACTTGTTTTATTTAAAAAAAAAACAATGAGACATACCTCTATCAAAACTAGCAGCAAGCTGACGACCATAATTTCCACGGTTCTTTGTCTTCTTAACTTGACCACCGAAATACCGAGTTGATTGCGCGCTACAAATTGAGATAGCCATTACACTGGTGGAAGCTGCGAGAATACTGTGAGAATAAACTTGTTTATAAGTCAGATATCATGGGTATAATGTTACTTAATGCATAATTTAATGTTTCATTTTAATATTAAAACTTTCGTGAGACATTTTATCATTAACATACGCGAATTACACGTGAGTGAAAACCGTTTAGTTAACATATTAATGTTTCATATTAGTCATCATGTCTGACACTCCTCAATTCTCATATCAAAACTAACATTAGATATTTCTACGTTGCTTGGGTATACATATAATAAACTGGTGCCCGCGACTTCGTCCGCGTGGAATAGTTAACCATAAAAACGGTTCTAGTGAGTTAATCTTAAAAGATAGACAAATACTGTCACGGACATTTTGTTAGATAATTTCAAGAGAAATCATTCTTTCATACATATTTTTTGATATCTTGTACCGTTGTCGCAGCGCACGCAACGGAAGCCCTCAAAGATGAGTAATTTTCCCCGTTTTTTCCACATTTTCCATTGTTTCTTCGCTCCTATTAGTTGCAGCGTGATGTTATCTAGCCTAATAGGAGCGAAGAAACAATGGAAATTGTGGAAAAAACGGGGAAAATTATTCATCTTTGAGGGCTTACGTTGCGTTCGCGGCGATAACGGTTCAAAATTCAAAGAATTAATGCCCAAAATAACTATTCCACGCGGATGAAGTCGCAGGCACAGCTAGTAAAATAATATAATTCTTCAAATCAATACTAAAACAATAATGCTCCAAATAATACCCTAGTAACCCCTCCATTTTTGTGCCCCTTCTCATTGACAGGTAGGTACCAGTTTTGGACAATTTCCTCTAATATTCCCTAGTAATGTGTAATATCGTATGAATTACGGTAACAAAGCGGGACTAAGTGAGGTCGAATGACTTCTGCTCATTCCGTCTTATTACAAAGCGCGGTTTAAATATTAGTCCAGGACTTTAAAAATAAAAAGTCGGTTCTTGTTGTTCCAACATCACTTCAAATTGGGACGTTGATTTATCACTGGTTACATTTTGACAGTTTGATTGTTATGACAGTAGACAGACAAATTTTGAACAACAAATACAGTCTGCATATTAACAAAGTTTTGGACTAATAGTTAAACCAGGTTTTGTAATAAGGTCCATAGATATAAATAAGTTTTTTTTAAAACTTGTTAGGCCCACGTTTCACTACAACTCACCTGATGTTCATGAGAACTGTGAACTTTGGTGTCCAGATATATTAATTACATCTTCTGTGATTTAGTTTGACAATTACTTCCCTTTGTTAATCCAGGATTAACGTACATCAAAATCAAAGCTCAAGTTGTGCAAACTCGCGAAAAATGCAACATAATTATGGGAGCTACTTTAATTTTCAAAAATTATACAGAAAAAATATTGATAACGATAGGCCTGTGATTGTTTACGGTAATCAACGCACATAATTCATTAAAAACTTTGCATTTTCAAACATACATCTGACGTACATATATTAAAATAATACATATTTTAAATCTATTTTTTTTTTATAATGGACTCTGCGGCACCGCTGCAAATCTATTTATTTTAAACAGGGTATTGTAGACTCACCATAATTTGTTTTTATGGCCTATTTTATTTATTTATTTATACTCCTTGAAAGCCAGCTCAAGGTACGTACATAAATGAAGGGTGTATAAATCATAGGCATATTGCCTCCTGCGTGGCGCGTGGCATACCGACCACATTAGTTATGCTAATCCGGGAGTTTACACTAAATGGTGCGGTGATTTACTCGATAAGGTAAGCTAAGTTACAAGCGGTTTATGCGATTAAGTTCAAGTTGGAAACTCTCTTTGTGCTGACTGTAGTCGATCGTGCGCAGTTTTCATGCGAATTATAGTGTAGGAAGAATCATAAACTAAATAAGATGTTGAGATTAATAATTATACTGTTAATTTATTGTTTCAAATCAAAGATATTGTCTCTAAAAAACCAACCAAATCTAATATTATTGTTAAACCATAATAAGTACCCTAAAATATAAATAACACAACAATCAATTAGGTTTATTTTGACTTAAATTTGTTAATTTTGTGGTATTTGATAAAAAAGCTTTTGGTATGTAATACAAAAAAAAACTCAAATGGGAATTAAAACTATATTTGCAATAAGAATCATTTTTTGCACTCTTTTACATACTCTAGTACATATTTTTCAGATTTTTAGTTACTTAGGACTATTCATTTCCTAAAAAATATTTTAAGAAAGCCTTTTATCCGAATAAATAGTTAATTCTTAGGTTACATTCGTCAAATTATTGAAAAAAACAGGTCACCAACTAAATTACGAACAATAATATCTTCATAATTACCAACCTACTTCAAACTTACCGACTTGACTCCCTATATCCAAAGTATCTAATTACTAACAGCAAAATGATCTCTTTTCACTAGCAATTCGTAATTAAATCTCTCCCCTTAGAACGCGTCATAAGTCTCTGTAGTTAATAATGTCACTAATTATGAAAGACAGGTATGTATTAAGAAACTTTAGGGGGCAAGAACGAACGAGGTTCTGTGGCAGAAAATTCTTTGCTGAGTTGGGGCTGTGTTGTTGCAGATTTTACTTGTTTCAAACCGGCTAATTGGAGCAAGGCCATATAATCAAGATAGCAGGGAATCGGTGAAGACGAGAATCACAATATCGGTCTGAGTGGCGTGCCTTGTGAGAGGCCTATGTCCAGAAGTGAACGACTGTAGGCTGATGATGAAACCGGCTTATTGAGAAAATGGTTATGAATTCAAATTGTAAGTAAGTATGTAAGTAATTTGTTTTAAGTATGTATTTTCTCAGAATTGCGTAAAATTTAAGTACCTAGGTATATGTAGATCAATTCATTCTTATATCAGTGGTAAACCATTATATTTAAATGATGTCAAATTCTTAGAATTATGAAGCTTCAAAAGAAGTATGTCAAATTTTATATGAGTGTGTACACAAACTTCGCGAAAACTATGTCTTCTGTAAAAAAGTATTTGTATATTGCACCATGCAAACGAAACACAAAATTCGACATATTTACATAAGCTAGCCCCCTTTTCTTCTGAGTCCGTCCCAGTAATCCAATATGTCATGTGGCTTCGAATTAGCCGCGACACAAATCGCCAGTACTTACATAAGGCAGATAATTAAACAGTTGTCTAATTTAATTGGCAATGCGCGGGTTCCCACCGCGAGTCAGGAAGTCACCCCACTTTACATACAGGGTTAAGGCAAATTAACGGTAAAGATATTGTTGGTGAGTGTTTTCTGTAGGTATATTAGTTTACAATACAAGTTGTATAACATAGATAGGTATAATTTAAAAATAGCTAAAAACCCCTTAAGCATGAAGTCAGAACCAAAAATGGACTCATTCGTACATACGTGTAATTACACGTATTTACTAAATGCGTACGTACTATGTAGGTAAGTTCTATCTGTAGTAAATATTCAAAATGTTTCAATTTGACATAGTTTTTTATCTTAAATAGTCATATTAACAGGATCATACATAAGTGAACCTTTAAGTGCGATATGCGGTGTTGCCAGGACAATTAATTTCCTATTACAAAAACAAAGAATATTAAGTACGTTAATTCAGGAATATAGTTAGTGCCAACTATCTATTGTGTTATAAAAAAGTAGAAAGCTACTGATTCACTCCAACAAATCATCATGTCATGCATTTTAGTGCAATGTAATTTTATTTTAGACTTAAAACCTATTTTCATTTCAATTTGACCTTTCCTACTAACTCTGTATGTAACTACAACTCCCTATACTGGGACTATCTCATTACGATCGGACCGAATTTTCCCAACAATTAACCTGCCATACTATACAAGGTGCTTAAACATTAATAACGTGTTTTTATAGGAAAAAGGAAAAGAAGTCAATTAAACCACTGTGATTTTTGCTGTTTTTATTTTATTTCATTGGAAAGTAAATTCACCTGACGCGTTAGTAACACACCTAAAAATACAACAAATAAATACGAGTAGACTAACTTAACCAATCTTATCGCCATAAGCGATAGCTTTGCATTCAAATTGAAAATAGAACATTGAGCTTTTAATGGCTTATTAAGAAGGAAGCACAATAACCCAAGTTCTGAAAATCGCCGAACGCATAGTGGAGAAGCTTAGTGCATCCAGTTACCAACACTGCAAACTAGACACGACCTTCAGCAATGAAGATAACGATTAAGAAGAATAGAAGACTTATAAAGAAAGAAGGTTAATAGATAGATAGATAAACTCTTTATTGTAACAAACATTGAAAAAAAAAACAAACAGAAACACAAAAGACTTCAAAAATAGTGCCACAACTGGCGGCCTTATCGCTAATAGTGATTTCTTACAGGCAACCGTAGGATGGACAGGAGTCGAAAGAAATATAAAGGATGGGGTGTTCAAAAATGTGAAAATATATACAAACACTAAAATATACAATATTTTATATATAATAACAAATAACACATATTACATATACGTGCAAATAACTATAATTATATAACACATATACATATTATACCCATATACTATAACGACAAAAGGAGACAACTATAAACACACGAATTCAACAGCAGATTATTGAGCTATTGAGTAGGTACCAGTTTTTAACCTGAGTTCTGAAAGCCTCGAGAGTCTGAGCTTGCTTGATACACAAAGGCAAGGCGTTCCACAAATGAACAGCTCTTGCTGTGAAAGAAATAATGAAGAAAGTAAAGGCCTAAGCACTTCTGGCATGATTGCCACATTAAAAAAATATATTACTTGTAGCACTCTGTATAACATACACGGCAATTATATGCGTATATGGCAGCTATAAACGGTATAATCACGCCACTGCTGTATTACACCATTGATTTATACCTACAGACAACTGATAGAGTGTTCAAACTTTTGCTGTGTCGTGTTGTATTATTTTTGATGTCCTTATGAAAGTTCTGTTGCAAAAGAAGAAATGAATGAATGTGTGAATGTTTTAATGTAGATAAGTAGATAATATATAAATTTGACTTGTTTGACTATATTATGATGATTATTAAATTATTATTAAGTAATTAACCAATAGTAATAAATAAGTAGCGCATAATAGAAGTACATAACGATTATTTATAAAGTAACTCTTGGAAAGTATTTAAGTAAAATTGCTTCCGTAATAACCGAAAATTCTAGAACTAACATTAGTGTAAGAGTAAGTATTTGATAACAATCCAGTACGAATTTGACCCGATTTAATCAACATTCAAAGCCAACTTTTTCTTCTTTCGAGCAATCATAGCTTAATTGAAAAACTTTTGCAGTTACCAGTGACATAGCACAGTGAAAGACCGGCGGTGCTAGGAAAAGCCATCATAGTTAGATTAGCGTTATTTGTGGTTTATTTAAGATTTCCAGTCCAAGCTCTAGGTTTTTTCAAATTTACATTTAGATCCAATTATTTTTTTAGTGTATATCGAATAAAACATGAGTTTGACACATACTCATAGTTTGTTGAAAAAAACATTCTCTGCATATTTTACGTAGAACAGGTTTAAGTTTGACTACAGCCTACCTGATGTCAAGCATTGCTGCAGCCTAGGGTGTAACACGCTTACCTAGAAGATACCTATTAACTCTAATTTTGAAGACCCCTGGATTATAGTTCGAAGGAATCACAGCTTCTGGTAAAGTGTTCCAAAGCCTTGCCGTTCGTACAATAAACGTAGAGGCAAAGCGCTGTGTTTGACACTTCGGCACTTCCACCATAAAACGGTGTCTACCTGCTGACTTTCTGCTTGTTCGGTTATAGAAAGGAGCTGAGGGAATCAGTTCATGTAGCTCCGCTGCATACTCTCCGGAATAAATTAAATAAATAAATAAATAAATAAATATTCCGGGACATTGCACACAGCGCCATCTAGCCCCACACTAAGCAAACGCTTGTGTCGTGGGTACTAGATAACGGATATAATACTTATATACTTTTTTTTTGTAAATACATACTTATTATATATAGAAACGACCAGACTCGACACAAGTAATTACAAATTTTTGTATTCATAATTACTTGTCTCATGCGGGAATCGAACCCACAACCCCTAGATTAGAAGGCAGAGTCACTACCAACTAAGCTAACAGAGCAATTCGATTAAAAGACGCGACAGACTGGCCACCTTGCGACTTACAAAAGATACACAAGACTAGTCCATTTCTATTCTATGTCGGTCACTGATATGGTCAAATAGCTGAAAATTACACTTTCTTAAGTAATTTGGAGCGATCATAGATATTATCGGGTATATTTGAACTTTTAATAAATGTCATGGGGGCGACTTTTGTATTATTGTATTTATTTTTGGGACGGCGATTAACGTTTTTTTTTGGAGGATTATAGGTAAGATATTAAAATTGTCTTGATTATTCTATATATCTAAGGATATTTAACTACATGAATAAAAGCATAAGAGATTGTAGGACCTGTTGACCTGACCTGAAGCCTTCCTCGATAAATGGTCTATTCAACACAAAAATATTTTTTAATTCGCACCAGTAGTTCCTGGGATTAGCGCGTTCAAACAAACAAACAAACTCTTCAGCTTTATACTATTAGTCTAGATTTAAATAACTGTGTGCACATGACCACAACTTGCATAATATTTTATTTCACATTTTCTACATAAAGTACCTATAGTTCTTGCCTTTAGTTTTTAATTCGCATTTTCTAGATTTTAGTTAATAACAATTAAACTGAAACTAAAAAAACAACATCACAACTTAACTACCACCACTCAAAAACTAACTTTCATTAAAAAATCTAATCGACTTTTAATAGTGCAATCAAGCACTCCAAAAGCCAAAGCACGTACCTATTATAAAGGATACAAGTACATACCTATTACCAGATCGAGTCCCTATTACCAAAAGAACAAGTACCTATTACCAGCAGAATATGAGTACCTATTACGTATACAGGCTTACTGATAACTAACGTATAACCTTTTAATGGCGATTTTGATAGGTCTAAACGAAAAACTTTTGTTTTAAGACTTTAACGTACCTTTACTTTGAAAATTTTGATTCACCGTACATTTTGCCACAAGGCGAGGAAATATTTATACAGAACGGCTACTTTTTATTAACATGTAGAACAAAAGATGTTGCTTTTGAAACACTCCTCTTGGAGTCGCATTTAGTCATGGTCATCATTTGAGGGTCGTGACTCCTCCGCAGAATTAATTCGTTAGGGGAGTTCTCTTGAGCAGATACATCGTGGTGGGCGCCCAGGTCCTTCCACGGAAGACATATCCTCGGATATTGAGTATTTGACTTACTAAAGCTGACCTTAAAAGGCTATGCTTGGTTACCAGTAACCCAGTAAACTCAGAGTAGTGAATCAACAAGCGGTTTTTAACGTTGTAGTAAAGTGCAACACTTTCCCAGCCCTCGTAAGGGCAGCATTTAGACAAATGAACAATGCACCCTCGCTGGCACACGACATTGCATGGGTGTAGGGGACTGGATGAGACCGTTTACTGTTACCCTGTTTAGGAAATGTTAAGTTGGAAACGCAGTTAGAGAGTAAGTCGTATGATAGTGGCTAATTTTATTCACAAACAGGTAAACCCTAAAATTTAACATATCATGCGATCTACGGAAGCGTCCAAACGGGATGTCACTAAAGTAAGGAAACAGAATAACTAAATTATTTTATAATGGTAGGGTTTCTCGACAAAGTACCTTTTGGTTACAAATTACAGTGGTGCAAGAAAATCACAGTGAAGTGTAATTCCATGATTCTACTTTGACCAGCTTACCTAAATCAGTAGTGTTGTGCTACCATGATACCATGAGGCTAGTGACGTTACGTTGTCCCCTACCGTGGACACGGCCATCGGGGACAACGGGAAGGGACGGTTTTTACACCAGATCAACAAGCCAGGACAGTTAAGTACAGAACTAGCTTGGTATCCTAGTTTAAAAAACTAACCTCGTTAATGCCGAGCATTAAAAATTAAGTTAGAAGTGCTGCCACCAATCTACTAGAATTATCTTGTGCGCAATAGGGACGTGCCTAGTTACGAGATGAGTGCTCTAGCTGTAATATTTCCAACTCGATTCACCAATTCGAATCTACATGGGTTAGGTGCAAAAGATTTAAATGGGTGTGGATTTTTTCATCTTAGTGACTATTTTCCTTAATTTCCAAACATAAGACTACTAACTGTATTTTGCCTCATCCAGTATCTCTACACCCCGACGCAACACTCCCCGCCACAAAATGGCGGCCGAACACAATAAATCAATTGAAGTGGTGGTTGACTTTTCACTTGAACGTGTTGTTAATTGTAACCGAAAATGACTGTTGATCGAGACACACTTAATTTGAGTGCGGCTTTCATGTAGGGGAGAGGGTGGTATTAGGGGTGTATTATTGCGTCAGCTATTTGAACACACTTTTGCTATAGCTGACCAGAAAATAAATATATAAAATAAAAATTCCGGGACATTGCACACAGCGCCATCTAGCCCCACTCTAAGCAAACGCTCGTGTCGTGAGTACTAGATAACGGATATAATACTTATACACTGTTTTTTGTAAATACATACATATAATACACAATAATGACACAATTACTCACACAAAATTTTTCTTTTCAATGTGTGTGTCATTTTTGGTCAGCTATTTATGCTGCAACTGATATAAGAAAGATAGAGAATAATTTTCTGGTTAGTATACTGTTCTATTTAATTGGGTCAACTGTTCTTTAAATAACTGTTGGTCATTTAATTAATTTGAGTGCGTCTTTCATGTTCACTGTTCATTTATTCATAAAAAATATTTATACGTCAAATTCCATGCATTCATATACAATATTAATACATGTGTTGAGTCTGGTCGTTTATATGTATAACAAGTATGTTTTTTTATTAAAAAAATATATATGTATTGTATCCGTTATCTAGTGCCCACGATACAAGCGTAACTTAGTATGGGGCTAGATGGAGCTGTGTGATATGTCCTCAAATATTTCTTTATTTTATGTAGGAGAGAGTGCAAAGGTGGTTTTCCTGGGAAGCATTTTGTTGGTCAGCTATTTGTTACTATATTTGTAAGTTATGTTAATTTAATTTGAGAGCCGAATTCAAGTAGATAAATGACAGCAGTGTAGGTAGTTCCTGAAAAAATATAGATCCACTATTTTCCCGTCATATACAAGAAATGTGTTAATTTTATCAAATGTTACACTGAGTAACTACCGTAAACATATTCTTTACTAGTTATATAATTTAGCATGCCTAAAGCATATACTTACCAATTCATAATCAAGCTATCAACTTTAAAAATAATTACATGCTATCTTGTCTTATTTTATTAAATCTAAACACAATCACCAGCCATACTCAACGCTTACCAGCAGATACAAGTATTTTTCTGCCGACATTAACCTTCAAATTGCTTACCAACTAATTTACAAGCGTTACTAATGTCCTCATGCTATTGTGATTATTTTGGTATTTGTTCTAGTTTTGTGTCGAAAAGTTTTTGTGCCGGAAGTGGTAATGTAACTTCGAGTTTTGAATTTAGAACAACAGGAAATTGTTTTAGGTTTGATTTTAGAATTTATGAATGGATTTTGTAAGTGTAACGTGTATGTTTCATTTGAACTTAAATTAACTGAATTTGGTAAAACTTAAATTATAAATGGTTAAAATAAAGGTCATTTCACACTATCACAGACCTTTAATTACGCACGTAATTACTAAAACTTGTATTACACATATTATAATACATACTAGCACACAACTATTAGAATAAAACGCAAATTAAATTGTTGAAATAATATTTTTACAATTTTTAATTACGTTACAACCTAAAACACTGAAGTCTTCATCATAACACCATAAATATAACTATACAAATCTATAGCTATACAATTCTTATAAAACCACATACATATAAAATTATAAATAAAAAAACACAAAAAACGATACACAAATAAATGTAGTGGTAGTCCGCAATTTAGTTTTAAATAAAAAATCCGTAACGACTCACCTATCTCCACACTAAAACTCAGTTTAGCCACTTGAGTTATTAAAGAGTCAGTTAAGAAGTAATAAATACACATCATCATCATCATCCACAGCCCTTGGGATCCCACTGCTGGGTATAGGCCTGTCTTTGTATGTGCCATCTGCGTCGATCTTGCAGACCTCATCCAGGTTGGACCCTCGACTTTGACGGTGTCGTCGACCCATCTCGCGACCGGACGACTCACTCCTCGCCGGCCAAATACACATACGCACAAACTTTTGGCTTTTAAATACCTTTGAGAAACCGGTTATAAAATAAATTGTTCCCATATAATAGTAGTTTATGCAACTGTCATATAATAAAGTCATATAATATGCAGTTGCATACACTACATTATCTTCACTAATGCAATTAATCAAACAACAAGAGTAAAAGCTGACAATAGTTAGTTTTTCATATAATTTTCTAGATTTTTCTGGCAAAAGATTGTGAGTTACTTTTTTTGCCAATTCTAGAATATCCGGAGGCGTACAAATATCATCGTCACTATCCATTTTTAACTTTTAATTTGTATTTAAAAAACAAAACACATTGCGAAACATTAAATTCACGCGTACGTGTATTATCACAGTGATTTTGCCGCCATTAAAATTTAACCAACGAGAGCACAGCGCGACCAACCTGATTGGCCCTGCAATCAGGTTGGTCACGCTTTATTGATGTTATAATGAGCTATTACGATATCGATGTGGATATTATAACATCATGTGAAATTGCTTAAATTGAGTGTTTTGTTGTCTGTGCTATAACAGTAGTAATTATAAGTCAAGTATTGGAAACATAAGTAGAATGTTACAACATTAGTGTAGATAAACACACTTATTACACTCTTTTCTTCGTTTTACTTCTTTCTCGCTACAAAAGTGAGTGGTAGACCTCCTCTAATCGACTGAGCGACGCCGGGCACGCTCTCGATCGTCGGGTATCGGAGTGTGGAGGGCGCCGGTTCGACGGAGAAACGGCATAACACTGCTGCTAGGCCGGCCATCGACTGCATTAGGCCGAGACGCTCGCCTGGAAGATAAATATTATATAATCATAGAGCCTTATAGCATCAAAAAGGTAATAGAAATATTATTTAACTAGTGGGTCCTTTCGGCTTCGCTCGCATTAAAAAGTAATACTTCCCTTATTTCACCCCATTTCAAAAAACCTTTTTTAATGGATGCCTACGTCATAACATCTACCTGCCATGCCAAATTTCAGCTCGATCCGTCCAGTAGTTTGAACCTTTGAGTTTCCTATACCTACCTATTTAGGATAAAGAATACCTAGTGTTTTATTTTTCACAATATGGATCTATATGGTGTCTAAGGCAATTTTATAATTTAGGGGCGATTCTAACAGCTCTTATTAGAGAATAATATCGATAAACAAACTTGTAAAAAAAGTTACCAATTGATAAACAAAATCTTAACATTTTATTACACACACACACACATTTTAACTGTCAGATTTTTCAATCAAAATAAAAGTTCCATACAATATACATATACCTACTTAGTAAAAAAAAGTAAAGAATACTTTAATTTACTTACCAATACAAGCTCTGGGTCCGTCTCCAAAGGGCAAATAAGCAAACTTAGTCTTTCCTGACTCAAACTCCTTTGGAGCAAACCTTTCCGGCCAAAACTCTTCAGGATTCCCAAAATACTTCGGATCATTCTGCATTGCTTGTATCGGAATCATTATTTTATATTATACCAACAAGTGGACGCCCGCGGCTTCGCTCGCATTATTTCAGAATAAAAAGTAGCCTATGACACTCCGAAGACCTCATGCTACATACCAAAAATCATGATTATCGGTTCAGCGTAATAAACAGAGACACAGATAAACAGACATAAATTATAAAAACTGCAGAAACGTGTTTTATTATCTATTTTACCCAACCATTTTGTTTTCTAATATGTTCTACTTATGTTCACATTTTTGACCCTCTTCAACTAGTAATAATACGTATAAATAGATAGATATACTAACGCGTAGTTCTAACTCTTTTTAACCGACTTCCAAAAAAGTAGGTTCTCCGTTGTTTATCAACCGATTTCAAAAATTCTTTTTTTATTCGATGAGGATAGTTTCCGAGATGGTCCCATAAAAATTCTTTTTCATTCGGTTCAGTACTTTTTGAGAAAAAAACAATAAACCAACAAATTGATAAAGTTTGTGCATACCAATTTTACCCATATTTCCAAAACTACTACTCGGATTTTGATACAGTTTTCTGTAATGTATTTTTAGCTATGTATTACGATGACAACTCTCCAGGGGGCGCTGATGTATACACTATATCTTCAGAATTATCAGCCCGATTTTGATGCGGTTTTCTCTGTTAGGCTTAGATTTGTTTAGCAAATGAATTTATGTTGTAGTTTTTTTTTGATTGGCTTAGATTTGTTCAGTAACGTGACAGTAGAGTTGAAGTCGGTTTTTGCTTTTGTTTAAAATAATTATAATACGGATACTCATGGCGAAAATGTGTTGCTGGAAAATTAAATGCGAGCAAAGCCGCAGGTTTCTACTAGTAAATTTATAAAAAGGCTGAGTACTCAAAGAGCAGTACCTGTATATCTTCCATAGAATTAGAATTTTATATTTTGCAGGTTATAAGTACCTACCTATTTTTTTATAGTTTTTTTTTTACGTGGGGTAGGTTTAGGTTTACTACAGCCTGCCTGATGTCTAGCTTATATAAAACGTAATCAAAAGTAAAAACAGGGCTCTGAATTTAGATAGTATATGTATACTTTTACCATCAATGATACCTACTTTTTCCTTCCTTCATACGATAATCTTGTGAAAATAGATACGTAGACCCGTGCCTTATAACACCTGCATGCACTCAGCATAGATTAGATAATAGAGTTCATGTTTGTTTTTTTTTTGTATGTTCGTCTGTCAATCCACCAACATATAGAAGTCGGAGATGTTGTCCAACAAACACTGATCACATCAAACAAATTTGAAGCGAAGTTTAATCTATAAGTAAAGTAGCAGTAAAGAGTTCATGTTTGTTTGATAGTAAACATTTAAGAGTTATTTTGTCAAGTGCTAAACCCGCACTATGGTTGTTTAACTTAATTTGTATAATGGAAAATGAGCGAAAATAATCGAGCAGGACTCGAACCTGCGTATTTCTGATTGCCAGCTAGAACTCCTTAACCGCTAAGTCTGTTAGGCGCGAAAATCCACACTCATTTCCAAACACTTCAGACTAAGCGTCTCGTAATAACTAATATATTTCATTTAAGTATATATACATTGTGGATAAATAATGGATATATAATATGTCTGATTTCGTATCACTTCCGAGTCAAACCTTTCCGAATTTGTGTAATACCATATCGTACTTAAGTGGTTAACCAACCACATATCGCTTCAGGAATTACTAAAAAACATAATATATTTTATATACAGATTTATTACATTGCATACAACAGTACACACAATATAAACAAGACTATATACTTAATATTATAATACATTTATATACAGCAAATAGTTAAGGCTGGATCTAACAAGGCACGGGACCAAAATCTACAAGGAATGTATAAAAATGATTATTATTTTAATATAACAGCCTCGCTATTCTTTTTAAACGGTTTTATTTTTTAAAATTTACCATTTCAGTTATCCTGTCGAGAGTTGACCGGTTTCTTCTAGGCAAGCGCTCTATATAGTCTACAACAATGCTTCACGCGAGTTGTAGTTAAGCATAAGCATAAAAACCCCCATATTCATACACTAATATGAAAATTGATTCTGATGACAATAAAACCAAAAATCCAAGATGGCCGCCGCAACAAAATGGCGGATTACATGTTTTTCACAGAGTTCTCAACATAAGGTATCAAATTAAATATTGACAAAGAATTGTATACCTACGTTATAGATAAATTAATTTTTTTGGCTAAAAACAGAAAAAGTTTGCTACCGTAAGATTTTTTATACTTTCACAGGTTTTTTTTTTTAATTTCCAATAAGTCATTGCATTAAATGCTAGATCCCGTGCCTAAGTGATCAATCTAGAGTTTTCAACAGTCTAAAATATAAACCTAAATCATAATTAATAGATACACCAAAAATGTAT
This sequence comes from Macaria notata, assembly GCA_927399415.1. Classification (NCBI taxonomy): domain Eukaryota; kingdom Metazoa; phylum Arthropoda; class Insecta; order Lepidoptera; family Geometridae; genus Macaria; species Macaria notata. The sequence continues at coordinate 1,943,722 of OV656751.1, forward strand.
TCAAACAAAAACTCTTTGTATTGGGAAAAAAACAAAACGACGCAATCAATTTTGATGAAATTCTATGTTATCTTATGAGACAGATCAAATCCATGAAGTAAAGTAAAAAAAAATAGATTTTAGTCTATACTTCAGACTGTTAAAGTAAATATAACCGAGTACATAAACACTTAAATAAGTATATGCCTATTATAGTACACCTATAAAAAGATACTAAATGCGATAATAATAATTATGTGTGGTCTTCTAGTTTACGGAATTTTTACAAAAATCTTGAACAGCAGATAGAACGTATTTTTTTTTATTAAAACCCGTATTAATATAATAAACTCCAAATCAATAACTTGACTTGAGACTAGTGGGCTCCCGCGGCTTCTCTCGTATTATTTTAAGATAAAAAGTAGCCTATGACACTCCTAAGACCTCATACTAGCTGCATACCAAAAATCATAATGATTCGTTCAGCCATATTTGCGTTATGGGCGTTTAAATGAACAGAGACACAAAGAAACAGATAAATAGACAACATTTCTAGAAATTGTTGGAACATGTCCAGCTATCAATTCGAAGTAACTCCAAATTTTTTTTTAAATATCTTCAATGTTCAGACTTTCGACCCTTTTCGCTTTATTATATGTATAGAATAGATCAAGATCTTAAAATAGTATAGTAAATACTACAAAAAACCTTAGAAATCAGATATTTAGAAATACAGGGATTTAACACGTCACGATGTCAAAAATTCAAGTAAAAATTCACATAATAAAATATTGAATCGTGTAGGCTCTTAAAACAGAACAATTATGTAGCCTCTATCACACACAATTATCAAGATACTAACAATATCAGAGGATTTTCATGACTTTCACAGTATCACCTTATGAATTGCATAGCCAATTCCAGAAATGAATCACCAATTAATCTCAATCTTTAGTCAAATGTATCATTCCTATCCCATGTTCCTAACTTTTGGGGTTGACTCCCAACTAATTTCCCTTTCTTTGTCGGATAGGTTTGCGTTTAACTACAGCCTGCCTGATGTTAAGCATTGCAGCCTAGGGTGTAACACTCTTACCTAGAAGAAACCTATTAACTCTAGATTTAAATAAATATTTCAGGACATAAATCACACAGCGCCATCTAGCCCCATACTAAGCTTACGCTTGTATCATGGGTACTAGATAGCGGATATAATACATTTTTTTTGTAAATACATACTTATTATACATAAAAACGACCAGACTCAACACAAGTAATTACAAATTTTAATATGCAAAATTACTTGTGTTATGCGGGAATCGAACCCGCACCCCTAGATTAGAAGGCAGAGCCACTACCAACTAAGCTAACAGAGCAGTCAATTTGAAGACCCCTGCATTGTAGGTCGCAGGAAACACAGCAGTTTTTGCACAAAGTAAATGCTATTTGACGTTAACCATTGTTGACATAATGATTTGAAATTCATTTCTGAAAGATGCTATGCAAAATGATGACATTCAAACATATATCTTAAAACATCGGAGATAAATCTCAGCAAATACATTATCCGTTATAAAATTTAATAGTTGATAATAAATTGATTATTAAATATAATTTATTGTCTATTATAATAATTTACTAATATTATTGACATTAGTAAAGTATTGTCGTACAAAAAGAAGCTTCTATGAATAATATTTTACAAACAACAAGTGTATTATCTATTAATAATAAATACATAGTTCCTGATAATCATTGAGCAAACTTTTAAAGGCTTCTTTGTTGTTATGGACATAGTCCTTTGATTTATATAAAACTTACTTTAGTATCCTAAATTAAGTAATTTATAGTTATCAAGGATCAAATAAATTTAAACGTTTTTTACACGTCTTTTGGGAGATTTCATTTTTTATCATGTACTAGTGAACGCCCGCCGCTTCGCTCGCATTATTTTGAGATGAAAAGTAGCCTATGTCAACTTCTAAGACCTCATACTACCTACACAGCAAATCATGGTGATCCGTTCAGCCATTTTTACGTGAAAAGCGTTTAATTTAACAGACAAAGAGAGTCACAGAGAAACAGATAAACAGACAAAAATTATAAAAACTGCTGGAAACGTGTTCTGTTATGGATTTAAATTATACTCAAACATTTTTTTTTCTAATATGTATAGATAGATAGATTAAAGTAGATCTCTAAAACTTTGCTCATTGGTTACCATGAACCTCGTATAACTTAAATAATAAATTTCCTAATAATATGCGCAAATACAGTCACAGTAACTTTTAACTATTACTCGTGAGCCTACCAGCTTTGAAAGCTTAACTATATTCGATATAATTGAACAATTCATTCATATTTTATCTTTTTTTAGATAAAAATAAATTATCCTAACTGCACATTAAGACCAAGATAATATGAGTCAGCACAAGATCGACGCACATACAAAGGGAGGCCTATACCCAGCAGTGGGATCCCAAGGGCTGTGGATGATGATGATTATGTGTTTGTATTTGTATGTTTCTTTCTAGCAAAGCATGGTAAATAAAAAGAACGGAAGCTTTACTTTTGACCTGTCATGGCTAAAGTAAGTAGTAAGGTTGGTACGAGACTAGCGACATTGGTGACGAGTGTTTTTAAACAACTCTTGGGGCCTCTGATTACAAATATAATGTATTGACAACGACTGCCAATCATACATATATAAAAACTGCTATTTCTTTTTTGTCGGTCACCCATTCAAAGCCTGACCGTGAAAGCAGTTACTTAACTTTGAAAATAGTGAATGAATTCCACAGAAAGTTGAGCCAGGATGCTTTCAATATATCTTGGCAAAAATGTACAGTCAGCATAACAAATCCTAGTGTGAAAGAGTATAAAAGCGGTTATGCTCTAACATAGTCGCTCTACGGTAAATACATTGATATAAGGTTACTGATAACTCACACAAAACTTTTTAAAGTGGATTTAATACATGTAAATAAAAAAACAATACTCACAAGAATTGAGAACCTCTTTTTGAAGTCGGTTAGAAATACGTTAAAAATTGCTTTACCAGTACGAACATTTTGCTCAAACGGCTTAAATGGAAATGCAAATTCTATTTTTAAATTCCAGAAATCGATGAACAAAAAGTAAATCTGTATTTACCATTAATGTACTTAAATCTCACAATTTACAAGTTATACATAAGTTATCAGTATCTCTATACATAAAATCTCGTACCTACAACTCGTACATACAGGGTTATATACAACGAAGAGGCGGCGGCTCAGTACGGTCGGCCATTTTGAGGTCGGTCGGGCAACTTAGGCGGCGCGGACGCGTTGGGGCGACTGCAAATGTAAAATTTAAGTTAATTTTTGGAACTAGATGTATTTTTGTTTTGTTTTTTGTTTATTTATACAGGGTTATATGTAAGCAGTGCGTTTCTTAAGCAGGTACCGGTGTTTCGGCAACAAACTACTGATTGATTTTATCCAAAAGTATGAATAAAATACGATAACAGTCTTTTTTGTATTTTTTTTATATTTTCGGTTAAATCAGTAATTTATGAGAAATTATTCATTGAAAAAGAATTTATTACAGTCAAATTCGTTTTTCTATAGTTACATGTAACCCAGTATAATTAAAACAATTATGAAGCTACAGAACAAGACACGTGATGAAATTTTGCTGGTGAAATATGCAGGCAAGCTCAGATTTTCATGCAATTTCATCCAAACCAAAAAAAGTCATTCAAACTATCTATTTAGCGTTAAAATCTCTAATATATAGCTATTAAAAGTTTCATTATAAAATCCTTAACCTTATAATACTAAAAATCCTACTTTTAAACTTGAATGCTTTATTATCTTTTGTCTTTTTCTCTTATTGACAGTTTTGATAACGTGTGAAAAAGCCAACATACACAAAACATTGATAAAAAAAAAAATATTCAAGTTTAGAAGTAAGGATAATAAATGTATAATCAACTATTCGTGCACGCTTATATCTATATATTTTTACTAGCCTCATACTTATAGGCATTTATAAATAAACTAAGTATATACAAACTCATGCACTTATTTTTAAGCCTTTTTAAAGCTTCAAAATCATGTTTTGATAAGATTATTTAGTACTGATTCTTTGTACAAACGGTTGTCTGTACAATATAAAAAATTATATATACAAAAATAATCACTACACTGAAAATGAAACTCTGGATATAAACACTATATATTATTCTCCATAGTTTCATTTACAATGGATTTCCGCAAAGTAACGCCTGATTCAATATCTTAACTACACTGAAATTTTAACCGGCAACTTTAAAGAGAATAAAATAAACAAATTAAAATTAATGCCTAAATAATATTCTTATCAAAACATATCATAATTATCAAAAATTCAAACGTTGCTTACCTAAACTCCTCAACTGTTAGTAGATTATTAAGCCATTTTAATAAAACAATAAAACCTAGCAAAATAAAAACATTTAGTACACATATAGCATTTAATTACTCTATTTATACAGCATACGATTAACAATATTCAATAAACTATATCAAATCCAACAATCACTGTCTATACCTTTTTCACTCTAACGCTATTAACAAGAAAGAGAGAGCAAATCGTTAGATTATTAATTTCATGTTTTAATTTCTAGTGTTAAATGGTCTTAACGTGTGGGAATTGTCTGTTGTCTCTGTTTTTTTATTGTTAATAGTCCGGTCAAATTAGCACCAAAAATAGGGGTAAGGTTACATTAATTCGCACCTGGCTGAAAATTGGTACCGGACTATAAGGCGATGTTTTGATAAATCTTCTTCTCACTCGCACATTGAACTTTTATGACGAAAAAATTGATGATTCTTGTAGATATTTTACAATAGCAAAAATATCTTGTTTGAATTATAGGTTAACTTTTTGATAAATAAATATAACCATTAGGCAAGCTGTAGCTTTACGCCATCTAACGGATTCCTTAAAAAATATAACTTCATTTTTAACCCACTTCAAAAGAAGGAGGTTATCAAGTCTTCCCGAAACCTTTTTATTTATCTTTACAGGTACTTTTCTTTCTTTCTACACACTTACACGTTATATCAAATACTCCAAAAAAAAAGTTAATGCACGAGTGAGATAAAACTATCACCACAATCCGCCTTAACAAGATCCTACACTACTATACACTCCGTTTCTTCCGACATCAGTTGCTTCAGTCAAAAACTATATATTTGTAGGTATTTCATGATTATTTTTTATCTCAAAGGAATTCGATGAATGATTTCACCCTTTAAAAGAGTTAGAACAAACATCGAACATATAAAATCTAGAGAGGCAATATTCTGACAAACTTATCCATAAATGTGCAAGATTCAAGCTTTCTGATTGGCTGAATCAGAGACACACTATTTAAGATAGTTAGATACAACGCTTCATTGATTTGTGAGACATTCATAAATATTCCTCTCATCGAGTTAGATCACGATGCCAATTCACATTTATATTTTAACGCTCTAATTGGCTTGGCTAGCCTGCTGTTTTTGAGCCTATTTTATTTATATTTGCATTAATCATTGCGTCGTTATAAATAAATACTTTGGATGGTATAAACATTTTTTTTTTAATTTAATTTAGCTTTGACTCAGCTTATAAATTTCTCAAGTATATAATCAACTTTTGAGTATTTTTATTACATGCAAATTAATGCATACACGCTCCATCTTAGACTATATTTGCTTACTATCAGGCAAACTATGGCCAAGTGCCAACCCATTCTAGTTAAAAAAATGACAAAACATAACCCCTCTAGAATTACAATGTTCGATGTCCACAATGAACAACCGATACGGTCGCTTACTGCCAAACAAGATGATGATGATTCAACATTAAAATACACAAATCATGTTATTTTACATTTAATAACGAATCCATATATCACCACCGACAAAACATTCTCTAGTAATTGACCAAAGGTATTGCTAACAGCAAATTTATTCCAGAACAGCTTTGGTCTTAGCCATCATAAGTACATTTAACTATACATTTTTATTAAACTTTCAATATTATTTCGTGAACGAGTATTTCATAAGTTGGAGTTAGTCTACGTTTCTGATAACAGACGCCGCGGCTATCCGCCATTTTGTAATGCTGTCAGTTACCATCTGATTCAAATTTTAATATTTCATTTCCTATCGGGATTCTATTTTGTTTCTTAATAATTAACATTCACAATTTCATTCTTACTTTAATTTTTTTGAAGTTTTTACTCACTGATTACATATAAAAACGTTTCTTAACGTTTTGAAAACCGCGCCATCTGTTATCCGAATCTTATAACGTCAGTATTCTACCAATACGTGATTATATCGATAATATTCGTAAATATACAGTAACAAACAAGCGTTCCGATATATTTCGAGTAAATGCAGTTTAAATTCTTGTCAAGCGGCTAACAGCTGGCTTGTCTTTTTATAGTCCGTTCACTAATAAAATGCGTTTGACAGCAACATTGACAAAAACTGTAATAATTAAAATTATAGTATAGTTTATAATCAGCGCCATCTTTGATACTGCATCATAAACTAATCCCCGAACACTTAGTTATTACTAGTTACTTTTATAAGCAGCTGCCAAAAACATTTTATTTAGCAAAAAGACTTAAAAAACTTTGCTCTTTTCAGGCAAAATTTTATTTTATCCTTTCAGAACGTCCATCATGGTACGTTAAGTCGTATTAGACTTTCATTTGTCTGTCCTGTACAATATATTCCAGCAAAACCTGCTTCATTAAGCATGACATTTATAAATGGCGGCGAAAATCATTCCATCCTTTTCGCACTAACGCAGAAGCTATACTGTACGAAAAGGATAGAATGATTTTTTACACTTTTTATAAAAGTCACGTATAATGAACCGGTTTGTATATAAACTAACGCATTTTATACAAAACAAAATACATTTGATATGCTCTTCTGGACCGAATGCTAAACAATGGGTTATGATACTTAGCTACGTAATCATATACACCTATATTAAGCCCGGACTGCCCTGCTGATTCTGACTCGCTCGCACAATTAATTAATAATTTTGATAATATATTATTTTTCTTTCAAACGTAAATTTGTATAATTAATTAAAACCATTATTTCAATTTATATACATAATGTAAATTAAGTTCACGTTTCTGCAATTGTTTTTTGTCTCAAGTGAGGTTTCTCCAACAATTACAAAACATTTGGAAAGTTGACGCCATTTGCAATTTCCTTTAAATCAGACATTAGTTATGTCAGTTATCAAATGTCAATTAAATTTTGTAATAAGCCGCCGTGCGCAAGCGAGATAGCATATTCGGGTAACAGGCCCTTAAGCCACTGAATTTAACATATTATACATTCTTTAAAAATAAATTTACACGTTATTGTTATAATATTGGTAAATACGTACTGGTTCTAATATACACATGTGAACTCGCTAGAGTATCGCTAAAAACCTTCTGCCTGGTGTAAAAAAACAGATCACAAGCGACAATTGAACAAGAACTTGCTTGATCTGTCGCTAGATGGCGCTGTGCGGTATTTTGGAATAGTTAATTTTATATTTGGAACAGTTATTTTTCAAATACGAACTTTTGAATTTAGTTCAATCATATTAGTCAAAATACAATTTGCATCATTTACAATGTGTATTAATAACCTAGTGTTGTCCTAACAGGCAGCTACTTTTTATCGATACTAAACATACGTAGCACTAAACTATAGTACAACAATTTCATCCGTAGGTAATACTGAACTTAGATTTCATAAATTTGGACATTATAGAATACATTTAAAATACACATTTTCCACAATGTTAGCAGCGTATACTAAATAGGAAAGTGCCGAAAACTTTTGGAATATCTTTGGAATGTCTAACTAAAATCATAATTTTCATTTAAAAACAGTGTGTGGTCTTCGTTTTTTGTACAGTTTACAAGATACACGAGCAAGCGGTATCACCTGATGGTAAGTCACTCACAGATATCAACTATCTATGGGGCATTGTATGTTACATTTATTTAATTTGAGCAATAGTAGGAAAGAAAATAGTATGCCCAGGGGCATAAAATACACTAAATCACAAAACTTATATCAGTTTATAATTTTGACAGCTGTCATATCAACTTTAATTAAGAATAATGTGAAGAGTATATTTCTCTCTCTCTCTTGAGTCGTATTTTCTCATGACTGAGGGTCGTGACTCCCCCGCAGAATTAATTCGTTAGGGGAGTTCTCTTGTGCAGATACATCGTGGTGGGCGCCCAGGTCCTTCCACGGAAGACACATGTCCTCGGATATCGTGATCCTCAAACATGTCGGTTTCCTCACGATGTTTTCCTTAGTATACAGCTGTCAAAATTTTAAACTATTTTGGACAAGTCATAGTTTATTTTTAATAGGAAATACTCCGGGCTGTTAAAAAAGTTATGTAAAACCATTCATTCAACGTATTTATAGCTAATTTCATTCCATTTGCACATAAAAATGATTTTCACAAACGCATTTTGGAACAAACAAAAAGCGAACACAATAAAACATATTTTCTAGTTGAAACAGAGAGTAAGTTTATAGAAAACATAATTATCATTATCTTACATACATAGATCAACACACAAGTAGCATACAAAAGGGATCCCTGCTTCTCGACATCTCATTATTAAACCAGTGAAAAGAAATTAAAACCTAAATTATATTTTTACGAGAATCAGAACCCTAGTAAAGGTGTTTACTTAAAAAGTCGCCACAAAAATAATGGTAACTAAATCTACTCTAATAAGAGAATAACCTTAATTATAAATCCAAGATCAAATGATCGCGATTCTGGCAATAAAGACATCTTTAACACAATTTTGATAACAACTGACATCCTAGCAACAACACGAATGAATTCCTTAACCAGTTCAAAACAGTTCATGAATCATCTATCAAATATTACCAAATAAGAATATCTCATAAATAGATTATTGTTCTCTGCATTGTTTTGTAAATTCGTCTTCATCTTATTTGTTGGGTACAATTTTTGCTAGTGGTTAGTTTTAGAATTGCCAAAGCAATTCATGAATTACTGCTAGGACCGCTTTTGTTATTTCAACTGCATTGTAGTACGTCATTTTCTATTCTTGGTCATAATAATACTAATATTAAACGATTACAATTAATACATAAAGCTTTGGTTTCCTAGGAAAGCGGTGCCATCGTATAGCGGCCGTGATATTACGGACGCAAAAATAATAAAAGTAAATTACGGTGCAAGTTACCGCTCTCCAGGAAACCGCGCCATTTCGTTTACATAGACAACGTTTTAGTGACGTCATTCCCCGCTGTATTACGGCCGCTATATGAAGGCACCGCTTTCCTAGGAAATCAAAGCTTTACCCTAGATGCCGACTTTCTAAGTAATATTTTAGTGTGCGTTGCGTACAAACATATGTTACACAGTTTTTTTTTATTTGGGGTCGAATTCGTATCGAACAAAAAAAAATTTATTTATTTAACTTACAAGTTGTCCAACGGACACAGGCACACAATAGCAAGTTATAATAGAAACACAAATTCAATTAAAGGACAACACAAATAGATTGGATTTCCAATTTACATACAGAATTTGTATATTTAACAGCAAAAATGTATCAGACATCGTGTATTAGACAATGGATCACATTGCCAGATCATATAGAGAAAAGAGATAGAGCATAAAAAGATACCATCTTCTCTTTTACTCTTATTGTTTTTCTCAAGAAATTTTACGAATATTTTACATATTCAAATATATATTTTCTAAATTTGAATTTGAACCAGTACATACAATGTACAAAGAGTTTTTACGAAAACGACCCACGCGTTTAGTTCAAAAACACAAACTGTAAGACGAAGCGGCTATTTCAATATCCTCAAAGGCAGTTTAAGTACATTTTCATGGGTATAGTTTTATTTAATAACTTTTGAAAGATATGTCTTTCTTAACAAAGCAAATAGCAAATCGCGGGGCGATTGGCTGGCAGGGTCTACGGTTACTTAATCCATCTGTTTTGTGTTGCCAAAATATTATCCAATCCACGGTTGCTTTTGGAGTCGGCTCACGACCTCCCCTTTTCCAGATATTATAGAAAAAAAAACCCGAAAAGATATTCGATTTTTACATCGAAGTTGTTTTGCTAAACAGACTATAAGTAACAGTTTCAATACTTTCAACGACTGCACAAGCACAAGCGATCTTGTGCTTGTGCATAGCTATTTGACCAAACATTTTTTTTTTCATGTAGGTATCATATACTTTTAAGATATGAGAATTTGAAACCACCGCTCCGTCTACCAACAACACTGCACAATTAGTATACACAAGTACATATATAATACATGTTTACTTGAATCTTGCGAAGGCCGAGCTGAGTTCGTTGATGGCCGCGTTGGTGACGGCCTGGCCCACTGCCTGGTTGACTTGTTGGCGCATGTGCGGGGGGAGTTGGTTCATCGCGTTCATGGCCGTCTGAGCGCCGGAGCCGGGTCTCCTAGGGGGGGAGGGTCAGGGTGTTTATAGGTTTAACGTGACATTTAAAAAAATACTGTGTGGGGTGTGCGTGTATTGTTGACGACAATAAGTACAGATGGGGGATCTTAAGGGTATTTCATACATGATATTGAACATGTTAAGGAGCTTTTTGAGAGGGATAAGCAGCACGTACTATGTGTGTGTGTATGGTTAAAATAATCGTGGGAGGTTGGGGCATTTTGAGGTGTTGTATAGATTACATATTTTTATAGGTGATATCTAACCAATACTGTGTCGTGAATGGCGTCCTTGGGTGGGACTTTTAAATTGTTTGACGGGGGGTTTTGAGGGTGTTTCATAAAGATTATGAACATGTAAAAGATTTATTTAAAAGGGGAAAACTGTATGTTTAAAAGAGGCCCACTGCCTGGTTGACTTGCTGGCACATTTGGGGGGAAGAGGGGAGATTCAGGATGTTTATAGGTTATAGATGTCATTTAATAAGTTGGGAACGGCCTTCTTGGATGGGATTTTTAAAGTGTTTAGGGATTTTAACCTGTTTTAATTGTTATATGTAGGTGACATTCAGAAAATTGTATCCAAAAAGAGTGGAAGTTTAGTAAGTATTTTAAAGGTATTTTGTTTTAGGTGATATCTGAAAAGGTTTTATAATGTGATATTGGCGTGGGATTGGAGACAATAATAAAATACTTTGCAGTAAAGATGATATTGAAAATGTGATGAATTTTTGTTACGTCTACGGTGCCATGAGAAGAATTTATAGAAGAGAAGAAGAGTACCATAAAATGTAGAATTTGTGTTTTAAATCTACTCTTAAGTCAAACATTAATAATCATGTTTAAACCAGAATAAGATTCTTGTTAAACACCGCCATCTACATATCAAAACAAGAAACTAAATACGGAACTGACTCTCACAGCTTCTCTGTAAGTTTTTTGGTAATGTAACTGCCATAATATTCCTGTAAAATTGCAAAGTAAGACAATATACTCTTACAGGGCAACTGTGAATATATATATTTACAATTAAAACAAAGTGCATTTCATATAGCAATAGTGAGTACAGAACAGATATGTCAAATTACATTTTTAATACGACACAAATCATTTTTTATGACAAATTCTCATACCAACTTCAGCGATTGGTTCTCATATATACATAAGTCATTATCTTATAAAAATGTGCCGCCATCTGTTATCAGCAAACTGAAATGTTGAACGTATATACGTTCATCGTTTCTGCTTGCTGATCGTCGTTGAAGAGACGTCTCTTCTCTTTGGTAATAGATGGCAGCACATTTGTTTTCTTGTTTTTTTACTGTTGGCAACGTTTGTATAAGATTTTGCCGTTGAGTGCTTTAGTCAAATTGTTCTAGCATTGGTTACGTTTCATGTCAAAGAACAGAAGACCACACACACAAAATCAAATTAGAAAACTGTAGCATGCAGGCCCTACACTAACTCCTTAGCTCAATTAATAATGACCTTACTGAAAAACTCAGATCGATGACCGAGACCGACATACATAGTTGGCCGATTTGTATTGCTGATTGATATCATAGTTTAATGTCCAAATGAGAAATATATATGTCAAGATTCTTGATCAGATTTATGTTTTTCGGTAAGGCCTTCGTTTATGACGCTGAGACGTGCTATGCAGTAACAGACTTTATTTCAACGGAATACGGTTCATAATTACTCGCGAAAAAAACGGGCTAAGAAGTTAAGGCCATAGTGCATAGAAATTGTTAATACTCTTAGCACGATAATGATTTAGTTATCCTAAATCAACAACTATCATAAACATGTATTATATACCGAAGTGTGCATGTAACATTTTCCTACGCAAAGCTTAAAGACCTCTATTTTGCTATACGTACTACGAATTTCTTGTAATTTTCTTCTCAAATCCCACTATTGCAATTCTACTAACGACACACCGTGTTTGACGCCATTTTGAAACATTGACAATTAGTTTTTGACATTGACAATTGAACTGTCAGTGACAATCAATATGGCGCCGACTCAACCAAATTCTTAGTCAAATTGAATAGTTTTCTTGTTAATAGTTTTTATGTAAACAATGTGACTTTAAGGGCAGCCAGTTTTTAAATAGTTCGATGAATACACAACCATTTCATCGTTAGCACAAAAATATTGTAGCAACCAATTTTGTATATAACTAAAATTAATTGTTTATATTTTTTGTAAGCAAGCAAAACCGACGGACAACGCTTGTATGCCGCGTGAGTGCTATGGGCACGCGCACAAACCTGTGACGCGGGCCCAGCCATTGTCTTCGCAAAACAAGTTATAAAATCGCTGTCGCTCGGTCGCGAGCGGCAGTGTGTCCTAGCGTCCCACGGCGAATGCACGTCAGTTTTGCGAGCACAATTAAACGCTGTAACCCTCTCGTAAATGAATATACAAATCATTCAATCAATTTAAGGTGTCGTTTCTTTCTGGAAATATGGAGTTAGGAAGGAACACGCCTTATTGGTGACCACCAACGTTTGGATAGATAGAGAGAACAGGATTGAATTGAAGATGAATAGTCAAAGCGGGAGCCGAGAACAAAGCGACGGTGCGGTTAGCATTTTCAAGGTAGGAGTGAAGATACCGCCATTTTGGCCCGAGGAACCTACGCTGTGGTTCGCACAAATTGAAGGCCAATTCCTCATCTCCGGGATCACGTCAGATACAACAAAGTTTTATCACGTTATATCGCAGCTCGACCAACAGTATGCAGCAGAAGTCAAAGACGTGATAGTGGCCCCACCAGCGGAAAATAAGTACCTGAAATTAAAAACCGAATTAATCAAACGCCTATCGGAATCTCAAGAAAAGAAGGTAAAGCAGCTGCTGACGCATGAAGAACTAGGTGACCGTAAACCTTCACAATTTTTACGGCACCTTCAAACGTTAGCAGGCCCAACCGTACCGGACACATTCCTGCGCACTTTGTGGAGTAGCCGTTTGCCACACAACATTCAGACAGTCATAGCCTCGCAGACAGATACACCATTGGAGACCATAGCCGACTTAGCGGATAGGGTTTATGATATTGTACCTATGCCTTCGGCAAACATCGTGGCGTCGACAGACACAGTGGCGGGTATGATGAAGCAGCTGAGTGAACTTTCCCTGGAAGTTTCATCGCTAAAAGAACAGTTGACCCGGTCACGTAAGTACGGTGATTCCAATACACACAACAACAGACAGCGCAGACGCAGTCGCTCACGTCCCAAACGTCATAACCCTGATATATGCTGGTATCATAATAAATTTGGTGAACATGCTACTAGATGTACTACTCCATGCAATTTCGCCGTTCAGGGAAACGCAAGCGGCAGCCGGAAGTAGCGGCTAACGACTGCCTGCATAAAACAGTCCGCTTATTTATTACTGAACGACAATCTAAAGTTCCATACCTAATGGATTCGGGCTCAGAGGTGTGTGCGTATCCACGGTCACTAATCAAACAAAGTCGTACCAAGACAAATTATCAACTATTTGCCGCGAATGGATCCACGATCTCAACCTACGGCTGGATCCAACTGCAACTTGATCTGGGACTACGACGTACTTATAGTTGGCGTTTTGTAATAGCGGACGTGTCTAAGCCAATCATAGGTGCTGATTTCCTCAGGTTTTATGGATTATTAGTTGACGTAAGGAATAATCGATTAATAGATGGACTTACAACACTATCAACTACCGGCGCACCTGTCAAGCTACAAGATGCAATCTCATCAATCAAAGCCGTAGCCGGTGACACTGCGTACCACCAAATCTTACGTGAGTACCCTGCTATCACATGTCCAGCTGGAACCCGGAAGGAGGTTAAGCATGGTACGGAACACCACATTCGCACAACGCCAGGTCCACCTGTATCTAGTCGCCCAAGAAGACTACCACCAGATAGACTAATAATCGCCAAGAAGGAATTCGAAGAGATGTTAGTCAACGGAACCGCGCGCAGATCTGAAAGTTCATGGGCATCCCCACTTCACCTCGCACCCAAGAAGGACAATGGTTGGCGTCCATGCGGTGACTATAGAGCACTCAACGCGCGTACTGTTCCGGATAAGTACCCAATACGTCACATTCAGGATTTTTCACAGCAACTGGCAGGTGCCACAATATTTTCAAAAATTGATTTGGTCAAGGCCTACAACCAAATACCTGTGCACGCAGCAGATATACCGAAAGCAGCCATCACCACGCCATTCGGTTTATTTGAATTTCCGTACATGACCTTCGGATTACGAAACGCAGCGCAGACGTTCCAGAGGTTTGTGGATGAAATGCTCAAGGATCTCCCATTTTGCTACGGATTCTTAGATGACATTTTAATCGCCTCGGAAAACGAAGACCTTCACTACCAGCACTTGCGACAGCTTTTCCAGCGCTTGGCAGAGTACGGTATGCTCATAAATACCGCTAAATGCGAGTTCGGGAAGACCCATATAATTTTTCTTGGGCACGAAGTCAGTGCAGCGGGTATCAAGCCACTTTCAGACAAAGTACAGGCTATCCAGGACTACCCTACTCCAACAACTGTGAAGGAAGTACGCAGATTCCTCGGTATGTACAACTTCTACCGCCGATTCATACCAGGAGCAGCAGAAATCCAAGCACCTCTCAATGTCGTGCTATCTGGATCTAAAACAAGAGGATCACAAACCATAACAATGACCCCAGAGATGTTACAAGCTTTCAACGCGTGCAAGACTAGCCTATCAAATGCAGTTCTACTTGCGCACCCTAAACCAGATGCGCAGTTAGCTGTGTTTACGGATGCATCGGACTCATCGATAGGAGCAGTACTTCAACAGAAATGCGACGATAGTTGGCAACCACTCGCGTTCTTTTCGCGACGCCTAAATCCAGCACAAAAGAAGTATAGTCCCTACGATCGCGAACTACTGGCAATCTACGATGCAATTCGCCACTTTCGACATATGGTAGAGGCAAGACCATTCACGGTTTATACAGATCATAAACCGCTGACATTTGTCTTTTCCCATAACCGCGAGAAATGTTCTCCCCGGCAATTTCGGTACTTAGACTACATATCACAATTCACAACAGACATACAGTACGTCAAAGGAAGCCAAAATAGCGTAGCGGACGCGCTTTCTCGGATAGAAGAAATTGGCACTCAAACACTGGACTACCAAGCACTCGCCAAGACACAAGATACCGATCCAGAACTCAAAGAACTACTACAGAGAGGTTCAGCACTCAAGCTTCAGAAAATCAAAGCACCGGATTCCGAAATATTTGTCTTTTGCGATGTTTCCACTCCGAACCCACGACCGTACGTGACACCTGCTTACCGAAAACTGGTCTTTGAAGCACTTCATCGATTGAGTCATCCAGGCGCAAAAGCGACAGCAAAACTAGTCACCCAGAGATTCATTTGGCCTGGAGCACAAAAAGATTGCCGACAATGGGCCAAAGAATGCACAGATTGCCAAACATGCAAAGTATACCGGCATACTCAATCACCTACTTCTGATTTCCCTCTCCCTTCTCAACGTTTTTCCACTATCCACATGGATATTGTGGGCCCTTTACCAATTTCATGTGGTTACAGGTACTGTCTCACTGTCATCGACCGTTTCACGCGTTGGCCTGAGGCATATCCACTTCCAGACATCACGGCGGAGACATGTGCCCGCGCCTTCATCGCTGGCTGGGTGTCTCGCTTTGGAACACCACATCGTATCACCACCGACCGAGGAACACAGTTCCAGTGTGAACTCTTCCGCAACCTGACGACCATCTTGGGGGCACAACATCGCCCTACTACAGCATATCACCCTGCGTGCAATGGTATGGTAGAACGCCTGCATCGTCAAATGAAGGCCGCAATCATGTGCCATCAGAATTCTGGATGGACCGAGGCGCTACCACTCGTACTCTTGGGTATCCGTACAGCCTGGAAAGAAGATATTAAAGCTTCAGCAGCTGAGCTCGTCTACGGCGAAACACTTAGACTGCCTGGAGAGTTCTTCGTACCTGACAAGACATCTCATGACATAACCAACTTCGTGTCTCGACTCCGACTCCACATGGCCCGGTTGTCTCCAAAACCTGCAAGTAGACACGGAAGGAAGCCATTTTATGTACCAAAAGATCTCGCTGCAGCAGAATATGTCTTCCTTCGGCAAGATGCATCGAGACGCTCGCTGGAACCGCCATATACAGGTCCCTACAAAGTGATAGAAAGGCAAAGCAAAACATTTAAAATTTCTATCAATGGCAGAGAGTCTACCGTTTCAATAGATCGTCTGAAACCAGCACATATTATGTCGTATTACTCGGAACAAACAAGACCGGAACAGACTCCTACCAAATCAGTTCCTGTGAAGATGGATGAGACCAGACCCACACAGATGGCTAAACCAGAAAAGAAGACCAGATCTGGACGTACAGTTCGCTTCACAGATTACTATCGACCTTCGTGACCTTCGGTCTCAGCGGGGGAGTACTGTAGCAACCAATTTTGTATATAACTAAAATTAATTGTTTATATTTTTTGTAAGCAAGCAAAACCGACGGACAACGCTTGTATGCCGCGTGAGTGCTATGGGCACGCGCACAAACCTGTGACGCGGGCCCAGCCATTGTCTTCGCAAAACAAGTTATAAAATCGCTGTCGCTCGGTCGCGAGCGGCAGTGTGTCCTAGCGTCCCACGGCGAATGCACGTCAGTTTTGCGAGCACAATTAAACGCTGTAACCCTCTCGTAAATGAATATACAAATCATTCAATCAATTTAAGGTGTCGTTTCTTTCTGGAAATATGGAGTTAGGAAGGAACACGCCTTAATATAATTACAGCGATAAAAAAATATATAATTATTTACAGGCTTAGTTCAACTAAACCAAAAATATTGATATTAAATTCATATGCAAAATATATTAAGGAAACTCTTGGTAAATATTTCGCTTTAGCGATACTCGTATATTATCTAGTTTTGACATTGACAGATATACAAAATGGCCGCCCTCAAACGTCAAAAAAGCGGAATATTAAAACCAGTATAAGAGAGTAACATTTTTACTAATATCTTTAGTAAACGTTATTGGAAGCAACATTTGTTCACACGTATCATAAGTGGATTTACATTTCTAATATTGTATATAACATTATGTATAATTAATTATTTATATAACTTTTATTTACGGTTTTTTGTTAACTTACTACAATTGTAGTTCAGCCGCTAACACAATGCGTTTGACAATTACAATAACTGAATTAAATTATTATGATCGCGGCTTATTTTAGCTATAACAAACTGCATTTTACTTGAGAATTGGCACAATACAAAGTTATGGCCAAAGATGAAAAAAAGCTGAATCCCACATGTTAACTATATGTATATAACAAAACCATAGCTTTTTCTAAATGAGATTACAACTGTCAAATGCATTCATTTAGCGCCCAATCTATAAATACGTATATTTTTATATTGAACATTGATGCAAACAACGGCTACTTTTAGTGCAATTACTAATTATATTTATTCAAGATATGTACGGTACATATTACAAGTATCGCGTTTAGTGTGAAATAATTACGAATACCTCTCAAACGACTAAAATATTGTATAATACAGATACATAACAAATCGTATTCTAGGTACTACATAATCGTTTCTATGTCTCATTAAAAAATATACATAACTTTATATGAAAATAAATTACATTTATAAAATGAATATTCATCTGTTTTTAATATCTTTCTAAATCGTAACGGCTAGTTGACAATCTATAAAAAAACACTATTATTTATAAGGTTTCCGTGGGGCTTATTCTGTTCCCGTCATATATTACATTACTGTTTTAGAAAGTATCAATGGATATTCGCATACTTAGACACATCGTGAACGACTTAACATGTCAATGTTATTTGCTAATGTCAAACGCATCTTTTTAGCGCCCAGACTAAAGAAATGATATAAACTATTGGAATGAAAACACACATTTTTATTTGCTTTTTATGTCTTGTTTATATCGACCATATTTTAACAATAATGGACGATCGTTATTATTGGTTCCAATTTTTTCTTTTATTTTATGCAATGAAATTGAAACCCAACGGATAGTATATAAAAGCTTTTTCGGAAAAGCGTTTAAACCGAAAAGGTTTTCGAGCTTAACAAATATTTAGCTGAATAAATTTACCTCCAGTTTCTAGTGCCACAATCAATATAGGTAATTCTCTTATCAAATCAACGGATTTACTATAATTTTTGGATTTCAAACTAATCACAGTGCAAAGTTGATATGACAAGAGCAACTGCCCCTTAGACAAGAAGCGTATTTTAGTGAGCGTACTGACGCTCGCTTATGGAAAAGTGACGTATAATTTCCCCCCGCGGAGCGCGTCGCGATGTCAATCCAATACATTGCTCTTTCTATTCCATAAGCGAGCGTCAGTACGCTCACTAAAATACGCCTCTTGTCTAAGGGGGCACATTACATTTTTCTAAAAACCGAGGTTCCATGTTTCATTGCAATAGTTCAATCAATATGTTAGTAACACAAGCTTATCACTAGCAGATGTTAGAGGGGGTTACCAATTGCACTAAGTTAACAAGCCCCGTGTTAGTACCTCCGTATATAATATATTAGTGGCGGCCGAGAGTAGCCCCCGCCTAGCGCCGTCTGTGGACAAGCATACGCTCAGCACAACTAGGCTATGTCTAGTATTCATTTATTTAAAAAGTTATATGTATGTAAGTAAAAAAAATATTGTGCTACAGATACTGGACTAGGTAGCTAGATAGATAATACTTTATTGTCTCACACATCTTATTATAATAAAGTGGTGTTATTTTTATTTTTTATTTTATTTATTTATTATTTTTTTAGTTACACCATTTATAACTCAAGAATGGCTGAACGGATTTAGCTGAAAATTGGTGAGGAGGTAGCTTAGAACCAGGAGACAGACATAGGATACTTTTTATCCCTTTTTTTTAAATTGAATTGAATAAAATCCATAATCTACTTATTTATTGCCTCTAAGGCGAAACAGGGTCAGCTAGTAAAAAATAAAATTAATAACATTACAGAACTACTCTAGTACCACAAGTGGCGACCTTATTGCAAGAAGCAACTAGATTTGTTATTACAATGTGTTTGTTTTTGTGATTTACAGAATGAGGGAATAAGACGAGTGTGGCACGAATGGTTCGTGCGTCTGCTTTACAATCTGATTCGAATCCCGGCTTAAAGCCATGACGTGTTCTTCAAATAAAGTATGGATTTGCAATGGCTTAACGGCGAAGGAAAACATCGTATGCAAACGGAAATGTTTAAAGACCACCAAAATCAAAAATAAATATGTCTTCCGTGGAAGGATCGGGGCCCCCACAACGGTGTACTTACCCCAAGATAACTTCCCCAATTAATTAAATCTGCGGAGTAGTCACGACCCAACCCTCCGTAATGAGGAATACGCGAATATTTATTTAGCAAGCTCAAATCAAGTATCTATAGCACGAAATAAATTTTAAAACCAGTATTTAGCGGTTATAACAAAAAATAAACACCAAACAAAAACACATTAGAATTAAAACATCGACACCAAGTATTAAAATATCTTAAGCATATATATTTAATTTGATATTACGTATATAATTTACGTATATAAAAGCATATAAACTACAAATTATGGCTGTTACATCACCAACAAAATGCTGCAAGTTCATCAAACTATTGTCAAGCATTCTTATATACCATTTATTATTTCCCTATCACTACATGAAGCACAAGAAATATATATTGTTATCCTAACTCTGTATGTATATTGTCTTTTAATAATACCTTGTTAGTTTCAGTATTTTTATTTATAGATTTATTGCTAACCTCATCCGATATTCAAAGCTAATTTCCCTATTTTTTTTTCACTATACTGAAATCTCCTGGTGAGAATTTTCACTAAAAAATCTGTACTACACCATTCATTTTTGGATTAGCAGCAATGAGTCGATGTATTTTTCTGTCTTGTATTAGCTCTATATTAATATTCCATAACCGAAAGTTTTTTATTTATTTATTTATATGTAAGTATTCATATGCAACTCAAAAAATTGTCAAAACTGAGCGATCATGTGCGAGCTTATATATTTTATTGTAATGACATTTAAGCCCTCAGCTAAAGAACTTAAATTTCATTCAATTTAATAAGTTTCTACCTAAGGTTTAAAAAAAATATAAGGTAAGCACGCTCCATCTTAGGCCATAGCCTTTGCTTACTATCAGGCAAACTATGGCCAAGTGCAAACCCGTACTACTACTACTTACGTAGGTATAAGTGGCGCGGGCAGGCCGCCGCCGGGCTGCGGGCGCGCACCCGGGGGCGGAGGCGCCGCGCCGCCGGGCCGCGACGGCAGCGGGGGCGCGGGCCGCCCCGACGCGGGCGGGGGCGGAGCGCCTCGCTGGCCCATGCCGCCCATGCCGCCCATTGAGCCCATTGAGCCTGGAATTACAGATATAATACATGCATTAAAATATGGTAACATAAAATGTAATAAATCGTAAAAAAACAACTAATGTTGATCAAATAAGGCTGATGATACATTGGCAAAGAATACAGGTATAGATGAAACAGTTTTTCATATTCGCTTCTCATTGGACTGTATGAGATATATGGGAATGCGTATATTATACTTTTGCAAGCCCACAGCTTCGCCCGCCTGATATTTTCGTATAAAACCTAGCCCATACCAATCTCAGCTCCCTACCTACAGTATCACCCTGCCCAAAATAACAACGACACATTTTGTTGCATGGAAGAGAAACAAGACATATCAACAAATCAACAATTTCAATATGTCAATCTAAAAATGTCAATGTAGCCAAGACAATCTGATAATGTCAATGTGGCCAAGTCAATATCTGAATGTCAGAGTGGCCATGTCAATCTGATAATATCAATGTGGCCTCAACGGAAGACCAGCGCTGACTGTTCGCAGTCAGCACATGCTGAGTTGAGGCTGGCTTGTGACAGGAAATTGTGTATGTGCAAAATGTGTTTGTCTTACTTTCCTGAATGTGTTCGTATGTAATTTCTTGTCACAAAATAAATATTTTTCTTTCAATTTTCATAATGTCAATGTGGCCATGTCAATCTGATAATGTCAATGTGAACGTTGTCTTACCTTGTTGCGCAGGCGTAGCACGCCTGGGTCCGCCGGGCGAGGGCGGGCTGAGTCGCGGGTTGGAGTCCAGCCGCGACTCGAGCCAGTCGTTCTTGACGGGCGGCGGCACGGGCGTGCTCACCGTCGCCATGGACACGTCGCCGATGATGTGCAGCGCCTCCTTGCACGCGTGGTACATGCGCAGCATCTCCTCGCGCTTCAGGGCCTCCTCGGGGGACTCCTCCATCATTTGCGACTGGGAATAGAAGAGAAAGTCGACGTTAGCTCTCTATTGCTCTTTTTTTTGGCTTTTCGAGGTGTTTAATGTGAAATTGTTCTAAGGCATTATGATCTTTAAAA
Source organism: Macaria notata (assembly GCA_927399415.1). Lineage (NCBI taxonomy): Eukaryota > Metazoa > Arthropoda > Insecta > Lepidoptera > Geometridae > Macaria > Macaria notata. Next base: position 1,965,756 of record OV656751.1, read on the forward strand.
TCATTTTTGTTTTCTTACAAGAATTTCATCTCTTCTTTTAAACTGAGCTATCTGCATCTAAAAGAAGCGGCATAGATAGCAGAATTTTGTGTTAACGAATCTTTTTTTGGAGACTTGAAGAAATCTGCTTAAATAGAGAAGAAATATGTACAAGCAATCTGATTAAGAAGAGTGTTTTTGCTAATTAAAAAGGTAGCAACACCTTTATAAAAAGCAAAAACTCTCTTCGTGATCAAATACGATGTACATATATCTTTTCTATTCCCAGACCGTTCCAGTAAAAAAAACCTGTAGTAGTAACTATTTAGGTACGAGTAATTGTCTATAACAAGGAAAGAATAATACAAAATCAACAAACCTGATCACCGGAAGCGTAAAGATGCGCCAGCAGCTCGCCGTTAATGAAGTCTTTGGCATTATTAATGATCATCATCATGATGGTCTTCGGGACCAGGTCCCGCGTTGTCTTGGTCACGATGCGCATGTAGGAGTCCACCAGGTTCCTGATGGTCTCCACCTGCCTCTCCAGCTGAGGGTCCATGGAGGAGGTGCCAGCACTGTCCGAACTCTGGAAGTGGAACACTTGGAGATGAGAAGGTGGATTTGTAAAAAAAATGTTAAGAGTTATTGTTTTGAGTCTGGTCGTTTCTATGTATAATAAGTATGTTTTTACAAAAGAAAAGTATAAATGTATTATATCCGTTATCTAGTACCCATGATACAAGCGTAAGCTTAGTATGGGGCTAGATGGCGCTACGTGATATGTCCTGAAAATTTTTATTTATTTATTTAGTTGTGGAATGTCTACAATGCCGGAAATAGACGAAGCCAGGTTTTCAAGCATAGGAAAGCAAGCCAGTGCTTGTAAACTAGTGTTTCTGGTTTTGTATAGACAAAACTAGCTTAATTTATAATATGACAGAACTAGCGTGTTCCAGCAAGCCAACTGTCCTGTCTTGAAAAACAAACCTCGTGTAATCAACGCATTACAATTTTATGACTCACTTACTTTATACTTATTCTTTTAAAACTATGATATTGAAAATCGATACATGAAAAACTATTTACAAATTTTGGCAAACATCCTACATCATACAGAGATAAGTTTTAGAAATGGTGACCATAATCTTTCCGTTCTTTTCGCACAATACATGGGTCGGAAGAACGGAGTAATTTCGGTCAATCTTCAATAAACCAGGTAATAACAATAACACCCAACAAAACAAGACTATAAAAATATGACAGCATTTGTGTGATTATTAAAAACAAAATGGAAAAATGACTTCTTGTTAACTTATTTCAACTTATACTTCTTTCTGTAAAGCCTGCTTTATACATAACGCTCTCGCCCAATATATGTTATTTCTACTATTACTCACCAAATCCCATTTTTATTAAATTATTAATGTTTCCAAAAATATGACCATGCTGTGAAAACAAAACCAAAAAACCACTACCTATGGACTTTCACAATATGCTGGATCAAATTTGATAAATTTCTATGCAAATGCTACCATTCCTTCGGCTCCAAACATGCTGCGGTGTCCAATAGTAAAAGATTTTCAAATCTCATTTACATTATACGCTATTTTTCTTATAGTATAAAAGTAAATGAGACTTTAAAAATCTTATTGTAAAGACACATTCTATTCTGAACACTATGCCAAAGCGTATAAAGTACAAATTCGGCAAACAAAGCTTGTGTGTTGAGGACTTACTCTCTTGCTTTCCCCAAAACCCAGGGAAGGTGGAAATAACTAAAAAATAACAAAAAAACATAAACATGCTAAAATTAAAACAAAAGTCACTGAAGGATGTAAAAATATCAAAACACATACAACCCCAAAATGTAAAAGCTATAGAAACTAAAATATAATTATATATTCACCATCATCCCGTTATCGCCTACTCCTGAGCATAGGTCTCTCTTCTTGTACTTGTGATACATTCATATCACCAATTTTTATCTAACTAGTCAGTCACTTATAAGACTATTTCAATAGATTTCTAAAAAACGTTTTGAAGATAGCGGAATTTGCCAAAGGATCGGATCTAGGGGAAGGTTAAACCATCTAGCTATAAAAATAACTACTAACTATATATGTAGTGTCGGAATTAAGGGTTCTAAAGGTTAAACAATCTAGCTATAAAATCATCTACAAAAAAATAAAAATCACACTCACATTCTAAAAAAAAACTTGCATTTGTCGTATTAGCTATGAAATCAAGCTATCAAACAACTAACTGTGAAAAAGATGAATATATTATATGCGTATATTTTATGGAGGTAGCGGTTAACTGACAAAGATAAGAAGCAGAATTTAATCTGCGACTGAAATATTAACGACTTTTAACCGACGCCATTTTGAATGTAAAATAAAAACAAAATGGCGGCAAGCGGCAGCAATACTATTCATACAGCGTTACTAGTACATATAAATGAGTAAATTTCGAATGGTTTCCTTTGGTACCAATTCCCATAGATTTTTTGTACGAATATTATAATTTGGGAAGAATTTTCCAAAAGACAAAAACCAAAGTCTGTAAACATGTATGTAGCTAAACGTTTATATAAAATAGCTTATGATTTTTTTTGAGTGTATCTGATGCTTTTTTATTGTATGTATTAAGGAATAACAGTATAACCAGTAATTCTATATACTTAATAACTTTTCGAGTTTTTTTTGTTACCCTTTATAGCTGCAAAGTATTGTTATGTATGTACTTTTAACCACAACATGACTGTGTATGATTGTGTGTATGTATGTACTGTGAGATCACACACAAACCTCTGTTCCTTCGCCCTGTATTGCATGGCAAAACAAGATATTTTGTAATAAAACTGACATATACATACATTATTAGGGATTGTACAGGGTGGTTTCAAAATGACACACGAATATCTAAGGTTTTGAAAACTCTTAAAGTAGCTCTTAGCAGAGCGCAGTCGGGAAAAATAAAGTGCAAATTGTTTCAAAGCAAACACTAATTTGCTCATTATTTCGAGAGCGAAACTCGCGTCTTATTTGTTAACTACTAGGTTTTGCCGTTGCACCCGTTATTATACATATATCTCTACCTCTTGAATCACTGTATCTATTTAAAAAAAACTGCATCAAAATCCATTGCGTAGTTTTAAAGATCTAAGCATACATACAGACATAGGGACAGACGCGAGAAACGACTTGCTTTATACTATGTAGTGTTACAGAACCAGAGAGAAATCGAATTATATAATTTCGTTAAATCACAAAATCAAATCAAAAATGTGTTTTCGACAGCAATGTTGCCTGGCTCATATTCTGTTTGGACTGCGGAATGACTGAAGTTCTATAAAATTTTTGTAAAGTTAAAAATAATGGCGTCAATTCCCTTGTCCAATTTTCCAAAACAAAAAGTAAATGATTTTGTATCTTATTCAAAACCACCCTGTATGACTTTTAACAAGCAGTATATTAAATTGAGTAAATAAGCCAAAATAGGGGATATTACATCATAGAGAAGAGAAGAAAGAAAAGGACAGACAATAAGGGTAGAGAGAGACAAAGGGTAAACACAGGCAGGATAGTTAATAGTTATTCAAGGTTATTGGTAAACAATTAGCTAGTTCTTGATGGTATGAAGTTTATTGTACTTTTATTATTTAAATGATAATCCCTCTTCTCACTAACACTATAAAGACGAAAATTAGTCCGTGTGCATGTTTGTTAATTTTTACGATCAAACGGCTGAACCGATTTGGATGAAATTTGGTATGGAGGTAGAATAGACCCTGAAGTATCACATATGCTTCTTTTTTCCCAGATTAACGCACGTATCACAGCGTAACGCTTCTATTTTAAGTCTAAAATTAGTCAATTCTATCCATGAAAACTATCGTAGATCCTGACGGGATCGAAAAGTATTTATTGTTTGCTCGAGAAATGAACGTATTATAACTAAAACGTACATTTAATCTTTTTAGACCAAATAACAGAGAGAAAATACGTTTAAAATCCTTTCTAATATTCAACATTATCACAAATTTAAGGGTAGATTGCTTACTAATATTCAACATTATGGCAAATTTAAGGGTAAATTCCTTTCTAATATTTATCACAAATTTAAGGGTGACGCCCTTGCCTGTGGAGCATGCGCCATCCGTCCCGATCTTCTGCCAATTCAACAACAACAATTCTTTTTTTTTTCATTTCCCTCTCAAGAACCAGCCAACAGTCCACCATCCCCCTCCAACACCCCCCGCCGTACCTCGTCTCCGTTGGCCGCCTCCGAGGTCTTCTCTGGGTAGACGCCGGCGCGCAGGAACGACGCCTTCCACGCGTCCACGTCGTCGACCGCTTCGCACGACAACTCGAGTTGTTTGTAGTCCTGTATAAAAGTTAAAATATTAACTAAGATTTTATTGACACTCATCTCATTTGTCTTCCGAAAAGTTTACGTAAAATGATAAATTGAAATATGTAGTTCTTTCTACACTGGAATTTTATTGGCATTCATGGAAGGAAATGGGCGCCCGCTGCGATGTATCTGCCCAAGGAAAGTCGGCCCTTAAGGCGGCTTGACAAACTCTTGACACCAGAGTTGGTCACTCTCATTCGATAAGAAGAAAAAGTCCCCTAACGAGTTTTTGCGGGGGATTCACGTCGCGACCCTCAGTCATGGGAAAATAAGATTCAAAGAGAAGAGAGATACTTCCACCACCAATAGCAGTTATAAAAGACTATGAATGAAATTGCTTTCGCAGTTTGCTTTTCATTTTCGTGTGATCGGTAAATAATCTCACCTTTTTGAGCTGGACGTTAAAATGAACAAACCATAGATACATTTTATCCTTTAGGATTAAAAAGGTCGACGTATCCAGACTAATTGTAAGAGGAAAGAAGAAGGTAGAGAATAAGAAGACAAAAGAAGAACTTCGACTAACCTTGTATACATTCCGTCCTTCAGGATTGAAGAGCGCAAACATGTGTCTGCGAGACATGAAGCCTTGTTCTAGATCTCTCAGTTTAAGTCCATCCAGAGGCAGCATGTACTTCTTTTCTCTCTCTTCTTCGTCTTTGTACCACGAGATGCTTTCGGAGGTGAGAACGAACCAGTAGTCGCGGGAACCTCCTGGGGATAAAAAACCACTATAGAACAGAGAAATGGATGGGGTATGTTTGTGGAGATTGGATATGGCGAAGAGACAGAGATAAAGATATTTTGTGGTTTAATGTTAAACTGACAAAAATCAAGCCAAACTAACTGAGTCTAACTTTAGAACTGGTTTTGGCAGTATAAACTCACCTACAGCTTCTGTTTTCCATAGTACCATACCTCACTAAAATGTTAAAGCTGGTAATTAAGCTATATTTTTTTAAATCACACAAATTAATGTCAAACGTTAATCCTTTTACATAATTTAGAATTGGATTGAACTAGTATATATTATATTTAAAATAAACGAGCTTTGAACCTAACCAGTTTTTAATTTTTCCAGTTTTTTAGTGTTAGATTGACATTATTGTTGCCTAACGTCAGCCCAATCTTAGCCAAACATAAGTCTACTGTACAAAAGAGGTTAATGCTTAAGGCCACCATATTTCACCCGAAAACACTTTGCGCTTGGAAAAATGCCTACAGTTGTTTTATCGCATGCCATTCCACGCCGTATTAACATGAAAGCAAGGGCGAGCATCGCGCGCATAGCTCCGGCCGACGAGTCTTGTCCACACGCAAACAATTTTGCACAATTTGACCAGTTTTGCAGACGTTTTTGACGAAATAAATTTATATAAAATCAGCAATTCAGAATATCCTATTTATGGCTCTTTACTCCTCTAAATAATAACATTATTTTTTAGATATAATTAAATTGGTTTAAATTTCTGTACTGCTTTTGGAAAAAAAGTGAAAAATATTTTTATCTTTATCTTTATTTAAAAACAACTATTTTTCAAAAAAATAAAACTATCGAGCAAAGTATACGTTATCGTGTTTTGGCGTCTGTTATTGTCTTAACACTGAATCAAAATTATAAAAACTGAAAAAAAATTAGCTCTATCTTATTACTTACTTCTATTTTATATGATTTTTATGAAAGATCGATTTCACATAGCACCCCGCGTTAAATTTATTGTAAAAAACCCTCACTTACCCTTCATAATCCCCAAGTTGTGTATGCACATGTAGCCCTTCCTGATGACCTGGTTCCCGAGCGCGCGGTGCCCCGACTTGGTCGAGTTCTCGGACTGGTTCTGCGCGCTGGGGGCAACAAGTTGACTTGTTTTACATTTAACATATTATCCGTCTACTTACTTAGGTTCGTCGCTAGCCTAAAGAGCCTCAGGCTGGACAATAGGGGGCTTTACAGAGTTAGGTACTAGTGAATAACGGCGTTCTTAACCAGTCTAGTTTGATAAAATCAGTTGTACCTCGGACCACATTACTGTGTAAAGGAATTCTGTATATTATTTCACAAATTCGGAATGTGTCCGCTCGGAAACGAAACGCCAATCAGAGACGTCAAAACTGACTTATTTCAACAACACATAAGACCAATCAGAGAAGTTACAAGGAGTTCTGCGATTGGCGTTTCGTTTCAGAGCGGAAACGTTCCGTTCCGTTTGTGAAACACCCTAAAGGTGACTTTAAGGATTTCAAAGATGTTGTGAGTCTTGGGGGTTTTTAAATAAAATTGTCATTAAGAAAAACAAGTGATTTTTATATTACAATGATAACGGTCTATAAAAAATGTTTGAGAAAAAAAAGTTTTTTGTTTCATAATTACAACTGTCTTTTAACGTAGGTAACCTCCAAGACCCTCAACAAAAGAAGCTGATGCGGAAAACAGCGTTGATAGGTTTTTTAACAGGCACCTTTCAGCAAATGATGTTCATATTTTTTGGCGCATGGAATATAGCAGAACTTTAGCATACGCTTTTAAAGGTGGCTTTGGTACGTCAAATCATTTATCATCATCATTTATCTTTCGCAAATTTGCAAATATCGTATCGAAGAGAGGTAGTGAATTTAGATTTACTTTGAGCCAACGCTAAAACTTTATACATTATTTACTAGTTACCCTGTATTGTATATGAAATGAGAAACGATTTGATAAAAAAAAAAAAACAGAAATTTGATTAAATTAAATTTGGATAATGATGATGACAGAACGAGCAAGACAGTATGACTCTTGCTCTCGCTCTAGCTATAATGACATTCTGTGAATTACAAAACCTTAAATGTCACTGTCATCTATGCATTATCTAGCGATAGATCATGTTTGATATAAGCAAAGATATCAAGCTCTTTTATATAGTGGAGAATACCTATTACTATCAAAGTAATTAAAGTTCAATAAAATTTAGGCGTTAATTTTCATATTATTTGCTTAAGAAAGCTTAACATTGAAGCAGCGATCATAAGCACATAGATTGCAAAATCACAAATATATCATTTAAATGGGACATTCAGAAATTTGACCTTAAGGTCGCCTTAGTGCCACTTTAAGTGTTTATATCATGCTTTAATGAATAAATATATTCGGGGAAATAAAATTAGCTTTCAAACTTAACTGCTGCAATACATCATTAAGTGATTAAATTAGTGTCAAATTTTCCATAAAACATAAACACAAATATTAAAATGCACTCTAAAATCGTTAGCACAGAATGTCATGGAAAATCGTGAAAAAAATGTGAGCACAATAAATTCAGAAACTGTATCAAACCTTTATTACCTTTACTTCTAAGCTACGAAGTTGGATAAAAGGTTTATTATTACACAACATATTATATTATATAGTCCAGGTATCTGGAGTCTTCGTCTTGCTGATGGTGAGGTAACTAACTTATTCTCTTTCTCTACCCTAGACAGTAGTTTTGCCATGATTTGCCATTTCCTCAGACACTACAAAAAATTGGTGTCATCCTAATACCTGAGGTCGCTGTTTTTTTTGCCACAAATAGAAATATCACCATCCCAATCCTCTAGGGCTAGGGCAGCGGTTCCCAAAAGGTGGTCCGCGGAACCCTGGGGTTCCGTGGGAAGGCCGCAAGGGTTCCGTAAAAAATAATAAAATAAAATTCCATAATAAAAACCTACATATTTACAGTAAAAATAATACACAATACAAAATACACACACACACACATTATTTTTGTACACAGTACAAAAATAATTTCATAAAAAAATAATTGTTCTTCATTTATACCTTTTTAAGGTAGGCAAATTCCCAGTTATCAACATAGGGTTCCGTTGGAAAACGTATAGTCAATTAGGATACCATGCCAAAAAAAATTGGGAACCCCTGGGCCGGTCTCATTATAATATTCTTCGAAGATATTAGAGAGATTACGTTTAGTTGACATATAGATAAAATGTCTGACGAAAGTTTCAATATTAAGATATTAAAGAGGATCAGAGATAGGTTGGCCTCACACCTTTCTGACGTTTAAAAGGCCAGGATATGGTTCACTTTGACATTAGTTCTTTAAGTCTGGTACATGTCTACAATGAGAAAACGAAATGATCTGCTACTCCTATTTCTGTCAGGATGCTACATAAGCATTTCCATCTTACACAACCGGATCGAACGATATGTAATGTTGAATTCACGAGTTTGTCACGATCTGCCTAGCATTCATAATCTGTTCTCAAGTGCCCCGGCCTTCAACAGATACTGCTTAGTCTACTGATATTAAAATAAATAAATATTCCGGAACTTTGCACACAGCGCCATCTATCTCCACACTAAGTAAACGCTGGTGTCGTGAGTACTAGATAGCGGATACAATACTTATATACTTTTCTTTTGGAAATACATACTTATTATACGAGTACATACAAACGACCAGACTCAACACAAGTAATAATACATTTTTAAAATAATTGTGTCACGCGGGCAATCGAACCCGCAACCCCTTGATTAGAAGGCAGAGCCACTACCAACTAAGCTAACAGGCCAGTCAGTGTCAAGATTGAAAACCTTCCGATATTACATGCCCCAGTATAGCTGATAATCTATTTCATTTTGTCGATGCAAGCTCCCCACTCACTTGGCGAACCCGATGAAGTCCTCGTGGTTGGTGTTCATGTAGGCCAGCTCGCAGTCTATGAGCAGCACCAGCTGCTCCTTGCACTGCTGCTCGCGCGAGCGCACGTGGGACATGATGATGCGCTCCGTCTCCTCGCGCAGGCGCGGGTAGCGGCTCATCTGGAAATAGTATAAACATATATTATGACGGAGCAAGGAAGCCGTTGCGTCGATTGCTGCTTAGTAATTTGTAACAATGTCTAAAATGAATTATAAAGAAAGATATTTATGCATTATGCAACTCTATGATTTCTTGTCCTAATTGTCATGTATGTATGTCATTTACATTTTTACAAAATATTGATATGTCTATATGTCTTCAGTAGTTCAAAGCGAGAATGAATCGGTTCTTATCAGGTATGCATGCTCCAGCGTAGGCCATAGACTTTGCTTACCATCAGGCAAACTATGGCCAAGTGCAAACCCGGTTCAGTTTAAAAAAAGCTTCTATGATCACTTCGCTCGTATTAGGAAGTAAAACTTGCATCCCCTATTTCACCCCTTTAAAAGTGGCATTCCCAAATATTCTTTCTTAGCGGATGCCTACGTCATAACATCTACCTACATGCCATATTTCAGCCCGATCCGTCTCTGGTTTGGGCTGTGCGTTAATAGATCACTATGGATAGCACACGAAATTCCGTCCAAATTATTTTTACTGTTTATTATTTTGAACTTGAATATACCTCACCTTCTCAGTACAAATCCGTACAACATTGGAGAGCTCCTGCACGACCAGGTCCACACACTTGATGGTGGGCTCCTTGAGGCGGGTAATTTGTTTCTTCACTATCGCCTCGAACGCCATGTCGGGGGTGAACAGACCCACCTACAAAAAGAAAAAGAATTTGAATATTTACACAATACCACAGAGCTTTGACTAGATTAATTTAATAACTTTCATAGATATATCTATACGACTGCTCTGTTAGCTTAGCTGGTAGTGACTCTGCCTTCTAATCTAGGGGTGCGGGTTCGATTCCCGCGTGACACAAGTAATTATGCATATTAAAATTTGTAATTACTTGTGTTGAGTCTGGTCGTTTCTATGTATAATAAGAATGTATTTACAAAAAAGTATATAAGTATTATATCCGCTATCTAGTACCCATGATACAAGCGTAAGGTTAGTATGGGGCTAGATGGCGCTGTATGATATGTACTGAAATATTTATTTATTATTTATAATATTTATTTCCTGCATTTTGATCGAAAATATGTCATCGACTCACAATGACAATATTCAAAATAATCATCATAATAATAGCTCAGCAGATTTTAGGTGACGTTACGTTGCAGTCTACATAACTTGCGTGTTAAATAATGCAGGCACAAACTGTAGTGTGCGGGGATGTTATGTCAAAATGAGACGTCATACAAGTGAGTTTATTTTATGAATATTAATTTATAATTTATTTATTTATTTCAAGAATAACCTATAATGCAATTTTTTTATTGTTATATAGGTAATTTTTGTCTCCTGGGTAAGCCAGAAGTCATGGTTTTGAGCCCCGTAGATATCGAATTTTTGCTACTTTTATTTTTTCCCTTTTTACTTACCCTGATACCATGAATATTTCTAATCGCAAAAGCGATCTCCCTCCTCAGTTCCTTCTCGTCAAACTCCATCTTGACGATTTCGAACGGGAACCGCTCGTGGAACAGTCGGTTTATTTTGGCGCCCCCGGACAGTTCGTTCGTGTTGATCTGAGCTGAACCGGAGCCCTCGATTGTGCGCTCGAAGTCTGTCTGCAGGGACTGGATCATTCTGGAAAATGGGAAATATTTATTTAGTAGTGGGTGCACGCGGCTTCGCTCGCATTAAGGAGTAAAACTTGCATCACCTATATCACCCCTTTAAAAGTGGCATTTCCAAAAATCCTTTCTTAGCGGAAGCCTACGTCATAACATCTACCTGCATGCCAAATTTCAGCCCGATCCGTCCAGTGCTTTGGGCTATTGTTTGCGGCGTTGATAGATGTTAGTTAGTCAGTCAGTCACCTTTGAGTTTTATATATTTAGATAGATTAGGGTTATATTTAATTTTACCCACGACTTCGCTCGTGTTGTTTCGGAATAAATGTTTTGTCTTTGTGGTTCTTATTATAAGTAATAGATAAATTAATGTTAGTCTCGTATCTCTATACTTTACTCTATACTTTAACCAAATCAAGAACCGCTCCATATCTCGCTCTTGCGGTATAAAAACGGAAAAGACAGTCTCGTTAGCATGGTAACCAATTATATGTGCTTTCGCTATAGTTATAAACTATAGTAGGTATTGTTTGTGGATATGTGTTTCAGTGACTTTGTTGGTTAGTCAGTTGATGATTATTGTCAATCGTTTTAGTTTTTACAGTTGTCAAAATTTGAGTCAAATCGCTACCGAACGGAACTAAAGATGGTATTAACTGTAGACGGCTAAAATATTGCGCGAATCTGCTACTGTGACATCTGTAGGTATTATGAATTATTTATTGTCGTCATCCCTCTTATATTATAAAGGCGAATGTTTGTGCATGTGTGTGTATGTATCTGTGTGTGCGTGGGTTCGTGTGTGTGTGTGTGTGTGTGTGTGCATGTGTGTGTTTTAGTTGTAGAGACAACTGTCCGTTTTAGCTAGTTTTCTGTCAAAGTCTATCATCAGTAGACTATAGTAGTAACACTCACTGCAGCATCGCCTTGGTCTTGATGGAGGGGTCGTCGGGCCTGAAGTGCTTGTACTGGTCCACGTCCTTCTCCAGGGTCAGCAGTTGCTTCTGCAGCTTGTCTCGGAGGCCAGGCAGCGTGTCTCGGATGTGGTTGGTCAGCTGCTGGTTGAGGACGCGCTGCAGGTACGGAGTGCCGAGCCGGTCGGCCAGGTGGCGATAGGACGGGTGGCTGGAATGAGACGAGTATTGGTTTTATTGAACTACTTTGTTAATTTATTTATCTGAACATCAATATCACGATGTAATTTTTTTAGAACCATTTTTTGTACCTTCATGATGTTGTTAATTTATTTATCAGAAACATCAATTAATAGGTACATCAAATTACGTCATGAAGGTACAAAAAAAGCATTTTGACCTTGTTTTCAAACGTTTTTATGTTGTTTCTCTTTTTTTGCTTATAATAACTTCTTTAATTTTTAATTTAGGGGAAAAGTAAAAAAACATGTTTTGTAAGCAAAACAATTTGCTACAAATTATGTCTTCACAATTTTTTTGGAAGACGCATAGTTTCCGATATATCGCGAAAAAAGCATTTCCATCCCTTTTTCCAAGATGGCGGCCGGGGGACAAGGGTGGCGACTCAAGAAATTTGAAGTTAAGCTTCTATTGACCCCCCAAACATGACCCAAAAATAAAATTGCGTCCTAAAAGTGCAATATTCGGTCCTTAAATTGTAACATTTCAATGGACTAAATTGAGTCTTTGACAATGCCTACTTTGTCAATTACCAAATGATTTTTAGACAATCTCTTACCTAAGGAAGAACTTCCTCTCAGCAGCGAGCGCAGCAGTAATATCCTTCCTTCCATCGATGTCCTTCTGCGATCTGTTGACGACACCGATGTACCCACGCCGCAGTGGCAGCAACTTGTTCTCGAGAACGTCTCGAGCGTCCGTGCCCTCGTCCATGAGATCTAGCTTTGTGATCACGCCGATTGTGCGGAGACCTGGAAGTGGCAATAATATATATTGAAACAGGGTATATTTCAGCAGGTTGATTCATGAAATCGGAACATTTACTCGAAAACGAAACGTCACATTTTTACGAAGACACATTTTTACCAAAATCCGTGATTGAAGAACACACACATGTGCGTGATATGAGTTGGTTTTAAAGGTTTTTGTGATTAGCGTTGCATTTGCGAATTAATACTTTCCGAACACTGTGAAACACTGAGCAGTTTTACACACTAAAACGAAGTACTTACAGATGCGTCGAAGGGAACTCGCCATGTTTAATTGCTAGATGACAGACAATATTATACGAGGCGATTTGTTGACCAGCTATTTTAGATGATGAGCTGCATATGTGACTGTCTTTGCGTTTGCATTTACCTTGTGGATCCACCTCTTTAGCCAGTTTGAGAGCATCGCTGTTCGCCAGATCAGTGTTAGCGGGAGTCACGGCCAGGATGAGGCAGGACTCCCGGCGGATGAACTGGAAGATCATCCCCTTGATCTGCTGCTCGATGTCGACAGGCTGGTCGCCGATGGGCACCTTGGTCAGGCCCGGCAAGTCGATCAGGGTCAGGTTGAGTACTGGAAGGAAAGAAAGAGGGGGAGATTAATACTCATACCTATATATTGATAAATTAATCTTTCTTCTTATTATTATTATTTCACATTTTACAGTGCGGCAGCGAAGCGACAAACTAACCAACACTGAAAGCCAATGTGGAGCGGATGTATTAGATTGGAAGTGGCTGTAAATTAATTTCCCATCATATCTAGAAATCGACGTCTTTTACAAACAAATGAGATATGATTTTAAATAACGAGTATACATTTATCCCACCAAAAACATTCTATAAAAAATTTGCCAAGTCTCGATAGAGCTGCTTGTTTATCTCTAAAAAGTAATGAAATCTCTAGAATTAGTTAAGCCAAGTCTAAGGTTCCTTACTGCGATTTATTTATTATTATAGTTAATTTTACGTGACTTTGCAGATCGGTGGTTTAAATAAGCTGAGTGTAGTCTTAATTAGATTTTTTATGCTCAATAGGCTCACGCTTGACTACAACTTGCCTGATACTAAGCAACGTTGCAGTCTGTGTCCTAGAGCACTTGACTAGAAAAACAGGTTCACTCTAGCTTATACTTCTCATCGAATAAGAGTGACCAACTCTGGTATCGAGAGTTTATCAAGCCGCCCTAAGGGCCTCTGACATGGCTTAACTTCACTCTAGCTAAACTGGATAAAGATCGATATATTGTAGTTCAAAGGGTATTGATTCCGGCAAGAAGTTAGGCTCCGCTTCCGCTCCATCATAGGCCATAGCCTTACTTGCTATCAGGTAAACTATGGCCAAATGTAAACCCGTCCAAGTTAAAAAAAAAAAAGTTTTACATTTTAGCAGTTACATAGGTACATGATACTTGACTAATCAGAACATATAATTAAGCCCATTGTAAGTAAAAGATCAATACATAACAAGCAGGAAACCGTTTATTATGACAAAGACAATGGTATAGTAGATGGCACATTTGGTGACTAACATCGGATTTTGTTGAATTAGTATGGACAATTAGTCAATGACATTTCCTAATAAACTTTCAGATGGTGACGAATAATACAAAACCTAACAAAATATAAAACTAAGGACAAACATTAATACAATGTTAAGGCTACGACGATTTTGTCGGCGGTTTTCGTTTGTACCTAATGTAATACTTATTTGATTACGGAAAAGTTACTACAATAGTGAAATTTATATCGTGAAGAAAGCATAGCACGGAACTACATACAGACCACAAAACTCGATAATTTGTCATCTGTGGATGGACCTGGGCGCCCATCACAATTTATACCTTTTTTATGAGGTATAAGGTTTACGTTTAATTTGATAATCATATCTGAATCTCTACCGCCTAGCGACTATAACTCTATCAAATGAAAACATACAAATTAATCGATTCCCAGCTGTATAAACGAGTCATAAAAACTACAACGTAATCTGTACTCTTCATACTATACGTACGAATTCCATCGCATTTTTAGTGCTAGAGTACACAACAAAAGTCGGTGTTAAATTTAGATCATGGAAAGGACTGGTATCTGCCAAAACATGATAGATGTTGGTTATAAGCAGTTTTAGTAATAGTTTGCCTTGAACTACCTCTCTCTTGAGTCGTATTTCCTCATGACTGAGGGTCGTGACTCCCCCGCAGAATAAATTCGTAAGGGGAGTTCTCTTGGGCAGATACATCGTGGTGAGCGCCCAGGTCCTTCCACGGAAGACACATGTCCTCAAATATTGTGGTACTCAAACATGTCGGACCCCGGAAGCCTTGAACTATAGCAGATACCTATTAGGTAAGCGTGTTATATCCTTCTTCTTCTTATCGAATGCGAGTGGCCAACTCTGATTTCGAGAGTTTATTAAGCCGCTCTAAGGGCCTCTGACATGGCTTCACGACTGCTGTATAACAAACAGTCGGGTCTGTTGTATCCTAAACTGCAATGACGCTTAACATCAGGCAGGTTGCGGTCAAATGTGAAACTATAGTCTGAAAAAACTCGCGGTAGTCGTTTACATTCAACTCGTCGTTTAAATTCATTCATCCAACTATTTGGTCAATTTGGCTTAATTTTTTATCATTATGAGCCTATACTTATCCATTACTAGACATAGGCCTCTTTCAAATCGCGTTATGACGATCTGACTGCTACATGCAGCATATCCACGTAGCATAAATAAAATAAATAAATTAATTAATATTCCGGGACATTGCACACAGCGCCATCTAGCCCAACACAAAGCAAAAAAAAAGCAGCATAACACAAAACCTAAAATGTATATAAAGCAGGGTAATTATTGACAATAGCTTTAACTGAAATAAGTATAACTCAGGGTACGGTCTAATTTTCTCACGATTACAAGTGAAAGTTACAAGTAGGTATCTTTAAAATCCGGAGCGTAAAATTTGTTCCACTCCAAATGTCTGCTAGGCAGTTAGGCCTAATCGTCAATTACTTTTACTGAACAAGATTACATAGGAACAAAATAATAATCTATACATATAATAAAGCTAAAGAGGGTCGAAAGCCTGAACATTGAAGATTAAAAAAAAATGTTTGGAGATACTTCAAATTGATAGCAGAACACGTTCCAACAATACCTAGAAATTTTGTCTGTTCATCGGTGTCGCTGTTTATCTGTTTGTCTGTTTATTTAAACGCTCATCACACAAAAACGGCTGAACGGATCGTCATGATTTTTGGTATGTAGGTAGTATGAGGTCTTAGGAGTGTCATGGGCTTCTTTTTATCCTGAAATGTAATAATGCGAGCGCAGCCGCGGGCGTCCACTAGTGATAAATATCTGACAAGATAAAACACGAGGGCGAATTTGTATACGATGTACTCATACATACATAGCATATAGGTAATTTATTGTACTTGCAGATAATGACACAAACAATGCAAGAACTTTATAAAAATGTACATTTAACAGCTTAGCTGCCATGAAGTACTTACATATATATTAAATAGTTTAGTCTTAAAAAAATATAACACGTTTTTATTCGTATATTTTAATTGTAAAAAAACGGGACATTCTTAAATTTTAAAAAGAATATCTCAAACTTTACGAGTGACTATCTGCGGTGACGAGATTATTCAAACAATACAGTTTTTATCAGCCAATGTAGGTATATTACAGTCACAGTCATACGGGTCCCTTTTCGCATGCTGATTACTTTTAAGCAGACTTTCTAAAACACATGACACAAAAACAATAGAGACCAAAAATTATAAAGTTTATTTTAAGTTATTTAAAAAATACTAACTAGTAGACAAACGCGGCGTCACCCGCATCGGGCAAAAAGTAGTCTACATCACGCTCTTTTGAGCCTAAACTTATGGTGACGGTACTATAATAAAATACTACAAGCACTATCATTCGTTTCATTTATAAAATTTGCTTGAAAAAAAGCATTTTTATATCACAATAGCAAACCCGGCGAACTCCGTTTCGCCACCAGATGGCTTCGTTTTCTTTTTTATAAGCCCAAGACCTTTCCAAAGAACGCATATCGTGCGTTCTGGAGTTATAGTGTCAGGAAGAAAAACCAGACTTATTTTTATATAGTAGAAGAAAGATAGTATAAAGCATATAAAGCTTCCCGCGTCTGTCTGTTGTATATATAAATACATAAATATTCCGGGACATTGCACACAGCGCCATCTAGCCCCACACTAAGCAAACGCGTAACGGATATAATCGTGGATATAGTCGTGGGTACTAGGTAACGGATATAATACTTATATACTTTTCTTTTGTAAATACATACTTATTATACATACAAACGACCAGACTCAACACAAGTAATTATAAATTTTTAAAATGTATTAATACTTGTGTCACGCGGGAATCGAACCCGCAACCTGTAGATTAGAAGACAGTGCCACTACTACACAACGGATTTTGGTGCAGTTTTTTAAATAGATAGAGTGATTCAAGAGGAAGGTTTATAATATATAATAACTCGTGAGAAGCCGCGGGTAAAAGCTAGTTATTTATAACTAAGACACTCGATTGCAATACCTTAAAGATATACTTCAGTTATTTAGTACCTTCAGATGCCTATCTACATATGCACCTATATCTAGGCATGAATCAATAGGTTAGTCATCTCGTCGAGTTGTTTAATTAGATTATGTCCTAACTCGTACGTAGGGCATTCTTTATACACGGTTACTAGTTATTTATAAACCAACTTCTAAAGAGGGAGTTATTTCGTTTGTTGGCTAGTAATTAAGTTTTAAATGCAAACGAAAACTTTTATATATACTAATATTATAAAGCTGAAGAGTTTGTTTGTTTATTTGAACGCGCTAATCTCAGGAACTACTTTGTGTTGAATAGACCATTTATCGAGGAAGGCTTTAGGCTATATAACATCACGCTGCAACTAATAGGAGCGAAGAAACCATGGAAAATGTGGAACAAACAGGGAAAATGATTAATCTTTGAGGGCTTCCGTTGCGTGCGCTGCGAAAACGGTTCAAAATTCAACGAATTAAAGCCCAAAATATGTATTCCACGCGGACAAAGTCGCAGGCCCAGTTAGTGATACGATAAATTTCGCACGAGAATTGAAGACTTAAAAAATAAAATCGATTCTTCAGTTTAATATCTCAAAGGAAAAAGTCGATTTGATTTTTAATTTGCTACTTAAATTGTTTTAAACTTTTGCCTTGACATAAAGTATGGAAAATTGCTGAAAAGAAGCAGATTATCAATAACTATGTAAGCACAGTATTATGAGTTGTGATTCACACACATGTACAATACAATACAAAAAACGTTTATTAGGTTCAAAACTACTTACATCTAGTTCACTATATTAATACATACAAAACTAAGTTAGTAATTTCTTATAACAGTGTGTTGTCACCCGGACGAGATGTTTCTGTTTCCCGCGTGACAACGTCACTATACTATACATACATATACATAAGTAGGTGTATAGAAGAGATAAGGCAGATTTATGACTTTACTTATAATAGTTTTATGTACATAACACGCAGACTTGTGTTTTGATGTAAACAGGTCTTATATGGAAATCTGATAGGTATTTTAACCTCTAACGTACCTTCCATGTTTTTTTACTTGGGATAGGTTGGCGTTTGAGGTTTCCAGTTTTTTAGTGGGTATGCCGCCCAGGGCGGTGACTCCCACATAATCACCCGCCCTCCCCGGGCGGATGCTACCTTTAAAAGGTTTTCGTGGGTAAAAAAAAAGGTTTGCGTTTGACTACAGCCTGTCTGATGCTAAGCATTGATAAAAGCTAGGGTGTAACACGCTCACCTAGAATGTACTCAGTTTGATATGGGTGGTTTCAACTTCTTAATGAAAAATCAATATGTAACTATTATGATTTCTACTCACGTATGATGATTTTCTTGAACGCTTAAAAATTATGTTACCTACTAGTCAACGCCCGCGACTTAGCTTACATTGTTTTAAGTTAAAAACTAGCTTAACCTGACACAACATATAATAATTATAAAAAAAATCACGATGATCCGTCGCTTCGGTGTGAATGAGCCACAAACGTTCGAACAAGCCGGAAGTCAGCAGGTCGTCATCGATTCATGGTGGAAGCAGTACGACTCGCACGAAGCGCTTTGCTTCCACCATGTCGTAGTAAGGACAGCGAGATTATGGAACTCTCTACCTAGAGGCCTTTTGCCAGAAAATTATAACCCAGGGGTCTTCAAATCCAGAGTAAATAGTTTTCTCCTAGGCATACGTGCAACATCTTAGTCAAAAGTGGTGCTTAACATCAGGCAGGCTGTAGTCAAACGTTGGCCTATTTTGTGTGAAAAAAAACCAGACCAAAAACTAAATTTTTCTTTTTAATAATAATTTGATATGATTGATGTTTCAATATATAGTGGGTATATAAAAGAATAATAAAATAAATAAAATAAAATAGCCTTTATTTCCCTCGTTCTTTATAAAATTACATTTCATTCACTTCTTAATTAGGTCGTTTGAAATTCTGTTTAATATTTAATTTTAATTATGAAGATTTCTATATAAAAGAATAGAAGTTAATAAAATAACAAGGGTATAACCTACTCTTATTTATTCTGTGACTGATAAGGTAACGAACGTACCTATACATATAATAGTCGCACAAGGTTTTCCTTATATTTATTGCAAACCTGCCTTTTTTCTATATTTTTCCCTCAATTTATAAAACAATATTATTAAGTTTGTAATATTGTTGGGAACGAAAACGAATTAACAAAGGATAAATAACTAAGAAAAAGAAAATATAAAAAAATAATCAGGGGCTTAAAATTTATCCTCCTACATATATTTATATAGGCCTCTAGGTATATAACATAAAAATAGGTACCTACGTTTTGACATATGTATTTTTTTACCTATAAACTATTTGTATTTGTATTGTAATACGTTTTTTTAACCAAATGCGGATATTTGAAATCAACGCTAATTCCATCGTACGAGTAGGGGTTCGGCAAGCAGGCACCGTTATACAGTTGAGGTTCCAAAGACTCGCACCAAGCGTTTTGCTTCGACTTTCATCGTGTGAACAGCCAAACTGCGGAACTCCTTGCCCGAATCTTTATTCCCCTTGAACTATAACTTGTCGGTCTTCAAGTCGAGAGTAAACCGGTTTCTTCTAGGCTACGCTAGATCTTAGATTATGAGGAGGGTCAGCTTGGTGTGTTACGCCGACGACACCCTAGTGTTGGCGCGAGGCCGAGACCACCGGAGGACCGCGCAACTAGCAACGGCGGGTGTTGGGAATGTGGTGGCGCGCATCAGGCGCCTTGGCCTGCGGGTGGCCCTCGAAAAGTCCGAGGCGTTGTGTTTTCACGGCCCTCGGAACGGACCTCCTGCGGGGGCGGAGTTGGTGGTGGGAGGTGCTACCATCGGCGTCGGAGGTACGATGAAGTACCTGGGACTTGTCCTCGACAGCCGATGGAATTTCCGGGAGCATTTCCGCCGCCTGGCCCCGAGGCTGACAAAGGCAGCCGCTGCCCTCGGCAGCCTCCTGCCGAACTTGGGTGGGCCTAGCGTCGCGTGCCGCCGCCTCTATACAGGGGTGGTACGATCGATGGCGCTGTACGGGTCACCCATATGGGCGGAGGCCCTGAAAACCGAAAATATTCGGCTTCTTCGGCGGCCACAGCGGCTCATGGCCATCAGGGCGGCAAGAGCCTATAGGACCGTCTCCTACGAGGCGGCCTGCGCGTTGGCAGGCTCTGTCCCATGGGACATAGACGCCGAAATGATGGCCCGGATATACCGGGTGCTAGCGGCAGCCAAGCAGCGAGGTGAGTACCCCCTGCCCGTGGAGGTGCGGCGCTTACGGCAGCAAGCCCGGGACGATGCCATCGAAAGGTGGCAGCGGCGGCTCGAAGAGCCTACCGCGGGTGTGCGGACGGTGGAGGCAATCCGCCCTGTCCTCGTGCAGTGGTTGACGAGGCAGCACGGGTCTCTCTCCTTCCGTGTCACGCAGCTCCTGACAGGCCATGGCTGTTTTGGCCGATTCCTGTTCGGGGTTGTGCAGAGGGAGGAGACACCAGCCTGTCACCATTGCGGGGACCCGGAGGACACGGCGGAGCACACCCTCGCGGAGTGCTCGGCGTGGGAGGAACAGAGGGCGCGGCTTGTGGCTGCCATAGACCGGAGGCTGTCGCTCCCGGCCGTTGCGAAAGCGATGGCCGAGAGCGACGTTGGTTGGGACGCGGTGCGAGACTTCTGCGAAGAAGTTCTCGCACTGAAGGAGGAGGCGGAGCGCGCGCGGGAGAGGTTTGCGGAGCCAAACTCCCTGCGCAGGAGGCGCGTTGGAGGGCGGCGCTTGGCGCACGACCGCCGACCTCCGTAAAGGGGACTCCGGGCGGCAGGTCGGGGAACCTGTTGCCCTTAGGACTGTGTCCCCACAGGATGCACGACGTGTCCCGTGTTCCGACACGTCGTCCATTAGATGGTCGAGCAAAAGCTCACCGAGACGGGGCCTGATTCCGGGCCAGCATCGCCAGGGCTGCGGACGCATGCATCGCACTCTCGGGGCCCTGATCGCGATGCAGAGGTGGAACACCCCAGGTTTTTAGTGGGTATGCCGGCCTTCTGGCGGAGACTCCCACATAACCACTCGCCCTCCCCGGGGTCGAGTGGTACTTTTAAAAGGTTTTCCTGGGTCAAAAAAAAAAAAAAAAAAAAAAAAAAGATCTTAGATTATAAAGTTGCTTAACATCAGGCAAGTTGTAGTCAAGCGTAAGCCTATATCATGTAAAAATAATAATATAGGTATATGTTCATAAAATAATATATGTTCTATAACCTATACACATTATTACCAAACGGTTTCTCCTGGTAAGATCAAGCAATATACATAAGACCTTGTGCATACGCTTCCATAGGTCGGCCATTGATTGAACATGTAGGTCAGTATTAGACATCGCTACAGTCTGTTGCTACTTTTAGACTCGTATAAAAATCTATGAGATTGGTGGCAGCACTTTTGTCATGGCAAAAATATATACCTTGATATGGAAGAGTGAATCATCACTACATAGTATAAAGCAAAGTCGCTTCCCGTATGCCTATTTCTTTTAAACTCTCTTTGATTCGTATTTCCTCATGACTGAGGGTCGTGACTCCCCCGCAGAATTAATTCGTTAGGGGAGTTTTCTTGGGCAGATACATCGTGGTGGGCGCCCAGTTCCTTCCACGGAAGACGCATGTCCTCGGATATTGTGGTCCTCTAACATGTCGGTTTCCTCACGATGTTTTCCTTCACCGCTAAGCGAGTGCAAATCCACACATAACTTGAAAATACAAGTCATTGGTGTAGGGCGGATTCGAACCAGGGTGCGTCTGGATGAAAAGCAGACACTGGAACCGCTGAGCCACACTCGCTTATTAAACTACACAACGAATTTTAATGTGGCTAAAGCTGCGGCTAAAGCTGCTTGCAACATGAAACGCGGTAAATCGCCCGGCCACGACGGCTTAAGCCTTGAACATATTTTATGCGCGGGAGAAAGAATATTTGAAACACTGGCCAACTTGTATAACCAGTGTATCAAATATTCTTACTTGCCGAAAAGTCTGATGCAAACTGTCGTGGTGCCGATAGTTAAAAACAAAACGGGCAAAGTAAGTAGTGCTACTAACTACCGACCAATATCCTTGGGGACTATTATAGGCAAGATATTTGAGCGATTGTTGCAGCCTTTACTGGTGAATAACTTACATATAGATGATGCGCAGTTTGGTTTTCGTCCAGGTTTGTCTACTGATTTGGCCATCTTCAGTTTAAAACACACGGTGCGTTACTATACCACTCGAGATACATCTGTTTATGCCTGTTTCCTCGATCTCAGTCGCGCATTCGAATTAGTGAACTACAATATACTCTGGAATAAACTATCAGCGACTCAGGTCCCAGAAGAGGTAGTCAGGATATTCAAATACTGGTACGGAAGCCAAACAAATGTAGTGCGATGGGGCGACACGACCTCCAGCGAGTACAAGCTGGAATGCGGGGTCCGCCAAGGTGGGTTAACGTCTCCGGACCTTTTCAATTTCTATGTCAACAACCTGATAGAGGAATTGAGAAGCACCCAGGTCGGGTGCCATATTGGTGACATATGTGTTAATAACTTGAGTTACGCCGATGATATGGTGCTTCTGAGTCCCTCTATCGGCGGATTACGTAAACTACTAACTGTTTGTGAAAGATTTGCTACCCAACATGGGTTGAAGTACAACGTAGCAAAAACAGAAATGTTAGTGTTTCGAGCAGGAAAAGGTCCGGACGTTGTTCCCAATGTGTATTTGGCAGGATCACCAGTGAAGGTTGTAAAGTCGTTCAGGTACCTGGGACACATATTGACCGATGCAATGAAAGATGACTTGGACATGGAACGAGAGAGAAGGAACCTGTCCATCAGATGTAACATGCTCGCGCGCCGATTCGCAAAATGTTCTGACGAAGTGAAGGTTACTCTGTTCAAAGCTTATTGTATGTGCTTATACACGTGCCAGCTCTGGACGGAATATACCAGAAGTACGTACCATACCATAAGGGTGCAATATAATGACGCATTTCGCATCCTTATGAGAAAGCCCAGATATTGCAGCGCGTCGGGCATGTTTACTGATGCACGGGTTCCTGACTTCTTTGCGGTTATTCGATCCCGTATTGCTTCCTTCTGGGGAGCAATACGGCGATCGAATAATAGTATACTGCAGTGCCTGTCCGAAGATTTTTACAGTCCCATTTATCGATCCTGGATCTCTGTACACCAGAGTAAAAACCGCGAATGATGTGATATACTATTTTATTTATTGTATCTAGTTTAAGTTTTATCAGCATTTTGTAATATTTTAGTTTTATATGGGTTTATTGCCTGAAATAAAGACATTATTATTATTATTATTAATGGAGTTTTTTCTTTAAATAGATAGAGTGATTCAAAAGAAAGGTTTACATAATACAATAACGCGTCGCAGCGGGCAACAACTTGTTAAGCTATAAGATCGTATTCTGTTCTGAAGTTTTAGTAAGGTTTTAGTTCGTGTGCATAGTTTTTTGCGCTAACTATACATACAGGCTGTTTTGTAAACATATTTTCAGACCCGCCAAGGCGCCTTTGAAACGAAGTAACATCCGATACAAGAGATCGCCACCGGTCCCGGTCTTGAGTCGATACATGTATGATTATACATATAAGGGGTCGTCCATTAATCACGTGAGGCTCGAAAGGGGAGGGTCCATAAAAAAGTCACGAAATATCACAAGGGGGGAGGGGGGGTGTAGTGACATATCACGTGTATTTATTTTTTCGACTAACGCGCGAAAAGCAAAAACAATCTGCAGGTCCTGTAACCTTTCTGATTACTGCCATTATTGCTAGGCATTATTGTAATATTTAATTTGAATAAAAGTATAAAATTAAGTTTTTTTGTACGTCTAAAAATACACGTGATATATGGGGGGGGGGTAATCATAAACATCACCATGTATCACCACGGGGGAGGGGGGGTTAAAAATGCCAAAAAACATCACGTGATTAATAGACGGCCCCTAATATGTATAAACATACATGTATCGACTCAAGACCGGGACCGGTGGCGATCTCTTGTATCGCAAGTCAAGACTCACTTCGGGTCGCTGCGCCAGCAGAGTAGGTAAGTAATATGTGCATAGGTACTTACATTGGTATGAAAGGTCAAAGATTCCTAATACACAATGATAACATAACAACTATTTGAAATATGCGAATTTCCAGAAACAATTGTATACTTCATAAATATGTCCATAATTCTTTATAATCTACCTAAAAACTCTGTACAAAAAGGCATTACTGTTATCATTATATACAATACATACTAACTTGAGTTATCGGCAACGCCCATTCTACGTTATAATAATGCTATTCAGATTATATAAACTACATATAAATAATATTGTTATTATATTCAATATCGAAGCGTAATAAAACGAAACATAACATAATGGAAGACGTATCAATGTAATTAATAATTAATTAAATTATAAATACGTCTTGTTTACTATTTTATTTTTTACAAGGAATGGTTTTGCACCGTAATTCGCCTGATGGTAAGCAAACATTATGGTTTAAGATGAAACGTGCTTACCCAGTAAGATCCAATTCTTTTTTTTTACAAGGAATGGGTTTGCTCTTATCCGTTATTCGCCTGATGGTAAGCAGTAATTACGGTCTAGGATGGAACGTGCTGTGCTTACCCAGTAAGAACCGATTCACTCTCGCTTTGAAGATTATTATTATTATTAAATAAATAACTGTGCAATAGGTTTGTTTTATACTGTTTTACGGCTATATTTATTTTATTCTGTATTTAATCCCAGACAAAAAGAAACCCTGGCCGTCAAAGGATGAAATGGCTAGACCACATCAAGAAATGGACGAAGCTAAGCCCGCATCTAAAAGAAGCAGCATGGGATCGCAAGAAGTATCTAAATACGAGTATATAAAACTCAAAGGTGACTGACTGATTGACTGACTGATATAGTGATCTATCAACGCACAGCCCAAACCACTGGACAGATCGAGCTGAAATTTGGTATGCAGGTAGATGTTATGACGTAGGCATCCGCTAAGAAAGGATTTTTGGAAAAGCCGCTTCTAAAGGGGTAAAATAGGGGATGCAAGTTTTACTTCTTAATGCGAGCGAAGCCGCGAGCATCCACTAGTTTTTTATAGACATTTGTTATGGTATCCAGGGTCTTGTCTAGCTTTGGTCTTGTCGCAAGAAGTTTTGCCAACTGACCTCCGAACTACAATATGAAGATGGCACCGATGATGATGATGATGAATAAAGATGCATGATATAATTCCTACGTGATTTTAATCTGTATGTCTGTCTGTGATTTTGATAATATATTTAATTTTTTAGTTTTATACTTTTTTGTCTGCACAAGATCTACGCAGATGGGACATGCAAAGGGAGGCCTATACTCAGCAGTGGGATCCCAAGGGCTGTGGATGATGATGATGGTGATTACTTTCTGTATAAATTACATAAAGACTCGACTTTATAAAACATCATGATAAATAATCAACAGCTTGTACTCGAGTGCGTAACCATGAATCTTGCATAATAATTTATAATTGCGAAGCCACATTTGCAAAGCGTATGTGAACAACAATGCCTCGAATCGCATGATGTACTTGAAATGAATCTGTGTTCAAATAAATAATTACTGATTGTAATTGTATTTGAACTATCTAAAAAAATTATAATCTAAAAAAAGCTTGTGTCATGGGTAACAAAAATAATACTTAATCTTATCATTGTTAACACTACAATCCAGAGATCTTCAAATCTAGAGTTAATAGGTACCTTCTAGGTAAGCGTGTTATACCCTAGGCTGCAGCAATGCTTAACTACATGCAGGTTGTAGTCAAACTCAAACCTATCCCACGTAAAAAAACCTACATTCTTGAACCCTTTACTAATATCATGCATTAGAAAACTAGCAAATAATTAACTCAAGTGTTTAGAATAATAAATACTCTTGTAATGGGTAGTTTCCGTTTCTGTACGCTTCTGACTCATTATTAGATCTGCAAGGCCTTTGTGCCTTAAATGAGGCGATAATTTTACAGGGTTAGCAGAGAATAGCCGTGGAAGGACCTGGGCGCCCACCACGATGGATCTGCCCAAGAGAACTCCCCTAACGAATTAATTCTGCGGGGGAGTCACGACCCTCAGTCATGAAGAAATACGATTCACAGAGAGAGAGCAGATAGTTAGAATACAGTGTCGTTTGTGAGAGTGTCGCTTTAGCATAAACGAAATTTATTTATTTATTTATATTAGCATATTGTGGTCAAAATATGTCAGAGTGACAAGAACAGCTCAAGACAGGGATTGTTGGCGAAAGAGGGAGGAGGCTTATATGCACTGCAGTGAGTCTCATAAAGCTGATGATGGTGAATGTCAGGGTGGCATGGAATAAGTATGGAATTGGAAATGGAACATGGAATTTTAAATCTACTGAATTCAATGTGATTATTTCTGCTAATTGTGGATATAATAATACGACTTCTTAAACTAGTTTTTTTTCTTCTTCTAGTGGGTAAGTAAGGTCTACTTTAGTGTTGAGGTATTTTGGCAGTGAGTCGGTACAAATTGTAGGAATCTAAGCAAAGAGCTCGTCTCTAGAAACCCAACCATATAGGTTTTATACTTTAGTATATATTTTTTTAATAATCCAAAACGTTTTTTTAAACTAAAACGTTGCACTTGGCCATAGTTTGCCTGATTGTAAGCAAAGGCTTTGGCCTAAGATGGAGCGTGCTTACCCGATAAGAACCGATTCATTCTCGCTTTGAACATCGCTGGATTATATTTCGAGGGGAAAAGGGAGTCAGGCAGGGAGGTCAACAACATTGCGGTACTTATAATAATGGACTATGGTTTTTTTCATGACTTTACTTGATTTTCAAAATGATAAACTACTCAATCTTGCGACGTTTTTGAGTCTTACTATACAAACGTTTGGTCTGATAATGTGGTCGGACTTATGTTTTGGTTCAGTAACCCTGTACAGAGGTTATTTTCTTAGTTACTTGTTTGTTTGTACAAAGCTTATGCGACAACTATGTATATAGGTACATATGTGTACAAGAGCTTATTATGTCTCAAGTAATTTACTAGTTACGTTGTTTTAATACTATATAGTACGTAGTTAAGACAAACAAGATTATATGCTATCATCATTATCATCTGAACTAAGTTAGACGGACAGGAGACCGTATTGTAGGCGTGATAGAGATGAGGCCTATGCCCAGCAGTGGATAGACACAGGCTGATTATGATTATGACGAACGAACGTAATATTTATGTAGTAGCACATAGGTCAAACCTAGACAAGACTGGACTAAATGAACTAGCATAAACACCGTTTTGATTTAGTAAATAAATTGAGAGAGGCCTATACCCAGCAGTGGGGCAAAACTGGCTGATGATAATGACGACAATAACTCAACGAATTAATTCTGAGGGGGAGTCACGACCCTCAATCATGAGGAATACGACAAAGGCGGGAATGATGAATATATGCTGATCCGATTAGTGCATGAGTAATGAGTAATCGCCTGGCCGAAATAACCGAACGTGATAAGGCCGCCTGTTACTTCCTGTAGTTGCTATAAACTGTTTCTCTTTGTGCGTTTTTCTAATTTATTTGTGTACTAAAAGGTATTAATGTATTGTTGATATACATATATTTAGACTACGGGTTTCGATTGGTTCTATGACACGTCCAATTCTATTTTTAAAATAAACTTAATTTCTTGTTGACATTTTTTTAGCAATAGTGGATCGACACAAAAACTAACAAAAATCATATCATATCAACGGCGGAAGATCGGAATTGTGTCGAGTGAGAGCGCTTAGCATGTGTTCTATAACAATACTCAATGTGATTCACGATTCACGCAAAGTATTCACAATTCTTACAATAAATAGCGAGTGGTGCGTGGTGTTTCTAATATAATTAAATTACTAAAACGTAAATAATATTTCTTCACACTCAAAAGTATACAGTTTTTCTTCTTCACGCTCACGGCTAAACTAATTTGGGTGTAATTTGGTGAAGCACATTTTTTAGACCCAGTATTAACAAATAGGCTAGGGATTTAATTCCGGATAAACACGGGTTTATTTATTTACTTATACCATTTCAATCAGACATTGCTACTTATATTTATCAATGGTCAATTAAATTTCAAATTCAAATTGTTTATTTACAAAAGACTTAATACGTACATTCTTTAGGTACAGTTTACAGGTGCAGCGAATTATCTGGTACGCTAGGAAACCCTAAAACTTGCACTAGGTACCGAAATGGTCCTGTAAAGCAAGGTTTCAGAAATAACCACAGCAGCAGCAGTAAATTTGTATTAATTTATGCATTTTTTATTTATTTAAAGTTTTGTCACAAAACGTAACAACAATTCACCGTCAAAAAGAGAATTTCGAAACCTTTAGTATCCAATATAATTCTGTAATACTCTTAAGATTCTCGACACAATTCACCAATAAGTAGCCATGCTAACTCCACAACATCGTAAAGTATGATAAGATTGTTAGGACAACCGGCCATCGACATACATTTCGCAGATTTCACTACGTATACAATACAATATGTGATATGGCAATAGTAATATCATATTAGTTTATTTGTATTTATCATATAGTATTGGCATTAATGATTTTCTTATCGCTTTATCAGGCTTAAAAATCTAAGTCGTGAACTCGTTATTATTCTAGGATTTTAAATTACATACTTTACTTTGAATTCTAACGCTTTATTCATATTGTAATGACAGAAATATAATTTGTTTTCTTTTTAAAACAATTTGTTTGGCATATTTTGCGTGCAGTTTCTTTCTACCAAGCTATTTTATAATCCCTACCAAGGAATTCCAATTTTCAAATTTATAGTATTTAAAAGAGTCACAATTCTTAGTAACAGAGTCACAATTCTTAGTGAAAGAGTCACAATTCTTAGTGATGCAACAAACGTGAGACCAAAATATTCCAACTCTTTCTACATAAAGTACCTTAAGTCTAGTAGTTAGGTAGTGCAGTTGCTTACCATTAGGCGAGTAGACGCGCAGGTTGATAGGCACGGGCGAGATGCCCTTGTTGGAGCCGGTGATGCGGTCCGTCTCGGCCTCGATCTCGGAGCGCACCTCATTGAAGTCCACAAACTTCTTGCCCTTGCAGTGGAGGAACTCCGCATATTCTGTGACAAGGAAATAGAGTTTAATTCCCTTCTTCTTCTTATCGAATGAGAGTGGCCAACTCTGGTGTCGAGAGTTAATCAAGCCGCCCTAAGGGCCTCTGACATGGCCGACTGCCGTACTATGACAAACAGCATAATTATTAATTCCCTTGAATCCTCATAGAGTCTTATAGTAGTGTGAAGTGTAACGTTTTTTTGACAGAATACAAATTTCTGCAATTTTTTTTTTTTTACCTGGGATAGGTTTACGTTTGACTACAGCCTGCCTGATGTTAAGCATTAATTTCATATCATACATAAATAGTATGACTTGTAAGTTACTTAAAAGATTCAATATACACATTCTTGATACACATCAAAAAAGCAATACTGGAAACATCAGGCAGGCTGTAGTCAAACGTAAACCTATCCCGTATTAAAAAAAAACTATCTACAGGCCCAATAATGAGTCGTATATCAAATACACCTCAATCTCATTTCAAATTTTATCTAAATACAACAAGAAAACATATTAAATAAAAAATCCGGTACATTTCACACAGCGCCATCTATCCTCTACAATAAGCAAACTTTAATATTTCAAAAATATTAATTTAACTGAAGCTGTAGCAAGTAAATTTTCAGTTAAACTTATAAGTGAGTGCTTTTGTCAAGGCATTTCAAAACAGTGATGCACAAAACTTTACTATTCCTGTGTTTTTGCCAAAATAAATAAGAATACTTAAATAAAGAAATAAGATATAAGTAAAATCAAATAGACTATTAGATGTAAGCATAATTTGTAAAGATTCTGCCTAGATAAAGCCTAGCCATTGTCTCTTGCTACGCCCCAATACCTCGGGGCACATGTAATTGTTTTGGAAATATTGTATGTGTACAAGTATGAACAAATAAATAAATATCTATATCTTTACCTGCATTTGAGTGTATAAGCTGTAGAATAAGGGGACGACGCGTCACGATGCCAGACCCTCGCGGCAGGAAGTCTCTGAAACAGTATTACCCATTACTACTTGAAATTCATTTCATACCATCATCATTATCACATCTGCCTGTGTCCACCTATTGCTGAGTATAGGCGCCCTCTCTAACGCGCCATACAGTATGGTCTCCAGCCTATCTAATCCATTAGGTATGTCCTACCAATGTACTTAGAAATGTCATCTGACAATCATAACTTAGGTACTTATATAAAAGTGATAATGGTTGGTTTGCTTCACTTTCACAGAGTGATGGTTCATCATGATTTTTAGTATGGTAATAGTTTATGATCTTAATAGATAGATAGATTGATATATCTTTAATATACACCAAACAATCATAAAAGCTTAAAAACTAATTTAATGTACATTGGGTGGCCTTATTGCCTTAGGCGATTTCTTCCAGGCAACCTTTGGATAGACAGGATTTAGAAATATAAATAGGCGGGTGATAATAAAACAGGCTTGTCAGTGCAGGACTCATCACCCCCACTACAAATTAGAATTAGAAAGAAGCTGGCATCTTTTAATCTAAGCACAACATAGCCGGATCTACAATTTAACATGAAATGAAATAATTTATTCAAAATTATGTCACATTACATTCTCATAACTCTAGTCCATATATTAGAGGGAAACCACATTCCAAGATTTACTTCATCAACTTTTTTATAATTATTACATTTATCGAAATAATTATGAAAAATATTAATTGATTATTAATGAAAAATTTACAATTTTAGGCAGGAACCTATCTTAAAAGGTAACAAATTAATTCAAATATGTATTTAAAATTAAAATCAGCTGTAAAGAGGCATCATCAAGTAGAGCCATAGAAATAGGTACACTAAAAATTACAATGTAGGTAGGTACTTATTATAATATTATGATAGAGCTGTATAGAGATGTCATCTGACCCACGGAATCACCCTAAATGGAATGCCACTTTTTGGTCACCCATCCGAAGCCCACATCGACCTTTGCTTAACATTGGTAATCACATGTGATTGCCTCTGCTAGCTGAGTTACAGGTGCTTCACTTCTGCTGGGTTCTTCAGAATTGCTAGTAGTAGCTATACCAATTTTATGCAGAACCCAACCAGCAGGGCAAGCACGGTACGAGAACTAATAGACTTTCTTCCATTTTTATCCGCTTGGTGTATGGTGGATGACAGGTGACAGGTGGATAAAATGGTTGAAAGACTTTAAGTCCTCATGCCATGCTTGCACTGCTGAGAGAAACAAAAAGTTAGTTCATGAAATAACACACAAAATAGACCCAAATCATGGTGGTTTTTGCCAAGCTGATGTCAGACAGATTACTACATACCTAGCTATACAACAAATGTATACCTATCTGCATGATTGTTCTTGATTGCTAAGTAGTAGACAATGACTCAAGGGTTGTGTGAAAAAAACACACAAAAAATACAGAAACCAATGACTTTGTGTCATTTTAGATAATAAGTTGATAAAAATTGGGTAGAGGTTTCAGTTTTTGGTGATTTTATAAGGTTAAAGAAAAATGGTGAATGAAATTAAAGATAAATATTCATTTAATTGCAAGATGTTGTTGTTTGTATTGCTCTAGAAAATCCTCATTGTTTAGATGTTTCTTATAAGAGCACAACTTTATTATTTTTCTCAAAAATAAAAACAAATCTACATTTACTTAAGTTAATTGCTATGTTCACTTATAAACTAAACATTATGATAACATTGTATCATGAAAACTTTTAATAAGTGAGAAATAAGTGTTAGGTGTTGTGGAACTCAGTGTCCCTAAGTTAAGACACACATATGTGTAAAACAGCATTATAAGCATCAACTTTATAGAAAGTTATTCTATAGTTACAAGCTATGGGTCTTTTAAGTCATTATAACCCAGGTCTTCAAATCTAGAGTAAATAGGTTTCTTCTAGGCAAGAGAGCTACATCTTAGACTACAGTGGTGTTTAACATCAGACAGGCTGTAGTCAAACATAAGACTAGTTCCTCATAAAAAATAATAAAATCATACATAGGTAATCTTATATAATAGTCAGTTCAATCATTTCCAATTACCTCTTGTAGAACTGGTATAGCATTCCAATATATGTATAAGATGTGTAATAATATTAGATATTACATGTTTTTCTTCGTATCGAATGAGAGTGGCCAACTCTAGTGTCGAGAGTTTTCAAACCACCCTAAGGGCCTCTGATGTGGCTTAACAACTGCTGAAACTAGACAAACAGCCGGGACCTACAATTTAATGTGTCAACCGACCCATGGAAGCCCCAAACTGGAATGCCACTTTTCGGTCACCCATCCAAGGCCTGTGTCGACTTTTGCTTAACATTGGTAATTACATGTTATAGAGTACAAATTGAAAAGGAACTCATTGTTATTGTAATGTCTATTCACAACTAAACAGCTGAGTGTGTTGTGATGTAATTCATTTCCTATATGCATGAAGCAAATGTTCCTTTTATCATCAAAAACCTATATATCCTATATAAGCCTACATAGAATGAGCTAAAACAAAACTATCTGACAAAAGAACAATGAAGAAATAGAAAAAATATTGAAATTCTGATGTAGTGTTATCATTTTTACTTAAATTTCAAGATAGTGGCTCTTGGCCGTATTGGAATAATGAGAATCGTCCAAATAGAAGCAGTTCATTAATAAGTGAAACGTCGTAAACAATAATATTAGTCATATCGCTATGGGGTCCCCTCATTAAACAGAAGAGGAAGTTATTGCGTTTCTAGCGAGAAGTAGCATTCGGGACTTCCAATCTACCGAAGTCCTAGTTGTAAAATAAGTGTTAGGACTCATATTAATGCACAAATATCCTCACCTGCCCACAAAATTCTCTAAAACCGAACTCTTTCCTGCGGATTGTCCACCCACCACCGCGATTTGGGGAAGGTCTAATGACATGTGCACGCCCATATGCACAAAGGCATCTTGCAGTTTGTTGACGATTGGGATCAACTGTTGCATTCCGAAATTCCCAGCCATTTTTTCTGAGATACATTAAAGCTTTATCACTACAAAATACACTAATTACACGCTCATCATCAAATTCATCATCGATAAACTGTTTTTTTTTCAACATGGAGAGAAGGGGCTTATTCTGTGTCTTACGTTACGTCAAACTTCATTCGATAGTTTTATAATCGATTGTAGTCTTGCTGTCAGCAGCCGAAATACCTATATACATTTTTTCTTTAATGTAATACCCAATAATATTTTAGAAAAGAATTATTTTAAAACATGAGTGTAGTAGCAATTTATACTGCCGCCATATTCAATTAAATAAATACCTGTGCCTAACCAGTGTTATATAAATAAATGTTGACTAGATGAGTAATAAACCTATAGATACTTACATACCTATATGTAAATAGGCACTTTTTTTTAGTATTCTGGCTGCCAAATATTATACCAGATAATAAAAATGAGGATGCTCGCAGGAGCTAAAGTACTAGTAGGTTAAAAGTAAACAGGACATACTTAAGTTACTCAAGTGCTTTCATATTCATACCTACTTCATAAAGAAATACGATTGAAGGAATATTATGTAAGTTTTCAGAGATATTTAACCAATGACAGTTGGATTCGGTGGATCAATATGTTTTGACATGCGCAGTAAAACTAGGCCACCGAATAAAAATACGTAATAAGTACACATATTTGCTGCTAAATTTATAAATTACAAATATATCTTTAATATGTATTGCATGATTTAGTTATCTGTATTTATATGCTACAATATAAAAAAATGACTTATTTATACACGTCTCAAAAGTTTCATATTGATTATTGAACGGTCAGCAATCGTCATTATGTAAAACATTACACATACCTTACTTGAACTTGAATTTAAATTTAATCATCTACCCTCATAACATACATTTGTATCAGAACTATGTCATAAAACCGTTACATCAAACATGAGAACCGGAAAATAAACTATTAATCCAAAAAAATAAATATCCACTAAATCAAATGACTGGCATACTGATGAGATGATTGTAAAAAAAAGTACTTAATTAAAATATCGTAATCTCGACAGTCTACAACCACCTCTCACCTTCCAACGAAGTTCTCCAACACGGAACTCTTTCCTGCAGACTGGCCGCCCACCACAGCAATCTGGGGCAGGTCCAGCTGCATATGCACCCCCAGATGAGTGAAGGCATCTTGAAGTTTATTTACAATCGGGATCAGTTGCTCCATCCCCATGTTCCCCGACATGGCTGCCGGTTTTCCGAGCCTCACTCGTCCGATGAGCTGTACCGCAGATCCCACACTTACTGATTTTCCCTACATCAATATACCACGTCGCAGGCTCTACGCATGCGCCAAATATAAAGGGCAAACGGAACTATTGAATGAGTATCTCTGTCTAGTACTATCGTACCGTTAATGAAGATTCTTTAGTCTACGTAAGAAAATTAATAGTCTTAGATGTCCACGTATAATAAATTTTTAGTCTATGTTAATCTTTTAATGGTAGGGAATACATTATGTAGTTATATTGCCATTGCTCACATCAATGCCTCAAACACATTATATTATTATGATCCTAGCCTAGTTAATTTTTTTTTATTAATTATGTAACACAACATTTATCTTATGGGCGGAAAACTGTGAGTGTGAAAATGTGAGCGTACGGAATAAGCGCGTTTGTTCTCATTGGTTGAACCAATTTTGATGAAATCTATTAGGAATGTTTATGTATTACATTATTTTATTTTAGCTAAATTAACGCGGGTTACACAAGAGGGTGAAACACCTGCCGTCTTATTATTATGTACGTTTTTGCTAAAAGGACAAAGAAGCTACGAAATTAATTACAAAAATTGGTAAATAAAATAAAAAATAATTCTGAGATTAATACCTATGCAGTTTTATTGTAAACATTAAAATGTACGCGTTAACATATAAACGAATAATATTTCAAACTATCTACGCCCCGCTTTGACTACGCCCCGAGGTGTTTGTAGTGTGTTAATTCAGGGTCTAACTCTAATCTCTCTTCGTACAAAATTTCATTCAAATCTAATTTAGCCATTTGTGCGTGATGAGGTAACAAACATACACCCTTACTCGCAAACACACAAACACACACACGCACGTACGGAAAAACTTCCATCTTCCTAATATGATACATAACATACGTGGCAGTGATATATATGTAATAGTTATATATTATACATGTTATAGATACATTTAATATGGCTTTGGACACAGTACGTGTTAAAGAATTATTCCAGGTTTTTATCTCTATAAATAAACATAGCCGAATTCCCCTCCATAAAATAAGAAATTTATAAAATATTGGTAAGTATAATAAACTTAAATAACAATAATGTAAACTATTTGAATTAAATTATGTACAAATCTTTAAATACTTATTTCTTTAATTGTTTCAAATAATCAAATAGAACTTGAAAAGCTTCAAAAGCTCTCTCTCAAAATAAATGACAGCTGCTCGCCGTATTCAAACATAAGCTTATTAAAGTTAAGCTTATTAACTGACTGTGAACTTGGTAGCAATGATATATTTAATATCTTTTATTAAAACACACAAAATTAAACTATACAATAAAAACTTAAACTACTTCTAAAACTAAAATACTTAATCTAAAATGCCCGTACTAGAAGGGAAGGTCCCCAAAATGCTGGCGGCATTTCCGCGTTGTATGGCAATGCTCACCTTTTGAGCAAATTAGCAGCCAGCATTCTGGAGACCTGTCACTTCCACCAAACGCTTGGCCAGCTCCCGATACAAATCCAACGCAGCTGGACCCCATGGCCCCAATGTCTCCACCGCAAACGGCACAAACATATAAACGCGATCGAGTTTTGAATATTTATTCCGTTTGAGGTTCTCGGCTTGGGTGGCCGCGGCGCCAGCCTGAGCACAGGTGGAAGGAAGGTGAGACGGTGCCATAGTGTCCACACAAGTAGCATCCCACACTAATGGCCGCCCCATCTTCCAGGGAATTAGGGTCATACCGTCAGGTCTTTTACCGTCGTCGCGCATCAAACCACTGGGTTCTAAGACCGATGGGACGCCAGCACTGACAAAAGCCCGACGGATAACTTCATTTAAACTTGCATGACGCGGTAAACGCCCTACACTCTTCTGACATGACAGTCCGTGGTGGCCGAACCGGTCAACATTGTCACCACACATGCAACGATGTGGGACCTGGCAAGCGACACCAACTCTTAGGGATACGCCTACAGAAAAACTATTGTTATCAAGAAGTGTTCCTAAATTACGCGATGGGATTGCATGAAGCCAAAGACCCGATTCCCATCGAGCCACAGCCAGAAGGCGAGCCCGCTCTGCGGTAGATGTTGCCGTATTTACCAAATTCTGGTATTCTAAGGAGCAGAGCGGACCGTCCCACAGGCGCTGACAGGTAGGGACTTTGGGCAGTTATGATAATGTTATAGATGTAATTTAACATCAAAACTTAATGTTAATACAATATGAATATGGGTGTCTGTTGCGATCATGAATCCTGCTAAGGTTGAATATTAGTGCTATAAATTTGCACTGTATTGATTTCTTCATCAGTGTGGAGCGAAATCTAAGAGACCGAAAAGTGTCAACTACTTTCTCATTAATGTAGGTATAACTAAGTATTTGTCTGGTAAAATTGGGTATTAATTTTTTTTTCGTAACCATACCTATAATTTTTCTGTAGGTACTCAAAATCAGGGGTACTTAATAGATTCATTGATGATAATAGAAATAATCGAATAGGCTTCGAATCGATGTATATTGTTTTTGTAATAGGACCCCAACCCTAAACATTATCGCTTTTATCAAAGTCAAAGAAAATAAAATGTCGCTGTCAAAATTATGTTTGTATTTTTTTTCGATGTTAAAGCTGTATATCAACAACCATACATAATTACTCTACAAAAATCTAAAACATCAGTTTTAAATCATACAAAAATTGAAAATGTCAGAATTCATGTCTTATTTATGAATATTCAATCGACTAAAATCATAAAATCAATGTTAAATCAAAGAAAAATTAGTTTAAAAGTTTTCTTTCCAGTTCGGACGTGAATATTTAGCTTTAAAACAAACAATTTCCACTAGAGTGCGCTTTGTCGCGTCTTTGTGACGTCACTCTATTGATTGTGAAAAAGGAGATTGTCTTTTGGAGTTTTGGAGACGCCATCTTAAAATAAAGTGATATAAGTTTTTCGTAGCGTAGATTATAGTTGTAATCCAAAGTAATCACTAATTTAGACTTAGCAATTGCTATTTATTATTTTCCAAACCGCAATAAATAGTGTAACGGACCAAGGTATAGTTTTATTTCGCTTTTGAAAAATAGTTGAACTACAAAATTTAGTTTATTTACCGTTTCTCTCCTTTGATCTTGTCGGTACCGTTATATGAATCTAGAATTTAGGGACTTGTAAGAAACTCAGTGAAATTAGTGTGAATTATTAGAGTGCCAGTGAAACCCCGGAGTCATCGATCCAGCGTTATTCGAACGGATGTAACACGTCAATAAACTTTAGTGGGCAGGGCATGAAATACAGTTTTCTCAGTGCTGTGAAAGTGTTTTCTGTATAGCATCGAGCTGAATGCATGTATCGTAGATAAGTCGGTAATATTGCTGTTTCATCGTGTATAAGAGTGTCGTGAATAGCGAAGGACGGTCGTGAGAAGCGTCAGTGTGTAATTAGTGTCTGAAGTGAGAGTTGCGGTTGCAGTTGGTGCGCGGGCGAGGGTGACTCCTGATGGTGTGTACATCGCAGCATGTCTGCACTCTCGACGCCAAGCGGCGGAGGCACTACGGCGCAGAACAAGCCAACGGCTGGCAAGCAGAAATATCAGAAGTTGGACATTAATAGCTTGTACTGCACTAACAGGGTGAGTCCTTTACAAATCTTGGCTTTCTCAGTGTTCCCACTCTCAATATATTGCCCTAGATCGGTTATCTACTTTCGATCTTGTGTCCTAGTTGAGACTGTAGCCATAATTCAACAAAACATCAATAGCATTGAGAACGAAGGATGCCACATAACTCCCAAGTTTTTGCATTTGTTATAATTAGTATTGCATGATTGCAATTGACCCAAATAGATGATGTTTCTTGTATAATGCCAACCTTTTTTTACTTTGAAATCATACAGGCTTGCATAATTTTGAATTTATCACTAGAAAAGTAGCGTATCCGATTTGACCCCAATAACTTGTCTAACATGAATAAATAAATGAAAAACTTGTTAGTACAGTGTTAAGTTGAAGAATCATAAGTTTTCACACTCTATAAGTGTTTCAAGGACCAGAGAATAACAAAAACTATTTGTATAGTCGTAGCAACTGAAGCCAATGTCAAGGTATTGGGTTTACGCCCACAATCTGTCTTACATTGAACTCATTCTTTGTTCCAATTGAAGACATTCACAGACAAACCTAGATATTTTGTAATAAAACCTCTTTGCTAGTGATTTCTAAACTTGTAGTGAAAAGGTTGGTTTGGTCATGCTTAAATGATTTTAAAAGTTTAGTTGTGCAACCTTAGCTGCTAATATGTATTGTACTTACTTCCTGAATGTATAACACAAAGGAGTACAGTAATAGTTATGTAGAACTAGTTTTACTTAATTGCTGTGAGCTTGTTTTTTGTTAAAATATAGTTTTTGTTACACAATTTTGTATGGTACTTGGTATATGTTTAGATGTGGCAATTTTATCATATATTATAGTTAAATTTAACCTTTTTAAGTGTTAAACCTCTGAATTAACATTTTCTGTAACTGAATTAGCTGTAAAGAACATGAATTACAGTGAAAAATCTAAATAAAGAATGTTATTGGCAGAGGCTATCAGGTCGTTGACCCCGTCTAGTCTCAGATAATATGAGAGAAAAATATGTTGCTTTCTCTTTTACATCTACTTAACCTTTGATAATTTTACATTGTTAATACAGTTTGTTGAGAAACAAATATTTATTATTATGATTCACATATTTATTTCTTGAATTTGTAGCCAATGAGTAATCACCAAACTCGAATTCTTTTTATTTTGTGAAAGGTATTGCAATCTGTTGTAATGCTGCGATGAGACATACCTATTTAGGGTTCATATGAATGATTTACAAGATGATTATGCCTCATAAATAAAAAGGTTTCAGTTGACCTTTTAGAATGTTAGAATTTTTTTTTGTTGATGACCTTAACACTAATAATGGCTTGGAAACTCTTGAAACTTGATTAGGAATGCTGAATTGAACCTTGTTATCGATTACTAGTGGCACCTGTGTAATCTATCTCCATACTGAGTTTAATGCAACCAATAACAAACTTTCACTCTTTTAATGTTTGTATATATAGCTAATAAAATAAATGAAGTGGTAAAAAGTACCTACTTACTTATATCAATTACTTGCAAACCGGGCAAACTCCGTTTCACCCAGAGATGGCGCTGTATGTAAAATATGATTTTCCCTTTTTTCTGTTGAAATTTTTCCTGAATTTTCTTTCCTATAAACCTCACGGAGCCGGAGACCTTTCCAAAGAATGCAAAACCTGTCGAAATAGGTTCGTGTGTTCTGGAGTTATAGCGTCAGGAAGGAAAACTCAACTTATTTTTATATAGTAGATTATTAAGATTTCACAATGTGTAGTTTGTACAACTTTGTGAAAACAAATCCCATTATAAAAATAAGTAATCTTGTAAGTCTTCTGATTCTAATTTCTGAAGACATTTTTTCCAAAGCTTTGTCCTGATCTAGTAAATGCTATTTGTTAAATAGCATTTATTTGATTCACATTCTTAAACATTTTATTTCGACAGTTATTATTTATTATGTAGAAATAATTAATAAAGTGAGATCTACATTTGCTGTACTGTCTGCCTGACTCCCTGTTCCGCACACACTATAATCCAGCGATCTTAAAAGCGAGATTGAATTGGTTCTTATCATATAAACACACTCCATCTTAGGCCATA
Source organism: Macaria notata (assembly GCA_927399415.1). NCBI lineage: Eukaryota > Metazoa > Arthropoda > Insecta > Lepidoptera > Geometridae > Macaria > Macaria notata. Next base: position 2,006,314 of record OV656751.1, read on the forward strand.
GCATTTGCTTACTATCAGGCCAACTATGGCCAAGTGCAATCTCATACTAGTTAAAATGTTTTTTTTTTACATGAGATATTTTTTTTTACATGAGATTATTAAAGATAATATATAATATATATTCTATGATCTAGTGCACTTGCCTAGAAGAAACCGGTTTACTCTCGACCTGAAGGCTGACAAATAATATTGACAAGACATTTACTATGAATAGTAATAAATAATAGTTTATTGTTCAAAACTTACAGTATTGTAGCATGAAACATGCAAATACAATGCACTATGGTGGTGTTTTATTGTTGCATTATTTTTTTGCAGAATGAAAACTCTGAGCCGTCATCAGTGAAATCTCAACTAAGCCGCAAACATGGAATGCAAAGTTTGGGAAAGGTACCCTCCACACGGCGGCCACCAGCCAACCTGCCCTCTTTGAAAACTGAGACTGGACAAGATCCTAACGCTAAGTAAGTATATATAATAAGATACATATTGAATCAGACATTACTTTGCGGAAATCCATTGTAAATGAAACTCTGGAGAAATATGTAGCATAATTGCAGTGGAAAAACACTATACAATTGTCCAGAGTTTCATTTAGTATACAAGGTGTAACAGAGGGGTGTGACAATACTTATACTATACATACCTATGTATATATAGAATACAGCACACTAGGTTTCAGAATTCTAAGTGTCATAGATTATGAGTAATCATAAGTTGAACTTTCATTAAAACTTTAAGACTTGCAACCCTACATCTTATCATTTTGAGTGTTCATTGACTTTTCTTTCATTGACAAATGACACGGCGCGGCGGTGTCTCTCTGAGAGCGCGAGAGAGAGAGAATACGTTGCGTTAAAACTAATGCTAGAACGGGATGAAATAATGTGTGCTTATTTCGGTTTCGTCACTCGCTAGGGCTGCCACGAAATCAAGTGAAAAATATTATCTAATTTTTGTATGGTAAAAAATATATGCAATTTAATTTTTCATATTTTGGTATATGACTCCTTACATGATATATATGTATGTTACGGTAATTCCCAGGAATTATGCATAGTTCCCGCATTATCCACATTTACCGTAACATGTATACTCTTTAATATTGTCACACCCTTCTGTCCCTTCTGTTACACCTTGTATATGATGTTATATTCGCGCTTTGCAGTCATATTATATATATATTTGCACCCTAACCCTTCACCAAGGGCAGTTTTTGCCTTAAGATTCAAATATATTTATTGACCTAGCAAAATCAACAACAACATCCCTCCGCCGATCAGGAACCTGCGCAGTATGTATAGTTTTAAAATAAGGCTCAAAACATTTATTTTGGAACACCAGAAAAGGGAAGCTTCATTAGTCAATGACACCAGCGCTATCTAAATTGAACTGTGTATATATATATATATATTGTATGTATATAACCGTAATATATATTAAATAGTTGATACTGCGTACTCTTTTGTTGAAAATAGAATTGTTTTTCATCGTCCATCTTATTTGTATTTGTTATTGGTATTTATTAACTTGTCTAGGTATGTCTTTGTTGTTTCTGTTTAAAAATAAAAATAATTCCATGTATGCGTGCGTGACGTCATCACCAACCCCAACGGAAGACCAGCGCTGGTTGCTATGCAGCCAGCATTATGCTGAGTTGGGGTTGTATTGTGGCAAATATGTATTTTATTTAAGTAGTTTTAAGTATAGGTTTATTTTTAAATTTATATATTTCTTGTTTGTACTTATTTCATTATTATTTGCTACAATAAATGTTTTTCTTTCTTTCTTTCTTTCAAAATTATGCTACAAAAGGTACAGCAAGTAACAACAATAATAATGTAATGTATGCATGTATAATATTAATGGTAGCAGACAATACAAGTAACAATTGGTGCAGCAGTTAAATGATAGTATAGAGTAAAAAGACTCATGTCTATCTAAAGACTATCTCTATATGTAATATATCAATTCAATGTATCTTTATTGCACACCAAAATAAATAAACAATATGAAAAGGACTTAAATTATAATATGTAGAAGTGGGTGGCCTTATCACCTTAAGTGGTCTCTTCCAGGATTTTCTATCCTGTATGAACATTGTGTTTCTATTTTACTGTAGCTTTAAACAAAAAGTAGCTTATCTAGGGGTGCTACTGTGCTGCCCTCTGTTGATATTTCACCCTTCAGAATATTAGTACAAAATTCTCAAGGTGCCTTTAGTTCTTTGAACTTGTGTGGCCGTTGAACTTTGCAAACTGTATCAAAGAGCTTGGTTACAGTGATAGGTTTTGAAGTTCAAATCTATCTATGTTAATCTGTAATGATCCATTACAATTAATTATTAGAAATTTTGTATTATAGGTACTTTACTTCACACTAATGTTATATAGGCAAAAGTTCTGTGGCGAAAATAAGTGAGTAAGTGTGTAAGTTATTTTTTCACTCTCACAAAAAAAGAAATTTGGTATAGAGGTCGATGAGACCCTGGATTAACATAAGGCTACTTTTTAACCGACTTCCAAAAAAAGGAGGTTATCAAGTCTTCTGAAAGTTTTTTTAGGGTGCTGCTAGTAGTGTATACAATAATGTAACATGATGTTTTTGTATGATTTCAGCTCTATCTCTACTACTTCTGCATCTGTATCTTCACCGCCAACATGCACCTCTCAAACTGTGGTAAGTTACATAACAGTGTCTTGAACATTAGCTTAGCAGTTTTGCTCTTACTGATCTGACTGATCACCCATTCAATAAACAAGGACATTGTGTCTATCTTTAAACCTGGGTCTATTTGAACAAAATGAGCCATAAAGGTTACAATTCAAAATTAAAAAAAAACATTATTTTTTTATTTATCCATTCAAGGTGTACATACAATATTATTTACATTTGTGTTGCTGCAATTAGTGTTGTACGCTGAGGGTTTTCTGTACACCATACTAGATATCTTTCGACTCTGTATTATGATGTACAGTTTTCCAGCGCCAAAACTTCTGCCTCTTTTGCATAAACACAAAATTTTGTACTTACAATATCGAAGCAGATGGAGGGAGATTTTAAAAACAAAAGTATTTCAGTGCAGGTGTCAAGTGGTGGAGCTCTTAGCCATGAGGAAGTCTTGTTATTTATTTATTTCATTAATGGGTGAGCAGCAAATTGTTGATGTGCCCATATCACACTGTGTCAAAATTGTTTTATATAGCCCACACAATTAAACTTCAAAATTATACAGTGGGTGCAATTATCACAAGTTAATAAGATATTTTTTGTGCAAACAGATAAACATTTTATTAATTTTTTGTTCAAATTACGTCAGATTATTATTATAAAATTAAAGGTATATTCTAAATATGTACTTAACTCATATATAGGTACATACTTAATTAGTGATTTAGCAATAATGATTCGTGGTTGCAGGTGACGAGCGCCCCGAGTGCTGCAGGTGCGGGTGCGGCGGGCGGCTGGGTGGCGCTGCCGCCGCCCTCCTCGCCGCACTTCCGCACAGAGTTCCCTTCGCTCGAGGCGGCGGCGCAGCCCGACCGCCGCCCCGACCACTCGGCGCCGCAGCTCCGACCACAGAGTACGTATACTGTCTAATCTAGAATATAATACCTACATTTATTGGGACTCAAAACAACACGATGCAAGCATCCAGCGCTGGTCTTCCGAGGGAATCGGCATCTTGGGTTGGATCTAAGACATTAACTTGCCAACATTTCGTCAAATAAACATATGTACATAGTTTATGACACACACATACACTCCTTCTTACACATCGGTCGCACAGCAGGTGTGTGTATGTGTGTGACATTAGGAGTGTATGTGTAGGGAGAGCTCACGGCGCCTAGAAAATTGTAAAGTTCCATGATAGAATCCCGAAATTATTTGCGAGTAAATTTTACACTTGCAACTTTGAATGGAATACTGTTTGATCCGTTAGTTTGCCATACAAACGCGCGTGGTTGGCTAATATGCCCATGTACAGTGCCTAATATCAAAACTATCATAGTGGTAAGTAGAATCTTTAGTCACCAATACATCTTTGCAGTGACTACCCGCATTTCATTTGCTTCCCGTGATTGCCAAAGTAATTTCAACCTTATACACCAGCGTGTTTACGTTTGAAGCCACTCACACTTGATACTTGTGATCGTGAACACTTTTACTGCCTTCTCTGTGTATGAAAACTATCATATTTGTCATTATACCGTGTGTTCGCAGCCGAAGGCAGCTGGACGTGCGGTGGCGGGGCGGGCGCGCGCGCGGAGGCGGGCTCCCCCGCGCCCGCGCCGCACTCCCACGTGCCCGCCTACCGAGCCATACTGCCGCCATTCGTGAGTATTATATTTATTTTATCTAATTATATTTCACAGGACTAACAAACAGCTGTTTATCAAATGGAGGAACACATTTAGTTTTAAACTTGATATTCACTTGTAGCAAAATATTACATGTTATTTTCCATAATTTATCAAAAAAATCTGTATCTGTATCTGGGGGCACGGCAGTGCCCCTGCCAAGTCGAGCGCGAAGCAAACTGCCGTACCATCCTTTTCTCGAACCGTTTCGCCGCATTTTCAGACCCCTATTTGAGAACCTCTGGATAGGATTAAAACGCTAAAATTTTCGTCATCTAGAAATTCGTAATAACACACTTGAAATCCAGAATTTCAAGTTGGTAGATCAATTAGTTCCGAAGTTATGCTAATGCAAAGTTTCGCATTTTTGACACTGACTCACTCACTCACTGATCATCAAAATAGAACTAGTACTTCCCATAGACCTAGAGAGCTGAAATTTGGTACAGAGGTAGATTTTAGCGCCCACATAAAGGAAAAACTATTAAAACAAGATTTATGGAAGATCTGGACTACCTGGTGACCCTGATGAGAAAACGTAAGAGAACAGCCAAATTAGCGTTTTTACGAGAAATATGACAACGCAGTACATGCGACGTCAAAATGAGCGGCATGCGAGGCCGAAGGCCGAGTATCACCATCACTTTGGCCATCAGACCTTGGAGTACCATAAGGGATCTCGAAAACTATAAGAGATAGTGGGTTGGTGCTTTTACTAAATATGATGAGAACTGGTGGTATGTATCGGATCTTACAAAATCATCCTCAGCCAACTTTCTACTGCATTCAATTTTCTATATTTATATATATATAACTGTATTCTACTCAATAAATAAAAATATTAAATATATATATTAGTCCACGTCCTGTCAAAAAGAAGTGAAATCCCACCAAAAACATGCTGTAAAAAATTTGCCAAGTCTCGATAGAGCTGCTTGTTTATCTCTAAAAAGTAATGAAATCTCTAGAATTAGTTAAGCCAAGTCTAAGGTTCCTTACTGCGATTTATTTATTATTATAGTTAATTTTATGTGACTCGGCCGGAAACATACAGGAAAACTTACAAAAACAGATAATTACAAAAAATACAGCAAAAATAATATTTATTAATGTATTTACAAAAAAATTACATACATACTGTTGCCTCGAGTTAAACTACAACTACAGTTTGTATAAAGCAAGTTCGTCGTTTGTGAGCGGCTAACACTGATGTCAGAATTTTTAAACCGTCCTTGTGATCTTCGATATGGCTTAGACCCGCCGTCCCGTGACAAGCTGGGGCTTGCAACTTGACAATATATATGAAACTAGCTAATACGCGCGACTTCGTCCGCGTGGAATAGTTATTACCATAAAAACGGTTCTAGTGAGTTAACCTTAAAAGATTTTTCAATTCGCACCAGTAGTTTCTGAAATTAGCGAGTTCAAACAAACAAACACATTCTTCAGCTTTATAATATTAGTATAGATTACTAGTGGGTGCTCGCGGCTTCGCTCGCATTAAGAAGTAAAACTTGCATCCCCTATTTCACCCCTTTAAAAGTGGCATTTCCAAAAATCCTTTCTTAGCGGATGCCTACGTCATAACATCTACCTTCATTCCAAATTTTAGTCCAATCCGTCCGTCAGTCAGTTACCTTTGAGTTTTATATAATACTAGCTGGTGCCCGCGACTACGTCCGCGTGTAATAGTTATTACCATAAAAACGGTTATAGTGAGTTAATCTTAAAAGATAGACATATACTGTCGATGACATTTTGTTAGATCATTTCAAGAGGAATAATTATTTCATTCATATTTTTTTGATATCTTGAACCGTTTCCGCAGCACACTCAACGGGAGCCCCCAAACACGAATAATTTTCCCCGTTTTTTCCACATTTTCCATTGCTTCTTCGCTCCTATTAGTTGCAGCGTGATGTTATATAGCCTAAAGCCTTCCTCGATAAATGGTCATTTCAACACAAAAAGAATTTTTCAATTCGCACCAGTAGGTAGTTCCTGAGATTAGCGCGTTCAAACAAACAAACTCTTCAGCTTTATAATATTAGTAATTATAGATTTAGATAGATGTAAGACACCGCATTAAGTTGTATGATTTTATCTGCATTGTCTGTGTGTGCAGCTGGTGAAAGGTAGCCCCGGCGGCGTGGGCGGCGCGGCCCCGCCGCTGGCGCTGGGCGGGCTCGGAGCCCTGCGTGACGGCAACCGCCGCCCGGCGCGCGCGCCGCCTACTCCGCGCGCTGTCGAGGTATGTACTACTCTACTGGAATACCTGTCTATAGAACTAGCGACTTCATCAGATAGAAAAAGTTACTCATTTATATAAACCGGACATCATTACACAGGTGCTGACTTAGTTTGATGTCCAGGGTTCACCAACTATTATATTTTTTTTTATTAGGCACACAACACAATACACAGAAATTACTTGAGTGTCAGCATAACATTTTAAAGTTATTGATCCATTCTGTGCATCAAACACATGCGTGCACAACATGATTATAGACAAATCCAATGTTCAGTAAGTTAAGCTAAAGTGAAACTATTAAAATAATGCATTTAATACAAAAATTTCAATTAATTATAAATATTAAGCAAAATCATAAAAAAATGACTAAGGTACAAATAATTTGTGTAGCAAGCAAAACAAGGTGAAATACATAACATTACATTGTTGTGGGTTAATGTTGCAATACAACAGCACTGATGTACATGTATATTGTAGTCCTAAGCCCTATTTCATAGTACAATTTCAACTACCTGTTTCTTTGTAAAAAGGTCAAATAAAATTCCTTTATACCATACCTACTCTGAAAAGCTTATTTTATTCACTGTTTTGTTTTTATTCACTATTTTGGTGGTTGAATTTGGAACACAATAATATATCCAGTCTCTATTTCAATGCTTACACAAACTCCTTCCGCTAAAATTCAAAACTCTTTGGTGCAAATAAATTCTCGAGATTTGATTGGTCGATATTTGCGACAAGGAGTTTGGCATTAGATTAAACACTGTTTTGTGTTTTTTGCTGTCTTTATAGAAACAAATAAATATTGTCTCACAAGTTGTCCACCCTAATGATAATAATAAGAAAATAACGCTTAATTTCAGTCATTGCTCTAATTTTAATGTCCATTTCTATTAATGTAACAATTCTTATTTCTTGATTAAATTTCTATTTTCGCTTAAATTATGTCTTTTCTCGTAGTCATGGTATAAAGTATAGTATGCAACTCTTGAATAAAGTACGAATTTATATCGAGGGCCATGAATCACTCGCGTCGTTCAGGATTCTAACAGTTGAATCCTTCACTTGCTCGTGACTCATCTACGGCCCTCGCTTTAAATCCGTCCTTTATTCACTAGTTGCATAATATACTATTATTTTATCCTTGCAAGTTGTGCGTACATTTCTATTTCTATTTACATACAGATGTAAATAGAAATGTAAAAAAAAAATCCTGCAAATAGTGTTGTATGCTGAGGGTTACTAGACATCTTTGGATTCTGTATTATGATGTACAGTTTCCCCGAGCCTAAACTTCTGCCTTCGCCAATAATTCATATCAATTATTACGTATTTATAGCCTTAAAACTATTTATGTCAAAAAACTTATCTATCTCAATGGTTGTTACCACGCCACGACATGCCGGTTCTTTTGTTTGCCAACGCCTGACGTCACAGCTCGACTCGACTGAGTCTTATTCAAATCAAATATAATATATTTCTACCCGCAATTTATGTTTATGTTCGGTTAAAAGTGTATTGCTGGTGTCAAAGCAAACACAAAGATCACAAGATTTGTTACGTTAATAAGTCATGTGTTTAATGGTTTTTAATTAATACGCTGAAAGTTTTATATAACACTGTAGATTGCCCTATCTTGCTTGCATCTGTTAAAATAAACTCAAAATATAATCTCAGACGCAGCTCATGTAATGTATTTTACACTAATGACATTTATAGAAATAATGTATCTAAAAATAGCCCTATGGTGCGTATGTGTCGGTCCTATAACGAACTTGAGAGTTGTAACGCCTCAGATAACAATGATGAAGATCTAGACATATTCGGAATTAGTCTCAGTTCTTTTAGAAATAATTTATTTAAGGTGTTTTAATATAATAATAATAATGTTGTATTTCACATTGTTTTGTTTTGATTGCTACACAAATTCCTGTTGTACCTTAGCCGTGTTTTTATATATATATATATATATATATATATATATTTTATAATTTTGTTTAATATTATCAATTAACTGTAACTTCCATAAGTATTGTTATATATGAATTATTTTAATTGTTTTAGTTTAGTTAACTTACTGAATTTTGTCACTGTTTAAAATCATGTTGTGCACACATGTGTTTGATGCACAGAATAGATCATTACCTTTTATGTGTTGTGTTGTTAATCATGTATTTTCTGTGTATTGTGTTGTGTGCCTAATAAATAAATAAATAAATAACATTATTGTTGAAAAACGATTTTAATTCGTTACTGTATAACTGCTAGGGCAATTATATACACTGGCTATGTTATCTACTATAAGTTACCCCGTAATAAAGATTTTAAGTAAGTTTTTTTTACATGATATAGGCTTACGCTTGACTACAACTTGCCTGATGGTAAGCAATGTTATAGTCTACGGTGTAGCGCGCTTGCCTAGAAGAAACCGGTTTACTCTCGACTTAAAGACCGACAAATTATAGTTCAAGGGGAATAGAGATTCGGGCAAGAAGAAAAGAAGAAGAGAAGAGAGATATTTCGAAATTTGAAAAAAAAAATATCTATCTCAATGTCAACCAACGATCTATTATTATTATGACTAGCAAATATTTATATCTCTGTCTCTAGCAATAATTTCCGATTCACGCACATGATGTTCGTGACGGGAATACAATTAACTTGAGAACAAGAAAGACACGTGCATACATTCAGCAGAGTGCTTCACGAAATCGTGAAATGAAAAGCCAATCATAAAAGCCCTTGAACTTGGAACTATGATCTCTGAATCACTATCATTGGTTAAAAATATGACAGATTAGACGACTATGATTGGCATCTTTTTTTCGAAAGAAAATATCATTGTCAACTACAATCCAGGCGTCTTTAAATCTAGCAGCAATGCTTAACATCACGCCGGCTGTATTCAAATTCAACTCTATCCCACGTTAAAACATTGGATAGCGGAAATTCTCAGGATATCACGATTTTACTATACTATATTAACATCATTGTCATCACCGACAGCCTTCTCTATCCTACTGCTGGGTATAGGCCTCTCGCTGCCGGACGACATACTAGTATATTAACATAATATTAGTAAAATCATGATATATGGTAGTTGTAACAAAGTGGTGTAACTGCAGGTGCTAACAGCGCGGCCCATCCTGCGCGACGAGCAGATCTCCTCGCTGGATCACATCGCGCACGACGCAGGCTGGGCGCAGCACGATGATATTGATTACGAGTAAGTAAAAAAATAATTTAAAAAGCTCTCAGATATGGTCGATGTTGCAGACGATTTCAGGTTTGCCTTGTAACATGTACGTTCCTATAAGAACGTAACAGCAACAAGAAAAGAACCATTTTATTCTCGATTCATAGATCACTAGATTTTTCCAAGACCAATGAAGAATGGCTGAGCATGGTCCAAGAACACCGTACAATAATGGTGACCATTGAAAATAGAAGAGGAAGAGAAAGGACGAGAAGGTCATACATGGACCAAGTAAAAGAAAAGGCGGGTCATGTCGTATAAGGAGGTCAAACTGGCTGATGATTGGGAAGGATGGTGCCTCTACAGACAAGGGCCCTGTCTTTAACTTTATGATGAGATTTTTCCAGCATTTTTAATTTTATTGTCTCTTTAAAGCCAAAAGTTGGACTTCTCCGACGGCGAGTCGTCGGCGCCCAACAAGGGGGGCAGTAGACATAACCGAGCCAGTATTGAGAGCGAGCGCGGAGACAGCAAGCACCACGAGCCGGTGGACGAGGAGCAGATGTGGGCTGAACGGAGACAGAAACAGAACAATGAGGTATGTGCTGTGATACTAACAATATGTAGTGTCACATGTAACACAGGGGACACAGTTAGGGGTCGTCCATTAATCACGTGAGGCTCGAAAGGGGGGGGAGGGGTCCATAAAAAAGTCACGAAATATCACAAGGGGGGAGGGGGGTGTAGTGACATATCACGTGTATTTATTTTTTCGACTAACGCGCGAAGAGCAAAAACAATCTGCAGGTCCTGTAACCTTTCTGTTTACCGCTAAGCAATATTTTAATATTTAATTTGAATACAAGTAAAAAATTAAGATTCTTCATAGGTCTAAAAATACACGTGATATATGTGGGGGAGGGGGGGTTAATCATAAACATCACCATGTATCACCACGGGGGAGGGGGGGTTAAAAAATGCCAAAAAAAAAAACATCACGTGATTAATGGACGGCCCCTTACATGTAACACAGTAGACATCACCGAGCCAGTATTGAGAGCAGTACCTATATCATATTTACACCACAACTAGACAATTCCCTGATACATGTACATGTAAATTGTACTATTAAAGCTCTTGCAAATATACTATGTATGTATATCATTACATCCGAAGGCTGTTTTTGTCTTGGGCGCCGTTAAATCTCGCGCCACTTTATGAATTCCATTTCCAGATCAGCTTTGTTCTGATTAATACTCATACATACTCTGAATTTAACGGAGTGCAACGCGACTAACATTAAAACCAGTTCATAATTGCTCAAATCTAACTTGAGTAATATACGTTGAATATTGGAATTCCCAATATCAATATCAATTCAGATATCAATGTTCAACAATTTACCAAAAAGCTTTTTCCAGGTGGCCCAAGCTATAGCCAGAGCGAGACAGCGCAAGGAGGAGGAACAGAGACGGCAGATGTCATCTTCTCAGTCGAAGGACTTCCGAGACAAGCCAGAGAGGGACAGGAATGATAGAGACGATGTCAGGGACAAGGACCGCCTCGAGCCCAGGGACAGGATAGAGAGACAAGATATTAGAGAAAAGGTATGTTTTTTATTCTTAGTTAAAATCTTGAGTAAATGAGGTTCTTTTAACCAAACGCGCTAGATACATCATAATTCCCTGTCTGTCTGCAAGCTAACGCGCTAGATTGCTTACTTATGACATATCCTCTGTTAGTCTGTTCTGAATAGAAACGCATACTTAACACTTAAAGAATACTCAGTAAGTTCAAGCATAACAACATTGCATTATTTTTTCACTATTATTAGAAAAACTTAGCACTCAGCTGAAAAAATTGAGAATCAGAGCATTCCAATTATATGCTCGAAAGAGATATGTGATATAAACAGTATAATGCTTTTCCTTTTTAGGAGCGGAGCGAGCCTCGCGATAGAGATGTGAGAGACAAGGACCGCGATACCAGAGAGCGCGAGAGAGCAGATAGAGACAGGTTCGACAATAGAGAGCGAGACCGCGACATTAGAGAGCGGGACCGCGACAAGATGGAATCTCGAGAGCGGCCGCGAGACCGACAGGACCGGCCCGAGGACAAGGACAGGGTGGAGGGGCGGGACAGAGACCGCAACGATAGAGAACGGACTGATAATAGAGACCGCAATGATGCTAGAGACCGGAATGACGCTAGAGACCGTAACGATGCTAGAGACAGAACTGATACTAGAGACCGAAATGATGCCAGAGATCGCAATGAAGCGAGAGACCGCAACGATACCCGTGATAGAAATGACACGAGAGACCGCAATGACAATAGAGACCGGGTTGAAAACCGCGAACGTACTGACAATAGAGACCGTAACGAGAACCGAGACCGGAATGATAACAGAGAACGTTCTGACCGAGACCGGTTCGATCGTGACCGGGATCGGACTGAACGGGACAGGAATGACCGGGATAGGTCTGACCGGGAGCGGGCTGATCGTGATCGGGACTTTAGAGACCGGGACTCGCGGGACTATAACCGGGAGAGAGACCAGAACAACCCTGCCTTCTCGAAAAGCTTCCAACAAAATATTCCACCTAGGTAAGTTGATAGATACTTGAATTTTTGTTTTATTGGGAGATGATACTATTTTAGCCCTATAGTGCAAGATGAGTTGACGTGGAAAATATAATTCATACTCTGCATAAATTATATGGAAGGTGTATATGTTGCTTCATGATCTTTTCATTATTATTTTTCAGTTAGTAATTGGGTCATGATATTTTTCGGTATTGGTGTAGTAGTATAATTAGATGCTGATGGTAACATGGCTACTGAAAATTATTGAGTTGTCTCGTAATTAGTTTCTTTTATAAATACGAAAAAATATTGTTATTAAATTTCCATAATAAACTCACTGTATCTCTCCCAGGTTCCTCAAGCAGCAGCAGAGCAGACAAGACAGCAGGCAGGAGGAGCCCCCGCACAAGGGCTGGGCCTTCTCTGGCAAGCCGGCGCCGCGGCGGCAGGAGCCCGCCTACAGCGCGCCCAGGCAACCGCCGCACAACGCGCGCCGGTCTTACTCTAGGTACGTAAAATTATGAAAAAGGAAGAATTGGTGCCTAAGTTCTCGGTGTAAATCTTGTATGGTTCTAATTGCTTATATGAATTAAAAAAAATACACCCACTCATACAGAAATCACATCACGTAATTAAAATATTCTTGCTCATAACTTGGGTACAAAGATTAATAAAATTTAACAATGAATTATTTGTTTTCCTTTCAGAGATTATTCGGATCGCGAGGACGATTTCCGACGAGAGAAGGAAGGTTCCGGGCCGCAGTGGCGCTCTGAAATGCAAGACTACGAGCGCTCCGGCAGAGACCTGGACAGATCCAACTCGAAAGAGTCCTACAAAGACTTCGATTATAAGGGGAAAGAATCTGAGACTAGAAAGTCAATGGAGAGTAGCGAACAGAGCGGAAGGTCCGCTGCTGAGAAACTAAGCGAGGTCTTCGAGAGAAAAAGCATAGGTATTATTGAGCCGTTCGCGTCGACTGACTCCTCTCAAACCGACAGACGCAGCACGCCGCCCTCGAATGCTTCCCGAAGAGAATCCTCGGAAAAAGAATGCACTAAATCCACTTCCTGGGCCGAAGTGACGGAGGAATCCAACATCATCAAGTCCGCGGTGGACAAAGTGACGGCAGCTAAAGAAGTCAAACCTCTCATTCAAGAGGAAGAGAAACGGACTGTGCAGACTGCAACGGTGCCTCCGTTGGTTGCTACTCCGCAAACAATGCCGGTGTCTAATGTGACTGCTCTGAACCAGAAATTCAATACTCATCCACCCGTGCAGCCACCAGTCAATGCAGTGCAAAACTCTCATATAAACATAAACACGCACGCGCCAAATGTTCCTAACGTCCTAACACAAGTGGTAGCACCAGTATCTCAACAAACAGTGGAGCCCCAGAATCTTCCGAAAGTCACCCCCCCAGTGGTTGGTGTGGCCGAAACCTTCGCATCTCAAATACACAAGCAACCGGACTCATTACCGCAGAGTTTTGCTAAAGCGTTATTTAAAGACAAAGACGTTCCAGAGACCAACCACGCTCCGAAACCCGATTTGGCTCCGGCGAAAGCACCAGAAACGGTCCCAGAGGTTATCGAAGTGAAACGGTCTGATGACAAACGCGAAGCAAACGCTCAAGGCAACAGAGGTGCTAACAAAGAGCCAGTAGAAAGAAAGTCTAGTGGTTCGGGATCTGAGAAGAAGGGTAGAGGTTTTGGTGGAGGTTACGCGGTTTACAACCGAGGTTGGGGCGGTCGGGAGGGTCGCGGGAGGCGGTCGCATCGCAGCTCCAGATCAGAGCCGCGAGCGAGTGAGTCCGACGCCAGCACGGATGGAGCCGGCGAGAGGAGGGAGCGGAGGAAGACTGAGCAAGAACCGCCGCCGGTGGACGGCTTGGAGCCGAGGGAGCCGTTTGCGCCTCGAGGTCAGCCGTCGCGCCGTGGTCGGGGGGGATTCCAAGGTACAGTCATTTTATTAGCTCTTTGCTTGACAGGTTAATTAATAAAGCGTCCGTTCTTCAATTAGTAGATGCAATCTTTATTGGAAATGTATTTTTTCGTCATTTATGAATAAATATTTGTATAAATCAGTGAGTTGCATCATATTCGGACGCTTTCGTAGCTCAGATTAGTTAGACGGTAGACTAGTCAAATTTTTGGTCAGAGTGCTACTAGGGCTGTTTGAACCATCGACAGTAGAGTAAGCTTCTGTTATAAGACTTTATATTCAATTCACTTTACATTACGTAAGTACTAATACAATATGAGTTTTGACTTACATCTCTTATTTCTGTAGGTGTAAACCGCCCTCCAGCCCCAGCCAAACGTCTCGCCGGCTACGGCCCACCAAACACGCGAAGCCCCTTCGGGCAGGCCAACCGTGCCCGAGAGGACGACAAGGAAGGCCAGGAAGACAAGCCCCGAGCGCCCGGCGCCTCCGCCCCGCGAGGCCGAGACCGGCGCCCTAAGCAGCCGCAGAATGCTGAGGATGATAACTGGGAGACTACTTCGGAACATTCGGAGGGCGGTGGGCCGAGACGACGCTCCGGGGCCAATAGGCAGGGACAAGCGGTAATATAGTTGTTCATTTTACTTGAGACGAACAAAAAGACTAGTCATAGGCAGACATATATAGATTTAAGTTCATAAAAAAAAACATATTTTTTTTTATTTGATTGTCATCATCATCGGGCCATCTTCATATTGAAGTTCGGAGGTCAGTTGGCAAAACTTCTTGCGATCCCATGCCGCTTCTTTTAGATGCGGGTAGCTTAGCTTCTTCCATTTCTTGATGTTGTCTAGCCATTTCATCGTTTGACGGCCAGAGCTTTTTTTTCCCGGAATCTTGCCTTCGAGTATCAACCGTGAGAATTCATCAAGACTGTAGCTTTTGTATAATAACTAGCGGCGTTCCACAGTGTTAAATGTGTTAATCTGGCATAAATTCAATGTTGACCATAAAGAACGTAGAACACTTTTCTCTCTTTCTCGTATACACTAACAAGCTTCCACTATTATCATATTGGCTTGAGGTCTAATATGGCCAACAAAAGTGTATTTTCTTGTGTTTATACCTTTTTCTAAATAAAAAGTTTGTTTACTAAAATATTTTGGTAATTTTACTGATTTTTTTGTATCTGCTACTGACCCAGTATGCAAATTTTTAACCGACTTCCTAAAAAAGGACATTATTAAGTTGTCTGAAAGTTTTTTTTTACATATTATTATATAATTTATTTTGTCCCAGAAGGGCCAGGGCGGTCGCAACCAGAACCCCAAGAACGCCAACAACGCGCGGAACGGACCCGGCGGCAAGAAGGAGACCGCCGGAGAAAGCAGCGCCGCAGAGGCGGCTGATAAACCCGCCAACAAGCGGGACGAGGAAGCTACGGACGATGGCTTCCAGGAAGTACGGAACAAGAAGGTATGTGGAGTATTTATGTCTTCTTGTTGGTTAGGTTAGTCTGGGTCGATTTAATATATTATACATTCTTAAGGCAAACCAAGTCGACAAGAATAAAAACAGATACATGCTGAATAATGAATTTTAAACTATAAATGAACACATGAAATAGCAGAAGCATTTGCGATACATCTGTCTAAGGTGTTTACTCCAAACGATCCGGCCGCGCCAGAGCCTGACACAATCAGACAAGTACTGGAACAAGACCTGCAGCTCACTTTACCACCGAAGCCAGTCACTGTAAAGGAAGTGTGGAGAACTACCTACTAGTCTACTAGTCAACCTATGTTTTAATTCTTTCAATAATTCTAGTTTCTCTCCACTTAGTAATATTACCTTTGATAACAGTGAAGTATCGAATGCTTTGAAATTATTAGAAATCGAAGGCGCTGGCCCTGATTCTTTACCTTCTATAGTGCTGAAAAGTTGTGCCGCAGAGTTGACATCACCTATTACACAGATATTCAACAAGTCCCTTACTACTGGAATATTCCCTAGTCAATGGAAAGTTGCACACATTACGCCAATTCACAAGAAAGGTGATCTCGCAAGTATTGCTAATTATCGGCCAATTTCCATTTTGTCCAGTTTGGGTAAGCTTCTGGAGTCGTTAGTAGTCAAAAAGATTCGTTGGTATGTAACTCAATTACTGGATATAAATCAACACGGCTTTTTACCACGTAGATCTACGACAACTAACCTTATTAGCTTTGTTTCTGACATAATGGAAGTTATAGATAAAGGTGGCGAGGTCCATGCTATTTATACTGATTTTAGCAAGGCTTTTGATATCGTAAATCATGATATACTATTATCTAAACTGCATTGTCTAGGGATACATGGTTCATTATTAAGGTGGTTATCATCGTATCTACAAAACCGATCTCAACTAGTAGTAGTTAAAGGATAGAAGTCAACTATATCTCTGGTCCCATCGGGTGTTCCGCAGGGTTCACACCTTGGGCCACTTCTTTTTACTATTTTTATAAATGATCTGCCAGGTATCTTGAATTCGAGCGTTAAATTGTATGCAGACGATTTAAAGATATACAGAAGTATAAAATCGGCTGAAGATGTTCTCTTATTACAGAGAGATGTTGATCTAATTAGCCAATGGTGTGCTCGTAATAAGATGTCATTAAATGCATCAAAATGTTTTTTTATTAGATTCTCACGCAAACGATCTCCGCACCCAGGTCAGTATTCTATTGACCATGTCCCCCTTACTGAACTCAACTCAATCCGAGATCTCGGTGTCACTATGGACAAAAAGCTGGACTTTAGGGAACATATTGATAATGTCGTCAAATCTGCCTCTAAAATGGGTGGATTCGTGGTTAGACAAACAAAAATCTTCAAGGACCCTTCTCTATCCATTACGCTCTATTATAGTTTAGTTAGGAGTATTTTGGAATACTGTAGTGTAGTATGGAGTCTCAGTTATAAATCCCACTCTGAACGTCTTGAGTCAGTTCAAAAACGTTTCTTATATCATATAACGTTTATGGACTTTAAATGTAAGGTATTGCATTCGTACAAGTCGCGCCTGAAACACTATCGGATCATGTCGTTCTCCAAGCGCCGTGAAATCGCTGACATTGTAACTCTCTTCAAGTGTATCAATGGTTACACAGATTCTCCCGAAACATTGAATAAGTTGTCACTTAGAGTTCCGAGAACCGGAAGCACTTTAATAAACCGCGACACATTTGTTTTGCCCAAATTCAGGACAAATCTACTAAGGCATTCACCGGTTTACAGAATGTGTAAATCATACAATAAAATTAAAGACGATATCGATATATTCTTAAAATCGTCTTTATTTTCTTTCAAAAAGTCAGTTACAAAAATCATTAAGTAGTTTGCTATAAATTTATTATTTTATTTGTATAAGTTAGTGTCAATGGGATTATTATTATAAAATCATTATTAATTTTTGTTTGTTGTATGTTTTGGTTATCTTATTATGATTATTATTTTTTTATAAGCTTAGATAGGTATATAGTTATAATAATATGCATGGTGTACTCTTTACTTATGTAATTTTTGTTTCTTAATAGTTTAAAGTAGCATGTAATATATGTATTCATTTGTAAGTAATTATCTTAAAATTGTTAGTTAGTTGTAGTTACATCTAGAGGGCATTAAGTGCTAGTAATTTTTTTTCTATTCATTAAGTTTGTTATGTGTGTTTTAGCTTAGTGCCTGTTTTGCAGACTATAAATAAATAAATAAATAAACTATCAGAGAACTTAAAGATAAAAAAGCTCCAGGGTTCGACTTAATCTCCAAAGAGGTACTAAAAAACCTTCCTCGAAAAGCAACAGTATTTCTCACCATGCTGTACAATGGCATGCTTAGAGTTCAGTACTTTCCTCTGCTATGGAAGATCTCGTCCATAATCATGATTCACAAACCAGGAAAACCTCTGTATGAAGTCAGCTCCTATAGGCCAATTAGTCTGCTTCCAACAATGTCCAAAGTCTTCGAGAAAATCCTTCTGCGTAGAATGATTCCACTACTAGAAGAAGCAAAGGTGATCCCGGATCATCAGTTCGGCTTCAGGCAACGTCACTCAACTGTGGAGCAAGTGCACAGAGTCTACGAACACATCAGAGAAGCACTGGAGCAGAGAAAGTACTGTTCCTCAGCATTCCTAGATATCCAGCAAGCATTCGATAGAGTCTGGCATAGAGGACTGATGTGCAAAATAAAATCATACCTACCACATAACCTCTACCTCCTCCTGCAATCCTACTTGTCGGATAGGCTTTTCCAAGTACAAGAAATGAACGCCATGTCGCAGTTCTATGAAATCAAAGCTGGAGTCCCACAGGGATCCGTTCTGGGACCGGTACTGTATACTATCTACACGGCGGACCTTCCCCAAGTGGAAAACGTCACTATGGCCACTTTCGCTGACGACACAGCAATTTTAGCCAATCACAGCAATCCTATAGAAGCATCAGAAAACCTACAAAAAGGCCTGGACGAAATAACTGCATGGCTAAGCAAATGGAGAATTAAAGCCAGTGCGGCAAAGTCTGTCCATGTTACGTTCACACTTCGCAAAGGAAATTGTCCTCCTGTACAGCTAGCAGGAACCACACAGCCTCATAATGACAAGGTTAAATATCTAGGCATGCACCTAGATCGCCGCCTAACTTGGAAAGATCATATCATGACTAAAAGAGACGAGTTAAAAATAAGATACCAAGGCTATTCTTGGTTGCTTGGACGGAACAGCAAGTTGTCTACAAACAATAAACTCCTTATATATAAGAGTGTTCTCAAACCAGTCTGGACTTATGGCATCCAACTATGGGGAACCGCTTCCAAGTCTAACATCACCGCCCTGCAGAGGATGCAAAATACCATACTCAGAACTATTGCTGGAGTGTCGTGGTACACTACCAACGCAGAAATCTATGAAAACCTAGAGATGAAGACTGTGGTTGAGGAAATCGGGGCAATCACTAACACTTACAGCAATCGTTTGGCAACACACCCCAACGTCCTGGCCGCCAATCTAAGAACCTGCCAGTATAAGCCTAGGCTTAAACGGAAAACTGTATTACCCAGTGACCAATAAGAATAACAGAGACCTAAATCTAGTATGAAAAAGTAGAAGCACTCAATGGAGAGCTCACTTACACGACAAAAAGCTCCAAACTCATCTGCTCATAGTGCAATCTGATCGCAGATAGATACAAGATTTAAAAAAAAAAAAAAAAAAAAAAACTATAAATACAAAAAGTATATATGTATCATATCCGTTATCTAGTATCCATGATACAAGCGTAAGCTTAGTATGGGGCTAGATGGCGCTGTGTGATATGTCCTGAAATATTTATTTATTTATTTAAACAAACCTACACTTAGATATGCCTTAGCTAAGCATGAAGCCATGTCAGAGGCCCTTAGGGCGGTTTGATGAACTCTCGACACCAGAGTTGGCCACTCTCATTCGATAAGAAGCTAAGCGTGTTACACCCTAGTCGGCAGTTACGTTTAACATTAGCCGGGTTGTAGTCAAACGCGATCCTATACCTCATAAAAAATATACACCGTCAACTCAAAGTCGCTGCTAATGAAGTCAACACCACAGATAAATAAATTTCAATATATAATAAGGTTTTTTTTAAATTTTGTAATAGAAGGAGACGCGACCGAGCAAGGAGGAGCCGGCGGCGGGCAAGCGGCAACCCAGATCTCATTCCAAACAGGGTGCTGCGCGCAACGGGAGTGCCTCGCGCAACGGGAGCGGCTCCGCGCCACGGAACGCACCCAAGGTACTTCTAACTCCTTCTCACGTCCTATTCCTCCTCGCTGAGGGTCGTGACACTCCCGGTGTTTCCAATTTCCCTCTATCGATTTTAATACAGTCACTCATAGTTCTCATATTTCAAAACTATGTAAAAAAATAGGGAGCGCTAGTTACGCACTGTACAAACTGAAGCCACTGCTAGATCACTGAAGCCACTGCATCGATGTTATCGGTATATTACGCCTACATACATTCACGTTTACGGTATGCCATCACTGTCCGGGGAAACGGAGCCGACATACAACGAGTACTGAGGGCCCAAAAACGAGCAGTACGAAATATTTTAGGTCTAAAAAAACGTGCACCAGTAAGAAATCATTTTAAGACACTGAAAATAATGACGGTAATCTCCATGTATATTTATAACTGTCTTTTAGAAGTTTTCGACGTAAAAGATGAATGGAAGAAAGACAAAAAATATTCTTTAAGAAAATGTGACAATTTATACAAACCGAAAACCAGACTAGTCAAGACAAAAAAACAGGGAATATACAATAAGATTGTATGTATAATAAATTGCCACTGAGTATCACAGATCTGCCATATAGTGCATACAAAAGAAAGTTGAAACAATTCCTTGAAGTTAACCCGTTTTACGCACTCAATGAATTTATGAAAAGCTCAATTACAGAAACTTCATTTTTTCAATAAATATTCCCTTGTGTTTTGTTTAAAGCAAATATTTTAGTCTATAAATTGATTATTTTGTTTTCCAAATTAAATATTTTATTTTATTTAGGCTCACTGATTATAATAAGTGTATAGCAATAAGTATTTTAAAATAGACATTACTGTTAAGAAGTGATTACCTATGTAATTTGACTTGCCCTGTACGGCGCGATGTCGTAAGGTTAATAAACATTATGAGTTATGATATGATTTAATCTTTGGGGTTTTGTGCATATCCATCATGTAGAAATCTTCTGTAAAATCTCCTAAAAGAAAACCACTCGATGGTGCCCAATAACTTCACGAAGAGTTTTTGTTACCGGAAATAGAACTGCTTGTAAACTAGTGTTTGGCCGGAATAACTAGCAAATGTGTCTTATCTATGGACATTGCACAGTCATCTTTATGTTCAACTTTTATTGGAAAATGAGCGAAAATAATATCGAACGCCTTAACCAACTAGGCTGCTAACTGACAGGCGCGAAAATCCACACTCATTTCCAAACATTTCAGCTAAGCGACTGGTGGCGTCACTTGTTTACTTAAAACTCGATAAAATAACTCTTGGATAAGTAAAATAATAATGTTTATGTTATCCCAGCAGGGCGCGGGCTACGAGCGCGCGCGGCAAGCGAGCCTGGCGCCGCGCTTCGTGAAGCAGCGCCAGAAGCAGGCCGCGCTGACGCACGCTGCGCCCGCCGCGCCGCCGCCGCCGCCCACTAACGCATGGGACAAGGTATGGCACAAGAAAAACATTGATTGGCATAGATTTTACAGACAAACATGTAAAATTTGCCCAACTCGGCATAATGCTGGTTCAATCAAATTATTAAATCCATTGCTGATCTTCCGTTTGGACTACTCGCTTGATGTGAAGCATTGCTTCAATCTATGGTGTATGCCTGCCTATCACAGTTATTCAGACAAGTCCTATGACTTGGCGCTTGGAGTAGTGATATCGAAAGATTTTCTAGTCTCAGACTCTTTCCTCTTATTGGAAAACTTTAGATACCTTTAAACGGTCCTGTTCATATATGTGTTTCTTCAACCAGGTCTAAAACTTATAATAATCTTCAATGTCCCTCCCAAGCCTCTCCGCGCGACTACGGACGAGCCGTGCGAGCCGGCGCCCGAGCCGCCAGCGGAGGCCGAGGCGGGGCTCCTGGACGGGACCACGCCCCCCGTGGAGACCATCATCTTCGAAAATACCAACTACAAGTGTGCGCCGGGCGAGGACCCGGCCGCGCCCCCGGAGCCGGCGCAGCCCTACGTGGAGAGACGGCGCTGCGTCGACCTGGTGGAACCTGAGGTGAGATTGGGTTACTACAGGTTTTGCCCATGTTTATCCGTTATTTTAAAATGCGTGTAAATCAAGAATGTAATCTATGTGTGTACCAAATTTTACGTGTACAATCTAGTCCTAATTTATTTCAGATTCAGTCAGATCCGTATTTATAACAAATTTTACCCAATTTTTTGTCACAATATACCACATTTGACCAGGTTACCTGATGTTAATTAAACTCTAATATGTAGCACATTTACTTAATCGTATTCCAGGGTTTTCAATTAAAAATGTAATTCACAAGAAACTAGGATCCTGGCGGGCTATGCCAAAGTTTCGCTGTTCTGTGTGTGAGCATGGTGACCATGTGAGCATAGTGTATTTTACATAAAAAAAGTATATGGTTACTCTAAAACTTCTCTTTAAAAGTGTATTTCCATGTCCCAGGCGGCGGGCGCGCTCCCGCTGCAGATGTTCGAGGCGCCCGCCAAGGCAGAGGAGTCGGACATGAAGCTGGACTTCGCGTTCGACTCGGACCTGGGCCAGCTCGAGGAGAAGGGCAAGCCGCGCCTCGGCACCACCATCTCGCCGCTTGCAGCCGACCTCAACCTCAAGATAGCCAGCGTCAAGAAGGTATGCGGAACAACTAGCCATACTTTCAGAAGGTTAAAAGACCAAGAGATCCAAACCGATGGGGTCAAAAGATGGAGGGCAAAGTAGATAAACTTAAAAAATCATTCATTATACACCTCCGCAGTAAAAAGGCTCAACTTTTCAAGCCCATTGTTTTATATGTATGCTTTTTTATCATTTATGTGGCAGTCACTCTGTGTTAATACCGGGTATTCTGTCAAATCACAATTTGGAGTCGATTTGAAGTCGAAATTATGACTCCCGATTTGACCAAAAAACTTGCAGAAGACTTTGACTGCTCTGTTAGCTTAGTTGGTAGTGGCTCTGCCTTCTAATCTAGGGGTGCGGGTTCGATTCCCGCATAACACAAGTAATTATGCACATTAAAATTTGTTATTACTTGTGTTAAGTCTGGTCGTTTCTATGTATAATAAGTATGTATTTACAAAAAAAAGTATTTAAGTATTATATCCGGCATGTAGTACCCATGACACAAGCGTAAGCTTAGTATGGGGCTAGATGGCGCTGTGTGATATGTCCTGAAATATTTATATATTTATTATGAAATATTTACTTGATAACCTTTTTTTTGAGGTCAGATAAAAATATGAACAGCAACATAAGTACCATAAAAGGAACGTGTAGTTTTCATTATTCTGTTAATTGTAGGTGTGGGAAATGCCGGCAGTGGCGGAGGGCGGTGAAGAGTTACCGTTCGGTGCTTTCGAGGAAGGAGAAGCCCCACCCAATGTATGCAAGGTAAATTTATAATTTCGCGACGGCAACAAAGAATCACACTAAAAATAACTCTGGTAGTATTTGGTGGATTGTGCTCAATACCGTCTCATCGATACTAATTGAGAACCAGTCGGAAATTTCCTAGAACGTTGTTTAGCTTTTTAGCACTATAGAGACTACTATATACTCATGCTTGTTTATATCGCTAGTACCTACTTATCGACGAATTATAAACCGGCCACTTAATTCAAAAGCTAGCAGCATCTTCCACGATGCCGCTATGTTGGCAGGGTAAGGCGAAGCGTTTTTTCCCGCAGACGCCGCGGCTGCGATTATCGCTCGCAAACCGGGCGGGTGATTATCGCAAAGTCAAAGCATTTATTGCATAATTGTGTTATACATAAAGATACATTAATGGTGAGCAGATCTTATGCTAAGGTATCGAAGTCAGAGAAACACAATATACCCTAATTGGGTGTTTGCAATGTATTTTGGTTCGGTGCGGGCCGGTCTATTTGTTTATTTATTATATTGTATTTGTACAGATAGTCGTCATTAAAGTTTTCATCTTTTATAAATTCGTCAACAGAGTAATAACATTTATGTATTAATAAATTTTTTAACTTTTTCAATGCTTTTTAGATAAGTCGGGAGTTTATTAAATGTTGTTATGGCCATTGCAGTTGGGCCCGAGCTTTGCATTTTGAGACGACATTTTTTATTTATTGGCATATTTGGTTCTTAGGGGATAATGGCGATTTTTATTTGCTTTGGTGAAAAAATCTGGGTATTTTTTAAAAAATTACAAAGTTCTAGGATATATATACCTGTCACAGTAAGTAATTTATATTTTCTAAAGTATTGTTCGTGGAAGTGATGTTGAGATATGTTAGGAGCTTTAATGTTAGCGAGGATGCGGATTATTTCCTTTTGTTTCACGAATATATTTTCTACATCTGTGCTTTTGCCCCATAATATGATCCCGTACCGGATCCAGGAGTATGCGTACGCGTAGTAAGCCGTTAATGCTGTGGGTTCGTCTGTAACGTGGCGTAATTCTGCAAATGCATATATGAAACTGGAAAGTTTAGAATAGCAAGTTTATATAAATTAAAAACAATATGCATCCGAGCACTGAGCCTTGAGGTATCGAGTGGTTTATTGTGAGAGGACTAGATCGGACTGTTTTTATGACACATGTGTTTTGGTCAAAGTTTTCTACTTCTACGTATTGCTGCCTATTTTCTAGATATGAGGTGAACCATTGATGTGTAATTCCACGTATACCGATGTGATAAAGTTTGTCAAGAAGTAATTTGAATTGTATTTTATCGTATGCTTTGTTCATATCAAGCAGAATCCCTACTGCGTACTTTTTGTTATCAATTAAATTAAGAATTTCTTTAATATATTTATAAAGAGCTAGAACGGTCGAGCGATTCCTCCGAAAACCTTCTTGTGCATTATCAAATATGTGGTACTTTTCACAAAATGAATTTATTAGCGTTTGCATGACTTTTTCAAATATTTTTGAGGACGTTGGCAGAAGTGCAATAGGTCTGAAATTATTTGGATCAGTTTTTGTTGATTTTTTGTGTATTGGTTTGACTAAAACTTTTAGTAGGTCTGGGAAAGTGCCCTCCGTGAACGATTGATTAATAAGCAGATAATAAGGTAATGTTAATTCTTTTGCGCAATGTTTTATCAGTATGGGAGGTAATTCGTCAGTTCCGTAGCTATATTTGCTTTTAAGTTGTCTCAATATGTCATATACTTCTTGCGGCTCGGTGGGCCGGAGGAACAGAGTATTGTGCGTGCGCGTGAGAGGCGGCCGCCCCCGCGCGCCCGCTCCCCCCGACCCCACCGACGCGAAGTACTCGTTGAAGGTGTCGGCTACTTGAGATGGTTCTTCTACTATCTTATTATCGATTTTTAATTTAATATTAACTTTTTGTTTGTTGGTGCTTTTATTTATGCGTTTATTTATGATTTTCCACATACATTTTGTCTTGTTATCAGATTTTTTCATTTCCAGAATATTTTGATTTCGCTTTGATTTAATTATTATCCGTTTTAATAATTTTACATAGTTTTTATAATACTTAGTCAAGTGTGTGTGTTGGAAGTATGTAACAAACGATCTTAGCGTGCGTTTAATTAGACTGGATGTTTTTATACCGCGCGTGAGACAGGCATGCTTCTTGTTAGGTTTAATTTTTAATATTTTTTTCGGTATTGTGTCGTTTAGGATCTTAGTTATCTATGAATATTTGGTCATTTTGATTTGTTGTGTTTGATTCGGTTTTAATTAAATGCGACCAATCTATATTTTGCAGACTAATTTTAAATGCTTCAATATTCTCCTTGTTAAATATTCTTTTTTCGATTTTCCAAGTTGTTGATATTTTTTTATTTAGTGCTCCAATTAATCGAATATGTACCGCAAAGTGGTCGGAAAAGTCATAATCTTTTACGCTTACATTCAATCTTTTTTTGTCAAAGTTTGCAAATAACAAGTCTATGCAAGATGCCTTTGTGCTACATACTCGGGTCGGTTCAGTAACAAATTGGTGATAATTATATTTAAGTAGTAGTTCCTTAAAAATCCTCGACTCTTTAGTAGTGTTTATCATGTCTAGATTAAAGTCGCCGCTTATTATTACATCCATGTCACTATATTTATTTTTAAGCAATTGTAATAGTTTTTTTATTTGTTTATCAAATAAATCGGCCCGGTTCGAGTTCCAATAAATTACAATTAAAAGTATTCTAATTTTTGTTATTTTAATTGCACTGATTTCTATGCAAAATTCTATTGATAAGTCCGATATTTGTTGTTCTACAGTATATTCAAAGTCGTCACGTAGGAGTATAGTAGTTCCGCCGCCGGAGTGATGTTGCCTACAGAACGATGCTGCAATGTTGTAGCCCTTGCACTTGATTAGCTCGAGCTTCGTAGTAGATACCCATGTTTCGGTCGCGCAGAATGCATGCAGTGTTGAATAGTGTTCTTCGAGAAATGCTTTTACTTCTTTTCGTTTTCCAAGTAGACTGCATATTTTGGTGAATGAATATAAAATCTGTGCGATTAGTGACGAAAATTATGATTTTGTGGTTGATTTTGATCGCGGGATGTTGTCTATGCATAGGTTATATTTTGTCTATGATTGTTTGTGCTGTCTCTATGGCTCTGTGAATTTGGGGAGATAACATGTGACAAAACTGATGTGGTTTGCCGAGTACGGCTCTGTGATGCTGCTGAGGATGAAGGCTGCTGATGCTGGTATGTTTCGGTTACATTTCCGTTGATAATTAATCTGTTATTTTTTATGAAAGCTTGATGGCCGTCAATTCGTGCTGCTCGAACTTGTGATTGGAGGGACTTTCTATGGCTTAGTGCGTTCTTATCTAGATATTCTGAGATGGATAAACCGGAGTTTCTGAGTAAATAGCTATTTTTCAAGATATATTTTACCATTCGCTTGCTGAGTAGCTCAACTACTATTGGCCTGCGGTTGAGGCTTATTTTTCCCATTCTATTTAAGTCTTCAATGTAGCCGGTGAGGTCTACCTTCATTATGTTTTGAAAGATGGATATAACTTGATGGTGTAGTTGGGATTCAGTTTCGTAATCAGGTTCATTTAAGCCAAAAATAACAAATGTCCTGCTGTAATCTGTCTGTAGTTGCTGTTGGGATCCTTTAATCATAGTTTGTAATTGATTTATTTCGTTTTTTAGTTTTTTGTTTTCACTATCCAGACTTTCTATCTTCTTGTTTACTCTTAAGATTTCTGTCTTCATGTCTATCTGTTCTTTTTCTATAATATCTGTTTTTTTAGACATTTCTAAGCGTAATTTGTCTGTAATTAGTTCTATCTTTACATCTATTGTGTTAAATATAAATAAGTCATGTAGTATTGATCTTCTATTTTATTCTAATTTTAGCTCCAGAAGCTGGCTAATTTGTGCTAACATGTCTGTGTTATCCGGGGCTGGTGGACCTGGACATGGAACGTTCGGGGGAGTCTTGTACTGGTCATTATTGTGAGATATTTGTGCTGTGTTGTGTGTGAAATCGATAGTTGATTCGTCCATCATCATAGAGGAGTTGTTCATGCATGACAGTTGTTGTTACAAAATTTACTTAATTTGTTGTTACTTATCTGCAGCTTTGTCCTGGGTGGTTGACTCGTATGTCGTCGCGCGAAGGTCTATTTTCGCTTGGGCGTTGAATCAGCTGACAGCTCGCCGACTCGCGTCACTCGAAGCGCTCGTAGAATCTTCAAATCCTTTGGGCTCTTCGGGAATTTTTCACTGATGATTGAGTTTTTCGAGCTCTTCTAAATGGTATGGCGCGGGAACGTATCTGAGGTCACTCGCGGCGCGCCCCGCACCGCAAGATGGCCTTCACCGGACTCTGACCGCAGAGTGCGCGGTTGGAACCCGCCGCGCCCGCTTGTACAAGATGCCCGTGCGTGCAGCGGGAGCCGCAAACGATCGCAACCGCCGCGGGCGTAAAACGCGTCGTGAAATTTGCTTTCATTTTTTACATACATATCTATTCTACAATGGCGGTGGGCCCGCCACTGTGGCGGACGCGGGTAAAAAACGCTTCGTGAGTCCTTAGCGTAGCTGTTGGTAGGTTCGAATCCTGGTGGTCATAATTATTAGTCATCGTTTCCAAATATGGTATACTTATATGTTTATTTTCGCCCAGGTGAAGCCGACCCAGCAGCTGCAGTCCCCGCCCCCGCAGCTGTACGCGCCCTACCCCGCGGGCTACGGGGGGCTGTCCGTGCCCTCCCCGCCCGTGCTGTACAACTCCACGCAGCAGGGCGGCCTGTACGGGGCCTTCCTGGACCAGGTACTTACTGTGACTCAGTACTGAGGGGCGTTTTTACCCGGGGGGCTGTCCGTGCCCTCCCCGCCCGTGCTGTACAACTCCACGCAGCAGGGCGGCCTGTACGGGGCCTTCCTGGACCAGGTACTTACTGTGACTCAGTACTGAGGGGCGTTACTACCCCGCGGGCTACGGGGGGCTGACCGTGCCCTCCCCGCCCGTGCTGTACAACTCCACGCAGCAGGGCGGCTTGTACGGGGCCTTCCTGGTCCAGGTACTTACTGTGACTCAGTACTGAGGGGCGTCACTACCCGGGGGGCTGTCCGTGCCCTCCCCGCCCGTGCTGTACAACTCCACGCAGCAGGGCGGCCTGTACGGGGCCTTCCAGGACCAGGTACTTACTGTGACTCAGTACTGAGGGGCGTTACTACCCCGCGGGCTACGGGGGGCTGTCCGTGCCTTTCCCGCCCGTGCTGTACAACTCCACGCAGCAGGGCGGCCTGTACGGGGCCTTCCTGGACCAGGTACTTACTGTGATTCAGTACTGAGGGGCGTCACTACCCGGGGGGCTGTCCGTACCCTCCCCGCCCGTGCTGTGCCACTCCACGCAGCAGGGCGGCCTGTACGGGGCCTTCCAGGACCAGGTACTTACTGTGACTCAGTACTGAGAAGCGTTACCGTCTGAAAGTCTGATTGGCTGGAATGGTTCTCGGGCGCTCTTTGTGGGTCCGTGGACCAGATACTGAGTTCCACATATCTGAGGGTCGTGATTATTAGGTACGTCTTCTACCTGTCGGGCAAGGTGGGTACCGTTCTTCCGTCTCGTGTCTTTTCCAAGAAGAAGGAGGAGCGTTAATTGACGCATTAAATCCATTTTATGTGTTAAAAATTTAACCCCGACCTACCGCTCCTGAAATTGATGCTAAATAGCACATGGTTTATTGTTGACAGGGTCGCGCGCCGTTCGGCGGTTTCCCGGCGCCGTACAACTACCAGCCCCCACCGGACATGTTCCAGAGCCTGCCCAACCAGTACCGGATGGTGAGTCTTTCTTATACATCGTAATTTATAGATTCGCATGTCGCATGGACCTTCCTGAATCAAAATCAATCAGATGACGAACGCTTTTGAAAGCCATGACATGTCTGAGCGTCGTGTGCGGAATTCCATAATTTTTAAAATGTCGGGCTCGGAGCTAATGAGGCTCCATTACTAATTAAATCCTACCACGAGGTCTCTTCATATCGAAAAGGGCGGGTTTCGCGGGCAAGCGAGCAATATTCCTCCGCGATTCCCGCCCTGTACGATATGATACCTATTGTGATACCAGTATTTCACCACTTTGTAAACAAATACAAATATAATTTTCTCTATCTCCCCAGGCGGCGACGGCAGGCGGCGGCGCTGCGTTCGGTCAGTCCGGGCAGCTCGCCAACAGTCCCAGCACAGTGCTCATCTCCAGCACCTCCAACTCACTCATGTCGGCCACTGTCAAGCCCTCGCAGCAGCAGATCGGTGCTATCGGTACGTACTGCATATTCCTCTTTACTGAGGATCGTGACACTCCTGCCCAGTTTATTCGCTAGAGGAGTTCTCTAGGGGAGATACATCGTAGTGGGCGCCCAGTTTCTTCCTCGGAAGACGCATTTTGTAGAATTGTACGGAACGCAATAGATGCGCTAGGGGTAATGTTCTGCGGTTGTGCCGACCATGTTTTAAAATCCCTTAGCCAGTTTTGTTAATATTGACAATAACTTATTGACTGGCAAATAACCGCAATAACAAACTTTCGATACGAGAACCAACATCCGAATATTTGGCTACTCAGCTAGCAATTTAGAGATCGACAATAAAATAGCAGTTGTATAACCGTGTTTGTATTGATGTCGCAGGCAGCAAGGGCGGCGGCTACGGGCAGCAGTTCGTGGGCTACTCGGGCGGCGCGGAGGCCGCGTACGGGCTGGTGCCGCGCGCGTCCTCCTCGTACTACTCGTACCAGCCGCCCGCCGCGCCCGCGCCCTCCTACCCGCTGCAGTACTCGCAGCCGCAGCAGAGCTCCTTCGGCAGCCAGTTCCTGTCCTCGCAGCTGCAGGTGGCCGCCGCCGTGCAGCAGATGCAGGTAATATACTATCAGAGCTCCTTTAGGTAGAATCAGCTATTTCGACGGCGGGAGCGATCTTAACTACATATTGACATGGTCATAGCTGACTTCAAGGTCATGTTAATTACTACTTGGCATGGGCAATTTTAAATTATCGATTTGTGAACTACTTCTTGGCATGGGCAAGCCAGCGGATAAAGTTGGGGTTCTTCATGTTACACTTTAGACTAAATATGTCCCCTCTGTGTGCAGCAGCAGCAGCAGTACCGCGCGCCCATGCAGCAGCAGTACGCGGCGCGGCCGCCAGCGCCGCTGAAGAGCCCGCTGGAGCACGGCGGGTTCCCGCGCGAGGCGGCCAGCCCCACGCCCAAGCAGGGCAAGCCGGCCAAGCCGCCGCACTCGCCGCCGCACCACAAGTACCACGCGCCGCCGCACCACATGCACCAGGTGCAGGTACGTACCTACACTTAAAAATTGAGAAGCGAGCTAAGAAAATCATTGGGAACGACGCTTTGTGCGAGGTGAGACTTCAAGAGTGTCGAGCACCGTCGCAAAGTTGCCTGTCTATCGATCATCTATCGATTACACTTTGGAGAGTGTGCAGCGGAATTGCACGATCTAATTCCGCCCGCCCCTTTTTACCACCGGACGAGCAGGGGTACAGCAGCTCGTCACCGCTTCCTGCTCCAAGTTCCCAAGACTCGCCCTAAACGTTTTGCTTCCACTTTTATAGTGCGTACTGCTAAATTGTGGAACTCCCTGCCTGACTCCCTGTTCCTCGCGGAATATAACCTTGCGATCTTCAAAGCGAGAGTGAATCGGTTCTTACTGGGTAACGTTCCATCCTAGACCGTAATGATTGCTTACCATCAGGCGAATTACGGTCAAGTCCAAACCCATTCCGTGTAAAAAAAAAATTTGCAAACATTCTTTAAGGGTGGGTATATTGTGTTCTTCATGTACCAATCTATGCATAAGATCTGCAACATAACATATTCATGTAATTTTATTGAAAACACCAACGACATTAATAATACCTACATGGACCGGCCCTCTCAGTACTTTACCATCCAAAAATACAAGTCGACATCTGTTAGATTTAAATGTTACGAAGTTCTAGTACGAAGAAGAAGTAAACATCGTAGCATAATTGTTAAATACAAGATAGGCAATACAAAAAGTCGCAAGAGAAAACGAGAAAACAATATAAACATTAATCAGTTGACACAATCGCGGCGAGCCTATTGTCATTTATTGTCATTGCAGAATAGGGATAACCATCCGGCAAAATTTGCCGAGACAGTTTAGAAAAATTGTTCAGTTTATTTTTTAATATTTATAACATTGCTATATCAACACAGTTTGACACAGAAATGAACTAATATTACATTTGAAAACTTATGATACAACTATTATATATGCAACTATTATTAACTATAAGCAGTCAGGTAAAAACGTAGGTTTATAAATAAATATAAAGCTAATTTAAAAAAATATATTCACCCTCGCCCTTAATTATAAAATACAATCCGGCCAATGTTATGGTCGGATTGCCAGATACGATCGAACTCTAATGTACTCATGTTCCATTCCATGCTAAAAATGACAAGTCATGATTTCCTTGTCGCACTAACCGCAATCATATAAATCTATCTAATTTTTCATTATTTTCCTCAAAATGTCATAACAAATAATTTGTTGTAAAAATTGTTACTTAGGCTCACAATAAATAACGATAAATCGTGCAGAAATCAGTACTAACGCGTGAAATGTGATGCCTGAAGCTTTATGATGTATTTTACTGCTACTTTTACACTTTCGGAAAGCACAAGAAGGCATTTTTATTATATTTATGGATCGCGTCGCATGTCAATGAACGTCTCGCCTCATTCGTGGCCGAACACAGAATGAAGTGCCAAGTGAGAGAATTCACTCAGTTTTTGTATGCTTAAACTTTGAGCTCGGCTAGGCCGGTCCATGTAGGTATTATTAATGTCGTTGGAAAACACAATAATACAATAAACGATTTGACTTTAGAGGCGTTTCCTCATTTTCAGTCAGTCACTCAGTTCACTGGCAGTTGTGACGCAATCTGCCAATTACACAAGTAATGGAGGCTTCAATGATTCCCGTTTCGTGTTCCGAGTGAATACTAACCAAATTAGTGAAACACCTTGCATCTAGCACAGGGAGCATTATGGCTAGTCACAATGGTTTTATCTCACATTTTTGTCGTATCATTTTTTTAGAATTTGTCACGTATTGTGTGCCGCGTTGTAAAACCGAGCGCGCTGCTTGTATTAAAAGGCGTCGCAATGATAACTATCGCGCGAGCCTAGCTGCGGGGCCTGTTGAAATTTTCAAATGAACCAAAAGTCTTGAACTTTAGCTAAATGCTGACTAATATATTATGTGTCGTGTTGCAGATGAACAACGGCGGGCGAGTGCAGGCGCGCGCGCTGCCGCCGCGCTACCCGGCGCCCATCCAGCGTCCGCTGGCGCCGGCGCCGCAGTACCGGCCGCCGCCGCGCGCCGCGCCGCCCGCGCCCCCCGCGCGCCCCCTGCCCTACTACCACCCGCCGCAGCGCAGTTAGTAGCTTGTAACTACGGTACTGTAGACATACTGCTGTGTGTGCCTGCACTGGGGCACTACTTTGATAGGCAACTCTGGTGCATCTAGACTGACATTACACTGATATGACATAACTGCCGTAACTCAATTAGCAACTTGTAACTGCAATTTATTATAACTATCGTGCACGGTAATGGGGCCTTGATATGCAACTCTGGTACAAACTAAATGTAAGATTTGTCGCCAAGCGCCTAAAAGATATGTTCCGGCGGTCTAATATGAAAAATGAAAGGAAATAAAGAGCCGGTTCCCATTGCAGTGTGCTCAATTTGGCTTCATTGACGCTTGTGCGAATGTTGCTTAAAGTGATTTGGTGGTCAAATTCCTAATAAATAGTTGGCGCATCGCCCTATACCGCCTTAATTACTGACTATTATCTGAACAATACATAACTTATCAAGTTTATATTTTCAAAAATGTATCGGTAAATATATGTACTATGAAATGTCAAATAAAAAAAATGTTGGTCTAGATATCCCAGAGCGGCCATAAAAAGGTATTGCTACTAGTTAAGGTGCCTGTATGTACCGAATGAAGACGCTGCATGTTCGCGGAATTGTCGCCTCTAAGGTGAAGCAATAAGGATTGGAACAACGTGAACGGAGTCGTATATAAATCTACACGGCTGCGATCACTCAAACATGGAATTTAAAGCACTGAAAAGTAAAAAAAAAATATTAAAATACCGCGCGCGGTACTAAAATACACGACCAATGCTATGGACTGATACAGATATTAAAAATAAAAATACCGCGCGCGGTACAATAAATGCACGAACTATGCTGTTAAGTCAGTGTCGGTGAGAGTGCAACTAGATAATTTAGCACTAGAAAATGATTTTAAAATGCTGACAAAAATGACTACCGCGCGCGGTATATAAATGCACGGTCAATACTATGGAGTGATATTGAAATGATAGTGAAAATTTAAAATAATGACTACCGCGCGCGGTTCGCAAACGCACGACCAATATTGGACGAGTCATGGCTGCTAATATAGAATGTAGAACTTACATGTATTAATAGAAAATGATTTAGTCAAATAAACATACCGCGCGCGGTACGCACAAGCGCGAACCATGCTACGGAATGATACTGATATTAAAAAAATGACTACACAATACACAAATGCACGACCAATATTGGACGAGCCATGGCTGCGAATAGAGAATGTAGTAAATGTTTAGTGAGATGACTACCGCGCGCGGTACGCACAAGCGCGAGCAATGCTATGGAATGATACTGATATTTAAATTAAAAATAAATAAAAAAAGAGTACCGCGCGCGGTGTCCGAGCAATAATAGTGTGCAGTGTGAGTAGAGTAGAGTCTCTCGGCTTGTTGTGACAGACGGCGAGCGCGCGGCGGACGGCGCGGGCGACGCGGACGACGCGCCCGAGCAGGCGCACCAGCGCGCGCCCGAGTGACGGCGCGGTATCTAACTAACGAATACACAAACACAATACAAATACAACACATATTTGTATTTGAATAAATTATGAAAGTGATGTAACTGTAACACGACGCGCGGCTGCGGAGTGCTAAAGAACACTCCCCCTAGTGATACGGTAGTGACCTTGAAGAGCGCGCGTCGACGGAACATGTAACGTGGAATTTAATTGTATGGAGCGGAGCGGTGGACGCGCCACTGCCTCGTGTATCATAATCAATATATGCGAATAAAAATATTATGACCGACTGTGTTTGTTTTCGAGTTCTGGTTGGTAGGGGTTAGGGATGAGATTGTTAGGGAACTTTTATTATTTTTTAATTTCAAATTTCAAAATATCATTATTTCAAATAAAATTTACAAGATATCTAAACTAGTGTACATATTATGCATTCCTAGTAAAGTACAGCTTAACCCTAGATTACTAACCTTATTTTACGACTTTTAAAACTAACCTTCGTCGTTTCGACTACGCTGTATAAAGGAGGGGTTTTAAGGGTTTAATAAAAAAAAATATTCAAATTTATGTATTTATTTGAAAAACAAAGTATTAATCTACATATTTAAAGATTATAATATATACTATAACATATTTTTTAATTCAAACAGTCTTTTTAATGATAGCATAGTTCACATGCAAAATAAACTTTTTCAATAATTTAAACACAACCATACATATTATACAAGGTGTAACAGAAGGGTGTGACAATACTTATACTATACATACCTATATATATATATATAGAATACAGCCCACTAGGTTTCAGAATTCTAAGTGCGGCGACACGGCGCGGCGGTGTCTCTGAGAGCGAGAGAGAGAGAGAATACGTTAAGTTAAAACTAATGCTAGAACGGGATGAAAGAATGTGTGCTTATTTTGGTTTCGTCACTCGCTAGGGCTGCCACGAAATCAAGTGAAAAATATTATCTAATTTTTGTATGTTAAAAAATATATGCGATTTAATTTTTCATATTTTGGTATATGACTCCTTACATGATATATATGTATAAAATAATAATAAAAATAATAAAAATGTTTATTGGACACACAAATTCTTTTAATACTAAACTCTTTAATATTGTCACACCTCTCTGTTACATCTTGTATATAGCATGAAATTGTTCTAAATAAACTGTTAATTATAAAAATAATATATGAATAATGAGTTGAAAACAAAATTTTGGTAATAGCTTAGGAACTAAAACATTTGTGACACACATCAAGTTTGTGTTCCCCACACAACGCTTTATTGCACTTAGTGCACCTACTCCTAGTCATCTTTTGCTTTGCGGAGGGACATAGGAACATATTTTTCTTTTATTTTGCTGTGGGTGGACATCAGCCGCATTACTTTGCTCATTCTCATCTATACCACTCTCATTACTACCTCCTGGCATCTTTAAAATTTGTGTAATTGAGTCCCGCAGAGTAGTTTGTAGAGTTAGTATAAGCAATCTTTTTTGCATGTGTGGTTCGATCAGCTTGTGATGTCGGGCTTTTAGATATTCACGCCTCGATAGCATTTACAGATCCAGGTCTTATATGAACTATGTTCCTTGAAGCTGTTCAGCTCAGTAGCCTTGACTGTTGTGATGACCATTTGTGCTTATCTTTCCCACGAAGAATGGTACGCGATGGTCTTATAATCAAATCGCTAGGGTCTGCTGAAGTGCTAGGTGTCGCGTCATCAGTAGAACTCAGTGGAGATGTAGCACTACTTGCCTCATAATCTTCATCCGGAAGTAGCTCTTCATTCACAGTAGAAACTTCATCATCACCCTCCGTTTCATACGCGGGATCAGCTTCAATGTGGTCCTCGGGCTCACTCTCAGATTAATTTTCCTCCTTGCTGTCATCATCTAATAACACCGCACGAATTGTATCAAAAAAAATAAAATATTAGAGACCATTATAAATGCAGAAAAGATAAAAGAACGTAATTTTAACTTTACTAAATAGTACAAAAAGTTACGTTACTACTAACCTTCATCGATGTGACGAGCCATGGTTGCTGGAACGGAGCGTACAGGTCCCCTACGCACAAAGCACTACCGTCAGTCGCGAGAGAAACGGGTCGATAGGGATTAGGTTGAATTAGAAAACCGCACGGTCGCACGCGCAAAAGTTATCACGATTTTTTTGGTGACGCGTCGTCGAATCGACGAAGGCTAGTTATCTAGGGTTAAGATTAATTATTAAACGAGCTTTCACAATCTTTTGTTAAAATTTATAGCACTGAATTTTATAGGCTTCTAAGGTTATGAAATTCAGTGCATTTTTTTACATTTAATACTTGTTATACTCAAACAAGATAATTTCATTGTTTATCTTTTAATCCTGAATCTTTTTAAATATGATTTAATTCTGATTACATATAAAATCTGTACTATATTGCTTTTTAAGACTGCTTTTGGAGTAAAATGTACGAAATAATAAAATGATCCACTGAGTATGTAATAAATCAGAAAAGGCTAAAATTTAACAAGTACTGCAAGTGGCGCTACTAATATTTTCAACATTATTGACAATCTAAACACTTGTTATGAAATTAATCAAAATATCATGTTAGCAAAAAAAGTTGTGAAATAACACAGAAGAACCATGTTTCGTCTAAATCGGTGTTTTTGACCCCTACAATACCTGCAGACATACATAAAATAATTAGTAAACTAAAGAACACAACAAGTGTTGGGTACGATGGCATTCGCACAGACATACTAAAACATGTGTCAGAGTATATAGCAGGTCCACTCAGCCACATAATTAACTTGTGTATGGAACATGGCAAATATCCTGAGGCACTTAAAGTCTCTACTTATAGTAAAACCACTACATAAAAAAGGGGACAAAACAAATGTAAGTAATTATCGACCGGTGGCTTTAATACCAATTCTATCAAAAGTGATAGAAAAGGTAATATATAATAAAATATATACGTATTTTGAATGTCATGGCTTGTTTTCAAAACAGCAATACGGGTTTAGGAAAGAAAAGACAATTAACATGGCTATTTACGATTTTCTCCAAAACGTTATGACACAGGTTGACAAGAAAAAAAAAGTAATTGCTATGTTTATGGACATGTCAAAAGCTTTTGACAATGTACACCATGAGATACTGCTTGAAAAATTAGATAAATATGGAATTAGAGGTAATGCGAATAAATTGATACGATCTTATTTAAGTGACAGATCTCAAATAACACAATTGAATAGTCTTTGTACGAAAACTTTGACATTGAAATCATATGGGTCAGAAACGCGCCCGGTGGTGCACGGTGTACCTCAAGGCAGTGTACTTGGTCCACTACTCTTTCTAATATATATTAATGACATGCCAAACATAACAAAACATGATGTAACTCTTTTCGCTGACGATTGTACAATCTTATTCAACAACGACAAACTATGTTATAATTACTATTTTATAATTTTTGTATTGACGTGTAAATAATTTACGAAATAAAATGATTATGATTATGTAATCTGAAATCAGACATTAGCTCTACATTGACTGAAGTAATTAACTGGTTGTGCAGCAATAACCTTTAAATCAATATCTGCAAAACTAATCTCATGTTCTTTAGAAATAAGCACAATGACAGTATTAATTTTGACATATATCATGACAACAATAAAATTGACGAAGTGGATGTAGCACGATTTTTAGGTTTAAGTATAGACAATAAGCTCAACTGGAAACAGCATGTAGACAATGTTTGTAAAAGAGTACACAAGTTTGCTTATGCACTCTTCCAACTACGAAAAGTTGCAAACGATACGACAATGTTAACAGCCTATCATGGCTACGTTGCATCGGTGCTACGTTACGGGGTCATGTTTTGGGGCAACTCTACTGACCGAATGAAAGTGTTTCGAGCCCAGAAACGTTGCATAAGATCTATTTGTGGATTAAGAAAAAGAGCTTCTTGAAAAAAATATTTTATTAAACTTAAAATTTTAACTTTGCCCTGCCTCTATATAAGCGAAGTCATAATGTTCGTGAAATGTAATCCACAACTGTTCAGAATGAAGCCTGAAGGAAGCAGACATGAAAGGGAGTTATATGTAAAACAATCGAATACAGCATTCTTGTCAAAAAGTGTATTTTGTATGGCCACGACACTATTTAATCGATTGCCTAAAACAATCAGATGTATCGATAAGTTACCAAAATTTAAAAAGATGTTAAATGACTATCTATTAAAAAAGGCATACTACTCCGTTAAATTTTATCTACAAGATAAAGATGACATATAATGATAATTTGATTAACATGTACCTATTCTCTTGACATTTATGTGACAAGGAATTTCTTTTCAATGTATCATCATAGCTATATTTAAATAACGTGTTTGTATTTTTAATCATAACAATGTCTGTAAGCCCACGCGGGCAGCGGCTAGAGTACTATCCTGCCCTATAACATGTCTAGCCCCTAGATTATGTTATAAGTTTTTATGAACACCTGTCAAACCTACCTAGTTGCCTGACAATAAATTTCATTTAATTTCAATTAATTTTAGTTCCGATTAAGACCACCTGAGGCGCTGTTTTATTGAAGAGACCGAGCTATATTTTAGAAGAAGATACAAGTTTTTCTTAACCAAGTAATAAG
This sequence comes from Macaria notata, assembly GCA_927399415.1. Classification (NCBI taxonomy): domain Eukaryota; kingdom Metazoa; phylum Arthropoda; class Insecta; order Lepidoptera; family Geometridae; genus Macaria; species Macaria notata. Next base: position 2,045,459 of record OV656751.1, read on the forward strand.
TTACGAGGGTTTGTATGGAAGTAATTAAAACTTATGTTAAAGGTTTGTATTCCAAATATGGTACAACAAAAGATATAACCTACATAATTCATATAATATCTAATAATATAATTCTAAAGTACAGCTTCTACTGAATGTTTGTATTTGTGGTAAAATATAGGAGGAAATTTGAAGCGAGTGTGGCTCAGCGGCTCCAGTGTCTGCTTTTCATCCAGACGCACCCTTGTTCGAATCCAGCCCTACACCAATGACTTGTATTTTCAAGTTAAGTTTGGATTTGCACTAGCTTAACGGTGAAGGAAAACATCGTGAGGAAACCGACATGTTTGAGGACCACAATATCCGAGGACATGTGTCTTCCGTGGGAGGACCTGGGCGCCCACCACGATGTATCTGCCCAAGAGAACTCCCCTAGCGAATTAATTCTGCTGTGGAGTCACGACCCTCAGTCATAGTCAGGAAATACGACTCAAGAGAGAGATAGGAGAAAAATATAAGATAGGTGAAATAAATCATTTGAACTACCTACTCAACATAATGATATTTGGAGTAGAATTTGCTTGTGTGACGTGAACACACAAACATTGGCTTTCTTTAAAATTAAATCAGAACCAACCACATCATTTTAATTTAACCAACCGTTCTCGTCCGTAAGGGTATACGGGGGTTATTTGAACAACACATCTCTCAAATAATAGGTCTTTACCTATGAAATTGCCGTTTTTTCTTACATTTTAATTTGTAACTTTTACGTACAGCTATTTTTTTCCAAATACAATTTGATTGTATCAATTGTTGAATTATGTACCTTTTAGATAAAAAAAATGTATTACTAGTGCATATTACTTATAGGGAAGTCATTGAAAACACCTCTTTCAATGTGTCGTCGGTTTCACTACTACTACAACTAGGTATATTTTTATCATATACTCTGTTTTTGAGAAATTGATATACGCAGTGCATAGTTTTTTTTCCATCTTACTATAGTTATCAATTGCATCTAAATCTGTTCAGATATTTCATACAAACATTTTTAATGTTTGTATGGAAATATCATTTTTCACAATTTCGTCATACAAATCGGCAATTTCATAGATAAAGACCTAATATAAACATTGATCACCCATTTGGCTTATCTTTATGTTGATGTGTAAGACTGCTACCGTTTAGATGGAATTTGGTACGGAGCTAGTTAGTAGGTACATATTATATAGGCTTCCATATCCATTCTATACACTAATTAGGTACCGACTGTTCGTCATAATACGGCAGTCGTTAAAAATGTAAAGAAGCTAAGCATAAAATGAAGTGAATAAGAAAAATTAAACAAGTTAATTAGTTACTGGTTTTTTTTATTTCATATCGCCTTAAATTTTTGGAATCCTCTCACAGATCACAGAAAAATAACAATAAAAATTAAATACTTAAATTATCGTATAAAGGTGGTAGATACTTATTTCGAATTAATAAGAAACTTACAAAAAATCGTACAAATTTGTATCCTAGCTTAATTTTTAATATTATTTATGAATATAATTATTTTGGCATTAATTTTATATAAATATCTACTATAAAATTTAAAATTATGTAATACTTTATTAGGAAAGAGTAAACCAAACCTACGAAAGTTGTAAATCAGTAAGAAATTAGGGCTCGTTCGAAAACGCATGAATTCCTGAGCGATATAAATCTGTATTTTTTGTTGCAGTAAGTACTTGCTTACAATAATGTCTCTGGAAGGACTTGGGTGACCACCATGATGTAATTTCTCAAGATAACTCCCAACGAATTGATTTTGCGGGGGGGTCATTTCTTCTTTTGAGTCGTATTTCCTCATGACTGAGGGTCGTGACTCCCCCGCAGAATTAATTAGTAAGGGAGAGTCACCTCAATAATGAGGAAATTGATAGAAGATCTCTGTTATAAAATAGTATTTATTATGTACTTACCTATCTCATAAAATAAATATAACATATAGAAGATTCCATGCGTTTTCAAATGCAGCCCAAGAATAATGATCAAAATTTTATTTTGTGACTGACACATGAGAATACGTTGTATAAAATCTCACAACTCATTGGTAATATTAAAGTTCTAGTAAAAAAAAATCTTCACTAAAAATTCTTGAAGCGCCCCGTAGTTTTAATCCTGGTTATTTTTATAGAAGTAGTATACAAAGGTTTAAATTTCTTTTGGGTTTAAGATTGGGGTATACAAACAAACATATCTACTCACAAACTTTACATTTATGTTTGTTTGATAAACCCATAAATTTATGATTCAATCCACGGCAATAATATAATCTATCTCCAATCCAGAATCTAATGTGAAACTTGTATTTGAGCAGGAAATAGTAACAAACATAATTATCATAGCCTTCATAGGTACCAAAGAAAATCTACCCACATTAGACACAATAGTAAAATGGTTTAGCGCTTACCTCAGTCAACGCAACATTTAAGTTTGGCGATTCAGCGAGGAAACGCCGCCAGCATTTTAGGCACCTTGCCCGCAGATTCCGATTTAGGATTAGTATATTGTTTGTAAGGTTGTATATATTTTTAATTATTTAGTTGATATTGTTGTGCTATTTTGCATATAATATATTAATTACATAGAAATTTAACATGTGTGTTGCATTAAATAAATGAATCAAACGGGTTTGACTTCCATTTTTGATGACGTTTATTTTTAAATTAAATCAGCTTTAAAGTCTCTTATGACTTTTAAAATAAAATCTGTTTATTTAATTTATTGCGGCCTCTGTGTTACTGTTCTATGTAAATTCTCTTTGGATACCTGCATACAAACTTCCACCTTAAAAATATAAGTATGTTAGTACATATAATTTGCCACAAAGTTGTATTCTTCTGTCACATTGTTCTATTCTCTCTTGTTCTTCTTCCCGAGGATCCGCATCAGGTTCTTGGACATGAAGTATGGTTTCTCTGCTGAGCCGTCGTTTCGCTCACAATCTTCCACTGCAAAAAAAAAATTACATGATATAGACTTACGCTTTACTACAACTTGCCTGATGGTAAGCAACGTTATAGTCTACGATCTAGCACATTATTAGGTGATAGTTTTAATATTCAACATGTTAATTATTTGCCTGTAAGCGTTGTGGTAAATTAACAAAATAAATTTGTTTAAGTAATCAGTATCATCATCATCACAGTCAGTATGATAAATCAATAAGCCGAGTTTTTTTTAAATTTAAAAACGGCAGACTGCACAAGTAGGAAAGGTGGATTATGTTTTTTCTAGGTCGCGACTAGCTCTTCTTCAACTTTATTTTAATAAATGAAACTCTGGAGATGTACATACTTATAATATAGTATTCTTAATTTAATATTTAGAAATAAAAGGAACAAAATGCATTCAGAAAAAACTACCCGGGAGATGTAGTTATTTCTGTATCGATTTTAGCAATTATAGACGCTGTTGGTGACATTTATTTTCTGACAGTTACATGCGTGTGCGCATGTGGCATGATTTTCGATTTTCAGTTTAATATTTCTTTGTACTCGGCCAATCACAGCGCGCAGCCTCAATCGATGGCTATAAAAAATAATCCTAATGTGATACTTACAAAGGAGCAACGTTTCCACAGTAATAGAGTAGATTATAAAATTCTAACTACAGTCTATAGTCGCAGTTCTGGCAAAAGATGTGATTTTAGTATATTTAGCTTCAAATTGTGACTAAGCGATCTTATGCATCTTAGCGATTCCTTCAAGCGGGATTATAACCGACTAATAAAAGAATACTTACAAAAACAAAGGAACAGCGTGTCGACAGTCGTAGCGTACACGTTAAAAAATATAGTAAATAAAGAATATATTATACACTTCGTAGACAAACTGCCACTCCATGACGTTGACGCAATAGAGCCTTATGGCTTTAGCTGCCTTTAGCAGAAGTGTTTCACTATAATAAATACTTACAGTCGTGGCAAAACGTTGTTATATTAGTTCTGAGGCACTTACAATAGTGGCCGAGTGTTTTTGATGATTTTGAGAACAGGATGTTTTAACCCGGCTCAAAGTACCAAATATGACAAAATCATTTTGGTCCTTCGAGCCGGATCGCTACATACTAATAAAATAATACTCACAGAAACAAAGGAAGAGCGTGTCGACAGCCATAGCGTACACGTTGAAGAATATAGTGCTAATGAGGTAGGTGGCTAGTGCCAGGATGATGGCTGGAATGTAGTTGTAGTGCAGGCGCTGGCCCTGCGTCACTTCGTACACGAACTGCCACTCCATGAGGTAGTACACTGCGAAGCCCACGCCGACCGAGATCAGCAGTTTGGACAGGAAGAAGATGAAGTCTGTCACCTGGAAATTAAGGGAGATCATATTTTAATTTTGATTATCGAAAGTATGATGCGTTTCCAAGCTATTTCAGATAGGGTGAACGTATATATTCGCAGGTAGGATCACATGGCTAATATTCACGATTCAACTCCACATAGATATTGCAGTGGTTGTAGCAATGTACTAATTGTAATGAAGTTTGTAATTTATTTATGTTTTTGTTAAGTTTTTTGTTTAACCCAAGATCTGAGGTACGCCACTTTAGCCGTTTGATCATGAAGTAACAACAAATATAAATTTAACAGCTCTTCATTCCATTCACCTATAATTTTACAGTTTTAGTTAAGTTCGTAATAGTAGCAACTAACACGAACCTGTTACCTTTTTATATTGACATAGTTTGACTAGCAAAATATTGCTATTGCTATTAATTACAAATTTATTAATTATTACTTATTTCATTGACATTCCTTTAAGATTTTTCATATTCACAAGTAAACTAAGTACCTACTATGTCCTACCTTCTGCAACAGCCGTGACCATCTCGATTTTCATAGACCAAACAGCAAACCAGTATATAAGTAGGTACTTGTATACCTATGTAACTAGTCATTATAACTAGTTGTTGTGCAACTAATCGCACAACCTTGGAACTAATTGCACAAATCGATTCACTGCACTTCCACTCGTGAGTTATCAGTTTATCCGATACTCTAGCTTGTAGCCTAGATAAATAGTAGGTACTTTCCTGTTAGTAAGTACCTAGGTACTTGGAATTTCTGCTTACGTACTATATTTATAAACTATTGGACGCCCGCGGCTGCACTCGCATTATATTTGAGATAAAAATCCTATGACTAATGACACTTAAGATCTCATACTACCTACATACCAAAAGTCATGATGATCCGTTCAGCCGTTTTTGCGTTATGAGCGTTTAAATAATCAGATAAAAATCTAAAACCAAATTTAAAGTAGGTATAAGTACGCAAATACATATATTTTTTGTAATATTTTCTATGTTTTGATTATTGACCCTCTTCAGCTTTATTATATGTATAGATAGATAATCTAGCTATCCTATACCTAGTCTAATAATGTACTCTCATGCTAGTACTGGGAATTCCTGCTTAGGTATATAGGTACCTACTTGAAATAGAAATGGGCGCCCACTTGACTTAGTAATGTCGCTTGACTAATTTTCTAGTGTTAACATTACTAATGAGCGTTCTCTAGTGGTTTTAGCATAAGCAAATTGCAGAAATATTGCGAAAAAAATTGCTAGTGGCTCCGAAATTTTCTTAATATAGTTGTATTAAGTAGGTATATCAGTTATCTAGTAGGTACTTAGGTACGAAAATAAGCGGATGTATTTGTTACTCATTCATGACTCAACCAAACGACGGATCCTTATGACTTTTGGTATAGTGAATAAAATTAATAAAAAATAAATAGGTATTCCGGGAAATTGTACACAGCGCCATCTAGCCCCACACTAAGCAAACGCTTGTGTCGTGGGTACTAGATAACGATAGTGATTTTGGTAGCGTTTAAATTACATTTATAGGTTTAAGAGCGACAATACACACAAACTGACCTTGTCCAAGACAACCACTCTCACAATATTCCTGAGCAGCAGTGAGAAGGCATCCCTGGCGCTGGCACAAAACGCCTTGCCATGCACCGCGCACATTATGTACGCATTCTTGTTGATAAACTTGAGGAAACTCTCCAGACACCAGAAACAGCATTTGCAAAAGCAGAGGATGCATCTGGTCAAGGGGTTGTCGAACTTCTTCAGCTTGTGGTCGATGTATTCGAGAATGACTCGGATGACGCGCACGATCGCTATGATTAGAGCGCCGAACGCTACAGTGCCCATGTGGTAACTGGAACAAGAAGAGACGGTTTGAGAACTTGTGTTGTTCCTGGCCAAAAGTCTTAGGTGATTGGCAGATTGACTGACATTATAAATTTTGAGGACTGATTTATCGGAGTTTTAGCACTTTCTGGAATCATTTATGGGTTGTACCTACTAAGGCAATAAGTCAAATCTCAGAAGCTTTTATAGACAAAAAGCACCAACCTGATCATTTTCAAATCTGACTCCCAGTTTTACTAACAGAATATTTATTATCCTTTGGACTGCGGAGGTCTGATGGCAATCACTCCTTGTAAAAACTCATTCTCGGTAATATGCTAAATCTGGTAGATCAGCAAACTATATAATGATCTTTTTTAACACGGAATAGGCTTACGTTTGATTACAGCCCACCTGAAGTGAAGCACTACTATGGCCTAAGATGTAGCACGCTTGCCCAAAAGAAACCTATTTATCCAGGAACAAAATGGCTAAAAAGAACACGCAGTCTTTAAATAGAAGTCTGCACTTACCGTAAAGTCCTATAGATTCCTGAGGTAAGCGTGAAGAAAGGAAGGTCACGCTTGTGGAAGGTCCAGTACCAGGTGGAGAAGGTGCTGGCCAGCATCATGTCTGCGATGCCGCTGATGAAGAACATCGCCCAGAAGAAACCCAGCAGGTTTACCACTGAAATTGAAGAAAGAAAATAAGGACTTAAGAAGTCCATAGTGGATACCGCAGCATTGCCAGATTGTGTAATAAGTGATGTTTAAAAACAATTAGGCTTACCTATTGTATTTCACACATAGTTACCGAAGTACATACAGCAAGGAAGCTTGGCTGTCCCTTGATGGAAAAGAGAAATTTGACTTATTGCCTCTCAATCTCGCTGGACGAGAGACAAGAGCCTTGAGTCTTTCAGTTTCTCTCTCTTTGTACTCGCAAAGAATATCCCAAACATTCTGTTAGTATAAAAAAAGAACTCACAAAAATTTCGACAAATATTTTCTCTCCTTTTCGCACAAACACACAATATTACTCTTTATCTCAATATAGAAATAGAAAAACATTTATTGAGACAGGTTTACAAACATGCAGCAAATACACACACACATATATAGGTAAGTATACAATAAATTAACAAATAAGTCTGTCCCAACACAGCCCCAACTCAGCATAGTGCTGATGACTGGAAATAGGTAAATAAGTCTGCCCTAACACAGTCCCGACTCAGCATAATGCTGATGACTGGAAGCAATCAGTAGAAATAACAAGACCTACACTGCAACCACACGACGCTGGTTGGGTTGTCGATGGCAGTGAAGTGGCAGGTTGCCTCCTTGCAGGCGCTGCCGTCTGCCGCGCGGCAGTACAGGTTGAAGTCCACCGGGTTACAGGGCTCGTAATCCTGGAAACAGAGACAATGTGAGAAATGTTTATAGACATGAAGTCTATTTAATGTTTCATGTGACAATAAATTTATTGGGGGCACGGCAGTGCCCCCGCCAAGTCGAGCGCGGAGCAATCACTGCCGTACCATCCTTTTCTCGGTTTCTCATTTCATTACTTTTTAGAGATAAACAAGCAGCTCTATCGAGACGTGGCAAATTTTATACAGAATTTTTTTGGTGGGATTCTTTTTATTATTTTATAGTTAGTATAAATCTCTAGACTCCTGCTCTGGATCTTTTCTGGTGCAGAGATTGGCCATTGTGTTGTGATTCTACGTGGCAACGCGGCGTAATGGGCACATTTGCGCCGGGAGCGATCCTGGGTGGGTTAATCGGTACCTATATAATAGAGATACTTTATTTAGAATATATAATTTTGTAATATGCCTGTGCCTATTAATAATCGCAGGTATCTGTTGTAATATCGCAATATAATGTCATAGATAACAGATCTCATACATATTCATATCTAAATTATATAAAACTCAAAGGTGACTGATTGACTGATATAGTGATCTATCAACGCATAGTCCAAACTACTGGACGGATCGCGCTGAAATTTGGCATGCAGGTAGATGCTATGACGTAGGCATCCGCTAAGGAAGGATTTTTGGAAAAGCCATTTTTAAAGGGGTGAAATAGGGGATGCAAGTTTTACTTAATGCGACCGAAGCCGCGAGCATCCACTAGTTTATCATAAACTACATATGTAAATAATGTTAAAAAAATTTAAAGGATGTTACTAACTATTTAGCCATGTAAGTCACTAAATTAGTTTAAGTAAAATAGTGTTTAAGTTGATATTGTAAGAAAAGTGCAATGCCCTAAACTTCACACAAGCAACAGGGTCACACAATTAAATTTTTTTAGAATAAGTTCTAAAATGTTATTTTGTATTGTGTACAGCATATATATATAAATAAATCATAATGCGGTTACCATATTATCTCAAGAAATACCTAAACATTTTTATTAATTCACATCATTTTCATTTTATCTGATTCGTAGCTGGACATTCATAGTAGACGCACATGTAATTTAATCACAATGTGTATGTCACTAGTTTTAACTGAAAATCAAATATATCAGTGGTCAATTCTAGTTTTGACTAGGTATTTCTAGTTTTAACAAAGGCATTTAGTAAAAACTAGTTCTAACTAGGGAAAATGCGTTCTATCTGAAAACTGGTTTTTACTGTAACATGTATACTTAAAAACATAATGAAAATTTTTGTTATTAAAAACATGTCAAACATAATAATAGGTATGTAATCATACAATATGTCAACTTAAATAAATCTTGGTACTGTCACTTTAGCTGTATAGGGCTATATAATAACTTTATAGATAGTGTATAGTATGTAGGTACGGTTTGTATTATTGTATTCTGTGGAGCGGTGAATGAGCCATCAACATATTTTTGAGAGCTATAAAATCTTTCCAAAACTACATAATAGCACATTAAGAACTGACGCATGAAACTATTGTGAGCAAGACGTACCGTTGCATTGTACTTAATATATATCATAATCATGTTTTTGTGCGCAGCGAATGGACGATCCATTCGCTCTGCATGAAACAGTATTATTTTTTAAAAATCATATTTTTTAAAAATTAAAATAATAGGCTGGCAGCTATTTTTCTCAACGTTTGAGTCTTTGCATTCAAAGAGGAAATACTGCCAGTATCCTGGGTTCCCTGCCGCACAGCGACAACATGGACGGTGTGCTGAACTTTTTGTAAATATCTGTTTTGTACAAGTTTTCTGTATTTTTAAGTCATCTTTGTATATACTTATGGTATATGTGTAAAAATAAAATAAATAATTAAAAAAAAATAATTAAATTAAAAGTTCTAACTGTATCTCATGAATCGTATGTAATAGATTGACATATCAAAATTCTAGCTAATTCAAAGTTTTAGCTATACTCTTTCTTGAGTCGTATTGTGGCCGAATCTAGTGTCAATAATTTTCAAACCATCTTAGAGACATGTAGTCTGTAAGATCTAAGAAGAAGAAGGCAGTAAGGAATTTTATTCTTCTAAGGATGTACCTATCTGTGTCGGTTAATCCATGACATTCAATTGACTGGCCTGTTAGCTTAGTTGGTAGTGGCTCTGCCTTCTAATCTAGGGGTTGCGGGTTCGATTCCCGCATTACACAAGTATTTATGAATTTTAAAATTTATAAATACTTGTGTTGAGTCTGGTCGTTTCTATGTATAATAAGTATGTATTTACAAAAGAAAAGTATATAAGTATTATATCCGTTATCTAGTACCCACGACACAAGCGTTTGCTTAGTGTGGGGCTAGATGGCGCTGTGTGCAATGTCCCGGAATATTTATTTATTCAATTAAATAAAGAGGTTATTAAAAAAGTTTAATAAATACCTTAGTATATTTCCCCTGGCAATTACAGTCGCTGCTATTATTCAGGTTGGCAACACTGAAGGCCGGCTCGCCAATAGACAATAACAACATTAGCACCAACACTCCGTAGGCTATGATGAAGCATTGCAGGACCCACGGGAATATAGGAAAGAGCACCGTGGATTTTACTGCGAACACCGCTCTGGAAGGAAAGGAAAAAATATATAAAGTACTAAACGAAACACAAATACCTAACCTATATTGTCACTTGTTACGTTTTTTCTCTAAAGATAAGCTCGTGCTTGACTCTCTCTGGAGTCGTATTTCCTCATGACTGAGGGTCGTGACTCCCCCACAGAATTAATTCGTTAGGGGAGTTATCTTGTGTAGATACATCGTGGTGGGCGTCCAGGTACTTCCACGGAAAACGCATGTTTTCGGATATTGTGATCCTCAAACATGTCGGTTTCATCACGATGTTTTCCTTCATCGTCAAGCGAGTGCAAATCTACAAATAACTTGAAAATACAAGCCATTGGTGTTGGGCCGGATTCGAACCAGGGTGCGTCTAGATTGAAAGCAGACACTGGAACCGCTGAGCCACACTCGCTTTTTTTTCGTGCTTGACTACATCTCGCCTAATATGAATTACAACGTAGATTTCAACGCCATCGTTGTAATCTCCGATCTAGCGAGCTTGCCTAGAAGAAACCGTTTCGCTCACACTGTAATAACTACACTCATATTTTTAGGGAAGCAATCACGATCTCTGTATCAAGAAATAACAATGAAGAAGAAAACCTAAAGTGCAAGTTAAACCTGCTGCTTATTGGTGTATGTAGTCGGTGAATTTATATTTATATATGTATTGTACTTATTTGTATGTAAGTTTATAGTAGTTATTTCTGTAGTATTAGCACATAGTATATATATATATTTATATATTTTTATTTAAAATATTACGTAGTATAATATACTTATGTAAGTATGGGTTTGAGTAGTATATTATTATTTTAATGTTTATGTTTATTGTTTAAGTTTTTATAGTCAAATTTCATGTGCTCGTTATTGTACACCCCGTCTAGTCTTTTTTATATATTTTCCTCTCCATCCTACGGTTGCCTGGAAGAGATCGCTTTTAGCGATAAGGCCGCCATTTGTGGCATTAGTTTTAATTATTTGTTTTTCCGTTGTGTATTATGTTTTATGTGTGTCCAATAAAGCATCAATCTGTATCTATCTATATCTAAGAAAAATAGACTAAAGAGAAGAACAAGTTATAGAAATTTGAAAAACATCAGCTGTTCCATTCGAAAGTTCCTTGAACTGCAACGATATTTAGCGCGAAGCTATTTGTCTTTTAGCTAAATTGACATAAAGCGTAGAACAATAGTACTTAGTAGAATTGACGCACTAAAACCGCACTTTAAATTTCACGTCAGCTTATACCATAACATAAACCATTTTAACCTTATATGTACAACCTTCATGTACCTAAAGGATGCGGTAAAAAAACCCACTACGAATCTGCTTTATCTGTTTCCGTGCGTTCTTGGTAGTACGATATAATATTATGTGGCATTGAATGTGAAGGTCAAATGTTTGGAGATATTTAATTAAATAGGTCAATTTATCTATTTTATGCGAGTATCAGGGTCAACAGGAAAATGTGACGATGTAAATTAATTTTATGTTGTATACCTACGTAAGTTGAATTACGTAAAGAACGACTCTTATACTGTGACAAATTCCAGAGCAGATAAAAATATTTTTATAGGCAAGTGAAGTAAGTGAAATCCCATAACGGTCCACGAGTATATTAATTGATTTTTTTTACTTTCAATTTGTATAAATTTCCAGTTATTTATCTTTTCGTCAGAAAAATACTGGAAGTCAGGGCCAAAATGTGAACGTTATCACTGTTTCATATAAACGCTTTTATAATTTCCTCGACACAAAAATTCAAAAAGCAAGGTCTTAGTAATTGGTAACTAATCAATTACCTATGAATCTAGTTTTGTTTTTGAGTGACAACTTTTTTCTTGAAAGTTTACTACCTATGAAATTCATAGCTAAACTAAAAGCTATCTTCTCTTTGAGTCGTATTTCCTCATGAGTTAGGGTCGTGACTGACGCAGAATTAATTCGTTAGGGGATTTCTCTTGGGCAGATACAACATGGTGGGCGCCCAGGTCCAAGCCTGTAAACGTTGAAAAATACATACAAATAACAACTCACTTGCTCCCCTCTTTAATCAATGCGATGGCTATAACGATCCTGGCCCTCAGGAATATGATGATGAGCAGCAACACCACCGCTATGACCGCCGCTACTATCATCAGGACCATCCACGTTTGCTGGAAAATAGATAAACCTGAGTTAATTTGACGACGGGCCTCCACGGACTTTCATGCCTTCGCAGTGCAGGCAGATTCTCCCGCCACGGCTCGCTGAATGATATAGTGAGACGGGCACTTGCCACTGTCAACGTACCATCGGTTCTTGAACCGATTGGCATGGTCCGTGACGATGGTAAGCGCCCCGATGGCCTCACACTGATTCCCTGGGAGCGGGGAAGAGCTCTTGTATGGGACGCAACTTGCGTCGATACACTAGCTCCTTCTCGCCTCAGTGGAACAGTACAAGCGGCAGGAGCCGCGGCGGACGCAGCAGAAGAAGCAAAGCGGCGAAAATATACATCATTATCGACTGATTATATTTTCGTACCGCTTGGCTTCGAAACTTTTGGTCCGTGGGGTAAAAAACAAAAAGTCTTTTATAAAAAAATTAAATAAAATGTTGATTGACATCACTAGAGACAAGAACGCTAGCTGGTTCCTTGCGCAAAGGATTTCTATAGCAATCCAGCGTGGGAATGCAGCCAGCGTTCTTGGTTCCATACCACATGTAGATTGTTTAAATTTAGTTTAGATGTAAATACTCTTTTTTAGTTCTATTAGTGTTAATATGTGTAAATATTTTTTTCATATTATTGAATAAAATATACTTTTCATTTGACTTGATATATTATGTTAGTACCTATCAAACGTTGGGTTAACACAAAACGTTCTACAAGCTTCTGCTTAGTATGGCGGTTAGATAAGTGATGCATCAAATATCCCGGAATATTAGCTGTTAAGAAAGTTAGCTAGTCAGCTAGTATATCAATGCACAGCCCAAACTACTGGACCGATCGAGCTGTAATTTGGCTCCGCTATCCGCTAGGAAAGGATTTTTCGAAATTCCAAATTAACTTGTGTTGAAAAAGGGTCTGCTAATTTGTATAAAATTTGAATTGGTAATAATACTTCTTAACGGGAGCGAAACCGAAACAATATTGCTAAAACTCACAGGTCTGCTCATAACTTCCTGCCAGTATTCCTTGAGGTTGGTGGTTGTGTAAATCAAGTTGTTCTCCTTGTAGTACCGCCAGTTCTTATAGCATAAATATATCACTGAAAATAATATACATTATGTTAAAATTAAATAAAGGAGGATAAAGAATTTACTGGTAACTAACGCGAATGCATTTTTAAAAGTTATTTCAGTAGCCCAAATTATCAACTAAGTATTGTTTTACAACTTATTAAATTTGAAAAAAAAAAACAAAAAACATAAGTGAAACCGCTAGCATATACTAGTTTTTTCTAAGTAAGACGCTTAGTACGCACATACTTAAAAACTATATCAAGGTTAAAAAACCAATCAGTTATGAAATAAGTATCAAGCACATGCATCGCTCTGTAAGTAATCATTGCAGTTGCTTAATGAATGCTAATTGAATTCACAAATTAGCATAGCACGAGCAATGAGTCAGGCAATGTATTGAATGGATAAATACTAAACCGCAAGAGTCAAAAACTGAAGCTGATTTCCCCGCTGAATCATTGTTTAGTCCTTGGATGGGTGACCGATAAGTAACATTCGATTTAGGGCACTTATGTGGGTCGGATGATACGTTAATTTGTAGGTCACTATTGTTTGTAATCAAACTCAAGTGGCGATGGGCTGGACACTTGGCGAGACGTACTGACGGCAGATGGAGCAAAGCAATAAGTGAATGGTACCCACGGCTAGGTAAGCGAAGTGTAGGAAGACCTGTGCAACGGTGGATGATATTAGAAAGTTATAAGGAAACATCTGGGCAAGAACAGCGCAAGACAGAGAGTATTGGCGTAAGAGGGTGGAGGCCTATGCCCTGCAGTGGGTCCCATTAGGCTAATGATGATGATCATCATCATCATCATGATGATTGTTTGTACTAGTACGGCAGTCGTTAAGCAATGTCAAAGGCCCTTAGAGCGGTTTGAAAACTCTGACTCCAGAGTTGGCTACTAAGTTAATAATTTAATTATTTACGCTTGCTTGTCTTACGGCAGTTGTTATGACATATCAGAGACCTTTAGGGCGACTTGAAAGTGCTTTAGTCTTGACACAAGAACTGTAGTGCCAAATCTCTGTGGTAGGCTCAAATTAAAGAGAGCAAGCAAAGAGTTTTAACAAATAAGTAATTTTCAAGTTTAATTTATAAATCCATTACTATCTATTTTTTTTTTTCAGAAAAATATAAATTTTATTTCAAAACAACAAAAATTAATAGTAACACTTACTAATAAAAAAAATATGTAAAAAAGCTCTAATTATATCTTCAATTAGATACTAATTAAGTACTTAATCTTCCTTAGTTTATGTGATTCCCTGAACAGCAGATTGCATGAAATTACGTAGAAGAGACTGAAAGTTAACCCGTAAGTACCTATACTGGGTATTTTTTATTCTGTGACCGTATAAAGACTGTAATGATTTTCCCAGTGATTCACGACTTATTTCAGCAACACATATGTAGGTACAACAACGCATTACGTTTTAAAAAAATAATGTATTGTTTTGAAGGAAATGTGGTACAAGTTATAATTTGAATCCGATACAAACATCCTCTTTTGTTATTCAAACAAAAATGACCGGCGTAATGTTATGAATATAATTTATAACAACACGAAATGTAAAAGTAAACGTTGATAGAATCGGATATGTCCCTACCTATCCGGTGGTATGAAAGCGGTAGTACACAAGGATTTTTTATTTCATCCCTCTCTGGCGGTACATAATTTGTCAAAAAAATAATAATAGCTAAGGTTTTACACTATTTGGACCTGAAGACTCAGTTTAATGGCGTTGTTGATGCCAAAAGCTTACCAACCCATAATGATAAACTCGTGTTTTTTTATAGCAAGTTCTAAATTGGTTGATATATACAAGTACATGGTCACTTAAATTGTTTTTTATAATTTTTGAAAAAAAAATGGGTTTAAATTACTTATAACACGGTTTTAAGGCGCGTTGTAACATGAAACTCACAAAATCCAAACAGAGCGAAGAGTCCTGCGATGGAGGTCCACACGACAGGCGCGACCACCCATCTTAGCAGCAGGATGTAGGAAAAGCACAACACCACTACTCCAAACAGGGCACCTAGCAGGAACCAGCGAGATTGTACCAGGTCTTGGACTATTTGAGCTGATAGCTGGGGAGAGAGAATATAGTTAAATCAGAACACATAGGTACATCTAAAGTTATCTATAAGTAAAAAATGTTATTATGACTCTTTAGGTCTGTCTTGGGTGACAGTCGCACATTTATATAAGCATAGTCTAGTATAGCTAGGTTGTGTTCTCAAAGTTCTAAGTTATTAAGATAACGATAAAATGAACTAGATTTTATATAATAACCGGCCCATATATAAAAGGGCTCACTTCTCTTGAATCATGCACATTTTATTTAAATTTAATCTAACTGGTTTAAATATTCGATTTGATCACTAAAACTAAACATTTAGATGCTTGATTCTACTGAATTTGAATAAGATTATAAAACTGTGTGTTTAGGAACATAGCTACTGTTGAAATTAACTCTATATCTTTAATTTACCACATACCATAATTACGTGATTTAGTACCGTTACCTAGTTTACATCTATATACACACATTACAGTTTGTATTAGCTTACATCAGTGACAGACAAGTTTAGCTTATTTTACAAGAGAACATATTTTTGGGTGCTCTGTGAATCTTTCACCAAGCAATAAATGTATAGGTTAGTTTTATTTAGGTATGCATTTTAAGTGGTTGAATTTTAGCATAGCTACGGATAGAAATAGGAAGAATACATAACTAGCATCGACTGTTGTAAGTATACATGTGATTTAATATAATATTTTAAGGATTTACACTATAATTCAAATCTAAAAAATGACAATCTCTTGTTAAGTCAGCCTACTTTACATTCGACTGTTATTTTAATATTCTAATATTAAAATAACAGTCGAATGTAAAGTAGGTTATGTACCGACCTGGGGATCAATCTAACTTTCATGAAATTTAAAAAATCATGACCATGCTTCTTAAGTAGATAAGTATAGGCATGGGCAACTTAGTTTATTATTTTTCAAATTACCATTTGTTTATTTATTTCATTACTAAAGGGTTTCCACCATAGTTGTGTTTCATACTCATTCAATTGGTCATCATCATCTTCACAAATTTAAGGGCGAGGCCCTTGTCTGTGGAGCATGCGCCATCCTTTCCGATCTTCAATTGGTAAGTGGCAATTTTATATTTTTTTATTTATATATTATATTTTTTTTTTATTTTTTTTACAACAGTCAAAGCTAAAGAAAACCCAACTAATAGTATGTGCAATCTACCTCTTTGTACCGCACCAACGACGTAATATAATCGAGCACCTGTGTCTCGTTCACTCCGACTGCATCTGGTATGTTATCCATGATCGAGATGGCTTCCGTCACGTTGATAAAACACCGTTGGAACACTGGCCGGGGCCAACGCAAGGATTAATAATAGTGAAGGGTTAATAAGGCAACGTGCGTAGAGCGGTCTTTTTAAAAATGTTACAGAAGGTTCAAATATGTTGCAAGTGGTTTAAATATGTAATATATTTCTCTCGAATAGCACTTAGGCTTAAATATCATGACTTATTATGTAAAGTGCTAAACTCGCACTATGGTTGTTTTTATTTAAACATCTTATTGGAAATTGAGCGAAAATAATTAAGACCGCCAGGATTCAAGCATGCGTATTTTGAATGACAGTCAGAACGCCTAACCATTCGGCCACGGTCTAGTTTTAAATATGTTATTCTCTTTGAGTCGTATTTTCTCATGACTGAGGGTTGTGACTCCCTATGATGAGAATGAGTTATCTTGACAGCCGGTTTGAAGTATGTTACAAGTGGTTCAAAATATGTTAAAGATGGTTAAGGTCTGATTAATTGTTACAGAAAGTTTTAAACCAGTATGAATATAGATTTTAAATTGGATTTGCATTGTTTGGCCAGTACCTACTGCTAGTTGTTCACGACTAGTTAGGTGTTTTTTAACTCAATAAACGTATTTGTATTGTATTGTTTTTGAATGATTGTGTTAACCTTCTGTAATATTTTAAGAAAAAGACCGCGAAGTATTACTTAGTAGGAAAACATTACATTTAGGTTTTTGGTTCACTTGAGGATAATTGTATTTAGAGAACAATGCAATAATTTGTCGTTGCTTATAATAATTAGTCATTTTGGCTTATCTTATGGTTATACAAATACCGTAAAATTTGAAACTACTGTTTCAAATTTTACGGTATTTAACTAACTTTACCTAACTACTTAATTGTATATCAGTAATGTTTTCCTGCTAAGCTTGCACATAATATATGTAAATTATTATAACGATACATATAAAGACAGCATAGGTATGCTAAGTCGAAACAAGGTAAAAGAAAATGAAAAACATATTTTCATCGCTTGTAAGCCCAAGTTACTTAATTTTTTTATTTTAAATACGGGTAATTGTGTTACCATTCACAAATTGACAAAAACTTGCGTTGCGCTTACAATTCAGTCATGAAACAGTTGAAATTATGTTTACAGGAAAATGTATTGTAGTTTAGGTAGAGTTCATTGACCTAAGTTTCGATTTAGCATCCCCTGTTTTAAATAAAATATATTTGATTACATTATTTTTGTTGTTAATTCGATGCAGTTAGTGGACCCATTCCCATGCCGGGTTAGAAGCTCGTGCTAAATACGTTGCTGTATCCTTCTTACTATATGAGTTTCTCTTTCTGCCCCGTTTCTCGTGAAAAATTGTACCCAACTGGCTGCGATCCAGCCAATGTAGGAGTCCAAAGCTGTCGCTCGGTTGAGTAAGGATCGTTGGGCTTCCTTGGGGTTTCTGACGCAAGTTTCGCCTGAGGTTGCTGGTGAAAGGCCTCTGGATTTGGGCGGTCCTTTGCATTGTATGGTGGAGAGGTCCCCAATACACCGGAATAGCACTGAAGCGGTTGCATTCAACTGATATTGGGCTTTTGCTCTATTTTTGGTGTTTGGTTGGATGGGAGATATAATTGAAAGATAGATGTATTTTAAACTGTGTTTTTCTGATAAGTAGGTATGCTTCTTTTGAAATAAATCTCACATCTTCTGGGTGAAAATTTAATAATGACAGAAAGTTCAGAGACAGAATGGGCGATAAAAATTGTATGGTTTTAGTCACAAATTTATATATGTTATATGTTTTTTGGAATATTTAGAATATCCTATGATGTTTATATGGTAATGATTATTATCTATCATCAGCCATGCCAGAGGCCCTTAGGGTGGCTCGATAAACTCTCGACACCGGAATTGGCCACTCTTATGCGATAAGAAGAAGAATATTATATATCATCGAACCAAACACCGAGCACACTACAAACATGCTCCACAGATAACAAATTCAAACAGCATCTCACTAGGTTATTCTATCGAGTTATAAAAATAACCAAAAATACCAAAATTATACTTAAAACAATAAAACACATCAACCAAAACACACTTATAAATTGTATCGTCTTAATTACAAACCATAATCAACTAATAGTCAGTTGTTCGATTAACTCACTTTTTCCAAAACAAATATCAGATTAAGGTTTATAATTTAGACACTTATTCTAAACTTTGGGTCAAGTTTAATATTTGTGAACAAAATTTTTATTGCAGCTGTTTTTTTTCTTTAAATTAATAGATTTTTTCATGGCATACTATAATTGAAAATCAATACAAGTACAATAAATTTAGCTTTATCTTTATCAATTTTCTTAATACGGTATAATTCTTATACTTACCTAGTTTGTATCTGATTTTACTAGTCGTAAACTTAACTTGAGAAATCTTATTTTTTTTAATTATTAATTTATTTCTTGCCTGTTATGATTATAATGTCATAACTAGAACTTTAAATATATTTAGTTTAACATTGGGGACTTCAAATCAACGACCAAATTCAAAGGCAGTTGATTTGTTTTAAGAAGTGTTAAAAAGCCAAATAAAGTAGATTATGAACAACATGTCTAATGACAACTAATTGGGCCTTATTACAAAACGTGGTTTAACTATTAGTCCAGAACTTTGAAAATATGCAGTCCGTTTCTGATCTTCGAAATTTGTCTGTTAACTGTCATAATAATTAATATGTAACCAATGTTAAATCAACGTCCCAATTTGAAATATACATTTGATTGTTGATAAATGATGTTTGAACAACAAAAACCGACTTTTTATATTCAAAGTCCTGGACTAATATTTAAACCACGTTTTGTAATAAGACGGATTTGGCCCAAAGTGTACAATACTTACAACCAAAAATGTACATTTATAAATGTAATAATATTTACCTGGTTCGCTCTGTATAACGTATCTCGTGCAAATATCTTGTTTCATATACTGCTCAGCCTCCTCCCATTGCATTGTCGGTATTTTCTGCGTTATAGTTTCTTGAGTGCAAACTATTCTGGACTTGTGCAGGTCAAATGTGGCTTTGTCGAGGAAATATATTGTCTTGTCTGGACATTTTTCAACGCACACCTGGTGGACAGAAAAAGTGTTAGTTAGAAAATTAGGAGTGGCAAACTCTGGAGTTAAGGGTTTTAAAAATACTTCAGGGAAGGTAGGCAGTAGTAGTTATTAGTGAACGTCTGGAGTAAAATTATAAAAAAAACTTAAAACTTTAAAACTTAGAAATTATTATTAACTATTCACTAACAACGTACATTGTTCAACTATTTATAATATTTGACCCTATCTGACACATTTATTCAATTCAAAAAACCTTTTGGCAATTCACGAAATAAGTCCAACGTAAAAATTTGAAAGTAACATTGATTTTAACATCATCGGTGCGCCGGCTTTTGTATGTTACCTGTGGCGTAGAGCACCCAGATATGGGAGCAGTGGGTGTGAGACACTTGACGATGTCGAAGAAAACGAGGTACTTTCCCCTTTTTTTTCGCGGACCTAGGAGTCTATTGTCGCTATTAGGTATCTCTCTTTGAGTTGTGTTTCCTCATAACTGAGGATCGTGACTCTATTGCAGAATTAATTCGCTAGGGCAGTTCTCTTGGACAGATACATCCTGGCGGACGTTTATATCCTTTCACGGAAAACATACCTATGTGTACGGATTAGGTTTTTATTCTTATTGTAGATTTATGAAGGGATATTTTATATTTACCTGAGGTGTAGAACATCCAGAGATGGGAGCAGTGGGTGTGAGACACTTGACGATGTCGAAGAAAACGAGGTACTTTCCCCTTTTTTTTCGCGGACCTAGGAGTCTATTGTCGCTATTAGGTATCTCTCTTTGAGTTGTGTTTCCTCATAACTGAGGGTCGTGACTCTATTGCAGAATTAATTCGCTAGGGCAGTTCTCTTGGACAGATACATCCTGGCGGACGTTTATATCCTTTCACGGAAAACATACCTATGTGTACGGATTAGGTTTTTATTCTTATTGTAGATTTATGAAGGGATATTTTATATGTACCTGAGGTGTAGAACATCCAGAGATGGGAGCAGTGGGTGTGAGACACTTGACGATGTCGAAGAAGACGAGGTACTTCTTGTCCGTGACTCCGGAGTCGAGGCCGCAGTGCCGCCCCTGGGAGTCTATGGGCGCTAGCAGCTTCTCCATACTGCCGTGTTTTACACCTGTAATTCAGATGTATTAATGGTTTTTTATACATTTTTAAGAGTGGTAATAGTAGTAGCGTTTGTGAAACGATTCGATTAGTTGGTACATACGAAGTGTGATCAAACTTCTTACTAATCGAATCGTATCGTACCTACTTGATACATCATAACGTATGTTGACTCTTTGACACTCAACCGACTGAACCAACTTAAATAAAATTTGGTATCGGATTAGCTCATAGATTTTAGACTTTTATCATCAACTAGTGCTCGCGGCTTCGCTCGCATTAAGAAGTAAAACTTGCATCCCCTATTGAACCCCTTTAAAAGTGGCGTTTTCAAAAATCTTTTCTTAGCGGATGCCTACGTAATAACATCTACCTGCATGCCAAATTTCAGCCCAATCCGTCCAGTGGTTTGGGCTGTGCGTTAATAGATCACTATATCAGTCAGTCAGTCACCTTTGAGTTTTATATGTTTAGACTAGCTGTGCCCGCGACTTCGTACGCATGGTATAGTTATTACCATAAAAACGGTTCTAGTGAGTTAATCTTAAAAGATAGACATACACTGTTGCAGACATTTTGTTAGACCATTTCAAGAGAAATAATTATTTTATACATATTTTTTGATATCCTGAACCGTTTTCGCAGCCCACGCAACGGAAGCCCTCAAAGATGAATAATTTTCCCCGTTTTTTTCCACATTTTCCATTGTTTCTTCGCTCCTATTGGTTGCAGTGTGATGTTGTATAGCTTAAAGCCTTCCTCGATAAATAGTTTATCCAACACAAAAGATTTTTTCAATTCGCACCAGTAGTTCCTGAGATTAGCGCGTTCAAACAAACAAACAAACTCTTCAGCTTTATAATATTAGTATAGATTGACGTGGGAAACACAGCGAAAAATCAATGAAAATTGACATGAAATTCATCCCTCATATCCCAATGAAATTCATCCCTCTCTTATGAACGATCCTAGAGGTTCCTGACAGAGCTAACCCAATCCAATAGAGAGTTAAAGACACTCACCATAAAACCCTACAAATCCCCATAATCCCAAGAAGAGTATGAAGATGATGAGGAACAGTACATCAGTGCAGGAGCGGTTGTGGATGGGCCCGTTGAAGTTCGGGTCGTAGCGGATCGGCTCTCCTGGAAATATACAAATTATTGTTAAAAATAGTAGGTATATAAAACATTTTCTCCTCCTAGCGTCTCCTCATTACTGAGGTTCGTGTGTCCCCCGCAGTATTAACTCATTTGGGAAATTCTCTAGAGTTTTTTTCTTTCACGGAAGACGCATGTCCTTGGATTTTGTAGGCCTCGAACATGTTGGTTTCCTGACGTTGTTTTCCTTCACCGCTAAGCGAATGCAAACCCACACAAAACTTGAAATATAATACCAATTATTGGTGTAGAACTGTGGTCAAATGTGGCTAGTAAAACATTTGAGTTTTAGTTAAAAACAAAAAACTTCACGTAACATACCATAGGCATCTATGACTAAGAGTATACACATACTCGTAGTACCTATTATGATACAATATGGGTCATTCAAACAATTTTATCATATTATCGGGCAGAGAATCAACAAAGGAGTGGTCTAATAAAGCTAATCGTTTGTAATCATTGAGGACATGAGAAGAATGGCATGTCTTATAATAGAGATACGAAATATACCTACTTAACCAGAATCCTATGTGTTTAAATTTTGTAATAATGAGTGTGTTTGTGTTTTGTTTTGCACATACTAGCATTATGCTGAGTTGGGGCTGTGTTGTGTTGTGGCAGACTTTGTTTGTTCTCTGTGTAATTGTTGTTATCTGCCATAGTAAATGTTTCTTTTTTTTTGTAAAATCTGTTTTTTCACTTAACCTAAGGGACATAACCCAGCGATCTTCATAACGAGAGTAAACCGGTTCTAATTGGGAAGGTACATCTTGAAATTGAAATTGATTGGGTGGGAACGATAGCGGTTCCTAAATTCATTAAAAAAAAATACACAACACAATCACAACGTTTTATCATAACGGATATGCAATAGGCAAATAAAAACAACCTATGCTGCAGTTGAAACTGAGTCACTAAGTTTTTATAAAACAAAAAAGAAATTTACAACCAGCACTTATCAACTATTATTTCCATTAATACTTACTGTTTTCTTTAGGTGAAACAAAACAATCATCGCAGCACCCCATTCTAGCATATTATTCACTCAAAAACATCGAAAAAACACTGCAAATGCTTTTTTTAGCACTATAATTCTCGCACTAAAATATATCGTCAAAAAGCGTTTATCTTCGAGTCAGATATTATAAAATATAACGTCTAAAGCCGTTTATCTTTGAATCTTGATAGTATTGCACCTGGTCGTTTATCGTACTTTTATCGGCTTTTATTATATAAATAATTCGACGACTGATTTAGAATTGACGAGTAAAACTGTTCGCGCCATTTTGTTCACGATGGTGAATTAATTTATTGATGATGCAGTGCCTACTGGATTTTATCTGTCAGGGTTTTACTAACTGCTTAAGACGAGTAGTTAGGTATTTGAAATGGGTTTTTACCCACTTTTTAAATAGGGAGACTTTCAATTCGCATTGTTTTTTATTAACATTGAATATGATGATTTAGGTAGTTAGTCTTCCTGATAACGCACGTTATGAATCATATAAAATAAATAAATAAATATTCCGGGACATTGCACACAGCGCCATCTAGCCCCACACTAAGCAAACGCTTGTGTCGTGGGTACTAGGTAACGGATATAATACTTATATACTTTTCTTTTGTAAATACATACTTATTATACATACAAACGACCAGACTCAACACAAGTAATAATACTTTTTCTTTTTTAAATGTATAATACTTGTGTCACGCGGGAATCGAACATCGAACCCGCAACCCCCTAGATTAGAAGGCAGAGCCACTACCAACTAAGCTAACAGGCCAGTCAGTATGTGTGTATATTTGTTGTATGCTTATCCGTGGATTAGGTACTTAGAATTGTTTGCGACTTCGTTTTCTATTAAGTTAGGTCTGTTTCGGGTAATGTACAAGTTTCAAATACGTTTCAATAGGTTTTTGTTTTCCACCGATTTTATTGCCATATTCACCTATTTGAAGTGGTTAAATTTTACCAAATCTGTGCGTACCTCGTTCGCATCTCAGCCTGGATTATGATCATTATTATCTGTTTGACTTAACGTACGAGTTGCTACTACACACACACACACAGACACAAAAATAAATTATGGCTGACGTTCATTCAAATCTAGACTCAGGTGTGTTTAAACATGTATCATGTATTTGTATACGAACGAGTTGCTACTACACACACACACACACATATTTATATATATATCTATGGCTGACTTTCATTCACATCAGCCTAGGTTATCTGTATGTTTGTCTTGCACGGCAATCAGTTAACATCCTGTCGCGTTCTTGTCAATTTGCAGAAGATACATTGAAAGGTATTAAATCACAACACTACTATATTATGCAAGACAGATTTATTTACGGTTACTGATAAAATGAAATATTATACCTACATATTTATTAATTTGATTTATAGAGGAGCAGTATTTTGCTGATTTGCTTATAACACACTGTGTAAAAGTATTTTTTTAATCCACATGAAAAAACTAGGTACGAAAGTAATAACTCAGGGTGGTTCATCCTTCACGATGCAACGAAGCCACGTATCATCGTGAATTTTTTTACAGTGGTAGTATAAAGACCCCACAATATTTTATTTTATTTTATAGGCAAATCGTAATCAAGAGCAAAGTCATTTTATTTAAAAAAAAAGCCTGAAATTAGCCTCTTTTTAATCCATAAGTAAATGAAATGTTATTTGTATTATTTTTTATGAATAATGTCTGCACAGGATCGACACAGCTGGCACGTTCAAAGAGAGGTTTATGCCCAGCGGTAGGATAGAGAAGGCTGTGGATGTGGAAAACCACAACCAAAACCAAGGACATCCACGTGTTAAAAATATCCTCAGATGAACTAAATCCTCAAGCCTACAGTTCTTCTTGCATCCATGACTCACGCTTGGCCACTCTGACCTCGGTAATTGAAGCTATTGCTGGCTTCCTCAGTTTTATTGGTCCAGAATAGAACGTGAAGAAACACTTGAATTTATGTCAAATAACAAAACAACGAAGCTATGCTATTTTTTAGAAAAATATTTGTTAATTATTTTTATCCCGACAGTCAAGAAGTTTCCAGAAGTTAGAGGCATGTCCAGAAATATGTAAGTTCAAATTCTGCCGATAGTGATTATTATTTTCGCATCTTTCTTATATTGTTTTTTTTTTACAAATAAATGTGTTACTAAAACTTTAGTGCAAAGTTTGGCATTGAGCAAAAAAATAAGCCTACACGGTAATCCAGGGCTTTCTAATCTATTTCCATGCCAAATTTCTTTCAAATCGGATCAGTCGTTTGAAGAAGTAACACGCATACACAAACTTTCACCATTATAATATTTATTATGGGAAGTGGCATTTAAATAATCTAACTACATACGTTTACTACTTTGAATTTACTATTATTTTTTGCTATGCTATACCACAGATTAAATAACAGTACGGACCCACACACATAATAATATAATCACTTATAAACCGGTTATGTCGAGTCACATAAGTTCACCTACTAAGATAATAAACGTAGGTTACATCACTAGGTTCCCGGTGCCATGTAATATTGTTATAATAAGATGTACTTACCTAGTTTTATTTAAACACTTAACTAAGCGGCGCGTTTTTAAAAAATCTGGGATAAAAAGAAGCCTATGTAATCCAGGTTCTATTCTGTATCCATACCAAATTTAATTGCCGTTTAATTGTGTTTTGCCAAGAAAAAACCGAAAAGCCTCCTAAATTGCTAGCCAACGGTAGCATACTTTTATCATCACAGGTTTTATCACATTGTTTGAGTTATTTTATCTTAATTAAATAGGATTTTATTATGTGGCTAACAAGCACACTAATTACAGTTCTTGTCCTTATCGTAACTTCGTAGGTTTTTTCTGTGCAGTTTTTAGGCAACTTATATAAAGAGAGTTAGTATGTTCTTATATTATTGGGACAGTGATTATTTAATCTGCTATTTTCTTTTCAATATACTTTTCGATATTTTATCAATAAGCTTAGATTTTTATGAAGATTTATGTAGGATATATACTTTGATTTAGGGCGGTAATAACACATTTGTGAAAATTTGAGTATGGGACACAACACAATTCATATCACTTGTTTACTTAAGTTTCATGCGAGTTCTCTTACTAGGTACTATCTATATATTTTAAAACTCTTTTCCAACCATTTTCACTCGTAAATTCCCAACCACAAATCTAAAAAGTTTGCATAGAGTTTATGAAACCACGGAGGTTTTATTTGTTACAGTTTACCACAGAGGTTTTACTCGTTACTTTTTCACAGTGGTATATAACCGGAACAAGCGTAATATTCTCTACAAGTTGTGTACAGACTCACGTCACCGGCGGTACTGTCTGTGTGTTTGTGGATCCACTCTAATGTGAGTTAGGACTGGTTTACACAAGTGTGTTTTATTACTATGGCAATATATTTACCTGTATTGATGATAAATCTACTCGATTTAGAAACAAAACATATTTTAACTTCTTTTCTTTAATGAGAAAGAAAATACGCGACACATTGTAATCTATACTAATATTATAAGCTGAAGAGTTTATTTGTTTGTTTGTTTGAACGCGCTAATCTCAGGAACTACTGGTCCGAATTGAAAAATTTTTTTTTGTGTTGTATGACTTTGACATTGTTTTAGGAAAAAATTAATAATTACAAAATTAATACTAAGTACATAGTTGTTGCCGTTTTCTTTTCAATATATTTGAAGCAGATTTACTTTCAAGGTAAGTAAATCTGCTTCAAATATCTTCTGCTTCTTATATTAGGCGACTGGCCTGTTAGCTTAGTTGGTAGTGGCTCTGCCTTCTAATCTAGGGGTTGCGGGTTCGATTCCCGCCTGACACAAGTATTTATGCATTTTAAAAATGTATAATTTCTTGTGTTGAGTCTGGTTGTTTGTATGTATAATAAGTATGTATTTACAAAAATTTGTATGTATAATAAGTATGTATTTACAAAAAAAAAGTATATAAGTATTATATCCGTTATCTAGTACCCACGACACAAGCGTTTGCTTAGTGTGAGGCTAGATGGCGCTGTGTGCAATGTCCCGGAATATTTATTTATTTATATAGAAAACTGAATAAGATTTGATTAGGTACCTAATAGATGAGCATAACATGTAGGTACAATGCATTTAGGAATGCACATATTTTTCTAGTTTTATAATAATATGTTAAAGATAAGTATTGGCCTTGTAGAAGCAACTCTCACAAATAGATGGCTCATAAAATATCAAATGTACTCTAAATAGATTCTAGCGTAACATTATTTAAAGCTAGTGGCTCCAAGTTTGCGTAAGTTTTATTTTAACAACATTTACGCTACTGCTTCAAAAATCATTATGATTTTTGCCATTTGGCTACGTAAAGAGGTATAGACATAGAGTAATATAATATACCAGGGTATAGACTACCAACTAACATATATTATTATGTATGTTTTGTTTATACAAGCGTCCCGGCCTGGGTTCACACGGTCACATGTTACATTCATAAAACCTTACTTTTAAGAACACCTTATCTGTCAAAAACCTGATTAAAATCCGTTTTGTAGTAGTTGAAAGATATACTGAGACATTATTATAAGGGGGATAGCGGGAGTCAACTTTGTTTTATACTTTACTAGTGGGTGCTCGCGGCTTCGCTCGCATTTGGAAGTAAATCTTGCATCCCCTATTTCACCCTTTTAAAAGTCACTTTTCCAAAAATCCTTTCTTAGCCGATGCCTACCTACGTCATAACATCTACCTGCATGGCAAATTTCAATCCAGTGGTTTGGGCTGTGCGTTGATAGATCACTATATCAGTCAGTCAATCAGTCAGTCACCTTTGAGTTTTATATATTTAGATATACTTTATAGTGATAAAAAGCACTTGATGGGATATTTATCCTGGACGGAAACAATTATCTAAAGAATAACTGGTTATTAATCTATTAGATCTTTAAAATGATTCCAGCGTGGCCGAGTTCTTATCCAAGCAATGGCGGTGACGGTAGTTTTATTTACGTCTCGCGTGGTGGCACCGATGTAGCACTAGTTAATACTATTCGTGGTCACCATGAGAGTAAATTTAAATTTAGGTCTGCGTTTGGAAACGATGGAATCTCATCCGAACATATATGCGAGGGATTTCTAAAGACAACGCAGTGTCAATTATATAAGTTCAAATCTTTAAAATTGAGATAAAATTGGCACGGAAGTATTATTTACGCTTTACATGGCAGAACCGTTTTTTTATATGGTGGAATCGGTGCAGCGCTGTCTAACTAAACATATTCGCGATCGCGAAGATAATAAATTTGAATATATTTGCGCTTGAAATATGTTTTGTTTTAAGCGTATTCGTCTTAATATTATCTACATGTAATTAAAATAGAAATGTAGTTTTATTATGCCTGGCTTGTTGGTTGTTGGTACTAATGTAGTTTTGTGGTCAGTTACAACTGGGCCACCGTATTTACAATATATTAACAATCGCGCTAATATATACATATGTAGCTATATATGAATGAGAGAAAAGCCAGAATAACCAAGATGTTTGACTTCGAAATTTTCAATAAGTTTTAGTTATTTTTTTTTTTCTCATCTCATCGTTCTGTTCTGACATTAGTTATAAGCCTTCTAAGTTTTACCTGTGGTTTTACAAACAAAAATGGATCTATTTTTTGTTGTCTATAAAGAACATTTTTATGTAATTAAAAATATACGTCATAATTCGGTCTTGTATTTATAAGTTGG
Source organism: Macaria notata (assembly GCA_927399415.1). Taxonomy (NCBI): domain Eukaryota; kingdom Metazoa; phylum Arthropoda; class Insecta; order Lepidoptera; family Geometridae; genus Macaria; species Macaria notata. The sequence goes on from OV656751.1 coordinate 2,074,414, forward strand.
TAATGGAACCCTTTCGTTTCCGAGCGCGCCCTCCGATTACTCAATCCCTTGCCATTGACACGTCTGTACGCAGCGGAGCGGAGCATGGCTCGCGGACCCAGCGCTGCTTACGAAATATTGTTAGTACACTTACACTTAAAGGTTTCTCTTAACGCATCAAATACTTTTTACCGCTACATCCGCAATAAGGTTTTATTGTTAAACTTATCACGACCTATAATGTGTACCTATGTAGTGACCCTTAAAATCCGGCAAGGAGTTCCGCAGTTTGATAGTTCGCACAATAAAATGTAGTTGGGTATTTTGAGTAATTTTGGTTAGGATGAGAGGTGTGGCAATGGTGTATGGAGGAACACACCTAAAAACCACCAAGTTTGTTGTTTGAAGCCGTTTAAGGAGCAGTCGCAGCGGAAAAGCACTACACATTTCTCCACAGTTTAATTAACAATGGATTTCCGCAAAGAAACGCCTGATTCAATATCTTAAAATGTACAAGGTGTACAACATGTCTTAATTGTAAAATAGTTTAAGTTCATGTTTTACTGAATAAATGAAGACTGACTGTTGTTACTATCTCATAAGTAAACAACAACGTTACACAGTTCAGAACAATAAAGTATTCTTTTCTGGATGAAAAGCCAATTGACTGAATGATTTTTTCATTGTGTTTGGTAAATAAATATCCACGGTAAGTATATGTTATCGCTTATTTACCGACTTCAAAAAAAGAGGTTATCAAGTCTTCTGAAAGTATTTTTTGTGAACCGTGTTATTTATGAACCGATTTCAATAAATTTTTTTTTTCGGTGGGGATTGTTTCCGAAATGGTCCCACAATGTTTTTTTCATTCGGTCAGTGCTTTTTGAGAAAAATCCAATAAACGTAAATCCAATTTTGATTTTACTTCTAATTCTGAATTTTAAGTCGCAGAATAAAAAAACCTTTTTACTTTTTAGTAACACGTGAAGTCTGTTTTTTTTTATAATTTTTATTATGAATCAATATAATGTTTAACAGCAACTAAGAGTCAGAAAGCGTTATAATTTCTTTTCATACTTTTACAATCGATTTTATTATATTTTTTATAAACTAGGCTGTTGTCTAGTACGGCAGTCGTGAAGCCATATTAGAGGCCCTTAGGGCGGCTTGATAAACTCTCCACACCAGAGTTGGCCACTCCCATTCGATAAGAAGAAGAAGAATATATTAGGAGACGCTAGCAATGATCTTCTATAGTAAAAGTAGTATATTTATTTATAGTAAAACCTCATTGGTTTTGCTCGTGTTGTGTCGGAAATGTCGGTATAAAAAGTCGCCTATGACTTTGTAAAGATCCATATTACGATGATTTCACAGAACTTCAGCTCACAGATATATAAAGTACCTAAAGGTGATACGGTAGTCTATAAATACATCATTGTGGATTATTGTTCGATTAAATCGGTGTAGACTTAGCTATGTATTACTAGCCATGCCTGCGACTTCATCCGCGTGGAATAGTTATTTTGGGCATTAATTATTTCATAAGTACATATTTTATTGATATCTTGAACCGTTTTTGCAGCTCACGCGGAAGCCCTCAAATATGAATAATTTTCCCCGTTTTTTCCACATTTTCCATTGTTTCTTCGCTCCTATTAGTTGCAGCGTGATGTTATATAGCCTAAAGCCTTCCTCGATAACTGGTCTATCCAACACAAAAATATTTTTTTAATTCGCACCAGTAGTTCCTGAGATTAGCGCGTTCAAACAAACAAACAAACAAACTCTTCAGCTTTATAATGTTAGTATAGACTGCTTCTCATGGTAAGATGTACCTACCTATGCTAAATAGAATAAATTGACAAAGTGGATACCTAGCCATTGTATTCAACGTAACTTACCTACCTATGTATCTTCTCTATATCTAATTAAAGAGCTCGTGGTGTTGTTTGATTCTTAGAAATATTCGACATGGTGACTAATTGGGATTTAAGTAAAAGTAGGTAAGTAGTAACGCAGTATGCGTTACCTACCTTTTTTCCTTACGGTTAGAAGAATAATAATTATGGCATATTTACATTTATACAACTCAACATAATTTAATTGTTCATGCCTAAATAAAATGCAATAATTTCCTCATAAGTGTACCTACCTACTTAGTTTCCGACTGTATTATTTTGCGCCTACCTACTTTTTAACTTAAAGAATTAAATGACGTGAAATGTAAAAGAGTCATTTATCTAGAATACATCCTACTTTTACTTTTATTTATTAAAAAGTTAATAATACATACCAAACTCCTTTCCCATTTTGCTAAAAACCTCTTTGCTTCACAAAGAAGTTCCCTAGCAGAGCTAAGATCTGTCTGGCAGGCGTGTAAACAGTAAATCCTCACTTTACAACCACGCTTCCAGGTTGCTCTTATTTCCACATTCAAAATAAGAAAACGAATAAAACTTTTTCACTTTCACAAAGGAGTAAACACTACACAATGCACTAACTGGTTAAAAACTGCTTGGTTGGTTTTGTAATTGCAAAAACTCCGTTTGTTTATTGTTTTAAAGTGAAAGTTTGTATGTCGTAATTTCTGGACGAACGCCAAGCTCGAACGACTTACTCGCTTGGTCGTCGAGCGCAAACTGTGGACAAAAATAATGAATTGAATGAGTAGAGACATACTTACTACCGAGTAACGTAGTGATTCAATCTGGTTGCATATTGTTTGCGATGCGATTTTGAACTGTATTTAGAAAGAATAAGAACCATATCAGCATAGTTGGAGTCAGATTAGGAACGCAGCTGAAGTTAGGTTTAGACAGGATTTAGATGGATACAATGTCCTCAACATATTTATAGTTACAATGTCTAGAGTATATTATTGTGGAGTTTGTTGTACGTATTGCCTGTGGGTAAACAAATACAATGAACAAGAATTTGCAACAAGTTTGTGGTTGCCCAATGGTACGTAAACACAATACTACAACAAGAATTACAAGCGGGTTGAATAAGATCATACCGGGGTACAGTCAAGAAGGCGTAAGCTGAGCTTTGCATTTGTGTGGGTGAAGTATGGCAGGTGGGCGGGGGAGTGAGATGGCGCTATCGCACGATGGAGAAGCCGATTGTCTCACCTACACTATTTATGTACACCCACACAAATGCAAAGCTCAGCTTACGCCTTCTTGACTGTACGTTATGTTGAGAGTTTTCTGATAACCCCGGAAGTCTCCTAAACATTTTATCATTACTGCACTATAGACGAATATAAATGTAATTGCGACTTTTTCCATTGGTCACCCATCCAAGAGCAGACTGCGACGGCAATTGCTTAACTTACTAACTAATCAAATAATGCTACCTGCAACTGCCACAAGCTCTTGACCAGTGATTGAGGTACACTCAACATCAGGCAGGCTGTAGTCAAACGTACGCCTATATCTAAATATATAAAGCTCAAGTGACTGACTGACTGAGTGACTGACTGATATAGTGATCTATCAACGCACAGCCCAAACCACTGGACGGATCGGGATGAAATTTGGCATGCAGGTAGATGTTATGACGTAGGCATCCGCTAAGAAACGATTTTTGGAAAAGTGACTTTTAAAGGGGTGAAATAGTGGATGCAAGTTTTACTTCCAAATGCGAGCGAAGTCGCGAGCACCCACTAGTGTGCTATAAAACCATCAAACCTGCAGTTGACCACAGAATGCCTATTAGTAGGTACTAAACTAAGCAACAGAGCAATGCGCTTGTGACTATGATTCATCCTCAACGACAAAGCAAGTGCATGCAAGTATAATACTTTGTTCCTTCTTCCTTACTGAGTTTGTCCTGGGAACAAAGTCCAATTAAATTCAATTAGTAATTTAGTTGACCTAACTGGAGCCTGTCATATCTCGACAATTAGTTGGTTATAAATAATTTTAAACGCATTAATAGTAACCCGTAAGAGTGTTGCTCAGCGGTTCCCGTGTCTGCTTTTCATTCAGAAGCACCCTGGTTCGAATCCGGCCTTAGCAATGACTTGTATTTTCGAGTTATGTGTGGATTTGCACTCGCTTAACGGTGAAGGAAAACATCGTGAGAAAAAAGTTTGAGGACCACAATATCCAAGGACATGGTGTCTTCCGTGGAAGGACCTGGGCGCCCACCACGATGTATCTGCCCAAGAGAACTCCCCTAACGAATTAATTCTGCGGGGGAGTCACGACTTTCCGTCACGAGGAAATACGACTCGAACAGAGAGAGAGAGAGATGTAGGTCAAGTCATTGGTGTAGGGCCGGATTCGAACCAGGGTGCGTCTGGATGAAAAGCTGGCACTGGAACCGCTGAACCACACTTGCTTATCATCTACTACCCTTAGAATCCCACTTCTGGATATAGGCCTCCCTTTGTGTGATCTGCGTCGATCCTGTGCAGACCTCGTCCACGATATTACCACAATATCATTAACCTACACACGTTCGCCAAAAGCATTGTTGTCCAAAGTACTTATCGAAATAGAGTTTTCCTGGGATTCTCCTGCCTATGACTAACATATGTAGGTACATTTATACTTAGCTTTATAAATATATTATACTAGTGGCTTGGCCTTGTTTCGCTTCATACCAACTGTCGTCTTTTATTTAAAAAAGTATTTATTCTAAAAGCAATACTTTTTAAGAACTTCCGCTCCTATAATATCGCTATAAAGATAATCATAAAAACTAATATGTACCTAAATAATTACGTTAATCATTCAATAGAAGCAAGTCGAATTTATATCAACATTTGATATTCCGGATGTAGGTAACAATAAAGTTAGCGAATTCCTATTTCAATTTCAATTTCTTTATTAGCATTAAATGTACCTATTTACATTTACCCTGTTCAGAGGGGAATTAGGGCGTTGCTAAGATTAAAACTAAATATTCTAAAATCAAAAACTTAATATAAAATTTCAAATCTTTAATCCTATTTATAGATAAAGATAATTTGATAAATATATTATCTTTGGTAGAAATTTTGATTGCATTCTAAAAAATAAGCCGACAAATAAAATCTTATTTCATGTACCTACTTACAATCTAATTAGGTATATAGATAACACACATCAGATATTGGAATAATATCACGTCATATCTACTAATAAAACATTTTTGTGTGTTATGTTGGTATGTTTGTTATTCTTTTACAATCAAACGGCTCGTATGATTTGTATTAAATTAAACATATTCATATTCATTTATTCATACTTTCTGTACATATCATTATTTTACAAAGTCATATTACCTATACATGATCATAATATTAATTTAATTAATTATCAAAATTTATTAAAGATTGGGTTAACCATGTGTTTTGATTACCGTACTACCTATACCATAGTAATTATATACTTTAATATTTGTATACTGTTAGTGTAAGAAAATTCTTAAGATATTCCTATCAGTTCAAAATAGTTTGATCAACTTAAGTATACGTCGTACAAAAGAATCTTATCCATTTCTAATGAAAATCTTTGACTCTAGACGTCGCCACTCTCAACAAACCCTTTATAAAATTAATTCATTTTTATACGTACTTTTAATCCCGGATATATGTAAGCAAGTAACGTAACGTGGCGGCACTTGTGAATGTGATAAATTATGATTCTATGTAAGCAATTAGGTTCAATTGATAAGAAATTATTATCAGCGGGTATTTACCCAAGTCACCCCATCTGACGTTGTTTATGCGGTATTTGTCGTTGTTGTTTGTTTTGTAGTTTATACGAGGTGAATATTATACTTTTCGAGTGTTCTTATCAATAAATCTTTATTATTAAACGCAATTGCAAACACGAAGAATTAATTTACGGGAGTTGTCTTGTCACGAACACAAAACTGGAAAATCATGGAAAATTTGGTGTAGGAAAAATCAAAACAGTACCTACTAGAGAGGTCTTTTCGCACTGGTTGATAATACCTGAAAGAGTGGCTGAAAATTTTGCCAACATATACAACGCATATCGTTGCTTAACATCGGGACGCCTATATTGTATAAAAAAATATATATGCTTCGTTTCCGCGTGTCAAAAGATACGTTATATTTTAGTCCCAGCTGTTTTCTTTCCAACACCACCGCCAAGAAAAATAATTTAATAAATAATGCATTTTTTATTTACCTGTACTGTCCCACTCCTAGGCGCTGGTCTCCCCCAACTCCCTCCATGCGTCCCGGTCGAACGCTTCCTTACGCCAGGCACACCGAAACCGGTCGAGATCATACATATTATAACGACGTAAGATGTAAATTGCAAAAATGGTGTAGATACTGAGACCGGCATCGAACCTTGGATAACAAGTCGGAAGTTAGAACAATAGACCACACACACTAACTGTATAATTAATTACCTATAGATAATACACTATTTTCTACGCATACCAACGTTATCTAGTAATGAATAAGCAATTTAAGGGCTTCCGTAGACTTCGCTCAGTGAAATCTGATACCTACTAGTTGTAGAGTAAATCCTTGTTGCTAAGTTAATCCTAGGATTAAATTTGTTGTCTTGTGTAACAGATTTCATGTCATTGTGCAATTGTTTTAGATTTTACTTATCACGTAATTTTGTTGTGAAAGCGGAATTAGAATCCTACTTTACCTACTGTTTTTTTATGTATCAGTAATTTACAGTGAAAGCGTCGTCAAAAACCCACTTACCTACTCCATTTTATTGTCAGGACCAGCTATTCCCTAAGTACGTACTATCTTCATACGATTTTTTTCCAAATCTATCCAGGTTGTTGTCCAAATCAATACATTAAATAATCAAATCCAACGTGCAGTATAGAAACAAACATACACACTCACAAACTTTCGCTTTTACAAAATCAATCAAAATAAGCCTCGGTAAATATAAATCGATATCCATAAAACTGTTTGAAAATAAAATCCTAGACGGACTAGGTAGGTATAATGTATTATGTGGTATAAATAGGTAGGTATCCAAGTGAAAGTTTAACTACGAAGGTAAACGACAAGAACACACACAAAGTAGTCTCTGCATAATAAAATCAGTCTCAAAGTGTTACCAAAGATGACAGTTACCGAATAGCAGATAGGTAGATACTTGTACCTTTAGGTACCTTATTGTTGAAATACATTACATATACAAGGTACATATACTTAAAATGAAATGAAATTAATTGTTAGGCAACTAGGTTTAACGGGTGGTAATAAAATACTTATAGCATAATCTAGGAGCTAGGCATGTTATAAGGCAAGTCGCTAGCCGCTGCCCGTATAGGCTTCCAGACATTGATAAAATAAAATATCCTATACAGACAGACAGACTAGGTAAGTGTATGTACTAGGTATAGTAAGTGAGAGTTAAACTACGAAGGTAAACGACATGTAAGCCGCACAAAGGGAGCTGCATCTCGTCTGGCCGTTGACCCGCCGCGGCTGATATCGACCTTCGGATTGAAAACATCCTGAAATGGAACTGAAATGTCGTGTTGATTTGATGTTTTTCTACGTGAATTTGTCTCTACTAGAGTAATTTACTGGTATTATTTGCCGTTGTGTGGAATTTGTGCAGATAATTATTCTTCTGCATCATCCACAGCTCTTGGGATCCCATTGCTGGGTATAGGGCTCCCTTTGTATGTGCAATCTGCATCGATCCAGAAGATAATAAAATTATCTTTCGTATCTGCTCAAATTTCACAATCGAAACGAGTTGCAGATACATCTTTATATTCATGGAGGCAATCGCAGCAACTGTCGATTCTTTGTTTGGATGGCATTCCATTTTGGACGCTTTCGTGAAGTCGGATGACACCTTAAATTGTAGGTCGCGGCTGCTTGTCGTAATACGTCCGTCGTTGAAAAATGAAATGAAATGAAATTAAATATATTTATTTGCTCGAATATTGTCATACATTGATGTTAAAATTATAATATTGAATCAAATATTCTGCCGATAGGCGTACAAATATTATGGTTAGTGTAATAGTTATTAGGTATACAATTATATTTTTTCTTCTAAAAAGTCAATTAATTTATAATAACATTTGTCAAGCAAGTAATCAAACAACTTTCTCTTAAAGCTACTCCACTTCAATTCCATAATATCATTGGGTAATTTATTGTGAATAGTAATACCTATGCAGTTTACATTCTGGCTGGTTACTTTCAACCGTCGTATTGGATTAGTTAACACGTTTTGTCGACGCCTGCCTCTGTCCCGGCCAGTAACGTCACTATTTGCCTGAAACAGGTTACTGTGTTGGCGCACAAACATACATATTTCATGTATATAAAGACATGGCAATGGGAGAACCCTATATTTTTTTAAAAACCATGTTAACCATCGTTAAACCATGACAGAGGCCCATAGGGCGGCGGCAACATATCTACAATAGAAACATTCAATAGAATTAAGAACTTCCGGCTACAATCAATCATTATAGCTTTATTGTATACCAGAAAACAAAATAGATACAAAAAAGATTACAGTAAAATTACTTAACCTAGGTACCTACATTGGGCGGCCTTATCGCGTAGAGCGATATCTTCCAGGCAACCTTAGTAAAGATCGCTAGGAAAGAAACATGTAAAAGTCGGTGGCGTACAAACAACAACATATCAGATACCTTAACAAACAAACATACCAAACACTAAATTATTATTGAGTCGGTTAAAAGAATCAGTTTAGTAGATGTAGTAGTCACTAATCTTGAAAAACAGTACAGTAGCCTACCAAGTACACAGATGGCGCCACTGCGTCGCGCCTGCCCTTCCTTATTAGCTTGCAGGGGGTGTAGAAAGTACGAGCATTGGATCATTGCCAATATTACTCTAACTGAGATTATCTCCCTTGTTTGTTGATATTGGTTGCATAACCTATATGGAGTAAGTATGAAGTAGAATAACTTAGTCTGTCTTATTACAAAACGCGGTTTAAATATTAGTGCAGGACTTTAAAAATAAAATATGGGTTCTTGTTGTTCAGACATATTACATACAAGCAATCAAAATGTCAACAAAAATTGGAACTTTGATTTAACATTGGTACATTTTGACAGTAGACAGACAATTTTCGAACAACTAAAACGGACTTGGCTTAGACTTATATTTAAACCACGTTTTGTAATAAGGCCCAATATGTGTGTTTTTTTTAACTTGAACGGGTTTGCACTTGGCCATAGTTTACTTGATAGCAAGCAAAGGCTATGGCCTAAGATGGAGCGTGCTTACCCGATAAGAACCGATTCATTATCAGGACGAACACAGAAGAAACTGACAGTGATTATAACTGGAAACACTATAGGTGAAGTAGAGTCTAGCACGTTTCTAGGTTTTGAATTAGACCGCGGCTTGACTTGGTCGTGTCACATTGACAAGCTCTGCGCGAGGCTAGGCAGTGCGTGCTTTGCCTTGGCCAGATTGGCTAGAGTTGTCTCCGCTGACGTAGTGCGAACGTGCTATTTTGCTACTGTGCATTCGGTCCTCCAATATGGAGCCGAACTCTGGGGGCACGCTGCCGACAGGCTGCGTGCCTTCAGAATGCAGAAACGGGCAATACGTGCTATAGCTCAAGTGTCACGTCGCACGTCGGCGAGACCTCTCTTTAAATCGCTCGGGATTCTTACGCTGCCTTCACTGGTTATATACCAGTGGGCTATTTACGTGAGATACAATCTGGGCATGTTTGAGACGCGCGGAGAGCTGTACTCGGGTGACAAGGAGCTCCGTCACGCGGCCATGCTGGCCACGCAGCATGTGCGCCTCGTCCGCGCCGGGAACTCCACACATGTTAATGGTCCGGAGGTGTACAACTGCCTCCCGACTGATATCACTAATGTCTTAAGCGATAGCGTATTTAAAATTAAACTGAAGAAGTGGCTCGTTCAACAAACTTTTTATACTATTGACGAGTTTTTTTCTATTTACAAGAAGTCCTACCTAAATATAAATGGTAGGAATTATGTGAAATAATTATATAAGTTTTATTTAAATGAATGACATGTAATTGTAAAACATTACCAATAAATTGTTTTATCTGATTCACTCTCGCTTTGAAGATCGCTGGATTAAAGTGTGTGGGTAACAGAGAGTTGGTAGAACTATGGTAGTCTTCAGATCTGACGATAGAAGTTAGTTCGTATGAGCACTCTAATGCTAACTAAAGTGCCGAAGTGTCGAACACAACGCCTTGCCTCTACGTTTATTGTACGGACGGCAAAGCTATGAAACACTTTACCAGAAGCCGTGTTTCCTGCGAACTACAATCCATCTTTAAATCTATAGTTGATATGTATCTTCTAGGTGAGCGTGTTACACCCCAGGCTGCAGCAATGCAGGCAGGCTGTAGTCATAAGTAAACCTATCCCACGTAAAAAATAAACTCGGGAGTCAGCTTTCTAACCGCCCTAGGGGCCTCTGACGTGGCTTAAGGCGCCACTTGTAGTACCTATCCAGTTTATTGTCCTTTTCCTGGCGATATATCTTTATTTCATAGAACTTAATTGTTATGATGAAGTAAATAAAAAGTACTTAGATATAATATAGTTTTGTTTCACAATAAATGGATGCATATTACGTAATTCCTATTAGTGAAAAAAATGTTATTATGTTCATTATGTAGGTACCTACTATTCCAACTAGGTAAGAATAAATTAAGTAAGGACTGATTTTACCATGATACGGTTACTTACCTTAGGAATTTTCTTAGTTGTATCCCTCAATGCTGAGGATCGTCACTCCTTCTGATTTTGAACCTACTTAACCTTTAACCTACTAGTTGTCGCCATTTGTTGCGTTCTGTTGCTTGGTGCATTGCAACATTTATAGGTATCTCCAGCTCTTAAGTTACTTGGCCAGACCACCGTATAGGACCTTGGTCCTTTACTTACTTTCTTTACTTTAGGATTACTACACTTTTCTCAACAAATCTAGTCTCTTATCTACTCCTACCTACTAGGTAACACACAAATAAAACCCCCTCTCAGGCGCTAGTGAGCTGGTTTATTCTGTGATGCGCCAGACAAGCCACATCCAGCATGGCTTCAGGCTCCAGCAGTTCCTTCACATGTTCGTACTTGAGGCTCTCTTCGTACGCGAACATAATGCTGGTGTCGTCCAGCATCACGTTGGAGGCGACGAGGGCGGCGATGCAGTTGCGGAGGCGGGCGATCGTCTCGCGGTCGTTTTGGGAAACACGCTGAAATTAAAAAAAAAGATGTTAAGGCATAATACGATGCGATTGGCGGAGCTTCCGCTTGCTTAATTTTGCATACTAATTTCTAACTCGAAAGTGTTAGTTCAATTCAGACAGAACTGAATTTTATTACTTGAAGTCGTCCATTGAAATGCCTGATAATTTGCGAAATCTATAGCGACTATGCTAAGTTTGATAGAGTAAAACTAGAGCCCTAACGGTAAATCTATTTATTTTTCTATGGTTTTACTTGTAACGATAATTAAAAGCAAAGAAAACGCAGTCACATAAACTATAATATTTGTTTCCAAATTTGATAAGTTTATAATGACTCACATACTTCGGTAGCACTGATACTCTCACCTGTGTATATACACTGCATACATCATCAGCTTCCCCCTCCCCCTCGTACCCCTCCTACTGCCTCACAGAACTGATTCAGATGTATCAGTTAGTGCCAATAATGACTGACACTCCCATTTGGATGTGGTGGATGTGATTTGTTTCTCACTATATGTAGGTACTTATATTATATATGTGTTTCTCTACTTTTTTTCATCAGATAAACAGATGATAACTGACACTCCCACTTACAGATACTGACACTCCCACTCACAGATACTGACACTCCCACGCCTTCTTTGATGTAGAAGTGGTTCTATTTACACTTGATTCCTTACAAACTCACCTGTGTATCTACGCTGCCTACATCATCAGTCTCCCCCTCCCCCTCATACCCCTCCTCCTGCCTCGCAGCACTGATCCAGATGTATCAGTTAGTTCCAATGATGACTGACACTCTCACTGCGAGCTGGTGGAAATGATTTGTTTCTCACTATATGTACTTATATGATATATGAGTTTCTCTACTTCTGTCATCAGATAAACAGATGATAGCTGACACTCTCACTCACAGATACTGACACTCCCACTCCTACTTTGAGGTAGAAGTGATTCTATTTAAACTTGATTCCTTATAAACTCACCTGTGTATCTACACTGCCATCATTATCAGTCTCCCCCTCCCCCTCGTGCCCCTCCTCCTGCCTCACAGCACTGATCCAGATGTATCCGTTGGTGCCGATGATGACTGACACTCCCACTGGGAGGTGGTGGAAGTGGTTCTTCCTCCGCTTGATGAGGGACGGGAACACTTTGATCAGGTTGCCTTGACCCAGCTGAGAATGTTATAGTAAGTTTTACTATTATAAAAATAAGTTACAGAGTAAGGGAGACCAGAAAGAGGGACATACTAAAAGAAGCTTATGCTCAACAGGGGGAGATAATTGGGTGACACTGATGATTACCTATGTCACTTCCAAGACTATATTATATTCTACTAACAATCATGACAAAAGTCGCAATAATGCATTATTATGATGTTATAGTTGAAGAATAAGGTACTGCATGATGTAGCCGGTATACCAGTCTCGATAGATACAAACTAGGTGCAAGCCTGTATTGTGGTACCTAGTACATTCCAGATGGGAAGGACATTCAAATGACTTATTTATTAATTTATTTATACTTGCACATATACAATTATCAAAAAAAAATTACATGTGCTCCGAGGTATTGGGGCGTAGCAAGAGACAATGGCAATATGCTAGCTAGTGTCCTTACAAACTTTGCTTACATCTAAAAGTTTACTATATTTTACTTATATCTTATTATATTTTCAAACAAACTTTACATCATGTCTTATATCAAGTCTTCACAACATCTCATTCATCTAGACCATCAACATAACAACTAGTATATCTCAGATTAGTCTCACCTTGAGTTATAGTTACAGAAGGTGATTCTTACACAGAATTAATTAAGTATGGAGGAAATACCAAGTAATAGAATCCTAGATCTTTATAGATTAATACTGTTGGTATCTTCAACATACCTTCCCATACTTCAAGCTCCTGGTATGCAGTGACAGGGAGCTGTCACCGTTGACAGCTTGCACCTCCGCACTGATCAGGTCTCCCTCCTGCAGGTGTTTCCTCATTGTCTGCTCGTCCTCCGCCGAACGACGTCTCTGGAAGTATTATGTAGGTGGACAATTAACTTGGTGTTTGGAACTTGTTAAAAGTTAGGTACATAGATGAGGAGTTATGTTGGTACTACTATGATATAACTTAGTAAATTCTTTTTGTACAACAATGGTGTTAAATGAAAGAAGTAGTTCTTGATGTCCTAGCTTGGCTAGCATTATTATTTAGCAATGATTTCTCAGTTGCTGATTGATGGAATACTTTTCTGATATCAAAAATGTAAAGCAAATTTGAGTTAATCTTTTTAGTTTCATCAACCAAGGAGATCACTTCCAGCAAGATTAAATTATGCTATAGACTTTGAATGTTATGAACTTACCAATTCACCTCCTGGCAAATTAACAGAAGACAAATGCAGATATGAATCCAATCTTGAATTGGTTTCAACCTTCCACCTCCTTTGTTGAACCTCTAATATCCGGCCAACAACCACATCTCCAATCTCTCCAACATAACGACTCTTCATTGGCTGTACACATATCAACTTGTTTACTTTCTGCATCACTCCCGCCACTGATGCTTTGATGGAGTCATCTTCTATGTAGGTTCCATGGCCTCTGGAAAAGAAGAAAACCAAAATTAGGTACTATAGGCACATGTAAGAGATAAGAACACTATGAAAACAGACATTTTGCAATGAATTTCTGTAACATATTTTAAGGTGTAATTGTAGAACTTAAGATAAACAATTGTTAAGGGTTTGCGGAATATAATTAATTTAAGATAATGCTATTTAGTCTGTTGATTTTGTAGGTTATGTTTCTGTTTATTGGGAGAACTAACATGACTGTATTTATTGCTGAAGGCTTCTGAACTTTATATGGAGTTTTCTTAGTTTAAAAGTAGAGCAGTGAAACGTCCACTTACCGCATAAAATCCTGTACTCCTGTTATAACCTCACCAGGCGTATAAAATCTTGGTAAATCATTTAACGAAGCTATGCAAGGATTGACTCGCTCAGACACAAGTCTTATAGATACATGACCACTCATTTTCACTTAGTTTTCTTAGTTTCGTCGTATTGAAAATAGAAAATACACGATTACTATTTATTGTTTACTTTATTTTAAAGTTTTGAAACCAACCACAAACATTTCCGTATATAAAAAAGTATATTCTGCTCTGTGTATATAAAAAAGTACTCTGTGCACAAACCTAACTAATCCTGTAAATATACAACCGAAAGCTCGAAAAAAAGTACTACCTATGAACGGCCAAAAATTTGTAGGAGAAACAATACAACCAATCATTCGGTTATCATTTTCAAAGTTACAGTTATTGTCCAGTGTCCACACATTAACAGTTGGTTGTACATTGTCTAAAATCGTAATTAATTTTGTTTTGCTGTCAAAAAATTGAGCACAAATTTGTATTTACTACTCTGACTGAAAATACTGAAATATCATTTTATTCAATTATTATAGAATGAACATTACAATATTAATCTTGAATTAAACTATTTTAACGTAGATGCGACAGTTCGACCTGTAAACCCCTGGTCGATTGAAACAATTCAAAAATGTCTGCGGCAAATGCGAATGCAGCACCTATCACCGCCACCGATAGTTTATCACAGGCTTTGAAGGCTAATATTATTCCTAATCAAGAATATCTGCTACAGGTAAACAATACTATCTGTTGTATTGAACTATGAATTAAAATCCTTGCATTTTTCAGTTTATAAGTCGACTAACCTATTGATATAATGTTCGTAATTTTTCCTATGTTTCCAGGGATCAGTGCTCGATTCCGCTGTAGAAGTGCTGCTTCACAGACTGCGTGGTCTCTGTGACAATGTAGATGCTGGTCCGGAGACATTTGATGACCAGGAAGTGTGTTTTAGCCTTAGGGATCCAAACCAACAGGTAATGTTTATTAATTTTGATTATAAATGTCTTAGTAAAAATTAAATATGCCAGCCTATGTAATAGGAATGCCTTTCTGTACACCTAGTGACTTAAAGAGTTTACTTCATGAGATAAAGCTACTAATGGCAACAACAAGATTAGCGGTAGGCCACATATTAACTTTTGCAGTTATCTACGAAGACAGGTGTTTAATTTCTATTTCTACTAATTCCAGGCAGCCCCCCTCATGCTCCGTGTCCGCAAAGCCCTGGACTTCCGTGACATGCCCTTCCAGCTCCGCTACATTGGTCAGCCGGACCTCGGAGACAAGAACAGGCCCACGGTAGTGAGATCCAGCCTGGATATAGCATGTAATGGGATGCTGATAGAGTTTCTCACGGAGTTGGGGTGTAGGATTGAGTTTGAATATAGTGTTAAAGGTGAGTTATATTATACAAAAGTATAGCTTTTTGTTAGGAGAAAAGCAAAGATAAATAACTTCAATAATTACTACATTTTAGTAAGTACCTACAGTAAGACCTCTATAAGTCGAACGTCAAGGGAGACGCCAAAAAATTCGAGTTCTAGAGTTTTCGACTTATGGAGGATTTCGACTTAGGCAGATTTTGATTTGACATAAAGAGGTTCAGGTTCATTCTTATGAATTTTGAGTTAGAGAGGTAAAATTAATAAAAATTCAAGTTGCAGAGGTGACAAACATATTTTTATTTATTATAAATCAACATTATTTCAAATCATCTTAAATTAATAATGTAGCTTTAAGAAAAGTCGGTATTTTTTTTTGGTTTAGATAATTTGGTTGTTCTCTATCTATAGCATTGTCTAACAAGCAGAAAATACTTCTTCAAAGTTACTTGTTTGCTCTATAAAATTACGTAAGGTATTCAATGCGGTTCTCGCCACATTAATTCTTTGCTAAAGTTTAAAGAAAATTAAAATAATAAAAAATGGAACACCTGACACCAAGCAAGCAAACACGTGTTAACGTAAGTCATAAATGATTATTGTGTAATCCTAAAATGTTGTCTAAGAAACAATGGTGTACTCACATTGTCGGCAAGTTCTTAAAGTCTTAACTTATTTTTCTTCGAACTATAGAGGTAATAAATTCCAAATAATCGAGTTGTAAAGGTTGTAAAATTAGACGTTGCTGTGTTCGAGATACAGAGGTCAAATTTAATTTTTCGAGTTATAGAGGGAAAATATGTACCAAAATGGCTTGGAGGGACTCTGGGATTATTTCGACTAATAGAGGGTCAAGAATTCGAGTATTGGAGGTTATGGTGCTGCAAGGGAAGGGAACAAAACATTTTTTCGAGATTTAGAGGTTTTCGACTTAACGAGGTTCGACTTAACGAGGTCCTACTGTACATACATAGGTACAATACAACATGTTATTTTATTTTTAGATGTTTGCCAATTGGCAAAGGCCTCTTCAAACCTTTTTCATTTTCTTTACTTGACTAAGGAAAGCCATAAAAAACATCTTACCATAATATAAAACCAAATGTGTGTTTGTTAAGCTGTTTGTTCTTCTTTCAACCTGGAATGGAGCAACAGATTTGAATATTTTTTGCTATGGAGAAACCTTAGGCTATTTTTATTGCAATGGCTATTGCCAAGTAAATCATGCGTGCCAAATAAGAATAGGATCGCGTTTGCTGCCAACTTCACACGATAACTGTCTAAATAGTAGTGCCAGCAAAAAAAGTGCATAATAATTTATTATTCATATTGTGCAATAATTTATTGTTCATAGATAGGTACAGATTAAGTTTAATAAAGAAATATTAATAATTATTGTATAGACATTATATTCATTTAGAAATACTATTCTTGAATTTTATTAATGAATAATTTTGGTTAAATTAATTCTACAGGTAGGTATGAACATTAATTATATTACATAGTTGATGCTAGTAAAAATATCATATATATGCTTTTTCTTTCAAATCCTACTCATTTATAATTAACTAGTGGCGATCCACGGTTTCACCCGCGTTAATCCAGGATTTTAAGTTTAATCCGGGATAAAAAGTACTCCATGTTTGTCAAGGTGATTGTAGGATCCCAATGGTGAAAGAATTTTTCAAATCGGTCCAGTAGTTTCGGAACCTATTCAATTCAAACAAACAAAGAAACAAATAATCAAATATTTACTCTTTATAATATTAGTGTAACAAAAATAAAAAAATAATCTTATACATTTTACGCCAAATCTACATCAAATTTGGCGTAAAATTTATTAGATATACCAAAAAACGTACATTAAAGATTCAAACGAAATAAAATTTATGTAATTATTTTTTTGCACACCATACACTTTGGGTACTAAGTTAGCGCGTATTGCTGAACAAAATGGCGTCTTGACAGTCCTATTCTTATTTGGCACGCATAGTACAAATATACATATATAATTTATTGATGTACATATAATTTGTTTGAGTTTTGCTACTAAAGCTACAATGTGTCTGTTGCAGGCTACATGTTCCGCAAGGGACGCATGAAGATCACGGTGGCGAAGGTGTTCAAGATCTCGCAGAGCTCCATGCCACCTGAACCCATCTCACAGAGCTACTTAGTGGAGTTGTCTGTAAGTACATATTTCATTGTGTTTTTAACCAATTTCTGATTATTGGAGATTAATAATTCAATCAGTGTGTATTGTGTCAGTTATGTTTAAGTAAGTTTGTCAATTTATAAATGTCATATACTTCTGTTTATAATTTATTTGTTCATAAACACTTGTAAGTATATATACATGTATACAGGTACTTATCCACAAATTAAATGAAAATAAAAATTATTTATTTTGTGACAAGAAATTACATTCAGAAAAGTAAGACAAACACATTTTGCACATAGGAATACAATTTCCTGTCACAAGCCGGCCTCAACTCAGCATGTGCTGACTGCGAACAGACAGCACTGGTATTCCGTTGAGACCGACGGGTGACGACTCGAACTACGTAAAACAAACAAAACAATAAACACTAACACACGAATATACAACTAAGAGCATAAACAAACAAACAAAGACAAATTAAAAAGACGACAGATGATAAACAATATAGAATTCATAATAATTTACATAAATTTATTTTAAACTGATCAAATCAAAATAAAATTGCGCTTGTATCATTACGGAGCGATGCCTCAGCTTTTTGATGATCAAAAATAAATAATCATAATTTATGTTTGAATGAAAATAAATAATGCAAGTTCCTGTTGGGTGGGGGGATATTATTCCAGCACTTCGTCGCAGCGGAAGCTACCCTTGAAGGCAGCTGAGCTGTGCCGCTCGGTAGCAAGCTGAGTCGAGCACTGGCGGGAAACATGTGGCCTCTCTGTTCAGATTAGATTTATACTTCATAATTCTAAGCATGTTGGTAGGATTCTCAGTTCTGCGCTAGGTCTGATTGCACAGCTTGTATGTTGTGACCTCACATTATTATTAGATACACTTGCAAACAATTACAAATCAACTAATTTTAAATAGGTAATTTGTTTGAGACTGTTCTTCTGTTGCGATCGAGATTTAGATGCGGGTTTAGCTTAATCCATTTCTAATGTCGTCCAGCCATTTAATTATTTTATTTTTGTTAGAGTTGTGAGTATTTTACACAAAGATATACTACTTTCTATGTTTCAAGATTTACTATATCATCATTTCCTCCCATCCCAGGTGCTGGCCCCTCAAGGTCAGGACGCCATCGCGGAGGACATGCGCCTGTTCGCGGAGCAGCTCCGGCCGCTCGTGCTGCTCGACAAGATCGACTACAAGCGGCTCAGCCACATGACTGGCCCTTAGATACTAGGTACCTATATTATATGAATTGTTAGTCTATGGTCCATTGGCACAACGATTTTTAAACGCTTTTAGTGACAAAATTAGTAAAATGATTGTAAAAAAATAATCGTTAGTCAATTTCAATAACGGCTAAATGTGTTCTATAATTGTTGTGCAAGTAGACCTATATACATATAGGACATTTAGGGTATCGAACTTAGAGCTAAGTATACCTGTCTTAATTCATGTATTATCATAGCATCTTATATTATTTAGCTTGTATTGAATGTAAATACAGATGGAAAAGTTATTTAAATAATCTTGTAAGTGTAGATTTTAAATGTAATATACTTTTACACAACTAATATTAAGAAAAGTTTCATTTCAATGAAGATTGATCCTCTCCATAGTCATTACTACATACTATATCTATTGAGTCACAGCGTTATAGGTCAATACATACATGTAGGTAAATGTTAAATTAATAAAAACTAAAAGTCGCTGAAATCGGTCAAGGCCATTCGTCTCACAAAGTCTGGGTTCTTCTTAGTGTCCTTGATGAAGTGTCTGTCCTCTCCGTAGTCCATGTTCTCGTACCTGTAGCTATTTATATACAGTAAACTATGTAGTCAAAATAATCTAATATTTAACTAACACAAACTAGGTTAAAAGATCATTGATCTTAATTGATTGATAAAAGGTCTTTAAAAGTAATGGCCCAAGTGAAGAACCTTGGTGCACACCTTAATATTTCTTTTTAATTACATCACTATAGGTCAACACGTTGATGTATGCAGGTGTTAAATTCAATAAGAAACTATATTAATCTTCAGTAAAGCTTAGTTTATTGCTAAAAGTCGCTCAAATCAAACACCCTATCATTCAAGGCAGCCATGCGTCTCACAAAGTCTGGGTTCTTCTTGGTGTCCTTGATGAAGTGTCTGTCCTCTCCGTAGTCCATGTCTTCGTACCTGAAGCCGTGTACGTACGCGAAGTTGCCGAAGTAGACGCAGTGCTGGTAGTTCATTGGGTGGAATTCTGGGGAATAACACGATTTTAATTGATAAAAAAAAATTACATAGTATCAAGTGGATAAGGAAAAAAATAAAATGACTGCATATCTGCAAAACGATCTACTGAGGCGATCTTCTTTTTAGTGTTCCGTAGTTGAATAGCGAGAAACGTAGCTAGAAAAAGAGGGGTGAAATTCCTTGAACTTGGTCTGTCCGTCCGTCCGTCCGTGAATCACAGCCGATATTGCGAAACTATTAGGTTTACACATTTTTACTTTGTAGGTAGATTGCATGTAGTAGGTCTTTTCGATTTTGTGCAAAAATAAAAAAAGTAACAATATGACACATTTTCATTTGTTTCACATATTAGTAAATTTCACTAATATCTAATCTTTTCACTAATAAACGAAAGCGCCTACCTAAGACGGTAAAACTAACATATTTTATCCAAATCCACAAATCATATAAGCTCTAAGGGCTTCCAAGGGTTTTTGAGTGAAAAGTTACCGATTTTGTGAAACCCACACCTAAACTAAAATAAATATAGGTATACATAGTACCAATACATACCGCTTCCTTGAATGCAGTTGTACAGGTCCATGACGCAGTGGTTGTCGAATATGAAGGTAGAGTTAGTGAGGACGTCGAACGCACAGATCTTCTGGAAGTACGTGGGGCACACGCCGCATCTAAAATATACCAGCAGATAATTCTCTCTGTGAGTCGTATATCCTCCTGACTGAGGGTCGTGACGTGACTCCCCCGCAGAATTAATTCATTAGGGAAGTTCTCTTGGGCAAATACATCGTGGTGGGCGCCCAGGTCCTTCCAAGACACATGTCCTCGGATATTGTGATCCTCAGACATGTCGGTTTCCTCACGATGTTTTCCTTCACCGTTAAGCGAGTGCAAATCCACACACAGCTTGAAAATACAAGTCATTGGTGTAGTGTAGGGCCAGACCAGGGTGCGTCTGAATGAACAGCAGACACTGGGACCGCCGAGCCACACTCGCTTAGAAGATAATTTATAATTAAAAAAAATCTAAATCATTTATACAGACTATAACACATCCATGCCAAAATAATCATAAACACATATTTATACTACATAACACTATATTCGTTATAAATAAAGTTAACATAAGAAAACTATCTAGACTGTATTGTAAACTGTAGGCTATATTTTTGATTCTTACATAAAGCTCACGACTTAGACTTGAAATGGATTATTGGCAATTTGTTAATGAAAAATGTTGAATGGTATTTACAATTTTAGTTAAAAATTTTAGTTAAAAATCGCCGAACGATATGTTCTAACTGCTTACTATGTTCTATTGGAACTAAACTGTACTGATACAATCGATTCAATGAGACCTTAGTAGGTATATACGCAGTTCCACAATAAACATTCGTTGAGAGACAGTTTAAAGTGAAAATTTTCCAATTTAAAAAAATAACTGGTAAGAAAAGAAGGTGAGGTACGTTGTTAGCTACATCAAGCGAAACGTTGTCAAGCGTGGTTCTATCTGAATATATAAAACTCAAAGGTGACTGACTGACTGATATAGTGATCTATCAACGCACAGCCCAAACCGGACGGAACGAGCTGAAATTTGTCATGCAGGTAGATGTTATGACGTAGGCATCCGCTAAGAAAGGATTTTTGGAAAAGCCGCTTTTAAAGGGGTGAAATAGGGGATGCAAGTTACTTCTTAATGCGAGCGAAGCCGCGAGCATCCACTAGTTTTGCTTATAAACGATTAAATAAGAACATTTCACGCCCACCTGTGTCCATCCGGCGCTGGATTCACTTTGAATCTGAGCGGGGAATGGTCGTCATAATCTACCTTGAATATTGCACGTGTAACTGAAAACAAAGGTTTAGCACACGACAGTTGTAAAGCCATGTCAGAGTTGCCTAGGGCGGTTTAAAAACATATCAGCTACGCCAGCCATTAAAATCCTTACCTAAAATTTGTGTAAGAAAAGTATAAAAGATCAACTCAAACTTCATCATTTCTATGACTGAAAGTTACCTACTTAAAAGTTTTTGATTAAATTTCTTATCAAATAATTAAAGTTATTTGTAATGATTTCTGCTTGCTATAAAGTTATGTATTCACAGCTATTTACTAGGCAGGTATGTATATTTCATGACAGACGGATAGAGAAATTGTACAAGTTTGACGATAGTTTATGTTATTGGCATTGTAGTGGTCATATTTATCTTATCTATATCTAAGAAAGTGGAGTTAGTTACACCATTTATAACTCAAGAACGGCTGAACGGATTGGCTGCAAATTGGTGGGGAGGTAGCTTAGAACCAGGAGACGTATATAGGATGTTTTGTAAACCATTTTTTTTAAATCGAATTGACTAAAGTCCAGAATTTCCTTATTTATTGCCTCTAAGGCGGAACAGAGTTCGCCGGGTCAGCTAGTTTGGTTATAAAACTACTGTTATTTACACAGGTCTGTCAGGTATTTCACCACCAGAGTCCACTGAAACGACATTAGCACAAGGGACACTGTGATCTAAGGTATAAATTACGTGTACTGGAATGTATTTTAATAACCAATTAATCCATATGTTTGTATGTAATAAATACTCGTCCCTATTTGGTTTAAAATTTAATTCGTACGTGCTTTGTCTGACGACACGACTGTCGGTGACTCACCTATTTCGTGACACCTGCGTTTTGTTTGTGATATAAATATTTATTAGAACTATATTTTGACGGTAGTTACTTATTCAGTTACAGAGGAAGGTACTTTCTTGGAGCTACTGCAAATTAGAGCCCTTTAGAGATTTAAAGATAATCATAAAATAATTGAAGTACTCTAATTTCTAGAATTTTACTTCCGTTTTTAACTGTGCGTATATTTACGGCCTGCCTAAGTAATTATTTTCCGGCCAAAAATGGATTAAGAAATTAGTTCCACATCTACGCTTAATATTTTCACTGTAAATTACTCAATTTATTGATGACTTATACGATTTTCTACATTTTACTTGGTTTTAATTCTTTTGTTTGTATTTGTATTGTATTTAGAAGGTTACTAACAGTAGTGTGTACTCGCACCCAAGCGTAGGCCATATTGGGATATAAAGTATTGGAATTTGAAGAATATGATTACATTTACATTTACCCGTGGAAGGACCTGGGCGCCCACCACGATGTATCTGCCCAAGAGATCTCCCCTAACGGATTAATTCTGCGGGGGATTCACGACCCTCAGCCATGAGGAAATACGACTCAAGACGAGAGAGATTACATTTAGTAAGTATGTGTTGTCTTTCACTGGTACCTAATGCTCAGTTCCTATGTACAATCAACAACGAGATTACTTGCAGTTGTTCTACTCTTAACTCCGCACGTAGGCCATATTGAGTGCGTAGGCGCTTGGAACGCAGCTGCAGAATAGGAAGGAGTTTGTACGTAAGTACTGCTGTGGGTTGCTAGAGTAGAAAATATATAAATAGCCAAATAGAGAAAAAAAACGGATTTGTGATTAATAACATTAGAATAAAGAGTAATAATATAATAATATGTCCTTCCTCTCACGAACTTCCTTTTCTGTGATATTTTCTCAGTTTTGATGTACAAGTACATAGATTAGTAGTAGTAATATCACCTTGTATCCAAGCACGTAGGCCATATTGAGTGCGTAGGCGCTTGGAAAGCAGATGCCGAATAGGAAGGAGTTTGTACGTACTGCTGTGGGTTGCTAGGGTGGAAACAATAACATAGCCAAAAGCCTAAATAAAAACAAAACATCAGATAGTGAATTCTTTATTTATTTTGTAATAATATAGGTCTGTCTTTTACGGGTGCGAATAAGTTTTTTTTAAATACATTCTTCATTATCATATGTACATTTTACTATGTTGTAACTGAATTGTAGGTAGTCCATTTGTTATTTATGTTTTATAAAATAGTTCCAGTTACATAAAATCTTTTTTATCCAGTTTTTCTTGTTAAACGATATATTAGAAAAAAGTGTTACGTCACAACATTGTAACATTATTATTGCCTTCAATTTTTCCTTTTATTAAACCCATGTGGGTAGACACATGAGAGCCGTGCAACTACCTACCTACACTTAACATTATATTACGCTGGTAAGTATTATCTAGTTGTCCAGACAATAATAAATATTTATTTATTTCATTACTTTTTTTACATTTTAATAGTAAATGACATGTCCAGCACTATTCCCACGATACTGGCCACCCATCCAACAAGCTGCTATCTCGGCCAGACTCGTCGGCGCTGGCTCACCTTCACAAGTACTATCGAGATACTTTGCTACTTTGGTACTATGATATTGATACTAGTATCGATAATATTCATACTTTGGTAATAATCCGTCTTTTGTACGTGTAGTTATGTAAAATCAATTCATAAAAATATTATTTTCATTTTAGGTCCCTGTCTGTGAATGATGCTTAGAAAAATGGCAGTAATTTCAAAGCAAGGTTCGGTTTTTAATTTATCTGTAATCTTAATCGACACGACGTTTAAACACCTCCTAATGTGGTATTAATGGCATAGTCATTGTTTAACATAATAATTTTGTCACTAAATGCGTTTAAAAGTCGTTGTAGGAACAAGTGGGCTTGAGCAATAGGGAATATGCACAACTTTTTTATTATTACTTCAATGAAAGCTTTTGAATAGACAATCAGCATAGTGAAATTATTTTTCAATTAGCTTTAACAATAAGGCAGTTATACACGTTTTTGGTTTACGATTAGACAGAGAGAACCGACATGTCATGTGACGTCTCATGACACTAACGCCATACAAATACATAGAAAATTCGGTTTTGAAAGAAAGAGATGGAATGAAATCTTCAATTGGTCATAGCTTCTTTATTTTTCAGTGGATATAAATGCGGTTTGCACAGCTCGTTTAGTATTTTGGTATATTTTTATAGTTTATTTACAAAAATCAAATTTCATTTCCATGCATATTCCCTATTAGATTAACTTTCCTGACTATAACATTGTTACTACGTAATCAAAATTTGCTCGCGGCACTAATCACTTAACAGGCACATTGTTTTGAAATTCAAAGATTGATTGTTTTACTAATAGCAGAATTCAAAATGTGTGCGGGAAAACAGCCAAAGCCAAGAGCGATTCTCATCTTGTCGAACTATTAGATCAAAAAGTTCAAAATCAAAGCATTTATTGCAAAAAAATATACCCTAATTGGATGTTTGCAATGTATTTGGGTTCAGTGATCTATTTGTTTATTTATAACTAGTGGCTGCTCGCGGCTTCACTCGCATTAAGAAGTAAAACTTGCATCCCCTATTTCACCCCTTTAAAAGTGGCATTTCCAAAAATCCTTTCTTAGCCGATGCCTACGTTATAACATACCTATACCATCATTCCAAATTTCATCCTAATCCGTCCAGTGGTTTGGGCTGTGCGTTGATAGATCACTATATCAGTCAGTCAATCAGTCAGTCACCTTTGAATTTTATATAAGTATATAGATGTTATATTTTTATAGGTAGTCATTGCAAGTTTTAATTCCATGTCAACAACATAAAACTAAATTCAAACCAAATTCCGCCATGCGAGTAGCATCTAGTAGGGTCCGTTTGGAATGTCCATTAGATAGTAAAATGAGGCGGGAATGGGTCACTCGGCTCATTATAATTGTGGACGAGCTGCGGATGAATTATTTAGCGCACCACATAGCGGCGCAGGCGCATGCAGGTGCTTCTCAATGTAACAGGATGAAGCAATCTTAATATATAAAACTCAAAGGTGCCTGACTGACTGATATAGTGATCTATCAACGCACCGTCCAAACCACTGGACGGATTGGGCTGAAATTTGGAATGAAGGTAGATGTTACGATGTAAGCATCCGCTAAGAAAGGATTTTTGGAAATTCCACTTTTAAAGGGGTGAAATAGGGGATGCAAGTTTTACGTCTTAATGCGAGCGAAGCCGCGAGCACACACTAGTAGAGAAATAAATAGAAACGCTAGCAACGATTCACACAAAACGTGGTAAGTATTGTTACGTGAATTTACCGAGCGTTAAAAAGCAGATAATTTGTATATATCTGAATATCTGCAAATATTTTCTTTTAGATTTGGCTTTATCTTTTTAACCTTCCAATACTAGGCTTTATTTAACTAGTTTTTTTTTCTCAGCATTTAACGTCTTCTTAGATACAGTCTTTCGGCAGTTGAATGTTTTATTTGTTCATTATAATTGTGGACGAGCTGTATATTTTAACTAGCATAGCGGCGCAGGCGCATTCAGGTGCTTCTCAATGTAACAGTTGTGTCCATTTGAGAAAGATCGAATAGATGTAATACTTACTTCTATGCATAATGTACATCGATGATAAATTCTGAATTAGCACGAACACTCTTGTAATGTAGCATTGTAATGTTTATTATATTGATGTTTGTTAAAAATTGCATACCCTAGTTGGTTAAGACAAGGCGCGCTTTTTATAACTTAAAATAACATAATATGTATAAAACTTACATACATATTATGTTTTGTAAAATAAATTATTTGAATTTGAAGGAAAATCTAAGCGTTAGAAAATTATTATCGGTCTAAATTTGAACCGACTTCCGAAGAAAGAAGTGATCAAATATATGTAGGTACCTACTATACATAATATTTGGTTATGTCTAGCACGGCAGTCGTTAAGCCATGTCAGAGCTTGATAAACTCTCGACATCAGAGTTGGCCACTCTAATTCGATAAGAAGAAGAAGATTATGCCAGAATTTAATTATATTTGAATAAAGATCTATTAGGCTTTCGGAAGTGTATTTCTGTCGACGGATTTCTCAAAAACTAAGCAATAAATATCGATAAAAAATTAGATAAAAAATAGTTTAGTCATTTTTAAATTAATATTCAAATATATACTAAAAAGTTTAATTTTTCATTTGATCATGAAGTTTATTTATTTACACACAAACACACACAAAATATAACTCACACGATTCCCTCAAACTATAGTAAACAAGCTAAGCAGTAATTCCGATAACATATAACATATAACGTATAACAGTAACTTGAGTGGCTCAACCTTCGTCGCTTGACTGCGTATGAACCTAATAGGCCGACGAAGGCCCTTCGACCTTAATTATGTTGATGGCAAAAAGCTTGATCTTAGCTTCACTTATGTAATTAATTTTGTTACTTAAAGTTGTTGTAATCATTTGGCTTAATGATAACTCATTCAAAAATTACTCGACTTCCTGTTCCCCGCGGAATATATTTTTTCTATCTTCAAAGCGAGGGTTTTTCAGTTCTTAGTGGGTAAGCACGTTCCATCCTAGACCGTAATGATTGCTTACCATCAGGCGAATTACGGTCAAGCTCATACCCATTCCTTGTTAAAGAAGACTGGTTCAGTTGAAAATTGAAGATGAACTTACTAAAATAAAAAAAATATAAGCTTGAAGTATTAAAAATTAATTATAAGGTTAAATTAATTTAATTAACACGGCGTAATCTAATTGCATTAATTATTGTGATAACAATTACAATCCATATCCGAGGACATGCGTCTTCCGTGGAAGGAGCTGTGCGCCCACCACGATGTATCTGCACAAGAGAACTCCCCTAACAAATTAATTCTGCGGGGGAGTCACGACACGACCCTCAGTCATGAGGAAATACGACTCAAAAGAGAGAACAAATACAAAAGAAAGTAAGACAATAATAATCAATAGGTTTAGCACTATTAATAAAATGTATTAAATGAAGTACTTAGTTTTGCTGCGAGTTCTACCTTAAAAGCTTAAAAACATTCGCAGACGTCTCAAGGACAGCAAATTCATAAGTTGTAATGATAATAGCTACCTGTTTTATAAGATCTATCGTCGACAGGGACGTAGCTAAAGGCTCAATCTTCAGTTAGCTAAAAGCTAAGGCCCCTAGTACTTATTGAAAAACATTCAGTGGAATTTAAAACCTGCATCCTTTTTTGAAGACTTTTCTTAATTAAAACGGGTTTGCACTTGACTATAGTTTGCCTGATGGTAAGCAAAGCCTATGGCCTAAGAGACAGTTAAAAAGGCATGAAAACTGCTATCTGCATCTAAAAGAAGCAGCATGGGAACGCAGAATTTTGCCAAGCTTGTGGTCTACTGACCTTGAGGCCTGTAAAAATATGGACTCCTTTGCTACCTACTATCTGAGGCAACAACAGCAGGACAGTACCTCCAGTACTGCCTACTGGATCACTTTTCAAGAATTGATGTAATTAAAACGACAATCTGCTGGATCAGAAGACAAAGAAACTTTAATTCCTAATTTACTCACTAATATTCACTTTTGTTGCCAAACTGCGATCTAATTGTACTACTACATAGCGACATCTATTGGCATTTTGAAGAACTAAACCTTACATTTTTTTATACAGTCACATAACTGTGATTTAATATTTCTACTAGCGCCATCTATTACCTTTTCTGAGAACTACTGCTAGTTTATACAAGGCCTTTGGCCAACAGAGTCCTTGTTTCCAAGTATTCTTTCTCTTCACTTTATCCCACTATGTGTGGTCGGTATACATTCCCCTCTTCCATGTCACTCTGTCACATATTCTCCGCATTCACTCACGTTTTCATGTACCAAACATAAAAGTAAGCTAAGTAGTTCAAATTAGTAGTGTCCATTGATTATTATTTTATTTATAATAATAGTTTATGAACAATAAAACTTTAAACTTCTAAAGTCATCCATATTTTGTTTACTGATCATGATCTATTCGTCTGTCATGATTTGAAGTGATGATGAACTCAATATTAGGATGTTTCTCTTGAAAAACAGCCATTAGGTAAATTTTGGGACTAAGCTATGATTTTGTCCAAAATTTATTAAATAAATAAATAAATATTCCGGGAAATTGCACACAGCGCCATCTAGCCCACTAAGCAAACGCTTGTGTCGTGGGTACTAGATAACGGATATAATACTTATATACATTCTTTTGTAAATACATACTTATTATACATACAAACGACCAGACTCAACACAAGTAATATAAATTTTAAATTTCATAAATACTTGTGTCAAGCGGGAATCGAACCCGCAATCTCTAGATTAGAAAGCAGAGCCACTACCAACTAAGCTAATAGGCCAGTCAATATTTTTTTATTAATAGGTACCTGGGCCCCAAACAAATTATGAAATAGGGCCATCCTATCCACACTGCATACGTCACTGGTGCCCACACTGCCCAACCCATCTGAGACATTTGAACATGTTGCTCATTTAAATTCATCTATATTAGTGCAAAATTAGATAAAATATTCGTTCAAATTAGTTGAGGTTATACAGGGCTACTGATAAATAACGTATTATTATGTTTTTATCGTTTTAGACGACTCTAATTGCTTTCATCATCTGCTCTTCCTCAGTCCCATTTTGTCGCGGGTTGCGAAAGCGTACCTACATAAGATTTTACTTATATTTATCTATATATATGAAACTCAAAGGTGACTGACTGACTGATTGACTGTTTGACTGATATAGTGATCTATCAACGCACAGCCCAAACCACTGGACGGATCGGGCCGATATTTGGCATGCAGGTATATGTTATGACGTAGGCATCCGCTAAGAAAATATTTTTGGAAACGCCACTTTTAAAGGGGTGAAATAGGGGATGCAAGTTTTACTTCTAAATGCGAGCGAAGCCGCAAGCACACACTAGTTAGACATATTTTTTATTGTAAGTTAATGCTTAGATACTAGATATAGGCTAGCTGAAGAAGAATATAATTTGAAAATAACAATGTCTTTTAGATTTGGATACTCAACAAAATATAGATAGATAGATAAATACTTTATTAAAACACCACAAATGAAACAATACAAAAAAACATACAAATTAGAATCAGCGTCTTAATTGGCGGCCTTATCGCTAAGATCGATCTCTTCCAGGCAACCAATCTGGCAGGGATATAAATATGTTTGGTATCCTCAGGTTTTTTTCTTTATTTTTATAGACTGGCATTTTCTCTTTGTGAAAAATGAACCAAAACGAAAGATTTTATGAGTTAAGGTATAATTAACCCTGTATTTGTCATCAAAATGATATCATTCGTCTACGTTAGAAGCGACTTGCAAAATGATGCTGATGACACATAGGTCATCTAACCTCAGAATTATTAAATGTGGTTCTTGTTGAATGCTGCGTAGATATAGGTCTAATAATATTAAAAACAATATTATATTATTATTTATTAAAAACGCCATCGACATATATTTTGCAAAAGTCCTAAATATTAAAAAAAACAACGGTCCCTGATGGATTTAAAAGCTAACGAAACGCGAGCAAATGAAGGTGCACTCTACAGACTTCTTCTTAAAATAAAATTATCAATATAATGAACTAGTTGTGCCTGCGGCTTCGTCTTCGTGGAATAGTTATTTTGGGCATTAATTCTTTGAAGTTTGAACAGTTATCGCAGCACACGCAACGGAAACCCTCAAAAATAAATATTTTTCCCCGTTTTTTTCACATATTCCATTTTTTCTTCGCACCTATTAGTTGCAACGTGATGTTATATAGCCTAAAGCCTTCCTCGATAAATGGTTAATTCAACACGAAAAAGATTTTTTCAAATCGCACCAGTAGTTCCTGAGATTAGCGCGTTCAAACAAACAAACTCTTCAGCTTTATAATATTAGTATAGATTTACATTTTTTTACATTACACTTTAAAAACTTGTATATCCTTTTCACCGTAAGTACCTACCATAGAAAAACAGCGATGGTGGACTGCTCTATTAGCTTAGTTGGTAGTGGCTCTGCCTTCTAATCGGTTTGATTCCCGCATAACAAAAGTAATTATGCATATTAAAATTTATAATTACTTGTGTTGAGTCTGGTCGTTTCTATGTATAATAAGTATGTATTTACAAAATAAAAAGTATAAATGTATTATATCGCTATGTAGTACCCACGATACAAGCGTAAGCTTAGTATGGGGCTAGAAGGCGCTGTGTGATATGTCCTGAAATATTTATTTATTATTTATTTATTTTATTTAACTAATTAATGAACATTGTTCCGATACTTTCATAGATATATACCTACATATACCTAGGTGTAACGAGTATAGCTATGAGTTAACTTCAGTATCCTTGAAGCTCTCGTCTTGTTATCAGTTGGCTTATCAAGCATTCCTGAGCCACGATTCACCGACCAACTCACGGCCAATACACTAAACTACTACAAACATTGGCCTAGTCATTGGTTTACCAAGATTCATCAAAACTTGAAGTTTTACTACTAAATTACTTCATTGATCAAGTCATTCTTCTTCTGCTCCTTATCGAATGAGAGTGGCCAACTCTGGTGTCGAGAGTTTATCTATAAGCCGCCGGAAAGGCCAAGTGAAGTCATTGGTTTTCCAAGATTCATCCAAAACTTTATTGTTAATGTAATATAATCCAAATGCTTTATAGAGAGCATGACTACGAACTCGAGACAGAAATATCTAAGAAGAAGATATATACTATAAATATATAAACAGAAAAATCTTTATTCAAGCCATACAGTAGTGTTCCGACAAACAAAATAATACCTCGGTATTTCTGTGAGTTAACTTGTGCGTAATAAAATCCTGTTTCCCGCGCTAGATCCTTTATAGGCCTGTATTGCGAGACAGCAGTCTCTACACATACAACACGTAGCATCTGAAAGATACTTTAAAAAGTACTTAATTTTGCCGTAAAGAAGATAAAAGGCAAATTCATATGAGAGAAGTAAACTCTGTAGTCGAGATCTTCAAAAATTCGATTTATTAAGAAGAAGTAAAATAATTAAAAATAAGTTGATTCCAAATGGTATCTCTTTTTCGGGTAAGACCGGCGCAACTCAATATTTCCATGGACCAAAGCTTGGTATTTTAAGTTTAAGATTTTTTAAAATAATCAGTATTAATTGTAGCTTCGCCCTAATTCCCCTATAAACAAAGTAAATGTAAATTTAACATTTAAGCTAATAAAGCACAGAAATCTAAATAAACAGGTACTATTTAGATTTCTGTGTAATAAAGAATTTGAATTTGAAAGAAATTTGGCCAACTATGAATCTACTATAATATTATAAAGCTGAAGAGTTTATTTGTATGTTTGTTTGTTTGTTTGAACGCGCTAATCTCAGGAACTACTGGTGCGAATTGAAAAAATCTTTTTGTGTTGGAAGGCTTTAGGCTATATAACATCACGCTGCAACTAATAGGAGCGAAGAAACAATAGAAAATGTGGAAAAAACGGGGAAAATTATTCATCTTTGAGGGCTTCCGTTGCATGCGCTGCGAAAACGGTTCAAGATATCAAAAAAATGTGTATGAAAGAATTATTTCACTTGAAATAATCTAACAAAATGTCCGCAACAGTATATGTATATGTTTTAAGGTTAACTCACTAGAACCGTTTTTATGGTAATAACTATTCCACGCGGACGAAGTCGCGCGCTTCAGCTAGTACTTTTATAATATGTTTGTCAAGCTATTGGCCAAATAATGATTAGTATTCTAGAAGGCACCGCCGTAAACACAACATTAATGGCCGTGCACGTAGCTCACATCCGTATACGTCGGATACATATTATTGGAGCTTATTTATTTAATGTACACTAGATGGGCAGAGGTTTTTAATATAATATAACAAGCAAGACCCTTGTTTGCCGTCTTATTATAAAACGTGGTTTAAATATTAGTCCAGGACTTTGAAAATAAAAAATGGGTTTTTGTGGTTCAGACATCACATACAAGCAATCAAAATGTCAACTTCAATTTGGAGCTTTGATTTCAACTTCAACTTCAACTTCAACTTTTTTTATTATGGCTTCTGCAGCGTTACCGCAATTTTGCCAATGTCACGTAACGGATAAGCTAAAAAACAAACACTGAAAGGTTCGGTCGATAAAATAAAACCAAAAGCAAAAATTTTAAAAAGCAAGCTTATTACGTTAAGGAGCTTTGATTTAACATTGGTACGTTTTGACAGTTTGATAATTATGACAGTAGACAGACAATTTTCGAACAGCTAACAGGACTTGGTCTCATGCTTGGTCTAGACTAATATTTAAACCACGTTTTGTAATACGGCATAAGGTCCATGTGTCAAGTATCTAAAGCGTATAGAAAACAAGTATAATAATAAATAAATAACAATTCGGGGACATTGCACACCGCGCCATCTAGCCCCACACTAAGCTAACGCTTGTGTCGTGGGTACTAGATAACGGATATAATACTTATATACTTTTTTTTTTGTAAATACATACTTATTATACATACAAACGACCAGACTCAACACAAGTAATCATAAATTTTAAAATGCATAAATACTTGTGTCACGCGGGAATCGAACCCGCAACCCCTAGATTAGAAGGCAGAGCCACTACCAACTAAGCTAACAGGCCAGTCGTAAAAGGCATAGAAGGTTTGCCAATTTATAAGAATGATTAATAAATATGTGTAGTGCAGAGGCTTTGATCCGGATTTCAGTACGATTTTTTACGGTGAAATGTGTCGGTTTCCTTGCGATGTTTTCCTTCACCGTTAAGCGAGTGCAAATCTACACATAACTTGAAAATACAAGTCATTGTTGTAGGGCTGGATTCGAACCGGGGTGCGTCTGGATGAAAAGCAGACACTGGTACTGCTGAGCCACACTCGCTTATATACTATTCTTAACTTTATAAGTGCCGTAACTCCCACCTAGGTACTTGATTAAGTATAAAGTTTTTACTTATTGAAATGCGTTGCGTTGGAAAGCGCCGGTTTGCATGCTCGAGCTAATTCTCAGCGCACATTAGTCATTCAGGAGAAACCTAGGTTGCCTATACCAGCCTAGGCTATGCCTGAGGTAATTTATTCAGCGATTACACTCGCCATATAAAGTATGGGCCGGTAGGTACATCGGTATTAAGTAAAATAGTACGTACAGTACTGGTACATTCAGATTGGTTGAGTGACCGTTATGCTCTTTCCAGAGAATAAAGCAAAAATAATGAAGAAAAGAATAGAATATAGTCAAACGAAATTATGTACTTACAGTTATTATAAATAGTAAATTACATCACATCTAATGCAAACTCAAAACAAATTAATTAGTGGACAACTGTAAAATGACTTTTGTACCTTGAGGAGAATGCACTCTCTACAGCACGAGATCACTCGAGTGTAGGAGATGCGTGCCACATAAATAATATGTATTAGGTAAATAGAATATATTATAATTGTGTCCTTAAATATACATGGCTTCAACTATTGAGTAAATATAGTTAAAAATAAGTTATGTTTCGGCAAAGCACTTGTTACATTTCTTGTGATGAAACAAGTAAATTTTGAATTCGAATGGTTATCTTTTTTTTCCTTGGACCTTGAGCACTAGAATCTTCTGCAGGGTCAGGTCTGGTCGTTGGCAGGGGTCCAGCACCTAAGTAAGACGGATTTTTCTGTGTATGTGTTGCAATCTCGCCCATTCTGAAGTAAAGCGATTGACAACTCGACGCTATCGATGGACGTGTGACCAAAGAGTGGTATTGTCATTTCATATCTCGTGAGCGGTATGATATGTACAATTTTATTTCCCAGCTGTTTGACAAGGCAGGCAGCAGTTATTACAGCCATGTCACGTCATGTGCAAGAGGCTTTTCGGACTTTTGCAAAACTCTCCACACTAGAGTTGGCCACTCTCATACGTAATACGAAATACTTTGGAATGATGTCTGTCATAACACATTGCAAGAACACACTAAAACCCCTCAAAAACGCTTAAATTAAGTCGAATTACAACCTCATTTTCCTCGTAATTATGTTGAAAAACAGGAAGTGTCTTGTTTTTTTTTATATTAGTTGCTGGTCACCCATCCGCGCACCGACCTCATCTCACCCTGACGTCACGCTATGCCACGGCGCTGGTAAGTCCCCTGGCCCGCCCCATGGACACCGTTACAGTTCCACTTCACTTGACAAATTATACGCACACTCCACCGCTTGCGTTAACTACCTAGATATATATCTATGCTGGACTGTTTGTTTTATAGTACATATTTGCATGATTAAATTATGTAAATGAATGGCAAAATACCACGATCAAGATTCCAACCTGCATCTTTTTGGTAAGATGCTTTTAATCTCCTTATCGAATAAGAGTCGCCAACTCGAGAGTTTATCAAGCCGCCTTAAAAGCATCCATGTTAAATTGTAGAAGAATAGAATAGAAAAATATCCAGAATGCTTTAACTAAAGGCAGTGGTCGAAACACAAAAACTATCAAAAAATTGGCGTTGATTTTGATTTACCTGACTATGATACTAAATATTATATTCTTAGGGTTTTATTTACCTATGTAAGAGTTACCTAGGTGTTTACTGTGGTAAACCAATACTCCAGAAAATAAATTAATCGTTACGTTATGATGGTACATATTTTACTTCCACCGCTCATCGCTAACTAGTTTGACGTAAGCCAATAATTATTATAACATTTATAACTATCTGCGTATCAATTTGAACCCCATTCTATTTATCTCTTAAGTTCACACACACACATATCTATATTCCCGTATAATTATAAACTTGATATCATTTTCCTGTTAAAAGATGTTCTCTGTCCACCAACATAATATCCATTAGACGACTGATTAAGCCGAAAAATGCGACACTAACAATAATCATACCAAATTTATGATATGGTCAGTTAAAAAACGTCACAGGATAACTTTGTGTCAACTCGTTGGACTTTGCACCCATATTGACTGTACCAAACTAAATAAAATAAAATACAATCACTCCAGATTATCTTTAGGCTTTTCTAAAGATTTTCTAAGTGCCCCTTTTTTGTAGTAGTTAGTAGTAGTATGTTTAGTATTTTCCCCTTGTTTTTATATTTATCACTCCTGCTCCTTACTCTCCTTATTAGTAGGTATTCTCATTATTGAGGATCGTGACTTAATCGCAGAATTACTCACATTCCATCAAATTGCTGAGATTAGATGTTTTTTGGGTTTTCACTTGACTTGAAGTTAGTTTTGAACCAAGAGAGGTAAAAAATCCTTGCTAAAGCTGCCAGAAGCGACATCTACAAGAATAACTTGGTCGAAAGCATGATTGTACTGAAGATAAAGTTAAAGATAAAGATATGTTTATTTGCAAGATGTAGTTTGATAATACAGATGTTGTGTAAGTGCTAAAATTTGGAATCATACATCTTAACCATTACTGGTATGCAAAAAAAATTTATGTCTGGAACAAAAATACTTAGATGTCAATTGAGATAATATTAGTGATGTTATAAATTAGTAATTTTATCATTGAAAAATAGCTTAATAGAATAATAACATTTAGACACTAAAAAATTAAACAATTCCCTTTTAAATATTGACAAATTATGAATTTGACGGATTGATTTCGGCAGATGATTAAAAATTTTTGGTCCCATACCTAAAATACTTTTCATAAAAAGAGCGGTTTTATGTTGTGGTATACATACTTTGGTATTCAATCGTTTACTCTTTGCAAGTTTATACATATGCAAATTTTTCTTTACAAAGATTGCAGTCTCAAATAAATACAGACACGGAAATGGCAAAATTTTTAGTTTGGAAAAGTATAGTTTACATGAGTCCATTGGCCGCAAATGACAAACTGATCTTAGACATTTTTTCTGTGCAATAAAAATAGCATTCCTCTTTGAACAATTCCCCCAGAATATAACACCATATCGTAAAGTAGACGTAACATACGCATGGTAAGACACAAGTACAGCTTGTTGATTTGCTACTTTGGACAACCTATACAAAGCATATGCGAAACTACTCAATTTGGTGCATATTGCTTCAGCCTGTTTCGTCCACTTTAATTCACTATCTATGTACAGACCTAAAAATTTAGTTATGTCAATATTCTCTATGTCAATATCATTATAATGTATTTTAGATGTCAGTTTCTTATATTTATAGAATGTCATAATATTGGTTTTACTTAAATTAATTAATAGATTATTACATGTCAGCCATTTGATTATTTTATTTAAACCTGAGTTAATTTCTAGTTCCGGAATCTCGTTTTTTTTATTTACAAATATTGCTGTACTGTGAAATAAAATTAAACTGTGGTTAGGAGTCTCAAACGTCGATATGGAAAAGACAGGTGCAAGACAGAAAGTTGTGGACTCATACGGAAGAGGTCTTCACCAAATTTTGGGTACCCTAAAAATATACTGAAGAAACAATTCATGTTAATTTAATATCAATAATTTTAGTTTAATTCAAAATTATTTTTAAAAGACTTGTATCGTTCGTAAAAGACTAACAGTTATTCTATTTAGGAGTCTCCGAGGTATTTCGTTTATTGGTCGGCCATTAAAGTGTGAATGTGTGTGTGAATGCCGCTGGCATAACATCGGTGCCGCTTTCCGAGAAGCGCCGAGTCCGTACCACCGCCTCGAGGTGAAAACCACAAAACCACCAGCAAAATATTATGCAAATTTGAACCCTACTCCGTTGTAATATCGTTTATGATAGCATTGTATTAAAATTAATCGGATTGTCAGTAACAAGTGGCGCTTGCGCAGCGGACGACTTTAATCCAGGATGAAAATAGCATGTATTTGTTATGTATCCACAGTTTTATCTATAAACATGTTGTAATTAAATTTATTAATCTTTTCATACGGGAAAATGGGCAAACAATACAAATGATAATCAAATTTACACAATAAGTACCTATTTCATAGTGATTTCAAATCATCCTGAGCTGTTCTGTTTTGATCCATGCACGATAGCTGTACAGTACTTATTGTGAACCTAGGTTCTCATATCTAGGTAGAATTCACCATTGATTCCTGTATAAAAGAACATATTTAAAACCTCTTTCAAAGTTCGTTAAAAACAGTTGATAGTACAACCCGTAGTGGTAACACGCCAAGCCCACAAATATCGAGAGCACCACAGTATAAGCAACAGTAGTTTTTAGTATTATGTAATCTGTGGCCGGCCGGGCGCCGCGGTCGCTGCCGGGCCGCGGCCGACCAGACAACTTGTCGCTGCGCCCGCGCATGGGGCTGCCAGTGAGAGAAAAATAATAAGCTATGTGGATAGGATGCGTAGAAAAAAATGCTGCGTGTGGGATAGTTAGATTTTATAGATTATCTACTTTTATTTGAGAGATCACTTTAAGTGATAAGGCCGCCGTCTGTCCCAATACTATGATCTAAATTTCTTTAAGCTTGTGTTCTTTTGTTATTTGTGTACAATAAAGCATTTTTGATTGATCGATTGGTTTATTTGGATAACCTAAGGTATGTAATAGGTCAAATGATAATATTAATAAACCGTTTTCATATCATAGACATTAGGCATTTGTTAACATTTTATACATCTTTTTTTTCATAATCAATACTGTGTTTGTACTGAAGGGCGTCGGAAATTTTTAGTTATTACATAACTACGGGAATGTAAACGTTATTGTTACATAAATACATGGTATAACGCCACAATCTATTATCTACCAGATTACAAACCAAGCTAATGCTTTGTTCTTAAGCTTAAGTCCGTATCATTTAAGCGTAGGTATTCATTCATTAATAGGATCTGTTTATAATCATGTTGTGCACGCACGTGTTTGATGCACAGAATGGATCCATTACCTTTAATGTGTTTTGCTGTTACTCATGTATTTTCTGTGTATTGTGTTGTGTGCCTAATAAATAAATAAAGCTTTTTTTCTTGACTAATTTACATTTAAATTTCCGTACATGTACGCAAAATCCTCGTCTAAGCAGCCACACCAGCGCCTGCGCCGCCCCTCCCCCGCTCGCCGCCCCCCGCGGCAAATTGCTTGGCGCACCCAACTTAACCAACCAGTTTGACTTATGTAGACTGCGGGGGCTATGAGTGTTATAATGATACGACACATTGTGGATAGAATAGAATAGAAAAACATTTATTGAGACAGATTTACTGACATTTAGCAAATATACATACACACATACCTACATACCTAAAAACAATAAATATATAAATAAGTCTGCCCCAACTCAGCACAGCAGCAGGATAGAGACTCATCTCGTCTGTATGTAAAGGTTTTCTTTCAAATTATGTATTTAAGTAAACAACTTATGAACTTAATGTTCACTGCACTCCTTACTAGGATAACCTGTGTTGTGAAGTGTAGGCTCTTCCTTTTATTAAATGAACACAAACAAAGCTTACATACTAGTCAATTATTTATATAAGATGAGGTAGGATGAGCACCAGGCACCAGCTAATAATATCAACTTACATATGTACATTATGTATGAAATAAGACTTTATTTTGCACTATCAAAAATTAATATAGGTATTCGTTTACAGTAATTTCGTCGTTCGTGTCCTGCTGTACACAAAATACATTACATGTTTAATAAACCACACTGGTATTTTCCACTGCGAGTGACGATCAGTTTACAAAATGTCGGAAAAGGTGGCGCTAGCTTCTATTATAAACTGATATTTAGATGCCATTTTTATGATAAATGGGTTTACATTTGCGCATAATTCCACTGCTTACTGCCAATTAACAACTGGCTAGTTACCTACTTACTAAGTTTTGGTAAAACATAACGAAATCACTATCTATTTAGCTATTAACATAACTATAACGGTCTTTACTCATGTTTAATTTACGTAAGTACGTTCTGGGACCGTGGCAACTTCTTCTTATCGAACAAGAGTGGCCAACTCTGGTGTCGAGAGTTTTCAAACCGCCCTAAGGGCCTTTGCCATGGCTTAACAACTGCCGTACTAGACAAACAGCCGGAACCTACAATTTAACGTGTCAACCGACCCACGAAAGCGCCCAAAATGGAATGCCAGTTTTCGGTCACCCATCCAAGGACTAATTACCGCGGCAGCGCTCAGACTTTTAAATAATAATAAAATATTTAGCTATGTAGGTATGCTACAATATCTATACTTCTATACTATATAATAAAGCTGAAGAGTTTGTTTGTTTGTATGTTTGTTTGTTTGTTTGAACGCGCTAATCTCAGGAACTACTGGTGCGAATTGAAAACATCTTTTTATGTTGAATAGATCATTTATCGAGGAAGGCTTTAGGGTATATAACATCACGCTGCAACTAATAGGAGCGAAAAAAACAATGGAAAATGTGGAAAAAAACGGGGAAAATTATTCATCTTTGAGGACTTCCGTTACGTGTGCTGCGAAAACGGTTCAAAATTCAAACAATGAATGCCCAAAATAACTAATCCACGGGGACGAAGTCGCAGGCACAGCTAGTAAATAATATAGTAACCCCACTTGACTTGTTGACGCGTGTATAGATAAGTGTCGATATTATGTTTGAAACTAGTCTTATTTAATCGGCGTGAATGATATTTTCTCGAATCTTCTTTGTGTGTCCTAAATAGTTAGTTATATTTGCAATGAAATGACTGGATATTTTATACCTATGTTATTACCTATGGCTTGTCTGGTATGTATCTTTTTAACCGACTTCAAAAAAAGAGGCTGTCAAGTCGTCTGAAAGTTTTTTTTCTTTTCTTGTATTTTAGATAATGAAAAGGCATTTGAAAGGCAAAGAAATAAATAAATAAATAAAATAAATAAATATTTTGGACATATCACCAAGTTTTTATATGTCTATAACTTTTCACAAGAACATGTAAGACATGTTAATTTCTATTTTCCAAGAACCATCCATACTTCGGACTGCATTATGTTACGAAATGTTACTACTGATATCAAAATATGCAGCGGGAAATCCATATATGAAGTAAATGACCTACTTATAGAACAAAGAATGACTCAGTGCTGCCAGGTGACGAGCTAGAATTACTAAAGGACTGCTATACATACCCACCTTACTATATATTTATAACTAACTAGTGGATGCTCGCGGCTTCGCTCGCATTAAGAAGTAACACTTGCATCCCCCATTTCACCCCTTTAAAAGCGGCTTTTCCAAAAATCCATTCTTAGCGCATGCCTACGTTAGGTATAACATCTACCTGCATGCCAAATTTCAGCCCGATCCGTCCAGTGGTTTGGGCTGTGCGTTGATAGATCACTACATCAGTCAGTCAATCAGTCAGTCAGTCACCTCTGAGTTTTATATATTTAGACTAGGGTGTATATCGCTGCTCTGTTAGCTTAGTTGGTAGTCTCTGCCTTCTAACACGGTAATATTATCTTCTAATCTAGGGGTTGCGGTTTCGATTCCCACGTGACACAAGTAGGTGTTTGTGAATTTTAAAATTTATAATTACTTGTGTTGAGTCTGGTCGTTTGTATGTATAATAAGTAGGTATGTATTTACAAAAGAAAAGTATATAAGTATTATATCCGTTATCTAGTACCCACGACACAAGCGTTTGCTTAGTGTGGGGCTAGATGGCGTTGTGGGCAATGTCCCGGAATTTATTTATTATTTATTTATTTATATTTAATGTGTCAGTACACACGAAAAAATGTACCAAAAAACATACTTCCGCCTTTAAAATGGATTTATTTTAGCAGCGCAAAGCATAAGCACAATATCCGAGGTCATTTTTATTCCGTGGAAGGACCTGGGCGCCCACCACGATGTATCTGCACAAGAGAACTCCCCTAACGAATTAATTCTGCGGGGGAGTCACAACACTCAGACATGAAGAAATACGACTCAAGAAAGAGATAAAGCTATAGATAAATTTCGTGACAATGACAAATATTGATGACGTCAGATTATCAAACGTTCTAGTGGCTTGGACATTTTGTTACGAGTTCAAATGTAAAATTGTATCGTACCCAGGAAACTATCCTGATTTGGCTTTTTGATCACTAATAATACCGCTGACAGCTTAGAATGTTGCCTAACTAAGATAATCCTGTATGAACAAGTTAGTTGAGCAGCGGGCGCTCACAGCGAGCCTACTCAAACATGTTATAAATCGACTATAATCTCACCACAGGATTAAATAATTAAAAGATAAGCAGATTTGCCGCAAAGCCGTCAGCAACCATGACAAGTATTATCGCATATTATCCGAGTATATTACATTGGGGAATCGCTTCCCAGTTATGTGTGAAATGTCAGCCACATAACAATAATGTAAGATGACTAGCATCAGTTAGCATGGTTTTGCAGTGTAAACTTGAAAACAAGAAGTGAAGAATCTTTAAAAAACACAAAAATATTTAAATCTGTTTATCTTGAACTACGCCAAATGTGTACATGTAAACTGAACCCTGAAAAAAAATCACTTCTTAATGTAGCCTTAAAATGTCATTAACTATCTATTTATCTTACAAGTGTAACCGAATTAGAATTTCTATCGAGTAATAATTGATATTGATTGAGAAGGCGTTAAATGACTTCGTCTGCTGACAAAAAAGTCCCTTCCTTAATTTCTACCACAGCTTACAGTCAAACAAGATCACCATTGCGCCACCGATATTTACGACACAGATTAACTCTCGGGTGGTCCAGGCACCTTCTGTTCATATTGGTACAGATATGCGGGTTTATCGCGGGCCAGACGTGCTACCGATATGCAAATAACTACCTGATAACAACTTGTTGATCGGTTACTTACTTCGCTGGTGTGAGATGAATTTTAAAGCGCCAAACAGACGAAAATCGTCTAAAGACTTACCTACTACAACTAATTATTAAAATAATTAACAAATTATTCATCGTCAGTACCTAATTATCAATCTAGTACCAATCAAAATACTAGTCATAGTCAATCACTATCAAGTCTTTAGGCTAATCGAC
This sequence comes from Macaria notata, assembly GCA_927399415.1. Classification (NCBI taxonomy): domain Eukaryota; kingdom Metazoa; phylum Arthropoda; class Insecta; order Lepidoptera; family Geometridae; genus Macaria; species Macaria notata. Next base: position 2,117,093 of record OV656751.1, read on the forward strand.
GCTTGGCCAGCGCGCGCTGTTTCAGGTAAAATGATGCCTATATCATTTGGACCACAGTTACAAAAATTACCAATGGAACTGCTAAATTTTTTGAAGGAATGAAAATCCTTCTTTGCTCCTGGGCTGGGCGCTCACTAATACCGCTAGTACCATTAAGTTATTGCCATAGAAGTAATACCAAAGAGGCAGATATACATGATCCTTGGATTCACTCGTCTTCTAAACCCAGTTCATCAAATAAATATATTCTTATTTGTCTTTATATTTCACAATACTAAGGACGCTGATATACAATCAGGAGATATTTTGCCAGAAATGGAAAAACGAGCTATAAAATGCCCTCGCCGCCAGAGAATTATGGATCATGCCCTAAATGTACTACAAAAGGTGTCAGCTATATGCAAGAATGAAGTGATAAATAAGTCTACCAACACCAAAAGACGTGCAACGATATGACTATTCCAAACCCAACTTTGCATTTGGGCTCTACCTTGTCTTTCTGATGACTCTAGTACCACGTTTCGCAAATCCAGCCATCGACGAATAAGTCTCACATCAAAAGACGTGAAACGATGAGACTTCAAAATCCTACGTTCCATCTGGGCATTATATAGACTTAGGTACTGATCGCAAGAGTACCATTCAGTTATTGCCATAGAAGTAATACCAAATAGACAGACACACAAGATAAAATAAAACTATTTACCCTTTAAACAAGATCATTGCTCATCTCTTCCACACGTCTCGCAAATCCAGCCCATCGACAAATAAGTCTACAGACATCAAAAGACGTGGAACGATGAGATCAGTCAACTTCACAGTCGCTGCACGAAAATTAGCGCCTCGCAATCTTGAAACAATTTTGCGAGTGTCGCTCGAGGATATTTCTGTCTTGGCTCGCTCATAACAATACGAAGAAATGTGACGGGGACGTGTGGCTGGCTGCTAGCAGTGCTGAGTGCTGGCAGCTTAGGTGCGTGCGTCAGGGCCGGTCGATGGTCGTGAAAAAAGAAATGGGGGGTTTGGGAAGCAGATTTGAGGGAAATGGGTGGGTAAATTGTGTAGATATTATGTCAGCATACAGGTACTAAGAATTATGAATATTTATATGTATGTGGGGATCGTGGAGTTAAACGATGGTTTGACTATTCCTAATCTTTTCATTCTTAATAAATCTTCAACTACATATTTTCTTCAGGTTATCAATATTTAATCTTACACTTCATTATAATCAACTGACAGTAACTGTTTAGTTAGACCATTATTTTTTTGTTTTAACATGTAAATAATATTTAATGCGACTAAATAAAGGTCAGAAAGCCCAGTAAAATCTAAAGCTTTTTAGGATTTGTTGTTCAATTCTAATAGTATTTCCAGGAAACTTATGTTGTATGTTAAGTAGACGCTAACCTTCTGACTGCAATACTCTTTCTACTTAATTTACTAATACATACTTGTTAAATAACCTCTACATATATCATACAATAAATTACAGTTTTTTATGAGAATTATAAATAATTAATCGTTGTTTTTCATGTAAACTTGCCTAATTATCATTTCTGCTACCAAAAACACTACTAATTTGCTAACCAATTAACTCGACTCCATCAAACCTGTGCTTTCTGTCCAGTGTCGCACCATTGACCCCAGATTTGAAGGTGAAGCTTTCGTACATTCTAATTTAAGAGCTTTTTCCCTCCCTTATTATGTAAAAAGTGATCTATTATACACAGTTTCTAGACCAGGGGTCGGCAACCGGCGGCCCGCGGGCCGTATGCGGCCCGTGGACTATCTTGGTGCGGCCCGCAAGCCTGAGGTCCGTAAGAAAAAAAATACCAAAGCAAAAGGCAAAAATTCACTAGAATTTATACGGCCATGCGTTGGGCCATGAGAGTACGAGAGTACGTTGAAAGCTCGCTCAAACGCGGGGTGATAAAATTTTACCTATTTCATTTCTTAACAACTGTTTATCAAGACTGTGATATTATGTATTGTTTCTACCGAAAATAAAGATTTGCTGTATTCAAATTCTTAGCAATATTTTTTGCGCTTATCCGCCGCACATGGCCGTCGGCGGCAGCTCCTTTGAAACAATAGGCGGCGGCACTCTTTGATTAGACGCAGGTGTGCGGCGGCGAAAAAATTCAAAGCGACGGGCTTTAGTTAAAATCACAGCCGCGCGCAGCTCTCTCCTCATTCTGTTGTGGAAATTCGCCGGAAAATCACGTCTCATCTGGTTGGCAGCTACGCGATTCGTTTCACCTTTCTTCCCTTCGCTAATAGCTTCTCACGACGTATGAGGTAAGTACATATATATATACGTTGTATGCACTCGCGAGCAATTTGTTATATTTTGTTTACTGCTTGTTAAAGTGAACCTTCAGATTGATGGGTAAAATATATTCTATGGACGGGGATAGTACTAGACACGACATGAAGATAGTTATGTCATGTTTTCATTACCTATTTTTTAATGGGGAGTTGAATTTGTAGGTGCCAAATCGAACATATTTATTTTTTTACACCGAATTTAAATTTCTTCATTATTGTTACAGAATAATTATGGAAACATGGCTTCAAGAAAAAGGAAGATAGAAGAAGAAAAAAGAATTTTTAACGAATTATGGACAGAATTATACTTTTTTATCGAGTTTTAAGGAAAACCGTTATGCTTGATTTGTCAAAAGAGTATTTCTGTAGTAAAGGAATATAACCTGAAGCGACATTACGACACTGAGCACAAAGCTAAATTTGACTGTCTTGAAGGAGAAATACGAAAAAAGAAAATTTTTGCTTTGAAATCGTCATTAAAAAATCAACAAAACATAAGATAAAAGATAAAGATAAAAGCTTTATTCACCTTATGACATCACATCATATAGGGCAAGTCAGTTTACATATTTTTCTTAAATACTAAGTAATTTATCACTCTTATTATCTAATTAATTTATTTATATAACTATAAGTTTTTGCATCAAAATTACAATACCAGATAAAATATGATCTCTAATTTAACTAACATGAAGAAATGAAGATTCTACAAGTGGCATAGTCATGAATTCCTTAATAGAATAAAATGGGTTGCTTACAAAGAATTGTTTTAGTGTTCTTTTGAAATGTATAGCCGACAATTCTATTATTTTTGGCGGCAGTTTGTTAAACATGTTGATTTTATTATACAAGCCTTGTTTTTGCGCTTTGACTAGTCGAATGTTTGGTTTTCTGAGATTGTTTTGTTTTCTTAGACAGTATTTATTATTTGAAGCCAATTGATCCTTCTCGTCGTAAATTTCTAGTAAGCAATTAAATATATATAGAGATATTACAGTCATAATCTTATTATTCTTAAAGTGTTTCTTGACTGAAGTTCCTTTTCTTAGTCCCAACATAATCCGTATGGCTCGTTTTTGTGCTCTCAACACTTTGATAATCTCTGTAGCGTTGCCCCATACAGTGATAGCGTATCTCAATCTAGACTGAATATATGCGTGATATACTGACAAAAGCGATTTTTTATCTAATAATTTCCTTAATTTAAGCAATACATAACCTGCAATGGCTAGACTTTTACAAACTTTTGTAATGTGTGCCGAATGAGTCACAGTGTAATCAACTGTATAACCTAAAAATACGTTTTCTTTTATAGAAATCTCTCCTGCACATCCTTTTTTAGAATAGTAGTGCATTACATTACTTTTATCAGCATTAAGAATAATACCATTCGCACAAAACCAGTCTTTCAAAATATTCTTTGCTTCAATTATCTTACTACCCACATTTGTTACATTTTTGTCACTTATCCCTACATGGGTGTCGTCAGCGAATAGGCTAACATATGCCCAATCTGGCATTGCATTTACGATGTCATTTACATAAATTAAAAACAGTACAGGTCCTAGTACTGAACCTTGAGGTACACCAATATCTACACGACTTGTGGAAGATATAACATCATTCACATATACCACTTGATTACGGTTGCTCAAGTATGATCTCATCATGTTTAATTCGGGTCCTTCAAATCCGTAGTATTCTAGTTTTCTAATCAGAATATCATGGCGTAGACAGTCAAAGGCTTTCGATAAGTCGCAGTATATACTTGCGCATTTTTTTGCTTTGTCTAAAGATTCAATAATGTAATAAATTACTTTTCTTATGGCCATTTCAGTGGATCGGCCTGGACGAAATCCAAATTGAGAGGCTGTGAACAAATTATTTTCTTCGAAATACTTTATTATCCTTTTTTTAATAACAGTCTCTAATATTTTTGATATTGTTGGCAATATACATACTGGTCTGTAGTTTCCTAATTCCGTGTTTTCTCCTTTTTTATATAATGGTATAACTTTGCCAGATTTTAAACAATCTGGAAATATCCCTTCACTTATACAGTCATTAATTGTCAGGTGTAATAATTCTAATAGGCTATTATTTGCTAATATAAGTTCTCTTAATGTCTTTGAAGTTATGTCTAAAATGTCAGGTGATGTCTTTTGTTTCATGCTTTTCACAATTGTCAATAGTTCTTGTATGTCCACGAATTCAAAATTTATATTTTTTTCTGTCTTTGGCTTCATGTTTAGGTATTCCAAGCTTTTATCTACATTAACGTCAATGTTTCCAGTTATTTTTTTTGCGACATTAGTAAAAAACGTATTAAAAGCGTCTGCAATTTCTTTATAGTTTTCAGTTTCTTTTCCATTTTCATTTATTATTTTCGTTATGATTTTCTTATTCTCTTTCTTCTTGTTATATTTTACTTGTTCTCTTATAATATTCCAGCTTTCTTTTATTTTATTGTGTGACTTTTCTATTCTCTGTCTATAATATAAACTTTTGGCTGCATTAAAAACTCTCTTTAATGTTTTTTTATATCTTCTTATTCGTATAATACGTTTATTACAGGGTTGTGCTTCTTGTAATAATTCCATTTTTGCCAAATTATCATATTTAAGGTTGTGGCAGACAACAGCGAATCGAATGTTCGTGCCAGCTACAGGGTAGCAGAGATTCTAGCAAAAAGTGGACGTCCGTTTACCGATAGTGAATTAGTTAAAGAGTGTGTCTTAGCTATAGCAGAAGAAATATGCCCAGAGCAGAAAAAAATGTTTGAAAGTCTTAGTCTCTCTGCCAGAACTTGCACCCGACGTACCGAAGACTTGGGTGCTAATTTGTGTGAACAACTCAGGGATAAGGCACAGTCTTTTGACTGCTTCTCTTTAGCGATGGATGAAAGTACGGACGTGTCGGATACAGCACAGCTACTCATATTTGTACGCGGCATTGTCGATAACTTTACTGTTTACGAAGAGCTTGTGAAAATGTGCAGTTTGAAAGGTACAACTACGGGAGAAGATTTATTTCACCATTTGGAACAAGCTCTGGATTCATTGCAATTAAGTTGGGAAAAGTTAACAAGTGTCACTACCGATGGAGGTAAGAACATGAGCGGTCAAAACAAAGGTGTTGTCGGGAGAATCATCAGCAAAGTGAAAGAATCTGGATCTACTGTGCCATTGATTTTTCACTGTATTGTCCATCAAGAGGCATTGTGCTCCAAGGTTATATCCTGGAAAGAAATAATGGATACTGTAACATCCACTGTTAATTTTATAAGAAGAAATGGGCTCACACACCGTCAGTTCCAAAAGTTTTTGAAAGATCTGGAAGCTGATCATGGTGACGTGGTTTACTACTGTGAAGTAAGGTGGCTCAGTCGAGGTGCCGTTTTGGAACGGTTTTTTGATTTGAGAAAAGAAATTGGCAACTTCATGGAGATGAAAGGAAAGCCAGTGGAACAGCTCACTAACAAACAGTGGATTATCGATCTTGGTTTTTTGACTGATTTGACTATGGAACTGAATCAGCTTAACAAACACTTACAAGGAAAAAATAAATTTATTTGCGATATGTATTCAGATGTAAAGTCATTTGAGATGAAACTGAAACTGTTTATCAAGCATATTGATGAAAAAAAGCTTGACCATTTTCCTAATTGCGAGAAAGCCGTGGAAGAAGCTGGAGCTAATTTAGAGTGGCAAAATATTACAATGAGAAACGTGTTAACACAACTACAAACTGAGTTTGTAAATCGATTCACCGACTTTAAAAAGATCTCCCTTAACATGGAAATATTCCAAAACCCTTTTGCAATTGATATTAATGATGTACCAAGCAATTTGCAAATGAACATAGTAGATTTGCAAAGTAATAGTACACTTAAAATGGCATTTAAGGAAAGCACTGACTTGGTACAGTTCTACGGAGGTTTGAGTTCTGAAAACTTCAAAGAATTGAAAAAGTTTGCTCAGCAGATAATCACTATGTTTGGTAGTACGTATTTGTGTGAGCAGACTTTTTCAATTCTCAACTACCGCAAAAATAAGAATTGTTCACGGTTAACGGATGAACATTTAGACGCGATACTGCGCGTGTCTACGACTAAAATGAAAGCAGACGTTAAAAAACTTGCAAGTCAAATGCAGCCGCAAAAATCTCACTAGTTATAACTTTTATGTTAGTATAGTAATTTAATTTAAAAATACATGATTGTATGAATATATATGCGTTTTATTTCATATATTAAAAAAATTATAAATAAGTGCGGCCCGCACTATTACTCTGGCAAAATATCTGGCCCTGCTATAGCAAATGGTTGCCGACCCCTGTTCTAGACGAATGACCCAACGGTTTCTTTGATGAAGCTAACAAGAGATTTGCTACAGTAAGAATATAAATATTTTAGAACACTGTTGCTATGCTACTAGATTTGAAGAAAATGTGCAACATCTTATATTCAAATTTGCAGCATAATTGTATTCATTGTAGTTAGTTCCTTTTTCTTAAATTACCTATGAGTATTAGTCTTCTATTGAGAATGAAAAAGAGAACTTCAGCTAATTATTTATCACTACGACTACAACGTTGCTTACCATCAGGCAATTTATAGTCTAACATGATCCTATCTAGCAAAACAAAGTAAGTACGTCATTATTTATTTGTAAATCGAAGTAAAAAGAAAGTGTTATAAACACATTTTTAATCAATTAACTATGTTACTATGGGAATTAGATGAAACAGAAAACAGAAATATTTCAGACAAAATTATGTACTACTGACCAACTTTTTCAAAAAGGAATATTATTTCGGCACGTTTGTGTATCTATATACAATCAAATATGTAATACAAATGCAATGTAAATACAAATGTAGAATTGGATACAATTTTGAGTATACATACAACGTATAAACAACGTGTGCAAAGTTTACAGAAACACATAAACTAGTTAATTCGTATAAGAGTGGCCAACCATGGTGTTAATAGTTTCCAAAACGTTCTTAGAGCCTCTAATATGCCTTAACTATTGTCGTTCTATCAGAAACAATGGGGGCCTACAAACTTGTATTGTCAAATTAAACTGAAATCATCATCAGCCTGTAATCACCCACTGCTGAGGATAGGTCTCTTCTTGTACGCCACTCGTCCCGGTCCTGCGCAGATTGAATTCAGGTGCAGGTGTCCAGGAGGTGGTTTATTCTAATATCGACAACTGTTCCCAGTTAATTATAACCCAGGGGTCTTCAAATCTAGAGTAAATAGGTGCTACATCTTAGACTATAGCGGTGCTTAACATCAGGCAGGCTATAGTCAAACGTAAGCCTATTTCGTGTATAAAAAAAACTTAAAATCAAAAATAATACACAAACCAAATTATTAAATGTTCGGTGGCAAAAGTCTAAACTTATAGTAGCCGGTATTACACCGGCGGTGAGATCAGACGCGGCGGCGGCGGTTGGTGCCCCGACTTCTCAGTAAACAAGTGCTATGCATATATGCTATGTATATACTAGTGTATGTAATCAACTGCCGGCGCCCTTTGACATCGCCAGCCGTATTAATTATTATGTATCACTTAGTAATACAATTAGGTTTATTAAATAGCGAAAGTTTGTGCAACTGGTTCGTTGGAGTAAGCGATTTAGACTCTCATGACTTCTTAACCGACTTCAAAATAAGAAAAAATAAAATAATAAATAAATAAATATCCTGGGACATTGCACACAGCGCCATCTAGCCCCACACTAAGCAAACGCTTGTGTCGTGGGTACTAGATAATAAAAAAAAACTAATGAAAGTTTTTTGTAACATTAAGACGTTAGTTTTTGTATGAATATAATAGAAGTTCAACTAATATTTCAGAATAAACGAATAAAAGAGATATTATTCTATAATACAGGATTACCAGTACAGTAACTAACCCGTAACCTTTTCAACGTGATTTTAGTAAATCGCGATCTTTTCATATGGAACAGCCTTACAGCTGATTCTTTTTGAGTGAATTTTTAAGCCGTAGACCAAAAGTGGTTGCTTTTTGCATTCAAAAGCCCGTTAAAAGGTTATGCGTTAGATACCAACTAGTTACCCTGTAAGTACGTATGAGAGTGGCCAACTCTGGTGTCAGAGTTTTCAGGCCGCCCTATAGGCCTCTGACATGGCTTAATCCTGTATAATGATAACATAAGTAACATTGTCAAGCACAACAAGGTAGCGATACAAAGATATCCTTGTTTCTAACTTAGGAAACGTTTATATCTACTAAGAATTCTAAGAAAGCTATAAAATGTCTGTCTGTATGAGCGGCAACGCTGGCCCGCGCCGGACATGCTGCTCTAGCTCTCAGAATATATTATAATTAGTCGATAGCTTAGATTATATAAAACTATTGATTAACAAGTTTACTCAATACCTTGTTTAACGAAACAGATTGTGATAAAATTCTATGTAAAAGAAATTCATCAAAGATATAACATCATTTTATTCATAAGTTTTGATAAAATATGTATAAATTTAATCGACTTCAAAAGAAGGAGGTTATCAAGTTTTCAGAAAGTTTTTTTTTTATTTGTGTCTATTTATACTGCTCCATACTTAATAGAAGTGTCAATTTGCATAGAAGGGTGTGCGTTGATGTTTTTTGTACGGCGTAGCACTTTCGTAGAGGGTAGTTTCGTAGTACTTTAAAAAACATCATTTTGAATCTTTCTTTAAATTATTAAGCATTTAATTAGTAGCATAATCAAATAGACGCTTTTGGACTTTAATTGTTTTTGATCCGAATATGGACACTAATAACGTTAATCTTAAATCAAATGAAAAGACTCCATTAAATAATTAAGTTTAAATTTTATTACGTAAGAAATAAATATTATGTACTAAATGTGTAGCCATACTACAAAAATGGTAGATTCGTAATAAAAATAATTCACTTAGTGCTAGACATCGTGGGTAAGACGTGTATTTTCGCGCAGTCGACTTACATTAAATAAATATACTTTAAGCTTGTATGCGCTGATCTTAGTCATAGCTACAAATTTGTTAGTATATTTAAGTTCAATAAAGTTTTTTTCTATCTTGTACTATACGTATGTCCACTCAATGCTCTATCAGCTCTGCGCCGGTTGTGTGCGTGCGTAATGGCGTCGGAAATATCTGTGTGTTGGCGCCAAGCGTCACCACGCGTCACGTATACATACACCACACACCCCCGCGATGTTTCATGTGATGACTAACTATCATGGGCTTGGTATTACTTTGCCACCCACCGCAGTGATAAAATCATTCATTTTATTTTTCATTTTTCATCTGTGCAACGAGAATTCGGACCGTACTCAAATATAATAGCATGAGATTGATAAAATTGTTGAAATTTGGCGAATGCACGCGACTTCACTCGCCTTGCTGGGCGAGGTGAGTTATTATAAAGTAATAATAATAATAATGTTTATTTATTGGACAGCAAAAACCTTATAACTAAGTTACAACATATTAGTTGACTAGTTATGACTCGAGTTGCAATTTTATTGAATTGCAATTCTTAGTTTATAGTTATGAAAGTATGTTATATTTTATAAAATATAATTTAATTTTGTAGTTTAAGACAAATGTCTATGAGTTACGTGCCTGCTAATAAAGAATTTTTATATATTTATTTTATTATTAGTATGCTATTGCATCAGAAATATCTATGTTGGCGCCAAGCATCACGTATCACACCACACACCCCCGCGATGTTATACAATCGCGATGATTTGATCTATCATGGGCTTGATATTACTTTGTGCTTAGCTGCAGTGATAAATAGCATTATATTTGGCTTGATATTTCTTTCAAATATAAGCCCGATGTTCAGCAAGCAAGCGATTTAAATGTTGAGCAACTGATAGTCGATGCGGTCAGTCCTTAGATAGGTGACCGAACAATAACAAAGGGCACTTACAAGTTTATTGTTTGTTTTTGGCCAACTTTTCAAAGTTCTGGCTATTTATAGTATTTATGTAATTTCATGTTTTTTAATGATCTTAAATACAGGTGTGTAAATTCAGATATACCGTTATTTCTAATAAATTATAATATCACAACTGACCAATGATCAAGTGATCATGGTTGGCGCCTAGCATCACACAATATCACACCACACAGCCCCTCCCGCACTCCGCTCAGACTTATAGTGATGTGTAGTATCGATAGATAGCTTATCGATGGATTTAATTATTATTTTACAGTTTCTTTATAAACTTTGTAAACTTTTATGTAATTTAATATCTTTATGAAAAAATAATGTTTATTTTACATTAGATAGGCTCATGCTTGACTACAACTTGCCTGATGTTAAGCAACGTTGTGATCTACGATATAACGCGCTTGCCTAGAAGAAACCGGTTTACTCTCGACTTGAAGACCGACAAATTATAATCATTAGTAGATTAATGATCCAGTAACTAATTAGGCCATTACAGACGGTAAATACTTTTTCACATAGCCAATAGCAATCAGAACAATCGAAAAATTACAGCATTCGAGATCTAGCTGTGTGCGCTTAATATTAAATTATTAAACAGTGATTTAATCACATTATTAAAATACAACACAAACAAACTACATAAATCAAGCCTACAAGTTAAAAAAGTCTGTCGATGAAATAAAGATCGACAAAAGAATTGGGCTATCAAACCAAAAATCCGACTTGCTATAGATTCACATGAAACCTATCGCTCGTGTCTACAAATTAAAAAAGGTTGATTGATAAAATAAAAATAGATAAAAGAATCCGACTATCGATAAAAGAGTCAGATTATCGATAAACTCAGCACGATGTCCCATCACTACCGTCCCGTCCGTCGCCGACCGGTCTGCCGCGTGACCCGCTATTTATGTTTTTAGAAATAACGCGACGACTGAGAAATATTATTAATATGTTGCTTAGTGATAGTCACTATTTGATTTGTTATAAATGTTAAATCTGCTAAGTACTTAGTTTTATACCTGTTTATATATTTCTGCTTTAAATAAATATCATCATAGATATCATATCACCCTTAGGGTGGCTTGATAAACTCTTGACACCAGAGTTGGCCACTCTCGCTCGATAAGAAGAAGATCATAGATTAAATAGGCTCTTCGATTGGTTTGTAAAAATCTAAGCCCTTTGAGACTATTCCACTGAATTCTAGAATTAGTATGAATGGTAGTATGAACTAGAATTAGGATGTAGAATAGAGTGTTGTACCTGAGTCTAGCCTTTTAGGTGCTATTTGATGTACAATTAATTAGATGTAAATGCCAACTCAGGTCACCCAATAATATTAATACCTACCTCACTACATCAAGATCAACCATTCAATAGTAAATCTATGTACCTATAGTCAAATAACCAAACAAACACATTATGTTACAATCATTCAATAGAAAATCTATATCTAAATAACCAAACACATTATGATGCGTCACAATCACAGTGTCGCCTGTTTTCATACGACCTTTTGGTCAAAAACCTAACTTTCCTGAGAAAAACAAACGTAATTCACACAAAACTTGCTTGTCGGCGTTTACTAGACAGATATCTTACATTGAGCAAAGACTCAAGATTGCTGGAAGTGGTCCATACAAAGGTACCGCGGTTTTACTTTCTGTTTGTTCAAACAAACTCATTTAGATTTACCCTTCCGTAAGCAGGTAGAGTGACCAATGGGGGACGTTTGGAAACGGGAAATTATCACCCGGCTAAGGGTATTAATTTCTTTTTAGTTGAGTTTAGATTTTTGTCTGCTTTCTTAAACCCGTGTTTTTATTTCGATATTTGAATTTAAGTGGCAACCTCTATTTTTGCAACGTAAGGACAAGTAGGTAGAAACGTATTATTTAAGTACATATTCTAAAAGCAAAAGTACACAATGAACGAACACGAAACATTTTAATGAATGAAAACTTTATTTATGTTTAGTTATGTTTAAGCTTGTTAGTGAAATAACTTACTTAATTTATTTATTTACACAAAAGCAGAACATTACAATTATTAATATTACATAAATAAAGTAGATAATGCTGGAACAATTTCGACTAAACAAGACAGATTTTTCATGAATTACAGCTGTACTAGGAATGTTTTACGTGCATAGATCTTCAGACAAAGTCATTGATACAGGAAGGAAATCTCACTCTCGTTTGTCACTCACTCATTCAGCTGATTTCTTACCTATCACCAAACGCGCCCCTCATTTTTTTAGTCAATAATTACTACAGTTAGTTTATGAAAAGGACGTTACCTGTAGGTACTAAATAGTTTTATGAGTTTGTTTGCATTGTAAACGCTTTGTGCGGCTAATAAGAAATCTTCCAACAATTTAGAGGAATCAAATAACTTTACGAGTTTTCTTTTATTAGAGAAACAATGAAGTACTTATGAATAGAGTTTACTAGACTAGATAGGTAGGTACGCCCTTGAATAATGAGGTTAGGAATTAATCACTTAGACCTATTTTTTGTAAAATTATTCAATTATTATGAACCAAAACCGTAGAGCACTAAATAAATAAATTCTAATTCTACATCCTTTGTCGATAATTTCTATACAGAAAGTCCTTTTTATTGTTGTACCTAATACATATAGGTATTGAAGGAATAATGCTTCAATAATTCATAAGTTGGCACAATGTATAACAAGCAAATACACATAAAAATTTATTTAAAAAAAAACAAAAACCTTTTTCAAGCCTGCTGTCACTAAAAAGTTAATATATATTTATTTATTTCATTTTTGCGACTTCAAAATTCACAGTTTGGTGTAAAGAATATAATATTGTCAAATTATTGAAACGTGTCTTTGAAACTTAGTCTTATTGAAATCCGGAATATTTGGAGTCGGTGTCTTGTCGAAGAAGTCAGAAGACTTGATAATCTCCCTTTTTTGGAAGTCGGGTAAAAATACATCACATTGGTGACATTGGCCCACTGTATAAATCACTCATATCAGCATTATTTTTGTGTTGGAAAAGAAATGTTGCTGCACGGAGAAAGCTAAAAAGGCCAGCCCAGGATCAAAGTCAACTTCGAGCCGCAATATGTACCTACATGCTTACAAAAAGTTTTTACCAAAGTATTATATCCGTTATCTATTACCCATGATACAAGCGTTTGCTTAGTGTGGGGCTAGAGGGCGCTGTGTGAAATTTCCCGGAATATTGAATTGTTTTTTACTTTGCTATACTTTGAAATTAAGCTGCTAGAGTTGTAAATTCATACTTGTTAGTGTACTACGTAGGTAAAGAACTGCAGTAGGCAGTGCAAGTGCAGTATGCAGAACAAGCTGCGATATATTGAGAGAGCAGTGCCAGAAATATACAAGACTCATAACGCACGAGTGGACATAGAGTATATACTGACTTGATAGCCAAAAGATACTTCATTGTCGTATGCTTTTCAATCAATCAATCTAAATTATTATCTTTATCGTTTACCAGAAATAAAAGAAAATATAGGTACTTAAAATCTAGGTACAGTGGGTGACTTTATCACTTTAAGATATCTCTTCCAACTCCAGTCGCTTTACAGAAGAGTGACATCACTGCTATGTTAGGCCATTCTTATACGATCTTACTTACATATAAGTTTATGCAGTTTGTTTGAGGCAGTGCAAGTGCAGTGTGCAGAACAAGCTTTGCAATAAATTAAGAGAGGAGTGCCAGAAATATACAAGACTCATAACGCACGAGTGGACATAGAGTATTAAGTGAATAGGGAACACGTAGAATCTAGATTGGTATGTACATTATTCACACACTGGCTTTTTTTAGGAACAACGCATATGGAACAGTTTGAATGCCAATGTTTATACACTGTGTTCGATTAATTTAGACGTCTCGCCACACATTATGTCAACGTCAGATGTCATGGTCCGGCTCGGAGGACCAACTTTGTCCTAGAAATAGGGTTTTAGCGCGCCTACAACAGTGTTTTATCGTTTTTAATTAGTTCTCACCGTTCGGATTGCGGAGGGAACAGCAACTGTCAGAGTCACAGAGAATCCCGCGAAGATTTTCTCCATGACATCTGACCTTGACATAATGTGTGGCGAGACGTCTAAATTAATCGAACACACTGAAATTAAACAATAAACATAACATTTCTTCATGATTCGCGCATTGTATGGGCGTATAGTCCCTTTATCGTGATGTATTTTCACGGTGAAAGTAAAGAAATAGGCCAGATACCTACCTATCATGTATCTTACAACGAGGGATTAATTTTAGCACAAGGCTTAGGTTGTCTCTTCGTCCAGTTGCATTAGTTTTTTTTTTATTTTACTGCACTTATAGTCGCAAACAAATATGCATGATGCCATGCAGTGCGAAATTAATTTGCTACACTATGTTCAATCAATAAATATTACACTCTCTGCAGCTATGCCTACAACCACACTACAACTTACACTTTCGCCCTCAGAAACGTTCAACAATCATCGATCAAATCTTGACACGTATTACATTATCATAAGGTCCATTTTCCTTTACTTTCTTTAGAGTTTTCTCTGAAAATTTTGCAACAGTCATCAGTAAAAGTTCTTGACGCTTATGGCTTTGGAATAAGGTCTATTTTAGGGTGTTTTATAGGTATTTTCTTTGTAGATTTTCTGAGTTATGAGTCCGTCCGGCAGAGAGTCGTAAATAAATGTTATTTTGAACATCTGGTGATAGTTGGTGCTTCGCAGTACATATACACATACTTTGTACCTATTTGTACTTGTGTTTTGTGTCCTGAAATAGCCTACACCAGAGTTAGCTTTAACAAATTAAGGAAGATGGTCCTGTAAGATACACTCAAACTTGTGAGAATTTGAAAGATTTCACTCGGATTTCATAAAAGATAGCAGAGAAGATATTTTTTTTTTGTAAACAGTCGCAAAAACACTTTGCTGCCGTACTTTTTGTCTCCTTTTTTATTGCTTTATATTAAAAACGAAGTGAATATGTTCTTCACTTTGTACTTTGGTCGTATTTGTCTATATCGGTCTATACTAGTATTATAAAGCTGAAGAGTTTGTTTGTTTGAACGCGCTAATCTCAGGAACTACTGGTGCGAATTGAAAAATTATTTTTGTTTTAAATAGACCGTTTATCGAGAAAGGCTTTAGGCTATATAACATCAAGCTGCAACTAATAGGAGCGAAGAAACAATGGAAAATGGGGAAAAAACGGGGAAAATTTTTCATCTTTTAGGGCTTCCGTTGCGTGCGCTGCGAAAACGGTTCAAGATATCAAAAATCTATGTACGAAAGAATTATTTCTCTTAAAATGATCTAACAAAATGTCCACGACAGTATATGTCTATCTTTTAAGATTAACTCACTAGAACCATTTTTATGGTAATAACTACTATTCCTTGCGGACGAAGTCGCAGGCACCAGCTAGTTAAGGTTAAACCTCCTATTTTTGTTTACACACATAAGTACACACACACACACTACTTTTGTCACACCATTTTGGCAGTCAGATAAAAACTTCCATCTGTTTCAGCCGTGAAAATTGTTAACTGCCGAAAGTTTTCACGGGTCATAAATGCAGTTTTCCACTGAATTTAAACTGCTAAAGGAAGCCATATTTTTTCTTTTCAGAACAATATCACACAACAATATGTGTACAAATGTAGTTCAATGTGTGCGTGTTAAAGTTATTATTACAGTATGTGTGTGAGTTTATTACAATTGCCTTGCCAGACAGTTTGTCGCCGACCCTTTTTATTGTTGCTTCTTTTGTACAAATACCACAACAAAATCTTCCATAGAGCATCGAGGTAGTTAGATGTTTGCTAAGAAAGCATATATTTACTGTATTAACCGTTAACAGGTATCTTCTAGGAAAGCGTGTTACACACACAGAAATGCTTATCATCACAGACATTTTAATTTTTAGGGGTAAGTACTTTTTAACCAGCAGCAATTTATTTAGTGGCGAGTTATAGTAACTTATAATCCCTACGCCATTGTATGCATTTGTATGTATGTGAGCAGCCATATAAGTAGACAGGTACGCACGGTTCAGCTGAGCTGGTAGAAGCAGGGGTTCCAAAAATGAAACATTTTTATATGAACCAAGGACGTTTATTCGCCTACATGGCTACGCTAATACTAACTTACAAAACAATACTTAAAACTAAACTTAGTTACAATACTACCTGCGTACAAAAAAGGGACAGCGTGCACATGTGTGGGTCGGGAACCGACCGCGCGGCAGGACATTGGAGCCGTCTTCAGTGTTGATAAAAAAACATTGGTTATTGCAGATGGCAGGACATAACTCCTCCATCCATAAGAATGAAATTTTACGATGATGAATAAATCAGAGGAAAATTACATTTGGATTTAGAAAGACAATAATAAAATTTATATGGATAAGTGCAAAGGATAAAAAATACATTAAGTAAAAACATTTAAGTTACATATTAGTGAAAATGCACAGACTTTTATCAAAACATGAAGAACTCAACTAAAATTTACCATTAGTTTGAGACAAAACAATTGATTAAATTCAACTAAATATAATGTGATTTTCTGAATT
Source organism: Macaria notata (assembly GCA_927399415.1). NCBI lineage: Eukaryota > Metazoa > Arthropoda > Insecta > Lepidoptera > Geometridae > Macaria > Macaria notata. The sequence goes on from OV656751.1 coordinate 2,133,983, forward strand.
AATTTTAGACAACATAATTGCAAAATAATTATGGTAGATGGGTATAAATAAACAATTGAAGTATAGACTATTAATGGAAATCATAAGTAGCGTTTTTAAAGTATTATGATAAGTAATGTTACTATTATTTAAAATACATATTAATAAATATTATGCTATTAAGTATGGATTTAGAATAACAAATTCACAGCAGGTAATAATATAAATATTGCAAAAATAGTCAGATCACAAATAATATGGACAAACATGATTAAATTCTTTCTATTACACAAGCAATAAATGTTATTAATTAATATTAAATTTGATTGTCTTTATATTTCCTTTTTACAAAGTTACGCTTTTTGTTCATATTTTATTTTATGTGGTCGTTACATTATGACACGTACGCACTTTGGGGCAACAAATCAAAAGATAATGCTTCAGCAGACGAATTAAAATTAAATTATTAATAAAAAAATGTGTTTCTTTTTTCTCAAGTTAAAATGCCTTTTACATATTTTAAAATTAAAAAATAGAATTAGGATGTGTGATAAGATTTTTTTATAATTAGTTTAGAAATTGAATATCTACTACATTATAATGGTATGTGTGTTAACAGATCGCGGTAATATAACATTTTTTGTTACAACTTATTATCAATTACATAGTTTCACTTCGGTGGTTGCAATGAATAAATCAACGTAATAAAACTTAAAATTTTTACATATGAAAGATTGTTATTGGTATAACTTTAACGATTTTAATAGAATTACACATAAAGTAAAATTATACAAAGTTTTACATGTAGGAATGTTAGATGAATGTGACCTGTTATAATAAACAAAAAGTTAGTAGTACATTGTATATAAAATATTTCAATGCAAATGTAAAAATAATTAGAGCAAGTGAAGCAGTCTATAATTTATAAACAGGTTTGGGCAGATTTTACATTCAATTATAAGTTACTTGCTAGAAACTGCATTCAACATTTTATGGGGCCATTTTATAGAACAACAAATGATTGTTTTTACATGGATATGCGAATAAACACATAGGCAATGCGATTACGGAGAAAATTAAATAGTTAAACTAAATTTACATTTAAAGTTTTAGTTAGGTATATAATACAAAAACCTGTTATAATTGTCCATTGTCTGTTCCGCATTTTTTGTTCACTCTTATGTAACGTTGTTTCATCACTCCAGTAACGTTATCACAAATACGTTTTCAAAGTACGGCACTGATTGGGATTTCACTGTTGTAGATAAAATATTTCACTAGTTTTAATTTAACGGCTTGCACAAACACTTTTATGTAGGGCAGTTTCAACCGCCACCAGAGCTGGAACTTCGTTGAAGTATCAGGAGACATCATGAAGGCGACAGGCAGAGCTACCTGCATCACTTTGAGGATAGGATTGGATAGGTTTTAGGAACATAAACTGTTTTACGGTATGGGACAACCATCTAAGTAATTAAAATGATCTCAAACCTAGCAGAAATATTGAAATTATTAATTGAAATTAGTAGTATGTAACTAAATTAATACCTAACACACAAAATTACATTACTCATTATAACTTAACTAAGGTGGCTAGATTTTGTAGCCTCATCTAATGCTAGAGCTTAATTCTACTTAGCTAAGTCGCTATTGACTCCGCCGATTTCTAGTGCAGAGTGCAGCGACAACTTGTAAGCAAGCGATGCTTGTCTCACTCCCAAGTTACCTAGTCTAAACTTACCTAAGTCACTATGCATCCCGCCGATTTTTGTGCAGTATGCAGTGACAACTTGTAAGCAAGCGATGCTTGTCTCACTCCCAAGTTACCTAGTCCTACTTACCTAAGTCACTATGCATCCCGCCGATTTTTGTGCAGTATGCAGTGACAACTTGTAAGCAAGCGATGCTTGTCTCACTCCCAAGTTACCTAGTACTACTTACCTAAGTCACTATGCATCCCGCCGATTTTTGTGCAGTATGCAGTGACAACTTGTAACACGAGCGATGCTAGTCTCAGTTACAAGCTCCCTAGCCTAAGATCTATCTAAGTCGCTATTGATTCTGCCGATTCTAGTGCAGAATGCAGCGACAACTCGTAAGCGAGCGATGTTTGTCCCACTTACAAAGTTCGTGGAATAGGTAGGAGGTCATGGGATTAGTGATGGGTACTACTCACATGCCGTCGCAAACCCTCCATGAGTATAGCTGCCGGCGCCGTCCTCTGCTCCAACCTCGAACCAGTTTCTTCTACAGCTGCACACGCGTCCAGGAGTCGTATTTGTTTGGTTCGCGGATTCAGGTTCCAGAACTTCGTGATATACACCGGCTGATGATGTCACTAAAGAAGTCTGGACTTCCTTTTATCCGCACCGGCTGCGCCAGACAGGTACGCACGGTTCAGCTGAGCTGGTAGAAGCAGGGGTTCCAAAAATGAAACATTTTTATAAGAACCAAGGACGTTTATTCGCCTACATGGCTACGCTAATACTAACTTACAAAACAATACTTAAAACTAAACTTAGTTACAATACTACCTGCGTACAAAAAAGGGACAGCGTGCACATGTGTGGGTCGGGAACCGACCGCGCGGCAGGACATTGGAGCCGTCTTCAGTGTTGATAAAAAAACATTGGTTATTGCAGATGGCAGGACATAACTAAGTTGAGTCGTTCCAGACTGCGTGTCGCCTGGGAAAGCACACTTTGTATTTACATAACCAACTAGTATGGGATTATTTTACTAACTGGAAAAGAATGTACAAATACCATACTTAGGTACATACAGTATACTTATGTACTTATAGTTTTTTTATGATAATAAGAATATACCTAGTAAGTATAACTACAGGTATGTAGGTAGGTATTTCAGTGAGACAAAACGTTTATTGTGACAGAATAATCATATAATGACTATTATTTGTACTAATCTAGATAGGTATCCTAACCTATGAACATTACATGGCCGCGGGTTTACCCGCGTTGTTGACATTTAAAGCAAATAAAAGAGTACCATGTCACTCTCAGGACCTTATAGTAACCAGGACAGTCCTTGGATGGGTGACCGAAAAGCATCATTCCATTTTGGGTGCTTCCGTGTGTCGGGTGGCAGGTTTAATTGTAGTTCCTGGCTGTTTGTCTAGTACGGCAGTCGTTAAGCCATGTCAGAGGCCATTAGGGCGGCTTGATAAACTCTCGACACCAGAGTTGGCCACTCTCATTCAATAAGAAGAAGAAACCAACTAACACCATATCAAAAACAATCTGTTATTCCGTAGCGTAAAAGACAAGCAAACAGATTAACAGACAAACAAACACACTTTGCAATTTATATAATGGCAAGTCTGGTCGTTCCAGACTGCGCGTCGCCGTTGAGAAGCAACACACTGCATATTAGTTACACCAACCAAGTATAGGAATATTTTTTTGTATGTATGTAGGCAGATATGCAGATTGCATTTGCGTTTGGTATAAGTATATTTTGTCGTATACAACTTCAAGTACATACTATTGTTGTGATAAGATACGTCGCGGACGCAACCAGCAGCGCCCTCTACCAGATTTATATTGTACATCGAATTTTGAGTTTTTTAAAACTATAATTGTTTAATTACTGTTGACTAAAGTTGAATTAATATTAATAACTAGCTGTGCCTGCGACTTCGTCCGCGTGGTATAGATATTTTGGGCATTAATTCCTTGAATTTTGAACCGTTTTCGCAGCGCACGTAACGGGAGTCCCCAAAGATGAATAATTTTCCCCGTTTTTTCCACATTTTTCATTGTTTCTTCGCTCCTATTACCTAGTTACAGCGTGATGTTATATAGCCTAAAGCCTTCCTTGATAAATGGTCTATTCAACACAAAAAGAATTTTTCAAATCACACCAGTAGTTCCTGAGATAAGCGCGTTCAAACAAATAAACAAACAAACTCTTCAGCTTTATAATATTAGTATAGATTGACCTATAATTATGGAATTATGAATAAAATGTATTGTATTGTAACAACAAAAGAGTATAGCGTTATTTGACTGGACAACTAATGTCCAGTACAATCTCTTCTTGTTAGTAGTGTATAGAGTAAGATGATGGATGATGTCTGCACAAGATCGACGCAGCTGGCACATTCAAAGAGAGGCCTATGCCCAGCAGTGGGATAGAGAAGCTGTTGATGATGATGTTGGAGTAATAGATAGGTAGGTACTTAGTGATATTATTCAGACAATTTTATCATTGAAAAATGTTCTAGAAAAGGTACATACTAGTTAGTCTAAACTTTGTTTTTGTCTTAGTTGAAAATGTACATTTAGGTTTTTAATTACATCGGTATCTCATCTGCACCTCCTTCAAAATGTACACATATACAACATAGGAGTGTCCTAAAGTAATGTTAGCCTACAAAAATCGAAACAAGTATGTTTTAGGAATTCCATAATTAGTCCGAAATAGATGTGTATGTTTTAATTCTAACTAAATGTTCGATCATAGATGGCGTGGTGAAGCCATAACGTGGACAAAATGGATGAGACCATGTTTTTGATGTCTTTCTTGTTTTAATTAGGTACCTATTGGAATAACTATTTTTTTTACCTAAAATATGTTCGATATTTTTACTTCTTGTTGCTAATCCTGATTTTTAAACTATGTATTAATAATAATGACATTCTACTAAGAAATCCTTTACCAATGTTATGTAACAGTCCTACATCAGAACAAGCTCTATCAATTTTTCTTTATGTTGCTTGGCGCGAAGCCAAAGAATATACCTAGTTTGAATGGTCCTTTGAATTAAGTTGAATGTACCTACAAAAAAATAAAGGGATTATTGCAGGTAGTGAGGTGTGGTGGCGCCGGCGCTACCTGCCAGCGCCAGAGCCGCAGTAAATCAAAGCAAACTTTGGGAAACAACTCTTTATTATAAAATAGTAATATGTAGTCATATCATAATAACTATAATCTTCATACATGTAGGTACCTACTACATTCCATAAATCCCACATATAAAAATACATTAGTGTTATGCTAAACTTTATACACAAAATAACCTATCTTTTCAAGACGATAGTAATGCACTATGGCGGCGTGTTTAGTAAGGCACGGTGGAGGCTACGCCCCGGGCGCTAGGGCGCGCGCGACTAGATCACAGGAGGGACAGGGCTTCGCCCCGGCGCGCCCTCATCTCAGCGGCGCCGGGAACGAGGGCACGGCGGTGTGCCAGCGGGGGGCGCAGGCCGAGCCGCAGCCCACGGGCATGAAGGCGGACCCCGCCGACACCGGCAGCGAGGCGAGCGCTGGCTTGCGGTCCTCCTCGTCTTCCAGCAGGTACGGCCTGAACAGCTTGAAGGGCTTGCGGTCTGGAGCGGGCGACGCGCAGGCCAGGGGGGTCCGCCGGACTGACAGGTCTATGGGCTCCGACGCGGCCAGCGGCACCGGAATAGGCATCGGCAGTTTGACTTCATGCTTCAACTGTGGAGACATCTGCGTCATGTGTGCTTGCACTGCTTGCGGAGACACGGTGGCGGGCGGCGGGGACGGCAGGCGCGCGCTCTCGGGCGAGCCGGCCGCGTACGGAGGCGGGGACGGAGCCGGCTGCGGCGCTCGCCGCAGTAGCGCCGCCCGCAGAGCGGGTTCCGCTTGTAGCCACTTTTGGATCTGTCGACGATGTATGCCGAACTTCCTGGCGGTCGCGCGCTGATTGCCGCGACATTGTGCGTCGCGTCTGTAGGCTTCTAGCACTTGCAGCTTGAATTGCGGTGGGAAGATGCGGCGGGAGCCAGCGCGGCCCTCGGAGCGGCGGTCGGCGGCCGCGGGGGCCGGGTGCGTGTGGGCGGCGGCCATTGTGGGGAGACGTGTACGCGGGGCGAGTGTCGGCGCCGGACTGACTGGTCGCGGTCGGATGTTGGCGGCGGTGAGTCGGCGAGCCCGCGCCGTGCGTGAGTGTGCGACACAAGTCGACATGTACCCAGCCAACTAGGCGCCGACCACACTGGCTAACATTCAATCATTAACACGGTTTGTGAACTTTGTTCAATGAGTAGTATGTTGAACACATGTGTTAAGTGTGTTTGATTCATTGAATTGAGGCTTTGGGCAAGGCTATTTATTGATCTAATGTAGACGGTATGATAACAACAAAAGTAGGTACCTACTGTACTGTACAAAAATCTGAAACCTCAAATATTGATAAGTAACTGCTCAATGCACAAACCAAAACCATAAGCAATAAGCGTACACCTTGTTTCGTTTATACTTAGATAGAAAATTTAATTCATTTATATAAGTGGGAAACTGACATTACAATAGACTGGCTCCTAAAAAATTATAGGTAGGTACCAAGTTCATCTTTGATTTACAAAAAATAATCACGTTCACATTCATGTTATACTCTAAGAATACACCAAATAGTGTTCCAGGAAAACAATCGAATTAATAAAAAACATACTCTTCAAATAAAACAAATCCATCGCACAGCATGAACGCGGCTTTACTCAGTAATCTCGCCTCATTCTCGTCGGCGTGAAAAAATGCCGCAAGTGGGAGCCGATAGCACGTAGCGCCACCGTCGCTATCTTCTTCACCCACGCGTTAATACACAAGACAGACAGAGATGGCAGCCGTGCCCTGCCCCGGTCGCTGCCACATCCGTTTACGAAACAAGTTTGCATGCGAGGTTGCCAGCTGCGCGGCGGGCGCGGGTGGCACGGGGCGCGGGGCGCGGGAGGCAGGAATGCGCGGGCTGGCAACGCCGCGCGCCGCGGCAGACAGGGTGTCGCCGGCTCGGCGGCGTAGACAGGCCGTCGCTCGGCGGCGCTTGCCCCCCTCCCCGCGCCCACACCCGCTGCGCCTGTAACGAACATCAACAAGTTATTTCGGCCCTGCCTTAACTGTGTTCGAAAGATCGTATGTCGCGTTCAGAATTCGAGCAGTTGCGTCTTTTTAGAATGTGGCGTAGCGTTAGCGCCACAGCCGTTTCAAGGAAAGTTGTTTTTTTGTTTGAGCGAGTGGCTGCCTGCCTCTCCGGCTTGCGTCCGGCGACCGTGAAAACACTGCCCGGACTTTTGATGCCTTACCTTTATATTATTCTTCCATTTCTTGAATAGAATAACTTATCTAGGCTCTTATACACGTGGCAATGCTACCACGAGTCTTATGTCTTATGTTGGTGCTTTTACTAAGTTTTCCTTGCCTTTATTTATAAGTAGGTACCTACCTATATTACGTGGTAAGTTACAGCTATCAGATTAAAATTAATTTGGTTACGACGTGTTTTTTGTACTCTCTGTAACGAACATGTGTTTTTCTTGATGCATCAATAGGTAGGTCAATCAATAGGTAAGTACCTATTTACGTTGCAATGAATAATGTTACTTACCTACATATTATTTTGTAAGTTTACCTTGAAGCAAAGTCCTGAGCACGATTCTTGGAAACATAATACCTGACTTAGATATATCATGTTATGCTATAATTTATAATTATTATATTATGTACTAGCAGGGCAAGCACTTGTACGGTAAATTTTCAATGTCTAGATCGTATTGCATTACCTATAGCAAAAATACAATAAAAAGTATGCAATTGAATAATAAGTTAAAAAAAAGTTGCAACGGCTTATTGAAGGCATAATCATAATATCACAAGTTTCTAGAAATGAACACTCACTCCTTTTTGGACATGGTTAATAAAACATTTTAGGTAAGTTCCTACGTAGGTACTCTTTACAGGGAAGTTACCTACTCTTTATTGAAGACAATAAGGCGACCGACAACCACAGAAATAAACAGGTACGCGACAACCATCTTCAACCAAATGCATTATCTAAGTCTCCATTTTCCTCAAATCCTCTCTCGTGTATAATATACATTTCTATACACTCTAGCACAGGTTTGCCGCCGAGTGGCGACTTACCAAACCGGTGTAGGTGCTCGCTGCCCATTCAACACCACACTTGTGTTACGGTCGCTCAGAAGGGGTACAACTATAAATTATAACGTTCATTGATACAGTAATTATTCATTTATTCTCGCTTTATCAATTATTCACTTATTATCTAGTTACAAATATTCACAACACCGACCTTTATATCCAACAATGTCTCGTTCCAAAACAGGGTGATTCCGTCAAGATGGCCGCCCTCTTATAATAATTTAAGAGAGTGAAAGTAGCAACATGATGTTTTCCTTGTCAGTGTCAATCCACGTCGACTAGATGACAATGACAACCCAATGGTAATAATATCGCAATTTATCGGTAATATAGTGACTGTAACAGTCGGCCATCCTAACGAAACGAGTCCCTTCGTTTAGTATGTAGATAATTAGATACACCATACTATTACATTAATTATGTAGGTAAAACACAGAAATAACAAAATCAGGATCTAGGTTGTCTTATATAATTTTGCTATAGTTGAGATCTATGACAACTACTTCCTTCATTGTCATATCACTTACTGCGATGCACCAAACCAACTCCTGCCGGTTCAGATACACCCTCACTGCACTGGCCTGACAATAAATTTCATTTCATTTCATTTCATTTCATTTCATTTCATTTCATTTCATTTCATTTCATTTCATTTCATTTCATTTCATTTCATTTCATTTCATTTCATTTCATTTCATTTCATTTCATTTCATTTCATTTCATTTCATTTCATTTCAACTACATATGGCTGTGCGCAGTGACATCTATTTCCTTCAATGTCACTACGCACACCCTCACTGTAAATACATATAGCCATGCGCAGTAACAGTTACTTCCTTCGCTGTCACTACGCACCACTACAGTGCAACGAATCAATAATAACAGTCAATCGCATCTCATTATATCTTTCCAATTTATACAATTAATCATTATCAATAATTCATGATCAAGTTAAATTACAATCCGTTGGGTTAATATTGTTTGGATACGTTCGCTATAACTAACTAATGAGTATGTAAATACAGTTCAGTTTGTTAATCAATTATGATCACTATCCTTATTAGTAACTTGAATCTATTATCTCACTATAATTTGTCAATCAGTCATGATCACTTACGTTATTTCTAACTTAAAGCCAGTATTTCATTACAATTTGAGAATTTAATCAGGATCACTTACAACATGAAATATTTATAATTTAATCTTCGTCACTTCCGTTATCACTTGGAGAGCAAGCAGGAGCATTAAAATTGAGCCACGGAAATATTTTGTCTATGGCAATCACCGTTTCGTACCTAGCCCCTTTTCTCGTTAGAGGTGTATCTTCCACCAGGAATCTATCGTTAGGTAAGATTTTTTTGATTCTATAGGGTCCCTTACACTTCGCCTCTAGCTTCTTTGACTGGCCTGGCCCAGACACTACAGCCCTCGCAATTCGCACTAAATCACCCTCATCATATTTCCTACTCGTTTTCCTTTTCTTGTCGTATCTTGTTTTCATTTCTTCTTGATTTCGTTTTATTCTCTCTGTAGCGTCGGTCCTTATGTCTGCCATTGTTTCCTGAGGTGTGTTTATATCATCTATTACTTCATTGAGCACCCCAAGAGCCGGGTTGCCTGATGTTTTACCGAACAATAACTCCGCCGGGGTCCTTTTAGTCACCTCGTGAACGGAGGTGTTTATCCCTAACTGAATATCAGGGAGATAATCATCCCATGTATTTTTATTCTTATCATGAGTCATTGATCCCAGGGCCGATAATATAGTTCGGTTATACCGTTCAACTTGTCCATTGGCCCGCGGAGTAGCAACGGCGTTAAGAATATGTTTTGCACCTATCGACCTCACAAAAGTCTTAAATTTTTTACTGGTGAAGCTCGTGCCTCTGTCGGTTACAAGTCGTGTGGGCGAACCAAAGTAGCTAAAGATATTCCCAAGCGCCTTGATACTCTCCTTGGTTTTCGTGCTCCTCACTGGTGCCAAGCAAACATATTTTGTAAATGCATCCACCGTTACGAGTATATACAAAGAACCTCGTTTGCTTCGCGGGAATGGTCCAAGATGGTCTGCGTGGATCGTGTGGAAGGGTACTTCCACTTTAGGGATTGGGTGGAGCAATCCTTCCTTGGCGCCAGCTGGTAATTTGTGGTGTGCACATTCGAGGCATGCTGCTACATACTTCTTGATGAATTTGCGCATCTTCTGGAACCAAAACTTTGATCGTATTCGCTCTAATGTCTTGTTGAACCCGAAATGGCCGACATCATCATGATTGGCCTTCAGTAGCTGCCATCTTACATCTCTTGGAACGACCCATCTTGTGGCCCCATCCGGCAATATACGGAACACTCGTCCATTCTTGACAGTATATTCCTTGTAAAACCTGGACACTTTTTCTAACTCTGGGTCCTGTAAGACCTCTTTGATCCGTTTAATTTCGTCATCCGATGACTGTACAGTTGATATCCAGTCTTCTGATGTAACTGATAATATATCAAGTGTATGTATTTGTTCGGGTTTTCCTGGTATTGGTCCTCTGCTGAGCGCGTCTACATGAGACATCCTCTCACCAGGGCGGTATTCGATTTCGCAATCAAACTCTAGGAATTGAATCCACCACCTGGATATGCGAGGAATGAGATCCCGTTTGGTGAAAGTGGAGCGTAGAGCGTTACAATCCGTAATTATTTTGAACTTTATACCAAGCAAGTACGAACGGAATTTGTTCAGCGCGCAAATGACTGCGAGAGTTTCCAATTCAAAAGAATGTAGTTTCATCTCATCAGCCCGTGTCGAACGGCTAAAATAAGCTACTGGTCGCCAGGAATCAGAGCCTTTTCTTTGCAGTAAGATGCCTGCAAGACCGTACTTACTGGCATCCGTATGGAGTTGTGTTTCTGCGGAGTGATCGTACAGAGCCAGTATAGGTCTTTCGGAGAGGAGTCTTTTAATGTTCTCGAAGGATTCAGTTTCGACTTCAGTCCATTTCCAAGGTACATCTTTCTTCAAGAGATTGGTCATAGGTCTAACTATCAATGCAAATCCCTTCACAAATCTCCTGAAAAAACTGGCAAGTCCGAGAAACCTCCTTACTTCGTGCTGGTTTCGAGGAGTGGGAAATTTGGAGACTGCTTCCGTTTTAATCACTCCTGGTTTTATGCCAGATTCGTCTATTTCAAACCCTAGAAAGTCAATTTTTTTCTGGAAAAATTGACACTTTTCCATCTTCAGGGTTAAACCAGCGTCGCGTAAAAGTCCTAAGACTTCTTCAAGGCGCTCTTTTCCTTCCTGGAATGATTTGGATGGTATCAAAATATCATCCATATAAATCACCACGTAACTGACTTTCGCTTTGCTTAGGATTTTATGGATCGCTCTTTGGAAAACTGCGGGGGCGTTAGCTAAGCCAAAAGGCACGCGATTATACTCAAATTGTCCGTCGGGAGTTACGAACGCAGTCTTTTCCCGGGATTCTTCAGATATGGGGATTTGGTAATACCCTGAAGCCAAATCCAATGATGTAAATAAGGATTGGCCGGAGAGTTGTTCCAACAAGTCATCTATCCGCGGCAGTGGATAGTGGTCTCTTTTGGTGCGGCTATTCAACGCACGATAGTCCACACAAAGACGTTTTTCGCCTGTTTTTTTTTTTACTAGTACAATTGGACTGGCATACGGGGAGTTTGACTCTCGCACTATGCCGTGGTCGACCATGTCTTCTACCATCTCCTGAACCAATTTTCGTTCAGAATACGCCATACGGTAGGGCCTATAGACGACTGGAGAAGTGTCCTTGAGGTGGATATCCATTTCAGTTACGGTTGTGAACCCTAGATCGTGCAGGCCCGTAGAGAAACAATCCTTGTATTTTTCGAGTAAATCGAGACATTCACGCGTCTGTTTCGTTGACAGATGCTCACCATACTTAGGAGTAATAGGTGTAGAATGATCGCTATGATTAGTCACCCTCATCACAGCCTTACTAGTTCCTATGTATTTAGCTCGAGTCACAAGGCTATTCACTTTAAATTCTACGGGGTTCACGGCGACATTTTGAATTAGCACGTGACAGCGAGTGTCTTTGATCTGGTACTCCCCTGGTAAGAGATAATATTCATGGCCCGCGCTGCCTCTTACTGAGCCATTGACGTAAATGAAGCCATCACAAATAGTATCAGAATCAACAGGGATAGACTTCATCTCGCCTGGCTTGATGATAACATCACTTACAGTACGCAACAATAACTTCGAAGCCAGCTCCTGCTCTACTCGTTCAAACCTGACTTCTGATGGGGTTTTGATAATCTTGATTGTTGGCCGCTCCGTGAATGTATGGCCTAATAACACGGGGCAGTTTATCACATGGTCTTCCACTATCAGCATTTCGACATCCTTTTCCTGAATTCCTTGTACAGCTATGTCTGTCAATGCGCGACCTAACGGCAAGTACGGGACGTTGCCTAAGCCTCTCAAGTACGGTCCTTCGACGTGGTCCCACTCTAACCCGATCGTCTTGGCGTCGCTCTGTCTTATCAGTGTGGCTTCACTGCCTAAGTCTAACTGACATACAGTGGCGTGTTTTTGGATATCAGCAATGAGTTTGTATTTGCTATTCGTATCATCTGACATGGAGACTTCAAGGACTTGCCTGTCCTTGGGTGTTTCTTTTGTCTTAGTGCAATTTGAGGCCTCGTGACCCACACGGTTGCATGAAGAACATTTTAAAATGGGCTTGGGGCATTTGAAATACGGGTGTCCTATACCTTGGCAGTTAAAACATTTAATCGACCCCTTCCTATCACTATTACTGGAGGCGTTACCACCAGTTACCGTTTGTTCTTTTAGCATCGGGTCAAATTCGGGTATTACGTTGTTAAAGTTCGAGGCAGAGAACGATTCACGATCCCCTGACTTAGTCTTTAATACATTTAAAAATTCTTCAAATAAGTCGGAAGCTACCCTGGGTCTCTTTGAAGTACACTCCTCGTCTCCAGGTAGGTGTCGCTTTGGTGTGACTAACGATCGATCGCGAGTACCACGTAAAGATGACTCGCGAGCTTGTACGTATCTTTTGTATGGCTCGGGTGATAGGGATTGGTTGTGAGCGCCACCGCGGTCAGTAGAGCGGTCGCGCTCTTTACGTATCTCATTTTCAAGTACCTTCAGCCTCTTCCTCTCCCGAGACAGCTCCCGTTCCCTCATCCACAGCGACCGCATGCTGCTGATGCTTCTGCTCCGACGGCGGCTGCGATGGCTGCGCTGGTCGCGGCTGCGACTGCGTGTACGCCGTCTCCGCGGCGTGTTGTCGTCATGGCTGCGCTGGTCGCTGCTGCGACTGCGTGTACGCCATCTTCGCGACGTGTTGTCGTCATGGCTGCGACTGCGTCGTGAGTCTCCGCGTCGGTCACGGCGGCGGCTCAAGCCTGTGCCTCGATCGCTCATGTTTCTGAAACTCGAACATGTCGCGTCAATACGTATTCCTATATCCATACGTAATACTACATCAAGGGGGGGGAGGCAACGTCAGGGACAATTACATGGATATCATGTTGATTGGTCTTAAATTTTTTTTTTTTTTTTTTTTTTTTATGTTAAAAGGTATAAATTTTTGTTTAAGTGATTTTTTTTGATGACAAAAATGTCCAAGTGCTTTTGAATAATATTAATATTTACGGCTTTACGACCTTTAGCATTCAATTTATTGTGGACGTCAAATTTATCAACATGTCAAACTCGTTTTATCTGTCATCTCTTCTTGCAATAAGAATGTCTGATAACTAACCACACTTATGGAGTTTCAATATTAATCTTAAATAATCAAAACAGCGACCTATAAAATTATCCATTAACATCCGAGTATGCGTCAGCTAAAATAATATTGTTTACATATTTCCTCCAACTAATCGTTTAACCGAAATGAATTAATTGTATATTTCTATCGTTCCAACACGTTTATGCAAAAAAAAAATTACTACAACAATATCTATGAGAGTGAATAAAAGTTTTCTCCAGAGTAGATATTTTAATCTGTTTGCATCCGGGTTAGCGTTGGTTAAAATTACGATTTTAAACCTCCTTCATGACTTCTTGTCAAATCCAAGTACAATGGATGGTATATTTTTGTGACGTAGGTAACCAATAATGATCCGTCTGTATCAGGCAAATCATGCTATTTGAAGTTAAATTTAGATTATGCTACACTCATGCATTAACTGTTCTACCAACCTAATGGTGTATTCCATCAAAATTTGATATTTTGGAGCAAATTTATTATTTCGATGGCGTGGTATTCATTTGCGAAATTGTAATTTCACAATTTATCCCACTTCTGAGCTGTTACGGTCGCTCAGAAGGGGTACAACTATAAATTATAACGTTCATTGATACAGTAATTATTCATTTATTCTCGCTTTATCAATTATTCACTTATTATCTAGTTACAAATATTCACAACACCGACCTTTATATCCAACAATGTCTCGTTCCAAAACAGGGTGATTCCGTCAAGATGGCCGCCCTCTTATAATAATTTAAGAGAGTGAAAGTAGCAACATGATGTTTTCCTTGTCAGTGTCAATCCACGTCGACTAGATGACAATGACAACCCAATGGTAATAATATCGCAATTTATCGGTAATATAGTGACTGTAACACTTGATTGGAATTAATCCATGCTAATATGAGGCCCCTGCAGGAGAGTCGCTAAATATCAAGTGACTAATGTAAAAAGTGGGGATAAGTTGGAAGTTTTTATGCAATGTGATAGGTATTTTAGTGGCATCTACAACATGGCTAATGGTATTTTCTTTAAATCTAGGTAGGTACCATTGTTTCGTATGTGTCATTTGTACAATGAACTCAGTAGGTAGTAAAGAAAGTACTTACTAAACTAGATATATTTCATCACAACTTAACTAAATTCAAAAACCTACTTAATAAATGTAATATTACCGCTTATAGTTACGATTTCTATAAACTTTAAGAGTAGGTACAACATTATATTGTAAAGAAAGTTGTACACAATAGTTAGACTTACCTACAAGTTTAAAAAAAAGTCACATATAAGGTTAAGTTTGTTTTTTATTAAGTACTTATAAGTTTTAGTTTGTAGGGTACGGTGGGGCAAAGATCCGCAGTGGGAAATGATCCGCACGGTCAATTTAAAATGATCGCTTAATATTGTCGTGGTTTTAGACACATTTTTATGCTGGCAACATTGATAGAAGACGACTCACAAAAGTTACATGGCGTCCGACCGGCACAACAAAAACAATGAGGTTAGAATTCTTTTTACTTGTTTTGATGTAATAATTCGTAGGTCATCTTCAGTTGAAAATGTAATTTACTATACGCTTTGCTTACTGTTTTACTGGTTCAATTCCATAATTCAGGTTTTGAAAGGCGATCTATGAACAATAATTTGGCCAAATGCGCATTTCTTGTTTTTAGGTTAGTTTGTGATTACAAAATGACAAAATGGGGCAGAGGTCCGCATTTTGCATGGGGCAATGGTCCGCGCGCGGACGTTTGCCCCAAGATTTGTATTCATTGTTCTAATTTTTGTTTTTACGTTATAGAAACTACAAACGCAAAACTAATGTGAAGCCGTTCACACCAGAACTGTACTTGCAGGCCCAATTTTAAATTGACCGTGCGGATCATTTCCCACTGCGGATCTTTGCCCCACCGTACCCGTACCGGATTATGAATGGGGATCAGTCGTTTCGAGTATAAAGGAGCCAAAAAAAACTAGCACGACCCGAAATGTTTATTCAGTCAGTGAACTGGAATGGTTTTACTCATAACTGTGAATAAATAAACTGAATAAAGTTAATTTTTCCGTGTATTTCATTTCAATGGGGCAAAGATCCGCAGCTGCGGACAATTGCCCCGAATCTGCGGACGTTTACCCCAAACAGTGGGGCAAAGGTCCGCAAAGGCAAGGTTGTCTACCTTTCCTTTTTTTTCCGAAATGGTGCTTATTTCGCTAGTAATAAAATGGTATATTGTAGCACATAAATTAAGATTTCCAGTGAAGCCAAAACCTGCAGGACCTTTTACTTATTGGGTGAGAAAAAAGGTTGAAACCTAAAATTGCGGATCTTTGCCCCACCCTACCCTAAGTTGTTTTGTCTGTAAATAAATAAATAAATATGTAGGTACCTAGTTATAATGTAGGTATACATATAGGTTTAGGAAAAATGCAGTCGACGCAAATTAGCCATGAGTAGGTAAATGATGTGAAAAGTGGGGAAAAGTTGTTGGTAAGCTTTGGTACCTACAGGTGCAAAATTATAAAGAATTTGGGAAAAAACAATTATGGCATAGAATTTTAACACATTTGTTAGATGTTATTCTATAAGTCAAGATATATCTTATGACTTTTAGGCTTTGAGGACCTCCAGTCATTTATATTTTCGTTAAAAAAAAATTCTTCGTAAATTTAAGATTACAATAAATTTATACACTACCTATCTGTTTCTCTCGTCTTAATTAATAAAACACTTATAAAATCATCTATATAGACAATAGACAGCGTTATCTAATTTTTAACCGACTTCGAAAAAGGGAGGTTATCTAGTTTTCCAAAAGTTTTTTTTCTTTTTATGACCAAATTCTTCCATGACTACAAAGGCTCTCATTTCCATTGCTACGTATTTCTGCAACTTAAATGAATGAATGACTTTATCATTTATTTGATGTAGAGACCCGTTATATAACGCTGATTATCTGTAGCCTAATTACCCATGTTCGCAAATAAACAATTTAATTAGATGTCCATCCGCAATCGTATAACTAGGCAATAACTTCCCCACTTCTTTCCTTCTACATCTTCTTTCTCTCTCTCTTGAGTCGAATTTCCTCATGACTGAGGATCGTGACTCCCCGCAGAATTTATTCGTTAGGGGAGTTCTCTTGTGCAGATACACCCCACACACATTACACACATGATGATTCTTTAATCCTATCAAAATATAAAGCAACATAATTATTAATCGTACTAAGCAACAACTGCCAAGGTCAGTAATAGTAGATAGGTACCACCATGACATCATGGTGTTGTCAGAACCATCAAGTGGGCTTGTGTTTTTTGCAGTTCCCATCACTATGCCACGTGATGTTAAAGTAATATGAGTTTTATTTTATATTTTTAACCGACTAGGTCCCAAAAAAGGAGGTTATCAAGTCTTCTGAAAGTTTTTTTTATTTTTTATTATTAGGTATACACAGATACTTATGCCTTACGTTCTATTCTATTAAACCATTGAGATATTACTAAACTAGTTATAAATAGTTAAACACGTATCTTTAATATACTAATTCTCTTTGTACATACCTACTCCTGAAATCTATGAAAAATGGTGCTGTTGAAACACAGTTTTAAACTAGTTCAGAAGTCAGTGTTGTAAATATTGTATCCTTATTCATTACCTGATTAGTTTCAGAAAATGAATAAGTAATTAATTAATTTAGCCCCTTATTCCATAGTTGAAATTATACGTGTTGAATTCATGCCATACATACCTACATAGACATAGGTTCATTTTTTCTGGTTTCATATTTAGGTACATACCTATTTCTCCATTCATTTATAGGTACTAATTCCGATTTAAATTATAGTAGATTTATCATTCGAATCTGTCTGAAAGTCATAAGTTGTTTTATTTAGTTTTTAGTAAAATGATGATCTGTCTAAAGGAAGGTATCATATTGTAAGAATGCAAAATCATCACTAAGTAATGTACCTACTAATGTATAGGTGTTATTGAGCTTTCGAAGCCAACACAATCATACAACATAACTAACCTATACTGGCCACCGCTGTCCGCTGTGTATTTTGCAATTTGCGCAGCGCTAACTAGTAGCTATGAGTACCATAGACAAAGCGGCTTCGTTTGTTGGACTCTTTGCTCAATAACTCCATGCTTGATTGAGGGCACCACTTACTATCACGCATTGAATATATTCCTTCCAAAACTTTTTAGTTTAAATTTTAACCGTCGAAAGAGACCGTGTCCGGCTTCTACTCATAAAATGAGCTAATCAAGTCCACACAGACACATCGACGCCGTCGACTGTTCGCCATACCAATGAATTAGATACAATCACAAACCGTCATAACAACCATCTAATTTTATAGTAAAGTAACCTTTATCATCAATGCAAACAGCTTATAATCGCGTGAATGATTAAATTGTAAAATACTTTATAAGTGGTATATCAATATGTCGTATAACTATTTAAAGTTCAAGGCAATTTGATACGTAGTTCGAAGTGATAGATTATAAATTCGTTTGTGTGTTGTAACAGTGGTGAACACGTGTGCTCGAGCCGTCAGCCAAATGGGACCCAGTTCTTGGTACCTCTGCCTAGCGTCAGATCAAAGCGACGATAAAATGGTAAAACTGTGGCTTTGGTGCCTCCTGTTTGATTCTAATACACTGTTACTAACGGATAGATTGCTTCAAATATTCAAGTAAATACATAAAAGAAATACTTTTTCTTTTAGTAAATACTTTAATAGTAAACCTATGTACATTTTTTTAAATAAGATTATTCTTTTAATTTTAAGACTGATATGTTAACTGACTTGCCCTTTATGATATGATGTGATTTCATAAGGTGAATAAAGCTTTTTTCTTTATCTTTTACCAATACAGTTTTTCCCCTGATAGCACGTAAAATAACTTTTAATAAATAAATATTTCAGGACATAATATCATATTTATTAATTTCAATAAGCATTTCTTTACAATAATAATACCTAGGTACTTACATAAAAATAAGTGAAAAATCTAAGCATACCGCTACTGTACTACATAATAATAACATGTGTTACGGTCGCTCAGAAGGGGTACAACTATAAATTATAACGTTCATTGATACAGTAATTATTCATTTATTCTCGCTTTATCAATTATTCACTTATTATCTAGTTACAAATATTCACAACACCGACCTTTATATCCAACAATGTCTCGTTCCAAAACAGGGTGATTCCGTCAAGATGGCCGCCCTTTTATAATAATTTAAGAGAGTGAAAGTAGCAACATGATGTTTTCCTTGTCAGTGTCAATCCACGTCGACTAGATGACAATGACAACCCAATGGTAATAATATCGCAATTTATCGGTAATATAGTGACTGTAACAGTCGGCCATCCTAACGAAACGAGTCCCTTCGTTTAGTATGTAGATAATTAGATACACCATACTATTACATTAATTATGTAGGTAAAACACAGAAATAACAAAATCAGGATCTAGGTTGTCTTATATAATTTTGCTATAGTTGAGATCTATGACAACTACTTCCTTCATTGTCATATCACTTACTGCGATGCACCAAACCAACTCCTGCCGGTTCAGATACACCCTCACTGCACTGGCCTGACAATAAATTTCATTTCATTTCATTTCATTTCATTTCATTTCATTTCATTTCATTTCATTTCATTTCATTTCATTTCATTTCATTTCATTTCATTTCATTTCATTTCATTTCAACTACATATGGCTGTGCGCAGTGACATCTATTTCCTTCAATGTCACTACGCACACCCTCACTGTAAATACATATAGCCATGCGCAGTAACAGTTACTTCCTTCGCTGTCACTACGCACCACTACAGTGCAACGAATCAATAATAACAGTCAATCGCATCTCATTATATCTTTCCAATTTATACAATTAATCATTATCAATAATTCATGATCAAGTTAAATTACAATCCGTTGGGTTAATATTGTTTGGATACGTTCGCTATAACTAACTAATGAGTATGTAAATACAGTTCAGTTTGTTAATCAATTATGATCACTATCCTTATTAGTAACTTGAATCTATTATCTCACTATAATTTGTCAATCAGTCATGATCACTTACGTTATTTCTAACTTAAAGCCAGTATTTCATTACAATTTGAGAATTTAATCAGGATCACTTACAACATGAAATATTTATAATTTAATCTTCGTCACTTCCGTTATCACTTGGAGAGCAAGCAGGAGCATTAAAATTGAGCCACGGAAATATTTTGTCTATGGCAATCACCGTTTCGTACCTAGCCCCTTTTCTCGTTAGAGGTGTATCTTCCACCAGGAATCTATCGTTAGGTAGGATTTTTTTGATTCTATAGGGTCCCTTACACTTCGCCTCTAGCTTCTTTGACTGGCCTGGCCCAGACACTACAGCCCTCGCAATTCGCACTAAATCACCCTCATCATATTTCCTACTCGTTTTCCTTTTCTTGTCGTATCTTGTTTTCATTTCTTCTTGATTTCGTTTTATTCTCTCTGTAGCGTCGGTCCTTATGTCTGCCATTGTTTCCTGAGGTGTGTTTATATCATCTATTACTTCATTGAGCACCCCAAGAGCCGGGTTGCCTGATGTTTTACCGAACAATAACTCCGCCGGGGTCCTTTTAGTCACCTCGTGAACGGAGGTGTTTATCCCTAACTGAATATCAGGGAGATAATCATCCCATGTATTTTTATTCTTATCATGAGTCATTGATCCCAGGGCCGATAATATAGTTCGGTTATACCGTTCAACTTGTCCATTGGCCCGCGGAGTAGCAACGGCGTTAAGAATATGTTTTGCACCTATCGACCTCACAAAAGTCTTAAATTTTTTACTGGTGAAGCTCGTGCCTCTGTCGGTTACAAGTCGTGTGGGCGAACCAAAGTAGCTAAAGATATTCCCAAGCGCCTTGATACTCTCCTTGGTTTTCGTGCTCCTCACTGGTGCCAAGCAAACATATTTTGTAAATGCATCCACCGTTACGAGTATATACAAAGAACCTCGTTTGCTTCGCGGGAATGGTCCAAGATGGTCTGCGTGGATCGTGTGGAAGGGTACTTCCACTTTAGGGATTGGGTGGAGCAATCCTTCCTTGGCGCCAGCTGGTAATTTGTGGTGTGCACATTCGAGGCATGCTGCTACATACTTCTTGATGAATTTGCGCATCTTCTGGAACCAAAACTTTGATCGTATTCGCTCTAATGTCTTGTTGAACCCGAAATGGCCGACATCATCATGATTGGCCTTCAGTAGCTGCCATCTTACATCTCTTGGAACGACCCATCTTGTGGCCCCATCCGGCAATATACGGAACACTCGTCCATTCTTGACAGTATATTCCTTGTAAAACCTGGACACTTTTTCTAACTCTGGGTCCTGTAAGACCTCTTTGATCCGTTTAATTTCGTCATCCGATGACTGTACAGTTGATATCCAGTCTTCTGATGTAACTGATAATATATCAAGTGTATGTATTTGTTCGGGTTTTCCTGGTATTGGTCCTCTGCTGAGCGCGTCTACATGAGACATCCTCTCACCAGGGCGGTATTCGATTTCGCAATCAAACTCTAGGAATTGAATCCACCACCTGGATATGCGAGGAATGAGATCCCGTTTGGTGAAAGTGGAGCGTAGAGCGTTACAATCCGTGATTATTTTGAACTTTATACCAAGCAAGTACGAACGGAATTTGTTCAGCGCGCAAATGACTGCGAGAGTTTCCAATTCAAAAGAATGTAGTTTCATCTCATCAGCCCGTGTCGAACGGCTAAAATAAGCTACTGGTCGCCAGGAATCAGAGCCTTTTCTTTGCAGTAAGATGCCTGCAAGACCGTACTTACTGGCATCCGTATGGAGTTGTGTTTCTGCGGAGTGATCGTACAGAGCCAGTATAGGTCTTTCGGAGAGGAGTCTTTTAATGTTCTCGAAGGATTCAGTTTCGACTTCAGTCCATTTCCAAGGTACATCTTTCTTCAAGAGATTGGTCATAGGTCTAACTATCAATGCAAATCCCTTCACAAATCTCCTGAAAAAACTGGCAAGTCCGAGAAACCTCCTTACTTCGTGCTGGTTTCGAGGAGTGGGAAATTTGGAGACTGCTTCCGTTTTAATCACTCCTGGTTTTATGCCAGATTCGTCTATTTCAAACCCTAGAAAGTCAATTTTTTTTCTGGAAAAATTGACACTTTTCCATCTTCAGGGTTAAACCAGCGTCGCGTAAAAGTCCTAAGACTTCTTCAAGGCGCTCTTTTCCTTCCTGGAATGATTTGGATGGTATCAAAATATCATCCATATAAATCACCACGTAACTGACTTTCGCTTTGCTTAGGATTTTATGGATCGCTCTTTGGAAAACTGCGGGGGCGTTAGCTAAGCCAAAAGGCACGCGATTATACTCAAATTGTCCGTCGGGAGTTACGAACGCAGTCTTTTCCCGGGATTCTTCAGATATGGGGATTTGGTAATACCCTGAAGCCAAATCCAATGATGTAAATAAGGATTGGCCGGAGAGTTGTTCCAACAAGTCATCTATCCGCGGCAGTGGATAGTGGTCTCTTTTGGTGCGGCTATTCAACGCACGATAGTCCACACAAAGACGTTTTTCGCCTGTTTTTTTTTTTACTAGTACAATTGGACTGGCATACGGGGAGTTTGACTCTCGCACTATGCCGTGGTCGACCATGTCTTCTACCATCTCCTGAACCAATTTTCGTTCAGAATACGCCATACGGTAGGGCCTATAGACGACTGGAGAAGTGTCCTTGAGGTGGATATCCATTTCAGTTACGGTTGTGAACCCTAGATCGTGCAGGCCCGTAGAAAAACAATCCTTGTATTTTTCGAGTAAATCGAGACATTCACGCGTCTGTTTCGTTGACAGATGCTCACCATACTTAGGAGTAATAGGTGTAGAATGATCGCTATGATTAGTCACCCTCATCACAGCCTTACTAGTTCCTATGTATTTAGCTCGAGTCACAAGGCTATTCACTTTAAATTCTACGGGGTTCACGGCGACATTTTGAATTAGCACGTGACAGCGAGTGTCTTTGATCTGGTACTCCCCTGGTAAGAGATAATATTCATGGCCCGCGCTGCCTCTTACTGAGCCATTGACGTAAATGAAGCCATCACAAATAGTATCAGAATCAACAGGGATAGACTTCATCTCGCCTGGCTTGATGATAACATCACTTACAGTACGCAACAATAACTTCGAAGCCAGCTCCTGCTCTACTCGTTCAAACCTGACTTCTGATGGGGTTTTGATAATCTTGATTGTTGGCCGCTCCGTGAATGTATGGCCTAATAACACGGGGCAGTTTATCACATGGTCTTCCACTATCAGCATTTCGACATCCTTTTCCTGAATTCCTTGTACAGCTATGTCTGTCAATGCGCGACCTAACGGCAAGTACGGGACGTTGCCTAAGCCTCTCAAGTACGGTCCTTCGACGTGGTCCCACTCTAACCCGATCGTCTTGGCGTCGCTCTGTCTTATCAGTGTGGCTTCACTGCCTAAGTCTAACTGACATACAGTGGCGTGTTTTTGGATATCAGCAATGAGTTTGTATTTGCTATTCGTATCATCTGACATGGAGACTTCAAGGACTTGCCTGTCCTTGGGTGTTTCTTTTGTCTTAGTGCAATTTGAGGCCTCGTGACCCACACGGTTGCATGAAGAACATTTTAAAATGGGCTTGGGGCATTTGAAATACGGGTGTCCTATACCTTGGCAGTTAAAACATTTAATCGACCCCTTCCTATCACTATTACTGGAGGCGTTACCACCAGTTACCGCCTTTGTCAAGTCGTTTACAGATGGGACGTTTTGTCGTCTATCGCGAGTGAATTCCCTTCTGTAATCGACTTGACTACGGTTTTGGGTCTTGATAGTTTTAAAAAACTCTAAAACTTCTTCCGGTCTTTCAAACTTGGCAGCTTGTGCTCCTACTCGAATTCCCCTGTCATCAATCCCGTATAGTAAACAATCTACTGCTTGCTTCCCAAAGATTTTACACCTATTCAATAGATTAATTTTGGCAAAGTAGTACAATTCACAAGATTCTCCAGGTCTTACACGTCTATTAAGCATATCAGTCAGCAGTTCAGCATAGTTTTCAGTTGCTGGGAATGATTCTTTCAACATGACTTTCCATTCGCCCCATGTATGCTTAATAGACGGTAGGCCCTGATACCACAATTTAGCTAGACCCGTTAGTTTAGGTAGGGCATAGTGAATCGCTTGTCTGTCGCTCCAATTATAAATTTCTGCGCACTCGTCTACTTTATCGATCCACACGTTTACCGTTTGTTCTTTTAGCATCGGGTCAAATTCGGGTATTACGTTGTTAAAGTTCGAGGCAGAGAACGATTCACGATCCCCTGACTTAGTCTTTAATACATTTAAAAATTCTTCAAATAAGTCGGAAGCTACCCTGGGTCTCTTTGAAGTACACTCCTCGTCTCCAGGTAGGTGTCGCTTTGGTGTGACTAACGATCGATCGCGAGTACCACGTAAAGATGACTCGCGAGCTTGTACGTATCTTTTGTATGGCTCGGGTGATAGGGATTGGTTGTGAGCGCCACCGCGGTCAGTAGAGCGGTCGCGCTCTTTACGTATCTCATTTTCAAGTACCTTCAGCCTCTTCCTCTCCCGAGACAGCTCCCGTTCCCTCATCCACAGCGACCGCATGCTGCTGATGCTTCTGCTCCGACGGCGGCTGCGATGGCTGCGCTGGTCGCGGCTGCGACTGCGTGTACGCCGTCTCCGCGGCGTGTTGTCGTCATGGCTGCGCTGGTCGCTGCTGCGACTGCGTGTACGCCATCTTCGCGACGTGTTGTCGTCATGGCTGCGACTGCGTCGTGAGTCTCCGCGTCGGTCACGGCGGCGGCTCAAGCCTGTGCCTCGATCGCTCATGTTTCTGAAACTCGAACATGTCGCGTCAATACGTATTCCTATATCCATACGTAATACTACATCAAGGGGGGGGAGGCAACGTCAGGGACAATTACATGGATATCATGTTGATTGGTCTTAAATTTTTTTTTTTTTTTTTTTTTTTTTTATGTTAAAAGGTATAAATTTTTGTTTAAGTGATTTTTTTTGATGACAAAAATGTCCAAGTGCTTTTGAATAATATTAATATTTACGGCTTTACGACCTTTAGCATTCAATTTATTGTGGACGTCAAATTTATCAACATGTCAAACTCGTTTTATCTGTCATCTCTTCTTGCAATAAGAATGTCTGATAACTAACCACACTTATGGAGTTTCAATATTAATCTTAAATAATCAAAACAGCGACCTATAAAATTATCCATTAACATCCGAGTATGCGTCAGCTAAAATAATATTGTTTACATATTTCCTCCAACTAATCGTTTAACCGAAATGAATTAATTGCATATTTCTATCGTTCCAACACGTTTATGCAAAAAAAAAAATTACTACAACAATATCTATGAGAGTGAATAAAAGTTTTCTCCAGAGTAGATATTTTAATCTGTTTGCATCCGGGTTAGCGTTGGTTAAAATTACGATTTTAAACCTCCTTCATGACTTCTTGTCAAATCCAAGTACAATGGATGGTATATTTTTGTGACGTAGGTAACCAATAATGATCCGTCTGTATCAGGCAAATCATGCTATTTGAAGTTAAATTTAGATTATGCTACACTCATGCATTAACTGTTCTACTAACCTAATGGTGTATTCCATCAAAATTTGATATTTTGGAGCAAATTTATTATTTCGATGGCGTGGTATTCATTTGCGAAATTGTAATTTCACAATTTATCCCACTTCTGAGCTGTTACGGTCGCTCAGAAGGGGTACAACTATAAATTATAACGTTCATTGATACAGTAATTATTCATTTATTCTCGCTTTATCAATTATTCACTTATTATCTAGTTACAAATATTCACAACACCGACCTTTATATCCAACAATGTCTCGTTCCAAAACAGGGTGATTCCGTCAAGATGGCCGCCCTTTTATAATAATTTAAGAGAGTGAAAGTAGCAACATGATGTTTTCCTTGTCAGTGTCAATCCACGTCGACTAGATGACAATGACAACCCAATGGTAATAATATCGCAATTTATCGGTAATATAGTGACTGTAACACATGGGGCCTCCGTGGGTCGAATGACACGTTAAATTGTAGGTCCCGGCTGTTTGTCTAGTACGGCAGTCGTTAAGCCATGTCAGAGGCCCTTAGGGCGGCTTGATAAACTCTCGACCCCAGAGTCGGCCACTCTCATTCGATAAGAAGAAGAAGACAAGGGGATATACTATATTAGCTATTATTGTACAGATTTTGATAAGGTAGGTAAGTGTTCTATTTATCTGTTACCAATTTCCACATAATGCATTTGGTACTTACTATTTACCAATTTATCAGGTAAATCAGCCACTAAATCAGTCTGGAATGAAGGTCAGGCGGTTTTCCACAAAATCCAATCTCAATAATTAAGTCGAACGTTTTCTTCGCGAGAAAGCTCGCCGGACCAGGCTGTCTGACCACCTACCTGGTACCATAGATTATGTAGACGTTTGTACGGAAAGAAACTGCTTGAGTAGTTAGTATGGAAACTTGAGTATGACCATAGATATTATAGAAGTTGGTGTGGAAACTGCTTGAGTATAACCACAGACAAAATAGAAGTTAGTATGGAAACTACCTGAGTATAACCATAGACAATATGGAAGTTAGTATGGAAACTTGAGTTTAACCATAGATTATATTATTATAGAAGTTGGTATGGATACTAAATGGAGCGCCCGTAGCGATTTATGCGACTACCAAAGTATACCCTGACAAATAAGCGTAGAAAATGTGGCGGCGCCACTGTTGTGATCACAAAAATAAAAAGTTTTCTTTGATAAACTTTTGTTTCTCTATACATTTTTTACATTACTCTTACATTTGATTTGTTGGTCGGGGTATAAACGTATGATTTAGATAACTAATGCGCCGGTAGCTTAGGCGGGGGCATTAAGTCAAAGTGTCACTATTCGTATGTGATCATCAAAGTTAAGCTCTCGGCGATGTGGTCTGTGTTCGAATGGGTGACAGTAAGGTCGTACACAATACACAGCAGTTAGTCCTGCCTTTTGACATAAATAACGTTTTTTTTATTTATCTATAAGTATATGTATATTGTAGTGCATAAATCCTCGCTGCTTGCACAACAATTAAGTAATACTTACATTGCTAAATGTATTTAAGAATCGTTCTGCAAGCGGCACTTAGAATGTATCAAACCATTTCCTTACAAGTTCTAACACTAGAGAGTACTTATGTTCAAATATTATATGGAAACTATTTCTAAGTAGGTACCTAGGTATATGTAGAAAACTCACATTCATTCATTCATTCAACAATTAGAAGCGATGCACTTGTCTGTGGAGTATACGCCATATTCCTCGATTTTTGTCCAATTCCTTGGAGAAACACACATACAGAATAAACACAAACAGAAAAAAATGTAGATGGAACATCAGACATCTAATAAAACTATACAGCCATATCCCATTTTGTATAAATATAGTGCATAGTTAAGACAAAAGCACAGAATAAGACCAAGTAAGTGCAGGTAAGTCCACTAGAACCGGTCGTGGCCAACTCGACTTATCACATTCAAATTATGTTCCAATTCTGCTTCACCCAGATTCAGTCATTATTGCGACATATTGGAGAAGATTACATTACCGATGTGCACAGGTTTTTGAAACGTTTTTTGGCAAAGCTTAAATGTTGTAGTAAAACCAGCTAATTTGGTCTTTATTTGGACTTTAACTGATTCTGTTACTGAAATTCTCTACTTTATGTTGATTTCCCCATGTTTGAAGGTCTTGTCACCACCGTTTTCTATATTTTTTCTATCAATTATGTTCTCTTAATAATTCTCATGACTTAGGGTCACTTTCATATTATGTTCCATTCCAATAAGGGGGGTGAAACCTGGAACAAAATGCAAATATAGAAATATAGTGTTGTTAATCTATATTTCTTGACCGAAAACGAAATAGAAGATGTCGCCTTAGTAAAAAAAACATACAAAGTTAAGACCAAAGAAGAAGAAAAAAGTAAATAAACCTTAAATAAACCTATAAACAATGACACTGATTGACATTTGAAAAGTAAGTTTTGAAAACTTCCGTTGAAAAATCCAAGATCAGAATTGATCAGAACACTATATTCCTGGTCTATTATATTTCTCTATGTCATTCACTCTACTATCACATCATTATGCGTCACTTCAAACTCCCTGCGCCGGAGTCGTATCTGTGACCTCCAACTGCACATACAATCATAAATTATACAGAAGATAACTCGTTACAATCCAATATACGTCATAAATACAAGTCCATAAAGACTAAATTGATTAGTTGAAGTTTTTAGTGGAAAATGGACGAGGATGCAAATTGCATATTCTTGACGTTTGGTGATTGAAATCAAATACCTTTTTTTACTTGATAGGCTCACGCTTGACTACAACTCGCCTGATGTTAAGCAACGTTTCCAGAAATTTTGTTTGTTTTTCTGTCTCTCTGTTTGTCAGCTTATTCAATCAAACGCTCATCACGCAACAAAGGCTGAACGGATCATGATGATTTTTGGTACGTAGGTAGTATGAGGTCTTAGGAGAGTCATAAGCTATTTTTTAACCTGAAATGTATAGTTTTATTATGTTTTTGAAGCAATAAACGACATTTTATTTATTTAAATAATGCGAGCGAAACCGCGGTCGATCACTAGTATATATATATGTTGTAATTATACCTACAACGTATATATAATGATTACATGATTCTTTGTTCAACATGTGCTACACCAGATGGAGCGTAGTAAGTACATACTGTATACTGTAATATAATAATTATAAATGTGTAGGTATATGTAGGTACTTGTTATTATGACATCATTGCTGGAAAGTTTATCTACCTCTATTACATTATTCATTCTAACCATTATCAAGACCAAGTACATACATAAATACATACATATATACGTCTCGTAGATATATTAAGATAAGTACATATCTCCTCGACCCGCGATGATACTTGTGTTAATCCGGGAATAAAGTAGCCTATATGTAGCCTAAGCAATATCTGTGCAAAATTTAATAAAAAAAAGTTAAAAATAAAATGGGCTCGGTAGGGTGCCCTGGGAGAGGCCTATGTCCATGATTTGTCTACTAATATGCTGATAATGATCCACTTTTAAAGAGAGAACTGCTAAATTGTGGAACTCCCTGCTTGACTCTCTGTTCCCCGCAGAATATAATCTTGCGGTCTTTAAAGCGAGAGTGAATCGGTTTTTACTGGGTAAGCACGCTCCATCCTAGACCGTAATGATCGCGTACCATCAGGTCTTCTTCCTATCGAATGAGAGTGGCCAGCTCTGGTGTCAAGATTTCATCAAGCCGCCCTAAGGGCCTCTGACATGGTTGAATTCCTTGTAAAGAAAAGATCAATCTCAACAATCTGCAATTTATATCAAGATCGTTCCAGCCGTTTGTACATAAAAAAAACGAATAACATCTTATCTCACAGTACCTACACACATTTCGAATAGGTACTTATAAGTACTACGTATCTACCCACTTACTGCAAATAGCTACATTACAGTGCGTCACCGTCACATTGCAATATCAAGTGCTGGCGCCTACGTGCTCCCAGACGCGTTGTCGCTTGTTTGTGACTTACACAAAACAAACCAACAAACACACTTTTCATATATTCAATTCAATTATTTTTTGCAAAAATGACAATTGATGAATAATTAACATTTAGCCCGTTTTGAGGGAAGGATGTAGCTAAAACTTAAGATTACTATAATAATATTAGGTATGTATGGATACGATTGGTATCTCTTTGAGTCGTATTTCCTCATGACTGAGGGTCGTGACTCCCCCGCAGAATTAATTCGTTAGGGGAGTTCTCTTGGGCAGATACATCGTGGTGGGCGCCCAGGTCCTTCCACGGAAGACACATGTCCTCGGATAATGTTTTTCTTTAACACTGATTACGCTTAAGTTTGACTACAGCCTGCCTGATGTTAAGTACCACGTGGTACCACTTGACTGCAGTCTAAGATTTTGCACGCTTGCTTAGAAAAAAAAGTATTTACTCTGGATTTTAAGACTCTTTTATTCTGGGTTATAATTTTCGGGAAAAAGGAGTTATGGTATGACTAGCTGGTGCCCGCGACTTCGTCCGCGTGGAATAGTTATTACCATAAAAACGGTTCTAGTGAGTTAATCACACTGTTGGACATTTTTTTAGATCATTTTAAGAGGAATAATTCTTTCATACATAAGTATTTATTTGATATCTTGAACCGTTTGCGTAGCGCACGCAACGGAAGCCCTCAAAAAAAAATAATGTTCCCCGTTTTTTCCACATTTTCCATTGTTTCTTCGCTCCTATAAGTTGCAGTGATGTTATAATATAGCCTAAAGCCTTCCTCGATAAATAATCTATTCAACACAAAAATAATTTTCAATTCGCACCAGTAGTTCCTGAGATTAGCGCGTTCAAACAAACAAACAAACTCTTCAGCTTTATAATATTAGTAGGTATAGATTACTATAATATACCTGATTATTGTTTTTTGCAAATACCTACATAATACGTTTCCATATGTCAACGAGTGGCGGCGTCTACGTGCTTGCAGACGCGTTGCCACTTATTTGCACTATGTAAGGTACACTCAAAACTGCGGTGAACTATGATTCATTAGGTAAAGTATAAACTAAAGAATATACAAGGTTACTCGTCATATAGGACCAACGGCCACCCCGTGGCTTTGCAAACGGTGGTAATGGTGGCTATTTAACTAAGCATGGCCTTTAAAGGGAGGCTTTAGTATACTCCGTCCAAAATTTTTTATTTTTTACATTAAGTAGGCTTACGTTTGACTATAGCCTGCCTGATGTTAAGCACCACTATAGTCTAAGATGTAGCACGCTTGCGTAGAAGAAACCTATTTACTCTATATTTGAAGACCCCTGGGTAATAATTTAAAATTAATTGAAAATAATGGGCCGACACGATAATGGGAATAGTAGTACCTACTTTTTCAGTTTATTTGTCATTTTCCTGACGATTACACAATGTTCTTTAACCGACTTCCAAAATAACAAGGGTATCAAGTCTTCTGAAAAAATTTTTTTCTTTCTTTTTCCTTCTACGGATTAAATCGTTCCCAAAAGGTGATGCCTTAGTTAACAATAACTCTGTAAAAAAGCGTTATTTCATCAATGGCGAAACGGATATTATTTTTTATACTCGAGGAAAATACGTCATTCAACTTAGCAAATTTACTGTCGTAAGTAACTTAAAAATAACTTAATTAACAGAGTCTAAATTTGATTAAAATTGACCTTAGAGTAGAGTTACCAGTTACCTTATATGTATAAAACCAACTTCAAGTTATTTTCATTTTGCGACTTCAAAATTCTGAATTGGGAGTACCTAAAGGATCTATCAAATTATTGAAACTTACAATTCTAGATGTACTCGTATTTTAAAATCCAAATGTATGTCTGATGTATGAGAAGTTTCGTAAAAATTCTGATAATATTTTCACCATTTCTGTGCTAAGTAAGGATGCTTGTCATTAATTTAATATTTTGAAATTGATAGCTAGCTAGTGGAAAGTAGGTGTGAGCCATCAAATATTGGCAATGAATAAATAGGTATATCTATAGGTATGTAGCACAAATACCTAATAAGATATAAAAACAAGGGAAGAAAAACTAAACTAAACATACTACTTCTAACTACTACAAAAAAGGGGCACTTAGAAAATCTTTAGAAAAGCCTAAAGATAATCTAAGTGCTCCATCCCACTACCAGAGGGCAGCGTGCCAGTATACTGGCCGCATTACCACGCTGGATGGCAATGCTGATACGTTGAGCCAGAAAAAGGCCAGCATTTTGGTCATAATATATAACCAACCTCAACAAACACGTAATTGGTATAAATCCCGAAAATTATACCTAATTATGTAAACCTATCTAAACGGCGATATCTTTCCAAGATTTTGAAGTAAATATAATGGAAAAATGTTTGATTACATCTAATTTCACGTTAAAAATGATAGCTGCTTTACGCCGATTTATTTTGATGGAAGTTTAGTTGATAAGATACGTGTAATATTAAATTAATATGGTTTGTTGGTTACTCAGTACTAGAGAAATAAATAT
Organism: Macaria notata; assembly: GCA_927399415.1. Lineage (NCBI taxonomy): Eukaryota > Metazoa > Arthropoda > Insecta > Lepidoptera > Geometridae > Macaria > Macaria notata. The sequence continues at coordinate 2,165,916 of OV656751.1, forward strand.
TTATTATATGAATATTTTCACGTGTTCTGGAAGCTTCGTTTGAGAGCTAGTTACAGGTAGACGCATGATCCACCTTTGAGTCCAGCTTCGCTGTTGAGTAGTTGAACTAGAGGTCAGTTCTTAGCTTTATTTTTTAGCGTTTACCTTGCCTCGGTCTAAAAAAATCTATCTAATACGTTAACCCAGCCGTAGTCTTATCTATCTCCTTACATATTTCATTAAAATCATTTCTGCTGTTTGATGTCTCATATATAGGTATCTAGATACAGGTCGGACTCATACTCTGTTTTTTTAAAAGCGATTTGAATATCAAATTTGATGAAGAAAAAGCCCAATGAAATTTTTCGCCTTAATTTTTGCGATTTGTAACAAATTTTTGGAGTTTACAAAGAAAAAAGCAAATATTGTACAGAAATAAATAAAAGGCCAAGTAAATTATTTTTGCGATTTGTAACGAACTTGTGTGTTTAAAAGACATAAAGGCTTACTTTTGTAACGAAAATTTAAGTACTATATCATGTTGACTGGCCTGTTAGCTTAGTTGGTAGTGGCTCTGCCTTCTAATCTAGGGGTTGCGGGTTCGATTCCCGCATGACACAAGTATTTATGAAAATTAAAATTTATAATTACTTGTGCTGAGTCTGGTCGTTTGTAAGTATAATAAGTATGTATTTACAAAAGAAAAGTATATAAGTATTATATCCGTTATCTAATACTCACGACACAAGCGTTTGCTTAGTGTGGGGCTAGATGGCGCTGTGTGCAATGTCCCGGAATATTTATTTATTTTATTTATTTTTTATTTTATGTGAATCCGTAAAACACTACTAGTAAAGAATGATAAGAAAAGATATGGCGCCTGATATTAGCAATCGAACCTCGATTACAAATATCCAAGAATTGACGACGCACAGCCACAATATCTGTGCGCTAATGGAATTGGGTAATAATCCGTGTTTTTTTAATTTGTTAGATCATTGATATGGTAGTTGTGTATGATTAGAAGATTAGTGTAATGTTTGTTACTATTAATTAAAACTCGAAAAGAGCGCTAGAAAAATAGGAAGGACTGAAACTTTCAAAGTAAATATTCCAAATATTCAAAACTCAGTCAGACTACACTATTAACACAGAAATCTAAATAAACAGTGTTTATTTAGATTTCTGTGACTATTAATTAAAACTCGAAAAGAGCGCTAGAAAAATAGGGATTCAAACTTTTAAGTACATTCCTAATCATTCAAAACTATGTTAATCCTTATTGATCTCACTGTGATTATTAAACTTTTTAACAATATCACTAACTAAATGAACCACTACCTACGTATGTAAATCTATTGTGAACACTAACCTAAGAATCAAATCAAATATTTCAATATAGGTACTATAGAGATTAACATATGTACAAATAATAAACTAACTAAACCAAGTCGATATCCAAGGGTCATTACAAATTTGAGTTTGAAAAGCTACTGTAAGTTTCGAGTGGTTTCGATAGGAAAATACTCAATACCCCACTTATAAAATAATACTGAATGTAGGTCTGTATGTTGTGCTACATTCTTCGATCAGTTAGGTATATGTAACTCGTCTAAGGCTACATTCTAAGTATAAGTTGTATATGTATATTTATAGCTATGTATGTACATATTACGAAGAGTTGATAAGTATTGACGCGCGCGCTTATCAAACAAAGGAATGTAATGCAACTGCAATGCATATGTACATATATACTATATAACAAATACATACCTACATTGACGTATTAAACTGTAACTAATTTGCCTTAAGCGAGTGTGGCTCAGCGGTTCCAGTTTCTGCTTTTCATCCAGACGTACCCTGGTTCGAATCCGCCCTACACCAATGACTTGTATTTTTCAAGTTATGTGTAGATTTGCACTCGCTTAGCGGTGAACGAAAACATCGTGGGGAAACCGACATGTTTGAGGACCACAATATCCGAGGACATGCGTCTTCCGTGGAAGGATCTGGGCGCCCACCACGATGTATCTGCCCAAGAAAACTCCCCTAACGAATTAACTCTGCGGGGGAGTCACGACCCTCAGTCATGAGGAAATACGACTCAAAGAGAGAATTTGCCTCCGTTTCCTTCGTTTCGCATATTTATCTGGAGAAGATCACCTCTAACAACATACATATACATACATACACACGCTGCCCTCTGGTAGTGGGCTGGAGCACTTAGATTATCTTAAGGTTTTTCTAAAGATTTAGATTTTCTAAGCGCCCCTTTTTTGTAGTAGTAAGAAGTAGTATGTTTGCTTTTTCTTCCCTTGGTTTTATATTTCATACATACATACATTACACATACACAGATATACTTTTGATTGAGTTAATTTTGAGCACTGATTCTGGGGACGCCGAAAATTTTCGTAAGAGGGCGCAGAGCCGAAAGTCAAATGCACGAGAGGCAAATTTTCTTTGAGTTTGTGTTTGCGACCTTTTTAGTTGTTTTTTTCTGCAATGTTCTTCTATAATACTATTACCGTTGCGAAAAAATCATCATATCTGGAATGGAAGTAAATAAAATAAATATTAAAAAATAATAAAATAGCCTTTATTCCCTTCAATAATTAAATTAGTTGTATACAATTTTAACTAAGTTTTAATTATAGTAACTACTGTATTTACAATTTTGTTGATATTATAAGGAATGGAAGTAAGCAATACAATATAACAACAAAGAAGTCGACTCAAAGATGCATATTGGATTTGTATGCATTGGCCATCGTCGGTTTATAAACCGACGACGGCCAATGCATGAGTTTACATCCAATTTTCTACGCCGTTAAGTATAACTGGACACTTAAAATGCATATCGCTTAAACATAAGATGCATTGTGCTCTAGATTTTATTGAAAAACTGCAGTCGGCGGGCCGGGAATTTTGTTATTGTAATAAAATACAAACGACAACTTACAGACACACCATTAAAATTTCCAGGTATGGAATCGATAGTTTTTAGGGTATAGAACCTGGAAATCCCAGTTTCCCAGTACCGAAAATCCCGGGAAATCCTGGTATCATTTTGCGAAATCCCGAAAATCCCGGATCTTTGAATCGGTACTGGTTCTCGATTCCCTAATAGTTTTTATTGTAAGCACAAATTATGATAATATCGACAACATCGTTTACACAGCATATTAAATACTAGTGGATGCTCGCGGCTTCGCTCGCATTAAGAAGTAACACTTGCATCCCCTATTTCACCCCTTTAAAAGCGGCTTTTCCAAAAATCCTACGTCATAACTCATAACATCTACCTGCATGCCAAATTTCAGCTCGATCCGTCCAGTGGTTTGGGCTGTGCGTTGATAAATCACTTTATCAGTCAGTCAGTCAATCAGTCAGTCAGTCACCTTTGAGTTTTATATATTTAGATATCTACACCCTGTGCTCATAAAAACTAGGGTATTCGCTAGACCAAAAGGTAGGATACAATTGATACTGAATTAAAAAAGTGACAAAAACAGCATCTGAGCGGGGTATGTCTTTTGCTACTAAGAATGTTCCGAGATTATGTAAGAATAAGCATTTGGCAAACTCTTCTTTGTAGACTGTACATGGTCGATGAAAATGGTATGAATATAAATAATTAATTATTGTATTTAGGTGTCTTTAACTCTATAGTCTTTGTTTAACAAGAACGGTTCCACTGCGAGAGTTTTCCATGGAAAATTCTTGTACATTATTATGTGAGTCAGATTTCCATTCTGCTATTTCGAATCCGTGGTCAAGGATTCTTATGTACATATATTGTAAGAGCACTTTGAAGTTTTCTATACCTATAGCTCGAATTGTGCACAATTTTACCATAGAGCTAAAGACAAACAAATGTATATGCATTATTCTACTGTCATATTCCTCATTACAGGGTATCATGACTACTCAGAATTATTGTGATATGAATTCTCTTAGGATGATAGATGACTGCCCACTGCTTTCCAGGACCTTCCACGACGCGATATGAACAAGCGTTAGCTTAGTATGGGGCTAGATAGTCAAATTATTGTCTTTTACTACCATTAACTTCTTTCAGAATAAAAGGTTCTTTTGTTATTGGACCACTGTTGGAGCGTCACATCCCGCTACCAACATAACAGCGGGACATGTCGACCAACGTGAGAGGTTCCCGCCAACGACGCCAGGGGTCAGCCCGCGCGCCGACAGAACGACAAAACCTGTCTATCGCACCGCACATCGTACGCGCAACCAATGTAAAAATACAGTCCACTCGCATTAAATCATCATTAAGACATACCCAACTGGTTTCTATCTCATTCAACAAAGGCATCCCAATAGGACCTAGGAAGGTAGCAACAGTTTTAGGTCCTTCGAGCCGGATAACAAGATACAGGCTAACGCCTAGTTTGGGGTCTACAGTAAATACTGTAATCCTATTGTATAGTAAATTAACTAATAATATGAAAATTGGAATGTGTTTCAGATTGTAAATAAACATTTTATTTTTACTTTCTACTTACTTTAGATGGCGCTGTATGATGTCCTCAAATACATATCTATATATTTATTTATAAAAGGTGCAGACACAAAATGCAGGCTAAAAGATTACAATCAAATAACACTGTGACGCAAAAGACAAACTACAATTCAATTAATTCCGTACTCAACACTCATTGTGGATTCTGAGAGTTTGACTTTTTTTGTGAAAAGACCAAATCGATAAAAATAATGAATAACATATAAGTAGACCTCAGGGCAAGCACGGCATGGGGACAAATATCCTTTCCACCATTTTATCCACTTGTCACCTGTCAGATATCCACTATTTGTATGATGACTGACAGGTGACAGTTGGATAAAATGATGGAAAGACTATTTGTCCCCATGCCGTGCTTGCCCTGCTGAAATTAAATGTGTTTTGTAATCGCGTTCGCATAGCTCAGCTAGCCTCGCTACGGGCGCTCACATATAATAAGTATCAGTGCATATTAGTTGCGTTGCATGATTCGTTTCAATTAACAGAGTGATCGCTCGAAAGGTGGACGCGTATGAATAGTAATGATGTACACCGCTTGGACGGGGGTACCACGGGTGATGCCACGAACCAACAACATTATGAAAGAAAGAAAAAAAGAAATGTTTATTAAAATTATTACAAAATAAATAAATAATTTTATGCATAATATTCTTTTTGATATGATTTCTTGTCATAATTATACATGCTCTAGTTTAGGCCTGGTGGTCAAATGCCTGGTAGTAATAATCCCTGTCTTAGTATTTGGTACTCATTTATTCAGCAACACATCCTTCACTGTTCTTGTCCAGATGTTTCCTTCAAACTATCTTACATCATCCAGCCACCCTTGCACAGGTCTTCCTACACTTCGCTTGCCAAGACGCGGATATTATTTCCCGTTGTCCCCGGTGCCGTGCACCATACCGGGGACAACGGGAAGTAAAATTATTGACATTCCGTTATTCCCGTACCGGGGACAACTGGAAGGAATATCTGTTATTGCTTACCTGCCCAGCCATTATGAGGAAGTGTTTATATAGACATACTAGTTAGTGGCGCCTTACGGTGATTTCATATAATCTATAGAAGATCGTTGCTAAAAATAGCCTATGTACGACAGGGTGTAATTTATGTCACGACAAATATGAATGAATGCATGTATTGTCCGAAAAGCTATTTCATCGAAATTGGTTCACTTCAGCACGAATATTATTCTTTATACGTTAGCAGGTACAAGTAAACGGCCAAGTCACACAGCATTAACTATAAAAATAAAGAAATCGCAGTAACGAAACTTAGACTTGGCACGACCTTGTCTAGATTTAATTACTTTTTAGTTAGAGATAAACAAGCAGCTCCATCGAGACTTGGCTAGTTTTTTACATAATGTTTTTGGTGGGATAATATTTTACAAATTAAAGTAATCAGGACAGGACAGTATTGATTGCATAACCTAAAAATATGTTAATAGTACCCGCCTTGTTACTGGGTGACTACTCGTGCATGCGACGGTGGCGCCAAGCAGGTTGGTGGCGTGATGTGCAGGTCGATGACGCACGCGGCGCGCGCGCAATCAACTGTCATTATAATATCAGTTGGTTTCATAGTTGATTAAAACTTGATAGTACCCACGACACAAGCGTTTGCTTAATGTGGGGCTAGATGGCGATGTGTGCAATGTCCCGGAGAATTTATTTATTTACCTTTAGTTATGGACACAGCTGCGAGGCAATATGGTCGGGTCATGATCCCTTTTTTTTATCTCAGTTTTGCTACGTAAAATAAAGCCCAGACGTTTATTTTATACACATAAAACACTTAGTACAAAAAGCGTAGGTTTTTCGTTGACTATAATCGTTGTAAAACCTGATAAATAGCTTGATATTTGATAAATAGTTGTAGTTCACCAGTACCGCTATAACTTACATGTATTTTTTTAGTACCAAAATAATGGTAGGTAGGTACGATTCCAAATAATTAGCCCTAACTCACCTGGACACCACGCTAGAACTAAAGTAACGAACTTCGCCTGCCGCCGGACGAAAGGGTTCGTTAAGATCCCATAGATAGCCTAGGGAAAAACAGCAGATACTAAGTGCAAGTATCCTAACATTCACCTAACAAATGCCCCGTACCTAGAGTTGATAGACGAGACCCAAGTACCCACTCGAGTACTACTTACTCCCCTTCTACGTTAAAGGCAAAGGGGAACTAGTATAGCGCATGATACACCAGTTTTATAATACAAATACGTACATAGTATATAAGCTTCCTTCACAGCCTCGCAACAAACCTCAACAAAAAGGATCACGCGCATACCAGAAAGATATCACGAGCTAGCCACGGCACCCCGTCGTTTGCGATACCATCACGGTAAGGCACAAAACAGATATGGAAATAGGGAACTCTATCGTAAAAATACCAGGAGACGGCAACTGCTTGTATCGCGCTATAGCCCACCAAATTAACGATTTGTATGGCCTTCGACCACCAACACATTCGACGAGACCTCGCACGCCACGTAGAAGAAAACCAAAACGATCCACAAATGTACCTAGCGATCAGAAGTAATCTAGATAGCTCAGCACAAAGCGAACAAATCAGGAACTACATTCTATCACAATACCAAGATGGTACATGGGGCGGCACAGACATACTTATAGCGGCAGCGGAATATTATAGTATTAACGTGAAAATCTTTCAAAAAACCCCGCTACAAGAAACAGTATGCTTCTCTCCTAAGGAACCAAACGATGCCGCAGGTAGCATAGGTCTAATATTTACGGGGAACCACTTTGATTGCTTTGAAAATCACCTAGGAGTAATAAGTACAAACACCACGCAAAATGACCTTAGTCTAACCCTTGGAACTAGCACCCCAGAGGAGATACCAGATGAGTCCGGATACCGACTTGCCCGCCCCAGGCCACACCAAAAAAAACAAAAACAGGTAGTAAATGAAAACATAAACATTGCCACATGGAATATTAGAGGCGCCGCAACGTTGACTAAAAAACGAGAGATTGACGAGTTTCTAGACGGAAAATCTATCCATATTGCCTGCCTACAGGAAACTCACTTAAAATCCGGGACCTACGAATCTAGTCACTATACGTGGCACCTAAGCGGAAACAACAACAAAAGAGGCCTAGCTATTCTCATAAGAAAAAACAGCGGCCTAAGGCTGAACTGGACTAAAGCAAACACAAACAATATGGTTGCTGCAATACATACAAGCAGTGGAGCCTCTCTATTCATTACTACAACGCACTGGTTCAATGCAACGTCATCAGCAGCAAACGACGCGACTCGGCTACTACAACTGACCAAGAACAAACCAGGGAACTCAATAACAATCATACTAGGTGACTTCAACGCCCACATAGGACTCACAGATACACACGAACTTCGCGATAAAAATCAAATAGGCAAAAATCTCTTACACCAAACAAGTAACGACAACGGAGACATCTTATTAGATCTAATTGCACGGGAAAATCTCCGATTGGACACATCATTCGGCCGGCGCAGCTGTAAAACGACTTGGACGTCGGGGAACAAAACGTCGCAAATAGACCACATAATGACAGATGCCAAAAACAACCAGATTTTTAATTACATCAAAGGCCAAAAAACTATCCTATCTGACCACAGAATCATATGGGGAAACGTAAAGCCCCTCACATTAAATTCCAATAGGGACTCTACGAGACCTCCAATAAGACTAGCCAGGGCCAACGTTGCGAACGAGTTTGACTACAAAACCCTAAACTACGAGATGCTTCAAAGTACCACCACTCGAGAAAAATACCAAGAAACTTTATCAGAGGAAACCAAAAAGAGCAGGAACTGCGAAAACCGAAAAGAGCCGCTATCGTGGGAAGTGATAACAAACGTCATGAAGATGGCGGCCAATAAGACTATCAAATATGAAAGAAGGTACTCTAAGGCTAGAGAAGAAGCAATTACAAACCTACAGAAGGCGAAGTTCCATTATAAGCATCATCCTCAAGATATAGAGGCTAGAAATACACTTAAAGAGTGCCGGCGCCGTTTGCAAGAGACCGAAGCAACGGAAGACCAACAAGAATGCCGCAGTTTTTTCAGCGGTCTAGCAAAAACACACCCATCAAAAAGGATGAGGATCACCTATGACTTCTATAGAAGGCACAAACAGAAGGAAAGAAGACGGGTCAAAAACACATTCATTCCGATTTCCAAGTGGGAAAAAGAACTTGACCTTACAGAGGGGTCGTTTACTGACGTACTGAGCGATGAAGACCCGACAGATCTAGGGCAAGAGTCAGAGGACACAAGAACAATCCCTTAGCGACATAGGATCTATTCGACCCACATTAAAGATCCACCTACTACACCCGACGCGGTTATGATTACTCACAATAGAACCAACATTACACAGCGAACGTATTAAGATAGTGCTTGCAAAGCCAAACACTAACAAACCCCAAGATGGGTCAACTCAATAATCAACGAACACCACTTTTTACTAACGCTTATCCCTATCCTTAATAACAACCTTTTCCAAATCGGCGTCTGGCTGCATAGCCGGTCGACTACCATCCCGGAGCGTTAGCACAAAACCACGCTCCAAAACCTTGTGCCCCCTGGTATGCCGGTTTGACCGGAGCAGGCTTGTCCTGGCTGGGTGTGGTACCTATGTTCATGTTCATGTTCATGTGTTACCTTTAGTTATGGACAAAGATTTGATACGCCTGTAAGTGACTTTCAAAATCTGTAAATGGCCAAATTAGCTTCTTTTACATTCCTAACCGGTCACAGTGTTTCAAGGGGAGGGTGTGACCGGATAGGAAACACCCATAAATATGTATTATTTCTTACAACTTTTATAAAAATTTAAAACAAGAAATTCGTTGTTCAGTTTTCAGTCTTCTTTTACGTATAACTCCTATCGTTTCCTATATACAAAACTTATGTAACAAAATATATTAGTGTCGATATCATCTTTAAAATGCTTTGACAAAGTTATAAAAACTTTGAGTAATCTTTACTTCCCGAAAACTCAGTTAAATTATCCCTATTTATTCCTTCCACTCCTTTATACTTAAAGGAACGTTTCTCCTTTGTGAGTGAAACTCACTCTTTATCCCTTCGTCTTTCACGTACTCTCATCCTACAATATCCTAAATTCAACCACTCCAATCTGTTCTATCAATCCTCCTTCACAATTAAAGCTCTCTTACTCTGGAACGACCTGCCTTTAAATATCAGGCAGGCTAAATCTCTGTCGATTTTCCAGAGTATGGTATACAGCTATTACATCTCTACGTTGTAAACTATCAATCGCGTTTATTGGTGTTAAATGTGTGTGTTCATAGTTTATTAATATTATTATTTGTAACATGTAAATTAGTTTGATTTTCTTTTACTTTCTCTATTTAGTTATAGGTTGCATTTTTTTTTTATTTTTTAAGTATTGTATTTATTTGTACGCCACCGACCAAACTGATTTCTGTCACCGTTTTCTTGCTAAGGTTGCCTGGAAGAGATTACTCAAGGTGATAAGGCCGCCCACTTGTGCATTCTTTTATAGTTTAAGCTCATTTCATATTGTAATTTATTTTTGGTGTGCATAATAAAGTTATATTGTATTGTATTGTATTGTTAAACTTCAATGAAAACCTCGCTAGTTCATTTTCTAAGAAGTAACGTCGATTAATTCATTTAATCTCACACTTATCGACAGGAAATAAAACGTCGACAACAATTCGCAGGAATTTTAGTCACTATCTCATACAATAAGTGGTAATTTGGAGAAATGGAACCGACTTCCTTGCCTTAGTTTCACATTTAACCATATCACAAAAACTGGCCTTTTTGATAAGTTGAAACATATCTCATCTGATACAAAACAAACTATACGAAGATTGATCTAACACACAGGGAGGTACATAGTTTCCAAAAATATGTGGACAAGCTACACGAAACTTTGAAAAATATCACGTACATGCGGGTCAAACGAATGACCCTCTTTATACATTCGGTTAAAAATGCGACAAACTTGCGCGCGGACATACCTACCAAACTACGCCATTTCTCTTAGCCATAAACAATCAAAAATAGATTCTATTCAATCATGATAAAGTCTAAAAATCTGGCGAATTTGCTGTCATATAGGTCTTTCTTTTATAAGTAGGTTAATCATCGATACAAGTGCAAGGTAAACTAGTCTGTATTGTAATGTGATAAGGTTTAGGTAAATGGTAGTGATATGTCATCATTTGGGACCCCACGAGCGGAAGTTGATAACATTCTGCGTTGACATCACTTTGCTTTGCAGCCTGTTATGTAGGTATTTTGTTGGAACTTCGTGTGAGAGTGCTGGACTGTGGTATTTTTAGCATTTGGGTCTAGGTAGATTGATGTTTTGTAATATGACAAGTCATAAAATTATAACTACCAAACTGACGATTTAAAATAAGGAAAGTGGAACTCTAACTAACTTCGACTTCTTGGTCAATCATCCAAAGCTTTGGGCTTTGACAGTAAAAAGATGCAGTTCCATTCAAACACACTCATCTTCCAGCAACAAAATGTACAATCGCATTCTCAATCTCCACTTTATTTCAAGTAGATTAAATAAGATAAGAAAGTGCAGAGCTGTCCGTTAATCGCTGGCATATAGGTCGGCATTGAAGTCGCAAATATTCGGCCGTGCCCCGCTGGCGCTGGCTGGCGCCGCTTGCACAATGTTACTGGCGAGAAATCTGCACACACATGTACATAATATTTAGATATGTGTGTATGTGAGCACTCGCCCCGCAGGCAGACCACCGGCCATATGGACAAATCACATACGATCCAACAACTGGCTTTAGATGACATCCGATCCATCTAGGGGCCTCTCTGAACAAGGAAAGCACAATATCGACAGCAATGGCACCTATCGGAAGAGGCCTATACTCAGCAGTGGGTCGACAAGGGCTAAAAACGATGATGTAAACGAAGGTGTGTGATGATGATGATATATGTGGTACAATAAATGTGAAGAAAAGTTTATATCCCAATCGCTGCGCCAAGACAGCTCCACTAAAAAGGTTACTAAATATTGTAATCTAAGCGCTTACAAACTTTACGTTTTCGTTCTTTCTGTATTCTAGGTGTAAATTGTGCATATCATACCATTATTATATAAATAAAATCGGCTGTTTGTTAGTCTATTTATTCTTCTTTCGCGCTGTAATGTAGCCGCTTGCTGCACTCAACTAATGCGAGTTTTTTGGATTCGATGCCCTGTAGCTACAAAACGTACCACAAAAAACGAGACTTTCAGAATCTTTGGCAACAAAAAGTACCACGGGCGGGAGCTGCTTTCATTTGCTTCTCCTGTTCACTCTTACGGTTCTAGAGCAAACATATTATCGCTATCCTTATCTACTTGAAATTGTTCATTCAATTCAACGTCAACCGACTCAATTTCTTACTTACTTATCTGTACCGAAATAAATTTCGAAACGTCACCGCCGCGCCGCGATAAAAAATGTTGTTTTGTTTCGTGCTTATAAATAAATATTTTTGTACTATACCACACGTTTTTTTTTGTTATATGCTAAATATATTTGGAAACATATTAGGAACTTAAAAAAACATAGATCATTTCTCAAATATTGTAATTATTGAATATTTCCTACCTATAGGTCTGATTTTGGTTGTTTTTTCGGTATGAACCGGACTAGGAATTAAAAGGGACAATGAAATTTAATAAATTTTACATCAAAAGAAGCGCTAATTCAATAGCATTTAAAATAGTTATATAGATGGTGCACAAGTAGCCTGGTCGAGCCACAATGGCCCTGTTTGTTCTGGGGCATCGAATCCAAAAAACTCGCACGAATCGAGTGTATCGAGCGGCTCGTTTTTAGTGGTACGTTTTGTAGCTACAGTGCAGCAAGCGGGTAGCGTATCTACGTAGGTACGGATTGTTGTAAGTTTTGGCATGGTGGTAGTATGGAGTCACGAGTGTGATAACGCTATTACCCCGAAACAACGCGAGGGATGCCACGGGAATCCGCTAGTATTATATCAATCAATCATTAACTTTACATGACCAAAGTGCTGGCCTTTTTCTGGCTCAACGTATCAGCATTGCTATCCAGCGTGGTAATGCGGCCAGTATGCTGGGCACGCTGCCCTCTGATAGTGGGCTGGAGCACTTAGATTTTCTTTAGGCTTTTCTAAAGACTTTCTAAGTGCCCCTTTTTATGTTGTAGTTAGAAGTAGTATGTTTAGTTTTTCTCTCCTTGTTTTTAACTTTACTGTACACCAGAAAAAAATATATCTGCTAGTTAGGTTTCAGTAACGAACGTGATGCGCGTAACGTAGCTTAGCTTACACCTACACTATGTATATTAAAACTAGCTGTGCCAGCGACTTCGTCCGCGTGGAATAGTTATTAACGGAAGCCCTCAAAGATGAATAATTTTCCCCATTTTTTTCAAACTTTCCATGGTTTCTTCGCTCCTTTTAGTTGCAGCGTGATGTTATATAGCCTAAAGCCTTCCTCGATAAATGGTCTATTCAACACAAAAATAATTTTTCAAATCGCACCAGTAGTTCCTGAGATTATCGCGTTCAAACAAACAAACAAACTCTTCAGTTTTATAATATAGTATAGATACAATACCTACAAGCGTAGGTAGGTGATTCACGAAAATATTTGTTTACTATCTATCTGCTTGGTTAATGGAAAATCCAACTCTTTTACATAGGCTACTTGTTATGTTTTTATGTGAACGATTATGTGCGTCATTTAGCGGCAATAAGTACAAAGTATAATTATGTATTCGGTGCTATAAGCCTATAAAAGCAAGCAGAATATTATAGAGTTTGGTACATTTTTTTTGTCCTAAGTAAAGGGATTATTTATGTCTTAATTTAAGGCATTCAAAATTGAAAATGGCTAATTAAACGTTATACACAAATAAAAACAGGTACCTACGACTTTTTGATCACTCATACATGACTGAAAACCGTTGACGTCACGCATTCACTTCTATATTTCTTACTAATGGTTCTTCTAAAACTAAATCTAAATATATAGAACTCAAAGGACTGGCTGACTGACTGATATAGTGATCTATCAATGCACAGCCCAAACCACTGGACGGATCGGGCTGAAATTTGGAATGAAGGTAGATGTTATGACGTATGCATCCGCTAAGAAAGGTTTTTGGAAATGCCACTGCCACACACGTGAAATAGGGGATGCAACTTCTTAATGCGAGCGAAGCCGCGAGCACCCACTAGTTCCCAATATAATACTTCCTTACCTATTTCCGATATGAATCAACAAATGAATTACAAAGCATACTATCTCTTCCAAAGATACAAGGTACCTACACGGTGCATTAGAGAGGCAACAGGTTTTGTAGGTGGAAGGCTCGCGTGGGCGGTGCGTGGAGTCGGGCTAGGTCACTTTGTGGGGGGATGGTGGCAGCATCTATGAAAAGCAGGTGTGGAGTAGGAAGAGATTGGAGTGTACAGGAAAAAAAACTTTAATTCATCAGTATTGTATAATGTAAAATACGCCCCAAGCGGGTTGTCACTTGTCAGTGCAGGACTCATCGCCCCCACTACAAATTAGAATTAGAAATTAGTAATTGTATTAGTGTTAAATGATAAATTGTATCAAAACAACAATCGTGAATTTTAAGACTATGTATTCTTTCAAGGTCTGTTTCCTCTTCATACCGAAATTTATTATAATTCAGATCCATATGAAAATTTAAGAAGGAATAAGTAAAAACCATACATACATAAATCTACTAGTGTTACCTTTATGGTAATGTCAGTAATGTGGGATTGGCCTTCAAACATCGCTTCTCAATTGATGAAGTAAATTTTTAGTTCCAATTTCCCCGCATTCATTTTATTGTGGTCTGTATAGAGGTGTGCCCAAGCAAGTTTGGCTCTCTAGCGGACCTTTGTGATGTTACCTTATTAGTGGAATTTTAACTTATAATAATAGTAAAGTAGGATATTAGAAAACACTGGCGGTATCGATACAAATCTAGGCTTTTCTAAAGATTTTCTAAGTGCCCCCTTTTTATTATTTTGTAGAAGTTTGAAGTACTTACCTAGTATGTTTAGTCCAATTCCCCGTTGTTTATATATATGTATTGTTATTGTACATTAGTGATTAATCGCTAGAAAGTTGTTAAATATTATGTTGTATTAGTTTTAGTAGGTACGCCAGCTTTACTGTTTTCCTATCGTTGTTTTCCAAACTAGGTTGCCTGGAAGAGATCACTCTAAGTAATAAGGCCGCCCTCTGTCCCAATACTATGGTCTACATATTTCTTTATGCTTGTGTTCTTTTGCTATTCGTGAAGAATAAAGAATTATTGATTGATTGAATGAAAATTGTGTTGGTAATTTTATTGTCAAAGAAGAACCCGATTTATACTAGAGCCCCTTGCACAACGACTTAAACATATTAAACCATTTTTTACTAAGTAATTTTTTCGCTAATTAAGTTTAAGAATCGTTAAGCTCGAGGCTTTAGAATAAATTCTCTATTTCTAAATGGAAAATGTAATCCACAATCTTAAAAACCCCCTAATAAATTTAATTAGTTGTCTTGTTATCTGTTTTGTCAGATATATAAGAGTTATCTTATCAAGTTATTACACGTTTATGTTAAAGTTTACTTACCTAGTTAAGTAAGATGGTAATTCTACTGTTTGTGATCAACAAATACGGACCTATGCTAAGTGGTTAGTGAGTACTTACTTTACTTACTCGTATTTACTTGATTTAAGCATTTAGGTACTTTCACTGCATATGTAGCTAGATGTATCATCAAATATTTATAAAAATTAAAAACGTCTAACTACAAGACTTAACGGAAGACACCAGTGTGGGCCACTCCTATACAAAGAAGAAGACTGAAAACTTCATCATCGCTTCGCCATCATTTTATCAGCAGTTCTTCTTCTTATCGAATGAGAGTGGCCAACTCTGGTGTCGAGAGTTTATCAAGCTACCCTAAGGGCCTCTGACATGGCTTGACGACTGTCGTACTAGACAAACAGTCAGCTACAATTTAACGTGTCACGGAAGCGCCCAAAATGGAATGCCACTTTTCGGTCACCCATCCAAGACTGACCGCGGCGGCCCTTGCTTAACATTGGTAACCGCAAGCGATTGTCTCCTCTAGCTGAACTACGGGCGCTACATGATAATGATTGAAACTGACTCTCTTGATAGATATATCTGCAGTTACCCGCAATACACACACCACAGTACCGCATCATATAATAATGAATACGATGAACCTGCGCCGGCGCATTGTGCGCGCGCCTCGCCCGCCGCCATTACCGTGCGTGGCGCGACACGCCGGTATCACTTTACAGGGGGCTACTATGGTATCTTAGAAATGTATCATTGTATTAGTAAAACAATAATATGATATTGTAAATTACTTTAAAGAAAAAAAAGAAATATATTTATTGCGACACACAAACTTAAACTTACTTACTAAACTTACATACACACACACCAATACAGCTGCAACTCAGCCTAATGCTGTTAGCACAGACAGTGCCACAAGCGCTGATATTCTATTGCGGCTGGCGGTGACGTCACATAAAACAACCATCTCTACTCCATCCATAACAAACACACAACCTCCTCTCTAAATTGTGGCAACAACAATATGTACTTACTATTTGTATCGTATAAAGAGCTAGATTTAAAAAAAACGTATTCCTCTAGTTTTCGTCGAGGGAAAAGAAATGTTATGTAAGACAATACTGGTATATCTGTAAATTACACAGTTTAATACTATATTTGTGGCTCTAGATTTTTCTTTCGTCTGTATAGAGTATAGAGTCGTATTGATAGTGTCTAAAACTTTAGTTTTGTAATACTAGCGATGATAATTTATTCTAAACAGATTTCAGCTGCAGTCGAGAATTTTCATAAGGAAATTAACCATTTTCCTGAACAGTTGCTACATGTACCTAAAAAGCAAAGCACGCTGTACCGTATGCTCTATCGCCATTCACAAACTATACAAATGAGAACACATCGTACCCCCCCTAAGTCCGCCTGGCAGACACGGCGGCGGCGCGGCCAGACCGGTCGGCGCCAGCGCACAAAGCCCCATTGTCTCCCTCCACCTATTCAACAACCCAAGGGACCACGGCGTTTTTTTTATTCTCCCTTTTTTCCTTTCCAAATTCCTTATGACGCACAAACAATGGGTTTCCGTCCTTCTATTGGCACCTTATTTTTTGTGCTCTGAGTGGACGCTCGATCGAGGGCCTACCTAAGAATCGCAACCTGTTTCGATGCTTAGGTGATGTCCAGTGAATTGTTTTGTTATTGGTTCAGAATGAATTAGATATAAGGTTTGAATTAAAGTATACTTACTAGTACCTACGCAACTCTAGCAAAACTAGCACAATATCACAGAAATCATTTAAGAAAGTTGAAGTCTACATCTCTTTGTGAGCCGTATTTCATCATGACTGAGGGTCGTGACCCCCCCGCAGAATTCATTCGTTAGGGGAGTACTCTTGGGCAGATACATCGTGGTGGGCGCCCAGCTCCTTCCACGGAAGACACATGTCCTCGGATATTGTGGTCCTCAAACATGAAGGTTTCCTCACGATGTTTTCCTTCACCGTTAAGCGAGTGCAAATCCACACATAACTTGAAAATACAAGTAATAGAGTCTACATAATAGCTCTTAAATAAACTAGGTTCTAAATACCAACGGCAAGTCTTTGTTCTCTTACAGCCACGTTGACTGCAAGCTAACCTACCAGTGGCCTGCAAGCTGCATACCAATGCCTTGACAAGGCACTACGCATCCGTATTTGGTATTATCCATTCTACGCAACTGAATTCTATGATAGTGACACATCGGATCACGCCACTGCTCGAGGTGGCTAGAATAGGTATATTACTAACAAGTGGACGCCCGCGGCTTCGCTCGCGTTATTTTATGATAAAAAGAAGCCTATGACACTCCTAAGTCCTAATACTACCCAAATACACAGGTTATAACATAGGTTCTTATCGGCGCTCCATTTTAGGCCATAGCCTTTGCTTGCTATCAGGTAAACTATGGCAAAGTGCAAACCCGTTCAGGTTAAAAAAAAACAGAAATCATCATAATCCGTTCAGCTTTATTATAAGAAGATAGGTACTTAGGTATTTTCTGTTGTATTCCTTTTATTCCGTGGAAGGACATGGGCGCCCACCACGATGATATCTGCCCAAGAGAACTCTCCTAACCAATTAATTCTACGGAGGAGTTTCGATCCTCAGTCATAAGGAATTACGACTCATAGAGAGAGAGTGAGAGAGATCTTTTTTGTTGTATATTACTTAGTTATTTTGTATTTTATACCTTTTTATGTTATCCTTTTCTATCTGCAATCAGTGGTAATACTTATAAGCATATGTGCTCTGTGCAAATATTGTTAAGTGTGCACTTCATTAAATGCATTTCTAAAGATTTTTTATATTTAATTTTCTTGCTCAACTTACATCAATAAGTATATGAAAGATCACTATTCAAAGAAAATTAAATACTTTAGCCCTGAATTGTGCGATGGTGACACATTGTATCACGCCACCCAGGCTGCGAGGTTACAAGAAAACCTAGATGTTGTTAACTGCAAGCCAAAATGAACCGTAATGTTAAACAATGTAGGTACAATCAATTAATTATTGTAAGAGTTACTCATAATATCTGTACAATAATGTTTATATCAATTAATGATGAATAACGAGACCACGAATATATTCTTTCGTCTATATGTAGCATTTTTAATTAAACAAATTAACTAGTCATAATTGGCAGATAAGTCTCAAATCCCTTGATAAATTCGAGCATCGTTAAAGACAAAAATATTCTTCTTCTTATCGAATGAGAGTGGCCAACTCTGGTGTCAGGAGTTAATGAAGCCGCCCTAAGGGCCTCTGACATGGCTTAACGAACGCCGTACTGGACAAACAGCCCGGACTTACAATTTAACGTGTCATCGGACCCACGGAAGCGCCTAAAATGTAATGCAAAAATATTAAGAAAAATGTAATTAAACTTGCTAAGTACAAGTTTTTCTCTTTCGTAAAATCTTGATGGAAGTAAGCCAGTCAATTTAAAGGCCTTAAGAATTTATGATCCACTTGAAAATCTAATTGAGTAGCCTAGAAATATGTCTTGTAAACTATATACCTGACTCAGCATAGAATATAGTTACATATACCACCATACATCAACCTATATGCTTGTGTACTTGTGAAGTTTAAGTGACGCAACCGCACCGACATTCTTTGCATTCTTAGAAAAGTATCAGCTCTAGGTTTTATTACAACTAGGTATGTACTTAAATAATTACAAACAAGTAAGCAATAAAATAATAGAGAAGCTAATATGGTCAAGTATTGTTTCACATTGCCAGTTAATTAATAATTACAATACAGTATATCTTTATTGCACACCAAAATAAATAAATTACAATAAAACGACTAAAACTAAAAATAAATGTACTAGTGAGCGGCCTTATCACCTTGAGTGCTCTCTTCCAGTATAATTATTAACTAATTATCTCAAACATAGTATATTTATCTTTGTTGCGTTGCTAGATATATTTAGGACTTTAATTACATCGTCAGTTGATGATAGAAAGTATTTATTTCTCTCTTTAGAAGAAATTACAAAAACTCATATTATACTTATTTGTAATAATAATTCTTCACATTGGATTTTTTTCTGGATAGAAACCAGATTAAAATGTATCTATAATAAGTTAATTTAAGAACATATTCTGTTTTGTGTGCCATAAGAAATAATAGATAAATAAATGAATTAAAATAAATTAGTAGCATTCTATTTCTGACATAGCGGTAGAATGTATGGTAGTAGTTTAAGCTAAGTCAGAGGCCCTTGGGTTGATTTGAAAACTCTCGACTCTAGAGTCTCATTTAAAGAGGAAGAAGACCTTTAATAACATTCTTATGTGCTTAACCATTAAATAAATGCATCACAAACCGCGTTCTACCGCTTATCGTAGCATTATAACATTAATTTCTTTACAGATAATGGAAAGGAAGATAAGCGATGGCTATTTACGTATTTAATTTTGCGCAATAAATATGTAGATATATAATGTTCAAAACTGTTAGTTCGGATGACTGGCCTGTTAGCTTAGTTGGTAGTGGACTGCCTCCTAATCTAGGGGTTGCGGGTTCAGTTCCCGCGTGACACAAGTATTTATGAATTTTAAAATTTATAATTACTAGTGTTGAGTCTGGTCGTTTGTATATAGGTATAATACGTATGTAAAAATAAGTATATAAGTATTATATCCGTTATGTAGTACCCACGACACAAGCGTTTGCTTAGTGTGGGGCTAGATGGCGCTGTGTGCAATGTCCCGGAATATTTATAGTTATTAAATTAGTCTTAGACTCTATTTATGTCAAAAAGGCTAAATCTAGAACCTTATTTTTTTTGCTTTGTTCATTGTAAAGTGAATACGTTTCAAAAGTGTATTTTAACTTGATAGATACAATATATGCATAAGTTATACTTACGTACAATAAGTTATATACTTAATTACGTGAAATATATATATATATATATTTATTATATATTTTATATTTTTTCATGGCGCCTTGAAAGGATTTCCCGGCGAAAATTAAAAAAAACCTATTATCTTAAACACCTCGTTCTACTCATTTCAAGCATATATCCCTGCCAGATTGGTTGCCTGGAAGAGATCGCTCTTAGCGATAAGGCCGCCAATTAAGACGCTGATTCTAAATTGTATGTGTTTTTTGTATTGTTCCGTTTGTGGTGTTTTAATAAAGTATTTATATATTTATCTAATATACCTATTTAGTTGCCTAACTATGTGTTATTAATACATAAGTAGGTGTATGTATAGATATATAGCGCAGTGCTGACACAGAATAAACAGCAGTACACTACTGGCCAATTCCAAGAAGCGCCGGCGCAGCCTTGTGTGTCAAACCACGCTCACTGTACGATAAAATAATGCTATTACAGTAAATATTACTTGTGATCTTATAAAGAAGGACTTGTAGCTGTATGAGTTCGTATGCAATCACCAAAGTTAAACAAAATATTATAAACTAGCTGTGCCACTGACTTCGTCCGCGTGGAATAGTTATTTTGGACATCATATTTATTTTTGCAAACAACCGCAACGCAGCACGCAGTGCATTTTTTTATACATTAATCTATACTAATATTATAAAGCTGAAGAGTTTGTTTGTTTGTTTGAACGCGGTAATCTCAGGAACTACTGGTGCGAATTGAAAAATTATTATTGTGCTGAATAGACTATTTATCGAGGAAGGTTTTAGGCTATATTACATCACGCTGCAACTAAAAGGAGCGAAGAAACAATGGAAAATCGGAAAAACGGGGAAAATTATTAATCTTTGAGGGCTTCCGTTGCGTGCGCTGCTAAAACGGTTCAAGATATCAAAAAAATATGTATGAAAAAATATTCCTCTTGAAATTATCTAACAAAATGTCCGCGACAGTATATGTCTATCTTTTAGATTATCTCACTAAAACCATTTTTATGATAATAACTATTCCACGCGGACGAAGTCGCTGGCACAGCTAGTAGTTCAATAAAAGCTTGTTAATCATTGGGTACCTATCAACTTTTTATTCCCGTGATCACAACATAATATAATAATCGTCAGGAAAAGTAAGTATAAATAATTTGAACAGGCACCGTCAGGTATATGTTCTACTTAATGTTAATTTCATGTAATTAAATACATAAAGCCGTTTTCTATTTCAACTAACCACAACTTTAGTAATCACGAACGTACAATATACTGCCACAAAGCCATCTTGAGCCACGGTCAATTCAAATGTATATTAAAACTTTAAAGCCTATTAATATTAAAACCTTTTATCCCAAACCTTCGAACATATTGTTCCAGAGGCGGTAAAAAACCATAAATTCTTTCCTGCTCTACATTCCATCAAGATAGGCCAACTCCAAGGAGTTCCAGTTTGAAGAATGTGAAACAAAAAAAAAAGATTGATGCGCCCAGAAATCGGGTCGGTGGGATACAGTTGAGTTTGATGATGATGATTATAAATATTTGATGGTAGGTAATTTTTATGGTACCTACCTACTTTGTTTTACAAAGATGCGTGTATGTTGAATGATTGGGAGTAACACCGCACTCCGCAGGATACCTAACACTACTTCATATTTTATGAAAGGAAATATTAAGTACGTATACGACATTCTTAGAAAGTATCAGCTCTAGGTTTTGTTACAACTAGGTTACTTACTTAAATAATTACAAACAAGTAAGCAATAAATTAATAGAGAAGTTAATACGATCGAGTATTGTTTTAAATTGCCAGTTAATTAATAGATATGGGACATAGGAATCAAATCAAATTGTTCTAATTTATGAGTTAAGTACTTACATATTTTTGTAAAGTGCTTCGCTCTATGGTTGTTTACTTATCTTCTTATATGTATATATAAAAATGAATCGCAAAATGTGTTGGTACATAACTCAACAACCCAATTCTTGTTTTTTAATATTCGTTGAAGTTCAAGGATGGTTTTTACGGCGAGAAAAACCACCCTTTTTTCCATACAAACGTTTTCTAACTAACTAAAGAGTAAAAGAGTCAACAGGCAGGACGAAGTCTGTCGGGTCCGCTAGTATTCAATAAAATCTATTAGAAATGAATGAAAATAATCACGACCGGCAGGATTCGAACCGTGATCGTTGTTCTATTTAACACCAAAATAATTATCTCCCAAACCTTGTTCCAATAAACTTTTTGCCTCCCCTAATGAGAGTCGCATGTAAAGGCGGCAAGCGTGTTGTCATCCGCCAGGGATACTAATTTGGCGGATGTCGATCTGTTTCCGTTGCAAATTGTCTGACGCCTTTTTTTGGAGGATCTTATTAATATATGTGTCATATGTTTATTTTACGCAGGGAGAAATTTTGTAAGAAAAAAAAACTACATAGTTATTTCTTTCGTAGCAGTGTGTTCCGGCGGTCTCTTTTGAGAGCCAGTTCCATATTCCCGCTTGTACAGTTTATGGCACAGTAGTATAAACCCTATATTTGCGATATTTTAGGACTTTCAACTAGTTACACGCGGACGCGGACTCGTTTGTGTTGTTAGCCTATGCAAGTCTCAGCCTCTCAGGGCCTTATTCCTATGATCATACGAAAAACGCGTTGAAACGTGGTTCCCTTGTTAAAAAAGAACTATTTTCTAACCAGTATACATATTTTCGCTTTGTTTGTGTATGGTATGATGTCCTAGAAGCCGTTTTTATCGGCACATCTACGATCAGTATTACGAAACAAATCGTTACAGAAAAGAGCTGGTGTTATTATGTCTTCATGATTCATCAACAGAGATAATTAATTTTATCTAGTAAACTGACATCGCCATCTATCGTGAGTGTTAGGAATTATTTCTTTATGTGTACGTTCGTGAAAGCGCCATCTGGGGTGATCTACCTGAACTGGAGTAATCCTTGACGATTACTAATCGTAGGATAACTTCTCAGCTCTTCAGTATTATTATATTTATGCAAGTTTCATTACTCAATCTGTAATTTACTTGTAAGCTAAGATTGAATCAGGCGTTACTTTGTGGAAATACTTACCTACATATTTCTTGAGTTTCATTAAAACTAAGCTAAAAAAATGATGTTATTTTTCTCTTTTAGCAAATTATTATCAATATAATCTCGTAATACACAAAAAGATTATGTTTTGCATTCATAAGTAGAGCTGCTACGCCATTCTTTACAACAAACTAGATTTGTATCCTTGTTAGATTATATTATAACTTAAAGCTACGAAACAAATAGAAAACAAAATGAAACTCCAAACATTCAACTTAAATTAAATATATTTACAATCACTCAACACCCCAAACTTCTTCAAAAGACGAGCACAACTTGGCGCAAGTCAATGCAGCGGACAGCGGGTAATTACTTATAGATATTACATCTTCTGAATAATCCACTTCCACTTTCCCATGAGCCATGGCTCCTATGATCATTACTATAGGTTCATCTTTTGGTACTAATTCTCGTGGAGTTGATACGACTTTGGAACTGAAAGACATGGTGATTTTCTTAACGCCAACTGGTAAGTGGGATGTGACAGGGTTTTTGATGACTTTGAGAAGCTTCATGGGCCCGTCTGATGCTCGGATTGCAAATTTGTGGAGGAGTTGCACTGAAATAGAAGAAAGTCAAAGTCAAATCATTTATTGTACTATTGTTTTCAATAAAATGTTGCAGATCTTTTATGCATAATTTGGTACATGAAGAACACAATATACCCTCAAAGGGTGTATACAAATAATTTTTATTGTTAATTGTGTGTGGGCCAGTCAATTTGTTTTTTTTTATCATATTGTGTTTGTATAGAAAATCATCATTTAAATTATCGTCATTAATATATTCGTCAACTGTAGTCAAGAAGAGATTGATAAGTACATACTAGAAAATTATATAGCTATCTTTTATAATTGTTGAATAAGATTTTGTTGATGATATTGGTATAAAAGAGAATATAATGGAGTAAACAAAAAAGCTAGATAGGAACAGCAAAAGTTTAGTTTTAGGATTAAAAATGGTACAATATTATTTCTTGCAACTAACAAAAGGGATGCCTAAAAATTACAAAAATGAAATGGTGATAAAACTACTGTTTTTGAAGTATGGTCATAAAAACCTTACCCATAAGTCCAGCAAATCTCTTAAACGTTCTTGGTATCCTGGTCTGTGGGTTGATTTCTATCAGCACATTTTTCTCTGTATGAATATAGACTTGTAACAGCCCTGCTCTGTTCAGCGGAGAGTCCATCAACATCAGCAATGATTGATGAGTGATGTCTGGCCGACAGGAACCCGGGTCTCGGTCATTCTTTCTGAGGATGTGTGCGTGATCATCACAGTTTAGTAGCTCAAAGCTGTTTCCAGTCTGTAGAGAAACACAATCATAAATAAATAATGCTTAATATTGCTAGAGCAGTGATGATTATTGTATATGAATAATCTGTAATAATATAAATTACTGCTACTGATTAGCACCTTTACTGCAATCATTTTCCCTGAATAACAATAATAAGGACATACTAGATGAGAGGTTTATGCTCAGCAGTGGGAGATAGGTAATATGGGCTGATGATGATGAATAATAATGTGTTCTTATCAAAGTCAGTGAAATAATACTTTCATTTTCGCTTTTTACTTGTTATAACGTCAAGTTGAGAATAAGTCAAAAATAGAGCTTACTTTTACGGTTTCCAGTTGTGCGTTTTCAAGAATAACGATGAGACGCTTTTCTTGTTTTTGAATGTGAGAAGTTACAAGGTGCTTCGGGACAGGATCATATTCAAAATCATTATCTTTCGACTGCAGCTTCCTTTTCTTACCCATAGCTTTTGAGAACAATTAATTAGTAAAACTCGAACGTTAGAATTAGGTAACAACGATACGCGGTGAAATCTAATTATTTCTTTGGTTTTATCGCACTAAAACAGAAATAAACAAAAATCCACGTGAAATAAACACACAACAGAATTTAAGGTTATGTTTAATATATTTAACATTGACAGCGATAATTCAGTGTCATGTACACGAATTATCAAGTCCATTGGATGCTGACATATAGTCAAAGTTATGGCCAATTATAAAAAAAAAATATAGTCAAAGGCTGTCATGGATGCTGTAGTGGTTGCCAGTTATTGACTATTTGTACACTTATTTATGCAGTGTCATGTACATAAGTTTATTCAATATAGGCTGTGCAATACAATTTGACTTTAATCGTCGTCTATTTTTTATGTAAAAAAAAAGCTAAAATTTTATCTGTCAACTCAAAATGAAAACAAAGTCTCGGAGTTCGTTTTGAGTTCAATTGATTTCTGTATAAAATATCAGTTTTTGCCTTAGAAAACCTTTTACTTTTATACTATATAAATGGCGAATGACCGCGAAGTTTTGCGAGAGATATGGGACGGAAAACTGCCTATATGCTTCCAATTGGCTCAAGAAGAAATAATGGAAATCCAGCAACCTGATCCATTTTATGTTATGGTCCCAAGATTGAGTTATTTTCCTTTAGTAACAGACAAAGTAAGTATTCTAATGATATCTAGTATAATTTCTATATATTTTTTTAATTATTCAGTTTATAAATTGCTCATACCGTTGAATCATGGTGACATAATATTTTTCAGATGAAGAGACATTTTCTCCGGTATATTTCTCAAGAAAATTCAGATAGTGAGATGTGGTTGGACTACAACGGGCAGCCCCTCAAGTGGCACTACCCCATTGGTTTCCTGTACGACCTGTATTGTGGCAATGAGCCACAGCTGCCATGGATCCTAACGGTGCATTTTTCAAAGTTTCCAGAAGACATACTCCTGCATTGTCCTAACAAGTAAATATATTTTTGTACTTCTTGAATGATGTACAGAATATTGATTTTCCATATCATAAAAAAATAGAAATGAGAACAAGGTGAAAAATAGAACAAGCTCAATATAATACCATCTTTTAAAGAACCTACATTTAGCAGAACATTCATTTTCATTTACAATTTTCTATAGTCCATCTACAATACAAATTTATTTTCAGTTGTAAGAAGTCTTATTAGAGCTACTACTATTACTTTTGAAAATAAATTTGTTTCAAAAGGAAAAGTACTATAAATTTTATGTGCTATGTAACACACAAAACATGCATATCACAATTCTACCTCTTCAATATAAAAAGTAGAAATACCTATAGTAATTACCTATACTTATAGTAGTATACCTATGCTTGTGGTATCTGGTTTAAAATATATCAACATATGTTGAGGACCATCACAGTGAAGCAACACTACATATATCTCCACAGTTTCATATATCACATTGTCACTATAAATGCATGTTCCAGGGATGTGGTGGAGGCTCACTTCATGTCGACAGTGAAGGAGGCGGACGTGCTGAAGCACCGCGGGCAGGTCATGTCCACCATGCAGAAGAAGGACCACAACCAGCTCTGGTTGGGGCTGCAGAACGGTAACACTATTCTACCATTGCAGTTTTGTTATTTGAATATTCTATAAGGAGCTGGTTGTTATTATTTTTTCTTCCAATTCCTCTTCTTATTGAAGGTTGGCCAGCAGCTCACTTGGTATAATAGAATATCATTAAGAAATTACTTTCTGGGCAAATGAAACTTATGACGTTTTTTAATATATAATTGTCAAATTAAAAAAACTTATTAGACTACTAATCCAAGTTCAAAACCTACAACTTTTAATTCTAAGACTTATTTGGTAAGTCTTATCACCTTTAAATATACTTGTGAAGTATTCCACTCATACATAAATTTCACTGTGTACTATTTTATTAACATGTATGTTTTTCATACTTTACAGATAAATTCGACCAGTTCTGGGCAATAAACCGGCGCCTGATGGAGTCTCACGGCGACAATGAAGGCTTCAAGCACATTCCTGTGAAGATCTACTCGGATGACAGCTCATGTCTGCAGAGGCTGGTCTGCCCCAAGAACGAGGATGGAAGCAGAAAGATGCTGAGGCAGATGGTGGAGGAACTGTATCCAGATAAAAATGGTATGAATGTTTTTACTTTAGTAAACAGACTTTATTTACTATAATAATATATAAAAACAAGGGAAGAAAAACTAAACATACTACTTCTAACTACTACAAAAAAGGGGCACTTAGAAAAGCCTAAAGATAATATAAGTGCTCCAGCCCACTACCAGAGGGCAGCGTGCCCAGCATGCTGGCCGCATTACCACGCTGGATGGCAATGCTGATATGTTGAGCCACAAAAAGGCCAGCATTTTGGTACATAATTTACTTTAGTTG
This sequence comes from Macaria notata, assembly GCA_927399415.1. Classification (NCBI taxonomy): domain Eukaryota; kingdom Metazoa; phylum Arthropoda; class Insecta; order Lepidoptera; family Geometridae; genus Macaria; species Macaria notata. Next base: position 2,193,358 of record OV656751.1, read on the forward strand.
TAATAACCGGCCTAACCCTTACGTCAATAATTATGACGTAATTTAGCTCGACATGTTTCGGAAAACTGTGGGTTCCATCATCAGCAGGACGAGTCAGCACGCGCGTCCTGGTTAGACGTTGAACGTTTTTATTATCAATGAGATATTGAATCAGGCGTTACTTTGCGGAAATACATTGTAAATGAAACTCTGGAGATGTGTGTGTTCTTCTGCTGTGACTGCTCCTTAACCGGCTTCAAACAACAAACTTAGTAGCTTTTACAAATGCCCCACTTGTCTTACCCATCTCTCTCTCTTTGAGTTGTATTTCCACATGACTGAGGGTTGTGACTGGGGAGTCACAACCCTCAGTCACGCAGAATTAATTTCGTAGTCCTCTAAGGAATTAATTCTGCGGGGGCAAAAAAAAATTGTGGTGGGTGCCCAGATCCTTCCATGGAGAGTAAGCCATACCATTTATACAATATTATACATTGTGTGTTTGTGAAAGTTTCACGTTGCAACAGAGCAATGATCCATCAAGATTATATGATATCTGCTACCGAAATACATCTAAATATGTTAAGCCATATAATAGTGAAGGATTTAACACACACTCAGAAATTTTTGCTTTTATAATATTAGTGTTATCTATGAATATATAAGGTTGCCTGGAAGAGATCGCTCTACGCGATAAGGCCGCTCAATGTACCTGGGTTAAGTAAGAAATATTATTCTCATTTAGAAATTGGTTTCGAACTTTAGTTTCGAAAATGGCCGAAGGGGTAATTTTACCGTAAATTGTTTTGTATTTTTGTTTTCTGGTGTACAATAAAGCTATATTGATTGATATAGTAGGAGTATGTAAAATGCTACAGTATTTAAATGAGAAAATATTTTTTCAGTAAAACTGCTTTATTTTAACAACATAAAAAAGTTATGTACAATTAAGATCCTTGCTTACAGTAGAACTCTCCCACTGTTTACAGATTATTTAAAAAGTTATTTACATCGAATGCATAAAACACAATATACACATACACGGTCACTGATTTATCAGTTAATATTTACTGGAAACAGACAGACATTTATTTAACTTACATATTTAACTAAACATGTGTCCAACAATCTGGTACTTATATAAACACAATTTCATCAACATTGGTCAGGACATTTCATTACAAAAAAGTTACAAACAAAGATAGCTAGATAAAATAAATAAAAAAACTATTCACTTCTATCATGATTTTAATTAAACACCTTGTGTTGCTGCATAATATTCTTAGTCTTGTTAAATGAATTAACTAAAAATTTATTGATTAATTTATTTAATTAATTGTCCATTAATGAACCACGTAGAAATAATACAAAGTATAAGTCTCGCTCCATCAGAATGAGTGAACTTTTTTCTTCATTATCATCATCATGCTCAGCCTATTACCGCCCACAAGCCTCTTGCACGCCACTCAACCCAGTTCTTTGCAAATCTATATGTTGCAGTCAAAACTCTTAACCAGTCAAGAGAACTATGTATTGAAAAAGCAGTCAACAAAAGTACTTTTGAGTGATCAGGTTGGTAAAAAAATGTTATGACTAAAAATTTGACTGGTTAAGATAATATACACTTAATTAAAAAATAAAGTAAATAAATTTTATTGAATAAGTATTTCCAATAACTATAAGTGCATGTGATTTTGTAATGTTTTCATTGTGAAGAAATATTTTTAGATTTGTTTTGAAGAGTTTTGACTGCCACATATACACTATATAATATATATATATATCTGCTTTATGTTGTTCCCAGTGAATCTCCGGACGCACGGTATATTAGTACCGCTGGACACGCCGCTGCAGTGGCTCTCGGAACACATGAGCTACCCAGACAACTTCCTACATCTGTGCCTGTGCTGAACTAATATATATGTATATACAGGGTTATAAGGAAACAGAGTTCAATGCTATATAATACAAACTAGTCTTTCATGTACATGTATAAAGTAAACACATTAAAAACGCTGTAAATGCTACAGTTCGGTCTATATATTAGCTGAGATGAGTCATTTTGTTTAGTAAAGACAAACAAGTAAAGTTGGTACAACAGAGAATTAACATGAATACAATAAAAGTTATTGATTTTCCAAAACTATATAAGGCCTGTTTCTCTGTCGAAATAAAAGTATCTTTACTGAACAGAAAAATATTGAGTCTGAAAACTCAAATAGATGCATCAAAAAGTGTAAAATAGTGAAGTATAAATGCCACTCTATGAATATGCTAGTCAAGCGCAAATACATAAATATTTCCTTTATAACCCTGTATTAATAAATTGTCAGATAAAATGGAATGAGCCTTATTTCAACATGATTTTTTACAATAGCTTGTGATATATTAAAACACGATAAATGTATGTACAGCTTAAGTATACCATTCCAATCAATGTTAATTTATTTAATAAATAAGTTTGTTAATATATTTCATATGTGGTGTTTGATCTTTCACATAGAATTAGTTCTTTTTCTTCTTCTTATCGAATGAGAGTGGCCAACTCTGGTGTCGAGAGTTTATCAAGCCCTAAGGGCCTCTGATATAATTACTTCTTATGCCTTCCCCTTGTTTGTTGATAAAGCCTGAACAAATCTATCATGATCGTTTATTTAGAACTTTTACCAATTAATTTTTGTCGCTATTACTTGAAAATAAGTTATATTGTTTTTTTAGACGTAAAACAATATTATATTATTTTTTAAACGACATTCTGGCGTCTTAGATACCATTATTGTATAAAACAAATCTTGCACTAGTGATATTAAACACAAGTACCATATTGGATGGTACATATTAAAGACATAACTTCAAAATTTTGTAAAAAAATGCCCTAAAATCGATAAATTAATTACATATACAAGACATGTAAATTTCGACAAATAAGATAAAACCTTGTCTACATATTTCTCCCAAGTGGTGTCAAATAGCGAAAGATTTTATATTTGAGGGAAGCAGCTAGCTAGGAAAATATATAAACATGACTTTTATAAAGAAAATCATACCATCCTTTTCCCACGAATGCACGAGTCATATTGTGTGAAAAAGATGGAATGATTTACACCATTCTTTATAAAATGCACATGTAAAGAACTGGATTCTACAAGAAAGTGCCAGTACCTACCACTGTACAATACTCTCCCTTTGAGTCGTATTCCTCATAACTGAGGGTCGTGACTCCCCCGCAGAATTAAATTGTTAGGGGAGTTTTGTGGGCGCCCAGGTCCTTCCACGGAAGACACATGTCCTCGGATATTGTGGTCCTCAAACATGTCGGTTTCCTGACGATGTTTTTCTTCACCGCCAAGCGAGTGCAAAACCACAACAACAATACAGTGTATAATACTAATTCAAGTTTAAATAAAAACAGATAAACATACAAACAATGGGACAGGTTAATCTAAACAAAAGTTTGTAAAACAAAATCAAATTTGCATAAATAATAAGGCACATTTTACTAACAGCTTCAAGCTACATTCAACATTAAAAAAATATCACAAAATTAAAAAAATACACCATAGACCAATCACAGAGCTTGGAGATGGTCGTGATGTGCTGTGATTGGCTAAAAACTACCAGCCATATCACTTTCCCCCGATTCTAGAACGAGGATCAGTATAACGGTCCCAACAAATCAACTGATTAACACTGTCATTGGCCGAATTTAACATTATCATTATCATTATCCACCAATCACAGCACAGATAACTTGATTGGACGTGAGAATCAAACTAATCGACGTTATAGAAACCGGGGATTAGAGTACCTATGTATTGTTTTATATTTATTTGTGCAAAAGACAGAGAAGAGTAATTATGTAAATACTTTAAAGCCATTATTGAAGGCAATACTTTGTTTATAATCCAAACATGATTTAGGGATAAGAAAAATCCTACAATTTGTCAGTTATAAATGAACAAACTAAACAATACATAATAACTCTAGAACATAACTTTAAACCATAGCTTTTTTGTCTGAACTGCAAGTTTATTGAACATAATCTTGGAAGTTTAAGTTAGAATAGATAGCTTTTTTTTTCAATCTTTACAAATGCAAAGTTTCACTGAATACAATCTTGTTGGGATTTAAACTTAATTTTGTTAAGTTCACAGAACTCGTTTATTGAATATTAAAATTTACTTCACCTTTTGTATATTAAACTTGTTCAGATTTCTGCTTAAACTTCTGCACGATGTACGGAATGTGTTTAGTGAACCTCTTGCAGCCGTTGTTGGCGAATATAGGGAGCTCTTCCGTGGGACCGTACGTTATCACTGACAACGCTTCACTGGAACAATGCAGATAACAAATTATTACACTTATATTACACTAATGGATGCTCGCGGCTTCGCTCGCATTAAGAAGTAAAACTTGCATCCCCTTTTTCACCCCTTTAAAAGAGGCATTTCCAAAAATCCTTTCTTAGCGGATGCCTACGTCATAACATCTACCTGGATGCCAAATTTCAGCCCGATCCATCCATGGTTTGGGCTGTGCGTTGATAGATCACTATAGCAGTCAGTCACTTTTGAAGACATTTACCTTTGATGTACATTTATAAAAAAAATATAAAAAAGGATTGTACTCACGCCATCATCTCGTCGGTGGGTGTGTAGACGTTGTGCGCGCGGAACTCTGCGCGCGCGCACGCCTCCACGTGCGCCTGCTCCAGCGGCAGGAAGGGCACGTAGTGGTCGATCAGGTGGTGCGCTATCACGGACGCCTTCTCGAAACCACCTAAAATATTATAATAATATACATATATGGAAGAGATCGCTCTTAGCGATAAGGCCGCCAACTAAGACGCAAATTTTAGCTTCTATGTTTTTTAAATGTGGTGTTTTAATAAAGTATTTATCTATCTATATGGAAAGTAAATACAAATTAATTATAAAAAAAAACACAAACTTTAGGTGAGTATGGATAAAATACAAATTAATTATAAATGCCAAGCCAATTACACAAACTTTGCAGCACCCTTGGCTCAGCCATCGCAATCACATGCAAGTACCAATGTTAAGTAAAGGTCGATTCGGTCAGGTATTGGATGGGTGACCGAAAAGGTGCCAATTTGGGCGCTTCCGTAAGTCGGGTGACACGTTCAATTGTAGGACCCGGCTGTTCCTCATAATACATTAGGCGTTTAGCCATGCCAGAGCCCCTAAGGGCGGTTTCAAAACTGACACCAGAGTTAGCCACTCTCATACAAACTTACTTACACAAACTTTTGCTTAGTGTGAAGCTAGAGAGTTCCGAGTGAAATGTGCAGAAATATAGATTTTAATGTTTTTATTGAATTCTAAAACTTATATGAAACAAACATGAAAAACATGAAAAAAGTAAAATTTATTCGTTAAAAAGTAAGGAGTAAAAATATGTATTAAAAAAAGAGTGAATTTTAATTGTTTTCAAAGGAAGCAGTTACTCAGTAGCACTAAACTAAATGATTAATCTCAATTAATTTTGGAAGTTGGTCAAACCTTGGAAGAATGCTGTCCTCCGTATGATGGACTCAAAATGATGGAACTCCACATCATTCCTCTTCACCCCCTTCTCATAGAGGTCTAATAGTGTCTTGGATATCTCCGGACCACCAATGTTAGATATGAACACAAACACTGCATCTCTGAAAACATAACATACATCATCAAACTAATGTTACAAAAGTTGGTATATGTATGTTTGTACCCTTTCATTCAAACAGCTGAAATTTGGACAAAATAATCTTGTAAGATATTTGGTCTGTACTCTGTACTAATAAGAGTATCTATAATTTTATTTAGGACATTAATTTATTATACTAAACTGCTTTTCTTCAGAGCAGTTAGAGAATCTCAGCATTGTAATATTAGTGATATACTAGCTGTGCCAGCGACTTTGCCTGCATGAAATAGTTATTACCATGAAAATGGTTCTAGTGAGTTAATCTTAAAAGATAGACATATACTGTTGCAGACATTTTGTTAGATCATTTCAAGAGGAATAATTCTTTCATACATATTTTTTTGATATCTTGTACCGTTTTCGCAACGCACACAACGGAAGCCCTCAAAAATGAAAAAAAATCCCCGGTTTTTTCTCCTTTTCCATTCTTTCTTCGCTCCTATTAGTTGCAGCGTGATGTTATATAGCCTTAAGCCTTTCTCGATAAATGGTCTTTCCAACACAAAAATAATTTTTCAATTCGCACCAGTAGTTCCTGAGATTAGTGCGTTCAAACAAACAAACAAACTCTTCAGCTTTATAATATCAGTATAGATTTAGAGAGATTTTAATGTTGTATTTCAATATGATTTACACTGGAAATCATTCACAGTCTATCTATATCTATGTATCTATAGCTTATTATTGTTTTAGTTTATCAATTAATCATTGGTTTGATTTGAATTAAATAAATGTTTTTGAATTTGTTACCTGTAATCAACACCATCTACTGCATGATGGTGATCCAGCATAGGCTTTATGGCATCCAGGACTGATGGACACATCTCATGGATCTCATCAAATATGATCAGCGACTTGCCACATTTCTTGACTATCTGATTGATTGTCGATGTTAGTTCTTGCTGAAATAATTAATAAGCAATTAGGTAGTTCCTTTACTAGTTATGCAAAATGTATAAATAAAAATAAATAAATATTCCCGGACATTGTACACAGCACTATCTAGCCCCACACTAAGCAAACGCTTGTGTCGTGGGTACTAGATAACGGATATAATACTTATATACTTTTCTTTTGTAAATACATTCTTATTATACATACAAACAACCAGACTCAACACAAGTATTTATAAATTTTTTAAAGTACATAAATACTTGTCTTGTTGGAATCGCGCCGCCGCGACCTCTAGATTAGAAGGCAGAGCCACTACCAACTAAGCTAACAGGACAGTCAGTATACATTGTATTGCTTTATCTTTGTTTTGGACTATATTTAGACTTTAGTTGTAAGAACCGGATAGCACTTATGTCAATAATAATATCGAAAAATTAGCTGGACAAGCAAGTATTATTATTGACGTAAGTGCTAGCCAGTTATTACAACAATATTAAATAATAATTTAATATTCAATATTTAGTGATACTTTTTTATAATTACATGTACCTACTTATTATACCTACCAACTCGGATGGGCGGCATTTAGCAACCTGAGCGATATTTTTAAAGACAGTAAAATGCCTCAATGCTTGAAGACACGACTCTACAACCAATGAGTTCTGCCCACAATGACGTATGCTGCCGAAACATGGACGCTCACCAAGGAAACCATCGAAAAGATGAGAGTCGCACAAAGAGCAATGGAACGGTCCATGTTAGGCATTACGTTACATGACAGGGTTCGTAATACTAAGATCCGAAAACGTACGAAGGTGGAAGACGTCGGGTCTCGTATTACGAAATTCAAGTGGCGATGGGCTGGACACTTGGCGAGACGTACTGACGGCAGATGGAGCAAAGCAATAACTGAATGGTACCCACGGCTCGGTAAGCGAAGTGTAGGAAGACCTGTGCAACGGTGGCTGGATGATATTAGAAAGTTAAAAGGAAACATCAGGTGGAGGCGGACCTCCGCAAGCTGCAAGTGACCCAGTGGGAGGGTCTTGCTCAAGATCGCGGACAGTGGCGCCATTTAGTATCGGAGGCCAGGATCCAGTTGGGTCGCAGCACCAGCTAAAATAAGTAAGTAAGGAAACATCTGGGCAAGAACAGCGCAAGACAGGGAGTATTGGCATAAGAGGGTGGAGGCCTATGCCCTGCAGTGGGTCCCATTAGGCTGATGATGATGATGATGACTTATTATACAAAATTGTATATTTTGGCCTTGAGATCTCTTTTGATTAATTCATATTTCATACCTTACTGTTATTATTACCTTTAACTTTTAACTAAATAAAAATAACACTAAAATACTTACTTTCTTTTTATCTAAATCTGTACAGTCAAAATCTTTCTTCCCCATGTACATTTTTACATATTTACTATCCATTCCTTTGAGGTACATTGCGTCTGCCATCATTTTAGTGGCATAGTTTTTTCCAACTCCTGACCATCCATGTAAACTTATTACCAAGGCCTTCTTATTGCTATTATTGAGCATAGCCTCCTTGTGGGCAGTTAGAATGTTTACTAATTCATTGACTAGAGGTTGGCCGTACATTCTCTTGTCTAAGGACTCCTTTATCACTGAAAAAGGTTATATATCAACAATTTAATCATGTTAGTGCAAATATTGGACCTGATTAGCTGTCTTTTAAGAACTTACGGTCCATGTTATAAGGAACATGTTCCTTATTACAGCACTCAGCGAGTTTACAGTATGAATTATCTTTGATAGTGTCCCATTTGAACCAGCTGCCGGCACCTGCTAGCACCGCCCCGCCTAGCAGCCCGATTGTGATAATTTCAGCTGCAGCACCAGTGAAGAGAACCGCAGTCACCACAAAAATGTAACTCTTCATTGTTAACATGTCCTTCGTAAACTTCGACAAATATGTGATGATTTCATTTGTTATTTGATGGTATTTTTTTGTTGACACACTGTATAACTGAATTATTTAGTGCAACTACTTAATCAAATGAATATTATAAATTCCTGCTCTTTGACTATATTATCATAAATTTATTTCAGTTTAAATATTTTTCGCGAACTTCAAAACAAGGACCAACGAGTAAATTATACACTGGTATAAATATGTTGCCACTTTAGATACACAAAAAGTTCTTCTTCTTCTAGAGGTGCCATCTCCTACCGGAGGTCGGCTATCATTAGGGCACTTCACTTCACTTTAGACACCGCTGCGCGAAATAGGGATCAGGTGCTCAGCTTGAACCACGTCCTGAGATTCTTGAGCCATGAGGTTCTTCTTCTGCCAGGCGGTCTTCTGCCTTGGATTTTCCCTTGCATTATTAGTTTATGACAAAAAGTTACACAACTTATTTTATTTTATAAGATTCAATTTTTTTTTCAGTAGGGCAGGCAGTATGACCGCGATTTAATGCCCGACAGTTTGCAAAGCCTGTTGAAAATTCATATTCTATCTAGATAGATAAATTAAATGTAGCTGTGTCCAAATATCTTGGAATTTGTTCTGCATCGAAACCAGCTTAAAATGTATATTTAGTTAATTTAAGAGCATTCTGTTTTGTGTGCCAAAATATTTTGTTTACATGATATAGGCTCACGCTTGACTACAACTTGCCTGATGTTAAGCAACGTTATAATCTACGGTCTAGCGCGCTTGCCTAGAATAAGTCGGTTTACTCTCGAAATAAATAAATAGTGAGCATTATCTCGAATTATCGAAAAATACTAGTTTTATTGTTAACAAATATACACTAAAAGTTTTAGTGTGTACTGTTCTGGCAACATTTACGTAAGTTTGTTTGTCACACTTGTTGTCAAAGTCGACATTATGTCAATGTCAAGCAAAGCGGATAGTTGTCTATGATTTCGAAAAAAATCTTTCTTTTCTTGTGGTGTCCTTGCGTGGACGCCCGACAGTTTTATAATTTTTAAGTGAAAATGGTGAGCACAATACGTTAAAATAATTACTTCGTTATCTAAATAATGCATTATTTTATATGTGGTATTGATTAAAATCTTTATATAACTAGTGATTGTTGAAATACAAACGGATAAAAGTTATGATGTTGGCCGCTCAATGAAATCAACGACACCGACCAAGTGCAATATGTTATAATTTTGTTCTTCGTGTTATTAGTTTGAATTAGCTTCTTAGTGCTACTGTAATCCACAAAACATGTGTACAAATCACTTCAGGTGGCAATACAATAACTTCATAACTTAGGTTGTTCCTAACCTCAACTTGAATGATGAGACGCCGACACATGCGCGTCATCTGATTCTGTAAAGGAGGCTTAATATGATGTGCAGTGCCGTGTTTTACGTGTGCTGCATTGATGTTTTGTCCTCACTAGCAGAGTTTATGATTATAAAGTGTCTCTGACAAAATTTACATAAAATACACCACGCCTATGGTTTAAACCCTGTTGCTATACGAGTAAAACGTTTTGCAGGCGTTCGTGAAGGTGGTGAAGAACAAGCAGTACTTCAAGAGGTACCAAGTCAAGTTCAAGAGGCGTCGTGAGGGAAAAACCGACTACTATGCCCGTAAACGCCTCGTTATCCAGGTAAACATTGTTGTGCTTGCTAACCTAACCTTTTTATGAAGTAGGTAGGTAGTTAGTGTTGAATAAGCAATCCTGAATCATCTCGTGCATTTACATTTTTAACTGACTTCATAAAAAGGAGGTTATCAAGTCTTTTGAAAGTTATTTTTCTTACAGCTTTTTATTACTATCATATCTTTAGTAAATAAAACCTGTTTAATATTTAGCCAGTAGATTTAGCATTTGTTTTAGCCATAGGATATATTATCCTAGAAAAAATAGTGGCACTTAAGACTATTAATATTTATAAAAAAATTACATTGACATACTATAACTATTATTAACAGAAAGTATATTAGGATAGATACACAATATATACCTAACATCAAATAAAATCTGCCCAACTCCACATAAAGCTGGTTGTAAGAGCAATTATGCCGCTTTTCCATTGTTTTATAAATGTGTATCTCTCTCTATTATAGGACAAGAACAAATACAACACCCCCAAGTACCGGCTGGTGGTGCGCCTGTCCAACAAGGATGTGACCTGCCAGGTGACCTACTCCCGCATCGAGGGAGACCACATGGTCTGCGCCGCATACTCACACGAGCTGCCCAAGTATGGAATCAAGGTATGGTTCTCTTATTATTGTTCTTTAGTAAATATTGTGTTTGTTAAAAGTTGTAAAATTCATAAATTTTAACATTGTGATCATTCAAAACAAAAGTAGGTAGGTATATAAGATTTATATCCGTTATCTAGTACCCACAACACAAGCGTTTGCTTAGTGTGGGGCAAGATGGCGCTGTGTGCAATCTCCCAGAATATTTATTTATTTTCTTTACATAATTGCAATATTTTTATTATTTTGTCTACAACTTAAGTTACCAAAGAGAAGATGGTGTTAATAAATTATTTTACAAGTCTACTAGCAACAATATTCTTCAAACAAGGTTGCATTTTGAGACTATTTCAAAGTAAGCATCATTATCGAAATTGACTCAAGTATAAATCATTGCATCTTTCTCACACAATACAGCTCCTCCATTAGTGCAAAAGGGATGGAATTATTTGCACCACCATTTACTGACATGTCATGTTTAATGAACTAGGTTAAGTTAAAATTTTGAAACTTAAATGATGATCTTGAACGGGCGGTCTGAAGCTAATGTACAAAGGCACAAAACCCTGTTGTCATATGTTCAACACTGATCAATTCATCCACATTCCCTATTTATATTATGTTCACACCAGCTTCAATAACCAGATGGTTGTTCTAGGTAGGTCTGACCAACTACGCTGCAGCGTACTGCACGGGGCTCCTCCTGGCCAGGAGGCTCCTGCAGAAACTGGGGCTGGACACCTTGTACACTGGGGCCGAGGAGGTCACTGGTGACGAATACAATGTAGAACCTGTTGACAACGGACCTGGCGCTTTCAGGTTATTATCTTATTGACAGGATTGTGGTTGACGATTTAGTTTTGTGTATTATCTGTTGCAGGGAATAAGTTAATCTAGGCAAGAATTCTCTACCTTCGATTTTATATTTCTATGCAAGGTGTAGTCAGCAGTTTCCAAAAATATGATGCAATATGGCAAACTAATATTTCAAACATAACATTGTTTTGTGTAACTGCAAGCAAGAAATGTTTTATTTCTGTATGTTTGTATTGTGCATTTCTTTGCTGTACTATGTTAGTAAGTCACTAATTTAGGTAATACTTGTTTCAAACACAAAAGTGAAAGGCTTGGCAGCACATTGAGTAATGACTTTTAATCAAATACTTGCCCTAGGTATTGTATGATGAAATGATTACGGGCGGACTGAAAGCAAGTACAATGCTATCAAAATCTGTTGTTTCGTAATATTCTGACTCTTATACATACATTACCATTCCTATTTAGTTGTTAAATTGACATATCCTAAGAAATTACTGTCTTTTTCCAGATGTTACCTCGATGTTGGTCTTGCACGTACCACCACCGGTGCTCGTGTCTTCGGAGCCATGAAGGGAGCCGTAGACGGAGGCCTAAATGTACCCCATTCCGTTAAGAGATTCCCCGGATACGACGCCGAAGCAAAGAAATTCAATGCTGAGGTTCACAGGTGGGTTTTTAATGTGCTATGATTACTCAGTAATAGACAAGTGTTTCTGGATTCTATCTGCATAGTAGAAGAGAGGCTTCTGCTCAGCAGTGATTGATAACTGGTTGATGAAAAGAAGTGTTATTTATTCTACAGTGTGTTATACAAGTAATTATAAGTATGTTATGACACTAAAATTGTGATGAAAACTGTCTAACCATGATTTCCTTCTCACAATAATACAAGTCTCATTTCATTACAAAATTAATTACTTTTGTTTTTTATTGCTCCTTTCATCCTCCAAGCAAATGGCATAATCTATTGCTTGGACAGCCATATTGGAGCTAAATTATCAATTCCAGATTTTTGGTTGTGATAAAATGTTTTAGACATTTTGAAACCGGTCTTGATGACATACAAATTTAATATACCTTACTAAACATCTTTTATCAGTTTATAAAAAGTTGTATCTATTGAATGTACAAAATTGCATATTTTTTTGGCAAAAAAAGCCTAAATCTATATTGTGTGATTAAAAAATACCTTTATAATTTTTTGTTTATATTGTGTTACAGAGAGCACATTTTCGGACAGCACGTAGCAAATTACATGAAGAACTTACAATCAGAAGACGATGACATCTTCAGAAGACAGTTCAGCAAATACATCAAAGTCGGAGTAGTCGCAGATGATGTAAGTTTTTATGCATAATTACAATAATTCTTGCTTGTAGTCCTAGAATTTTATAAAACTGCTAGAGGATTGATTAGTGTATTTTGTCATTCTTCTTAAAAATGTAGTTATTGTAGCTTCTTATCAAATGAGAGTGGCCAACTCTGGTGTCGTTAATCAAGCCTCAAGGGCCTCTGACTGCTGCAATATGTCTAATAGGCGTAATGTAACTAGCAATTTATCACTAGTCAGCTTGTCTGTCACTTATCACACCATATTATTTTAAAAATACATCAAAAAATTATATTTGCATTACATACTTGGCCTTGGTAACAAATTAGCACATATATATTTCATATGTAGTCAATGATAAATGATTTATCTCACGTCACGTCCAAGCAAATTACTGCTCTGTTACATAATAATTGAGTGGTGTCGAATTTGGACAACATTATATGCAACATGGGTCATGGAATTTTTAGAATCTAATGGTTTTGAAATCACTTGTATTGCTACAAAATATATGTTATAAAGCTTAGTTCATTTTAAGAGTCCTGTGGCCTTAGCATAGACATATTTCTGAGGCGAAACGTAGGTGTAGTGAGATCGCGCGAGACAGTTAGTTGATTAAGACAACAACATTGATGTCCTATGCAATTCCAACTTGCATTTGTATTAGAATTAATAATTGTAAGGTACACCATCAATAGGTCCTAGCGAGTCCCAAGAACCAACCAGAAACATCAGACATTGTAATATGAGGTCTACAAGCGCAATCGATTCATGCAAATTCTAACCAAACCCTCCATTTCAGATCGAGAGCCTGTACAAGAAAGCACACGAAGCTATCAGAGCAGACCCGTCTCACAAGAAGAAGGATGGCAAGAAGGACCCGGCCAAGCAGAAGCGCTGGAACAAGCGCAAGCTGACCCTGGCTGAGAGGAAGAACAGGATCAAGCAGAAGAAGGTCTCCTTCATCAAGAAGGCGCAAGCGCAGGCCGCAGAAGCCTAAGCTTCTGTCTTAATAAAATCCTGATTCTGATTTTGTGTTTTTTTATTCATGTTTTTCATGTCTGACATTAGTAAATTATTTTATGTTTTTAGTTTGGCTTGTAGGGGCTTTGGCAAATTTGGTCTTAGCTATATTCATGTCCTAAGAAGAAAAACAACGATTAGAGGATAAAACCTGATTCAGATCTGTATTTCCTGAACTTTTCGACTTCATTTAATTATAAAATATCCTCAGTATCACTTGTTTTGGCAAATTAGGTCTTATATTCTAATTACAAAGAAAAAAAACAGCATTCAGAAGAAATGGGGACTGTTTTTGGTGTTAAATAAGATATGAAAGACACTAACAAAAGTCTTGCTTAGTGCTAGGGTTCCCGTTAGGTCAGAGTCCCCATTGTTTCATCCCCTTAGGCAACCTCTATATCATCTAAACCACTCTGCTGTCTAGGTTACCATGTGTACCTACTCAAACAGAAAACAAATTTATGAGAAAATTATTACCACCCTAGATGAGAATGCTTAGGCGTTGAGTCAGAAAAAGCTAGTTAGGAATGCGAATGGCTTGATGCTTTCGGTGCACAGACCAGACACGTCAAACTTATAACACCCCTCTTCTTAGGTGGTTAATAAAGTTATTTGAATAGATCAAAATATTTCACTGCAACTTGAGTAGCTACCTACTATAATAATCGAATCTCGCACCTACGCATGTTTATGACTGCCTACATTTTGGGCTATCGACTAAATCACAGATAAGATTTCTCTTCACAAAAAAAAAAACAAATGATGCCAAAAATCTCTATGGTCTGGTCATAAAGCGAGCGACAAAATTGACTACGAATAGCGAGCGACGCAAAATATAATTTTATTTATTGGAAAGTGTGAAAAATAGAACTGCAATTTTATTATTTTGAATTGACGAAAAATCCCTAAAATTATCTCGTTCATAAAAACACTGCATGCTACTTACTGTGTTATTGTGTGATGTGGAGTGTGGACATGATTCTACTTGAGTGACAGCGCTGTGAACAACGTACCCGAATGTTCTTTGCAGTAATTTGAGATTGTATTGTGATATGAATAGCTGAATATCGTGAAGATGGCTAGTCCGTCGCCGCAGAGTAGCCCAATGCCGCCGCCGCAGGCTCCGAGCCCAATGGGGCCGCCGACACAAAGCCCGGCGCCGCCGCAGTCGCCGCACAGCCCTTACAGTCAACAGCATGTGAATGGGCCTCCTCCGTCGCATCCGCAGGGTGGTGGTCAGCCTCCGATACCGAACCACATGCCTCCGTCGGGTCCGGCGCACCCTCACCCGCCTCAGAACAACAACGGGCCAACCGGGCCGCCGCAGCACCCAATGCCCCCGGGCGGTCATCAAATGCCTCCTCACATGGTCGGGCCGCATATGTCGGGCCCTCCTGGCCACCCTATCGGTCCTGGCACCCATCCCCCTGGTCCAAATGGCCACCCCTCCATGCCGGGTGCTCCGCAGCATCCTAACATGCCTGGCCAAGGACCTCCTCATGGATACATGCAGCATCAGATTGGACACATGCCGCCTGGCCAGGTAAGCATCAATACTTCTAACTCAAACTTACTTTGATAGTCGATACTTAGATAGACTTAGTTGAGTCAGAAACAGAACTAAAACTTTATTGAGTACCCTCATTATAACATAACAAAATGACATTTATGATAATACACAACATATCTTCACACTTAAATCAACTCGGTACTCCAATGATATCAGGCCAAAGACTCGGGTCAGGTAGTAGTATGGGCAACTCTTCTGAAGGTAATTGATCTGCATCTGTATCTGGACAATCCCAAGATAAACGTCTTTGATTTGGGACTGCGGCAGGACCTTCTGGATCCTGACATGTTGCCTGTTCGAGTATCTGGTCCGCATGTTGGCGATGCAACTCTCCACCTTCCGTCCTCACCCTATATGAGCTCGGCCCCTCAACCACTTCAATAGTGCTCCTCTCCCATTTTTTCCCTGGACCATACATCCTCACCAGTACTGGTTGTCCAACTTGGAATGACCTCTTTAGTCGACTTTGTGCTGCTGCTTCAAGTTGGACTTCTTCCTGTGTCGGGAGGTTCTCAGGATGCAATCTAGATATTGCTGTTCTGTATTTCCGGCCATTAAGCATCTCTGCAGGTGTTTTATTAGTTGCACTATTGGGCACTGTTCTCAAGGCAAAAAGCACCAATTTATTCTTAAATGTTTGGATCGCCCTCTCTATCTGGCCATTAGTAGCTGGGTGGTATGGAGGCGAATACAGATGCTTTATCCCATTCTTCCTGAGAAAATCATTAAACTCTGCAGAACTAAATGCTTTCCCATTATCTGATACCAACACTTCTGGTAATCCTTGTGATGCAAATATCTTTCTTAATATAGTGATGATCGTACCACTACTCATGGATGTCACAATTTCAGCTTCAAACCATTTACTGTGGCTATCCACAAGAACAAAGAATGTCTTCCCCTGGAATGGACCTGCAAAGTCCACATGCACCCGACTCCAAGGTTTCTCTGTCACAATCCAAGTTTGTGGGTCTTTCGGTGGATTGTTCCTCACCGACTGACACAGTTCACATTCAGCCACCACTCTCTCAATCTGCTTGTCCATGTCTACCCACCATACATATCCCCTGGCATATGCCTTGGTTTGGACCACTCCAGCATGTGGGGTGTGCAGCAGCTCCAGCACCTTCGCTTGCAGCGTTGCCGGTACAACCACTCTATTGCCCCACAGCAAACAGTCTTTGCTCAGAGAAAGAGCATCTCGTCGGGACCAAAATGGATATAAAGATGCATCATGCATCACTATTATGCCGTGGCCATCCATTAAGTACATGAAAAATTACTTTCTGTAGCACAGGATCCCTCTTTGTTTCCTTGGCTATGTTATTTGCGTCTAGGTCCCAGCCATTAGGTCGCTCTGTCAGTAACAGCACTTCTCTCACAGGTTTTTCATAGGAACCAGAAGTAGCTGGTGCTGTCATACTGGGTACTGCATCTGCCCGCACATTAAGTGATACTTTTGGGCCCTTATACTCCCCTAAACCTTCCATAAATAACTCTGGAAACTCTTTCTTCAAAGGACTGATCATGTCTTCAGCCCAGCACAGTCCGGACACCGATATGTTCAAAGCCTTGAACCAGTTTCTTCCCAGCAAACTTGGTATATTTTGAGCCACAACAAGCAGTTCACACTGAGCTTCCTTGTCCCCAATCTGCACATGTACATGTACTGCTCCCAGTACATCCAGAGCTTGTCGAGTAACTGTCACCAATTTCACCTCTGTGTGAGTAAGTGGGGGTGGTATCTGCCACAGTTTCCGGTATGTAAACTTTGATATTACAGTTCTTGCTGCCCCACAATCAACCTCCATCTCTAGTGGTGCTTCATTCATAATCACCTCAGTCGTTATGGGTGGTTCGTAATCACTCACTCCACATATGTCCAGACCCATCATATTATTCTCAGTGTCTGAGTTATCTACATTGCTTCTTTCACTCTCTTCCACTTGGTGAACTTTCACTGTTTTCTTTTTACAGACAGCTGCAATATGCCCAGTTTTCTTACAGTAAAAACACTTTGCCGAGGTATAACAACAATGTTCACCAGTCCTATGTTGCCGTCCACAATGGTTGCAATTTGTCGATTTTATCTTCCCAATCTCCATTGCATCAGCAGTACTTGAATGAGTTTGTCTAGACTCGGTTGCTTCCGGGTACAGGTCAGGGAATATGGCTTGATAATTAAGACACATCTGCAATGGCACTTCATATGTCAGCATGACTCAACCGAGTCACATTCATAGTTGTTGAAGTAAATATTTTTCTACCCGCAAATTGTATTTGTTAAAAATGTTTAGCTGTAATCAAAGCAAACATAAAGATTACATGATTTTAATAGTAAAATACGTCAAGGAAGCTATGATTATTGTTTGTTAAAATTTATGATAAAAGTTTTGTATGACCATAGTGTTAAAAAAAACAGTTTATATTTTGTTGTAACTGTTAGGATATAATATGTACACTGACAATGTTACTTAAGGTGAATCTTATAATAATAAAGAAATTTTGAAATTGAATTGACTTCATATGTCAAGTCTTTAGTCTTCAACAAATCCCTTCTCAGACGCTTGTCACGCACCCCTAATACCAGCCGGTCTCTCAACTGTCGTTTTAAATCCATAAAATTACATTTAGCTCCGAGTGTACTAATAGCTGCAACAAAATCCTGCACACTCTCTTCTTGCAATTGTTGACGTCTGTGGAATTTTCCCCATTTATAACAATACACTTTTTGTATGGATGTTAGTAAGGATATAATTAGTAGAAACATTTTTGTGTGTTGTGACATTATTATCTGTCATGAGATGTCTTTTAGTTGGGAATCTAGTAGGTTTAGATATTGCAGTGTGCAACTATGTGTAGATGATAAGTTAAAGTTTTCAAAGAGTTATTGGGCAGAACATGTAGCAGTTGTGTCAATTTACTTGAGTTTCTGCACATAAAATGTACTCAACATTTTTATCCAAAACACATCCAGAAAACACTTTACACAACACATATCTACTTATGTACATTATTGTACAGTCATACATTTATAATATATCAACACAGGAATAAAAATAAAACTAAACTAAAAAAAATATATTTTGTAACATATCAATCAGTGCTCTCAGATATGATTGTGTTTGTAAGTAAACTCAATTATTTAATGTAGAGTGAAGTTTTTTTTATTCATTTTATGATAACTATTTTTATGTATTTACTAGAAATGTGACACTATTTCTAACAACATATCTCTCTATTCCAGGCCCCTCTACCGCTAGGCAGCGGGCCTCCCCCAGGTAACGGTCCGGGCGGGCCCCCGGGTGGCCCCATGCCCATGTCGGGGCCCCCGCCGCACGGCGTTCACCCCGGACAGGGCATGCCTGGACATATGCCGCCGCATCATATGATGGGAGGAGCAGGTAGAGTGTTTAAACTGGTAGAAAATTTATCAAAAATGACTTTTATTTAAATACAAATACAATAAATTCTTGCCAAAAAACTTTGTCGCAAAATGTTTCGAATCATAAATGATTTTTTGTTCAAAGTCATAAATGATTTTGTATAAAATTTTAAAATAACATGATGTTTCACAAAAAAACTTTCTAAATAAATTAAATGTGAAAATATTCAATATGTATATCTCAGTTATGTAACTTAGATTTTAGAAGAGTTGCATATTCAATTCAATTCAATTTCAAAATATCTTTATTTACATAAAAATTAAGCTTAATGTACAATGCCAGTGTAGATTTTAATCCTAGGAATACATTGCAATGATATTAATATATTCTTCAAGTCATAACACTCATCAAGAATTTATAGCTAGGTATTTTTAAGAAATTGTGTATAAAGTGGTGGTTAGGTACTGTTCTATTATTTGAAAGGATTTATTACAGATTTATGTAAGCTTATTTTAGAATTTGCGTTACATTTATTAAAACTATATTTCGTTATACAATGAAACGGCTAGCCAAATTGGCGGTAGTATGATATAATTTAACGCTCCGGTCCGGTCGCCGGTAAACAACAAGAACGTCGTCGCATGTGTTGTCACTCACACAAGCACACGCGGCCCGAGCAGCGCTCGCGCATGCATGCCGCTCTCGGCTGATACGCGCGGTAATACGGCCGAGAACAGCATGCAAGCTCGCCGCGCCCGACCCTCGTATACCTGAGGATGACGCAGCCTATTCATCGCGAACGCATGAAATAAAAAAGTGATGTGGCAACTTGTATCGATTGTAAGTATCGTTAAACTCGATGTTGTTTATTCTGGTTTGACAAATATTTCTAATTAGATTATTACTGTGCTTGGGTAATTTGCGTAGGTAAAATTTTTCTGATAATTTATAGATGAAGACATCAATTTTGGGCAGCCCAATTTTTAAATGTAGTTTATGAAGATTAGTTCGGAAAGGTGTACGGAAAGCGTATTTAAGAGCTTTGTTTTGTATGACTTGTAATTTGTGTATATTTGTTTTGCAAGTACTACCCCATACTGGGCAGGCATACGTGAGGCAGGGTCGAATCAGGGTGCGGTAGATACGGAGTTTAGTGTCGCTACTTAGGCAGGACCGTCTATTCATAAGAGGGTTCAAGGAATTTAGCGCTTTGGCTCCTTTTATGCAGAGTTTCTGGGTATTAGCTGTCCAGTTAAGCTTTGTGTCAAGAGTTGTACCCAGGTACTTAACTGTACGACTCCAAGGAATAGAATAATTTTCTATTCTAAGTCTTCGAGAGTTGCATATTGCACAAGGTTAACTATTAGAACTGATAAATTAGTTAAAAGCAGTACCTAAAGTGCAGAATTGTCGCTCAATTGTAACAAGTGAGAGGTCCAGCAATGTATTTGATAAAGAG
Organism: Macaria notata; assembly: GCA_927399415.1. Classification (NCBI taxonomy): domain Eukaryota; kingdom Metazoa; phylum Arthropoda; class Insecta; order Lepidoptera; family Geometridae; genus Macaria; species Macaria notata. Next base: position 2,213,723 of record OV656751.1, read on the forward strand.
TAAAAGCGACATATGATAGAAAATTCATGCAACATACATATTTCTCTGTGTTTGTCAATGAAATTTATGCCAACAGAATTTTTGCTCTTCAATAGGTCCTCCAATTTGCTAATCAACATTTAACAAAGATAAAGAATCTTTATTGATTCTGCAAAGTTGTAACATACACATATTATAAGTAAGTACCAATATCATAGAATATACTACACAAATTACTAACTTCACGTCAAATTGCATTTATTACATTTAGCTTTAATAAAAAATTACAAGGTACAATGTGTACATGAGCTTTGCAACTGATATCATAGTATGTTATTTCTGTAGCTGATTTTATCTATTTATTTATACACAGAACAGATTACAGCTTAGAGTGCATTTGATAGTTTTGGATCGAAATAATTTTGAGCTGAGCTATACTATATAATTTTATTTTTTCTATCTCCGTCAGGCGGTCCGCAATACGGTCACGGGCCAGGCGGGCCCCCGTCCGCGCCGCCGGGCCCGGGCGGGCCGCCGTCGCAGCACCCGCCCTCGGCGCAGACCCCGCCGCACGGGCAGGCCCCGCCCCCGCCCACGTCGACGGCCAATGGCGCGCCTGCTCCGCCTTCTTCGTCGCCTATGCAAGGTTAGTGTAAATAAAAACTTTAAAGATTTTTTTTAAAGTAGATTGAAACTTTGAAGATGTGTATACATCCGTATGTTTGTTAGAAAGATTTGTTTTAGTTTTTTGAGGTAAAACCGTAATTATTTCACTCCTCAAAAGCTGATCTAAACAAGATTATAAGCCTTAGCTTAAGTTATTTTTCATTTAAGTAAGTAAGAAAAAGTGTCTGAAAATCATCAAAACTAGATAAAAGATTTAAAATGTCAGCTGACGTTCGGGACATCGTTTTTAATACACTAAGAAAGGCAATGTGAAGCGCCTGGCGCAGCCCCACATACTTATTCTGACATATTGTTATTTTGAATTTGTAATTTTTAGATTTTATAGATTGTCCTTGTATTGTAATTAAATGCCGAACAAGCTGTACCTACATTTTTTGTTGTTAATTTTAAGCACAATGTCTGTAAGCCCACTTGGGCAGTAACTAGAGTACCTACCTGACTCGAGCGTCACAAGTTCTCAAATTGTACAACTTTACCACCTAGTTGCCTGACAATAAATCTTATTTAACTTCGTTCCCATTCTTCTGAGCTCTAACCTGGATGCGATAGCAATGAAAACAAAACATGTTTGTGTTCTTTACTTGCAGCACAGACAACAAACTGATTAGTCTGTATACTGTATTGTGGCGATAGACATGACTGTTCAAACTACCCGCGGGCATGTCCGTCTAGTGATTTCCCCGTTTAATAAATCCCCCAATCGTTCCAGGTTCCCTCCCCGCGCCGGGCCCAGACAACATAATCGCCCTGCAGCGCGCCATCGACTCCATGGAGGAGAAGGGGCTGCAGGAGGACCCTCGCTACTCGCAGCTGCTGGCGCTGCGGGCGCGCTCCAACCCCGGCGCGGGGCAGGACCCCTCCCGGGGCATGTTGTCCAACATACAGCTGGCGCAGCTCAAGGCACAGATCACTGCTTACAGGTCAGTGTTACTAGCTTGCTTGAACTCGTCGTCATCATCATAAATTTAAGGGCCGGGCCTTTGTCTGTGGAGGCGCCATCCTTCCCGATCTTCTGCCAATTCCTTGACCTCCTTATACGACATGACACCCAACTTTTCTTTTACTTGGTCCATTTATGACCTTCTCGGCCTTCCTCTTCCTCTTCGGGCTTCCAATTTTCCCTCAATGATGTTTTTCATAAATTCGTCATGACGTATAAGGTGGCTAACCATCTTCCCTCTTATATTCTAGATATATGTAGAACTGTCGATTTCAGTCAGTAAAACTAAGGGACTCGATGACGACTACTGTTAACAATTTAACATACATATGTATATATATTTTAATCATTATTGTTGCCACTGTCAGGAGTCTGGCCCGCAACCAGCCGCTCTCGCAGCAGATCCTGCTGATGGCGGGCGGCAAGCGCGCGGAGGGTGCTCCGCCCGAGTGCCCCACGCCCCCCGCGCAGCAGTACGACGCACCCACTACTGGAGCCGGTATGAGATTCATACACTTGTATCTATATCTGCGAACTACAATCCAGGGGTCTTCAAATCCAGAGTTAATAGGCATCTTCTAGGCGTGTTACACTAGGATGCAGCAATGCTTAACATCAGGCAGGCTGTAGTCAAACGTAAACCTATCCCACGTAAAAAAAATCTATACATTATGATTATAGCAAAAGATTATTTACATTATTAAAACCAACAATAAAAAAGGTGAAATTATTTAACGATCAGATGAATAAACAAAGCAAACAGCGCAAGCAATATGTTTAGTCTAACAATGTCTCTGACATTCACTGTCGGGGGAAGTATAGACGGAACAACAACAACAAAAAAAAATAGCAAAGAGAATATTTTTTAAGTGGGATCGTTTGCGTTTGACTACGGCCTGCCTGATGATAAGTATTGCTGCAGCCTAGGGTGTAACACACTTACCTATGTAGATACAAACAATAATAATCCGTAAATAGACGAATTTCGAAAAAAAATGTTATCTACTTACAATCTATAACAAAACACGGTTTAGCAGTTATTAGAGTTTTATCTGTTTATTTGGTTGCCCTTTTCGCAAAAACAGCTACATTTTCATGATTTTTGGTATGTAAGTAGTATGAGGTCTTTGGAGTAGCGTAGGCTTCTTTTTGTTCCGAAATAATGCGAGGAGAACAGCGTGCAACCACTAGCGTGTAATATTTCAGAAAATGCTTAGTAAATTAAAACATGTTTAAACAGATACTTATATATAAATATGTATTAAAATATGTAGTTTCGCTCCGGAGTTTCATTTACAATGGATTGCCGCAAAGTAACGCCTGATTCCATATCTTAGATTTAAACAGTTAAGGTTAAATATTTTTTATATTTTGAAGTACATAATACTGTCCGCAGGTCCCGCGGGCGGCAAGCCGGGCCCGGGTGGCGCAGGCGCGGACGCGCGTGGCGGGGGCGGAGCACCTCCCACGCCGCTGCCCATGACGGGACAGATGGCGCCACCTACGCAACTCACTCCGCCGCTTGTTAACCCGGTATGTTGGCAGGACTTACAGAAATAATAGTATTTTTGTATAGTTGTGGCCTTAAATATACATATATGGCTTCAACTATTGAGTAAATTTAATTATATTTCGGCAAAGCACTTTGTTACATTTCTTATGATATTAAAATTCAATAGGCAGACAGATTTAAGATTAAAGATATAAATAAACTTACTCTCGGCAACAGCACATTGTTGGAACCTGTGTTATGCTGAGAAGAGAGAAGACTGGTGGCGGAAAACATACCAGAAACTTACTAATTAGATATCTGTATAATCGATTAGTAAAGTGTGGACGTCAATTATGTGATTTGATTCGTTTTGGAGCGTCACATCCCGCTACCAACATAACAGCGGGACATGTCGACGAACGTGAGAGGTTCCCGCCAACGACGCCAGGGGGCAGCCCGCGCGCCGACAGAACGACAAAACCTGTCTATCGCACCGCACATCGTACGCGCAACCAATGTAAAAATGCAGTCCACTCGCATTCAATCATCATCAAAACATACCAAACTGTTTTATCTCATCCAACAAAGGCATCCCAGTAGGACCTACGGAAGGTAGCAACAATTAGCTAGTTTAACTTTGTTTTTTCTTGACCAGCCTATGGGCGGAGCACCGATGCGCGGGCCGGCGCCCCTGCGGCCGCCAGCGCCGGGCGCTCCCGGCCTGCCTCCCGCACAGAATCAGGTGTGTGTATATAATAATTATATTTAACATTAATAGTTAATTGCATATAAACAAAATGGTTAAATTAATAAATTTTAGTTCAGATGAAACAGTCAACAGAGGATCCAGTAAAGATTTCTTAAAGATATTATCGACATAAAATGTTATGGTTTTAATTTTTTTATACGAGTAACAGTTTTATAATCTTAATACAGTACTTATTTAAGTTAGGAGTCACGACCCTCAGTAATGGGGGTCAGTAATACTATTCAAGGAGAACAATAGAGAAGACTTCTGGAGTTTTTAATCAAATAAATAGATGTAATATTGTGTTACTGGTCATTATCGCATAACCTTTACAGTGTACAGGTCTGGTATAGAAACAGCTTATAATAACCGCGAAAAAAACGCCTGTTCCATACAAAACGTGCACCGCAGTGGGCGACCTCTGTTAAATATATAAGATCTCATAAATCATGCAAAATAAACTAATTGTATTTATTTATTATATTTGTTTCCTCCAGGCGGGCGCGCCGGGCCCGGGCGCTAAACAGAACCGCATCACCAGCATACCTAAACCTGTCGGGATCGACCCCATTCAGATACTCAATGAGAGGGAAAACAGGTACATTATCTTTGTGCTTATTTATTTTATATTCTTACTTTCCCGATATTTTTCAGGAAGGAGCTAATAGTCTATTCGACCTGTAGAACACATTCACAAATCAAATGTTACAATATCGGAAGCGAGATATTGTTGAAATTGGATAAATTTGGGTATAATGATTGATATGAAACACATGTCCCGAATTTCGTTAATGTTTGTTTGAGTGATTATCCACAGATTTCTCGAACTATATTTATATCGAAACTTTCTTTCATGTATTCGATTAGGTATGTTCAACTTAAAAACAGTACTATTTTATTAAAATTAACTACGCGTTTTTGCACGGGACGTGTAGGTATGTGGTTGCTGAAATTGAAGTTTATTTTTTCAAATTAGGACTAATTTGAAAAATCAAACCTATTTCACTTAGCACCCATGTTGAGTCTTATGTTTTCTCTCTCTTTGTGAGTCGTGTTTCCTCATGACTGAGGGCCGTGACTCCCCCGCAGAATGTAGTAATGTCTTATGTTTATTATTAACAAATATGTTGTACATAATTGCCTATTCAGGATCGCGGCCCGCATCGCGCACCGCATAGAGGTGCTGTCGAGCCTGCCGGCCGGGCTGCCCGACGACCTCCGCCTGCAGGCGCAGCTCGAGCTGCGAGCGCTGCGCGTGCTCAACTTCCAGAAGCAACTGCGCGCCGAGGCAAGTATCATATCTGCATTATATTTGTCGCTTAAGGCGATCAGGCCCCCCATTTGGACGTTATTATCTGTTTATATTTTACTTCCTATAAGTTGTGTTGGTGTGCATTACAGATATACTATTTATCTATTTACTCGACAAAGGCAGAGATTCGGCACGATTTGAATTCAGCCTTGACTTTGGAATCAACACTGAACAAGACATTTAAAATATATAAACCCCCGACACAAGCGTTTGCTCAGTGTGGTGCTAGATGGCGCTGTGTGCAATGTCCCGGAATATTTATTTATTTTTTACTTCCCGCCTCAAAATGATTTCATTTTTCAACTCCATTCCTTAGATCCTGGGCCATGTCCGCCGCGACACGACGCTGGAGACGGCGGTGAACATCAAGGCGTACAAGCGCACCAAGCGGCAGGGGCTGCGCGAGGCGCGCGCCACCGAGAAACTGGAGAAACAGCAGAAACTGGAGGCGGAGAGGAAACGCAGGCAGAAACACCAGGAGTTCTTGCAATCGGTGCTTCAACATGGTATGCAATTTTTCAATTTATTTTATGTAATCTCAAAACCATTTCGAGGAATAAGTTTATTGATGACTACCTATAATTTAAAAGTCCAAAATAATTACGGATGATTAATATTTCGGGCTTTTATTCAATGCCCTTCATAAATGACCTTAGATGACGTCACTATTGGCTGAATGAGCAATAATGCCTAAGCCTAAAAATTAAAAATTTCAAATGATTGTGATCAATCAATGTCAAATTTGTTAAAAACATAAACTTGTAAACATGTCCGCTTACAAAAATGCAAAAAATACTTAAAATATATACTAAAATAAATATACCAAATAGCGCACGGAACAGAATAATTTTACCCTTGTAGAGGTGCAGACGGACAAGAAGAACACGTTTTTTTTGTGAAAGAAATGAGATGATTCTAGTTTAGGTTTTAAAATCTGTAGGCTGTGGTTTTAAATAAATTACGATGACATGACACATTGAGCTACAAAAGTGACATTGACAAAACAAAGCATGGAAACATGTTCTCTTTTTATTTAAGGCAACTAACAACTACAACTTGTTGAGCTTATGATGACGTCATCATCCCAAATAAAACTAAAATTTTAATTAATTAAAGTATATTTACAATAAAAATGTCAAAATTCTTGAAATAGGTTTTTTAAACTGTTCTATATTTTCGTAATATAAAATAAAAATGGAAATCAAGCTATTTTGGACATACCCAATTTGACTCGTAACGTAAAAGAGGGTAATGTTGAATCCGTGCTATTTGTCCTGTTCCTGAGGTTAGAGTAACTGTTACTCATTATTATTTGTGCATTGGCAATGATTCTAGATTAGATAAATTGCAGTAGATGCCGTATCCTTCCATGGACTCCAATTTCGTGATCCTCAAAACATGTCGGTTGCCATGTGATGTTTTCCTTTACTATTTGTTTGCTGTATGCATATATACACATTACTTGGAAAACAAGTCATTAGTTGGTTGGGTCGGGTTTGAAACACAAGATATATTCTCTAGTTATTTTTTTTAAATGATTATACGTTTGATTTCGTGTTCCAGCCAAGGACTTCAAGGAGTTCTTCCGCAACAACCAGGCGAAGATGTCCCGCATGAACAAGGCCATCATGAACTACCACGCCAACGCGGAGCGCGAGCAGAAGAAGGAGCAGGAGCGCATCGAGAAGGAACGCATGCGGCGGTGAGTTACTTCTAACCAGGTTGTGTCTCCTCATTACTGGGCATCGAGACTACCTTGATGAACTGGCCACACCCATGTCTTGCTATATTGAACTATCAAGTTAAAGTAAAGCTTGAAAAGTAGAAGGAACAGGAGCGCATCGTGAAAGAACGTATGCGACGGTGAGTTACTTCTAACCAGGTCGTGTCTCCTCATTACTTTGCATCGGGACTACCTTGATGAACTGGCCACACCCATGTCTTGCTATATTGAACTATCAAGTTAAAGTAAAGCTTGAAAAGTAGAAGGAACAGGAGCGCATCGAGAAAGAACGTATGCGACGGTGAGTTACTTCTAACCAGGTCGTGTCTCCTCATTACTGGGCATCGGGACTACCTTGATGAACTGGCCACACCCATGTCTTGCTATATTGAACTATCAAGTTAAAGTAAAGCTTGAAAAGTAGAAGGAACAGGAGCGCATCGAGAAAGAACGTATGCGACGGTGAGTTACTTCTAACCAGGTCGTGTCTCCTCATTACTGGGCATCGGGACTACCTTGATGAACTGGCCACACCCATGTCTTGCTATATTGAACTATCAAGTTAAAGTAAAGCTTGAAAAGTAGAAGGAACAGGAGCGCATCGAGAAAGAACGTATGCGACGGTGAGTTACTTCTAACCAGGTCGTGTCTCCTCATTACTGGGCATCGGGACTACCTTGATGAACTGGCCACACCCATGTCTTGCTATATTGAACTATCAAGTTAAAGTAAAGCTTGAAAAGTAGAAGGAACAGGAGCGCATCGAGAACGAACGTATGCGACGGTGAGTTACTTCTAACCAGGTCGTGTCTCCTCATTACTGGGCATCGGGACTACCTTGATGAACTGGCCACACCCATGTCTTGCTATATTGAACTATCAAGTTAAAGTAAAGCTTGAAAAGTAGAAGGAACAGGAGCGCATCGAGAAAGAACGTATGCGACGGTGAGTTACTTCTAACCAGGTCGTGTCTCCTCATTACTGGGCATCGGGACTACCTTGATGAACTGGCCACACCCATGTCTTGCTATATTGAACTATCAAGTTAAAGTAAAGCTTGAAAAGTAGAAGGAACAGGAGCGCATCGAGAAGGAACGTATGCGACGGTGAGTTAGTTCTTATAGCGCCCCGTGGACTGAGATACACGTATTATTGGCACACAGCTACAAAAGTTTTTCAACTGCCCTTTTGGTTAGTTATTGAAAAAGTCAGTCAAGGGAAAAAAAGAACAACAAAGACCAGATCTTATCTGTGGTCAGATTATTTAACTTCATAGTTATTAATGATTTATTTCGCAAAAAAGGCTAAAAACTTTGATCATAAATCAACAGATTAATATAGGTATTTTTTTCCCAAAAATTCACCGGAAAAGTTTTTTTTTATAGTTTAAAGGACGTTAAAATGGGAAAAAGAATGGATAAAAGCTATGAAGAGGGTTACCTAATCGATTTGGAGATAAAAGAATAGTTAATTGTTGTGAAGACCATTCAATCATATTTAATTACCTAAGTAATAATAATGATTTCTAGCAGGATTAATCGTGTGTTTATTGATTTTATATTGGCAGGAAAAATATTGAATCAATAAGTACGCGACTATACCGGTTAAAATAGTTTAATTATAGTTTACATAGATCGTGAATACCTAAGACTATTAAAATATTTTTGTTGTTTATATTTATTTATAAATATATATTTATATACAGAGCTTTCCGTTACGTTTTACATTGTATTACAGTTATAATACCTATCTTGAGAAACATGTAGCTGTTTTGTGTAATCCTTTATTTTCTATATAAGTTAAAATCACTGTGCCTACTCGCGTAGACTAGGTGTAGATGGCTTGTAAGAATTTTCTTGTTTTAGATTTTAGATGTGAAATTTTTCAGTGTCTACCTGTTACCGTTTTTATTACGGAGCAATAAATATGAAAAATCAAACCACGTTTTTGTAAAGTAATAATAATAATAATATTTACTTTATTGTTATTTAATTATTTATTTCGAAAGGTAATATACCTTACAAGTAAATATTCCTTGAAAGTTTGAAGCATCTACCTGTACGCGTTTTTAATATTGAGCAAAAAAATACGAATAAAACACGTTTATTGTATGGGAACCCCCTTAATGTACAGATTTTTTTTAAATTTTTAGTATTTTTTGTTATAGCGGCAACGGAAATACATCATTTGTGAAAATTTCAGCTTTATAGCTATCACGGTTTATGAGATACTGCCAGGAGATAAACTGACAGCGGAGGCTTAGTAATAGGTCCCGTTTTACCCTTTGGGTAAGGAACCCTAAAAAGGCAAAAAAATAGTTGTACCTATATTATACATATATACTTACGTATCTACCTATAGCTACAAAACTAATACATATTTTGTTCTGGTTAACGTAAAAAATATGGTAGGTAGGTTAGGTACTTTTACTATTTGAGTCGCATTCTTTCATTGTGACATAAGTTTGGTATCTTGTTTTGATAAAACAATATTCAGATCACATAAACTACTAAGCACAAGTAGTAAGGAATGTTTACTTAACCTTGCATTTTATTCATCGCATTTTGGCGGCATATAAATATTTGTTAGTAAATAATGCGTATTAATAATTAATCCATCTGTTTTAGGTAATTTATCCGATTTCTCTGTTTAAATCCTTCATAAATTTAATGAATTGAATAATATTTCTTATTACGCGAAAGAAAACTCATCAAAATACTAGCTTTTACACCTACTATCACCGCTGGTGACTTGAACCTAAGCGCGCCGCGCCACGGCGCGCTGTAGTATGACGTCACAAGCGGTTACGGGGCTCTCCGTCGGATTGGATATTTTTGGAAACTTTGAATGCCTATAAAATCAAAACTAAAAAATAAATAAATAAATATTCCGGGACATTGCACACAGCGCCATCTAGCCCCACACTAAGCAAACTACTAGGTATTTTTAATTGCAACAAAAACTAGCGTATTTGTATACATACAAGCCTTACTGAGACATAATTGCAAGTGATTTGGCATACCTAGTACAGTAACATCTTGTCATTTGTCCAGTCTGATGGCGGAGGACGAGGAAGGCTACCGCAAGCTGATCGACCAGAAGAAGGACAAGCGGCTCGCGTTCCTGCTGTCGCAGACCGACGAGTACATCGCCAGCCTCACCGAGATGGTGAAGCAGCACAAGCAGGAGCAGCGCAAGAAGCAGCAGGAGGAGGAGAAGAGGAAGCGGGTCAGTACATTTGAAGTATTAAAAAAAAAGATAAAAAAAATTAATTAATCCATTGAAGTGTTACATGAGCTTTGCATTTTTGAAAGAACGTAATTTTATTTTTGTGATATGTTTGGGGGGCAATAGAAACTTAATTTTAAGTTTGTAGGGTCGCCACTCTTGTCCCCCGGCCGCCATCTTGGAAAAAGGGGTGGAAGGTGGTGGTCTGTATCTCCTACTCATAAAATTGAGAAAAATAAATATAGGTTTTTGCTACAAATTAGATATTGATTACACGGATATGACTAGATGACGCTTTCTGAATTCAATTTTAATATTTTTTTTATTATTCGGAATAAAAACGAATTGTATTAATATTGTAATGACATTTAATTCTGACAAATTTTATAATGAAAATGTTTATCTGTTTATCTGATTGTCGAAAAGTTTTTGTTACTTACACCTGTGCTATTTAATTGCAGAAGTCCCGCAAGAGGAAGCTGCTGGAAGGCGGCGAGATAGACGCGACTGACGACAGCTCGCAGACTTCCGACTCGCGCGTCACTGTCATGGACCCTAAGACAGGGGAGGTGAGGGAATACACTACATAAGGAACTAACAACAAACATAATTCACAGCTGGTGCATGGGAAAAGAGGCCTATACCAAGCAAAAGTCGACGCGGTCAGTACGCGGATGGGTGACCGAAACCTGGCATTCTATTTTGGGCGCTCCAGTGGGTCGGGTGACACGTTAAATTATTGATCCCGGCTGTTTGTCTCGTACGGCAGTCGTTAAGCCATGTCAGAGACCCTCAGGGCGGCTTGATAAACTCTCGACACCAGAGTTGGTCACTCTCATTCTATAAGAAGAAGTAGACCAAGCAGTGGGATAAAAAGGCTGTTGACGTGTGGATACTGTTGATATCCAGGTACAAGACACCATGTACCTCATTTTGGGTCGTTTGTGTTGTCTCAAGGTGGTCTCAAGTGCCCTACATGGTGTATCACAAATTCTAAAAGGTTTCGTTTTTAATTGATGATTCATTTCTGAGTGAAACAGTTCCAAATTTGTAAATCAATCTGATTGCAACGTCGGTCGTCTAGTATAAAAAAACTGTCATGCTTATTGTAAATTTGCTTAAAATCTTGGTGCATATGTATGTATATACATGTATGTATGTAGGTACGTGAATTGTTATAATTTTATTCTAGTATCCAAGATATATATGTATTACAATTCTCATTATTAAAAAAAAGTATATTATAGACTAGTGGATGCTCGCGGCTTCGCTCACATTAAGAAGTAAAACTTGCATCCCCTATTTCACCCCTTTAAAAGTAGCATTTCCAAAAATCCTACGTCATAACCACTACCTACATTCCAAATTTCAGCCCAATCTGTCCAGTGGTTTGGGCTGTGCGTTGATAGATCACTATATCAGCTAGTCAGTCAGTCACCATTGAATTTCATATATATAGAATTTTGATTAAGTATTTATAAACGTTTCAGATCCTGAAAGGCGAGGAGGCCCCCCTGCTGTCCCAGCTCAAGGACTGGATGGAGACTCACCCCGGCTGGGAGCTGCTCTCAGACTCCGACGACTCGGATGACAGCCAGGACGATGATGGTCAGTTATACCACTTGTGCAGTTACTCGGCTGCTAAGTTAATGTTAAGCACAGGTTGACGAGGTCAGTCCTTGGATGGGTGACCAAAAAGTGGCATTCCATTTTGGGCGCTTCCGTGGGTCGGATGACACATAAATTGTAGGTCCCGGCAGTTTGTAATAATGTCAAGACACACCTTTTCCATCATGTATGCGCTGCGCGCTCAGTAAATTGATTATTTTGCATACTCATAATTTTTAAATCAAGCTGTAAGAGCCTGCAGAAAAGTTGGAAGGAACGTGAAGGAACTTTTGGTTTTTCGAGAAATTAAATAACAGTCTGCCATAAAAAATGTGTTAGTTTGCCGTCTGCAAATTTACAGCAACAATTTTTCTGAGACTACGCTTCAATTCAGTACAAGGCGTTGCTTAAGATAATTTTGAATAATACAAATCAATAAAGATGTCACGTATAGAATAATGCCTGTTAATATATATTTTTTTATATTTTACTAGCTGACCCGGCGAACTCTATAAATAAGCAGATTTTAAATTTTATTCAATTCAACTAAAAAAACGGGAAAACAAGTATCCTATGTCCGTCTCCTGGTTCCAAGCTACCTCCCCCTCAATTTTCAGCTTAATCCGTTCAGCCGTTCAAGTTATAAATGGTGTAACTAACACCACTTTCTTTTAAATATATACCCTGACAAATAAGTGTAGAAAATGTGGCGGCGCCACTTGTACTACTTGTTCCATTTATTTCTCCATTTCCTGGCGAATACACTGTTGTGATCACAAAAATAAAAAGTTATATTTTATAAACTGATGTTTCTCTATAAAGTTGACAACATTCGTGATTATTTTAAGTTTAGAAAGAGATTTGAGAAATTAGTTCCATTTCTAAATTTTTTGGTCGAGGTATATATATAGTTATAATCATGGTCTTTATATTCAAATACTTTCTCCGTTTACCAGACAAGAGGCACCGGAAGGACGAGCGCAGCGACCGCGAGAAGACAGACGAGGAGAAGGCGCGGGACATGATCAAGAAGGCCAAGGTGGAGGACGACGAATACAAGACCGAGGAGCAGACTTACTACAGGTAATATTAGGTCTTTACCTATGAAATTGCCGATTTGTATGACGAAATTGAGAAAAATGATATTTCCATACAATGTGTCTGAACAGATTTAGATGCAATTGATAACTTTAGTTAGATGGAAAAAAAGCTATGCACTGCGTATATAAATTTCTCTTTTTTCAGAGTATATGATAAAAATATACCTAGTTAAAGTAGTGAAACCGACGACACATTGAAAGAGGTGTTTTCAATGACTTCCCTATGAGTAATATGCACTAGTAATACATTTTTTTTTTTGTCTAAAAGGTACATAATTCAACAATTGATACAATAAAAATTGTATTTGGATAAATATAGCTGTACGTAAAAGTTACAAACAGATTAAAATGTAAGAAAAAAACGGCAATTTCATAGGTAAAGACCTATTATATCTTCATAGATCCCCGTCTGTACAGGGGGTACAGCCAAAGGTATGTGAGATTTCTACTCACCAAACTGCTTTTACTAGCAATAAGTGCATTAGTTTACTACAGTTTTCTCCGAAATTCTTAATAAATCGTTCAGTTCATTAAAAAGTTAACATGTGATAAGTTTATATTGGGACGGGAATTGCGGAGGAGTATTGCTCGCTTGCCCGCGAAACCCGTCCTTGCCGAGGTGAAGGGACATCGTGGTAGTTTTAGTCGGTAGTGGAGTCCCATTAGCTCTGAGCCCGACATACCCCGCCGCCCCCCCCCCCCCGGGGAGAGTGCGGGGATGCGTAAATGCATTTCCTCCACGAAAAAAAAAAAAAAAAAAAAAGGTAATAGGAAAGTGGAATCCATTTAAATGTTTTGTTGTTCACGATTTTGTATAATAGGATTATTATTTACACTATTATATCAAATGTTTTATAAGTTTATGGTTGATAAATAATTTCAAAACTCAAACTCACTCACCAAAACCTCCTCGCCTCGGTGCCTTGATGGATGTTGTGGGATGTCATGTGAATTCACCACAACAACCAGCACCACTTGTTGCATCTCTTTTGTCTCTTCCACATGGTGACAGCGTTTTTGTCGGTGACGCTATCGTTCTCCCAAGCCCGCTTGTTTTGGTGGGTCAGATCCCCAAATCTGACCCACCAGCGACACTCATGGGCCCCCTTTTAGTCGAAAAAAACAACTACAGGTAATAACGCACTACAATCCAGGGATCTTCAAATCTAGAGTTAATAGGTATCTTCTAGGTTAACGTGTTGCACCCTAGGTTGCAGCAATGTAGACAAGAGGCGTATTTTAGTGAGCGACGTAATATTCCCCCCCACGGAGCCCGTCGCGATGTCACTCCCATACATTGATCTTTCTATTCCTTAAGCGAGTGACAGTAGGCTCACTAAAATACGCCTCTTGTCTAAGGAGAGCTGAGTGCATAGAGTAATATGATATACCAGGAATAGAGAGCCCTCTTGTGCAATTTTAATGCCAATCAAATTGAAGCGCCCTCTGTATTTCTTGACCAAAAACAATATTGTATATATACCTATATATATTTATTTACATACCAGGTAATACTTATGTATATGTATATCCTATAGCCTAAAATATAAATACAACACCTTCCTACATCTTGCTGCTTACATATATATTTTAGAAGTTAAAATAAAACGCAGTATATTATTTTACTATTTTGTAATATTAATAATTATTTTTATTATTTTTCTTTAGTAACAACTTTGCACCGACATTTTGATTGTACCGTCACCATCACATTATAGTATTTTCCCGGCTAACATTGGACAGCAACTGTATATTATCACATTAAAAGATACTGTAGCACACTAATTGTTGATATAAAAATGAAGAAATCACAAAATAAAACACAAACAAATTCGCACAGGATCTTGGATTTTTCAACTGAAGTTTTCAAAAAATATTTTCTCAAACGTCAGTCAGTGTCACTTGTGATTGTTATTTTTTTCTTCTTTGGCTTTAACTTTGTATGTATTGTTACTAAAGCGACATCTACTATTTCATTTATTTATAATATAGATTAGCAGCACTGTGGTTATTTGCATTTTGCTCTAACTTTCATCCCCCTGGCTGAGTGTTTTACCAAGTTTTGATGTAGAAAATGAAAAAGAAAATTTAACCTACAAACAAAATAAATAATAATAAAAATGTGTGTTGTGTTATTTCAGTATCGCCCACACGGTGCATGAGTCTGTGACGGAACAATCCAATATACTCGTCAATGGAAAGCTAAAGGAATACCAGATCAAGGTATGTACCTATATTATAGCCACCAAATATTTTATCAAAAAACAGTTATTTTTTATAAGTAATCAAATATCAGCGATAAGGCCGCCATTTGTGGCATTAGATTTAAATTTTTCTCGTTTTTGTATTATGATTTATTTTTTGTGTGAGCGTCCAATACAGTATTAATCAATCAATCAAATATACTTTTTTAATACAAAAATATTAAAAATACGCGAAATTACGCGTGAGCGAAATCCGTATTAGTTGCATTTTGACAAATATACTTGTCACTTTTTTTTCTATTTAAAAATGAAAATAAAATTATAACAATTGATTTTGAGATAAGGAATCAGGTACGAACACAATTAACAAATTTGATAAATTAAAGAACTAACACATATTTACATACCCACCAAATTTTATCTCGTGTGCTGCGGGCCTACCGCCTAAGAGTAAACTATATCAATGCTATCGTTTATGACGTCATTTCAATCATTTGCGGTTCCAAATGACGTCATAAACGATATCAATTGATATAGTTTACTTTTAGGCGGTAGGTCCGCCGGCCTCAACTCAGCACGTGCTGTGACAGCTTTCAGACAACACTTTACCATCAAATGAATGAAAATTTTCCATAAAAAAAGCAACAACTCAAGTCCAAATTGAATCGAATTATTTTCAAAACGAAACTAATCTTTATTTCCACCTCCGCAGGGTCTAGAATGGCTGGTGTCGTTATTCAACAATAACTTGAACGGCATCTTAGCAGACGAGATGGGTCTGGGCAAGACCATACAGACAATAGCGCTGGTCACGTACCTCATGGAGAAGAAGAAGGTCAACGGGCCATTTCTCATTATTGTACCGCTCAGGTAAGACACCTCCTCATTAATGAGGGTCGTGAATCTCCCCCTGCAGAAATCAATCAGTGGGAAAGTATCTTATGCCAATACATCTTAGTGAATACTCGAATTCATCACAGGAACACAAATTTTGTTTTTAAATACGTAGATTTTTTTGTGATGTTTTTTTACCGGTAAAATTATCGTTGATTTCAAATCTTTTATATGTTACGGTGTAATATTACAATCCCAAAATGGATTCGATATACTCGGTTATAGTCAATCTACACATTCTAAACTTTAGTTGTTATAAAATGTTTTTTTTTCTCGTCACCCAGCACGCTGTCCAACTGGGTGCTGGAGTTCGAGAAGTGGGCCCCCACGGTGGCCGTGGTCTCGTACAAGGGCTCGCCGCAATCGCGGCGCAGCGTGCAGTCGCAGATGCGCACCACCAAGTTCAACGTGCTGCTGACCACGTACGAGTACGTCATCAAAGATAAGGGCGTGCTCGCTAAGGTAAACAAAAAAATATCTACGGTGTCAAGCGTTATCATCATTGTAATCCGTTGAATTTCCAGAGAATATCGTGTGTTTTAGTGAGTTTACTACAAAAGCGGTTCTCGTTTTCAGTCATGATTATTATTATTATTGCTTATTTCGGTTCACCTCCACTCGAGCTTTACGCTCGGTATTTTTAGGGCATCAGTGGGGCTGTAGCCAACTCTGAGAGGCCTTTTGCAATTAAATACTTATTCCACTAATGATAGACAGTGAAAAACTCTTGACAAAAGGCACAGACGTCCAATCGATCGATCGTTAGTGAAAACGAAAAGTGCTTTTGTACGAAACTCTTAACGGCCTTCAAACGGAACCATCATTTTAAGCAAGAACTCCGTAATGCAGATAAAGACTAAAATATATTAGCGTTATGTTATCACTCCGGAGCCTCTAGCGTTAAAAGAGAATAAAATAATAGAATAGCCCCTGAATTGTCCCTGGTTACCTTCCACCTTTATGTTAAATATGTTCTTTTTTATTTGGTGTACAATAAAGTATATTTGAATTGAATTAAATTGAATTGAATTGTTTTATCTAGATTGGATCAATCACATGTAAGAATTTACTTATGAAAAAAACACTTTGACTTTTAACTCTCTACTTATAGTATAGACGCCTTCGACATTCAAAGTAAATTTGCAGCAACTCTTTGTTAATGATAATAATTCAAATAATCTCTCTCTTCCATATAATTATCTGATCCTTTTCTAGATTTATTAATAAATAATAAAAATAATATATATTTCAGGACATATCACAGCGCCATCTAGCCCCATACTAAGCTTACGCTTGTATCATGGGTACTAGATAACGGATATAATACATATATACTTTTCATTTGTAAATACATACTTATTATACATAGGAACGACCAGACTCAACACAAATAGGTAGTTACAAATTTTAAATATTCATCATTATTTGTGTCATGCGGGAATCGAACCCGCACCCCTGGATTAGAAGGCAGAGCCACTACCAACTAAGCTAACAGAGCAGTCTACTAAGCTAACAGAGCAGTCACCGTATTAACTCTACAATCTTATTACCCCAGGTGCAATGGAAGTACATGATCATCGACGAGGGTCACCGCATGAAGAACCACCACTGCAAGCTCACACAAGTACTGAACACGCACTACATCGCACCACATCGACTACTACTCACAGGGACGCCGCTACAGAACAAACTGCCGGAGTTATGGGCTTTACTAAACTTCTTGCTGCCGTCGATCTTCAAGAGTTGTTCTACTTTCGAGCAGTGGTTCAATGCGCCTTTTGCTACCACGGGAGAGAAGGTTAGTTTTTTGGGCATTAACTTTCAAAAACCTTGCGCAATAGAAGCCTAAAAGACACTACTTTTAGGCTGCTGCTCACAGGGACACCGCTGCAAAACAAACTGCTGGAACTCTGGGCGTTGCTTAACTACTTGCTGCCATCGATCTTTAAGAGTTGTTCGGCTTTCGAACAGTGTTTCTATGCGTCTTTTGCTACTACGGGTAAAAAGGTTAGTGTTCTGTGAAGTAGTTCAAAAGTCTTACTAAATAGTGTTTCTTAAGGTACTACGTAATGGAACACCGCTACAGAACAAATTGCCAGAGTTGTGGGCGCTGCTTATTTTCTTGCTGCCGTCGATCTTCAAGAGCTGTTCGACGTTCGAGCAGTAGTTCAATGTGCCTTTTGCAACTACGGAAGAGAAGGTTTGTTTTCTGTGAATCAGCTTAAAAATAAACTCCATTATAGTGTTTGATGAATCAGATTTTAAGGGGATTGGCAAGGAAATTGACCGGACTCTGAAGGTATAGGCCCTGTTTTACAGTCGACGGGAACGGATACAGGTGGTGTTCGCGACTGTTGAATGGACACAGGCCTCCCCTGCAAATGCTTCTCCAATGTTTCTGTCAATGAGGTTGATGAAAATGACACAATACGAATGAAAAAACACTCATACTCTCATAATAAATTGAAAGCCAGTTCAATTCTGCCATTTCCCAATTCTGAGCACTGTGTCACTATCTACTGCTGTCACTGTACACGTTTTCCTAGTTTGACAATCATGTCAAAAAGTGCGAAAGAAACGCCGATACGCCTGCATAATTAGACTACGAATACTAAATCAATAAATTGTTAATACGGTTCCAGGTGGAGCTAAACGAGGAGGAAACGATCCTGATCATCCGGCGCCTGCACAAGGTGCTGCGGCCGTTCCTGCTGCGGCGGCTCAAGAAGGAGGTGGAGAGCCAGCTGCCCGACAAGGTGGAGTACATCATCAAGTGTGACATGAGCGGCCTGCAGCGCGTGCTCTACAAGTAAGTACACCAAGAATCGATTCTTTGGGGACGTTTTCTTGGTTGATCGATATGTGTACTTCTCTGCCTTTCTTCGTGCCTCTAGCTTCCCGTCGACAATGGTTTTCATAAAGTTGTCATGTCGTATAAGGTGGCCAAACATCTTCCCTTTTCTGTTCTCTATAGTGGTATTTTTGTAAATACAAGCGCGTAAACATCATACGCGAATTACACGTGAGTGAAAACCGTTTCTAGTACACATGACACAAGCGTTTGCTTAGTATGGTGCTAGAGGGAACTGTGTGCAATGTTCCTAAATATTTTTTTTTTCTAATCATTTTTTTTTTGTTTCCCCAGACACATGCAGTCCAAGGGCGTTCTCCTCACGGACGGCTCCGAGAAGGGCAACAAGGGTAAAGGAGGAGCCAAAGCCCTCATGAACACCATCGTGCAGCTGAGGAAGCTGTGCAACCACCCCTTCATGTTCCAACACATCGAGGAGAAGTTCTGTGATCACATCGGCACCGGCACTGGAGTCGTTTCAGGGTAATTTGAACCTAAATTTTACTGGAATAAGGTCTAATATCATCTAGGTTTTTCATCATCATATGATAGGGGAAAAAACAAAACTATTTTAACAAACTCAATTTTGTACATCATACTGTGTCCTTGACAAAATAATATAGTCTACTTTGTCAAACATAACATTTATATACAAAATTAGAGTTTGTTTGACTATTCTTGTCTTGTAGCTGATGTGAATAACCGTGACTTTGCTCGCGTTGTTTCATAAAAAGTAGCTTTTTACTTCGTGATTTTTGGTATTATACAAAATGTAACGAAGTTAAGAAATCAACAAACCGATTAACAATCAAACTTTCACTTTTATTTAATGGTATGGTTATTTCTTCCAGGCCAGACCTCTACCGATCATCAGGCAAGTTCGAGCTCCTAGACCGGATCCTACCGAAGTTGAAGCAGACGGGGCACAGAGTGCTCGTGTTTTGTCAGATGACGCAATGCATGACCATTATCGAGGACTACCTGGGCTGGAGGGGCTTCCAATACTTGAGGTGAGAGAAAAAAAACATAATATTAGTCATATGGGATGTTACAACACATCTTAAGGTCGACTCGACTTTGTTTGGATTTCGTCAAAAACAACCTTTGATGTTTGTAAATTCGCGAAAAAAAGGCTTTTAAGTCTTACAGACTTGAAGTGACAGTCTAACCAATAAAAGAGTCACTATAACGATCGTGACCATCGCGATTTTCATTACGACTTCCTCATTGGTCCACGAAAATCGAGATGGCTACTGTTATTTCGAAACCTAGTACTAAAACTGGCTACGCTATAACCGACGCTCGTATATGATATCATAGCTTGTAAGGAATGTCTGGGATTATTATGTTCATACTTACAGTTACTACTTACTGATGTGTCGCTGCGACCCAAAGTGGATTCTGGCCTCCGACACAAAGAGACGCCACTCCTCTCGGTTCTGCGCCATCTCCTGGTCTAATGTAATGTTCCTTCCAGGTTAGACGGCATGACAAAGGCCGAGGACCGAGGCGAGTTATTGAAGAAGTTCAACGATGCCAACTCTGAGTACTTCCTCTTCTTGCTGTCGACGCGCGCGGGCGGGCTGGGGCTCAACCTGCAGAGCGCCGACACTGTCATTATATTCGACTCCGACTGGAACCCGCACCAGGTACGTGCGCATTGCTGCTTCTACATGACATTTTTCCCTTAAAAGAAGAACAAAAGTTAATGAAATCATACAAAATTAGTTTTGATTTAATGGCTGTTTTGAGGAACTGTCTTATAAGAAAGATAAAGATAAAGAATCTTTATTGATAATGTAAAGTTGCAACATAGGTATAAGTACTAATATCATAAAATATGCTACACAAATTACAATATCTCGTCAAATTGAATTTATAACTTTTAGTTTTAATAAAATTTTAGAAATTATTACAATGTCAATTTTATTATTATCATACTTATTTTTTTTTTTTTATTAAAATAATAAACATATTGACATTGAGGTCAAGTTCAAAAATAGACAAATAACCTTAAAAATGTCATTGTATTCAACGTAGTCTTAATTGTTAAGTTTATTGCTAAGCTGGGGCCTAATTCTGTAAGGCCATTTCTCTATCGTAACACGGCAAGACACGTTAAAGGCGTGTTACGCGCGTTTATGGTATTCGCTATGCCAATATCAGATTCCGTAACCACAGTGACGTAAGGAATTGAACTGTCTAGATCATATTTTGTTAAAAACCAAACACGAAGCAGTGACTTCGGTCATCAAAACTATTATCACCGACCATTTTCCAGCAGTTTTATGTTTGTACGGCAACCATGGAGGACAATTAAAATTAAATAAAATCCGAACACACATAGACTATAACATGGTCGTGACAGAACTTAATAAAATAGATTTGACTGATATCATGACATATTCTAATGCAAACTACGCAATGTCCTATTTAATTAATATTATTAGAGAATTAGTAACCAAATATACCAAAATTGCTCATATAAAAAATAAAACTAGGATTCTGAAGCCTTGGATCACAAACGGCTTACTACGCTGCATACGAAACCGCGATCGCTTACATATGAAAGCCCGCCAAGATCCAGACAACTTAATAACAAAGATCACATATTCTAGGTATAGAAACTTCCTTACTAACCTGACTCGAAAATTAAAACAAGAATATGAACAGGGGGAGTTTCGTAAAGCAAAAAATAACCCGAAAAATACTTGGAAGGTAATACGTAACATAACCCACTTAAAACAGACTAAACAACAACCTAACGAGCTTCTCTCAAATAAATCCACCCCAGTGAGATCTGCTGACTATGTAAATCAATTCTTTGCAAATGTAGGCCAAAATTATGCTAGAAAGATTATTAAGCCAAATTACATAGTCAATTATAAAAAGTCAGTAAATAGGACACCTAAAAACTCTTTTGTCTTACTAGAAACCGATGAATCCGAGGTTGAAAACTTGATCTTAGGACTGCGCGATGATTGTGCCGTAGGATGGGATGGTATATCTGCCAAGATATTAAAGCTAGCCCGTCACAAACTGATCCCTGTCCTAGTACATATTTTCAATCTCTCCTTATCAACTGGAGTTTTCCCTAAAGTACTTAAAAAGGCGCTTGTACATCCAATTCACAAATCAGGAGACAAAAACGATGTTAACAACTATCGTCCCATATCTGTCCTACCATCTTTGTCAAAAATCTTGGAGAATATACTAAATAAAAGACTAGTAAAATATCTGGAAATAAATAATATTATTGCTGATAATCAGTACGGTTTCCGTAAGAGCAAATCGACCGAAGATGCGGTAAACGCATTGATTAATATTTTAGTAGAAAAACTAGATAAAAAAAACAAAAGTTTGGCAATTTTCTTAGATATGTCAAAAGCTTTTGACACCGTTTCAATATGTCAGCTACTATCTAAGATGGAGAATTTGGGCGTAAGAGGCATAGCATTAAACATTTTTCAAGATTATCTTGCAGATCGAACGCAAGTTGTCAAAATTGGATCTGTTTTAAGTCAAGAAGAGTCTCTTAATTACGGAGTACCCCAGGGAAGTATTTTAGGCCCTACTCTTTTCCAAATCTATATAAATGAGCTCTGTGACCTCTCACTTCAAAATTGCTTTATTTCCTGTTATTGTGACGACACAGCCTTACTTATACACGGCTCAACATGGTCAGAGGTCAAAAAATATGCTGAAATTAATATGAGGGTAGTTATGGCGTGGCTAGCAGACAATCTTTTAACTCTTAATATTGTTAAGACTAAATATGTTACTTTTTCGCTCGTTTCCGAAACCCAGCCGTCGCAAACCTTTAACATCAAAGCCCACATGTGCTCAGACTTAGGCACTGTTTGCGCCTGCTCGGAACTAACTAAAACAAATACCTTTAAATACCTAGGCGTCCATATCGACGATCTACTAAAGTGGCATACACAAATAGACATTTTAACCGGTAGGATGCGCAAGCTAATCTATGTATTTAAGATGCTTAGAGCATCGGCCGATTTAGAGACCCTTAAATTGGTATATTTTTCACTGGGCGAATCTATTCTACGCTACTGCGTGACAGTCTGGGGAGGAGCTCTTAAGACGAAAATGATGCAACTTGAGGTTTCACAACGCGTAGTTTTGAAAGTCATGACTAAGAAACATTTTCGGTTTCCGACCGACCAACTGTATAAAGAATGTCAGGTTCTAAGTGTCCGTAAAATCTTCATATTGCAAACAATCTTGAGAGCACATTCTTTGACAGTATACGACGCCAAACGATATGATGATAGAAGATCTGATCGAATATTTAAAGTGACTAAACATAACACAGCTTTTTTCAAGCGTTTTTATCCTTTTTTAGGCCCTTTTCTTTACAATACAGTGAATAAACAAATTCACATATATCCCTTGTCCAAACACAAATGCAAGGAAACGATTAAAAAATACCTCATTAAACTAAATTATTCATCGACCGAAAAAATGTTCCAATTAGTAAAATAAGAAGAAACAGGTTAAAAGTATTTATACATTTTTAACATCTCACAATGACTAACTGAGATAAAGTTTATGTACTGTTTTCCATATCCCTTCATTCAAACATGTCACCTTTCAGACACAATACTCACACATTCATTTACAGTCACGCACACACACACACAAACTAGATTCAAACCGCGCTTGCGCGATTATTTTTAGCTGCTATTTGTATTATGTATTCTGTGCTGCTATCGAATATAGAACTTTGGTTATGTATACATGTAAAACTGTTTAATTTTGTTGCTTAATAACTGTTTACTTGTTATGTCTGTTTTTTATTTTTCTATAAGTACTTAACTAAAAGATGTAATCATAAAAGCTAGTAATTGATAAGAATAGTTTGTAATAGATAGGTATAACATGTAAGTTCACTCCGACCAAACCTAATTTCATATATAATTTTAGATTTAAGAAGCTAACCGACATTCAATGATAGGTAACTTAACCTTTTAGAATGTCGTATACTTGCGTAGGTAATATTTCCAAATGTAGTGCATTGCAGGCTCATTGCTTTCGCGAGAAGTCCCCGTGGCTAGAAATACAAGCAGTTTGCTTAGTTCTGCCGCGGTGGCTGATTGGGGAAGTGGTGCGACTGTAGGTACTACAATGGCCTACCCATTTTAAAATAATTTTTGTTTTTTATTATTAGCGTTATGCCTACCTTCTAGAATCGTTTGCTGGGATATGTTCTTGTCGTGGAATGGATGTGTATGTATGTATATATATATGTTTATATATGTATGTATGTGTGTCTATTCTATGATTGGGGCAGGACTTGGCGGGTGGTTTTGGAGGGTGGGTATAACGTAGATACTTAGATATAGGTAGATTATTAATTATTCGTTTAAATGTTTTTGTTTATACGCCTACAATTAAGTCTCGATTTATCAATAAATAATTTTCTTTCTTTCTTTCTTTGTCAACTTATCGTGCGCTGCGGGGGCACGTAACACGCCAAGACACGGTATTACCCATAGTAACTACTTAGTATTCTGTGTCTGTGTAAACAATAAGTTTCTCCGAATAAAATTTGTGCTACTAAACATTTATTGAGGATAAGATCGTCTAAAAACCTGTTTTACAATAGAAAACACCTAAAATATCGAAGCATTTTCGAAAACAACAAGCCGACCGGCAAACGGCGAATCACTACGCAACAAAAAAGATGAACGGACAAAACCTGTTGAAAACAATAAAGCAACCTGTGAAGTGGCAAATATCCATCTGAAAATAGTGTTTTTTGTGCCTCCTTCCGTGAAAATAGTGTGAAAAGGCCAGAAAAACAAAAAAATATGTACATAACAAACCCATACATAACCTCAAATACTAGCTGCAATCATCAAATAAATTTATGGAAGAAGTGTTATGTATTGTAAAATCTCCACACAACCTTCTCCAGTATGGCCGGCCTCCATGGAGGAAAGCATGCCACACCAACAAAGAAACAAACAGAATATATTTGTGCACATATAATGTAAGTTCACTTGCAACAACCAGCTGAATGATACAAAAACATGCCAACATTCCATGGTAAGAAGTACATATAACAAAAATCAAGCTCAAATACAGAATAAGATATTCAGATAAGAGAAAGAAAACAAAAAAATTGTGGATGCTTTACAACATGGACTAAAGCAGAAATAGAGATGGGCCGGGCACCTTGCATGGTTACCAAATAAAAGATGGACAAAAAGAGCAAGTATCTGGAAAGGAGCACTAGGAAAACAAGGAAGACCTGAAAACAGGTAGAACAAAGATATAGATAAAGTTGCACCGAACTGGAGGCAAGATGGAATAGGCTGGAAGAGGCCTTTACCTAGAAGGAGTCATATAACCTATGTAAATAAAATAAAATGTCAAGTAATTTGACTTAATACCTATTAAGTAACCAGAAATGTTATAATAGAGATATAAATAAATAAAATAAGCTTTAGTTGTAAATGGGTAGTATAATTAGTCTTGAAGTAGTTAAATAATGTTACATGTATTATAAGGTTTTAAGAATAAGAAGGCTTTTTATTTCAATTCCTTTATTAGCATAAATGTAGGTATTTACATTTGCCCTGTTTAGAGGGGAATTAGGGTGTAGCTAAAATTAAAACTAAATATTCTAAAATCTATAACTTAATATAAAATTAAAAATCTTAATATTTATTATCTCGAATCATGTGGCCTGTTGTTAACTAATCCTAATAAATAAGTAAACTGTATCCTATCCTACTTCAATTGTAAGTTTATTCATATTCAACATAATATGACATTTTTTAATCTTATATGTGGTATATGAAAGCGATTAGTGATTTATTGTGAATGGTGTTGTTAAATGTATGATTATTCAATTTGGACCCATCACCTAGCTGTTGCAAGCCCAGCCCAGTCAGCCGTCAAAAGGTGGCTCCGGCCCAGCAGGGATATTAGGCCGAATACCTGAAAGACCATAGCGATATGGCTTCAGGTCTCAGCCAATCCCTGCAAGGGCGGGTGGCCCTTTGATCGGGGCTGGGCTATTTTATTATCAGTTTGTCTTTATGGGTAGTGTATACTTTGTCTTATATTTGTGTCTATCAAATAATATTTTTACAATTCTTATATGTACCTGGAGGTAATTTGAGCCCTATTAACACTAATTATCATAATCAAGGCACTGAAGGGACTAAAACAGTATATTATTGTTGCTTAAATAGATTTTTATTATATACTCATCAATAACCAACAAACAAATCTCTTGGGAGATTCAATAATATGCCTATTTTACAAATTAATTTAGTCCATACGCCAGCATCATCACTGGGTCGTCTGCCAGTCCCCAAGGGGTTTCTGGTAGAGCCTCATCGAGATTGCTTTCTATTGAGGGCTCCAGGGCACGCTGACCCCGGGAAGTCACGTCAAGTCGCTCTGGCCGGCGCGGCGGCGTTCCAGTGATGGGCGGCGTTGCTCGACGTGGTGATGTTGGTGGTGAAATGCCTGCCGTGGCAGCGCTTTTCTACAGCACCGGGACGACAGGCGGTGGTTCCTGAAGGTGGTGCAGGCGCGTCGACCTCCCACTCGAGAGCACCAGCACCACGACCGGCGCACGAAACCTCATGCACGAGAGGGAGCGGCTATTGCTTCGCCAGTCAAATTATCCTTCTGCGTAAAATACTATCCATTCTGCAAAACACTCACGCGAAGATAAATACAGGAAAAATATTTACAGATATTTACAAAACAAATTCTACAATTGACTTGACACTGACAAGACGAGTAAATTGTTCGTTGAAAAATCATAGTTCAGAGATTTTATTTTAGTAAGCAATAGTAATTTAGTAGCTTTTTATTAGAATTTGTGTAATCAATCAAGAAATTGTGTATTATTTTATGGTTTTCTCTACCTAATTAACTTTTAATTAATAAATAAACTCTCACATCAAAAACCGCAATTTATCGAAAAAACCGGAAAGAAGATTTTTGGACGAAAACGTGTAATTGTAACGTGTCATAGACAACCTATCGTATGGCATGTAGAATACCATTTAACCGTGTCTTACCGTGCCACGATACGATACAAGTTACGATGTCGTGTGACGTCACGCGTTTATGGCAAGACAAGCCTGGGCCTTACAGAATCAGGGCCCAGAGTGTCTCGTAAGTTTATTATTAGAACATTTCAAACAATTAATTTATTCCACATCTTCAGGATCGTCGCTAAATTTAAGCTAAAGAACGGTCAAAAGTCGATAATTTTCGAAATTGACCGCCATCTTGTAGCCATGCTCGCACAGAAGATACATGTAGCGGCCTGCGATAAAATTACATGTCGATTGCAGAATTTATCTATGTAAAGTAAACCCATGATCGCGGGAAGAGCGATAAAAATGTAGGATAAAATCTTTGTCGCGGTCGCCATGCTCCCCGTGCAGGTGTTGCATTGACTTATAAATATCAAATCAAATATGTTTATTTGTCATAATATAAATAAATATATGTATATATTCCCGTGTCCAGGACCTGCAGGCGCAAGATCGTGCGCATCGTATCGGGCAGCGCAACGAGGTGCGCGTGCTCAGACTCATGACTGTCAACTCCGTGGAGGAGAGGATCCTGGCCGCAGCTAGGTATGTTCAACACTCCAAAATTGGCTACATTAGCCACATCAGAGCTTATCAACTACGCTTAATAATATTTAGAAGTTGGCATGGATAAACAGATAAACAATTTTCAAACTGCCTTCCTTAGGGGTCTCTGACGTGGCTTAACGAATGTTAATTGGGTTTGTGTCTAACTTGTCAACTATATGTTGTTTGTTTTGTTGGCGATTTTCAGCCCAGATATATCGAGAAAACTGTAAACAAAGAAGGCTTAACCTTAAACACTGCCTATACCAATACACGATGATAGATGGCTCCTTTGAGGAGTAGAACAAACAAACCAACAAACACACATTAGCTTCTATATTAGTATGAGGCTTTTTATATTGGCATTAGTGCTTTTGTGATTTTTTTTTATAAGTAAATAAAATTTTCTTTCTCGTTTTCAGATACAAACTGAACATGGACGAGAAGGTGATCCAAGCGGGTATGTTCGACCAGAAGTCCACCGGCTCCGAGCGGCAGCAGTTCCTGCAGAGCATCCTGCACCAGGACGGGGATGACGAGGAGGTCAGGAACACGACTTTAAACTAGACAAGAATGTTACTCCATTATGATAAAAGATAATGTTCTGAATGTGCTAGAGAGAGGCCCTATAATCTAATCTAAATCTAATAAATAAGTCGGGTTTTCCTTTCTGACGCTATAACTCCAGAACGCACGAATCGATTTCAACGGTTTTGCATTCGTTGGAAAGGTCTCGGGCTCCGTGAGGTTTATACCAAAGAAAATTCAGGAAAAATTTCAACAGAAAAGCGGGAAAACAGGCAAATTCACTTTTCACATACAGCGCCATCTCTGATACATAACATTTACTATCATCTTTTAATCCCAAACGGAAATGTTCCAAAAAACGAAGCCATCTGGTGGCGAAACGGAGTTCGCCGGGTTTGCTAGTATGACATAAAATTTAAAGAGACAATTAGAGTTTGTAAATGCGGAAGTTCTAGAAAACGTGTCTGAGCATATTGTATTGATATTTGGGGTAAAGCAGCCGAGAAACACTAGAATCTTTGTAAGACAAGATATTCAACATTATCTACAACAGCATTTGTTCTACTACTTTTGGATATTCACAAATCACTTTCTGTATGGGACAAGTGAGTGTATTTTTCGCGAATTCTTAAAAGTGGTAAAATATGTTGTTCCCTAGACCTACATACGTGTTTTATCAAGTAACCCAGTAAAGTATGAAAACGTTAGAATTTGATATAGAATATTGAAAATAGCTTGGGTACTGCAATTTTGAAACCAAAAAAATGTCTTGCAAATTTAAAATCCTTTGTTTCTTATTTCGTCAGGAAGAGAACGAAGTCCCCGACGACGATCTGATAAACGAGATGATCGCTCGCTCCGAGGAGGAGTTGGAGATATTCAAGCAGGTAGACATCGAGCGCAAGAAGACGGAGACCAAGGCCCGGCTCATACAGGAGTCCGAGCTGCCTGACTGGCTGGTCAAGGAGGACGATGAAGTTGTTTGTAATAAGGTATATATATCTCTTTTTTGTCTCTTTATTTGGCACTCTTTTCGTTTGTGGAGCCAACACGTTCTGAGGAAGGAGAACTACAAGACTTGAGTACACAAGGTGCGGTGTTGGTGAGATCTTGAGAGCCACGGAGGCCACTTTGGTTAGGAGGTGAGGTGCGGCGGTGGTATATGGAGGAACACACCTAAAAACCACCAAGTTTGTTGTTTGAAGTCGGTTAAGGAGCAGTCGCAGCGGAAAAACACTATATATTTCTCCAGAGACTCATGAAAATCATAATTAATCGTGTTTCCAGTTTAATAGGGTCGGCCTCCGATCTATCTAGATCAATGTATTATTTAAAAATAAAATATATAGATGTATGTATTACAATAGATTATACAGTATAGAGAAGTAGCCGAGTAATTAGTTACTTATACAATGTTAATGTGTGTTTCTTGTGAACCCCAAACTACGCCTGGGCCTGTATCTCAGTGGTTCGAAACTGAGAGTAACAAAAATGAGATCTGATTCTGTCTATTTGTATGTTCTATGTAAAAAGTATCTATCTAGAAAAGTAAATATGTGTAAATAAAGTATCTTGTATTTGTTACCTAAGTACCAAAAATATCACTGTTATGCGCTGCTGTGTGAAAGAAAAATAAACAAACACTTGTAATAATATATAATGGTATTACTTTATCTTCAGGGTCAAGGCTGGAACTACCTGGATGAAGACGAGACCCTCGGCCGCGGCTCTCGACAGCGCAAGGAGGTCGACTACACAGACTCACTCACTGAGAAGGAATGGCTGAAGGCAATCGACGATGAATTCGAGGAAGAAGACGAGGAGGATGATGATGATGAGGTTCTGGACAAGAAGAGGAAGAAGGGCAAGAAGAGACGGTAAGAGCTTCGAGAAACTTCTCTTGTAGTTTCTTGTAATAGATGTAATTGAGTTGTAAAAAAAGACTGCTGCAAGGCAGTGTGGACCATTGTTGTTCAGTATGTATACAAATGACTTTGAAAGAGGTAAGTTTATATACAAATATAGACCTTAGCTTAATGATGACAATGCAAGGTGGTGGACTACACAGACTCACTCACTGAGAAGGAATGGCTGAAGGCAATCGACGATGAATTCGAGGAAGAAGACGAGGAGGATGATGATGAAGTGCTGGACAAAAAGAGGAAGAAGGGAAAGAAGAGATGGTAAGAGCTTCGAGAATCATCTCTTGTAGTTTCTTGTAATAGATGTAATTGAGCAAGTTATTAAAAGGACTGCTGCTAGGCAGTGTGCTAGGACCATTGTTATTTAGTATGTATGCTAATGAAGGCAGGGCTTAAGTTAAAGTTTTCTTCTCCTGTATCTATCTAAACATTATTATTATTGATTATCACCTTATTATTATTTGCGATTGTTCTCCCATTGTGTCGTATTTCCTCATGACATGACATTCCTCATGATCGTGAGTTACCCACTGAATTTATTCGATACGGGAGTTCTAATATACATCACATGTGGAAGATCCTTCCACCAACGACACATGTCTTCGAATTTCCTAATAAATTTACTTTCATCCTCTAATTGAGATTAATTTAGAGAGTTACTTGTATGAGAGGCCCTTTAAGCTGTAGTAGGATATTTTTAGAATATAATATAACCTTACCTTAAAGCTAACTTAATGAACAGAGTTTTAAATTTGATTTAAATTAACCTAGGAGTAACTAGTATACTAGTGTTACCAGTGGCTTCTACACTACCTCTGTATCGCAGTTGCCTAGTAGTTTAAAATTGTAACATGCAAAAAAAGTGAAAATGTAACATTGAAAAATCAATCACAAATTAATATTGCTTTCCAGTCGCCAAGACGATTCCGACGAGGACGAGGTACCGACCTCTTCGAAGAAGAAGAGTAAAACGGAACTAAACCAGTTGAAGAAGCGACTGAAGGGCATCATGAAGAAGG
Source organism: Macaria notata (assembly GCA_927399415.1). Classification (NCBI taxonomy): domain Eukaryota; kingdom Metazoa; phylum Arthropoda; class Insecta; order Lepidoptera; family Geometridae; genus Macaria; species Macaria notata. The sequence continues at coordinate 2,244,588 of OV656751.1, forward strand.
TCATCGACTACACTGATGAGTGAGTATCTTCCAGCGGACGGGAGATGGGGCTGTATATGCTGGGGGTAGTATAGGTGTCTAGTTATGAATCTTCCCAAGGAAATGATAAGGAAACATTTACCTTTACATAATTCAGTACAGTTATCAGGCTTTACGAAAATAAATTAATATGAATATACAGTAGCCGCTTTATCTATAGTCAGAAGGGCGTCAGTTACTTTTCTCTTAAGTTTCCGACGGTAAGTATTCGCCCTAATAATCTCTAAGTATTTCATCTAATTCGCCCTGAACTTTATACTAATTAAAATGGGTATAATGTTGTCACAGAGGCGGGCGCGTGCTCTCGGAGCCGTTCATGAAGCTCCCGTCGCGGCGCGAGCTGCCCGACTACTATGACGTCATCAAGAAACCGCTCGACATCAAGAAGATCATGAACAGAATTGAAGAGGGGAAGGTAAGACACTTTTGACTAGCTTGACTGACTCACATAGACCGATTTAGGTAAAGTCACGATAACTCGACAACCACTTGACCAATTTAAATCATACTCGACCAGAATATTTCTGCTGGTGCAAACATCATCCCTACCAAATTTTGTGTCACTAGGACTGACAGCTCTCGAATTATAGTAGCTTAAATGTTAGCGCTCGCTTCGCTCGATTACTCACTGTGCTGCCCAACTACTATGACGTCATCAAGAAACCGCTCGACATCAAGAAGATCATGAACAGAATTGAAGAGGGGAAGGTAAGACTTTTGATGGTACAAAAGTTTAACTAAAACACGTTGACTTTTTCATAAAGTCGTCATATCTCAACAAGCACTTGGCCAATTTAAATCATACTCAAACTTATGTTTGAGTATGATTTAAATTGGCCTAGTTCTAATGATCCCAGCTGGGCTAGCACGGGCAGAAGACAATATATCCCGAGGGAAAGAAAAGACTTTGTTTCCCCGCTGTCAATTTTAGCACGGACTAGCCGGTGGAAAGTCAAACCGCGATAGATATACGGCGAGAGTAGCGATATAATATTTTATTCCTATTTGGTTGCCATTAATTACGAAATTAAATTAATCAATTCATCTAACCTTCAGAAATTGTTCATTCTTTTTATTTTTATTTTATATTTACGGTGGGGAGTAGCGTGATATAATTTCATGAATATTCCACCATAAACGTCAATGGGATAAATTATATTTCTTTCCACTGTTGTCATGCTATGTAAGGTGGAAATGACACTGACAGGTGGATAAAATGGTGGAAAGACTATTTGTCTTCATGCCGTGCTTGCCCTGCAGCTTACATGTCTGTTAAATTTGGTAACGTTAGTGCCAACAGCACACGAGTAATAGTCGCTAGAGTGAATGCGCTCGCTTCGCTCGGCTTTTTATATAACTGTCTCGCGAGCGACCGCTGCTGTTGCGAAGGTGAGAGCGCGTTGATATATTTAGATGTGAGCAACAGAGAAAGGCAGTGAATTTGCTCTCTTGACCCCATTCAAATATAACGCCTAAATTTGTACAATTCACAAATTCCTTCGTATTTCGCTACCGAATTATACCTGTCTAGTGTCGTTGTCTATATATTTCTTGTTGTCTACGTTTGTCACTATAAATGTTTTTATCCCTTTTTTATCTTTACAAAGCGCTTTTCTTTGTTTTCAGTACACCGACATAACGGACATGGAGCGCGACTTCTTCACTCTGTGCGCGAACGCACAGACATACAACGAGGAGGCGTCTCTCATATACGAGGACTCCGTGCGACTGAGGAACGTGTTCATAGAGGTGCGGCGACGGTACGAGAGCGGCCAGCACTCGGACGACTCGGAGGACAATGAGAAAGGTGACATTCACACACACACACACACACACATACATACTCTATACTCATACAGGCAGAGTATAGATACAAAACACTATCGCAACGGAAGTCGGAGTCGCTGACTTGAGGCCGGGTTGTTACAGAAAATTTGTGTTAATACGATTACCTACATAACTTACACAACACAAAACTTATGATGTTCCGGTCAGCCGTTTCTGCGTGATGTGCGTTGAAACAAACAGAAAAAGATAATACTTTTCTTGTTCTTAAAATTTTCCATCTATTTATTTCAGATGAAGACGACTCGGACGGTGAATCGAATCGCTCCGTCAAAATGAAGATCAAATTCAAAGGGAAGGGCAAAGGCACGCCCGCCAGGAAGAAGAAGAAACAGAAGTACATCTCCGACGATGAGGATTACGAAGAAGATTAAAGTAATTTGTGGTTATTGTAGACTGCGAACATTGAGCTAGGATTATACAGAGACGCAAACGCTCGAAAAAAGTGTCCCGAGCCAAAACTCTGGCCACGCTACTCGTTGAGCAGACTTTATAATAATAACTAGTCGGTGTTCGCGGCTTCGCTCGCATTAAGAAGTAAAACTTGCATCCCCTATTTCACCCCTTTAAAAGTGGCATTTTCAAAAATCCTTTTTTAGCCTATGATGCCTACATCTTAAAATCTACCTACATTCCAAATTTCAGCCCAATCCGTCCAGTGGTTTGGACTGTGCGTTGATAGATCACTATATCAGTCAATCAGTCAGTCACCTTTGAGTTTTATATATTATATAGATAATAAAATATTTTTTTGACACAAATAACATTTTAAAATATACAATGGTTGTGGCCTGTAATATCTTAGAAAATATGTGTAAAGTACATTTTATTTGTGCAAGGAATGGGACCGGTTCTTCTGAACTAAGCAAGAATGCTTGTCTCAGGAGAAACATACCCCCAGGTGAATTCACAATATTGGCTTTAATTTTGGATTACCTATCTCTTTTGCACGTTCTTAAAATATGTTAGAGTGAAAGAGACGAGCAGTGTTTTGTTTGCGCTCGCTGACGATGCTAGCGTTCGGACACTTTCCTGCGCTTTTTAGTTTGAGATTGTGTCTCTGTATAATCCTAGCTCAATGACTGCGAATGAATGACTTTATAGAAACGTAACTCGTTACAAATGTCGCGTCGAAAAGGTTTCCAAATTTCGTCTCTGCCACACACCATTCGCACTTGTGTGCGATGAAGCTTTGTCGTGATTGGCTGCTGGAAATAGTCGAAGGCTACCGAATGAATGATCGCAGGTGGTGATTAAATTGTTTGTGGCTAATTTGCAGCGCTTTGCCTCTACGTTTCTTGTACGGACGGCAAAGCTTTGGATCACTTTACCAGAAGCTGTGATTCCTGCACTTAACATCAGGCAGGCTGTAGTTAAACGTTAACCTATCCCACGTAAAAAAAATGGTCAAGCTTTACCTACCAACTCAACCGCCGGTTGACCTATCTCGTGGAATTACTTTTTGGCTCAGTTACGTTCCTATAGTGACAATTTATTCGTAGATTGTAGAGTAGAGATAAGATATTGCACTCTGTATTTTAAGCTTACGACAATTTTTCAAATATATATTATGTATTTTCAACTAGCGACGCGACGCGGTGTTACTTGCGTTAACCCGAGAAAAATAGTAAGTATATCTGTTAATACGGACTCTAATATAGCTCTAATTCAAATTCTATTCTATAGTCTATTTCCTAAGCAAGCGTATAAGGGTGTGTTTCGGAAGCCGCATTTGTGACTCCGTTTCATTCGAGTAAAGGTACGGCTCCATCTTGTGCCTCAGTTACTTGTGCAGATGTCGCTTTTGTCGCGGTTTTTTCTCGGCAATTTTTTTTTCGTGGATATGAAATTTGTTATAGAAACCTTTTGCTTTCTATTATAAGAAGTATGTAGCGTTTTTTAATTAACCCTTGATTAACTTCGTGAAATTTACTAACGTAATCAACTTGTATGAGTCAGTGGGACTCATATATTTTCTAAGCGTGATATTCTCAAATAAAACATTTTTTTTTATTATTCATATTTAATATTTATTAAGGCACTAGGAAAAAGTATCAAAACTGGACAGAGAGAGAGAGATTTCAGAGATCCTCTTAAAAATTAAAGAAACTAATTTTATCAGTCTCAAAAAACAAAGGTATTTTAAAACCTCTACAAAACTATGAAATATTCGTAACTTATATATGTTTTTGGACTCTCAAAGATATACAAATTAATAATAATAAAACAAAAATGTATGCTCCAATACAAAAAAATAAAACGTGCAATGGGTTTTGGCACTGCTTACAGGCAACGACGGCATATCTTTTTCGAGCAGGTCAAACATATTGGTTTCAGACATTTGGTGCATAGATATGCAGTCTTTGTTCTTTTTTTGTAGTGGCACATATAGCAGTATTTTCTTTCATTCCTAGGTAGCTTGTCTTCAGTTTCAGGGTGTTCGCATCTTCAGGAATGTCTTTTTTCAATATAGATGAAACCGAGCAGCGAACTTTGCGTGGCAGGCGAGTATTGTGCAGACGTGTCATCAGATTGGCTTCGTTTAATTTTTCAGCAATGCTTTTCAGAAAATTTATTCTCTTAAGTTTTGGAACGTCACTTTGGCTCTCATAGATGACTTGTGCATTGCAACATGACATATCAATGACCCTGAAGAACACAACCATAGGCCAACGCTGCGTTCGTCTATTGCACGAGTACACGGAACACTTCTGGTCAACCAAATCAACACCTCACCTCCTTTGGTTGAATTGTAGTACATTATTATTTCAGGCTTTCCAGTATTGGCATCAATTTTGTTGTCATGGTGCATGGAGGAGTAGAGCACTACAGACCTATTTTTCTTTGGGACATAGCTGACCAGAGTACACTCTTTGGTAAACCCAAACACAGAAGATTTCACTGGCCGGTCTTTGTGTGGGAGAAATTCGTTTGGAATTACTCTCTTGTTTTTCTTTAGAGTACCCACTGTTGTCAAGCCTCTTGCCTTCAATTCTTGAAGAAGTTCCATTGAAGAGTACCAGTTGTCTGTGGTGACATTGATGTTTGTGTTGACAATTGGCTTACACAAGCGAAGCGTGGCCTGTGTTGGTACCGACTTCTTTTTCTCTTCTTCTGTCAAACCAAATCCGTCGGAACCTTTTCCGGTATATAAGTAGATGTTGTAAACATAGGCTGTTTCAGAATCTACTAGACACTGCATCTTCAAACCATATTTCCCCGGCTTATTGGGCATGTACATTTTGAATCTGGATCGTCCTCTGAATTCTATGAGCATTTCATCAACCGTCGCGTTAGTGCCCATTGAGTAATTGTTTTGACTGTTTTCTACAAATGCTTGTAATATGTCAGTGATAAGACAAGCAGGATCAACTTCTCTACGGGTTTCACGCTCAGAAGCATCATCAAAGCGGAGGGCCAGTAGCAATGCCAAGAATCTGTTTTTGGCCATAGATGCTCTGAATATATCACGCCCGGTGCCGTCAGTTGCAAATAATGACGTGATACTTTCTCTGTTAGATTTGAAAATAGCGGAATAAATAAGCAGGGCCAAAAAACCTTTCAATTCGACAGAATTAGTCTGTCTGAAAGCGGATTCTTTTGGGTGTGTCCTCTGAAACTCCTCAAGCTTTTTATTTGTCCAAATCAACACGGTATTGAGCATCCTTTGGTCAAAAATTAGCTGGAATGCATCAATTGGAGAAAGAGGTCCTTCAGTTGCAGGCCTGACTCTAGGAACTTGAACCATATTATGTGTAGCAGTACGCACATTTCGGGCCGGAGGTAATCGCGACCACTTGAATCGATCTTTTCCGTAGTAGTAGTTCTGACTTCCTCTTTGTGCAGGTGTTGATGGATCGTCATCACTTAGGTCAGATGAATTTTCCTGGGCTGGTGCATTATTGCGTAATCTGCGAGATAACTCCGATAGCGGTAAGTTGCTCTCACTCGATGACGACTCATCATCATCGATCCCAGCTTCCTCGGCTCTAGGTGGCTCCTCGGAATCAGAATGCTCCGAATCAGTATCGTGTTCACTGAGAATGTACTCACCATCTTCATTATCCGAGTTGAATAAGTCTTCATTTGCGTTCATCGACTGACCAGTACCTTGTTCATCGTCACTCTCGTCATTCAAAACATCTTGCAGCCAAGATTCCAAAACGGAATCCGCCCCATCTTCATTCATACTAACGAATTTATCTTGTTCTGGATTCATTCTGCAAACCAAAAAGATATATGTTATAAGCATATAAAAAATATAATTTATATCAATAATAACGACAAATAAGCAACATTCGAAAATTGAAACAAATAAAAAAATATATAGCACAATTCACTTGTATGAGTCCTTGGGGCTCACTCGACGCAATAACTCACGTATATACGCAGTGCCGGCACACGTCCTCTCGCCTCCGCGTAGCCCGCGACACTGCAGGGCAGGAAGGTACTGAGACGGGGGGAATCTAGCCGCTCAAATGTTACAATTATGGAAGTTTGAAATTTTGATGTGAGTCCCAGGGACTCAGGAAGTTAATCAAAGGTTAAATGACTTAATTCAATTAATTTTTTGTTTTTCAATATGAAATTTATTATTATATAGGTATGTATGTATTTCTATTATAATACCGGTTTAGGTGTAAGCATGAAATAATAGAATAACTTTGATGGAGAATTGTATAGAGAGATATTGTCATCTCGCTCGCACACCATGAAATATGAGCGAGTGGAATAGCTTTCTATGTGTGTCTTTATTCATTTATTTAATAACATTGTATCTGGATTTTTGTGAAATTTAGCACTCTTGCTTGGAAACATAAATAGACCAAAATAATACATATTACTATATGTGTATGCATGTCCAACAATATTAAATACATACATAAATACAGCCCATACAGCGGGGGGAAATATTACGTCACTCCCATACATTTGTCTTTCAATTCCATAAGTGAACGACAGTACGCTCACTAAAATACGCCTCTTGTCTAAGGGGGCTGGTGAATATTATTAACCCATTTTTAAAAGAAAGTTTAAAAAGTACCGCTAATCCAGATTTAATGTTATTTCAGTAGCTTATTAGTAGTTTTTTTAGAATAAGTGATATTTATAATTTTGAAATTTGAAATATAATTTCGGAATCGTAGATGGCAAAACTTATATAGCTGAAATGTACTTGTGCAAATGTCATTATCATCAAATTGAATCACGTGAAGATTCATATAATGATTCATATCCACTTTAATGTATTGACATTCATAAGATTGCAATGTGGATTTCATTGACATTCATTGAATCTATTTAGTGTTTTGTATGTGCTTTTTGCATTAATTAAATAATTTCTATACTTGAGAATTGTTTTATTTCAACTGTAGCAATACCTTGAGAAACATTTAACTAGTCAATAAGGTACATATTAGGTACTTAAATTATTTGATTGCATAAAAAATTAAGATAGGTAGAATAAAGTAATTTTATTTACAAGACACACTGGGTTTGTACAAATTGAAACATAATTCATTAACATAAATACATGTTTTGTTATACAGTTGTTAATATTTTGTTTAAAATTATATTTATTACCTTAAACAGTAGAAAGTTAATCAGTTTTTCTAGGACTGCACTCTACATCTGCAATGTTGCTTAACACCAGCGGAGTTGTTATCAAATGTGAGCCTGTTATAAATTAAATCTTACAAGTGTTGATTAAAACAGGCATTAGTTTAGACAGGGATTATTGGCGTATGAGGGAGGAGGCTTATATACCTACAGTGGGCTCTAATGAGCTGATGATGATGATTATTTTACATCCTCAGTATAATTTCACTAGTTTGGTAGTTTCTTTAGATCACCTTTCATCAATCTCTTCCTGCCATCCTTCCACTTGGCATCGGCCCACCTGTACTGCACTCCATGCACAGCCAACATGTGTTTGTTCAGACTAGAACTGTATATGTACTTGTGGGCACATATCTTGCAAGAGTAAGGTTTCTCTCGCGTGTGAGTCCGCATGTGACGGGTCAAGTCGCCCGCTGTGAAGAAGGATTTACTGCAGTAGTTGCATTTGTAGGATTTGTCGCCTTCGTGTCTGGAAAATAAATAAGGTTTTTAGAACCAAGAGAATAATGAGTGTTAATTTTTTATTGCTTTATAAAATGGGAGTTCTGCCAGATCACAAAGTATGGGACGTGACTCTATATCGGGTGGTATCTTACAGGAACAATTACAGTATTTTATACATATAGTAACAATTGTTTTATGGAACTATGTAAGTAATTCATTAAATAGCCACTTTGAAGAAGTGTTTTAGCAAAGCATATTATTGTGCATAAAAGTTCTCTAATAAAGATGTATAGTATTTAGAGTTATCCAATTTAAAATGGATTGTTGGGTTTGCACTTGCAAAACTGTTTCAGTTAAAAAAAACATGTAGGAATACAGGTGAAATAGGTCAAGTGACCATAGTTTGCCTGATGGTATGGAAAGGCTAGGTTGTATAAGCCTAAGATATTATCATATCAAATAGTACCTAATATTATGTACCTTTTAAGATGAGCTACCAATGACCTCCTAGTTTTGGTTGTAAAGTCACACACATGGCATGCCACTGCTTTAGTCAGACTATGCTTCTGTCTATGTTTGTACAGCTCTACTGCAGTCACAAACATGCACCCACAGTCCTCGCAGGTATAATCATACACTTTATTATGCCTCTTCATATGATCCAGCAAACTGCCTTTTGTTTTCAATACTTTAGAGCAGATATTACACTGGAATCTTCCTTCGAAATGTACTTCTAAGTGTCTTTTGAAAGCAGATGAATGCTTGAATTGTTTGCCACATTTAGAGCAAATGAAATTTGTTGTGTCTGTGTGAGTTTTGTGGTGTGCTGCTAGACTTGAGGCTTGAGCGAAGCTTTTTCCACATTCACAGCGAAAAGGACGGTCACCGGTATGTCTTCTCATATGATTCACTAAAGTTTGGCTGTGAGGGGTCTCATAGGAACAGGTTGTGCAGTGGTAACGTCTTGTGCTTCCATATCCTGTTACTTTACCAACATGCTTGCGTTTCTCATGCATACGAGTCACATGTCTTTCTAGAGATATCACAGATTTCAGTACTTTGTCACAAATTTCACATTTATTATAGCCATTTGGTTTGTTAGTAAGGACTTCCGGCGATTCGCAAGAGCTTAAGTTTTCACCTTCTATGCAAGGATCTTCTCTAAAATCTTCGTCTGCAGCAGTTCCTGCGACCTTAAACTTAGCAGCTTCACAGTACTGTTTGAATCTTTCATTAATCGACAAACATTTTATTCTAAAGTTGTATGCTATATTTAATTCATGAGAACAAGAATTACAAATAGTTCTCGGTAAATTATGTTCTGAATCCATTATTATATTGAAACACATTGATATTTTTCTAAGGATTTCATCAGATTTATCAGTATTACAGAACAATTCATTAGGTTCATTTGTGTGATTTAAACATATTCTGCAAATATTTATTAAATTGATATCATCGTTTGGGTTGTTCATTTCTAATTCAATAATCTATCACATATGCTAGAAATAAGAGTTCTCTTGAAATATTGAAATGAAAAGCTGCGCGCGCTGCTCTGCTTTATTATATTATTTTGTAAACAATTTGAATTTTGCCATACACAACCAACTCTGCTGCTATTAGTTATTAGAAACCTAAATAATTAATTCTGAAAATTGAATTGATCAACCAAGTGAATATTTAATACGTAGGTACAGTAGTTATTGTACGCACATTAGTTGTATGTAGATTACATTCCATACATGTGTTAGTTTAGTTTGACAAACATTTATCGCATTAAAAAATACGGTATTCCATTTGTGAAGATATATTTAAAATTTTATTAAACTTTTAGTAAGATAAATAAAATCACCATAAAATTAGATGCAACTACTTTACTAATATAATACATTGTATTGATTGATAAATTCTTTATTAAAACACCACATACATAAAAAAACAATACAAAAAAAACATAGAAAATAAAATTTGCGTTTTAATCTCAGATAAAGGAACCAAGTTTTAATAAAGAAAAAGATACAGATAAATAATCTTTATTGATAATGTAAAGTTGCAACATAGGTGTAAGTACTAATATCATAAAATATGCTACACAAATTACAATATCTCGTCAAATTGAATTTATAACCTTTAGTTTTAATAAAATTTTAGAAATTATTACAATGTCAATTTTATTATTATCATACTTAATTTTTTTTTATTAAAATCATGTCAAACATAATAATAGGTGTGTAATTGGCGGCCTTATCGCTAAGAGCGATCTCTTCCAGGCAACAAATGTATTTGAATTACTTGTTGGTTGTGCAATATTCCTATTGACCAAAATCATCATCATCCTGCTGTTGGTTGAATGCTCGGAGGAAATATCATACAATTATTGTTTTGTAATCCGAGGTTGAATGAATGAATATGAATGAATGACATCCCTACAGAAAAGAAACACAGAAAAACTAAATGATTGTCGGCTTTTACTGTGCGTGAAAACATTTAGTTGAATTTTTGGTACCTATAGAATTATTTATTGGTAATCTAAAACTCCGCGCAGCGTGTAGTAGGCGCTTAAGTATATAATTCTGAAAAGAGATTTGACCGAAACTCATCCATGGCTGCTGGTATCGTTTCTGTTTGTACACGACTTCCTGCCGCTGAATTTCTTAATATACCTGCGGGTTTTACCAAGAAGCAGTCGTAAGCTAATTTCTGAAAGAAAGTAACTGTACCCAACTTCAAAATGGAAGAAGAAGATTACTATGTGACTACTTGGAACTACATATCCATGTGTGTGGAGCCGACTCTGTATGAAGGTTTGAAATTCGCAAAAGATCTGATTATTGCAAACATATTGTTGCGCGCCATCGTACAGCTGGTACCTCTACCTCACAACGTGCGCCACAGCATCAGTTTAGTTATAGGAAGTTTCTTACTCTACTACAATATTGGACCAGCTTTTTTGTGGACCGTGGGCCTCTGCACTGGGTCTTACATATTTATTATACTGCTTTCATTCCTGACCAAGCGATGGCGAGGCCTACTGGTGTCCATTTCCGTGATATCTTTTCTCTTATCATGTGAAGTATATGTTATGATGCCGAAAATGTGGCAGCAAATAAGAGGTATACAAATGATAGCGGCAATGAAAATCATATCTGTTGCCATAGAGTTGGACAGAGACCTGTTCAAGAGGATGCTGAACCCAGTTGAGTTTGGAGGCTACATTATGTGTCCTGCAAATGTAATACTAGGCCCGTGGATATCATTCCACACTTACAGTCATTATTTAGAATACAAGTTCTTGAACAAAAGATGGATAAAGATTATTGTTGTTAATTTGTTTATGTCCCTGTTGTTTTTGGTGCTATCTAACTGTATAGTGCCGTGGTATATTGATGATGAGACTCCCAAGTGGCTGACTGCTTACAGAGACGCTCAAGCGTTTAGAATGTCACATTACTTTGTGTCCAGCATGTCTTTAGTTTCAATGTCCTCGGCTGGTTTTGGCCTCACTAATGATTGCCACAATGAGCTTCAAGTCACAAAACCATTATTTATAGAGCTGCCACGATCTCTAGTCCAAGTAGTTATTTATTGGAACATACCAATGCATCAATGGTTAAAGAATTATGTGTTTAAAGCTTGTCAGCCTTACGGGCATTTTACGGCAATTTTCATTACATATGTGGTCTCTTCTCTACTTCATGGACTCAACTTCCAATTTTCAGCTGTGCTTCTCAGTGTAGGAACATTTTCCTATGTGGAGTACAATTTACGTCTCAAAGTTGCTTCAGCTCTAGAGGTGTGTTGTCTTGCCAATCCATGCACAAATAAATGTAACCATAAGTTTAAAAAGAACAGCTTCCTCGCTGTATTTGTCAACACAGTATTTGCCGGGATCACCGTCGTACACCTTGCTTACTTGGGTGTGATGTTTGAAGCATCATTTGCCGTACAAGAGTCAGGATATTCCTACATGCATACCATGCAAAAATGGGAGAATCTCAACTTCTTCAGCCATGGTTTTACAGCATTTATGTATGTCATATATTTAATGATGTGATATGTTTTGTTGAATCTCAGTTGTACAATGATCTCTATAAGTATTTTGTAGTATTATTCAAATTTACCTCTCGCAAGTAGGACTGCTAGAAGTGCTATAATAAACTATGTAGTAGTTTTCGGTTAGAAAGTGTTGTTCCCATTAACCAATAATTGACATATTGAACATTAGGAAGGAAGAAATAAAAATTCCGGGCCATTACACACAGTGCTGTCTAGCCTCACACTAAGCAATCACTTGTGTTATGGGTACTAGATAACAAAAGAAAAGAAAAAACAATAGTTTGACCAGTGTTCAAGGTCTTTTGCTCTTCAGAAATTATTTCATAAGTTGATAGAAACAACATTTCTTATCTGAAATATTCAATAACAAATAAAGTATTGATCAAAAACTTTTATTGCACAAAATACTTACCAATATGAAATTGTAATAGTCTGATTAAGTACAGTAGTATCATATAAGTTTACAAATACAATAGTGTTAAGTTAATCATTTAAGAATAAAACTATAATCAACAGTTAATGAATGCAAAAGTCTTGAAATATTTTTTGTCTATACTGTATTTATGTACAGTAGTTCTAATTGTAATCTTACAAAAAGTTTCTTATGAGTACAATACATTCTCTTTTGACCAATTGTATGTAGAATTCTAGCTAAAACTATTCAGAGTATCAAGTTATGTTACACTACTTATAGAATACAAATCAAGGTGATGGAAAACAACTTAAATAGAATAGATGTGTTGATAGTTAAATGAACTAGTAACTTTAACATATGGGGCAATTTAACTATTGCTAGAAGTTAATAATTTATTATATTAATGCAAGGTCATTCAAATATCAAGTGTACACAAAGAGTGTTGTAAACTTTGTAATTTTCTAATTTGTAATTTATTGTAGTTGTTATCAAATATCATATTACATAAATTAAAATTTTGGAAACTAAATACTACTAAAAGTAAATACTACTGGAGGCCATAGAAACAGAGGTCGCCCACCAATGTGGTGGGTTGATGACATTAGAACAACTGCAGGGAGCACCTGGATTCAATCTGTGCAGGACCGAGACAAGTGGAGTACAAGTAAAGAGGCCTATGCTCAGCATAACAGGGAGATGAAGATGGTGATAAAGTAAAAAAAAATATCTGGGGTAAGAATGGAAGAAAGTAAATCTAACAATATTTTTTTTTAGTCGAATTTTGAAATACAATATTAATACCCATATCATCGGTGGCCATATCAGCCGATGTTTATATTCACTGTCGTTTTCTTCCTAGCTATTACGTAGCCCTCGCAGACTTAGTTGCACATGATTTGACTTGATAAAGAATTACTCGGACTCGACTAAGAATAAATCGCGATTATTAATAAATAAATCATTAATATTTTACTTTCTGTTGTTTTGAACGAAAAAAAATTAATAAATAAATAAATAACATTTTACTTTTACACAATTTTACCATCACATGTTTTTTATGGATATTTTTTATTATTTAAATATATTTTTATACATCACATTAATTATCTATTATTGAAGTAAGTATCACATGACAATTAATCACACAAGTACACATCTTCCTCATCTCATTTCTTACATCAACCCCTCCCCTCATTTCCCATTCCCGAGACAGTTAAGTAAATTATTTCCTCCGTTAACTAACATATTTTATTGAAAACTTTTTGTTAAATGTACATATAAAATTATCTGAAATCCAGAAGGATGAGCGTGTTTCCCCACGACCCAGGGGAACCTAGTGTGGGGAACATAGATCACATCATTTGTAATCGATCCTAACATAGTAATATAAATATAGTACTAACAAACAAATGTTGTAACTTAGTTATAAGGTTTTTGCTGTCCAATAAATAAACATTATTATTATTATCTATTTAAGTTATTTTCCAGCCAGTACTATTGTTAATTAACATTGGCACTTCATTCTAGAAAGTATTATAGAAATATTAGTATTATTAATGCACTCATAGTTTTAATTCTGTACAAGTTTATTTGTTGTTTCTGTATGGAAAGAAGTGAATCTCTTAATCTTGATAATCTTTCTACCTACTTGTAGAAAATGTATGTAATAAAAATACTAATAATTATATTATGTGCTATAATAAAGTGATATCATTTTATCAATCAAGAAAAAAGTTTACCATCAACTTTTTTCCATATTGGTTGGTATATGTTATGTAGTATTTAAGTATTTTTCGTGACCCATCTAAGTTCTCCATCTTTTACTTTGTAAAATTGTGTTATATTGACATTCTTTGTTATTATATTTACTTGGTAATTTTCCTTGTCATTATTTAATAACTGTATTTGGTAACTAAGTTGATTTGAAAAGTCGGAATCTTTGTTTGTGCAAAAATAATCTGGTCGTGTATACAGGCATATTATTTTATGATCTTTTGTAACATTTTGTATTGTATTTATTAAAGATTTTATATAAAAATCCAATCTTGTTATTTTAAATCCTTGCTCAGACCAATAGAATGCAGTTAGACTGTTGAATATTATCATGGATATCCCAGGGTGTTCCACTAAGGTGTTTTCTAAGTTATGTATAGTTGTGTAGTACTGTGTTGCATCATAAATATTGGCTATATGCAATCGGGACAATGTTCTCTCGACCTCTTTATCAATATCAGGACAAAAGCTTCTATGTTTGTTTGATAGTAATTTCCTTCGTATTGCATTTATCAATTCATCGTAATTCATGTTACCATCTGTGTCGAAGATAAATATTTCCGCCGGTTGTTCATTTGTTTGTGAATGAGTCAGGGCTTCACATACAATTTCTGTCATTAAGTGTGATGTGCAAGTATCAGTTGAAATGTCTATTAAATCACCTGCAGCAGGCCCGGATTGGAATATTCGTGGATAAAATCCTTGCAAACTAGGTTTTTTAGTGAGCCTTGCAAGCAGTTGGACGCCTGATTCAATTTTGAGCTTTACGTCCATATCTACCTATTTAATGTTTTATTTATTTTATGATTGCGATTTATTCTTTGAGACTTATTGAGTAGCAAATAGAACACTTCACTTCATATTGAGCTTTAAGTTCACACTTCACAGCGCTGCAGACGCAATTATAATTAATTTTAACATTCGGCTTAAAATTAGATTTAAATAAACAAAACAAGTACGAATCTCAGATTCTCATTATTTTTATTTCTCAGAACAGAATCTTGACAGTCGACAAGTGTCAGTTTTCGCGCCATTATGTTTAATTTTGAACCACAGATAATAAAAGAGCGTGTGAAGGCACAGACTACATCTAATAAAGCTGAGTATACAACGGATATAATTTGTGTCACCACCTGCTTGGAAACATTATAATTTCGTTAAACGCACAATAATTTATGGACACATTCATAACAAATTATTTAATCCATGAATTATATTAGTCAATCAAAATTAATCCAAGTTCGTTCGTTTGCGCAGTGCGCAGAATCAGCTACTGCGTAAAGACAGCAGTGCTTTATCTGTATTATGTATCGATTTGTTATTCATTCATTAGAGTTGTAGTTATGGCTTCCTCCTATTCATATCCTGAATTATTTTTGGCGGGTTTTATAATTACCTTGCCCTTTTTGTATGAAAAAAGTAATGTTTTTCGATATTATTTAAAGTTTTTCTTATACTACGCGTATGTTTTATTAACATGTACAGTTCTATTGCCCGTCGTATTAATATATCCGCGAGATGTTACAAATCTAATGTAAGTTATCGATTTAATTTCTATTCTTAATAAATGCCAATCTATTTTTAGACGGTTTAATAAAAGGAGTAACTGAGAGAGTGTGTTTTTTTGCAGAGTCGCTTCAAGATTTTGTAGATACGCTTCATATATAGTTGGGATAGAATGGGAGTTGCGAGGTTTGGAGCACTGGGACAACGAGCAATGCTACATTGTGATATCAAATCACCAAAGCTCTTTAGATATATTAGGTGAGTGCAGAATAGCGATTCATAGAAGACTAGACCATGAACCGACGAATCTAATTCAGCAGCTGGACTTATCAATCACTTCTTTATTCGCTCTAATTAAATTATACTTGAATCGTTAGTGACGTCGCATGTCACATCAATCACACTAATATTATAAAGGCTAAAGTTTGTGAGTGTGCATGTGTATGTTCGTTTGTTTCTTCTTCACATTAAACCGATTTGGATAAATTTATTTGTAAAAGAAAAAAACATTAGATGGATTTTACACGTAGGTACCTAACACTATTTGTTATTTTATTTTTGTCGGCAATTTTTTTATCTAAGATAAACGCGAGTAACATTGCGAGACTCCACTAGTTAGAGTTAGGAATATTCTGGCAATGATTTATTTTTATCTTTATTACTACAAAAAAAATAACATTGTTCTATAAGCTATTTATTCAATTAGGTATATTTCTCACAATAAAACATATATGTTATTGTTTTTAACCGACTTATAAAAAGAGAATCTCAATTCTTCTCGTAGCCCTATACCTAGCAATGGGACATTACTAACTGTGGATGATGATGATGATGTTGATCAATTCTTCTCGTATGCCTTTTTTTAGGCATGTTTGAAATGTGGCCCCGAATGAAACGGTGTACTGTGGTCGCGAAGAGGCAACTAATGTTCACGGGGGCCTTCGGCTTCGGGGCCTGGCTGTCTGGCCTCGTGTTCATAGACCGACTCAAAACTGAGAGGGCCCGGTTACTGATGAGGGAGGCCACTCAACGAGTCATACAGGAGAAGGTAAGTCACATTTTTTTTTTACATGCGATAGGTTTGCATTTGACTACAGTCTGCCTGTAGTTAAGCATTGCTGCAGCCTAGGGTGTACACGCTTACCTAGAAGATACCTATTAACTCTAGATTTGAGGATGCCCTATACACTTAATTCTTTATATGCCACACTTACCTATGCACTTTGCGTTGGTTTTCTAGCGGCGAGATTTTGGTTTGGATACTCTCATTTTTATCAAATATTTTAAAATAGATATACTTAATAAATATTTTATGTAAAGTTTGTTATAATTATCAGTGATCGGGGGAGATTTACGAAAAAAATTGCTAAACTTATATCCTATAACCATACTCGAGCAATAAACGTTATATTAGTGTGAAGAGAAAAAACTAGATGTCACTGTATAGCTGTAACTCACGCAAATGTACGTATGTTTTTTGTTTCGTCTTTTAATTTCCTTTCTATACATACATGCCATACAATGTTTAAAATCTCTAAAAGCTGATCTGATTTCGATGAGCCTAATATGTCAGTCTGTCTGTCTGTATCATCCTTGTTTAGGTGATTCTGTTATTTGGCCTTTAGTGGCCAGATAACAGAACTTAATAAACTATGAATAGAATAGGCAACAAAAAATACAAAAATGACTCCAGCGATTTTGTTGCTATATAGAGCCTCTTACGAGGTTACCCGGAAGATATCGTCTAAGGTGATAAGGCCGCCCAATGTGCAGCACTTTAATTCTATATTAGTATATTTTCTGTTAGTAGACAGATATGGCTTTATATAAATGCTTTGTTGATATAATTACGAATGTTATATTACACATAAATCACGTGAACTAAAACTATTTTGATTATTACGTTCACCTGTTGTAAATAAATTATATTTCTAAACAAAACAGCAATATAGTAAAAAAATAAATTGTTTCTGATAGAACATATTCTAGGCTATTATAGAACAAAAAATAAAACATAACTGTTAATTTAAAAAAAAGTTAATTATAGTCATAAAAATAAGCGACTTGTAGTGATTTCTAACGAACGGGTCGGCGCGCTAAATGGAAAACAAAAATAGAAAACGTAATATCTATAGGTTTGTTTTACAAAATATTTATCTATAACATGGTGTACATAAAACTAATTGAAAATAAAAAAAATAATAATGAAAAAAATATGTAAATACAATGTAAAAAAATATGTAAAAAAAATCAATGCTTTGACTATCTGTAAAAATTGCACAAATGACACCATTCACAGTTTTCTGGTTATCACATTAGTAGTTTAGTAACACAATAACATTATTATCACACAGGAAACTAAGTTAAAAGTTTTATAAAACTTAACAACTTATCTTCATAAAAACAGAAGAAGTCACTGCAAATATTACACATCAAAAACTAGTCGACGCGACTGAAAAAGGCCACTATAGAGGCACGCAGCGCTTTAAGCCATAAAAATTTCATAAAAAAAAAAAAAAAAAAAAAAAAAAAAGAAGTAAGGGCGCATTCTCGGCGTAGCTAGCTGATAAAATGATGCTAGCGTGTATGCTATGGATTATTATGCACTTGTGCGTTCATTTATTTTTCTAAAGCCAAATACTCAAATAAATTAACGTGTTGATGAATGATCATAAATATTGCCAACAAAGCTGGCACTTGTTTGTAGCCTCAGCCTCTCAGTGGTTCCGTGCCATGATATTATTATTTATATTTACTTTACACATATTCTGTCAGAGGTTTAAAAATAAATCTGGTCATAAAAAATATATAAAAAAATAGTAAGAAAACAAATTTAAAAAATAATAATATGTTGTTAAAATATGAATGTTACCGACCAGCAACTTAAAATATCAACCGAACCCTAAAACCTAAGCAACAAAAAAGTACGGCAAAAACTATAAATACAAAAAGCTATGTGCAGATGTGTTATAAAATTTGTGCTTTAACCCTACAGCATTAGTAACGAATATAACTTTCGTTATCCACCTAAACCCATGCTGATACAGGTTCAAGTGTTTCATTACACTTGAAGCATATTCGTCGTAGGAAGGTTGTTAGTAATACAGTAACCATTGTTTGTTATAAGGTATCTTTGTAGTATCTATGTACATGAATAAGGAATGTCTATGTGAACACGCAAATAATTTTACCAGATAACACACCTTTACTTTTTTAATGGCCGACATTGGGCAACTACGGGTGCCCGCAGCGCTTTTGCTAGTTTGTACCTGAAGTAACAATCCTACAAAATATAAATTAATCCCGTATTAAACTGTAATATTTTGTGTTATTAATATGCTATTATATTATAAAATACTTTTGTAATGTATATTGCTCTTAAACATGTTTTGAATTCATTTACCAACTACTTAAAGGCGCATCGCAGACACAACATTTTTTCATAATACATTTTTTCTTAAAATTTAACCACAT
Source organism: Macaria notata (assembly GCA_927399415.1). Lineage (NCBI taxonomy): Eukaryota > Metazoa > Arthropoda > Insecta > Lepidoptera > Geometridae > Macaria > Macaria notata. The sequence continues at coordinate 2,263,759 of OV656751.1, forward strand.
TTTTTAAAACAAATACTGTGGTATGATAAATAAAAGTACAAAATCAATATGTCTGAAGAAAAACAGTATTAAAAACACCTACAATAATAAATATATACCTATATTTTAAAATTCCAAGTTCTTGGCGCGTATTTTCAGCCTGCACTCTCTAAATTCAAATAAAGATAAAGATAAAGATAAAAAGATAAAGATATTTATTAATGATATAAAATGAATACTACAATATACCTATGTACAGTGTGTATCATATTATAAAATCTCGTCAGTAATATAATTCATAATTCCTTATCAATAATAATATTATTTGTATAATATTAAAAAATAATAATTAACTAAAAATCCAAACAATTGCACAGCATATAACAATTATATTTTATAAGTATGTTCATTATTATTGGTATGTACAGGTACAGTTTCGTCAAAAGTCAAAAGTCATGTGACTGTAGTCATTATTGAAATATTCTTTGAGTGTGTACAGTGTCTTATCGAGTAGAAGTTTTTTTGTCGAATTGATGAACGTATTCTCATTTGTCATAGTCTTTATTTTTTCTGGAAGTTTATTGAAAAGTTTTTCACCTATAACAGTAGGCAATTTTTCAAGCATGGCGAGACGATGTTTTGGTTTTTGTAAAAATAATCCATCAATTCTTCTGATCGATCTCTTGTCTCCATTTGAAATTTTGATATTGTATAGATGAAGATGTCTGTGTACGTGTTTTAGAATTACCAGAATGTATTGGGATACTGTCGTCAAAATTTGTAGGTTCCGAAAGTGTTCTCTGCATGGTTCGAGATATCTACCTCCAATTAGAACTCGTATGGCTCTTTTTTGGAGTTTTAATACTCGCTCATAATCTGTTGAGTTTCCCCATAAAATAAGTCCATACAATAGAGTTGAATGGATATATGCATAGTATAACTCTTTCATATTTTCTGGTGTTGTGATTGCTTTGACTTGTTTAAGGGCAAATATCCCCTTGGTCATTTTTTTACATGTGGTGTCTATATGTTGTTTCCATGTTAGTGAAGGATCAAGTTCGAAACCAAGAAGTTTTACCAGATTTGATGTAGTGCAAGTAGTGCCATCATGAAAACAAACTGAGTGTGTTTTGGTGTTAGGTGAAACAGCATTAAATATAATGATATTAGTTTTTTGAGTATTCAGTTTTAAGCCATTGTCCTTGAACCACTCATCGAGGTGATTCATTGTATTTTTTATTGCTACGTTCAGCATGTCTGTGGTGTCAGTGGAAATTATGACGCTTGTGTCGTCAGCGTACTGAATTAACTCCCCATTGACGCCTGACATTTGTAAGTCATTAAGAAATACTAGGAATAGTATATTCCCAAGGGAGGATCCTTGTGGAACACCAATATTCATAGTCTGTGGTAAAGAGCGCACACGCTTTTTCTTGATCTTGATTTCAACAGTATGGACTCGATCACTTAAAAACGATTTAATTAGCTCAAGAGGGTTGCCATCTACTCCATACATTTTTAGCTTTTTTATAAGTAGGCTGTGATTAAGGGAATCAAATGCTTTGGACAAGTCAAGAAATACACCGGCCACCTTTGGTGTAAGTAGGCTGTGATTAAGGGAATCAAATGGTTGCCAGACATATTTTTTTCTCTACGTCCATTGATATTTTGCTTCTACTGAATAGTGTTGCTCAACCTATAACGTTCTTAGTCGATTATAATCGTGTGTCACTTCAAACAGTCGACTGAGTGGCTTTTTCACATCACTTGAACCTAAATCAGCTGTAGGCCACCGCGGTTGCCTTCATCGCTTTATCGGGCATCGCGTGGGCAACCACGGATACCCGCATCGCTTGAGTGGGTATAGAAGTTCGGAGCTCAGTATATGTTGGTATACCAAATAAAGCGTTAATCTATCTAGATTATAATAATAATATGTCTTTTTTGCACACCAACATGAAAGAAATACATGAATTAACGCTTTATTGGACACAAATAAAATATAAATAAAAAAATAAAAATAAAGAAAAGTATACATACATATGTGTATAACCTACAGATTAAGAATGTTGATGTATAATAGTGAATAAAATAAAACTTAGTCTGCACTCTGCTAGTATGATATCTAGGTATACTAGGTACTTATAGTTGGCAAACATTAAATAAAGTTTTCAATAGAAGTAGGAACACTCGATTATGAATAAATAAATTACTTCCTGATACCCAAAGTCCTTACCATGCGATAGGGGTTAGGGGTAGGTCGCGGGCCAGGCGGGTTAAATACCAAAAAGTGACATAAATAAAATAAAAAGCCACAGTTATATTATCAAAACTCGTCTACCGTCAAGCCGTCATAGGGTCGTCCAAACGGGATGACGCTTCAAAAATTATTATAGGCATACCATACAAGACGTTGAAGACGTGTAATCGGAGTATATAAATTAAATTTCAATATCAGAAACATGCGTACGTTTGAGTGCGTTACGGGTATACAGCGACATCTAGATCTTTCTCCTGACATTAATGAATAAATAAAAAAAATCTTGAAGGCCACGATATTTCACCCGAAAACGCTTTGCGCTTGGAAATGCCTGCAGTTGCTTTTTCGCATGCAATTCCACGCCGTATTAACATGAAAGCAAGGGCGAGCATCGCGCACATATCTCCGGCCGACGAGTCTTGTCCACACGCAAACAATTTTGCACAATTTGAGCAGTTTTGGAGACGTTTTTGACGAAATAAATTCATATAAAATCAGCAATTCAGAATATTCTATTTATGGCTTTTTACTCCTCTAAATAATAACATTATCTCTTAGATAAAAATAAATTGGTTTAAATTTCTGTACTACTTTTGGAATCTCTCTCTTTGAGTCGTATTTCCTCATGACTGAGGGTCGTGACCGCCCCGCAGAACTAATTCGTTAGGGGAGTTCTCTTGGGCAGATACATCGTGGTGGGCGCCCAGGTCCTTCCACGGAAGACACATGTCCTCGGATATTGTGGTCCTCAAACATGTCGGTTTCCTCACGATGTTTTCCTTCACCGTTAAGCGAGTGCAAATCCACACATAACTTGAAAATACAAGTCATTGGTGTAGGGCCGGATTCGAACCAGGGTGCGTCTGGTTGAAAAGCAGACACTGGAACCGCTGAGCCACACTCGCTTGCAATAAAACTTTTGGAATAAAAGGTGAAAAAGATTTGAAAACAACTATTTTTCAAATAATAAAACTGTCGAGCAAAGTATACGTAATCGTGTTTTGGCGTTTTTTATTGTCTTAACACTGAAGCAAAATTATATAAATTGAAAAAAAATTAGCTCTAACTTATATACCTACTTCTATTTTATTTGATTTTTATGAAATGTCGATTTCACATAGCACCCTGCGTTAACGATTTCACGTCAAATATACTTCTATTTTATTTGATTTTTATGAAATGTCGATTTCACATAGCACCCTGCGTTAACGATTTCACGTCAAATATACTTCTATTTTATTTGATTTTTATGAAATGTCGATTTCACATAGCACCCTGCGTTAACGATTTCACGTCAAATATACTTCTATTTTATTTGATTTTTATGAAATGTCGATTTCACATAGCACCCTGCGTTAACGATTTCACGTCAAATATACTTCTATTTTATTTGATTTTTATGAAATGTCGATTTCACATAGCACCCTGCGTTAACGATTTCACGTCAAATATACTTCTATTTTATTTGATTTTTATGAAATGTCGATTTCACATAGCACCCTGCGTTAACGATTTCACGTTAAAATGTCTTTATTTCCAGACCAAACTTTGGGTGTTCCCGGAGGGCACCCGCTTTAACAAGGGCACCATCCAGCCGTTCAAGAAAGGCGCCTTTTACCTCGCCATCGACGCACAGATCCCTATCATGCCGGTCGTGTTCAGCCAGTACTACTTCCTGGATAGCGACTCCAACACTTTCGAACCTGGTGCGTAACATGCAGTGGCGTAGCGTGCCTTGGCGGGGCCACGTATAAAAATTTGTTTGGGGGCCCTTAGGAAGGGTAAAGATTTCTCACAAAAGAAAAAATGTTTGCATAAAATTACAAGAAATATTTATTTATCATAATTATCTATATCACTTTTTCCAAAAAAATTACAAACAATTCAAATTAATTACACTTTCCTTGCCTTTTTTTCGGCAGACTGATTTATTAAATAATTTATAGCTGATGATGACTTTAGTTTTTCTAATGTTTCTGCCTCTATGGACAATAGTTATAAAAAAACGTCTCTATGTCCCTACGTATTGCTTACGCACGTTGGGGGCCCCCGTGGCTAGGGGTCCCGTATAAATGATACGGCAGTTACGGCTTTAGCTACGGCCCTGGTAACATGTGTCATTAAATTAAAGTAAATTGTATCTGTAGCAACCTCAGGGCCCGTTCACACATGGCAGTCCGTTTTACCGGTACGTTTTTAACGGATACGTCATAAATTTATGCTTTGTTCACACATAGGTACCGTATAACGTATTTGTATAATTTACACGATACTGTCTTTTGCTTTAGTTGGAACTGTGTTGCAAGAGACAGGTTCTTCCAAGTGGTTAAGATTAGGTGGTTTACAAATACAATCGAAATAAATAGAACTAATATCAAATATCATGATGATCAGTTTAAATAAACAGATAAACAGACAAAAAATAAAAATAAAACCGGCCAAGTGCGTTGTATCAAGTAGGTATCTAAATATTTAAAACTCAAAGGTGACTGACTGACTGATATAGTGATCATCAACGCACCATCCATCCATCCAGTGGTTTGGGCTGAAATTTGGAATGAAGGTAGATGAGACGTAGGCATCCGCTAAGAAAGGATTTTAGGAAATTCTACTTTTAAAGGGGTGAAATAAGGGATGCAAGTTTTACTTCTTAATGCGAGCGAAACCGCGAGCACCTACTTGTACATGTAGGTATAAAATATATTTGTGACCAAGTTTAGTCGATAATCTTCCTTGACAACGAATTTAAGATGTTGGAACCTGGTACGATGTACTGTTTCGTGTGTCGTTTACATTTTATTAAGATTCAGTTATACGAGTTCGTGTTCTTATGCTTACTGAACCAAATCAGTATAAAATTATCTTGAGAATTACGATATGGATATAATGCTTCGAAGCTTCTAGTTTATATCAATTATTTAGGTAGTGGGTGCTCGCGGCTTCGCTCGCATTAAGAAGTAAAACTTGCATTCCCATTTCACTACTTTAAAAGAGGCATTTCCGAAAATCCTTTCTTAGCGGATGCCTACGTCATAACATCTACCTTCATTCCAAATTTCAGCCCAATCCGTCCAGTGGTTTGGGCTGTGCATTGATAGATCACTATATCAGTCAGTCAGTCAGTCATCTTTGAGTTTTATATATATAGATTAATTTGATTACGGAATTGATAAAATTTAAAATATATAGTTTAATGTCGAGAGTTTTTCAAACCACCCTAGAACTCTCAGACATTGTGACTATTGGTATGGAGATATAAGTTTTTTCGCGAGGAAAACGTCATGTTTGACAACTAAAAAATCCGAGATAGGATTTATCAGATTCAGATTCAGATGTCATTTATTCGCATGTAAAATGGGTACAGTAGATCTTAATTAATATAAAGTTTCACCATTACAACCTTACATAAGGTACGCAAATATAATATTTTTTCTTAAATTCATATAGAAGGTACTTGATTAAAATTCATTAAATATACTAATTTTACTTATAATTTTATTATTTTTCGTGGTAAACATGAAATCTACAAGCTGTTTTGTCCAGAAACTCCTTTACTGTATAAAAACTCTCACTGATCAACCACTTTTTCAACTCCGAGTAAAATTTGCGGTTGGGTAATTCTAGTAAATGATTAGGAATGGAATTGTAAATGAGAGGCGCCATGTAAATGCAGTTTATTCGAAACAACTCTAACGAAGGCACCGGCATTTTAAGTTGCTCCTGAGTGACAAATATACGGCTATCACGTTTCGATATTTTACAGTAACACATGCATGTAATAAAGTTATCTCTCTTGAGTCGTATCTATTCATGACTGAGGGTCATGTCCCCCCGCAGAACTAATTCGTTACGAGAGCTCTCTTGGGCAGATAGAGATACATCGTAGATACCTATAGTGGCCGCCAAGTTCTTTCTACGGAAGACATATGACATACATATACTACTCACTCTCTCCTAACGAATTAATTTTGCGGGGGAATCTAGACCCTCAGACATGAGGAGATACGACCAAAAAAGAGAGATAGCTTTTTAACCTACAATGCGGTCGGAGACGAAGATTTACTAGTGTATTTATAATCTCTCTTTGAGTATATTGTGGTCCTCAAACATGTCGGTTCCCTTACGATGTTTCCTTCACCGTTAAGCAAATGTAAATCCACACATTACTTGAAAATACAAGTCATTGTAGTGTAAGGCTGGATTCGAACCAGGGTGCGCCAGGATGAAAAGCAGACACTGGAACCGCTGAGCCACACTCGCTTTTTAACGGAAGACATATGATATGTGTATGTACATAGGTATAGCTACTACTTTCTCCAAACGAATTAATTTTCCGGGGGAGTCAAGACCAAGACCAAGTAGACATGAGGAAATACGTCTAAAAAAGAGAGATAGCTTTTTAACCTACAATGCAATCGCGACGAAGATCTACTGAATGTATTTTTTTTTATTTACGTTTACGGTTTACGTTTGACTACAGCCTGCCTGATGTTAAGCATCGCTGCAGCCTAGGGTGTAACACGTATGTATATATAATAATGTTATTTTGTATCGTTTTCAGGTAAAGTGATCATAACTACCTTGCCCCCTATACCGACGAAGGGCATGACACGGGACGACTTAGAAACTCTATCAGAAATGGCGCGACAACAAATGATAGAGGTGTTCAACGAAAGTTCGAAAGACCTTGTGATGCAGAAGAAAATCGCTATTTAATGAATACGTGAAAAACGGTATTAAAGTAATTAAATTAAAGGTACTATTTCACTCGAGTGTGCGCTAAGATTTAGTATTAAATGTGGGTCGGATGACACGTTAAATTGTAGGTCCCGGCTGTTTGTCTAGTACGGCAGTCGTTAAACCATGTCAGAGGCCTTTGGGGCGGCTTGATGAACTCTCGACACCAGAGTTGGCCACTCTCATTCGATAAGAAGAAGACCAACTTACTAAGTAAAGATAACTAAGTTACTAAGTAAAGCCACTAACCTGCATCACAGGCGGCCAGGTCGAGCGTGCAGAGCACGGCGGAGCGATGTGGATGGAACGTTGATCATAATGCAAATTTCGGTAAGCGTGACCCTATTTTGCACAAAGAGAAAGAGATACATAAAAATTCCTTGGTCTTGCATAAAATGCCGATAAGGTACCTATCGGCATTATTTCTATCAGAAATTCGAAATTTGCCTAGAATAAATACGTTTCTTCTAGGCAAGCGTGCCACATGTCAAACTGCAGCGGTATTTGCAACAGTCGGTTCAGAAGACTTGGTAACCTCCTTTTTTAAAGTCAGTTAAAAAGATTGTAGGCCAGATCAAATCAAAAGCTGAGCTAAAGTTAAGCTTTGTCAGCCGAGGCCTGTTGTTTTTATTTTTTATGCAGTATTCTATACGCCCCATCTGCGTTTAATACTTTATCTGTAAGTGTACATTTTTGAAGAGAAAAACTGATGTTAAAGTTATAGAAACGCCTGTCTTAATCACACAAAGTCAAGAATATCACACCTACCTTCGAAGATTTAATATTTTCTAAATAGATGCAGACTCAGTTTTTTACTACTAGACTAAGTAGTATATTTGTCACGGGAGATGTGGAATTATGCATAATCCCCGGGAATTATGCATAATTCCCAGTGCTCTTGGTAAAAGTGAGAAAAACATTCGAATTAATCACATTTACCGGTAATTATACATAATAACTCAAAATCAAACATCTGAATCAAATGTTTATTTTAATAAACATTTGATTCAGATGTTTGAATTATGAATTATGCATAAATCCCGCGCGGGATTTATGCATAATTCATAATATTCATAATTCATAATATGCATATTTTATTATAATTAAGACTAGAATTGTTTTTATTTTAATAAACATTTGATTCAGATGTTTGATTTTGAGTTATTATGTATAATTACCGGTAAATGTGATTAATTCGAATGTTTTTCTCACTTTTACCAAGAGCACTGGGAATTATGCATAATTCCCGGGGATTATGCATAATTCCCGCATTATCCACATTTCCCGTGACATATTGATAATTTGATGATAATTTTGATGCTATCATTTCCATATTTTTTGCAAATTTGACGTAAAATTTATTGATTTGACAGCTGTCAAAATTATCATCATATAGCTGACAAAGCAAAGAATAATTTTATCTTACGTGATATAAGTATATTAATTCTCACGTAGTCTTCAGTTTTTGTATTATTTATTTTATATAGCCACTGGCTTAAAAGCAATGTTACTTCTTCCATGTCTTTTTTGCTCAGTAAATGTTTTCTGATATTTTTTTTAATCTAGTCCATAAGTAGTCCATCCAATATAAAAACCCAAAATAACCAAAGAAAAGAGGTAATTTATGTATTTAAAGTTACATAAAATATTTATTGTATAAAATACATAGGTACCAAATGTTTTGATGTTAATTTTGTATGTACTGTTAGTTTTATTTGAATAGCAAGTTTTATTTACGACTTGTTAATATTATGCTAAAATACTCTAAAATTATAAGATAAATTTAAGATCACCGAAAGACCAATTCGACTGGGAGGTGTAAATTTCTACAAAAATACCAATGCTAAGTCCTAAACATAACGATTATTTTGACACTTGTCATCTTAGTAAATTTAACGTTAAATTTGTGAAACACGTACCTACCTATAATGATGATAGATGTCAAAATGGTCATGTTATTTTAGACAAGATGTTAACATCCAGTTACTGGGACTTGTTATTTGACAATATTGTCGACATTAGAATAAAAATAAAATTTAGATATGAATAAATCAATTTTAACAACATGTATGGGATCGACTGTCAAAATAGTATTGTTGTATCATAAAGCTTTGGCTTATCTTCGAATTTAGATTTGAAGGCAATTTATTAATGGTCTTTCAAGCGCGTATCTTTCCATCTCAGACTATGATATGGGTATGGTGTATTACCGGAAATAAATCGATTCTGTTTATTCTATGCTGATCGCTTACCATCGGACGAATTATAGCCAAGTGTATGTCGTAAAGAATGGTTGACGTAGTGTTTTATAATCAGTTCCAGCAACTAGGTGTAAAATAGTTTAAAACCTAGCTTATGTATTTGATTCCTAATTATTTTAGCTCGTGATAAATGTGTTATGTATAAATAATTATATCATAATGTAGATTTAATATGGTCAATAATAATGAACAAATAGTAATTTGGCTTAGCCATAAAACAATAATAAAAAAGAAAGAAGCTACGCGATTTGGTCTTTTTTACACGCGTTAGCTCAACCTTCTTTCAAAATGCAATTATTAATTAATATAATATTAGGAGATTGTGATAGATTTTCAAAATAGGTCTCGATCACTATTAAATACATTGTTTTTTTACTACAAAGCTAACACTTTAAAAGCTTTTTACACATTTAAATTATAAAAGGACTCCTATTTTCACAGTCTCATGAAAGGGCATTTAAAAATTTATATTATAAATAATTTTTATTATTAATATTTTAATATGTATCTACTTATCTTGTTTTTTCTTGGCCATAACTTTGTATTGTGCCCAGTTCTCAAGTAAAAGTACCTTGTTTAATTTAGCTTGATAAATTTGACAGCTGTCACCTTCATAAATTTTCGCAAGTTTGACATAAAATATATGGAGACAAGCAGCTTATAAAATTAAAAAGCTAGATAAAGCAAGTCAGATTAATAAATGGAAATTGAATTTAATCAAGATCTCTGATAGGCTATTGTTACAGTTTTCACTATCACTATTTTATAATATGAATCACTATTGCTATAAATTTTGTAAGCCTAAATAAAAGTATGAGCCAACACGCAATAACGTATTTTTTAACCTACATCTCTAATTGGCGCCAACCATACTTTTCTTTTGAATTGTATTCCTCATTGGCTCATTACTGAGGGGCATGACTCTCCAGCAGAATTTAAAAGGGGGTCAGGTCCTTCCACGAGTCCTCAAAAAAACTTCTTAAAATCAGCTTTTTGTAATTTTTTTGAAAATAAAATGTACGAAGCAGCTGAAATTACTGTATTGGTATCGTAAAGTAATTATGTACACTTAAATACATTTAGGCACTATTTATACATAGATATTTATAGGAATTCATTCAAATTCTTTCGTTAGTTAATTTTAAATGTTTTGTGATTTAATCTATCACTTATAGTTAATTAATTAAGAAGGAGTTTGTCGAGATGAGAAACCATTAACTAAACCCAATTTTTTTAGCATGATAATTTTGACTGCTGTCACTTCAACAACTCCCTGAAATTTTGACGTAAAATATACAAGGATTACATATGTCAAAATTATTATGCTGTATACAGTTTTTGATATAAATTATCACTCGAATCTTTCTTAGTTATTGTGACATAACAGTTCATATCAAAATAAGCTTGGTATGGACATTTTACCCAAAACATTATTTTGAATGGCTGTATTATATTAGTTTTAGTAAATATTGTTAATTACTTGTAAAGTACAGATACTATTCTAGACATTATATACATACAGATATGTTGTGATTACTATATATTGTCACCGAGTTATATACTAGAAACATATTTTTCAATATTAACATCACGTTTGATCAGCATTTTCAATTTTTTTCTCATTTGGCCAAACTTTGTATTGTGCCAGTTCTCAAGTTAAAACTATTTCGTTATAACCAGAATTTGACAGAATGACAAAATGTCATTGTCACATTTTTGTAGAAATGACAGCTGTCAAAATTAACATTCTAAATTAGACAGTATATGTAATATTTATTGAGCAACAAAAATATCATAAAGAAATTTTGCTATCTTAACTTTGCTTTTACTCAATAAAAGCAGTTAAAATACACTTCCAATAGTTACGTAATTTTTGAGAATTCACATATAATCTTGCTCGCTTTTGCTATACTTAGTAAAAAACAATAAAAACTAACACAGGCAAAAAGCCCGATGAAAAATAATGACTTAGTAATACATTTAAACTAAGATCCAAATAAATATTGAAATAATGTCAACATTATTTTTTTACAACCGTCCTTACATAAATTTCTTACATCCCACGTAAACACGTTTGGCAAACACGTGTATGGAGCATCACCATTTTTCCCACACAAAATTATCACAACATACAATTACATACAGTTCTCTCTCACGTTGGTGCTTGTGTATGACAAATCTCAATTATTTTAGTGTGTGTAAAATATTTTGTACACCATTATAGACATAAGTTACAGTTAAGGCATACTCTAACTTCGACCTTGATGCTTGGGCGGGTTTCGCTGGTTAAATGCCTGACTGTCGTTTGTAAAAAAATCTTAAAGCAATATAAGATATTGTACATAATAGTATCTAATGATTAAAAACTCCATGCCCTATTTAAGGTAAAACTTTTTATTCCGCAAACGATTTACTGGCCAATATTTTTTTAATGTTATATTATGTATTTTGTTGGTGAATGACAGTTACATTTTTTTGACATTTCAAATGTCAAAAAACGGTACGATCCAGTAGCGGCAAATTGGCAAGGTTTGCTTAGTTTGAGAACCCTCACAGTACACTAACGCCTCTAGCGATGAACTTACATGCGGTATTGGTATTTTATTTATGGGGCAGAATTCGTATGTATTCGATTCTTCTTATTTTAATATGTTGATCATTTTATAGAATTAGAGAGTTTATAAATGTAATTAATTGGGATTAATGCTAGAGGCACTATACATATGTAGTTTATAAAAAATCACCAAAAATATGTCGAGAGCTCTATTAAAAAAACTTACTTATAATGCAATTACGAGTAATTAACTGATTATACTCTGTCCACGCTTTTATTTATGTTTGACAGTTGCACACCTATACTAAGTTTTTATTGATTTATTCATACTTGCATATAAAAATAAAACGTGACAAATGCAATAAAATATGTCATATATACTTTGATAGTGATGAGGTATGTTCAATATTTTCTCAAAAATTTCATCTCTATTTGAACTGTCAAAAGAAAAATAAACGCGTTGTCAGTGTATAGTGTATCGTCTTTGTTACATATTTTCATAACTATCAATTTGAGAAAAGACAAAACATTAAATCACTCGTTTATTGATATTTATAAGTAAGATTTTTTGTTTATTCAATTGTTGGGACTTCTTTGCGAAATAAACTCCAATTCATCTTTCTGTACTTCCAACAGATATTTGTTGTATTAATTTGTTGAACAAAATAGCTTGTAGTATTTCTTCTCCATAATAAATACTATAAAAGACTATAACACCTTTTTTATTCATCGTTGGAATAAATATAAAAAAATATACTGTACAACGAAAAATCTTAGAAACGTAATGGCTTATAGGAGGGCGCCACTGTCCTTACAAATTCAATTTAGTCAGCCAGATATTTTGCCCTACCAATGAATTAATTGAATAAATATTATACAAGTTTGTTGATACATAATTATCTATAGATTAATTAATATCAAATTTAATCTGATTTCAAAACTAGAAATAACAACCACAAACCTTTTATAGACAACTTTTCTAAAGTAACACAATCAAATATTTTTATAATCACAAACCTCAATTTTATTGCTGACCACAGGAAACGAATTTCACTAAATTATATATTAATCTTCTCTACCTATCTATTCGCGAGTCGGATGACACGTTAAATTGTAGGTCCCGGCTGTTTGTCTAGTGCGGCAGTCGTTAAGCTATGTCGGCCTAAACCTTAACAAACTCTCGACACCAGAGTTGTCCACTCTCATTCGATAAGAAGAAGAACTACCTATCTATACCTATATTAAAGTTTAATCCTTAACTTAATCCCAACTTTCTCCCCAAGCCTCGCTTTCATCGACTGCTTCATCAGGTACAAAGCTCAACTTACTACTAACTTGCATTACATTCTCTTTTGGCGCCACAGAACTAGGTTTTTCAATGACAGGTGTCATATCCGCGAAAAAGTCAAATTCATCTGCACGTTTTAAATTGTCAAACTTTTGATTCTTTATATCTAATTCCGATATGTCAACTATATTTTTCTTAGCTTCTAAAGCTGCTTTTTGTAGCAGAATCCTTCTTGATGCCACATCTTGTTTTGAAATTGGCGACGCTTTTGTATCTGATTGTATCTTATCTGGATTAGATTGTATCTTCTCTGTATCAGATTGTTTCTTTTCCATGTTAGATGGTTTCTTATCTGTGTTATATTGTATCTGATCCGTACTAGATTGTACCGATATTACATCTGAGTCTGAGTCCATTTTGAGTAAGCTTGTGACTTTAACATCGTCGTTCAGAATTATATCATCATTTATATTTGACGTTTCAAACGTCAACTGTCTATTACTATTATCCCAGTCACTCCAATCTTCTTCGCTTTCGAAATGATTCATTATTTCCGAGCTCTTTTCGGCAGAAACGAATTCTTCTAATGATTCACCGCCGACTGGTGACGGTCTTTCTATTAGCATTTCTTCAAACATTTCAACACTGCTTCGTCTTTCAAATACCGTTTCGGAGCAAGGTAAGTCTCTTAGCGATTTCTCTGGTATGAAGGTTTTTTCTGGAGGTTTATCTATTTTTGTTGTATATGTGTTGATTTTAGAGTTAGGTCGTCCGTCTGTGAAGTGCTTGGATCGTTTCCCGCCTATAACTGTGCTGGCGCCCAGGATTGGTACTAACTCGCTCAGGCATATCAGGGTGGATGCCACTAGTGCATCGTCCGTGTCTTTGATGCCTAGGAGGAGCTGAAATATAAAAAAAATAGCCATTGTATAAAAGTATTGCTTTTATTTATTGCCTTAACTTATTTTTTTTCCTAATGTTACTTTTCATAACCCAAAACTAACTGAATACCAGACAGAATATAGTCACAGTAGTCAGACTAATATTATAGGTCCTACCATTTTGGCACACTTCACTGACAATGACATATCTATGTAAATGACAGGTGTCAAATAGGATCCATTAGCCATTACATTATTATAGTTAGGTACCTCGGGTAGTATATGCTGCGCCAGTTCGTCGTGCGAGAAGACATGTACAAACTTGTTGAAGTGCACTAGCAGCTGCATCCGTATCTGGCTGTCTCTGACCCCGAACAGCTGCATGAGGCGCGGCTTCACGTGCTCCTTGAACACAGACAGGCTGAATAACCCCGGGGACTCTCCTGGTTGGGACCTCTCTGTAACGACAGAGATAATTGTATTAAATTATGATTTCTTGGCTGCTTTTTTTACACTTTACAGTCGGACATTGGGACACTAGGTCACTTGATGCGATACCAACACAAGAGAACAATGTGACACATCATATTCATCGTTATATTAGTAGAGATGAGCTAATGAGACTCCAGTACCAACTAAAACTTCCCATGATGTCCTTTCGTCTCAGCAAGGCCGGGTTTCGCGGGTAATCGAGCAATACTCCTGTGTACTGTCATAGCTAAGGGAACGGTTAAGCCGATAATATACAATAATGGCTATTATAAAATGAAACACATTTACTAACTAACCATGCCCTAGCCTAGGTTTGAGTACCTATATGTTTTGTATGCATCAAACTGTCCACAATATGTGAGAACAATCTAGAACGTCCTTCTGTGTAAATGCCATGGGTAAATATGTACTGTACATACATTTTTTTAAATCTATATTTTTAAAGGGGAGTTTTGTCGAAGCCGACTATGTCACTCCCATAAAGCTTATACATTTATATACATACAACTGAAAAATTTCAATAAAATTACTGTATATGTCTAGCAGAATCTTGGCCTCGTCCGAATATATACATTTATCTACTTACCATTCCTAGGCTTGAGTATGTACGGAATGACCTCTCTCCTTGCAGTGTGGTCCAGCATAGTAAGTCTGGACAGCAGCAGACCGCTGAGCTGCTTGGCCACCGTCTCCTCATCGAAGCTCCTCAAGCTGTCCACGATGTGGGAGAACAATGTGGAGCGCTCCTCTTCACTCTTCAGCGGGAGGAAATTGAGGAACTTGTAGATGGTGATGAACTCATGGTTGAAGAAGCTGTGCTGGAGGGCCTCGGAGAGGGCGGGGCGCCGGCTCGGCTCTCGGTGCTGCAGGTGCACCTGGCAGTACTGCTTGAAGTCTCTCAGGTGTGGGACGTCGTCTGGAGTAAGAATAATCAGGAAATTATAAAAGTACATATGTATATCGTGTTATTCCGGACTCAGAGACTTCGCTGGATGGGCCATCTAGAAAGAATGGGGGAAGATCGCCATGCCAAAAAAGCGTATCTTGGAATCCCAAGTGGTCGACGCCCTGTCGGTCGACCCAGATACCGCTGGAGAGACGCCGTGGAAGCTGACTTGCAGGAACTTGAAGTTGCAGACTGGCAAGTGGCAGCCCAAGACCGGCGAAGGTGGCATTCTCTTGTGCTGGCCAAGACCTACCTTCGGGTCACTGCGCCATAGGAGTAAGTAAGTAGTTATTCCGGAATAAAAGTAAGTAGTTCAATTACAAACGCTAATTTTCTTAAAATCGGTCGAGCGTGAAGAATGAGCAAATACACTGCTCATTATTATAGGCAAGTTTAAAAAATTGCCGCCATAATCGTTTCCTACTTTTCATATTAATGGTGGAGCTATATTGAGCGGAAAGGATGGAATGATTCTGGCCGATGATCACGATATATTTTTGTTACACTCATATAATACTTAAGCAAATTTTTGAAAATAAGAAAGAAACAATTAACAACTAAACTTACAAAAAAAAAACAGTTTTAGTGATTACAACTGTCACTTAATATGAATTTCAGATGTTACATCTTTCATTTAACATTACATATGAAGATTCTTTTCACTCTACATTCACAGCTGCTTACCATCATTCCGCCCCTTGAACACGTCGTCCACCAGCACTGCGAAGCTGTACTGGTCCACCTTGCTGGTCACTTCGTACGACTCCTCGCTCGGATCCACTGCTTTGTCGTATCTGAAACATTGCACATGTTGGATTATTTGCTAATTTATTATAATTTTAATTTAATGTAATTTAATCAGTAATAATATTTTCTTTTTACTTAAAATTATATCAATGTTTGACGAGGCATGATTGCTGCCATCTCTTATTATTATTGTAATAAGTTTGTTGTAATTCTCTGATAATAAATGATATTTATCTATCTATTTACTAGCTTTTGCCCGCGGCTTCGCACCTGTTATTACCTGTACATATAAACATTCCCTTTGAATCACTCTATTTATTAAAAATAAATATCAAAATCTGTTGTGTGGTTTTAAAGATAACATACCTAGGTTACATGCAGACAGACTCGCCAAGCGACTTTGCTTTATACGATGTAGTGATAAGATATTGAATCAGGCGTTACTTTGCGGAAATCCAGTGTAAATGAAACTCTGGAAAAACACTGTATATTTTTTCCACAGTTTCATTTACTATGTAGTGATTTAATACTAGCGGCGCCCTGCTGTGTTACCCGCGTTAATCTGGGATTAAAACTAGGCTATGTATTCATCCAGTGTCCAATCTACATTCATACTCAATTTCATCGAATTGGTGTAGCCATCTCAGTGCAAATTATGACCAATGTGTTGTATGTCATGTACATGTTTGTTTTTTGTTAAGAACAATGTATTTGTAAGGACTTTTTATGTTTTTTTAGGTTTTAACTTATGTGTGCAAATTGAAAATAAATCATGTTTTTCTTAAAGTTTTAAATATGCTGACTTTTTTTGGTTTTTTCATACTTTTTCATTGTGGTGTCAAACTTTTGACCGGCAGTGTAATTTTAAGAAATAAATGCAATTTTTTTAGTTACTTTAATCGGTTCTTACTGGGTAAGCACGTTCCATCCTAGACCATAATGAGTGCTTACCATCAGGCGAACAGCGACCAAGTGCAAACCCATTACTTGTAAAATAAAACTTACCCTGTACAGCGTGATGCTGTAAGGTGAATAAATGATTTGATTTGAATAAATAAATAATAGTTACCTATGCAATCTTGCATGTTTCAAATACGCAGCGGTGAGGTCGTTGAACGCGCACAGGTACTGCAGCGCTCCCAGCTTCCACTGCCCGTCGCCTGTCACGTAGATTGAAGCCACGCACACGTTGTTGTGGGACATGCCAGCCTGGAAACACATATATAGACATGATTATAACATCACACTTATCATAATACCTAGTCAGGTCATAAGTATTGTCACACAGTAAAAACTTTTCTTTTAGAATGCTGGCCACAAAAAGTTTATTGAATTCGAATTTCGTATTGTTCATGAAAATAAAAATGAATAATAATAGAATAATAGAAATTTATTCACCTTATAACATCTCGTTACATTGGGCAAGTCAATTTACATTTTTCTTAATTATATGGTACATACTTAAATTAAATTAGTAAACTTATCAAACAATTTGGTCATACACAAATGATGATTCTGTCAAAGGCAATCTCATGTACTCATTTAGTGTATAAAATGGGTTGATACTAAAGAAGTTTTTAATAATGTTCTTAAAAGCGTTTGGAGGCAAGTTAATTAATCTATGTGGCAGTTTATTAAACATACAGACTTTATTATAGATCCCTTGTTTTTGTACTTTCTTTAATCTGGTTTTTGGTAACCTTAATGCGACTGCGAATGTATACATTTTAGAATTTTACTCATTTTTAAATATGGAGTGGACGCTTAAAGAAGACCGTGTTGCAGTTATTGCATTGCATCGTTGCGGTTACGCGCCAATACAAATTTTTGACATACTGAAAAATTTGAATATTAATAAAAGATTCGTTTATCGTACCATCAAACGATACAATGAAGACTCTAGTGTAGCTGACAGGTCAAGAAGTGGTCGCCCTCGGTCTGTTAGGACTCCAGCAGTGATAAAAGCTGTGAAGGCGCGAATTCAAAGAAATCCCAAACGTAAGCAGAAACTGTTGGCCCTTCAGATGGGGTTAAGCAGAACCACGGTGAAAAGGGTGTTAAATGAAGACTTAGGGCTTCGGGCATATCGAAGAAAAACAGGACATCGTTTGAATGCTCGTCTAATGGACCTGAGACTGAAGAGATGCCGCGCTTTGTTGAAGCGGTACGCGGGAAAAAAATATCGGGAAATTCTTTTTTCGGATGAAAATATTTTTACCGTAGAAGAGAGCTACAACAAACAAAATGATAAGGTGTACGCACACAGTAGTGAAGAAGCGAGCAAACGTATTCCGCGTGTCCAACGAGGTCATTTTCCATCCTCGCTCATGGTATGGTTGGGAGTTTCTTATTGGGGCTTAACAGAGGTACATTTTTGTGAGAAAGGTGTAAAAACGAATGCAGTTGTGTATCAAAATACAGTCCTGACGAACCTTGTGGAACCTGTTTCTCATATCATGTTCAATAACAAGCACTGGGTATTCCAACAAGATTCGGCGCCAGCTCATAGAGCGAAGAGCACACAAGACTGGCTAGCGGCGCGTGAAATCGACTTCATCCGGCACGAAGACTGGCCCTCCTCCAGTCCAGATTTAAATCCGTTAGATTACAAGATATGGCAACACTTGGAGGAAAAGGCGTGCTCAAAGCCTCATCCCAATTTGGAGTCACTCAAGACATCCTTGATTAAGGCAGCCGCCGATATTGACATGGACCTCGTTCGTGCAGCGATAGACGACTGGCCGCACAGATTGAAGACCTGTATTCAAAATCACGGAGGTCATTTTGAATAAACTTTATTGTCATAAGAATCTATGTTTTGTTAAGTTCATTTTGGTATATAAATAGTTACATAAAGAATAAAGTTGTTTCAATTATTTTATATTAAACATGTGACAGAATTTATGACCTGACTAGGTACAATACACTATAACTTTATTGCATACCAAAAAATATAAATAAACATAATACAGGACTTAAACTTTAAGGGCCTTATTACAAAACGTGGTTTAAATGTAAGCCTAGACTAAGTCCGTTTTAGTTGTTCGAAAATTGTCTGTCTACTGTCATAATTATGAAACTCAAAATGTACCAATGTTAAATCAAAGTTCCAATTTTTGTTGACATTTTGATTGCTTGTATGTGATGTCTGAACAACAAAAACCCAGTTTTTATCTTCGAAGTCCTGGACTAATAATTTAAACCGCGTTTTGTAATAAGATGGTAAATGTATGTACAAGAGGGTGACCTTATAACCTTGATTACTTCCAGACATCATAATACCATATTATTAAATACATAATAGGTATTAATATATCTCATTAGGCTATAATTTATACCTGCTTTAGTCACAACCATTTTCCAAGAAATATTTTTCATAATGTGATCATAGGTCTAATTGCTCCAATATCACACCACTATGTAGTTACACATCATCATTATTTTTGGTATGATGATAGTAGTGAGTCCAAGAGTGATATAGACTACTTGTGGTCCCAAAAGTATGCAAAATACATACTTATAGGCACTATAAGTATAGGCATCCACCAAAAGTAGAGTTATAAATAAATAAATATTCCAGGACATTGCACACAGCGCCATCTAGCCCCCACACTAAGCAAACGCTTGTGTGGTGGGTACTAGGTAACGGATATAATACTTATATACTTTTCTTTTGTAAATACATACTTGTTATACATACAAACGACCAGACTCAACACAAGTAATTATAAATTTTTAAAATGCATTAATACTTGTGTCACGCGGGAATCGAACCCGCAATCCCTAGATTAGAAGCCAGAGCCACTACCAACTAAGCTAACAGGCCAGTTGAGTTATTGCTACTAACACATTATGTATTCTGTGCTAATACTATAGGTATATTAAGCTTATATCACTATCATTAAAGTAATTTATTCACTTGTGTCTCCATATACATAGGTACCTAATTATAAGATGTATTTCACCTTGTGTTGCTTATTACACAAATTACTTTTTTATTTTTGTACCTTAGGCGTGTTTTTTTTTATGATTTTGCTTAATATTTATAATTTCCATAAGTATCATATTGTATGTATTATTTTAATTGTTTCACTTTAGTTTAATTTACTGAACATTGGATTTGTCTATAATCATGTTGTGCATGCATATGTTTGATGCACAGAATGGATCAATACCTTTAAAATATTATGCTGTCACTCATGTATTTTCTGTGTATGGTGTTGTGTGCCTAATAAAATAAAAATAAAATAAGATAATCATACCTGTTCATGCAGAAACACCAACGCCTGCAGTATATTGTTGAGTCCAATACATATCTGCAGCGGAGTCAGAGAGTTCAGCACATATGACAGTGGTTGTACATACTCTGTAGCCAGGTGGAGTGTGGAGCGCTGTTGCCATGCTGAGATGTAGCGAACTATGCATGGGTGACGGTATTTTAGTAGGTTCTGGAACATACAAATAATAATATAAATAAATATTTTCAGGACATATCACACAGTGTCATCTAGTTCAGGGGTTCCCGATTTATTTTCGGCAAGGAACCCTAATGGACTATACTTTTCCTAGCGGAACCCTACTTTGATAACTGGGAATGGGAATTTGCCTACCTTAAAAAGGTTAACGTGTGTTTTGGTGTATAAATTGAGTTTGTTTTAGGAGTAGTTGTTTGTTTAACTGTTTATTGCTGTTCTATTGATATAATTTGGAAAATAGTTAAGGTTTTTGGAAATCATGAAAAACATTTTTTTTATGAAATATTTTTCGTACATTTACCGTAAATATGTAAGTTTTTGTTGATTGATTGATTGATTGATACTTTATTGGACACAAAAAAAAACATAATACACAAACAGAAAAGAAAATTAATTAAAACTAATGCCACAAATGGCGGCCTTATCGCTAAAAGCGATCTCTTCCAGGCAACCGTAGGATGGGGAGGAAAATATATAAAAAACAGACTAGATGGGGTGTACAATAACGATTACATGAAATTTGACTATAAAATCTTAAACAATAAACATAAACATTTAAAATTATAAACTATTCTAACCCATACTTACATCATGTATATTATACTACGTAATATATAAAAATATACTATGTGCTAATACTACAGAAATAACTACTATAAACTTACATATAAATAAGTACAATATACTATAAACTTACATACAAATAAATACAATATAAATATATATATATATATATATATATAAATATAAATTCATAGACATACATAAACTAATAAGCAGCAGGTTTAACCAGTTTGCATGTACAGATACCAGTTCTTTACTTGGCTTTTAAAAGATTCCAGTGACGGGGCCTTCTTAATGCTAAGAGGTAGCTCATTCCAGAGGCAAACAGCTTGCACAGCAAATGAGCGCCCAAAGAAGGATGGCGAGTTAAATTTAGGGTGAGATAAAGTTAGCATTGATTAAGTTTTTGTTATGGAATTTAATTTAATTATTTTTTACGGAACCCTTGCGGCCTTCCCACGGAACCCCAGGGTTCCGCGGACCACCTTTCGGGAACCGCTGATCTAGTCCCATACAAAGCTAACAGAATTATAAGGTACTAGGTAACAGATTTGACCCTGGAACCGGGGTAGAATAGAATACTGTTCCGGTAGCCCCTGCCTGTCGTAAGAGCCGACTAAAAGGAGGAGCCAGGGCTTTGCTGGTTGACTGTTAAGCCAAAGTCCTTAGGTCCAAAGGGATATGGTCACCAAGATGCAAGCAAGCCCAGAGGTGAAAGCAGTGCCAGACACTGTAAGCCTGGAAGAGAAACCCAGAGAAGTGATTTCAATTATGATGTGCTGGTGGTTTTCTGGTTGTATTCCCTGCAGAAGTCCCAGAGCCTCCGGAGCAAAGCACAAGGGATGGGTTAGAGGGGGTTTTAGTGAGTAAGAATCTCACATACCCTGACCATATTCCCATGGTCGGGATCTATGCAGATTTCCCCCTGGCACAAAAAAAAAAGGTAACAGGTAAAAAATATTTACATTATACTTTTCTTTTGTAAATACATAGTCATTATACATACACAGAAACAACCATACAAATTAAATAGAATTAACCTACTTATATTTCATCATAATTTAATAAATACTGGACAAATTTTGACAAAACTTCATTCATTCATACTTTACTCAGTTAAAAAATATTTTATGTTATGTTTTATGTTCATTCAGTTCTGCATGTGCGAAGTGATTGTTTGTTCGTTGTCTGTTTGTATATTTTATTTTTATTTTAATCTGCCATAAATGTTAATAATGTTTGACATGTTAATATTATGAATAAATGATTTAAAATATTAATTAAAATTTCCAAGAAATCTCTGCATATAGGAATTTTAGGATAATTTCCACTAGATCCTTTGCTCAGATCCATAATGTATCTTCTGGGAAATAACATTCCCACCACTAGATCCACAATGGCGATCGATGGATCTGGTGGGAACGTTTTTACCCAGTTGATCCATTATGGATCTGTGAAAATGAGACTTTTCTGATACAGTAGATCCTTTTTTTTGCAGGCCATGTAAAATCCTGTAAAAGTGTTTACGGATGGGTAACAGAGGTTTGAGTAAACTAGATAATGCATTTCTATTCAAGAACTTGCTTACTTAGTAAAAACAACTTCACTCACACATAACAATAGCTAGATAGTAGTATAAATATCATTATAGTTTACCTACTTGTTTACATTCTCTCAGATATACACAGTAAGTAATCAGTATAGCATTTGATTTAGAAACAGGTTACAATTTAAACTATTTTCAGTAAGTCATTTGAGTTACTAAGCCACAATAGTCCTGATATTTTAAACAAAAAACTTTAGAAAAACTAGAACATTGTGTTTTAGTATTTTAAGATAAACATACAAAATACAATAGGCAACGAAACATGTTTGATTTGATGTAGGCCTGGCATACTGCCAGTTAAAGTCGGTTTTATCTGAGTAATTTACAAAGTAAGCAAGGTAATAGATAAGCAATCAGTTTAGCATGCCTATAAATGAGGACTATTAATTAGAAAAGTTAAACTATGATGATATACCAATATAAACAGCAAACTGAAAAAGAAATAAAGATTTCTATCATTACAGTTAATTATAAACAAAACTATATATACTCACGTTGGAAAACTTTTCCAAGGGTGTAGACACTGACCAGAGAGGTCCCGCCGCAGCTTCGCCTTTGAACACCGACACAGACCCATCGCTCTTCAAACTAAAGTACCTGCAGCTGTCGTTGATCTTAGCTTGATAATGGCACCAGAAATCAGTAATTTCCACCGCTTTTTCCTCAATTTCCAGGCCACTCAACTGAGAGTTTTCGTTGCCCATCATTAGGACTTTACCAGGCTTAAATTATGAACATTTCATCAGTAATTATGTTGGTGTGAGATAAAACTTATCGGCTGATCGGTGATTTGTTTTAATTATCACAGAAACATGTGTATAGAGCGGATAAATAGTATTTTTCTGCAATATTAAATATTTCCAATACGCGGACACAAGTCACAATCTTAGTTTGACAAGACAACTGGATGTGTTGACAAACTATAATAGACAAAATGACAGCTGTTTTAGAATTTTAATTCATGATTGCAAATGGAAATTATCTCATTACTTTTGGTTGTACATTTGAGAAAAACATGATAATCGGAACTTTTTGGAAGAAAGTGTCACTGTCAATCAGCTGTTATTAACTTGACGGGAAGAGACCAAAATTCGAGGATTTATTTACAAAAGTTGAAAAATGGCTTCGGCTTTGCTGAAAAAGGCAATTTTTTCAAACCCAGCCGCTACTAAAAAGACAGCGGCATTAGTTTGCAATGCTCTGAGAAACCGTAAGGATTATCACTTAATTTTTAGGTTATAGTTTTGTGTATTGGTTATTGTGAAAGTTACGTCACTCCCGTTTTTCAGATTGGAATTACCAGTATAAGCCTGGCCCATACCCGAAAACCGCTGCGGAGCGTGAAGCCGCAGCCAAGAAGTATGGGATGACCATTGAGGAATACCGACCATACCCCGAGGACATGGGATATGGAGACTACCCAAAGCTGCCTGATATCGGTGAAGATTCCAAGGACCCCCACTATCCCTATGACTTTCCGGAGCTGAAGAGAAACTTCAATGAGCCTGTAAGCCACTTATAATGTCTTATTTCAAAATTATACTCCACAGGTCTTATTTTGTAAACAATCTAAAAAAAGATGTCGATAGGAAGGGCCTCCACGGACTTTCATGCCTTCGCAGTGCAGGCAGATTCTCCCGCCACGGCTCGCTGAATGATATAGTGAGACGGGCACTTGCCACTGTCAACGTACCATCAGTTCTTGAACCGATTGGCATGGTCCGTGACGATGGTAAGCGCCCCGATGGCCTCACACTGATTCCCTGGGAACGGGGAAAAGCTCTTGTATGGGACGCAACTTGCGTCAATACACTAGCTCCTTCTCGCCTCAGTGGAACAGTACAAGCGGCAGGAGCCGCGGCGGACGCAGCAGAAGAAGCCAAGCGGCGAAAATATACATCATTATCGACTGATTATATTTTCGTACCGCTTGGCTTCGAAACTTTTGGTCCGTGGGGTAAAAGAACGAAGTCTTTTATAAAAAAATTAAATAAAATGTTGATTGACATCACTAGAGACAAGAACGCTGGCTGGTTCCTTGCGCAAAGGATTTCTTTGGCAATCCAGCGTGGGAATGCAGCCAGCGTTCTTGGCTCCATACCACATGTAGATTGTTTAAATTTAGTTTAGATGTAAATACTCTTTTTTAGTTCTATTAGTGTTAATGTAAATATTGTTATTATTATTATTTATTCTACTAGTGTTAATATGTGTAAATATTGTTTCTTATTATTATAAATAAAATTATATGAAGAAAAATATAGGTATTCATATTTTGATAATAAATAAAAAAAATGGTTTAGAAATTGTGTATGTGCAAATATGTAACCAATCTCTAGTAAGTCTATTTGATAAAGATATTTATAATCACTAAAAGCACAATTTCGTAGAACCAAAACTCATAAAATACATTTCTTTCACACTTCCAAAAAGCTTCATCTAAAAAAATATTATGTAGAGCCAAACCACATTAACATACCTAGATGCTATTAAAAAATTTATAAATCAATTTAAAATCCAGCATATTCCTATATTGTGCTCATCACAAGACTAGGTAGAAGATTATAGCAGTTAATATACATGTACATGGAAGATTGTTACAAGTAAATTCTGTTGAGAACCTCCTGCTCTTTTGAAGTTGGTTAAATATAATCTACAATACATACATTCTCTATATTTCACCTCTTATTTTGCTTTAAATGCAAAGATTACCATTACAGAGCTAAATAATCCTATATTGCACTATTAAATATAACATAATATGGAAACTGTTCTGAAGCAAGTATTTTTTTATCAATAGTCTAGTATTCTGTGACTGTGTCACTAAATAAATAAAGGTTTCAAACATTTTACTCACTCTAACTAGTTCCATACTAAATGTGGCAATAAATATATGTACTTCATCATAAATATATCCTTCCATATTTTCTTTCCCTTTTGGTGTGCAACAAAGATGTATAATATTATAAAATATTTCATTTCAGATCCATGCTAGAGGCGAAATCTTCGGTGGAGACCGTTATGACATCAGCATGAGGCCGAGATTCTCCGTAGCGCACCAGGCCACTTGGTTCTTTGGTGTTATGGGCAGCTTCTTTGCTCTGTACTTCTTCCTGGAGGACTACAAGATTGGACGACCTGTCACCGCCAAGCAGTACCCAACTGATGGCCCGCACTATTACTTCTGTAACTGAAGAGTTGGTAGTGTTTGGATTTGTCAGTTTTTACACTGGGTGATTGTTGCTATAAAAGAAGAGATTCTTTGTAAAGAGCAACCAGCTTTGCATAAAATAAAAGTACACCCTGTGTGCCGGGTAACTGTAAATTAGCTCAAGTTCATGTTTTGTTGAATAAATCAATAGGTACTTCTCTACTAAAAGTATTTCAGACATTAGCAGCAACAGTTACTTTTTTAATGGAAATGCAACTTGAACTTTGTTTCAAATCATCATGAAATTGAGCATCACAACAGTTCCTTTGTTACTCTGGGCATAGGCCTCTATTGTGGTAGTAAAGTTACCCAGTGTGAAAATTACTTATTCAAACTGCAGTATGGTAATTTATCTTGGTAGATGTTCAATTCTATTTAGTAAATACAATTATTGTTTTATTCTGTGTTTTATTTATGCTACTATTATAGTTTTTATAAAGAAAACCAGATCATAGACTTATGTAATAACAAGTTTATTTACACCTTTATTATCACTTAAATTAAAATGTATACTAATAGTTAAATTTCTAAACAGAATATTAATTCACTGATACAGTACCTATTGTTTTCACATTTTGATACCTTTTTCATATTATCAGCCCATTGCCATCCCACTCTAAAGATATGTACAGTACCTACAGTAATAATAAAAAAAAGTTTATTTAAGTACTTCGATCAAATAATTGATCGAAGTTTCAGTATTACAATGTGCAAGAATATAAAATTAAGTGTGTTGCCTGGCATAGGTCTCTTTTCTAATACACCATAATAATATCTATATTTAATTTTTTAACTATAACATCTTACCCTATACTTGCAAAAACACAGCCTACTTATAAATACTGGTAAAATATTCATCTTCTAAGTCGTACAAGTCCGCTGCAATATCATCTCGTAACGACATAAGTTTCTGATCACACTCCTGTTGTTTTGTTCTGAACAGTTTGGAGTTCTGAGCTATAGCCTCGTTGACTGATGGGAAGTCGTTCAGGATTAGGTACTGCTTGATGTCTGATACTAGCTTCATTAAAGACTCACCGGCTCTTACTGGAAATTAGAGATATGGGTTAGTTTTAGGCTATATCTAGTATGTACTAAAGTGTAGTATGGTAACAGAATATAGAGTATAGTATGGTAACACCAAACATATACCTAATAATTAGTATGGTAATGTGTGAAATAGCCTGGAAACTCAAATAGCTTAAACGCGCTTAAACTTTTCCCTCACGGTAGTCTCTGAGTGGGGCGATGCCAATCTGGTTAAGTTTAATGCCTCGAAAACACAAGCGTGTCTTTTCTCTGCAAAGGAGGCCATTCCTACTGGCGCCCTCTTTCCGTAATGTAACCGTGCCCATCACCGACCATCTAGAGTTGCTAGGTGTCACTTTGACTCCGACCCTCAACTTTGGCTCCTATATTGAGTCTAAAGCTCAACTCGCAGCCAAGAAGCTGGGAATCCTCTCGAAGGTGCGACGATACTTCACTCCAGAACAGCTGCTGACCTTGTATCAAGCGCAAGTTCGGTCATGTATGGAGTATTGTTCGCACCTTTGGGATGGATCTGCCAAGTACCAGCTTGAGGCGTTAGAGTTAATTGAGAAGCGGGCAAAAAATCTCATCGCGAAAGACTCACTCTGTAGCTCAAAATTACAAAGCCTTGAGCACCGCCGTAAGGTGGCCAGTCTTTCGGTTTTTTACAGGTTGCATTTCGGAGAGTGTGCGGAGGAATTGCATAATTTAATTCCTGCAGCCCCATTTCACCATCACACGAGTAGAGGCACGGCAAGGAGGCACCGATATACAGTTGAGGTTCCAAAGACTCGCACCAAGCGTTTTGCTTCGACTTTCATCGTGCGAACAGCCAAACTGTGGAACTCCTTGCCCGAATCTCTATTCCCCTTGAACTATAATTTGTCGGTCTTCAAGTCGAGAGTAAACCGGTTTCTTCTAGGCAAGCGCGCTACATCGTAGTATATAACGTTGCTTAACATCAGGCAAGTTGTAGTCAAGCGTAAGCCTATTTCATGTTAAAAAAAAAAAAAAAAATAACACAAGTGTTTCCTTAGTATGGGGATAGGTCCTGGAATAATTATTGATTATTAGCCTGGAAGAAATCGCTTAAGGCGATAAGGCCGCCCATTTGTACGTTATTTGTACGTTATTATTAGAAATGAAATAGTTTATTGTCAGGCAACTGGGTTACTACAGGTGGTAACACTTATAGCATATTTTAGGAACTAGGTAAGTGTAAGAAAATAAGGTTCTCTTAACTGCTGCTTGAATAAGTTTACAGATATTGTGCTTAGAGTTAATTAGTAATTAAATCGAATATCCGAAACTTAGTATCTGATTAATTAGTTCACTTTTAGTGTATATTTATGGTATAAAAATCGAGTTAAGATCAGTTATGTACTGCTGTAACAAGTGCCTCACACGTGAATTCATAATGAAGTAATATATACTTACCAATATTAGCAGCTCTGACTTGCATTTCAAATGTGTCTTGTTCAATCTGAGTCATCCTGTTTAGCTGTGATTCATTTTCGAGCTTGGATAGTTTGATTATTTCTGGAATAAAAACAAAATATGAACAATAATCTCTTAACAACCTATGGATCAGAGCACCAGTGAACTGTACAATATTGTGGACTTTACAAAACAATTTTTACATAATGAGATATATCTAGGCACCATAGCATTAATGCTGCTCGCCCGCAAATTAAATAATTAGCCATCATAGAAGACAGCGGTAAGAAAACCTAATCATGACAGTAACATTCTTCATGTTATACCTACAAGAAATAACACCAAATAAATTGTTTCTTAAAATCCAGATTATATTGATGTATTTCGTACAGAAGTAGGTATGAATTACAATTTTTATAGCGCAAATATCTTAAAAATATAGAAATTACCTTCAAAATTCTCGAGCATACTTTTTACATCTTCCTTGAGTCTTGTTGTGTATGATTTCAGAAGTGCTTCCTTATTTTGAGGGAGATTCCTTTGCATGGTGGATCAGAGAATAAATCTAATTACAGAATGTATTTATTTTATGTTAAAGAAAGCCTTAATTTACTGAATTAATTCCAATTATTTTCAAACAAAACAATACATCAGCTTCGGGAACTTAATTTAGGCACATCAAAGTATACGGCACGATGACGCACGACAAGGATTGTACAGACAATAAAAATGATGTACGGGAATTGTATGCTCCTCGCTGGTTTTTCCAGTACCAAGTTTTTTTAGTAACTTCTATTGCTAAGAGATTTGGCATGTAATCATTTCAGAATAAATAAAATCAAGTCCTTAGATTTACTTATACCTACCAAGATCAAGAGTGCAATTAGCCGGCTTTCGGTTTACTTACATCTTTTCTGCTTGTATAAAAGTCATAAAATGAACGAATACTTACTGCAAATGGCTCGGCATTATTTTCTACTCAGCTCACGACTCTGTACAAATTGGCCAAAGTCTAGAAAACTCTCTATAAATTAAACTATAATTTGAAAGACTTGAATGTGATAACTTCTATAGACACAATTTATTGTATAGTATGATTACAATAAACTGTAACTATAACTTCTACGTACCTATGTACCTAAGTCTTCTTACTAATCCTAGTACCAATATTATATTTATTTGTTTTATATCTCAGTTATTGTCTAAATTTGTTTATAAAAATAATATAGACAGACATAATAAAAGACAAACAGACCTAGAAAAAAAATCTTATCTACATATTTTCACTTACCTAAAATTAAACACCATTTTTAGACGTGTCGTGTATCAAATAATAAACACAAGCATTATATTACACCTTTACACGTATTTTATTTATTTCATAATTCACAACAAAACCTCACATACATTGTAATGTTATTATAAAACCGTACAAAACCCATTTCATTATACGTGACTTTTATAACTGAAAATATTTTTATCCTTTTCACACAATACAGCTCCTCAATTAGTAGGAAAAGGTTGGTATGATTTTCATCGACCTTTATAAAAGTCAGGTTTAATAAACCAGGTTTTACTTATATATATTTTTTATATTAAACGATATTATACATTTTATTTCTTCACGTTCTGTGTAACAAACCGAGAGTACTCCTTCAAACGCAGAGCATTGATATTGATAAATCCAGTGCTGTCTTCCGGAGAAAATCCACCAGCTATATCCATCGACACTAGATCCTTGTTGTACAGGCTCGTTGCACTCTTTCTGGCCAGAATTGTTACTGAAAACAAATAAAATGTTTAAGGAAAAAAAACCACTAATATTATAAACCTGAATATTTGTGTGTATCTGTATGTTTAATAATAATTTTTCACGCTCAAACGGCTGAACGGATTTGAGTAAAATTCGATATGGAGGTAGATAAGACACTGGAATAACACGTACCTAGGCTGCTCATCCCAGATTAACGCGGAGGAAACCCTGGGGCGCACCTAAAAGTGCAATAAAAGAAAGATGATCCATACCGGGTTACTTGTTGTTAACGCATTGCTTGTATATACTGCCATCTAGTAGCGAGTAGCCGCACTATAGCATACCAAATTTCAAACCATATTTTATTTACAGCTTTTTTTTTTATATAACACGTTTTACTATATCTGGGGGCACGGCGGTGCCCCCGCCAAGTCGAGCGCGAAGCAAACTGCCGTACCATCCTTTTCTGGAACCATTTCGCCTCATTTTCAGCCCCCTATTTGAGAACCTCTGGATAGGATTAACACGCTAAAATTTTCGACATCTAGAAATTCGTAATAACACACTTGAAATCCAGAATTTCAAGTTGGTAGATCAATTAGTTCCGAAGTTATGCTAATGCAAAGTTTCGCATTTTCGACACTGACTCACTCACTGATCATCAAAATAGAACTAGTACTTCCCATACACCTAGAGAGCTGAAATTTGGTACAGAGGTAGATTTTAGCGCCCACATAAAGGAAAAAATATCAAAACAAGATTTATGGAAGATCTGGACTACCTGGTGACCCTGATGAGAAAACGTAAGAGTACAGCCAAATTAGCGTTTTTATGAGAAATATGACAATGCAGTACATGCGACGTCAAAATGAGCGGGATGCGAGACCGAAGGCCGAGTATCACCATCACTTTGGCCATCAGACCTTGGAGTACCATAAGGGATCTCGAAAACTATAAGAGATAGCGGGTTGGTGCTTGAGCTAAATATGATGAGAACTGGTGGTATGTATCGGATCTTACAAAATCATCATCATCCTCAGCCAACTTTCTACTGCATTCAATTTTCTATATTTATATATATATTTATATAACTGTATTCTACTCAATAAATAAAAAATATTAAATATATATATTAGTCCACGTCCTGTCAAAAAGAAGCGATATCCCACCAAAAACATTCTGTAAAAAATTTGCCAAGTCTCGATAGAGCTGCTTGTTTATCTCTAAAAAGTAATGAAATCTCTAGAATTAGTTAAGCCAAGTCTAAGGTTCCTTACTGCGATTTATTTATTATTATAGTTAATTTTAAGTGACTTGGCCGTTGACTTGTAAGTAGTAGATTATGATTAATTAAAGTTTAAGGGAAACATAGAAACAATAACCAGAGTTCTAACGAAAAATTAAGATAGATTAGAATCAGAAAAAATAGTTAAGTGGACTCTACATAATAGGCAAAAACTTTAGAAGATTTGAATAAATCTGCAAATAAATTAGTAAATAAACTTGTATCCACTAAACGTGTAAAGAATGTTCAACGGCAAAGTCACGTAAAATTAACTATAATAATAAATAAATCGCAGTAAGGAACCTTAGACTTGGCTTAACTAATTCTAACTCATTCTAATTACTAACTAGCTGTAGGTAGCGGCGTAGTGGGTTTCTAGAGGTGAAATTTTGTTATGTTTAATTTGTAAATTTACCATTTCCCTTGTAAAGTTGTAGAGTAACAGAGCCGGTGACAGTTTCCTGCGATGTTTCCAAACACTTTCTGGTGAAGTTAGCTTCGGGGGAGAACCAGAAGCCGTTGTACACGAAATCGGCCATTTTGTCTTGCAGATATTTTTTTACCCTGCAATAAGAAAACATATAAGTACCTCCTTACATATTTTTTCATAGAAAGAATTCACTCTAGTATTTTACTTTCTTTATTCTGAGTAGGTATTATAAAGGTGAAAAGTTGTGAGTGTGGATTTGTATGTTCCTTCTTTTCGCTCAAATGGCTGAATCAATTCGGGTTAAACCTTAAATATAGTGTTTATAGATGGCTAGTCAAATTATGTGTATATTTACTTTTTTTTTTTCGCTTTCATTGTACCTACTTTGTAACTTATTTGCTAGTTTATTGTGCTGTAATAATATATAACAATACCTCAATACTTCTCTATCCAATGCGTATGCTTCCAAGTCGACGTGTGCCGCGTGCAGCACGGTGCCCGCCGGGGTCTCGTACAAACCACGGGACTGGGACAAAAATAGTAATATGCTTTACTTGAGTTGAGTACTTGTAAAAAAGTTAAGTGAGTGCAAATCCACAAATAACTTGAAAAACAAGTCATTGGTAGGGCCACATTCGAACCAGGGTGCACCAGAATGTAAAGACGCTTAAATCACTGAGTCACAAGAATGGATCATCATGATTTTTGGTAAGTATTTACCTATGTAGTGACATTGACTATATACTTTTTCTTCCGAAATAATGCGAGAAAGGCCGCGGATGTCCACTACAACCACGGGCTAGGTAATATGACAGTATTAGCATGTTCCAGCAAGACACTCGGCAAACTAGCTTACTGTCTTGGCTTGACATGCTAGCTTTGTGTATCTTCCGGGCATAAGATCTTCTTACATTTACCTTGATACACCTACCTACCGAACCTTGAAGTAACAACCGGCCGAGGCTCTTCGGGCGGCTTGATAAACTCTCGACCAGAGTTGGCCACTCTCATTCGATAAGAAGAATTTACCTTGAGTCCAAGGAAGCGGTTCTCAACGACATCGATGCGTCCGACGCCATGTTGGCCCGCCATCTTGTTTAGCGTCTCCACCATTGCAAGCGGGTCTGTTACTAGAAGAGACTTCTCTTGGCCGCTAGGGATGCGCACGGATACTGGAACTCCTGACAAAAATATAAATCTTATAAAGTAGTGTGGAAAACATCGGGAGAGTTCAGGAGAAGTGGAGGAACCCATGAACGTAAAAAGTGATTAATAGGTATCCCTGGTGGAAGAATTTGGATGGCTACTAGGTACTATGTAGGTAACTGCCCGAAAAAACCCCCTCGTTGATTCTACAAGATAGTCATGATCCTCAGTAAAGAGGAACGCAGCTAAAGAGGACGAAAAGCATTGCTTACCTATAGCTATGTTTTCTGGAACTACTGCAGCCATAGTCTGAGTTTCGTAACGAATTTTAAACAATATTTTTGAGAAAAATACTTATTGAAGTAGACCATTACTTACCGGTTCTATTAACATTTTGTATTCTTCTTTGTACTAACCTACTTCTACTCGGGAAACTTAAGTAATTTCAGGGTACTTACCTACTTCTACTCGGGAAACTTAAGTAATTTCAGGGTACTTACCTACTTCTACTCGGGAAACTTAAGTAATTTCAGGGTACTTACCTACGTTCTTATTGCTTACCCTTTTCAAAGTGCACATCAATAACGCTGGGGTAGTCCTCGGCGGCAGGCAGGTCGCGCGTCATCTTGTAGATGCCGCCAGGAGGGGTGGCGGCCGGGTCTTCTAGCACGCCTGACTCATAGCTGGGGGAAAATATATATATATCATATTACTAGCTGTGCTCGTGACTTCGTCCGCGTGGAATAGTTATTTTGGGCATTAATTATTTCATACATATTTTTTGATTTCTTGAACCATTTTCGCAGCGCACGCAACGGAAACCCTCAAAGATGTATAATTTTCCCCATTTTTTCCACATTTTCCATTGTTTCTTCGCTCCTATTAGTTGCAGCGCGATGTTATATAGCCTAAAGCCTTCCTCGATAAATGGTCTATTCAACACAAAAATAATTTTTCAATTCGCACCAGTAGTTCCTGAGATTAGCGCGTTCAAACAAACAAACAAACTCTTCAGCTTTATACCTAATATTAGTATAGATTATATTGGGAGGTGACTCTGGCCTCGTAACACAGTCTAACGAGTTCAGGGGATTCACACGTTATTGTACAATATTTACGTCAAATAAACGAATTTTGTATAATTATTTTGTATTTGTACCTTTTGCCCGCGGCTTCACTCGCGTTATTATATAAAACTTTGTCTTGAATGACTCTATCTATTAAAAAAAACTGCTTCAAAATACATTGTGTAGTTTTAAAGATCTGAGCATACATGTACATACATAGGGACAAACGCGGGAAGCGACTTTGCTATATACTATATAAGTAGTGACAATGATTATGGGTTTAATAGCTTAGTGCTACACCCGCATTTATGCACAAACTTAATTGGAAATGATCAATATCTAATAATTACTATCGGCAGGATTCGAACCACCGTCAAGCTGGTAAGACGTTACTTTTATTTATGCCTTATTATTATCCTACTTCTGTATAAAAAGTTATTAATTTTCATAGTTAGTCCATGAGTTGTACCTGATATGCATGATATTCTCATCAGTAGACCAGGGTTCCTTGGGAGTGGCAGAGACGGGTATATTCTCCTTCTTGGCGAACTCTATCAGATCGCTCCTGCCTTGGAAGCGCTCGAAAAATTCCGGCAGGCGCCAGGGGGCTATTATCTGAAAAAATATGATTATTATTTTGTTATAGTTTTTGTAATGAACCACTACTATTACTATACTACCACTACCACACTAATCATCATCATTGACCTTATTGGAACTACAAGAGATGATTTATGTACCTAGTGTCCATGTATTTTTGAAGTTGCGATCGTGGCTTTTATGAGAACCACAGATGCGACAGAACTACATTACCATCATATAATAACTACAATTACATCTAGATTTTTACAAGCTCACACAATAAATAAGCAAAAATTAACTTAACAAGCCTAAACTCAACAGGCATATGTACATAAGTAGATAGCGTATGTTGTCTTTGTATGCTAAAGTTTTCTTACTTAGTAGGTAATTAAGTAGTACTTATTATAATTTAACTTTTTTTGTGTGTTCTACCTTTCCTTCAGGCCAGAGTGAATACACGCTGAGTTCAAATCTGACTTGATCGTTGCCTTTGCCAGTGGCGCCGTGAGAAATGTACCTGAAAGAAAAATACATGCAATAAACATAATATTATAAAAAGATTTGTGAATTTATCACTGCTGTTCCTTCTTTTATTGAATAATATTTCTTAGGGAGAATAGAGATAGACGAGACAATATTAATTAGTCTTAAATTGTGCCTAAGAGTACAATTTCTTCATAAAAGGTTTTATATTTATTCATAACTTATAAAACATAAAGTAACTGACTAATATTTACAAGTCCTAAACATAATATTAAAATATATAATACTTATACCTAAAATAAAATATGAAGTAAAATAAAACAAACAAAAATTAATCAAAGAGCCCACCCCGGATCGCTCCCGGCGCAAAGGTTCCCATTACGCTCGCCGCGTTGCCACGTTGAAAATAGTATAAAACCTACTTACTTAGCCCCCAGTCCTCGAGCGGCCCGGACCAGCCCCACAGAGATGCAAGGCCGCGCCAGCGAGGTGCCGAGCAAGTACCGACTCTCATATACGAGGCCCAGCTGGATGGCTGCCAGCATGTAGTTCGAGACGAACTCCTTGCGGAGGTCTTCTACTATTACCTGTGGAAAGATGTCAAAAAATATATATGTATTTATACCTCTCTGAGCTAGCAAAGCGCTGCAACACCTCTAAAGAGCCTGGAAGAGATCACTCAAGGTGATAAGGCCGCCCACTTGTGCATTCTTTTAGAGTTTAAGCTCATTTCATATTGTAATTTATTTTGGTGTGCATAATAAAGTTATATTGTATTGTATTGTATTGTAAAGAGAGAGAGACAAGACTCTCAACACCTGTAGAGTTTCAAGTGTCCATAGGTGACGGTGACTGCTTACCATCAGGCAGACCGTTATGGTTCATTAATTTATAGGTATTTCATACATTTCATCAGATTTTTCATGAGAAGAGACTTATTTGTAGGTAATAAATAACCGGCCAGCACTTACGTCAATAAAGTAATTAGTAGTTGAATTAAATAATGCCGCATCTTCGAGCATCTGTCAATGGTACCTACATATTATAATCTTAATAATGTCAAACTCAAACTCAATTTATTAATAACAAAATATAGTTACATGTCAACTTAATAATAAAATAATTGACTTATTTATGTATATTTATATAATAAATTACATTATTTACATTAACACAAACATTTGATATCCAACATATCATTAACGTTATAGTACGTTTTTACGACAAGCCAATGCTTGAAAGACGCGTTAGAGGGCGCGTCACTTACTTGTGCCGGAAGGGCGTTGTACGCGTGTACCGCAGTCACGTGCACTAGTTTGGTCGCCTTGGCTAGCTTGCAGCACGCTCCCGTTAAGTTTATTATGTCAAACTGATGTCATCTTTTCAAGAACTTACACATAAACTCAACCTAAAATAGACTACCTACTTATAAGTATATAACTTTTTGAATTTGAACATGATAAAAATATTTTTTTTTAACTGGCCTGTTAGCTTAGTTGGTAGAGGCTCTGCCTTCTAATCTAGGGGTTGCGGGTTCGATTCCCGCGTGACACAAGTATTTATGCATTATAAAAAATTATAATTACTTGTGTTGAGTCTGGTCGTTTGTATGTATAATAAGTATGTATTTACAAAAGAAAAGTATATAAGTATTATATCCGTTATCTAGTACCCACGACACAAGCGTTTGCTTAGTGTGGGGCTAGATGGCGCTGTGTGCATTGTCCCGGAATATTTATTTATAAAAAACCTGATTATACATAGTATACCTACTAAACAGTTTCATTTACTAGTTCAACTAACCCCCTTTCTTCCATGCAGTTATTACTAGGTATTTCACAAATTATGAGACCAGTGAAGTATCCACTTAACTCTCCATACTGGGGATGATAGAACATGATCTGTGTCATCTGGCCCAGTAAGCATAGCCTTCAGTGCCAGGTGTCTCAGTTTCGATTCCTGCATAACACAAATACATAATTGTCTATTTTCAATTTGCAATTATTTGGTTGAGCCTGGTCGTTTCTTATATAGTTTGTATGTTTTATTACAAAAGTAAAAGTATTTTAGTAGGTATTTACGATATCTAGTGCCCATGACACATGTGTTAGCTTAGTATGGGGCTGGAGGGTGTTGTGTGCAATGTGCCGAAATATTTAGGTAGGTATTTATTAACTTCAATAAAATCTCCTATCTGGGCAGCCAGAGCAAGGCACCAGGCCAGATGGAATACACTCTCCGATGTTGTAAATTTCTATAATGTAGGTATTGATGATATCAATGAAA
Source organism: Macaria notata (assembly GCA_927399415.1). Lineage (NCBI taxonomy): Eukaryota > Metazoa > Arthropoda > Insecta > Lepidoptera > Geometridae > Macaria > Macaria notata. The sequence continues at coordinate 2,301,258 of OV656751.1, forward strand.
TGGAAAATAAGAAATATATCTGTATTTTCATACAAGTATATTTTCATGTACCTGCTTACTTAAATCTATGTTTAATTATAATAATAATATAATAATGTCTTTATTTCAGGCAATAAACCCATATAAAACTAAAATATTACAAAATGCTGATAAAACTTAAACTAGAACTAGATACAATAAATAAAATAGTATATCACATCATTTGCGGTTTTTACTCTGGTGTACAGAGATCCAGGATCGATAAATGGGACTGTAAAAATCTTCGGACAGGCACTGCAGTATACTATTATTCGATCGCCGTATTGCTCCCCAGAAGGAAGCAATACGGGATCGAATAACCGCAAAGAAGTCAGGAACCCGTGCATCAGTAAACATGCCCGACGCGCTGCAATATCTGGGCTTTCTCATAAGGATGCGAAATGCGTCATTATATTGCACCCTTATGGTATGGTACGTACTTCTGGTATATTCCGTCCAGAGCTGGCACGTGTATAAGCACATACAATAAGCTTTGAACAGAGTAACCTTCACTTCGTCAGAACATTAAATTGCGAATCGGCGCGCGAGCATGTTACATCTGATGGACAGGTTCCTTCTCTCTCGTTCCATGTCCAAGTCATCTTTCATTGCATCGGTCAATATGTGTCCCAGGTACCTGAACGACTTTACAACCTTCACTGGTGATCCTGCCAAATACACATTGGGAACAACGTCCGGACCCTTTCCTGCTCGAAACACTAACATTTCTGTTTTTGTTTGTTTAATTATTCTGAGATTAGCGTAGAGCCTACGGGTAAGTAATCATATTATTTAGGTATGTAGATATATAAGTACTTAGGTGGTAGGTAAGTGTAGTTCGAATTCGCACATGCGCTCGATAATGTTGCTTGGCAAAATATAGCTCTCTCTTGTACGGACATTAATACGCCAGCGGAATAGTAGATTGTATCATAAGGGAGCAAAATAATATTTTTACGGCGAGGGCGCTTTTTTGAATCCAGAGCGAAGTGAGGGATTCTAGAGTAGAATCCCGAGCGTAGCGAGGGATTCTTTAGTAGAATCCTGAACGTAGCGAGGGATTCAAAGTACGTCGCCCGAGCCAAAAATATATTTTACGCCCGAGTGATTCACTCTACTTTTCATCACCCACTATGAGAAAATAAAAGGCGCCTCATATTTTATTGTAATATTGATATTTAATGAAACAGAGTAACAACTAAATTGAAATTAAGTAGTATCTAATAATAAAACAACTAAAAACTTAAATTTACATTTGAGACATTTTCACAATTTTGAAAATTAATTGTTATAGTTTTTTCACTGTCACTTGAAGAACTCATTTTTCAAAACAAAATCATGAATTTCTATCAATCCGTGAAAATTGACGAAAACGCGGGCTATAGTTCGCGCGTTTTTAATTTTATTTCTTTTTTTTTTTGTATTCAGCCGGCGCGCGGCGCTATATACTATGGGCCGTCGCACCAGCCAGTCTTTATTCAAACAATATTTGCGTTCGATTTCTTGGGCCCTGAACACAAGATGTTCCAAATTCAAAAAGTGCGCGGCAAAGATAATTGCGGCGCACTTATAAAGAGGATTAAAAACTCATTACTGCCCGCTAAAAGTTTCTTATAGAAAACACCACCTTTGGGTGCACTTAAAGGCGAACCAAGTCGTCTTTTTCGAATAGGTGGGATGAAAAGGATAGTTAATACAATATCGAATAATTTCCCTACGTATTTTCCTTTAAAATATGTCCCCAACCAGAAACCAGAATCGAATTGGATAATAGATGACATTTTAAATATTTAACATTAAGAATTAAAAAATGCAATTTCCACATATAATGACTACTTAAAAAGAATAGATGAACAAGACTTATGACAATAAACTGACGATTACAAAGAGGCAATATTATGACTACGAAATAAATACAAAGTACCAATAAAACGTAGGACAATGTGGTTAAAGTAAAAATAGAGACAGGACGTGCCGCGTGTGATATTACGGATTTTACTGATGTAATCCGTAATGACGCTGGACGACCGTTCCGAAGTAAATTAGATGTAGTTAAGTTAACTACATGAACAGTAGTTTCATGGTTTAATTACTTTACTCTTTGGTAGTTTCTTATCAGCCGGCGCTCAAGCTGGCGCGCCGACTGCATGTGTTGCGACCAGAGTAGGATTGTTATCTAGCGCTGTCCAACGTAACACATGCTCACTACGTCTTCGCTTCGACCATTCACAAATGACGAGCTCATCATCATCATCATCATAAATTTAAGGGCCGTGCCCTTGTCTGTGGAGTATGCGCCATCCTTCCCGGTCTTCTGCCAATTCCTTGACCTCCTTATACGACATGACACCCGCCTTTTCTTTTATTTGGTCCATGTATGATCTTCTCGGCCTTCCTCTTCCTCTTCGGGCTTTCAATTTTCCTTCCATGATGTTTCTTATAAATTCGTCATGTCGTATAAGGTGGCCAACCATCTTCCCTCTTCTGTTTTCAATAGTTGCCAGTATTGTACGGTGTTCTTGGACCATGCTCAGCACTTCTTCATTGGTCTTTCTTTCTGTCCAACTAATTTTCTCCATCCGCCGCCAGCACCACATTTTATAAATGTTAAAATCGCGCCAAAAAGAACGAGTGATTGTTACGATCTGTCGATGGTCGTATTACGCGACATAATGTATAGATCTACTATTACCTATAGCTCCGCCTCTTACATAGCTATTATGGGTGCTTTAAAACAGGAGTTTACCCGCGTGCTCTTAAAAAAAAGTCAAGATAGTACTTATTTACAAGGGGAAAGGAGACAAAGCCGCAGGGAAAAACTATCGTCCTTTATCGATAATACCGGCCATAGCAAAAATTGTCATAGCTTCTAGGTACTAATGTTTACAAATTTAAATTAGTAACACTTCTAATTAAAAAAGCTTACTATAAATTAATAAGCCTCTAACTATTTAGACGATAAGTTTATCTCTGATGGTAATATTGCTTTAAAAATTGACTGATATGATTAATACTTATATAAATATAATTTTGTTATTACTTTTAAGATTGCAGTACATATAATATTAATAATAATGTGGTTATTATCATTTGACATGTACATTTTATAATTTATCATTAAATATATGTATCTGTAGGTACGAGTAGGTATGTATGTGAGCATACCTACATAATATCTGATGCACGTAAATGCACCCATCAATTTACCATCCCCTATCTCTAATCAACACTAATATGTCAAAAATGGCAATATTCGTTAAGCTTTTGTTTCGTATGAAAGCTAAGTGGTGTAAAGATAGCGATATTTAGAAACATGCAATTTATGAGATAATGTCAGGAAAACAAACTTGTAAACTAGCAATACCTACTAAGTATGTCACTTTCTGATAACATTGACCTCTCTGTTTATATTAAGAGAAATGTATTTTGGTTTAATTAAACAATAATATCGCTGTAAACGTTATCGGCAAAATATAAAAACTCATGATAGCTCCACAATTGTTTTTTTAATATCAAGTATCATCTTGAAATTAGGCTAACATTGCTACTTGGGAATCGAGAAACGGTACCAATTTAAAGAACCGGGATTTTCGAGATTTCGCAAAACGGTACCCGGATTTTCGGTACTGACAACTTCTTTTTTTAAATATAGCCTTTTTAATGTTTTTTTATGTGGAAATGGTTTTTTTCTTGTTCTTTGATGGAATGGAGATGGAGGGATTATGAAGCTCCGTTGCACACTCTGGAATGTAATCGATATAAGACTGCTGGACTGGCCAATCGCTACGTTACCTACGCGTCACCTTTAGACTATTTAAATTCAGTTCCTCTAAGCTACAGAGGATAAAAATGAAGCAACTGATCGTCTTGATTAAATGTGATAGTATAGAGTCTAGTATCACTGTATTATAGTTCCCGTAAGGCATGATTTAATTTAGTTGTGATAACCTCCTGAGTCCTCTAGAGTCTGGACGAGGCGGCCAACCGGGACGCGCGTGCTGACTCGTCCTCCTGATGATGGAAACCTCAGATTTCCGAAACTTGTCGAGCTAATTTTTCGACGTAATTTTTGACGTAAGTGCTAGCCGGTTATTACAACTAAATTAGAGTCTAGTATGGTATATTTGTATTTATCTGGGTATAAGGGTTTATTTTTATCCTGGAACAACGCGAGTAAAGCCGCATACCATACAGTTTATTTTACTTATGAAATTTACACTTTTAGAAAATTAAATGTATCCAGAAGATAGAAAATATCGAATTTAGTATACCTAGGTATTCTATTTATTTATTTTCCTATTCTTTTTTCAAGTGGTAAAAGCTTAGGTGGTAGAGTAAATAGGTTTCTTCTAGGCAAACGTGCTACATCTTAGACTTTTTTTACAATAAAATCCTTTATTTATGTACTACAGAGTGTATACGTACCACTAAAATAACTAAAACATAATGTAAAACTAGTAACTTACAAAGGTACGTTGGTGAGGTAAACTGAGCTCTGCACTAAGTGTCACAGGGACCTTGTGTTGCAGGGCTGCAGTATTTCTCGCCGCGGTAAGCTTTTCTTACAATATTACACCAAGGTTCAATGACATGGTCTAAGTTTAATGTTAATAAAACTGAAAAAAAACAATCAGACTGCAGTAGTGCTCAACACCAGGCAGGCTGTAGTCAAACGTAAGCTTATTTTATGTAAAAAAAAGGCGGCGATAAGAAGAGAGACCTATGCTCAGCAGTTGGCGGTAACAGGCTGATGATAATGATGAAAAACTTAATGTTTTTTTTAAACTTTTGTACATATTTATCTTAGGTAAAGTGTTACTTACATCTTTAGCACCAATTCCTTTAGCTTTCTGCTTGGCCTTCTCAAAGTCTTCGTTTTGCCCAACGTCTGCCATGTAGCAAACCACATCGTAGTTCTTTTGTATTAACCTAAAACATGAGATTTTTATCTAACTCCAAAAACTAAGGAAATATAATTTTAGCGATCTTTAAAGCTAGAGAGAACCGGTTCTTATTGGGTAAGCACGTTCACGGCCGCAGCTATTGCTTACCATCAGGGAAACTGTGCTAAAGTGCAAACCCATATAACTAACATAGTTTTTAAAAGTGCCGAAAATAATGGCGCCGCTACTTGTTCTCTTGCGCACGATATACGCAAGTTATGATCACAAAAATTAAATAATAAACTGCATTTGTGTTTGTATAAACTATACTGTATTAAAACATTTGTTACCATTAAAGTGTGAAATCATAATGTACTTACTTAACTTTTTATTTGGAGCGTAAAATTTTGTTTAGCAGCGGGGTTTTAATAAATTTTTTTCAATAATAAATTAATAAATAAACTCTCGACCCCAGAGTTGGCCACTCTCATTCGATAAGAAGACCAGTAAATGAATTAGAGAGATACAAAACGTATACTAGAACCATCTGAAACACTCACCATTTCAATATGCAGCTGGTATCCAATCCACCAGAATAAGCCAGGATCACCAAATCTTTGCCCATTTTAAAATAATAGAAAAAGGTTTATTAAGACTGAAAGTAGTTTTTTTTAAACGTTTGATTTCTATCACTGTTGCACACTGACTAAATGGTTCAAAATTTTACTGATATAGGAAAATAATTTATAGTATTATTTCTGGGTTATTATGAAAGGTTATGACTAATCTAATCTTAACCACCTCCGATTTAATTCATGTTAAACATTGGGAAGAAAAATATCGCGAAGAACATAATCTGCTTCTACGATTTACCATTTTATTTTATAAATAATATATTTTGAGTACTTACAGCGCTAAAACTTTACGGAAAACAACGTAAGGAAACCGACATGTTTGAGGACCACAATATCCGAGGACATGTGTCTTGCGTGGAAGTACCTCGGCGCCCACCACGATGTATCTGCCCAAGAGAACTCCCCAACGAATTAAATCTGCGGGGATGTCACGACCCTCAGTCATCAGGAAATATGACTCAAGAGACAGAGTATGTGTATATATTATGTGCTTTCACGTTCTAACGATTGATATATATGTAGTTTAAATTTCCTAAATAAATTATTCTACATCCCGAATCCCGTAATAAAGGGCGCGACTAGTAAACACTTATCTACATACATAAATTTTGTTTTTTTTCCTTGAGGTCTTTTTCCAGTAAGTTCGCTCTGTATACCCCTGTATGAATATTATATCATTTGTTTATTTACATCTCAGCATGTATATTTTGATAACACTGGGGTCGCCCGGAGTTAGATATTATAATCTTTTACCTACATAGCAACAATAGATAGCTGTACGTGAGATGATACGACTATGAAATTGGGTTGATGTTACAGTCTTATTTTACTCTAGTGAGCGCCCGCGGCTTCGCTCGCATAATTTTGTGATAAAAAGTAGTCTATGACACTTCTAAAACCTCATACTACTTGTATACAAAAAAATATGATAAACTGTTCAGCCATTTTTGAGTAACAGACAAACATTCTAAAACTGTTTAAACGATTCTAAAACTGTTTAAACGTGTTCTGTTATGGATTTAAAGTACTTATACCCAAACATAAGTATTTTTTTTATTATCTTCCATGTTCAGATTTTTGATCCTCTCTCTTCAGCTTTATTATATGTAATTATAGATATTATTTGTCAAAACAGCTGGCTAATTTTTGCAATGAAATTTATTTTTCTTAGCCTACTTGAAGATATGTCAGTTGAGACTCTCGACACCAGATTTAATCATACAAATTTACTTATGACCTTATTACAGCCGAAATTATCTATACGTAACGTGGGTAACAGCTATATTTATAAAGCTGAAGAGGTTGTTTGCAAAAATAAATATGATGTCCAAAATAACTATTCCACGCGGACGAAGTTGCAGGCACAGCTAGTAGGCGATAAGTCGGTTCTGATATTGCAACGGGGCAACGGATAATTGTGACTTTAAGTATGAATATATAGTAGAAGCTTCACGCTTACCATTTACAGCCAGTGATAGCCTAGGTTTATGTATAAACAAAGAATACACATTTTACTGAAATGACATATCATATGACCTAATATTAGATGTTATCACATGACTATTTAGCGGTTTGTATAATAGGTAAATATTTAAGTTGTCTACGAAACAGAATATCAACCAACAATCTACAAAGTAATTATTTGTTTGTGATTTTAAGATAGTTTCTTGCATAGGAAACGGTATTTGTGAATTTGTTATAACAAGCATTTGTAGCTCACTATATTGCTGTATCCGTTCGTGATCTCTAAAGTTAAGGAACTGTCATCGCGGTCAGAATTTGGATGGGTGACCGTACCAAAAAGTTATAGAAGAGAGTAGAATTTATATCTGGACGCTTCCGTGGGTCGGTCGCGATACCAGTGTTGGTCACACACATATGAATTTACTAAAAAAATATAATAAACAAAATTAATTCGCGTAGTAGAATTATTGGTCGTTTGTATGTATAATAAGTATGTATTAACAAAAGAAAAGTATATAAGTATTATATCCGTTATCTAGTACCCACGACACAAGCGTTTGCTAAGTGTGAGGCTAGATGGCGTTGTGTGCAATGTCCGGGAATATTTATTTATTTATTGCTTCAAATTTAAACAACTTTTCTATCGAGATGATTAAATAATTTAATGACAATTTAACAATCGAATACTGATCAAAATTATTCAAGTTGGTACTTGCTACATAATTGCACATTATTTTAATACAGGCTTACATGAAAAGGATTTGTTAATTCAAAAGTCATTGTATTCCTTAATAATTTTTTATTGATAAATATAACTGACATAATATTTTTTTTGTTTTTTTTTTTTAAAACAGCTAGTCATATGAATTGAGCTGTTGAAAACTTATAATTACGAACTCGCCAATAAGAGAATACTAATATGTCATGATTGATTCATGACATCATTTCGGGCGTCTGTGATTGGCTTATTATTTTTTCAGCCAGAACAAAGGCATTATTGAATTAACATATCCTTTTCAAACAACCCAATATACAGTAATACATTACAAGTTTATCGAACACCAATATTAATGCTATAGTAACTATTTGTCTTCGACGGGGCTTTTTTTTAAACATAGCAGAGTTAAAAAGTTAGTATAACCATACATATAATGTACTACAAATTCATTTTATTTGTAAGCCCCTTAACGCTAAAATACAGTGTCGTAAAGAAAAAATGTGCTTAGTCAAAATGGAGTCAATATTAAAAAAAAACATGTCAAACCAGACTAAATTTAATATAATAAAAAATATCTAATTCCCCTTTTTTTCAAAATTTCAACATGGCATTGCAATTACGAGTACTTATTATAAAAAAATACCCCATTTCAACTCAGCACATTAATTCCTCGTAACCCTATATAAGTAACTCTAGTAAAAATTATGTCTACATAAGTTTAATACATTTTTTTTATGCTAAAGTGAACGCGAACTTGAACGCTTAGTGAGTTATGTAAAGCCACGATTTGAGTTATTGCACATTTGTCTATGGTAGGTTTTTTCAATATGTTTTAGGAGGCCTATACCCAGCAGTGAGACGCAAAGGCTCAAGATTATGATGATTTAGGAGGCCATTTAATTCGTTTAATCAAATTGATTTTAAAACATTTTTATTAAATAATAATTATATCAATTTAATTCGTTAGGGGAGTTCTCTTGGGCATACCTACTTGCCCAAGAAAAAATCACCAATGACTAAATACTGAAAGATACTGAAAGTATTAATACTGAGAGATTATTTTACAAAAAATAACTACACATAGACAAATTTACAATATTTTGATGAAATATTTGTTCGTTAAATGGCTGACTTATACAATGTTATCAGGATTGGAATGTACTCATGTAGTGATGCGATGTTAACAAACAACACTTAGAGGAAGAATAAATAGTCTAAAACTATCGTACTGGGCTTGACAGACAAACACACAAACCAACAATTTTATACGACAAGTTTGTATTTTATATGTATTTTAGTTTTTTTACCCTAAATAGGCTAACGTTGACTATAGCCTGCCTGATTTTAAGCATATTAGCATTAGTGATTATTAATATATCTAAATCTTCTTCTTATCGAATGAGAGTGCAACTCTGGTGTCGAGAGTTAATCAAGCCGCCAATATATCTAAATACCAGCCACGAAGTTTTTATGACTAATATATGTTTCCGAAAAGAAATATTTTCTTATCGCCGGATTATTTTCTCATCATTGTCTTTTCACAAGTTTTTTAAACGGTTATACCATTATAGCATATTTTCAAACTCCCAAGCTTTTGACAAGACCATTCAATCTTTTTAACTACTTTTCTCTCAGTAAAGTTATTATAATAAAAAAACATAATATACATCCAAAGAGTAAGTAAATATATATTTCTCTGCCCAGCCCAGTACATAATATAAACTAGCGAGCCGCATATTATGTATAATATTAATACATACACGAACAGGTTGTTTTGCAAACATATTATGTTGTACTTTTCAACATGTAGGGCACATTTGTAAGATATGCATTTATTTATAGCTATACGTTAGATAGTTAGCATTTGGCGTTAAAATCAACAAATTAATTTATTATAGAAGTAATTTATAAGTACAGATATACTATCTCACGAAGTTCTTTGCTGATATTTTCTTTTTGTTGTGTTTATATGTTTGAAACCTATCTTTGTAGCTTCTCTGCAATATAGGTAGGCCCTGATTCTAATTGCGGTCACGCTCGAAATTCTTTCAACTCTACGTTGAGACTTTAGTAGCGATAAATGCTAACAAGCGCGTTCGTTTAAATTTAAATTCTCTCAGCTTTTTAGTAAGTATAGTATGGTGGTTCAGTAGGTGCGAGGCCATGTCAAAAGCCCTTAGGGCGTTTTGAAAATTTAAAACCTGAGTCAAGAACGCAAACATACATCACGTCACAAGTCACATTCGAGTGCTTTCGAGGTAACAGGCCTGAATATATTCATAGTCAATCGAACTTCGTGAGATAGGCTATCTGTATAATATCAGTTATTTAGCACCCATAGCATAGTAGGAGAGTTTGCTTAGTTTGGGGCTAGATGGCGCTGTACAAATTGCCACAGAAATAATAATTTTGTTTATTAAATAAGTAATTTATTTGGTGTTTCTTGTTTTTAAGTTTTAGAAAAGAGTTTTACCTTTAACATTAGATTTAAAGGACATTTGAAATTTTATGTTATTTTATATGAATTAAAATGCTTTAGATAATAGTTTAATGACCAACACGTATATCACATTCATGCTAATAAAGTTTTATGTGTAACGAACATAAAACTTTACGAACTTTTGCAGGTTTTTATATGAATATAAGTAAATAATTATCTATAGTCCGATTGCGGTACAGGAAGATTTTGATTATTACGTCTTTTACGCTCGCTTAAATCAACAAAATTGTCACAAATTCTTCCTATTCAGCGATCGTACTTTAGCAAAATAAAAATATGTATTAGAAATAAATGCACACACACGCTAAATACAACGAATAATACAAATTAATATCTTAAAACTAAACGAAGTCAGGCGAACCTCATAATAATATTAAAATTTGAGAAATTAACATTAACAATAATTATAAACATCTTTTAAAACATTCCACAACCCTTCTTTTGCAGTCGGGTAAAATAATAATCAACATTTGTGTTAAGTATTTAATATTATTTTTAAGACGATTTTAAAACCGCGTGCTCCATTTCCTGGGTTTTCAATATAAACCAGAGAACTTCATGATTTAAATTTCTCTTAGTTCTTTCTTAAACAAGTTTCCTTTTTTTCCATATTTTCGAACGACACATTCGACTAAAACTGAAATATTTAACCAAAAAATTGGTTATCACATCTTCGAAAAAGGTATCAACAAGTATTTTTTTTAAAACCGCTACTTTTAAATCAACAAGTTTATTAGACAAGACGACGCTAATCTCATAAAACAATAGTTAAAAAACATATTTTGATCATGAACAGAACAATTTTTTAAATTACAAACTTGAAAAATTCATGTTTTTTTTTCATGTAATAGAAAAAGATGGAAAAACGATTGTCTTGTTCTGTCTTAAAAAAAATATTGTCTCAAAACCTAGCATGAAATCTGCGACAAATAAAATTGATTTAAATCGGTTCTTATCGGGTAAGCACGCTCCATCTTAGGCCATAGCCTTTGCTTGCTATCAGGTAAACTTTAGCTAAGTGAAAACCCGTTCAAGTTAAAAAAAATCTGACGAAAAAAGTTATCAACAACACTACTTGTTATGTCACTTTTGCAAAGCTAAATGAGTCTAAAAACTTTTAGCTTCAATCAGCACATTTATTTAGCACTTCACTAATACGAAATTATGCTAAGACAAAATGTGTTAGGGCGATTTTTGTACCAAATAGAGACGACAAAGCTAGCAAAGTCGCTTATAACAAATAGCGCCACTATAAAGTTTATGTTAGGTATTTAAAGATAATGGGTAAATTCACGTTTCGAAGAATTTCATACATAGATATGCATGCATGTTACACACGCAATATTTATTGAAATTCTCTGACGTAAACGCAATTTTTCAATTTCAAATCAACAAGAAAAATGGCAAATACGCATATTTTTAGTGGCGCTACTTGTCATTCTCAAACCGTTCAAGATTTTGTACACCGTCCAAGATTACCCGAACCGTTCCAGATTTCCCGCACCGTACAAGATTTCACAAACCGTCCAAGATTTCTTGAACCATCCAAGATTTCCTGTATCGTTTAAGATTTCACGAACCGTTAAAGATATCTCAACCCGTTCAAGGTTTCTTAACCCGTTTAAGATTTCCCGAACCGCTAAAGATTTCTCAACCCGTTCAAGGTTTCTTAAGCCGTTTAAGATACCACAAACCGTTTAAGATTTCACAAACCGTCCAAGATTTCTCGAACTATCCAAGATTTCCTGTATCGTTTAAGATTTCCCAAACCATTCAAGATATCCCAAACCATTTAAGATTTTCTAAACCATTCTAGATTTCCCGTACCGTTCAAGATTTTCCGTACCGTATAGTTTATCTGTTTTAACTGGTGTTTTAGTTCTCTATCTTGTTCTACCTCGTTTAGGCTGTGAGCGAGCTGAGGTCAGACAGGAAGTTATCCGGCGTGAGTATGTGCGAGGAGCCGATGATGACCTCCCAGTTCTTGACAGCGGCGGTCACTTCGTACGCCGCGCGGATCTCGGAGAAGCAAACGCCTGTAAAAACACATTAGGAAAGATATCGAATCAGGCGTTACTTTGCGGAAATCCATTGTAACTGACACTCTGGAGAAATTAGTAGTGGGTGGTATATGGAGGAACACACCTAAAAACCATCAAGTTTGTTGTTTGGTGTCGGTTAAGGAGCAGTCACAGCGGAAAAACACTACATACATATTTCTCCAGTTTCAGTTACACATAAGGAAGGTGATATTTAGCTCAGCTAGCGGAGGCAATCGCATTTTTCTTTGTTTACATTATTTTTAGGGAAACTTACAACTAACTTATATTATACCTATATAAACACAAACATAACTAACTGAAGGTTATTTACAAATTTCCACTTATAGGTATTGAATATATAGATAATAAAAATTCGGTTTAGTAAGTAAATCTTATTAATTATTAATAAATATGTTGCTAAGGCCTCTCTTCATATACGACACAGGCGACGGCATGTGATGATAAGCAACGGCCGACGCGGTCAGTCCTTGGATGGGTGACCGAAAAGTGTGCCATTCTATTTTGGCCTCTACAGTGGATCGGATAACACGTTAAATTGTAGATTCCGATTGTTTATCATAGTAGGTCTGTCGTTAAGCCATGTCAAAGTCCCTTAGGGCGGCTTGATTAACTATCGACACCAGAGTTGACCACATTCGCTAAGAAGAAGTTAAAAACAATTGTGGCTGGCCTGGAAGTTTAGTTGGTGGCCTTCTAATCTAGGGTGCGGGTTCGATTCTCGCATGACACAAGTAATTATGAATATTAAAATTTGCTATTACCTGTGTTGAGTCTGGTCGTTTCTATGTATAATAAGTATGTATTTACAAAAGAAGAGTATTTACCTATGTATTATATCCGTTATCTAGTACCCATGATACAAGCTTAAGCTTAGCTTATGGGGCTAGATGGCGCTGCGTGATATGTCCTGAAATATTTATTTATTTATTGAATAAATACATACCTCCGACGATGAAGACCATTAGTCTCGGTACGTTCTTGACGGTCTGCTGGCCCTTGTCCTTGTGCCAGTGACCGTAGCGCACGCTGCGGATAAACAAACATTTTATTATATAAGTTATTTATTTATTTATTAGTCTACAGAACAGGCACTAAGCTTAAAAAACACAAACGATACAAAGTTCAGTTATCTAATACCCATGACACAAGCGTTTGCATAGTATGGGGTTAGATGGCGCTGTATTGTCCTGGAATATTATGATTTTTGGATGCGCGTGCTTTGATTGCCTTGAGCCGGGAAAAATAATACAACGGCTCCTTCAGGACTCAATATTGCCTAAATACCAAAAGTCAATGATGCTCTGTTTAGCTGATTTTCCGTGATGGGGGCAGCAAAATATATATATATATATATATATATACAGACAACAATTCTAAAAAGTGTAGTAACATTTTTTTCAAATACCTTTTTTTTCCTCTTTAGCTTTATTATAATAGTTCTTTACCTATGAAATTGCCGTTTTTTTCTTACATTTTAATCTGTTTGTAACTTTAACGTACAGCTATATTTTTCCAAGTACAATTTTTATTGTATCAATTGTTGAATTATGTACCTTTTAGATAAAAAAAAATGTTTTACTAGTGCATATTACTTATAGGGAAGTCATTGAAAACACCTCTTTCAATGTGTCGTCGGTTTCACTACTTTAACTAGGTATATTTTTATCATATACTCTGTTTTTGAGAAATTGATATACGCAGTGCATAGCTTTTTTCCCATCTAACTATAGTTATCAATTGCATCTAAATCTGTTCAGACATTTCCATACAAACATTAAAAATGTTTGTATGGAAATATCATTTTTCTCAATTTCGTCATACAAATCGGCAATTTCATAGATAAAGACCTAATATTATGTATGTATAGTTACATACAGATACATAGATGACGCAACTATAAGTTGACCATTTGGATTTACCTAGTAGCCAGACCACACACAAGTTTAAATCGTAAAAAAATAGTAGGTTGGAATTAAAGTGGTATTCACCTAGTAGGCGCCTGGTACCCGGAGGTCTGCGCGCGTCCCGCCAGGAACGGGAAGTGGCGCTGGTCGAGCTTGTCCTCTATAGCGTCTTCCATCATGTCCTGGGAAACAATATATAAATTTTAATTAAAAAGAAATACTATCACCGAACAACTGCCTAAAAAAGTATTTATGTCCCAATCATAAAGTGTATGAAATATGGCGGCGCCACTAGCAGTGCTTGTGTATTATATAATTTACTAGAGGGATCGCGGCGGAAACTTGGGGATGCAAGTTTTACTTCTTAGTGTATTTCACCCCTTTAAAAGTGGCATTTCCAAAAATCCTTTCTTAGCGGATGCCTACGTCATAACATCTACCTACATGCCAAATTTCAGCCCAATCCGTCCAGTGGTTTGGGCTGTGCGTTGATAGATCACTATATCAGTCAGACAGTCACCTTTGAGTTTTATATATTTAGATTTATCCTTTTCCAGATAAATAAAATAAACTTCCTTTGGAACGAATTCCCTAAATGTTTCCTTTACCAATAATAATTACTTATGCATCGGAATTATAAATTAATAAATATTCCGAATTATGATAAGTGTAGAAATAAATTTATAAACTAGTTCCTCGCCTGCCATTTTACTTGCCCCCTGATCCCTGCCAGATTGGTGACCTGGAAGAGATCGCTTTGAGCGATAAGGTCGCCAATTAGGGCACTAATTAAAAGTTTGTATGTTTCTTTGTATTTTTCCTGTTTTTGGAGTATATAATAAAGTGTTTTCTATCTATCTTTACATAACTACAATTCTTGGTAAATTTATACACTAGAAAAAGACTGCAATATATCGTAACATCAAGTAAGTTGTAGTCAAGCGTAAGTTCATATGACAATAAACACTACTAACTTTAAGTACAGGCGTCCACCGCGACATCTGGTATGTTTGCTCCGTGATCCTCTCCTTGCGGGGCACCTGGTACTGCTTCTTCCTGTTACCCTGGAATATGCATGAAAACACACATTAAAAATAAACATTTATCATGTATTTATCAATCTCTCTCTGAGTCGTAATTCCTCATGACCGAGGGTCGTCACTCCCCCGCAGAATTAATTCGTTAGCGGAGTTCTCTTGCGCAGATACATCGTGGTGGGCGCCCAGGTCCTTCCACGGAAGACACATGTCTTCGGATATTGTGGTCCTCAAACGTGTCAGTTTCCTCACGATGTTTTCCATCACCACTAAGCGAGTGCATATCCACACATAACTTGAAAATACAAGTCATTGGTGTAGGGCCGGATTCGAACCAGGGTGCGTCTGGATGAAAGCAGACACTGGAACCGCTTAGCCACACTCGCTCCTCGATTCGTCTAAGATCCTCACGTTTAAAATGTCACTGTGTTTTACAGAATGTTTTGGCCAGTATATTACACGAGCTAGTTGAGGTCTTAGTATGTGACTAGATGGCGCTGTGTGATATTTATTCATTATGTATGTACTTACATCTACAATAACATTGAGTCCCAAGTTGGCCAGATTGAGCAGTGTCTGTTTGTCTGTTGGCTCGAGCTGTGCGTGCGTCACCAGCTTGTTGAGGTTCTCCTCCGAAATGCCGTTCTTGGACATTATGTAGAGGGCGATTATACGCATCTTGTTGAAGTTGCCCACGGCCTGGGAAAGAGAAAGTTATTAGCTAGTTAAACACTGACAGGCGACATTTAAAGCAATAATAATGCAAAATATAAAAAAAAAATATATTTTATTTACGTGGGTATCTGCGACCTCCTATTTGAGTTATAATCCTTATTGTTAAGAGTAATAGTAGTTTATGCAACTGTCATATAATGAAGTGAATAATACCCGTGTTATATGCAGTTGCATACACTACTTTATCTTCACTAATGCAATTAATCAAACAACAAAAGTAAAAGCTGACAATAGTTAATTTTTCATATAATTTTCTAGATTTTCTGGCAAAAGATTGTGAGTTACATTTGTTGCCAATTCTAGAATATCCGGAGGCGTACAAATATCATCGTCGCTATCCATTTTTAACTTTTAATTTGTATTTAAAAAACAAAACACATTGCGAAACATTAAATTCACGCGTACGTGTATTGTCACAGTGATTTTGCCATCATTAAAATCTAACTATCTCTAAAGCGCGACCAACCTGATTGGCCCTGCAATCAGGTTGGTCGCGCTTTACCGATGTTATAATGAGCTATTACGATATCGATGTGGATATTATAGCATCATGTGATATTGCTTAAATTGAGTGTTTTGTTGTCTGTGCTATAACAGTAGTAATTATAAGTCAATTATTGGAAACATAAGTAGAATGTTACAACATTAGTGTAGATAAAATAAATAAATAATGCAAAATAAACAAATCTTATTTTACTAACGTGGGTGCGATCTTCTACTTGAGTTGTATGCTTTATTGTTAACTGGTAATACATACTGACCGCAAGGTTGATTAGACTTTGAACTTGTCAATCAATGAAGAACCTGCCTCTCACAGCTTTGTACTAATGTAAGAGGCAGTGCTACTTGTTATACGTAACATATTTGTTTTACAATAAATTTATATTTATCTTTAACTCTGGTGTCGAGAGTTTTCAAACCGTCCTAAGGGCCTCTGACATGGCTAAACGACTGCCGTACTACACAAACAGCCGGGACCTACAATTTAACGTATCATCCGACCCACGAAAGCGCCTAAAACGGAATGCCACTTCTTTATTGTATTTTTTTATTTTTATTGTATATGTATGCAAATATTATATGTCAATAAAAATGATAAATAAATATCTCACCTGATCCAACAGCACAGGAACAATGCTCCGCATGTGGTCTTTGATCTTCTCACCTTCAGCGTCTGTGCCCATTGCAAGGTCCTGGAACATTAGTAAAACAATATTGAGAAAAGATCCACTATTTATACATAATAATAAAGCTAAATAGGGTAGAAACATGTACAAAAAATTATACAAAAATATTTTGATATCTTTAAATTGATTTATCAAACTAGGTAAAGTGACAAAGTGGTAGGTCAAGTGGCTAAGTCGCAGTCCAAGTGTCCAAGTCGCAGTACAAACGACCAAGTCGTGAATCAAGTGTCCAGGACTTCATGCAGTCCTCGTCGAGACGCAAGTGTGTGGCGTACTTGTACAGCTCCTTCTAGTACTGAGGCATCTTCTTTATCATTTGTGTCCTCTCTCATTGACTATTTATCAAGCTAGACTAAGTTACCGACCGATTTACCAAACTAGGTAAAATTACCAAGCTGTGGATTAAATGACTAAGTCGTGGGTCAAGTGGCCAAGACGTACCCGCAACGTACCTGTTCCACCTTGCACAGTTTGTCCACGTATCCTTGGTACGCCTTCATGCAGTCCTCGGCGAGGCGCAAGTGTGTGGCGTACTTGGACAGCTCTTTCTGGTACTGCGGCATCTTCTTTATCATCTGGGACAGGTCGCGCATTGATTGCTTGTCGCCTGGAGATAAAAGAAACGTTAAATATAAGACCTGAAACGTCATAATGTGTCGCTTTGCATTGATAAAAAAAATACTTATACTAAACTTAATTGTAAATGAGAGAAAATAATCAGGACCGGCAGGATTCGAAACTGCGTGATTACACGTCAGAACACCGAAACCTTTCGGCCACGTTCGATCGACTGTTCAAATTTATTTTGCAAAACATGCGTAAATTGTATACTTACATATAATGTTATTTTAAGTTTCATAAAGCGCGCCATGTCTTAACCATCAATCAATCAATCAATCAATCAATCAGTTCTTTATTGACAAAAATATACACAAGACACAAAATGTTTCAAGTCTCTGGCTTCCGAACTAGAAAATTATCTGTGTCTCGGAAACCAGCTCCTTCTCTATTAAGGATCACAAAATGTCAATAAGACAGAGATAAGACTTACAATTAAAAAGTTTATAATAGCGTGATGACAAAACATTGTAAAAAAATATTTACGAAGCTAATTAGTTACACTTAGTTAAGAAAATTACAGAATAAAAAAAAAATTGATAGTTAGGTAATATTATATATTATAAGTTAGGCACACCTATTATCAGGCAACGGAAGAATGTCATATGAATGTAGGATTAAATATATTTGACATACATAGGTACATACATATATAATTAAATCAAAGGATATAAACCCAATAGAATAAGTATGTACCATGGTTTTATATTGATGTAAGGTATAAAGTTTATTACATTTATATAATTCGTAAGATGCAAATTTGTAAGTGATAGAAATGTGTAGTAAGCACAAGCCGATATTAACATATGTTTTTCCTTCAAAATAGCTTCCTGGCAGGTATTAATAGATTTTCAGTGTCAGTATAATTCAAGTTACTAAGCCATGTTAGTACGGTATTTTGAAATTTGTTAAGTGTCATGTCTTTGATCTGGTAGTTTTTATATAGTTTGTTGTACAAAAAAGGAGCAGTTGACTCAAAATGTCGTTCTGCAATAACACAACCAACTAGGGTATTGCAAAAATTTTACATACCTACATAAAATATAATAAATATTGTATGTTATTATGTTATGTTAGGAGCGAAAATTCACACCCATAGGAATATTTAACGACAAAACGAGAATGGCTATTTTGTAAGGTCAGTAAAACAGGTTTTGAAATCCAATACTCACCTCCGCCCATCCGCTTGGACTCGGTGAACTTCTTCAGGTTCTTGGTGACGGAGGTGGACACGACCGCGATGTGCTGGTGGCGGAGTTCCACCCACAGCTCGTCGTTCTCGTCTAGAAGCACCTCCTTCATGTTCTGACCTTGCCCGCCTTCGTATCTGGAAGAAGTAGGATATTTTTTTATTTATAAGTATGGCATTATTCGTTAGGCTATATAGGTATATTAAGGATATTTATATCCCACCAAAAACATTCTATAAAAAAACTAGCCTATTCTCGATGGAGCTGCTTGTTTATCTTTGAAAAGTAATGAAGTCTAGACAAGGTTGTGCCAAATCTAAGGTTCGTTACTGCTATTTCTTTTTTTTATGTGCAAACGTAGTTTTTTTAAGAATTTCGGTCGTATAAGTTAAATCCACGGGCCTAAGCCAAGTGGAGATTACTTTGAGGGTTGTTGTTTCCGGCAGTTCCTGAATCATCCTGCAGAAACTTCCGAACAATTCTGCATGTATTCAAAACAGCTGCTTTCTGCATAGTTATATATGTCGGCGCGTTTGATTCGAAGAGTGTTTAAGTTGATCTTAATGTTTGATTCGGAGAGTAGGCGAGTTGGTTTCAATGTCACTGTCAGCTGTCACAATGTTCGAAATGTGTTATAATGTTTGTGTCACTGTCAATAACGGCTGACATTGACTTGAGACTAACTTCGGGGTCCTGCTCTGACGCAACAACCAGCGCTAGTGCCGTGCGAGAGACCGCCATTCTTACTTGGGACGGCAATCGGTTCGCATCGCGTTGTGGCGTTACGTGTTGGTTGGAGTGTCGACCGAATTAGTGTAATTAGTTATCAGACAATCTTCCTACAGTTGTATTTCATAGTTTAACCTCGAACAAATTGTAATATACCATCAATAAGTTGAAGTGCTACGTTTTATTTCTCCATGCCCAAATACCCATGCCCAGCCGGTAGGATTACTATTATGGATGACGAAGATGCTCCGCTGTCCCCACATCAGAAGTGGGATGATGGCAAAATGGAGAAATAATTGATCGCCGAGAAACACAATGGGAGCCATGCATGTTCTGCCTACGTGAAAATCAGACCCACGAAAATTATCAATTCTTCGTGTCAATGAACAAAAACGTGTGAAAGATAAAAAAAACAGGTGGGATTTGTATTTTACTGAAACTTATCAATGCGGCAACGATAATCCTCGGACCAGAGAAGACCATAAAGCGATTTCATAATTGCGTTGAAATTTACGAATACGTGTGCTGTGAATTGAAAGACAAGATTTGCTGTTCGGATTTTTAGGTAGGAATTTTATATCTTCTAATTGGAAATGTCGTACAAGAAAGACTACGAAAGAAACGACAAAAAATATTGACAAGCAAGAAGATTACAAGATATGGACCGCATCGTGAGGGAGTACAAGAGCAGCGCCTGCAGCAGACTCATGCCACGTGGCAGTGACGCGCGATGCCGCTGCAGTGGCATGCGCTCCGGGCAGCACATGGAGCAGCGGTGGTGGCACGCGGTCGAGCTGCCGCGGCCCATGGAGCAGCAGTGGTGGCATGCAGCCGGGCGACCACGGCACATGGAGCAGCAGTGGTGTCACGCGGCCGGGCGGCCACGGCACATGAAGCAGCAGTGGTAGCACGCAGCCGGGCGAGCGCAGCCAGGGTCGAGTGGTGACTGAGTGCAGCGTGCAACTTCATCGGATATCAAAGGTGATATTGTTTCAACTCATTACGTTTCTGGTGTTGAATGCTCTTTTGTCGAAGTAAGATTTGCTTGCAATTTGTTATAAATGATTAAAAGGCGTTATTGAGAAGAACCATACCGGTTAATACGAGCATACAGCACTATAAATGTTGCGTAAAGATTAAGTAATGGTTTTTTTTGTAGAAAATTTATTGTCAATCTGCTGATAACTTTTAATGCGTAGCTATTTTATGATTGTACAGTGCTAAATAAGTGTGAGTTCATTTTATGCCACATAATAGGTCAGCTGTGCACTGTGAAATTTAATTGAAACTCAAGATTCAATCAAAATAACATTATCATAGTTTTAACTTAGTAGTCTTTTCCTATTTTACGCAAGATATTTCAGTAAAATCAGGTCTTGACAGGATTCGTTGAGATTTTTCTGTTAACAGTCCAGCTTTTCTGGGAGTCGTGTCCGTTGGAGATTGAATTTCAAGATATATACTGTGCATATAAAATGAAACTGAATCTGAAATCATCCCTGTTTAAATGGCCCATATAAGATGCCTCAGTACTGGCGCGTATCCGTTTCTGTTTTCAGGATGCTGTTGTCACTCCTCGCACCCAGCCAGTAGCAAGTGGTGCCGCCTTCTTGCTGATCAGCACCGCCAGAGCAGGGATGCTGTCGGCGTGGTTTGGAGCGTACATAGTCTGCCCGAGACACTTTGACCATACTCCCGGTGAGCTCGTTTCCTTTTGGTTACTCATTAGTGAATAGTAAAACAGTCAATCAATTTCTGGGTACTGCGAAAGGATTAGAATAGAAGGCATAGTAATACAGCACAGGTACCCACGTTTTGAAAAGATAGATAGTTAAAATCAGATTCATTAAGATGTTCACGAAAATCTGGGCATAGTGCCTAGGGGTCTTGATGGCTTAATAGAAGTAGGTAGTTACCTTTTTGATTAATTATGTTGACGATGAGGAGGAGGAGGCCGAGACGGCGGGTCAGAGTTAAAGTAATGAGGAGGTTTCATCAGACGATGATACGATTTGGTTGCTAGTTCGCACACAATGAGCGCCACCTCGGCGACCCTCTCAGCATTGGGAAGTGAATTAGAGATTTAATTTTGAGATGTGACTTTGTTACGTATCATTCAACACCATTGCTTAAGAGTTAGTTGGTTTCACGTCAGATGAGATAACGTCACGTCGTATGAGATGCCGTCGGGTAGAAGCTAGAGATTTGGCGATATTTGCATGATGTCAAATATTGTCGTAGAGAGGTGCTCCGACTGCAGGGCTGTCCGGTGCTCCCTTGTCGTTACCTGAGAGTGGCGATCTTGGTAGTGGGGGCACCCTGCAGCGTTATGATAATATTCGCACGATGTCGAATAGTGTCTTGGGGTGGAGCTGCAGCTGCAGGGCTGTCCGGTGCTTCCTTGTCGTTGCCGGTGAGTGGCGATCTTGGTGGTGGGGGCACCCTGCAGCGGTACGGTCATATTCGCACGAGGTCGAATAGTGAAGTTTTGTGTGATAATTAACTTAGTTGAAACAACATCTTGACGTGATCTCAATTTCTCGAAGCCAAATGTAGATACTGATAATATGTGCGTGTACTGAATGATATCTTTCGAAATTGTCAGGATAGACGAGCGAAATGACATTTGTGATCCCAGTTGTGTCTTTTCTTTAATTCCAGGTCATCTGCTGCTAGAGAAAACGGATCGCACGAGGACGTGCGAATGTCAGTCTGGCCGTGTCGGCGCGTTTGATTCGAAGAGTGTTTAAGTTGATCTTAATGTTTGATTCGGAGAGTAGGCGAGTTGGTTTCAATGTCACTGTCAGCTGTCACAATGTTCGAAATGTGTTATAATGTTTGTGTCACTGTCAATAACGGCTGACATTGACTTGAGACTAACTTCGGGGTCCTGCTCTGACGCAACAACCAGCGCTAGTGCCGTGCGAGAGACCGCCATTCTTACTTGGGACGGCAATCGGTTCGCATCGCGTTGTGGCGTTACGTGTTGGTTGGAGTGTCGACCGAATTAGTGTAATTAGTTATCAGACAATCTTCCTACAGTTGTATTTCATAGTTTAACCTCGAACAAATTGTAATATACCATCAATAAGTTGAAGTGCTACGTTTTATTTCTCCATGCCCAAATACCCATGCCCAGCCGGTAGGATTACTATTATGGATGACGAAGATGCTCCGCTGTCCCCACATATAAATATTTACGTCTAGGTCTAGTCTAAAGTTCGTTACTGCAATTTCTTTATTGTTATAGTTAATGTTGTGTGACTTGGCCGTTGACTTGTACCCACTAACGTTTAAGAATGTTTGAGTTTTATTTATTTAGATATAGTAACTTACTTGTACACATCGTTCTCAATAGGCAGCAGGTCGTAGGCCATGGCCTGCAGAGTGAGCTCGTGCAGTAGCGGCGACACGCAGTCGAAGCCGCGGTCCAGCACTATCAGCTGCGAGCGAGCCTTCTCGGGGCCCTCGCCCATTGTTGGTTCGTCCGCCTGTGGATATGAGAAAATTAGCCAACATATAGATGAAACAGTAGTTAATAGTGTTCTTTTATAGAATATCACAGACTTCTGCTCGTGGATTGATCTAAAAGCACACAAAGAAATAGTAGCAAGGAATTATTATGATTGTTTGTGTTATTTAATCTCTTCTATTTCTATTGTAAACCACGTCCTCCGTTGTCCTTTATTCATTTCTCTCCATCCAATGGTTGCCTGGAAGAGGTCGCTTTTAGCAATAAGGCCGCCACTTGTGGCACTAGTATAAGTTATTTATAATCTATTTATTTTTTTATTTCGTGTGTAAAGAATATTCTATCTATCTATCTATATTACGGCGCGGCTGGAGGACTGTCGCTCCGTAATACAGGATCCATGCAATACCTAGTGTGGGACTAAGTAACTCTAGCCATATATTACAAAGATGCATGAAAACTAGCTTTATATTTCAGAAACGTGCCCTATTACGGATTTTCCAAAAACTTTGTTGAACCATACAACAAAAATAAAACGATTCACACAATTACAAACAAATAAAACCCTGGTTTATACAAATACAATACAAAATATATTTATTGCCTTAGTCAAATCTAAATATATAAAACTCAAAGGTGACTGACTGACTGACTGATATAGTGATTTATCAACGCACAGTCCAAACCACTGGACGGATTGGACTTAAATTTGGAATGAAGGTAGATGTTATGACGTAGGCATCCGCTAAGAAAGGATTTTTGGAAATGCCACTTTTAAAGGGGTGAAATAGGGGATACAAGTTTTACTTCTTAATGCGAGCGAGCCGCGAGCACCCACTAGTTTACTATATTGATTGATTGATTGATTGATTAACTCTTTATTGTTGACACATATTAAAAAAAACATATACGGATGATACTATATACCTCTGGCTTTTTGCTAGTCTTGATACTGTGTTACAAGGCCAGAGCATTATGCATTTGATCTCTTAAATAAAGATAATTAATCTATACTTTGTTTATACCTTGTAAGCATCCAGTTTCTGTTGGATGAGCTGTGCGAGTTCCACGTTGCGTTCCCAGTCACTGGAACAAATAGAAAAATGTATTAAAAACTAAACTTATACTTAAATTGAATGTCAAATGACTTCCACCCATTGTTACAATTACTTGAAGCGTAGGCAGAGCTAGTGTAATCAAGAGATTATAAAAAAAATAGTCACGTCACTACCTACTACATTAGGTGGTTCGTTTACAATCAATCGTATACTGCATTATTTTTAGTGCTACATTAATTTTAGGAAATGTATTACGTTTGTACACTTTCCAACTCAAAATCATTTATTGCACTCATGGGTTGCTTTGCAGATGCTAAAAAACATAACAATACTGGAACATTCGCCACAAGTTTACCTTTCGGTGAGCAACTAAAGTAGGCATACATAGCATACATCATTATTACTACACATAATGATACATAAAACTGATCATTGTAAGTTATTTAAGAAATATAAATAAAAAACAAACACATTTCTATTTCATTTGTTTTTTGTAAATCTATACTATAGATACCTATGAATGTATAATATTTAGAGCAATGGCATATCACTACCACGTTCACGTGATTTCTTAATACAAGAGAGAGAGAGAGAGAGAGAGAAAAGAAGATGTAGAAACAGGGGAAGTGATTTTTAACTGATCTCATTTTGGTGTCTTACCTGCAGTATCGCAAAAGAGATATGGTTAAAGAGAAGAAAGACGGCAGTAGAGTGAAAAACGCGATACGCTTCATGTTTGCGTTTCGAGTCTCCGTCAACGCTGGGTGTTTTTTCTCACTTACACCTACATATATAGCATTACTCTATGAAAGGAAAAAACTACCTAAGTGTTTTTTTTACTGTTTTAATTTTTGTGTATCTTACCTGCGGTATCTCACAGACGGGTACTCCCCCAGAGTAGCGCACAGTGTAGCGATCTGCTCGGCTATACGCTCCATGTTAGCGTTGCGAGTCTGAGTCAACGCTGGGTTGTACATGCATTGGAACGTGTCCGGCGAATCCAGGGAGAATACCTGGAACATGTTAAAGAAACGTGTTAAAATTTAAACAATTTAATAGGACTTTATCATATACAACTAGCAAACCCGGCGAACTCCGTTTAGCCACCGGATGGCTTCGTTTTTCGTAACATTTCGTTTCCCGCTTTTCTGTTGATTTTTTTCCTGAATTTTCTTTGCTGTAAACCTCACGCAGCCCGAAAACTTTCCAACGAATACAAAACCGTGGAAATCAGTTCGTGCGTTCGGGAGTTATAGCGTCAGGAAGGAAAACCCGACTTATTTTTATATAGCAGATAAGGTAAAGCAATCAGGCATTTCACCAACACAGGTGTTTCAAGAATTCCAACTCGGCAAGGTTACTCCAAAACGGAACGCCAATAGAAACGTCTAAACTAACATGTGATTTTAACCAATGACCAGCAATCGTAAAAGTTTCCTAGGCTTCTATTGGCTGTCAGTTTTCAAATAAACTTTCCGAATTTGTTCAAACACCGTGCAGATCCTTCCACGGAATGCACATAGTCTTACCTAGCATGAGTAATAAATATTTCTACAATACAAGTACCGCACGAAACGGTACGCTTCTACCTTTATTGTTCGTACCACAAGGTGGTGGAACTCCCTGCCTGACTCTCTGTTCCCCACACACTATAATCCAGCGATCTTCAAAGCGAGAGAGAATCAGTTCTTATCGGGTAAGCACGCTCCATCTTAGGCCATAGTCTTTGCTTGCTATCAGGTAAACTATGGTCAAGTGCAAGCAAACCCGTTCAAGTTAAAAAAAAAGTATTTGACCTTATTACACAGACTAGTAGATGCCCGCGGCTTCACTCGCTTTATTTTGGGGTTTAAAGTCTATGGATGACACTTCCGGGACGTCATACTATCTACAAACAAAAATCATGAAGATCCGTTCAGCCGTTTCTGCGTGATGAGCGTCAAAATAAGAAGACAACCACATTTTTTTTCAACATGATTTTTGTGTTCTAATGCAGGGGTTCCCAATTTATATTTGGCAAGGAACCCTAATTGACTATACTTTTCCTAGCGGAACCCTACGTTGATAACTGGGAATTTGCCTACCTTATAAAGGTATACATGAAAAGCAATAATTTTTTTAAGAAATATTTTGTACATTTGCTGTAAGTATGTAGGTTTTTAATTTTATTTTATTATTTTTTACGGAACCCTTGTGGTCTTTCCACGGAACCCCAGGGTTCCGCGGACCACCTTTCGGGAACCGCTGTTCTATTGCATCAATGAAGGCCCCTCAACATTTTTTTTTCAATTATCCTCTATGTACAGACACCGTCCGGTTACAGCTTTATTATATGTATACATGTATTGTAATCTGCAATGATTAATGGCGCATGACGTTTTTCGTGTCAGCTTTAATTGCTGAGGTATTTCGATTTAATTCCACCAATGGTGCGTAACATTGCGGTTACTGGTTAAATGATTTTTTTGTCCAAGCAAAGTTAAAGTCAAGTTTTTTCTTTTATTGCTTTCAAACACTTTCAAAATTAGATCGATGTTTACTGCAGTCTTCGGCTTTGCCTGGAATATTTCAAGATAAATAGTAATATTTCTAGGCAAGCGCGCTAGATCGTAGATTACAACGTTGCTTCACGGAAGACCAGCGCTGGTTGCTATGCAGCCAGCATTATGCTGAGTTGGGGTTGTATTGTGGCAAATATGTATTTTATTTAAGTAGTTTTAAGTATAGGTTTATATTTACATTTATATATTTCTTGCTTGTACTTATTTGATTATTATTTGCTACAATAAATGTTTTTCTTTCTTTCTTTCTTAACATCAGGCGAGTTGTAGTCAAGCGTGAGCCGTATTTGTTTTTTTTTAATAGTAGTCAGTATCACTCTCGGGACCCTATTCTACCACCATACTTAATAATACGAATATCCGTCCCTCCATAGCGTCTTAAAAGGGAACAAACCGAATAAATTGATGACGGAACACGTTCCAAGAGTTTTTAGAAATTTTGACTATTTCGCGTTAACGGCTGTATGGATTGTCATGATTTTTGGTATGGAGGTAGTATGCAGACCTGGGAGAGATATAAACTACTTTTATATTCCGAAACAACGGGAGCGAAGCCGCGAGCATCCACTAGTTTATAACTAAAAAAAAAGATAAAAATAATTTACTTCCTAAACATTAATTAGTACATGGTTTGCACAAGTTGATACATAATAATTAATTAATTCACTACATTTTCGTTTGATAAAACTTAATGATTAATTATCTAACTAAAACACTAATAATTCCTTACCTGACTCTCGTAGGGCAAGAAGGCGATGTTAATCTCCTTTAGCGTCTTTATCTTCCTCCCGGCCGAGGATTTGCAGAGCTCATTGAACAGTTCCTCGGGACATACTGATGCAGCGTGCACAGGAGGGTGGCACTTATTTAGTTAGGAGTAAGGGGCATATTGGTTTGAAGACTTTGAAGGTAGGGGGAGTTTGTGTTAAATCATTTTGGTACCTACTTATTAAGTTATGTGTATGTAAGGGGCATATTCGTTTGAGGATATGGGAAAATAGAGTCGTATAATTTTGGTACTTAAAAAGTCAATAATAAAGTTTATACTCCTATGAAGAGATGGGGAGTTAGTGTTATATCATAATGGTACTTATTAAGTTAAATATAAGGATTAAATTTGTTTGAAGCTATGGACATTCTGATGTAGCGTGCACAGGAGGGTGGCACTTATTAAGTTAGAGGTAAGGGTTACATTTGCTTGAGGGTATGGGAAGTTTGAATCGTATGGTTTTAGTTCTTATTTCGTTAAATGTAAGGGGCATATTCGTTAGTTGGAGTCGTATGATTTTGGTACTTATATAGTCCGGTATAAGGGTTATATTCATCTGAATCGAAATGGTGGAGGTATGGATTGTATTTAAGGTATTGTTTTTGTACTAATTTGGTAACATAAATGTTATATTATTTAGGAGGAAGGTAATTAAGACAGATAATAGGAGCAAGGTAGAGATTAAGGCAAGGGAAATTGGTACATATTCATAAACGAATAAGGTTAAGAATGCATATGTAATGTTAGAGGTACACCGGGTAACCCACAGAACAGAGAAAACAATGGAAGTGGTGCTCGTATCTCCTGCCTGAGAAAATCGCAAGCTAAAAAATAGCTACGTGAGCTTGGAAGACGTTCACAAAAAACATGTTTAAAAATAATTTGCAATTATTACGTGTCAAAATGAAAGCAGGACAAATAATTTATCAAATGGAGATGTATATGTTGTTTTATTAATGTGTGAGGTTGGCTACACCGGTACCCATACTAAGTAGTTGTATAAGGGCACTTCCATTGTTTTCTCTATTTCGTGGGGTAACCTGATTGCATTGCATTGAATAAAACATAACATTCTAAAATCTAGACAAAGCAAACTAAAACTAAATAAAAATAAGGCTCTGTTTAGGATAGAGTGAAATTCTAAATTCATCTAAATGAGAAGAATTTGTCCACAAAGATCTTAATGAAGTCAAATAATACATTGTTTCTGGTAAGTAACGTAAACATTAATGATAGCCGTAATACAACAATACCAACCATTTTTATTCTATGATTCTTGATGACACGCAAAAAAATTGCATCCTCATATTTTTATTACAGATTCAACACTTTTTTTTTATCGAGTAGCAGATTTTAATTACTTGTAAATAAAAAAACATCAAAACAAAGGTTTTTGGTGTAAGTACTAAGACCTTTCTTAAATCATTTTTCGCAAATTACCACAAACCAATTAACAATAAACAAAATTTCACTCTATCCCACCCGCCTTAAAAAAAACCAAAAAAAAACTCAAACCTGCTGCTCATAAGGTACAAAAGCAATGTTGATCTCTTTTAACGTTCTGATGTATTTAGCGGCGCGACTACGCGACAACTCATCGAATAGCGCGTCGGGACAAGCTGAAATTAATTGGAATGGCAACTAAAATGATGATTTGGCAACTAAAATTATGATTCGGCAACATATTTAATTAATCATAGCAACTTAAGTGGTGTTTAATGATACTGTATTCTCTGTCTAACTCAGGTTTTTGAAATTATTAATCGCATTTATGTTGTTCAAGCTGTGTACACTTATCTTAGGAATTTGTTCTGGATCAAAACCAGTTTTGAATTTATATTTATATTATTATAAATAAATAAATAGATACATTGGCTACTCAATGTGTAATAAAATGGAGACTTTTTACAAGTAATATATAATAATCTGGAACATCAAATACAGACAGGGTAACAAGTAAATAATAAGCAAATTTTAACGTTCTGGCATGAATGATTTGGCAACATATTGTTTTAATGGCAACGAAAATTATAATTCAGCAATAAATTTATAGCAAATAAAGTGAAATTGTAAGCGAACTTAATGGTACATTAGCAACTCAAAATGTATGGAAGTGAAAACAATTTTACAAATGTTAACTAGAAACTTTATATCTATACAAGAAAACTGATAAATAATGAACATTGTTCAATTGACGCAATTGGTAAATACATTATTAATACTGAAAGTTTTTAATTTTAATTCTCATACCAACCTGATAATCAAAGTAACCCAAAATTATACTCGTAAAAATATCTTTGATTTGTTTAACATGTTTATTTGTCTTGAAGAGAAAGCGTCTACATTGTAGAATCATCCAAGTAAAATAATAAATTAACTAATTACCAATGTTAAGCAAAGGTCGACGCGGTCAGTCTTTGGATGGGTGACCGAAAAGTGGCACTCCATTTTAGGCGCTTCCGTGGGTCAGATGACACGGTGAATTGTAGGTCCCGGCTGTTTGTCTAGTACAGCAGTCGTTATGCCATGTCAGAGGCCCTTAGGGCGGCTTGATAAACTCTCGACAGCAGAGTTGGCGAATCTCAATACGATAAGATGAAGAATAAGAATATGGTACTAGATACAATATTTATAATGTTTCTCATTAGCTACCAGTAGCAATAAAAAATAAAAACAATCAACTTCTTCTTCTTATCGAATGAGAGTGGCCCACTCTGGTGTCGAGAGTTTATCAAGCCACCCTGAGAGCCTCTGACATAGCTTAACACTCTAGAACGGCCGTCGTTTGAATGTAAGTGAGTGGAATACAATTTAATGTGCTTCCGACCCACAGAAGCGCCCAAAATGGAATGCCACTTTTTGGTCACCCATCCAAGAACTGACCGTGTCCACCTTTGCTTAACTTTGGTAATCGCATGTGATTGCCTCCGCTAGCTGAGCTACGGGCGCTTCCACACCAAATAAGAAGTATTTAAGAATAATACAATACGGGCAAGAAATAATAATAAATTACCAAAATTTCTCACCTTCAGTGAAGAACACGTGCGCCGCCTTGTACATGATCCGGTTCCCGACTGAGAAGTCGTTTATGAGCGCGTGCACGGACTTCTCGCACGGCGTGATCAGGTAGATGCCGTCCATCGTGCACAGCGGCTCGCGCTTCTTGTGGATGTCCTCCACCACTGGAAACAGAACACACTAGTGTTTAACTGACCGGGAAAAAAATAAACTAATGACAACCAACATCTCTTGCATGACATAGTACTAAACAAATGACAAGAGACAATCAATGTCACATATCTCCTTGTTTCTATGTAGGTATGTAGTAAAAGAAACTAAACAAATGACAGTCAGCAAATGTCCTTGTTTCTTGTTGATGTCCTCCACCACTGGAAATGTTTAGAAGAATCATAAAAAAACAAAAAGTATCTCTATTCTAAAATTAAATCGAAACAAATGACAGTCACAAGTACCCCTGTTCTAAAGTTAAATCTAAACAAAAGATAAACACAAAATCCCTGTTCTAAAGTTATGACAAGTCACAAGTATCCCTGTTCTAAAGTTAAATCTAAACAAATGACAGTCACAAGTTCTAAAGTTAAATTTAAACAAAAGGCGGTCACAAGCGTCCTGTTCTTAAATCTATCTAAATTCCAAACAAATCACATTCTACATTGTCAAATCTTCATAAAAGAGACTCATCCTCATTTTGCTCTGTTAATGTAAAAGTGAAAA
Organism: Macaria notata; assembly: GCA_927399415.1. NCBI lineage: Eukaryota > Metazoa > Arthropoda > Insecta > Lepidoptera > Geometridae > Macaria > Macaria notata. Next base: position 2,332,534 of record OV656751.1, read on the forward strand.
TTGATGTATGTACTTACAAGTGATCCCTTCAGCGGAGATGTCGTGCATCTTGCAGCACGCAGACACCATCCGCATAGATAGTTGATCCACAATGAGAATGCGCCATTCTATGCGCTGAGACTCCTTGCCTTTGGGTCCGCGGTAGCGGATCACCTCGTTCATAATCTCTGGAAATGTGTAGAGTCAGAATACATTTATTTGTTTACTAGCTGACTCGGCAAACTCTGTTCCGCCTTAGAGGCAATAAATAAGCAGATATTTTATTCAATTCAATTTAAAAAAAAACGGGATTAAAAGTATCCTATGTCCGTCTCCTGGTTCTAAGCTACCCCCTACCAATTTTCAGCTAAATCCGTTCAGCCGTTCTTGAGTTATAAATGGTGTAACTAACACCACTTTCTTTTATATCCTTAGTCTGGCCATAAATACTGTTACTATTAAAAATAAAAAAATATTACATTTGAATTTGGAATCTGTCATCTTTATACGATTGTTTGTTGTGTTTTCTCGTTTTGGCGCCAATACATTGTACAATATTTTGCGATATTAAAATGGAGTGGGGTGATAAAGAGAACCGAATCGCTGTGATTGCATTACAAAGTAGGTATGGAGCCAAAAGCAATTTTTAAAACTCTCCATAAACTTGGTATTAGTCAAATGTTTGTGTACCGGGCTATTAATAGATACAATGAGACCTCCTCTGTTTGTGACAGAAAAAGACGTTGTGTTCGTACGAAAAAGGTGGTCAAAGCAGTAAGGAAAAGAATTCGAAGAAATCCTGTCCGTAAGCAAAAGATTTTATCTTGGGAGATGAAGATAGCACCTAGAAACATGTCGCGTATTTTAAAAGATGACTTAGGACTTGCTGTCTATAAGAGACGCACTGGTCATTTCTTAACTGATAATTTAAAAAAGAATAAGGTGGTAAAATCGAAACAACTACTGAAGAGGTACGCAAAGGGAGGTCACAGAAAAATTTTGTTTATAGATGAAAAAAATTTTACAATTGAGGAACATTTTATCAAACAAAATGACCGTATTTGTGCTCAAAGCTCTAAGGAAGCGTCGCAATTAGTCGACAGAGTGCAACGTGGGCATTATCCGACTCCAGTGATGGTTTGGTGGGGTGTTAGCTATGAAGGAGTGACTGAGCCATATTTTTGTGAAAAAGGTATCAAAACATCGCCACAAGTGTATCAAAATACCATTCTTGAGGAGGTAGTTAAGCCCCTTAACAACACAATGTTCAATAAGCAAGTATGGTCCTTCCAGCAAGACTCGGCACCGGGTCATAAAGTTCGGTCCACGCAGTCTTGGTTGGAAGCGAATGTTTCGGACTTCATTGGAGCTGAAGACTAGCCGTCGTCTAGTCCCGATCTTAATCCGCTGGATTATAATTTAGGGTCAATTTTAGAGAGTATGGCTTGCTCTAAACGCCATGATAATTTGGAGTCCCCAAAACAATCCATATGAATGGCAGTGAAGAATTTTCCCATGGAAAGAGTGCATGCTTCTATTGATAACTGGCCTCAATGTTTAAAGGACTGTATTGCAGCCAATGAAGACGACTTCGAATAAGCTTTTTATATTTTAAATTGTTTTATATTCATGTATTAAACTAAAACACTGTAAAAGTAATAAATGTTATTTGCAATTAAAAAAATGATTTTTTCTTCATAACAATATTTATGGCAAGACTAGGTATATAGATTTGATTAATGGGTGAGCAGCAAATTGCTGATGTGCCCATATCACACTGTGTCAAAATTGTTTTATATAGTCCACACAAAGTTTAAAATCATACAGTCCACTGGTGCAATGATCACAAGTTAACAAGAGATTTTTTGGTTTTCTGTAACCAGTCATCAAGCAGGTTCTTAAAGTTATATATATATTTTTATAACTAGATAGGCTAAGATAGATCTTTTCACCTAAGGCACATGACCTACATCTATTGAACCTAGGGAAAGAGGCCTATGCATAGTAATGGTTTGATAAAGGCTGAAGATGATGATGATGACAATTTGGGATAAAAAGAAGCCTATATGTATTAATCTAAGGTCACAACAGGTATAGATGGTAAAATTCCAATGAGTCATTATGTTATTGCATGATGCAATTTTAACAAATGTTTACATATACCAAAATTAAGTTTATACTTCACTATGTAAGTAGGTATCAAAATAGTTGCCAAATTAGGACTGTTACTGTTCCCTTAGTTATATATTAATTTAAACAAAAACTCATCTCAACATCACTTTTAATTTACTACAAACTTGAGGATGTTAAATAAAAGTATTTTTAAGAAATTTGTTAAATTTACTGAAATCTTTATTTTTACAATACCAACACTATCTATCTACTTTATATATATATACAGGTTATATTGATAAACTCCTATTTTTGAAGTAAAGTTTACAAAATATCATTCCTTCAAAGAAAGATTTTGCTGACAATATCCTATGATTTAATCGGCCATTCATTCTGTATCCATATTATACTATTATAATCAACCTCCTTTGTATATCTACCTCTTTAGTTCCATCCTCGTGTGCGTCACAAAACGCTGATCATAACATTTCCAACAAAAGGGTGTCATTATTTCAAAATGAGGGGTTGGAGGTATAATATGCGACAAGACTGTTTTGGCACTCAATTCTATGTTTGGGATGAAAGATTCTGCCAAATTTGCCTAGTCTGGCTATAGACAGGGATATATATATATCATAGCCACAACGTGACGTCGGTAGAAACTACCCCACCCACCCCTAAAGCCACTGACATAAGAAAATCAATAACTTGCAGAGTGACATTAACTTCCTTTGTTATCTAACAGAGCAGGTTTAAATTGTCAATTAAATTAGGATAATGGCCACGAATAGAGATAAAGAAGGATATTTAGCAGATACTCCCTTCATTGTGTATTATTTTCATGAGAGAGATATCATGTTTTCAAAACATTTCAAGCACTTATACAAATTCAGCTTCATAATAACTTTTAAGTAGATTAAAAGTTCTAACAAACGATATACGAATAATGAATTAGGAACTAATATTGAATAAAGTGAAAAGTAACAAATAGTGACCTAGACAGCCTCGGTTAACAAAAATATGAAAACATTAGTCATCCGGGCGATAAATTTTGAGATCGAAAGATATAATGTTCCCGACGTTCGATTGGGACGTTTTATACACCAAATTGTTGGCAATTTATCATAGAATGAAAATAATACCAACAACACAAACGTAAAGGCAAGGAAACATATAAAAAGTTAATTTTAAAAACTCACTTTGACCGACAAGTGCTTTCAAAGCCATCTTGAACCATAGACTGAAGAGAAAATGCTGTCAAATTTGACAGGTCTTCCAAGGCATAACCGTTCCGTTATACGTAGATTCATTGATCCACAAACAAAAAATTTAATAATAAGTATATCAGACTTTTCTTATTTGCAGATACATTATCATTACTTTTCATCGTTTCTTCTATTTTTTATGATTTTGATATGTATTGTATTCTTTACTATATTTTATTCAATGATAACGTATCGTGATGAGTTTTGGGTCAATAAGGTAAAGAGCGAGACAGAGCGTTTTGACGTCATAGATTATGAAATAGTCGAAAAGAGAAATGCGAAAGATGAATGAATGTTGCCAAACACACAATTTAAAGCGTATCTGTACAATCTAATAATAAGTATTCAATTATGAAGGTGAATTAGTTAGACTAAACGTCGTAATAAAGTTGAACGATCACGTACTAAAGCCACTGAATGCATGGGACCTATGTAGAAAATTGATTGTATGTACAGAATTATGCCTTAATGGTACGCTCTGAATGTCTCCAAAGATGGCAGCACTTATATTTAAGGTCATCAGTTTGCTATTTGCAAGTGATGAGTATAGATGTGTGATGTTCTGCTTCATTGCTTTGTATTTACGCGTGTGTAAATAAACCAGTTGGATTAAGAAAGTTGTGAATAATTATATTGGGAAACAGTGAAATGTGAGTACTAAATTAACAGAGTAATTTTTATTGATGTAATATACTGAGTTTGTAGTAAACATGTATTATTTTAAATCTCTACAATATAGAATAGATTTAATATTAAGTAAATAAATGATTTCACATACTTAGAAAAAATGGAAACGTTATATAGTGTGATGTAATAATACTTTCAAATATTATTCCTAAGTACTGTAATCTACTAATAATCAATATTCTTATAAAAATAATTATTTGTCTAAACCATGTAAGCTAGGTAGGTAGGTATCTACGAAAAACTAATTACTAAATAAATAAAAAATCGGTATTATGCGTGATATTTACTCACTAGTTATAAATATTCTTACTTACCCAAGGAAATTCGAACTAATAGTTTAAATGCCCTTGTACCTACCCACTTTTACAATATTTATTTACAAATTTGAAAATGGAATATGGGCACTTATATACGAATTCTCGATTCAGCTTACCATATACGTAGTCAAAAATAAACCCTATGCGTTTAAAAAATCTTTATCAGTAAGGAATATTCGCTATGACTAACATTGTGTTTGTCTTTTTATCGACAGTTGGTGAAAGTGAGGTGCGGTGGCTGAGCGTCGTTCATCTCAGATTGATCAACCGGCGCGTGCCAAGTTGTCAAGTGAAATGTTTTTCGACCGTAACTACGTAATGTGCCAGTTTTAATTAAAACCTATAAACAGGGAAACTTCTTATTCCCCAAGTGAGATGCATAAACAGTGATATATGTGCGGGTATGAATAAATAAATAAATAAAGTGCAGTGTTGTGAATGATTGTGTCAAATATGAGGAGTGATGACAGAATGGTTGTCATCAAATATCCTTGTCGGGCTGAAGGGTGGCTCGATAGATGTGGTAAGTTTAAGATACAGATTGAAGAGAAAATGTTATTTTATTACGATAACTATGTTATACACTACACAATTATTAGGCATGTGACGATGCCCAGCATAAACAATGAGAGATGAGTAGTATACTTCCCTTTAGTTTCGGCCAATCAGCGCCTTCCTAGGTCTCCGCTAATCACAGGTTACCTTGTCGTCCAATCAGAGCGCCTGTCACCAACTTTTCTCTTTGGTCGCCAGAGAGGGTGGTGGATCACTTTCCGTCATAGCGTCGTTACTTCTCAAACTGAACGCACGTTTTTGAATTAACGTGTTTCGAGCAATTTTTATTTAATTTTCAAGTTTTTCGTTATTCTAAAATGTCCTATTTTAAATTAGATTATAAATAAGTGTAAATATTATAAGAATTTGTGTGTCCAATAAACATTTTTATTATTTAAAAAAAAAAAAGTTTTATAGAATCTTTATCGGTTGTTATCCGAACAATCTTTCTAGAAGTCTTTCGGAAAGACCTAGCATAGTGATTTTTAGTGCGCGATGAAGTGTTATTCCGCAATATTTTTGAACTTTAAATATAACAGCGTTTTCTAAAAACCGCATGAACTCTTTGAGTGCGCAATTTAGTGCTTTTTCGCACATTTTTAAATGTGAATATAACGGCATTTTTTGAAAGGCCGTATGAACTATTTCTGTGCGCGATCACGTGTTATTTTGGAACATTTTTAAATTTGAATATAACGGTGTTTTCGAAAAGCCGTATGAACTGTTTCAGTGCGCGATCACGTGTTATTTTGAAACATTTTTAAATTTGAATATAACGGCGTTTTTGAAGTGTCGTATGAACTGTTTTAGTGCGCGGTCAAGTGTTATTTTGGACAATTTTTAAGTTTAAATATAATAGTGTTCTCGAAAAACCTCATGGACTATTTCGGGCGTGAAAAGTGCAATATTGAGTTATTTAAATCCAACGGTTTTTCAGAAAACCTATTGGACTGTTATAGTGTGTGAATTAGTGCTATTCTGAAATATTTAATTCTAACGGTTTTTCGTAAAAACCTTATGGACTATTTCGTGCGTGCTAAGTTCAATTTTGTGTTATTTAAATACAACGATTTTTCGTAAAAACCTAATGGATTGTGATAGTGAGTGCTTAAGTGCTACTCTGAAATATTTAATTTCCAATTTTCGGGAAACCTGATAGACTGTCATAGTGCGTGAATAAGTGCTATTTGTCAATAGCATACGGGTTAACAATGTTTTCGCGGGGCCCGGTAGCTCATCGATAATCGGGTTGGCGAAGATCGTATCGTAGAATTTAACTTTTATAAGTTATGTACCAATATTGTTATACACACAGCAAGTAAAACCGCACCGTATTTTAGTAAAACTTGTAGCAAAGCGAAGTGGGTGCCTGCGATACAAGTGTAAACTTAGTGCAGGGCTCACAAGAACTCTAACAAACCTTCCTAGAAATCGTAACTAAGTATGTAAACATTAGTTTTTAAGGTTTTATGTAATACCTTCAGTCAATAAATAATTTTGTATTTGAATTTGTTGTATTTGTATCGATTGGCCGAAACTAAAGGGAAGCATATACTACGCATCTCTCATTATTTATGCTGGGCATCGTCTCTGCTAATAAAACAAATTTTATTTTTGTGTAAAATTATGTAGGTACGATATTATTCAGGTTAAAGCATTTGGAAGATTTTTTGTTCTGTTAATAAAATATCTAATTACTTACCCCGTAATTCTACCTCTAACTTCATGGGTAAGGCTGACTGAGGGTATCTTTTAGTGCGAGAGATTACTCCTAGTGTCCTACATTCTTACATATGTATTTACATTTTATTGTAATGATCGTATTTTGTACGTTGTAAGTTTACTGTATCGATAAACACATAGGTAAGTTTGTTTACTGTTACTGTTCTTCAATATTTATATTACGAGCATATGATGTAGAGTGATATTTTATTTTATATCTACATGATATTTCACTCCTTTACGAGTAATTGCATGTAAATCAGTTGTTACATTTATATACTTTTTGCACTTGATTGGCGAGTTATTTGGGGCAGTTTACGTAAGTTTCAACCAGTGACATGTACACGTGGGTATTAAAGGTCACATTGTTTGGCAAGCAATTTAAGGGGGCTATTTTAAGTTAAAACAGTAAATGTACTTAGGTACTCGCTTGTCTTCGGAGTTTAGCCTTGAGGATTTGAGGAACATCCCAGTCGGATGAGTTTATCAAATTGGGAGGAAAAAATAAAAATGTTTGGAAAAAATTTCAACAAAATACACAATAAGTAATAGTGTATTGTTATTGGGAATGAAAAATTAAGATCTGCCACTGCACAGTCCTCATTTACCATAACGTGCTGGTTGTTTAAGGACAACAATCACTGATTTTAGGGACAGTTATCGGTTGAATACATTAATAAGTATTTCAGATTTTTATCATCATTGTCATAATCATTATGACATGGAAATAGTAGAAAATTACTATTCGTATGTCTTTAGCCTAAAAAGCACAGTATAACTGTTGAAATAGCAAACACTGGAACTTTAACCTTCTGATATTGAGCAATTTGAATAGCAAGTAATTTAATCATCGCATATCTATGGCAATAGCACACAAACGGTCCACCAAATAATTTGGTAAATTGATATTGATTTGTGACTTCATAGTGCTTATTAAGAATGGCCAAATTCTTAATGCTCGTAAGTACGTATTATTATTTAATTTAAAATCCTCGAGATGTGATCATTCTGTAATATGAAAATATATTAAAACGAGCCAAATAAATTCTTATTCATTGGAAATTAAAGTACTTGGGAGAAACTGCTTTTAACGCATAAAAAAGATATATAGATAGATATACTCTTTACACAACACACATACATTTAAACAATACTACAGAAACACAAAAGACTCAAAACTAGTGTTTCAACTGGTAGTCCTATCGTTGCAGCTATTTTCTCCAGGCCATACGATATAAATATAAAGGTGCTAAACACAGCGTTAGTTTAAAAATTTCACTCTTTATTCCTTTGTGTTCTTTATTAATTTGTATCTATTACATACACAAGCCATAGAGATTCATTGCACATATTTCGGTAAAATTACTTTTTTTTTACAATAAATGGGTTTGCACTTGACCGTAATTCGCCTGATGGAAAGCTATCATTACGGTCTAGGATGAAACGTGCTTACCCAGTAAGAACCGATTCACTCTCGCTTTGAACAGAGAAGGTAAAAATGCTTTAAGCACTACATGTGAACAAATTAAATCAATACATCGTCGATAGACGATGTATTGATTTAATTTGAACTTTTTAATTTTTTTTTTAATTTCAATTTGTTATACAAATACAAATACAAATACGTTTATTGTTCTGACAAAAGCTTACATCTAGGTACATGTTTTTACTTATAAACAAAACAAACAATCAAAAGTTTATGCCAAAAATTACTTACATCTGATAAGAACACACGCATTAATCAGTGTGTCAGTAATTAATAGTAAAGGCGGACCTTATCACCAAGCAGGTAGTTCGTACGCCCTACATACCTAATAGAACTCTTTGCAGCATACAGTGAAAATTATACTCTGTGGTTTTCTATCGAGTTTCGGTCCATTACCGAGACTAATCGACGGGCTTTCTATTCGCAATCACGGGACCAGTTGAGCCGTGGAAAGGGTTTTTAATTCATATGCAAGTCAATGTCATAGAAATCTTATAAACTTTTGCATTTATAATTTGCTATAAAATTAAGAATAAAAGTTTTTTATTCTATTAGTCAAAACGTTTTAGGCATTTTTGAGAATGGAATGTCTGTACTGCCTATTTATGTAATCTGGATTCATATCAGCAATGTTTGTGCGCGTATTAGTTTCTCTTTGTTTTCGCGAGATTTAATATTTTTGCCTATGGTTTTTTTCGTACAAATCGCGCCAAAATCATTTTTGTCATATGTAGGTATGCAAGAAAAATACTTACAAATTTCATAAATTTACCTACTTACTAGAATTTGTTTTAAGAATCCAAAAAACCTATTACTTATGTCATATTTTGTATATTTAGTAAGTTCAACTTACAATTTTATATTCCTAAAGTATACCTGTTTGATAAACATAAAAAAATCACTGCTTGATCATAGGCTCACCTTTACTTACTATTTACGGTTACCTATCGTAAATAGGAAACGATCTTTATTTGGCCAGGAGAGGAAGGAAGTGAGTTGCCCTATTGTGTTAGTATGGTAATGAAACCAATAGAATAGAAATAAACCGTTAGATCTATTTTAAAAAGTATGTATTTACGGCATATTTAACAGGTATAAAGTAAGCGTAATAAATATTTTATAGGCAAAAATACACTGAATGAAAATGAAAATATTTATTGTGTACTACAAAATGACTTAAGGCTATGTAACATAAAAATTTATAACTAGGTTCTTAAATAACTAACTTACCCTTAGGTAAACATGAATGTTTCGTGGTAAAACAAAAATAGCTGTGGGTTGTCTACAAAACATGACATCAGTGCGCAGCTAAGATATGCTTCCCTTATTGAACTTAAGTACATTGAACCAAAGCAGCATAAGTATTTTGAGTAAAAGAGTTTTTTACGGTACGGCTCTAACACAGGAAATTTCTTGTAATTATGATAATTTTTTTGTAATTAATCAATACCGTGGAAAACAAGACATTTCTTGCGCTCGTTTAGGTGATATGGATACTAACCGGCAGTGTCATTATAAAACTCCGGTAGTGCCACCTGGTTACAACGATCCACCTGTCAAAGTAACTTGCCTGAGCTCGTGCCGCGCCTGCTAATGTCCCCGTAGAAAGTAAACTCTCGCGTAACAACCTCCTTCGATATCAATACAAAATCTGTAATGTAGTATACTTTACGTAAGTATTTTATTGTGTAGATAGAAGTCAAGCAAGATATATTTATAAGGTTACTATCTGGTAGTGTCATTATAAAGCTCCGGTAGTACCACCAGATAACAACAATCCACCTGTCCAAGTCAGTAACTCGTCTCGCTCGTGCCGTCGTGCCGCGCCTGCGAATGTCACCGTAGAAAGTAAACTCTCGCGTTACAACCTCCTTCGATGTCAACACAACATCCGGAGAGAAAAATGTATAGATAAAGTGATGGGATGTATACATTTTGCCTGAAGAGTTTTTCCTTTTCGTGATGTATTCTTCATTCATTACTGAGGGTCGTGACTCCCCCGCAGTATTTATTTATTGGGGAAATTTTCTTGGGCCAGTATTACATTGTGGAGGGCGCCCATATCTTGCAAGAAAATTAATTCAAATCAAGTATTTTTTAATCGAAAATGTGGTTAAATTTACTTGAAGATTATCGCTTCCAAATTTTACTTGTCACTGCCAGTTACAAATCGCAATAACTTACCTCCTAAATTGTCATGTCACTGGAACTCCAAATAATTTATTTCACCCCAAAAAGACAAGGGTGCGCAATCTAATGAAGATATCACACACATTCACACACACACACACAGACACATATCAGGGGTAATTTTGTCCCCGTGAGGGTATCTTTGGGGTAAATTCGGACGTCATGGGGTAATTATGTGCCCCTAGAGGACGCTTGCCCCTGGTCATTACTGCTTGATAAATCTGGGTGACAAGATTGACACTTGAAAAATTGCACGTAAGGAGCTTTGGTTAGGGGTGGCGTTGGTTGTTCGGGATATATATTTTTTTGATAGTTAATTTAAAATTGATTATTCAAGTAACGGATAAACTCTTTTGGCGAAATATCGTACGCAATTTCTGACGTGTAAAATATTTTTTACGATTAAAAAAAGAATAAAAAAATAAGCAAAGCACACTCATAGAAATTTGAAAAAAAATGCGGGTATCCTAACAAACCAAAACTAAAAAATCAAAGACCTCTGTTTTAGTTTATATCCGTGCCTATTTCTTTTTGCATTCGTTCCTTTTCACATACCAAAACATGAGAAATAATGCGTTGCATTTAGACTTGTTTAGCATGACCTCTATGCCAGGAAACTTACAAAAGTTCACATCTCAAATATTGATCTAAATGTATAAATAGTGTTTCATCTGTGTACATATATGTACAATGGTTTACAGTTACTTGTTCATTTTAGGCCGAGGTATTCAGAACTGCAAGTAAAACTAATGCAAAGTTTACATAGGTGATATATCCAGAAATTTTGATGGAATATAGGTATTAATGAATTAAAAAAAAATACCTGACTGCGTAAAAGCAAATATAAAATGCAATGCAAATCTGATGCTACTTAAATGTGCTAAAATAGGTGATATCTGCATTAAATGTGTGTTTTTATGCAATAGTATATACAAATATAGTTAAGTACAAAATATAAAATGAGATCATCATCATCATCATCAGCCTAATGGGACCCACTGCAGGGCATAGGCCTCCACCCTCTTACGCCAATACTCCCTGTTACTACTTGGTAAATCCATCTGAGTATGTATAACAATCATGTAAACATAGGGTAGAAATTTGATTCTAGGCTTTGCGGTTAGGTATCAAATATTGTATGGTTTACAGGTACTATGTATAATGATATTATTATCTATGCTAACTATGTACCTACATTCTTATGCAAACAAATTTGTGTAATATTTTTTCTTTTGGAAATTATGCGCGAAATGACTTTTTTTTCACCTTAGAGGTGAACATAATTTTCATATATAACATCACGCTGCAACTAATAGGAGCTAATAAACAATGGAAAATGTGAAAAAAAAACGGGGAAATTTTTTCATCGTTGCGGGTTTCCGTAGCGTGCGCTGCGAAAACGGTTCAAGTCGTGGGTAACAGCTATAATTTATAAAGCTGAAGAGGTAGTTTGCAAAAATAAATATGATGCCCAAAATAACTATTCCACGCGGACGAAGTCGCTGGCACAGCTAATAGTTTATATATATTATATGGGCATTTCTGTAATGGTCTGTTATGTACTTTAGCATTTAAGAATATGGAAAAAGACGTGCAATGTTTGTAAGGAAAAAAGCGACTCGTAAGGTGCATGGAAGAAAAGATAAAAAAAAATTCAATGTGAATTTTTTTAATTTCTACTTTAATTAACTAACTTTTTTACTTACAAGCACTACATAGTTTAGTACTTCTAATCTAATCTTGGTTATGGCCTCTGCGGTATGGCCGCAATTTTGCCAATGTCGCGTGATGTGCTGAAGACAAACGTTGAATGGATTGGCCGGAGTAAAAATAAAGTTGTGTGCTTTTTTTTAAAAGAGTATTTTAGTATTCCCACAATGTATATCTGAAATCAATTCAGGAAGTTTAGTACCTGACAGTAATTCCTGCTAGCTTGCTAAGCTGGTAAACAAAAGCACTTGCACTGACCTTTCTAATGCCTCATCTAAAATCAATTGCCGGAGTCTTACGTGATAACAAGTTTTGCTTGGTTTGTACAGGGTTATCTCTCTTCGAGTCGTATTTCCTCATGACTGAGGGTCGTGACTCCCCGCAGAATTAATTAATTAGGGGAGTTTTCTTGGGCAGATACATCGTGGTGGGCGCCCAGGTCCTTCCACGGAAGACGCATGTCCTCGGATATTGTGGTCCTCAAACATGTCGGTTTCCTCACGATGTTTTCCTTCACCGTTAAGCGAGTGCAAATCCACACATAACTTGAAAATACAAGTCATTGGTGTAGGGCGGATTCGAACCAGGATGCGTCTGGATGAAAAGCAGACACTGGAACCACTGAGCCATACTCGTTTTTTTGTACAGGGTTATACATACATGATTTCTTTATTATTTGCAACCATATAGTTCATACTTTTATGAAAGCGGAACAACCCCACCCTACAGCCTTAATCTGGGTCAAAATGTTGCCAGATATGATATATCGTTATCCAGTGTCTATCTTACCTCAATACCAAACATCACCCAAATTGGTTCAGTCGTTGAGTCGTGAAGAAGTACCTAACAAACATACATACATACACATAAACAAGCCTTAACTGTTGCCTTTAAAATATTAGTTTGATGGGAGTTTGAGATTTTACCTTGCTTTCGTCTTTCTATGGGTTTTAGAAAAAAGAAACTAAAGTTTAATAAATAAAAATATGCTGTTGCGTGCCATACTAAAATAAAATGACTATCTATCACCTAAGTTATAGGACTGTAATTATATTTAGTTTTGATTTCCAGCAGCCCTGTATAAAAGTTACGTTTAGTGAGCGATAAAATTAACTAGTTTTAAGACTTAACCGACCTTTGAACTCTATTGTGGAAACTTTTGATAAGCCCGTCTAGTTATCTACTAATATAATAATACAGAGTACTCAAATACTCATTTATTGGTAATGTAAAATTATTACAGGTCGTTTAGATAGATAGATAGATAGATTAACTCTTTATTGTTGACACATATTAAAAAACAGTACATAGAACAAATTGCACCTTAACTAGTGCCACAAGCGGCGGCCTTATCGCTGAAAGCGATCTCTTCCAGGCAACCTTCAGCTGGAGAGAAATAAGCAAAAAGAAAAAAAAAAGAATATGGTGTACAACAAAAAGGAAAACAGAAATTTTACTAATATATATATATATGTCACGGTAAATGTGGATAATGCGGGAATTATGCATAATTCCCGGTAATTATGCATAATTACCAGTGCTCTCGGTAAAAGTGGGAAAAACTTTCGAATTAATCACATTTACCGGTAATCATAGGCTCACGCTTGACTACAACTTGCCTGATGTTAAGCAAGTTATAATTTACGATCTAGCGCGCTCGCTAGAAGGAACCGTTTTACTCTCGACTTGGAGACCGACTAATTATAATTCAGAGGGAGTCTGTGGAACCTCTAATGTATAACGGTGCCTCCTTGCCGAACCTCTACTCGTGCAATTTATTTTAATAAACATTTTGATTCTGCCGTTTGATTTTATTATATTCTACTAAAGGGGTATGGTTATCTATACTTCTATACTAATATTATAAAGCTGAAGAGTTTGTTTGAACGCGCTAATCTCAGGAACTACTGGTGCGAATTGAAAAATTATTTTTGTGTTGAATAGAACATTTATCGAGGAAGGCATTAAGCTATATAACATCACGCTGCAAGTAATAGGGGCGAAGAAACAAACAAAGAAAAAACCGGGCAAATTTATTCATCTTTGTAGGCTTCCATTGCGTGCGCTGTGAAAACGCTTCAAAATGCAAAAAAATATTGCCTAAAATAACTATTACACGCGGACGAAGTCACTGGCACAGCTAGTTGTATGTAATTACCGGTAAATGTGGATAATTCTCTACATTTACCGTGTGCGTTGGTAATTATGCATAATTCCCGATTATCTACATTTACCGTAACATATACATATAAATACGCGTTAAAAAATAATGTTTATATACAAATACATATAATACACAACAGAATATATTTTAAAGGTGATAGTAGTAGAAATAATAACAGCAATTTTCACTGAAGGGAAGCGAGATAAAATTCCTTTACTTGTTTTTACTTACGTTTACTACTTATTGTAGTGTAGGAGTAGGTATGATTGTTGTAAAAATTATGTAAATATGTATACATGCAATCACATAATAAATGGTGTTCGTTAGTATTATGTGAGTTGCGTGTGGATTGTTACTTCTTCTCAATCACTTTGCGTGTATTTTCTATGGCTATAAATACATAAATAAATATTTTGGGGCATTGCACTCAGCGCCATCTAGCCCCACACTAAGCAAACGCTTGCTATAGATATAAGTTGCGAGGTATTACTAGAAAAAGTCTTCATTTGGTATTTTTGTAAAGATATTACACATATTGTGGAACTCCCTGTCTGACTCCCTGTTCCCCACGGAATATAGCCTTGCGATCTTCAAAGCGAGAGTGAATCGGTTCTTACTGGGTAAGAAGCACGTTCCATCTAGACCGTAATGATTGCTTACCATCAGGCTAATTCCGGTCAAGTGCATACCCATTCCTTGTAAAAAAACGCGAGTTTTGACTACACCGAAATCAGTTGCCGAAAAGAATGGTGCATACTCCGTAGACACAGGCTTCGTTCTAAAATTAAAAAAAAAAATCATACTTTCCGTCTTAATCGAATTGGGTTATTATATGCGACGAAAAAATCTTTAACACCTAAAAAATAGATGCAACAACAGTTTAAGCGAATCAATGAAAAACAAAATAGAACGGTAGAATCGGCCAGCTTTGGCGACCATCCAAAATCGAGATGCGATTTTTGCACTCTGTTGTTACGCTAAATTAACTAAGCAACTGTACCGGAGTATTTTAGTTTTGTTGTTCATGCAATGCAAGCTTTATATTTAGTATCAAGGCACCGAATAGTCTGGTCCGATGTTGTAAGAATTTGTGGGTGGAAATAGAACATCTGTGAAGAACGGATAGTGCCCTTAACCTCTTTGAGTTGTGTTCTTCGGAGCTTAGGGTTTTATTCTCCTGCAGAATTGATTTTAAATTCTTTTGGGCAGATACATTGTGGAGGCGCCCATGAACTAACTGAAATAACATAATGTCTCCACCATATATTTTAATTAAAGATCTCCTGAATTAAACAGAGAAAATGGTAAAATAAACCAATCGAGCGATAATACTAATATGCAACTTTTTACTTTTTATCTCGGATTAACGCAGATAACACTGCGGGGCGCTGCTAGTGCATAGTTGTTGCTTATGGATTTTATTGAGTCCGCGTAAAAACCTGCAATTTCTGATCTCTCTTGAGTCGTATTTCCTCATGACTGAGGGTCGCGACTCCCCCGCAGAATTAATTCAATAGGGGAGTTTTCTTGGGCAGATACATCGTGGAGGTTCTTCCACGGACACGTCGTGTACTCGGATATTGTGTTGTGGCCCTCAAACAAGTCTGTTTCTTACGATGTTTTCCTTGACCGCTAAGCGACTGCAAATCCACACTTAAATTGAAAATTGAAGTCGTTTGTGTAGGGCCGGATTCGAACCAGAGTACGTCTGGATGAAAAGCAGACACTGGAACCGCTGAGCCACACTCGCTTCGATTCGCAATTTCTGATAGCAAATTATTTATTTAACAATCAGTCAAAACATTTAGTACTGATTTTGTGCGCGACTTGCGTGCAATATACCTTCTACCGGTGTATAAGTACTAATTAAATTACTCATCTACTTAATTAATCGTGTTTGATGCCCTTAAATAAGCAATGCAACTAGTTTCCTTGGCATATAGACGCAGGTATTTATTTATGAGCACTAGAAACGGTAGAAAGTGACCTAGGCTAGTAGGTCGTTTAGTGGACCTAGCTGAGGTTTCTATGGTATTCTCTAGAGATGGGTGGGATTGTAGTTCACATTTTTAACTGACTTTTTAAAAAAGGTTTGATGCGCTGTCGGTTTAATTTGTTAAATTGCTACTTGTTAATCTATGAGTGTATTATTAAGTTCAAGAGACTCGTATTCCTGTTAGCTTAGTTGGTAGTGGCTCTGCCTTCTAATCTAGGGGTTGCGGGTTCGATTCCGGCTTGACACAAGTATTTATAAAATTTAAAATTTATAATTACTTATATTGAGTCTGGTCGTTTGTATGTATAATAAGTATGTATTTACAAAAGAAAAGTATATAAGTATTATGTCCGTTATCTAGTTAGTACCCACTACACAAGCGTTTGCTTAGTGTGGGGCTAGATGGCGCTGTGTGCAATGTCCCGGATTATTTATGTATTTAGTTAAAACTTAGCAAAGCCACTACAATTACAATACTGAAATAGAGTTGCGTAACTTTGAACGTTATTATAATTATAATCCCATGAAAACTTTTCATGTAAAATGTTGGCAAGATAAACCATGGCTCGCTTTCACTGTCTAAAATAAAAATTATATCAGATCGTACGTAGACCTAGTCACTAACTTAACAAGTTCTATTCTATTAGCATAAATTACTTATAAACTATGTACTCTCTTAAGCTTATCAACTCATAATTTTTTGAACACCCCATCCTTGATTTTTCTTTCGACTCCTGTCCATCCTACGGTTGCCTGGAAGAATTCACTAGTAGCGATAAGGCCGCCAGTTGTGCCACTATTTTTTAAAGTCTTTTGTGTTTTTGTTTGTCTTTATTTCAATGTGAGTTACAGTAAAGAGTTTTATCTATCTATCTATATATCTATCTCATCATCAGTAGCTTAGACTTTGTCATTCATCGTATTAAAGTTTGTAAGCCTGGTTCATTAAACGGACTTTTATAAAGGGCGGTGAAAAACAAGCCATCCTTATGGAATGATTATCACTGCTTTTTATAAAAATCACTTTCAATGAACCGGGTTCTAAGTCACTTTGTAAAATATTAAGCGATGTCATGAAGCTTCTATCTGAAGCGGATTTATAGCTCAATTTTATTAGTTTCTTCACGGGCTGTGTGATAACGTGGTTTTGTCATAAAGTCCTAGTTGTCAGTGATATGGGCATCATTCAATTAATAGTACAAGAGGTCATGGAAACGACTACCACGAGTGTTTTACCGAACTGGACCTAGCAGTGGCATTGCAAGGGCTGTAGATAATGATGATATGAACGTTTATACGCTATTTTAGCGATCTTATTCTGGGTTTAGATACGGAGTTTGTCTAGCATTTTAAGCATTCTTATGCTGTTCTTAGATGTATAAAAATGTAGCTCAATTTCATCAGTTTCTTAATGAGATGATGAATGACGTGTATTTGTCGTAAAACTCTAGTTGTCGGCGATATGGGCATGATTCAATTAATGGTCCAGCGAGGTCAGGGAAGCGACTCCCACGGGTGTGTTGTCTGTAGAACTGGACCGGGGTCGTCGGTCGCGTGGAACTACTGACTTATAACTTTTAGCTTACTACTATGTACTACAAAAAGTTTGTACAAGTAAAATTTTGTGAAATTCTTTGGTCCACACATTTACTTAAATTAGACCTCGCGAGAATCATAAGTTTTCAAATAAATAAAAATAATAAAACCACCAGTCCACCCAGTCAGAAGTCTTAGACGTAAAATTATAAAAAAATAAATAAATAAATATTCCGGGACATTGCACACAGCGCCATCTAGCCCACACTAAGCAAACGCTTGTCGTGGGTACTAGGTAACTGATATAATACTTACATACTTTTCTCTTGTAAATACATATGTACTTATTATATGTACATACAAGCGACCAGACTAAGCACAAGTAAATATAAATTTTTAAAATGCATAAATACTTGTGCCACGCGGGAATCGAACCCGCAACCCCTAGATTAGAACGCAGAGCCACTACCAACTAAGCTATTTTTCATCATATAGGAAGGCCTTTGTCAAAATTCAACACAAATTTAAGATGACGACAATAGTTCCAAATGTCTGCCACGCAAATTTTCAAGTCATAAAGCAAAGTAAGAAGTAATATCTAATAAGTAATGATAACACAAACCCGCTACGCAAAAATAGAAACGGCCAAAAAGCGTATCATTTGCCTGTTTAGGCAGTCAATGAACTATGTCTAGACCACAATCAGGTTTTTGTCATGATTTTAGCACCGTATCAAGTTAATTAACTTCTAACTTTATGTAATCTAAAAACGAAATAATGGGTGGATTGAAGTGTAGTTTAAGGTAAGTATTTTATTTATATTTGCAAATGTTGTAAATAGAATAGATAAATGTTGTTAGAATATTTAGTTTTAATCTTAGCAACGCCCTAATTCCCCTCTGAACAGGGTAAATGTAAATAGGTACATTTAATGCTAATAAAGAAATTTGAAATTTGAAATTTGAAGAAAATAAATTAATTTCAACATCTTTTGCTTGTAAAGATATTGAATTGAATTTATTTTCTTTTGAAAACGATGATAATAGGTGAACACAACTTATATCTCCTGTTTATGAGGGAATTGGGGCGCAGATAACTTTAAACTAATTTTGACCTAAAAAACACTTAAAAAATACTAAGTAAATTAAGAAAGTGTGATAATTGAGAAAGTTGTTGACTACTTTGTGACAGACAGAAGAGAGATGTATACTATTGTGTATCTCTTTTGTGGAAACGCATGTTTGTTTGTATGTGTTTTGAATAAGTATTTTTCTTAAGGCTTTATGTAAGCTAGCTCAAATATGACTAAATTATAGTGTCGAAAATTTTATGAAATTGAAGGCTTTGATAATTAATTAGTGGACTTAAGACTTTAAATATAATAAAAAAAGAACTCTGAATAAAATGATAATAACCTTACGAGAAAACTAACACGATAATCCAAGCTCGCCTTCTTTCACGAAGCAATATTGACAGTACCCACAATGCTGGCTGCATTACCACGTTGGATAGCACTGCTAATTCGATATAACTTGCATTTTGTCCCGTTAAAAGTATTTAAAACTATCCTATACTTTCTGCTGCAACATAAAATATCAGTTGGCCAAAAATGAATCAATTTTGTTTTCAACATATTACGCAAAGTAATGATGTAAAAGTATCATTTCATAATGAAATTATTTAAATTAGATTGACTTGACTTTAATAAAGTAATTTTATGCGTAATATGTTATTAGACCGGTAGCGTGTGGGCGTATTTTAATAAGACAATTTACGAGTGAATTCATAAAGGCAGCTTGAATTTCAATTGCTATTGATATTTGGAAACACTGCAAATATTTGTAGAAATTTGAATCTCCAGATATTATATTTCGTTTTACTATGAGTACGAATGTTGCTTTAGGATAAAAAAGTAAGTTATGTCACTCTCCAAACCCCATACTATAACAACACCAAAAATCTCGAGGATCTGTCGCTCCATTGTCATCATCATCGGGTGCCATCTTCATATTGAAGTTCGGAGGTCAGTTGGCAAAACTTCTTGCGATCCCATGCTGCTTCTTTTAGATGCGGGTAGCTTAGCTTTGTCCATTTCTTGATGTCGTCTAGCCATTTCATCCTTTGACGGCCAGGGCTTCTTTTTCCCGGAATCTTGCCTTCGAGGATCAACCGTGGGAATTCATATATATGCTCCATTGTATCAATGTCAATGAGGAACGAACAGACCTACAAACTAACATACAAATTGCCTTTAACATTTGATTTTTTCTTATAACAATAAAAATTTAACTTGGAAGAAACATCACAATACAAATGCTAATAAAATCTCAATACCCATATTCATGTCATAAACACTTAGCAGCACATTGCGAAGTGCATATCAATATTCATAATTCTATTAAGACGTACAATTTCATCATCAGTTAATGATGTGCTAAGTTTTTTCAACAACTGCGCGGGCGCATCGATGCAAGACCACAGCTTCAGCTCGGATTACTCTGGGAACTCATCATTATGAAAATAATACGCTATTTTATATTAGACTATGTTATTTGGTCAGCCAATTTTAAATTAGGTTACGTATGTTCAGCTCATTATGAATGTTAATTCCTTAGCTCGCTTTTCTGATGACTTAGATTCGAGCGGTGACATGCATGAATCACTTTTATATGCTATTTATTTAAATATTTTGTACCAGTTCTCTCATTGAGTCGTATCTCCTCATGACTGAGGTTCCTGACTCCCCCGCAGAATTAATTCGTCGAGGAAGTCTCTCTTGATAGAACGCCATGGATGCCCACTGCCCAAGTCCTTCCATGGAAGACACCAGTAACTGCATTAGCTATTACTTAAATGCATTATTATAGCAAAACAGTAATTATATTCAAATTCATTTATTACTCTGATATTAAATATAAGTACATAAACTCCGTAACTTATCTTAAATTTAGTTCTTATTAATAGAATTCACTCCATATTCGCTATCTACAGTACATTTCATGATGCATTCGGATGCACTCGACATTAATCACATCAGAAAAAGTTATCATTGTATGTCTGTGGTATTCAGCTATACATAGCCACTTATACATAAGTAAATAAACTGTGAAAAATATCATACAATTAAATATTAATGCGAATAATTAAAATGAACTATCAACGGTCAATTGTTACACTAGCACGTCATTAATTATATCGGTAACACTGCACACAATTTATTTTATTCTGCTGACCAATAAAATCCTGCTCTAATTATTTAAAACAGACTATCATTTGATCGCGCCCGCTCGCGGTGGGAAAATTCAGTTGTAAATCTTACAATGAGAGAATCTGAAAGCAGAAATTTGAAATGACTGAAGACAATTAAGAATTATAAGGAGTTGGTGAGTTTAGTGTATTTAGCGGTATTTTAATAGGATTTAGAAGCTTATTTTGTTTAATTGCTGTTTTTCACTTTTATATTTTAGGTTCCCAGTTGGGGTTTTGATGAACTGGGGATTTCATGAACACATAAAAGTACATTTGACTGCAAATCGTGATGGCAAGCGACAATTTAGACGAAATTGTAGCACGCTTGCTTGTAAGTATCCTATTTTTTTAGTCTTTTAAGGCCACATTCTTATTTTCTATAAAATCAGTATAATTTCCGAAGAAATAAGTATATATTTTAATTTTTTACATAAACGATTTATTAAAATAATAAGAAACAATATTTACACATATTAACACTAATAGAACTAAAAAAGAGTATTTATATCTAAACTAAATTTAAACAATCTACATGTGGTATGGAGCCAAGAACGCTGGCTGCATTCCCACGCTTTTTTTTTTCAATTTCAAAATATCTTTATTACGTGGTAACTTATAGTAGATAACATGGCCAGTGTATATAATTGTCCTAGCAGTTATACAGTAACAAATTAAAATCGTTTTTCAACTATAATGTTATATGGTCCACGCTGGATTGCTATAGAAATCCTTTGCGCAAGGAACTAGCCAGCGTTCTTGTCTCTAGTGATGTCAATCAACATTTTATTTAATTTTTTTATAAAAGACTTCGTGCTTTTACCCCACGGACCAAAAGTTTCGAAGCCAAGCGGTACGAAAATATAATCAGACGATAATGATGTATATTTTCGCAAATATATATTTTTTAAATTAAAAAAAAATATCTATCTCGGTGAGGACGTGACAACCACGTTTTATATTTGCATGGAATACATAGAATTTAAACGGCAAAACGTGAGGAAACATGCCATTCCTTTGATGACATGCCTTTATATAAATTTTAGTTATCATGAGAGTGTTTCTTTTCTTAATACTTCTTTTTCTTATCGAATGAGAGTGGACAACTCTTGTGTTTTTTCTGAGTCTTTTTCTCTCTCTAATCTGAGAGTTTTTTCAAACCACCCTAAGGGCCTCTGACATGGTTTAACGACTGTCGAACTAGATAAACTGCCGGTACCTATAATTTAACGTGTCATCGGACCCATCGAAGCGCCCAAAATGGAATGCCACATTTCGGTCACCCATCCAAGGACTGACTTCCTTATACTTATACCATATAACAAAATATAAATAAAAAAGAAAACTTTGTTTACAATAATAAAATATAAAAACAAGTGAAGGAAAACTAAACATACTACTTCTAACTACTACAAAAAAGGGGCACTCTGAAAATCTTCAGAAAAGCCTAAAGATAATCTAAGCGCTCCAGCCCACAGCTACAAAATATTGATTCCAATAGTATATTGAAACGTAAAAGCATTTTGATTACCATTTGACTAACATTTAACTCGCCTTTTCAATAAAAACAAGGTTCAGACCTAGCACAATGCGTTTCTGTGTGAAGTTATTAGCGCATAAAGCAGGACTTTATATGCGACAACACGGTTTCGCGCAGCTTTGTACCCGTTCATACGCCATTATAGGGTGCTTCTATCTGGGAGTAGGGGTGCTACGGAGGTTGTACAAAGAAATAAATAATTTTAGATAAATTAAATAAAGGAGACTATTTTTATAACGAATAGATTTACCTATACTACTTTGTCTTTCTCCATCTCTCTCTCTCTTCTGAACTCTCTAACTCTTGTTTAGTTAAACAATACTAATGTAACGCAACATGGCTTCACATGTATCTTAACAAATTGTACCCAAATGATAATAGATTTCG
This sequence comes from Macaria notata, assembly GCA_927399415.1. Classification (NCBI taxonomy): domain Eukaryota; kingdom Metazoa; phylum Arthropoda; class Insecta; order Lepidoptera; family Geometridae; genus Macaria; species Macaria notata. Next base: position 2,355,426 of record OV656751.1, read on the forward strand.
GGAGCCAGGAGTAAATATTTGAGTATGTTTAATATTTGTTAATCATCACTTGATTTAAAAAAAAAGTTCAATCTAATAAAATCAGCATTTGTGAGTTGACTTTACCATGTTTAGCATTAAACTTATATCACTCCTCATTTTACTATCCTAAAAAGAGAAGGGTTTTAATCTCTTTTTTAGTCTCAAATGGCAACCCTGTGTGTGCACACCCCTGCATAAACCGCCCTCGACCCTCAGTGCAGCGTTACCATGGCAACCCTCCCGTGATATTGACAGACACCTCTATGACATGTTAGTATAGTATTGTATAGATTTATATACTCTCCTCTCCTCTGTGGACACAAGTATTTTTATAGATGTACCTCTGTGGACTTATGGGGTTTTTTGTCTCATATTTCCCCAAGAGTGGTTTTCTGAGTGAATTTACAAACGCTTTTTTTAAAATGGTGCTTATTAACTAAGTAATAACCAAAAGAAATGTTCGCAAAACAAGTATTTAATTGGCAAAAACGTATCATGTAAATTTTTATCCTTTTTGGGGCATCCATGTTAATTAGGAATATAACTTTTTTGATAAATTTTACTGTCTAAGTAACAACAATAGTTTAAAATTCCCAGTTATTACTAACCTAGGGTGTTAAAGTATATTTTTTCCACCCTAACCAATTTAAAAGTCGGCGTGTAGTTACTAACTAACTAATTATGTTTATTTATTGAGCTGCCCCCGGCATAATAAAACCTGTTCGCTTGATAACAAGTCATTGCCATTCTACTGAGGGAGTAATATTACGCAAGTGACGTTTGTAAATATAGTGGTATAGGTGCTTATCACTTTATTGAATAAGCGAAAGTTTGTATGTGGAATGTGGGTGTTTTCGTTTTGTTCCCCTGTAATGCTCATTCAAAAAACTTTGTTTTTTTACATTAAATAGGCTTACGTTTGACTATAGCCTGCCTGATGTTAAGCACCACTGTAGTCTAAGACTATCTGTACTTAACTATACACATAATAAAGCCATGTATAGACAAAGAAAGTAAAGTAACTATATTTTCTAAGTGCCGCTTTTTATGTTGTAGTTAGAAGTAGTATGTTTAGTTTTTCTTCCCTTGTTTTTATATTTTCATATTGTATATAAAGAATTGCTAAATAAAGATATGAAAGTTTATGTATAGATAAGTTTATGTATAGAGAAGTATACATAAAATGAAAATCAGTAAGTACATAGAAGATGTTAAAAAAAGTCGTTGAGAACACGGTGTTTATTAAAAAAAAGTGTACCACGCAGTAGAAAGTAGATTAGTTGATTTTTGGTGTGTAGTATGGGAGTGACAAATACCTTTTATATTCACAAATAATACGAGAGAAGCCAGCGTCCACTAGTAAGTAAATAAGCGCTTTCTTTGGATGCATTTTGTGGTTCCTTATCGTGCTCAAACTGCTGAATTTGCTGAAAAAAACTATGAGATAGATTAGAACCAATTGGGGCTCATTCCACTGGGTCCGTCATCTACTAATATTAAAAAAAATCTACTTTAATGGATTTGTGTGACTGAACACTTAGATGGATAGTAACCTAACCAGTCTATCTAAGTTCCATGTCCTAAAGTAAATTAATGTGACACTGCAAAACATTTCTGTTGTTTATATAGAAACAACATAAAATTAGCTATATCCATACCGCTTACTATCAGAAGATTTGTGGTCAAATGCAGACTGGTGAGAATATAATAATATAGTAGGTATTTATTTTTATGCAACCATTCATTTAAAAATAACATTTAATATCAGGTTTGAGTTACCTTGTTTGTGTTGTGGAGAAAGTCAACCTTTTGGAAGCTTTTACTTATGGCGTCAGCTTTCGCTCAAAGTCAGAATAAATTGATTGAAAATCAAGCTGTAACCGTAGAACATAGTAAGTCTTATCGAACATAATTAAGAGCAACTGGTAAATTCGATAAAACTTAAGGTAGACTACTATTTAAATACTAATGTGCTAATAGGATTTTTTTTAAAAAGTTTAAGAAATTAAAATAATCTGTACATTTTGTTAGTTGCTCTATGATTTCGCTGTAAGTAATTCAACTATTTATTTATTGTACGTATGTGTTATTTGCAAAATGTCTGTAAATCTGTCTCAATAAATGTTTTTCTATTCTATTCTAACTTTTTGGACAAAATAGCTGATATTTTTTCCAAGGATTGTCTAAAGTCTTTCCTGATATACCTATGTATTAATATACTAAGCCATGCAAGACGCATACTTACTTTAAATTCTCCTCTACTTTACTTGTTAAGTTTTGACTATTTAAATAAATATCAGAATAAATTTTATTTACAACAAAACACATCTGCTTACTTGTTTATTTACCGTATATAAAACAGTGAAATAATTACAACATGTTCAATAAAAAAATCAAAATATTGTAGGAAAGAAAACCAATAAATGCTTGTAACCTTGGCCCCGTTCAGAGCTCAAAGCCGACTGGTGCTGCGTCAGCTTTGTTCCCAATATGGAGTGAGGCATTTATCGACCAATATTACTTGACCTTCGCAGAACTGTTGATATCATCAATTTGATTGAATATGCAGCGTGGTAACGTCATGTAGGTCAGGTAGGTATGTAGATGAAATTGTGACAAAGACTTATGAGAAGATAATTTCTTACTTTTTCTTATCTTGTTCTGTATTTATCACTAGCTGTGCCTGCGACTTCGTCCGCGTGGAGTGGTAGTTATCTTGGGCATTAATTCTTTGAATTTTGAACCGTTTTCGCAGCGCACGCATCGGAAGTCTTCAAAGATGAATAATTTTCCCCGTTTTTTTCCACATTTTCCATTGTTTTTTCGCTCCTATTAGTTGCAGCGTGATGTTATATAACCTAAAGCCTTCCTCGATAAATGGTCTATAAAACACAAAAATATTTTTTCAATTCGCACCAGTAGTTCCTGAGATTAGCGCGTTCAAACAAACAAACAAACTCTTCAGCTTTATAATATTATATAGCATAGATAATGTATTGATCTAATTAAATAGTATATGTATACATACTTATGTATTATAAACGTGCTACCATGTATAACTGTGCTGTAAATAAATTTATATTTGATTTAATTTGTCTTTCTTTAGAAAAAACATGGAAATACGGTTTACAACCAAACCAAAATTGGCAGCAATAGATAAAATATTTTTGAAAATGGTAGTTACTTACATCTATACATATAATAAAGCTGAAGAGAGTCGAAAGTCTGAACACTAAGATATTTAAAAAAAAATTGTTCATTCAGGTTATGCATTTATTACATGTGGAATTCCTTAATATAATTTATGTCATTCGATTATCTTATCGCAATGCGTCGTTGCATGTGATTTTGTTTATCAGATGCTGAATGACCTTCTACAAATCTGCAATCTTTCAAATCTACAAACAATCTTCTACATTATATTTGATTAAATTATTAATCCAAAATTGCAAAACACGTAAGAAAACCGCTCATAAAATCTTACATATGGAGTATTGCTCTTTATGGAAGCGAAACTTGGACCATGACTCAAAGAGATAGAGAACGAATAAAAGCTTTTGAAATGTGGTGCTGGCGGCGGATGGAGAAAATTAGTTGGACAGAAAGAAAGACCAATGAAGAAGTGCTGAGCATGGTCCAAGAACACCGTACAATACTGGCAACTATTGAAAACAGAAGAGGGAAGATGGTTGGCCACCTTATACGACATGACGAATTTATAAGAAACATCATGGAAGGAAAATTGGAAGCCCGAAGAGGAAGAGGAAGGCCGAGAAGATCATACATGGACCAAATAAAAGAAAAGGCGGGTGTCATGTCGTATAAGGAGGTCAAGGAATTGGCAGAAGACCGGGAAGGATGGCGCATACTCCACAGACAAGGGCCTCGCCCTTAAATTTATGATGATGATTATATTTGACGAAATTATGTACTCGTAGTTAGTAGCTCTGATCTATCTATGTATTTTATTATTTGTTAAATCACTCAAACATTATTTTACTTATCCAAAATCGAATCTAATAAAACTAAAAAAGAGTATTTACATTTAACCTAAATTTAAAACTTCCATATGTGGAATGGAGCCAAGAACGCTGGCTGCATTCCCACGCTGGATTGCTATAGAAATCCTTTGCGCAAGGAACCAGCCAGCGTTCTTGTCTCTAGTGATGTCATTCAACCTTTTATTTAATTTTTTAAGTTCTGATTGATTTTATTAATGACGTTCGTTTCATAGGTGATTAATTGAATATTTTTTTTTTTTTTTTAACAGGTATAAAATTTTATTATATTTCGTTTACTGTTAGGTTCACAAACGAAGTTCAGAATTATTACTCTGCGTCAATAGAAAACTTATTTACTTTAGCAATTTTTCCTTATATAGGTATTAATTTTCAATCGGGTGTGGGTTGAAAATTCATATATGTATATACAGGGTGTTATGTAGAGGGTCCGACAAACTTAGTGAGCGTGTTTAGGTACGTATTTAGAGAATTACAAGTTGGCCAAAAAAAATCCCTGACCTCCTATTTTTTTTTAAAGATTTTTTTTGTAAATTTTACGTTTTTCACCGAAATTGTACCTATTCACTTAAATAACATTTCTAAAATCCGTTTTAGACCGGATGTTTTCATGTGATTATAATCTCAAATGCATGCTTAAGCCACGAAAAGCAAAATTACATACAATTAGAACTACCTAACTGATGTAGAACTCATAAAGTGAAAAAATAAATTTAAGCTTGACATCTAAGTTCAACTTTCACAGTGATTTAAAAAAAAACCACTGGCGATTCTGGAGGTAGTATGCATTAAAAAAGTTCTCCATTTATCACTTATTACAACGACATAAAAAAATGCTATGATACTTATCGGCTTGTTCAATAAATGAGGTACCAACTAAAATACAAACAACAGAAATTAATCAAAATTATTTTTATTTCAAATCCTGTTCGAATACAGCTCCTCTGTTACGAATACACGCACGGCACCTACGACGTATTTCTTTTGTGGTGGTGTTTAGAGTCATTTCTGCTTTAATTTTTGCAAATGCGTCGTTAATTCTTGCCACCAATTCTTCTTTTGTTGTGATTTCGACCTCATACACCAACTCTTTAGCACGTCCCTAGACATAGAAATCGAGCGGTGTTAGGTCTGGGGACCGTGCGGGCCATTCAATTGGGCCACGCCTCCCAATCCATGAATTGGGAAAACAGTTATCTAAATGCTCGCGTACAATGTTTCTGTAGTGTGCCGGGCAGCCGTCATTCTGAAATATGATTGCCCGGTCATCTTCAAAAATCGGCAGGTGGCTCATTAATTCCGGTAAGTCATTGATTAAAAATTCCAGGTAATTTTCGCCATTTAGTGTATCTGGGAGATAGTGGGGTCCTACGACGTCTTTCCCAATGACACCTGCCCATACATTGACCAAAAACTTGTATTGGTGTGATGTCACTCTTGTCGCGTGAGGATTTCGCGATTTCCATAAGTGTAGATTGTGTTGATTAAAAATCCCCTCTCTCGTAAATTTTGATTCATCTGTCCAGAGTATGTTCTTCAAAAAATCTTCGTTATCTACATCCGTATGTAAAAGAAAACGGCAAAACTGCGAGCGCCGCTCTTGGTCCCCTTCTACTAAACCTGAAACCAAAACAAACCTGTTTGTGAACATCAGATGGGCAAGTGGTAAACCAATCATTTTTATTGTAGAGCGTGCTCTACAAAAACTACTACAATCATAAATTAAATGTACCTTGCACCGGAGTGTAGTGATAAGGATGCCTCCTATCTGCATTAATTACTGTCCAAACTTTGAATGACGAAACTCCCAAGTTACGGGCCACTTTTCTGACGCTGGTGGTGGGATCTGCATCGAACTCTTGTACAATGTTTTCATCTACAACGACGCGATGCTGTCTATTGTTCAGGCGTGGTTCCCTAAAGTGTAGGGTACCAGTTTCCCGCAGTCTCCGAAAAGTGTTTGTAAATGTGGTGTGATGAGGCACACGTCTGTCGGGGTACGACTCTCTGTACATTCTTTGTGCAGCACGTGAGTTCCCATCAGCTCGGCCGTAGACAAAAACCATGTCAGCGTATTCTTCGTTATTAAACTCCGTCATGTCTTCACAGAAAGAATCCACACAGCAACAACAGCAACAGTCAACGTTAACAACAGTAAAAGTAAACAACGGATGACACTCAACAACGGTAACAGTTCAACAAATCAACGGAAAAACAAAACAGAAAAACAAATAAGTATTACGAATCGTACTCGCGTCAAACAGTGATAACAGTCAAAGCTCGACTAAATTAAATACTTACACATTTTATTGTTTAGACAACCGCCAATAACCGGTATTGGCCTTACCACGCCGCCTCTGCATTCTTTGATAGACAGAGAAAGAAGAACTTATAAGTAACAATAGTTTTATACTTGCTCGTCGTATTTGGTCCCTATTTGTTTGTTGTTATGATGTTACCTTGAATCTTAATTTTACTCAACAAGCCGATAAGTATCATAGCATTTTTTTATGTCGTTGTAATAAGTGATAAATGGAGAACTTTTTTAATGCATACTACCTCCAGAATCGCAAGTGGTTTTTTTTAAAATCACTGTGAAAGTTGAACTTAGATGTCAAGCTTAAATTTATTTTTTCACTTTATGAGTTCTACATCAGTTAGGTAGTTCTAATTGTATGTAATTTTGCTTTTCGTGGCTTAAGCATGCATTTGAGATTATAATCACATGAATACATCCGGTCTAAAACGGATTTTAGAAATGTTATTTAAGTGAATAGGTACAATTTCGGTGAAAAACGTAAAATTTACAAAAAAAATCTTTAAAAAAAAAATAGGAGGCCAGGGATTTTTTTTGGCCAACTTGTATTCTCTAAATACGTACCTGAACACGCTCACTAAGTTTGTCGGACCCTCTACAGAACACCCTGTATATGTATACTATACCTACATATATGTATATATAAATATAACTTTAAAAATAACTTAAACAATTTCTATTATTCATGTTTCATTTTTTATCACTGCGTTTTGACAAAGTGTAAATAGCACGGAAGGCTTTGCAATTGAACAGCAGTATGATCAAGGCTATTTTACAATAAAAAAGTAGGCAACTCTCACTCGATAAGAAGAAGAAGATTATAAAATAACTGAAAGTACTGAGTACGTTTATTTCAGTAAATTAGCCTAAATCGCTATTCAATCGCCTTAAACCACAGACTGTTATTTCGTTCAGCGATAGGAAACGAATAACAATCAAAACTTGCTAAGGTTTCACGGGTTTCCCGACCTGCCAATCAATACAGCAAATCCGGAAAAGTCTTTTGTTGACTCTTGTATACATAGTTGTAGATAGGTCTTTTTATATTGATTGAATAGTGTTTGATTTAAACGTGGGCGAGTGGGAAATAAATAGGCATGGTTATTTAGAATCAGGGGCAAATAGTTTTTTTTTATTAGGGCACATTTTTTTTTATATCTTTTTATTAAGAAAGCTTTCATGGTAAAACTTGTACTCTGTATTCTGAGGTGAAACTAAGATAATTTTAACTCTCGAATTTGTACTTATAAAACCGTTGCAATTGATAACAGAACAATATTAATATATTGTGAGCTGCCTATTGTAACGATGTGTTTCTCTTTAAATTGGTTAATATTATTTACTTGAAAGAAATAAATATGATACAGCAGAAATGCGATCTTTTTTAAGTTTTATTTTTTTCAATCAATCAATCAATATAGCTTTATTGTACACCAGAAAACAAGAATACAAAACAATTTACAGTAAAATTACTTAACCCAGGTACATTGTGCGGCCTTAACGCGTAGAGCGATCTCTTCCAAGCAACCTTAGTAAAGATCGCTTGGAAAGAAACATGTAAAATGTATTGTTTTCCTCTTTCTTTTTAAAGTTTACCACGATGTGATAATATATTAACAAAGTATTATACTCTGATACATCGTATTATATTTTATATCTTAGGTACAGCAACGCGTGAGATTTGTAAGAAGTTACCAGGCGGTCGTAAAACCTTGCTTTTGCGGTAAACTTTAAAATTAGACTTCCGCCTGCGGTACTGTAAGTCGTTTTGTATCCAGTACGTACAAACATGTAATGGGAAAAAACTAATCAATCAATTACTTTGGTACTTTCAAAGTTTTCATACAATTAATAATGTCACTGTATTTTTACACAATATTGTGAAACAAAAGCACTGAAAAAGAAATATTAGTAAATAAGATTTATATATTGAAATACTCAATTAAAAAATTGATTACTGAACAACAAAATATATCAATCAAAATCATATTTTCTTATGGGGTAGACTTCTAAAACTTACTTAATTAAATATTTCAGGCAGGCTGTTCTACTCTGGAATGCCCTACCACTTGACATCAAAAAAGCTCAGTCAATTGATAGCTTCAAGAGTCAAGTAAAAAGTTGGTATTTATCGTCATTACGCTGATATATGTAAATGCTATAATTGAACTGCTGTCGCTTCGTGTTATCCACATGTATATGTTTTGTATTATATATATTTTAACACTATATATTAGTTTATGTTTGTACCAATTATGTATTAGATGTATGTCTTTGTTTTTGTACATTATAATTATATTTGTGTATATTATTCATCCTATCGCATCTATTTATGTTGTACACCACGTCCTTTATAATCCTTTATTTATTCCTCTCCATCCAATGGTTGCCTGGAAGAGATTGCTTTTAGCAATAAGGCCGCCACTTGTGGCACTAGATTGATTTATGTAAGTATTTTTTATTAATTGTGTTTTATATATGTGTGACAATAAAGAATTAACTATCTATCTATCTATTTAGCTTTTGATTGTTAAGTTTCAATCATATTTTAAAGTAAAATAACATGTACGACAAATTAAGCTCATATGACCTTTGTTAAACTTTAAGTTGCAGTGCTTTGTGTATAAACTTAAACATGACATCATCAAGTTAGTCATGGGGTGCAGTGTACCTGCAACTTATGCATCATTAAGTTTTAAATGATGTGTGGACTGCTGTATCATTTATATTGAAAGATTTTATCTTAACATGATGTGTTTTTATCTGATTGAATAGAGAAGAGAATAGTATATTTATTTAGCTACTTTACAATTAGCTAACAAAATTTTGCATTTTATTGAGTAGTTCAAATATTGAGGTTTTCTTGAAGATAGACTCAAGGAGAAACTTTCTATAAGACTGCTTGCCTCTGTTTTTCCTTCTTTTAGCTAAAAGACATACCATCTATATTGTCTGTAAATATATACCTAATTGTAAATACACAGGTAGAAATATTTAAATGTATATATATATATATACATATATACATATATATATATAACTTTATTTGACAAAACAAATTTTACTAATTAATAATAAATACTTTTAACTAATTAATAACTAACTTATAAACTAAAACTTATAGAATAACATTAGTTTTGAGATTTGTCTTTATACGCCTACATTTGCTTTCTTTTTTATTGAAAAATTTGGTTGCAAATCTAAAAACCTAGAGGTGGTCGTAACACTAATTTGAATGGTTCATGAATGGTCTGTTTTGTATTCACGGCGTCGCGTGCCCAACTCAGAAAGGCATAGGATGCAGGCCTTGTATTGTTATTCATCCGTTATATTATAATGAACAACGGTTTTTTTTTCGTAGGTAAATTTTGTGTGATGTCAGTAGTTAGGTAGTAAACTTTTTTATTTAATGATGGATATATACATACAAATCTAAATACTCTTTTTTAGTTTAGGGTATATATATTGTTTATTATTATAATTGAATAAAAGTTCATTTAGCTTTTATACCAGTCTGATATATACTTTGAATTAAACAATAAGCACTTTTATTTAAAATTAAATACTCCTTATATTGTGAATATGATAGTTTGTAAGTGTAGTTAATTTCTTCACGCATAAACGGTAAGACCGAAATGGATCAAATTTGATATGGAGATATGTGAGAAAGCTATTTTTTTTTATAAAAGCGTAAGTGATTATTGGTTTGTTACGCTTTATCACAATGTAATGGAGCAATATATTATCGTGTTGGTATGGTATGGAGGTAGCTGGGTACAAGGTACACACCTTGTAGTGACATTGCCTTACTTTCTATGACAACGTACATAATGGGCATACATTAGTGATTATATTTTTGCAAAACCATATAAAAATAACGTTAATAACGGTAAGAAAAGTCTCTTAATATTAAAACTTTCGTGAGACATCTTGAAACAACATACGCGAATTACACGTGAGTGATAACCGTTTTAGTTAACATATTGAAGGAAACTCTCGACACTCGAATCCGCCACTCTCATACAAAAGCATTTAGGCGTATGCTGATTGCAGCGTAGGAGGTAAATCTTACTTTATTTTTACAACAATAGGTACATTTCCGAGAAAATTAGTAAGACTGTGTTACTTTGAAACCACAATACGACTACTTAGAGAATGAACGTAGTTGTTAGAGTCCGTACAACGTAACTTTGCGCGCGACTGGCGGCAGCGCTTATGCCAAGAATTTGCCCTAATCAAATTGCAATCAGAAAATTTTAGTTCCAATTTTATCCGCGCGCAGAGTTATCTTGCTTGAACTCTATATCCAATTTTTTGTGGTCATACGTGAGGTTTATGCTCAGCAATGACAATGGCTAGTGTTATTACTATGTTCTTATAACATAGTTAGTATTAAAAAAACTACTCAAAATCGGTCTAAAAAGCATTTCAAAATCACAAAAATATCTAGCAAACCTGCATACCAACATATATATTTTAAATGAACACGGCACTTTATGCTGATTTCATACACAGTTCAAAATAACATCTAAAGAAACCGAACACATTTCCTCAGTTTGTTTACTATGACCTGCCCGCTTTTCCCAGAACCCGGCCAAGTTGAACGTTCCATACTAAATAGTCTGTGTTTTACGCTACGAATAATTGAAAGGTTATATAGAAGCATAACAGAGCCAAAATAATCAACGGATGGTCAACCGCCGCCGCCGCGGTTCAGTTGGTAAGCGGGGCTTTAGCGACCATCTGATTGGTCCAATCCATATAGTTGAACCAATCAAAAGCAAGCTTTGTGGGTAAGTTGTGTGAGAGAGATTCAATGTGGAAACATTTTCGTCGCGACATTTTGTAAGGAGTTACAATACTATCAATATCATCATCATCATCATCACGGATCTTCTTCTAGCCCCGGAAGGGGACTGGTAGGAACCTCTTAAAAACTGGTTTCTTCTGAGGGACTGGGTTCCGGGGCTCGCAGGCCCCGGGGAATTGAGGAGGAGGTTTCCATAGCCGGCTATGTCTTTTGCGGCTCGACCGTGCTAGGCCCGGCTGTGCTCTTTTGGCCGGGCTGCTTTTTATCATCAGCCCATTATTACGCACTGCTGAGCATAGGTCTCCCTTCTAGTACGCCACTCGTCCCGACCCTGCGCATATTGAATCAATTACAATTCTGTGGTTTCAGTAATTCGTAGCAAACTAAATAGCGAGTGCTTTACGCGATAAGAAATTCAGAATGAATTGTTTCGTCATTGGAATTCATCACGCACACCTCGGGCCCTCCTGGCTTAGTCATTTTAGTGGGACAGTGGTGGTCAAAGTTGGTGCTTTGACCTGTTAGAAAATGGCGGCATACCTGTCTTTATTTTGTTCAATTATATGTCTCGTGTTAATGTTAAAATATCCAACGGATTCTAATGCACTGAATGTCAAAGCAAAGACAAAAGAGTTTATCCACTTCTGCTGACGTTTTGAAGACTCTTAAAAACTTTACGAGGCGCGTTGGATGACCTAACTAATAGGTTTTTGATTGGTTAAGTTCAAAAACCAACCAAAATTAAAATCTCGCCCCATAAATATTTTATAGTGAATTCATTTGTCCTTGTTTTTAGGTGTTATAACTAATGAGGTCTAATAATATTATCATCTATGTTTTTTACACGTAAATCGTTTTAGTTTTGTCCTAAAAAGGACTAAAGTTTGAGATCCGCAGTTACGAGACACGAAAGATTGTATCAATTTGCGTAAGTGTTGTAATGTATGCCGCCACGAGCTCTTGACACACATGCTGAGACGTAAATCCATGTGTGATGTGATGGTGAAGCTAAGGATTTTTTTTTTAATTTTAAAAACGAGAAGTAGAAGTATGATTAGTAGAAACATCTGAAAAGGTACTACAAGTGGCGCCCCCAATATTTTCAAAACATTACATAAGTTTAAATAAAATAACTAAAATAAGTTTATGGGATGAAATGGAAAACAATTTCATCTCTTGCCTGGTGCTTGTATTATGTATTCTGTGCTAGTGCTAAGCCATGTTTTGGTCAACCTGTCGCAATAAAATGTAATTTATATTAAATCATTAAACAACACCCAAATCTACGTATATCTACCCAAATAAACAAATAAGTTATGTATAAATACGTTCTGTAGCTACGAAGTTTAAATTAATAGTTCATCGCGACTCTAATTTTATTCTGTACTGGCTTTTGCCGGCGGCTTCGTACGCGGTATTTATAAGCCAATGAAAAACTCTTTAAAAAAAAACTATATCAAAATCCGTTGTGTAGAGCAGGGGTCGGCAACCATTTGCTATAGCAGGGCCAGATATTTTGCGAGAGTAATAGTGCGGGCCGCACTTATTTATAATTTTTTTAATATATGAAATAAAACGCATATATATTCATACAATCATGTATTTTTAAATTAAATTACTATACTAACATAAAAGTTATAACTAGTGAGATTTTTGCGGCTGCATTTGACTTGCAAGTTTTTTAACGTCTGCTTTCATTTTAGTCGTAGACACGCGCAGTATCGCGTCTAAATGTTCATCCGTTAACCGTGAACAATTCTTATTTTTGCGGTAGTTGAGAATTGAAAAAGTCTGCTCACACAAATACGTACTACCAAACATAGTGATTATCTGCTGAGCAAACTTTTTCAATTCTTTGAAGTTTTCAGAACTCAAACCTCCGTAGAACTGTACCAAGTCAGTGCTTTCCTTAAATGCCATTTTAAGTGTACTATTACTTTGCAAATCTACTATGTTCATTTGCAAATTGCTTGGTACATCATTAATATCAATTGCAAAAGGGTTTTGGAATATTTCCATGTTAAGGGAGATCTTTTTAAAGTCGGTGAATCGATTTACAAACTCAGTTTGTAGTTGTGTTAACACGTTTCTCATTGTAATATTTTGCCACTCAAAATTAGCTCCAGCTTCTTCCACGGCTTTCTCGCAATTAGGAAAATGGTCAAGCTTTTTTTCATCAATATGCTTGATAAACAGTTTCAGTTTCATCTCAAATGACTTTACATCTGAATACATATCGCAAATCAATTTATTTTTTCCTTGTAAGTGTTTGTTAAGCTGATTCAGTTCCATAGTCAAATCAGTCAAAAAACCAAGATCGATAATCCACTGTTTGTTAGTGAGCTGTTCCACTGGCTTTCCTTTCATCTCCATGAAGTTGCCAATTTCTTTTCTCAAATCAAAAAACCGTTCCAAAACGGCACCTCGACTGAGCCACCTTACTTCACAGTAGTAAACCACGTCACCATGATCAGCTTCCAGATCTTTCAAAAACTTTTGGAACTGACGGTGTGTGAGCCCATTTCTTCTTATAAAATTAACAGTGGATGTTACAGTATCCATTATTTCTTTCCAGGATATAACCTTGGAGCACAATGCCTCTTGATGGACAATACAGTGAAAAATCAATGGCACAGTAGATCCAGATTCTTTCACTTTGCTGATGATTCTCCCGACAACACTTTTGTTTTGACCGCTCATGTTCTTACCTCCATCGGTAGTGACACTTGTTAACTTTTCCCAACTTAATTGCAATGAATCCAGAGCTTGTTCCAAATGGTGAAATAAATCTTCTCCCGTAGTTGTACCTTTCAAACTGCACATTTTCACAAGCTCTTCGTAAACAGTAAAGTTATCGACAATGCCGCGTACAAATATGAGTAGCTGTGCTGTATCCGACACGTCCGTACTTTCATCCATCGCTAAAGAGAAGCAGTCAAAAGACTGTGCCTTATCCCTGAGTTGTTCACACAAATTAGCACCCAAGTCTTCGGTACGTCGGGTGCAAGTTCTGGCAGAGAGACTAAGACTTTCAAACATTTTTTTCTGCTCTGGGCATATTTCTTCTGCTATAGCTAAGACACACTCTTTAACTAATTCACTATCGGTAAACGGACGTCCACTTTTTGCTAGAATCTCTGCTACCCTGTAGCTGGCACGAACATTCGATTCGCTGTTGTCTGCCACAACCTTAAATATGTTTTGTTGATTTTTTAATGACGATTTCAAAGCAAAAATTTTCTTTTTTCGTATTTCTCCTTCAAGACAGTCAAATTTAGCTTTGTGCTCAGTGTCGTAATGTCGCTTCAGGTTATATTCCTTTACTACAGAAATACTCTTTTGACAAATCAAGCATAACGGTTTTCCTTTAAACTCGATAAAAAAGTATAATTCTGTCCATAATTCGTTAAAAATTCTTTTTTCTTCTTCTATCTTCCTTTTTCTTGAAGCCATGTTTCCATAATTATTCTGTAACAATAATGAAGAAATTTAAATTCGGTGTAAAAAAATAAATATGTTCGATTTGGCACCTACAAATTCAACTCCCCATTAAAAAATAGGTAATGAAAACATGACATAACTATCTTCATGTCGTGTCTAGTACTATCCCCGTCCATAGAATATATTTTACCCATCAATCTGAAGGTTCACTTTAACAAGCAGTAAACAAAATATAACAAATTGCTCGCAAGTGCATACAACGTATATATATATGTACTTACCTCATACGTCGTGAGAAGCTATTAGCGAAGGGAAGAAAGGTGAAACGAATCGCGTAGCTGCCAACCAGATGAGACGTGATTTTCCGGCGAATTTCCACAACAGAATGAGGAGAGAGCGTCGTGTGTTCTTCCTCTACTCCTTGTGGGAGAGGTAGGGACCTCCTCGGGGCTTTCCCCTATGGAGGGACAGGGCTCCGGGACACGCAGGTCCCGGGGAATTTAGGGTCAGAGAGAGAGTTGAGAGAGAATTGAGGAGAGAGCTGCGCGCGGCTGTGATTTTAACTAAAGCCCGTCGCTTTGAATTTTTTCGCCGCCGCACACCTGCGTCTAATCAAAGAGTGCCGCCGCCTATTGTTTCAAAGGAGCTGCCGCCGACGGCCATGTGCGGCGGATAAGCGCAAAAAATATTGCTAAGAATTTGAATACAGCAAATCTTTATTTTCGGTAGAAACAATACATAATATCACAGTCTTGATAAACAGTTGTTAAGAAATGAAATAGGTAAAATTTTATCACCCCGCGTTTGAGCGAGCTTTCAACGTACTCTCGTACTCTCATGGCCCAACGCATGGCCGTATAAATTCTAGTGAATTTTTGCCTTTTGCTTTGGTATTTTTTTTCTTACGGACCTCAGGCTTGCGGGCCGCACCAAGATAGTCCACGGGCCGCATACGGCCCGCGGGCCGCCGGTTGCCGACCCCTGGTGTAGAGCATACCTACATACAGAGGACGCGAGGAGGGACTTTGCTGTATACTACGAGGTAGTGAAATAAAAATAAAATCTATGTCGCCCAATGATATTCTATATAAACTGAGGTATATATTGTAAAATCTCATTGATGTCGCTACTTTTTGTTGCGAAATGCTCCAAATTGCCAACACATTGGTGTATACTATGCATAATGGAGTGACCATGCCCACAGGGTTTGACCTGGTTAGGTGTAATTCAATATACCACGCCTACAGTTCATTTAATGTGCATTACCTTTGTAAGTATTTAGGTAGTAGAAGTTAAATAAGAGTTATAATATAATGCTTAATGCTTGGGAGAATGTTTGTTTTATTTTGTTAAAATATAGATATTATTTATACTCTTTGTAATAAAAACTATTTAACTTTAATCTCTTCATAGTTTTACGTATATTAAAATTTATTTGGTAACTTTTATGAACTTTGAATACTTACTTATGAGTATTCAAATAAAAAGTGGTAAAAATGCGACTAGGTATGGCCTTTCCTTCCATCATTGGTCTTTAAAGAATTTTTATTTGGTATTTTTGGTGTTTAAAATAATAATAATAAATCGTTTATTTGCACACTATTGCTTACAACAACTATATTGCTTATATATTACTTAGGAATAAACATTAGCTCACGAATGATAAGTAGGGTAAATGTGCGAATTTATATCGGCAAAATTTGCAAATATAATGAAATCTTTTAATGTGACGTGATTATTTAAGCGATGCATTTAACGAAATCTATGGCCGAGTAGCTGAACTACATGTTAATATGTCATTCGTAGAGGTACAAAACGCGTCCACTAGATGGCGTTATAAAATATTGTAATTAAATTACTCAACACTAGATGGCAGCACAGAAATTGTACTACGGAAAATACAGTACTTTTTGTTTTGATAACTTCATGAATATTTTAAACATATTGCTGATAACATAAAAAATAAATTATGTTATGCTATGATAATATCAATATATCTACAAACAATGCATTAGAAAAGATTGGGATGCTTGGATTGAAATAAAAAAAAATGTTTTATGGTCTTCCAAAACAATATGCCAACCACATGGCGAAAATTCGAAACCACAAAACTAATTAATAAAAGATGTAGGCTTATAAAAACTGTGAGAATTAAGTCTCGAAATAACTATAGGTTATTGACCTCAGATTTAATTTGTAAAGCTCATGACTGTGACTGTAGGCGTCATTGTTATCAAAGTTAGTGAATAAATAATAGTTTCTTAGGTTCAAATTGTTGAGAATAATTATTGGGTACTACCATATTATATTTATTAAAATGATGATGCTGTCTATATATTTAGCACTTCCTACTCAAATTCGATTCATTGAAACAATCATGATTTCTGATAACTTTTAAGTACTTAACCATAGTTTTGCTTATTAGATATGATATTGTATTGCTATCAATTTACATATAAAATGTATACTTTTTAAATGCCGGTTTTGTCACTACAAGAGTAAGATTATACCAATAATCTAAATATATAAAACTCAAAGGTGACTGACTGACTGATTGACTGACTGATATAGTGATCTATCAACGCAAAGACCAAACCACTGGACGAATCAGGCTGAAATTTGGCATGCAGGTAGATGTTATGACGTAGGCATCCGCTAAGAAAAGATTTTTGGAAAAGCCGCTTTTAAAGGGGTGAAATAGGGGATGCTAGTTTTACTTCTTAATGCGAGCGAAGCCGCGAGCATCCACTAGTTTTAATAAAATTCTTATAAATATAGGTACTTACATACCTAATGTTTATTTTTTTATTTTAGCATATTTGTTGCAGGTTCATATACTTATATCATTGTTTATTTTTAAAGCTAAACAAGGATTTTATTATTTCTTGCTCCAAGATTTGGATCTCAGAATAAAACGGTCTGTAACTTTCATAACAAACAACATTTCTAAATTGAATCTTAAAACATCCTTTGTTAAACGAGTGCTAAGTAACCTTTGTCGTTTCAATTAAGTTCAATCAAACGAAAATAAACTTGCACAATGCGACCAAAGAATTACTTACACCACACAGATCATATACCTACAGGGTTTCTATCTACTATGTAAAAATAAGTCGGGTTTTTCTGCCTGACGCTATAACTCCAGAACGCACGAACCGATTTCCACGGTTTTGCATTCGTTGGAAAGGTCTCGGGCTCCGTGAGGTTTATAAAAAAAAACGAAGCCATCTGGTGGCGAAACGGAGTTTGCCGGGTTTGCTAGTTTAGTATAGAAAACAAAATTATAAAAGGTCTTGCTACTTATGCCCGGTAAGCCCATTTCCTCACTATTAAAGGTAGTTTATTACAAACATTATCTTAACATTATATATTCGAAATTAAGAATATAAAAGTTGTGTGAGTACCTAAACTATGTTGATAACAATGTACTATCAAATTCACAAGTCCTTATTTTTTATTATATAAACATAATTAAATCAGGACGCGGCGAGCTTGATGGGCACATTTGCACCGGGAACGAGGCGGGTTATTTAGGTAATTTGACATTTAGTTTGATTTGACATATACAAATATATAAATGTTTGGTTTATAATATATAAATGTTTATATAAGACATATTAAATCAGTACTTAACCATTAAATTATAATCAAACCTTCTCAATCTCCTTTTTAACTTATTAGTTAGAAGTAAAGCTATTAGTAATGTTTATGTACATATTAATAACACCCAGAAAATTTCGTCTTTACACAATCAATAAACCCAGAGCCTAAAAAAACTAACAAGCCCAAATATCACTTTATCACAATTCCTATTATAATAGCATATGTAATAATTATTAACATATTCACTCTAACATTAACAACCTACCGGTTTTCAATCTATTTTGCATATCATATCCACTAATATTTATACCTATATCTGTATAAAGTTCACTTGAATTCAACCATTCTTCCAGTCAAGCATGAAGTTAGGATAAAAATAGATTTTAATAAGCCACAACCAGGCTTATTGAAGCTATTTTTAACTTAATTTAAGTTAGGTTTTAGTACTTTAAGTCGTTTCTCTTTTGTTGATAAAATAAGTAAAATGAAATAAAAAAATAAAATAAGTTTTATGTTATCTAAAGTAGTCTCGATGTCTTACCAATTAATATAGCATGCACTTTAGATATATAAACATTATTTAAGCTTATTAGGTTTTAAATTAGTTTAATGAATTGTTTTTAAAGCAAGAAATAATAGGATAATTGGAAATGTTACAAGGTATTTAGGTAAGTAGCTTGATTTTAAGTTTTAATACAGCAAAAGTTAGGGCATTGAAACAGCGAAAACGTAATAGCATTTGAATAGTTATCAAACCATCTAAAAAAACCTCAAAAACTCTATACAATTCTTCACATAACATAAATTAAAAGATTGATGACAGATAAGCTTACGACCTTTATAACAATACAGAATGCAGTTTGCATACAAAACGCAACCCTCGTTTTACAATACAATGTTGCTTAGTAACCCCTCAGAAAAATAATAAAAAGAATCGAAATTTAGCCCCTGTAGTAGTGGATTGTCTATTGTATATCTAAATCTATTCTAAACCAATCAAGCATTGCATAGAAAAAGAGAGATTAGTTACTTTGTGACACAAGTTCAGCTGAAGATGATAATGATCGCTTACCATCAGACGAATTGCGGAGTAAAGCTTATCATTTAGTTTGATTTGACATATACAAATATATAAATGTTTGGTTTATAATATATAAATGTTTATATAAGACATATTAAATCAGTACTTAACCATTAAATTATAATCAAACCTTCTCAATCTCCTTTTTAACTTATTAGTTAGAAGTAAAGCTATTAGTAATGTTTATGTACATATTAATAACACCCAGAAAATTTCGTCTTTACACAATCAATAAACCCAGAGCCTAAAAAAACTAACAAGCCCAAATATCACTTTATCACAATTCCTATTATAATAGCATATATAATAATTATTAACATATTCACTCTCACATTAACAACCTACCGGTTTTCAATCTATTTTGCATATCATATCCACTAATATTTATACCTATATCTGTATAAAGTTCACTTGAATTCAACCATTCTTCCAGTCAAGCATGAAGTTAGGATAAAAATAGATTTTAATAAGCCACAACCAGGCTTATTGAAGCTATTTTTAACTTAATTTAAGTTAGGTTTTAGTACTTTAAGTCGTTTCTCTTTTGTTGATAAAATAAGTAAAATGAAATAAAAAAATAAAATAAGTTTTATGTTATCTAAAGTAGTCTCGATGTCTTACCAATTAATATAGCATGCACTTTAGATATATAAACATTATTTAAGCTTATTAGGTTTTAAATTAGTTTAATGAATTTGTTTTTAAAGCAAGAAATAATAGGATAATTGGAAATGTTACAAGGTATTTAGGTAAGTAGCTTGATTTTAAGTTTTAATACAGCAAAAGTTAGGGCATTGAAACAGCGAAAACGTAATAGCATTTGAATAGTTATCAAACCATCTAAAAAAACCTCAAAAACTCTATACAATTCTTCACATAACATAAATTAAAAGATTGATGACAGATAAGCTTACGACCTTTATAACAATACAGAATGCAGTTTGCATACAAAACGCAACCCTCGTTTTACAATACAAAGTTGCTTAGTAACCCCTCAGAAAAATAATAAAAAGAATCGAAATTTAGCCCCTGTAGTAGTGGATTGTCTATTGTATATCTAAATCTATTCTAAACCAATCAAGCATTGCATAGACGCAGTACGCGCCGTCTGCTCAAGCCATTAGCTTGCTCAATGCAATGATTGCTCAGAACAGAGACATAGATGTGTTCTGTTCTAAATATAGGAAATTTCGTTGTGATTGTTGTAAATTTTTAAGTAACGTAGTTTATAATATGTTCTACCCAAATGCTTTAGCATTATTATAGTAGGTAGTTATAATATATATAATAATAGTTGGCTTAATGTACGTGTTGGCTTAAGCTGTTAGTACATAAGTAATAAAATAAATAAATAAATAAATAGAAAAAGAGAGATTAGTTACTTTGTGACACAAGTTCAGCTGAAGATGATAATGATCGCTTACCATCAGACGAATTGCGGAGTAAAGCTTATCGTAATAGGCTAAATATTTTTGATGTAATTCTAACATTTGAAAGAGTAAGAAGAGAAATTTGATTACAAGAAGTTCTTAAAATCAAAATAAAAGCCAATTGTAAAATTAACAATTGAAATTTATTTTGATTTTAAGAACTTGTTTTTTTTTATCAGATAATGAATCTTTATTTACAATAGTAAAATATAAAAACAAGGGAAAAAACTAAACATACTACTACTAACTACTACAAAAAAGGGGCACTTAGAAAATCTTTAGAAAAGCCTAAAGATAATCTAAGTGCTCCAGCCCACTACCAGAGGGCAGCGTGCCCAGCATACTGGCCGCATTACCACGCTGGATGGCAATGCTTATACGTTGAGCCAGAAAAAGGCCAGCATTTTGGTCACGCGTCGCGTCAACCAAGCGATCCGAAAGGTTTTGGAAAATAGTATTGGCTCCCGCATGGTGTTTCACAATGAGTCGGATATGATCCGATCCGCTCGTAGTAAAAATGGTAGAAATTAAATACAATGGTAGAAATTTAAAATATAAGTTTTAAGGCTAATTTTACCATTTTTACTGTAGATTTCATATGAATAATTATAAATAGTAATAAATCAATGTATAATTATGTGTAAATCGGGTTAAATATCATGAAAAAACAAAATCGAATTTATCGTCGACGGAAATGAATCCGCTAGCTTTTGGCTCACGGAACGGTTCCGATTTTTCTGATGAATAAATTTGTTAAAATATTCATATGGAATCATTGTGATTTGGAAAAATCCTTTCCGTGCCGATTGATTTCCGTCTCAATCGAATCGGATCCGTATCCGACTCATTGTGAAACACACCGCCGGACCCCACAGCCCCAAAGTCTCGACTCCAAAAGGCTCAAATATGTAACCTCGGCCGAGGTTAGCATATTTGCGTCTCTTGTGTTGCTCGGCAATAATAGCCGCCGCTCCAGCCCGACACCGTGTCATAGACAGATGAGACGGCGCCAATGTGTCGACGCAAGTTGCGTCCCACACAAGGGCCGACCCAACTTCCAGGGCACAAGAGTCATACCGTCAGGTCTTTTCCCATCGTCACGTGCTAGGCCGCTCGGTTCGAGCATAGCTGCAACATTGGCAGTGGAAAGAAGAAAAAAAAAACTTGTTGTAATTGACTAAGAAATTTGATTACTTTTTGATATATCGAATGTTTAATTGAAATATACAAAATAATTACACTTTTAAAACCAATGTGAGTCATTATACTGTATCATGAACGTATCGGTCGAACTCTAACGTTCACAAAAGTGTTTGTCTAATTACCTATAAGTATGTTCATTTTCTTACATATCCAGTGGACATGTATGTAATGAATTCAGCAACATTATAGATGTTAATTCTAATCTAACCATAGTACCCAATTCAAATCAATAAAATTTACTATATAATACAAACAAAATGTTTATAATTATTTAGTATTTGTACATATTAGAAACACATTTACGTCTAGTTGTCCCTTACTAACGGTCATACAATCACGAACAGATGAAAGCACCAGAGCGGCTATAAGCTAAGTACATACTTACGTACTAAGGCTCAATCTATGGTATAGTATAGAATAGCTAATAGTTAGTACTTAGTGTATGGTATGACATAGAATAAGTGATAGTTTGTACTAGATACTAATAAGACAGCGTGCGTTTAATTGAGGGCAGCACTTTTGCTTGCTTATCTTCAACACTTAGAGTACGGTAAAAAAGAAAATTGTATTTTTACATTCTGAACTTCAACATCATATTTTCAGTATTTGTAGGTATTTTTATTTACTTGGATTCTTTTGTTTTTGTTTTTTACACACAAAAAATACTTCATTTACTCCTCCTTGAATCGTATCCCTCATGTCTGAGGATCGTGACCACCACGTCCCAGCACCTTCTCCTTGATGACATCTCTCCACTTTCTTCTGTCCTCGGCAACATGCAATGCATTATAGACTGTAGTGTCTAAAGTGGTGCGAATTTGGTCCGACCAACGTGTTGGGCTGCGGCCTCGGGATTGATTGCCTTCTACTTTTCCTGTGATCATCAGTTTTTTCAGGTTGTCGCCATCTTTCATTCACTTCATTTACAAAAATACGTAATTTTAGAAAAACATTTCTAAATACTACAGAAAAAAGAGACTCATAAAAAACCTTTAGAATAGCCTAAAGTGTATGCTAATTAGAAACCAATCAATGTTAATTTTTCGCTAAGCACCTAGTCGTTTCAGAGCCAGTTGCAGTCATTCAACCACAATGTCGCTTATGTTGATTTCACTCTAAGTTACCTAATAATTAGCAAATAGCTTGACTGTAAAAGTCTAGTGCGAAAAAAATATTTTGTGCTCTGTATTTTTTAGTTCCGATTTAATCCGTTCACAAAGTTTATCTTCCACTTTTATACAGGGGAGTGACTGTGAAGCCTGTACTATTATCTCTTCATAACGACTTGAGCTTCGCTGCACATCAAACTGCATGCAAATATGAACCGTAACTCTTGAAACTAAAGACCATAACAGCATATAACGACTTTAGTTACGTTGCACATTCAACTGTATGCAAGTAACAACTGTAATGCAAGTAGCTAAAGACCATAACAGCATATCACAAGTACGTTAAACAGAATCGTGCAAAGAGTTCATAGTAAGGCCCGATCTTGTCGAATGCCGGTTTTGAAGTCAGTCGACTCAAACGCGAGCTAAAACGCGCACGCGTTCGATATTCAAATCGAAATAACGTATCGAATTCAAACATCGAATGGATTTACCAGCCAGTGTTTTTGAAGGATCACACAGTGTTTAGTGTTGAAACAGTGTTTTGTGTGTTTCTATAGCTTTTTGGATTCTTAGGTCAGTGTTTCTGTGATAAATCGGTGCCTTATTGGCAAGCTAAAGCTCGCATGTGAAGGGAACATCTGTTGCGGCATTTTGTACTGTTTATTGATATAATAATATACCTATATAATGTTCATATGTACGTTGCTATACATAACATCTAAGTTGAGCTCGCGATTCAGCTGAATGAGGCATTCGTACGCAATTGTCAAAGTTAAATAATTGACAGCCCTGTGTTGGATGCTCACAAACTTTAAGAAGAGTTTAAAGTTGCGCTAGATCAGATGACTATCATATTAGAACTTGTTAAGCCATTTCAGAGGCACTTAAGGCGGCTTGATAGACTCTCGACACCAGAGTTGGCCACTCTCACTCAATAAGAAGAAGATGTTAGAGCAGTCGGTATACCAAATCAAAGACCTATGAGGCGGTTTGAAAACTCGAATCTAGAGTAAATAATATTATTATAAAGTAGGTGCTTAAATTATTCTTAGGGCAAACACAAGTTTCAAATTAAATCTGAAATCTTTATTTTGGTAACTTTACTACTAAGTATAAAATGTAACTAGCAGCGTCCCGTGTTGTTACCCGCGTTAATCAGGGATAAAAAAGCCTATAACTTCATTCAAGTCCTAATCGACCTCCATACCTAATTAATTCCATCCAAAATAGTTGAACCGTTTGAGCGTAAATAAGTTACAAACGTATGTCTTCATTATTAGTAGAAGTAGAATAGAAAGAATAGTGGAGTAGGATTTGAGGTTTAAACAAAAAAATGTTATTTTAGAAAGAAAATAAAGAAATAAGGAAAGAAAGAAAACATTTTTTGTGGCAGATTTAACAGAAATACAAACATGAGTATTAACTAACATTGTATATTATATTAACACAGCCCCAACTCAGCATAATGTAAGTTTGTCAAGTGCTAAACCTGCATTACAGTTGTTTATTGACCTCCGAACTTCAATATGAACATGGCACCCGATGATGATGATTGGAAGATGAGCGAAAATAATCATTTCCAATAAAAAGTTAAATAAAAAAAATAGTTTTAGTTTACCATTAAAGCTTTAACTTGCTTTTGTCACTTGGCTAGTATATAATGAAACTTGTTATGGAAAATATATATGTCAATCACCACATTTGCTTATAGTAATACTGATTGTAGATTGAAAATAATAATAAAAAATACCCATAATTGCACCTTTGCAAAGTAAAGTACAATACGTAAAGTTAAATGAAATCGAATAAACGCTCGCCAGTTCTTAAGTAAAATTTAAAAACATTTTTTAAAAAAGAAACTAACCACTAAAAACGTAAAACTGCCATTACATTGTTAAATTCATTGTTGCAGAAAAATTACACGCCATGATTTTAAAAACCTTGCAAGAGTATTTATAAAAGCACAGTGCGAAAAAATAAGTAAAAAACTGGTGGAGGAAAAGTGAACTTTAATGTATTCTAGTCAAGGTCAAAGTCAAATTGTTCAGTTAATATGTTAAGTGAAATACTTAGTTTTAAAAAGTCTAAGTTGAAATAGGCCAAAAAAAAATAAAAAGTTATTTCTTAACCTAGTTACTCAATACGCATTTTCAAATAAAAAGAGACAAAAAAATAGCAACTGTCTATATAATAAAGCAAACTATGTATATTGTAATGTAAATAAACAAAAATAAATGCTTGAAAGCTTTGCCCTTGGAAAACTAATTAAATAAACTTAACACAAAAAACTAAACATAAATTCTAATAATACGACTAAATAAATAGGTACCTAAAACATCTATAGAAAAGCTTTAAGTTTATCCAAGTACTCAACTCTCTGACTTATCTTGCATAAAACTTATTTCAAACAGTTTAACTAAATCCAGTTCAGTTCAGTTTTATTGTTCGTTTACTGCAAGGTTGTGGAACTCCCTGCCTGACTCTCTGTTCCCTACGCACTATAATCCAGCGATCATCAAAGCGAGAGTGAATCGATTCTTATCGGGTAAGCACGCTCCATCTTAGGCCAGAGCCTTTGCTTGTTATCAGGTAAACTATGGCCAAGTGCAAACCAGTTCAAGTTAAAAAAAAAAAAACAAAAGTATTAGTCAGTAAGTTGGAATCCTGATCTGAGAAAAATAATTAAATACTAAATACTTAATTAGTTTTCTTCGCTTTCTTATATTCATGGTTATAGGAATGTTAGTCTACATTTTCACGGGCGATGCTCATCAATCCAGTTACCTACATACAATACCTATGTATTATGTATAGGTATGCATTTATCTGATCTTTTCCGCCGTTTGCCTTCCAACCAATGATATGTTATTCTATAGACGCATTACTATGAATGATTAGAACAAATGTAAACATAATCATTTTTTATAAAAAAATATTTTATATGTACATATAGGTATATTAGTATCATAAGGACTTGTGTGTGCAATAAAAGTAGTTGCATACACTACTTTATCTTCACTAATGCAATTAATCAAACAACAAGAGTAAAAGCTGACAATTTTGCCACCATTAAAATCTAACCAATGAGAGCGCAGCTGCGCGCATCAATAAAACACGACCAACCTGATTGACCCTGCAATCAGGTTGGTCGCGTTTTATTGATGTTATAATGAGATATTACGATATCGATGTGGATATTATACCATCATGTGAAATTGCTTAAATTGAGTGTTTAGTTGTCTGAGCTATAACAGTAGTCATTCTAAGTCAAGTATTGGAAACATAAGGAGGCGCTATGTTTCAGCAGTCTCATTTGAGTGCCATTTCTATTAGTATTTTTGACTGTGCGAGTATAATTGCGGGAGTCAAATGCCTTATTTTCAAATGGAATAAACATTCCGTGATTAATTTTAATGGATGTATCTATATAGGCTCTCGTTTGACTACAATTCCTTTGTTATTTAACAATAATTGGAAATTATAATTGGAGTTCAAAAATTACAGCAAGGAGTTCAAAAATTACAGCAAGGAGTTCTATAATTGACAGACAGATTTTAATTATTTGCAACGTCTTTTTTTATATATAGTTACTTAGTTAGTTATTTAGAAGTCGCAAAATAAAATAGTGGTTGTTCCTAACCAATACTCTCATGTTTAATGTATCGCAATTAACTTAGAACCTTGAAATCTTGAGCGAGATCTCTTCGCTGTTTGTTAAGATCAGCCCGATTGGTGTTTACTGTTATCTGCTTTGCATTAAGGTTTTTATTCTACTTTTAGAAGAAGTTTCTTATTTATCGAAAGTTTATTGAAGTATAATACTAATTAAAATGGGATTGGGCGGGTCACGTAGTTCGTATGCGCCCCGAACGCTGGGCTGGGATCGTGACACAGTGGGAACCTCGAAGGCGACGTGGTAGAGGAAGGCCCAAGACCCGCTGGCGTCAGGATCTCGACCGGTGTCGGGGTGCCTGGCGTGAGGAGGCCTTCGACCGGGACGCATGGAGGGAGTTAAGGGAGACCTTTGCCCAGGAGTGGGACAGTATAGGTTAAAAAAAATAACAACCACTACGGAAGCTTTGGAGAATGCTGAAATCTTACATATTACATACATATTTATGTATAAAGTAAACTTACATAAAATAAGTTTGTATAGTTATGTTTGTATGACTAAAGCTTTGGTTTCCTAGGAAAGCAGTGCCATCGTATAGCGGCCGTGATATTACGGACGCAAAAATAATTAAAGTAAATTACGGTGCAAGTTACCGCTCTCCAGGAAACCGCGCCATTTCGTTTACATAGACAACGTTTTAGTGACGTCATACACCGCAGTATTACGGCCGCTATATGAAGGCACCGCTTTCCTAGGAAATCAAAGCTTAACACGTCAAAAACCGACGAGTCGTTACGATATTTTGAGAAGTTCTTAGTATAGAGTATAGAAAAATATTTAAGTCAACAATAAGCTATTTTTTGTGTAAAAATATTTTTCATCGTAAGTACATGATACTACAGGCATCTTAAATACATTAAAATGTAAAATCTACGGTTTCTTAGAAAATGATGTACTTATTCGTACTTAAAATAAATAATACTCAGTAACATTGCTTATTTGTGGGAACTTCTTTGTGTCATTTGTCCACCCATTCAAAAGCTAACCCGTATGGGGTTTATTCCATTAAACAACTATCGAAATACCCATTAATTGATTTACAAACAAGTTTAAATGTTGTTTCACTTCTAGCCAGAAGAGATAAATGTTCTAATAAAATATTATGTGACGGACCGAAGCGACACTGGGTAAAAAAACAATGTCTTTACTAGAATAAAAAATAAGTTAGTATATGGGTGGTCAACTCTGGTGTTGTATTTTCAAACTGGTTTGAAAAACCTAAACCTAACTATAAACATTACATTACTTGTAAATCACCCTTAACCTACCTACAATACAATAACGTATAAATACAACACCCTATAAATACAAATAACGTATCTTTTC
Organism: Macaria notata; assembly: GCA_927399415.1. Lineage (NCBI taxonomy): Eukaryota > Metazoa > Arthropoda > Insecta > Lepidoptera > Geometridae > Macaria > Macaria notata. The sequence continues at coordinate 2,383,462 of OV656751.1, forward strand.
ATCCATGGAAGCGCTTACTTTATGGTCACCCATCCAAAAACTGACCGCGTCCACCGTTGCTTAACTTTGGTAATCGCTTGAAAGTATCTCCGCTGCTGAGCTGAGTACTTTCGCTTTATTAAAAGAAGGCCCTCAAATCTTAAATATTGGAAGAGGTTATACAATCTATTATGAGGCTAGGCTATCAATCGTTAAATTGTTATTAAAACAATTATTGTTGACCTAATTGTATCTGGAGAATCGTGAGAATGTAGCCATATTCCCATATTAATGTGAGATGCGTAGACATAGACAACATAATTTATTAACACCTACATGTTCATCTTTAATTTAAACTATTACGTGAAAAACGAGTCTAACAGTCCAATAATTTGTACAAAAATATGTGCTCACTGCAAGTTAAAAGTGGCGCATTCTTAGACAATTTTAGCAACATACAACTCTTTTACCTTACTTTATAAAGTACACCATTTACATAATTATAGTCTTCAATGTTTCTGAACATGAAATGGTTTTGAAAGAAATATGATAGTTACCTACCATTTACTTAAGATATTGTTTATTGGATTTCTATCTTACCATAATGATACAAAATCATCTTTAGCCTGCCCACAGCCTACTATCCCACTGCTGAGGCCTTTATTTTTGTACGCCTTTATCCTAGTCATTATGAAGTTCGTTGAAAGAATCAACCAATTTAATAAGGAATTCGTGTGTGTTCCAATAAAGATTTTTCCATTTGTATTATTTCTGTTTCAATCATACTATCTAAGGAATATACATATATTCTATTATAGATCTACTGCTCCATATGTCGTTGTTTATAAGTGAATCTAATGTGAGGTCAACGGCTGTTAGAGCTGGTGGTCGAGCTTAGAAAATGCAATTATTATCTAAGTAGGTATGTATACGTATAGAAATTGTTTGAGAGTACATAGGAATAGTTATTGTGGTTTGATAAAGGAACTTTAGACACCGATAGAGATTTTCTTTATCTTATCTTTATCTTTATAGATTTGAACTGGTAACTTTGTTAGACTGATTTTACGAAAAACGTAATAGTTTGAAAGTTCATGTAAACATATTAAAACTTTCGTGAGACATTTTATCAAAAGATTAACTAAAACGGTTTTCACTCACGTGTAAATCGCGTAAACCATTTACGCGATTTACACGTGAGTGAAAACCGTTTTAGTTAATCTTTTTTTTTTCATGTAAACAGTTTGAATTTGAATTTAGAGTTGCTTGATAAAAATATTCTTGTAGTTAGTTGTAGATAGTTTTTGAGTTCAGTACTTCTTAGTTTTTTTTCTAGGCACATTATTATGTAGATTACGCACCAAATTTAAATTACAAATAAACAAGACCACAGTCTTAAATAAATCATTAATCAATTAACGGATGTCAATAATAGGATGCACAGACAGCTTTCAAGTCAAACATTTTTGACTGTAGGTATTTATACGTTATATGTAGTATTTATTAAACTAGCAGTGCCTGCGACTTCGTCCGCGTGGAATAGTTATTTTGGGCATTAATTCTTTAAATTGTGAACCGTTTTCGCAGCGCACGCAACGGAAGCCCTCAAAGATAAATAATTTTCCCCGTTTTTTCCACATTTACCATTGTTTCTTCGCTCCTATTAGTTGCAGCGTGATGTTATATAGCCTTCCTCGATAAATGGTCTATCCAACACAAAAATATTTTTTCAATTCGCACCAGTAGTTCCTGAGACTAACGCGTTCAAACAAACAAACTCTTCAGCTTTATAATATTAGTATAGATAAAAGATTTTCTCAACTGATAAAAAGACTGCGCTCACTTCGCTCGCTCGTTCCATAATGGCTGTAACTTCGTGACCACTTTAGTACCGCACGATCGTGTAATAAAAGGCCTTTTTTCAGCTCTGCGGCTTTCCTCGTCAACTGAATGTAAGTAGGCAAGTACTACTTACGTTAAGTTTAAGTACTGAGTACCAACTTAGCTAGTAACTTGACTCGCTTGATGAGATAATCTAAGATGGAAAAGTAAAAAAGAATGAGGTAAATACTTAGCTTGATGGGTAAATTATAAAGGGCGATCGGGTTTTATTGTTTTGTTACTAAAATACTTTTTAGCCTAAAAAAAGCAGCAGTCACTATTTTACGGCGAGACTTTATTAGCTCATACATTGAGTCCTGTAGAAAAATTAAGATATTGCAAACTAATGCCTTTCTAAATTCTTATCTCTCTAAATTGGTAAAAAGTAAATTTATCCAAGGTCTTAAGATTCTATATTATATATTCTTTATTCTATTCTATTTCTTTAAGGTCTTTTTTCATCCATGGAATATTTAATCCAATTTAGTTCAAAGTTTACAAATATCTGCTTGAGCGTGTATAACAGACATCATACAAACATACTCACACACTTTCGCAGCATAATATTACTAGGATGATATAAAAACCTTAGACGAATAAAATATAATTAATTTATACACATGAATGAAGATAAAAACCTCATTTTCTTTAAGGTAAAACCGACCTTATTTTCAAGTCGAGAGTGAACCGGTTTCTTCTAGGCAAGCGCGCTAGATCGTAGATTATAAAGTTGCTTAGCATCAGGCAAGTTGTAGTCAAGCGTGAGCCTATCTCATGTAAAAAAAGTCGGTAAAACACGTTCCCAGCACGTGCAACAATTTCAAGTGCAGCCGCAGTGGAGACGATGAAATTATTTAAACAGCGGTCAACGCACCAAAATTACACCGACATTACTAAACTGTGGCGTTGTTTTGTACAAGCTTTATTATTGTTCTTGTTCTTCTAAACCATGTTTCCAATACTTGGACTTGCGCCTGACCAAAGCCAAAGGACCAAGATTATCAAATAACCTATAGTGTTATAAAATCTAAAAAATAAAAAATAAATTTGTCGCCAAGTGCTTAATGGTGTAACGGTGACAGTTTTTTTTACTTGATAGACTCACGCTTAGTTAAATTTTGCTTGATGTTAAGCAACGTTTTATTCCTGTAAATGTATGTTCCATCTTAGAGCACAGTTTTTGTTTTGAAACCCACTTATTTTATGCAAAGTTTAACGCGAGAATCATTGCTAAATATAAATATTACTACATGTTTAATGTTAAAAAGCAATAAATCACCTATTATCTCAGTTACAAATGTCGGTAACTGGGACAGTCCTCTTTCCTTATATCATCTTATATCATAGACAAAGTTTAAAATAGTCTCTGTTTATATTTATTTATGCAAAACATAAATTAAAATTTTAAATATTCCGGGACATTGCACACAGCGCCATCTAGCCCCACACTAAGCAAACGCTTGTGTCGTGGGTACTAGATAACGGATATAATACTTATATACTTTTTTTTTTGTAAATACATACTTATTATATATAGAAACGACCAGACTCGACACAAGTAATTACAAATTTTAGTATTCATAATTACTTGTCTCATGCGGGAATCGAACCCACAACCCCTAGATTAGAAGGCAGAGTCACTACCAACTAAGCTAACAGAGCAGTTTATTTATTCATAATCGATTTATATAAATCTACATATATATAAATAAAAAAAACAAAAGACATTATTTCAGCCTCAACCCATACTTAATAAAACTAATTTGGTCACTGCAAAGGCCAAGTTAACTAAAACTACGTTAAAATAGTAAAAATAAAAATTACACAAAAATATGCTTGAGTATTTTTTTCCCATATGTCAATCTCACTTAAATGGATAAATATTCGCAAACGGTCAGTGTTTTCTGTCCCACATAGCATTTGCACCAAGTTTTTTTTTTTTTTTACATTAGATAGACTCACGCTTGACTACAACTTGCCTGATGTTAAGCAACGTTGTAATCTACGATCTAGCGCGCTTGCCTAGAAGAAACCGGTTTACTCTCGACTTGAAGACCGACAAATTATAGTTCAAGGGGAATAGAGATTCGGGCAAGGAGTTCCACAGTTTGGCTGTTCGCACGATGAAAGTCGAAGCAAACCGCTTGGTGCGAGTCTTTGGAACCTCAACTGTATAACGGTGCCTCCTTGCCGAACCCCTACTCGTACGATGGTGAAATGGGGCTGCAGGAATTAAATTATGCAAGTACCAAGGTACCAAGTACGGCAATTCTACTATTACTACACATTACTAAAACTAGTTTGTATACTTCATTAAATATTCATTTATATCAGTTCTAGACGTTACTTAATTTGAATTTACTTTTGGCTTCCTTCAAATATTTATCGGTTTATTACTCTTGATTTTGTTATTAAGTTGGTTTATATAGTACGAGATCTGCAATTAATTAACGCCATAAATGTCGGTGCTTATGATTCTTTAGCGAAAAAAGTATAATTTTTTATAAATATTTAATCGATTATTTTAAAATGACGCAACAGATCAATTCTCTTTCAGTTATTAAAATTATCGATCAATACATCACTAAGCCGAAGAATTTAAAAGTATAATTTAAGTCTAACCTTTATGAAAGAATTCTATAGCATTGTGATAAAGAATTTCAATAATAAAACAAATAATTTGACAACAAACGACAATCAAAGGTAAAAAAACAAAAGAAAGAGTGATAGTGTTAATACGTTGGAAAAACAAGTGAAAGAACAAACAATAGCACAAGCATACACGACCTAAAATAGCACAAGGAAATGAAGACGCACCTCTTTATACCTTCAAAGTGATGGTCATCATCATCATCAGCTATGCCAGACTGGCGCTACAACGTGCTTTCTACCAGCGAAGCTTACATCAACGATGAGACCATCAATGGGGACCCCTTAGCAGCGAGCTACCCTCGCCGGGCAGACCGCTCCAGACCACACAAATGTCCTTACACCACTATCTTCCATTCACGAGCCAACCACAACCAATCTCCTTTCAGACTCCCTCCGAGCGATTCCACAGATCCATACGCAGATGTCTATTCCGTTGACAGATCGTCTAACTTGACAGATACGTCAAGCTTCGCAAGATACGAGGACTGTCGTCCGCAAATCGAAGACATTCTCCAAAACGATGAAAAGCTTGACGAATTTGAGCCAAAACTGCCTTACACGAACGTGTTTTACACGTCCCAAGAATCAGAGGTTGCTAACGTGTTTGAAGCGACAGATTCTGATGCATTGTCTTCTTGCACTTGTGACAGTTTTGAACGGTGCGAGTTTGACTGTAGAGATTTCGAGCCGTTTTCTGACACATGTTGCTGCGATCCTTTGAGCGATGGAGTTTGCAGTCGGAGTCCCAAAGAGGTTGAATCTCCGGAGAATTTCTGTGAAAAAGAGGTTGAAGAGGATGGAGTTTCGACTAGAAGTGATATGGATGGGTTAGATTTGACACTGTTTGAACCAGCTCAGGTGGACAATACGTGTGGAAATGACGTCGGAGAAACGACCGCTTCGGAGACGCTGCGTGGAGTTCTACACTCTATACCTGATACTACTGGTGAGTGTTTTTACTTAACTTTATACTTAGTCATTTAACTTGACTTGTGAGATAGACATACCTATGATACTTTAATACTATAACTATAATAGCGTCGTATTTAAATCAAAGAGTGATTACTTGATCTGTCTTTTGTTGATTGTTTATTTATAATTAATGCTTTGAAAAAAGTGAAGAGACAAAACACCAAACAAATAATCGTTTATTAAGTTTTTAAGTAAGACTCCTTATAAAAGCAAGCCCATTATTCACTTTTCGTTTACTTTTTTGTCAGAACATGTTGTGCTAGCCAGATGTACTGTATTCTCGTAGTGAGTGTAGTCTGTGGTATAGATTAGGACCGGTAGCGATATAGTACGCTCGTAACATAGTGTGGTCAAGGGGGCTACTGCCATATTTGAATTTCACTGATGGTTTTTATCGTTAAGTAATCTAACAGTTAGTTACTTAACGTAAAATAATAAAAATGACAAAATAATGCTATCGTTGAACAGTTGAACAAATTTTGTATCGATTTAGTTTAGTTTTTTTTTTACTAAAGTTGAAGTGTAATATACATTGACCATATCGACTTCTTAATAGAAAATAAAGGAACATACATCTGTACAATAAATACACATTATTTCTTCGCGTTGCGCAGCAGGTAAAAACGGACATTATTTTCACCTTCTTGAAGCTTTAAATCCGTTATAAAAAAAAATATATGGTCTTAACATAAACCTATCCTTATGAGTTACTAGCTGTGCCTGCGACTTCGTCCGCGTGAAATAGTTATTTTGGGCATCATATTTATTATTGCAAACAACCTTTTCAGCTTTATAAATTATAGCTGTTACCCAAGACTTGAACCGTTTTCGCAGCGCACGCAACGGAAGCCCTCAAAGATGAATAATTTTTCCCGTTTTTTCCACATTTTCCATTGTTTCTTCGCTCCTATTAGTTGCAGCGTGATGTTATATAGCCTAAAGCCTTCCTCGATAAATGGTCTATTTAACACAAAAATATTTTTTCAATTCGCACCAGTAGTTCCTGCGATTTGCGCGTTCAAACAAACAAACAAACTCTTCAGCTTTATAATATTAGTATAGATTTTGACAAGTTTAGTGCTAATCCCGCATTGTGGTCGTTTAACTTAAACTTATTGGTAAATGAGCGAAAATAATCACGACGGCAAGATTCGAACCTGCGTTTGTCTGCTGCCGTCAGAACGAAGAACGCCTTAGTCAACTAGGCGTGATTATTTTCGTTCATTTTCCAGTAAGTCTAAGTTATACGCGCGTGACACAAGTTTTTATGCATTTAAAAAAATATACTCGTAATTACTTGTGTTGAGTCTGGTCGTTTGTATGTATAATAAGTATGTATTTATAAAAGAAAAGTATATAAGTATAATATCCATTATCTAGCGCCCACGACACAAGCGTTTGCTTAGTGTGGGGCTAGATGGCGCTGTGTGAAATGTCCCGGAATATTTATTCAAATTCAAATTCATTTATTCATTGCGAAATATAGGTAGGTATACAAAGGTGGTATTATGTACATATGAGTGCGCTATATTTCCACCCACAGGGCGTGAAAATTATAATTAACAATTTAGTTTTAGAATATTACACTTATATCAATTATTTAAATATGTCAATAAAAATACTACACACATTTCAAATTGTCTTATCGTCCAAAAATAATTTTATTGAGTAGTAGACCTTATCTAATAAAAATGATTTGAGTCTATTCTTAAACACACCAAGTGAGTTAGCTTCTTTTGTTAACGGTGGAAGCTTGTTGTAAATTTGTTGTATTTATTTATTTATACATAAAAAACCAGCTTGTGGTCCGCAGTAGTTCCCCAAAGAGTCGTATCCAATACGAGCAACGGTGTCCGGATTGCTTCACATCAATCACAACAGTTATTGTCATACCGACAACAATGTCGACCGGTACGGGCATTCTAGGAGGAACAAGAGTGGAAATTACTGAACATTGCTACGTACGCTACGTAGTATAGCTAAGCTACACATCATATCCGTGACTTCCCCGGCGCACAACTGCTCCGCACAACTAGTTAGTCCTTTGGGAAGAAAACTGGACCCACGACACAACTGACCAACTGGTTGTGCCGAAGGGAATGAAAAGTATACTATTGTCTTCCCCGAGGTACAACCAATAAGCACATCTGTTTGTATTCATATATCATAGTCATATTTATGTAATTAAAATAAAGTAAATAATAATAGACATGTAACTAGCAAAGATCTCGAAAACTATTAGAAATATTGGGTTGGTGATTAAACTAATTATGATGAAACATACCTACTTGCTCGTTGTCAATTATGCAAACAATGATAGATTTCATACAAAAAATATCACATCTAGTAAAAAAAAATGTGTAAAGTGAGAAAGTCACGTAATGTATCGAGATTTTATGAGTTTCTACGAATTTTGAATTTACAATAGATAAACACAGATATTCTCATCTTTTTAGCGCATAAAGAACTGAACCGATTGTGATTGTATTCAACCATGAGATAGATTAGATCCATTCTGTCCAAATAAGTAAAAGTAATTCTTAAAAAAAAACAGTAACCTATGTATATTGAAACAATCAGATTACCTAATCATATTTCCATCCATGATTCGATATTTTGTCTATACAAAAGACTTCAACGCGTTAAATATTTCTAAAATCTGCTATTTTTTTCATGTACCTATACCTAGCCAGAGACATGTTTAAAATTTACAATTCTTTTTATGTGTTCAATCAATTCATTGTTAGTATTATTACGTTATACTTTACGAAGTTTGTTTATAAATAGATACCCAGTAATCACTAAAATACTTATTAGGTTATGAAAGCCATAAATAACTACGATATTACAGTCAGATATTTCACAAACACGACCGGCAAAGGAATTCATTGATACAGTTGACTAATAATCCAAATACATTAATCGGTACTCAATCGCTACCGGACATTGAAATTGCCGAACAACCGTAGGCAATAAAAACTCAATACATTATATACTTCTATAGCAAAGACTAAGCAATGAATAAAGACTTTTTTATCATTATTTCTGGAAATTCTTGGCTTTGTATAGAAATTGGAGACCATAGTGGATTATTCTCTCTCTTTGAGTCGTATTTCCTCATGACTGAAGGTCTTGACTCCCCCGCAGAATTAATTCGTTATGGGAGTTCTCTTGTGCAGATACATCGTGGTGGGCGCCCAGGCCCTTCCACGGAAGACACATGTCCTCAGATATTGTGGTCCTCAAACATGTCGGTTTCCTCACGATGATTTCCTTCACCGTTAAACGAGTCCAAACCCACACATAACTTGAAAAATACAAATCATTGGTGTAGGGTCGGATTCGAACCAGGGTACGTCTGGATGAAAATCAGACACTGAAACCGCTGAGCCACACTCGCTTCAGTGGATTATTACACATTTTAAAATAACAAGGCTTGAAGCCAGATGGTTGTGAACTATTTTTAACGCAACGGGTTTTGATGTGTTTTTTTTAACAGATAGTGTTATAAGAGGACGGTTTTTTTAATACATATATATCGGGCATATGGGACCGTGCGAAGCCGGGCAGAATCATCATCATCATTATCATGTCAACCGGTGTTTACCCACTGCTGAGTATAGGCCTCCTCTCCATCGTGCTACATAATACGGTCTCCAGCCTGCCTGATAAATAAAGAGATAGGAGAGAGAGTACTAGAGTACCTCGGGCAGAGTAGCTAGTTATAAATAAATTAAAAAAAGTTTGCTGTTTGTTGAAAGCACGCGTTACTTCGATACAAATCAATGCTTGTTCTTGCGCCCGTAGCTCAGCTAGCGGAGGCAATCGCATGCGATTACCAATGTTAAGCAAAGGTCGACGCGGACAGTCTTTGGATGGGTGACCGAAAAGTGGCATTACATTTAAGGCGCTTCCGGATGCCACGTTAATTTGTAGGTACCGGCTGTTTGTCTAGTACGGTAGTCGTGAAGCCATGTCAGAGGCCCTTAGGGCGGCTTGATAAACTTTCGACATTAGAGTTGGCCACTCTCATTCGATAAGAAAAATAAGATTGCTTGTTATACTTCTATTGTGTTTTAAATTCTTTGGCCTATAGCTATAACTTGGGTGTGTAATATTTAATAGTTACAGGTTTATTACCATTTATTAAGTGCGGAAACGGTTTACGGGCTTGAAATTTTTATTGGTTGTTACCAAATAACTATTATTGTTGAGTTCTTATGCGTGGTTATTATTCAATTGGTTCGATTTATAAAGTTTTTTTTTTATTTATCTTCTTCTTATCGAATGAAAGTGGCTAACTCTGGTGACGAGAGAATATCAAGTTGTTTTTTACTTAAAAAATCCTTATTAAAATCTCTATATCTTCTAATATTTTCTATGTAATCATACTACTATCGTTGCTTAAATGTGTTTTCTTGCTGTTTATTGACTAACCTAAATTAGTTTCAATATCATATAAGTAGAGATATTAGGATTTAGATGCATCTAAATTTACACCATTCAGTTTAGTTTCGGTTTGACTGACTCCCTGTTCCCCATGCACTATAATCCAGCGATCTTCAAAGCGAGAGTGAATCGGTTCTTATCGGGTAAGCACGCTCCATCTTAGGTCACAGCATTTGCTTACTATCAGGCCAACTATGGTCAAGCGCAAACCCGTTCTAGTTTAAATAAAAAGGTTTTGAATTCTTAACATAGCGCGAAATGTCCCTTACAATTCTCGATAGCAAGTACTTAATTTCACCGGAAATCGTATTGGAATATACATGTGAAATTAGTGAAATAGTCCTAAGATAGCGAATTGAGTACCGTTACTTACACGTGAAATAAGTTCCCTGAAGTTGGTATAGAGGGCGATTGCGTTCTCACATGCAAATAGTGATCTATGTATATTTCCATACATACTCAAATAATACCTATTATGTATGTAGGTATGTATTGTTACTATGTATCATAAATAAAGATGGGATAGTAAATTGAAATGCTGTTTGACCTTGAAAATTGTTTTTTTTGTACACATATGGTGCTAGGTAGTTGTGTGCCGTGGTGTTACTTGCATTAGTTTATTTATTAGGTAATAAATAAATAATGTATGTACATATTAGTTAGAAAACAAAATTATTATTATAGGTAGGTAGTGTGACCATAGATTAGATTTTTGAGTTTGCTGCAACAAAAATAATTTATATCCAAGCAATATACAAAATACATGGCAAATATTATATAAATTTATGTAACGAAGCATACTTTGGGCCACATTATCATTTGTTCAAGCATCGATTTGAATGACTTATAAAGTAGGCAAATGCATAAAAAAATATCACTCAAATTGGTTCACCCATTTGAACATCAATGAGGAAAATACACACTTAGATGTCAATCACATTTCTATACGAAACCTTATTGTGTAGCGCAAGAATTCAGATACCGTTATGTAGTTTGCTTATAAAAGTACTTTACATTGCTTATAAAGACGAGAAGCTTGTTTAGATCGAACGGTTTTTTCGTCTGACAATTATTTGACACTAATAAATAATTTTAATGACTCGGCACTCTGGATTGTTAATTAATTCGAATATGTATAATATTTGTTTCTTATCCCTTAAATTTAATGTATTTCATTTCATAAGTCATGGATAAAAATAGGAGAGGCCTATGTTCAGTAATGGACCACTAATGGCTAAGAAAGATCCGTAAAATTTAGAGCGGATACTTGCATAAAAATAATTAAGTATAATTTGATGAAGAACATTTCATTCACAATGTCGATGTCGTTATAAATATTGAAAATGTTATTGTTTAATTGTTTGATTGATTTAGTTCTGGCAGTGGGCCGATAAGGGTTGACGATGATGATGGTGCGTTCTGTAAATCAAGTAATGTTAACTATTATTAATAATATTTTATTATGTTTATTGGGAGCCCACATTATTTTCCAAAACCTCTCGGAGCGCTTGGTTGACGCGACGCGTGATCGAAATGCTGGCCTATTTCTGGCTCAACGTATCAGCATTGCCCTCCAGAGTGGTAATGCGGCCAGTATGCTGGGCACGCTGCCCTCTGGTAGTGGGCTGGAGCACTTAGACTATCTTTAGGCTTTTCTAAAGATATTTTAAGTGCCCTCCCGTTTTTATGTTGTAGTTACAAGTAGTATGTTTAGTTTGTATGTATTATTATTGTAAATAAAGAATATTTTTTACTAGAATATAATGTCAATAGATGAACACCAATTTAATAAAAAGTAACGGTCTAAGAAGCACACGTGTGGGGTTTATAATAAGCGTGTAATGCAGACTATCACCACGACACTGTACTTGAGTTAATGAACTTGTTAATTAACTAGTTAATCAATGTGGGCCGTCTTGTTAGAGAGACTTCAAGCTACACTTACGCGACGGTGTGATGTTTTTTTAATGAATTTGGATATTAGATTGGTTAAAAGTGTTTAATTAGATGGTTTTGCTAACCTTATAGATTAACTAGTAGGCTTCGCTCGCATTAAGAAGTAAAACTTGCATCCCCTATTTTACCCCTTTAAAAGCAGCTTTTCCAAAAATCCTTTCTTAGCGGATGCCTACGTCATAACATCTACCTGCATGCCAAATTTCAGCCCGATCCGTCTAGTGGTTTGGGTTGTGCGTTGATAGATCACTATATCAGTCAGTCAATCAGTCAGTCACCTTTGAGTTTTATATATAAAGTTTTAAAAATAATGTCTTTAAGCTACTTCAAAAAAAGAAGGGGTTTAAATTCAACGAAATGTTTCTTTTATAATAAGTACTTAGGTATTTTAATTATTCCGATAAAAAAATAATTTTGTAATATAATTGTTGAAGTCAATAAGCACTTGTTTGTGTATTTTGTGTGTTGCATCTGCGCCCCAAGCATATTTATAGATTTTTTTTAATTTTGATTACTTTGATGACTTAAGATGGATTAGCCATAATGAAGTCATTAGTTTTTTTGCATTTTAAAGTTATAAGTATGGAACTATTTTAATCTTTATGAAGATATACCATAATACAGTCAACATTAGTTTTTTTACGATCAAAATTTATTTCTAAACATACTTGTTACGTCGTCACTCATCTGCCTAGGTTTCATTAACCTCATGTTATAATTTGTAGACACTGTGTGGTATCTAATTATTTACCTCATTATTACCATCTTTTATTTGCGTGTGAAACTGACTTATCTTACTGGGCCGGCTGTTATGACATAGGTACTTACTGTACAAGGTGGCTTGGAAATTATGATGTTATACGAAAGCCTACTTTCGGATAACCAATTTTCCTGTCAATTTCTAATCATTTACCCTGCGATATTGTGCTTTGATTAATTAGATTTGCAATTATTTTTTTATTTTCTGGTTAAATGCAAACGGTCCAGTTATCACAAGTTCATTGTTATATCCTAATTGTTCCTGCTCTTCCATTATCACCACTCAAGAATCGATACTTACTTACTTACTCCGCTGGCGCAGTGACCCAAAGTGAGTCTTGGCCTCCGATACAAGAGATCGTCCCCGGTACCGGTCTTGAGCCGCTTCCCGCCAGCCAGCTACTTGAAGCACGCGTAGATCTGACTCCACAACGTCCTTCCAGCGGTACCTCGGCCGACCAACGGGACGACCGACGGCCACTCGGGACACCGAGAATCGATACAAAAAATATTTTAAAAGTAGTCTATTTCTTGATTTCTATTTATTAATTACCATGCCACTTTGTAGATCATATTTTGTAAAGCTCAGGCTTGTTATGCGAGTAAGGCCTTTATAACAACACATTTAGGTTCACATTAGATTGAAATGCGCTTAGAATTTGTATGGAATGGGCCCTATTATTAAATGCCTCATAACTACGTGAAAGTCTTTTTGATGAGAGTGTCTGGAAATGAGATTAATTTTAAGATTCCAATTATTTTGTAGTTTTTGTTTTGTTTATCAAACGCATTGTAACAAGAAACCAAACAGGAATCATTTGGATTTTTCAATACAAAAAGTTTTTTATTCTTTTTAAAAAACAGAGCTTTAGGTTTTTCTTAATTTGAACAATGCTGTAAGCTGTTTCTAAAACGAATGATGCAAGGATGATATCGGTTTTACCGTTAAGGCTGCCATTTGTTGCACTAATTGTAAATTTATTTTTCTTTCTGTTGTATTTTATGTCTAAAAATAATAAGATATATTAGAAATGTAACTGAGACAAAAAGTGATTTCACGAGAGACGATATTTGTGAATTTGTAGTTACAAATCTGTAGTTCCAATTATTCGCAGATCTATGTGTTGAAACACGGGTTATTTACGAAAAATGTTGCTTAGCAAATGAAAGAAAGAAAGAAAACATTTATTGTAGCAAATAATAAACAAATATGCCAAAATGACCAGCTAAACTGAACAAAATACAATATTGTTTAGGTAAATCTGAGCCAGTCACAACAGTCGTTCAGACATATTCAGCGTACATACATGCATTGTATGTTAACAATGGACAATGATCAGTATAACCTTTTCAAGTTCAAACAGCAGTGCTGTGGTTACCTGGTTTTATTTAAAAATGTATATTTGTATGAAAGAAAGAAAGAAAAACATTTATTGAGACAGACTAAAAGACATACACACACACTGCACACATATATACAATAAATAAAAAAGTCTGCCCCAACACAGCCCCAACTCAGCATAATGCTGATTACTGGAAGCAATCAGCGCTGGTCTTCCGTTGAGATGATGAGAGTATGAGAGAGGCCAACTCTGGTGTCAGTGTTTTCAAACCGTCCTAGGGGCCTCTGACATGGTTTAATGGCTGCCTTGATATGTCTAACAGTTGGAAATTACAATTTACCGTCTCTCCCCACAGAAGCGTTTAACTTAGAATGCCACTTTTTGGTCACCCATCCGCGTACTGGTTGTTTTATGTATGCTGTGGTACTGACAAGTTTGCTTCTCAGTCGTATTTTTATTATCCAGTCTCAGCTTAAGTTTTAGACTAAACTAGTGGAAGCCCGCGACTTGCTCGCATTATGTATCATCTAAAAACTTACTAATCTAATGTTTTTCGCTCGAATTTCGGAATAAAGTAATCTTTGACACTCCTAAAAACTCATACTACCTACATACCAAAAACCATGATGATCCGTTCAGCCGTTTTATGCGTGATGAGCGTTTAAATAAACTAAAAATTGTTGTAACGTGTGCTGCTCTGATCAATTCGAAGTATCTCCAAACATTTTTCTTTAAATATCTTCAATGTTCAAATCAAATCAAATCAAAAATTCTTTATTGTACACCAATATAGCAAGAGAACACAAGTATAAAGAAAAAAAAAACCATAATATTGGGACAGAGGGCGGCCTTATCACTTAGAGTGATCTCTTCCAGGCAACCTAGTTTGGAAAACAACGATAGGAAAACAGTAAAGCTGGCGTACCTAATAAAACTAATACAACTTAATAATAATTTAACAAAAAGAACAACTAAAAACCTAAAAACATGTAAAATGCCTACATTTATATCTATTACAAACAGAGAAAGGAAAACAACACATAATAAACCTACTCAAAAAGAAGGAAAAAAAAAAAAACACAAATTAGTCATGCATATAATAATTATGAACCAAGCTCTGAAAAATAGGAAGGGATTTGGCCTGCCTAATATGAAGTGGCAGATCATTCCATAAGCGAATAGCTTGCATGGTGAAAGAAGAGTGGTAGACAAGGTTGGAATGGTTGAAGTCAGGGATACACAAGCGGAGGACACGGGAAGTTCGCAGGGAGTCGGTATGGGAAGCCGTGACATAAGAAAATCTTTCTTTTAGATAAAGCGGAGTGAAAGGATTGAAGAGGATTTTGTACAGAAGGGATAGGATATGAGCATTACGGCGAAAGCGGATAGGTAACCATTTGAGCTTTTTTCGAAATTCGGATATGTGGTCATATTTGCGCAAACCAAATATAAACCGTATGCAGAAATTTTGGAGGCGCTCGAGTTTGTCGAGCTGCTCATTGGTTACATCAAGGTAGCAAGCGTCAGCGTAATCTAATATTGGCAGAAGAAGAGATTGCACAAGGGCTAATTTAGTCGTGATAGGCAGAAAGTTACGGAGTCTCCGCAAAGAAGCAGAAGAGGCAAAAACTTTACGGCTCACTTCAGTTAGCTGAGGTGTCCACGTCCATTGGCTATCAAAATGGATTCCGAGATTCTTAACGGAGTCACTCATTTTTATAGGAATGCCATCGAACATAACCGCTGACATGCATGACCAGTTTATCCTAGAAATTAAACGGGAGCTTCCAACTACGATCGCTTGGGTCTTTGACGCATTTATTGACAATCCGTACGATTTACTCCAGTCGCATATCCGTTGTAAGTCCGTATTAATAGAATCTATAGCCTCGTTGAGGCGCTCAAGAGGTGCTTGGGTATAAATTTGTAAATCGTCTGCATAGAGGTGATAAGAAGAAGAGAGGTTATGTGATATTGAGTTTATAAAAATAGCAAACAGAAGAGGGGATAGCACGCCGCCCTGTGGTACGCCAGCAGCAGTACTGCTCCATGACGAATAATGGTCATCGAGGCGAACCCGCTGCCGGCGACCAAACAGGTATGTTCGAAACCACCTTATTGCCGTTGGAGATATGTTAAGAGAGGCCAAGACGCTTAGCAGGATATCAAAGTCTATATTAGTAAATGCGTTGCTGAAATCAAGAAGCAAGAGAACAGTGAGATGACAATTACCCATGCCGTACCTAATATCATCTGTGATTTTAACCAAGGCAGTTGCAGTGCTGTGCCCAGGTCGGAAGCCAGATTGGTAAGGGTTAAGGAGATGGTTTTTGGAGAGGAAGAAAGAGAGTTGTTGGTGAACCAACTTCTCTAGTGCCTTAGATAGGAAAGGAAGAATAGATATAGGACGATATTCAGAAAAGGCTTTCGGGTTGGATTTCTTAGGAAGAGGGATAATCTGGGCATCTTTCCATACCGCAGGGAAACTGCTAGACGAAATGGATAAATTGAAGATGTATTGGACAACAGGGGTAATCTCATCAATGACAAGTAGCAACATTTTACGGCTTACGCCATCACTGCCAACCGCATTAGATGATATAGATTCAAGAGCTTTCTTAACATCACAAGCGGCAAAAGGTACAAAATCAAAAGTGTCGGTATCGGGCGGAGCAATATTAGAAATAAGCTTTAATGTAGCTGACTTTACGGAAGAATTAAACGGGGTAGTTGAAGTGAAATATTGATTTAATTCATTTAAATTTAAATTGTCAGGAATGGTTTCAGCACGAGATTTACCGACTCCCAAGGTTCTCAGAAACTTCCATACCTTGGCTGGATCAACATTATTAACAGAATCATGGATATACCGGCGCTGTGCGTCCCTACACGCTCTATTACAGACGTTGCGATGCCAAATATATTTTTGTTTATTGTAGTCTGTTGGGGAACGTTTAAATTTGGCTCTAGCTACAAGTTTCTTACGCATTAGTGCTCGGATGTCGTCTGTGAGCCATGGTGCTGGAGTGTGCTTCATTTTGACAGCTTTCACAGGAGCATGAACGTCATACAAATTAGTCAAAATGCGATTAAATTCTGATAACGCGTCGTCTATGCATTGGGCGCCAATTACAGGCGACCAGTCTACGTTTTGCGCATCCTTACGCAAGTCGTCTATATTCAGCCTGGCAAAATTACGCTGTAATATAATGCTGGGCTTTGCTTTGGGTGGACGGACTTTATATGAAAGGTACACCAAGTCATGATGTGAAATAAGGTCCGCTGCACACTGGCCGTGCTTGGCAACATGCTGGGGAGAAGATATAAGCATCAAATCGAGAAGAGAGGAGTCAGAATTTGGAGGGTTGTGCGTAGCATTGAGTTGAGGTATTGATAAATTACAGGCAGCTGCTAAGGAATAAAGCTTTTTGGTCCTATGATCACGTTTCAACAGGCAAGTGTTAAAATCTCCCATAAGTATGGTGTGGTCATATGACGCTGATATATCTATTAGCAAATTTTCGAGAGACGAAAAGTAATTCACGTTAAGATTGGGGGGATAGTAAACACCTAGAAGTATTTTCGTGTGCTGCAGGGTCAACTCGATGAAAAGATGCTCGCCGGCGTCAGAAGGAGGCGGCTGTGCCGATACACTTACAACTGAGAAAGGAATATGAGATTTCAAGTATATGGCAACACCGCCTGCCCTTTGGCCGATGCGATCATTTCTAATCAAGTGAAACCCTGGCAACGACACGCAGGAAGAAGGAATTGCTGGCTTTAGCCAGGATTCTGAGACTAAAATAGCATGCACATTAGAGTTTACAAAAGACGCTAGCATTTCAGGATAGTGTGCCGTAATACTTTGGGCATTGGTGTGAAAAACATTGAAATTTTTGGGGACATCAGATACAAAGTTTTCAATAGATTCAGCTAGAGTAGGCAAGCTAGAGAAACTATCTAAACTTTCGCTTGAGGATTGACATGAAGCATATTCCGAGACTTGGCTGTCATCATCACTATTATAATTATATGACATCTAACAGAACTGGATATTGGATGAGTAGGTAACTTTAAGGTACTTAAAACACTAATATACAAATAATAGGTACCTATGCTAGTTGTTACTAATTGTTAATTCTACAAACTAAATAATTAATCTTTACTATGAATTACTAAATGTAACCATAGACTACCTACTTACTAACAGTGTTTAAATATAATATCAGAGAAAACAAAAATAATCAAAATATACACAGTAAAATTAAATTAAATAACAGTCAGTACTAGTAGTAAACAATATTATGCAACTTCTACACTTAACTTTTGCAGTCACCTGCTATGATTATTTTCATTGTTAATTTTACCAGTAAAGTTTTCCACATTATCTTGTAGCTTCAGTATTAATAATTAATCAACAGGTAGGTACATTAAAAACAAAAAAATATAGTAGCTAAATAAGTTATATGGTTGTTGCCAAAAAGTAAAGTTAATTATACGATAGACTCAACATAAATGTCACTGTCAATCAAAGACATGACAGCACTGACAACCACACACGAATTGTTTCGATAGAATTTTTGCAAAAAACATAATTTGTTTACAATAAGTTTATAGCTGTAGAAATGATGGTAGATTAAAAATATCAATGGGAACAAAAATGATTAAGTTGGAACTACAAATGATAAGTAAAGGTGTGCATAAATTCACTTTTTCGTTCTCTTTGACTTGGATTTCGGGGTGACAGGTTCCTTGACCGCCGGTTTCGTTTTGGATGTCTTTACTGCTGGAGGCTCCGGGGCCTCTTCCCCTGGAATAGCAGCAATATCAGCTTTGCAATTGACACGATGCCGGGTGCCGTCAGGGCCCAATACAAATATGTTGCCCTCCCTCGTCCAGCATTTTGAGATACCAAAACGCTGACGAGCAGCAACAAAGACGTCATGACGAGCCTTCGTGAGGAACTCGGACATAGTGATGCCCGAGCCCTTGAGGCTCGTCTTAGCCGCCCATAACTTGTCGCGGAGGGCAACATCACGGAGCTTGTATAATATAGGCCGTGGCCTATCTGAAGCAGCGCGGCCCATTCTGTGGCATCTACTTATATCTGCAGGTGTAAAACCAGAAATCTTGAGCCGTTCCACCATAACTTTTGCTATCACTTGACCTGTGTTTTCATTTTCAGCTTCCTTGACGCCATGAAGTAGTAAAATCTTGCGTCGAGAGCGCATCTCACCCTGTTCGACTTGATAAGATAACAGGGCAATCTGACTTTGGAGCGCTCGGAAGTTTGCCAACACAAAAACCTTGAATGTAGCCAACTCTTCAGCAACACCTCCAGGGCTAGCTGGTTGGGATGAAGCCACCTGGTCCTGGATCACATCAAGGCGCTTCAGGAACACCTCCATCATGTCAGCCATAGACTGTTGCATAACATCCATTGTGAATATTTTAGGTTATGTGAAGTGATAACCAAATAGTGTTTAGTGCAGTACTTTAACTGTTTTAGTGAAAGGAGAAACACTTTTAAGTAAGCAGACTACTTTAAAGCATATTTGCACACATTTACTTGGTGAGTTGTTCTATTTTTACAATTATTTTTGAATAAAAATTGGAGATAAATAAAAACGCGTGAAATTTGTATGAGAGCGGTCAACTCTGGTGTCAGTTTTCAAACCGTTCTAAGAGCTTATGACGAACAGCCAGGATTTACAATTTAACGTGTATATTTATACTTCTCTGCTTGAAGCTCACAGGAAGAACAGCTAATTACAAAGACTAAGTTGATGCATACTATATGCATTTTGTTGCATCATATTATTATGCATCACTAAGTAAGGACACTCGCTTAGCGGTGAAGGAAAACATCGTGAGGAAACCGACATGTTTGAGGACCACAATATCCGAGGACATGCGTCTTCCGTGGAAGGACCTGGGCGCCCACCACGATGTATCTGCCCAAGAAAACTCCCCTAACGAATTAATTTTGCGGGGGAGTCACGACCCTCAGTCATGAGGAAATACGAATCAAAGAGAGAGAAAAGTAAGGACAAGTTCAAGTTCAAAGACCTCGGGAAAGTTCATAAGATTGTATGTTGTATGTAATTTGTGTCTGTACAAGTATATACTGTATTATTTTCCGGTAGGATTTGATTAAGTTTATGATAATACTTAGATATTATTACTCATATAAAAAAGTTAGTACAATTTAAAAATATATAAAAATAACCAAAATACACCAAAAAGTGGTTAATAAATGAATCTAAATATATAAAACTCCATGGTTGACTGACTGATATAGTGATCTATCAACGCCCAGCCCAAACCACTGGACGGATCGAGCTGGAATTTGGCATGCAAATAGATGTTATGACGTAAGCATCCGCTAAGAAGGGTTTTTTGGAAAAGCCGCTTTTAAAAGGGTGAAATAGGGGATGCAAGTTTTACTTCTTAATGCGAGCGAAGCCGCGAGCATCCACTAGTACGATCATAAAACATAATATTATTATCTGTCTGTACTATTGCATTTAGTAGAATATACTATGTTACTATATTACGAACTACCACTCACCATGTCAAAAATCATGAGGTAATCCAATATGATGTAAAACTAAACGTAAACTAACCAAGAAATACATTTTTGCACTTACACTATCTACGATTAGTGTCTAGTAGGTAAGTTACATATAGTAACTGAACCTTTATAAAACAAAAATGGCAAAATCTTGATCAAGAACCATTAATTAACTCATTTTTACTCTTCTCTATGTTTTTAGCACGCTTCCCTCGAGTATACACTACGACAGCGGTTCCCGAAAGGTGGTCCGTGGAAAAGTCGCAAGGGTTCCGTAAAAAATAATGAAATAAAATTCCATAATAAAAACCCACATATTTACAGTATATGTACAAAAAAAAATCATAAAAAATAATTGTTTTTCATTTATACCTTTTTAACCAGTTATCAACGTAGGGTTCCGTTGGGAAAAGTATATACAGTTAGGGTTCCATGCCAAAAAAAAATTGGGAACCCCTGCACTACGATATATTCTGTAACATACCACTGAACATCATTCCAGCATAAAAAGACAGCATTTTACGACCAAAATGCGTGTCAGCATGTCAGTCCCATAAAAACATGGTACCGCGAATACCGCAGATCCAATCCAACGTAATAGAGCAATCTACGACACATCACAGACAATGACTGCGGAATTAGATTACGGTACTCACATTGCCTAATAAGCGATTTCGAGATCTCCAATTTAAACAAAATGTAGTACAAAAAACAAACACAAGGTGACGCTTGCAGTAAATATTATAATGTGTGTGTTTTCTCTTTTAATCTCTTCTTCGCTGTATTGTGTGTATGTTATTCAGTATATTAAGTTTATAGTTCTTTTTTCCAAACAAAGTTTTTATTTACAATAATAAAATATAAAAATAAGGGAAGAAAATCTAAACATACTAATTCTAACTACTACAAAAAAAGGCACTTAGAAAATCTTTAGGAAGGCCTAAAGATAATCTAAGTGCTCCAGCCCACTGCCAGAGGGCAGCGTGCCCAGCATACTGGCTGCATTACCACGCTGGATGGCAATGCTGATACATTGAGCCAGAAAAGCCAGTTTATAGTGCTGCTTAAATGCGTGTCAGCATGTCAGATCCACAAAAACATGGTACCGCTGATACCGCAGATCCAATTCGTCGTAAAAGAGCAATCTATGACACATCTTAGACAATGACTGCGGAATTAGATTACGGTACTTCTACTGCCTAATTGTGTGACATAATGGATGTAATCTTGTTTTTGTTGGTTTACAGTTGTGTTGGGATTTAATATTCATGTACAATGCATACCTATGTATAATTTCATACTAACTGCTTTGAAGCTGAATTCTAAATAACAATAGATCATGCAGTCACAGGGGGTGCAGGCCTGTAGGTCTACTGTAACTTAGCGTAAATAATCTAATTATTATTATAATATTTTGCTAACTTTACTTTTAAGTGACTGAATAGAAGTTAGTTCGAGAACAGTAAAGCACTTGTCCCATAGATATTTGAATACTATAAGATTTGACCATTAATTAACCTGAAACAACGCCCGCATAAGTGACATTATGGCCAAATGTTCATGTTTACTGGAATGCACTTTGATCTCAACATCAAATTAAAACTTCCATCGCTGCTTCAGCCCATCCGACGTGCAAAGAACAAAAGGAAAGAAAAGTCACGTGTAATTTTGGAAATGGGTCGCGCGGTCTCGTATATCACGTAACTCATTTATTTGGTGTGGTAAAATAAAAGTGTTGACATGTTTTATTTATGTCAAAGCATAAAAGTTTGGTTACTGGCGACCATAGCTTTTTTCCGCGTTGGTTTTTGTAATTGGCATCATTTTTGAGATAGGCTCACGCTTGACTACAACGTTGTAATCTACGATCTAGCGCGCTTGCCTAGAAGAAACCGGTTAAATCATGTAGAAGATTTGTGAATTAAGGTCCCAAGTTACTTTGTTGCTAATGGTGTTCTTAGCTTTTAGTATGTTAATTGTTTGTCTAGTTCGGCAGTCGTCAAGTCATGTCAGAGGCCCTTAGGGCGGTTTGAAAACTCTAGACACCAGAGTTGGCCACTCTCATTCGATAAGAAGAAGAAGAATTATGTTAATTAAGTAAAGTACATACGAGTAAGTTGGTTAGTTTATTTAATTTAAGATTATCAACTCATTGTTTTACCTACCTATTTCCTTTCAAAATACTATTCAAATTAATTCAGTGACTTTGTTGTCAATAATAAACAAACGTTTATAGAGAAGCAAGCTTTTTAGAGCGTTTTATTTAAGCCTCTCAAAATTTGAACAATAAACAAACTTTTATAGCGAGACGAGCTTTATAAAGTGTTTTTGTTTTTTTATTAAAATTGAATTAAATTTAATTATCATTGGTAGTATGTGTGATTTTGATTATCGTACTGACGGTAGATGGAGCAAAGCAATAACTGAATGGTACCCTCGGCTAGGTAAGCGAAGTGTAGGAAGACCTGTGCAACGGTGGCTGGATGAAATTAGAAAGTTAGAAGGAAACATCTGGGCAAGAACAGCGCAAGACAGGAAGTATTGGCGTGAGAGGGAGGAGGCCTATACCCTGCAGTGGGTCCCATTTGGCTGATGATGATGATGTGGAAGATGTGTATGGTTTCATATGGGTTAAATAATGTTGATGTTAATGTTAAAACTCTGCTCCACATTCTTCCTACAAATCACAATACAACGTACAATCATGCATGTTTGCACTCGTTTACTCGTAAATATGAAACAGTATAAGTCAGTATGCGTTGAATGCCGGTATTGTTCACGAACTGTGTGTTGTATGACTCAGAGACTGAATGGCTATATGTAGCTATATTGTATGTATAGTGCACTGTGGTTGTACAACAAATTACCCAGTTAAGTGGTTCAGTTAGTATTTTTACTATATAAAACTCAAAGGTGACTGACTGATATAGTGATCTATCAACGCACAGCCCAAACCACTGGACGGATTGGGATGAAATTTGGCATGCAGATGTTATGACGTAGGCATACGCTAAGGATTTTTGGAAAAGCCGCTTTTAAAGGGGTGAAATGGGGTATGCAAGTTTTACTTCTTAATGCAAGCGAAACCGCGAGCACCCACTAGTTTTACTAGAAATACACAAAGATAATAGGTAAGATATTAATAAGATACTAGCATAGCACTAAAATATTTAAAAAAAACTCCATATCATATAAATTCTTAGTATAGTTTTAGATAGCATTGTAAGAATTGTCAAGGAATACATATTTGTACCTGTAAAAACAGAAGGAAATATCAAACAATTTGAAGTGACTTTAAACCGTTTTAAATACTTGTTTCCTGCTTTTTCTATCAGGTTTTTTGAGTTGTTTATATATAAAAAAATGCATGATTTTTATGCATATTTTATCTAATATAAAGAATCATCGCTTAAACACAAAATAAGCTTTATATATGCACACACATGAACTTTTTGTACAAAATATACCCCACACGACCGAAAAGCTGGCATATTAAAAATTTAAACCCGTAGTAAGGTTTCTTAGCCACTGCAGTTAACTTATCGATTACGTTCAAGGTGAAGCCATATTTAATCGATTATCTTACTACAATATTGACACAAGCTATAGAATCTATCAAACTGGCTGTTGATAAGCTTGCCTTATACAGATGCAAGATTGTGAGTTGTTTGTGTTCGAGATATCAGTAGTATTTTTAACTGACATAATATATGAAAGCAGGGGTTTTAAAAATGGCTAATGTTAATGTTTTACTTTTGTCTCCGTAGAAACTGAACTAAATTGTCATTTAGGTATGGAAATTTGGAAAATATTTTTTTTAATAAATACATTTTTTTTAACAAGAAGTGGGTTCGCTGTAAAAAATGTATTCAAAGCTTTTGCTATGGAAACAAACTACAACTTGTCTAATCTATCATTGCACTCTATGCGAATAAATCAAATGGCTTTGTCTATGTATCTAATCGGCAGTCGTTGCAAAATGTGTCTAATGCATTATTGAAACTAATTTTGGAATATTTTTCATGCCATCGTGATTTACACAATATGACCTTCGATATGCATCTGCAAAATAAACGTAGCTATTTTGAAATAAAAATGTTACTTAATTGTATTTTGATATGTTCTCAAAAGTTAGTACTGATTTTTACGTTACATTTTCATATGCGAGTTTACTGTCTTAGAAGCTTCTGCACTACTTTAAAAGCTGCTTGGCTTGAGAAATGATTGGAATCATCAATTTAGGCGTAAATGAAAAAGTGCTTATAGACTTACTAAACTCTTTGACAAAATATTTACCGTTTTTATATAAACCTAGTTTACACCCCAATTTTTTAAGTCATTTCAAAGGCCCTTAGGGCAGTTTGATAAATATCGACACTAGAGTACGCCACTAAAAGTGTGGAACACAGCGTTTTGACTCAACGTTTATTGTACGGACGGCAAAGCTTTGAAACACTACCAGAAGCTGTGATTCCTGCGAACTACAATCCAGGGGTCTTCAAATCCAGAGTTAATAGGTATCTTCTAGGCGTGTTACACCCTAGGCTGCAGCGATGCTTAACATCAGGCGGGCTGTAGTCAAACGTAATCCTATCCCACGAAAAAAAATATATACAAATTTACTTTTACCGTAATTGATATACAAGCACAATCTCTGTAAATAAATCTATCACCTAATAACTGTAAAGCAAAGACGTGGTCACAAAATAAATAAATACGTCACAAGCTGTATTTACAAATTGACTAGCACAATTTGTATGCGAAAATGTACTTTATATTCATTGTAATAAGGCGTATTTTAAAAAGCTCTTTAATACTAACTGTTGAGGTTATAAGTAACCGATATTGATTAATGTTCTTGCTGCATAAATAAGGTTCGTTTAAGGACATGGTATTACTGTATTCTAGCATCATGGATTTAACAATACTTGTGTTTTTACTAGTTCCTATCAGTGCAAGAAGAAACGACCGTGGCAATCGCATTACCAATGTTAAGCAAAGGTTGACGCGGTCAGTCCTTGGATGGGTGACCGAAAAGTGGCATTCCATTTTTTACGCTTCCGTGGGTCGGATGATACGTTAAATTGTAGGTCCCGGCTGTTTGTCTAGTTTGGCAGTCGTTAAGCTATTGTCAATGGCCTTTAGGACGACTTGTAAACTCTCGACACCAGAGTTGGCCACTCTCATTCGATAAGAAGAAGAAGACCAGTGCAATGGTGCCTCGCAATTTTTGTTGATGAATTGCATAAACCTTCTTCATGGTTCTAATCGTTGTAAACTATCCGCTTGTCAAGTTAAATTCAAATCAGTTTAGTTTAAATAGGCACAGAAGAAATCAATACAAATAAAAAATTATGGCGATTTCAAGTGAAAAAAAAATTGCCTTAATCAACACTCTTTTAAATACTATCATGAAGATCGTACTTAATCTGTCAAAAACGACTATTAGCTAAATGAAAATAATGATAATATACTTCATCGTCATCATCATCCACAGCCCTTGGGATCCCACTGCTGGGTATAGGCCTCCCTTTGTATGTGCCATCTGCGTCGATCTTGTGCAGACCTCATCCAGGTTGGACCCTCGACTTTGACGATGTCGTCGACCCATCTCGCGATCGACGACTAATTACGAGTATAGTAACCCCTTACCATCTGGCATATATATACCTACAATATTCAAGCTATCGACAACATCTTCCAATATTGAGATAAACCACTATTAAACATGCGATCAATATAATCATATATTATTACAGAAAGTTTCTCATTAGCCTTCTGTTTTACTTGGCTTTCACTATAC
The DNA here is from genome assembly GCA_927399415.1 of Macaria notata. Classification (NCBI taxonomy): domain Eukaryota; kingdom Metazoa; phylum Arthropoda; class Insecta; order Lepidoptera; family Geometridae; genus Macaria; species Macaria notata. The sequence continues at coordinate 2,409,830 of OV656751.1, forward strand.
AGTAAATAATGATATTAACGTTACTTCATTATGATACACTAGTGGGTGCTCGCGGCTTCGCTCGCATTAAGACGTAAAACTTGCATCCTCTATTTCACCCCTTTAAAAATGGCATTTTCAAAAATCCTTTCTTAGCGGATGCCTACGTCATAACATCTACCTGCATGCCAAATTTCAGCCCGATCCGTCCAGTGGTTTGGGCTGTGCGTTGATAGATCACTATATCAGTCAGTCAGTCACCTTTGAGTTTTATATATTTAGACTAGTAGCACATATAATAATACCTACTACGTACTAAGTTAGTAGTATAAAGTATTCCAGCAGTTTAAAAAGATATAAGATTTTATTATCCAATGTTAAGCAAATGTCGACGAGGTCAGTAGTTGGATGGGTGACCAAAAAATGGCATTACATTTTGGGCGCTTCCGTGATTAGGACGACACGTACTGGCTGTTTATACAGCAACAGCAGTCGTTAAGCCATGTCAGAAGCCCTCAGGGCGGTTTGAAAACTGACACCAAAGTTGGTCACTCTCACACAAACTTACTTACCTAGTAGAAATCGATGATTCTACAGAGAGTAATTAACCCTAAACAAATCACAAAATACAAGAACAGGAAGGCAATTTTAAATGCCACCTCATTCCCTGACCAATTATTCTTAAATTCCATGCAAATAAAACTATAGGTTCGACAAAGCCAAATTAAAATATAATATGTTGTAAATTGTATAGACATAGAGCAACAATGGACTGGTCTTATTGTAATATTTTGTAAACGCAAGGAACACTCAGTTGTAAACAAATTGAAAGTTTATCACCTTCATTATGATGCTTTATTTGGTGCCTGTTTTCCGATAATGCTCATCTAACTGTGTTGATTATACGTACATTTATTTAAAATACAACGCATAAAACAATGACAATTTAAAACGAATTATGTCAATAAAAAATACGTATATAATAATAAAAACGTAAAACTTTCTCCATGACCCGCCTGCACAACGATTTTCAATCGCATTTAGTGACAAAATCTAAACAGCTAAATTGTCCACGGCTTATATATTTTTGAATGAAAAATGTAATGAAAATTATTAATTTGGAACGAGAAATAAGGTACGAACAAAAAAGAAGGAAGGCATTTTGAATACTTTTTTGGGGTGCATTCACAAACCCGTCCTTTACAATACTGTGTCAATATTAAATTCCTCCTAAATGTCAGTGTACTATGCAGGTGGCTGGCACGCGCAGGCCCAGCTGAGGTATTGAATTAGCGAACACGTTGTACCAGTATGAAAAAGTTGTTTAAAATAAGATATACAATGTAGATAAAATTCGAATATTAGTAATATATTACACCTGGGTGTAATAGGTAAAAAATTAAATGTGGGCCCGACCGTTTGACTGTACGACAGCTCGTAAGTTCCAGAGGCCTTAAGGGCGGTTTGAAAACTATTGGTACCAGAGTTGGTCACTTACGAACATATGAACATACTCGTACTACGCACCTGGCAGCAAATAAACAAACTCAGATAAGTGTTCATATAGTACTTAAAATGATTTTAATGTTGTAGTTTATGTATGTATGTATGATGATAATGATTTTATAAGATATTGAATCAGGCGTTACTTTGCAGAAATCCATTGTAAATGTGTTGTTTTGTATATATTTCTCCAGAGTTTCATTTGTTTGTAGTTTAGGCTAATTTTAATCCCGAAATCGAAGTCGCGGTCATCCACTAGAGGCATCGAGCTAGAATATAATCCTAGCTCGATAAATAGAACACTATAATTCTCTGTAGCCCATTTGACTGCTTCTTCTGAGCACGGTACTTATGTATAAGTTTTGACTTGTGTGCAATGTAGTGCACCCAATATTATTATCTTGTCAAATATTGTATACTAGTGGGTGATCGCGGCTTCGCTCGCATTAAGAAGTGAAACTTGCATCCCCTATTACACCCCTTTAAAAGTGGCATTTCCAAAAATTATTTCTTAGCGGATGCCTACGTCATAACATCTACCTTCATTCTAAATTTCAGCCTGATCCGTCCAATAGTTTGGGCTGTGCGTTAATAGATCACTATATCAGTCAGTCAGTTAATCAGTCACCTTTGAGTTTAATATATATAGACTACTTTAAGTACCTACATTTACAAGTACGTAGCAATAACATTTGTAACTAGTTATTGAGTGTAAAATAAACGATTTATTATGTGTATTTCTGTCAATCACAACACCACAACCGATTTCTTTAGCCCTTCTTCTAAGCAACTGATAGACAGCTATAATGGTCGTATAAGTCTACAGAGATGATATCTCTTCTAAGTAGGTATTATGACTGCTAGAGAGCCTAGAACTGGTCTATCAGACTGCGCCTGATATTTTACTTCTTGATTGCTTGTTGGCAAGATACAACAAACAACGACATAATGTTATCAAGACGTATCAATTCTAAATTGGATCATTAATATTTACGAGTATAATAATATATCTATGTCTTCGAATGCATACAAACGTAACTTTTTATTTGGTATTGTTTTTGACTCTTGTTATGGTTATGTACTTATTGAATGATTTATCTGTTTATCTGTTCCAATTAATACATTTTAAGAAATACGTACGAGATTCTGCAACGTTTTTTACTTCGTAATTCGACTTCTAATTTAGACTTAATCTCCACCAACTTCTAATTAAAGAAGAGGAGGAGGAGAAAACAAAAAATAGAATATGTTTTTTAAGTAGGGTCTGTTAAAAAAACACATCCTTTTCAGTTGTTCAGTTGTCAAGCAGTGTGTTAGTTCCTTATTTTGGTCTGAAAACAATATTTTTGGTGAAATTTATGAGCACATACATATATATGTCCTGCAATGATTTTTGACGTATGCAGTGTCCGGGCAATCTCATTCCAATCTCAATGTGATACTACAGCTGGAATGGGCAAGGGTGATGTTTTCCATTAGGTTCGATATGGCATTATTAATCGTTTTTGTTTATTAAAAGGCGTCTTGTGATTACAAAGTCGTTGCCTCAGTTCCCAGTGCCCAGTCCGGTTTGTGATGTCATTGTCAAAGTAAAATGTTGAGGTGACAGTTTACTTTTCAAGGTTTTTGTGAGCGACTGTTGAACGCAAGTATTGGTCCTTTTGCTGGGGCTTACTCAATGGTAATAGGGCCTATTTTTTATTGTTTTTTTTTTTATAAGGTTAAGGTAATGTTAAGATTGTCTTTTGTTTTTATTTTGTTCACAATTGTTTTTATTAAGTTCATGTGCAGTAATTAAGTTTATGATGAAATCTTGTAATTTTGGAAAACTTGCTATTTTTATTTTAAAATGAACACATAGTCAAATATGAACTATTATTTATTCAAAAATATTGCGTAAATACAATAAGAGAAATCATTAAGTAATACCTACAGTTAAATAATACCTAAAACATGCCATGAAATCAAGCTTAAAATAACGTTAAAAAATTATTAAAAAATGAGTTTCAAACTACATAACGTTAATAAAATAGTATACCTACACAGCTCAAAACTTTAAACACAGGAAAAAGCAAAAGAATCACGTAAACTTACCTGCACTCATGGAATACTAAACACCATCTCATTCACGAGCATACAGAACACACTAACAAAGTAAATGCTACATATGACATAACTATGCTAATTATGTTACTGTTTGAACAAAGCTCAAGCTTTCTCACCCTTGAGTTTTTGCTTTGAATGGTCTAAATAAGAAGGCAATGTTGCAGTTTTGTGTAAGTTGCAAAACTGATTTGGTTTACAATTCTATCTTGTAAATGTATTTTTTGTTATTTGGTGACTCTGTGTACCCTTTATTTGATTATTTTTACCACTTGAAATATTGCAAATATTTTAAAACTTGTAAAAGACTTATTATAAATTCGCCAGCATTTCGGATTTCTTTCACAGTTTCTAGGTTGCCTGGAAAGATCACTGAACTGTAGGATACAATTTGCCTGTAATTTTTTAAGTAGGTAACTATTGTGTATAATAAATATAATACTTGATGGATTGAAAAGACAGCTTATTTACTTAGTATCACGCCAATTTACATATCGGATGGGTGACCGAATTCAAAGAGAAGAATGTTATTTGAAACTGAGCGGTTCCGTAGTTCGGATAATGCGTAAAGTTTAGGTCCCAGCTCGATTTGAAAACTTTCAACTCAAACACCAAGATTCAATAAAAAAATTATTTAAAATTAAATTATATTATCAATATTTAATCATAGTTTTACATTATATAATTCCTCTAATTCGATCTTAAATTACAGTCATGAATCTTGCTCCACAAACAATCCAAAGCCCTTACGACCCCAGCTACACAAGCATGTCTAATGCATCCATTGAAGACGTGCGTGACTCAGTGCGCCCTCAATGACTTACTTCTCACTAAGCATGCCAGGTTCGATTCTTGCGTGTGCTAGGCTGATATGAATGGATTATTGTACTGGGTTATTGCTATTCGTATATAGTAATTTATTTGCATAAATAAGTTCGTATGATTGTGATAACTCTGGTGTCGAGAGTTTTCAAAACGTTATTTGATAAATTATTGAAATTCTGTCGTTAAGGTAAGACAGAAGCCTTAGAGGCGGTTTTTTGGTCAGACAGAGAACATGCCTATCCTGAAAGTGGGATGGTAGGTTCGAATTCCGTCTGTTGTAATTATTTATACTTTTAAATAAGGCTTCAAATTTATGTTCAGTATATCACACAATAAAAACATAAAGGTAAAAGTTGTATATGTACTTATGTATTTGAAATCTGGATATAATAATGTTTATAATATTTATAATTTATGTAGGTACGTATCTCTGGCATCGTCAATATTAGCAAGAATCGGGAGTACGGCTAATGTTACTCAATATTTCGTAAGTATAACCATTAGGTAGTATATAGGTCTAATTTACATAAGTGAGAAATATACTGGGAGATGACTCTGGCCTCGTAACACAACCTAACGGCTACCACGAGGTCAGAGGATTCGATACATATTATGACATTTTTTTTTGTATTGATTCGATACATATTTTGTATTTTGTAATAATGCTCTAAAGAAAACCATATTTTATCACAAGTAAACCGTGTATAAGTCTTTGTCCCCATATTAAATTGAATGATGAATGAGCCTTGCAATAGCGACTCAGAAGTTAATCTCTTGTTTATATGCAACGAAACGAATAAACTTATTAACTATTAGAATTATTCAGACATGTTGAAAATAGTTTTGAAATTGACTTGTTGAAAAGGTCACAGTATAGATTTTGTTGGTGTAGTCGTTTAGATGGACAGTTAATTAATCGTAATGTATTTATTTAGAAACGATAAATATATGCATTAGCTTATTTTGAATTAAGAATTCGCTAAGTAAACATCATGTTTGAAAATACAATTTCAAATATTTGAGAACAACCATTAGAGCTTAAGACTGAAGTTTTAAGTTACTCTAAACTATTTATCATGCAGAGTGTTTTTACTATCATCATTTTGAATTTTAAAATCAACAACTCAATTTGTAATAAGAGGTTGGAGAGGCAATCGCTTATTTTAATTAAGGTGACTGAGAATTGGCATCCCATTTTGGGCGCTTCCGTGGGTCAGATGACACGTTAAACTGTGCCATGTCAGAGGCCCTCCGGGTAGTTTGATGAAACTCTCAACACAAGAGTTGGCCACTCTCATTCGATAAGAAGAAGAAGAAAACATAGGTTAAATATATTCCCTCCAATAGCCAGCTAACTTAACTGTCTACTCCCTTGTCATACAAAACAGTTCAGCAATAAATCAGTCTCAAAAGTATCGTCTGCCGGAAGTGCAGACGCTTCGTGGAAACCAAGACTATGAACGTGCGCCTCTTATGTTTCCGGTGGCGTCTTGTGGAGAAAGTAAAGAGGCTAAGTAAAATACGTTATAGTCATAGGCATTTATTTGCAAATTGTAAAGGACACACAAACAAGATGTGGAAAGTGGACAGTGAATAATCACCCTTATAGGGTATGTATTATTTAATCATCATCATCTATAGCTAGTTTTGTCCCACTGCTTCTTCTTATCGAATGAGAGTGGCCAAATCTGGTGTCGCCAAGTCTAGCCTCGAAAGTTTATCAAGCTGCCCTGAGGGCCTCTGACATGGCTTAACGACTGTCGGCCTATATACTATACAAACAGCCGGGAACTACAATTTATCTTGATATTTTGATTTATGCGGCTGAGCATAAGCCTCAATATTGTTTTCTATTTGGCAGCTGGATCGATGGTGTACTAACACTAGTAGAATGAACAAATTTGAGAAACAAATGAAAATTTGGACCACACAGTCCAAATAGTAATTTTATTTTGTTTCTGTTTTCGTCTGTTAGTTTCAAAGATGAAAGAAAGACGCCATCTCGTGGTGAATATATTCCAGTTTCGGAAATAGTATATTGCACATATTTCACACTTTTACGGTAAGTTTTATGTAAGTTTATGTAAGAATATTATACAATTTCTGACTTTACTTTATCTTAAAGTTAAAATTGGATTTATATTGTATATTCCCATCATGGCATTTTAAAATAATCTTTTGTTATAACGTTAGTTCCTGCTAAACTTAACGCATTAATTTTCAATATTTTCGAGCTTAACAATAAATTGATGGCTTTGTGAGCAAAAACAAATATACCTAAACAAAGCTTTCACATAACCTCGTAAATCTATACTAATATTATAAAGCTGAAGAGCTTGTTTGTTTGTTTGAACGCGTTAATCTCAGGAACTACTGGTGCGAATTGAAAAATTCTTTATGTGTTGAATAGACCGTTTATCGAGGAAAGCTTTAGGCTATATTACATCACGCTGCAACTAATAGGAGCGAAGAAATAATGGAAAATGTGAAAAAAACATGAAAATTATTCATCTTTGAGGGCTTCCGTTGCGTGTGCTGCGAAAACGATTCAAGATAACTAAAAAATATGTATGAAAGAATTATTCCTCTTGAAATAATCTAACAAAATGTTTGCAACAGTATATGTCTATCTTTTAAGGTTAACTTACTAGAACCGTTTTTATGATATTAACTATTCCACGCGGACGAAGTCGCTGGCACAGCTAGTAGTTTACTATTTTACAATAACAGTTATATAACTTGCGGAAAAACTTTTTTGAGGAAACAGGAAGAAATTGGTGTAAAATACATCATTGGTGTTAAATTATTACATGATCTTTGTAGATAATAGATAATTGTGCTCAATGTGAATTGCAGAAAAAGTATCAATTGATGTTGGTGAATAAGAAGATCATTAGATAGATATGATGTAATAGTGCAAAGTAATCATTTGACTTTTAGAGCATATGTAATTAACAAAGTTAACGTGTGTGTTCTAATCATAAATAATGGATATACATATAATTATTGTAACTTTTTGATTTGTTTTAAAGTTAGGTACAATTAAGTCATTGTCAAGTCATATGGTTTATATTTGAAAGCAGTATCTTACCCATAATATTTGGTATGCTAATCTTACGCTTATTTTTCAAAAAAATATTGTAAACTAGGGGACGCCCGCTGCTTCGCTTGCATTATTTCATGATAGAAAGTAATCTATGGCACTCCTAAGACCTCATACTAACAATGTAACAAAAATAATGATGATCCGTTTAGCCGTTTTTTTGTTACGAGCGTTTAAATAAACAGATAAACAGACAAAAAATATAAAAACTTCTGAAACGTGTTATCGATTTATGTACCCAACATATTTTTTTCTATTTTTTCTATGTGAGTACAGATTTTGTTGTTCACATTAAAATTACTGAAAGAATTTGGATTCAAATTTGGTTGATTACGTTCGGATGAGCCTGAAGCATTCATTATCTAGGTTTCTTTTTTGGATAAATGCTTATTTTATCTCAGTTTAAAGCAAAGAAAACAGTGCACTGTGACAGTTAGTAAAAAAAAAATACTTTTAGAAGACTAAATACACCGCTTTTTTTTGAAGTCCGTTAAAACAGTCATGAACGAGAATTCTACAGTTATTACTAGTTACGAAAACCTTGGCCGTAACAGCATACATATGTATTTATACTATAATATTATAAAGCTGAAGAGTTTGTTTGTTTGTTTGAACGCGCTAATCTCAGGAACTACCTACTGGTGCGAATTGAAAAAATATTTTTGGGTTGAATAGACCATTTATCGAGGAAGGCTTTAGGCTGTATAACATCACGCTGCAACTAATCGAACATGTGGAAAAAACGGGGTAAATTATTCATCTTGCGCTGCGAAAACGGTTCAAATCGTGGGTAACAGCTATAATTTATAAAGCTTAATATGTTGTTTGCAAAAATTAATATGATGCCCAAAATAACTATTCCACGCGGTGAAGTCGCGAGCACAGCTAGTATATAATATACTAACTAAACGACACCGGGTTTCCGTGACAATACAGCAATGAACTAGTATTACGTGGTTTCATTCGCGATGGTTGTTATGTAACAACTGTTACATATGTAGATTTATATGGGATCTGAGGTCTACTGGCAATTGTTTATGGTTTTGTTTATTAAAGTCATGATAAAAAGCTTTATTGAAGTTTAAAGAAAAATGCCTGAAGCCAGCGATGAATAATAATTTCAAATGATAATTTACTGTCTAGTAGCAAAAACAGAACATAAATTTTCTTTTTTTTTTAATTCAGATAGGTATACATTTTATATCTTACAAATATATAAATGTCACACAATTTAAAAAAGAAACTTAATTAAATATCAATCAATAAATTAATTAAATTTTCTTTAATTTATTTCAGTCTCAAAGTATTGAAAATAACTTTTCTTTGCTAATTTATTTAGCAAAGCGAAGTTTAGTGAAGAATAGTGAAACGAATAATAATATGTACTTATTGCGAGCAAAATGTAATGACTTATACTACACCTAAGCCTTTTTTAAAAAGCGAGTGTGGCTCAGCGGTTCCAGTGTCTGCTTTTCATCCAGACGCACCCTGGTTCGAATCCGCCCTACACCAATGACTTGTATTTTCAAGTTATGTGTGGATTTGCACTCGCTTAACGGTGAAGGAAAACATCGTGAGGAAACCGACATGTTTGAGGACAACAATATCCGAGGACATGCGTCTTCCGTGGAAGGACCTGGGCGCCCACCACGATGTATCTGCCCAAGAAAACTCCCCTAATGAATTAATTCTGCGGGGAGTCACGACCCTCAGTCATGAGGAAATACGACTCGAAGAGAGAGGCCTTTTTTACATGAGATAGGCTCACACTTGACTACAACTTGCCTGATGTAACGTTTTTCGCGCTTACCTAGAAGAAACCGGTTAAATATGTGAATAATTACTTGTCTGCTGATTAATCTTCTATCAACTTTGCTATGTACATACTTATCAAGAAAAAAGAAATAAGATTTAAGAAGTAGATTGGTAGACTTTGAGGAGTGACTGTATTACATATTTATATATTGCTATAAATTCAAATTCAATTCAATTAAATTTTTCATACAAAGGGAGGCCTATACCCAGCAGTGGGATCCCAAGGGCTGTGGATGATGATGATGATGACATGACTAGAAGTGAGCAGATGTTTCGCTCCCAGGCCCACCAGCATATTTCTTCGTGACGCATACTATCTAAAGCTATGTACATATGTACATAATATAAAGACCTCTATTACAATCTTGCTACAGTTTTCTAACAACACAGCAGTGTAATAACCACATTGCGTCACTCAAAGGTTAACAAAAGGGCGCCGCAGGTGTACTTACCAACCATTACTCAGGAATGTGACTTAGTTTTTCACTAACCAAGTATTTCCTTTTATTAAATTACTTAATAAAGCGGCCGTGAGTCTAAGTGATCTAACTATGTACCTACTTCATTTTAACCGACTTCTGAAAGTAGGAAGTTTTAAATTCTGCTGTTTTTTTTTAAACAGTACATTCAGACATTTGTCGGGCGCTGACGTGGGTTGTGTGTATGTAATTTGGAGATCAACTGTTCATAATAAAATAAATAAATGAATAATTAAAACCATGTAAGAGATCCATGTTTCGAAAACTCTCAACACTAGGGTTGGCCACTTTTATACAAACGTCTTACTTACTGTAAGGCAGCAGAAAGACAGTCAATGAAGTATAACTTGCCAGACATTCTACAAAAAACCTACTACAGTAATTAACAAGGAATGTACGTTAGTTTTTCACTTGACTCCTTACATGCATTTCCTTAGGACTGTACTACTAACTCACTCACATATATTAAACTATAGTTCTTCAAAGCCCTGCAAGAATGTACCGTAACTTTAGGGAATAAAGATCAAATTAGTGTATCAGAAGTCAGTGAATAAATGAGGCTAAATTAAACCTAGGCGAGTAGTAAAGAATACAGCCGCTAGGGTCAAAGCAAGAGAACTGTATTCGAAAGGTAGCAGCACTTTGTAGTCCTAAAATATATCGGTATCGACATTAAATTCGTATGAAGGGTTAGATTTGATTAATAATAGGAATAAAATAAATTTATTGTAACATGAAAAAATAGGCACATAATTAAAAAAGGTTTGTAAAGCAGACGCTGACAACCGCTCAGCCAAACTTGTTTTTAAATTTCATGTTTCGTTAGGTAACTTACTCTTCTACATCTGTAATCCACGTTTAAATCTAAGAAATTTTTAGTTTCTATTTTATCCACATACAAGTGAATATCTAGTTACTGTGGATACTAGTTTTTACCTCAGCCAGGAGTATCCTGCCCATTGCAGTTATATCCTGTTGCAATATGGCGGCTGCACATGCAAAGTGACTGGCCTAGAATGTTCTGTGAGCTTTCCTGAATTGAACTTACCATTTGGAGGGAAAATTAGGTTTTAAGGAGCAAAACAAAAGTTTTAAGTGTCATTTTTTTATAATGTTGTTTATTTGATTTTGTGATTTTTTTGTTTTGAGATTTATTCATTGATTGATTTTTCAAACAAGAAGAAAACAATACATTTAATTTAATAATATTGCCGGCCTTAACGCTAAAAGCAATATGTGCGTCTGTCGATTTAAGTGTGTAACATATTGAATTCTAAGTCACTCGGATAATTTTATAACTTTGACGCTAGAAATCACCACATAATACAATACCTTATCTAAGTACATACTATATTAGAATCTGTAAACACCCTAATAGTTAATTCTGATGAATATTCTCACTGAGACAGTATCAACGTATAATTTATCGTGTCATTTGATAAAGCGTGCCACTTTCTCTAGCCAGGACTCATATTACAGAAGTGGGTTCATTTATTGGTAAGCAAATCTTTTCAATAAAATTCAATCAAACTAGTAAGATCCTACATTGCAGCTACATTTAGGTTAAAGCTTTTAATATCTCTCTCTCTCTCTTGGGTCGTATTCTTCATGACTGAGGGGCGTGACTCCCCCGCAGAACTAATTCGTTATGAAAGTTCTCTTGGGCAGATACATCGTGGCGGGTCCTTCCACGGGAGACACATGTGTTCCTCAAACATGACGGTTTCTTCATGATGTTTACCTTCTCAAAAGAGAGAGTAGTAAATATTTCCTTGCAGCCCAATCCTTAAAATTGCTTACCAAACAATATTTTTTATTATATAAAACAATATATAGGGCTTGGGATCTCGCCTACTCACTATAATATAACAATCTCCTATTAATAAATTGGACTCCTACACAGATAATGATGCGAATGTGCCGTGGGAAATAGATCATGTTTTGATGCTCTAACAAATTTAAAGTACTTCGTTATATAACGTATTTATCATCACAATTACTGATAATAAATTACATGATGTGTATATACCTAATTGTGTCAAAAGTAATTAAATTTCTCTATTGCCTTCCAGAAAGATTGCAGGTACTTAGTGACAAGTTTTGCAATGAACAATATTTTACATGAAATCTGAATAACTGAATCAACTTGTGTGGTGGCAAATTGGCATTCATTTTGGGCGCTTCCGTGGGTCGGATGACACGTTACATTGTAGGTGCCGGCTGTTGTCATAGTACGGCAGTTGTTAAGCCATGTCAGAGGCCCTTAGGGCGGCTTGATAAACTCTAGACACCAGAGTTGGCCACTCTCATTCGATAAGAAAATGTGCGATGTGGTCAATTGATCAAAATAAATATAACTACAACCCAGGGGTCTTTAAATCTAGAGTTAGTGGGTATCTTCTAGGTAAGCGTGTTACACCCTAGGCTGCAGCAATGCTTAACATCAGGCAGGCCGTAGTCTTACGTAAACCAAACCCAAGCACAAAAAAACTGTTTCTAGTAAAGATATCGTTCTGAAAATAGTAATTAAGCCTAAACATTGATTAACAAATCATACGCCAAACTGATGCGTAAAACGAATTTTAAATTACCAATAGTGATCCAAAATATAATTAAATAATACAAACCATCGCATTTACTGAATGAATCCTAAGTCTTATAAAAAGTCGACGCATTTTAAAGAATGGACATATTAGGTTCATTAAAATTCCTTACACGATAGCATTTTGTCGACAGATTCGTGATTTTCCCGAGCAAAAAGTCCCTTATTATCTATAAGCAATACTAGACCGTATTTATATTGAATTAAGGCCTAAAAATATAAATTTAAGTACAGTTTAAATTACTTGTCTTGAACAGTTAATTCGTGAGTTCATACGCCTACAAAATCATCTATCAAATAGGCTACATTTTACCAACGAAACTTTAGGCCAACTTATCTCTTCAAATCACGAGAGCGCCACTGTCAAACCTTTTGCGATGTTTTCTATGTATAATTCTTAGTTCCAATTTCTGTTATATACAATAATGTTTAAGTTTGTTAAGGGTTTAACTAGCTAACTTATTTTTTATCATTACAGAGGCCTTATCAACGCCATTGCGATAAAATCTGTGTAAAATTCGAAGTTCCAATAACTCCCACGTGTATATTATGAGGTTGTTGGCCTATTACAATGCATCTTCATCCTCCTACTCATGCATGATGGTAACTCATTGTCCTGAGAATATAGCTCGATATTCACGACGATGATCTAATGCTACAAATAAAACATTTGTAGCACGAAGCGAGTGTGGCTCAGTGGTTCCAGTGTCTGCTTTTCATTTAGACGCACCCTGGTTCGAATCCGACCCTACACCAATGACTTGTATTTTCAAGTAATGTGTGGATTTGCACTCGCTTAACGGTGAAGGAAAACATTGTGAGGAAACCGACATGTTTGAGGACCACAATATCCGAGGACATGTGTCTTCCGTGGAAGGACCTGGGCGCCCACCACGATGTATCTGCCCAAGAAAACTCCCCTAACGAATTAATTCTGCGGGGGAGTCACGACCCTCAGTCATGAGGAAATACGACTCAAGAAGAAGAAGCATTAGTGATAACTTTATCCTTTGTGATCTTTTTAGAAATGAAGAAGAAACGCCTGTTTACATGGAAGCAGTTTGTATTCTTCTTTTACATCAGTAAGATTTCACTCATAAGAAAGTTTTTTTAAGCTGTCTTTAAATACATATATGAAATGCAATTTAATTAAGGTCTGTCTTGTGATTCTCATGAGTCTATAATAAAATATGTCCATAAAAGTGATAATTGATAAATGATTCTGGCTCAACGTATCAGCATTGCCATCCAGCGTGGTAATGCGGCCAGCATGCTGGGCACGCTGCCCTCTGGTAGTGGGCTGGAGCGCTTAGACTATCTTGAGGCTTTTCTAAAGATTTTCTAAGTGCCCCTTTTTGTAGTAGTTAGAAGTAGTATGTTTAGTTTTCCTTCACTTGTTTTTTTTTTGTGAATAAAGTTATATGAGTACAAAAAAAAATTGATCAAATAATGTCATTTTAGCCTGTTATTATTGACGGATATTTTCCCAATAAAAAAAGCATTTCTCTTGTCTGTATGCTTTGAATCTGTCTTTTAATTGACTTCAGCAAAGCATGTTCTCTTAGTAACCGTAAAGTAGCACTTCCAATTAGAACACAAACCTACAACCTGCAACTATCAATGACTAATACAGTCTAACAGCCAATGTAACACTAATAAAATAACAGTCACATATAAAATAACGCTTATAAAATGGCAGTAACATACAATGATGTAAGCTTGTACCCGTATGTACATATGATGAATGAAAACGCAATGCTGTCTCGGACAGTGAGTGAATTGCAGGCGAGTGGATTCCCACGGTACTAGAGTAGGTATTTGTATGCATATGTATGTATGCTAGGTTACTAATCTGTACTAATATTATAAAGCTGAAGAGTTTGTTTGTTTGTTTGAACGCGCTAATCTCAGGAACTACTGGTGCGAATTGAAACATTCTTTTTGTATTGAATAGGTCATTTATCGAGGAAGGGTTAAGGCTATATAACATCAAGCTGCAACTAATAGGAGCGAAGAAGCAATGGGAAATGTGGGAAAACGGGGAAAAATATTCATCTTTGAGGGCTTCCGTTGCGTGCGCTGCGAAAATGGTTCAAGATATAAAAAAATGTGTATGAAAGAATTATTTCTCTTGAAATAATCTAACAAAATGTCCGCAACAGTATATGTCTATGTTTTAAGGTTAACTCACTAGAACCGTTTTTATGGTAATAACTATTCCACGCGGACGAAGTCGCGCGCATCAGCTAGTAGTATATAAAGTTACTAGTTACCTAGTGTGATTTTAGTAAATCAAAACTGATATCTTTATAGTAGTTTATGCAACTGTCATATAATAAAGGGTATTAAAACACGAGTGTGAGTTTATGAAACGAGCGCAGCGAGTTTCATAATAGTAACGAGTGTAAAATCTAACCAACGAGAGTGCAGCGCGACCAACCTGATTGGCCCTGCAATTGGTCACGCTTTTTCGATGTTATAATGAGCTATTACGATATCGATGTGGATATTATAACATCATGTGAAATTGCTTAAATTGAGTGTTTTTTGTCTGTGCTATAACAGTAGTAATTATAAGTCAAGTATTGGAAACATAAGTAGAATGTTACAACATTAGTGTAGATAAAATATTTTTTTAACTTCAAAGCGAGAGTGAACCGCTTCTAGTTGGGTAAGCACGATCCATCTTAGAACAAAGCTATTGCTTACCATCAGGCAAACTATGGTCAAGTACAGACCTGGTTTAGTTAAAAAAAACTCAAACGGGTTTGCATTTGCTTATAGTTTGCCTATGGCAAGCAAAGGCTATGGCCCAAGATGGAGCGTGCTTATCCGATAAGAACCGATTCAACCCGATTGATCGCCGCTTAAAAAATGTGCATAAATTTTGTTTTTCGTAGGTTTTTCGTTTGCAACAGGCTTCTTTGGCAAATTTTCTGATGTCATAAAATGGAAGAACAGTTACTATAATATCATATTATTATTATATTTTCGTACCGCTTGGTTTCGAAACTTTTGGTCCGTGGGGTAAAAGCACGAAGTCTTTTATAAAAAAAATAAATAAAATGTTGATTGACATCACTAGAGACAAGAACGCTGGCTGGTTCCTTGCGCAAAGGATTTCTATAGCAAACCAGCGTGGGAATGCAGCCAGCGTTCTTGGGCTCCATACCACATGACGTGAATGTTTTAAATTTAGTTTAAATGTAAATACTCTTTTTTAGTTTTATTAGAGTATATATTGTTTATTATTATTGAATAAAGTATTGTTACTATATTATTATTTCATTTAAGTGATTTACCTACTTAGTAAAATTATAAAACTGGGTTTGAGAGGTTTTTCTTTAGTCCTGTTTATGTAATATGCATTTTAATAATACTTTACGAGCATGTCGCAAAAATAAGAATTCTTCCTCCTCTTATTTTTCTTTAATAACTTTATTTCCTTTGATGTTAGTTCTAAAAACTTACTATTGCCTGTAGGAATCAATGTGTTATATTAAATTTGAATCGAGAAACTTTAACAGAAAACTCTCCAAAAGCTAAAAAGCTTTTCAAGTCTAGTATATATGTAACCAATCCTAGTTTTGTTGAAATATGAATTTTCACCCACTGTATAAGTCCCATATAAATAACTATCTACAGCTCAGAGTAAATATAGAAGGTTAGGTTCGACGGCCTTCACTGGACAGTCAAGTGACCTTTACGATTATGTGAACTAGGGATCCTATAGGACTCTTATGGTGTAAAAACTGCATTTTTTGTGGGGGAAAATGTGGGGTAGGGTTCGGTTAGAAAAAAAATGGTAATGAAGCAATGATTAACAAGTTTATGACTAGGTAATTAAGTAAGTTAGTATGAGAGTGGCCAGCTCTGGTGTCAGGGTTTTCAAACCGCCCAAGGGACCTCTGATATAGCTTAACAACTGTGTTAAGGTTGATGGGTGTATTGTGGTTGTCCTTGATATCGCCATAGAAAAAGCTTTATTATATTATGTTTGATGCGTGGTTTTTCATAAAAAAAACTCACAAAATCACAAATCTTTATATTATGTAACTTTCTAGGTTACACTTTTGTATACACGATTAACATAAATATCAAATCGACTATAACAATTCATAAGAATTGCATCAATAATCAGTATTCGGTTTTTTGCAATGCGCATAATAAAATATTGCAAATGCTTTTGCTCATTTATTCCGCAAGAGTGAGCGAGCTTCTTCGATTAATTATTGTGTCAATTAAATATGACATTTAACAAATTGTCGGTTTGAACTAAAATCAATATGAAACTAGACAATTGCTGCAAACGTAATGTAGGAATGGTTTAATTAAAAATTTATTCATTCAAACTTACATAAAATGTTGCTAAAAATATGCAAACTTAAAGGTTATTTTTAAATAGCTACACATAAAATAACTAAATTATATAAAAACCACCCTGTATAAAAATAGGGCTCTGCTTTCTGTTAAAAATATAAATACGCATACTTACAATCTTCTATATATATAAAACACAAGGTTGACTAACTGACTGACTGAAATAGTGATCTGTCAACGCACAGCCCAAAACACTGGACGGATTAGACTTAAATTTGGAACGAAGGTAGATGTTATAACGTAGGCATCCGCTAAGAAAGGACTTTTGCAAATGCCACTTTTAAAGGGGTGAAATAGGGGATTCAAGTTGTACTTCTTAATGCGAGCGAAACCGCGATCACCCACTAGTACTTATATATACCTATTCGTACATTCAGAATCTGTTTAAAAATATTAAATACTTTTGAAACACCACTTCCTTGGATCAATAATAATTTTAATTTAAACCAAATTCGTTAACAAAAGTGACAGAGTATTACGAACTATTTATTTTGGGACGTACAAGTGACTCATCTTGCAATGTGTGAACAAAAAGTTCATTCGATTTTGAGACTTGAAAAATTACTACATTTATTTTCTTTTTTATTTCATTTTTGTAATGAATTATTTATAGGTGTTTCGTAGTATTGACAAATACACAGTTTTAAGCTCAATTCATTTGATAAAGCTGCTTTACTATAACAGAATCCTGTCGGTAGTGATTATTTTCATTGATTTCGTCACATGGTTTTTAGATTAGGAAACTTGTATGAAACTGTCACTAGGTTATTGTGCGAGTCACCTGAAGCGAAAAAGAATAGAAAGAAAGAAAGCATTTATTTTAACACACAGGACACAACAATATAAAAATAGACAGAACATAGGTGATATACATATATAAGTTACATTGTGCCCCGTGTGTCGAAAAAGGTCATACCTCAGCATTAATGCTGCAGATTATGATTTTCAGTTTTTTTACGTGGTATAGTTTGACTACAACCTGCCTGATGTTAAACCTTGCTGCAGCCTAGGGTGTAACACGCTTACCTAGAAGATACCTATTAAAGCTAAATTTGAAGACAACAGGATTGTAGTTCGAAGGAAACACAGCTTCTGGTAAAGTGTTCCAAAGCTTTGCCGTCCGTACAATAAACGTAGAGGCAAAGCGCTGTGTTCGACACTTTGGCAAAATAGATAGATAGATAGATAGAAAACACTTTATTATAAACACCAAAAACAGAAAAAGACTCAAAGAAACATACAAAGTACAAAATAATAATAATAATAGGCATAAAATCAATCAAATCGTAGCTTACCGGTTACACTAAAACTATTTCACAAATGATATGGAAACGCTCGAAGACCAGTGAAGGTGAATTCTCGTACACTCGTATAATACAGTTCCCACGGTATGGGATAAGCTAAATTGGTATCACATTTTTAACGAGCCAATTATCGTTTACAAGATCTTATTCTCATTACCTGCGCCCTTGAGACGTGATTTTAAAGATTATTTCACTTGTTGCTTACTTTGGCCAAAGTATTGTTACTATTTCGACTAATAAGAGATTTTTAATAAATAATAATAAATATTTCAGGACATATCACACAGCGCCATTTAGCGTCATACTAAGCTTTCGCTTGTATCATGGGGGAACGGATATAATATATAATATACATTTTTTTTGTAAATACATACTTATTATACATAGAAACGACCAGACTTAGCACAAGTAATTACAAATTACTTAATTTTAGTGGTTAGTTGTTGAAATTAGTGAAAGGATTACAGTTACTGATGCCATAGTCTGCTCTATATGTAATAACAGGGGCGATTGGAAAACTCTTGACACCAGAGATCGCCACTGTCACACGAACTTACTTGGCGCTTTGAATATTTATATCGTACTTTTCCTTTTATAACCTTTTCTTCGTAATGTGGTTCGTATATTTTCCTCCTTAAATAATTAAGTATAGATCATGATCATTAGAATTACTACGTAATTTTCCCTTGAAATCTTATATCATGTTTACCATACCAGTATCCCGGGGGCAGTTTTGTACATCTCAACAGCAAAGCTAGCCACTTTCAAATGAAACTACTTTAAATTCACACACATTCACATTTTTTATTGAACACGTGCATGACGTCATCACCAACCCCAACGGAAGACCAGCGCTGGTTGCTATGCAGCCAGCATTATGCTGAGTTGGGGTTGTATTGTGGCAAATATGTATCTTATTTTAGTAGTTATATATATATGTATTTCTTGTTTGTGCTCGTTTGTTTATTATTTGCTACAATAAATCATTTTCTTTCTTTCTTTCTACTCTTTCTTTCTTTAATTCTAATACATTTTTTTCCGACTTGAAAGAGAAGACGCTGAAAAAGAAGGTTATACATTCGAGCTGTATGTGATGATGTCAGCGTTTGGTAAAATTTGAGTACGATGATCAATTTAGGCTTTCAAACACACATGTGAAATATTGTATGTTTTAACATTATTCCAAGGCTTTCCCAAATCTGTAAATGTCATCGATTTTAGTTTGAAATTCTCGCCCGATTAATGATGATTATGTGCTCAAACACACCTAAATTTCCATGGTTGTCTGAAATAGTTAAAACTAAGTTAACAGTGGTTTTGAGTCGATTGCGACTCAAAACCACTACGGTAGTTTAAGATACGGTGACAAAACAATGTTCATGTTGATTTTCTCATATTTTTTCCAAATTACCACTTGTAGCATTTGTTTATTCTGTAATGGCAGCGAGATGGGTCGACGACATTGTACGAGTCGCGGGTTCTTTATGGATGAGGTCTGCATAAGATCGACGCAGCTGGCACATTCAAAGACAGGCCTATGCCCAGCAGTGGCATAGAGAAGGCTGTGGATGACGATGATGATTATGATGATGTACCACATGTTAGTGGTTAAAGTCTTAATAAATCATTCAGTTCATTAAAAAGTTTACATGTGATAAGTTTATAATAGGAAAGTGGAATCCTTTTTAATGTTTTGTTGTGCATGATTTTGTATAATAGGATTATTATTTACACTGTTATATCAAATGTTTTATAAGTTTACCTATATATATAAAATTAAAAGGTGACTGACTGGCTGAAATTTGGCAGATGTTATGACGTAGGCATCCGCTAAGAAAGGATTTTTGGAATAACTGCTTTTGAAGGGGTGAAATAGGGGATGCAAGTTTTACTTCTTAATTGGAGCGAAGCCGCGAGCACCCACTAGTGGTTAATAAATAATTTCAAAACTCAAACTTAACATGTAAGTGTAACTAGAATCCATACTTATTCACTGTAGCTCGGTGTGAAAATAAACAACATTTTCAACTTACTACTGTATTTGCGTCCCTTATGTTATTCTAAGCCTGTTCATTTGATCGTTTGGAACGAGGCGCCTAGTCTTTTAAAGAGACTAAGTTTTGCTAAAACATTTGGACTTTACTGCAATGTTATAAAGCTGGTTTTTCTGCAGCAAATTTTCAGTAAAACTTAGCAAGATTTGCTGGAAGCATTTTATTTTAATTCATTGTAATAAGGTTGCTTTTCCTTCAGTTCGATTTCAATAGTTTTAAATTCTTGGTCAAATTGTAGTCTTACAGCCCACACGCAATTTGGTCACATCACGATGTGTGAGATGTTATTTGAAGCTTATAAGATTAGATGTATCGAAATAACGCGATTGTTGTGGGTTACGTGAAAAGAGAAGTACTAAAATCCGGTTGTGAAACATGTAGTTTTTTATGTTGCTGTAACGCTGGCTCAAGAGCAACTACAAGTATAAATAAATTAAAAATACTCCTAGATTAGGTCTGCACAAGATCGACGCAGATGGCACATACAAAGGGAGGCCTACACCCAGCAGTGGGATCCCAAGGGCTGTGGATGATGATGATGACTTTCCCAGTGACGTTATTAGTAACAAAAAACAAGAAGCCTACATTAACCTTATCTGTGTATGAATAAATTTATTTGAACTGTGAGTTGCTTTTGCTATATAAAATAATGATGATGTAAGTTAAAACAAACTAAGTGAATTGTAAACAAACTTAGTATCTAAATATTAGTTTCACCAAGTCGACATCATCATTGTAGCGCCCGTTGCTCAGCTAGCGGAGGCAATCGTATGCGATTACCAATGTTAAGCAAAGGTCGACGCGGTCAATCATTGGATGGCTGACCAAAAAGTGGCATTCCATTCTGGGCGTTCCCGTGAGTCGGATGACACGTTAAATTGTAGATCCCAGCTGTTTGTCACTTTACGGCAATCGTTAGGCCATATCACAGGCCTTAAGGACGGCTTAATTAACTCTCGACACCAGAGTTGGCCACTTTAATTCGATAAGAAGCAGTATCTAAGTGTTACAGATTGGTTACCTGGAAGAGATCGCTAAAGCGATAAGGTCGCCAATTAAGACTCTAGGCTTAAGTTTTCATATTTAATGTAAATTTCTGTATTGTGCTGGTGTTTTTAATAAAGTGTATTTCTACGAGTATAATATCAACAGTATGACCAAGTCAACACCATTGCCGTAACAGGCCATTGCCACTTATTCATCATCACAATGTTTAGTGTTATTAATTTGTCTGGCCCGTATAGAGGCGGTGAGCTGGCAAGCTTTACTTAGTCATTGCTTGTGAATGTCAATTGAATGAATTGTTCTTACATTATAATACCTACTGCATTACACTACTTTAAGATAAGAAGAAGTTTCTATAAACAGGAGTGTGCCAACAAAGTGAGTGTGGCTCAGTGGTTTCAGTGTCAGCTTTTCACCCAGACGCACTCTGGTTCGAATCCAGCCACACCAATGACTTGTATTTTCATGTTATGTGTGGATTTGCACTCGCTTGGCGGTGAAAACATCGTCAGGGAACCGAACCCATTGTCCGGTGACTTCTGTGGAATGACCTGGCCGCTCACCACGAAGTATCTGCCCAAGAGAACTCCCCTAACGAACTAATTCAGCGAGGGAGTCACGACCCTTAAATAAAATAAAATAAAATAAAATAGCCTTTATTTCCTGAATTCAATTATTTCATTTACATATTATAGTTACTTAGTTTATTTACAAAAAAAAAAATAATTAAGTTCAGTTCTGATTACTTATAATAATATTTTCTTGTATCAGGGCACCCAAAAGCGGGTAAAGGCCTCTTCCTTGCTGGCCCAGGCATTGCGGTCTTGGGCTAGTCTGGTCCACGTGACTCCACGACCCTTAATCATGAGAAAATACGACGAATATAGAAGTACCAGCTACTTTATAAATTTTACAAACAAATAAAGATGTGGAAGTGGATATGCCTGGCCCTACAGTTTCTCTAGAGCCCTAGTACTTAAGGAAACAAACACATTACAGTTACAGATAATTAAAGCCTTATGTTAGTCAATAAAATAGAAGACCAAGTGTGTACTTGTATGTTAGAGGTTTTGTACATTAAAAAGCGTTTCTACTTGTATGTTAATATTACTTAATGACATGTATTGTACTCTTGTTAATGTGCCTCACAAACCAAAATGTATGTACTAAGCATCTTCATCACTGGTTAATTATGTTTATCTACACTAATGTTGTAACGTTCTACTTATGTTTCCAATACTTGACTTATAATTACTACTGTTATAGCACAGACAACAAAACACTCAATTTAAGCAATTTCACATGATGTTATAATATCCACATCGATATCGTAATAGCTCATTATAACATCGAAAAAGCGTGACCAACCTGATTGCAGGGCCAATCAGGTTGGTCGCGCTGCACTCTCGTTGGTTAGATTTTAATGGCGGCAAAATCACTGTGACAATACGCGTACGCGTGAATTTAATGTTTCGCAATGTGTTATGTTTTTTAAATACAAATTAAAAGTTAAAAATGGATAGCGACGATGATATTTGTACGCCTCCGGATATTCTAGAATTGGCAACAAAAGTAACACTCGTTACTATTATGAAACTCGCTGCGCTCGTTTCATAAACTCACACTCGTGTTTTAATACCCTTCATTATATGACAGTTGCATAAACTACTATTATAACTAAACTAACCCGTAAAGCGTTAACTTAGCAGTACCACATCAAGCCACATAGTGATACAATGTTAGCAGATTATGCAGATTCGCAATCAGGGTGCTTCGCCCCAGGCGGCTTGTTAGCGGACATAGCTTTGACACGCCGGCGAGAAATACTAAATAGATGCAGAGTTTGTTGAACTATGAAGGTGTATAATGAATGAATTGGACTTGATTAATCACTGATTAATTATTTTTATACGTATTTTTAGCACGGGCAATGGGCATAACTAAAATAAATAAATATTCCGGGATATTGCACACATCGCCATCTAGCCCAACACTAAGCAAACGTCTGTGTCGTGAGTACTAGATAATGGGTATAATATATTACTTAAATACTTTTCGTTTGTAAATACATACTTAACTACTACTTACAACTACTTCTAACTTTGACATACCACCGAGAAATGCTAAGTACATAGATCTAAAGTTTATTGAACTATGAAGAAGGATTATGAATGAATGAGTTGGATTTGAATTCAGATGTTCGTAATCCGAGTTCGCTCGAGTCATATGAATAAACTTTTGTGATGTTTTTGTAAGGTGGTGTCAATTTAGTCTAGTTTTATAGATCGGGTGCTGATAGGAGAAATATATACGCACTTAGATTTTAAGATATTTCTCGTGTAATCAAATTAATTATACTGCCCCAGGGGCCTCTGGCTCTAACTCTCCCTCTCAAAGATCTCATATGATCTTCCTTTAGGTTGCCTTTTTTTTCTTTTCTTTTTTAGGTTGCCTGGAAGAAATCGCTATTAGCGATAAGGCCGCCAGTTGTGGCACTATTTTTTAAGTCTTTTGTGTTTCTTCTTTTTTTTAATGTGTGTTACAATAAAGAGTTTTATCTATCTATCATATGAGGTCTCAAAACTAAGGTGCTTTTGACGTCAGCTTTAGATGTAAATGCTATGCGCTACTCAGTTGCATCTACTATAGTTACAAGACAGTTACTAAAACTTGTTAAAAAAAACGTGGACATCGTAAGCTGATCATAAACTATCAAAACACTAGGTAAAGTAAAAAAATGTGCGAAAATTAGCATACAAAATTCACACATTTCTCCACAATTACCGCTAAAGACATTAAAATAAATAGACATGTAGTAAACGTTATATAATTATCGTCATTCGAGTGACATAATTCGCTCGAGCACGCACGTTAGTACGCAAATAGGAGCGCACACGCAAGCATTTTCACTCGAAGATGTTTGAGGAGGTTTCTCACAATGTTACGGCATATTATATACAGTTAGCGGTCAGTATTTGAATGGGTGACCAAAAAGTAGTATTAGATTTATTCTTTAGTGTATCGGATGACACGTC
Source organism: Macaria notata (assembly GCA_927399415.1). NCBI lineage: Eukaryota > Metazoa > Arthropoda > Insecta > Lepidoptera > Geometridae > Macaria > Macaria notata. The sequence continues at coordinate 2,434,017 of OV656751.1, forward strand.
AAATTGTAGGTCTCATTCAAAAGTCGTGTATAGGGCCCCTAAGGCGGTTTAAAAGTTAGTGGTGATAGTTATAGTTGGCTACTGTCATAAGTACTATAAAGAGAACTGTACGCCGTTTGACTACACCCAGTCTTCTGTGAAGCCTTGATACAGTCTAAGATGGAACACTCTTAACTCTAACTCTTAACTCGGGTAGCCTAATGTAATTTGCAATTGTGATTGTTGAAAAAGCTTTCGGTATTGTTCTAAAGTTCGAATTTCCCATTACTCAATAGTTCAAAAACTAAACTTTTTTTATAAAGAAAGGGTTATTCTAAAATTCCGAAGCACAGAGGTGAGTCAAGGCTTTACTAGTAATCGGCTTACGGTCGTGGCCCGCGCCGACCAGCCGGCGGCTAGCAGACTATCTAGGAGTAAGTCACGCACATCCAATACTTATACCTATAAAAATACTATAGTTATGTACACGGGCGTATTGAGGGTAAAATAAGACCTTAGGACAGCTTAAAAATTCTGGACACTAAAGACACTCTCATTCGATAAGAAGAAGAACTAGTAAAACTTTTATGAATCCACAGAGGGTAGGCATTTCATAACTGTTCAAGTATGTACTCGTATTTACTTGTTTTAACAAAACAAGAGTTAGTCTAAAATTTCAAAATACAGAGGTCATAAGACTTGGCTTACTCAGTCGGCGAGCAGACATCTAGGAGTAAGTCAGGCATTTTCAATACTATACTGCTATACATACATATGTACATACATACCTATATATACTATGGTTATGTACACGGGTGTACTAAGGGCTAAGGGTTAAAGGCAGAGGTTCTTATGGTGGCATGAAAAAACTCGACTCTAGTTGATGATTTTATTTTCATGAGTTTCTACACATCGAAAGGATAAAACTATATGAAGAGTCATCTCGCAGTTGTAAAACGAGTTGTAGGATAATTGCTATTATTTTTTTAATATTTTTGCTATACATATTTTAGCTAAATATCACGAACTAGTGGGTGCACGCGGCTTCGCTCGCATTAAGAAGTAAAACTTCCATCCCCTATTTCACCCCTTTAAAAGTGACATTGCCATAAATCCTTTCTTAGCGTATGCCTATGTCATAACATCTATCTTCATTCCAAATTTCAGCCCAATCCGTCCAGTGGTTTGGGTTATGCGTTGATAGATCACTATATCAGTCAGTCAATCAGTCAGTCACCTTTGCGTATTATATTTAAAGATTTACTACTTAATACGTAATCCTTAGATTTAGTGGATAGCACCGAACATATAATTACGTACCTTTAACCAGTCATATACTTAAAAAACAGGGAATAGCTTCCAAATTAATATTAATAATTGAAGAGTAAAAACGCTCTAGGGGTTTTTTAACCCATAGACCCTAAAAATAGAACCCAAAGCACTGGATTCGACTCTGCCTAGTTAGATATGCCTTCAAGGAATAATAGGAGAAAAACGTAGAAACAGCTGATTAGGTTCTTTCGAGTAAGCCTACGGAAAATAAGTATTTTTAAACGCATAGCATAGAAACATAATGTTACTTTTCTATAGAAATTTTACTTACATTACATTATAATATATCGTTAAATTAAGATTAGGAAGTGTTCTTTTTATGTTGAGTTATGTCTACAGTTTGTTTACTTTTTCAAACGATTAAATTTGTAAATAAAACATTGTATATTCGTCATCCAAAAAAAGGAGTAAACTTCCTCTTTATTTATAATCAGCTAAAAAATACGTACAATTGCATATGAATTTATGTATATCTAGGTATACTTAATATTATAAAGCTGAAGAGTTTGTTTGTTTGTTTGAACGCGCTAATCTCAGGAACTACTGGTGCGAATAGAAAAAATATTTTTGTGTTGGATAGACCATTTATTGAGTGAGGAAGGCTTTAGGCTATATAACATCACGCTGCAACTAGGAGCGAAGAAACATGGAAAATGTAAAAAAACGGGGGAAAATCTTCATATTTGAGAGCTTCCGTTGCGTGTGCTGCGAAAACGGTTCAAGATATCAAAAAAATATGTATGATAGAATTATTCCTCTTAAAATGATCTAACAAAATGTCTGCAACAGTATATGTCTATCTTTTAAGATTATCTCACTAGAACCGTTTTTATGGTAATAACTATTCCATGCGGACGAAGTCGCTGGCACAGCTAGTGGTTAATAAAAGTGCAAGCTGCAACCACATTGTATATTAACAAGCCAAGCCGCAGTTGTAGAAATTAGTGTTAATTAAAACCGACAGTAAACTGAGGCAAGACATGTCGGTTTGTTGTGCCTTTGTTCGTTGATTTGCATGCTGAACTCGTTTATGTGGGTAGTCATAAAATTGTTAAAAGTTAAAAAGTAATTTGTTTCATGTAAAAAAAACATTTTAAATAAGATTACAATATGAATAAATGAATGAATAGGAATATGTTTAGTATGATGCCTTTTTCATAAAAAAAAACCAATGGAAGAGAGTTTCAATACGATAAAATTTGTTCCATTTTACTCTATTGCACAAAAAAATATCACAACTTAGACAATTTGTTACCTAATTCAAATTCTGTCTGTCTCTAATTAAAAACTTGTAAGTATTTAATGAAATTTAATTTCATGCTAGTTGAACTATGATGTGTTGCAAGACAAAATATTTATCTATTCTTATTCTTTTTCTTCACTTCATCACTTATATTATCTTGCGTAGTTCATTTGACATAATCAAAACTTAATTCTAACGTTGCCTTACAACAAATCTGACACAGACTTAGAGAGACATACTTTAACATACATAAATGTATTATACAAAAAATACAGGAGAAGACAAGTTTGCATATGTGACCTTATTTGATGCAGATAACGGTATATCTCTAATACGATCAACATGTGTTGAAATCTTCATCGATCAATCGTCATTCTTATATGTCATGTAGAAAATAACCGTAGGAGTCGACAAATGTATGGGCGTGTAATGAAATATTTCAATTTTAATAGTGCTGTTCACGGAATAGAAAAATTTGAAAAGCTTTAAATGTTTTAATGTAACCTTATTTCAACCAGCTAAAGATATGAATCTTAAGACGTTTTTAATAATAGTGTTGTCCAGAAAAGACATTTGCTATAGATTTGTATTTTTCTCAGAAGACGAAATAAATTATTTCTTATTGACAAATATTCAGCTCAATGACTGTGACATGAGAATTAAGATTTTCAGATTATTTTATTTTATTTTTAGTTAGTACAAGTACATGCTAGACTAATGACTAATGTTTTGGTACCTAAGGCAGTGTACGTGTTGTATAGATTTAATCTTAAACCTTATATCTATGACATTAAGGGATACGTTTTTCAGCTTGAAGTTTATAAATGTTTTAGTAACTAAGAAAGCATGGTTAGTATCAGGCCGGTTGGTGCTAATTTTAAACCTTATATCTTTGAAATTAAGAGTTAAGTTTTTTAGTTTGAAGTTTATGTTTTACTAGCTGTGCCTGCGACTTCGTTCGCATGGAATAGTTATTATCATAAAAACGGTGCTAGTGATTTAATCTTAAAAGATAGACGTATACTGTTGCAGACATTTTGTTAGATAATTCTTTCGTACATATTTTTTTGATATATTGAACCGTTTTGGCCGCGCGCGCAACGGAACCCCTCAAAGATGAATAATTTTCCTCGTTTTTTCCACATTTTCCATTGATTCTTCGCTCCTAGTAGTTGCAGCGTGATGTTATATAGCCTAAAGCCTTCCTCGATAAATGGTCTATTCAACACAAAAATAACTTTTCAATTCGCACCAGTAGTTCCTGAGATTCGCGCGTTCAAACAAACAAACAAACTCTTCAGCTTTATAATATTAGTATAGATAGATAGGTTGTATTAGTAAGTGCAGGCTTGAATAGATTATCGCAAAGATGCGAACAGATCTCATGGTGGGTGGTTCACTTAGCTTGATGTCTAAAACATGGATGGATACAGGCTTTACGCGTTTATATACATTAGATTATTTTACGCAAAAAATTATAAGTGAAAATCCTTGGACAAGTTACTTTTTTCTTTTTATCGAATGAGAGTGTCGAGAGTATATCAAGCCGCCCTAAGGGCCCTTTGTTACTGAAAATATTAATAACTTTATCTGATAGTTTTACTGCAACCAAGAACATATGATTAATTACTTAAATTTCGTTTTATTTCACTCTGATCCAGAATATTGAGGCAGATAATTAGTGAAAAAGTAAAATATCTATTTACGACTAATTCGTTATTTCTGGTTTCAAACTTACGCGTTTATTTCTAGTGTGAAGAAAACTATAACGACAACAAAAACCTTAAGCTTTGATCATAAAAGTTATATTTTCATTTCTTCAAACTTTAACCATATCTTTCGACCTAAATGTCAATCAATCATAACAAGAATGTAACTGTTTGTGCCCTTATTTGCCAACGGTTTGTGTGTTTGGTGCAAATAATCAGCCATATTTGGAATGGAATTTTAAAGCTCTTTCTTTTCAGAATAGTTTGTTTTTAAACCGTTAACTGTTAGTCAACTTTTTATCGCTTTTTGTGTTAAGTTGATAATTTGTTTCGGCATAAAATTATTGCAGCACAACACTAATATATTTCACTAGCAAACCCGGCGAACTCCGTTTCGCCACCAGATGACTTCGTTTTTTTATAAACCTCACGAGCCCGAGACCTTTCTAACGAATGCAAAACCGTGGAAATCAGTTCGTGTGTTCTGGAGTAATAGCGTCAGGAAGGAAAACCCGACTTATTTTTATATAGTAGATTAATAACTGCTTCACCTTACAAGTAAGTTAAATACATTGACTATTTTAGTAATCCAGACCTTTTTTTTACAAGAAATGGGTTTGCTTTTTACCGTAATTCGCCTGATGGTAAGCAATCATTACGGTCTAGGATGGAACGTGCTTACCCAGTAAGAACCGATTCACTCTCGCTTTGACGATCGCAAGGATCTATATACATTATATTATTATGTAAAATTACAAGCAAAAATAAATTCGTTTTCCACAGTAACATATGTCAATAAGTAACTTTATTTCTTGCACTTAACCGATACCTACAGCCCGTTTTTATTCCTAAAGTGGTGTCACTTTTAACTACATATGTACATACACATTATACCTACTTTTTCACACTCATACTAGGTACTTAAGTAGTTATATGTATATCTTTTGCCTCCAATTTGCCTGCTTTATTCATAATCTCATAAAATATCATTTGCCCAAGCACTGAGTCACAGTTTAATAGATTAAATGGGCCATATTAATCCAAAGTCCGCCATCTTTATTGGCCCAGGCGACTTCAATTATGATCTCAGTAGAGGACTACAAAAACGTCTACAGGCTCTTTGTTGTAGTCATACTATTTATAGGAAAGGGATTTTTAATGGAGTAGAATATACATACGTATCATACATACCTTTTTTAAGTTATGTTTACTAAGTCAATTTTGCAATACTAAATCTTCTTATTATTCTTATCGAATGAGAGTGGTCAACTCTAGTGTCGAGAGTTCATCAAGCCGCCCTAAAAGTCTCTGTCATGACTTAACGACTGCCAACTACTGCCGTACTAGAGTCTAGACAAACAGCCGGGACCTACAATTTAACGTGTCATCCAACCCACGAACTAAATCTGATAAATAGTTACGCAAGAAAACGCGGTTTGTTTTCTAAGCAGATTATTTTGTGGACGAAAAGTAATAACCTTTCACCGTTTCCGTAAAATGTAATATAAGAGGATATGAATTTAGATCTGGTGGTTCTTTTACAAAACAAAGACTCAAAGAAATAGATCTAAGATCAGTTTTGTATCAGTTCATAGACATAATAGTTTTAATAGTTTTATAAATTCATATTTGCTGAAAAAAACTTGATCACCTTCGCACATCACCTGTGTGGGATGAAATACAATACACAAAAACAACAATAAGACAATCGACAGACAGATATCCACACCCAAAACTTAGAATGTACTGCTTCTACTTTGTCTACACGCTTGAAAAACAGACGTCCAACAGCCTACTTTTTACAACAAGAAGAGAATCGACGTTTGCTGTCATTCAATGTTTTTTTCTACTGTCTTGTATTATTTAGCATTGTATTATATATATTATTTAGCTATTAGGTATATAAATCTTTATTTACAATAATAAAATATAAAAACAAGGAAAAAAACTATACATACTACTACTAACTACTACAAAAAAGGGGCACTTAGAAAATCTTTAGAAAAGCCTAAAGATAATCCAAGTGCTCCAGCCCACTACCAGAGGGCAGCGTGCCCAGCATACTGGCCGCATTACCACGCTGGATGGCAATGCTTATAACTTTGACTTATGTTCCTAGGTCCCCTGAGTGGGGCAGAGGGCGTCCACAGTGATTCTCCATCTCGTCCTGTCTTGGGCTTCATGCTTCACTTCGGGCCAGGTCTTGTGGATGTACTTAATTTCGTCCATGACGGAGCGACGCCAAGTTTGTTTCGGACGACCACGTTTCCTCTTGCCTTGCGGGTTCCAGTCCAAAGCCTGTTTAGGGATGTGGTCCGGAGCCCTCCGCAGTGTGTGGCCGATCCAGTTCCACTTGCGTCGCTTTATTTGCTGGTCTATGGGGCTTTCGTGACATCTACGCAATAGTTCCGCGTTGGATATCTTTTCAGGCCAGAAAATCCGCAGTATGTGCCTTAAGCAGCGATTGACGCAGACTTGAAGCTTGTACGTGAGGTCTTTCGTGACTTTCCAAGTCTCACATCCATATAGCAGCACAGTTTTCACGTTGGACCTGAAGATCTTCAGTTTGATCCACCTCGTTAGCTTCTGCGACTGCCACACTGGACGGAGTTGTGCGAAAGTGGCCCTCGCTTTGGCAATCCTCGAAGTGATGTCCTCTTCTGTACCGCCAGTGACTGACACGACGCTTCCAAGATAAGTAAATCGGTGGACTCTCTCCACCTGCTCTTGGCCCACATGTAGCGGTGTTTCATTATTCACGCCAGATCGCATTTCTTTTGTCTTCCCTGTGTTGATTTTAAGTCCTGCTACTGCTGCTTCTTGTTTAAGGTCATCGATTTTGGCTTGCATGTCGGCGCATCTGTGGCTTAGTAGACAAAGGTCATCGGCATAATCTAGATCGTCTAGTATTTCCGATAACCCCCACTCTATTCCGCGTCGTTTGTTCTTGTTGGCCCGAATCATGATACCATCGAGAACAATGAGAAACAGCAGAGGTGAGAGAAGACATCCTTGACGAACTCCAGCATGTACTTTGATGTCGTCGGAGATAAGCCCGTCGTGGCTGACTTGGCAGGTGTATTGGGCGTACATGGCCTTAATCAGGTTTGTTATCTTGCTCGGAACCCCTATCTCGCTCAGTCGCGCCCATATGCTGCCCCATTGCACAAAATCAAATGCTTTTTCGAAATCTACAAAGGTCATGTACAATTCTCTTTGAAATTCTGATGCCTGTTCAACAATGATGCGGAGGGTGTTGATTTGGTCTGTGCATGACCGGCTTGCTCTGAATCCCGCCTGTTCTCTGCGTAGCTGAGGCTCTACAACATTTGTGAGTCTGCCTAGGATAACCTTACTCAGAATTTTTGATGGGACGGACAACAGAGTGATGCCACGCCAATTGTTACACTGGCTGAGGTCTCCTTTTTTCGGCACAGTAACTAGTAGTCCTTTATTCCAGTCATCCGGAAGTATTTCAGCATCCCATATCTTAGCTAGCAGAGGCGTGAAGACATCAACAGCCGATGTTGGGTCAGCTTGGAGAATTTCCGACGTCAAGAGGTCAAGGCCCGGGGCTTTTCCCGTTTTCAAGGAAGCAATTGCTTTCGCCACTTCCTCACGGTTCGGTGGATCGACGCTTATGTCCAGACTTAAAACCTGACTAGGAGAGGAAGAGTGATTCGCCGGGGAGTCTGCAGGGTTTTGTTTAAAGACATTAACGAAGTGTTCGTGCCATCGACGTAGCCGTCCTTCTGCTGTTGGTATGGGCTTGCCGTCTTTGTCCCGAACAGGTGGAACTTTCCTGATAGAAAACTTTTCAGCCAAGGTCTTCGTTGCTTTGTACAGTTCCCTTAGATTACCGCTGTTCGCTGCTAGCTGTGCGTGTTCCGCCACTCGGTTAGCCTGTACACGGCGGTCTTTCCTAGTGCTGCGGTATATTTTCTTGCGGATACAACGGTATTGCTCAACTAATTCACTGCGTTGGTCTAAGGGTGCACTTAGTATCTTCAGGTTGGTATCCTTTCGTTCATCTATAATCAATGCTTATAAGTTGAGCCAGAAAAAGGCCAGCATTTTGGTCACGCATCGCGTCAACCAAGCGCTCCGAGAGGTTTTGGAAAATAGTATGGGCTCCCGGACCCCACATAGGGCCGTGGGATTAGGTACATATATACTATTTATTGTATTATTTTTTATTTAGCCATCTATTTTTTTATAGCGTATGTACAGGAAATTGAGTTAGAAAGAGATACATAAAATTTCCTTGGATCAGGGTGGTAAATAAACAAGCCAATAGTATTGCATTACTTTATTATATTTGTAACTCCCGAGTAAATCCCGGGCTCTTCAAATTTAGAGTTAATAGGTACCTTCTAGGTAAGCGTATTACACCTTAGGTTGCAGCAATGCTTAACATCAGGCAGGCTGTAAACGCAAACCTATCCCACGTAAAAATAAGTAAGATTCTTCTGATAGACATATACAACGCTTAAACCTTTAAAAAAGATAAAAAATTAAACTTTGCCTTACAAACTGTGAACAGCGGGTATCGAAACCGGAACCTCCGGCTTACGAGCCAGAGATCTAACCGTTAGGCCAAAGTAGCGGGGACCTTGTAACTTATAATTTGCTTAACCGTAAGGTCAGTGTACTTATCAATATTAACTTTTTACTATGGTGTTGTCAGGAAGTCACTATAACATCACAAATAAAAAGCGCTTGCAAAACTGTAACTCATTGAGATTTTTATATAATTATTTTGAGTTAAAACAGGTTTAAACTTGACCATATATTTGCTTGATGGTAAGCATTGATTGAAGTAGATTGTGCAAGCTTGATGTGAAGTGGTATGGTTCGACAATATCATCATTTTCAGCTCTTGTAGACCCACTGCTGGGTATAGGCCTCACCCCTAGATGCTACAGGTGTCGGTCTGATTGCTAAGTAGAACTAGAAACTACATAACAAATCTCGATTTAAAAAACTAAGCAAAGAATACCGAAGTCTTAAAACTTTGGCTGAATAGAGACTACCTATTATTTACTAAATATTTGAAATGAAAAAATAAAAAAGCTATATCTATAAACTGGTTTGAATTATTAATTTATATTATTAAGCCTATAGTTTCTTTCTGACGTTCACAGTTTTTTTAAAGACTAAAAAGGCTAAAACACTAATCGATCGTCTAATCAATCGTCGACTAAGATTCTTAAATAACACAGTTTATGTCAAATGGAAGCAGTAACTAATCAGTCAAGCCATTTACTGAGGATGTGACTATTTATTAGCATTTTAAATTAATTAATTAATTAACTACGTCCTCTATAAAACAAAATAAAACAAAGACAGTGTTTTTGCCTAGCTTCTATCTCTTTGCTAAAGCCGCATGGTTTATGGATTTCCTTTTCTTGTAGCTAAGGCTTTGATCCTTGCATAGATCCTGTTTTCTTACTTTGTAGAGTGCATCCTCTATTTTGCTTGGTTTGCTATTTCTTTGGAATCTTTGAGGTTACATTTGTAAAGTATGAAATAGGAATACAATAAATAAATAATAAATAAATATTTCAGGACATATCACACAGCGCCATCTAGCCCCATACTAAGCTTACGCTTGTATCATGGGTACTAGATAACGGATATAATACATATATACTTTTCTTTTGTAAATACATACTTATTATACATAGAAACGACCAGACTCAACACAAGTAATTACAAATTTCAATATTCATAATTACTTGTGTTATGCGGGAATCGAACCCGCACCCCTAGATTAGAAGGCAGAGTCACTACCAACTAAGCTAACGGAGCAGTGAGACAATACTTCTTTCTTATAATTATTCTAAATATTCCGGAAAAATAATATTCCGGGACATTGCACACATCGCCAACTAGCCCCACACTAAGCAAACGCTTGTGTCGTGGGTACTAGATAACGGATGTAATACTTATATACTTTTCTTTTGTAAATACAAACTTAATATACATACTAACGACCAGACTCAACACGAGTAATTATAATAAATTTTAAAAATTCATAAATACTTGTGTCAAGCGGGAATCAAACCCCTAGATTAGATGGCAGAGCTACTACCAACTAAGCTAACAGAGCAGCATTGTGTGAAATTGGGGCTATGTTGTGGCAGATTTATTGTACAATAAATGTTTTTCTTATGCTTATTATGATACTAATATATATTTTTCCTTGTCCACAGATACAGCAACATGTGCGTCGGCGGGCGCCGCGACCGGCGTGCCGGTGGCGTGGCAGCCTTTCTACTGCGTGCTGCAGCAGGACAGGAGGATCCTCACCGCTTATACTAGCGAAGAACTTGCTGTGAGCATACAATACTTTATATTTGTAGCGAAATGGGCTCAAATGCCGGGTATAGGCACAAAATTCCACATACATGCTAAATAATATGGTAACATCGGAGCCAGTCGTGGCTAAATAATACAAAATTGACTATGATATTGCAACTTTCATGCCGGTGATAAGGCAGTATTCTACTGCGTCCTGCAGCAGGATAGGAAAATCTTCGGCTTATAACTAGCGAAAAACTTGCAGTGATTAAATGAAAATTTTCCAATATTTAGATATACGTCAAAAATGATAAAATTAATCAATAAAGTATATTTTCTTTCGTATAAAAGATAAAGTGAGCAATGGCATCACCATTTTAGCTCAACCATATCTCACTTAAATTTTTGTAATCAGTGTATTCTGCGCAAGATACTGCGGCTTCGCATCACAGGATCCCTGGTTTAACTGGGCTATGCGCTAGGTATCCTACCTAGCGCATAGCCCAGTTAAACCTACCTGGAGTAGCAAAAAGTACCCAAAAAACTCTCTATTTATATAACTACATAGGTATGCACGTAGACATTAAGTTTATATAAATAAACGATTATTTATTATTTATTTTATTTATTCATATTTACGAAACTTTATATTCATTTGTATTATGTCGTAAAACTCCAAATATCTATATATGAAAATATTGTAACACATCACAAACATTGCCAAATCTAAATTTCAGTCAATACATTTCCTAAAATCCGCCGAACTGGCTCTGGCATGGCATTGTGGTTTAATCGGTCGGTTACAGTAAATAATAATGCCTCGACGTTTTTTTCCACAAAACCGGATGTAGTTACGAAATTAGACTGCAATAGAGCGTGTTTTTGTGAACTGTAATGTACGAATAACGGTATAGAAACGTTACTGAGCCAAATACTTCCACTAGAAGTTCACTATAAAAAAATTACAATAAACATTGCGTAAGTGGTATGTAGTAAATTTGTAATTTTTCACTAAATCCCCATTATGCACTGCCGCGGTTGAGTTAATGGGTGGAGCTTAACCCTTTAATGATGTATGTAGCAGATTTGACTTTTGCCACTAAATCCCCATTATGCGCTGCCGCGGTTGAGTTAATGGGTGGAGCTTAACCCTATAATGATGACTGTTCCAAGCTGATTTCGGTTGCGCGCCTATTAATATATTATTTCTTTTTTTATCCCAGGAAAACCTTTTAAAGTTACTACCCAATCCTGGGCAGGATTTACGGTGGTTATGTGGGAGTCACATAATAACCAGTCACCCTACCAACAAATCATAAACGTTTGCTTTCTGTATTTTGATAACATTCAATTACGAGCTATCTTTGTGTGCGAGTGGTGTATAAAAGAGAAATGAAATATAAAAGCATTTTCAACGTGAAATTTGTATGAAGTTACCGCTCTATAGCATAGTTATTTGTAGTCTGTACATTTCATTTGCTACTTAGTATGCGATAAATCAATCATACATTGACTTGTGTTGTAGGCTTGGGTATTAAGTGGATTGATCCACATAGCACTAATAAAAAAGGTATTTTGGCAAAGGATTTCATAATGATAAATAGTAAATCTTTGCTAACTTCTCCTTACGATCTAGGGGTCTACAAATCTAGAGAAAATAGGTATCTTGTTGGCAAACGTATAAGTTTTAGATTTTTTTGTTACACTGGACAGACAGGCATTTGTCCATAAAGCCCATTGAGCTAGGATTATACAGAGACAATCTCACACTAAAAAGAGCAGGAAAGTGTCCGAACGCTAACATCGTCAGCGAGCGCAAACAAAACACTGCTTGTCTCTTTCGATCTTACATATTTTAAGAACGTGCAAAAGAGATAAGTAATCCAAAAGTCAGCGTGGGCAGAATTTTGGCTCGGACAATTTTTCGGGCGTTGTGACTCTGTATTAGTCTAGCTCAATGATAAAGCCACCTGAATTAAGACTAAACTTGGAATACACATAACTTTCAAAATGGGCAGTCGGTTCACACCGTAAGATATATAGATAGATGGATAGATATATCTATCTATCTATCTGAAATATATCTAAAATGTTTGGACAAATTTTACTAGAAATACAGATTTAGGCTTACATTAAAGTCATTTGTTAAGGGCCTGCATGGTTTACTTTCGAACGTAAACGCATATTGAATAATCATATTATCACATACACATAAGTACAATATGTAGGTAGAGTGAACCGGTTTCTTCTAGGCAAGCGCGCTAGATCGTAGATTACAACGTTGCTTAACATCAGGCAAGTTGTAGTCAAGCGTGAGCCTATCTAATGTAAAAAATGTACTTACGACACATGTAGGTATAACTCCCAATTAATTTAGCATACTGGCAAAACGTACAAAAACAAATTTGACTTCACATTACTTTCTAAATACTTTTCTGTTAACATTACTTCACAAATTGGAAAATTACCAGCAGGTTCTGTTTGTTCCGCTTTCCTAAGCAAGTTTCGATATCTTGTTTTCTACCGCTTTTTGCTGATTTGTGTTTTAAATTGGACTTGAATTTCTGGATTTACTGGTATGTACCAGTAAATCCAGAAATTCAAGTCCAATTTATTTAAGTTATTATATTAAAGTTATTTTAGTGTGTTAAATACCTAGATTTTAAAGGGATTTATATGTGAATTTGCTTATCTTATGATAGGGAATAGATGCGGGGGAGTCACGACCCTCAGTCATGAGGAAATTCGACTCCAAAGGGAAAGAGAGAGAGAGAGATATGCAACAATTCAGTTTTTTTAGGCCCTTAAGGTCACAAAAATAAAACACATTCTGCAATACATAACCAAAAACCTAACCAAAGGCCTCCGCCACGCAGAGGAAACTTGACCTTAGAATAAAAAAAAACAATTCAGTTTTATTAAATCATGATGCTTCCAAAAGCGGCCATGCTAATTCTAAATTAATTTTATATTAATGTAGTTATAAATATTCGTATTCTTTTAGTGAATTCAAAACACTCAACACCAGAGCAAACCACTCACAAATAATAAAATAATTTTAAATTCTTCCATTATACTTACAATGTTATTCATATTCTGTAAGCATTGCCTAAAGTAAATTCCAAAATGCAAATGGGTATGTACACCAATTTGCGTCTGCGCATCTTTCACACAGTTCCCAATATCTCTGCAAATTGAATGGCAGCGCCAGTGTAGCAGAATTTAATACAAATTGTATCAACATATTTTAGTTCTTTGCTTCACCACTCGACACAAAATACAAACTCTTGCAAACTTCATAATAACATGAGTAGTAGCGCCACTGACTTAACATTGTCAACAAAATTAAGATAAAAAAGTTAGTTCCTTTTTTCGTCACTTGTACTCGTATGTTGGTAAAGTGACAAACGCGAGGCGTGGGTGTGTCGACTTGTACTGGAATAAATCAAAATTAAGCATTCCACTCACTACACTGGTTTTTGCTTTTGTAATAAGAAGAAATGTGGACTACTATAAACAGAGATTAAAACTATGATGTTAGTGAAATGTTTTAAGTATTAATGTTTTAATATTGTCCATCGTTATTAGGTATACGTGCACCTTTTTCCGTGAAACTAAACCTACATTAATGCCATCCAGCGTGGTAATGCGGCCAGTATGCTGGGCACGCTGCCCTCTGGTAGTGGGCTGGAGCGCTTAGACTATCTTGAGGCTTTTCTAAAGATTTTCTAAGTGCCCTTTTTGTAGTAGTTAGAAGTAGTATGTTTAGTTTTTCATCCCTTGTTTTTATATTTTATTATAGAAAATAAAGTATAATTTCCTTTAAAAAAAAACATTATCGAATATACCACACTTACAGACTGCTAGTAGAAAAACTAAAAATATAGTTATGATGATAATGAAACTTAATACAAAGGTACTATTTTTTGTTTAAAAATATAACATATTATAAGAAGCTTGCTGAGGTTAACTGATGTGGTACCAAGTGTTCTGCTTAAGAAACGAAATCGATAAAAAAACAAATAAATAAATATTCCGGGACATTGCACACAGCGCCATCTAGCCTCACACTAAGCAAACGCTTGTGTCGTGGGTATTAGATTAAGTAATTCTTGAGATTTTCAAATGAAACAACTGCTTTTGAAGTCTAAAACTTTGTTGTTTTGTTAAAGTTAACAAATAAATATAAAAAATAAATAATTTACATGATATTTTTAATAGCTATTTAAGCTCATGGTATCCCCTGCAAGTTTATTTAAGTTATTTCAGTGTTGTCATGTTCTCTCACTCACAGAAGAGTTCATATTTATTTATGTGGAAACCTACGCAATTCCACAATAAATGGGATTCCAATGCAGGTGCAATTTTACTTTTAGACCATCTTACTGCAAAACTGGAAATAAAAATATATGAATAGTTGTATTTTTACCCACTTGATGGTATTGCCATACCTATAATCTCTCTTGAGTCGTATTTCCTCATGACTGAGGGGACTCCTCCCCAAAATTAATTCGTAAGGGGAGTTATCCCTTTGGCAGATCGTGGTGGGCGCCCAGGTCCAGACATATGTCCTCGGATATTGTGGTCCTCAAACATGTCGGTTTCCTCACGATGTTTTCCTTCACCGTTAAGCGAGTGCAAATCTACACATAACTTGAAAATACAAGTCATTGGTGTAGGGCCGGATTCGAACCAGGGAGCGTCAGGATGAAAAGAAGACACTGAAACCGTGGAGCCACACTCGCTTTTTTCTCTCTCACTCAACTCAATGTTTTTTTTTTATGGGTAGGTAACAAGATTACTTCGCTATTTATCGATCGATGTTGATTATTATTGTTTTGTTATGTGTTTGATTAAGCATTGGTATATTTTTTACCGTTACTAAGCCTGGTTCGGTTTTTTTATTAGATAACTTCCTCACGGGAAAAACACGACTCTCAGTAATTAGAAATACGACTCAAAGAGAGAAGTTTCCAAAGGTATTTTCTCACAATTAAAAGAAAGATAAATATTCTGTGCAGCCTAAATTAAATTGTGTAAATGTAAATTGTTAATAGCAACATTGCATTATGACATAACATAATTAGAATACTGTGTTCATGAAATGTGTTTTTCAATAAATGATTATTATTATTTATTGACAAATACATACAGTCCCTTAAATGATAGTAAACGTCCAAATCCGCCATACATCGTCTAACGAGCAACGTTCATCCAATCAGGCATGACTCTTATGTATGGCTTGTATGAGATATGTATATGAGAAGCGGAACACGTTAGTTGGTATCCGCTCGCATTGTTCTAAAACGTCCTGCGAGAGAGAATGTATCACGTAAGATTGTTTAGTTATTTCATATTGTACTTCTTCTTCTTATCGAATGAGAGTGGCCAACTCGGGTGTCTAGAGTTTATGAAGCCGCCTTAAGGGCCTCTATTTTGTACTAAATCAAATATCAAATATTTTTTTATTAACTAAAGAAATAAAACACATAGGTACATGCACTAGTACAGTTAGTTTATCACTATCGGGGCACTACACTACCTATGTATTTTTGAGTTGTATTTCCTCATGACTGAGGGGCGTTACTCCCCCGCAGAAATAATTCATTAGGGGAGTTCTCTTGTGCAGATACATCGTGGTGGGCGCCCAGGTCCTTCCACGGGAGACACATGTCCTCGGATATTGTGGTCTTATTTTTAAATCTCCCCATATTGTAGCTCTGCGGAAAGATTCCTGGGGGTAGATAGTCGCGCTCTTGCTATTTTGTATTCTATATGGTAGTGTATATTTTCAATTCATAAGCACAATATGGGTTGGTAAAAATGGTCTTAAATTATAACAGTATGGGCTCCATATTGTAGCCTCACGGCATGCAAATGTATTGTGATAACTTACATATATATTTTTATCCTACTAATACAATATAATCTCATTTTTGTTACGATTTCAAAACATCATACAATATTTATGTATTTATACTGTTGATTATGTTACCATGTCTGAAAAATTATGTGCTAGAATCATCAGTAACATCAGTAATTTACTAGTATGTACCTTGTACTGTATTGAATCTAAAATCAATACTGATATAAATTTTGTTTCTTTTCACGCTACCGCCAGTCGTTTCCCGGATTCTATGTGGAGAAGGTAAGACAGTGTTGTGATAGTGACTGTCCGTATGTTTATGATTTGCTGTTGTTTTTTTTACATGTTTCTGATATCATATTCTCGTATCATTGGCTATGTCATCTGTATAAACTTCACTCGATAAATACATTAAATCATTTTAAATAAGTTAAAGTAATGAAGTAAAAGTTTCAGATAAGTACTGCGAAAAAGTTAGAACTTTCAAAATTACAAGCTTGTATGTATTCCAGGGCCATTGAAGTCAAATGTTCTGTATAAGGGTCGTGTGTTTAAAAATATTGGTCTTAATAAATATTTTCTATTATTCTTTCTACGGAAATGCAAGTTTGTAGCATAGTTAAAAGGATGTATGGCACAATTATACTGAAGCCATGTAAATAACGAATGTTATGTTATATGTATACATACATATGTCTAAGTAAATACTTATATTTAAAACTAAGGCAAGCGCACTGGATTTAGCCTACAAGGCTGCATAAATAAATAAATCATACAAAATAGGGGTACATCACACAAAACCATAAATACAGTTTATGTGAACGCTATAAACTTCGCTTTCCTTCACACATGTCAATGTATATGTTGGTATATTATACAGATATAGCTATATTCAGTTTTATGGCCGAGTTCCTTTATCCCATTTCGCGGAATACATCCAGAGTTCAATGTAAACTCACAACAACAAAATATCTTTGGAAGCGGTGAAAATGAGAACTAAAATGTTTCAAACATTCAACAATAAAATAATTGAACAAATGAGTTTAGGTCCTACTTTGAAAATGTGATAGTGGCTCCTTCGTCAAATTTTTAACTACCTCCATTCAATGATATCTTACACATATATAACATGCAAGTTTTATTTGGGTATGTTCAAATATTTCTATTTAAAAAACCTGTGAATTTTCCAGAATCTTGAAAATGTGGATCCTTCTATTACCTAAAACATAAAAAAACTTAAAAGAACGCAAAAAACTATTATTATATATTATGTATATAAAATAATCATGAGGCAGGTTGTGTGGTCAAACGTAAGCTTATTTCGTGTTAAAAAATGGCAAAATTTATTTTCTAAAAACCGACAGTGGCGCTTCAATATATGAGGATAATTTGGTATATTTACATGAAAACGGCTTCTGGTGATGTCACGGCCATATGCGGTGAACCATGGCATGGCGTGCGCCTCAAATGTAAGTGTTGTACCTACATTATGTATGCGATGGAATAAAACAAGCTTTTTGTGTAGCAATAAAATCAATTATTGTCAGTAAAACTAGTACAACAGCAGGTAACCAAGTACAGGTAGTGGTCTAAAAAATAATATCACGATTCAAAATTCAAAATTATTTCAAAATTCAAAATTATTTATTGATGTAGATAAATGTACATACATGAAATGGCGGCTCTAGATACCAAACTAGGCGTTAGCCTGTATCTTGGTACCTAGTCCTTCCCAGTAGAAACATTGTTTGTGTACATGTTACATAAAATTGATAATTAAAAATTAATTTGCACAGTCTACAAATTATAAAATTGAATTATTACATTGTTAATATGTTTATAATTGATGACATAATAGAAAAGTAAAAATAGTTATTTTATGAAGACGATAATCAAAAGAAGAAAAAATCTTTTTGTGTTGAAATGACCATGTATCGAGGAAGGCTTTAGGCTATATAACATCACGCTGCAACTAATAGGAACAAAGAAACAATGGAAAAAGTGGAAAAAACGGGGAAAATTATTCATCTTTGAGGGCTTCCCTTGCGTGCGCTGCGAAAACGGTCCAACCCGTGGGTAACAGCTATAATTTATAAAGCTGAAGAGGTTGTTTGCAAAAATAAATATGATGCCCAAAATAACTATTCCACGCGGACGAAGTCGCAGGCACAGCCAGTAATATATAATATGATTAGGGTTTATAATTAAGTTTAAGGGTTTAGCTTCCACTTTTATAGTGCGAACTGCTAAATTGTGGTACTTCCTGCCTGACGCCCTGTTCCCCGCGGAATATAGCCTTGCGATCTTCAAAGCGAGAATGAATCGGTGCTTACTGGGTAAGCACGTTCCATCCTAGACCGTAATGATTGCTTACCATCAAACAGCTCAAATAAACCACTATGAAATATAGTTCAAACTTAATCCTATAACACGACTGAGAAGCGTATCAAATTCTATCAACTTCTGTTGTCTGTCACTTTGGATTAGATTTGCCGCGTTCTTTGTATTGTCGTGAGGAAACAATTGACAGTTGCGCTAGAATTGAATCGATTGTAAACGCTGCATTCGCAATAGTCGGTCAGGTGTGACCAGATTATTTCATAGGATTATAAGAAAAAAACAGTGAGCAAGAAAAAGGACAAGGTATGTAGAGAAAAATAAGTAGCAATTAAAAAAAATATATGACAAAAATTACAATCACGAATTTTCTTTTATATTCCTAAGGTAAATTTTAATGAAAATTGGTTAAGTAATTTTTTAGATAGGGTATGGATTTCCGCAAATTTTCTTGGAACATACATACAATTCTATTTATTTTTTAAATTGTGATCAAATGCAGACCAGATTAAAAAGAATAGACATACATACATGCTATTGCATGTATTTTCTTTTATATTTAGCATACTATTTCCACACTAGGCGTGTATAGTAGTCATACAACTTCGTTACCATTTATGACAAGAGATACGATCTCGCTGAAATAATAAGGTGCAGTACACAGCGAGGCTTGTACCACTACCTCAGTATTTTTCATATAATTGTAGGTATTTTGTTTCATGAAAACTATAAATGTTTTAAATTTTATTTGAAGAAATTAATTCATATATTTAAATTTCTATGTCAATTTTCAGTTAAATTAGGGTACTTAACGAAAAAAAGTCAAATGGTATTTCTGTGCGCGCCTGTGAATTAATTTCGGTGACCAAACGGAGAAAAGACCTCTTCCAATTAATGAATACTGCCAGAGAATCACGACCCTTAGTAATGAGAGCTTCCTTTCCAAAGATAACGAGTATTGTGTATATATATTATTTTGGTTACCTTCAACGACCTACTAACAGAAGAATTTTTAGTATGTAGTACATAATGTAGTACATAATGTACACACATTATGTACTACATTATGTTATGTATATACATATTTTACTTCTTCTTAACTGAATGAAAATTTACCAAATAGCGTCCCAAATATTCTAATCTAAACACTCAAATACTTTGTCGTATCTATGTATAATAATAACAAAAAAAGTAGGTACCTATATAAGTATAATATTATTTTTTCTCTTACATACAAGATTGCCATCAGATTATGGTACAAGCTCCATTCAGCTGATTAAAATAAAGCACCTTGATAATTTAAAGCTGTTAGTTTTACTTTTATTGTTTCCTTGTCTTTATAGGTGGCTTTGAGTAAAAAAATGTTGCATAATTTTTTCACGTATTTTAAACGTTGTCAATTAAAAAAAATATATACTATACAACTAGGTAAATTTTATACCAATGGCGGCCCGTGGTGTTACCCGCCATAAACGTAGCGTATGTTGTAAAAGTAAGTTAGTATGAGAGTGGCCAACTCTAGTGTCATAGTTTTCAAGCCTACTAAAGGACCTCTGACATAGCTTATGTAGTAATCTAGTGAGTAATCAATCAATCAATATAGCTTTATTGTACACCAGAAAACAAAAATACAAAACAATTTACAGTAAAATTACTTAAACTAGGTACATTGGGCGGCCTTATCGCGTAGAGCGGTCTCTTCCAGGCAACCTTAGTAAAGATCGCTAGGAAAGAAACATGTAAAAGTTGGCTAATCTGTCTTCATACCAAATTTCATCCAATTAAATTCAAATCAATGTAGTTTGGCAGCAAAATAAATCAATATCTCAGGACATATGATACAGCGCCATCTAGCCCCATACTAAGCATGCGCTTGTATCATGGGTAGTAGATAACGGATATAATACATTATTATTATATACTTTAAAATGATCATATTTAATGACCAACATACACGCTAACTTACAGTATTTCGCCTTTTTTTTATTGGAAAGCATTTAAAAAAATATTTATTTTATTTTTATAATGTCTAGTGTGATATTATACCAGATCCTGCATCATCGTTATTAAAAGGATACCATGGGATTTATGATGCAACGGGAATAAAAGCCATAGTCCTTGTAGTAGTTTATAGAGGCAATGAAATTAGGTTGACGTTATCATTTATAGGGACTCTCTCTGTGAGTCGTGTTTCCTCATGACTGAGGATCGTGACTCCCCTGCAGAATAACTCGTTAGGGGAGTTCTCTTGGGCAGATACATCGTGGTGGGCGCCCAGGTCCTTCCACGGAAGACATTTCCTCGGATATTGTGGTCCTCAAACATGTCGGTTTCCTCACGATGTTTTCCTTCACAGTTAAGCGAGTGGCAATCCACACATAACTTGAAAATACAAGTCATTTGTGTAGGGCTGGATACGGACCAGGGTGCGTCTGGATATAAAACAAACACTGGAACCGCTAAGCCACGATCGCTTCTTCAAATAATATGGGTCTAAAAGAAGAAGAAAAAAATGTAGTTCGCAAGAAACACTGCTTTATGTAAAATTTACTCAAAGATGTTTCTAGTAAGTAATTATATAAATATTTTTAAATAATAATGATAAAATTGCAACTTGCAGAAACTTGCAAGGTTGTCGACCTTCTTAAGCGAGTATTCTATTTCATATATTTGCCTTCAGTTTGCTTCTGCTATAAATGCTATCTTCAAATACAAAATAAAATAAAGATTTAAGGTGTACTTAAATAGTCTCCCTCGCTGCAATTCTGTTGGATATTATTATGCACTAAAGTGGTAATAAATCATATTTATGATTGGGATTAATATAAACTACAAGTATTTTGAGATGTGTATGTATGTATGAGGCAGCAGGCAGTACCTGGACAAGGCTGGCGCAAGACCGACGAAACTGGCAGCGCTTGGAAGAGGCCTTTACCCTAATTTGGGTGCCCAATAATAATCTGAACAATACTTAATTTAAAATTAAAAATGTGTTACTAACGTAAACCCCATAACCACAACATGTTACTTAAGTTACTGGTAATAAATGGCTTTATTTATTTATTTTTTATGTATGTATGTATACTTTAGTAAATTCGTATGAGAGTGACCACCGCTATCGAGAGCTTTTAAACCGCTTTTAGAGTCTCTGACATGGAACTTGACGTCTACCGTACTCTGGCAAACCCCTTGGACTGGGCTTACAATTTAACGTGTCATCCGACGCACAAAAGCGCCCAAATGAAATACCACTTTTAGATACCCATCTAAAGACTGATTAACGTTGGTAATCGCATGGGAATACCTCCGCGATATTATTATCAGTAAGTTTTCATATTTTTATTGCTTGAAATTTCACTTTTTACAAAGAACCAAAATTAAACAAACATCAACCATAAACACACGCATAAATGATATTAGAGTGATGCGTAAAGAGAAGTTAATAATAGTGGCAAAGAGTGTAACTGGTACAAGATCACAGCTTAGTTCCGCTTTCTGAGTATCTGTAACCTTGCGTAACAGGTATCATTATGATATCACTATTATGGTACTAAAATATCTATCTATTTATCTTCTATGCATATAATAAAGCTGAAAAGCGTTGAAAGTATATGATTAAATTAGTATATATTAAAGATATTAAAAAAAGTGTTTAGGTATACTTTAAATCGATCAAATAAAACACGTTTCAGCAGATTTGTATTTTTTTTCTGTTTATCTGTTTCTCTATTTGTCTTTTTATTTAAACGCTTATCACGCAATAAGGCTGATCGGATCATCATGGTTTTTAATATGTAGGTAATATGAAGTCTTAGAAGTGTCATAGGCTAGTAAAAATAATGCGAGCGAAGCCGCAGGCGTCCATTCGATCATTATTATGTACTCTGTAGGTAAGCGAGCAACGCTGCGGGCTTTCACTAGTACCTAATATGCGTAATAGTTCTGATAACACATATACAGATAAAATCAAGTGAAAGGTACCATTTGGGTCCAAAGTGACTTAAATACGAGTTGAAATCCTTGACCAAAGTATTTAATAGGTACCGTACCTTGACCATACCGATAGTTATAATTAACAGGTATTAAGTATTAGGTACTTTAGGGATTAGTGTTAACTACGCCGGTATTTACTTATTTTATGGTAACGGTATCTTGCAGTTTAAATTGCGTTATTCGTAAAGTATTTCTGTACCTATGTTTATATAGGGTATATTGTTGCTCTAAACTTAAATCTTTTTTTTCATAAGGAATGGGTTTGCACTTGACCGTAAATCGCCTGATGGTAAGCAAACATTACGGTCTAAGGAGGAGCGTGCTTGCCCAGTAAGGACCAGTTATTATTATTGTTTATCTCAATTGGTTCCGCCGTTTGAATGTTAAGAAGCAAACACTCTCTGCTCTACTCTGTTAGCTTAGTTGGTAGTGCCTCTGCCTTCTAATCTAGGGGTGCGGGTTCGATTCCCGCATGACACAAGTAATTATGGATATTAAAAAAAATTAATTGCTTGTATTTAGTCTGGTCGTTTCTATATATAATAAGTATGTATTTACAAAAGAAAAGTATATAATATGTATATCCGTTACCAAGTACCCATGATACAAGCGTAAGCTTAGTATGGGGATAGATGGCGCTGTGTGATACGTCCTAAAAAAAACATACTTAGACACACACAATCTTTCGCTATTAAATTATTTAATGAGAGTAGGATTTGGTCGATATAAAGATTAATGCTGTTATGTATTTTTCATACTTGACATTTGACAAAAATTGTAGACATTTTTGTGAAATTCTCGCATTAAAATGTCACAAAAATAACAGCATTTAGAGTAAATTATGTGTTAATTGATACAATAAATAACAGTGGTTGACATTTAAAGAAAAATGATCTGGAAAATATGTGCTAACATTGAATAATAATTGCGTCTTTAAGTTTCTTTTTAAATGTTAACGAATCAACCATATACAATACTTAATTTTATTTCGTTTTCTTCATGCCTAGTTCCTATACATATGTAATGTTTAAGAAAAACTTCATAAAATTCGCGTGTTATTATTTTAGGGTTTATTTTTAATAGATGCTGCCAGTTTTCTTGAAATCCAAACACAAAAACATCACCTAAACTATTAGCGATCTTCAAACTGAGAGCGAATCGGTTCTCACTAGGTAACCACGCTCCATCCTGATCCCTTATCATCAGGCATATTAAACGTTTAAAAAACACTAAAATGAATGTTTTGAATGGTTTTTAGGGTTCCGTACCTCAAAAGGAAAAAACGGAACCCTTATAGGATCACTTTGTTGTCCGTCTGTCCGTCCGTCCGTCCGTCTGTCAAGACCCTTTTTCTCAGGAACGCGTAAAGGTATGAAGCTGAAATTTATATCAATTACTCAGGTCTACTGTCCCTTGAAGCTGTGAAAAAATCAAACTTCTAAGCCAACGCAATCAAAAGATACAGCCATTTATGCCGCAAATTTTCGACACTTGCAAGGGAATCAAAACCTACAGGGTGCTTCCCGTGAACTCAGAATCTTGAAATTTGGTACGAAGCAACGTCTTATAGCATAGATAAAGGAAAAATTACGAACACCATAAATTTTTAGTTACATCACAAAATATTTAACCTTGCAGGTTTGTACGGAACCCTCGGTGCGCGAGTCCGACTCGCACTTGGCCGGTTTTTTATAGTGTTTTATACAAAATAATGATCATGAAGGACTAGGATCATTTTTTTTGAAAGAAAAAATGAAAGAAAGAAAACATTTAATGTGACAGATTTAATAGAAAAACATTTTGTGAAATATTAACGATAAAACGTTGAATGATTCACTTTTTTCGTCAATACAAATAAAATGAAATAACCATTTATAATTTTATACAAGAAATAGGTTGCACTTGACCGTAATTCGTAGATATTATTATTATTACCATATTTATTTTACTAACAACAAAACAAGAACAAATATTTACATTGTTAACGATGTAAACGATTATAGTTAGTATAAAAATAAACCTTTTATACATGCGGTAGGTAAGGTATTTCAAAGAGCGCGGCTCGTTTCTAATTTCATGCTTTCTCCGACCTATTTATAGGTGTCCATTACAATTCTGTTCTCTCCCTGCTGATGTTAAAAAACGGTAAAATGGACGGACAATGCTTCTGTTGTAATAAACATTCATATACATAGTATGTTTATGTCAATGTTGCTGTAAATATGTTATGTGCATAGATTCATTTTATTTTACAATGAATAAATAAATAAATATTTCAGGACATTGCACACAGCGCCATCTAGCCCCACACTAAGCAAACGCTTGTGTCGTGGGTACTAGATAACGGATATAATACTTATATACTTTTCTTTTGTAAATACATACTTATTATACATACAAACGACCAGACTCAACACAAGTAACTATATATTTTAAAATGCATAAATACTTGTGTCACGCGGGAACCGAACCCGCAACCCCCAGATTAGAAGGCAGAGCCACTACCAACTAAGCTAACAGGCCAGTCGATGAATTTATTTTATTTATATTTTAATACATGTAGAGAGTACGTCTTAGTAATTGATTTAAATGTTGTTTTTAAGCTGTATGTAATTTAGTTTAACTTTGACTTTTAAAGGTTTTTCGAAGGAAGTTGTTCTTTTGAAAAGTAACTTATTTTGTTTTTTGTAATTTGGTGATTTTTATTTTGTTGGCATTTTAAGCTCTGTTATTTGCCAGTTAAGCTTTCCAAAACCACAATACATAAATGATGTCTGAATGCTGAAAAACTAAAGCTTGTTAATTCCTGGAGGTAGATATAGCTTTGTTTAACATATTTAAGTACAGATTCTGCAAGTCGAAAGTAAACCGGTTACTTCTAGGCAAGCGCGCTAGATCGTTGATTATAACGTTGCTTAAAAGCAGGCAAGTTGTAGTCAAGCGTGAGCCTATCTCATGTAAAAAAATACATTCATCTAAACCAAATAAAATACGGAAAATCAGATACCAAAACGTGACTTCAACTCTATGGTTTCTCCGCTAAATAATTTATAAAATGAATTAAAACACTAAGACTAAATTACAGTCCATGCTTTTACTATCTAATTGCTTGCATCCATATTGAGATGCATCGTTAATCTAACAAGGAAGAGGCAATTAGGTCATGTGCAGCTCTCAAGTACTTACACGTAACTTGTGAATGGAGATTACTACTGAAATATATAGTAAATTATTAAATATTATGCTTTTGATTATTGACACTAAAAACGAAGTTCTATAAAATTCAATCCAGTAGTACAGAGTAATATTATTAACTAGGGGACGCCCGCGGCTTCGCTTGCATTATTTCAGAATGAAAAGTAGCCTATCACACTTCTAAGACGTCATACTACCTACACACCAAAATGCATGATGGTCCGTTCAGCCGTTTTTGCGTTTAAGCGTTCAAATAAATAGATAAACAGAGACACAGATAAACAAAGAAATAGTCAAATTTCTAGAAATTGTTGAAACGTGTTCTGCTATCAATTACATCTCCAATCATTTTATTTTTAAATATATTATCTTCAATGTTTAGACTCTCGACCCTCTCCAGCTTAGTATATGTATATGTAGATATAGAATATCTGAAACTGGAATATTGTTTCAATTGCAGACACGTCAAACGAAATAGGTACAATAAATCCGATTTTTCGATTGTGGCGGTAGTATTTTTAAGACTAGTTTTTTGTTAGACTTAAGTGTCCTTAGTAAAGAATTTTCGATGAATCATAGATGTCAATTCTTCTTCTAGTTACTAAAGTTTTGAAATGAAACCATGACAAAATGTTGAAATGAATTTCAATGTTTGTTGTTCCATTCAGAAAATTAGCATTAAGGTAGCCAAAAGCGTCTCATATACTTAATCTATGACTTTTATAAAACTTTGTTATTATTTAAAACAACTAGTGGATGCTCGCGGCTTCGCTCGCATTAAGAAGTAAACTTGCATCCCCTATTTCACCCCTTTAAAAGCGGCTTTTCCAAAAATCCTTTCTTAGCGGATGCCTACGTTATAACATCTACCTGCATGCCAAATTTCAGCCCGATCCGTCCAGTGGTTTGGGCTGTGCGTTAATAGATCAGGATAGATTACTATAATAATATAATAATATATATCTTTATTGCACACCAACACAAGTACTATATCAGTCAGTCAGTCAATCAGTTAGTCAGTCACCTTTGAGTTTTATATATTTAGACAATAAATTCATAATGACATTCACGTGGTATCCCCTAAATAAGTGCTACATATTCTGCATGTATGTTTGTGAAGTTAATAGCATGGGGTTATTATGGCTGATGTTTGTTTGATGTCTGATGCGTTTGAACTGCAGCGCTGTAAATAATCTATTGAGATATTTAATTACTATATTGAGATTTTCGATGAATTAATTAAATACCTTTGGAAATATAATTCCGAAAGTACTGGATTTTTGGCTAAAATTGTACATGAATGAAACCTTTTTTTTAACCTTTTTTGTGGTTTTGAACGAGAATAAGTAACAAATACAGACATACTTACTCGCTCATTAATTTTGCCTATAAACTGTTATTGTGATAACATTTTAGAATGGCCAGTTTACGAAGGGCTCTGAAGTTTCGAAACTAGATATATACTTTTATACAAATGGCCAAGATACAGATAATATCTTAGATCAATGCGACCAAATTTGAGAGTTTGTTTGTATTTCGTATGTTTGAGAGAAGGCAAGGACATATACTGGCTTTTATACAGGGTTTTATAAAACCTTTACTAAGATTTTATTATTTAGCATTTATTTATTTAGTTCTTTTTTAGCATTTTATGCTAAAAAATATTGTGATCCTGCAATAGCGGACTCATGAGCTCAGATTTTTTTGAGTTTTTAATAAAAAAATGAAAAGTTAGATCAAAATAGATTTTTGCACAAGCATATATCGACATCCGCAGCAGCTAAAACATGTAAATGGTACATAAATAAAATTATATATTGAAAATGACGAAAAATTTGATAGCGAAGCTTATTATTCTGGTATCAGTTTTCAGCAAACTCCCTCCATCTTATAAGGTTTCTTTAATTTGTACCCACCCTTCGTCATAGTAAATGTCAATTTCATGTGATCCCTTATATATAATGCTTTGTTACTCTGTATACTTACAGCTAACTAAGCCCTGTAAAAGGATGCTTTAGTAAATCTTATTTATGCTTATTTTATATGATAATCATCATCATCTTCAGCCTACAATCGTTCACTTCTGGACATATGCCTCTCCCAAGGCACCTCACTCAGCCCGATTTTGTGCTTTTTTTCTTCACTTGTTCCCTGCTACCTACAGTTTATCAGGCTTATTCTACAATGTTCATTGCAAAAGTTATAAATACGAAGACGTTTTGAGTTTAAGAAAAAGATAGAGTACATTGAACCCTTACAAACTAATCCTTCCTATATACCCCTGTATACAGCTAGTTAGTGAGCTATCAGATGACAGCACCTGTTACCGTCACACGCGGCTTGCTGCCGTTCACTAACTATACTATAGCTAGGTATATCAACTTGTTGGGACGTTGAAATTTACATACTACATATATACCTATACTAGTAGGGACTTTAGAATATCTAATTACGTTACGGTGTTTTCTGTAGTATTTTTTTATCTATACTATTAATCTAGAGTAAACGGTGCTCTTTATGTTTGACCCATAGTATTTCTTTAGTAATCTGTGGAGAGGTAGGTATTAATCAGTAAAAAACTCGATTTTATCAACTCAACCAAATAGACCGAGTATTTTTTGGACGAGGTGACAGTAAGCCGTGATATCTCACCGGAATTTCTTAAAGTTCCATGATAAATAGTACCTAATCAGCAGCATGCTGAGTTGGGGCTGTGTTGTGGCAGATTTTATGTTTGTTTTTTATGTTTTTACTCCTGTGTGTTTTTAAAATCTGTCACAATAAATGTTTTCTTTCTTTCTTTAATCATAATTAATAGTTTTTTTTCTGAGGTGGCTTATTAAAACATATTTACTCGATAAAGCCGCCGAATGTCTACCTCTATTTTTATATCTATTTTGTGTAAAATAAAGCTTTGTATCAAGCTTAAAACTTACAACCTTACACCGTAATATAAGTTCCCACGAAAACCGGCCTGCGGTGTGTTTCACAATGAGTCGGATACGGATCCGATTCGATTGAGACGGAAATCAATCGGCACGGAAAGGATTTTTCCAAATCACAATGATTCCATACGAATCTTTTAACAAATTTATTCATCAGAAAAATCGGAACCGTTCCGTGATCCAAAAGCTAGCGGATTCGTTTCCGTCGATGATAAATTCGATTTTGTTTTTTCATGATATTTAACCCGATTTTCACATAATTATACATTGATTTATTTCTAATTATAATTATTCATATGAAATCTACAGTAAAAATGGTAAAATTAGCCTTAAAACTTATATTTTAAATTTCTACCATTGTATTTAATTTCTACCATTTTTACTACGAGCGGATCGGATCATATCCGACTCATTGTGAAACACCATGCTGATCTACTAATTGTAATGTAACGTATTTTTTTTGTATCAGCATAGCGCGAGCTTAATAGCTTTTTGGAGTAATAAATTCAGATTATAGCTTTGAAGCTGGTGATCAGTTTGTTGATAAGTAGGTATTTCTAATTTACCTACACACTTCAAAATTTTAATGGTTAATGCCCTTAAAAATTGGAACTAAGTAAAAACATTTGACCACCAACAATGACCAGCATACCTATTGCCGCGGTGGTCAAGGTTTATGAATCAAAAGTTAAAGTTAAGTTAGTCGGTATATGGTGGAAGTTCCAAAGACTCGCACGAAACGCTTTGATTCTACCTTCATAGTAAGAACAGCGAGACATTGGAACTCTCTACCTGGAGCCCTGTTCCCAGAAAATTATAACCCAGGGGTCTTCAAATCTAGAGTAAATAGGTTTCTTCTAGGCAAGCGTGCTACATCTTAGACTATAGTGGTGCTTAACATCAGGCAGGCTATAGTCAAACGTAAGCCTATTTAATGTAAAAATAAAATAAAAAAATATTGGAACCCTACTATTAATATGTTAACTAAACGGTTTTCACTCACGTGTAATTCGCGTATGTTGTTTACGCGTTGCGGATGTAATGAAATTCACCTTCAGAACATGCGTTCTGGTGCGTTTAGTTAACATATTCATAAAATGTCTCACGAAAGTTTAAATATTAAAATACACAATTATTTTTTAAAAACGACGTTGACCACCCATCCATGCCATATTTATATTATGTGTATCTGACTATGAAAAACATGTCCAAATTTACTATATTTACTCTTTCTCATTTCCAGAGCACTAACGCTGAAGGAGAGTACGCGACCCGCAGCCTTCCCCGCGTTCGACTGGACACCGCCACCGCTCCAAACACAGCCGGTGTCAGACTGAGATGCTGGGCTGCACCGCCTTCCATCACTGAAGAGGATAAGGAGGACGAGGACGAAGAAGACGCTGTTTCCTTGCGAGCCATACCGTTGCAAGGTAAGTTTTTTATTTTTAGAAAACTTTTTGTTAGGTTTGCAATATGAAAGAACTAGTAGCGACATCTGTGGTCGAGTAGAGGAACTACATTGTGCGTTGTTTTAGAACCATAACTTACCATGGTTCTAATTCGCGATTTAGTGTGCTCTGTGGCTGTTAGTAGCGACATCTGTTGGTAAGTAGATAGACTACGCTACCACCGACATCTGTGTTAGGAAAAAAGTACTAAAAAGTTGTTACAAAATTCCGCTAGATGGCTAACTAGCGTAATATATTAATCATTTCACAAATGTGAACTATTCCAAATATTCATTCATTTACAATTTGTGACAAATTCTTTTTTGATACAAAAACATTTATATTTCATAGATTAAACTGGACATTCAAACAGGCACGTTTCAATATGTACGAAACCTTGCTCGATTCTTAACAACTTGGGTCAATTTCGTTGATACTTTTATTTACAATAATAAAATATAAAAACAAGGGAAAAAAACTAAACATAAGTACTACTACTAACTACTTCAAAAAAGGGGCACTTAGAAAATCGTTTGCTTGCTTTCGTCGGAAAACAGTCATCAGTTTGTGACTGAGTCATCTTCCTACTATGAGACTCCACTTATGGGGCATGTATGGGGATGTCCGTCTCTGTTACATGTGACTCAGTCAATTGATGGAATGGGATTACACACTGTTTCATTCTGAACAGACTTTCTTGTTGTAAGGATATTATTATAATGTACATTGGTACCAATGTATCGAAAATGTCATCACCTATTTTTTAAAATATTTTTGAACATTCGTGACTTTGTTGATAGAACTTCAACCAACCCCAACCTTATTAAAAACACTAAATACTACGGAACCACTTTGTAAATTTTCCTTGCCAATCCATTCCGTCAATGAGAAAAGATCCTTTATAAATAACAATAAATCACTTAATATGCACGCGTTATTACAAGCAAAATCTAATTATTTTGTAGAAGAAATTACATGTTTTGCTATTTAAAAAAAAGAGCTAAATTAAGAAAATAAGATAACTATTTTCACTAAATAGTCAAATAAAAGCTTTTAAAAAACGACGGTGGTGACATCCTTGACAATAATTCTAGTAAGTCACAAGAATCACTTAGACAAGTGTAAGGGGCAAGCGTGACGCCGACGTCTCCAATCGATTATATCTCCAGTTTCATGCCCCTCGATGCAACGCTCTGTTTTTGTACACCCTAATGTTAACCAAAGAAGTGATATTTTATAGAGAGGTATAGATTAACTTCGATTCCGAAACTTAAGTAGATGTAATTTTGTAGATTTAATCAAATAGGGGTTACTTCCGTGGAAGAGATCGCTTGCAGCGATGCGACAAATACAAACGAATTTAATCTGTTGCTAGAACAGATTAAATTCGTTTGTATTTGTACCTTATCTTACCTTACTTAAGTAAAACTATAAACGTTTTTATAGCGGCTTTAGTGCACCAATATATACTTAAATAGATGTCGAAAAAGAAAATACAGTTGGCCACACATTACATTCAATGATCCTCAAACATGTCGGTTTCCTCACGATGTTTTCCTTCACCGTTAAGCGAGTGCAAATCCACACATAACTTGAAAATACAAGTCATTGGTGTAGGGCGGATTCGAACCAGGATGCGTCTGGATGAAAAGCAGACACTGGAACCACTGAGCCACACTCGCATGTTTGAGGACCACAATATCCGAGGACATGCGTCTTCCGTGGAAGGACCTGGGCGCCCACCACGATGTATCTGCCCAAGAGAACTCCCCTAATGAATTAATTCTGCGGGGAGTCACGACCCTCAGTCATGAGGAAATACGACTCGAAGAGAGAGAGAGAGACATTCAATAACTTGTTGCAAAATGTGTTGAAAAAATAAAAGGTGGACACTTAAGTGTAAAAGGTGATGCTTAATTTACACGTGATTTCCAAATCTCCTGAGTACCAATTCTATCTTTATGTCATAGTAAATTTACGCAATCACAGAGTATTTCCCCGTTTTTTACCCCCTGATTCCCTCTGGAATGCGTTAGTTAGTCTTCTAATCTCTCGCTCCACTGCTCAGGGGCTAGTTGTTAATTAATGGTGGAGATTTATGGATATGTTTTGTACATAATTTGACTTGAATTTAAGGACAATTGACTTGTGCTCTGTAGTACTAGAGTATAGTTAAAGACATTTTTTCTCTCTCTCTCTCTCTCTCTCTAAAACGTTATCCTTCAACACCATAATAAATCTACGCTACCAGAGAATAATAAGAGATATTGCCTATTTATTACTATTCTCATTTTCTCTCGCATTCTCTCAATATAAAATGTCTAGGTAACTCTCAACACCATAATAAATCTACGCTACCAGCGAGTTTTCCCGTTTTTTACCCCCCTGGCTCCCCCTGGAATGTGTTAGTAATTCCTCTAATCTCTCGCCTCACTGATCTTGGTAGGGCAAGTTGTTAATGAATGGTGGAGATTTATGGATGTGTACATTTGTAGTATTGCAGATCTTGTTTTAAGGATGAGTTTTGGCTCATATGTAATGTTTTGGTAAGTCTGCGAATATTATATTGTTTGTTTCAGTTGCAGAATGCAATGTACTTTTAACGCGGATTTAGTCATCGAATTATATAACTAGCGTATGTTCTGGAGTGTATACGGCAGTCTTTTAGAAAACAACCAGGCATTTGATGTTGTTATCTATGCGAGCCAATACAACTACTCTCCACGGGCGTTGGATACTCACTGGATAGCTGCTGTACAGCGTGCAGCAAAGCGTGGCGCAAGATCATGCAACGCGTTGACTTCTCTATACGTAGTAGTAATAACTCAATGGATTTAATAAATTATGTTAGTATACGAATACCCACCAGCCAGTGTTCTTCTATGGCTATTGGAAGTTTGCAAAGATTTTAAACTAAATTTAATTCAGTCTAATTTATTTTTCTTAATTTCGTTGGTTATTAAAATACTTAAGTACCTACTCGTTTCTACTTTTATAAATCAAAGTTAAAAAGTTTTGCATTTGTTATCAGTAGGTATGGTATTAGTGGGTACCGTGTTTGTGTTCTAATTTAATACTTAGTAGAAACTCCTTTGAGATAAAACCTCATCACGTTCACAACTTGTGTAGGCATTTAAATTTACCAAACTCTATTTTAACGACGTGCAGCAACATTTATTTTTATTTGTTTAATCTCCGACAGATAAAAACTAATTAAGCCATCCTGAACTCGACGAAAGAGTTGCGTTAAAATAACATATTTTAGTTAACAACCCTTTGAAATGGAGGAAAGAAAACATTCAATGAATGACGAATCAGAAATAGCGACGTCGAAAAGTCGAAACTAAATTTACAAACTTATCTTTTAATTCATAGATGGCGCCACTAGCGCATTTCCTTTAAAAAATCTTAACGAAATTTCATCGACAACTGTCAAAATGTTAGTTGTTTGTTTTAGAGCGTGGCTCGAAAACGTGGATAAAGTTTAGTCTAATTTGGTACACTTCAAAGTTTTATTTTATTTAGTTTTTGCTTTAGGAGTTCCGCTGGGATTTTTTAACGTTAGGAAGGTGCTTCTTAGGTTTTTATTGATGTCACAAATCTTATATCTTTGCATTGAGTTGCACTTTTATAGTGCGAACTGCTAAATTGTGGAACTCCCTGTCTGACTCCCTGTTTCCCGCGGAATATAACCTTGCGATCTTCAAAGCGAGAGTTAATCGGTTCTTACTGGGTAAGCACGTTCCATCCTAGAGCGTAATGACTGCTTACCATCAGGCAATTTACGGTCAAGTGCAAACCCATTCCTTGTAAAAAAGATATACTATCAATTTTAGACTAATTAAAACTTCATTCTTTGTACTAACCACAATTTTATTTACTTGAATAATAATAATAAATTATTATGATAATATCAGTCTGAGTTTGAGACAGGCAAATATTTTTTTCAGAATTGTTATCATATGACCACTATAAAATGTATTACAATTATCACTTACCCAAGATCCCACATATATTATTTGTCTTATTATATTTATTGGTAGTGTAATCTCCAGGTGTTGTTTTATATTATTACATATGTTTATTTATCATCCCATGTGATCTTATGAACTTTTAGATTCACCAAGGTGACCATATTTTTGAAGTAGGTTATAAAATAATTTGAAACGAATAAAAAGCACCGTTCACTACCTATCAAATATAGCTAAGCCGTCCAATAAGGCTCGTCGTGATTCATCATAGCAACACCATAGTGGAATGGCTATAGGTAGTAGAGCGACAGCCACGCGGGCTGCATAACAAACTGTGTCGTGATACATACAGACATAGCTGGCGTTATTATATACTTATAGATAACATGTACTGATGGATATACCGTGTATCGTATTTTATAGATACATACAGACGGACATACATATATATAGATTGGAATATAATAACTGGCTCGTTTACCAGCACAAATTGGTTAATTGGTTGGTACGCTTTATTTAATTTAGAAGAGGAATCATTAACTTACAGTGGCCATAAAATTATATGAAATTCGTGTATGTGAGAGACAAAATTATATCGCCTCTTCCCCCTTGAGACCTAATTCCTCATGACTGAGGGTCGTGACTCCCCCACAGAATTAATACGTTAGGGGAGTTCTCTTGTGGCAGATACATCGTGGTTGGCGCCCAGGTCCTTCCATAGAAGACACATGTCCTCGGATTTTGCAATCCTCAAGCTCTATGATGTTTTCCCCCGCCGAAATACTAGGTAGCACCATATATCGTAAAATGAAATGACGTAGAAAACTCATACCTAACTAGACCGTGATTCACTTAATAATGGTAGATTTGTCGAATAAAATATGTCATGAATAGTGTAGTAGGAAATTATATTCACACAATAAGTTTGTAGGTAAAGGATAATGCACAAAACAATAATACAGTTCAATAAAACCTGGTTTAGTTCCCGAAAATAATCGTCATATTGCAATTAACAACAAAATGGAAAGCTTCCAAAAAACCCTAAAAACCAACTGTTGGTCAGTCAGTACGTCTTGGTTTTTTTAGGATTTTAGTCGAAGAAGAAGAATTTAAGTCTAGCATGAGCTTATCAAGTAGTTATAAAAATAAGACAAAAAAAATAGTAACAATCCTTTACGTTTCCCTAAAGAACTACATATAACACTAAACCATCGCAATTTCTTCTTTTTATCGTAGGAGCAGCGTTCAAACAGTACTTAAATTAATAATCAAATATCACAGTCTACAATTATTAACTCACTGTTAAGGCCATTTGGTTACATAACTATCCCAGCTAATAAAATATTAAATGAATTCCAGATTATTGACACTGGATCAACAATCCAGCTTCAACGCTGTTATTAATTAGTTATCAATAACTAAACAGCTATCCGTTATTAGTAGCAGCAATTATAACTCCGTTAACTGCTATTAACGTAGCTGCTGTTGATAAAAGTAGCAGTTAATGATAACTGCATGGCTACTGAACGATGATTCATTACATCATGTACAGATTTCGATGATGCATTTTGTATGCATATATTACTCGTTTGGTTGTACTGATAAGGTGGTCGAGATGTTTTGTTTCATGGCTGTCCAAAGTGAATGAAAAATTTATCAACTATGAAACAATAATGTCCAAAGTAGGTTTATCCACCCGTCACCTGTCAGTCACCATACAAATAGTGGATAACTCACAGGTGCCAGGTGGATAAAATTGTGGAAAGACTATTAATCCCCATGCCGTGCTTGCCCCGCTGAATGATGTACCTAAACAAAGCTGCGTATATTCTACATAAATAGCTATAGCATAATTTCGCGACGTGCTAGAGCAATTTTTAATGAGTAGGTATAACGTCTGTATTAGTAATACATCAATGGATTTAATAGACATATATCTATAATATTTTTAATAACCGCTAACTAATTAACACTTTCGCTAAACGATTACCGCTCAGTCATTGTTTAATCATAGTAAACATTTCTAAAAACCATATGAATGATCGTACAAAATGTGTTGAACAGGCAACAAGCTCCAACAAGCGGAAAATTATGTTTTAATTGTTATTACTGTACTGACGCTGACGCCCCTAGTTTTCTCTGACTCAGTGGTACAGTACAACTAAGCCAGTAAGGGCTTGAATGAAATCTGGTGATCTTTAGAGCGAGAGCAAATAAATAAATATGTAGTAGATATAGAACTTTTTATTATAACACGCATACATAAACAAAGACGAATCGAATTAAAAAAAAAGAATTTAAAAAAATTCTGCCACAACTGGCGGCCTTATCGCTAGCAGCGATTTCTT
Source organism: Macaria notata (assembly GCA_927399415.1). Lineage (NCBI taxonomy): Eukaryota > Metazoa > Arthropoda > Insecta > Lepidoptera > Geometridae > Macaria > Macaria notata. Next base: position 2,470,686 of record OV656751.1, read on the forward strand.
CCAGTCAACAAAGAGAGAAAGAGGACAAGGAAATAGTAATACTTACTATACGAGATCCCTCTCAGAGGATGTTACCTTCAGTCAGTCAGTCACCTCTCAGAGGTTGAGACTTGAGACCTTCAGTCAGTCAGTCTCGACACATTATACTTCTTTAGTCTGCGACTAATATGATCGTGGACTGCAATAAAATTATTGATAGGCATGAGCCAATACAAAATGACATCTATAATAATAGTGCTATAAAACCATTGTAGTACAACTAGGAAAGCTTGGCTATCCCCTTCTACTTGCTGCGTTCATTTTCTGCTATAGGTACTCGTATATCTTTCTCGTTTACAAAATACAGGTTATAGCTTCGATCACATAATGTTATAGATTAGAATTTTATTACACCGATTGCAACGCTGTACGTAAGTTCATGCATAAAATTCCCCCCCGTGATGTGATGCACTCTATATAAAAAAAAAATCATACTACCTATACCATATAAACTTATAATCCCATACTGCTAACATGTAAATAAAGAGGATCGCGATGCGACGGCCGCGGCGGTCCGCGCCAGTCCGTCGCGCCGTTTCCTCCTCGACGCACGTCAGCGGCCATTTTGAATCACAAACGTAAACATTCGAAAATCCAACGTTTTCAAATCGAAAACCGAACGCGATTTTCTTCCAATCATTTTTAAGCACACATGACTTTTGTGAAGAAAGTTATTAGTGATGTGCTAAATGCGATATCAATACGATTATTTGTGATCAGTTTCTGTATTAGTGATGTGAAGTGAAACAATCTGATCAGCTGTTTTGGATTAAGACAGTGTAAGGTTTCCGTGTGATAGATCGTGGCAAAGTAACAGTTTATCTGTTATTGTTTTATCATGTACCTACTACCTATAGTTAAGAAGTTGTATTCTCAAGGGAATTTAGTTATCATAACTAGGTAGGTACATAAATTAATTGATTTGACAATTTTGATACGATATCCTTTAGTGTACTTACCTACCTAGGTATTAAGATTGGTAAATTCTACTTAGAATTAATTCATTAGGGCGTTCTCTTGGGCAGATACATATATCGTGGTTAGATACTAGGTCCTTTCGCGGATGGAATTTTAGTCTTTTTCACTTTGACTTAAGACAAAATGTCTTTAGATTTGGTGATCCTCAATCAAAGTGCTATTCTGCTTTTTAACAACATCCTACTAAGCTTACATTTGCCAACTTTAGTTAGAAACTACATAATCCCATAACCTATTGAAAATGCTAAACAAAAAAGGAGCAATCCATCACAGACATCCGTTTCCCAAGCACATGCGTAGGAGTCTGTCAAGACAAGTTCACATTATAATATTAATAGAATTAGAACATACCTAAATAGCCACATTAATTATTGTCCTGACAGTTTGAATGGGCTGCTAAGTAAGGGCCAAGTACCTACTTTTTCATATCATATCTACCTCATACTACCTATCATAATTATATCGTGTTTGTTGGTGTGTTTTTCCCGTTTTTAAGCCGCAACCCAGCGACGGATCATACTGATTTTTGGTTTGGTGATAGTACCTAGGTACTTAGGGTCCTGCGAGTGACTTACTATCCCAAAACATCGTAAACGAAGCCGCAAGCATGCATTAGTACCTAATAAATGAATGAAGTTTGAAGATAATATATAGCCATAGGTACCTACAGCAAGTTGATTCTGATAAGAATGGATTCTACTTTAGACATTGAACTTTTAGGTCATTTATCTAGCTTATATTACGTAGGTTCCTAACCTATGTTTGCTTTGATTTGATTCGATGTAATCAATGTTGTATTCATTTGTTTGTTTATAATGACACCTATTATTTTTCATTATTTTATTTAGGTAATATCTGAAACACCTCATCCTACTCATTTCGTTTGAAGAATAGGTATATCCCTGCCAGATTGGTTGCCTTGAAGAGATCGCTCTTAGCGATAAGGCCGCTAATTAAGACGCTGATTCTAATTTGTATGTTATTTTTTTGTATTGTCTCATTTGTGGTGTTTTAATAAAGTATTTATCTATCTATTAACGTGTCTGTCTACTAATTCAAATTCTGAAACTACTACTTACCTAAGTTAAATTCTTTGAAAATTATCTCACAAATACTTTAGTATTTATTTATTATAATACACAAGTAGTTTGCCTTGATAATTATTATTGTCGTTAGAACCGGTCTAGGGACAATTAAATGTCATTTTTAGACCTCATATTAATTTACTTAATACCTAACATAATACTTCATCATAAAAGAAACGTTAAAGTATCAAAACATACGATTAAAAATTCAATTCCTAAGACACAAAAGAATATAAGTAATACTTACTTACCTGTTATGTTCATTACGAATTTAAAAAATATAAGTAAATTCCAAAATCGGTTTCTTTAGAAAATCTCTTCCAAGTCATTTGTTTAGAAAAATCTATGTAAATTAAATGAATAAATAATATGCTAGCTCGTAATAGCTAGCATATTATTTATTCATTTTGAAATGTACAATTGTACACTTAGCAATTTGATAGTCATCCATTCATAAATACCGAACAATGTAAAACAAACACATACTTACAAAGAAAGCAAGCAAAAACAACAGCTAATCGTAAATACTATTCCAGTAATCTGTTACCTAGTATTTGTACCTATTATTAAATTTGAGGAATTCGCGGCGTGTTACAACATAATTACATTATCGCATACGTAACATACTATCCATGTTATTACTGATTATTAGACGAGTATTTATACTAGTTCGATTAAATGTAACAGGTATATTATTAAGTATCAGAATATTAGATCCTTGGGTGATTCCTTAATTACTGGTGCAAGATGTAAAAAACATGTTTGTGGAAGAAAACATATTTATGAAAACAATGGTCGTTCTATCTTACATAGTTTCTCCATTTCTTCTTCATAATGCCATAAGCATGCAATAGATTGCTTTTCACGATAAGTCCACCCTATTACTAGTTATATCTATGAATCCAGTCAGTCAAAGAGTGGCAAACTCTGGAGCCGCAAGTTTTCAATTTTTTCCTTGAATCGTTCATTCATTCATGAATACAACTTATCGTAATTTCGGAATGTGAGAATGCGTGCAAAACGATGAAAGTAATAAAAAATCTTCCGTAGTGATTACGTAAGATTGCATTCGTTCCGATAATAACTGTTGTTACTAATATTCGTACCTGTTATTTATTCTGTGGTATCAGTTTCTATTTGATAACGTTGAAGATGCAATATGTATAATCAATCTCGCAAGATTTTCGTTGACAAATTTTCAATCAGTGACCACCAAATGGCTTGCTTTAAAATTATATAAGTATTGTAAGGTTTTTGCCAAGAAAAGAGATAAGCAAAAATACTCATAGAATTTATAGGATTTTTAGTATAGAAATTATTAATCAATAAAGCTTTAAAAACCAGTGTGCACTTACACACAAATCCTTTTTCGTGACGCCTTAAAATAGCTAAAAGTTGTTTTTTTATACATAAACTCTATATACCAAAATTGTGTTTGATTATATCTCACGTGACTATCATTGTAATATAAGAAAGAAACAAAACCATTCTTCGCTTGTTCATTCAATTTATAAGTGAATTATTAAATGTTCATAGAAATTTGTTACTAGTGTAGACCACGCGAAAAACATGGAATCCGAATCATTATCGAGTTTTTTCAATCAAATAACATCGTCATTCGACATAATCATTCGATTCGTGATTCGATAGATTCACGTCGGTAATTCCAAATTCAATTTTCACTCTGCAATTTTGCAATGTTTTTTTTATGGAATTTCCTCTTTATAAATTGCTCTTACAATATAACAAGAGTATTTTATCAATTGACTAGTGGGTGCTCGCGGCTTCGCCCGCATTAAGAAATAAATCTTGCATCCCCTATTTCACCCCTTTAAAAGTGGCATTTCCAAAAATCCTATCTTAGCGGATGCCTACGTCATAACATCTACTTGCATGCCAAATTTCAGCCCGATCCGTCCATTGGTTTGGGCTGTGCGTTGATAGATCACTATGTCAGTCAGTCAGTCAATCAGGCAACCTTTGAGTTTTATATATATAGATAGATAGAAGATAGAAGATTGTGAGTATATTAACGGAAAAAATAGCCTTGTCATATTATAGCTTACTTTTCTTTGACTTTCTTTATGGCTAGAGTAGTTATAGACTTCTAGGGAAAGTTTTCTTTTCTAAAGCCTATAAGAACTTGCTACTTATTCCGTAAATGAGGTAAATGACGGGAAATGAGAGCTTATTCAGAATTACCGAGCATTTTTATAGTCTATATTTATTTTTTTATTTTATATCTATTTTTTATTTTTCTAGGTAATGACCTAGACCTACGTAAAGACGTAGATTTTTTTTTTACGTGGGATAGGTTTACGTTTGACTACAGCCTGCCTGATGTTAAGCATTGCTGCAGCCTAGGGTGTAACACGTTTACCTAGAAGATACCTATTAACTCTAGGTTTGAAAACCCCTGGATTGTAGTTCGCAGGAAACACAGCTTCTGGTAAAGTGTTCCAGAGCTTTGCCGTCCGTACAATAAACGTAGAAGCAAAGCGCTGTGTTCGACACTTCGGCACTTCCACCATAAAACGATGTCTACCGAACGATGTCTATGTGTGTGTGTGTAGATACTTAGTACGTACTGTAAGTTGGTGTTAAAAAAAATTACGAATTGAGTTTTGACACAAATGAATTTAAAGTGTTCTATATTCATTGTGCTTCGTGAATTATTTTTTTAAACGCATATATACTTACCGGAAAGAAAAAAAGACTAATTTGTATTTATTTCAAAGAATTAAGTAACTTTAATAGGTCTTCGAATCCGGAGTAAATGGGTTTCTTTTAGGCAAGCGCGTTACAACATCGGGCGGGTTGTAATCACCCATAATCCTAAACATAAAACATTCAATAAGAAAAATTATGAAAATCATTAGGTTTCGTCTTTAATTTAAGTATTCCTTTTTATTTGGTAATCAGTTATAAATACTCTCCCTCATTAAAATGCTTAAATAGTAACGGGCGTAACTTGTTCGCAACAAAAACAGTAAAAGTGGCTCCACTTTAGTACTTCCTACAAATACTGGCCCTGTGCCAGGAACATGCGAAAGTACTAAACTAAGTATAACTGAACTAAGTAAGTAAAAGCTAAGTATTTTACTTGACAATCTCACTTGATTTTGTAATAGTGAAAATTGATGTTTGTGTTTACTCCTTTTGGTCCTTAAATTACTGAAACAAATTGGGTAAAATTTAAAATGAAAGTAGACTAGCACAGTTATGCTGTTTTTATAACTTTAATAATTTCCACATAAAATTAAAAAAAGGTAATATACAAGTAGGAACTTAAATATTCTGTGAAAATTTTAAGCGTCTACCTGTTACCGTTTTTAATATTAAGCAAAATAATACGAAAAAAACACGTTTATTGTATGGGGGGTTATATTTTTTTGAAGATTTAGTAGTTATTTGTTGCAACGGAAATACATCATTTGTGAAAATTTCAGCTTTCTAGCTATCACGGTTTATGAGATACAGGCGGGAGATGAGATACAGATAGACAGCGGAGGCTTAGTAATAGGGTCCCGTTTTACCCTTTGGGTACGGAACCTTAAAAAGAAGTCATTGGTGTAGGTAGGGTAGGGAACGAACCGCGGTGCGTCAGGTTGTAAGACAGATGTTTTCCCACCGATCCACAAACGCTTCCGAAATATCTAAAAAACCTCTCGTAACAAACAAAATCAAACACGAAAAACTCAATCTAGTACCACAAAATGGCGGCCACATAATTACTGGTAAATAAAATCATAATGAAGAAAGCTAGAAAATTATGCATCTAAACGCCAATGCACTCGCCGATTTAAATATCTTGCTAAAATTACTTATGTATGTATAATAATAATATGATGTATTATGTAATGTCGTGGTTACCTTTCTCTCCATCATTCATCGAACTTTAACAACCTGAGGGGTTACTATGTGCTTACACCATTATGGTTTAAGCTATCGCCTTTTTAATAGTTAATTTTTATGCATCGTGTAGTATTTCCGTATTGGATAAGTGTCAGGAGAGACGTGTCGTAGCAAACTTCATTTAATAGTTCAATTGAACTTCATTTAGTTACTAGAATAATGGTAATCAAATGCGATCACCAATGTTAAGCAAAGGTCGACGCGGTCAGTCCTTGGATGGGTGACCAAAAAGTGGCATTCCATTTGGGCACTTCCGTGGGTCGGATGACACTTTAAATTGTAGGTCCCGGCTGTTGCCGGGCCATGTCACAGGCCCTTAGGGCGGCTTGGTAAATTCTTGACACCAGGGTTTGCTACTCTCATTCGATAAGAAGAAGAAGACTAGAATATTGGCAATTATTCCAATAGTTTCTACATTTTAGTCATTTTATTCACTTTTTCAGGGGAAAATACGATGAAGACAACTAAATTATTAACCAGGGCATGGTGTAAAACATCTTATTTTGATTTGTTTTGTTTTATTTATAAATGAGATGTTATTTAAATTATTTTTTAACACAAAGGTCTTAGAAGTAAAGGCGTGACTGTGATTCTTTAAATAATAAGTCTTTCTGCAAAAGTATTATTTGCACAATTATGTAAAAAAAACTTGTAGTAACCTCAGAACTTGTTCGTATAGCATTTATCGGCGAAACTTAATTCTAGGCGAAAGTAAACAAGTTATTATAAAATGTGAACGATCTCATTATGGAAATCAAGGAGACAGTTTTCCATTTCATTATAATATAACTAGTGGAGTAAAAAACTAAATCGTGTATGTTATTATGATGATGTCTTAAACTTAGATTATAACGTTAGTTATAAGATATAACATACGAGTTAAGTAATGTTAACGTATAACTTACTAACAAAAACACTAAGTAGGTAAATAAAAATTATTTATTAGCAACAAAAAATAAACATTTTATATAAATACACACTAAACTACAAAAGAGTATGTACATTTAACCTACATTTAAAACATCCATATGTGGTATAGAACCAAGAACGCTGGCTGCAAATAAAATAAATTCTTTACTAGCATTTATACTATATTTGTTGAAGAAACATAAAAAAGCCTTACCACAAAAAAAAACAAGAATTCTATGTATATCTAGCTCAGTTTTCTTCTTCACTTTCCTTGCCAAATTTTATCCAAATCGGTTAAGCCGTTTAAACATGAACAAGGAACAAATATACACACTTTCTTTGATATATATATATATATATATTAGTTATTATGTACTTGTCTAAATTAAACAATTCCAAAGAATGTTAACCGAAAACTTTGCATGAAAGCTTTCCAAAAAGGATTTAGCCGAAAGTTTTCAAGAAAGCTTTATGAAGGAAGCTTTACAGTGTGGATTGAGAATGATGAATATATTGCGTTCATTAAGATGTCTGGTAGATTAGTTTCACTCCCGATATCGCACTGCATACTGTACTGTAGATATTTATACAGGTTCATATGGAAACTGTAAAGAAAGTTATTCATCATCATAATCATCATCAGCTTAACGGGACCCACTGCAGGGTATAGGCCTCCTCCTTCTTACGCCAATACTCCCTGTCTTGCGCTGTTCTTGCCCAGATGTTTCCTTCTAACTTTCTAATATCATCCAGCCACCGTTGCACAGGTCTTCCTACACTTCGCTTACCTAGCCGTGAGTACCATTCAGTTATTGCTTTGCTCCATCTGCCGTCAGTACGTCTCGCCAAGTGTCCAGCCCCTTGAGTTTCGTAATACGAGACCCGACGTCTTCCACCTTCGTTCGTTTTTTTACATGAAATAGGCTCACGCTTTACTACAACTTGCCTGATGTTAAGCAACGTTTTAATCTACGATCTAGCGCGCTTGCCTAGAAGAAACCGGTTTACTCTCGACTTGTAGACCGACAAATTATAGTTCAAGGGGAATAGAGATTCGGGCAAGGAGTTCCACAGTTTGGCTGTTCGCACGATGAAAGTCGAAACAAAACGCTTGGTGCGAGTCTTTGGAACCTTAACTGTATAACGGTGCCTCCTTTTCGGATCTCAGCAGTTATTACGAACCCTTTTTTCATATAAGTAGTAAAGTACATTGACCCACAGTTCCTTCTTAAAATATCCTTAACTAATAACCTTGTATAATCAATTAAGCTCATTCCGTAGGGTGTAAGCGTAACAAATAGGTCTGGAGGACCATCGCCCCCGGGGTCAGACAGACCCCTTCTAATGCATTAGGTAGGGTTAGTGGAGCCAGGAGCTAGCGATGCTAGTGTTTAGGTAATAGGTGGGTGTAAGATAAGATAAGATAAGATATGTCTTTAATGCACACCAAAGAAATTACAATATAAAATGAAATTTGAAAACTAATTTAATACACATTGGGCGGCCTTATCGCCTTGGGCGATTTCTTCCAGGCAACCTTTGAATGGACATGATTTAGAATCTTAAATAGTGAATAAATTAAATAATAATATTAAATCAGGGTTATTAATAAAAAGATCGTAATTTAAATTAATTTAGTACTTCTAAAGTATTTTACGTAAAATAGGCTAAACAATAGTATTTCATATACCTATTATTTTAAAAAATATGAAGTTTAAATGTAATTCAGTTGTCAGTATTTTTATAACATCTAGAACTTTGCTTAAGTACTAGCTTTTGAACAAAGTAACAGCAAAGTGTTTTTTTTTATACGTGCGTGTGTTTATTGTTCTAGTTGCTCCATTTCCTTGGTGTAATGGAGCGACGCATCATCACACTTTTAATACGAAAGACAGCTGTATAGGTTCGTAAAAAGGCCATCTAAATTATTTCATCCTCAAAAATAAAAGTTAATAAATAAAATAATGCTAGTAAATCCGTTGAAAATAAATAAATAAATAAGAATAAAATTAAATAAGAGTTAATAGGTTACTTCGAGGTAAGCGTGCTACATCTTAGATTACAGTATCCATTGTATACAGTGCACCATAAGTGCACCTACATATATGTACATGTTCCCAAATGTACACAATATACATATGTATGTAGGTACACAAGGGTAACCTAGGCCTTCCCTTCCCCTAAGTTAACTGATGTGCACAAATGCGTATCCATTTGGGTGCAGCATTGCATTGCAACAGCATTGCTACAGATAATGAAACATGTATTGAAGGGCATGCCGTGATGCAACTGATTTAATAGTGATTGCACTATTAAATCAATTAGAGAAAGATTAAGAAAAAACATTGTTTACCTATATACCTCCTTACCTTACTTAGGTACTTGCTTGTGTGAATTCATATATTTTACCAAAAATAAATCTCTTTCTCTCTGATAATGCTGACAATTTAAAAGACAATACACATTTCAACTCAAGCTCTCTCATTTTTGTAAGAAAGTAATTAATTAACCATCGTTGTTACAAAAAGCAAAAAAGGGGGGAAAACAAACTGTGCAATGTAGAACCACCGTTCATATCGATATTTCACTTTGAATTTCTCAGTTTGACGGCCTATCTTCCCACTTGACACTGGCAGAATTGCAAATTCAAATCTTTAAAAAAAGCCATAGCACAAAAAAAAGATATTACTTAAACTGTCAATGCATATTGTGTCCATTTGGGTGCAGCATTGCTTTGCAACAGCATTGTTACAGATAATGAACCATTGTATTGTTGTTGAAGGGCAAGACTAATGCAACCGTCTTTGATAATGGTGATTAGAGGAAGATTGACTAAGATAACCAGGTTTTGCTTTAGGAAAAACTTGGAATAAGTACCTAGTACTAAGAGCTCGACTTGGAAGTTAGATTACATTAAGTAATTACTTGTTTCTTGAGTCAATGTAAATAAAACAAATATTTTTTTTATTTCTCATGAGTTCATACCTCATGACTGAGGGTTGTGACTCTCCCGCTCAATTAATTTGTTAGGGGAGTTCGCTTGTGCAGATACATCGTGGTGGGCGCCCAGGTCCTTCCACAGAAGACACATGTTGTCGGACATTGTGATCCTCAAACATGTCGGTTTCCTCACGATGTTTTCCTTCACCGCTAAGCGTTGGTTAAGTAAGTACTTCTATTAACAAATAAAACCGGCCAAGTGCGAGTCGGACTCGCGCACCGAGGGTTCCGTACAAACGTACGTAACTAAAAATTTATGGTTTTCGTAATTTTTCCTTTATCTATGCTATAAGACGTTGCTTCGTACCAAATTTCAAGATTCTGAGTTCACGGGAAGCACCCTGTAGGTTTTGATTCCCTTGCAAGTGTCGAAAATTTGCGGCATAAATGGCTGTATCTTTTGATTGCGTTGGCTTAGAAGTTTGATTTTTTCACAGCTTCAAGGGACAGTAGACCTGAGTAATTGATATAAATTTCAGCTTCATACCTCTACGCGTTCCTGAGAAAAAGGGTCTTGACAGACGGACGGACGGACGGACAGACGGACAACAAAGTGATCCTATAAGGGTTCCGTTTTTTCCTTTTGAGGTACGGAACCCTAAAAACCACTCCGAAAATCTTGAAAAATATTAAAGATTTTTCCAAGTTTATTCAGTTGAAATGTGGTGTTCTTATAAAATATATACAATGCCCATATTTTATTACTTGAAGAACCAAACAGGTTCGATCAATCAAGTGAAAACACCACAAAAACATGAACAAACAGTTAATATCCAGTATAATCAGTGAAGTATCACCGCTGCAGTTAGACCCACTTATAGTAGTGATGCTAGAATTAGCTCGAGCAAGTTACTAACGGTGCAAAACGATAGCTATTATGCCAAGGTTAAAAGTGGATTATTGAGTAGGTACATAATATATCATCATCATCAGCCCATTAGAGCCAAAAGCCAATGCAGGGCATAAGCCTCCTCCTTTTTAAGCCAATAAAGTAATGGTCTTGCATTGTTCTAACATTTTTATTTAGTTTTAAGTATGTTTGGCTTTGGTATGGGGTAACCGAAACAATAGTTATTTTTGGACGGGAAATATGAGTTTATTAGAAAAGAAGTTGGTTTCATTACTAAAATTGCTAAGTACTTGGTTTATGAGCACTCCATAAACCTAAGCCAAACTACCAATAATGTAAATTCAATATCTTCAAAGCTGACTATTCAAGCATCAAATATCTCTATCACGTCATTACCAACGAATCAAATAACACGCCAAAATCTTAGAACATCTAAACAAGACATCATTGTAAAGGGTTCTACAAATCTATTACGTAGGTATATTGTTTGAAGTCTGACAGTTGGTAGCACGTGTTTAGCAAACTGATATATCTAATCTAGTTACATTATCCACATAGGATAAAAGCGGACTGGATTTAGTATGCTTTTGAGGATTTTTTTGATAAGCGCACGGATTTAAATATATTTTGTAAATACCGGCGCTGTTCAACAGTGTTTTGTTCGTTTCACTTCTTGTCAAACCTACAAAGAGTAATTAATACTAATAGCTTAGATAAGACGGTCAGATTAAAACATACTATCACATAAACAAATACCCTATTTATAAAACCCCCTACCCCTATACCCTGGTAGAATATACCTTGGTACCTGGTCGTGATTATACCCTGGTACCTGGTGGTTGTTATACCCTGGTAGAATAGAATATTTAACTATTATTACTAAAAATAAACTTGTAAAAGAGTTTCTGCATTTAATTTAGGATTAATCTTATTCCAGTGTATCCAGTGGTTTCTGCGGTACTCTTGTATTGGATATGATAGTACAATTATAATTATTATTGTATTGGATATGATAGTACAATTATAATTATGTAGTTCTAATATCTAACTACATATGTTGGCTTATTATTTTGGAGTGAGATGTATTGACAAGTCCTGTCCTATTCTGTACTATGTCAATGGAGCAGCATTGGCACTGCACGTTTGTATTAATGTGCCCGATTAGAGGCTCCAATGGAAATATAGTCTTCTCTTATTCCACTTTCAAGAAAGAAAGATAGTTTTATGACGGTTATTTTGTCTTCTTATTGAATTCCAAGAATTCAGTTGTAGATTTTTTATGATCTTATTACAACATAACCCGTGTTTTACCCTGTGATTACAAAATTATTGTACTCAGGTTAAATGTAACAAATCTACACTATAATATTATAACGCTGAAGAGTTTGTTTGTTTGTTTTTTGATCGCGCTAATCTCAGGAACTACTGGTGCGAATTGAATAAATCTTTTTGTGTTGAATAGACGATTTATCGAGGAAGGCTTTAGGCTATATAATATCACGCTGAAACTAATAGGAGCGAAGAAACAATGGAAAATGTGAAAAAAAACGGGGAATATTATTCATCTTTGTGGGCTTCCGTTGCGTGCGCTGCGAAAACGCTTCAAGATATCACAAAAATATGTATGAAAGAATTAATGCCCAAAATAACTATTCCACGCGAACGAAGTCACGGACACAGCTAGTATAAAATATAGTGAAGATGGAAGAGATAAACTCTTTTTATATATTCACACCTAATATAAAAGACTATTAGTTAAGTTCAATATTACTACTAAAACTTATCAAATACTGAAAGGTTCCATACTTACTTTGTTAATCGGAACTGTTCGCAAACTCAGTTCTTCTGAAACAAATATTTTATAATGCAATATAATAGTAGTTTGTGCAACTGTCACATAATGAAGGGTATTAAAACACGAGTGTGAGTTTATGAAACGAGCGCAGCGAGTTTCATAATAGTAACGAGTGTTTTAATACCCGTGTTATATGCAGTTGCATACACTACTTTATCTTCACTAATGCAATTAATCAAACAACAAGAGTAAAAGCTGACAATAGTTAATTTTTCATATAATTTTCTAGATTTTTCTGGCAAAAGATTGTGAGTTACTTTTGTTGCCAATTCTAGAATATCCGGAGGCGTACAAATATCATCGTCGCTATCCATTTTTAACATTTAATTTGTATTTAAAAAACAAAACACATTGCGAAACATTAAATTCACGCGTACGTGTATTGTCACAGTGATTTTGCCGCCATTAAAATCTAACCAACGAGAGTGCAACGCGACCAACCTGATTGGCCCTGCAATCAGGTTGGTCACGCTTTTTCGATGTTATAATGAGTTCGGGCTATTACGATATCGATGTGGATATTATAACATCATGTGAAATTGCTTAAATTGAGTGTTTTGTTGTCTGTGCTATAACAGTAGTAATTATAAGTCAAGTATTGAAACATAAGTAGAATGTTACAACATTAGTGTAGATAAACATAATTATCTATCATGCACATCGTTTTATAGCACATTCATACAAGCACTATATTTTAATAACAAACACTCGCGTGCTTCACAAGATAACATATTTTCCGGGTCGCAATTAACGAGATAAATTAAAATATGATTTTAATTAGCTTTGCATTTACTAGTAAGGTTTTATTTTTTAACGTGGACAGCAATATTTTGTCTTTAATTGATGCGATGTGTTTAGTTTTTTCCATCGGGTGAAATGATATTTAAGTAGCTTGCTTTCTTATGATGATCTGAGAACTCGGGTGAAAGGATATCCTTTTTCTGAAGTCGGTTATAAATGAGTGGTTTTTTTTTCCACTAAACGCGAAATAGGGCTTGTGTATGGTTAAATTCGTGGGCTTTTTATAACCTTACCTTTGGTAAAACATCATAATATGTCACTTCCCGCTTGCATTAACAAATTCCTAGATTAATTCATTTTTAAAAATAAAAGTTGAATAATCAATAATAAATTAATATTTATATTTAGTAGTTAAATGTCAACATTATAATTAGGTTGCAAAATATATTATTTTTATAGTTAGCCAATACCGTTTACTAAAAAAAACATAGGTATCTATTATAAAAGTTCCGAGATCGAAGAGTTCCGAAGAAAAAACTTATTTTTCCTTGTTTTTTATTTCAAGGACAAACACGTATTATAACCATAAACTTATACGTAATAGAGGAATGAAATTAAATAATAGATGTATTGTTGTTGACTGAAGGTCATAGTTTTGTCTCTAATAAGGTAATTTGTATGATTGTGGCTTTGTAATGATTAAATTTACATTTTTATAGGAGTAAAGCTTTACCCGTGAGCTGAATTGTCCAAATCGTACCCATTATAAATACTAAACTATACTAGACTAATCTACTACAGCGCTGCCCGTAGCTCAGCTAGCAGAGATAAGTATTGCACACGATTACCGAGTTAAGTAACTGTCTATGCGGTCAGTCTTTAGATGGGTGAACAAAAAGTGACAAGTAACAGTGACAGTTGGTTTCATGGGATAATCCCGGCTGTTACTCATACTCTACGGCTCTTTAAACTAGAGTTGGCCACACTCATACGAACCTATTTTAGAAGATTTTAAGGTAAGAACTTAGGTAGATTAGACTATTCTCTTTAGAAGAACTAGTTAGCCTATAGTTACAGTAAATGTATGTATTACGCCACTGTTTACATTACGATCGCTCTAAAATACACTAAATAGCTGCAGTGAGTAATGCAAACTGTTGTTAAATTTTTACGCATCCTGCCTACGTACAATCAGTGCGAGTCAGCGAAGCGAGCGAAGCGTTTCTGCAGTCACATTATATTAGCATGTACTTTGTAGCCATTACTATATAGTGGCAGAAGATACTGCGGCTTTGCAACACAGGATCCCAGGATACCAAGGGCAAAGCCCAGTAGAACCTACCTAGTGTAGCACAAAATATAAAGGAAACAAAAAAACTTTGTAATTATGTAGGTATGTACATTAAGTTTTTACATGAATAAACGATTATTTATTTATTATATTACCCATGCACGACTACGAAGTTCTTTGTATGAGAGTAACTCTAGTGTTGAATAATTCATAAATCGCCTTAATGGCTAATGACAACTGCGAAGTCTATACGAATTCTGTACTGACTATATAACAAACAGCCTGGACCTAGAATCTAATGTGTCATCCCAGGGAAACCCAAATTGTATGCTTCTTATTGGTCACCCATCGAAAGACTGGCCGCATCGACCGTTGCTAATCATTGGTTATCGCATGTGTTAATAGAATACCTCCTCTAGCTGTACCTTTCGTATAAATATTCAATCAATCAATCAATCAATATAACTTTATTGTACACCAGAAAACAAAATACAAAAACAATTTACAGTAAAATAATAATAATAATATTCTTAAGGATAAACGTACGATACGTTGTTTTTTTATATGTATAAGTAATTTGTTTTTAGATTTATCTGCGACGCTAAATTTGGAAGTATCATCGATAAATATCGAAAATATTCTAGATAAAAGCTGTTGTTATAAAAAGTTTACTTACTCCTCTTCGGAGGTCTACTGTTCACCGATTTAGTAATAATTTAAACATTGACGGAATCGTTTATTCTAAACCATAACCCACTGGCTGCATCGCACCAAGTTTAGCTAGTTTACATCATTCCAGTCACTGGATATCAAGTTTACTGGACCGAATTACTTGCATATGTATATCTCGTTTTTGTTGTAAGATTGGATCGGTATTAATTTATTCATCCATGAATAAGTCATTGGATAATGAACAAAAAAGCGTTGATTTGGTTTTTAGCCAAGATAAAACTGTGTGTACTTTCAGCTGTGTATTGTTTCTTGCTAAAGATTTAATTATAGTAGTAACCTGATAGGTGTTGATGATTGAAAGTAGCAGATTTGAAACTAAAATAGCTAGTTACCTTATTAAACCTGGAATCAACAGAAATTAATGGCTTTAAATCAACCTATGTTCTCTATACGAGGTTATATCATCAACCCTTGTCAACCCAATTCTGCGTGGGATTTTCCGTCTTTTTAACCGACTTCAAAAATAATAGGTTAGCGAGTCTTCTGAAAGTTTTATTGACGATAAGTATGTTATTTTGTTTCTCTTTTTATGGTTCTTCGGTTTTGTGGTCTTCGAATTTAGAGAGTCCCCTCAATGTATCTAATATCATTAACCATCTGGCTTGTTTTCTACCTGCGTTTAGATTTCCTCAGAAACTTACTATGTCTAAGGTTTACTCCATCTCTAATCCCAATGTCTGGTATAGGTAATATCCTGTCTTTTTATGGGGTGTCCCATAAACAGTTTCTGGCGATTTGCCACCTGCTTACTACCATCGGTGACTCATGCAAGGTTAATGTGGTGGCAATATATGAAGAGTACACCAGGGAGCATAACTGGGTTTGATTCTATTCCCTATGTTCACGAAAAATCAGAGCTGAGTCAGGTGAATTACTATCATTGGTAAAAATATGTCAATGTTGTTTAGAAATCTTTCGTCGTCTCGTTTTGTAGTGAAATCTTTCGAAATATCCTCAGAAACAAAACACTGGGTTGATGTGCTTCAGAATCTCCAAATTCTCAAACCCAATATTTATGGGATATCCATAAAACAGTTGTTGGCTATTTGCCACCTGCTTACTATCGTCGATGACTCACGCAAGATTAATGTGGAGGTCGTGTTAATGTTAACACCTACTTACTTGCATGTGCATTGCTTACATCTTAGAATTGTCAGCTGCTTTTACTTTTAATATAAGTAATTCTTCTTATCAGTTAAATGAGTGGTCAATTCTGGTGTCGAGAGTGTATCAAGCCCTTAAGACTCTGACATAGCTTAACAATAAATGGTATTCAATTTGACTTTTACTAATTTTTTCTAGCCTCTTTGCCGTGAAGAGCTCTTTATCTATAGGATTAGCTAGACGTCAATAATTTGAAATTACGGTCACAAAATGTGAGAGATATTACTGTTGACAATAGTATTCATATATCGTAAATAACCCAAATATTTTCTTGCCTTCGAAAGATCCAATCCTTTTTTAAGTTGAGTGTATAAAAAAAAATATGGAAAAACATTTTTTTTTTTGAACATTCAAAAGAAAAGACGATTGATTTTAATCTGTGACTCACTCTCAAATCCTTATACCTACACAATAAATACCTAATACTGCAGCTGCATAATGTTCAAACAGTTGGTTTAATATCCTTGATTGTCCATTTATGGAGGATGGTTACGTTAGCGATGCATTTAGGAATTAGGAGGTTTATGAGGTGAACAAGTATCGGTGTAATAAAAAAAATATTTAAGGACAAAGAAGGCATCTGAGCAAATAAAAAGGTTTTACTTTAACTTCATTCGAAAAGAATGATCAAGTTTACAATCATTTCAGATCTTATGCTACACTAGCGACCACTAGTGGCAAAGCAAGTTAAAAGAATGCTTTAACATATGACAGTTAAGCATTTGCCCATAATATTTGACGGTTTTTTGCTTTAAGTACTTAATTATACATTTATGGCTTATTAAAAAACCTTTAATCAATTTGAAACCTCGTTTTTTTAATTCGATTAAAAAGTATCCTTCCCTCATACACAAACTGAATTAGTTTACAGTTTGATATTCGAAGACATTTATTATCACTTGACATTCTTTGACTAATTATTAATTTTTTGACTGCTCTGTTAGCTTAGTTGTTAGTGGCTATGCCTTCTAATCTATGGGTGCGGGTTCGATTCCCGCATGACACAAGTTATTATGAATTTGTAATTACTTGTGTTGAGTCTGGTCGTTTCTATGTATAATAAGTATGTATTTACAAAAGAAACGTATATATGTATTATATTGTACCTAGTACCCATGATACAAGCATAAGCTTAGTATTGGACTAGATGGCGCTGTGTGGTATGTCCTAAAATATTTATTTATTTGACGCCAAGGTTCCCCACTCCCATTTGAACTTTATTTATTTGTGAATTTGTAACTAATTGGAGATTATAACAAGTACCTACGGTGTAGGAAGAAGCACCGCCTCCGCAGTGTCGATGAGTAATAATGTGAATCCTTACCCTGTGCTACGTCAGTGGTTATTTATAGTTACTTTAACGAATATGATGTGTTTGGTTTACTTCGCTTTGTTATGGCTTAAATGGGCGGTGATGAAATTTACTATAGTTTTAAGTTACATGTCCTAAAATAAATGTATTTTAATATCGTGTCAGGTGAAGTGATGGTGAAATAAATAAATAAAGTAAATGTTCTGGGATATTTCACACAGCACCAAATGTCCTGGGAAAAAAGGCTCTTCGTCACCTATTCGATTCGAAACAGCTATATTCGACCATCAAGAATATATGATAGCCTCCCTTTTTTGAAGTAAGTTAAAAAATAGGCAAAATTCCCAACATATAATCAGTGAATTGCCAACTAGCCAAGTCGTCGACAGCACAGATTAGCAAAAGAAATTGCAGATCATATCACCGATCGGTCCAATCGAGTATTCTTGAATCATATTTCAATGATTCCATTGACTGTATGCATACAGTTGACCACTTATGGTACCACAATGGGGAATCCAGACAAAAGGCAAATTCGATATGGTAAAGTTCCTGAAGAATATGATATTTCTCATTCCTTGAGACGGTAGCTTTTAACTGTTTTTTTTAAGTTACTATTGGCTTGCGTTTGACTACGACTCACCTGATATTATATAAGTATGTGCCTGAAACATAACGTACACCATGCTTATTTAGAAAACATCTAGTTCTTTACTTACTGTAGTTTCTTGTACTTTTAACTAATAACATTGTCAGTAACTGATCTCTTTGATTACATTTGGTCACCTGATATTTGGCAGTCTACAATTTAAATACAAAATTTAAGTACTTAGTTTATTAATAGCTTAAATCTATACTAATATAATAAAGCTGAAGAGTTTGTTTGTTTGTATGTTTGTTTGTTTGTTTGTTTGAACGCGCTAATCTCAGGAACTACTGGTGCGAATCGAAAAATTATTTTTGTGTTGAATAGACCATTTATCAAGGAAGGCTTTAGGTTATATAACATCACGCTGCAACTTATAGGAGCGAAGAAACAATGGAAAAATGTGGGAAAAACGGGGAAAATTATTCATCTTTGAGGGCTTCCGTTGCGTGTGCTGCGAAAACGGTTCAAAATTCAAAAAATTAATGCCCAAAATAACTATTCCACGCGGACGAAGTCGCAGGCACAGCTAGTATTGAATAAAATAATGTAACTGTCATATAGTGGTGAAATATGAATAAATACTTATCCATAAACACCATGTTATGTAACAAATAAAAAGCAAACAAAAAGATGACACAAACTTTCTCAATTATAATATTAGTCTTTTACCGAGGTATCTGTTAATTTGTTGGTAAATCTTCAATCAGATAACATCTTTCGGAATTAATTTGTGTTTTCTTCGCAATAATTAAGACTGAACTCTAATTCGCTACTGTAATGTTTTTCACACGATTGTTGTTTGAAGTCTCTCATATTAGACTCGAGATTATAGTTTTATTGTTTATTGTGTATTGCGATTGTATCACCACTTTTAAAGTTACATTGTTTATTTTAGACATCTCTACATTAAGTATTCACGGTGCTATCGAGATAATCATTTTTTTAACACGAAATAGGCTTGCGTTTTACTAAGCGTCGAACAAGCAGGAAGTCAGCAGGGCGTCACCGGTTCATGGTGGAAGTTCCAACGACTCGCACGAAGCGCTTTGCTTCTACCTTTGTAGTAAGGACGGCGAGACTATGGAACTATCTACCTGGAGCCCTGTTCCCAGTTAATTATAACCCAGGAGTCTTCAAATCTAGAGTAAATAGGTTTCTTCTAGGCAAGCGTGCTACATCTTAGACTATAGTCGTGCTTAACATCAGGCAGGCTATAGTCAAACGTAAGCCTATTTCGTGTAAAAAAAAAATAAGCCTGCCTGATGTGAAGCACCACTGTAGTCGAAGATGTAGCACGCTTGCCTAGAAGAAACCTATTTACTCTTGTTTTAAAAACCTCTGGATTGTAGTTCGCAGGAAACACGGCTTCTGGTAAAGTGTTCCAAAGCTTTGCCGTCCGTACAATAAACGTAGAGGCAAAGCGCTGTGTTCGACACTTCGGCACTTCCACCATGAAACGGTAGTAGTTTATATTGTAGTTGAAATAAAACGCTGCAGATAATGATAAAAGAACACATGATACGTCTTCAAAGTTGAAACCCTCCGTCACCGTTCAATTGGTCGCCAATGCCATACTTCAAATAAGAAGGGCATACGATACGATACCTAATAAGGATGTCAAACAATGAGCTCGAATAACAGGCCGTGACACTTTGAACAATACTACCAGGTGCTGGAAAATACTTTCCGAAGTGACTAAAAACTCATTTACATTTTACATGTAGGTAAGAGCGGTAAAAGTTACTAAGACCCAAAAACATGCCAAAGTTAAAGTCAACCTACTATTTTCTGGCTCAACGTATAAGCATTGCCATCCAGCGTAATGCGGCCAGTATGCTGGGCACGGTGCCCTCTGGTAGTGGGCTGGAGCACTTAGATTATCTTTAGGCTTTTCTAAAGATTTTCTAAGTGCCCCTTTTTGTAGTAGTTAGTAGTAGTATGTTTAGTTTATTTCCCTAGTTTTTATATTTTATTATTGCAAATAAATGTTTACGTACTATTTTAACTTGGATTTTTTAATTTTTTACAACGCAAAATTTGTCATTTCTATTTATTTAATAAATTTGCGTCTAATTCTAATTTTATGTCTCACTAATCGAATGAGATTCGGAACTCATCAGTTTCTAACAGCTTTTAATTAATTTTGTTCAGTTCTTGGCAATTCTTGGCTGACATCCAGAAATGAGTCGATAACTAGTTTCATCATTTGACCTGCTTTGGTTAATTGTTGAACTAACATGTTCTTTGGATGCCTTTTTGACAAGATTTTTACATCATATCGATAACTAGCTGATGCGCGCGACTTCGTCCGCGTGGAATAGTTATTTTTGGCATCATATTTATTTTAGCAAACAACCTCTTCAGCTTTATAAATTTAGTTGTTACCCACGACTTGAACCGTTTTAGCAGTGCACGCAACGGAAGCCCTCGAAGATGAATAATTTTCCCAGTTTTTCCACATTTTCCATTGTTTCTTCGCTCCTATTAGTTGCAGCGTGATGTTATATAGCCTACAGCCTTCCTCGATAACTGGTCTATCCAACACAAAAATAATTTTTCAATTCGCACCAGTAGTTCCTGAGATTAGAGCGTTCAAACAATAAAACAAACTCTTCAACTTTATAATATTAGCATAGATTCTATTTCTTTCGTACGTGTGGTTTAATTTTTCTTTGTAACACTCACCTAAGAACTGTTCTGATAGAATAACCTGAAGATATACCTGGTTCATTAAACGGGGTTACTTAAGAAAGGCAGCGAAAATCATGCCAACATTTTCCTTAAAATGGAGGTGCTATATTGTGCAAAAAGGTTGGAATTATTTTTACTGCTCTCTATAAAAAAAAAACACGTTTAAAAACAAAGTTATTAGAAATGATTTTTTTGGAATATTTTCAACATTCCAAATAGTGTACCGCTAAACCGTACAAAAACATTTATTCACAAAATAAAAGTAAATCCATTGAAGGCCATAAAGAAAGAAGAAAGGATTAGGAAGCAATATTTAATGAAATCATATAGATTAAAAATATTAAAATAAATAAATGTATGCATTATGCAACACTATGACTCATGTATATTATATACATATGGAAACTTAGCATTACGAAAAAGCCCTTTGAAATATTTCAAAACGCTCCCGGCAAGACTAAATTTAGTTCCATTTTAAAAATAACCTTACCCAGTTACAAACACAAATACAACATAAAACACTGAAATGAAAGCAGAAGGCATTCATTCATATCGACAGCGATAAAACCAATTCATTTATCACCCACCATTCATTTTCATTGCTACAACATTTCGAGCGTCAGTTGAAGACATTCTTTAAATGGTGGTACCATAATCTTCTTGTTTTGTATTAGATATATTGTCATTGTATGGCAGTCGTTAAGCCATGTCAGAGGCCCTGTGACGCTTTGAAAACTTGATGCTAAAGTGTTCTACTCGCATACGACAAGAAAAAGATTATAGATAACTTTCAACAATGTGCAAGTAGCAGTAATCTGCGTTTTTAACCGAGGATTTAGAAATGATTATTCCGAATCAATTATTATCTTGTTATTTTGCATCCCGCTAGTTTTACTAGTTCGAAGTAGCAAAATTTACTTTTTTAATAAATAAAGTGCGTGTATTTTTTAACTTCAAAATAATTTAGAGTGTCACATAAGTACTTAGCTATTATTTATCAATGTGAATAAATTGTACCAGTTTCTCAAAAGAGATCTTTGCCAGCAACTATGCCATACATGTTATATTTAGTTACTTTCTCAATGTAAATAACAGTCTCACATTTCTCTATTTCTTGACTATAACTTAATGGAAACACGATGTTCATAGTACAGCCCCCCATAGTATCTCTGAGGCCAGCGCCCCTTTTCACTCCATTTATTGAGTTGCTACAGATTGCACTCAACACTTCACTTGCACAATCATCCATCACACATTGACCCCTACGGAAGATCGCAATCTAATCTATCAGTACAGTGTCTGTTGAACTCTCTCTCTTGAGTCGTATTTCCCCATGACTGAGGGTCGTGACTCCCCCGCAGAATTAATTCGTTAGGGGAGTTTTCTTGGGCAGATACATCGTGGTGGGCGCCCAGGTCCTTCCACGGAAGACACATGTCCTCGGATATTGAGGTCCTCAAACAAGTCGGTCTATTGAACTAGGAGAGAATCAAGAAGCTTTTTTGAGAGCTGGTTTCCAAATAAATTATTCGACGTCTCACACATTTTTGGGATATCTGTGAGCGTTTTGCTTTGACTTTCATCATAAGAACTGCCCAACTCTTTAAATCTCTATTCCCCTTGAACTATATCGCGGAATATAACCTTGCGATCTTCAAAGCGAGAGTGAATCGGTTCTTACTGGGTAAGCACGTTCCATCCTAGACCGTAATGATTGCTTTCCTTCAGGCGAATTACGGTAAAGTGCAAACCCATTACTTGTAAAAAAAAAACTTTAATTTGTCGGTCCGTCAAGTCGAGAGTAAACCGGCTTCTTCTAGACAAGCGCGCTAGATCGTAACGTAAATCACAACGTTGCTAAAAATCAGGCAACTTGTTCTATTCGTTAGTTTATACTTAATCTATTGAGATAAAATACCTAATATTCATTCATTGAGATGTCTACAGATTGCACTCACCACTTGTGCAATCATCCATCACACATTGATTGACCCTTAGACTGACCCCTACGGAAGTACTGCATTGAGATCGCTATCTAATTTTGTTACTGCAACCAATTTCAAAGTGCAGGACATTTCACCCAGCACTACCTGGCTCCCCATACTAATCAAAAGCTTGTGTTGTGAATGAGACTACGGATATAAAACTATTCTTTTTCAATTTCAATTCATTTGTTCTTAACACAATATGGGTAGGTCAAATGATTTTAAAGTATAACAATATGGGCTCCATATTGTAGCCTCACGGCATGCAAATGATGATGACTTACATGTCTATTTTTATCCTCTAATTACAATATAATCTCATATTTCGTTACGATTTCAAAACAATACAATATTTATTTATACACAAATGTCAAGTACAGTTGATTATCTTCGTAAATCCATACATATATTTACGAATAAATAATTTTCGCGAACCATTTTGTCGATATTACACAGTTATAGATTTATTGTTAGTTTTGTTTGTGTTCTGTGCGGAATTAAAATTTATTAATTATTCATACTCATCTTGTATATATAATATGTTGTATTGCTGGTTTTTCCTTATAGTTTTGTATTAGTTTTACAAACATTGTTCTGTTATACCTCATATGTATAAGAAGTTGCTTTGTCACCTACTAATCACATATATTTTATAAAATATTTACGGAAACCTTACACCGTCTTTAAAACCTTCTATTTATTCAACAGCTTGAAAATATCTTGTGAATTATGCCAACTATTTATCTATCTATTAAACAAATTCAGTGCAGTGTCTAAAATCAAAGTGAATCACCATAAATGAGTTTACAAAGGGAGAAGACGAAGACCAAATTCAAGATGTGGAAAGCCATAATGCACCGGAAAAGAAAATACAGCGAAGTTGCTGGCGACACGTTGCCTTGTGATCGCGAATCATACGCCGCCCTGGCGGCCATGCAGGGAGGTAGCTCGGCCACGCTGCCGCCGTCGCTGGACGCGCTTAGAGCATGTAAGTAGTGCTGCTACTCGCCGCTAGATGGCGCTAATAGTTATTTAATGAAATAATTGTGTGTAGTTTTGTGTTATTGTTGTGGCAAATTTTGTTTTTGACTCATCAAATTTTTTAATGATTTTAATTACTTATTTTTCCCCCTGTGCATACGTGTTTCTCATTTCATATTGAAAATAATAATGAAATGTATGATGATCATGCTACGAGCTAACAGATGTCGCTAAATGCACTTACTTTCGACACTCGTTTTCTAATACACTTATCGCTTATTTTGATTATATAAGTTTTATTAAACCAAATTATGAGATTAAACAATTAACATTAAAGTCAAGTAAATTTTGAAGCAAAGATTCAAATAGAAAAATAAATTTATAAAACAATGTGGTCGTGAGAATGATGATTTCTATCATCCTAAATAAAAAAAGCTAGTGGAGTAGGTACGATAAAAGAGCTGTAGGTGAATAAGTACCTAACCTATCTACCATAATAATCACAATTACACTGTCCCCACTGTTTCCGTCACAATGAGTCATCCATTGTATCTGCCTTGGAGCGCATCAAACGACACCGCTGGATAAGGTCATACCGCTTTTTGCAAATGGACGATGACCTAAGGTTAGGTGGTTTTAATTGAGTTAGTTTTTCTTGTATGTTTATGACTATTTTCTAAGGAGTTTTTTTGTAACATTACAGTAATAGTAATATTAGCTTGGGACAGTATTCTATTGTTTACATTATGTTTATTAAAGCTATATCAAACGATTATAGTTTAGTGGACACGAAGAAATAGTGTGCAAGCTCTAACCTTTTGCTTCTTTGGTTTGAATAGAAATGGGACCTTCTCACTTCCTTTTAGTTCTTCTACTCGCCGCTACAAGCGCTATAGGTAAATGTTTGGTCTGTGGTTTGGTTGAGTTAAATTCTATTCTGTATAAATTTTAAACATAAGAACAGAGAAAATTCTCATTCTGACAATAAAATAACATAAAAATAATGCTTATATTTAAATAATAAATCTTTACCAACCAAATGTGCGTCACAAGCGCACCAAGCGGCAAAATACGGAACTTCTAATGCATTTGCATATTACTTACGTGACAAGATGCATACCTGTCAAAACAATCGTTATTGTCTCATGATTACAATGAGCATACTTTGCCAAATGTTTTGCATTTATAATAAACAGGTCAAGATTCCTAGAAACAATATTTTGGCTAGAAAATTATTTTAAAAATACCTACTTGGGTTTGAAATTCAAACTTGAGACGTCGGCCAGAATGGTAAGCGCGTCTGGCAATGTGAGATGCGATCGTTTATGGATGGGTGGCCAAAAATAGTAGGTATAAAAACGTGTATATTATCTTATTATTATCTTGGGTGTGTGTATATTATCTTTTGTGTTCACAAAATGCGTTTTGATCACTTTATGATTAATCTAAGCTTTTAAACGTACACGTTTTACTGGTAGATATATTATAGGGCCTTATTACAAAACGTAGTTTAACTATTAGTCCAGAACTTAGAAAATACCAAGTCCGTTTTGTTGTCTGTCTGTCATGATAATCAAACTGTCAAAATGGTACCAATGATATTCAGCGTTGACATTTTGATTAATTGTATGTGATGTTTAAACAACAAAAACCGACTTTTTATTTTAAAGGTCTAGACTAATATTTAAACCAAGTTTTGTAATAAGACGGATAATGTACGTACATACACATATTAGTTAAGTAAAGTGAAGGTACTCAACACAAGTCTCAAAGCAAACCACTTGTCTTTAAACAATTCATATCCCACGGCACGGTTTCCACGATTTTACGTAAATCTACTAATTACTAAATACATTTACACATAACAATGGTTCCTAGCTATTATGTGGAGAGTACATAATGAAGAATTATGGTCATATTTTCTGAGATATTTTTACTTAATCCTTGGATAAGAGAAGTAATGTTCAATTGTGTTTAAGATGTTCATCATATAAAATTGTTAAGTTGTTAAGCCATGTCACAGGCCTTTAGGGCGGCTTGATTAACTCTCGACACCAGAGTTGGCCACTCTCATTCGATAAGAAGAATATAAATTCTTATAAACAGAAATAATCCCTTGTTAATCCGGGATCAAACTTAACTTTTATTATGTTAGCTAAAATTAACATGTAAAGGACATAAAGGTTAAATATTTCTCCAAGTCAAATTCAATTTGATTCGCTTTTGCCGTGAGTAACTCATATATGGCGGGAGGTACTGCAGTCTTGCAATTCAGGTCCCTTGAGGTACCTTGTACAAGACTCATGACATGTATGACACCGATGTAATTTGTGTAAGTTTTTATTACTCAAAGCTGTACCTACAAAACTGTATTTTATGCACAATAAACAATTTATTATTATTATTATATTATTATATACATACTCGTTAATACATACATATTCTTTTAACATAAGGGGTTGTATTTACCACAATTCGCCTGATGGTAAGCGATCATTATGGTCTAACTAAGATGTAACGTGTTTACTGTTCACTCATAAGAACCGATCAACTCTCGCTTTGAAGATCGCAAGATTGTAGTTCAATGGGAACATGGGATTGTGTGGAATGACTTAGGTAATGATTCTTTTGGTTAATCTCAGTCTTGGCCCACCGAGATACAGACCCAGGCCTAGTTCGGGGTTCACAAGAAACTCACATTAACATTAATTTAAGTAATTAATATAATTTAGTAATACGTTCATATTTTTGTGATTGTACCAGTGTTTTTTGGCAAATAAAATATCCTTATCTTTATCCTAACTAAGAATAATCTACCACATTACTCGTTGGCGATTAAAAAAATAAAAAATACCTCTTGTATAGCATTAGACACAATATCCGAGCACATGTGCCTTCCGTGAAAGCACCTAGGCACCCACCACGATGTATCTGCACAAGAGAACTCCCCTAGCGAATTAATTCTGCGGGGGAGTAACGACCCTCAGTCATTAGGAAAGCGACTCAAGAGAGATTAAATAGATAACATTAGAAAATAAAATAAAGGCACCTCTAACTTAAACAAATTTCACCAAATTGACCCGAAGCCACGGTTTGTTTAATTAAATTTATGAACGCGCACATTAATTAGATGTTGCGATAACAGATTTCAGTTGTTGATAACACCAAAGTGGTGGTAAGGTAACACGCGAATTTTAGCTTTGGGGTTAAATTCACACCTACCTATTAGTTATTCGAAGGCCCTTGGAAAAGTTATTTTGATGTTAGTAAATTAAGCTAAATTTAGCTATAGGTATTTAGCTTTATTGAAAACTGCCTATGTTTTTGTATTAGGTGTGCTATGTAAACTATACACAAACAGTTATGTTTTTCGGTTAGAGAGAAACTATGACGGAGATTCTTTTTTTAAATCATTTCTATATAATAAAAATATAAATCCCTCTGGGGTCAAGATCTTGAACGGTTTCGGGGTGCACGGCGGGAAGCCTTTGACGCATGGAGGGAGTTGGGGGAGACCGGCGCCCAGGAGTGGGACAGTACAGGTTAATAAAAAAATCCTTGTTAAAAACTATGGGTTGAAATATTAGTAATTAGTACCTTTAAGACAGTCTTTACTGTTTCACCTTGTTAAATAATATTATCCTCATTGTTTTGTCCTGTTACCGTAACCTAGAAACTATAAAATACATTTGCTTAATATAAATAAAATATAATGCCACTAATTACAAGGACAACTTTATCCCCACAATAAAGCTATGAAATCATCCGTTTTAAATTAAATTATCCACATAAATATCGACGTAGATATACATACAATCTTTTTTAATTTAATTTAGATCGTAGATTACAACGTCGCTAAACATCAGGCGAGTTGTAGTCAAGCGTGAGCCTATCAAGTTAAAAAAAAAATAGATACATACGTACATTAGTAAGCTGTTTATACATATGTATGTAAATACATATAGGGGCCTGGTCGACCTATTTAATTGTGAAAAGAAAGGATGGGTTGTACTAACTACAAAATTTTATCAGGACGGTAACCCACTCTTACAAAATTTTATGGTAAATTGAAATACGTTTTACGTTACCAATATTTTAAAAGTGAATTGAATTTGAAGAAACATAATTGATTCTTGATAATCTAAGTTAATTGTGCCTAGATTTAGGCAAAAAATAATTTCGATACCACATTTTGATTATTTTTTTAGAAATAATAAAGCTGAATAAAGGAGTAGGTGACTTTTCGTATATAAGTAATATACAATTATACATATAATAATATAATAATAATAATTGCGGGTGCCGTTCCTCGTACAATAGACCAGTTTAATTAAGTCAATGAACAACTCGACACAATAGCCTGTAATATTAATACCATGTCTGCAATAGTTACTTTATATACCTAACATCCTCTATCTGTAATTTTTACTTAATTTTAAGTACCTATAATATTGTAAAAGGCCTCTCAGTGTTGGCTACGGCCCCACTGATGCCTTAAAAATACCGGGCGTAAGGCCCGAGAATCTGTGAAGAACACACACAAATTCTTATAATATTTACACTTATTTATAATCTAATTTAAAATAGAACATTTTAGAAAAAAAAATATGTCGAGCAGCTGCTACGCTGAGAGAAAGTAGTCTCTCGTGTTGTAGCAGCTGATTCCTTCAGGGAAACATTTTTTTTAGGAGGTTGGAAAACTCATCTTACGGAAACAAAGCTACTTTATACATATAACTAAGAATATTGCAATTTTAAACCCACTGACACAAAAGCTTCCTGTGTAGTTAGTTATATTTAAGGGCAGGAAGTCGCATTTCGCACTGACTTTGATCTCAACTCGGTTTAATTACAGAATTCACTGGAACGCAGATACCGTGACGTGTTACTCTTAATTATTACTTCTTTTGTTCGTGCTGTGAAATCTGGACATCCTTTTGGCATGAATAAATAATTCGATAAAGATAAAACAATAATATGGCAGCCACAAACTTATAACTTACTTACTAATGTGGCGCTGCGACCCAAAGTGGATCCTGTCCTCCGACACAAAGAGACTATCTTGTCCTTCCAGCGGTACTTGGGACGGCCGTTGACCAGTTGGTCGTCCCAAGTACGCTTTCTTCAGAGCACAAACCTATACTAAAATATCATCAAATTACATTTATATTATTATCAATAAAGGAAAAAATTATAAGAATGCATTGTAGTGTTTGTCTCTTATTCGAAAACCAAACGGCTAAACACATTTTAATGTATTTTCGTGTCGAAATCGAGTAGATCTTGCATAATTATTTAACATTTGTAGGGCGTTTCATGTTGTCATGATATGCTAAGTTTTTGTTTTCAAAGCCATTCTATCGGTCATGTAGGTATACCTTGTCTTATATCCCTGTAAAAAATATATGTACCAGAACGTCTCTGACACTGCTTAACATATGTATATAACAAAACAAACTTATCTCCGTTTGTTTGTTACCTAATGAGTTTAAAGTGATAGATCACGATCTACAACCAAATATGACAAAAGCCTTCAGTCATCCTTTCAAACATCCCAAATATGGCTTCATCGTATTATCATATCTTCTCCTTATATGGTCTTGGTATCATACATTATAGAGTAAGAGCCACGGAAAAATAGACCGTCTTCATTTTATTATACCAATAAAAAAAATTAGGCTTTTGTTTGTGTTTTTTTTTTAAATATCTTGTTTACGAAATTTTACTGTAAATGCGGAAGCTATACTCGTAATAGTGTAAGTAATAAATAAATTGAACCCAAAGGTACATGACGTATTGATATACAAATTAATAAAATATTTATTGGTGTGATGATTCAAAAAATGAGTAAATTTTCCGATATATTTGATTAAATACTAAGGCTTTTAAGCATATCATTTAAAAATATACATTTTCATTAGACTATTATTATTAAAAAACGATTTTTTGAATCGGGAATATTCCAATATATAATTTGAACAGTTACAAAAAAGGTCTGGTTATCTTGGGCTGTTAGTCTAAAACTACGTTGTAAGCAGTACAATTTCTCAGTGCGTGTATCTTACCAAGAACATTTTCCAAACAAATTATATTAAAAGTTACTTTAAATTACACAAATGTTTATGTTCAACGCGACGTTTCTTGCTAAAACCTTCTTTAATCACTTCTAACTAAAATTTCTCAACATTTCTTAGTAGACGGTAAGCTACGTCTTCTTTTCACCATAAATGGCTATAGATCTTGTATAATGAACCGACCTCCTATAGCTGAGTGAGAGCAGTTGCAAGAACTAATAGAGTTTATACAAGAAATAGGCAAGTGGTGGCAGCACTTATGCACCGAATTGAAGTTTTTTTAAACTAAGTTGACTTGCATTTGATCACAGTTTTGGTTGATGGTAAGCTACAACTGTGGCCTAAAATGGAACCTAATAAGAACCGCTTCACTCTCGCTTCGAAGATCTCTAAATCGTGGGGAACCGGGAGTCCGTAGTACCTAACAGCAAAATAATACAATACTTAAATGGTTCGAGTTTAACTGAGGGATTACTGGCGTAAATGAAAGGAGGCTTATGCCCAGCAGTGGTTTCTAAAGAGATGATGACACCGTTTTATGGTGGTAGTGCCGAAGTATCGAACACAGCGCTTTGCTTCAACGTTTATTATACGGACGACAAAGCTTTGGAACACTTTACCTGAAGCTGTGTTTCCTGCGAACTACAATCCAGGGGTTTTCAAATCTAGATTTAATAGGTATCTTCTAGGTAAGCGTGTTACACCTTAGGACGCAGCAATGCATAACATCAGGCAGGCTGTAGTCAAAAGTAAACCTATCCCACGTAAAAAAAATGATGATAATGAAGAAGTACATTTTAGTTCCAATTTCATCCGCTAGTTTGTCATTATAGAAGACCCCATGTCTTGGAAGGCATTCCAGCTGCGTTTCTCGCCTCATTACAGGGAAATGTCAGGGGCGCAGCCAATGCCATAGTATAGTTAAGGACATGTCTTGCGAATAAATATCTCCTGAAACGCAAAGATGATGATGTGTGATCTTCATGGTGTTTCACAAATTTGACAAGTTTTCACTTGAAAACAAAACATCCTTGGTGTCTTAAGTCGGATTACACTTTAAATTGTAGGTTCATAATATTGATGATCACTAATTGTAAGATAAAATTTAGTCTGTAATTATGTTGTCCTTGTTTATCGTTGTTGTTTTTTGTTTTTCAACACAGGTTTTTGAAAATAATAATCAAATTCATATTGTTCAAGCTGTGTACACTCACCTGAGGAATTTGTTCTGGTTCAAAACCAGTTTTGAATGTGTTTTTGGCTTATATATGAACTCATTCTGTTATGTGTACCGTTATAAATAAATAAATAAATATTAATCCATACTATTATGTATTATTTGTTCGGTGGTATAATATTAACACATGTTGGTATGGCTGTCATTAAGCCAATGTAGGGCGGTTCAAAAACTCTTGACACTAACTACAGTTGGCTACTTTCATAACATAAGAATAAAAATGCATTTCTCATAAACTATCGGAAGACGAATAACGAAGAAAATTATGTGTCTTGTCTCAGTTTTAGAATGCTCCGCGCCCTTACAAAACAGTACAGTTCGCTTCGTAACTAATAAATTTAAGTTTAATATCTGGGAGTCTGAGAGATTACTGTGGCCTTGTAACACAGTCTCACAATCAGCCCAAGGCCAGGGGATTCACAATATGTAATGTTATAAAATTATTAAGTACTTACTTCAGTAAATAAATTTTACATCTCTCATGTTCGGTAAGTAGGTCCTTATTACCCCCAAATGGGGCTTGTAAGTAACCAATTAGCGCCCTAGGGTAATAATGTAGCTAGAAAAGCCCTGGGGCGGTAAGTAATTAAAAAAATAACATTAAACTCCTTCAAAAAGTTCAAGTAGTAGACAAAGGAGGTCGCTTCGCTATTCAAACTCAAACTTCTTCGTATGATAGTCATCAATTTTAAATATCGAACGGCGATACGCAATTTCGTTCCTGACAAAAAAAGATGAAAAAAGGCGGGAAGAGAAAACTTTCATTTTAAATGTTGTTTGTTTTTGGGATTTTTTTATAAATACGTGCTAATTAGGAAAAAAACATGAATTCTGCAAGTGATGACGATATAATATTATGTAAGCTGCACTCCTGATTCAATGGAAATGGAAGCTGAAGTAGCAATTAACAATATTTTGCTTGAAAGTTCTAAAGAGAGATATTTAAAAACTTACGACGAGTTCATGAAGTAGCAAAAAGAAAAACGAGTTAGTTCTGATTTTGTCCGTGACCAGCAAATATCACAATCTCAAACTATTAACATACCCAAAAACACCTGTCCCTAAAATTTTAAAATTGTTCTCATATCACTATAAATTTTAACCATTAAAATGTTTTATTCTTGTAATACGGGTTTTTTCTACTTACCTCACAATCGAGATGTAAAGCAGAGTAGTTAGCTCGGGTGTAAGCATCAATTGCACCCTCGAACTATAGACGCCCTCGCTGCGCTCGTGCGCCTAACTATCTCGGGCTGCAATTGATGCCTTACAGCCCTCGGCTACTAATCTACTATTGTATGTACGCCAGTCCATTATTATTCAATGTCGCTAAGCTCAGTGTCCTGGTTTTTCTTAGCTAGTGCATTCTTGAACGGAAGCACCCCAGACTAGACCAATGTTAGTGTTTTTAACACTTTACACGTTGATTGAATGCTGTCGTGCGTGAAATTTCAACTTTTTACCTTTAATAATGACTTGCTTTTTTAATCGACTTCAAATAAAGAGGTTATCAAGTCATCTCAAAGTTTTTTTACTTGTCTAAGTATCTAAGTATTAAAAAAACTAAAGTACGTAGTTTGTTCCTGACTTAAAGGAAGTGTTTTAGATAAGTCTAGTCTGACTGGTTAGATTTTATTCGACTTTTTATTCGTATGTAGTTTGTGTCAAGAGATTTTAAACCGCCCTAAAGGCCTCTGACATAGCTTAAGACTGCCGTACTTACTATGACAAACAACCGTGACCTAAAATGTAATGTGTTAAATAAAATAATGATTCGTATATCATACTTAGTACAGTCATAAAGCTATGTTAATGGCCCTTAGGGCGGTTTTTTAACACTCTTATACGCATATTTACTTTCTACATTATAAAGTACAACAAAACAACACAGGTGTGGCATATCCTCTTACACATATGTCATACTAGCTGTGCCAGCGACTTCGTCCGCATGGAATAGTTATTATACCATAATTATCTTAAAAGATAGACATATACTGTTGCGGACATTTTGTTAGATAATTTCAAGATGAATAATTCTTTCATACATATTTTTTTGATATCTTGAACCGTTTTCGCAGCACACGCAACGGAAGCCCTCAAAGATGAATAATTTTCCCGATTTTTTCCACATTTTCCATTGTTTCTTCGCTCCTATTACTTGCAGCGTGATGTTATATAGCCTAAAGCCTTCCTCGATAAATGGTCTATTCAACACAAAAATAATTTTTAAATTTGCACCAGTAGTTCCTGAGATTAGCGCGTTCAAACAAACAAACAGTCTCTTCAGCTTTATAATATTAGTATAGATAAAGATATGACACATAAAAATGTGTTTGGTTTGTTGGTTTATATGTTCCTCTAGCACGCCACAGCGGAGCAATGGATCATCTTGATTATTGGTATGATGATAGTGTAAATATAGCAGTGTATATTTTGTCCTTGTAGTTATATATGTACCTATGTAGTATCAAAAAAATCGTTTTTTACTAAGATTGTACAAACCTGACATATAGGCTACTTTTTATCCCAAGACAAAGTGTGTGAAGCCACAGTCATCTACTAGTTTATACATAATTAAAACTCCATTTAAAACCTTATTTGCAGAGGGACGTGTAAGTCCCATTGCAATTTTTATACCACCAAGGGAAATTACAGAGTTATGTTGTTCACTGAAAAACATTGCAAACTTTATGAAATGATAAATTTAATGAAAGATGTTATAGTAAGTACATACCTATATATATATGTACATGTATCGAAAAAGTCATGCACCATTTATTCATGAAATTCTGTTTAAAATGTACACATTTATGAATCTAGCGTTAGGTTATTTAAATAAAATGTCAACCTATATTTCAAATCCCGATTTTATTCCATGAAATCACTTATTAATAATTGTTGATTATAAATTCAATAGAACATTTTTTAATTTTTGATTTTTCTACCGAAATATATATTTATTTCAAAACAACAAAAATTAATAGTAACACTTCCAAAAAATAATAAAAAATAAACATTATATAATATACATCATAAAAAAAAATCTAATCTACATTTTCAAACGGTAACGTACCCAAAACGCTGGCTGCACTAATTCAATTCAATAAAAATATCTATATTACAAATAGAATCACAACCTTTCTATATTCTCTTCCTTCCTAGAATTACTATATAGTATATAATTTGTGTTGATTTTTACAAGACTAACTGCCTATTACGAAAAACTACTCTAATACTTTAGTACCAAGAATGAAACTAACCTGCCAACACATAAACTAATCTTGTAATCCATTTGTTTCAGGTAAGTCTACAATTATATTATCATCAACATTTATTTCCGCCTCAAATTACTCGGTAAGTTAAAAAAGAAAGAGTTAATTTTAATTAATGAATTAGGTACTTCACGCTCTTTTGCCTTCTGTTTATCTCAATTCATGTTGAATATAAATTTTAAGTATTTTTGGCGTTAAATTAGATTAATCGCGATGCTTTGAGATTTGTATCTTTAACGCCATTTTGTTTTGCTCTACGGTTTTTATGTTCAGTGATTAAGTTATGAATGATTGTATCTGTAGTCTTTATATGCTCGTCATCGTTAATGTGACTTGTGAACTATAATTATATGTTAGAACATGAACTGATCAGGTTTTTCAAAAGAATATAAACTACGAAAGATGGATCATAGGAACAGGTCACGTAACTGGCTTTTTCAGAATAGTTAAATTTGTATGTAAACCTTTAATTAATTTAAACGTATGTAATTTTAGTAAAGCTAAAATATAGTACTCCTAGCCTATATCCACTTTGCCATATTTTCTTTTTCTACCATAGTAAAAAAAACCTGAACTATCATGGCGGTGAAATCAAAAATAACTCCATATAAACAAACCATGTCACTCTGAACGCAAGCCCGGATGCATGCTGCACTGATTTCTACGTTTATAGTAACATCCGGAGAAAAACCAGAGCAACGGATAGAAAAAAAATCCGTAAACTTATTTGGAAATGAGCAAAAATAAATCAAGACCGGCAGGATTCGAGCATGCGTCGTCTTGGTAACCTTTGTGAGGATTTAGAAATTAGCAAAAATTTAAATATTTCATTTTGTTTACAGTACCAGTTTCTGGGATAAGCATTCGATCTTCCTGTTTTTAAGAACACCGGGAGTTTTAAACATAAACGGGTTTGTACTTGTTCACGGCTTTTCATCGTGCTCCTAAATAAATAAATTGTGCTTTCGCAGTAAAAACTAGTTCACACTCGCTTTAAAGATAAATTACAGATTTTAGTTATAAATGTGATACTAAAATTAATATTTTCACAGTTTAAGTGATGGGTCAGTTACTTCATCAGATTTCTATAAATTCATTCAATTAACCGCAATGGCACCAAATATCTGCCTATATTACTGTGATAATTTTTTCTACAGTCACTAACTTCACCAATTATTCATTTTTATGCCTAAATTGTGTGTTATCCTTTTAGTGACATTTATTTAGTAATTCGCTACAAAAGCTCCCAAGACACCCATTCCTCCAGGAAAGGTTAGGAAATAGGGAGGGAATGAATCATGACGTGAATCATAGCAATTGTCGGAATGGTAAAGGTTTTAGGAATAATTTGAGTCGTTTAGCGGAGCTAAAATGTCATGCGGAATTTTGAATAAATTTAATTTTGTCTTTACGTCTAGTTTGAAGTTAGTAAATCATATTTTTCTATTGCTATATTTTCGTGACATATTTTATAAAGATATTATGATTATACTTTTCCTTGTTGTAATACTATTCTTTTTTATTAGACTAACAACATATTGTAATCTAATTTAATTCAATACAACAAAAATTAATAGTAACACTTACAAATAATAATATATATATATATATATATATTAACAAACTAATCTACTTTTTCAAAAGGTAGCGTACCCAAAATGCTGGCTGCATTGCCCCGTTGAATAGCTAGACTAATCTTTTGGGCAAAGTACAAGCCAGCACTTTGGTCACGCGAAGCCTGTTTGAAGTTAGTTTAAAAAAAATCCTTGATAAATGACCTAAATACTATGTAAAAACATAACTATGTATAAATACCTACAAATATTGATATAAAACAGTAATAGGACGGTTGTTCCTATGTATGTACGTAACAATTATATATGTATTTTATCTGTTACGCATATTTCACAAGCGTTTGATTAGTATGTGGCTAGATGGAGCTGTGAAACAAGTCCATCATTTTTTGTACATTTAAACAAAAGTATCTTTTGCTTCACAGTTACGTCATTTTAAATTTTAAATAATAAGTATAAATAGTTAAATAAACGGCACAATTTACGCACAAACAATTCCAGATAGGCAATAAGATAGAAATAACTTTTTTACCCAGTACGTGACTATCGAGATATCGTGACGGTACTCTGTCACGTCTGACACTGTTTCTAGGAAGGTTGGTCTTTTAGTAGAGATATATATTCATTGAGAGATTTAAAGTTTATTTTAGCAACCGGAACTATTTATTATTGAGATTTTTTTAGAATTTCTAAGTAGTTGTTGGTTTTTTTTTTTGCAAACGGAACTATTAGTTTTTGTAGATAGAATCTGAGTAGTATATGTAATCATGTCATGGCCTAGGCGTGTCCCATTTATTAGTCAGCTTATTTTTCTTCTTTAAAAAAGGTCATAAATTGTCCTGTACGAAAGATGCGTTATAGGTGCGCTAAAGTCGTAAAAAAATCTTATTTACAGTCGTCGACTTATAATATTATTTCGTGCCTTGAAAACTAATAAAGACCTAAGAAACCTGGCCCTATTCGTATGAAATGGCATATGACGATAGATTACATCTTCATCATCATCATCAGCCTGTTATCGCCCACTGCTGAGCATAGGCCTCTCTTGTTACATCTTACACTGAAAAAAAAAACAATAATAAAATAACAATACAATATTCTCACGATAGTCCTCAGCCCAGTAGTATCTCAGTAGTTTTTCTGACATGGCTTAACGACTGCCGTACTAGACAAACAGCCGGGACCTATAATTTAACGTGTCATTCGACCCACGGAAGCGCCCAAATTGGAATGACATGTCAGAGGCCCTTAGGGCGGCTTAAGGAACTTTTGACACCAGAGATGGCCAATCTCGTTTGTTAAGAAGAAGAAGCCCTTTTCTCAAAGGGCACATAACCTATCTCAACACCATAAATCCATAACATAAACAGCAATATTATCCGACTTTCATCCAATTAGCAACCGGCATTTGTATGTTATGCTTATGTCATAACTTCTGCAGTGAAAGTGTTTACAATCAGAATATCTAGTAGTCATGATGAATTGATGAGACCTTTGTTGCTATCCTGATTGATCTTGACTAGTATTACCTCATGACTGAGGGTCGTGACTCCCCCGCAAAATTTATTCTTTGGAGGAGTTCTCTTGGGCAAGTAATCGTGGTGGTTGCCCAGATCCTTCCGCAGATGGCACGTGTCCTCGGATTTTGTAGTCTTCAAACATGTCGGTTTCTTTACATTTTATCATATCTATACATAACATTAAAAAGAAGTTCCTACATACATACTTACAATGACAAATAACTAAAAAATAACTGTTTGATCATTGATTTTTGTCACAAGCATAAAAGCAAGCTGAGTGTCGCAAATTCTGGTGTCAAGACTTTTCAACCGTTTTATATGTAAGTATGGCATCTTATGACTACCTACCTACCTATGCTAATTACATGTAAACGTTTTCTCTTTCCTCTCTGTAAATTACAACCAACTTTATGCTGTCTAAAATTGTTATTTCTTCTCAGAATTTCTCACAGCTACTGGCGCTTGACATTTTTACTATCAATGTCAACTCTCATTAGAAATTCTTCTCACAACCAAAACTGTGGGATTCCTGTGCGGTTCTCGTTAGAATAAACATTTATGGAGAATTTAGAAGCAAATTCAACTTATTCTATGCATAAACCGTATACTCACTGTTTGTTGGCGGTCTTTGGCCCTTAAGTTAAAGCCCATTCAAGGAAATTTTATACATAAGTAGTAATGTAGATAAGTTAACAAACTGTGAGATTGTGTGACTCAATATTGCATATGAATAACTAGCTGGTGCCTGCGACTTCGTCCGCGTGGAAAAGTTATAAACACGGTTCTATTGAATTAATCTTAATAGATAGACATATACTGTTGCAGACATATACAGACATTTTGTTAGATAATTTCAAGAGGAATAATTCATTCATACATATTTTTTGATTTCTTGAACCGTTTTCGCAGCGCACGCTACGGAAGCCCTAAAAAATTAATAATTTTCCCCGTTTTTTTCCACATTTTCCATTGTTTCTTCGCTCCTAGTAGTTGCAGCGTGATGTTATATGGCCTAAAGCCTTCCTCGATAAACGGTCTATTCAACACAAAAAGATTTTTTCAATTCGCACCAGTAGTTCCTGAGATTAGCCCGTTCAAACAAACAAACAAACT
The DNA here is from genome assembly GCA_927399415.1 of Macaria notata. Taxonomy (NCBI): domain Eukaryota; kingdom Metazoa; phylum Arthropoda; class Insecta; order Lepidoptera; family Geometridae; genus Macaria; species Macaria notata. Next base: position 2,509,653 of record OV656751.1, read on the forward strand.
CTTCAGCTTTATAATATTAGTATAGATATCAATCTATATCCTATAATTAAGATTAAAAGAAAACTAGACCATCCAACCAACAAATCTAATGAATCTGGTAGTGACACTCAACCAGTAATCGAATCAAATATGTTAATTTAACATAACTTAGCTTGCTCTGTAATAAATAGTATACTCAACAAGTTTTCTTAAAAAAAACATTTACAAGTCCACAATGGCCAAGAAAACTCTCGTGTAGAAAACTAGTGTGTTACACTACCTAAAGTTTCTATGAATATGATAGTTTTTGCTCTTGATTTTAACATGATTTTAATAACAAAAAATACATTATTTTGTTAATAAAACTAGACATTGTAACTTCTAAAATTTTATTCAAGTCATTTAATTTGACGAGATATTGTAATTTGTGTAGCATATTCTATGATATTAGTACTTATACCTATACCTATGTATGTTACAACTTTACAGTACCTATCAATAAAGATTCTTTATCTGTATCTTTATCTTTTATGTTTAGGTCCAATACCCTAAACATAATAAAGAAGTATTTTAAAGTTAAACCCGCGATTAAAGGTGAGATTCCACCTTACGCAAATACGTATTATTGGCTCCGTTTTAACCGCCCCGCGCCCGTGCCAAAAATATGATCCGGTCGCATTGCAGATGTCCCACTTCACGCATACAAATTGGAAGGGTGCTGTGACCGATGAATCTACATCCGCCATTTTTGGTGTTTCGCTGCAACTTGCAACTCTGTGACGAATGTGTTGATTTAGATGTGAGTCAAGTGAGGAGTAATTTAGACGTCGACAGATGAAGAGACTCTTCGACGATATAAGTATTTATTATTGACTGGTTGAATGTTGGTGTGACATTAAAATACAGTCTTTATTTACAATAACTAAATATAAAAACAAGGGAAGAAAAACTAAACTTACTACTTCTAACTACTACAAAAAAGGGGCACTTAGAAAATCTTTAGAAAAGCCTAAAGATAATCTAAGTGCTCCAGCCCACTACCAGAGGGCAGCGTGCCCAGCATACTGGCCGCATTGCCACGCTGGATGGCAATGCTGATACGTTGAGCCAGGAAAAGGCCAGCATTTTGGTCATGCGTCGCGTCAACCAAGCGCTCCGAGAGGTTTTGGAAAATAGTATGGGCTCCCGGACCCCACGGGCCCAAAGTCTCGCATTAATTAAAAAAAATATTGTAATTATAATTAGATACTTATATTATGGTCAAACGTCTTCACCATGGTTAAGGTACAGTCATGGGACACGGAAGAATTTTGTGCAATTATTTGTGGCCTGTCTTTGTTGCTCCTGCAGCAACTTGTCTTTCTTTGTATGTATTACAACGTACTAGATATAAATAATAACATAATTTGTTTGTTTTTGCCATAACACAACCAATTCAAAATCGCGCCTCTTTCTCTCTAACTCTTATTACTAAAGCCTCTAAATCTCTGTATAACGCATTACAACCTACTTAAATTCGAAACAAGGTTGTATTGTACAGTACTAACAGGTTCGTCCTACGCCTTAGGAACTGTGTAGGTTTTACTAAATCCCTTCTTCAATATATGACTCATCGAGCGAGGTTACTAACAACCGTGATGAATTGCTTCGTTAAGATGATGGTTTTTTGTTTTGTTTGAAGTCAAGGATTAAGAAATGTCATAAAAACGTGACATAAGTTTTAAGTTTGTATGTTTTGTGGTAGGTTGCGAACGAAAGATTTGACCATTTGACTTTGTCTGTATTTATTATAGCCTGTCCAGCTTTATTACTAGCTTGCGTTAATCTAAAATCTTATTTATTCTATAAAAATAAAATAAAATAAAAAGCCTTTATTTCTATTTCTTTCTTTCTATTTATTCTAAGACCAATAAAATTAGACAAGATTGTGTATGGGGTATAATTGTATCTTCATATCCCCGTACCAATTGAGTCGTAATCAGTGCATTCGTTTGAAATTGCAGAAGCAATAGATTTATTTAAAAAATTTGGTGAGTTTCTTTTTTAACGTTATGGTACCACAAATAAATGACGGAAATAAAACTTCTTGCTTTTTCTATTTCAATAAGAAAAATATTTTTTTTATAGTTTATTCACATTTTTTTTGTTTGCCTTTTTATTGCATCCTGGGTTTATTGCATGCTGTTTAGTTCTTTTAGCTCGATTTCTTTTTTCGCGTCAAGTTAATTTTATCCAGCGAAAAGTGATGCTTATGAATATCTTCCAATTGCAACGCTTTTAATCCATTGGGAGAATAAATTCTTGTTAATCGAGGCCGTTTTATTTCCCAAATAAAGTCATTTTATTGCGTGAAATTGTAGCGGTTTATTTTACTTTCAGATTGGAATGTTGTATTTGTGATTGGCATTATTTTGATGCTAAAACTTTTTCGATTTTATTATTACTTCATTTTCACAATTTTCAGTTAGATATTTGACTCTAAAGCTGCCTGAAGCGACGCCCGCACACACGTCACTGTGGTTAAAGGTTGAATAAACTAGTAATAACATAGAGTTTGCTCTCTAATTAGGCAGCCAGTAAACTCCACTAGGCTTGACGACAATTAATGTTGCTGTTAAATGAAAAATATAAAAATTAAAGGAAAAAGCAATTGATTAACGGACGAAAAAAAATTTTTATTCAATATTTTTCACAACAAGAAACACGCAAAAAAAACCAGAAAAGCGCTGTCAAATTATCATAAGTGCATGCGCCCTACTTTGTAGTACAGTCGCTACGTTCCGGCTTTCCGTTTTATGCACTATTTGACAAACATACCTACATACATGGTACAGAAGTGACAGATAACAAAGGGCATTGACCTCGAGTTGTAGTAATGTAGTACTATGGTGTCTTATCTGTTTTGGAAAGCCAGTTCCATTGATGTACTGTACAAACTGCTGTACAGGCATTTTCTAGCTTTGGCCACATCGTCGGTTATGCGGGTGTACCACGTGTGTAAAAAATATGAAAAATGACATATTAGACCTTTTTTATTTATAGATTTCAATTTAGAAGATTAAAATCATTTTTAGCCGACTTCAAAAAGGAGGTTAACAATTCTTCTGAAATATTTTGAATAACTTGTTTCAAATCATTTTTTTTTTATTTTATCTATTTATATGTAAATATAAAAGCAACTTTTCAGTCTAAAACCTCTTGCACACTAGCAGTAAAAATCACCCTACAATAATTACTAGTAAAGGTAGACTACATTTCCCACCTGACACCACTCGTCCAGTTAAACAAGCCGGTTACACATTCCTTGATGCTTTAGGACATTATGGTACGAGTTTTCTACTAGAGCGCGTAAGTAAACAAGTTAAAAGTGGCGGAAAATAGAACTAAAAATTCTGACTGGACTTTTTTTAAAGATGTACAAATGTTACTATGAAGAGGTATCGGTTGTGGAACAAGACTATAATTTTCTTGTTCTATGTATTGTTTCATTTGACTCATTTAAGAATGAGCCAGTTTGTTTGTCATTAATACATATATTAAACTAAAAAGCTTGTAAATATGTACATAGGTTCTGACTTCTAATGGCATCTTTCCCGACTTCCTGTTCCCAGCAAACTACAATATAATGGTGATGTTTAAAGCAAGGTGGGACCGATTCTTATGCTGTGTTCTGTGCCGATTCTTACCAATAAACATGCACCATTGTAAATAATATACAAACAATAAATTACATCATGTGAATCATAGTCTAAAGAAAACCCATTTTAGATTTAAAAAATACATGCATAAGTGCTGCCCCCACTTGTTCCCAAAGTCAACTAGTACAAACTACAAACACCTTGTAAAGTCGACATTATGTTAGTATGTAATGTTGTAATGTTTAGTAACTTGATGCTAGTTTACTGTTTTATGGACTTACGCCTGACCATTATGAGATGATTATGAGCTTAAAAGGAGTTTTCGCATAATTAAGAAAGTAGTTAGTAACTGCATGAAAATGTGTACTACGTAAACTGTTTTCTACTGTTTCTTAAGAATTATAATACGAGTGTCTTCATTCGGAGTAAATAAGTTTCTTCTAAGCAAACGTGCTGTATTTTGGACATTTTTTTAATTGCTTTATATCAAACAGGCTTGAGTCACATATAAGGTTAGTAAAAGCCTATAAAGTGTTAAAAAAACATAGGTATAAACTAAACATAATTTGTTTTTCCTACTTTTACCAGGAATAGTCGCGTTGCAAGTGTAAAGTTGACATATTTTCTCTTTTTAATATTTTTTTTTACAAGATATAGGCTTACGCTTGACTACAACTTGCCTGACGTTAAGCAACGTTATAATCTACGATCTAGCGCGCTTGCCTAGAAGAAACCGGTTTACTCTCGACTTGAAGACCGACAAATTATAATTTAAGGGGAATAGAGATTCGGGCAAGGAGTTCCACAGTTGGGCTGTTCGCACGATGAAATTTATTAAAAAAAACTAATGAAATGACGCTGCCTTAATTTTTTTGGTTCCCCTTTTCTAAATGAGACCAGAATATTCCCCGAAGCCTCACTGAAATGATAACTTATCATACGCAAGTTTTTTATGTCACTTAAGTCACGCTCGGTTGACCAGGGTCGTCACTTTTCCTGTCACTGATTCCAAACAATGGTTTTGTACACCGAAACTCGCACGGTTTGACCGAAATGTTTGATTTGCCCAAAAATTTGTATGTGTAATTAATTTTGAACAGAGTTAATTAACACATTGCCGGGTAATAAACGGGAATTTTATCTAATTGAGCTGTTATTTCATTAAAATAATAGTCTCATCTTGGGCAAATACTGTAAATAGTCGGTTTTGACACAATTTCTTAGGTAACCGTTAGATTTTACTGCTTACGAAAAACTGTTGTATGTTTGAGTTTTTTTCTACTAATTATCTAAGTACCTATATCAAACTTAGAACGAATTTATCGTAAGAGCAAAAAATTGCAGTGTGTATTTTGTACTTACGTACTGTACGAGGTGGAGAAGACTCCACATCTTACTCAACCGACTGGACCGTTTCGGATGAAATTTGGTGTGGTATATCTTATATCTAAGAGTCATTCATATATGTATTAAAACATATAATTTCCTTTCAAACATACCAAAAACTCGACCAAAATATCAAAACAAGTGAACCGCGCCAGCCCTACACCGGCAGCTGGCTTTGTAAACAACATACCAGTCGAATGCGGTCTGCGACGGACGCACGTCGTGTGCAACCAGCCTTACTTCCTTCCAACAATGAATACCGTGTATTGTAGTTTGACATCTGATAGTCTGTGTTGAGCCTTAGTGAGGTTAGACTGTGTTTTGTTTAAGTTACGAACTCTTTTGTCGAATGACATCGCGTTGTGAATGTTTGCGTACTCTTTGGAACGGTTCAAAAATGAGTTTGCAGTTCGAATTGTAGACGCATTTCTGTGACAGCGTTTTGTTTTTAAAATTGTGACAGTGCGATCTCTTTTGTTTTGTTGGAAAGAGTTCTGTCTTGCTTTTTAGCGAGATTAAAAAGTGCGTTGTGTAAGTGTTAAAAACACACAAAAACAAGTGAAACTTCGGTTACCAAGTGCCCAGTGATTGTCAAAGTTTGTGCGTGTGACCCAAACGCCTCTGTGGTAATTTCGCTAAATAAATCAAAACTCTTACAAAGTTTCACTAGGTATTTTAATCAGAATACCTGTGAAGCGAAATTGTGAGATTCTTCTCTTTGTGAAGTAAGAAATCTTGGTTCACATGTAATAAACAGCATTTGGTTATGTAAGCTTTGGAAAGTCGGTACTGATTTAAATTTTGAATGTCAGCTTTCGTTTTTAAGGTCAGACGATGGTATTGGCCGAGTAAGTCACTCTCGTGTTATGGATTGATTAATTAAGTGTATATACCCCTTTGTGGTGGTCGCGCGTGTAACTTTGGCCTAAAAATAGACGACATGAGACTCACCCGCGAACTCTCTTCACAATGCCCTTAATTTTATGAGTCGAGTGAAGTTTTCACTTAAATGCAGACTGCATTTCGAACGCTTTTGTTTTGTAACTGATATAAAATCGTTTCATATCATAACTAAATGGTAGAGGAATCGAGTAACTTACACTCACAAAAAAACAGTGGAATTGATTAGATGTTCATCTTTTGAATGTCAGTTAATAAATGAAGTATTTAAATCAAATTTTGATGCAAAAACTTCCTTTGGATTTGAATAAAGCTGTCATCAAATGCGGAAGAAATTGTAAAATTACTATAAAAACTGTAAAGGCTACCCAACGGTAAAGTAATAACTTCAAATAAATGTTCGAATTAGTTTCAGTCACAGTACGGTAAACATTCATAGGCCTAGAGACCGTACCACTAACAACTCGGCTTCAGTTAAATTTACAATACAAGTCACTATTTTCTAGGGATCCATTAAACCCAACCAAGTTAATATTCCACCATCTAAATAAATAATAATAAATTGTTTATTGTGCATAAAATACATACAGTGTTGTACAGCTATGAGGAATAAAAACTTACATAAATTACATCGGTGTCATACGTTGGTAAGGTTTACTGAGCCTAGTACAAGGTACCTCAAAGGTCCTGAATTGCAAGACTGCAGTAGGTACCTCCCGCCGCGGCAGGCTTCTTTGCCTATACTATATTTACAATGATTTTACGTTTTAAAACATAATTATACTGTCCTAAAAATAAATAACAAGATTACAAAAATATGTAGCTATTTGCTAATTGTAAACAAAGAAATAAAATACTATAGGTCCAAAATACAATAAAATCGTAGTTTTGTCTATTGCTTTAATCTAGGAGAAACTCGAAACCATGACATCAGTATACTATGAAGAACCGCACCCACCAACATCTATTTTTTCCAAATTATGATAATTAGGGAGTAAATAGAAACATTATCTCATTCCATCACTATTATGCAAGCTATTTCAAACGCACTATGTACAGTACAGCCTCAGTTCAATTACATTTTCTGAATACTGAGGAACCAAAGGAATCCCAAGATTCCTCACCGTGACCAAGAGGCTTCTCGCTCGATTTACTCTCAATAATAGATGTTGAGAGCGTTTAGATACACACGAACAACTCCAATATTGGACGTCTGACAATATTCGTGGTCATCATTTTGCAATAACATTCTTTTGGTGCTTCCTTCCTATCTACGTGACTGTTGCGATGATGCAAGAAAAAGGGCTAGGAAATAAAATCTAAATCGACACAGTGATCTTGATACTATTTCCTGTAATATTCTTTTCAAAAAGTATTAAGTAAGAACCATATTGTTACGCAACATAAACCGTAACCAAATCGGATCAACCATTTGGAAACTACGATGCCATAAACGTACACTATTAGTTTTGCGTCGGGGTTAAAAAGGCACCATCTGTTAGGATATGACCGGTCCATGCGTGTGGCATCCCTATGCATAAGAACTTCACACTTCACATGTGCAAGTCCATTCTTGTAAAATCTCGCAGTGCCCGCATCCACTTGCCAACTACCTGCAAGCCCTTTGTCTCTAACTGATCTCCACCCTACTTCCATGAACAATAGTAGACCGTCTATTGTTTAGAATGCACTTGACTCCAAGAATTTTTAATATTTATAACTGGCAACCGGTTTGCCTAATGCAGCGCCTCCTTTTTAGTGTAATGAATGCAATTACTGCCAAACCAACTATCGCGTTGTCGTTTGGCTGTCGATTGGCAGCTCTAGCAGAATGTAAAGCTTCCTGCAGGCAAGGTATTCATAATGGGCTTTATTATTTGACAATCTCGCCACGTCTTTCACGCATGCAATGCCACGAAAGAATTTTAAGAGAATTCGATACGGGGTCTTCACGTGTTGTGGAATTTTAATCGGTCCTATTCAACAATATTTATTTCGGTCGCAACTAGCTGGAACCGGTGCAGCTGCAAAAACTTGCGTAGGGTTTTTTCATTCCTTTTTATAGATATTTACGTGTGGTTTTGTGTTTTCATTATCAGCTGGCCTATTTTGATAGTTTAGTCGGTTTGCCAATTGTGTCAAGAAAGAATCTCACATATATGGAAGCCATAGCGTTGTCATTGACCAAAATAATGAAATCATGACAGGCTTCTTTCAATGCCGGATTCTTTTTGCTGGTGATAAAGTAGCTACCACTTTAATCTGGATCTAAAGCATGTTGTAATATTCGGAAACGACTACAATGTTTGAACAAGCAACGCAAGATGAAAGACAGTCATAAAATAAAACTAGATATACGAAGCGTAAGCCTACAGAATTCCGTGTTTAGGGAATCTTTTTATGGCGTAACTGCAGTCTCCCCTTGGAATGTGAGCATTATAAATCGCGTTCACGAACTTGACTTGACAGATAAGTGCTTGGTTATCGTCAAAATACTCCAAGATAAGGTGCGTGAGAACAGGCATGGCGGGGATTCTAAGGGATTTTCGGGGAGTGTGAATGTTCCATAAACGTTTTTCGAACGCGTTTACGATAAAAGCTTTCAGTAAAATGCTCTCAATCAAGTTTTTGACTCAAGTGCCTTTAGCACTTATATACACTATGACCTACATGTATAGTATTTTGGGTATATTTCAATTTTACTTCCTTCGTAATTTTCACAAACATTACTTTTGTTTGCCTACCATACTTTCCTATAGTATTTCCGTTTTTTGGTGATGTTGTGACATAATCGAAGTGTTATTCGATTCATTGTTGTTTCTGTTATAAATAATTACATACTAACAAAAAATATAAATACTATAGTATATTCAAATAGGATCGAACTGACGTAATATAGACTAGTATATTAGCTTCGTCTTTCTCTGGATAATAAGTATGAACCTATTTTTCTGTACATTTGGCTCCCAGCCTTTGAATACGAAACTGAAACATTCAAAATCTTTCAAGCATAAAATAATATTTCTACAGATCCTCGTCCCATATGTTGAAGTTCAAATTCCCTTTAAACTAGGTTATATCGGCTCAGTGAAGTGAATTAGCGAGACTCAGTAATCAGGGTCAGTGAGTATCGTGTTTAGTGACACATAATATAGGTTAGCCTGTATAAATACATATAAATATAGAAAAACTTTGAAGTGGTTTGGTACGAAGATGTGAATATTATAACTGATTTTATTTTACTTTTGAAATAAATAATAATAAGTACGCTAATTGCCTGCGGTGAAGTTTCGTAGAACTTTTCCAATTTGCGCAATGATTATAGTGCTCAATGATATTCTATATAAACTGAGGTAGATGCGTTATACCCCGTTCTGTGCGGCGAACTCAAACTAAGCGAATTAGCCTGGACGGCTCAGTCGCCTCGAAGCTGTGAACATACGTTTATCCCTTTCTCACAACCGGGTTTTATATATCTCTGATCTCTTTTACTTTCCTTCGCCACGTGCTAGGGCGATTTTCAATGAGTATAACGTCTCTATTAGTAAAACCTCATTGATAGTGCCCGATGTGTGATACCAGTTATGATTCTATTGCCGCGTACCAGTGATATGCATCACCTTATAATAGATGCCTAAATGTCTCAGCAAAATGACCGTAAACCTAAGAATCAAAACATCACTTTTTTCTAAGCAGAAGCTTTATTATTTTTATAGCTCTTTCGCATATTCTTAAAATTTGGTCATATAAATAGACAACAGCTTTATCCATATGGTGCGTTTTTGTATATGGTGTCCGTTTTATTGATTTTTTATGTCCCAAACGCTTTTGGATGTTTGTGTTCATATTTTTCCTTATATTTTCCATTCCACCTACGTTTTGTTATAAGTACTTCTGATATTATTTGGACAAACAATATGGGACTGATTCATTCATATTTCATACTAGCTGTGCTCGCGACTTCGTCCGCGTGGAATAGTTATTACCATAAAATCGGTTCTAGTGAGTTAATCTTAAGAAATAGACGTATACTGTCTTAGACATTTTGTTAGATCATTTCAAGAGGAATAATTCTTTCATACTTATTTTTTTATATCTTGAACCGTTTTCTCAGCGCACGCAACGGCCCTCAAAGATGAATAATTTTCGCAGTTTTTTCCACATTTTCCATTGTTTCTACGCTCCTATTAGTTGCAGCGTGATGTTATATAAAAGCCTAAAGCCTTTCTTGATAAATGGTCTATCCAACACAAAAAGATTTTTTCAATTCGCACCAGTAGTTCCTGAGATTAGCGCGTTCAAACAAACAAACTCTTCAGCTTTATAATATTAGTATAGATCATATAAAACTTGTTATTGTTTTCATTTCTTCGTGGTGCGATCTAGTCTAACTAATTTGACAAAATTACTGAATACTAAGAACCAGTAAAAATAAGACTATTTTGAGAATCTGAAATTGAAAGATAATGTAAAGATTAGCAAGATCAACCACCAGCACAATTTCATTACTAATTTTGACATTTTGAATTTGAATTGCATTGGAATCTGACGCATTTTTTGGGAAGAAGGCAAAAAAACATTACACCACAATGCATTCTATGCTAAGTGACATTTTTCGCAGTGGCCCGCTACCGCCGTATCCCGTCCGGCGGTCGTTCCCCCCTTTTCCGGTACCTATGACGGTAACCGGAAATTGTACCGGCCACGTTTAGCTACTCTTAAAATATCTTTTTAAATGTCGTTCTGATACCATCGGTTTGGGAGACGTTTTTAATCTCTGTCGTTTTATATGGCTTTATTTTTGATGAGGAAATTTCGGACCAATTTAGGGAAAGATTAATCTGTATGTCATCAGTTTTTTTTTACCTGGCTTACTTGCCTGATGTTAAGCAACGTTATAATCTACGATCTAGCGCGCTTGCCTAGAAGAAACCGGTTTACTCTTGACTTCAGATGTATAATATTTGGTAATACAAGTTCTATTTTGTTTCTAATAACTAAATATAGTGTGATTTTACTTCCTACTAAACAGAATAATATAGAGGAAAAGAAAACTTCGAGAATTATTTTTTAAGTTTTTTTTTAGATGGGATAAGTTTGCGTTTGACTAGTGCCTGCCTGATGTTAAGCATTGCTGCAGCCTAGAGTGTAACACGCTTACCTAGACGATAAATTAAATCTTGATTTGAAGATCCCTGGATTGCAGTAATTTATTAGAGTTTGTCTACTTTACCGTGTAAAAAACATTATTTGATAGTCGAAGATGTAGCATATAGTCGAGAGCCATGTTATTTTATCAACAATCTTAAATCTAGAAAGTCACTCTTAACAGCTGCAAACATCTGATTTATGGCCAAGAATAAAGCGCATCAATAAAAATCGTGTCGAAATCTTCTGTTATTGATTCTAACTGACCATAAATATTAACCTCACCACTTTGTACCATTTAATGTACCTAAGTCGTCTTGAAAGGAAAGTATGAAGGTATTTCTCGTGTCTTCGCTCATACATATTCGCTTTCTAAGGTATTATGAGCAACCGTACTTAACTTACCTACTTAGTTTAAAGTGCAGTAGTCCAAGCTAATCTTCGTAAAATTACTAAGTATAAACTAATTCCAATTTGATTATACATTACTTACCAAGATAGTGAAACTCAAAACCATGAATGTTTTAAATAACGATACCGTATATGAGAACAAAAATTTGTATTATGTTGTATTTTTGTTATTCAAGGTTTTTTATTATGAACTATAATGGGTCAAACATTAAAAATCCATAGTTTGAGAACCACTGACTGGTAAGTGTTGTCAAAGATAACTTTGACAATCTTCTTATTACACCTTTCATTCATCATCTATTTCTTTCAGCCAAACTTTTTATCTCTGTCTCAATAAAAAAAACATCAATACCGCAAGAGTTTTTCCCCAAAGGGCTAGATTGCGAAAGAGAATGGAACAAAGAAAAGAATCGTGCAATGTTTGTGTCTAAACGATTACAAGCAAAGACGTTATAACTCATGGACGCCTCATAAATCAAAATCTAACTTGACATATCAAATCTACTAATGCCAAACATATGTATGAATATGTATTGTAGTTGCCTGAGACATATAGCTCTTAGCGATAAAGCCAGTTCTTCTAAGATCAAAATATTTTTTCTTACTACTGTGCTGTGCAAATTTTATTTACTTTCATTTTAAAAATACTCATGGCAGACCAGAAACAATACAAATAATTATGACTTGATAGTTTTGGATGATGATTGCTGTTAGCAATCAAAAAAATTCGCTTACCTACCCTAATTGGCCACAGATTAAGTTTATAGAGATAGATAGATGGATTAATGCGATATTGGTCTCCAAACAAAATATAAAAAAAAAATGGAAATTAATTTGAGTCTCTGGTTAATTTTGTCTGTGCTTGTAAACGTTTAGCGATGGTCACGAAATCGATGCCAATGTGATCCGTGATCTAGCGATCTGCTATTAGTTAACTTGTTATATGCTGGGTAATTTGTTTTTAAGTATAGTAGGTAATGGGACAGAAAACAAAAATATTGTACGTATTTACTTATTTACCGGTATAAATAAACATAATTAAATTTAAGCTACATAACGTTACCGCTGTGTGTTATAGCCTTATTTATAATATGTGTTTAGCTCCATATATCACATAATTAAGAAGTAGGGTCCACTTTACAAGAAATTTTAACATAATATTAATATATTTAGCGACTAAATTACATAGTAAGAAGTGTTTAAGAGTAGATGTGCAAGTAAGCCTAAGTAGTATTTAAAAGCTCTTTTTAAATTTTGCGGAAAATGTGAAAGTGCATACATAAAAAATAAAACAAATAAATAAATATTCCGGGACATTGCACACAGCGCCATCTAGCCCCACACTAAGCAAACGCTTGTGTCGTGGGTACTAGATCACGGATATAATACATAGATACCTTTTCTTTCTTCTTTTTTGAAAGAAGATGACAGCTGTCAAAATTAGCATATTCCATAAAACAAGTAAAAGTCTTTTTATCATTTACGCCTGCGACCAATTAAAAACAAGAATTCACTCTACAAGACAAACTAGTTTCACTTGTTTGTCCGTCTATTTGCGAGAGAAACTTCGTAAAATCGAAATCTTTGAATCTTTACGCTTACCCTGTTTTACGTTTTACTACCAAGCTTCGAGTTTACGAGAGTTTTGAATAGTTTGCGTTTGTAACATTACTGAATTGAATTGAATTTGTTAACTTATTTGTTGCAACATAGTATTTTAATAATAGATATTGGAAAATGTAGAAAGTGTGTTAGCGAAATGATCATTCAAAAGTTTAATTTACACAAAATTGTCATCATACTCGAAAATGTCAAAGGCAAATATTTTTACGGAAATGAAGTTATTTATTTGAAGATAAGTAGTTCTTTGGGTTATTTTACGAACTCTAGCAAAATAAATGTTATGCTGCTTCTGATAAATATGTACATTGTATTGCCATATAATGGCTTTTATCTACAAATGTAAATAACACATAAAAGATTCAAATTCAAATTCAAATTCATTTATTCTAATTAGCACCGTTCACGATTTACACTAATGATAACATAGAAATAAAAGAAAGAGATAAAGATAAAGATAAAGAATCTTTATTGATAATGTAAAATTGTAATATACATAGGTATAAGTACTAATATCACAGAATATGCTACACAAATTACAATATCTCTCATAGGCAAATAACTTTGTATAAAAAGAAAACAACACAATCTAATTCCAACCTTACGTGCTCTTACCAAGTGTTACTTATGCAATCCCATTTATTATTTAACTAGTGGGTGCTCGCGGCTTCGCTCGCATTAGGAAGTAAAGCTTGCATCCCCTATTTCACCCCTTTAAAAGTGGCATTTCCAAAAATCCTTTCTTAGCGAATGCCTACGTTATAACATATACCTTCATTCCAAATTTCAGCCCGATCCGTTCAGTGGTTTGGGCTGTGCGTTGATAGATCACTATATCAGTCAGTCAATCAGTCAGTCACCTTTGCGTTTCATATACATATATAGATTATTATATAACTAGTGGGTGCTCGCGGCTTCGCTCGCATTAGGAAGTAAAGCTTGCATTTCCTGTTTCACCCCTTTAAAAGTGGCATTTCCAAAAATTATTTCTTAGCGAATGCCTACGTTATAACATCTACCTTCATTCCAAATTTCAGCCCGATCCGTCCAGTGGTTTGGGCTGTGCGTTGATAGATCACTAGGTATATCAGTCAGTCAGTAAGTCAGTTAGTCAGTCAATCAGTCAGTCACCTTTGTGTTATATATATAGAAGATATAACAAATACTACTAATATTCATATTTCTATACATAACCAAATTGAGTAGTACATTTCATAACTTCCTGCAAATAGTTACATCCTCAATATAATTTTATGGCGATCGCTTATTCTGCGAATTGGGAAGTCTTGCGTCCCGTTTTAGATTAATTTCTGGCGTTTTAGAATGTTACGTTATATTACGTTACCTAGCACTTAACTGAAACTAAAGTACTTTATATATGTACTTATGTATGTGGATTTAACTATATATATATTTCCAAAAATGGTAGTTATAGCAATCACACACTAAATGTACAGAATCTGTACATTCGTACGATCCATAGTTCATAGCTATTGCTTACCATTAGGCCAACTATGGTCAAGTGCAAGCAAACCAGTTTTCGTTAAAAAAACATGTATTACAGTTACGTTAATCAACGAGTGCGATAGATCATCGAGTTTTTTGGTTCGGTGATAGAATATTCACTCGAGAGTGATGGGCTACATTATTTACAAGCGAATCAAAATAAAAGCAATTATTTTTATTTTTTCTTGTTCTTCTTCTTTTTATCGAATGAGAGTGGCAAACCAAAGAGTGACACCAGAGGGTGTCGAGAGTTTAATAAGCCTCCCTAAGGGCTTCTGACATAACTTTACGACTGCCGTACTAGACAAACAGCCGGGACCTACAATTTAACGTGTCATCCGACCCACGGAAGCGCCCAAAATACCACTTTTTCGGTCACCCATCCAAGCACTGACCGCGTCGACCTTTGCTTAACAATGGTAATCGCATGCGATTGCCTCCGCTGGCTGAGCTACGGGCGCTTCAATTTCTGTCTGAAATACATACCTAACCTAAAGAAAAAAATCATATTTACCCACATAAGCTTCTATTCAAAATTCCCCATTAACTTACGAAATAATCCATACGCCTAAATCTTCTAAAAGCGAGATCATCCTCAATCTTTAAACATACCATCAATTTAACTGCCAAAATGGTTTGGATAAGTCCAAAATTAGTACAAAATTCCCTTTGTTTGTTTGAACTATCTCAGTATGGGTGATCTCATAATTGTGTCAGAGAATACCTACTTCACACGTACACGATATGTAAATAATCGTATGAATTACTATTCATTTCAGTACATATGTACATATATGCACTTTATAGGTACATCTATCTATACATATAAAATAGACGTAGAAAGTCGAACTGTACTTTGAAGATAATCGAGAAATAATTATTTGGGGATAGTTACTTGGAATTGATAGCAGGACACGTTCCAACAATTTACAAAACTTGACTGTTTATCTGTTTTCTGTTTATCGGTTTATTTTGTCTAGAGTTTTCAAACCGCCCATAGGGTGACTGACATGGCTGAACTGGTGTACTGTGAAGATCAGTACAATCTAAATATAAAAAACTCAAAGGTGACTGACTGACTGACTGACTGATATAGTGATCTATCAACGAACAGCTCAAACCAATAGACGGATCGGGCTAAAATTTGATTAATGTAATAACGTAGGCATTCGCTAAGAAAGGATTTTTGACAATGGCACTTTTTAAGTGGTGAAATAGGGGATGCAAGTTTTACTTCTTAATGCGAGCGAAGCCTCGAGCATATACTAGTACGTATATAAAAGACTAGTTTACATAGGCGTTATGTTTTGTTGAAAGAAAATCAAGCCATTATTGTAGTGCGTCCATTCAAAACAATGAATAGAAGTACATAGTTTGAAAAGGTTATAATAATGCTATTTATTTCTTCTATGCCGCAGTATTGAAATTCAGTTCTTTGTTTTTTTTTAACTATCAGGGATTTGTTTTTATTTTTTTAACCTAGGTACGTATTATAAATTACGTGATACCACATATATTTTTTTAAAAGTCTAGTGTCTACATTATACCTGTTCTTCACAGAAATCTAAATAAACAGTTTAGATTTCTGTCCTGTTCTTACAGTGTAACCCAGCCCTAACAACAGTAGCATGTGTGCTGCGTGCTTAATCTGCCCCATTGAGGTGACCGACAGACCGACAAAGTGTCTCTGAGGCGTTCTTTACTCTACTTACCTTGTTTAAGTTACACGATTATGTGTGTACAATATCTACCTACTGGAAGCCAGTCGGCTTCATGTTCCTTATGCGGTCGGCTTCATATTTCTTGAGCTTCTAAATTTATTGACAGGAAAACTTTGGAACATTCTATTCGAAGCCATGTTCCATACGAACTACAATCCAGGGATCTTCAAATCTAAAAAATAATCTATAATGTTAATTGCTGCAGCAATTCTGTAGTAAAATACATACTTATCCCACGTAAAAAGATGTAGGTTCCAATAGATCTGAATACCGCATACTTGTCAGTATGTCATTTATCTTTGGGTGCTGCTGTGCGTCGCGTCAGAAAACTCGGACAGAAAAAAAAAACACGGAAGAAGAAGTAGAACCCCCATTGAAGTAGCTCAAACGTACGTAAACCCAAACTTTGTGCAAAATAAACTTGGTTGTCTTTCTTTCCATCATAACGGGTCCTACTTATCAGTCTTTGAACCACGTTGCCACAGAATATATACCAGCATGGAACAGTTATTCAAAGTACAAAATCAGTTTCACTTGCACCTGTTTAAGGTGTACATATGCAGTTATTCGTATTTCCACGGTTTGCTTCCACACGCACAATAACTCGAGGCACAGAGAATATAACTTGTAGATGAACAAAATTAAACAATCGGTAGTGTAAATTCCGACTTGCATGCGTGTGGTTTATTGTATAGTAAAAGC
This sequence comes from Macaria notata, assembly GCA_927399415.1. Taxonomy (NCBI): domain Eukaryota; kingdom Metazoa; phylum Arthropoda; class Insecta; order Lepidoptera; family Geometridae; genus Macaria; species Macaria notata. Next base: position 2,526,664 of record OV656751.1, read on the forward strand.
AATAAAATATTATGTGTAGGTATTTTTTTACTGTCGCGAGATGGGTCGACGACATCGTCAAAGTTGAGGGTCCAACCTGGATGAGGTCTGCACAAGATCGACGCAGATGCCACATACAAAGGGAGGCCTATACCCAGCAGTGGGATCCCAAGGGCTGTGGATGATGATGATGAAAATTTTATGACGCTTTGCGACTGTAAAATTTTGCAAAATGACAGCAAAATATTACTCACCAATTTGCTAAGACCAGATCAATTAATTAATTTCTTAAGTTACAAGTATTAGCTAAATAAATATTAAGATTTCTTATCTATCATATATGTAGTGTTTTGATAAAATTTGTACTGCAATTGTGAATAAAAATACTTAATATCCCAGTTAATTAATTATTAGGTCAACCAATAACATAACGACCACTTTTTCTCACCCAATCAGAAACCTCCCGTCTCTCCGGAGCTGAACCCATTCAGAACTCCCAACACCTCTCTAGGGTATAAACTCCATGCTTTGAATCCAATTAGCACAGTTCTTTCTATCGAAAGTTGGTTATTATTCCGCTTTTTGCGCTTTCCTCCGCATCGATCATGTATTGATATACTGGTCTAATAAACGGTACAGTTTTGTAAGTGATATTATGTTAGTGATGTGCCATTTAGAACTAAGAAAGAAGAAATTTATAATGAATATGTTTTTATTTAATGTTGGTCACCTTTGACCGACACCAAAGGCACCTAAGGAAGGAGGCCTTTACCCAGCAGTGGGTCGACGGTAGTGGTTAAAAGGCTGAAGATGATGATGGTTACCTTAAGAAATGAAGAATAGGTAAACTTATTTTGTCGATCCTGATAAAAAATAAGATTCTGTTTTCGGACTGTTTTTCTGGCAAGTCAACGAAGCGGCTGCCTTATTAGTAGTTAAAAATAGAATAAAATAAAAGTAAAAATGCTTTTAGTTCCTTACATTTTTTTACATTTTAACTTATTAGTAGTTACTTAGACAAAAATATTGTTTGTGTTATATTATTTAACAACGCGAAAGTCAAACTAAACCTCTTCTTAAAAAAATAATGCTTATTAAATTCTTAGTGATCATGCCAATAGAAGAAGCAAGATTTTCATATCAATACTAAAATATCCTGTATTGCAATGATATCACCTTTATTTTCCACTCGTGTGTTATTTTTTTTTTCATTTATTCTTTACCTATAGACATTTTAATGCATTTACATATGTATTTCTGCATATTATTTCTCACGATGGAATTACCAGTATACTCGTAAATAAAATGTGGAATATTTTTAATTTCATACTACTGTCTGTCTATATCTGTGTGTGTGTTACTGTATGTTTTTTCATACTACTATTTGTATGACGACTTCAATTCTCGTAGCAGTCACTTTGCGCTTTTCTTAAAATTGAACTACATGTGGCTGACATTATCACATAAATAAAAGAATATCATTTAATAAAATTGTCTTATCCTACAAATTATAGTCTAGCTATAAATCTATCTCTAGCCACTAAACTATAGTCTATATATATTAGACTTTTAATATGAACATAAATCAGACCTCTCCTCTCATTAATATTGGTAAACTCATACAAAAACAAGCTAAACAAATATCTCAATGACAATCTAAAATGATCTTTAGTACCTTAGCCAACAATATTTTACTCCACTACCTCCAAAAATAAATAATTCATCAAACCACTCGATCGTTTAAAGGGCTTCTTGCGCAACATGAAGTCTGCCAAGTTCACCCACTGCCTCCCAACCTGCGCCTACGCAGCTGGTATCAGACACTCATTACTGCGTTAGTTATATTGAAAATTGGTTGGTGTTGAATAAGAAGTCTTCCGCTTTGACTCATTATTGAGAGAGACTCCCGATGCAATTACTTGATCAGGGTATTCTGTTGGACAAATACTTTATTTACAATACAATACTTTAATTAAAGTTTCTAATTTGTTAGTTTGCTCAGGAGTCTATCCTGTCCATACCTAAAAATCTTATACACTTTTTTGCCATCAGAGTAAATTCGTTATTCAAAAAACATGGCTAACAGTGATATTAAGATTTAATACCGTAAAGTTATCTAAATGGTAAATCCAACAATTATAACAAACAGCCAGGTTCTAACCTAACGTATCATTTGACTCACAGAATAACCGACATATAAATGCTACCGTTTTGTCCCTTCCTAGTTACAACTTTTACAATAATTGTAGTCGCCGACATTCCACCGCGTCCCTCCCGTTTACTCCGGTCTTGTGAGCTTAAAATAATTACACAAGTGCATTGAGAAGCATCCTTGAAGCGTGTCCCTTCCAGAGAACAGTGTCTAGGAGGTCTTTGAACTTACTGTATGGTTTAATCTTTACTGCAATTGCTACAACGGAATTTACCTATATACAAGAAAAAAAACGGATTTATAAAAGCTTTTGCCGTAGAAATATTCTAGCTTGAAAATATTTATTTTTCGGATAGATAGAGAGATATATAACACACCAGCACAATGAAATTAATACGCTATAGAAGAACTTTAAAATAGTACACGTTTTCGTAGTTCAATGAAGCAGTTCATTACAATGCATAATGTTAATCTTATCTCTAAAATATTAAATCTAACTATATTATACTCTTATGTCAATACAGCTGCGTGTGGAATATATGGTACTTACATACAAATATACATCCGTCTTTAATTCCTTAAGAGGTTACAAACTCTTGTCCTTACAACTCACCTACTTCTAGCAAACTACGTAATAAATCGTATCATTATATTACTTTACACCTCCTATGAAAGTGAAAACTTTAAGTGGTGAGTGCACCAAACAGGTTTCGTAATAATCTGATCCCTAGCGCTTAGTCACGCCTCCCAACTTTATACATCTTATAATTTGATTGCTTTCACTTTCATTAGGATGATCTAACCATTTATCTGTTATACTTACTGCAGCTATTGTTTTGGTTTTTATCACCAATCTTCCTCGGATGACATGTTTAATTGTAGGCCCCGACTTTTTGTCAAAAGTGCGGTAGTCGTTAAGTCATAGACGACCTAAGGTTTTCATCATCCTCTTCATCAAATACGAACCTACATACTTACTTTTAGTAGCGTTTTGTTTATTCTTGACACTACAGTTGGGTACTCTCATACGATATGAAAACGACTGTCGATTTTAACCACATTCAGACTAGTATTGTTCATAGTTCATTTTATCAATGAAGCTTTACTAGCTCACTGATACTCCACTCGACGTTTCCACATCCTGTCAGCTGTTGGAAACTATACCGCACAATTATAAATAATTGCAGTTTTCTATCGCATTATTGCTCTATAATGATTCGTTATCTTTTTCCTCGCAATCATGGCTTCTTTTTACCGGCTTGTGTGGTGGCGTGAAGAAACGCCGGTACATCTGCGCCATGTTGATTATTAGAGCACGTTCGAATTTTAAACTGTGAATAGTAAATAAACGGTCCGTCTTGGAGGGCGCGAGCGAGTTATGCGCGTACGCATGGGCCCTACCACAAACTCGCTTCAAATCACCTGTTCACACGTATTACGCTAAATTGAACCTTATTTCTTCGCGACACGTTTCGCGGTCGCAGCGCGTCGTGTTAACAAAAGCGTTGGACTCGCGTCAGAACAAAATGGCGGTACGGTTTACGTTGAGCTCTTGATGATCGTCCGTCAGTGTGTTAGTATCTCTCGATGGAGACGGTCACGTGCCGCGTCTCGTTTCCAAGAAAAGCGTGTTCAGAACGTGGTTTTTAATGTTTTAATTCCGAAACTCGTAAAGTCTGGTTCCTGTTCAGTGTTTTGTGTCAGTTTCTCTTGTGATGTGACGTGAGCGAGTATTTTGGTGTCGATCTATTTCGGTACATGTGATTGCCAGTGTGAATAAACAGCGTACAGTGTTAAACTTCAACGTTTCGGTTGGTTAGTGTAACATTTACTGAATATTTATGGGGTTTGACTAAGCAGATCATATTTTACAAGGAATTCGTGGATTTTGTTTACAAAATAAGACGAAGAGGATAAATACTAACTTGAACTTTACTAATTGATTGGATGAATCATAAATTTGATTAAAGGCATATTTTGTCATCAACTACCTTATTGTTTTATGAAAAATATTATTTATGCAACGGAAATTATCACCTGACATTGAAATATAAATGTTAAATTAAATATATAAACCGTACGTACAATAACGATATTATGCATCAGTAATTAATTGTTTTTACTAACTAACTATTACCTACCAGTAATTAATAAATTACGTGATGTTTAGAATCATTCAGACTATCATCATATTATTATGTTTAGAAAACTAAGCAATATTATACTTATACTTCATATTCATTTATTTATACTCTCTGTACATGTCATTATTTTACAATATAATTTTATATTACATGTTCATAAGAATAATTTCATTAATTATCATTAAAAACAAAATAAACATTAATAAATTAATAATTAAAAATTAAATATAATAATTTACTCTGTATCTACTACGGAATTAACTTTACGAAGTGGCAGTTCCACAAATTGTTTAAAGCTTTCGAACGCCTGGTCAACAAGCCAGCGCTTGAGTCTTACTTTAAATATGGGTACACTTGGTGCATTAACAATATCTTCAGGGAGTCTGTACTTTATTTATAAACGTTTTAAATTCATAATTAAATATTCCTCAACCGCTACAACAAACGTATTTCACAAAAAAACAATGGCCGCGTAAATACGTAAATACCACAGCCGCAGTAAATACCAGTACAAAGTAAATAAGTAAGTGCATTCATACTGCACAATAGCAGATGATTTTTTATCCTCCATTTGTACGCTGAAATAACGCTAAAGCCGCAACCATAGACAATATAAAGCAGAGATAGCTACAGACGGATATATATCTATACTTATAATATTATAAAGCTGAAGAGTTTGTTTGTTTGAACGCGGTAATGTCAGGAACTACTGGTGCGATTTGAAAAATTATTTTTGTGTTAAATAGACCGTTTATCGAGGAAGGCTTTAGGCTATATAACATCACGCTGCAACTAATAGGAGAGAAGAAACCATGGAAAATGGGGAAAATTATTCATCTTTGAGGGCTTCCGTTAATGACTATTCCACGCGGACGAAGTCGCTGGCACAGCTAGTGTATTATAGTATAACTAAACTGAACCCAAATGTTATTTGCTTTTATGATCAGACCGGAATAATTTGACAGTTGGTAATATAGTGTAGCAGTTTGTGTAGACTTTTCTATACATATATGAATCGAGAGTTTGAATAGATTAGATTCATTTACTATTCATATATGAATCGGTCATGTTATAAACGTATCCATTGTGACTCAATTCCAAGATCAAGAATTAAAAAAATATTACCTACAGAAAAAAATGTTTTATTTGCATTGTGAACTCTGAAGTAGTGAGGTTTTATACCACCAACATACTATTGCAGCTTAATATAACTATCATGACCAGCCAGAACCTACGATTAACCTTTGCATCCGACCCACGGTGTTTAATACGGTGTCTATTGGTGCCATTGAGTGCGTGTACAATGCAGTCATTGTGGCCATAATGAGCGCGATTAATAACTCGGTTCATGAGTTCAGTACTTGGCACACATTAGTATAACCTATTGACTGGTCATACTGTTTGTATATGATATGGTAACACACGGCCGCGGTGTAGGAACAATTTCCAAAAGTAGTAATATTAGAAAGAGTAAGATATCAAATGTTTTGTTTAGAATTCTTAAAATGGTAATCCTTCTTCGTATTCCGCGTTTAGCGAAAAAACGGGTCTCTATTGATGATTTCCCTCATTGTTTTTGTTTACTTGAAAGAATTAGCTTTTAAAGATAAAATGCATTGTTTGAAATATGGCAAAAAAAGTTATCGGCAGTTCTTTATACAATTCTTTGAAAAGATAATCTTTTTGAACATTAACGGCACCTATTTTTTGAAGTTCGTTATTTTCTAGGCAAATCAAACGTAAAACCGTAAAATTAAAGTTTGATCATTCATAACATAGTGGACAACATAGTGGACTTCAACTTTGAAGTGCAGTACGTATTATTAGTAATTGGTTACATGTAGGTATAACGTTTTAGTTACCTATTTCACAGTTTTATCTGATGCGTATTATCTTCAATAAAAATCACGTATCAACAGCCATTGTCTCGACTCTAATTAAATGCAACGTATAACCAATCAACAACCTATATTCTCTGCGTCCTCAACCCACTTGTCCCAATCGCCATATCCGTCGCAAATCGCCCGTTTCCTCCGCCCGTCTTCTAGTTCCACGACTTCACACTTAATAGACTCCTTTTAGCTATTTTTAGTCATATTGTCTTATGACTGAAGGTCGTGAGCTCCCTAAGGAAAGATTTATGTATTGCGAGATTCTGTTGAGATATGACATAGCAAATCCACATCCTTTATTAATTATGTCTTCCGTGAAAGACATAAGTATATGTCCCTGAATTTTGCAGTCCTCGAAAATTGACACTTCATTGTGGCGAAATTGTCCAATCTAATTTTATAAAATCTACACATAATACCTATACCTAAAACATGTATTCTGTGCCCATGTTATCAGTTCACTAATATGACACGATATCGGATTTTTTTGTGTGGTCCCAGTACCATAATGTGATCAAGCCTGTGGCTTGATCACATTATGGTACTAAATCTAAATAAACCGGTACTTATTTTTATTTTATAATTTCTTTACGCTACATATCAAATTTGCGTTTATACTATGTCCTAGTAATCACGTCATTTATAATTTAAGATAATTAATCATTAAGTTTTATCAAACAAGAATGTAATGAATTATAAAATTATTATGTATCAATTTGGGCAAACCATGAATTAATGTTTTGGAAATAAATTATTTTTATCTTATCTTTATTTAGATTTCTGTGGATCAAGCAGATCGAAGATTGGGTCAATGCAGATGGAACAGTCCGATCGGATATATTGGAAGATAGGAGTCTTTGAGTTTCGTTTTCTAAGCTCTGGTTATTATCAACACGATTTATACCTGTCTCGATCATTAGTGGACGTGTCAGCGATTCTCGATCCGGATGCCTTTTATTTGCTTTGACTGATAGCGATAACCTTATTTGAGGGCTGCTTTCTATCCAGAGACATATCTTTGCTTGAGTCTTTTTCTGTACCTATTACTTTGGAAAAACAAAATTTATCTTAGGTTTAAAGTTCTTTATATCTATACTAATATCATAAAGCTGAAGAGTTTGTTTGTTGGTTTGAACGCGCTAATCTCAGGAACTACTGGTGCGAATTGAAAAGTTCTTTTTGTGTTTAGTAGACCATTTATCGGGGAAGGCTTTAGGCTATAAAACATCACGCTGCAACTAATAAGAGCGAAGAAACAATGGAAAATGTGGAAAAAACGGGGAAAATTATTCAACTTTGAAGGCTTCCGTTGCGTGCGCTGCAAAAACGGTTCAAGATATCAAAAAAATATGTATGAAAGAATTATTCCTCTTGAAATGATCTAACAACATGTCCGCAGCAGTATATATATGTCTATATATTAAGATTAACTCACTAAAGCGATTTGCATGATAATAACTATTCAACGCGGACGAAGTCGCTGGCACAGCTAGTTGTTAATATTAGGCAAACAAAAAACTCCCGTAAAATCACTGGTAGATATATATATACAGCATTTGGTGACCTAGCTACTTTTGTTTACCTTTAAACCTACAATACAAATCTCGACAATGACTTTCGTTCTTGACTGTTAATTACCACGTTGTGTGTCCGTTACTTTACTAGGTTATATTTAAATTGTATGTATCTTTCAAATGTAATCATATCAGCTCCATGTTATTAATTCTGTATACTCTTCATCTATTTTCTCTTTTTACTTCTTTTTATATTTGTTAACTTTCTTATTCAACTCTTGACCCCGCGCGTCTCAAAGGGTCATACCTGAAAATCAGCGCTGCAGAGCAATCTGCAGCATTAATGCTGAGGTATGACCTTTTTTGACGCACGGGATACATCAATGTAACATAATACCTTTATATTCTACCTGTTGTTAACTTTTGTATGTATATATTGTTGTGTCCTGTGTGTCCAAATAAATGCTTTGAATTTGAATTTGAATATATGTAGTTAAAAATTTGTTATCGCATGACACGGCGATATCCAATGTTTTCAATTCCATTCGCTTACCAGCAAACTGTTCAACAAACAAACTAGAATCACTACCACTTCAAATACCTACTCTTTCCTCTGACATGACTTCAACCGTCTGCTTTCTATCTAACTATTCATCAGGAGAATAAACAACAGTCTGCACTAGTACGTGATCGGAATCATCATTGCACTACACCTCAATATTGCACGCGTGCTCGAATTACTTGCATTGAGGCTAACTTCGGCACACTGGATCTGATAACTAAGTACAAATATGTTGATATCACAACAATCACTTTACCAATATATCAACCAAGCTTGCGATGCGACGTTTTTTTTTTTTTTTTACTTGATAGGTTTACGTTTGACTACAGCCTGCCTGATGTTAAGCATTGCTGCAGCCTAGGGTGTAACACGTTTACCTAGAAGATACCTATTAACTCTAGATTTGAAAACCCCTGGATTGTAGTTCGCAGGAAACACAGCTTCTGGTAAAGTGTTCCAGAGCTTTGCCGTCCGTACAATAAACGTAGAAGCAAAGCGCTGCGTTCGACACTTCGGCACTTCCACCATAAAACGATGTCTACCTGCGGACTTTCTGCTTGTTCGGTTATAAAAGGGAGCTGAGGGAATCAGTTTATGTAGCTCCTCTGCACACTCTCCGAAATGTATTCGATAAAAGACCGACAGACTGGCCACCTTGCGGCGATGTTCCAAACTTTGGAGTTTTGCCTTCTTAATGGTGGTTTTACCTACTAACCTCTTAGCTCGCGTTTCAATCGAATCCAACGCCTCTAGCTGGTCTAGCCTCTAGCTGGACGTCGTCGATTTTTTCTTCACATTTATTTTTTAATCAGATGCCAAGCTGAAATTATAAAAACCTCTAAATTTATAATTTGTATTTTGCTACTAATATACGACGTTATTTACCACCCCAAATTTTAAGGCTGTATTTTCATCGAGAAATAAATCGTTAATTTAGCATAAAAATCCACTGATAAAACAACAAGTGGCTTCATATTATATCTGTTCACCAAACTTCAAACCACGATCATAAATACATATATTTTATGTCTGTAAATTTTTATACCTCACGATCGCGCGCTTTCCTTCTTTATCAGATACTGTTTATATGCAAATGCTGAGCATTATTTAACCCACTTCAGCTATCACTGAGAAATCTTGATTGAGTTGAGTCGGGAAAGTTCACGAGATCTTTGCAGATAAACACCGTGTCTTCATGGTCCGGTGATAAATTGTGTTGGCCATGATAATATGGACCACCAGTTGATTTTTGATCCAGTAACATAAGGGTTAAAAGATCGGATGAAACGAATGAAATGAAACGAATTGTGTTCATCGTGGGTACTTTTCGACACAGCTTATCTCTTTGCATCCATAGTACCCATACTAATTCATACCATATCTAATATTGCGTGTTAATTTTGACAGCTGTCATTTCCCACAAAATTATCGTTTAAAAAATACAAATACAATATTTTATTAGGCACAGTAAAATTAGTAGGTATGTTGTTAGCTTTCACGGATCACATCAATTGTTAGTAGCGGATCGCAGTTAATTTTACCTACAGACCATTTATTTATTTATTGACCTCAAAAGCCTTTGTAACTAGCCATACGTGTTATCTTAGCCCCCTATTAAAATAAAATAGCCATTTATTCATCCACTTTCGATACAAATTTCATTACAATGTCCATAACTACTCTTATATAAATTTTATGTCAAATGAAAATAAAAATGTTAATGTTTTTGTAGGTATGCTTATGCTTATGTCAAATAAAATAAATATTAATGTCAAACATTGTTTTAGGTCCCTGTGTTACAGCTTAATTTAAGTAGACGTCGCCTCTTTGGCGTAGGCCTCCCCCAGTTGCGACCATAGCTTTCTGTCCTTCGCCATCCGCCTCCACTCCTGTCCATATTTGTGAGTAAAAACATCGTCCCATCTCCTTTTTGGTCTGCCTTTCTGTCTTCTCTCCTCGCGCGGAAGCCATTCTATGACTTTTTTCTCCCTATTAGCCCCCTATTAGTCTTTATAAAATTTCTCCTAAAAGTTTTTTCATGGTTTTAGATTGATTCCAATATACATCCAAATCTCACAAGCCGTAAAATCATGAATGACCAACAAACATACCCACACAAACTCTCAAACATAAGTGACATATACTCATCCCTTTGTTTAGTCTATTATACCTCGTCAATCGAGTCAACTATGCCGGTCCGGCGCGACTTGTCTATTCTTAGTAACGTTTGTTGACCGTGGAGTTGTACACACTCAATATACAGGTCAGTGACAATCTACTACTAATTGTCCTCCTCATCCTCCTCCTCCTTACTGAGGATAGGTTGTTACCGCGCTGGTCTTCCCACGGTGACAAATAATGACATTTGTGGTCTAGCGGTCAAGGAAGACACTAACTCTTCTCCATTAAGTGTCTTGCTCCTTGAATTTTATCTCCTCATTACTGAGAGTTGATATGACTTCCTACGTCTTCATAGGGTAGATAATCGGCTTTTGTGGTCCTTAAACAGTACGAACACTCTTCTATCCATCTATCTATGTGGTTCTTTTTTTTTTCGTTTCGTTTCGTATGGTAACTCTCTGTTATGTTCTAACACAACTAGTGCGCATACCAGGTAGATGTTTTATCATTTTTAGGGTTCCGTACCTCAAAAGGAAAAAACGGAACCCTTATAGGATCACTTTGTTGTCCGTCTGTCCATCCGTCCGTCCGTCTGTCAAGACCCTTTTTCTCAGGAACGCGTAGAGGTATGAAGCTGAAATTTATATCAATTACTCAGGTCTACTGTCCCTTGAAGCTGTGAAAAAATCAAACTTTTATGCCAACGCAATCAAAAGATACAGCCATTTATGCCGCAAATTTTCGACACTTGCAAGGGAATCAAAACCTACAGGGTGCTTCCCGTGAACTCAGAATCTTGAAATTTGGTACGAAGCAACGTCTTATAGCATAGATAAAGGAAAAATTACGAAAACCATAAATTTTTAGTTACATCACAAAATATTTAACCTTGCAGGTTTGTACGGAACCCTCGGTGCGCGAGTCCGACTCGCACTTGGCCGGTTTTTTTTTTAAGTATAATAAATGAATTAGTTAGTTTAACCTACTGTTAAGTTTCTTAAATTGTAAATAGTGAAACAAACTTTTTATTTATTTATTTATGAAAAGACATTAATGCCAATTCATTCATCCTCCAACAAAATAGATAGATAGATATACACTTTATTAAAAACATAAGCACAATACAAAAATTTACAAAAAAAAAAATTAAAACTTAAGCCTAGTGTATAACTGGCGACCTTATCGCTAAAAATATTGCAATACACCAAGCAACAAAACGCAACAAATGAAACACTAGCCAATAAAATTAGAAGATGTCACGATCCTCAGCGTTGAGGGATACGACTCAGAAGAGAAGAGAGATGTTCATCATCATCATTATCATCCACAGCCCTTGGGATCCCACTGCTGGGTATAGGCCTCCCTTTGTATGTGCCATCTGCGTCGATCTTGTGTTAACAAACATATATTCCGTTTCTTTAGTCCGTTCCGACTGCTCTGTTAGCTTAGTTGGTAGTGGCTCTGCCTTCTAATCTAGGGGTGCGGGTTCGATTCCCGCATGACACAAATAATTACGAACATTTAAATTTGTAATTATTTGTGTTGAGTCTGGTCGTTTCTATGTATAATAAGTATGTATTTACAAAAGAAAAGTATATATGTATTATATCCGTTATATAGTATCCATGATACAAGCGTAAGCTTAGTATGGGGCTAGATGGCGCTGTGTGATATGTCCTGAAATATTTATTTATTTAGTCTTCTAGTCAATCGAGTCTTGTCTATTCTTAGTAACGCTTGTTGACCGTGAAGTTATCGATACACTGAATATACGGGTCAATGACAATCTGTTGTAGTATACTATAGTATAGACAACTAGACAAACTATAGAATATTGTATTGTCTAAATATAATGACAAGGTCGATGTAATTCTTCTGTTTTATTCGTGTGGGAGTGGGAATTTGATTATTCGTAAAGTTTGGTTGGTGTATCTGCCCTGGAAAACTCCCCTAACGAATTAATTCTGCGGGGGTGTCACCACCCTCAGTCATGAGGAAATACGACTCAAGAGGGAGAGAGAAAAAATATTGTTGGTGTTGGTATTTCATACTGTTGGTTGATTCAACGACGAATTTAAAAGCGGTCTTGATATTCAAGAATGTCATGTTTTTAACAGTGTCCAAACAAACATTGGCTTATATGCTTAGAAGAAAAAAACATGCTCAGTCGCGACCATAAACACAATCTTCTACTCAAGTATTTACCAGCCAGCTCTAATTGTTTTGAAGTAATCGGCATTATGCTTAGTTTTGGCAGATTTATTGTTTGTGTTTTTAAACGGCAGGTTTTCGTAGGTCTTACATGAACAGACGGCGATGACTTCTTTTAAACGTTAGCCTGGTAACAGTTCTTCCGTCTTACTAGTTACTGAACTATATTGTATCTCATCGAGACAAAACATTCCCTTGAATAAGACAGTAGTTCCACTTCAATAGCAACAGTTAAAATCTGAATTTAGTGCCCTTCCTTGCAAAATTTTATTATTTTCAAAGCTGAATCGACCTGGTGCCTTCTGTATTATATTTTTTACCTAGCCATGTCAGAGGCCCCTGTGCGGCTTGATAAACTCTCGACACCAGAGTTGAATCTTATTCGATAAGAAGAAGACCTATTTAGCAAACATGTTATCATTTTAAAGTCTATTTTAATAGCCAGAAATATATTTTTCGGAATCTTTTCAGAGACCATTTTTTCGGCCAACAATATTTTGTCCTTTTCATAAAAATCTAAAGCTATTGTAAACTTGAATTCCTTGTTATTTATTCTATTGTTAACTTTCGGCCTTCGCGTGTTCCCAATCTTATAGCGCAGTATGATTTATACCGACACGTAGTTATTGAGGGCCGTAGATTGTAGTTACTTTATACTAGTAATGCCTTGCGTTAGTACTTGCTTTAAAGCAGTATAAAAACACACATCAGAAGTGAAAATTTAAGGAATATCTCCCTTTAACTGTACGAAATTTTAGCCATTTGAGCAAGTTATTGAAACAATTAAGAAAAACTCGATTAAGAATACAATCACAGTGTATTATCAAAACCGTATGAAAAGAAACATCAAACATCAGAAGTGTATTATCTAAGGAATATCTCCCTTTAACTGTACGAAATGTTAGCCATTTGAGCAAGTTATTGAAACAATTAAGAAAAACGCGATTAAGAATACAATCACAGTGTATTATCAAAACCGTATGAAAAGAAACATCAAACATTTGAAGTGTAAATCTAAGGAATATCTCCCTTTAACTGTACGAAATTTTAGTCATTTGATTGTAGAATTGAAACAAATAACAAAAACGCGATTAAGAACACTATGCAATCACAGTGTATTAGCATAGAAGGGTATAGAAAACAAAAACTTAGGGTGCCATTGCTTCAAACATGGTCAAATGTAATGCCTTCCGTCAGTCCTGAGACTTGCTTATCTTTTCATTCAGACTAAAGTGTAAAAAACACACATACACTCACTTCCAAACTATTCCCCAAACAATTTTCATGTAATCTTGGAAAATCGGTCCCGTGCCTGAAAATCTGCTGAAACTTGGCTGGCAGCCAACTCGTGCACGTTTTCATTATGATTACGTCAGCACACCGTAATCACCTTTTAATGAAGCAGCGATGGAATCAGGTTAATTTTTTTTTTTAATTTTCAATTATCTTTATTCAGGCATAAATTATTTACAATATATATACAAGCACCAGTGTTAATGTATCCTAGTGGTATATAGTTAATAATAGTTTACATAATACTTTGTCCAAGCTCACAGGCCACTATAAAGCTTTTAATTTGTTGATTACTAATGATATGAAAACAGAGTGAATGGAGAGATGGAATCAGGTGATAGGTATTATAGGTACTAGGTACAGTTTATTAGTTTTAAAGATGTTGGAGCTAGGACCAAACTCGAGGCATGTGGTTGATTCCGGTCTGAACCGGAAAAGAGATACCATTTGGTATCAGTTTATTTTCATTTATTGTGCTATTCCGTTCTGAACCGCATTTAATTTTTGTACAGTCAGCAAAAAGATATATCTTGAGCTAAGCACATTCCTATTGTATCTACTTGTAGTCGTTTTATTCTTGTCTAAAGAGTTCCATATAGCATTAGTTTGAAATTAACGATGATTGAAGTAAACATAATATATTTATAAGGGTTTTATTAAAGATTAAGTAATTGAGAACTTCGTTGTAGTACATTACTGTTTTGAAAGTATGGCAAATAGGTTTCTTCTTGATTTGTACATCAATTTAGCAGTAATCAAATAACTTTTTTTTTCTAAAGGTCAGCCTTTTTAACACGAGAACAGCCCAACTGTGGAACTCCTTGCACGAATCTGTATTCCCCTTGAACTATAATTTGTCGGTCTTCAAGTCGAGAGTAAACCGGTTTCTTCTAGGTAAGCGCGCTAGATCGTAGATTAAAACGTTGCTTAACATCAGGCAAGTTGTAGTAAAGCGTAAGCCTATGATATATGTAAAAAAAAACACGAGAACAATAATTAAATAATACCACCAGTAGACATAAGGAATGCGTCAAATTAAATTTATATTCTCAGCATACATATCATGTAACGTACCCAATACACATACATTCTGTAATCTGGTTACTTGATCAAGGAAACGCACTTTGTCAATCAGAACTCGATTGCGTTGGGAAATCTTATACAACGAGAATAATAGCTAAGTACGGATGTAAGTCGCGAAAAAATATGAGTTAATAATTAACAAAACCGTTGACAGCGTGAGAGTAGAAACAATTACTAAGAAAGTTAATTGTGCGAGTGATTGAAGCGAGCGATGTGTCTCTGATTAGATTGGCAAAGTTTTCTTTTATGGGTAAATTTAATATTTGGTCAATATATTATAGTATAGGTAAAAATTATTAGTTTTAATGATATTAAATAGATTAAAAGTATTACTTCGTTTTACAAAACTTGAGTAATTTATTTGTAGGTTTGGTTTTCTTAGTTATTCTATAAAAGCATTTGTTCTGACGTTCTTTGCCGCATAAATTCCTCATTATTGTTGCAGGGTGGCTTAGTTTGCAGTAAGTAATGAATTTTTGAAATTAAAGAAGAAATAGTTTGTGACACAGTATTACAATAGAATAGAAATCATTATTTCGGAATTACATCCATACACAATTAAGGAATACAGAATTAAAGAAAGAATTTACATTAAAATAAATAAAATAAAAACCGGGACATTGCACACAGCGCCATCTAGCCCCACACTAAGCAAACGCTTGTGTCGTGGGTACTAGATAACGGATATAATACTTTCTTTCTTTTAAATGGACTTACTACATGTTTAAACAATAGTCAGTTACGACCAAATTATTCAAATTGTGTTTGCAATAATTTTCGTGAGGTCTACAATTCCCATACCTATCGTTTACTAGGAAGAAGCTGCAGAATAAAATCAGTTGCCGGATAGAAGTTGACAAAAACAACGAAACCAAACGACCCATTGTTTCAATAGAAAGTCGGTGTGGGAGTCGACTCTTGTGATGGGGAAAATTGCGAAATCGAGTGTAATAAGTCAGTAATAAATGTAAGAAAGTGCGTATCCGTATGTAATGAGTGGTAACTGGTAACTTTCAAGTGAGGTTTAAAAATAAATAAAACTATCGAGCATAGTATACGTAATCGTGTTTTGGCGTTTTTTATTGATTTAACACAGAATCAAAATTATATAAACTGAAAAAAATGTAGCTCTATCTTATAATATAGGTATATACTTCTATTTTATTTGATTTTCATGAAATGTCGATTTCACATAGCACCCCGTCTTAAAGCATTTTACTTCGATATTGCAAGTTTTCACTGTGGTCTTATAACTCCATTCCCTTCTACCCAAAACTGTGTTAATAGCATAGCAAAAACAAAAACAAAAACAGTTCAAATACACCTCTAAAAATGTCTAAAACAATATTGATTCGAGCCCATATCGAATCCCGTTTACGATTCACTAGATCTTGATTGGCTAAACGATCTACGGTCAAATTCAGCAATTAGCAACGCTACAAGTCAGGGTTAAATGTAAGAAGTACCCGTGGTAATGGTGATTGCTTCACTGGTTGGTTTACAAACACTGAAAAGTAAAGTTAGAAAAAAAAGTAAAAAGTTCTAGGTATAGAGTTTTAGGACTTGCACAGGGTAATAGAGAAACTATTGGTTTAGTAAACGTTATAAAACACGAAATTAGTTTGCTTAACAGAATTAATCTCAGCTTATTCACTTTTTTGTTGCACCCACTATCGGTAATCTACTACATATATAAAAATAAGTCGGGTTTTCCTTCCTGACGCTATAACTCCAGAACGCACGAACCGATTTCCACAGTTTTGCATTCGTTGGAAAGGTCTTGGGCTCCGTGAAGTTTATAGCAAAGAAAATTCAGGAAACATTTCAACAGAAAAGCGGGAAAACAGGGAAAAACATTTTTCACATACAGCGCCATCTCTGATACATAGCATGTACTACAAACTGGCGAAACGGAGTTCGCCGGGTTTGCTAGTGTCAATTATTTATTAATATTTTATTCTTTCTGTGCAAAGAGCCGTAGTATATATTTTCAGCGTATGTGTGTAATTAGCTAGTAAGCTAGTGTGGTTAATTTGTCTGTATTGAATGGATTATGTATGTGTCTGACAATAAATAATTTTACTTATTTACTAGTGCACGCCCGCGGATTCGCTCGCGTTATTTCAGGATAAAAAGCCTATGACACTCCAAAGACCTAGTCTACCTACATACCAAAAATTATGATGACCCGATCAGCTGTTTTTGCGTCATGAGCGACAAACAGACCCACAGATAATCAGAGAAACCGATAAACAGATAAATTTTCTTCCGATTTTAATAGGTATATAGGGTGGAAACGACATATCACTATAACCGTGCCCAAAAAACAATGTTGTGATTTTACTGAAGCCAAGTTGTTTTTACAAACATTTTATGGACATTCTTTCTCTGATACTAATGGACAAATCTGATGAAGTCATAAAGTAACCATAAAATTCCTCACGCAAACCTTATAGCTTACAGCATCAAATGTCAAAGTTCCTTAATTAATTCTGAGAAGGGAACTGTTACATACATATACATATGTATATACTATACATATAATACATTTTAATGTTAATGTGTTCGTGTAAAGTTACGACACCGGTGCAGAGTAAATAGGAGTTCACTTTTAAGGCTTTAGCATGGTTACAATTCATGTTTATTATTATGATTAGCAATGTTGCTTGTCAAATAGTGAGCAAAAGCGAGTAAAATGTTAGACTGTTGAATTTTTACATGTTATTTAAACATTTATAAAAGAAAATAGGTAGGTAATTATAACGTGTTGCATCTTAAGATACCAATGTTATTATTTCATTGAAACAGAGTTGAAATCAATTTTGGTCCAATAAACACATTATAATTATTATAATAAGAAAATCATGGTCGAAAAGGATAAGAAACGGGTTTTGTATTTTGGGAATTTTAGTGATTATCTGTATGTATAAAAAAAGCTAATACCATTATGTATTCTGTGCTAATACTAAGCTAATATAGTTAGAAACAACCTTCTTAATCTGAAAACGCATTGAAATATTCATTCCTACGTCATTTCGTCTTTCTAATCCGTAATGCAACAATGAAGCTCCCAAAAGCAGTATTACATTCATGTTGATTCAAACCATACTAAAGGCTCTCGTAACTCTTAGAGTGTGTATACTTGAATAGGTGTATGCCACAAAGCTGACAAAGATGGCGCTTTGTTCCTCCGCCATTCATTACGAATCTGTGGAACCGTCAGGGCTACCATTTGGTTGAGAAACTTTATATGTTGCTTGCTAGATCGCTTTGAGGCGCCTGAGGCGATAAGGCCGCCCATGTGCATTAAATTAGTTTTTTTTTTATTATTTTTAATTGTTTTGGTGTGCATCAAAGATATCTTATCTTTGAGCGATAAGGTCGCACATTAGGACACCAAATTTAAGTTTTGTAAGTTTCATTGTACCTGTTTTTGGTGTTTTTTTTCTATCTACCTATCTTTGTTAGTGTTTAACGCAGTGATCGAGCAAAATATGTCTTACTAGTGGATGATGGGTTTCGTCTATATTTTTACGGGGAAAAAATATGTCTATGTCACTAATCGATCCGTTGCCGATGCGAAGTGTAGTTAAAACCTGGTTAAAACAAACTAGCAGAATTTACTTGCAATTTTAAAATACGATAATTGGTATGATACCTATTTTTGGGATCATTTTTGTACATTTCCCGTGATTATATGTAGGTACATAAATTGAAAAAATACCCATCAACTTTTTTATAAAAGCACACTTATACACATAGTGTTTCCTGCCCTTCAATATTAACAAATTTTGTTAATAATGACAACCCTACCTAGACCTCATTTCACGGAGGTCGTCGACCACCATTGTCATCCCGTGTCCCGACCACGGTAGTGACGGGTTTTTTGGTACAACCAGATATGGGGTGTCACAATCTTGTACTTGTAGTATAGGTATATAGCTACAATGTGTCGCGTTCGTTGATTTATCTATGTACGTCACAAAAGGGGTGTAAAACCACACTAACTCATAACTTTTCTCCTATTACAACTAGCTTTGTTGTTGTTTATTAGAAATAACTGGACATCATCACACAGGTGATGACCTAGTTTGATGTCCAGGGTTCACCAACTATTGTATAAGTAGTCATAAGCCCTATCTCATAGTAAAATTTTTAAATGTTCACTACTACTTACTTGTTTCTTTCTAATAAGGTCAAATAAACGTTTTTATTATTATTATAATATAATAATTACTACCTGTTTTTTACTGTTTGTCAGTAAACTAAGTCAGAGGCCCTCTTCTTTTCCACATGACTGAGGGTCGTCGGCCTTCAGAATTAATTCGTTAGGGAAATTCTCTTGGGTAGATACATCAAGTCCACCGAAGACACATATCCCTACAGAAGCCCTAAGGCAGATTTGAAAACTGTCGGTATCAGAGTTGACCACTCTCATACGATAAAAAGAAGATACTATACTAGAATATACTAGATGGCACATGATTTACACAATTGTTGTTTGTGGATACTTTTTAGCCTACCACACAAAAAAATATGTCACAAGTTTGACGTTTCTACTCAGTTAACTTGTTTGGATATCTCGCTGTGGCATCTTAGTTTGCAAACAGAGAGTCGATTGATCTCGCTTATGTTTATGTCCTGTTTTTTTAATTAAATGTTCACTAAACTATCTTGTAAAGTAACTTATGTATATCGTTAAACAAAAATACCTATCTTGTCATATAATAGAAGTAGGTACGTTCTGTGGTCTACAGGAATCTTCGTGAACAAACAGACAAACCAGATGTTTTGGTATAAATATAAACAGCACGCACAATTATATCCAACAAACTGTTTACATAACAAATTCTAGGAGAACGTCAATACAGAAACATATATCCGTTTGTATGTGTTACAGTCGATAATGCCGGATATATTATATTTGACGTTTGTTATATATTCGGAAATAATAAACCTTGTTTTAGACAGAAAAGAAAGCAAATACCTACACAATTTCGTCAAAATTGACGTACCTATACCATGTTTAAAAATGGGAGAAAAAATATTGTAAGGATTAACAAAAGAAAAATAAGAGAATAGATAAAAGTAGCTAAGTTCGTAAAAAGACTGCATTGTTTAAAAAATGACAAAACACGTTCGCGAAATTGTAACATTTTATTCCATACTAGCGGACCCGACAGACTTCGTCCTGTCTGTTGACTCTTTTACTCTTTAGTTAGTTAGAAAACGTTTGTATGTATGGGAAAAAGAAAAGGGCGGTTATTAGGGATTTTCCGGAATTTTTTCGATTTTTTCTCGCCGTAAAAACCATCGTTGAACTTAAACGAATATTAAAAAAAAAATTGGCCAAATCGGTCCAGGCCTTTGTTGAGTTATGCGCTTACCAACACATTTTGCGATTCATTTTTATAGGTCTTTAATTATGAAATTGGCGATTTGTATGACGAAATTGAGAAAAATGATATTTCCATACAAACATTTTTAATGTTTGTATGGAAATGTCTGAACAGATTTAGATGCTATTGATAACTAAAGTTAGATGGAAAAAAAGCTATGCACTGCGTTAATCACAAAAACAGAGTATATGATAAAAATATACCTAGTTAAATAGTGAAACCGACGACACATTGAAAGAGGTGTTTTCAATGACTTCCCTATAAGTAATATGCACTAGTAATACTTTTTTTTATCTAAAAGGTACATAATTCAACAACTGATACAATAAAAATTGTATTTGGAAAAAATGTAGCTGTACGTAAAAGTTACAAACAGATTAAAATGTAAGAAAAAAACGGCAATTTCATAGGTGAAGACCTATTATAAGAAGATAATATATTTTCATAGATTGCTATCAAACAGCCGTAACTTGAAGATATAACCAATCCCGTAAAAACGATTTCATACATAAAAATTGCTGTTTATTGACATGTAGATCACTGGTTCACTTTATCAATCAATCTTTAGATTGCAGAGACCTTGCGATAAGAAACCGATAAGAAAAGTGAAGCATAAAATAAATCAGAATATCAAAGTCGTTCGTGATTAATGCAACTCCAAGAAAAATAATATTTATTCACTAACTGATGTAATGAGAGATGATAAACAAAGTGACGTAAACGTGTTAAAAAAAGGGTTTGAAGATCTAACACAGATGATTCATTGAAGTCTGTAGTCTCGAATTACGTTCGAGTCAATGAAAATGTCTGCTAGTGCTTAAAAATTGTGCTTATTACGACGTGTTAAAGTTCAAAATAGTAGCTAATAATAGTGCTAGGTATACATACGAATAAAACCAAAGAGAAGTGTATGAATAAGTGTGAAGAAGATCATTCCTAATAGTGTTTATTTCGACAGGATCAAAAGTGATTGGTGTTAAACAAAAGCAGTGTCTAAACCAATGCAAGAAAGATCATTTTCGTATGTGCTAAACCACATCTAAAGGATCAAAAAGTGTTAAAACAAAAGCAGTGCCTAAATTAAACGAAAAATCATTTGTTGAAACGTCTCAAGATTAAAAAAAGTATTGCACAAAACAAGTGTCTGAATCGAAGTAGACGAAAGGTCAATTTCGCGTGTGTCATCAGGACATGAGTGACAATGAGTACGGAGCGTCGCCTTTCCAGGAGTTTCCACTCCTGTCTGAAAGGTTCCTCTACAGAGGAAGGTGCTGATGAGGACGAGACCTGTTACCACTCCTTGGGAGGAAGACACTCCCTGAACAGATACCCTCAGGTGTATATTGAGGATCTGTCGCAGATTTCGTTGGCGGATTTCGAGGCTACGCAGGATGAGCTAAATGGTTCGTATTTTTATTTTCCTAATTTTTTTGGCGGATGAATAGTATGTGTTTTATTACGGACTTTAACCTTTACCGAAAAAAAGAAGTTATTAATGCTTCTGAAAGTTTTTTTTTATATTTATTGAGATATTTTGCTCAGTTATCTTCTTCTCCTACTGTATAAAAATAAGTCGGGTTTTCGTTCCTGACGCTATTACTCCAGAACGCACGAACCGATTTTCTGGAATTTGCATTTGTTGGAAAGGTCTCGGACTCCGTGAGGTTTATAAAAAAACGAAGCCATCTGGTGGCGAAACGGAGTTCGCCAGGTTTGCTAGTTGATTATAGGAATATAAGACAGAACCCTGTGTCATTAGCCAGCATTTGTTTGTGTCTTATATTAATGTTGAGGATATTATTCCGTTTAGTATAAGTTTTTACTCATATCCTACTAAGTTGATTTATAAGGAAAGAAAATGATGAATTTGTTAATACTGTCGTCATGAAGTTTTCCAGCTTATATAGGAAACCTGTTTTTAGAACTTGAGAACATATTGCCATAGGTCATATTAGCAAAAAACTAGCTTTTTGTCTAACGATGACTAATCTATCTTTAGTAAACATTTATCAGTCAGGGTCAAGTTAGTTATTCATGGATTTTGCAAAGTGTAATATCTACAATAAGATACGAATGAGGAAGGAAAAGATAGTGTTATCATAATATCTCGTTTGATATACTTACATATGTGGTTAGAATATCTTCACTTGACTCATGCTATCGCAATGTTTAACTGTTGACATAGATTTAAATTCCATATTATTTTAAAGGCCTAGGTTCATATATGGAAGCGAAATTGACATTATTTGTTTTTTAAGCATTTGATTTATATTAAATTTTAAATAACTTTGACAGCAGGCACTCCAAAAATTACGGACCTTACCTTAGTGTGTACTAATTATAGGTATATTTAATTACTAGATTTCAAACTTTTTTTAAATCATAACAACTATGAAGGTATGTCTCTTTAACGTTCACTTTCTTCGCATGTCCACGATTTATGAGTACTAAGTATCGTAAGTCTACTATAATCCAGCAAACCGGTTCTTATTGGATAAGCACGCACCATATTAAGCCATTATTATCGCTTACCATCCATTTACATCAGGAAAACCATGGTCAAATGCAAACCCGTGTTAGTCTTCTCTCTCTCTTCGAGTCGTATTTCCTCATGACTGAGGGTCGTGACTCCCCGCAGAATTAATTCATTAGGGGAGTTTTCTTGGGCAGATACATCGCGGTGGGCGCCCAGGTCCTTCCACGGAAGACGCATGTCCTCGGATATTGTGGTCCTAAAACATGTCGGTTTCCTCACGATGTTTTCCTTCACCGTTAAGCGAGTGCAAATCCACACATAACTTGAAAATACAAGTCAATGGTGTAGGGCCGGATTCGAGCCAGGGTGCGTCTGGATGAAAAGCAGACACTGGAACCGCTGGGCCCCACTCGCTTCGTGTTAGTTTTAAAAAAAGCCAAAACAAAGAACAACTTTTCCATAAACCACGTGTCGTAATTTTGCAAATCGACGCAACGCACACACACACGCACACGCACACACACACACATACACACATGCATTAACAAAACCGGTCGGATTAAGGCCACCATGATAAATGCTCGCCGAGTTTTATTATCACTGTGAAAGTTTACAATTATATCACTGGTAAAAAAAACGTTGCATCCACTTCCTGACAGATATTATTAAGTGTTGAAAGGATGTGATAAGGTTGGTCTACTTTTTTTTGGTGATTAGGTTGGTTTGTTGTGATTGTGAATGTGAACAAATTTTATGTGTATATTCATTTCTTGTTGACGTTTTTAACATGTTGTAGAAAGAATATTTCTGGGCGTTTAAACTTTTCTTCTGTTATAAAAACTACGTTGTAATAGAGATATGTATATCGATGATTTGAGGTCTCCTCCTTCAAAAATAACTAGGTTGAATGAAATGCATAGATCTATATATATGTTGCGGCGAATGTGGATAATGCGGGAATTATGCATAATTCCCGGGAATTATGCATAATTACCAGTGCTCTTGGTAAAAGTGAGAAAAACATTCGAATTAATCACATTTACCGGTAATTATACATAATAACCATACCCCTTTGGTAAATGTAGTAAATAATGAAATCAAACATGGCAAAAAACAAAACAGGCAAGGAGGCACCGCACTGAATTATAATTTGTCGGTCTTCAAGGCGAAAGCAAACTGGTTTCTTCTTTACTCTACTCTACTCTACTGTACTCTACTCTACTCTACTCTACTCTACTCTACTCTACTCTACTCTACTCTACTCTACTCTACTCTACTCTACTCTACTCTACTCTACTCTACTCTACTCTACTCTACTCTACTCTACTCTACTCTACTCTACTCTACTCTACTCTACTCTACTCTACTCTACTCCACTCCACTCCACTCCACTCCACTCTACTCTACTCTACTAAATAAATAAATAAATATTCCGGGACATTGCACACAGCGCCATCTAGCCCCACACCAAGCTAACGCTTGTGTCGTGGGTACTAGATAACGGATATAATACTTATATACTTTTTTTTTGTAAATATATACTTATTATACATACAAACGACCAGACTCAACACAAGTAATCATAAATTTTAAAATGCATAAATACTTGTGTCACGCGGGAATCGAACCCGCAACCCATAGATTAGAAGGCAGAGCCACTACCAACTAAGCTAACAGGCCAGTCAATATATACTCTTTTTATTTTATGTTTTGCCAACCAAACACCAAACAGAAGGTTTGAGCTCTTGATCCTCTACTCGTGCGATTTATTTATTTTATTTGTACATGTATTTATTCTAATAATATATTGATTCTGATGTTTGATTTCATTATTTTCTACATTTACCAAAGGGGTATGGTAATTATATATAATTACCGGTAAATATGGATAATTCACTACATTTACCGTGTGCGTTGGGAATTATGCATAATTCCCGATTATCCACATTTACCGTAACATATATAAAAGAAAGTGGTGTTAGTTACACCATTTATAACTTAAGAACGGCTGAACCGCTTCAGCTGAAAATTGGTGGGGAGGTAGCTTAGAACCAGGAGATGGTCATAGGATACATTTTATCTCGCTTTTTTATTATTATTTTTAAATAATTGAATTAAATCCAAAATCTGCTTATTTTTTGCCTCTAAGGCGAAACAGAGTTCGCCGGGTCAGCTAGTAGGTTAGTAAAGTTATCTACCGAAATTTGAATAACATAATATAATATATTTCTGAGGTGCACCTGTTATTATTTTGTTTATAGTTTTAGAAAAGATAAGATAAGATAAAAAATATGTTTGCACCAATACATGTGCCAATAAAAAGCTTGTTCAATACACAAAACAAAACATACCACTATCGCTATTATTGTACCGTTATAAAGTACCAGTATCATTATCTATGCAAAATACATCATTATACACACACAAAACATGCATACATGCGGGTATATTGAACTTACTCGTATATCATAGTACAGGCCCATCACTCGTATATTATCCAAGAAATTCTACTGATAAGAAAGTTAATTTGCTGAGGTTTCTGTCAGAAGCTAAAAGGTCAGGAGCAAGACCATAATTCAAGTGATTTGTATTCAATCAATCTGGTAATTTAATACTACGTAGGTATTGTACAATTATTTTACTATGCGTTTATATGTATGGTATATGTATGGTACGGTATATGTTCATATATAACTGTAGGTACATAAAAATGATATTACCAATATATCATTTTAGATGCTATTTTTAGTGTGATCCAAATCGATTCGCGAACTTCAGTTGTCGAAATAGGTTAAGCCACCTATTACATATTATAAGACAATGTTATATGGTCTAGGAAACTTTTGAATCTTTGAATCTATTAAGTATTTACACATGTACATATTCTAATGTACACACATTCTCACAAAACTTAGCGCAGTTTTTATAGAGTAATACTACAAAGTGGTATTGGGCGGGTCGCGTAGTTCGTATGCGCCCCGCACGCTGGGCTGGGATCGTGACACAGTAGGAACCTCGAGGACCACGTGGTAGAGGAAGGCCCAAGACCCACTGGCGTCAGGATCTCGGCCGGTTTCGGGGTGCCTGGCGGGAGGAGGCCTTCGACTGGGACGCATGGAGAGAGCTGGGAGAGACCTTAGCCCTTGAGTGGGACAATATAGGTTAACAAAAAAAAATACTACAATGTATATATCTAGATCGGCAGCATAATTTCCTGCACATTAATTACATCCTCATAATTGTATTGAAACTAAGTAAGTAAAAATGTAAAGAATAGAAAGTCCATTCTCTTCCTACGATCAATTCAACTGTTACAAGATAAAAGATACAAAAATAATGTGCGGAGACGATTTGCAGCACCGTTACTTTACCATAACCATTGTATGGCGAGATTCAATTCTGCAGAAAACTTACATTGCTGTGAAAGAATACTCAGTAGACCATGTATCCAATTTTTTATGTTATTAAGTTGCAACTCACTGAGTTTTATTTATATTTTATTCGTACCTGCAACTATATTTTTTTAATTTAGGTTTCATTCTTTCGTGAGTTTCCAAAATGCGTAAAAACAAGTAGAAAAAAAAACAAAAACAGTTAATTTTCTGCTTGGTTTTATTAGTCGTCCCCTTTTTGCGTTGGTTTATATCTTAATATCATATGTACATAAAGCCTTCCTTTGTCATTTTCTCCGTCAGCTTAGATTTTTTAAAGTTATTGAATTCAGTTCATACATAGCGGAAATATCTGGTCACATACTTACCCACAAAAAAAAAGAAAATCTTTCAGAAGCTATACCTACAACCTCCTTTTTTTGAAATCCGGCAATGCAATTTTAAAAAGATAAGGATGTTTCGTCCACTTCGATCACTAGTTCAATCATCTTTCCTCTACTTTATATGGCTACCTATGTAGGCATCATATGAGGAAGGTATTAGGAACAAACGCTAATGTTAATTTTCTGGTTAACCTATAAAACAGCTACTTAAGAAATTGCATAGAAAACTGAACTGTATTGGGAAAGATATAGGTGTCATGTTTGTGAGAACATCTTTACCTTACATTCCATTGATGTATTTCTAGGTAAGATTTTATTCTACAGTACAGCTGTCTTATATCCTACTAGTGGGCGCTCGCGGCTTCGCTCGCATTAAGAAGTAAAACTTGCATCCCCTATTACACGCCTTTAAAAGTGGAATTTCCTAAAATCCTTTCTTAACGGATGAATACGTCATAACATCTACCTTTATTCCAAATTTCAGCCCTAGGCGATATGGTCGCTCAGCGACAAAGCCTCTAATAAATAAAAAAAAAACAGCCCAATCCACCCGTCAGTGGTTTGGGCTGTGCGTTGATAGATCACTATATCAGTCAATCAGTCACCTTTGTATTTTATATATTTAGATTTCATAGATGTATTTCTAGGTAAGACTTCATTGTACAGTTGTCTTATATCCTATTATGCTTAAAAAGTATATGAAAAACTAAACTTTACTTACAATGAAATAAAAGTGAAGTGAAGTGAATTTTCGACTGTCTTTTCTCTACGTTACCTGAGATATATTTCTAGGGAAGACTGTCTGCAACTTTCTTACCAATAAATACATATGCCTAGCTGGTAAAACATGAACATGAACATGAACATAGGTACCGCACCCAGCCAGGACAAGCCTGCTCCGGTCAAACCGGCATACCGGGGGGCACGAGGTTGTGGAGCGTGGTTTTGTGCTAACGCTCCGGGATGGTAGTCGACCGGCTATGCAGCCAGACGCCGATTTGGAGAAGGTTGTTATTAAGGATAGGGATAAGCGTTAGTAAAAAATGGTGTTCGTTGATTATTGATATGACCCATCTTGGGGTTTGTTAGTGTTTGGCTTTGCAAGCACTATCTTAATACGTTCGCTGTGTAATGTTGGTCCTATTGTGTGTAATCATAACCACGTCGGGTGTAGTAGGTGGATCTTAAATGTGGGTCGAATAGATCCTATGTCGCTAAGGGATTGTTCTTGTGTCATCTGACGGCCTTTCCTGGGGTATGGTTGGTGCCTGCCTGTTGGTATGTCGTTCTGTTTCCTCATCAGATTCGCTGTCGGTTTCTGCCATCTTATAGATCTCCCTGGCAGCTCTTATAAAGTCTCCTTTGTTTTTCGAATTGTCCTGCCAGTCAGATGTTTTCCTGGGGTCCATATCATGAGATAAAGAATCCTTCCACGTATAGTTAGGTCTACCAACTTTAAGATCTTCCGTTGCTTCGATCTCTTGCAAACGGCGCCGGCACTCTTTAAGTGTATTTCTAGCCTCTATATCTTGAGGGTGATGCTTATAATGGAACTTCGCCTTCTGTAGGTTTGTAATTGCCTCTTCTCTAGCCTTAGAGTACCTTCTTTCATGTTTGATAGTCTTATTGGCCGCCATCTTCATGACGTTTGTTATCACTTCCCACGATAGCGGCTCTTTTCGGTTTTCGCCGTTCCTGCTCTTTTTGGTTTCCTCTAATAAAGTTTCTTGGTTTTTTTTTTTTCGAGTGGTGTTACTTTGAAGCATCTCGTAGTTTAGGGTTTTGTAGTCAAACTCGTTCGCAACGTTGGCCCTGGTTAGTCTTATTGGAGGTCTCGTAGAGTCCCTATTGGAATATAACGTGAGGGCAGGGCGACCTAACTTTGAACAAAAACGCGCCACGCTATCAAAATACGTTCGCAGCGTACGTTCGTAACCTACGCGCAAGCCAAATTGATATTTAACGTTTCGATTTACGGTTCATATTTCACTGCATACAGTTCGAGTCTCTCAAAGTTATCATGGTTGCCATTAGGAATGTAGATTTAGTACGATAATAAAATTGTATTATTTTAGTGTTTATACTTAATCATCAGTGAATTATATTTTGATAAACTAATACTTTATCAGTAATTATTTTTATGTGTTATTATAACAAAGTATGTATTAACAATTTTTTTTTCTAAAATGTTTACTAAATTAATCCTGTTTTTCTCGAATTCAACTATAAATTGCTTATTTAAGTAGCTAGATATACCTATTGATACAATACAAACAAATTTTTCATACTTTGGGGAGTGATGTGCCGTTTGACCCACGACTGTCGATCGTACTTTACTGTGCCCTCCGCTCGCTGCGTGTTCGGAACAGGGAGATAGGTTTCTGTTGTATTATTTATTCTGTGGTGAGGGGCTTCAGGTTTCCCAATATGATTCTATGGTCAGATAGGATTGTTTTTTCACCTTTGATGTAATTAAAAATCTGGTTGTTTTGGCATCTGTCATTATATGGTATATTTGCGATGTTTTGTTTCCCAACGTCCAAGTCAGTTTACAGCTGCGCCGGCCGAATGATGTGTCCAATCGGAGATTTTCCCGTTTCGTTACTTGTTTGGTGTGGGAGATTTTTGCCTCTTTGATTTTTATCGCGAAGTTCATGTGTATCTGTGAGTCCTATGTGGGCGTTGAAGTCACCTAGTATGATTGTTATTGAGTTTCTTGGTTTGTTCTTGGTCAGTTGTAGTAGCCGAGTCGCGTCGTTTGCTGCTGGTGACGTTGAATTGGACCTGTGCGTTGTAGTAATGAATAGAGAGGCTCCACTGCTTGTATCTATTGATGCAACCATATTGTTTGTGTTTGCTTTAGTCCAGTTCAGCCTTAGGCCGCTGCTTTTTCTTATGAGAATAGCTTGGCCTCTTCTGTTGTTGTTTCCGCTTAGGTGCCACGTATAGTGACTAGATTCGTAGGTCCCGGATTTTAAGTGAGTTTCCTGTAGGCAGGCAATATGGATAGATTTTCCGTCTAGAAACTCTAACATTCCATGTGGCAATGTTTATGTTTTTATTTACTACCTGTTTTTGTTGTTTGGTGTGGCCTGGGGCGGGCAAGTCTGTATCCGGACTCATCTGGTATTCTCCTCTGGGGTGCTGGTTCCAAGACTAAGGTCATTTTGCGTGGTGCTTGTACTTATTACTCCTAGGTGATTTTCAAAGCAATCAAAGTGGTTCCCCGTAATTATTAGACCTATGCTACCTGCGGTGTCGTTTGGTGCCTTAGGAGAGAAACATACTGTTTCTTGTAGCGGGGTTTTTTGAGAGATTTTGACGTTAATACTATAATATTCCGCTGCCGCTATAAGTATGTCTGTGCCGCCCCATATGCCATCTTGGTATTGTGATAGAATGTAGTTACTGACATATGCCTAGCTGGTAAAACATATAGAAAATTGAACTCTCAGTGTTAATATACATATGTGTCCACTTTGCATGTTTGCTTATAATATAGATTCCATAGATATTTTCTACGTTAGATTATTCTAACTGTACAAGTCAACCGCAAAATGCAGCGAGCGATGTTGTGAGGTTTCTATGATCTAATAGATCTGTGGTTAGCTGACATGACAAGATTATATAAAGTAGGTATTTTACTCTGTTACTTAGTTATGTCATATTTTATTATAGAACGGATAAATGTACACGCCTCTAGCCACTGCGGAACGATTGTAGGCTGTAATTATCGCTTATATCAGGTGAAAAGATGTCAAGTCAATTACAAAAAAAAAAAAAAACCAGCCTTCATTTTTTTGGGGACCACAATGGTTTCCTGACCAATCTTCATAATTTTAGGCAGTAACTTGTTTTTTTTTTTAATTTTTAAAGTACTTTCATTATGTTAAGAATTACAGCTTACCTAAATAAGCAAGTGTGATGCTTTTAATATTGTCTTTCTATTTTATAAAAAAACGAATCAAGTAGGTAAGTATTATTATATTAAATTTTGTAGGTAAGTAAGTACATACTTACATCATTATATAAAAAAAAACATTCATTACACATCTTCTTTCCAGACAAGTCACTTAAATATCTACTGGCCAAGATACGAGTAAATAAAACCAGTTATATACATACATTACATACTCACATTACCTGTGTACACATAACATAATATTATATATTCTCGAGGGCGTCAATATCCTTGTGGTCGTGACATTGAATCTTTATATACGCATATATAATGTATATGTATTTATGCATGTAAATAGTAGTCTTACCTACTTATGACTCATCTGATGCGATGTAAGAGAATTACGTGTAGAGAAGTATTTACTCCTATACATATAAGAGTATAGACGTACAATAATAAAAAAGATGCATTTAGTGAATCCTTTTTAAATATGTGTATTAGATGTACCTACGTCCATAAAATGGTGTATGACATTAAGGTGGATTGGATATATTTTCATGGGACTCTGGACATTGGACTCTTTTTTCATTTATATTGTTTTATTTCTTCGTTATTATTATAAGGACTAAGACAAATTTTGTCAAAATGTTTATTTGTAAAGTTGTGGAACTCCCTGCCTGAGTCCCTGTTCCCCTTATCTGGTAAGCATGCTCCATCTTAAGCCTTTGCTTATCATCAGGCAAATTATGGTCAAATGTAAACTCTTGTTAGTCAAAAAAAAGTTCATTTAAAATACCAAAAAGCTTGTAAAGCTAGTATACACCTGTATAAGTTACTACGCTGGCTGCGCGCGCGCCCCTTTCACGTCACATCCGTTTCCTGTATCTCGCACCCCTTCCTACCAGGTAGTAGAATAAACACTAGTTCATTCACTTGCTGCTTCCGTTGTACATTGTAAACAAACATTTTAACTAACTACAATTAAGATGATTTTCTGGAGATCATACATTTTTATTTATTTTTTACAAACTTCAAAAAGAGTAATACAGAATTAGGTATGTTCATCATATCCAAGTTATACGTACTTTAAAATGAATTGGTTCGTTTTAGAGTTTCTTGTCAGCATTATAATTATAGACTTCTGTTAAGCTTTGGTTTCCTAGGAAAGCGGTGCCATCGTATAGCGGCCGTGATATTACGGACGCAAAAATAATTAAAGTATATTACGGTGCAAGTTACCGCTCTCCAGGAATCCGCGCCATTTCGTTTACATAGACAACGTTTTAGTGGCGTCATTCACCGCTGTATTACGTCCGCTATAAGAAGGCACCGCTTTCCTAGGAAATCAAAGCTTTAGATGTTAAACCCTGCTTAAATATTGGCTTAACTCGTTGTTTAAAAACACCTGTTTTAATTTATGGCTACGAGATTTGGTTGTAAAAACTTAACAAATTAGGTTTACTTATCAGCTGTAATTAGTTTCTAGATTAAGGGATCTAAGCATAAACACACTTGCCTAGAAGAAACCTACTTAGGTAGGTACCCTCGATTTTAAACTAATTTTTCTATACCGCCTCTATACCAACAAACCTCATTTTACTGTAAAGCCTTCAACGTCAACTTAATGATCACTGTATTATAGTTCCCGTAAGGCATGATTAAATTTAGTTGTAATAACCGGATAGCACTTACGTCAATAATCATGTCGAAAAATCAGCTCGACAAGTTTCGAAAAACTGAGTTTTCCATCATCACTGAACTACTGAGGAACTGAGGTTTCTAATTTATCGACATAATTATTGACGTACATAAGTGCTAGCCGGTTATTATAACTAAATTTAAAGTCAAGCTAATGTTCTGTACCGCCTATAAACAAACCTCATTTCGCTTTAAACTTCACGTCACAATATGCAAGTATTCGTTAATAATGTCCATCCGTTCCCATCGATACCGGCCAATAATTACACAGACATGTGGCCAGGGCTTGTTTTTATACGTACGGACGGAAGCCAGATCTGGTAGTAGGTTGGTACTCGTTTTACTTGATCTGGTGTGTTGTATAGGTGTTAGGTAAGTTATAAATGTAGGTTGTTGAAGATGGTTTCGAATTTATAAGGACGACGAATTGTGAGATTTAAAGTTTAGATTTTCAGTTGGAATAGATGCTTATAGCACTCAATCAAGCTTATTACTCATATTTTTTTATGAAAAATGTATTTAACTGTTAGGTAATATATTATTTTATTATGTTAATGTATATAATTATTTTCTTTATTGTTTCTTTCATTGAGATTTAAGTTCTACTTGCACAATGAGTCCACAACACATTTAGCCTCTTTTATCAAGTAATTTCGTAGCTAATTGCGTTTAAGATTGTTGTGCAAATGGACCTGATTCTTAATGAAATACATTTAATATATTTATTATATTTTTTTTGGGAGACCTTTGCCCAGGAGAGGGACAGTTATAGGCTAATAAAAAAAATATAAAATTATAACAACTAAGTACATAAATTAATAACTGTATAAATTAACAACTTTATAATCTAAAATATATACAACCTTACAAATAATATACTAAACAAATAAATTACATGGCTTTCACTTAGCTTCTACAACCCAAAAACATCATGAGCATGCACAAAATGCAGAAGCCATGAAAAAGACTCTTTTACGCTTTACAAATACCAGAAATATTTAACTCAAATAACCATTATTGAGTCTACCGGTAACTATTAAGCATCACCACACAAACTACCATAATATAACAAACACCCAACTTCCTCCAAACCGCTCGAAATCTCCCAAATCTTGAATGAAATTCTCTTTACCCAGGAAATGGCTACTGCTTCCTAATTTACAACACAAACTTACAAGAGGTTTCTGAGGTTTCTCACAAGTTTTTTTGACATTCTTTATCTTGTTATCGCCTGACTTTTACGTGCTTCGATATATTTTAAAGTTTGACAACAATTTCTGCTAATTCGAGGCGATGTTTTGGTTTCGTGCGTGTTTACGTGAAAACAACACATAATTGTATAATTTTATTTTGTTCAACGGATGAAACCCTGGAACCGCGACACAGGGAATCCTACAGCGGTTGCCAGGGACACCTACAATGTTAACAAATGTATTACATAAAGCAAAAAAAAAATCTTTCTCACCTGTCCTACTAGTACTACAATGAAATATGCATTGAAATTAGTGCTTGGTTAGAAAAATACATAAAAATGTTATAAAATATCGATGTTCAGTTTCTGCTTGACATCGACTTGTAAAAAAGAGAAAGTTGTATGATTATCTGCCCTTACATTATGAAGTTATTATTTACTTTCGTTTTCATATAAAATATTATAGAATGCAATATTTTTTATATTCAATACTATTTGAGTTTCTAATGAGAATTTCATGATTAAAATACTAAACTAAAGAAAACTTACGGAGTAAATCACCCAACCACAGACGCGAACAATTTTGCTCGGAACAGCCTGGAAGAGATCACTCAAGGTGATAAGGCCGCGCACTTGTGCACTCACTCATTTATTTATTATTATTTGAACAAACATGTTTAATACATAAAATGTAATTTCAGCTTTAAAAGTTTTGAATCTTATTTTTTTTGTGACACATAGTCAAATTTATATCGATAACGCATGGAACCGAAATGAAACTTTCCCATCCCTAAACGGGCGGCCAGCGGCGCGTAGGCATCGATGTCCCCCTCCACGTATGCTTCACGTCACGGTTCTCGTTTCGCCAGTAGGCAGGCATGAGGCATCGCTCCGCGCGGAACCACACTAGTAGCAGCTTCAATCGTCCGGCCGAGACCGCGCGGCCGCGGCCGGGCGAAGTAGGTATCACGAGAATGCCTACAAACTTAAGTATTTACATCATACTATTTACATCTGGACGTTTTCTTTTGGATTGCAGGCCCCGTAATCTCGACTATATAGGCATTCATTCACATTAAGAATTATCTACCCTCACTGAAATGAGTTAACGAATGCTAAGATATTCCCTTACTAGACATTAATTCCTTCTATTTTTAAATCTGACTATTCAATGTATAGATAATAAATATATTACTTACTTTAACTTATTGTACATATCTGAGGGACTTCTTGTACCTACGTATGCAAGTAGGTATGTTTTATAGAATAGCCGTGCAGGTATATTTATCTCTGCTTTTACTTTAGTTTATTATTTTAAAAATTATAGCTTATAATTACGTGCCGTCTTTAAATTTAAATCTAACGGAAAGAGCCTACATTTCACGACACAAGTCTCGGACTAAGTGTGGAATGTAGTGCACCCAGTGTTTAATATCTATGTTGTACCAATGTAACCTATCTCGTAAACCATGTTAAATATTTTTAAGTATACTATATAGAATTAACATATGTAACTA
This sequence comes from Macaria notata, assembly GCA_927399415.1. NCBI lineage: Eukaryota > Metazoa > Arthropoda > Insecta > Lepidoptera > Geometridae > Macaria > Macaria notata. Next base: position 2,561,573 of record OV656751.1, read on the forward strand.
GTTTTTAAGTGCTAAATAAATAAATTATTATTATTATTATACATTTATAGTATAAGTCCATTTCATATTGTAGTTTATATTGTATTGTATTGTAAACTGATTATTATCGTTAAAATCTTAATGCATTGAGAATTAAGAAATTAATTGTTTCTTCCACTAAGCTGGCGTGCTATGCCGTATTTTCTTAGAAGCAGTATTCAATTGTGTCAATTAAAACATTAGTTTCGCTTCTCTGCCATGAGATCACTACAATCTTACATGAAAACTCACTAAAGAATATCTTATTTGTCTTTGAAAATGTGGATCTTATTCTTTAATAGTAAGGTTCAATTTTCTTCAATTTGTATAAGTTTTCCTAAAGAATATTTCTAGGTAATGCAGTTTTGAGCTCATCAAAGACGGTGTTGCATCCCACATGAGTTGTAATTAACATCTTATTAGTATTTCTTTGGTTTGTGTACGTCTGAAGAGCGTTGTATTTTTCTGCATGTTTAACAAGGTTGTTTCTACGTAAAAATATATAAAATACATAATTATAGAAACACGAAACACACAAACTACATAAAGAATAAAATAAAATAAAACTGCAAGTCTCATGTTTCAACCCCTTAGATAGAAATAGTTTGTTTTCTGTTCTTCCTAACAAGGCTTGCATAATTTTTAGGCTTTTCTAAGTGTTTTCGCATTTTTTTGTACAATATTTTTTTACACAAAATAGTCTTACGTTTAATTATAGCCTGTCTGATTGCCTGCCACTATAGTCTAAGATGAAGCACGCTTGTCTAGAAGAAACCTATTTACAATAGCTTACAATAGTTAGAAATGAAAACGAAGTGAAGTGGTATTAGATTTATCCTCTTTGTTTTTCTCTTTTTTTATCCTAAATAAAAGCGCCCTATATAATTAAAAACAGCATAAATATAAATGACCAGCCAAGTTGTTTAAAAAAATCAGGAAGCCCACTTCATTTCTTTACAAACAACGACCACATTTCTATTTTGTATCGTATTTCGTAGCCACAATAGCGAACATTGCACCCTGGCACAAATAGAACAAGCTAATTTTACCATGTGTTTGTGTTTAGTAGGTACTATTCGCACACGTGATGAGAAAGTTTTTTTTTAATATACACCTACTGCAACATTTTTAAATTGCTTTTTACGATAAGTTAAGACGATAATATGTATGTTATGTTTGGTTTGGTTAATGGAAAAGTACTTTTTTCTTCTTATGTAATTATATTTTTTTACAAAATAATAATATTAATAATATCGACGTTATTGAAGTAAGTTCTTTCAAAGACAAATTCTTATAGCAAAGCGGTTTTAAGTTTTTTTAATAACTTATAATATAATGTCATTTAGAATCATATTTTAGGTTAGTAATAAAATTGAGCAGACTATTAAATAAAATGCGATTTAGAATTTCATATTTAGAAATTATGGAGCTACCTAGGTTTTGAATTCGAAATAAAAAATAATTATTTATTCACATATTAGAATTTACCTTTTTTAAAACAGAAAAGTAAAAAACAGTATACATTTTACCTCACTTTCAGTTTTTCAGCTTAATATGAGCACATGTTTCTTTTCACAACTGAAATGAGTGGTTGTTTGTATGTAGATTAGCAACCATTTACTAAACACTTCAACTGATAAGCGCTAGTTATGTATAATTATGTACTAGTAGGTACATATATATGGAACAGGTAACTAAGTCACATACACTAGTATCTAATGAAAAATAGAACTGCAAAAAAAATAGAAACAAACTTAAATATCATATAAGCCAACGGTATTATTATGTTAATATTCTGCAAGATAGTGTAAATACTCACATGCCTACATATATTTTAGTCTGTCTTATTGTATTTTATTTTATTAATACATAAATATTAATGAAAACATTGTTTTGTTTCAGGTAAGTTCCATGGCAATACGATTGAAAATACTAGTAGCGCCATCTATGACGGGCGGGGTAAGTACGAAAGTTCCGCTACTCGCCGCGAGATGGCAGCACTAGTATTTTAAAGTTAAGCTGTTGTTCTTTCAACTTGGATAAGTTATTTTAATATTATTCGTTCATAGATATTCGGGTAGCCTTTATGCAAAGCTTTGGTATGCCTCAAAATTAAATATTTAATAATGCAAAAGTAAATCATATTGGAGTACGATGAATACACACTCATAGACGACAATTCAGTAGAATACTTGAATAAATTTAGAAGGTATTATTTTTTCACAATAGAACCTCAAAACCAAAACAAATGAACTACTAGCAAATTATCATTTATAAAATTAATTTTTTTTTCTATAATAATACATAAAAGCAAGGGAAGAAAAACTAAACATACTAATTCTAACTACAACATAAAAAGGGGGCACTTAGAAAATCTTTAAAAAGCCTAAAGATAATCTAAGGTTTTGAGGTTATCCTGTAACAATACTGAACCAGTTCAGTAGGTCCTCGACCGGTGTCCCGCGAGAGCGAGCCTTCGCATACTGATTTATAGTGTACACTCAGCCTCGTTTTATTAAGGAACAAGCCATATAAGAAAAAAATGTGACTGTTTATTATGGATTAAGAATTAGTACAATTAAAAAAAGCGTCCATAAGGTTGACAAATCTTTACTGGGAATTCGTCGATGGCAAAAACAATTGAACAGATTTTGATAATAATTGTACTGTTTCCTAAGAACAGTGCCAATTACCTACCTTTTGTTTTGATTGACAAACAAACAAAAAATTATAGAAAATTCTTAGACAAATCGTTACAAAATGTAGTCCATTTTTAACCGACTTAAAAAAAAAGGAGGTTATCAAGTCTTCTGAAAGTTTTTACGTAGAACGCTTAGAAGAAACCCTATTTATTTTCCATTTTGAAGACTCTTGAACTGAAATTCCCAGGAAACAGTAACTATAGTTTTATCCATTATCCATAATCGTAATTTTTCTTCAGGCTTACCGTGTTTTTCAAACAATATAAGAAGCATTATCATATCCGCTGTATAAAAAATGATTGGTGCAATATTTGCAGATAACCAACTAGGTAATGATAAATCCGAATTAATATTTAATTACTATTAAACTATATAATATAATAGTATAATATCCAATCTACTAAAACACGCATCTAACTGTACAAGTCCCGATACGTCGCAAAAACTGGAATAAGCAGGAAGTGGTCCCAACCACCATAATTAGACCCCTTATCATAATTAAAGCCTTCGTTTTCGAGGTCCCGTTAAAATGGTCAGTTTTTAAATCAGTGATTCAGAATTCATGTTCAGAATGGCGTATAGTCTGTGGTTTTATTTTTTTAAACGCGCTCTGGTCGTGAGTTCTTTCTTTTATTGGTGCGATCTTATTTATTTAGCCATTCAATAAGTATAATGTGAAAGGAATGCCTTTGATTTTCTTGTGCTTGAAAGATCGCTATTCAAAGCTTGAATATGTATTTCTAAGAGAGCTAGACGTTTTTCATATTTCCTGCAATACAATTTACCTAACTGAATTCAAGTTAAAGAAAGTTCATTGCTAAGCTTTCTTGATAACATGAATCAATGAAAGAAAACACTTTCTATATGTTCTAAAGAACAGTAACTACATACATTTAATAAGACTGATGCAATTAAATAATCATAAACTGGAATATTCCCTGAAAAACTAAGGGTCAATAAATCATACAAAATATAGAATCATAACAAAAAAGAGGACAGTCGAACAAGCACAACAATCCAGTTGGTCGAGTGAGTAATGGCCGAAGATTGCCGAAGCCGACCCGAACGATCCGAATCCAATATGGCCGTCGCCTTAGATAATTAACCTGTCTAGATAGAGCTTGGCGCTGCAACGGTAACAAAAACAAATGGCCAGGCCGGGAACGCATGTAGTAGTGTTCACGCACACAGATGAATTGCCTTACACTGTAATTACTAGCGCGCTGAGTCCCATGTTTGTGTGCGTAATGTTGCCAGCATTTAAAGAATTTCCACAATGTTGACCAAAAACTGCTGTGATGTGAATTGTGATTCAATGTGAAATAATTTGAATAACCGGCCAAGTGCGAGTTAGACTTAAAAATGAAGGGTTACGTACCACCACGTAGAACCGAAGTGCTTTGATTGCTTATAAATAGATTTTTACTCGTTATGGGGTATATGATATTAAAAAGAATATGTACTTTGTTACAATTTATTTATTTACATAATTCAGAATCAGTTGTCTGGTTCCTATAGTACAGTGAATTATCATCACTTTCCTCTTCGTTTGTTTCTACACCCGTCAAGAACAATGCCTAAAAATATAAACATGTATTATTCTAGGTGTTCTTATTAAAATACAATTATCAACCCCAGTAAATTACATAATTAGCAACAAAATCTAAAAGTTTTTAATATAATAAGTATACATCTAAAAAATAAATTACAATAACAGAAACCACCGACTTCAAGTGCCAAGCGTTGTATATGGGAAAATTAATAGAGAATGTAATCTTATTCCAGGTAAAATTTAATCACGTCACTAGGTAGTCATACTCCTAGTGTTCGCTACAAAATTAACCATACTAGGAAGCTCTTCAAAATGCTTGAGATATCAGGTAAAACACATAAAACCTATTAACCGACAAATTTGGGAAACTTGATAAACTGCTCCTTTTTTGACAGTTAAGTTGGGTGAAATTTGATAAAAAAAATACGCACCTTGCATGGAATCGATCCTTTTTTTAATCTACGACGACCTTGGTTGTTTGCTAGTTACTTTACGTTAGAAAAGTACTTTTTTCTTCTTATGTAATTATATTTTTTTACAAAATAATAATATTAATAATATCGACGTTATTGAAGTAAGTTCTTTCAAAGACAAATTCTTATAGCAAAGCGGTTTTAAGTTTTTTTTAATAACTTATAATATAATGTCATTTAGAATCATATTTTAGGTTAGTAATAAAATTGAGCAGACTATTAAATAAAATGCGATTTAGAATTTCATATTTAGAAATTATGGAGCTACCTAGGTTTTGAATTCGAAATAAAAAATAATTATTTATTCACATATTAGAATTTACCTTTTTTAAAACAGAAAAGTAAAAAACAGTATACATTTTACCTCACTTTCAGTTTTTCAGCTTAATATGAGCACATGTTTCTTTTCACAACTGAAATGAGTGGTTGTTTGTATGTAGATTAGCAACCATTTACTAAACACTTCAACTGATAAGCGCTAGTTATGTATAATTATGTACTAGTAGGTACATATATATGGAACAGGTAACTAAGTCACATACACTAGTATCTAATGAAAAATAGAACTGCAAAAAAAATAGAAACAAACTTAAATATCATATAAGCCAACGGTATTATTATGTTAATATTCTGCAAGATAGTGTAAATACTCACATGCCTACATATATTTTAGTCTGTCTTATTGTATTTTATTTTATTAATACATAAATATTAATGAAAACATTGTTTTGTTTCAGGTAAGTTCCATGGCAATACGATTGAAAATACTAGTAGCGCCATCTATGACGGGCGGGGTAAGTACGAAAGTTCCGCTACTCGCCGCGAGATGGCAGCACTAGTATTTTAAAGTTAAGCTGTTGTTCTTTCAACTTGGATAAGTTATTTTAATATTATTCGTTCATAGATATTCGGGTAGCCTTTATGCAAAGCTTTGGTATGCCTCAAAATTAAATATTTAATAATGCAAAAGTAAATCATATTGGAGTACGATGAATACACACTCATAGACGACAATTCAGTAGAATACTTGAATAAATTTAGAAGGTATTATTTTTTCACAATAGAACCTCAAAACCAAAACAAATGAACTACTAGCAAATTATCATTTATAAAATTAATTTTTTTTTCTATAATAATACATAAAAGCAAGGGAAGAAAAACTAAACATACTAATTCTAACTACAACATAAAAAGGGGGCACTTAGAAAATCTTTAAAAAGCCTAAAGATAATCTAAGGTTTTGAGGTTATCCTGTAACAATACTGAACCAGTTCAGTAGGTCCTCGACCGGTGTCCCGCGAGAGCGAGCCTTCGCATACTGATTTATAGTGTACACTCAGCCTCGTTTTATTAAGGAACAAGCCATATAAGAAAAAAATGTGACTGTTTATTATGGATTAAGAATTAGTACAATTAAAAAAAGCGTCCATAAGGTTGACAAATCTTTACTGGGAATTCGTCGATGGCAAAAACAATTGAACAGATTTTGATAATAATTGTACTGTTTCCTAAGAACAGTGCCAATTACCTACCTTTTGTTTTGATTGACAAACAAACAAAAAATTATAGAAAATTCTTAGACAAATCGTTACAAAATGTAGTCCATTTTTAACCGACTTAAAAAAAAAGGAGGTTATCAAGTCTTCTGAAAGTTTTTACGTAGAACGCTTAGAAGAAACCCTATTTATTTTCCATTTTGAAGACTCTTGAACTGAAATTCCCAGGAAACAGTAACTATAGTTTTATCCATTATCCATAATCGTAATTTTTCTTCAGGCTTACCGTGTTTTTCAAACAATATAAGAAGCATTATCATATCCGCTGTATAAAAAATGATTGGTGCAATATTTGCAGATAACCAACTAGGTAATGATAAATCCGAATTAATATTTAATTACTATTAAACTATATAATATAATAGTATAATATCCAATCTACTAAAACACGCATCTAACTGTACAAGTCCCGATACGTCGCAAAAACTGGAATAAGCAGGAAGTGGTCCCAACCACCATAATTAGACCCCTTATCATAATTAAAGCCTTCGTTTTCGAGGTCCCGTTAAAATGGTCAGTTTTTAAATCAGTGATTCAGAATTCATGTTCAGAATGGCGTATAGTCTGTGGTTTTATTTTTTTAAACGTGCTCTGGTCGTGAGTTCTTTCTTTTATTGGTGCGATCTTATTTATTTAGCCATTCAATAAGTATAATGTGAAAGGAATGCCTTTGATTTTCTTGTGCTTGAAAGATCGCTATTCAAAGCTTGAATATGTATTTCTAAGAGAGCTAGACGTTTTTCATATTTCCTGCAATACAATTTACCTAACTGAATTCAAGTTAAAGAAAGTTCATTGCTAAGCTTTCTTGATAACATGAATCAATGAAAGAAAACACTTTCTATATGTTCTAAAGAACAGTAACTACATACATTTAATAAGACTGATGCAATTAAATAATCATAAACTGGAATATTCCCTGAAAAACTAAGGGTCAATAAATCATACAAAATATAGAATCATAACAAAAAAGAGGACAGTCGAACAAGCACAACAATCCAGTTGGTCGAGTGAGTAATGGCCGAAGATTGCCGAAGCCGACCCGAACGATCCGAATCCAATATGGCCGTCGCCTTAGATAATTAACCTGTCTAGATAGAGCTTGGCGCTGCAACGGTAACAAAAACAAATGGCCAGGCCGGGAACGCATGTAGTAGTGTTCACGCACACAGATGAATTGCCTTACACTGTAATTACTAGCGCGCTGAGTCCCATGTTTGTGTGCGTAATGTTGCCAGCATTTAAAGAATTTCCACAATGTTGACCAAAAACTGCTGTGATGTGAATTGTGATTCAATGTGAAATAATTTGAATAACCGGCCAAGTGCGAGTTAGACTTAAAAATGAAGGGTTACGTACCACCACGTAGAACCGAAGTGCTTTGATTGCTTATAAATAGATTTTTACTCGTTATGGGGTATATGATATTAAAAAGAATATGTACTTTGTTACAATTTATTTATTTACATAATTCAGAATCAGTTGTCTGGTTCCTATAGTACAGTGAATTATCATCACTTTCCTCTTCGTTTGTTTCTACACCCGTCAAGAACAATGCCTAAAAATATAAACATGTATTATTCTAGGTGTTCTTATTAAAATACAATTATCAACCCCAGTAAATTACATAATTAGCAACAAAATCTAAAAGTTTTTAATATAATAAGTATACATCTAAAAAATAAATTACAATAACAGAAACCACCGACTTCAAGTGCCAAGCGTTGTATATGGGAAAATTAATAGAGAATGTAATCTTATTCCAGGTAAAATTTAATCACGTCACTAGGTAGTCATACTCCTAGTGTTCGCTACAAAATTAACCATACTAGGAAGCTCTTCAAAATGCTTGAGATATCAGGTAAAACACATAAAACCTATTAACCGACAAATTTGGGAAACTTGATAAACTGCTCCTTTTTTGACAGTTAAGTTGGGTGAAATTTGATAAAAAAAATACGCACCTTGCATGGAATCGATCCTTTTTTTAATCTACGACGACCTTGGTTGTTTGCTAGTTACTTTACGTTAGAAAAGTACTTTTTTCTTCTTATGTAATTATATTTTTTTACAAAATAATAATATTAATAATATCGACGTTATTGAAGTAAGTTCTTTCAAAGACAAATTCTTATAGCAAAGCGGTTTTAAGTTTTTTTTAATAACTTATAATATAATGTCATTTAGAATCATATTTTAGGTTAGTAATAAAATTGAGCAGACTATTAAATAAAATGCGATTTAGAATTTCATATTTAGAAATTATGGAGCTACCTAGGTTTTGAATTCGAAATAAAAAATAATTATTTATTCACATATTAGAATTTACCTTTTTTAAAACAGAAAAGTAAAAAACAGTATACATTTTACCTCACTTTCAGTTTTTCAGCTTAATATGAGCACATGTTTCTTTTCACAACTGAAATGAGTGGTTGTTTGTATGTAGATTAGCAACCATTTACTAAACACTTCAACTGATAAGCGCTAGTTATGTATAATTATGTACTAGTAGGTACATATATATGGAACAGGTAACTAAGTCACATACACTAGTATCTAATGAAAAATAGAACTGCAAAAAAAATAGAAACAAACTTAAATATCATATAAGCCAACGGTATTATTATGTTAATATTCTGCAAGATAGTGTAAATACTCACATGCCTACATATATTTTAGTCTGTCTTATTGTATTTTATTTTATTAATACATAAATATTAATGAAAACATTGTTTTGTTTCAGGTAAGTTCCATGGCAATACGATTGAAAATACTAGTAGCGCCATCTATGACGGGCGGGGTAAGTACAAAAGTTCCGCTACTCGCCGCGAGATGGCAGCACTAGTATTTTAAAGTTAAGCTGTTGTTCTTTCAACTTGGATAAGTTATTTTAATATTATTCGTTCATAGATATTCGGGTAGCCTTTATGCAAAGCTTTGGTATGCCTCAAAATTAAATATTTAATAATGCAAAAGTAAATCATATTGGAGTACGATGAATACACACTCATAGACGACAATTCAGTAGAATACTTGAATAAATTTAGAAGGTATTATTTTTTCACAATAGAACCTCAAAACCAAAACAAATGAACTACTAGCAAATTATCATTTATAAAATTAATTTTTTTTTCTATAATAATACATAAAAGCAAGGGAAGAAAAACTAAACATACTAATTCTAACTACAACATAAAAAGGGGGCACTTAGAAAATCTTTAAAAAGCCTAAAGATAATCTAAGGTTTTGAGGTTATCCTGTAACAATACTGAACCAGTTCAGTAGGTCCTCGACCGGTGTCCCGCGAGAGCGAGCCTTCGCATACTGATTTATAGTGTACACTCAGCCTCGTTTTATTAAGGAACAAGCCATATAAGAAAAAAATGTGACTGTTTATTATGGATTAAGAATTAGTACAATTAAAAAAAGCGTCCATAAGGTTGACAAATCTTTACTGGGAATTCGTCGATGGCAAAAACAATTGAACAGATTTTGATAATAATTGTACTGTTTCCTAAGAACAGTGCCAATTACCTACCTTTTGTTTTGATTGACAAACAAACAAAAAATTATAGAAAATTCTTAGACAAATCGTTACAAAATGTAGTCCATTTTTAACCGACTTAAAAAAAAGGAGGTTATCAAGTCTTCTGAAAGTTTTTACGTAGAACGCTTAGAAGAAACCCTATTTATTTTCCATTTTGAAGACTCTTGAACTGAAATTCCCAGGAAACAGTAACTATAGTTTTATCCATTATCCATAATCGTAATTTTTCTTCAGGCTTACCGTGTTTTTCAAACAATATAAGAAGCATTATCATATCCGCTGTATAAAAAATGATTGGTGCAATATTTGCAGATAACCAACTAGGTAATGATAAATCCGAATTAATATTTAATTACTATTAAACTATATAATATAATAGTATAATATCCAATCTACTAAAACACGCATCTAACTGTACAAGTCCCGATACGTCGCAAAAACTGGAATAAGCAGGAAGTGGTCCCAACCACCATAATTAGACCCCTTATCATAATTAAAGCCTTCGTTTTCGAGGTCCCGTTAAAATGGTCAGTTTTTAAATCAGTGATTCAGAATTCATGTTCAGAATGGCGTATAGTCTGTGGTTTTATTTTTTTAAACGCGCTCTGGTCGTGAGTTCTTTTTTTTATTGGTGCGATCTTATTTATTTAGCCATTCAATAAGTATAATGTGAAAGGAATGCCTTTGATTTTCTTGTGCTTAAAAGATCGCTATTCAAAGCTTGAATATGTATTTCTAAGAGAGCTAGACGTTTTTCATATTTCCTGCAGTACAATTTACCTAACTAACTGAATTCAAGTTAAAGAAAGTTCATTGCTAAGCTTTCTTGATAACTTGAATCAATGAAAACACTTATTATATGTTCTAAAGAACAGTTACTACATACATTTAATAAGACTGATGCAATTAAATAATCATAAACTGGAATATTCCCTGAAAAACTAAGGGTCATTAAATCATACAAAATATTGAATCATAACAAAAAAGCGGACAGTCGAACAAGCACAACAATCCAGTTGGTCGAGTGAGTAATGGCCGAAGATTGCCGAAGCCGACCCGAACGATCCGAATCCAATATGGCCGTCGCTTCGCTTGTCAACAAACGAAGTGGAAACGCAACGAACGAGTCGCTCGCGAGCAAAACGCTTGCCGGTCGTATCATCGCGTCGGTTTATATTAAATACTGCGAAAACACGAAATAAAATCCTTATCCCAGTGAATAAAATAGTTTTTGTGAATGAAAAAAGCGTTTATAAAGTGATTTCTGTTGTTTAGTGAAGTTTGTAACTGTGAAAGTTGGTTTTTATTTGATAAAAGTTGATGGTATGTAAACAGTATTGAAGTAAGTGGAATGTTGGAGTTATAGTTGGTACTTTACGATAAATTACAAAGTTGTATGCACAGTTTTGTTTTTCAAAAGTTATTTACATTTTACAGAGAAATTTTGTTATATTATAAAATGAACCATATTTAGGTACCTACTTGGTAATTTTATCAGGGGTTTGGTACATGATGATATTGTTTGTTTAAATGTTATTATCATTTACTAATGGGCTCATTAGTTAAACTTAACTGTCGAAAGATAGTTTTGTTTATACAAGCACTTTACAAGTAGGTAGGTAATAATTCTGGTTTTGTCAGTAAACACAGATAAAAAAGTAAGTTACCTAGGTATTACCTAGGTATAATAAAATTGCAAGACATGCAAATCAAACATTATTGAGGTACCTAATTAAATAGGAATAATAAATAAATCATAATATTTTCTTAATACATAAGTGCCTAATCAATATACATATTATTATGTAGGTACTTATATATATATTGAATCAGATTAAGTATGTACCTAAGGTACGTACTGAAAAATATAAAAGAAAGTGCATATAAGTAGGTACCTACATACTTATTAAAATTATTTTTTTGGGTTTGAAACATTTTGTACCTTGATATTTTATCTCTTTAGCTCTATTTATTAAGTTATAAGGTAATTACATAAATTGATAATCAAGTTTTCCATACTTATAAGTAATATTTGGTACTTAAAAACCTCAGCTTACTTTCTCCGAGGTTCGACGAAGTTGTTTTACCGGTTTTCTATAAATTCTATTCGAGTGCAAACTCATTTACATACACGATGCATTCATGCATCCACTCATGACATAAGACGTTTACCTTATAGGTATATCACGATGTTTTAGAGAAAATAATACCTTACCGCTATAATTATTTACGTATAATAGTAATAGGTACTTATACCGCAATTTCGAAATATTTTTCTCACAAATTATTTCTTAATGCAAGTGTAGATACCATACGATATTAAAGAAATACACCTTCTTAGAGTCCAAAATTGCTTATTGAAAAAAAAGCTCTAAAAGAAGGTTTTACTTTGTCACACCGCGCACGTGCGTGTAAACTTCTTGCTCATAAAAACCGAAGCGTCCCTTCTTTATATCGAAAACAGTATAGACACAACAGCCTCATAAATAATAATGAACCTCCAAAAGACATTCTCGGATCTGAATAAGTTTTTAAACTCATTCAGAATCAGGCTGAAATTTGCGCCATTTTGCATGTTTATTAAAATTAGGAAGTTTTGACCCCACGGCAAGCTCGCCTCACGCAGAGCTTAAATTCTGTTTGTGGCGGAACTTGAAAGCTTTGATTGAGCTTTTTGGGTATGCGTATTTTGATATTTTAAATAGGGTATTTTATATATTAAAGTGATGCGTCCACAAATCTTGCGAAGAATGTGTTGTTAAGATTTACAGTTAACTATTTTTTATTTATTTATTTACACTTGCACACATACAATTTTCCAAAAAAAGAAATTACATGTGCCCGAGGTATTGGGGCGTAGCAAGAGACAATGGCTAGGCTTTATAGGTACATGCTGATTTCCATAGATCGATAGTGATTTAACTATTTAGATAGGTACTTACATTCCTCAATTTTTTATGGTACCTATCTGAAAATATCATAATAAGTTAGTTACTTACTCCAATTATTGTTTTATTATACAACAATTTCAGCTCACGTAAAACCTATTGCAGTCAGTTATTAAGAATTGTTGCGTTCCTGACGTGTTTTCCCTTTTTATTCATAAACAATGGTTTCAATAAAGGCATTGTTTATTGTACAAAATTACATTTATTTGTAGGTATACAATATAATAATAAAAACAAATGCTGTCACGCGAAGGTGTTTATCGTAATTGTTATCTTATGAGCGAATTCCATTTAGGTATGTTATGATTCGGTATTTACATATGTAACGAGAAGATTATATTATGTTATCTATGTTATGTACATTGTATATGTCTATTTATGCTTTAGTAGATATGCATCCGTATCTAGTTAAGTTTTTTTCAAAACTATCCCTTAAATAAAATTAAATATTCTTCAACTCTTTGCTTTGTATAAAATCTTTATCGATAACTAATAATTTAAGTTTGCGCTTTGCTTCAACGTTTATTGTAAGGACGGCAAAGTTTTGGAACACTTTACCAGAAGCTGTGTTTCCTGCGAACTACAATCCAGGGGTTTTCAAATCTAGTGTTAATAGGTATCATCTAGGTAAACGTGTTACACCCTAGGCTGCAGCAATGCTTAACATCAGGCAGGCTGTAGTCAAACGTAAACCTATCCCACGTAAAAAAAAAGTTACGTTCTTCGTGTTTAAAATCAAAGTAGGTAATTCAAAAAAGCTTTCTGTTTTAAGCAAGATATCCCAAATAAAAAAAACAATTCAGGCAAATCGAGAACTACTCTTTTTGAAGTCGAGTAAATAGAGTTTCATCAACGTGTTTACCCACCATCTAATGTTATAACTCACTATTCAATGAATTTAGAACAAGTACCGTCACAGGCGACGCTAGTCCAATAAATAACTTATACTTAAAGGGTCACTTTTGTGGAGGAAATGCCCATTTCTTACATGACGCGAGACCGTCATAAATACATGTATACTATGATGAAGGGTGCTTGATAAAGAGAGGATGTTTTTCGATCGAAGCCAATGAAATATTATGACAGAGGCCTATACCAAGTAGAGATCATATTTTTTTTGTAGGACGTAATAATATTTATATATATCTAAGTAAGTAAATGGAAACTATTTACTAACCTAAAATTACTTACATATATTTAAATTACTCTAAAGTTATTTGTTCAAATTACTATAAATTTTGTATAATAACTATCATAATACCTACTTAATCATCTATAGGTACTTAACATTTAGTATTTTCATTCAGGTAAAATTTATAATGTTCATAATAAGTAATTCAAGACTGAAAACTCGTGTATTGTTCTAACAAACTAAGTTGTATACAGTTTACTTAACAGAAACTAGCTCTGTCCAAATCTGTTCCCAAATCCTCACAAAATCAACACCTCAAGTTGGCTCAAGCTTCTACAAACTAAGTTTATTTAACTTCCAAGTTATGCACGGTCCGTAAATCCTTTCGCTGAAGGTTTCAACATAAATCCCTGTAAATCCGCATTTCCAAGTTCCTGCGGATCTTTGCTACCGGACTTTGGCTAAAATTATGTTTTGTTTGAGAAAATTGTTCAAATTTAAATAGATTTATTCAAGCACGGGTGTAAAAATACTTTGAATATCAAGATATTCAATTCGATAGAACTTTCGACTTACGTGACAATTTATCACAGAAGTTTTATTTACTTATGTACCTTCTACTTATATTTACACAAGCACATAATGCACTTTAATAAATTGAGTTTTATAATACGTGTTAACTGACCTACGTCAAACAAATCTCAAAACATATTCTATCATTTTTTTAAATCGTTGTACATAAAATGATTAAAGTTATGTATGTAACTATGTAGTGCTCATATCAGTTAAATCGTGTTTCATCATAATCAGATTGTTTTGTTTTTCAAACAGCTATCTAAATATATATAAAACTCAAAAGTGACTGACTGACTGATATAGTGATCTATCAACGCACAGCCCAAACCACTGGACGGATTGGGCAGAAATTTGGAATGAAAGTAGATGTTATGACGTAGGCATCCGCTAAGAAAGGATTTTTGGAAATGCCACTTTTAAAGGGGTGAAATAGGGGATGCAAGTTTTACTTCTTAATGCGAGCGAAACCGCGAGCACCAAGTGGTGTCATAACGACAGGCACAGTTATTTAGCCGTGTCATTGTAAGGTATATAAATATCACATCAAATGCGACGTAGGATGTTGCCCGACATACTAACACTACTGACATTATGTGGGTGGACATATAGTCCTGTTTACTTATGCACCCACACTGGCTTTCTAAACTAAAAGGTGTAGAATAAATTGTAGGACCGTGTGTAGTTGTTACTAACGGGAAGGGTAGATTTCTGTAAAATATTTTGATAGTTAGTTATGGTACATATATGGTACATATATACGTATGGTTTTACAGGTTGCATTTCGGAGAGTGTGCGGAGGAATTGCATAATTTAATTCCTGCAGCCCCATTTCACCATCGCACGAGTAGAGGCACGGCAAGGAGGCACCGATATACAGTTGAGGTTCCAAAGACTCGCACCAAGCGTTTTGCTTCGACTTTCATCGTGCGAACAGCCAAACTGTGGAACTCCTTGCCCGAATCTCTATTCCCCTTGAACTATAATTTGTCGGTCTTCAAGTCGAGAGTAAACCGGTTTCTTCTAGGCAAGCGCGCTACATCGTAGACTATAACGTTGCTTAACATCAGGCAAGTTGTAGTCAAGCGTAAGCCTATTTCATGTTAAAAAAAAGGTTATATTAAATTTAGGAAGAGATTCAAATAAACAACTCATTTTTATGTCCTTCATCTTTACCTCAGACACATAAGTCAATAATAATACTCACTCTGATTGATGCCCGTTTCTTCGCTTAGTTAGTAAGTTTTTTTATTTTGCTATGTGGGGCTAGGGCCCTGGGGCTCAAATCTATCGCCTAACCAAAAATCACGACCATCCATTGCTCCGTTGCGAGGTATCACCATTAATTATAACTATATGATATTTCCATTATCATTGATCCACTTTCACACAATCTATCTCCATTTTATAAATCTCTCTCAATCTTACACTATCCCTCACTATCGCACCATGGAGGCATGGACCACAAAAACAAATAAACCCCGCATGAGTCAGGCTGGGTAGAGGTCTGGGTTACATTCCTGACCAAACCGGACCCAGTCGTGGTCTTGTTTCTCACCTTATGCAATACTGGTGCTGCTTGCCATTCAGGGAAGTGAAGATTTTTTAAAAGGCTGGAAAGGATGGCGTGTACCTAATTAAGTACATTACAGTACAAAGCGTAGATTTTTAGAGTTAGTGAAACACTAAAAATTCGCTTGCTGGTTCACAATAATTTAACATTTTTTAAAAGTAATTAGAAGGCATTTCCAAGATTTTTTTTTTTTTTTTTTTTTTATAAAAAAAGTGGCAAAAAGGCAGACGATCTGCCTGATGGTAAGCAATCATCGTCGCCTATGGACACTTGCAACTCCAGAGGTGCTGCAGGACTTTGCCAGCTTAGAGAGGTGTTTGTGAATACCCTTTTTAAATCTCCCCATATTGTAGCTCCGTGGAAAGACCTCAGGGGGTAGATCGTTCCACATCTTGCAAGATATTGACAATTTAAGCATAGTTAAGTACGAGTATATGTAGACGTGCTTACACCTGAAATACAGTCTTCTTCTTATCGAATTAAAATGGCCAACTCAAAGTCGAGAGTTTCTTAAGCCCCCCTAAGAGCCTCTGACATGGCTTAACGACTGCCGTACTATACAAACAGCCGGGACCTACAATTTAACGTATCATCCGATCCAATAAAAAAATAAAATATAAAAACGTTACAATTTATATAACTAAGTACAGAAACTAAGAAATGTACGCGAAACCTCCTATCTTCGATGTTTTTAAAAAGTCGCCAGACCACAGTAAATTTCCCTTCACAGTCACTACATTCACAAACCCCTATACCCGCCACAACCTGCAGTTTTGTATCAGGTAGGCTTCGCTCGACAAAGGGTCTTTTACCGCCATCTGTCGTCCGCAGGTGACGTTTTACATACTAAGCAGGTGGCTTGAATTTGCTGCAGTTTTATTCGGTCAATTTTGTACGGTTATAATAATAAATAATAATAATAATAAATATTTCGGGACATTGCACACAGCGCCATCTAGCCCCACACCAAGCAAACGCGGTTATGAGTGAATTGTATTAATTTGTAACTAGCAAAATGTCGGGACGCTTTCGTTTGCAGTTAAGTGAGTTTTAAAGTATGTTATTGGGTTATTTTACTATTTTTTAGGTATTGTAATGTAATACTTAAACACCTACTAACATACTCAAAATAAATGTCGACTAAGAATTATAAATAAATAATAAATAAATATTTCAGGACATATCACACAGCGCCATCTAGCCCCACACTAAGCAAACGCTTGTGTCGTGGGTACTAGATAACGGATATAATACTTATATACTATTTTTTTTTTAATACATACTTGTTATACATACAAACGACCAGACTCAACACAAGTAATTATAAATTTTAAAGTACATAAATACTTGTGTCATGCGGGAATCGAACCCGCGACCTCTAGATTAGAAGGCAGAGCCACTACCAACTAAGCTAACAGGCCAGTTATAAGTCAGTGGTCGTCAATACGGAACAAATAAGTCTCTTCTAGGCAAGCGTGCTATCTGAGAATATAATAGTGCACATGACAGTTGTAGTTAAACGTAAGCTTATGTAGAATTTTAAAACAAAGTACTTTTAATATCATATATTTTAACAAGACATTAATGCCAATGTAATCACCAAGCTATTTGGTCAATCAATCAATCAAATAAACTCTTAAACCAAACCTTTACTTAAGTACTTCAATCACACTATTATTTCAACTACATAATATAATGATAACTTATAACTTACTAGTGGCAAGTCATCACCCGCTATAATTTTTATGAATGAGGCATAACTGGCGGGTGCCGTTCCTCGTACAATAGACCAGTTTAATTAAGTCAATGAACAACTCAACACAATAGCCTGTAACATCAATACCATGTCTGCAATAGTTACTTTATATACCTAACATCCTCTATCTGTAATTTTTACTTAATTTTAAGTACCTATAATATTGTAAAAGGCCTCTCAGTGTTGGCTACGGCCCCACTGATGCCTTAAAAATACCGGGCGTAAGGCCCGAGAATCTGTGATGATAACTTAACATCTTATTCCCAATCTGTGTTCAAATAGTCCCACGACAAATTAATACCAACAGTCTTAAATTAATAGCAAACATATCTTAATTGGCAATTATCATCGCTAAATTACTGCCAATATCTATTGAACACGCAATTAAAACAGACGGACATTCAGACAGGTCTATGAATGTAAAAATCTCATTTGTATGGAAATCGAAGCCACGGGAATAAATTTATGGAAATGTTCTTATCCATGTCCTTGAATCTAGAGAAAAAAAGCCAGTGTCGGTATGGTGACGTTTCTTTGTTGTGACTAGCTATGCCTAGTAGGTACTCTTGCTAAGACATAATAGGTACATCCCATGCGTTCATCTTAGATTAGTTTATAACTATTTTGTTTATATATACGTAGTCAATAAAAAAGAGTAAACCGGTCTCTTCTAGGCAAGCGCGCTAGATTTTAGATTATAACGTTGCTTATCATCAGGCAAGTTGTAGTCAAGCGTAAGCCTATATAATGTAAAAAATATATACTTATTTAATATTTTCTTAGCAAATGTCTTTGAATTCAACATGAAAGAAAAAGAAATGGAAAAAGAAAGAACATTATTGCAATAGTTAAATACTTAAGCAAACGCATAAATCTTTTTAGATTTTCCGAAGAACTGATTTTATTTTAAGGCCTAGGAACATTTTTTAAACTAAGTAAAGAGTTTTTTACGCGCTTATCGGGCATCAGTAATATCGACTAAAAACCAAGTTTTTTGCCTCAAAAATCTTTCATTATTATCAGATAAACAAACCACCTGCCGTCAAAAAGCCGTGTCGACCAGGACCACTACATTCGATCACAGCTTGTCTTCCGGAGTAACAGGTGCAATCCTTATACAGGCCACTTCCTTTGTCGTACGGATTAAGTGAAGTGCATCTATGATTCTTATTAAGTATTAAAGAAACGTATTATATATGTTACGGTAAATGTGGATAAATTCACACGGTAAATGTGGATAAATTCACACGGTAAATGTAGTGAATTATCCATATTTACCGGTAATTATATATAATTACCATACCCCTTTGGTAAATGTAGAAAATAATGAAATCAAACTTCAGAATCAATATATTATTAGAATAAATACATGTACAAATAAAATAAATAAATCGCACGAGTAGAGGATCAAGAGCTCAAACCTTCTGTTTGGTGTTTGGTTGCCAAAACATAAAATAAAAATAATAAAGTAAAGTAGAGTAGAGTAAAGTAAAGAAGAAACCAGTTTGCATTCGCCTTGAAGACCGACAAATTATAATTCAGTGCGGTGCCTCCTTGCCTGTTTTGTTTTTTGCCATGTTTGATTTCATTATTTACTACATTTACCAAAGGCGTATGGTTATTATGTATAATTACCGGTAAATGTGATTAATTCGAATGTTTTTCTCACTTTTACCAAGAGCACTGGTAATTATGCATAATTCCCGGGAATTATGCATAATTCCCGCATTATCCACATTCGCCGCAACATATATATGCTTTGTGTAGTTAGTTAAAATACTGTTGCCAAAAGCTTCACCATGGATGTGTGATCTGTAGAAGCGTTACTGTGCTTGATATGAAATGCTACGTTTCTGTATAATAATAATAATAATAATTTATTTGAGTCAAACACTTATGAACTATAACAATATGTTCACTGCACTCCACGCTAGGATAACCTGTGTTGTGGAGGGCATTTTGCAAAAGTATTTTCTATTACTATTAATACTCTTTATTAGCTATACGTAAACTTACTTGTGTACTTTTATAAATAGTTAGTAGCAAAAAAATGACTGTATAAAATGTCCAGCACTAAGTAAAATTATCCCAATTATATGCCAAGTAAATATCAACGGACAGATTCTCTGTTATGCATGGTGTTTCACAATGAGTCGGATATGATCCGATCCGCTCGTAGTAAAAATGGTAGAAATTAAATACAATGGTAGAAATTTAAAATATAAGTTTTAAGGCTAATTTTACCATTTTTACTGTAGATTTCATATGAATAATTATAAATAGAAATAAATCAATGTATAATTATGTGTAAATCGGGTTGAATATCATGAAAAAACAAAATCGAATTTATCATTGACGGAAACGAATCCGCTAGCTTTTAGCTCACGGAACGGTTCCGATTTTTCTGATGAATAAATTTGTTAAAAGATTCGTATGGAATCATTGTGATTTGGAAAAATCGTTTCCGTGCCAATTGATTTCCGTCTCAATCGAATCGGATCCGTATCCGACTCATTGTGAAACACACCGCTGGAAGACAAAAAAATAATTAAAACTTAAGTTTGTCTCAATGTTTTGCTTAATATCGACACATTTGCTTCTGTTTTGGAAGTCAGCTAAAAATACATCGCCAAATGAAGCGACGCGAAGTTATATTATCAAACCTTTATCATTTCCCAGTTAATATAGGAATTATTGACGGTCATTTCACGATCATTGGAGTCAATGACAAATGCCAGCCCTTGGCTGACAACCGTGACAAGATTTGACAGGAAACAGGGTTATCTCAATGTCGACAGATTACCGAGCTTCCTTCCCATGTTTACAACTTAATTTAATTAACACAGTATATTGGTGGTCGCAATTTATTACTGGGAATTATTGAGCTAGGAATTTAAAACGTTAATATAAGATGGTACTAAGTTATGGTCTAGCCTGGGGTAAGGATATACGTTGCCTTATAACTGTTGACAGCCATTATGCAAGTGCAAAACAATTGGTTTCTTCTAGACGAGCATGCATAATCATAGACTATCTATCTTTCCACTTGACATTGGCAGAATTGCGAAGTCATATCTTCGCAAAAGCCATAACAAAAAAAAACATCGATTATGTCAAAGAAAATAAGCAGGTACAGATATTTTGACAAACAAAGTATAGAATATAATATAGTGTAGAGCCTTTTAGATTAGGAAGGGAAGAATTAGGTAAAACTGGTACCTATAGAGAAACAATATAGTAGAGTATATGGTTAGTTAGTTATAGAGTTACCTTACCTACCTATTTCATTTATCAGGTTCAAAAGTTCAACAGCCTCAACCTAACAAAAGATCTCAAATAAGCACCATTGGATTTGATTCTAAGAGTAATGTAGGTACTCGTTCATTTCACGATCTTACTGTACAGTATTCCTTTTATAGATTTCAGATTCAATTTATTACATTTTTATCATTCATCTATGATTCAGTTACCTTAATTTAATAATACTGATAATAAGGTACGGGTTTTTGTTATACGAAGACGGAAGATATCATGATTGATTATTTTATTATATTACTGTTTGAAAAGTATCGGAAAAGCGAATTATTATCTGGACATCTTATAAAAGATTATCTGTTTCATAGATGTAGTGTATCATAAGCGAGTGTGGCTCAGCGGTTCCAGTGTCTGCTTTTCAACCAGACGCACCCTGGTTCGAATCCGGCCCTACACCAATGACTTGTATTTCCAAGTTATGTGTGGATTTCCACTCGCTTAGCGGTGAAGGAAAACATCGTGAGGAAACTGACACGTTTGTGGACCACAATATCCGAGGACATGTGTCTTCCGTGGAAGGACCTGGGCGCCCACCACGATGTATCTTCCCAAGAGAACTCCCCTAACGAATTAGTTCTGCGGGGGAGTCACGACCCTCAGTCATGAGGAAATACGACTCAAAGAGAGAGATGTGTATCATATCAATACTTACTAGTAAGTAACTATAAGAAATATAGAACTATTGCTGAATTCAAGTTTGTTATTACCGCCTCGAGCCAAACATATAAAATACCTACTCTAGTTTTTGTCCACATTACATACACATCCGTTTCTATCTAATAATGATCGTAAGAGAATTATTACACACTATCTGACTTATACAGGATGTAATTAATAGAGAGGAACGCGGATTGGACTTGGATATTACGGTGGGATTATTATTTTAATATAACTTTAACCAATTTAAAATTGTACGGATTTTTTCTCACTGAAGTTTATTTTAACAGTTTAACAATATAAGTCATATACACTCCTTTTAGAGAAATTGACACAAATTATTTCCGAAGTGTTTTCCTAACATACCTTACTTAAAATTAATCACATAAAATTTTATTGTGCAAATAAAATCTATACTAATATTATAGAGCTGAAGAGTTTGTTTGTTTGAACGCGCTAATCTCAGGAACTACTGGTGCGAATTGAATTTTCTTTTTTGTGTTGAATAGACCATTTATCGAGGAAGGTTTAAGGCTATATAACATCAATAAAAACGGTTCAAGTCGTGGGTAACAGCTTAATTTATAAAGATGAAGAGGTTGCCCAAAATAACTATTCCACGCGGACGAAGTCGCAGGCACAGCTAGTAAAAACATAACATTTTATTCATGAATTAAGTAATTGATCTAGCTAACCATTCCTGACCACGACATTTAGTTACTTTAATAATGTAAGAACTTATAAATACCATGATTTTTGTCCTGTTTCATAATAAGGGTGCGATCTTAACCATACCTAGTATGCATATATTTTTTTACATACGTAAGTTATTTGTAAAAAACATAATACACATAAAGGTACGAAAACATCGTGAGGAAACCGACATGTTTGAGGACCACAATATCCGAGGACATGCGTCTTCCGTGGAAGGACCTGAGCGCCCACCACGATGTATCTGCCCAAGAAAACTCCCCTAACGAATTAATTCTGCGGGGGAGTCACGACCCTCAGTCATGAGGAAATTCGACTCAAGAAAGAGATAGAAGTTAGCTGTATAATTTTTTTACTCGAAAATTTTTGCTTGTCAACATCACAAGATTATTTCGGCGTCTATGCATATCATATGACACCATATGACCTGACCGCGTTTAGTAAACAACTACCACACAATAACCCACCTATTTCTAATCTTACAACCAAACAACATAACAATACAGCCTTATTCCTAAGGTTCTAACCAACTACACTGACCTTTGAAAACGTTACTCGTACTTAGCAGTTACCGGAGTTACCGTCACAGTAACTGCTCTTAACCTTGCAGTGGTGAATGCTTGCAAACTACTGCTTTGATTATATTAACTACTAAGTTTAAGTTATCATTTAGGTGTGTGAGGTTACCCTATGGGCTAAAAAGTAGGCTTGATGAATAGAAAAACCATGAAAATAGTTAACCTACTGAAAAGCTAAAGATATCTTCTGGTCAACAATTTTTAAAGCGTTTATAACATCGATCAATAACTGCCATTAATTTTGGATTAGGAACTTCCACTCGTAGAAATAAGCATCCATCTCTCTCTTGAGTCGTATTCCTCATGACTGAGGGTCGTGACTCCCCCGCAGAATTAATTTGTTAGGGGAGTTTTCTTGGGCAGATACATCGTGGTGGGAATAAGCATCCATAATTACTTAAAAACATTTCAAAAAATCGCAAATGAAAAACACAAAAGTAGAAGTGCCAGGCCTGTACTTTTACATCTTATTTTTACGTGATTCATCCCAACAAATGTCATAGGGCACAGCTTGATTCAAACTTAACTGTTTGGTCAAGACCTCTAGCATTCTCTATCCTATTTCTTTGTCCAATGTCCAAAACCAGTTTTGCTGCATAGTAACCTTACAAAACATTACCAGGCCTAACTAATACGGGTCAACCTTGTTACATTGGTATAGGGTTTATTTTCTGCAGCTGTTTCTCATCTCAACAGTTCTTGGACAAAATAAGCATAGGTATTCCTTATGACAATGGTATAGAGCTCATTTTTCTGCAGTTATTTATGTTATAGTTATTCTTTGTGTTTATAATATTGTAAGTCTTGCACAATACCACAGAAAAGATTCTAGTACAACTCGCCCACGTGGTTCTTTGAAATTCCAAAACTGTCGTTGCATCATAGTTGTTACTGATTTTCAACTTTGAACTTTTCGTAAAGTTGTGTTATTTAGTGTTTGATATTGAATTTTCTGAATCTGATATGAGTTAGTTTATTCTATATATTGCGGTCATATCGGTTTATAAAATTTTATTTTCAAAATGTAGTATTTAGGCACCTAAGTAATTTGTAGTTTTATCCAATTTACTCGTATGTGTTTAAATTACCATAATATACATAACTAAATGAAGTTTAAGATTTTAAGAACGTTCTTAACTATTTAGAGTTACAATTTTCATACAACACTCCAAAACTCATGAAACACACAAATAAAAAAAACTTTCAGAAGTCATGATAACCTCCTTTTTTGGAAGTCGGTTAAAACACCACATAAGCTAGACTGAGCCCTCACATAACTAAAACTCAATTTTCTAACATTCAAACTACTTCTAAATTTGAACCTACCTTTGCCAAGTAACCTACCAAATGCCCTAGAAAGATCTTTACTCATGTCATGTCACGCTCTTGTCCCCATTTCTTGCCTTAGCAATTCTGTGGCGTAACCAAGGGCTTTCTTGAGGCTTGAGTCTTGACCTGCCCCATATCTCGGGCCATGTCTATGCAAGTGTGCATGCTCCTTAATATTTGTCTAGTGGGCTTGTGAATGTGCCTTTTCATGTCTGTTTACAGTTTTGAATGCTGTTGTGGTTGTTTTGTTACAATCTGTTTATGGTTCGAATCGTAAGTAGGTAACTAATACGTTTTGTTGGAGTGCCAATTAAATTTCTAGACATCAAAAAATACAGTATAAAATAGAAATGGCGATGCCAAGGGCTATATATTTACCTAAAAAATAAAAATAAAAACACGAAAAGGTCGAAAACATGAAACCCAGAAACTTCTTTTATTACCTATGTGGTTATCAAGTACACAAAATCTTTTTTCCTTGCTTGTCATATAGTTATGCACTTGTCTACTTCCTAAGTTACCTATAATGATAAGCTTATGATAAGTTAACAATGTTCCTTGATTATCGGTCTAAAATATTACTTATTCCTTGTTTATCAAGTGCCAAGCTCAATCCATTTCTCTATCGCAGTAACTGCTTATATCTCGTCATGTCGGAAGTGAAACAATCTCAGAACTAACGGTGTTACCGCGATGGTTTTTGCGCCTCTCTAATGGTATGTTACCGCATACTGATGGCGCCAGTGACCAGTGGCCATACTAGATGCAAGATAAATCTGTGGTCAGCTGAAATTGGAACTAAGAAGTTTTGACCAGAATTTGAAAGAATGAACATTTACCTAAGTAAGTACTTAACTATTGTGTCAGATTTTACATGAACAACACAGCAATAGCAACAATTACACAAAGAAACATAGTATAAAAAAAATGTAATAAAATTGCACAAGCTTCAAAGCTTTTATACTTTTTAACCGACTTCATAAAAGCAAGCAACTAAGTCTTAATTGAACTAAGTTTATGGTACAGGCCTATGGCTCAGGTCATAAGCAATCTGTCTTGGCTTCGACTTACGTGGAGCAAGAAATGACCTGATTTTGAAAGGTGGTGTTATCGTGATCCGTAATTTAATAGAAAATGACTAGGAATTTACCTATTCGAAAGCTATTGCAATAGATTTTCTTTGCTGAAAAAAATAGCGCGCATTTATTTTAACAATTTGTCAAAATAATAACCGCGCCTAGGGCAGTTTGTAAACTCTGTCACCAGATCACTGGCCATTCCATGTGAATTTATTTACTCAGTCGTAAAAATAATAAGGTATTAACAACAATTAAGAGTTAACATTTGTCGTTAAAAATTTACTTACCTAACTCATACAACTATGACGACTAGATACCTACTACTGTCTGCACTATTGAACAACCCATAAAAGCAAAATATAAATTGGCAACGATACAAATACTTACCTACCTAAAAGAAGGCAAGGAAAAGCTCTAAGAAGATAAATTCCCCCAGTAATTTGGCCTGAAACTCCGTCAGACATATTGACAACTGAGATCCCTTACAAAGGCTTTGATAAATGGCTCATTCACCAACCCTCGTTAAGTAATGAGTAAGTTAGAACCTTAATTGATTGGATATGGTAATGAGGTTCTATCGTCCATTAACTTATCTAAGTTGGCAGTTAAGTTTAAGACAGCTGCTTTGACCAGTATTATTTTTTATAAAGTACTTACTTGCATAAAGTATATAGTAACACAGTTATTTAACTACTCGAATGGCTTTGAATTTCTATACAATGTTATGTCTTAAGTATAATGCAAAATAAACAAATTTTATTGATTTAGATATTACTTACTTTAATGAATAAGTAAGTGCATAACTTCCTTCCTTTTCTAACCAAACGACCGAACTAGCTTAACAGTAAAAATAGCGGCCAAAAAGCTGTTTCCAAATAATATAACTATCTGTGAAATCATACTTAGGTATAATCGGATCTGAATCTTTCTCAAAGTATGAATCACAGGGATGAGAAGCTAGGAACTTTTTGTGCTAGAATAGTCATCAGAGCTTTTTATGAAGCTTTGATTCACTGCATTATATTCTCGTATATAGGTATATGAATAATGGTATTTCAGCAAAAGATTAGGTCGGATGACACGTCAAATTGTAGGTCCTGGCTGTTTGTCTAGTACGGCAGTCGTTAAGCCATGTCAGAGGCCCTCAGGGCGGCTTTAGTAACTCTCGACACTAGAGTTGGCCACTCTCATTCGATAAGAAGAAGAAGCAAAATATTATATAAATATTTGAGTACTTACTTATATATGTGTTATGCTATTGATTATTAAATAACTTATTGAAAAGATTAATAAATTTATGGTTAGAGCACTTCACTTGTGATGTCAGTCGTACTGACTGACATCACAAGTGAAACGCTCTTTGTTGCTTACAAAAATGTTAGATTCATCATACATTTCATATTTTTTTTATAAATAATTTATTTATTCGTAACTTATAAAACATAAAGTAACTGACTAATAAAATACTTAATTACTTCATAATTACTAAGTTATTTCGTAACGACTAAGTTAAGTAATTCCTGTTTACTCTACCAAAACTACCCCTTTGAGACATAGTCGAAATATTTGCGCCTCTAGGTATCTCAAGGCATACCTTCCTCGAAGGCGCGCATTTGAATCTTGAATTACATGTAAGTTAGATATTAATTTGGTGTACAGAGTAGAGTTATCAAATCGGTTGTGTCATGGGTGCTATGCAATAATAACTATGAACATAGTACTCTATGTCTATACCGGTTATATACGAAAAAAACTAACTTATATTTACTTACATATAATTCACAAGTATATACAAAAAAAAGTCATACAGAAAACTCAAAAAAAAAAAACAGAAATTTACAAAAAATTCAGCACACCGTCCATGTTGTCGCTGTGCATAGATGATAGTACATTAGTTATTAAATAAATAAAAATAAAATAAATTATTAATATCATAACTTTTTAATCATTGATATCAACTACATAGTATATAGCATAGTCGCTTCCTGCGTCTGTCCCTATGTCTGTATACTCGTATGTTTAAATCTGTAAAACTACACAACGGATTTTGGTTTTGCAGTTTTTTTAATTGATAGATTGATTCAAGAGGTAGGTTTATACGTTTACTAGCTGTGCCAGCGTCTTCGTCCGCGTGGAATAGTTACTAACGGAAGCCCTCAAAGATGAATTATTTCCCCCATTTTTTCCACATTTTCCATGGTTTCTTCGCTCCTATTAGTTACAGCATGATTTTATATAGCCTAAAGCCTTCCTCGATAAAGGGTCTATTCAACACAAACATATTTTTTCAAATCGCACCAGTAGTTCCTGAGATTAGCGCGTTCAAACAAACAAACAAACTCTTCAGCTTTATAATATTAGTATAGATAATAATGCGTGCCGAACCGCGGGCAAAAGCTAGTACAGCTAAAACGAAACCAGTTCCAACCGTTAGTTACGAAAGTATCCTTCAGGCTTTCGCAAAGAACCCCACAAAGGTACCAAACAAAGAATGCTCTGAAGCCGCAAAACAGCGCTTTCACAATCTAATTTTAATGTAAATTGTTCAACAAATTGTTTGGGGGTTTCGACACCGTTGAAAGACTAAACGGCTGTCAATTTCGTTTTTGATACGAAATTAGTGTGTGTTATTATTATCCGACCACGTTAAATAAAGGAGGGTTATGAATGTAACGGTTTGTAGATATTCTAAGTAAGTACCTACTTAAATACTTACTTAAGTATATTTTTACAAAAAGTTTTATCTGCATATAAACGATTTACGTTTGATTAATGCTAAACTGATAGTTTTAAAAAAAGTTAGTATTGCAAAGGTACTCAAATAAGAAGTTACTTAGTTCTATAAAAAGTAGTTTAGTAATAGGTACTTATATTTGAGCTCATTGATGAGACATTTATTACGTTAACGTTAATATTAAGAATACCTAATTTATGAATGAATCGCGATCCCAAACTCAACAGTTTAGCAGTTTCCACGAAACATCTACTAAAATATAAACTCACAAGATTGCCCGTTACAAATTCCCTGTAGTTATCTTTTTTTATTTAGTTTGTAAAGCTGGCCACATTTCGCGCAGTAAATTGGCGGCATAGTTGTAATTCCTTCGGATTCGCACGAGGATCGCGTGAGAATCCTTCTCTTACATTATATACCTAACTAGCTGTGCGCGCGACTTCGTCCGCGTGGAATAGTTATTTTGGGCATCGTATTTATTTTTGCAAACCACCTCTTCAGCTTTATAAATTATAGCTGTTACCCACGACTTGAACCGTTTTCGCAGCTCACGCAACGGAAGCCCTCACAGATGAATAATTTCCCCGTTTCTTTCCACATTTTCCATTGTTTCTTCGCTCCTATTAGTTTCAGCGTAATGTAATATAGCGTAAAACCTTCCTCGATAAATGGTCTCTTCAACACAAAAAGAATTTTTCAATTCGCACCAGTAGTTCCTGAGATTAGCGCGTTCAAACAAACAAACAAACTCTTCAGCTTTATAATATTAGTATAGATATGTAGTTTTATTTTATGTTGTTCTTAGTTCGCATTTCGCACGTTTGCAACTTTGTCGGCCGTTATTATTGCGCTCGTTATGGGTACAGGGTTACCTCGTTGCAAAGAGACCATAAAAACATGAAAAACAAAAGTGCTTAGTATAAACATAATAATCCGTCTTTATTGATTTAGCACTTTACTATTTTGAGCCTAGCGAATGTCTCTTGCTATGTCCCAATACCTTCTAGCACATTTTCAGTTTTTTTTTGGATAATTGTACTGTGCGTGTGCAAAAGTATGAATAAATAAATAAATAAACTTTTGCTGTTCCCTAAGTTGAACCATACCTTTGTCTAATACAAAAACAAATCCCATCAATGTCACAATATATTTTCGAGGAAGCCGTGGTTACATATGGAAATTGGTGTACGAGTTTGGAAATGCATCATCATCCTCAAACGGTATTTAATTCTGATAACATCACATACATATAGGAAATTAATTGATTTGCTTATTTGATAAATATGTTACCAATGGGCACGCTGCCCCTGGTAGTGGGCTGGAGCACTTAGATTAATTATCTTTAGACTTTTCTAAAACAAATCTAAGTGCCCCTTTTTTGTAGTAGTTAGAAGTAGTAGGTATGTTTAGTTTTTCATACAATACAATATAACTTTAATGGACACCAAAATAAATTACAATATGAAATGAACTTAAACTATTATAACTATTTATAACTACATATTTTTCTTCCCTTGTTTCTATATTTGATTATTGTAAATAAAGTTTTATCTTACCAATCACCCAGTATAACTGCAAAGTGATGATGTAGCAGTGTCGGCCTTGTTCATGTCGTTTTGTTGTACAATTGTAGCCGTAATAACACTTGTCTTGATGCGTTTCGCAGTTTCGTGACTGCAATTACCTACAAATACGCTCAGCAGACAAGGTTTTGTGACTTGGAATTACTAGTATAGCGCAATTGATTTGTTTTTTCCGGAAAAGCGCTAAATCGTAGATACAACTTCTTTAGCGTACTTAAACGTTTCTTGCCATCAGAATAAAGTAACTAAGTAAAGGTTAAAATTTTACCTTGTCTCTTGAGAATTTCATTTGAAAGACTGTTATACTTGTCTGCTTAATAAGATGAAAATTAATTACCCAAGTAACTATTAAGTGTATTTTTGCTATCAAGAATGAAGTATACTTAAATGCAGTAGCTATGCAAAACGACACAAATAACAGACTCAGTAAGAATTGAGATACACATAAGAGCATTGTAGCTACAGTGACAAACACAGAATTAATATTCTCCTGTCCGTACCACGAACTTGCATACCGGTAATACGAGAGAAATAAATTCCAACACGTCTCGACTTATCAAGTGAATCATTCTGAAGACATAGTACAAGCCCTCGATCATAGATAAGGTAACAGTAGCTAAGAAACCTTACCATTGTTTCATCAAACTCAAGGCTAAACTAAATGGTGCGAGCGAATTTTGTGTACATATGTACATACATAGTAGGTGCCTGTAATTGATCAATTATTTGATTGTCTCCTGTGTTTAGGTTGGTATACCTAGTCTGTCTCTGAAATTATTGACTAACTATCTATTAAAATATTATTTGATAGCGGTAAATTATTTATCCCCTAACATGCACACACATAAACACATGCACGTAAACAAAACGATCCAAAATCAATTCCTAATTAATATTTTTTCAGCGCTTTATGTTTATGCTTAGATCTTCAAAACCACACAATGAATTTTGATGCCGTTTTTTTTATTAGATAGAGTAATTTAAGGGGAAAGTTTATATGCATAATAACGGGAGCGAAACCGCAGGCAAAGCTAGTGTAGTTCATGAAAGAAATGTAACGTTTCTGAGCGTTGGATGACTCGTTTAATTTAAACCTTTGTCAAAAGTTTGACAAACTTACAGTCGAAAAATCAGTTACTAAATCAAGACAAACGAAATCATTTAATTTTGAAACCTAAATTAGTAATTAACTTTTGTGCAAATGACTAATTTGTAAGACATTTACTTATTTATAAACGGTACCTATTAGTTCCCTTATGCAATACTTCAAGGCCTTGTCGTTAAGAGAAAGTTAAACTTAAGTTATTTACTAACACCATGTAACGCCGGTAAACACCGCAAACTGCTGTTGGTTTTTTTTCTCTTTTTTATATTAAAGTAAGTACTTACTTAAGCTCGTACGCCAGTAGCTATCTCTGATGGGTCTGGCCATCCTTTCAATTTTATTCCAACGAATATTCATTATCGACCTCAGAAACGAATTCAACGGGCTCAAGTATACCTACGTTTAAAAAAGTTCGTATGCAAGTAGTTAAATAATTCTGTGAATCGAGGATTTTCAAACTGACCGAGGGGTCTCTGACATGGCTTAATGACAGCTGTACTATGTACAACTACTATAAACAGTCGATACCAACAATAGGTATATCGTGTCATCTTATTCACGGATGCGTACAAATGGAAAGCCAGTTTTTCCACTAGTGACCATGTGGATAGTTGCTGCATGCGAACCTTCACTATCGGTGCTAAGAGCGTCCCAAAGTCCCGTTTTCTAACAATATTTTATAAACAAACTCTATCTTATCCGAAAAAAGATTGAGAAATCCTATTGATTCACCGAATTTAGCTCGCCTCCGTCGCCGCGCCGCTAAATCTAAATCTGATTCGGCGGGCGGATTCAAAGGATATGATTAGAAATGACATTTCGTTAAAAACGTACACGTACCCATACGATTTTCATATACAGGTGTAACTATTATAAAAAAGATGCATAGGTACAAAATATTTATTTTTAGCTAGCTGTCTTTACAACAATTAACTTTACCTGAATAGTCAATAAAATATACATACTTACCATGCCAATGTTATGCAATTGTAAAGGCAATTCTAGGCAAGCGTGCTACATCTTAGACTATAGTGGTGCTTAACATCAGGCAGGCTATAGTCAAACGTAAGCCTATTTAGAGTTAAAAAAAATGTTCTATGCGGTTAGTTCTTGAGAATGGGACCAATAATAGACATCCATTTGAGCTCTTCCGTGGATGGAATAACACGACTAATTGTATGTCCTGGCTGTTTGTGATAGGCCAGAGGCACCTTGAAAACTCTCGACACCAGAGTTGGCCACTCACATGCGAACTTATTGTTTTTAAAATACACAAAAGAGGAATACACACTCGATAACCCTGAATAATGTAAGGTACTCTTGTCTACACTAATTTAAGAAGTGCATTAGTTCCGCTAGGTTTAGTTGACTCTTAGTGAAAACATAGCATTAAAATGCCACACAGATTTCGCTTTCTATTAAACCAAAAACAGCTCATGTAAAAACTACTTAATTTGCGTAAAAGAGGCGAGGTTTTTGTTTAATGCAGTTCTGTTGATTATAAAGATGATGTGTAAATAAAATATTTATTGATATTTCTTGTATAAAATACTTACTTTTTATGAAATAATATTTTAGAATTAAGTAACTAATAGTAGTACTTATAGTTAATCACAGATTTATATCGCAATGAAAAAAAAAACAGTTTTCAGAAGAATTGATAACCTCCTTTCTGAAGTCGTTTAAAAATCCTTGACAAAATCTGAGCTACGCGTGTGTACTGTCTTTATAATATTCTCTATTAAATACATAGTTAGTTAGTTTATTAAACATAAGAAGTCGGCAGTCGTTAAGCCATGTAAGAGGCCCTTAGGGTTTGAAAACTCTCGACACCAGAGTTAGCCACTCTCATATACTTGATAATAAGAAGAAGAAGTTAGTTTATTTTATAAAAAAGCCTCACTAATTTAATCTGTGCTTTTTAACTTAATATCTTTCTCAAGCATATCTTGAACCCATCCTTTATAATCACATTTCCTTTGAGCTAACATTGCACGTTCCACTGACTTAGCAAAAATAATGGCGTCAAATTATTGCCTTTTCTTCTCTCTCTTGCAGATGACAAAAGAATTTCTTTAAAGAAATCTACAATAAGGAAAATGAACACGAACAAAAAAAAAAAAAAATAATATAAAAATGACAAAACATAAGATTCCTTGATCTGTCTGTGGTCGATTTAGTTAAGGCTAAGAAAATGATGCTGCAAATATTTCTTAACTTTAATATCCCTGGGGTTAATTTTGTAGCACTCAAGTTATAACTACTTACTAAAATTAGAAAGAAAGAAAGAAAGAAAGAAAATATATTTATTGAGACACACACAAAACTTTAACCAATTTACTAAATACTAAACTTACATGCTAAGAATGTGATGTCTCAATACAGCCGCAACTCAGCCTAATGCCGATGGCACACACAGGGGCCACCAGCGCTGATATTCTGTTGCGGCTGGCGGTGACGTCACACACACCAAGTAAACATAAAAACTAAATACAATAACAAAACTAAGGCACAAGTACAGAATGAAAAACAGCAAGAACAAGAAGATACTAAAATAACCTTAATAGTCTTTATAAACAAACAAAAAGATAATAATACAACATAAATATATAATGATAATAATAAAAATATTAAAACTATGAGGTATCAAATTACACTAGTCTCATGTACCAAAAGGGCTTATTTAGTAAGTACTTAGTTGTAGGTTTGTCTTCATTTTACGATCTATTTATCAGCCCAACTAAATTAATACATATAAGTACTAACGTACCATAAAAAGCATAAGTAACAGTATTTAACGGTTTCTTCTAGGCAAGCGCGCTACATCGTAGACTATAACGTTGCTTACCATCAGGCAAGTTGTAGTCAAGCGTAAGCCTATATCATGTAAAAAAAAATAAAAACAAATTCCAGTCGGTGAAAAAAACCAACAACATCTTGACATAAGTATGATGGACACGTACCTATTATTCTGAATAACCTAACCTTGAATACATAATTAGTACTTACACAAGCACTAACAAACTTTACGGTGCCTAGATTCCATTTGTTAATGTACAAAACACACGCACTGGGTAATTTAATTAAGCCAGGATAATTGCTGAAGTCAGTAATTGCTGGCAATCCTCCTAAATATACACTGGCCAAATGTCGGTGGGTTTGTTTGTAAGGAAAGAAACAGGCGAGAAATTCGCTCCTATCTATAGGTTTTCATCGCCTCTTAAGCCTTAGCACTACCACAAA
Source organism: Macaria notata (assembly GCA_927399415.1). Lineage (NCBI taxonomy): Eukaryota > Metazoa > Arthropoda > Insecta > Lepidoptera > Geometridae > Macaria > Macaria notata. The sequence continues at coordinate 2,595,737 of OV656751.1, forward strand.
GAAATAACTAAGTATTGTATTGAAAACAATACTCAAACCAAAATAATTAAATTTAATTGAAAGCTGATTTCTTTTCCACGCTCAGTAATTAATAATGGATTAAGTAATAATGATATTTCAAGAATTGTTTTAATATTGAAGAAGTTTGGACTTAAAAACTTACCTATGAATTTGTTTTACTTAGTTTCTTAAATTAAAATTAATTAATTATTCGTTAAATTGTAGGTCCCAGCTGCTTGTGTCTAGTACGGCTGCCGTTAAGCCATGTCAGATGCCCTTAGGGCGGCTTGATAAAAACTCTCGACATCAGAATTGGCCACTCACATTCGATAAGAAGAAGAAGTATTTCTCTAGCAAACTTCAAAAGAATACGTTTGCAGTTATTGCTTTAAAAAGTATTTACTACATCACAAAAAAGTCGCATGCATAACTACGTCTAAAAGACTTGCCTTTGATTTTCTAGTGCATAAGTTACATTCTACCAGTATTACTTTAGATACACGACTAGCAATTCACGGTTCAGTTCACCCGCAGAATCGAGCTAAGGAAGTGGTAACACAGGCGTGTAACTGTACTAATACAAACAGCAACACGTGCTGGCGTGCTACTATTTTGGATTATGTACAAGTTTACGAGCCTTCTTGTTTATATGACTTTGCTGCTAAGTTGCAAGCTCGTCCTATTGCTGCAACTTTGTTTAATTTTAGGTATACATATGTACTCTAAAATACTGTTTCAAATTATGTGTCTCATTACAAAAAGTTTATCGTCTTTATCAAGTAAGGAGTGTCCCAGACAGTGTCTTGTCTAATCGTTATTCTGAGACGAGAGAATAAGTAATTTAATACTTCCAGTACCTAGTTACTTAGACATCGAACATATAATAATGACTTAACTTAATAACTCACATAACTTACTTACTTTACTTACATTGTCTATGTCTATGTATTCGCGCGGTAATTTTTGCAACAAGTGTTTATAGGTTATTTTAATAGCCAAACTGAATAATGACTTAGGTATTATTTATCCCATTGCAGAATAGATAGCACTACTATTGCTTGATAGGTTAGTAAGTACCTACACCAATACAACACACAAATTTTGTACTGTGTAAGATACAGAAACACAAAGTTTCCGTCAGTTTATAAGAAAGCATTGCGTATGTTATGTTTGTATTAACACACAAAAAACATACATTTTTACTAGTTAATTGCCCGAACCAATCATAGCATTTTATCTCTTATTATCTGTTTGTTTGGTATAATTTCTTTGACGGCGTTCCTTACCGCTCATACGCGTGTTTATATCGATTAGTCACAGCTGAGCCATTGGTCGGCTATAACTAAACTCTGGTACATACTGAATGTCAATGCGGATAAAATTAGAACTAAAAAATAGTAGGAAATATTATTTTTGAGGAGTCCAATACGTGGCAAAAGTGCTGCCGCTAGTTGGGTGTGAATATCTGGCGAGGTTTCTAATCTTATCGTAGTACGATAAAACAAAACTGTGCATACTTCAATCAATACAAACGCGGACTTTCTTATGTTTTCTATATTTTACTGTAAATTAACGCAAACTGTACAAATCTAGCTGTTTCAGTAAATGTGTTTTGCAATGTAAGTTTGTACTTAATGTTGCAGACGAATTATTTCTAATCTTATGTAAGTAGTTGTAAAGCAATACCACTCCAATATTCCCACCGAAGAACCAAACAAAAACGCAAGTGTACAAATCGTAATTCAATTTACCAGGTGATAACTGTGAAATGGAATTACACAAGGAGTCAAAGAGGAAGTGCTGAGACGAATGGCATTAAGGCGAGATAGAAGGTAACCGGGCGTGATTCCACCATGTCGGAAGCATTACCCGAGCCCACGGGCCCAGACGACCCAACACGACGACGCTCCGTCTTCTACGTACCTCTCTTCGAAAGCTTCGATAACTATCTACCACTCACGCCAGAGGAAAAAGAAGCCCTCATCACAGGCCAAGACGCGACCCCAATAAAAGCAAAACGAAGAAACGGCAAACTGCACATCTCGCGCGGTGATTCATCGTTCACGGAAAGTGAAACTGATATTAGCGCGTTCAGTCCGGAATGGAAATACCGACGGCCTGTGTCGTCTACACTGAGCTCAAATGAAGCTCTGACGAGAGTAGGGCATAGAGACTTAACTAGCCCAAGACTTGTCGCAGAAACTTCAAGAGCAAAACCAAGATTACGGAGCACGACCTCCTGTGAACCAAGATATGATAGGATATACACGCCGCTATCGTCGATCTCAACACACAAACTCAATACCTCAACAGCTAACATAATGAACAAAACACAATCAAAAAGTTCCATAAACCATTCCAATCTATCTCTGATTCCGGACTCTCCCAAACTCATGACTCCGGGAAAAGAGAAGTCAAAGACGCTGCCGCAAAATCTCACCGTGCCATCTCCTATAAGAGGCAGCAGTAGTTCCACATCAGTGTTTAGAGCTCCTAGAATAACCGTTACACCGGACAGTCCAAGCAAAAGTCCTGGCAAAATGTCTGGTTTGAACTTCATTCGTCGTTCGCGTAGCACGAAGTTGTCTCGAAGCAATTCCCTCCTCCGAAGCATAACGTCTAGAAACATCGAGGAAGGTTTAGAAGAGAATGCCTTTGTGACGGATTTGACGGAGAATTACGATGACTTTGTGGACAGCAATGGCGGAGAGACGCAAGTGATCGGTGCATTGATAAAGAAGCATGAAGCTCAAGTGGCTAATAGTCCACTGAGCATAAGACGAGGCTATCTGGATATAGATGACGACGTGGCTGTACATTCTGGTAAGTTTTTTTATATAACTTGGTTAAAACAATCACAAATCACTGCCCGTCCGTGCGATATAACTAGTACACACATTGTTTTATCTATTACTAGCGGACCCGACAGACATCGTCCTGTCTGTTGACTCTTTTACTCTTTAGTTAGTTAGAAAACGTTTGTATGGGAAAAAGAAAAGGGCGGTTTTGTTCTTTTCGAATTTTTCTCGCCGTAAAAACCATCCTTGAACTTCAACGAATCTTAAAAAAAAATTGCCCTAATCGGTCCAGGCGTTGTTGAGTTAAGTGCTTATTAACACATTTTACGATTTATTTACATATATATAAAAAAGAAGAAGATTATGTGTACGTTATGCTGCTGAATCAACTACCTTTTTCATTCAAACTGGCCGATGGTGTTAAGTCTGCTTTTTTCAAAGATTTTCCTCTCTTATAGCGTCCTTGCTTCAAAGTAGTCTCTTCTTTCTACTTGAGAAGAAATTGCTTCCTTTAAAAGGACCACAACGTTTCAAATAACTACTCTTTCTCTTTTAAACTTGACTTTGGACTAAATGAAAGGTCAATTTTTCTTCTCTGACCAATAACTATAACTAATCGATTATTTATTGTTGAATCGATACGGTTTGCGATACGCTCAATCTACGAGAATTCAATCAATATAAGACGTGGTCCAATTTATATTCTCTCCATAACTCATTCGCCATAGAAAACTGTCCGTACCATTGCAATAAAATGAAATACACACAACATAGGTATTATGTACTATATTGTATACATGGTTACTGATAACTTACGTTTCATGAATGATTTTAGAACATCAAAAGCAAAATTTGTTATACGACTTTTAGAAATTTCCGAAAAATAAATCAGCTGTTTAGTACAAAACTAGCTGGTGCGCGCGACTTTGTCCGCGTCGAATAGTTATTACCATAAAAACGGTTCTAGTGAGTTAACCTTAAAAGATAGACATATATTGTTGAGGACATTTTGTTAGATTATTTTAAGAAAAATAATTCTTTCATACATATTTTTTTGATATCTTGAACCGTTTTCGCAACGGAAGCCCTCTAAGATGGATAATTTCCCCCGTTATTTCCACATTTTCCATAAATTCTTCGCTCCTATTAGTTGCAGCGTGATGTTATATAGCCTAAAGCCTTCCTCGATAAATGGTCTATTCAACACAAAAATATTTTTTCAATTCGCACCAGTAGTTCTTGAGATTAGGGCGTTCAAACAAACAAACTCTTCGGCTTTATAATATTAGTATAGATATACGTAGTCCCCGGATAAAATTTACAGAGAAACAAATTTTATTTTTGCGAATTTCCAATAGTTGTTGCTTTGAAGTTACGTTAAAGAGTTGTGCTAGCTACCAGTAGTGGATAATGTACCTATAGGAGTTAGTGGGCATATTGACATTGGTGGTTAAATAATATTCAACATTGAGATCCTTTCTAATACATCGCCTACAGTCTATTGAGTCATTGAAGTGTTATTTGAAGTTGCAGCGGAACGTACATAATGTATGTTGTTGTCATAGGAAATGTTAAACATAATTTATGTATTATGACGGCTAATACATTCTTGGAGGCTATGTATTTCTAGTGGAAATAAGATAGCAAAATGAAAAATATCTGTTTAGCGATATACTCATTTCACTAGTTTTTTGTGTGTTTGCAAAAATCTTGTCTAGAGTAACCTATATAGCCTACTAGAAATGATTAAATCTTCGAGATTATCACCTGTGGATCTAAGGATGATAAAATACTTAAGTAATTAGTGTAAAATTGACCAAACAAAGTGGACCGGTTTATTCGAGTTGATACAATTTCGAAATACCTATATCTTTCCATGTTTCTAGTTTAAATTGATTTACAAAATATTTCACATAATTTAATATCAAACAATCTACATATTATAGCATACTGGCTAAAACTACACACCACCACTACTTACTTCATCCACACGCTACAAGCTCAATAGTAAAATACTAATAAATAAAGAATTTAGTGGCAAAAAATCTCTTTTACATTCAAAGAATAGATAAGCTGACAGTTGTTTACATTGTTTTTGTTTCCTCATTGATTGATATCTATTTTTATAATTTCTAAGTTTGTACAGTTGTTTTAATTAGTGTTTTTACTCAATTAATGTACTATTAGTGCAAAGAAACATGGTTGCAAGGGTGGGAGTGGTGGTGTATCTGATTTCCTTGCAACACAGGACCTCTGGTACCTAGCGCAAGAGTCAGTCATTCCACCGCTTACCAAATACTTTTTAATGTACATATTTGCATATACATCACATAAAATAGGTACGTTTACATAAGTATTTTGTGACCAATAAACTATTTGAAAAACTATTTGGCAATGATTTCTTAGTGAGGTACGACTTTTATTTTTTTAACTTCTTTTGATATAATCTCATACTCAATCTACACTTAATGACAGAGCAACACAATGTTATAATAATTTTAACAATCAGGCCATTACATAATATGCCGGAACACAGGTAACATAATGATCGGCTTGGGGCCATTTTGAAAGGTTCTTAGTTCAAAACAACTTAGCGGAGTGATTAGACAGTATTTGTAAAGTACTAACATGTTGATCTGGGAAGAGTGGACCTCTAAAGTATCCATTCTATGTCAAACGTAGTTTAGTAGCTGTGCCTGCGACTTAGTCCGCGTAGAATAGTTATTTTGGGCATTAATTCTTTGAATTTTAAACCGTTTTCGCAGCGCACGCTACGGAAGCCTTCAAGATGAATAACTTCCCCCGTTTTTCCATATTTTCCATTGCTTCTTCGCTCCTATTAGTTGCAGTGTGATGTTATATAGCATAAAGCCTTCCTCGATAAATGATCTATTCAACACTAAAATAATTTTTCAATTCGCACCAGTAGTTTCTGAGATTAGCGCGTTCGAACAAACAAACAAACTCTTCAAGCTTTATAATATTAGTATAGATTTAGATTAAACATCGTGGTGTCAAGTTTTCAAGAAAAAGAAGCTAAAGACAAGGATTTTTCATCAAATCTTAGTGATCAAGTTCAGAGTCAGAGTCAGCAAGAATCAGACTTTCAGTCATTCAAGAGTCTGTCTAGAATGGCATAACAACTGACCTAAAAGAAAACATTTTTGTTTATCTTATTCCACTAATAATCTTGGAAGTACGGTTAGCCAGTTTACATCAATACCAAAGAAATATACTGTAATTAATGTTGTTTTTAAATCTGTCTCAATAAATGATGTTCTTTCTTCTCTCTTCGCTCGCTTCACTCCCTGAGTCAGCATAATGGTAATGCTAGACAATGCTTACTAATTGCAAGCCAAGGAGGCGTCTAACAAGAGGTCTTCGCAACGTCAGATAAAATGGAAACTAAAATGTCTAACCGGGATATAATCTCCTGTCTTAATGTCTAGTCTTGAAATCCAATGCTCCTATTAGCCATGTTCCCAATTTATGAGGTCGTTATGATTTGGTATAATACCGGCTCTTGTAACTAGGCATTCCATTTTGGACGCTTCCGTGGGTCGGATGACACGTTAAATTGTAGATCCCGGCTGTTTGTCTAGTACGGCGGTCGTTAAGCCATGTCAGAGGCCCTTAGGGCGGTTTGAAAACTCTCGAAACCAGAGTTGGCCTCTCTCATTCGATAAGAAGAAGAAGATTTAATTTTTAATTTGATAGCCAATACGAGGAATTAAATACAAAAAAAAAGTTATTGATACAATTCAACAATATACAATATCTTGTCGATTTGATTTTAACGCATTTACTTAATACACTATTTTGAATAAGAATAGCTTTTGTCAAATTACCAAAATAAAATATCAAAAATTAGGAATAGATAGCAATAGCATAAGTGCCGCCACAAGCGCTCGGTTTCATTTTGGCCAGTCTAACAAGAAGTTTTAGCACACTATTATTGACTCTAGGCATTATGAAAAGTGGACGTCATCTTATTATATTGATCGCCATTTATACCCGACTTAAAGGGTTTCTTACAATGACTTGGCACGATTTTAGCTCTACAGGTTTACTAGTGATAATTTTGTTATTAAAGATTGACTCGTAATTGACAAATAGGCCGCTTATAAAGATAAATAATCTTTATCGATACTGTAAAGTTGTAACATACATAGACGTATAGGTATAAGTACTAATATCATAGAATATGCTACACAAATTACAATATCTCGTCAAATTGAATTTATAACATTTAGTTTTTATAAAATTTTAGAAGTTACAATCGGTAGGTATTATCAATAAAATAATGAAATTTTTTGTTTTTATAATCATGTCAAACATAATAATAGGTATGTAATTATACAATATGTCAATTTGAATAAATCTAGGTAGTACTATCACTTTAGCTGTATATATAAACCTAAGAATTTATTTAGCGCACTTGCCTAGAAGAAACTGCTTCACTCACTTCACTTATAGACCAATAAGTCGCAGTATTTTACTTAAATTGGAAAGCCTGCTTCATCTTAGGTATTGCTTACTATCAGATCAGACCGAGTATGATCAAGTGCTTACCTGTAAAAAAAACAGTCGACAGAGAATCCCTAATCTTTTTTGTGTCAGTTTGAATTGATATTTTGGAAAAAGCTTTGATGCCTGCATTAAAAGTGTTACATATAGTTTTAAATATAATTTACTTTTCAATAAAGTTCTTTCATGCTTCTACTAAATAATAACAGACAGGTCTTCGTGAGATGTTACACAAAATCTATTGTTCACACGTGCTCCAAAATAGATAAATTGTAAGGGAAATACAAAACTGTACAATAAGCTTTATTACAATAGCGTACAATAGAGCTTTTGTGTAAATTGCCTTTTATCTGGAGATTTGTTTGTTCTTTCCACGTTATACTCAGCTTCGCTGTAAATTGTGGTTTGTTGGTCTTTTGGGATGTTATTGTGTGGACGTATATGTTCCTTTGTTATTTTTTGTTATAAATTTGGACTGACCGATTTGATAAATTTTATGATTTTGATAGTAGCTTACATCTGAGCTGCGGGCGCTTCTATTGGTCGGATGACAGGAACATACGTCAAATTATCGATATTGCAGCAATATGTTTTAGCAGCATCATCATTCCAATCCAGAGGAGCGTCTCATCTTTTACCACGATGTCGTTTGTGCCTGTACCTGCCTAGTCAAATACCTCACTACACTCCATAGTAAAAAAAAGATGCTAATCGTGCTAAACGGGTATTTACAGCCAAAATACATTTCAAACTAATAAACTGTTGACACTAGAGTTAGCCAATCTCATTCCGTACCTAATTTTATTACCACTATTCATTTGTGTCACAAAATATAAAATTGCAGTCTTAACAGCCACAATGTTGACACAAGCTTACGTTGCATAGTAACGGTCGTCGACCTCAAACCAATAACCATTCGAATGCATTTACTACAGAATGCAGTTTATAGTTGCAGCTATTTAATGCAATGAAAGGCTATTGTTTTGCAAGATGGGCGTTGTAGGCAGGTTTAGTGTTTAGGTACAAGTAAACGCACGCGGCTCCGCTCGCATATTCGGAATAAAAAGTAGCCCATGTCACACCCAGGATCGTATACTACCTACATACCAAAAATATTGAAGATCTGTCCAGCTGTTTGTGTGTGATGCGCGTTCAAATAAACAGTCATAAATAAAGTTTTTACATGTAAGAACAAAATGAGTAATATAAATTATTATAAGAGTTGTATTAAGTAATAAACAGTTAACACACCGGTTTATGGTGGAAGTTCCTAAGAAGACCCGCACGAAACGGTACGCTTCCACCTTTATTGTTCGTACCGCTAGGTTGTGGAACTCCCTGCCTGGCTCTCTGTTCCCCACGCACTATAATCCAGCGATCTTCAAAGCGAGAGTGAATCGGTTCTTATCGGGTAAGCACGCTCCATCTTAGGCCATAGCCTTACTTGCTATCAGGTAAACTATGGTCAAGTGCAAACCCGTTCAAGTTAAAAAAAAAAAAAAAAAAAAAAAAGTTAAACAGACAAAAAAATTATAAACTGCTTAAAACGTATATTATTATATCGGTTTAAAGTATACCCAATATTTTTTTCCAATAATCTCTTTTTTACAGATTCATGACCCTCTTTATCTTTTTTATATGTATGTAGCTATAGAAAATTGTTACAGTACGGCAGTCGTTAAACAATATCAGAGGCCTTTAGGGCGGCTTGAAAACTCTGACACCACTTAACTTTTAGCTACATACAAACATACTTTTAATAAATAATTTCATTAGCGAATACAAAGCTGTATTGTATGAAGGTGCAGTTCAACATCTGTGGGCACAGCCATGTCTTCTGATAAGGTCTCCGATAACCGCCCACCAAGCTTCATGTAATTATCGCGTTATGTGGCACACTTTTATTGATTACGTCTTGAAATGAATACATAATGTATTTTTTTTATACCTGTAGGTGCTTATTTGTGTCTTCACTTAACATAAATAAAATAAATAAATATTCCAGGACATTGCACACATCGCCATCTGCCCCACACTAAGCAAACGCTCGTGGGTACTAGATAACGGATATATAATACTTATATACTTTTTTGTAAATATATACACTTATTATACATACAAACGACCAGACTCAACACAAGTAATAATAAATTTTTCAAATGCATATAAATACTTGTGTCACGCGGGAATCGAACCCGTAACCCCTAGATTGGAAGGCAGAGCCACTACCAACTAAGCTAGCAGGCCAGTCAACATTTAGTTAACTAGTGCAATCGATTCATAAATAAAAAAGTTCATCATCATCATCCACAGCCTTCTCTATCCCACTGCTGGGCATAGGCCTCTCTTTGAATGTGCCAGCTGCGTCGATCTTGTGCAGACCTCGTCCATGCAGAACCCACGACTCGAATAATGTATATTACCGAATACAGGTTTCTCTGAAAAATAATAATTGGTTTTCCAATTAGGCACTCCGTTGTTTAATGTAACTTCCTTATATGAATAAAACTAGAGTAACTATCGCTTATTCTGTGCTCGCTCCGAATTAGGTCATTCATCTGTTGTTAATAAAAAACCGCAAGCAGCAGAGACTACATTAAATTAATTAAATTGGGTCGTAACAAAACCATAACAACACTGTTTACAGGCAAAATGAATCACGTAATTAGAAGAATTCATAATTGGCTCGTCCCCAAAGCTTACAAAATAGTTTGATGACAATAAGCTTTTGTTTAAAAAAGTGATTCATTCAATTTTTTGTGACGTTTTCTTCCGAGATTCAAACTCGTTATGACGAAATTTTGTATTGAGTAAGATGCACTTGTAACGCTTTGTTTCTACAAGTAAGAATAGCAATCTCTCTTGAGTCGTATAACTCACTAGCTGGTGCGCGCGACTTCGTCCGCGTGGAATAGTTATTACCATAAAAACGGTTCTAGTGAGTTATTCTTAAAATATAGACATACTGTCGCAGACATTTTGTTAGATCATTTTAAGAGGAACAATTCTTTTATACATAGTTTTTTGATATCTGTAACCGTTTTCGCAGCGCACGCAACGGAAGCCCTCCAAGATGAATAATTTTCCCCGTTTTTTCCACATTTTCCTTTGTTTCTTCGCTCCTATTAGTTGCAGCGTGATGTTATATAGCCTATAGCCTTCCTCGATAAATGGTCTATTCAACACAAAATAATTTTTCAATTCGCACCAGTAGTTCCTGAGATTAGCGCGTTGAAACAAACAAACAAACTCTTCAGCTTTATAATAATAGTATAGATGACTGAGGGTCGTGACTCCACCGCGGAATTAAATCGTTAGAGGAGTTTTCTTGTGTAGATACATAATAATAAGTAACCGCAGGGGCGACTTCATGGCGAGTCGTCGGTGAGTAGCGTCACCGCGGACCCCGATTCCCTGGGGGCTAAATGAGACCCCCTGCCTCCCGGCTTGCCTTGATTGGCCGTCCGGGAGTGGCAGACGCAAGAGCTCAGTACCTAAGCTCCAGGGTGGAAGTGTTAGTGAAGGGCATAACGCCGCTAGTACCGCTCAGAGAACGCGCAGCACACCTCTCGACACCCTAAGCCACTCACACCAATGTTGCCCTTCCGGCGTCATCTTAGGCTGCCTTTTGTGGAGGGCCCATTTAGTGAGTGGCAAGTCATCACCCGCTATAATTTTTATGAATGAGGCATAACTGGCGGGTGCCGTTCCTCGTACAATAGACCAGTTTAATTAAGTCAATGAACAACTCAACACAATAGCCTGTAATATTAATACCATGTCTGCAATAGTTACTTTATATACCTAACATCCTCTATCTGTAATTTTTACTTAATTTTAAGTATAATATTGTAAAAGGCCTCTCAGTGTTGGCTACGGCCCCACTGATGCCTTAAAAATACCGGGCGTAAGGCCCGAGAATCTGTGAAAAAAATAATAATAATAACATATATCTTTATTGCACACCAACACAAGTATATAGTACAAAGTAAAATATGAACAAATAATAACGTACAAATGGGCGGCCTTATCGCCTTAAGCGATTTCTTCCATACATCGTGGTGGGCGCCCAGGTCCTTCCACGCAAGACACATGTCCTCGGATATTGTGGCCCTCAAACATGTCGGTTTCCTCTCGATGTTTTCCTTCACCATTAAACTAGTGCAAAACCACTCATAACTTGAAAATACAAGTCATTGGTGTAAAGCCAATTTCGAACCAGGGTGCGTTTGGATGAAAAGCAGACACTGGAACCGCTAAGCCACACTCGCCTTTACAAGATTACCTATAGTATATTTAAATCTAGTAAGTATCTACTGAGTACTTAACCTACTGTCATTTTTCTATTTATATCCTGTCTAACTTTGTCATTCTGGTTTAACAACCTCAAGATTAATTAGTGTCAAAACTGATAGATAGATAATTTTTTTATTGTTGACGCATATTAAAAACGAACAGTGCATACATAAAAACAAATTATCATCTTTAACCACTGCCACAAGTGGCGGTCTCTCAAAGCGATCTCTTTCAGGCAACAAAAAAAGTATGTCTTAGTAGAATCACCATCATCGTCTTAAGTCATTGTCTCGTACGTGACATCACAGCCAGCCCCAACGGAAGACCAGCGCTGATTGCTTCCAGTAATCAGCATTATGCTGAGTTGGGGCTGTGTTGGGAGTTGGGACAGACTTATTTATTTATTTATCGTATATATATGTATGTTTTGTAGTAGGTATGTCTCAATAAATGTTTTTCTATTTCTATTTTCCTTGTCGACCCACTGCAGGGTATAGGCCTCCTCCCCTAGGTGCTATTAGTGTCGTTCTCGTACCTTTCTTATCCAGAGAATGATTCCTGTATGTCACATGCGAGTGACTCAAAGTTGTTCGACACGGTGCGCCCGCGCGGCGGTCACGGGCGTGCGCGTCGCATCCGGCGGAAGCCACGCCACGGCATCGGGTTACTTTACATCTACACTTATATGTGGATATTAAGTTCTATGGTATATCAACAACTAGTGGGTGCTCGCGGCTTTGCTCGCATTAAGAAGTTCAACTTGCTTCCCCTATTATTTCACCCCTTTAAAAGTGACATTTTCATAAATCCTTTCTTAGCGGATGAATACGCTGTTACATCTACCTGCATGCCAAATTCCAGCCCGATCCGTCCAGTGGCTTGGGCTGTGCGTTGATAGATCACTATATCAGTCAGTCAGTCACCTTTGAGTTTTATATATTTAGATAGATATTAAGTTTTATATAATGTAAACCATAAACCATTATAATATTAAACCATATAATTATACCAACTATTAGTTGACGCATTTTAGTTTATAAGTAAGTGTACAAATAAACAATATGATACGTATATCTACGACATGTTTGGATGATTAAAAGGTCATCATTAATCATCTATTATCTAATGCATCCAATATCACTATAGAAACAATGAGGACTTAATCTTTTTTTTTTTTGAAGCAGTCCGTCTAAAATTTTATTTGTGAAGTTTTTTTTACATGAAATAGGCTCACGCTTGACTACAACTTGTCAGATGTTAAGCAACGTTATTACCCCGTTCTGTGTGGCGAACTCAAACTAAGCGAATTAGCCTGGACGGCTCAGTCGCCTCGAAGCTGTGAACATACGTTTATCCCTTTCTCACAACCGGGTTTTATATATCTCTGATCTCTTTTACTTTCCTTCGCCACGTGCTAGGGCGATTTTCAATGAGTATAACGTCTCTATTAGTAAAACCTCATTGGTTAAAACACGCTAAATGCGTGATTCACGTATTTGACCCTGATTCTTCCGGTATATTTTGCTTTGGTGTATACTGCTGCTGGTGTAGCGGCAAATTTTTGGAAGTCGTTCCAGCTGACTAACGTTTTAGGCGACGTTGGTTGTACCGGCTAAAACAAATCTCCATTTTCAATTATAGGACTAACTACTCTTGGTTAGCATACTATAATATCTCTCTTTTTGTGTCGTGTTTCCTCATGACTTAGGTTCGTGACTCCCCGCAGAATTAATTCGTTAGGGGAGTTCTCTTGGGCAGATACATCGTAGTGGGCGCCAAGGTCCATCCACGAAAATAGTCGTTTTTAAAATGTTAAAAGTATCCTTTGAGATAGTGTTCGTAGGTATCTAGAAATTATTATCTAAGTTCAACTGACTTTTTTACATAAATATACACTTACAAACATTTACTTGTACATCTACAATGGGCTGGAGCACATAGACCAAGTTCAGGGGTTTTTTAAAAGCGTTTTATTTTCCCTTGTTAGTCTGTATTATTATTGTAACTAAAGGTTGGTATTCAACTTATTTTAACTATAAATTATACTTATTTAAAATTTATTTGCGTAAGTATTAAATAAAAGAAGAATGATTAAAATCGGTTCACAACTAGCGGAGTAAACGCGTTACATACCCATAAAATTAACTTCAGAAAAAATTATAACCTCCTTTGTAAAAGTAGGTATTAAATACAAATACTTACACAAATGACAATGCCGTAACATGATTCCTCACGTATCAGCTACATCAGCTGTATTATTGCTATATTTATTGTATTCTAATAACTGCAATATTCACAAGGCTACAATCAGTGTCTATCCAAGTGTCAGTACATACGGATATGCGGCTACCTTTTATACATACGTGCTTTGCTCATTTTTGCTTAGGTATACATATTTGTCTTTATATGAATAAGAATATATCACGTTAAGTTTTGCGAGAATTTCGTGGAGTGGTGTGGTTGCTTGGTTAATGTTTTCAAATATTATAATCATGCATTAAAAATATGTTAGTGAGCGTGGTTTAGTGACGATTATGGCGTTTAGTGTTTTAACAACAGGTTCAAATCTAGGATTCCACTAATGATATTTTTTGCAAATATAGCTTTAACAGTTATGCTTACTTTTGCTTCCAATAATTAGTAAAACTCTAATTCTCAATTTTTTTTGCCAATGGCGTTAATATATGAACTACGCTAATATATCAATACATCAATTAATCAGGAAGTTAATCAAACATATTTTATACTTGAGTACTATACAAATAGTTTTATGCTACACTAGTGGGTGCTCGCGGCTTCGCTCGCATTAAGAAGCAAAACTTGCATCCCCTATTTCACCCCTTCAAAAGTGGCATTTCCAAAAATCCTTTCTTAGCGGATGCCTACGTCATAACATCTACCTCAATTCCAAATTTCAGCTCGATCCGTCCAGCGGTTTAGGCTGTGCGTTGATAGATCACTATATCAGTCAGTCAGTCGTCATTGAGTTTTATATATTTAGATACACGTAATAATAATAACCTAATAACAGCTAAATTTTAACACCATTCCTCTTGTCACAGTGGACGTGAACTATTCAATCAAATTCACAAGTAGAAATAAGAAAAAAGTTAACAAATCTAACTCCTCAATTTGTTGTCCACAGACACGTCGTACGAGAAGGCATGTCGACGAGGCTCCGCGCCGAGCACCCCGGTCCCGGGCGCCCAGGCCCAGCACAGTCCCTCTCGCCTCGCCTCTTTCTTCTTCTCCAAACGATCCTTCAGAAGCAATCCCTTGAAGAGAACCAAGTCTGCCACAAAGTTGGAGAGAGAAAGAGCCCTGGCAGCGTCTGTGTCGACGCATCCACCTTCACATGCGTTAAGAACTTCAAGGTAAGGAAGAAGTTTTATTGTCTACTTTCAGTATAGATACGAAAGGCCAAATTACAAGCCCATTACTTATACTACTTCTTTGTATTGACGTAAGTCTTTCAACGAACATTCTTTATACGTTAGTGGGTAAGTCACACAACATTAACTATAATATAAAATAAATTGCAGTAACGAATCTAAGACTTAGCACAAACTTGTCTAGATTTCATTACTTTTTAGAGATATCTCTATCGAGACTTGGCTAGTTTTTACAGAATGTTTTTGGTGGGATTGCTTTTAACACTCAAGAAATACTCTATTAAAAAGTTCCTCAAACCATTGGTAAGATGATTTGTGGTGGGCGCTCAGATTCCAGGAATTCAATGAATGATACGTATATAATTAGTTAAATTAAATTGCGCAAACAACATAAAGTGAAGATCTTATAATCTTTGATTGCTTTACTGATAAACATTAACAGGAATTACGACAGTATACTTACTCGTACTCTCAATTATTGTATCATTCCCAATTCCGTTTTATTAGGACTTTCGTTCGCAGTCGAAATTCGTTAGAGAAATGTTATAGCTACGGGGGGGTCTACTATAAGACTTTAATACAACATACCACTGAAAACATACACCTTGGCTTCAACTTGTTAGAAAGACAACGAAAGTAATATCAATACCATAATGTTTTAAATCCCGTCGTTGCTCTGCAGAGTAAGCTTTTATTTCGTTTAACACCATTTAGATGGGCAATTACGTAGTCTAATTGTGAAGGGAA
This sequence comes from Macaria notata, assembly GCA_927399415.1. NCBI lineage: Eukaryota > Metazoa > Arthropoda > Insecta > Lepidoptera > Geometridae > Macaria > Macaria notata. The sequence goes on from OV656751.1 coordinate 2,611,497, forward strand.
TGAGGAAGTCAATTTTGGGTCTCTTGAATTCAATCTGTTATTTCGGTTGAAGATTTTTCAGAGGAAATGTTCAATAGGGACCCGTGGCTTAGCTGACTAAAGTATTCGTTCGCGATAGTCAAAACAAAGCAATTAGCTCCCATGCCAAATATGAAGGTCTATTTAAAAAATAAATAAACTCTGTAGTGAAATAAAGTATAGATCTCAACAATTTTTTTCTTATACAACAGGTGTTAAATCATAACCTGAGGCACTTTAAAACATTTTTAAGGTATTTAGGTACCTAGTTCTTGCTTAACTTAAGTTATCACGTACAAATACCTCAGAGAGCTGAGCTACGGGCGCTTGTAGTAGAACATCTAAAATAGCCTCTATATCAGGTATTCTATACTTACCTGCATTAAGTATTCTGTGAACCGAGCTCCTTTGATGTCGTGTGCAAGTTTCACAAGTTTAGCTATCTTTGAAACTTCAAGGAAGGAAAAGTACTAGAAAGGACAGTTTTACACTATGAAAGTTGGTCGGTAAGACTAAGTCATAAAATAGTTCTTCTTAGTTATTTTATGCAAAGCTAGTACCTAGATTGTCTCATTGGTTTCTACATAAGTACTTTGTTGTCCGACACGCCGCAATGGATCGACGAATATTCACGATTTTTGCTTTGAAAGACAGGATTCCAAAACAGGCACAAAAAAAGAAACATACTTAGAGACTAGGAAAGCTGTCACCAATTTAAATGCAGCCTTACGTCTCCATGAATTAGCCACACCCACTGACCAATCCTGACAATTTGAGTCGATGCTGCATCCTTATCAGTTTCATACGATTGTGCAAGTGAGAGGGCGCTCCATTATAGTTCGACTCGGTGAATAGAGTATAGTATCTCTATAATAATAAGACGTGTATGACGCCATCTACCGGTTCTAATGGAAGACTAGTGCTATATGCATGCAAATACTTGCTGGGTTGAGGCCGGGTTATGTCAAAAATAGTGTACATCTTAATACAAATAATATGTTATTCTGTATTGTGTGTTACCTAGTCTCATATCCTTCTGTAAAGTAAAGGTAGGTATGCCATATCTAGTAAAACTTTATCTAACATAGAAATACAATGTCTACCTCAAATAGTCTAGCGCTGTTTCTCTTTAATATTTCATACAGTTTCATTTGAGATTATGATGCACTGCAGCAATTCTACAGTTCCTTCTGGAGAGAAAAGAGTTTTAGAAAATATATTGTCTAAAATTCTTTTCTGCGTTCTGTACTGGCTCTTTAGTTCATTGAATAATAATAAAATACATGTATAATGCCATATGTATTGTTTGTTGAATTGAAGTTGAAAATATAACAAATTTGGGACAAAACTCTACAACTAAAATCCTCAGGCCAAATTCTGACTGACCAGAGCAATAGTTTCGTAACAAATTATCTATTACATTATTTACAGTAAACATTCTACATATCAATCTTACAAAAATACATCCCAACCTTTGCTTCTATTTTTATAGTTATTAACAAATTAGTGTCCATCCTTGCCTACAGCTTACAGCATAGGGCTATTTCATGTCCATTCATATTAAAATGTACTAACTTTACCCTAAATTCGATTATGTCAATCACGTGCTCGCTGTATGTCGCAATACACGGAAATGTACTCACTCATACGCGTAAAGTGTCAAATAGCATGGCGACATATCGTGACCCACACTAACTATAGTATAGGTTTAGAGTAGGGTTGGTTCAAACACTTTAATGGCTAATATGATCCAAAGGTAGTGTACTCGTAAATAAGTTAAGTTTTTTTTTGTTTCCATGGAAAGTTGTAAATGTTTTCCTAACTGATCATAAAATATACTACTATGATAGTAAAACACTTAACTTTTCCAAAATTATTAAGTACCATATCTTTGCCTGCGACTTCGTCCGCGTGGAATAGTTATTATGGGCATCATATGTATTTTTGCAAACAACCTATTCAGCTTTATAAACTATAGCTATTACCCACGGGTTGGACCGTTTTCGCAGCGCACGTAACGGAAGTCCGCAAAGATGAATAATTTTCCCCGTTTTTCTCACGTTTTCCATTGTTTCTTCGCTCCTATTAGTTGCAGCGTGATGTTATATAGCTTAAAGCCTTCCTCGATAAATGGTCTATCCAACACAAAAATAATTTTTCAATTCGCACCAGTAGTTCCTGAGATTAGCGCGTTCAAACAAACAAACAAACTTTTCAGCTTTATAATATTAGTATAGATTTATAATATATAGTACAGATTTTGCTATAACCAATATTTTATTTATTCAATAATACCTACGTTAATTACAAAAAAGTAACTCAATCATGATAATTACAGCTTAGAAAGGGTGTTAACAATTTGGGAATAGGTTAAACGAGTACAAATAGTAGGTACAGGGACTACAAACTCTAGGCACGGAATATAGTAATAACAGTTTTTGTGTGGAATAGAGCGATCTCTAGGTAAATGTTACCAACCCTACCTATTAGTGCTCTAATTTACGCAGTCGACCCACCCCGTCTGGTTTTATTTACCTCGACGTCCTTAATTACTGGCGCGAAGTAAACACGGACTTTACTAGGTACTTTATAGAAATGGTTGGGACTGTGCTCAAATTTTAGGGGAATTAATCAGGTCAAATTGATGTTTAAATTGTGGAAAATGGATGTAGGTATAGAATAGCTTTGTCTCGGTGGGAGCACTAAATTATATTCTTCTACTGTTACTGTCTTTCTTAAGTTGTCCAATAATAGGAAGCTTGACCTCCCAGGATCAGTTTTGTAATTAGTCAAAAAGTCCTGCAGCACCTCTGGAGTTGCAAGTGTCCATAGGCGACGATTATTGCTTACCATCAGGCAGATCGTCTGTGTACCGTGTCTTGATTATGAATGTGCCGTGCCAATATAAAAATGTCCTAACTAGTCCTTACCGCTATTTACTAAAACAACTAAGAGTTATCTACTTAACCTTTGTTTTCTCCTATTTTCCAGATCTCATGAGAGCTTGCTGTCCGCACACTCCCCTGCAGTCTCCACTATGGACTTGGGTCCTCCTAACCAGGTTTGTAACAATTGATTTGTAATAACTTGGAAAAAAGATAAATAATGTGCTATGAAAATATTATCCGTAGTTGCATTTGTTTTATTGCATTAAAACTGACCATATGAACTGATGGAATAACTTGTCTCTCAAGTCGTGTTTGGATTTGCATTCGCTTAGCGATGAAGGATAATATCGTATAGAAAGACACATGTATTGTTCTCGAGACCACAAAATATAAGGACTGATGTGTGTGGGAAGACCTGGGCATCCATTTTTTTTTATTTATTTGAATTCGCGATAAGATGATTCCGCGGGGTAGTTACGACCTTCAGTTTAAGTTATACTGCTCAAAGAGGAAATTACCTACTCAAATATTAAATACTACATTATTTTTAAACTTGCTTTACTATACATTGCAGGTTGATATCCGCGCGCTCCACTCCTCCGTGCTGGGCAGGCCGCATTGCTTCGCACTGAGCGCAGAGAACCGCGCGCCGAGATACTTCGCCTGCGCCTCGCGGAAGGAGCGGGACCGATGGATTTACAGGTAAGCAGGAGGGAAAAAGTGAAGGGTGATAAAAGTGTGGTTTTGACTTAGTATACCAGAAATATTGTAAGATAAGTATAACAGTAGTAATGTACTAAGATGAGAGAACTTTAGGGGTACGTATGTAGGTAGTATTTGCTGCTCTGAGCGCCGAGAACTGCGCGCCCAGATAGGTACTTCGACTACGGGTCGTGGAAGGAGCGGAACCGATGGGTTTACAGGTAAGTAAGAGGGAAAGAGAGGGAAGACAACTTAGCAACAAGTTCTAAGCGCAAAAATAGTGAAATAAGTGGATATTATTACGAGTAGTAAAGTAGCTACTAAGTTAAGAGAACTCTAATGCTGCGCTAAAAACAGCTCTCCGAAAATTATGTTTTTTCAGACTTTCAGAAATGTACGAAGATGAATGTACTATGTTATTGCATAATCCTACTTCCCTAGAATAATTCTAAAAGAGTGACTCAACTTATGAAAACAACCCAAACATACCCACTACTTTTATGGACTATGCACTTGACGAACTGCATGATGTATTACCATACATAATAATAAATAATTAAATTAATATTACCATACACATGTATATTTCCATTAAATTTCCTTATTGACAGTAATTATTCATTGATTTAATTATAAACATGAATGTTTGGAAATCCTTGTTACATTTATGAAGAAACTGGGGGTCTACTATGAGAAGTAAATAAGTATAATAATGCATGTTTACCCATGATGATTTAAAATCTTAAGTTTCTCTTCTTACTTGCTATTCTCTCTACGAGCTATTCAGGTTAATTATTTAAAATTAATTTGCTAAATTAATGGTACTAACAATAATAAAATATAAAAACAAGGGAAGAAAAACTAAACATACTACTTCTAACTACTACAAAAAAGGGGCACTTAGAAAATCTTTAGAAAAGCCTAATGATAATCTAAGTACTCCAGCCCACTACCAGAGGGCAGCGTGCCCAGCATGCTGGCCGCATTGCCACGCTGGATGGCAATGCTGATACGTTGAGCCAGAAATGGTACTAATATTTAATATTGATTAGATATTGAATATTCTCAGAATGTACAAACAGAGCGGAGTAGAGCGAAGTATAGCTATATCGTAGATTCTTTTATTGGCTCCACTATAAAAATTCAATACTATTCCAAAATGTGAACAATAGTTTCAGCTGTCAACTAAAGATTGAAATAGCCTTGCCCTTTTATATGCTACAATTTTAAGTACATTTTAAAAATTGTATATAAGTTGAGGTTATCCTAACCTAACGGCTACCACGAGGTCAAAGGATTCGAAATATTTTATGACAAAGTTTTGTTTTGGAAAAAAAAATGTATTTTGTACTTGTGTAACCTTACACAAGTACAAAATACACACATGTTAAAACAATCATCGTTTGACAAACCGATGGTAACAGTCCTGAACACTTTGAGGATAAATTAATGCACTGACATGTAATAATCATATTTTGTAATAATAATACGTGCGATGGACAACAGTGTCGTGGAAAAATGTGTTTTAATTAGTGTGATAGTGAAATGGGCGGCCTTATGGCTAAAAGCAATACATCCACGGAGACGATACGAGGACAGTTGTTTCTTCGGAAAACTATTCAGTTAGTATTTTTTTTGGTTTACTGACAAGATTTGTATTAATGTTTTATATTGTAACTACAATAAACTATTACAAAAACTCTTTTATTGTCTAAAAGGTATCACTTACCAAAGATTATTGAGTCTTCTTCTGACCAAATGAGAGTTGCCAACTCTGGTGTCGAGAGTTTATCAAGCCGCCCTAAGGGCCTCATAAATAGAATAATAATTGAGTTTAACTGTTTGTCTTATAATTTTAACATAAAATTGTCATATAAAATTATTGCTGTTGTATCTAGAGTATTTCAGAGTAAAACTATAATTAAAACTAAATAAAAAATTCAGGCCAACTCAGCTTCATTATTAAAAATTCAATTAAAACTACTACTTGTAAGTAGATACTTACTCTTCTTTTAGTTACGAATCATAACTTTAACCACCATATGCAATGAACTAGGATAGCACTGTGTTACACAACAAAAAAAGATTTCCTACGATACCTAAGATACCTACTTAAATTTTCATAAGTAAGTAAGTTGAGACTTCTCACTACCTTGCTTCAATCTCTAATCTTTTCCGAAAAGAATGTTCTTCATTCTCCTACTGATACCATCTTATTCTCCCTATTCCAGCCTGCGCCAAGCCGCCCGCCCGGATGAAATCCGCGTGCGGCGCTGCGAGAGGACAGTGAAGCTGTGGCTGCTGGAGGCGAAGGCGATACCGCCCAAGAAGCGGTACTACTGCGAGATATTACTGGACGACACTTTGTATGCCAGGTGAGAATTATTCATTAATAATAATAATAATAATAATAATCGTTTATTATGCTAAATATACAATGTATGTACATAAAAATACAATGAATCTTACATAAACTTACTTTAGGTAGTACATCTTCAGATGACTGCGCAGCACACTAAGTCTGTGGAGACCTGTGTTGTGCGGCGACAGGAATCTTTGAGACATTCTATCAATAGGTATATCACGAAATTCACAAAAGTAACACACTATAAGATTATAAAACTTTGTTTTGGATATTAATTTAATTATTACATAGGTACCAAAGATAAAGGTTACGTACAAACTTTTTTTTTTTTTTTTTTTCTGGCACCATACTTAGCCTTAGCTTATTGTAACTTCACATTTGTGTTACCAGATGCTTGTTGAAATTAACCGTAGTAGTTACATTATAAACTAAAATAAAAAAGCCTTTATTTCTAACACTCTTTAACAAATAGTTGTAAAATAAGTACTTTAGTAAATGATGATGAGAACAGTAAACCATTATCTATGTATGTATCCCTAACAAATACCATCATGTTTCCAGGTCTTCGTCGAAGCTGAAGACGGAGCTGTGTTTCTGGGGCGAGGTGTATGAGTTCGGCGCGCTGCCCGCGGTGAAGGCTATACACGTGAACGTGTACCGCGGCGGAGAGCGGCGCGCGCGCAAGCGGGACAAGCACGCGCTTGTTGGTAAGCATGGTTTATGTTTATGGTACAAGGTCGGCGTGGAAGATAAAGCGTTTGTTGGTAAGCGTAGTTATATGTTTATGGGAGTAGGTCAGCGTGGAAGATGAATAGGACTGTATAGAATCTATACATGGTTGTCCTTCACAACTGAGCGGTGGTGCAACTTGCAGACACATCTGATATGTCTGAATCTAAATTGCTGCAACCTATGTCGTTTGGTTTTGTTGTTGAAAAAGTTTTAGCGACGTTAAGCGCAAAAATAACAAAGCCAATCTTGTGGGTTCTCAAGAACACTAGGCCTGGAAATTTTGGTCGGAGTATCTCTGGTGGGAAAAATGTAACAATCCCGATTGAATGTTTCGAGCAAACACTTAAATCTTCTTGTTTGTTGAAAATTAGACCCATAAGCTAGAAACTAACCAGCCATTATTGTTTTTCAGGCACCGTCCGCATCCCGGTCGACGACGTATCCTCCCGCTACCTCAACGAGCGCTGGTACCCCCTCGTGGAGGGAGACAAGCCGCAGTCCCCCGGCGGGAGGACCCCCGCCCCCACCCCAGCGCTGAGGATCAAGTGCAGATATCAGTGTGTCGATGTACTACCTCTGGACCACTACGCGAGATTCTTGGACTATTTGAAGAGGAATTATCGGAGATTGTGCGAATTTCTCGAGCCTGTTATTGGTAAGTCCTCTTATTTGGTCATTGTCAGTCTTTTTTTTGGACACTTCAATGTCCAGAAATCTCATAGCTTGAACTATTCGAAGAAATCTTTCGGAAGACTGTGTGAATTCTAGGGACTGGTTATTAGTAAGTCCTCTTATTTGGTCATATCATATAAAGCTGTTTAATGTCCACAAATCTCTTAGCACGGACAATTTTTTTTTTCCCTTAAATTGGCTTACGTTTGACTATAGCCTGCCTGATGTTAAGCACCACTATAGTCTAAGATGTAGCACGCTTGCCTAGAAGAATTTGAAAAGGAATTACCGAAGACCGTATGAATTTCTGGATCCTGTTGGTACCTTTTGGTAAGATATCTTCTTTAGTCACTGTCAGTTTATTTAGACCTCCCCAAAGTCATGTATCTTTATGCTAATTTAATTACGTACCAATCCACAATATACTTTGTCCTGTAACCATCTCCTGTCCACATTCCAGGTGTAAAAGCGAAAGAAGACATCGGCTGTGCACTAGTCCTCTGCATGGCTGGCGCGGGCCTGGCTCCGAGGTACTTGGCAGACGTGGTCGCCTTGGATGTGAGGAGAACTGGAGACCATTCACTCACGTTTAGAGGAAACTCACTGGCCACCAAGAGTATGGAAGCGTATTTGAAGCTGGTCGGAGATCAGTATTTGCAGGTAAGACAGTGTACTATCCTGTTAAATGTAATTTTGGTTGCTATGCAGCCAGAATTATGCTGAGTTGGGGTTGTATTGTGGTAAATATGTATTTTATTTAAGTAGTTTTAAGTATAGGTTTATATTTACATTTATATATTTCTTGCTTGTACTTATTTGATTATTATTTGCTACAATAAATGGTTTTTTTTTAATATTCGCAAGTATGACCGGTGGATCATGCCTCTTGTTTCAAGGTTCGAATATACTTGGTAATAATATAATAGATACTTTCTGAACCTTTTTTATTAGGAGCTTGTGACATGATGCAAAATTTAAAATGTTAACGATAGAATCTACCAATTTCATGGGAATATTCTCAAATCTGTACTCGAAAGCTCATCGAACTGGTGCCAAAGGCGCATGAATTTAAAATGGACCGGACGTCGATTTTCAATAACAAACTGTATATCCCCTTCTCTATTTTTCACTTTTCATCATTATTTAAAAAAAAGCCGTAAATGACGGTCTAGTTATTAAGTATCTACTATCACTATATATATACTATCAAAGTACAATATCCTAACCAACCGTTCTATAAACATGTTAACTAAACGGTTTTCACTTACGTGTAATTCGCGTATGTTGTGTACGCGTTTCGGATGTAATGACACCCATCATCAGAACGTGCGTTCTGGGACCGCGGCAGCACGCAGATCAGTTTGACTAGAGCAGTTTTAATATGAAAACCGTTCTATAATTTCCAGGACACGTTAGGCGAAGCAGTGGCCTCAGCGGCTGGCCCCGGGGCGGCCGAGTGCGAGGTGGACCCCCTCCGCGCCGGCAGCGGGGCGGCGTTGCGCCGACAACAGGCGGCATTGAGAGACGCTGTCACACTCGCCTGGAGATCTATCTCCTCCTCAGCACCGAGGTTCCCACCACCCCTGAGAGATTGCTTTGCTACTTTCCGGGAAAGGTAAGATATTTTATTTTACCTTTTTTCCGACAAAGGTACCTATACCTTTATACAATAGAGCACTAGTTAATAACGCTTGGTATTAACTAGTGCTCTATTGTTTAAAGGTAGCAATGTAAGATGTAAAGTTAGTAAAGAGAAGAATAATTTAATCCTGAAGGGATTAAATGACTGTATGAAAAATCGCGAATTAGGTAATTTGAAACATAGATTAACAGACTTTCTTTCTTGAGACTAGGTGCGAGTAATTATTGCGCTTACAGAAAATGAAATAAAGCCAATATAAAGAGATTTCTTTGAGTTTGAGATTTGATTGAAGCTCATTATTACTTGACTAGCTGTCCAGCGACTTCGTCCGCATGGAGTTTCCCCGTTTTTTTCACATTTTCCATTGTTTCTTCGCTCATATTAGTTACAGCGTGATGTTATATAACCTAAAGCCTTCTTCGATAAATGGTCTATCCAACACAAAAAGATTTTTTCAATTCGCACCAGTAGTTTCTGAGATTAGCGCGTTCAAACAAACAAACTCTTCAGCTTTATAATATTAGTATAGATTTATTTGAGTCAATCTTTTTAAACTGTTTAATTTGTGTCTCCACAAAATTAAAATCGTCCCATCCATTTAAGACATAAAACGATACACTCCCACATATATGCTATGTATGTACTTACGTAGCATATATATGTGGGTAAAATTAAACTAAACAACTTTTATGACAGAGGTTAAACGAACAATCAGAACCCTTTTAAATGTACCTATTACGTAAAAGAAAACTTTCTATATTTAGCCTGCAATCGAGTACTGACCTGCGAGATTTAGAAGCCCTACACGTGCCTATACTAGTAAATCAGCTGTAACCTAGTGGTAATACAAGCTAAGCCTATGTTTACAGATTCAATACATTTATTAATTCTCGCCTAAGTTGATTTAAACATAAAAATCCGGGTTATTAAATGTTTATTGTACACTCAATTTAGCCACACACACATGCATGATCCTCGTAGGTGGCACATACAAGGGGAGGCCTATACCCAGCAGTCGGATCGGGAGCGATATTATACGTACATAGGTATGTTGTGTTTTGAAATCCATACATCGGGCTTATTACTTTGTTGTAATGAGTAGAGTTAGTGTGTTTCTATGTGTTCATCATGTAGATTATAAATATATATTTTTTACTTACATAATATAAGTTCTCTGTCGCAACGTGGTTAAAAACCCTAACATATGATAACACCGAGACATTACTAAAAACTGATAGGTAGGCTCAATAAACCTGTGTAACTTCTATATCTCTCCTCCCTTCATTCTACACACACACACACACACACTCGCACACACAAACACACACACACACACACACACACACACACATTCAAACCTATATTTAATAGATAATAAAATGAATGTATTGACCACAAATTGTTCCTAAAAAAAAAAAAAAAAAAAACTTGCCTCCTTATTAACTATTAATCTACTATGTAACTGAATGAATGATTTATTTATTTTTATTGTTCGTAAATTAAATAGTGATAATTTCATGAATTAATATTTGTATTCTATATTATGTAAATTCAAAACACCTCATAATTAAAAATGGACTAAAATGTAAATATAAACGTAAATTTAGAACTTATTGAAATTGCTAAATATTAATGTAAATACTAGATAACTATATAATATTATTAAGACTTTTAAAGGACATTTTTAAGACATAATCATGTTTGAAATATTTTGACAAATATCTTTTGACATTCAAAAATTAATTTTTTACTTGTTCCCACCTGTATTAATGTAATCAAGATCACTGGAAGGGACTAGCTAACATAGCACGGGTGTGCCCTCACCCAGTATGTTAGGTAATAATTAAGAATTATTGTTACACTTACTCTGAATAAATAAATTTTGAATTTTGAATTTACAACGTGATTTATTGACACTATATAGGAGTGTCTTAGCGAGTGTGGCTCAGCGGTTCCAGTGTCTGCATTTCATCCAGACGCACCCTGGTTCAAATCCGGCCCTACACCAATAACTTGTATTTTCAAGTTATGTGTGGATTCGCACTCTCTTAACGGTGAAGGAAAACATCGTGAGGAAACCGACATGTTTGTGGACCACAATATCCGAGGACATGTGTCTTCCGTGGAAGGACCTGGGCGCCCACCACGATGTATCTGCCCAAGAGAACTCCCCTAACGTATTAATTCTGCGGGGGAGTCACGACTCTCAGTCATGAGGAAATACGACTCAGAAGAGAGATAGGGTGTCAAGTCAAGCTCATGATAAACAAAATAAATTGCTCAAATATATGCGCTAACTTATTTCTTTCTATTCGTTCCAGACTAACCTCGATGGGTCGCGAGGACATCTCCGACAACCTGATCAGTGCGTCCATCTTCCTGCGCTTCCTGTGTCCCGCCATACTGTCGCCCAGCCTCTTTGGCATCACACACGGTAAGTAAAGGCCTCAATATGTTAACTAAACGGTTTTCACTCACGTGTAATTCGCGTTTGTTGTTTACGCATTTCGGATGTTATGACATCCATTTTCAGAACGTATGTTCTGGGACCGCGGCAGCACGCAGACTGCGCGACCGCCGCGCGAGCAGCCCGCCAGGACACGGAAATGTCTCACGAAAGTTTTAATATTAAAGTGAAGGCCTTATCGCTGAAAATATATCATTAAAAAAAATAACTTTTTTCTTCAAATTCGGGGTATATTGGTGTATATATGGTTGTATCCTGCATCCTAGATTAAGACAGAATATAGTCAAATATAAAGCTTTGACTTCCAGTACACTTTAGGATAAATTTAGTTAGTTATTGTTATAAATGTTTGTAAAGAAGAAGATTGTGAAGCTAACTGAGCATATTAAAGTATGACTTTTTTAAAAACTAAATCATAAAGAACGGGTATGAGAGAAGCCACCATGAAGTTTCTTTAAAATAAAAATATGAATTAATTAATTTTATTTGGCCGAAAGCTACATTGATAGAGGTTTAATTTATATTCAGTGACGTAGATATGGCTTCTTTTGATAACCAAAATATCTACTTATTTTTTTTACATGAGATAGCCTCACGCTTGACTACAACTTGCCTGATGTTAAGCAACGTTATAATCTACAATCTAGCGCGCTTGCCTAGAAGAAACCGGTTTACTCTCGACTTGAAGACCGACAAATTATAGTTCAAGGGGAATAGAGATTCGGGCAAGGAGTTCCACTTTTGGCTGTGATCTACTTATTTCCCATCCATCATTTTATCCAGTGATGTAGATATGGCTTCTTTTGATAGCCAAAATATAAAATTAACTTTCCATAAGTATCGTATTATATGTATTATTTTAATTGTTTCACTCTAGTTTAACTTACTGAACTTTGGATCTGTTTGTAATCATGTTGTGCACGCATGTGTTTGATGCACAGAATGGATCATTAGCTTAAAGTGTTATGCTGTCACTCATGTATTTTCTCATGTGTGTGCCTAGTAAAATAAATGAAAATAAAATTAACATCATTATTTCACAGAATACCCGAACGAGCGCGCGGCGCGCAACCTGACGTTGGTCGCGAAGACGCTGCAGACACTCGCCAACTTCACTCGCTTCCAGGGCAAGGAGGCTTTCATGGAGTTCCTCAACGACTTCCTAGAACAGGAGGCGCCCAATATGAAGGCTTTTCTTAGAGCCATCTCGGTTAGTAGAGTATATTTAAAACAAGAAGCAAGATGAACAAATTTCGTGCCTGACGAAAATACATATAGTGCTAACTTTGTTTTGAAACACTCGCTTATACACAAATTGTATCGGTGAATCATTTTTTTACTTAACAACTGCTGAAACAGTTCTTATACAGATAGCTTTTTCAGCAGTTTAACATATTGTTCCTCTGGTCTAAAGAGAATTCGGTAAAATGTAATAGAGATTCTAGCTGCAGTGACTGTGGTAGTACATATGTATGAATTCTTAAAATTTCTAAGCTAAATGTATTTTTTTTATACACATTTTGGACATTGCTCAGATCGCCATCTAGCCCCACACTAAGCAAACGCTTGTGTCGTGGGTACTAGATAACGGATATAATACTTGCATACTTTTCTTTTGTAAATACATACTTATTATACATATACAAACGACCAGACTCAACACAATTAATTATATTTTTTAAAATGCATAAATAATTGTGGCTCACGGGAATCGAACCCGCCACCCCTAGATTAGAAGGCAGAGCCACTACCAACTAAGCTAACAGGCCAGTAAAATGTATCACAACGAAGCCGATACTAACGTATACATGTCATTATTCGTTAAGTTTGCCTACCTAATGTATGTGTAACCTTCACACGTCTTACATCTTGCTTATTAATACAAGAGTAATCATATTTTTTCAGACTCGCCCCCAAGACCAGCAGCACCAGCCGCCCCACCAGCCCCAGTCAGACGGCAGCAACCGCAACTCCTCGGCATCACAAGGATCCAACGTCTCCGAGGGGTCCAGGCACGAGGGGCCAGCTGTGGAGGCAGACCCTGAGTGGGCACCACATGTGGACCTCGGGAAGCAACTGGCAACACTACATGCCTTGCTGGTTGATAGCCTGCCAAAGTTGCCGGCTAATAAGATACAGGTAGGTCGTTTACGTTGATAGTGAAAAGTTGTGGGGACAGTAAACTGCCCTACATGGCAGTTATACATAACTCCAATGTCTTTTAACCTGCTATCTGAGAAATTACTGTAATGGAATTAAGCTGGCCTAACAAAAGTCTAGAACCGATGACATAAATTAGCTAACGAAGTAAAGTAAATAAATGTCGAAATTATACATGTACACGTATTGTGTATGTATGGTATAGCTACGTAGCCAAGTTTGCGAAAACCGAAAGGTAGACATTCAGTAACACTAACCATATTTATTATTACATATCCGAAACGACAATGCGTCTTAATCTCCATACATTTTATCAGACTTTATAACTGACCCAATTGACTGAGCCCTAATGGTATTTTTAGTGTTTACCCCCCACAAAGACGATCTACTCTCATTTGCAGAGCAAGACATCTGGAGTGTAGTCGGGCCAATTAATCCGTCAAAACATGACGAATTGAATGTCATCGTATAATAATTATAAATTCCATTAAAACAATGGTCAGTCTGTTTTGTATATTATTGGAATTGGCAGTATCTTTAATAAATAATCTGAAGGAAAAATAAAACTCACTACTTCGAACTAAGTACTACGTTTTGTGACACTTGGTTTAAACTGTGTTTTGACGTCCAATTACACATTAGTCTAAATATATTTTAATCCAAATCTTCTAACATCCTTATATCTGTTCGCAGGAGTTGGACCCCCTGACGGACATATTGGACGAGCTGAGCAAGCGGCTGGTGAGCAACGACATCGGGCCCGCGCCGCCTGGCTCGGATAACATCTTTAGGTAAGTTATTAACTAATAATTTTTAAGACATCGCTTTATATGATGGGTCCAAACCGCCAAATATGTACTAAGTTAGGCTCTACTATACTGTAATAGTAGGCTCTCATGGCTCCGCTCGCATTAAGAAGTAAAACTTGCATCCCTTATTTCACCCCTTTAAAAGTGGCATTTCCTAAAATCCTTTCGTAGCGGATGCCTACGTCATAACATCTACCTTCATTCCAAATTTCAACCCAATCCGTGCAGTGGTTTGGGCTGTGCGTTGATAGATCACTGCATCAGTCAATCAGTCACCTTTGAGTTTTATATATTTAGATTCACATTTTGTCGCTTATGCAAATAAAAAGTGAGTTTGTTAGCATGTTTACATTTTTTTACGAATAAATAGTGTCACAAGTTATGACATGGAAGTGGAGAATCTCAACTCTAACATAGGCGATATGGTCGCTCAGCGACAAAGCCTCTAATAAATTGAAAAAAAAAACTAACGTAATGTATTACAATAAAAAGAGACCGTATCAAGTAGTACCAATATATTTCTGTTTATTTGTAATGATAGTTTGAACATTAGGTGGAATGGTTTCAATTTCCTCATACTTAATTATCTTTATTCTATATTGTATACAATAATTAAATAACATTAAATAACAACTTTTAAATTGAATAGTTATTTCAACTGAAGACCTAAGTTATTCATAAACTTGTTTGGGTTTTCCTTACAGATTTAACGACCCCACCTGCAACTCGACCCCAACGAAGCAACCCCCGGAGCCCACACCGAACGGACAACACTTCGCTCACAGCTCCCCCATCATGAACAAAAACAACGTCCAATTCAACATCAGCCCTTCAAAGTCCAACGCGGAAGAATCCAAGTACAAAGGCACTTACGTAGGAGTCACCAAATCTCCAAGCTTCAACCTCAGATCAGCAACACTACCAAGAAACGTCTACACATCCAGCCCAGTCAACCAAAACGTAAACCCAGACAGATACAGCTCCCAATATAACAACCAAGAACACTGCGTCAATTTGAAAGTCGTCCAAATCGGATTTGGCTCCGACCAATATCCTAAAGGAATCAGCAATGGCGTCAACGAATCTCTCGAACGAAGATTCCAGGACAGATACAAGCCAAATAACTATCAGCAGCACTATCATTCAAATTACAGCAGTACAGAAAGATCTCCGAGCAGTGACAGTATAAATCACAACTACTGTCCAAACGATATGCAGAATATCATGAAAGAAACTGCTACGCTGGAAGAACTATCTGATTTGCTAAAGTATGCAGACGATTCAGACATTGTTGACGACAAATTAATGAACAAAAAAAACCAGTGCCAAACAAAGGCCAATAACAACAATATCGTGAATGGAAACAAAACGAACTACACGAATAACGGATCCAATGTCTCTATAAGTGGTTTGTCCAATGTAGCCAGCTCTGGCTATCAAAGTATAGCTACGTATAGCCAAAGTTCAAGTCCGATAGAAAACACGACGCACCACCACCAAGCGTTCGAAAACGGCGGCCAGCAAATGAGTCGGTATTCGCAAATTAACTACCAAAAACAACGTGATAAGCAATATTATGACAGCAAGGAGAAGTTCTATCCGAAAAGCCCAGTGCAGCAGAAGATTGAGTATGACATCCAAAAATACGGGATTCAAAACTTCACAACAGCTGATAACACTCAAAACGCAAACGTGACTAACTCCAAAGTAGCGCCGCTCGTCTTCACGAATCCAGTGTACAATATGGACGACAATCGTCAGGAAAAGAAGAACGAGAATAGAAACTCGAAGCGTTGCCCTTGCGGCTCGTCCAGTTCATCCATCGATGAGGAGGTTCTGAGCACAGACAACGTAGAAACCAACTCGGAGGAGGGTTCCACTAACTTCAACGAGGATAGTAGGAACTATGACCAGCAAAACAGGAACATTACCCACAGGAAACTGACCAGAGACAACAACGCGTACGAAGACGTGTACCAAAGGAACGAGAGAAATGAACGAAACAGTCACAGTAACTCGCCAAGAAACAGAGACGAAGAGTCGTCCAGCAACTCGCCCAGTCTTAGAAAGAACAGCAAAACAAGGATGCCACGAACAAATCCCATGCTTTCGTACTCAACCAATCAGAACCAGTTAAATCTAAAACATTTTGGGCAAAGAGGAGAGATGTACGAAAGCAAGCCACATCACATCTCAACTGACTCCGGCTATCCAATGAGCAGATCGGATTCAAACGTCGAAGAGGTCAACAAGGAAATGTACAGACTCCAAATCTCAAGAAGCCAGAAAGCTCTATACAACATGGAGAATTCCAAGAACTCGCCGGAAAAATACGTTTCCACCGAAAATGCGATCCCAGAAACGAACTATCCTTTAGACAGGACTTATTCAGCTGCAAAAGTATCGAGCAGTAGATTGAATGAAGATTTGGAAAGGCAGGAATATTATGGAGTTCTGGACAGGAGGGAGTCCCCAAGAAACTTTATTCGGGAGTCTCAACAGAGTGAAGCAAACGAACAACGACAGATGCCGAAGTTGCAGAGACGACTTAGTTTGGAGTCTGCGAGGGATCTGACTGACAGCTCGGATGAGATGGAAGATACTCTGTACAGCACGACTGGGAGACGCCGTACTAAGCATCATCGAACTATTGAACAGGTACATATAAACATTTATTTCACAGCTAATCACACATTTTTTGGTCGCATGAAGCAGCCACCCTTACAAGCGACGCTGTAGGTGAAGGTATAGCATGTATATGCTGGTATACAATTGTCTGTCAAACGAGACTGCTGGAATAGATTGATTGGTGCTAGGTTCATAGGGTCGATGTCATTTGAGACGATTAAATTGATCAACTTGTCACCTTGTGGCCATAACACACTAGTTGTTACGTTATATCAGATGGGGTTATTACTCTTGTCTAAAGTCGCTTCTTTCACGTAAATTCATACTCGAGTCGGCTGATGTTTATGTTTGTTTGCAACTTTACAACAAAAATGTTCAAACGTCCTAGCTAGATAAAGTAAATGAAGAATTTCGTAGGAACTATATCTGTATATTATGTAGCTTCTATATCGCCGCATGTGCGCCTCGCTCGCGCCGGGAATCTAACACACGTGAGAGGGCCGGAAGTGTATAATTGCCTTCCGGCTGAGATCACTAACACCAGCAGTGACAGCATATTTAAAAATAAGTTAAAGAACTGGCTCGTTTTACAATCTTTTTACACGATTGACGAATTTTTAAACACCAATAAAAGAAGCTACCTGAACATTAATGGTAGAATATGTGTGAAATAAGTGATATTATTATATTTTAAATCACAATAATTATTATTATAATTATTTTAAATTGACATGTAATTGTACAAATTATTAATAAATTGTTTATCTTATCTTGTAATAGGACAGAAACTCTCAAAATTCTTAATAAACTGCAACCCGACTTTACAAAAATCAGTTTCAACCAATAAACGTAAACTAACTCAACAAGTGCTTATTAAATATAATATTTATTCGTTCCAGTACGAGCGCGAGATCGAGCGGTTGAAGTGTTCAGTGGAGTTGCTCCGCGGGCGGCTGGCGCCCGGCGAGCCGGGGCAGGACCACACTGACGCCAAGATGAAGGGCATCATCTCCAGGTGAATAAAATCAATACGTATTTTGCTTCATAATCCACAGGTTTCCGTATCCCAGAGCTGGGCATAGGCTTCTCTTTGTTAGTGCCAGCTGCGTGAATCCTTGGCAGACCTCAAGTACTGAGGACCGGCGACTCGTACAATGACGTCGACCCAACTCGTTGCCGATATTATTACATGTCATCTCGTATCTAGCTTATGGACAGTTTTTATACGCCTTGTGCTTGCGGCTTTGCTCGCGTGATATCGGGATAGAAATAAGAGTATAATAGTAGTGTCACTCTCAGGACTATACTAACATCATACCAATAATGACGATGATTGTGGTGTGAAAGCGAAACTAGCAGACCAACAAACACTTTCGCTTAGTAATATTTTTCTGTAATACTTATTTTTATACATATGTATACTAATTTTATTGTTCACTTTTAATAGCATAACAATATTTCTCCTGCTAACAAAATAATGTTTTAGGTTTTGAAACTCAGTCATTTAAGTGGATAATAAGCTCGATTTGATGTCTAAATAAGTTTAAAAACACGTATTATGTTACCAGAAACCCCTATAGTACGAGTAATAAAAAAATATACAACTACAGCTATTGTGATTTATCAAAGATTGGACGGCTAGACTCATCATTCTATCAATTTTCTTCTTAGTCGTATCCCTCACTGCTGAGTATCGTGACTCCTTTTGATCGTGGGGGCTCATTCTATCATACTACGTTCTAAATATACTTTCATCATTCCAGACTAATCTGCGTAGAAGACGAGCTCCGCCGCGAGCAGCGCAAGATGGCCGCCGCGCTCTCTCACAAGCAGCGCGTCATAGAGGCGCAGGAGCATCGCATCGCGGCGCTCGACGAGGCCAACACGCGCCTGCTGTCCGCGCTAGTACACCTCCAGCAGAGGGCGCCACACACGCCGCACACTAACAACCACCCGTCGCACCAGGAGCTGCAGATATAGAGGTAGAGAAAATGAGGGTAGAAAAAAAATTTGGTGGTAAAGGATCAAGAACGTTTGTGTCTTACTTTAGGTATATGGGACGAAACGGTTTTTTGTAAAGGTTCTTTGATTGGTCAAGAGTTGTGGATGTTTAAAGTATCAAGAATTTCATTTTGATGTAACGGGAAGAGTTCATGAATATATTGTCAACTGTTTGATTACACAGGAGTTACAGATGTTTAGAAAAAATATTGAATTTTGTCTCGAAAAGTGTAAAGATCAAGAAAGTTATGTTTGACTAAAATGATGATCTGTTGCAATTAACGTAAAAGTAGATCAAGGAAATTTTGTCTTGCAATGATATTGCAATGATAAGTTATGAATAACTGTGTTCAGTATAATAAACATATATAACAAATAAGAACGGTAATATACGAATAGTTTTTCATTTTACGTTTTTTAATTTTGATAGATTTGCATCAAGATAAGTTGCTAAGAAACTTAACAGTTTTAATAAAATATCGTAAACTGTTACGTGGTAATAAGGATCAAAACCGTTTGTTACATCTTGTTGTAAACTTATTGACTTTTTGAGACATGGCGAAAGCATCAAGAATATTTCAGCTGAGCGAAAATAACTTATGTAAAACGACAATATTAGAAAGTGGAATAAGAAATATTCTTATAAAGTAATGATTTTTGAGATAGGAATAGAACGGTGTATAATTGAAGACGAGGCATTTGGTCTTAAACTTCCCTTTGAAGGGCATTCAACGTGTTTAGTGCAAACATAATTATAAACTTTTATAAATATTAATTAGTTATTAGATATTCTTCTCAATGACTATTGTAATTTTCTGTATGTTTTCTTAATTTCGCACAAAATATATGAGATTCAAATTATCTCAAAAGTGTTATTTCTTTGGATTTTTGCACAACCATTTCTGATTTGAGCTCTCGCAATATTTGATTGTATTAAATGTATAGTAACTTTTGTAAGGCATGTTTTTAAAGTTTTAATGTAATTTCAGGTTTAAAAGTAACTGTTTTACGTCCACGAAAAACATTGAAGTTTAGTTTGAATATTAAACCATTGACTTATAATATTTTTAGCATTTTTTCTCGAAATCATTACATTACGGTTACTAGTAATTCTGTATGTTTTTTCGAAAATTAACATAACCGCTCGCTTGCCCGTGGTACCTAGTAGTAACCAAATCGATAATTTAGAATTGCCCATGCCAAGTAGTAGGTACCATGACCTTGAAGTCATCTTTGTCCGTGGTTACTGGTAGTTACCATTGCATTTCACTCAGCTATTTCGTGGGACATTTTAGATAGGCACGCGCTGGGACCAGGGGCAAAAGCGCGTTGCGCGCGGACGCACCTGGGGCAAGCAAGCGGATAATTAATACATAATTACATTAATTACCATATGTAAGTACAATGTAGTATTTTGCATTTTATATCTGTGTAATTTATTTTTATTTTCTTATTAATATGTGGCGATTGAATTTGTTATCACTTTTTACGTTTTTTTTTGTAACTTCCTGACAATTTGTTCTATTGCCATGTTTATTATTGTTATATTTCATTAATTAATTGCTTAGTTTTAATACGAACCGATGCTTTAAGTTACTTTAACTGTTTGTTTTGTCAGTATTTGTGAAAGGCGTCAGTGTGAATAATTAAAGAAATAAAAACCGTATTTTAGATTACTATCAGTCATGGATTTTAATAAAAAGGATAAAAGATATATAAAATAATAATTTTAAGATGAGATTGCTTTATACGTTACTTTGTCATAAATAACTAAAACAAAACTTTTGAACTTATGAAATATGTTTTTTTTTTTTTTTAAATTTTAACCGACCTAAAAAATTAGGTATCTCAACAAATATCACACTTACGCCCAAACCTTGGGTCCCATGTTCGTCGCGTGTTTTTTTCTATAATATTGATACCAAAGACGAGATATCCCTAGAGAGACTATATGCGGTGACAAGCACACTGCAGTGCTCTTAGAGTATGTACATATATAGGCTTACTTCAATAACCAGTTATACGTATTTTAATAATTTGATCTATGTATGCGTTCTTTTGTGGTATTATTTTGCAATCCATTTGCCCACCACGATTATCTGTCCTAGAGAACTCTTCTAACGAATTGATTCTGAGGGGGAGTCAAAACTCTCAGTAATTAGGAATATGAAGTAAGGAAGAAGAGGATTTTGCAATTTGACTTAAAATATTATCAGAAGCTTCTTTGCAATTCAATTATTTGGGGTTTGTGAACCAAAACTCAGTGTATGTACAAACGTTATGTTTATAGATATATTCATATATCACGCAATAATTCTTATGTAGACCAAATTCTTAAAATAATAGTAACCGATTATTATATAAAGTAAACCTGTATTTTAATATTTTAAAACTTTATAATAAGTAATAAGACTTGTATTATAATATAATCTAGGAGTAACGATAAGTAAATGTGGTACGAAATTAAAATTTATTTTTAATACCTATCGAGTATTATAATGTTTTATTATAGCACTTATAGTCTGAATGTAAAGAATAGGTTTGACTACTACAATTAATATTAGCAAAAAAATATCGAATAAATTTCTTTGAAGCAATCTATAAAAAATCAATATAAAAAGAAACAATTTATTTGATGTGAACTATAAGAATGCTCCGTGGATCGGATGACACGTTCAATTGTAGGTCGCGGCTGTGTGTCCAGTACGGCAGTCATAAAGCCATGTCAGAGGCCCTTAGGGCGGCTTGATAAACTCTCGACACCAGAGTTGGCCACTCTCATTCGATAAAAAGAATCATGGTTTGTTACAAAGAGATATTTATATATCTTTGCTTATGTAAATGTGGTTGTCAATCGAAATCTAATGTTCAGTCTATAGTTTAATGTATCTTTGATAACGTACCTTGAAAATAAAGTTTTTTATCTCACATTTATTCTACAACTTAGTTGTGTTACAGTGAAATGTTAATTTTAAGCCATAACTATGTGTAAATAATTAAACCCGGTATACAATAAACTTATAACGTTAAATTATAAATTACATAGGTATGTAGTTTGACTTTTATTATTAGTTTTAGTAAACTACCTAAATGGATACCTATACCTATAAATCTATACTAATATTATAAAGCTGAAGAGTTTGTTTGTTTGAACGCGCTAATCTCAGGAACTACTGGTGCGAATTGAAAAAATATTTTTGTGTTGGATAGACCCTTTATCGAGGAAGGCTTTAACATCACGCTGCAACTACTAGGAGCGAAGAAACAATGGAAAATCTAGAAAAAACGGGAAAATTATTCATCTTTGAGGGCTTCCGTTGCGTGCGATTCAAGATATCAAAAAAATATGTATTAAAGAATTATTTCTCTTGAAATGATCTAACAAAATGTCTGCAACAGTCTATATTTTAAGGTTAACCCACATCACTGGTTAACTCAATAGAACCGTTTTTATGGTAATAACTATTCCACGCGGACGAAGTCGCGGGAACCAGCTAGTGTGTAAATAAATATCACATGTAAAAGTCCCATTTGGTCTATGACAAAATCTTTATATAATTTGATTTTAGTTTTTGGCTATGAGACGCCCCGCGTTAATCTGGGATTAAAGTTGCTTATCTAATATTGTAAGGATTATTTTAACAGCACAAACAAACACTTAGAGGCTTAGACTACAGTGCTGCTTAACATTACGCAGGCTGTAGTCAAACGTTAGCCTATACCGAGTTTTAAAAAAAATCGCTTTTCAAATAAATATAAATCTGAATAAAAGGACTATACTATCAACAAATGAACTCGAACAGTACCTAAATGAGTTTTTTATTGAATTAAAAATAGGCACTAAACATAGGTACATAAATATGAAATTCCCAAAGGTAAACTATAGAATATATTTTTTACAAAAACGAAGTCACCTGTGCAAATAAGCAGGTATAATATACTGATAGTTAAGGTAAGTAAGTATTTAGTCACAAAAAAACTCTCGATCAGGAAGAAATACCCATCATATCTATAGGTAGGTAGGTACATAAAATTTCATCATCATCATCATCGCCAGGAAATTACGCACTAACTTTCTCAATGCCCTTCGGCGGACAGCGATACGCCCTTTTCAAATTCTGCGTGTACCGGAACGCAGTGTCGGCTGCATCGTAAGGACGAAACAGATTCAAATTCTCCACATTCCCAAACATGTACGAGAAGTAAATTTCTCGAAACTTCTTATCCGGCATTTGAGCTTGGAACATAGATGGCCACATCATGTTGTTAAAATCTGCGTGGGTTCGGAACGCCTCTAAGCGATATCTGTTCGCGAATTTCCTAAATTTGTCGTTCAGAGACTGTTTGTACTGCCACGTCGTGACTTTATTGAATTCTTCCACTTTTGGCACAGGAACGTGAGGGATACCATGCCCTGCGTACCTCCAAAACAACGTCCAGTAAACATTGCTCTTGTATTTCATATACGATTTCTCTTC
Source organism: Macaria notata (assembly GCA_927399415.1). Taxonomy (NCBI): domain Eukaryota; kingdom Metazoa; phylum Arthropoda; class Insecta; order Lepidoptera; family Geometridae; genus Macaria; species Macaria notata. The sequence continues at coordinate 2,635,059 of OV656751.1, forward strand.
TGGCGTGTAAGGGCCATACAGTCGCTTCCTCATCCAAACAACTAATTCTGGAACTAAGTAAATATCTGGCAATTTCGCCGCGATGTTGATTCTTCGCAAGCGTCGTAACGCGCATCGCAAATAGTCTTCTATCCTAGGCTTTTCTCCCAAACAAGTTTTGGAAGATTTCTTCTTCTTCTTCACAGGTTTCCTTTTGATTTCGTCTTCGTCATCGTCGATGTGAATCACGCTGTCCGTGTCCCAAACCCTCTTGAAATCTTTGGCCACTTGTAGTCTTTTCTCATCAATATCGTAAATGTTGTCGAGTCGCATTTGAAGATTGCCATACTTCGTTGGCTTCTCAAAGAAAGGCAGTTCTTCCGGTGGGAAAGACCCTTCGTTGTAATAGTCGTAGTAGTGTCCGCAGTAGCATTTGGTGTCCTTTAAATACTTGAAGACAGAGTCTTGCCATTTCTTGAGGCAGTCGCAGTGGTCTGCGTTTGGAGGAGGCAGTTGTCCTCGGACTCCCATATGTATGTTAATGTACTCTCCATTGACCAGAGCATGGCCTCCGTGAATTATTTCTCCTTCTAGTGGCAGTACAGATACGTTACCAAGAATAAAGACGACTTTGCCATTTACTTTAGTGACGCCGTTGATGGTGTACTGAGCGTTCCAGAGACCCGTGGTAGGTGCTTTGGGCTTCTTCCTTCTTTTCTTCATGGTCACTCGCGTGTTCCCTATCCCGTATACTTTCTTTTCTTCTGGGAAGAGCTTGGCTGCCTTCCTCGTCTTTTTGCCAGGTGGGTTGAGAATCGAATGCTGCTTTCTATCCAAGGTCGCTACTGAGGAGAAAGGTTGTATTCTTGTCACTCCGGCTAGTCTATCACAGTATGAAACCGGGATCCTCTTTTTCGGAGGAGGGGGCGGTGGCGGCGGCGGAGGAGGTTTAGGAGCAGGAGGAGTTTCCTCCACAGGCTCATCTAGATCTTCAAGGTTAGGTAATGGGGGAGGAGGCTTCGGGACCCAATGCTTTGGTGAATATAAAACTGCAGTCATTGTAGTTAAGTAAGGAGACGCCAGGGGCGGTCCCGGCTTCGGTTTCTTTTTGGGCTTCGGCGGAGGCTCTGATTGGTCCGGTGAGAACTGTTCTTTTAGCAACTTTATAAGCCCTGGCAGACCGAGATACAAAATACTGGAAAGTAAAAGGCGTGCGTTCAAATCGTAGTGATCTCTTCTCAAATCGAATGAATGTTCGTACATTAGAAAGAATAATTGAGCCAGCATTTCTTTAGAGTCATCTCGGCCATGGATAACACAGTGTAAAAGATCTTCTTGTCGTGGTTTTGGTATAATTCCCAAGGCTTTCATAATGATTGTCGTTCTCGTTGGTCTGCCTTCGAGCAAATCTTGATAAATTGATAAGTCTAGTGTATCCAACGCTCTTTGCTGAGGCACGCTCAACGTTTGGTACCATTTTGTGCCCATAGTTTTCTTAATTTCCTTTATGAGTAGTTTGTCTTTTCTTCTCCGATAGTCTTTTAGGTCTTCCATGAAAATCTGCCTCTCTTGAGTCTTTCTACCGTATACCACTTGCATACGGTTGTGGGCCTTCATTTCGTAGCTTAGGTCTTCTGGTTTTGGTTGCGCCATGTTTTATATTGTGAAAATAACTATACCAGCTTCAATGTAAAAGTACTTGCTACAAAAAGTAAGCCAACAAACGGCAATTTAGAAAAAAAAACTTCGTATATCAATATAACTCTCGAATATAAGTTGTAAATATATAAAATAGAAATGGCAAATAAAATGTCATGTTATTTATTTTTGTATTTTTTTATAAATAACTTCTAGTAACAGTTAATGGTGTAAACAGGTTTTAAATGTTTTATTTTAAAACTCCTTCGATTTCTATTGTGGTGCTGCCATCTAGTGGTGAGTAGTCGAACTGTCAGGTAAATTATGGTTCTAGTAAAGAAGCACCCTCTTACAAACTATAGAGCCAAATACTAAAACAAGAATAAATGAATAAATTTTTTGCTAAAAATTGTAAATCCAAACTTAAATACCTACTTAGACAAAAGAATACATTAAATAAATATTAATACTTAAACGTATTCTTCATTACTGAGACTCGGAACGTGTTGGGCGCCCAGACTCGATGGTTTCGTATTGTATAAATAAATAAATCCATTCTCTCACATTCTCCCATCAAATTAATGCTAATCATTCCCCAGTTCCTGAAATAACTGGCTTATAACGGTGATATTCAATCCATTAGTCATATATTCACGAAATCATGACGTTTCGATCAGCTGTGACAACTTGGTCAATGGTCAAAGAACTCAGACTTGGGGTGAACGTTCATGGAACTAAGTCCATAATTTCAAAGCCATTCATGAAGGGGCAAATACATTTCAATATTTAGGTGTTTGACGCTCTGACGCGACGGAGTTTCCTGTGTCGATCTGGGATTAAAATTGTCTCTTTTAATCTTTACTGAGAAGCAAACTTATAGCTTATAAAGGAAGTTCGTAACTAATAGAGAATTCAATGGATTCTAATTCTAAAATATAAATTTAAATTTTAATATTAAATCATTATTATTTTTTTAATTTTATATATTAAATTTTATATTTAAAATTTCTATATCTAATTCTTGTACACATACTTATTTATTCAAATCAAATATACTTTATTGTACACCAAAATAAGGAATATAATTCACATTAAAAGGTAGAATTAGGGGCATTGGGCGACCTTATCCCTAAGTGATCACGTCCAGGTACTAGGTACCACTAGAAGTACTAAGACGATGACGACGACACTTTGTCGATATTATTCAACTCTGACTGCCTCTTTGTAAGTTTGTTCATAACAAACAGCCGATGCTTACAATTTTGTGTTTATCCGACCCACGGATACGTCTCGAAAGCATCACTTTTTCTTATATTAAGTACATTTTACAAGTACACTTTACTGTAAAACTCTTATGAATCTTGAAATAAACGCTTTTTATGTTATGTTTTATTTTATGGCCCACCTGTCCAAATTGATAAAAATATAGGAATGAATACAGTTATTTAATGCCGAAGACTATTAAGCCATGGGTGCAACATCGGTACATTCAAATCAATAACAAACATACAAACTTATATTATCATATACCAGTATTAGTGAGATGGATACCTAATCTTCTTTTACCCGCGTTGTCCGGAAGCGATCAGTCAGCCATTTAAAAGCGTCACAAGAAAATGAGATTTTTAAATCGTTTTGGTAAGTGATGACAGAGAGAAAAGTCCGAAGCTTTTGAACCCACCTCCACAAAGAGAAGAGTCTCAACTTGTAACTATGTTGTAACTACATATTTAAAAAATGGACACATTTTAACTGTATTTTTGTTGAATTGGATAAACTATACCTATAATATTTATCTGTTTATCTGTTTATCTGTTAAACTTCCCAAACGTAGTATTCATTTTATATCATTAATAAATATCTTTATCTTTATTTGTATCCAAATTTTGTGATTGTAAGTTTCTATGGATGACTGTCCGCGAATTTCTGGAAGATTATAACACTAGCTATCGATTCACAATCGGAAACTAAGTTGCATCCAAATCGGTCCAGTAATTATTGCGTGTCCACGACTTCTTGGAAGTAATATATTTATACGTATCTACTGAAATGAGCACTGAAAAAATCAATTTCAAATTTATTCAGTTTGTGAAAACATACATGAGATCTTAAAGTATAATAATAACTATAATAGTTCCACTAGTTCCTACCCTATGAGGGTTTACTAACATTTCCTAAAAGTCTGTTAAAAGGTTATCAAATTTCTTGTTTTCATTTCGTCAGTTTACAAATATATATTTTTTTACATGAAATGGGTTTGCACTTGACTGTAATTCGCCTGATGGTAAGCAATCATTACGGTCTAGGATGGAACGTGCTAATAATGATTTATTAAGATATTGATTCCAGTACTAATATTGCAGCATCGCGACGTATTGACGCAGAAACTAGTTCATATTCTGTACAGTCTAGCTCTAGCCTGCACTTTCTTCGTATCAAGGAAGCGCGCGCGCAACTTTCACTGCAAGATCATGGTTCCGCCTTTCCTCGGGACCGCTTCTATTGTTAGATAGATTGCAGTTATATTGCTTGGGTATCGGTGGATGGGTTGGGGAATTGTTAGCTTGGATTATTGTATATATCTATTTTATCATCATCATTATCAGCCCGTTTTCGTGCACTGCAGAGCATAGGCCTCTCGTCTAGTAAGCCACTCGTCTTGGTCTGGCAAAATTGTTGAGTATATAATAAATAAATTGAAAAAAAAGCAGAAAGTGTTCTAAAACAAATATAGAAAGCCACTCGATCCGGGCGCTGGCAAAATTGTGTAGTATTTATTAAATAAAAAAATACTTATTGGTAAAATTATTTTAATAACAAATGCTTAGAGTGAGTGTTCCAATATTTTCCTTTACTTTTATCCTTATTCGTTTGTACGTTTTGTTTAATTAATAACGTCTTCCGATAAATTTTGTATTCGGTTTTTTTTTCGATTCAATTAAGAATTCAAGAATATCTTTTTTAACAAAGTTGATGTATGCAACACATATTACATGCATATACTTTCTTAAAAAGATAAATGTTTCTATTCTCTTTTTATTAAACGAGTAACAAACTTTCGATTTTTTTTACGTGGGATAGGTTTACGTTTGTCAACATCCTGCCTGATGTTAAGCATTGCTGCAGCCTAGGGTGTAACACGTTTACCTAGAAGATACCTATTAACTCTAGATTTGAAAACCCCTGGATTGTAGTTCGCAGGAATTAAAATAAATAGAATAGTTTCAATCGTCCTTTTTAAATACATTTAATTCAGTAAGTCTTTAAGTTAAAAACTGAGTTACCTACGCGTCTATAAGTACAGATATGCTTGTTTAATACACCATAATTCCACCAGACTCTCACCAAACCTAGTGTACACCGCCATGTTTCAGGAGAGATTTCTACAGGTCAATGACCGAGCCCTTATCTGGGGTGCATGCGTGCGTGCACGTGTAATGTATAACGTGGATTACTGACGTATAGATAATATGACTGTAAGTAAAAGTAAGTTCGAATGAGAGTGGTCAAATTTGATAACAGAGTTTTCAAACCACCCTAGGGGACTCTGACAGGACTTAACGTCTGCCGTACTATGCCAAACCATTAAATTGAATCCTGGCTAGGATTCAATATAATGTGTCATCCGACTCACAGAAGCGCCCAAAATGAAATGTATCTTATTGGTCACCCATCAAAGGACTGACCGCGTTGACAGCTTGCATGCTATTACGTCTGGTACGGGCGCTTCTTCTTAATTAAAAGAGGCTAGAATTGTGGTATTTATTTATTCATCTATTTTTTGCCGTATACCTTCAATAAAGACACACGTATGTGTTTTATTATCAGGAAATTATGGTCTCTAATACGGTTTAAAATTCTTAACGCTAAAATTGCAACTTACAATATCTTTCTACTTAAACTGGGTAATCCTCGCCAGCTAGCTGCGTTTGCGCATCACAAGTACTACAAAGTAATCTGTACATTGTATGCATGTTGTGCAAAGGGTAACTACGTCACATATAGTCGAAGACAGTATTACCCAAAGATCTCCAATTACCATAGCATAGCTTACAAAAATCAGATTTTTGGATGGTATCATTTTATATTTATTTAGACTGAGGGAATGTCTACAGGTGTTGCTTCAAGTGACGTGGTGGTCAAAGACGTGCTGTCGAATACAAATAAAATAACTTTGGTTTCTTTTTTTTCTTCTTTAACTGGCAGGCGAGGAGTGGGTCGTCCGGTCGCGAGATGGGTCGACGACATCGTCAAAGTCGAGGGTCCAACCTGGATAAGGTCTGCACAAGATCGACGCAGATGGCACATACAAAGGGAGGCATATACCCAGCAGTGGGATCCCAAGGGCTGTGGATGATGATGATGATGATCTTTTTTTCTATAAAATAAATTCTAAGTTACCATTTTGATTTGTATTATGGTCCATTATTGTCTTAAGATTTTGTGATGTGTTAATTTATTTTATTTTACGCATATGGGTGCCCACCGCAATATATCTGCCAAACAGAACTCCCCCAACAAATTGATTCTGCGGAGGAGTCACTACCTGGAGCGATGAGGAATACAGGTGAGGAGGAGAGGACACACGGATCAATAAATTATAAAATAATTATTTTAAACAAAAGTAAAAACCGACTTCAACTATACTCTCACGTTACTGAACAAATCTAAGACTATAAAAAGAATTTACAACATAAATTCATTTGCTAAACAAATCTAAGCCTATCAGAGAAAACCGCATCAAAATCGGGCTGATAATTCAGAATATATAGTGTATACAGCAGCGCCCCCTTGTGAGGTGTCATCGTAATACATAGTAGATGCACCCATTAAACCTAAACACATCACAGAAAACTGTATCAAAATCCGACTAGTAGTTTTGGAAATATGGGTAGAATTGGTTTGTATAAACTTTAACTTTCAATTTGTTGGTTTATTGGTTTTTTGTCAAAAAGTACTGAACCGAATGAAAAACGATTTTTGTGGGACCATCTCGGAAACTATCCTCATCGAATAAAAAAAGAATTTTTGAAATCGGTTGATAAACAACGGAGTAATCGCGTAACATCCACACAAAAAAAAACTTTCAGAAGACTTGATAACCTCCTTTTTTTGGAAGTCGGTTAAAAATCAGTCTGAAATACGTCTAAATGAGGAGTTTGTTGGGTATAATTTCGTTGTATCATAAACGAATCAAAAGTGTAATCTAACGTTAGGTTTTTGTTGCCGCTTTTGAAAGATCATGCTTTGAATAGAAACTGGATTTTTGGATATGTTTGCTTTATGTTTATTTAATTTACATAAATAGTACAATGAATTGCAATGATATTATAATACTGGCACATAAAGGGGAAAGTTGCATATGTAAAATGTATACATATATTAAACCCACCATTTACAGTACATAATTATGTATTATATTCCTGGATCTTTAAGTATTCTCTGCAAGACATGTTAATGTATTTTTTATCGGTTCTAATCGGTTAAGCACGCTCCATCTTAGGCCATAGCCTTTGCTTACCATCAGACAAACTATAGCCAAGTGTAAACCTGCTCTAGCTAGAAAAAAAAGATAGGTCAAGAAACGTTTTTTTCATTTATATATATGCTTTTCTTGTAGCTAAGACTAACCAACGACATTAATAATTTTAGGTATTATTAATGTCGTTGAGACTAACACGGACATGGAAAATCCGTTTAAACTTCGTGAATAATTGAAAAAAATACTATCCTAGATCGATCAAAATATATTTAAATGCAAATCTATTATATTTAAAAAAATACTTGCATTTAAAGAATGCACGAAAAGCCCGATTTCCGTTGCATGTCTTCATAATTTGTCTTCAGCAGACATCGCTCGACAGTTCCAATAAACAGTTAGTTATATTACTGACAGGTGGCCGCTGACAAATAATACTTTAAGGATTTTGTAAGGATACTACAAAAACAGGTTCAGTCAAAGATATCAGCGTAAGGTTTCAGTTAAGAAAGTACTTTGTTTCTATTATACCTTCATAGTAAGGACAGCGAGACTATGGAACTCTACCTGGAGCCCTGTTCCCAGAAAATTATAACCCAGGGGTCTTCTAATCTTGAGTAAATAGGTTTCTTCTAGGCAAGCGTGCTACATCTTAGACTATAGTGGTGCTTAACATCAGGCAGGCTGTAGTCAAACGTAAGCCTATTTATTGTAAAAAAAAAAACTTCGTCAAATTTAGATGCTACTCATTAGATACATCAAATACAAATGTTGTCATCATCATCATCATCCACAGTCTTCTCTATACCACTGCTGGGCATAGGCCTCTCTTTGAATGTGCCAGCTGCATCGATCTTGTGCAGACCTCGTCCATAAAGAACCCATGACTCGAATAATGTATGTACATTATGTCCATGATATACATGCACTTTTGGCGCAAATAGCTTGGATTCTGGGGTCGATATCCACCAGCGAATCATACATTTATAAAAATGTGTACATAATAAAGGTGAAGAGGATAAAAAATCTGATAATGGAACATATTAGAAAAAAATGTTTGGATATAGTTTGAATCCACAACAGAACACGTTTCAGCAGTTTTTAGGTTTTTTGTCTGTTTATCTGTTTTTCTGTTAGTCTGCTTATCTGTGTTTATGTTTATTTAAACGTCCATAACGCCAAAACGACTGATCGGATCATCATTATTTTTGGTATACAGGTAGTATGAGGTTTTAGAAGTGTCGCTACTTTTTATCTCAAAATATTGCGAGCGAAGCCGCGGCCGTCCACTAGTTAATAATAAAAAAGCTTTTTTTCCTTAACCGGATATCAAACAGACTTTCATAAATTCTATAATGGAGCATTATTATTATTGCTTACTATCAGTTCAACTGAGGTCAAGCGCAAATACATTAATTTAAAAATCCAAAATAGTAACAACCCTTAACCCAAGATCAAGTACTTATATAAATAAAGAAAGTAAAAGTGAGATAACATTGTTTTACAAATAGTACCACCAGAGGGCGTTGCCCAAATTTTTGGGTGAACAACCTTATAATGCTTTGGAGACATTTTATTTTTACCCTACAACGTATCTACGACTGTTTCTCTGGATACTTATTAGGAAGTATGGGTTGGGAAGCAATTTTTATGTGTAATAAATGGTTTGGGAGCTGACCAATTAATTTATAACGCTACTTATAGATACATTAATCTTTGTAGTTGGACAGTAAAATATGAGATAATTGTCATTTTTGCAGCAGTATCTTTCAGTGAAATCAGTTTTCTAAATTGGGTGAAATATTATTGCTATACTGCGTTGCAAAAAGGAGGCACCGCTTTAGTCAAGTTCTATTTACTTACCTCTGAAACAAAAGAGCCAAAGTATTTTTTTAAAGATTCAATATACTCTATTATAATAATAAGAAATATAATCATCCCATTTTAAAATATATACGAAGCTATAAAATAAAACAAGGAATGTTTTTACGACAAACGTACAAGATTTATTAATGCTTACCATATACATATTTATTTTCCACAAATAAAACAAATATTTTACCAACCAATTAAATAACAACCAAGCTCTTATAGAATTAAAAGCTGACATTAAAAAAGGAGGATTCGTAAGGAGATAGGAGCTTTTATTAGAACGAAGCCACCCACGATAGAACTTGAAACTTACACTCGAGCTTTTCACGGCGTGAATATATTTTCAGGTGCAGATAAGCTTTACAATAATCTATCTATACATAGGTATAATAATAGGGTGTATACGTTTACTCCACAACAGAACACGTTTCAGCAGTTTTTAGAATTTTTGTCTATTTATCTATTTGTCTGTTTATTTAAACGTCCACTAGTCCAAAATAAAATAAAAGCTGACTATTTCATGAAATAAATGAAACAAAAACGAAACGTCCAAGGATGTGATATTGATATATTTCTAATTTTGAAGATGGACAAACGTTTCATGAGATCGTATACTGAAAAACAGCATAAAAACTACTAAAAGAAGTTGACAAACAAAGGAAGTTACTTGACAAGTAAGCACGTATGAAAAACATGTATAAAGATTTCCATAAAACACACACGGCGATAACCTTTCATACACTCTACTGTCTTGCGTATATACACTTTAGTCTGTACTGTGGCATGAATGAATCAAAAATACATCTGTTATCAGTAGATAGTATAATTATAGCGACTCCGGCTCAAGGTTAATACACCCAAGTTCAAAGGTTAAACGTCAAATGTACGTCGGTTCCTTCTCCAGTATTCGAAGGCTAACGAATTGGAGGTCAGATAGGGATAGATGGATATAATGATAGAATGTCTTATTATTGAGACAAATTTAACATAAAATACAGTATTATGAATTAAAGTAATAACTCAAAGCCACAAGCGGTGTCCTTATTAAAGAAAAGCAATATCTTGAAGACAGTTGAGTTTTCAGTTCAGATTAGCACTTTTTTTAATGTCTTTCCCGCAGTCTCGTTTGGAGTACAAACCTGCTCAACTTAGTACCACATTCACAGATTACGGCTGTTTTCAAACACAGAACGGCAGTCGTTAAGGCATGTCAAAGGCTCTTATGGTGGCTTTTGAAAACTGACATCAGACTTGACTAGACTTTCATATGACTTTACAGAATGCAGCCACAGATGGTTATGCGGATGCCGCTTTAGGTGATTTCGTGAGGCAAAAAGTAAATAAATAGTAATAATAATAATAAAATTCTTTATTATCAGGCACGTAAAGAAAATTTAATAATTATCTCCGTTTTTTCTGCAAATATTAATAGTTATTTGTTATACAAAAGTGCAAAGTTGCTTTTTAACCGCGTGTTCAATTTTGATGACTGAGCAAGCGAAGGATTCTAAAAATGAATCACGAGCGCAGCGAGTGATTCAAAGTTAGAATCCAGAGCGTTAGCGAGGGAATCAAAAGAGCACGAGGTGAAAAATCTTTGCACTCGAGTGCAACACGTAACTTTTCATTCCACCTCAGCGAGGAAATGACTAAATGCCCGCATACATGCTCGAAGCCGCGTACAAAGCAAATTGAAAAAAAAAAAACACCGAGAAGGTTCCGAGTCTGAGTTTTTAACAAATTTAAAAAAAGTTGTACGATATATTCGGCACCATAAAGGTCTGCTACCTCTATGGTGCCGAATAAATAGGTTTAATGATTTTTTTAATTCAAAAACTTAGTGCACACAATGTTCTAAATTCAATTTACTTTATCCTCTAGAGAATAAAAACGGCTTTTGCACTCAGATATTGAAGAGTAAAAATACTCTTTCCGAGATGGTGGGATGAAAAAATATTTTCTCACCTAATATTATTATTTGTATTAATTTGTATGTATGTAGTAAGCGCATCTTGTGGGCGCCTGCCATACAGGTTACGTACCCAGTGTAGGGCTCACAATAACATGTATGTACCTAAACCGTTTCTGTATTATTACAAAACGTGGTTTAAATATTAGTCCAGGACATTGAAAATAAAAAGTTCATGTTGTTCAGACATTACATACAAGCAAACAAAATGTCAACTTCAAATTTAACTTTGATTGAACATTGGTAAATTTTTACAGTTTGATAATTACGACAGTAGATAGACAAATTTGGAACAACTAAAACGGACTTGGTCTAGACTTATATTTAAACCACGTTTTGTAATAAGGCCCTAAACGTATAAGTTTACTACAGGATTAAGTAAAGGTTTAAGAAGTATTTTAATCAATAAATGAATTAGTAACTAAAGTTATTTTATGTATTTTTTAACAAGTTTTTATTTTGAAATCTTCAGAGCTTGTGTAAATTACCCGGTTACACATTTTCAGCAGCCAAAAGTCTTTGTCCTATCTGACAGAGCGATCCATCAAACTCCAGGCCCAGTTTCAGTGAGTGACCTCTCGAACTTTGAACTTAGCAAGGATGCCAACATTTATTTACCAATGTCGTGTACAGGATTACTGCTTGAGCCAAACCTAAAAAAAGAAAAGAAAATTAAACGTACTATATCTGACTACTACAAAATAAAAAACAAAAACAGCAAGATCTCAAGTTGTAAGGTTGATATCATATAGAAAATTTACCGCGTAAAAATATACATTACCGATTTTGTAGTTATACAAAAAAATTTGATTTTTACACAAAATGTTTTTTACTAGTTAGGCTATGTGTTACCGCGGCATTTACAAGAGGTTTAATTCTTTAATCAATATACTATGCCACAGTTTGCTTGAAAATATACCGAACCACCTAATAATAAACTATAAATTTTATAGGATTTTATTGAACCCACCAATAGTTCTATTAGTTGCCTTGTTTAGAATTTGATAGAGGACTGTTTACAGACACCTTAAGAGCTTAAAAGTTCAATGACCAGTATACAATTATTATAAAGTAAAAATAATTTATGTTATTTTTAACCACAAACACACTACATAACGTTGGATATTTTTATAAAATCTATCAAAATCATTTATTTATCAGTAACATGATGTACTTACATCGACGCATAATTATTAATTTTAATTTTAAATAAATAAATGTCATTTATTTCGAATTTTAAGTCCATACACAAAACATACATAACTTGCAGAAAATTATTGAACATTATAGAAGCAATAAGAAAATTTATAAAATATTTAAAGTCAAGTTAATACTAATTAAATCATGTAATAGAAAAATGTCAATTAATAAAATAAAATTAAATGATATTTATGTCAACATCAAATTACTTTGTTGCCAACTAAGTTTTTTTATTAAAAGGGTCATAAAACATGTGTGTAAAACATTTTGACCCGGCGAACTCTTTTCCGCCTTAGAGGCAATAAATAAGCAGATTTTAGTTTTTTTTTTCAATTCTATTAAAAAAGGGGGTAAAAGTATCCTATGTCCGTCAACTGGTTCTAAGCTACTTCCTCACCAATTTTCAGCTAAATCCGTTCAGCCGTTCTTGAGTTATAAATGGTGTAACTAACGCCACTTTCTTTTATATAGGTACATAGATGTATAATATGTTTCTGTTGCATTCGAAGTGATCGAAATTCCTTAAAAATGATAATTTTAGGGGCAAACTGTATTTTTTAGCCTAAAACTACTAACCGCTCAAATCAAGTTTTCTTAGCTATAAATCTCTCTTTTGTCAATTATTTCCTAATTAACAATTCATATACATTCCTCTACCAAATCCTTTCTTAACTAACCCCTGCCCAAATTTTAATATCACCGCAAAACAAAACGGCATCGATTCAAAAACAAGACGACCGCTGGCGCCCTCCCTTATTCTTTTGTTAATCGATTCTGGCGGTTTTTATCGAGTGGCCGATGTGTGTATGTGTGTTTATGTGTTTGTGTGTGTGTATTACGCAAAGCTTCCCCAAGGAGCGAGGTCGTTGGCAATGGACTCAGTTCAATGTCACCAAATATATCATCGAGTTAATAGTCGGAGTTGGTGGGTTTGATACTTGGTTGGGCGTGAATGGATACATAGATACTCCTAGCTGATAATATTAGATATTAAATAAGAATAATTCAATGACTTCCATTTTTAATTTGTTCAATCTGTAATAATTTGTTTTTCTTTCTTAGCCCAATCAGTTTTTTTTTATTTTCCACCAAAAATATAAAATAACTAGTGGATGCTCGCGGCTTCGCTCGCATTAAGAAGTAAAACTTGCGTCCCCTATTTCACCCCTTTAAAAGTGGCTTTTCCGAAAATCCTTTCTTAGGTCTTTTCCTACGTCATAACATCTACCTGCATGCCAAATTTCAGCCCGATCTGTCCTGTGGTTTGGGCTGTGCATTGATAGATCACTATATCAGTCAGTCAGTCACCTTTGATTTTTATATATTTAGATAGTTAAAAAGCGCACCTAATTGAGGGAATTGGTGTTGTAATTAAGTTGAAAGTCTTATTTGAAGTAAAGTTTTTCTGAACACAAACTAACTGAAAAATATTATTCGATTGAAGCATTTATATTGCTACATGGGTAAACATGTAAGTGGTATACATTTTAGCCTATAAATAATATCTACAAACATCATTAATACGTCTCTACTAAACAATTTCATTGTTCAAAATTATGTATTATTTACCTATATTATAGGTATTACTCAAGAAAAAATACACATGATAAATAGTTTTTTTTGACATGAAAAAAAACCACACCACTTAGTCACTGTCCAACAGACAAAGTACCAAACTCTCTCAGGCGCGCTCTACGTCCGCGCTCCTAGAGGTGAACGCCCGAACTTTTCGGCAGGCGCGCGCACTACGGCGTATACTGTGGACCGTTTCAGCTGTAACACTATCCTGCACGCACACTAACAAACTAAGCGCTCGACGTGTGACTGACTGGGCTACTCTTACTTAATCGCTAAAGTCAACTACCAAACTTGGAATAGACAAACTAAAGAGGCCGAAATGTGGCTGGATGGGGTGTTCTTGGACGATCAGCAGTGTTTCGAAATGCAACGGTTTCTTACACAGTCTCTCTTTCAGCTAAACATTATCCTGTACGCACACTATTAAACTTGGCGCTCGTAGTGTGACCGGATGGGGCATTAGTGCGCGGTCATCAAAATTATTTAAACGGTTATTTCAAGATTGAATTAAAATATATAGTAGGTACAGATGTTTATTGAAAAAATTACATGTCAAATTAAAATAATCACAGTATTCAATTCATACAATTATATACGTAGTATCATTTCGTTTTAGAGTAGAATATGTATTTCTTTATTGTATGTAGTAAAATATCTATTTGAGGCATTTATTTTTTCCTATTGTTATTATAATATTACAATGACTAGCAAGTTATACTCTCATTTTATTATGCTTCCAAGACAAGATACAAGTCAGCAATGAAAGGTCTCGCCACCAGAGTTTACCACTCTCATAAGAACTCCCACAGTCAAACATTCAAACACACAAGCATACACGACTCGTGAAATTAAGCTATTGTTGAAAAAAAATACACCGTTTTGTAATGTGTAAAATTTTGTTCAACATTTTTTAATGAATTAGGGTCAAAGGTAATCACTTGAATCGAGTTTGTTGAATTAATTTAAACATCGTTAATGAGTTAAACTGATTTTTTATTAGGTTTTAACTGGTTTTTAACGAAAGAGGGAAAAAAATATTAACGCACAACAAAACACTGCATTTTATTCTCAGGACTATATAAAGTGATAATTCTTATTCTTTTTTTTGTCGAATGGTAGTGTCTAATTCTAATATCGAAAGAGATTTATGCAAAAAATGCAAAATGTTTTAAAAGTATTTTCCTTTCAGTCGTATTTCCTCATGCCTGAGGATCGTGACTCTCCCGTGAAATACCACAGGTAATACTTAAAGATCCATCGTGGTGGGCGCCCAGGTCCTCCCACGGAAGACACATGTCCTCGGATATTGTGCTCCTCAAACATGTCGTTTTCCTCACGATGTTTTCCTTCACCATCTTCTTCTTCTTATCGAATGAGAGTGGCCAACTCTGGTGTCGAGTATTTTAAAACCGCCTTAAGGGCCTCTGACATGGCTTAACGACTGCCGTACTAGACAAACAGCCGGGACCTACAATTTAACGTGTCATGATGAACCCAAAATTGAATGCCACTTTTCGGTCACCCATCCAAGGAAATAAAATATATGTCTGCGTGCTGCCGCGGTCCCAGAACATACGTTCTGAAGATGGATGTCATTACATCCGAAACGCGTAAAGAACTTACGCGAATTACACGTGAGTGAAAACCGTTTAGTTAACATATTAATAAAATATATAGTAATATATTCTTCATCATAAAAATAGTTAATAGAAAAAGCCTGTTCAAACACAGAATATATGCTAGTGATTGCAATGATGAAGTCTAGTCACATGTTAGTGCAAGTGCTCGCAGTCGACAGTGAAAGTGCTCGCTCTGTCTAGCTGCGCTCGCGCAACGACAGTGGAGGGTTAAGTGCTCGCAGTCGACAGTGGAAGTGCTCGCTCTGTCTAGCTGCGCTCGCGCAACGACAGTGGAGGGTTAAGTGCTCGCAGTCGACAGTGGAAGTGCTCGCTCTGTCTAGCTGCGCTCGCGCAACGACAGTGGAGGGTTAAGTGCTCGCAGTCGACAGTGGAAGTGCTCGCTCTGTCTAGCTGCGCTCGCGCAACGACAGTGGAGGGTTAAGTGCTCGCAGTCGACAGTGGAAGTGCTCGCTCTGTCTAGCTGCGCTCGCGCAACGACAGTGGAGGGTTAAGTGCTCGCAGTCGACAGTGGAAGTGCTCGCTCTGTCTAGCTGCGCTCGCGCAACGACAGTGGAGGGTTAAGTGCTCGCAGTCGACAGTGAAAGTGCTCGCTCTGTCTAGCTGCGCTCGCGCAACGACAGTGGAGGGTTAAGTGCTCGCAGTCGACAGTGAAAGTGCTCGCTCTGTCTAGCTGCGCTCGCGCAACGACAGTGGAGGGTTAAGTGCTCGCAGTCGACAGTGAAAGTGCTCGCTCTGTCTAGCTGCGCTCGCGCAACGACAGTGGAGGGTTAAGTGCTCGCAGTCGACAGTGAAAGTGCTCGCTCTGTCTAGCTGCGCTCGCGCAACGACAGTGGAGGGTTAAGTGCTCGCAGTCGACAGTGGAAGTGCTCGCTCTGTCTAGCTGCGCTCGCGCAACGACAGTGGACGGTTTTCTTACCTTGTAATAGAAGTTTTCCTTTGATATACGTATTAGTAGATTAATCACTATAATATATACCATCAAATTAGTTTTATAAGGTACCAATTCAAGGGTGAAAATTTTGCGTGTGTTGTCTCAAATAAATGATGTACTTACTGCACCTCCCTAATAAACTACAGTTTACTTAAAAAAGTTTACTTAGTTAAACGGATGACATGATTCAACTGAAATTTTATCAAAAATCACAAGAAAAAGGAGAAGAAGAAGGATAAAGATGTGAGAAGAGACAGTTACGACTTTTTGATGAGTGATTAAGATTTTTTAATTAAACATTTTCTACTAATTAATAATATAACTTTTGAGACAAACCTCAAGAATTAAATAAACTATCAAATGTACGTTTCCAATTGGTTACAAAATTCCCAAAAATGCACTCGGAATTGTTCCCCAACCGAATTGCATTGCAATTGCGATGCATCATATGACCCCTTGCAATTGCGATGCATCACAAGACAATGACCCTCAAAATGCAGTCAGATAAAGACAGTGCAACTGCAGTTTGTGTTGCCCGTAGAAAAATATTTAGAAAAAAAAACATTATCACATAAAAGATATCCTTAGTTTTAGTAAGGATTTTTTATATTGGTTTCTAATTAACTTAATTTATATGAAGAATTATCGAGAAATTGCTTTTTAAACTTTCTTTCCAATATCACATGAATTTAGGGTTTTCTTTTTACATGCATTGTTATTAATTAAGGGTTTTCATAGTTTCTAAAATCATGCAAAAATGAGATAGCCATAGAGACTAAAATCGATTTATTCATATATGGTTGCATCTTAAAACTTCCTTCTACTTTCTTCTCTTAATTATTATATTTACTAAAACTGTGTTCGAAATAAGTTGGACGTTTCCTCAACTATTCCTTCCATTTCTAAATCCCGGAAACAAGTGAAAATAGGAAAATTAGAATATCTACATACATATAACATAAAAAAAACAGTTTACCATTTTAAGAGACTCAATTTTGCAGTAATTTCTTTACAAGACCTCAAACTCTTCTTGCATTTTCAAATCCCGTTAACAATAGAAATAAAATATTAAATTTGGTCTGGGATTTCTTCACTATACAATAGGAAAAATGTAAATATCAACATATTAAAAAACAGTTGACAATTTTGCAGTAATTTCTTTACAAGACCTCAAACTTTTCTTGCATTTTCAAATCCCGTAAACAACTGACAATAGAAAATAAATACATTTGGGATTTCTTCAGTATACAATAATAGGAAAATATAAATATCTACATATTAAATAGTGTAAATCAACATAATTATATTAAAAAACAGTTGACAAATTCTCAATTTTGCAGTAATTTCTTTACGAGCCCTCAAACTCTTCTTGCATTTTCAAATCCCGTAAACAAGTGACAATAGGAAAATCGTGAAAACAGTTCCGTGCACGTGTTCCCTGAGGATAGAGGGGACGGCAGTGTGTCGGTCAGTCACCGCACCGCTCCGGAGCGAGCGCGCCGTGTCGCGTATGGCTCTCTGGCTCTATATACTCGTGTCTCTAATGCCTTGTATTGGTGCAGTTTTCTGTTCCACCTCCTGGTTCCGCTGATGTCCTGGTACTTTTGGTGATTGGCTAGTACTTTTTTGATGTGATAACTTCCATTTTCAGTGATTTTAATTGACAGTGATACCTCTCATGTGTCTATAATACAATTGCTGTCTGCAATTTTCAGTTCTACCTTTTGGTGTAGCTGATGCTCTAGTACTTTTGGTGATGGCCTAGTACTTTTTAATGTGATTACTTCAATCGATGATAATTTAATTGACAGTGATAATCTCTCCTGTGTCATAATACAATTGCTGCAGTTTTCAGTCAAACCAACTCTTGGTGTAGCTGATGCTCTGGTACTTTCGGTGATTACCTAGTTTATTTTAAAAGAAATTCAGCGGATTTTCAGTGATATATATTTATTAGTGATAGTGACCACGGATTATTGATGGATTTTGTATGACATGTTCTTGGACGGTTGGCTGTGAAATTTTCAGGTAAGAATTCATTTTGTTTATAAAACGATTATATAAATGCTTAGCTAAACATAGTTAATTGACGCACTGCCCAAACTACTGGACAGATCGGGCTGAAATTTGACAGGCAGGTAGATGTTATGACAAAACCATCCGCCAAGAAAGGATTTTTGTAAATGCCACTTTTCAAGGAGTGAAATAGGGGATGCAAGTTTTACTTCCTAATGCGAACAACCATTTACTCGATGGCGAAAAGATATGGGCACTTCCTGGAATAGGAAAAAAAATAAAGATTCCAGGGTGACCTTAGCCCAGCAGCGGAACTTCCTCATAAATGAGGGTCGTGATTCCCCTGCAGAATTAGTTCGTTAGGGGAGTTCTCTTGGGCAGATACATCGTAGTAGGCGCCCAGGTCCTTGCACGGAAGACACATGTCCTTGGATATTGTGGTCCTCAAACATGTTGGTTTCCTCACGATGTCTTCCTTAACTGTAAATGTTAAACTAAAAAAATGTAGTAGAGTAGTAATTGTACGACTAGTTTTAGTTTAGACTAAGACTATGTACAGTAATAAAGTACACAGTAGACAAGTGCAATGCCGCGACCAGTTGCATCAGAGAGGCCTTCGAGTTCCTTTCTAACTAGCTTCGAGTGCTCGGAAATATTTCATGTTGCTACTGGGATTTGTGGAGGAATTAGATTTTTGATAAACTGATAAGCAGTAATATAATATAATTCAGTAACGTGTCATGCGACCCACGACATTGTAGGTCCCGGCTGTTTGTCTAGTACGGCAGTCGTTAAGTTATGTCAGAGGCCCTTAGGGCGCCTTGATAAACTCTCGACACCAAAGTTGGCCAGTCTCACTTAATAAGACGAAGTAAAAATTAAAACAGCTTTGCTCTTGACCATAGTTTCAAATTCAAATTCAAATTCAAATTATTTATTTAAGTAAATAAAAATAAAATAAATTATTTATTTAAGTTTGCCTGATGGTAAGCAATAGCTATGGACTAAGATGGATTGTGCTTACCCGATAAGAACAAGTTCCTTCTCATTATAATTTGTTTTTCCTATGCAACTCTGTAACATTGATAGTTTAATTTGCTGTATATTCATATAGCTAAAAGTAATATCTTCAAGACAACCGAAACAAATGCTATTCATATTTATCATTTAAGCGAAGAACCCGTAGCTCAGCAAGTGGAGGCAATCGCTTATGATTACCAATGTTAAGCAACAGGCCACGTGGTTAGTCCTTGGATGGGTGACCAAAAAGTGGCATTTCATTTGTGCAAATAACACGTTAAATGGTTGAAACCAGCTGTTTGTTATGATACGCCAGTCGTTAAGCCATGTTAGATACCTTTAGGGCGGTTTGAAAAACTAACGACTGACGATGACTGCTTACCATCAGGCAGATCGTCTGCCTTTTTGCCACTTTTTTATAAAAATAAAAAAATGACACTGGAGTTGGCCACTCTCATACAAACCTACTTATATACTAACTTAATATGAAAAAAAATATCTGTTAGTTTTTTAAAAACTTCCTATGCAACCCTTAACATTGATAGTTTCGTTTTCTTCTTCTTACTTCCAGGCTTACTTAGAAACTACTTGATTATAACTTACTTTACTTAACAAATGCTATGTATGTTCCAGAACTTCGCAGCTCCACCCCGGCCGCTGGATCAGAGATGAGGGAGAAAGGTTAAGCACATACCTTTATAGCACGGGAATAACAATGTAAGTCATTATTCTTATCTATATTAATATTATAAAGCTGAAGAGTTTGTTTGTTTGTTTCTTTGTTTGTTTGTTAGAACGCGCCAATCTCAGGAACCTATCGAGGAAGGCTTTAGGCTATATTACATCACGCTGCAACTAATAGGAGCGAAGAAACAGTGGAAAATGTGAAAAAAAACGCGGACGAAGTCGCAGGCACAGCTAGTTTTATAATATTCACGTGCCATATTGAGGTTGTATCTAAAAGCGAAGAAATCATTTTTCCAAGACACTTTAGTACCTACCAATTGAAATGTGACTAAATTACATCTGAATCTAAATCGACAGAAAACCACAAATCACTAAACAAATATGTTTTTTTACAAGGAATGGGTTTGCACTTGACCGTAATTCGCCTGATGGTAAGCAATCTGTCAGCAACCTAAGACGTAAGTATTTAATGTCGTTGTCTGCATAACACATACGATTAAATAAGAAAATGCATTATTATTTAATACCAAGTAAGTGAAACCACGGGTCACAGCTAATCATTTAAAGCAGGCTAGCAACCCTACTGTGTTTCGCACGAGTATAACCATAGAAAAACTTTCTCATACAGTACCTATACTTTTATTCTCAGTATACTAGTGGCATCCTACGGGGTTGTTCGGGTTAAATAAATGATAAAAGCATGTCTATTTCTTAAACGTTTCGGATCATCTCTTTGATAAAGGAAAATCGCTTTCCTACCAAACTATAGCCCTAACAGATATCTTCATCTTATCGAATGAGAGTGGCCAACTCTGGTGTCAAGAGTTTATCTAGCCGCCGTAAGGGCCTCTGACATGGCTTACGCCTGCCGTACTAGACAAATAGCCGGGGCCTACAATTTAACGAGTCATCCAAGAAAGCACACAAAATGGAATGGCACTTTTTGGTCACCCATCCAAGGACTGACCGCGTCAACAATTGCTTAACATTGGTAATGGCACGCGATTACCGCCGCTAGCTGAGCTACGGGGCTTCGTCAACTATAATTTGAAAACACTCGACAGAGTTTTCTAACCGCCTTAAGGGCCTCTGAATGCCGAGCATTCATAAATTAACGTACAAATGCAGTCCAAACATACATAATTATTCCGTGAAAACGTACATATATCATAAAAACATTATATTAAAGTTTGCATAAAATTAAATTACGCAAATTTTACTCTAATTTATAAACTAAATAAGGACTAGAATCTTTTGTGTTCTGTTGCATTGCAAAGATGATCTATTCGCGATTTTTATCCTAATTTATTAAGTACTAAAGGCTATTATTCCTTGTATTATGTCATAGGGAATAATGCACTACTATCAACGACATAAATAATTATAGATTCCTCATAGTGGTGACAAAATTCCGACAAACATATGGCAATAAAATCACGTGATAGGTTAGATAAAATATCGTGTGATATCTGATAATAACTAATAGTGATTAACTTGGACGTGTAATGGATATTAATGGTATATGACACTTGTTAACTTGTGTATTTTTTTATGAATTAATAAAACATAATGTACGATTGACGAAACGTATTGTAAGTCCGTATGAAAAATAGAAAAGCGCACACGCATATGTAAAAACCTACAGCAGAAAACGTCTTATTGCGTTGTGTTAATGGTAGTCTTATTGCTTTGAGCGATCTCTTTCAAACAACCATTGAAGGGTTTTTTCCTATGATAGGCTCACGCTTGACTACCACATAACGCTGTTACAAAAATTAAGCATTGTTGTAATTTACGATCTAGCGCAAGCGCGCTAGATCGTAAATTACAACCTTGTTTAATATATGATATAGGTTAAATGCGGTCGCAGAACACAAATATATTTTTACCAAAGTCACACCACGTGACGAGAATTAAATTGTACAATAATTTAATTTAATATTTTTTGTTTTGCAATATTTATTGTATTTTATTCTACTATTAATTTTAATCGATTAATTTTTATTTGTTTTTCTGTGACGTGTATCAAATATCTGAGTTAAATAAATGACTATGACGTGTTACAACTGCAATTGTGTCAAAAAATACTTCCTGCATCCCGACCGGACTTTATTTATGAGTCTAGTTTATTTCTGTCTATGGCTAGTATAGTTTACGAGGTCTTTCACCGCCACTAGTATATAGGTCAGTTAGATTAGACGCGCCGCGCCTGTAGGTGGGACTTGCTTTTAGCCGACTTGGGAAGACAGGAGGTTGTGGAGTTTTATTTATTTATTGCAGCAGTCAGGATCAATAAATAATATTAACTAATTAATAATTTAGTGTTTTTTTTATAGATTTGAAGTAAGAAGTAGTATGCTTAGCTTTTTTCATATTTCTTTAATTACTCGTATATACACACATACTACCTTATCAAGCTAGTGTGTAATTATTTGCACTAAAACGTTTTTTTTTGGCAAATATACATTTGACAGCCATACCGCCTAAAAAAACTTCTATCGAGATACCAATCAAATCCCTAGTCCGTGTACAAAGATAAACATAAAATACGACTCCTAATTAACCCACAGTGTCTAGTTGTATTAACCGGCTAGCACTTACGTCAAAAATTACGTCGAAAAATTAGCTCGACAAGTTTCGGAAATCTGAGGTTTCCATCATCAGGAGGACGAGTCAGCACGCGCGTCCCGGTTGGCCGCCTCGTCCAGACAGTCTGTCTTTGAGTCTGGACGAGGCGGCCAACCGGGACGCGCGTGCTGACTCGTCCTCCTGATGATGGAAACCTCAGATTTCCGAAACTTGTCGAGCTAATTTTTCGACGTAATTTTTGACGTAAGTGCTAGCCGGTTAATACAACTAAATTTAATCATGCCTTACGGGAACTATAATACAGTGAACCCACAGTGTCGTTTATATGTCAGTTAAGGTGATCGAGTGAACATCATAGCTGTCTAGAATAAAAATATTGATATAGCAAATTGAATTTCAACCAATGTGAAAAGCTTTTCTTACTAATAACAAAAAAAAAATGATTCATTTCACCCACCGCCTCTAATCAGTTAAAACGCCGACTTTCTATCCATAATTACTAAAACAGTAAGTTAATTTGTTTTCGTACGTTTATCAGCACTAAAGTACATATATAGTATATATGTGCATATTTGCATTTCACAAAAGCGTCGCAAAATTCTGGGTTAATGATTTCCTACCGCGTAAAGCTATATAATGTCCGACGCACACTCGCAACTAAAGTGTTGAACATATGTGTTCTATTTAAATGGTTTTTGCTATTTGTAGGCGGTGACAAATGGATTAGTTGTGGTCACAAAATTTTGTGTTATTATTAATTGACTATCAAATGTTCTTGTTTACTAGCTTCTTGTATATTTTTAGCTGATTTCATTCATAATCCTATTATTAGTCGATACTGCATATAAACTGCCTGCTTTATTTAATTGTTTAAGTTTTATTACTTAGTTAAATTTCATGTGTTCTTAATTGTACACCCCGTCTATTGATCTTTATGATTTCCTCTCTATCCTACGGTTGCCTGGAAGAGATCGCTTTTAGCGACAAGGCCGCAGATAAAGATAATAAAGATGTGGCTTAATATTGAAATTTTCTCTTGTTTGTGTTGTGTTGTATTTTATTTGTGTGTCCAATAAAGCGTTAATATATCTATCTATCTATATTCACGTTTTTTTATCTATAATCATATTCAAGCATATGACCATCAGGTCTCTTGAAGCAGCACCCACACAAGCAAATAAATACTACGGTCTAAGGTGGAAGATGATTGATACCAATTTAGAGTGGCGGAAAGCCTGAAATAAGCTTTAGAACCAGCATCAATTTCTCTACCTACAGCCACAGCTACAGCTCACTGAAAAGTTGTTTTTTTTAATTAGTTTTTTGGTCAGTAACTCCCGTATTTGACATCGTTACAGGAGCTTCCAAATCGTATCATTTGACCGTTATTGTTTTTTTTTGTCTTTTGTGAGTGTATATTTTATTTAAACTAAAAGATTTGCACATAGGCACAGTTAGTTTAATGATAAGACATAATTCTGTGGCCTAAGATGGAGCGTTTCTTTCACATTTTTTTTCTCCTTTTTCCTTCATCGTCATCATCCACAGCCAGTATCGTCCCACTGCTGGGTATAGGTCTCTCTCATAATATGCCATTGGCATCGAATTTTTTTCCTTACTTTTTTTTACAATACTAGCAATTAAAATCCCAAGTATACGTCGGCCATAATCTTGTAAGTTCTAGCTTGGCCTCAATATAAAGCATTGTTTCTTATCGTGCTCATTGCTTTTACCTATTACATACAGCTCGACTACTGTTGTGTACAACGTGACTTGTTTCAGGAGAAATTTCTGAAGGAGTTGCTGAAAAAAAGAATTTATTTAGTTTGTTAATTAAAACGACCAGAAGCCACTTACATTAATTAAGATCACGTACACATTATACAAAAATTAAAAATAATGATTATTTTCACAAAAAAAAATTGAAGAATGGAGGACCACTTGTTACAAAATATGTAAGAAGTTAAGTATTTAGTTTTCATTTCAATCATCAACAAGGATTTCCTAAGGAGATCCTATTTTAAGGTTTTAAAATAATAATAAATAACATACATAAGTGGAGTAAAGTAGTGCGTTTTTTCAATATTTTTAAGTTCAAACTAACTTTTCCCCGCGGTGTTATCTGCATCGATCCGGGAAATTCTAGTTTTACACCTCTAGTGTTATTCATAGATATTAAATTGGACAGATAAACATTTTTTTAATAAAAAAAACAGTGAGCATGTAATACCACAACCGATAAACTTTCTACTAAATATTTATTCCTTAAAATTTCATTTTTGTTTAGAATCCATTTTTAAGTTACTTTACTTCATTATCATCATCTTCAACCCTTGCTGACCCACGGCTGGGTATAGGCCTCCTCCCCTAGGTGCCATTGGTGTCGGTCTTGTGCATTTCTTGTCCAGAGAGGCCTTTCGATGGATTGGATGTCATTGATCCATCTGGCTGGTGGTCTGCCTGCGGGGCGAGTGTTACTTTACCTGCTTACTTTCCTTTGTATAATAAGTATGTATTTACAAAATAAAAGTAATTATGTATTATATCCGTTATTTAGTACCCATGATACAAGCGTAAGCTTAGTATGGGGGCTAGATGGCGCTGTATGATATGTCCTGAAATATTTATTTTTATTTTAATCCTAAAAGTCTCCCTGTATAATTTGTTACAGGCAAGCGGTATACGGCTGTCCTAGATCTCTCTCAATAAAATTATGCTTACGATACGCCAGTTATTACTTATTGATAGCCCCTGATAAAGGAATGTTGAAATTTAAAATTGCGCACTTTTCAAATGATTTGCAAAGGAGTAGAGGTAGTTCTCAATGCAAAAGTATTAGTTACTAGGGAACGCCCGCGGCTACGCTCGCGTTATTTCGGGAAAGTATGACTAAGACAAGCCTAGGACACTTCCGGAACCTCATACTACCTACATACCAAAAATCATGAAGATCTTTCAGAGATTAACCCATTTTTCCGTGATGAACGTTTAAATAAACAGATAACCAGAGACACAGATAAACAGACATAATTTTTAGATATTGTCGGAATGTGTTCTGCTATCAATTCGAAGTAGGTATCTCCAAACATGTTTTTTAAATATCTTCAATGTTCAGACTTTCGACTCTCTTCAGCTTTATTATGTGTGTTTCTTTCTTTCTTTACAAATCAACATAGTCATCTAAACCACATTCAGGTCCTATGTATACCAGGACATCATAAGTTAAAAGAGTCGATTCCAAAAATAAGCCATCTCAGATCGAGACGACATTCCTGTCAATCGCTAGGATGATAATAAAATAAGTGGCAAGGATATTCTGGCTATCATTATAAAATAAATAAAAATAAAATAAAATAAAATAGCCTTTATTCTACTGCCACAAAATTAATATGTTAGTTAAAAAAATTCACACTTTGAGTTTTAATTTTTGTCAGCAGAAGTTGCCTGTTTGGCAAAGGCCTCCCCTATTGTTTTCCACTCATCTCTCTCTCTCGCCTTCCTCATCCAATCAGGACCGCAGACTTCTTGGAACACATCCCTCCACCTCTTCCTTGGTCTCCCCGGGTTTCTGGCTCTATCTAAGGGTATCCATTCTGTGGCTCTCTTTGTCCACCTGCTGTTTTCTTGTCTGCATAAGTGACCTGCCCACTTGAATTTAAGTAGCCGTGTCAGTCACATCAGATAATTTTGTTTTGCGTCGTACGGTTTTGTTTTCTATTCGATCTGATAGCTTTATACCGAGCATACTATGTTCCATTTTTCTTTGGCAGATGGCAATCTTTTCTTCATCTTTTTTCCGTAGTGACCATGTTTGGCAGCCGTAGGTTATGCAGGGTAATATGGCAATTTCGTAAAGTTTTCTTTTTATATCTACTTTAATTTCTTTGTTCTTCATGATCTCTTTAAAACTCCAGTACTTCTTCCAAGCTAGGGTGACTCTTCTGTTGATTTCTTTTTCAGTGCAATCCTTAAAAGATACTAGAGCTCCCAGGTATACATACTCTTCCACATAGTCGATCGTTGTACCATTCACTGAGATGGGAACTTGTTCTCTATTTGTCAATATTTTAGTTTTTGTGGCATTCATCTCCAGGCCCACTTTGAGACTTTCATAGGACAGCTCTCTCATCATATCTTCCAAGTCTGGCGCGTCTTCTGAGAATAATATTATATCGTCCGCGAACCTTAAGTGATTGAGATACTCCCCATTTACTCTTATACCTCTACCTTCCCATTGTAGCGATCTGAACACTGTCTCTAGCACAGCCGAGAAAATTTTTGGTGAGATTGGATCGCCCTGTCTGACTCCTTTTTGGATTGGAAATTCCATACCATCGCGTTCTAAACGCACTTTGGCTCTACATTTTGAATATATATCTTTTATTATGTTTATATATTTCTTGTTAACGCCTTGTTGTTCTAGAGCTCTCCATATCGTGTCGTGTAGTAAAAAATCAAATGCTTTTTTGTAGTCTATAAAGCACATGTACACAGGTATTCCATATTCGTTAGATTTTTCGATTACCTGCGTTACCACCTGTACGTGATCCATGGTAGAAAAATGTTTTCTAAAACCAGCTTGTTCTCTAGGTTGATTCGCATCTAAAATTGTTGTTATCCTGCTGAGCAGTATTTTCGAGAATATTTTGTATACGTTCGTCATAATACTTATTGGTCTGTAGTTTCCGAGGTCGTCTCTATCTCCTTTTTTGTGTATCAGTGTAATAGTTGATTTTGACCATTCATCGGGTGTTGACTCTACCTCAAGTATTTTATCAAAAATTAGTTTTAGTGGCTTCTGAAGTGGTATGCATAACGATTTCAGGACTTCGTTGGTTATGTTGTCACTTCCTGGAGCTTTTTCATTCTTTTGGGTCTTAATTGCATGAGTGATTTCTGATAAAAGTATGTCTGGTGGTGTGCTTTCAGTCCCTATGTTTGAAAAGCTGTAGTCAGATAAATCACTTTGGGTTGATTTGGGTTGGTTATTTTGCATATATAACTCCTGGTAGAACTGAGTAGCTTCGTTTAAGATGTCAGGTCGCTTTGAAAGTACTCTACCCTTTTGGTTCTTTAGGTTCGCTGTCCATTCTTGCTTGTGGGCTAGTTCTTTATATGCCTTGCGTATAGCTCCTGATTTGCTTAAGTAATTTTCAAATATCTTTTTTCTTTCTAATTTTTCTTGATTTGCTATATTTTTATTTATTTGTTTGCTAATTTTTGTAATTTGTGATTTAACTATTTTTGTTCGTTTTTCTCGGTACAATTGACTTCTTTGTTGCAATAGCTTTTCCGTTTCTTCATTAATGTGTTTTCTTTTATTTTTAATTGATTTTGGAATTTCTTTCATTACATTTTGAATTTGGGTTTCAAGAAGAGAATATTGTTTTTGCAAATTATCCACATTTTCAATTTTTTCCATAAATTTGTCTTCCCAATAAGTAGCCATATCTCCTGTGACTTCGGGTAGGTTTCTACTGCATTGCGTAGCGCTGAACTTTTTTCTTCCAATTTTCGCTGGGAGAGAAACTCTACAACGTATCATTTTGTGATCCGTCTCGAAGTTAAGTTGGTGTACCAAACTGAAACTTTGGATTTGTTTCGGCTTGTTTGTGAGTATATAGTCAATCTCGTTAAAGCTTCTTCCATTTGGGTGTCGCCATGTCCATTTTTTGTGAGATTTTATCTTAAACATACTGTTTACAACTTTATAGTTGTGTTCCATAGCAAACTCTATCAGTTTTTGCCCGTGTGGGCTTCTTCCTCCAACTGAAAACTCTCCGAAAGCTAGCTCCTCGCCTTTTTGTTTTATTCCCACTTTGGCGTTGAAGTCGCCCATTATGATGATGTTTTTTGATTGTATGTAGTCTAGGGCTTCCTCTACGGTTTGGTAGAATTTCTCAATATCTATCATTGGGTGTTTTTCAGTTGGTGCGTACGCTTGTATAAAAGCCCAGGTTGTTTTATCTGGCTATCATTAGACAGATTTATATAATATCTTTTGTTTATCCTGAAATATTGCGAGCGAAGCCGCAGCCGTCCACTAGTTATTAATAATTATATTTTTTAATCACACGTGAAAATCATTAATAATGTTAAAAATATTAATAATATTTAATTTGCTAAATCTTGCGTACATTACAGAAACCACCTCGACTTGTAACGATTTTTTTTCTTAAATGCGCACACTTGTTTTATATACCTATATAATATAAACCGCCTTAGTTATAAAAAAAGTTTTTTGAAGATTTACTTACAATTGATAACAGGTGGAGTAAAGCAGTTACAAAGTGGTGGCCTAGAACTGGCAGGCGAGGAGAGGGTCGTGCGGTCGCGAGATGGGTCGACGACATCGCCAGTCGAGGGCCCAACCTGGATGAGGTCTGCACAAGATCGACGCAGATGGCGCGTACAAAGGGAGGCCTATACCCAGCAGTGGGATCCCAAGGGCTGTGGATGATGATGATGATATAATTTTGGCTAAATAACATATTTTATTTACATAAAAGAAGAAAAACTAAACATACTACTTCTAACTATACAACATAAAAAGGGTCATTTAGAAAATCTTTAGAAAAGCCTAAAGATAATATAAGTTAGCTAAATAAACAACGATTTGTTTTTCCATTAATTGCTGATTGGAAAAACATTTAAAATCAAATGAGCATCATTCTTCAATTCAATTCTTCAGTTAAATTTCTTTATTTATTTTTTAACACAATATTAACCATCATTTATTATACCTGCCTACATTGCTGTTACTAATGGTTCAGACCTAAACCAAGCCTAAAGAAAAGCCTTAAACCTTTTTTCGCAGGCAAAGGCCTGTGACATAGCAGAACGGGCTATAAGTTCCTATTGTGTAAAAGCGTCTGCGATCCGCGAGTTTTCATAGACAATTTAACTTAGACGCCTAACTATGTGACAAAGCTTACTACTTACCGGGTCTTTGTGGAATCGTCCGTCAAAAGATTCTCTAACTAAGGCAATTAAGATTACCTATCTGTCTAAACCGAGTTTTAATAATTAGCGAGTGTGGCTCAGCGGTTCCTGATCTGAACCTGGGCGGCACAATGAATCTGCCCAAGAGAACTCCCCAAACATATTAATTCAGCGGGGGCGTCACAACCCTCAGTCATGAGGATATACGACTAGGTATATAAGCTCCCAAATGTACATATGTATAATTAACTAAATCCTTCTCTAACCTGATGAATATAGGTTATCATTTAATTTTGAGGTTAGGTACTGTCTAATGTCAATAAAACTAAATCTTTTGGCAATTCATTTAACGCTAAAATATGGCTGTAAAATCTACAAAAATCCGAGTAACTAAGTAAGTTCAAAAGAGTCTCCTGAAAATTCAGAATTTGTCAAAGATCAGAATAAAACTGGGTCTGTCTATAAACATATTATACTCTCCTGAAAATTCATAATTTGTCTAAGATCATACAAAACTGTCTGTAGATCATATACGTAGATATTTTTGGCATGTGTATGTAGTAATTCACACTTTTTAATAAGTAGTCTATATGGTTTGTTTCCGTCGCGAGCAGACTGGCCCGGCCCAGTTTCGGGGGTCGCCGGCCGTTCGTGAACTCTCCACCTCCGTTCGATCGCTGATGTCCTGGTACTTTTTACGGGAAGAAATCGTGGCGAGGGAGATTTTTTTTGCAATATTCGGTTTATTTTGAAGCCTGAGTATAAAAATGGGATAAGTTTTTTTATATTTGTAGGTTTTTAATTTTAATCCTTGATCCAAAAGAAAACGATATAAGTTTGATATTTCCTTGTGTCTACAGCATCATAGCTGTATCACTAAAGAATTAATGGTTTTTGGCTATAAAAAAGACACTGTTTTAAATTAATAAAAATAGTTACTTACTCCTATTTTCATGCAAAAAAAAATTCAGTCCTCTAAGAAGTCACCGGGTTTTTTGAAGTTATAAAGATAATATAAAGAGAGACAGAAACTAGAAAAATAAACAGCACTCCAACCATAGAATAAGGAAGTGCAACTCTAAGCTATCAAAATACAACCATCATTATCATCAATCCGTAAACCGATAGTGTCCTGCCGAGTTCCAAGGGTCGCTGTCCGTTCGTGAACCCTACTTCAAACTCGGCTCCTCTTTCAGCTGTTGAACCCTCCTTTGATTGCTGTGATCCTGGTACTTTTTGGGGAAAGGTGTTTCTCGGACGTTGCCATTTCTCCCCTTTCCTTATTTTGGGCAAGTTTAGGTCATTGATTTAAATTGTTACGGTAAGTATGTATGTATGTAGGTAAAACAATAAGTTAAACATACAAGTTATACGCCTACAAAATCAAAGAACGTTACTCCATATACTATATGTGTATGATAAACATAGGCATTTACATAATATGCTGTGTTCGTTTTGGTCCAAAAAATCCTAAGATTTAAATATTCAATGCACAAACATTCACGAACTGCTGTTTCTTAACTTGATGTTATTTAAGGATTCCGCATTATTGATTGAAACATTAGGGCCTATGCCGTTTTTCTATAATAAACGGGTTTTGTTTAAAATTATTTGATAAGGTGGTTTCAACCTCCTTTCATTCTTAAAATATTGGCAATATTTTCAAAAGAGGCTGAACTACAATCTAACCTCTTTCAAATTACACCTTATCTACCAAAACACCTCTTCTATCTCACCACACAATACATCACCACACGGTATATTTTACGCCATCATTTGTTTTCCCAAATTCCCATGTCAGGAGGTTCGTACCCCATCGTGCGAGGTCAATGCCCTCTCGTATATAGGTCAAATGGAGGCGCCTCTGTGTCTGTATTATTTCGTATCTATACTACTGTCTACGATTAATTGGCGCTATGGAAACGTAACCAGTAACAAAATATATCGTACTCGATATGGCTACAATGTTGAATGCATTGAGACAAAAAAATAAAGAAAATAACGATGAGATTGTGAAGCAAGGAAAAGGAAACTCAAAGGACTTAACTTATATACTATAGAATTATACTGTGAACAATTAATACTAAAGACACGTAGCCAGTAAAAACTGAAGATCACACTGGTTGCTTGGACGCACATGCTGAATTGGGGCCGGGTTATGACATGAAACAATAGATTATATTAAAAATTTCGGTCCGATTTTAGACCGACGCGACGTTCGAGGTGTGGCGGTAGTATATGGAGTAACACACCTAAAAACCATCAAGTTTGTTTTTGAAAGTCGGTTAAGGAGCAGTCGGAAAAAACACTACAAGCGTGCTACATCTTAGACTATAGTGGTGCTTAACATCAGGCAGGCTATAGTCAAACGTAAGCCTATTTCGTGTTAAAAAAACATATTTCTCCAAAGTTTCAGTTACAATGGATCCCCGCAAAGTAACGCCTGATTCAATATCTTATTCTTCCGTATTTTGTAATGTTTTATGTTTGTAGATAAATGTAATCTTTATTCCTTAACTCAAACAAAATATTTCATGAGATGGTCAACCACCGCCGCTGCGGTTGATTCAGTGGGCGAACCTTAATATGACCATGCATTCGACTATTTCTGGCATCGTAATCAACCACGAGCAAGCTGTGTGCGACTGGTGTGAAGAAGAGAGATGAAATGTGCAAGCATTTTTGACGCAAAGTATGGCAGATGTTACATAATACATTTCTATGACATCAATTAATTGTACAATAACGTATAAGAGAATAAAGTATTAAATGTATTCGCGAATTCAGCTTTTTCATCCATTGTTCAAACTAGTTTTCAAAACTGGATTGAAACATATGAATTGCAGTGAAAGGGTTGCAATTTTGTAAACGTTTTATTGAAAGGGGTTGGAAAATATTTGAAAGGATGTTGTACACAATAAAAAAATTCTGCCTGAATCCGTGGTTTGAATGATCCTGTAATTTATGAAATCCATTCATATGTCATTAACAATTGATTTCATGAGTTTTATCGTTTATAAACTGTATCGATGTGTTGAAAATACAAAAGTTGGCGGTCTCCTTCTTATCGAATGAGAGTGGCCAACTCTGGCGTCGCGAGTTTATCTAGCCGCCCTAAAGGCCTCTGACATGGCTTAACAACTGCGTTAACGACGTACATGACAATCTTCATGTCAGCCAAGTCAGAGGCCCTTAGGGCGGTTTGAAAACTCTGTTACTAGAGTTGGCTACTCTCATAGGTATGAACTTATTTTCTGAAAGGGTTGCTTTACAGATTCAAACCGGTTATTTTAACCAAATTATTCAGGACGGTTTCAAGTTGATGATTAAAACGGGAACATGTAACATTATAATATGTATAACCGATACGTAACGAAACAATAACTTATATGTAACTATTTTATATGTAGAAAGCTAGGTCGGTTAGTTCGTTGATCTATGCCAGAGGTTCTCAAACTTTATGCACTGTACCATACCACCATGTACTGCCCATTTTTAGAGTTGCAAAATTGGTATTCTATGTAACGAACTTTTTGAAATTAAGAACTCAACTTTAAAATATATCTTTTTTTTAATCATGGGAATAAACTGTATAAGCAAGCACCTTAAGAGACCTAATATTATTTTCATTTTTTTCTAAAACCGCACTATTTTTAATCATTACGAATATCATTATGATGTATGACAGGGAAACCATTCGTCAATAAAACTAGCCTAAACAACACGACAGGACTTATGGGTTTTTTTAAAGACTTGAATTTGTAAAACTTGCCATTATCTTTTATCAGTATTTTTGACATAATCTTGAAAAATGAAAATTGAAAATTATATATTTTGTGACAAGAAATTACATACGAACACATTCAGGAAAGTAAGACAAACACATTTTGCAGATACACAATTTCCTGTCACAAGCCGGCCTCAACTCAGCATGTGCTGACTGCGAACAGTCAGCGCTGGTCTTCCGTTGAGACCGACGGGTGACGACTCGAACTACGTACAACAAACGAGACAACAACACAATAAACATATAGAACACACGAATATACAACTAAGAACATAAACATATCTTATATTTTATATGTACTTATGTATTTTCCTTCCATAGCTGTGTCAAGTTTGACGACCACTGTCCTCTCTATTTATACACAGTAGCATATGATGCCTTGTAACAATAGTCTATAGCTTGAACCCAGGAAGCAAGCATAATGGCGGTTAGTAATTGCGTATTTTGTCTGCTTACATGTTTATAAGCTTAGGTTGCTTAGATGATTAGATATATGGAATGGACAAATGTTAGAAGATTCAATTTCGGTGCATTTTGATTTTAAGAAATGAATATCGATCTAAATGAAAAATTAAGTAATAATTAAAAGCATGACTAACTTAATAACCCCACGACACAAGCGTTTGCTTAGTGTGGGGCTAGATGGCGCTGTGTGCAATGTCCCTGAATATTAATAAAGCAAACTAAATTTTAATATGAGTTTATTTCTTTAATTCTTTTTTCCTCATGATTGAGGGTCGTGACTCCCCCACCGAATTAATTCCTTAGGGGCGTTCTCTTGAAAACAAAATATCAAAATCTTCGCATTTTTTTAAACAATATGAAATACAGTATAATCTGACAACATCGGTCAAATTCCATTGACATAATACTTTCCCATACTGTCGTTGCTTGCATGTCATATCCACTCAATTTGATCCCACATACGCTTATGCTTAGCAG
Source organism: Macaria notata (assembly GCA_927399415.1). Taxonomy (NCBI): domain Eukaryota; kingdom Metazoa; phylum Arthropoda; class Insecta; order Lepidoptera; family Geometridae; genus Macaria; species Macaria notata. The sequence goes on from OV656751.1 coordinate 2,669,328, forward strand.
ATGCCACGCATCGCAGAGCAATACCACTTAACCTCATTTGGTACTTAACTGCATTATAATCCAGCTAAATTAAGAAGACATTCCGATAAAAACACTTAATTAAAAACTACTCAAAAGTGCAGTGGGTCTTGTATCTGTCTTTGGATAATGGTCGCTTTTCCCTATATAACTGATAAAATTATAAATAGACAAAACACATTTTTTATAGAATTTTAAAGTGTAGGTACCTATTAAAACTGGTCTAGTAAAGCTGATACTTAAGGCTATAGCGACTAAAATCTGAAGGTTTTTAGTCAAAAGTAAGTTTCAAGTGAAGGAGGACCTTTTAAAAGTAACCAACACCTAACTGTAAACGAATTAAAGCAAAGAGGGACCATTTTAAACTGGAAAAATAATACTGATGCACAGGCATAGCGACCAATCTAAACAAACCCCTTATTATAAACAAATTTAAAGAAAACAAGGATCTTTTAAAACTGGTCGAGTAACACCAATATATAGGCATATAAACCAATTTACTATGAGACCATACTGTAAATAAATTAAAAGTGAAGAGGGGTCCTTTAAAACTGGTCAAGTAACACTGATGCACATAATCCAATTTACCAAGAGCCATAACTCTAAACAAATTTCAAGTGAATAGGGTTCTTTTATATCTGGTCTTGTACCACTGTTGCAAGAGTGTATTATAGACGACTGCTGCGCAAAGGCAAAAGGGAAAGTGGTTAGAGCTTCCTGCTTGCACGCGGAAGCGTTTAGTTTCTGTACTCTCTACTGTAATGTAATCTGTGTTTAGTATACATATAATACTGTATAGTGTATATAGTGTAATTGAATGCATGGCTTGTGTGCGCCGGCGCATCGGTTAGGTATTAGTTTTACCGCGGTTTTGGAAACGTTATTTTGACATTAGATAGATAGACATCATTTATTAACATAGAGTAATACAACAAACTTATTACAATAATAATAAGAGTGGCATGGCATCAATTATGTGTCGTCAAATATTGATATAATTTTAAGTTAAAAATATCTTATTACTAATAAAAATTACATTGAAATAATATTATAATTATTTTAGCAGTATAGGGGCTGGATTAGATAGTCAATTTAAAAATTATACGTAGATTCTGTACAACCTTATTTACAATAATAAAATATAAAAAACTAGGGAAGAAAAACTAAACATACTATGTACTTCTAACTACTACAAGAAAGGGGCACTTTAGATAATCTAAGTGTACAACCTGTACGGTGAAAATTTAGATGATGTGTTGTTTCGTTGTGTTGAGAAGGAGGAACAGATATAAGCAAAGCCACTTTCACTTTTCTATAATTGGTTCAAGGATGTATCTATGTATTTGCTGTTTTACTTAAAACCCCAATTATTTTGACTCTAATTAGATTTTAAAGTCACCAATGTGAGAAAAACTATTCAATTTAATATATGTTAAGAATTATAAGTTTGTTTGAAATTAATCAGACACTCATATAAAAGCAAAAGTTAATGTTACTTTCTTACCGCGATGCTAGGAAATATATAGTTTAAGATTTATTGAAACGTTGTGGTTAAGTACTTAATTAAATTAAATATTTGAATTTGATTTTTTTTTACAACTTGAACTATTTTCATAAGATTAAGTAAGTAAAACATCTGTTTCGATGCATTTCCCGATGCATTTCAAACGTTTCCAGCATATAGCGGTTAGAGAAAGTGCATTAGATCGCGGAAGCGTCATAGCACGCCTACAATTCACACGGAGAGGAAACGTTACCCTTTCTAAAATATCTAGATATTATCATTTACTATGTATAATAAAGTTATATAGAAGCGCCCGTAGCTCAGCTAGCGGAGGCAATCGCATGCGATTACCAATGTTAAGCAAAGGTCGACGCGGTCAGTGCTTGGATGGGTGAAAAGTGGCATTCCATTTTGGGCGCTTACGTGGGTCGGATGACACGTTATGTGACTAGGTATGGGACTAGGGGGCGCTGTGGGCAATGTCTCGAAACATTTATTTATTTATTTACTAGCGTAGCGCCGTGGTTTTCCTTGCGTTATCCGTTATAGAAAGTAACCTATCTTGAGTTAATCCAAGTTTTTATCGAATCTGTAATTATTTTTTAAATTTATGGTTAATTAAAATTAATCTGAGTTTGGTGATGGTAGTGTGACATGTTCTTAAAAATGTTGGTATAAATTAAATTGTTTTTTTTAATACGACTCAGAGAGATAGAGAACCATCACAATCGTTCACCCAATCAAATTAAATTAGTCTTCATTCAAATTGCATCCAAAATAAAATCGTAAGACAATGAAATCTTTAAGGAAGTTTAATTTTAAAATCTCTAAAGCTTTTACCGACAAAAAAGACAAGAAACAACTGAACGTTTAGTCATTAATATTCTTTCTTTGTTCAAGGTTCAGTGGAAGAGACTTTATTTATAATCTTTGAATAATATTGTTGTAATTAGATATTTTGGTAAGAGATTCAAGGAAAGTAAACATGCGTTAATTGTGTTGGATTTTGATACAATATAAACAAACTCAAATCTGTGTTTTTCTCTGATAAAAAATAGAACTTAATCTAATTTTAAGCTATTGTAATAACAAATTATTAATTAGATAATAGATAGATAGATAGATTAACGCTTTATTGGAAACACAAATCAAATAGAACACAATACTAACAAGAAAAAAATTAAATCTTATGCCACAAATGGCGGCCTTATCGCTAAAAGATAAGATGAAAGATTTTTATTTGTGAACAGGTAAATGTGATACAATGTAGTGTTGCTCTGCCTTCTACTGTAGTGTTGACTGTGTTGTAGAAGGCAGGATCTTCCAGGGGATCAATTTGTTTTCAATTAAAATATGTCATACTAGATAAGAATATGCTTTACAAAAACATGTGGCTATTCTTAAACTAACTTAGCCTAAATATACAGTATATCAAGTAAGTTTTGAAGACAAATTAAATAAAATTAAAATTAACAGATACACTGCTTTTTATCCCTGATTAATGCAGACCCCACTATTTTAATTAGTAAATGTCATTATACGTTTTATAAATGTCAAAATTTGTGTTTATAACGTTGCAAGGACCTGACATTAAGTTTTTTGTCTCTGGTATCTTGAGACATCTTTCGTCAGCTCTCCTTTTATTTATAACATAGTCAGTCAACAAAATTATAAATAGTCTTCAACTAGGATTTTTTTTATAACTTTAAGTCTAAATTACATCCAAAGAGCAATACAGCAAAGTGGAATTAACTCACTTTATATTTATCTCTTTTCAGCTTCCATAAAAAAAAAACGTCTGAAAAAAAGACATACGTAGGTACTTTTCAAATGTTAATATGTCACTTAGCTGGTCTTCTGAAGGAACTGTATGCATCTCTTTCTCTGATTTCTACAGAATTTGTACACATTTTTTGTGGTCTCCCATACAAAATCTGTAAATTTGTTGTCAATTGGAGCGCGACCTCCTTTACAAATCATTGCATGATTCGTACTACATACTCTTTGCTCAGTAGAAATGTCATGAGAACTGGCACAACACAAAGTTATGGCCAAAGAAAAAAAACGGACATGTCATCCTTTGACAGACAGTTCTTCAGACAGTCTATCGCCTACGTCACGGGAGCGCCGGCCGTGCCACAGTTTCCTCATAGTAACTATACAACTATACTGATAAATACAGAACTACTAAATATTCTGTGCCAGGGTCATCAGTCTGACCAGGTGCGTTCTCATTGGCTCCGGCGGCTTCCGCGTGTCATAGCTTCGATGAATGGGCTCAACGGGAACAGACCTATAGCCTACAGGACATATAGTATCTATGTATGCTATCTATTATGTGTTATATGTATATATAGTGATTTTCCAGTGAATTGTTTTGTCGGGGGAGTCACGACCCTCAGTCACGAGGAATACGACTCAAATAGAAATTCTATCTATAGATAGGCTATCCTATATATAGTTAAGCGAGTGTGACTCAGCGTTCCAGTGTCTGCTTTTCATCCAGACGCATTTGGTTCGAATCCGGCCCTACACCAATGACTAGTATTTTCAAGTTATGTGTGGATTTGCACTCGCTTAGCGGTGAAGGAAATCATCGTGAGGAAACCGACATGTTTGAACACAATATCCGAGGACATGTGTCTTCCGTGGAAGGACCTGGGCGCCCACCACGATGTATCTGCACAAGAAAACTCCCCTAACGAATTAATTCTGCGGTAAAAAAACAAGCCCATTGGTGTAGGGCTGGGCTCGAACCGGGGTGCGTCAGATTGTAAAGCTACCATTTACCTATCAAGCCACACTCGCATTTCCCTGTGAAATGATTTACCTAGTAGAATTCTAGAATAGATCTAGGCGTTATGACCTGAGAATATTTTCCCCGGCTCCGCCCACTTAGGCCGTTGTTCCTTGTTATTATGTACTAGTGGTTGCTCGCGGCTTCGCTCGCATTAAGAAGTAAAACTTGCGTCCCCTATTTCACCTTTTTAAAAATGGCATTTAAAAATCCTTTCTTAGCGGATACCTACGTCATAACATCTACCTACATTCCAAATTTCAGTCCAATCTGTCCAGTGGTTTGGGCTGTGCGTTGATCACTATATCAGTCAGTCACCTTTGAGTTTTATATATTTAGACTTACTACTGTTTGTATAATATATAATATGTAGGTATATGTGTGTAAGTATTAGAAAGTGTGAGAGTGGCAGAATCTGGTGGCGAGAGTTTTTAAAAAAAATGTCATGGCCCATTGAATAGGTTAACAAGTTTCTATAATATTAGCTTATTTTAACCGCCTTCAAAAAAGGAGGTTACCAATTCATCTGAAAGTTTTATTTGTGTGGATGTGGATATGTTAAGCGATTACTCCGCTAGTTGTGAACCTATTTTAAAGCTTATTTAGTTCAACAGGAAACATCAGCAAACTGTAGATTATTTGGCCTGTATGCCTAACACGCCTTTAAATTAAAAAAAAACCATTTTTGGTCAAAATCATGACAAAACTATGACATAACATAAATTAAAATCAATTTATACACGGGTATAACACAATTGCCTAAAAACAATGCGATACAATGATACAAAATGCCCCATTCAATAAAGATTAATTAAATCATTACAGAAAGCACTTACCTACTACCACAGGTTAACTTAACTTATATTCTAAACTACTACTTATTCTGTGTCAATAGTAACGTTCTGAGGGCAGCACTTGTAGTCTTTTTACGTTAAATCACGGTTAGTATTTCTTAGTTCCGATTTAATTCACCCGGTTTTCAGAATTTTCTTGCACGAAAGCTGCATTTTGTTACGACCACATTAGCGAAGTAAGTGGAAAACTCTAGTGTCAAGAATTCATTTCAAAAATGTTGACGAAGTTAATGTTGAAATGTGCTTTCCCTCTAATATATTAATTAGAGTTATGAGAATGTCGAATTTTTAACTATGGTCAAGTGCAAACCCGTTCAAGTTAAAAAAAAAAAAAAAAAAAAAATGTAACGTGACATGATTTCAAATAAATTATTTCATCTCATTTCATCTTGAATCTGACATTCCTTAACGACTGCCGCAGTATGACGAACTGTCAGGATCTACTATTTATTGTGGCTTCCGGGAGGGAATCTTAAATAAATAAAAGAATCTATTTAAAAATATTTTATTATTTAATTCTACTTTTTGCTCACCCATCCAAACACTGGCCGTAACAGCTATAAAATTACTACTAACATTACTATCCTATATACATATCACGTGAAAAAACCATCACAATAAACCACAGCACAGAATACAAAACATTTCGAGTGTTCCCAACAAACTGTCTAAACCATAGCACAGTTTTTTTACAAGGAATGGGTTTGCACTTGACCGTAATTCGCCTGATGGTAAGCAATCATTACGGTCTAGGATAGAACGTACTTACCCAGTAAGAACCGATAACAAAACAAAAATACAACACATTTATTTATTTATTTCGAGCGTTCCCAACAAACTGTTACCTAATCTGCATGCGCGAGCGAGACGCTCCGTGCGGGCTAGATGGGCACAGTTCCGTCAGTCGCTCGCCTGGCTAAGGACGGTCGCTGACCCCGCACAGCGGCTGCTGAACTTCCAATATCGTGCGTATTTTTATTGTTCAATGTTTCCGATGTATTTTTGTTCCTACACGCGCGCTGTGCATTTGTTGTCCGCGCTGATCGCAGATTTGAAGGGATCGGCGGTTGTTTTTGTGATTAGTGACAGATGATTTTGTGACGTTTTTTACGGGGATTTTTATGACATTTTTGCACGAATTTTCGAAAGTTTTGAAGGGAACTGGACACGTGTGAGTGATTTTTGACAATTGTCATTCAAGTGCTGAGGAAGAAAATTTTTAAAGTGGATTTTTGAGACATTTTTGCACGAATTTCCAAATGATTTTTGACAATTGTCATTCAAGTGCTGAGGAAGAAACGAAATATTAATCAATTTGTAACGTATTTTGTTGTGTGAAATTCTTTTGATATTATAATATTAGCTCCTTATCCAAGGGGTGGAATGTTAGTGTGTTTGTGTGTCTGTGAGACTTATGTCTTGTCGAGGAGTTTTCTGGTGAGTAACTAATTTGTTTTAATAAAACTTAACTAAGGAGATAATTAATCAATTAAGAACCCATAATAAAATTATTCTTGGTATTCACAGATCACTGGTATGATAAATATTGGTGTTTTAATGTTCCATGTTCTAGTTTATTTTGGATCATAAGGGCATTTTTTCCATAAGTATTACCTTAAAGTTTAATTTGGGGTTTTTAAATTCAAAACCCAGGGTATTTATTAGTGGTATTACTGAAGCATAATAAACGAGTTACTTTCTATCAGGGTCGTGGCTTGCTCTATTTATCACATATTACCCAACGATGTGTTTCGGCTGTCTCAATTGAGATCCAATGTCATTATTGGCATGCTCTTCCAATCTGAGTTACTTTTGCAGGAGTTGCTTCAGAAAACCCTGCTGATCTTATTAGATATTTCCTTCAAACATATCTTATTAAAGAAATAAGTGACGGAAAATATGTACCTTGTTCCTTACATTTTTTACCTCTGCCTTATTTTACATTTAGACAGTAACATGTCAGCCAAGTAGGTATATTTTATTAGATTGCAAATCTAACTTGTGACAAAATTCCAACTTTAGCCAGATATAATGAACTAATAATAGCGCCACGTGGTTTTCCTCGCGTAAATTCGGGTTAGAAAGAAGTTTATGCGTTAATCCAGGATCTAATCTATCTACACACCAAATTTCATCCGAATCGGTTCAGCCGTTCGAGCGTAAAGGAAGCAGCAAACACACACATACACGCACAAACTTCTTTCAAATATGATTTGTTTTATTAACTTAGTAGTAATATGTATATTTAGGCTAAGTTAGTTTTAGGGTAACCACATAATAATATATGTAACATAACCTAACATTAATAATTTTATACTATTTAAATTGTAAACAAATTGATCCCCTGAAAGATCCTGCCTTCTACAACACAGTCAACACTACAGTAGAAGGCAGAGTAACACTACATTGTATCCCATTTATCTGTTTAAAAATAAAAAAATATATCTTATTTTTTATATTTTTGTGGTAAAGGTAATAAATCACTATAACCGTAACACAGGGCGCTGATTATTTCAGTCTCAATTCCTCAGTTCAAGGCAAAACTGTTTGACATTGAAAAGTGACGTCATCGTGGATTCCACTTCTTAGTCACATGGCTGTTCAGAGTGACTGGAAAGTTATTTGGCAACAATAACTGTACAATTTATTATTTTATTATGTATTATTTTCTATTATATTTTCCGGGACGCTTGCAGGGAGTTGGGAGACTTTCGCCCAGGAGTGGTATACTATAGGTTAAAAAAAATTTAGTCTCGACACTAAAGTTGGCCACTCTCGTACGTTACGAAAAAGGACAATGACATTTTACATTGATTTTATCATAATTTTTATTAGTTTCTAAATCAACTTCTGAAAGCTAGAGGTGATTCCCAATTTTGGAATCAATTTGGTTAACTATTTGATACTGATTTTAAGTCATTAAAAAAACTAAAAATCCAGAAGATTCCACAAATGGCTTGTAACTCAAAAGACTTTGAAATTGATATACAATCACGTACAACATCCTTTCAAATTTAATAAAAAAAAATATTTAAATATCTGCAAAAATATCACTAACCGAAACAATAAAAATCCTAATGTGTATCTCTAATAGCCACTCTGTATGAAATATTATAAAATATGTACATCGAGTATTGTATTTGTATATCAGGTCATTACCTTATAGCTAAGGGTGACGAACTCCCATAAGTACCTAACTAATAACAAGAAATTATTTTCGGCCTAATCTTTCTTTATGTTTTGCAAGTGTCAATCACGTTCTTTCTAATGATTTCTCGATCGTTTTCCAAGAATTTTCAACGCGTCATCAATTCACGTCATGAGGTTAGTTCAAGGTTAAATGATGAATATTTTAGAAAACCTTTTTTTTACATTCTTTCGTATATAATTGACAATAATTGTAGAGTAATATTTTAGCGTCTTGAAGTCAGATCAGTTAGTGTCGTTTTATAATAAATTTGCGGAAAAGGGGGCTTTTTCTCTGAGAAAAATATAATAATAAATAAATAAATATTTCGGGACACTGTACACAGCGCCATCTAGCCCCACAATACTTATATACATTTTTGTCAATTCGTACTCATTATACATTGAAACGACCAGACTCAACACAAGTAATTATAAATTTTAAAATTCATATTTTCTTGTGTCACTCGGGAATCGAACCCTAAACCCTAGATTAGAAGGCAGAGCCACTACCAACTAAGCTAACAGGCCAGTCAATGTATGTAAGATGTTCTCATTAGCTTCTATAAAAAAATCATCGTAAACAAATTGAGGACAAACCCACTAAAAGACCTGGGCGCCCACCACGATGTTTCGCTTCAAAATAACGAAACGAATTAACTCTACAGAAGAGTCACTAAAGAAAATACGTCTCAAGGAAACAGCAAACTTCAAACCACACTCAATCGTCAATAAAAAAGTTACAGCATCATTTCTTTACCTTATTGAATTGATAAGAATGCCACGGACAGGTGACTGACCTCTTATCGGAGCAGGTCAATGCCATTCATGACCGATTATATACAATATACATACATGTATAGGTATATACTGCTGATAACTTAATCGTTACCTTGACTGTGGACTCTGATCACTTGCAATTTGATAAGAATGGGTGATAATAGTCTGGGTGATCTTCTTATGTATCCGAGGACATGTGTCTTCCGTGGAAGGAACTGGGCGCCCACCACGATGTATTTGCCCAAGAAAACTCCTCCAACGAATTAATTCTGCGGGGGAATCACGACCCTCAGTCATGAGGAATACGACTCAAGAGAGAGTGAGAGAGATCTTCTTATTGTATGGAAGTGGTTTACTCTGGTGTCGAGAGTTTTTAAACGGCCCTCAGAGCCCTTGAACTGCAGTACTATGATAAACAGGATGGATAGATATTTGATAGTTTCTCTATCTATTTTTTTTAAGTATTAGTTTTAGTATTATTAATTAACCCATGGTCTTTGCCTGATGGTAAGCAATCATTCTTGTCTGATATAGAACGCGCTTATGAGGTAAAAATCAATTCACTCTCACTTTGATGATCGCGATATTTTATAGATACATCTTGTGTCTAACTGGTATCGTTCATTCTTTGATCTAACATTAATTCAGACAGTAAATAAAATCCTCAATCTTAGAACAAACATAAATTATATTATACTAACTCACAACCAAAAAAGAAACAGTTATAATCTAGACTATGTAGTTTCTTTAACAGAGCATTTAGTCTCTATAAATGGCTACATTCCGACTATTGTTCTGTGACATTGAAAGTGACATCACTCGGATTCCTATATTACTATCACGCGTCAACGACCTGTGGACTGTTATATTACTAGCGGTGTGTCGTGGTGTTACTTGAGATAATCTATACTAATATTATAAAGCTGAAGAGTTTGTTTGTTTGAACGCGCTAATTTTAGGAGCTACTGGTGCGAATTGAAAAATTCTTTTTGTGTTGAATAGACCATTTATCGAGGAAGGCTTAAGGCTATATAACATCACGCTGCAACTAATAGGAGCGAAGAAATAATGGAAAATGTGGAAGAAACGGGGAAAATTATTTATCCTTTAGGGCTTCCGTTGCATGCTCTGCGAAAACGGTTCAAAATTCAAAGAATTAATGCCCAAAATAACTATTCCAGGCGGATGAAGTCGCAGGCACAGCTAGTTAGGAACTAAAATATAGTATGTTGTAATGAAACTAAATGTGCGGGAGAGTCAGGATCTTCAGTCATGAGTGAGAAAAAGAGAAAGTGTAATAAACTATATATAAAACTCAAAGGTGACTGACTGACTGAGTGATATTGTGATCAATCAACGCACAGCCCAAACCACTGGACGGATCGGGCTGAAATTTGGAATGACGGTAGATGTTATGACGTAGGCATCCACTAAGAAAGGATTTTTGGAAATTCCATTTTTAAAATAGGGGTTGGAAGTTTTACTTCTTAATGCGAGCGGAGCCGCGAGCACCCACTAGTCATCATAATAAAGTGCCATATGCATATCTACTGACAAATTAAATTACATCCAATTGGCCAATCTATTTGAGCATTAACAAAGAACAAACAAAAAGACACTCTCACCTTGACAATATTAGTGAAGGCTGACATTGAAAATTACGTCACTCGCCAGTTGGAGTCCAATATTGCTATCTGAGTTCAATGCTCGATGTGAACTGTACCTTCTATTAGGTAGGTATTGTATGGTTAATAGTCTATTACGAGCTTGTTTATTGTTTGATACGATTATGTGTTGTAGTTTGTGGCTATTTTAGTATTTATGTACTTATTTAAGTAGGTATATATCCTATATATATTCTTAGTTTTAGATACCAATTGTCGTAGGTAAATTGACTGAGCGATCAAATCGTGTGAATCGTTTTTGTAGCTAATTTTCATTTAATGTGCATATTAGCTAGTTTATATACATGTAGGTATGTATTGTAGGTTCTTCGTCAGATCGTCTTAGTAGCAAAACGTTTTGTTATTATTATCAAAAATATAATTCAACTAGTGGGTGCTCGCGGCTTCGCTCGCATTAAGAAGTAAAACTTGCATCCCCTGTTTCACTCCTTTAAAAGTGGCATTTCCACAAATCCTTTCTGAGCGGATGCCTTCGCCATAACATCTACCTTCATTCCAAATTTCAGCCCAATCCGTCCAGTGGTTTGGGCTGTGCTTTGATAGATCACTGTATCAGTCAGTCAGTCAATCAGTCAGTCACCTTTGGGTTTTACATATTATATAGATTTCATTGATATTTTCGATAATACCCATTGGAATGACTAATGCAAACTGCGTCGTTTTGATGTCAAATAAATAAAATATTACTACTCATTTTAATTTAGTTATGTCGATTCAAAAAACTAGAATAGACAATATTTTTATAGCCCACCAGCGGACGCCCGCGACTTCGCTCGAAATTTTTTTTGCTACGAAGTCCACGACCTTTCCAACGAATGCAAAACCGTGGAAATCGGTTCTTGCGTTCTGGAGTTATAGCGTCAGGAAGGAAAACCCGACTTATTTTTATATATTAGATTTAGTTTTTATGTTGTGACACAAAGAGTATAATGATTTAACTGTTGTCAGAAAAAGAATACTCATATCTGGTTCTCAAATATTGCTGCTTTCATTATATTAAAATAATTTCATACTATTTACAATGGGACTAACTTCGAGACAGTCAATTTAACACATCGACTGACGTTTATCCTCTATAATGTATTTATTACGATTTATAAGCCATTAAGTTAGTGGAAAGTTCGAAATGTTTACAATTACGCATGATTTCATACATGCTTTCGATAAATAATTCAATTGCTGACAATGAATTGATGTACTCACTTTATTGATTGGTTATGTGTTTGTTTTTAGATTTACTTAGTTAGAAAGAAAGGTTTGTTAGGAGTAAAGGTTCTACCATTTTTTTTTACTTTTCTATTGGTTTCCAATAAAATCTGTGTGTTATGATAAGGATAGAGATAAAGAATCTTTATTGATAATGTAAAGTTGTAACATTCATAGGTACCTATAGGTATAAGTACTAATATCATAGAATATGCTACACAAATTACAATATCTTGTCAAATTTAATTTATAACATTTAGTTTTAATAAAACTTTAGAAGTTACTATGTCTAGTTTTATTAATAAAATAATGAAAATTTTTGTTATTAAAATTAGATATGAATTTGACTGTACGGGATTTTTATGTTTTCATAATATGCAATTGAGAATTATGTACAAACTTGTATTGATGCATGCATTCTTCTCAAAATATGTTTTTTTTTATTTCAAATAAGTATTTTGTATTCGTTCCTCAAAAGATGGAATCGAATACAGCTTTCTTACTTTTTGAAAGTTTTGAAGAAATAAAATTAATTTTATATTTATCTACCTTACTGTTATTAAAAGCGAAAGTGCATTTTTGGTATTTTTATTTTTGTTATTTAATAACAGTATATGGCAAAACAACGCGAGCAAATCCCCGAGAACTCACTAGTATTTAAACAGAATATAATTTACGAGAAAGGAAAAATATCAATATTTTCAACTCATTTACTTGTGTAAGTGTAAACAGCGGTGTGATTGGTCGGCTATCTGCACATGTTGTGTCTCGAGACGAAGTCATTGTCAGACTGTTTACCGCTGCCAGTGATAACAAGGTAGTGCTGTGGAGTAATGGGAGATATGCTACATAAGCTAAGCTATATAAAAAAATCCTCTATTTACTATATAAAATAGTGCTGTATAAAAAAATATTACTTATTATAAAAGTAACTGAAGAATAGGGTGAATATTGCCATCATAGGTTGAATACACACCAGCGTTGGACACTCTTATTCGATAGACCTAATATCCTTTTTAGATGCAGATACGCTTTGTAAAAAAATCAACACGTTGAAAGACCACAAAATCCAGGTGTCATTTGTGGAAGGTCCTGGGCGCTCACCACGATAATGGGTGTGCAAAATATGTGTGACAGACATTGAAGCAGAGGAAAATTTTACAATGAAGATTTTCGTCAAACGTCTCTTCAGCTGGTAAAGCGCTACAACGCCTCTAGTATTGCAAATCTATTGTCTATGGGCGACGGAGAATGCGTAATACCAAGACGGCTGTTTACCTTTATATACACAAAAAAAACAATACTTGAACTACACTGAAAGAGATTGATTTCAGCGATAAGGTGGCCATTTGTGGCATAAGTTTTCTCTTGTTTATATTTGTTTCATTTTATTTGTGTGTCCAATAAAGCATTAATCTATATAGCTATGTATCACTTGTGGTATGGTATCGCGTATCTGCCACTGGTCCACTCTCCCCGCCGGGTTCAAGTTCGAGCGACAATGCCCTCCCTGGCCGTGACCAGCGTGATTCACACATACCCAATACAACTGTAAATACCTCTCAAACATATACATAATACTACTTGGTGCTCGCGGCTTCGCTCGCATTAAGAAGTAAAACTGGCATCCCCTATTATTATTACTTGTGTTGATTCTGGTCGTTTGTATGTATAATAAGTATGTATTTACAAAATTAAAGTAAATAAGTATTATATCCGTTATCTTATACCCACGACACAAGCGTTTGCTTAGTGTGGGGCTAGATGGCGCTGTGTGCAATGTCCCGGAAATAGGTATTCATTTATTTTATTTATTTCACTTCTTTAAAAGTGGCATTTCCAAAAATTCTTTCTTAGCGGATGCCTACGTCGTAACATCTACCTTAATTCCAAATTTCAGCCCAATCCGTCCAGTGGTTTGGGCTGTGCGTTGATAGATCACTATATCAGTCAGTCAGTCAGTCACCTTTGAGTTTTATATATTAAGATAGTCTTCTTCTTAGATTGTGACAGTGGCCATCTCTAGTGTCAAGAGTTATCATACCTCCCTAAGATCCTTTGGCATGGTTTAACGATTATAGCACTATATAACACAGCGGGACACAAATATTTAATAGGAGTTAAAACAAAAAGAAATATTTTTGCACTTGACCATTTCATTTATCCAAAAAAAAACACATTTAACTTAGCATTTATATCTTTTGCAATTAATCTTCTCCAATAGGTGCTTCTCAATAATTTTACATCTTGAGATTTGATCTACTTGATTGATAAGTTTTATCAATAAAAATAAAATAGTAGGGCAATGAACATCACATAAGTAGCTTTTCTCACACCAACATTCATTACGTACATCCTTCTACCATCCTATCTAAAGAACTTTCACATCATATATGTACTGTACATAACTATTTCATCAATACCCCTGACCACGCTGTATGAACGGTAATTTCAAGATCGAATTCCATTCCACGTACATTTAATGATGTCATTTGACCATCCAACGTCATTGTCAAATTCACACAAGTAGATTTAGCTTACGCTCTCATTTGTGATCACCTTCTGACTCATACTTAATGTTATACTTACTTATTTTTTTACCCTTGGTTTTCGGTGTCGTTGAAAAATTTAAAGTGAAGAATTTCCAAAATATGTATTTAAATTTTATACTTAGTGAAGTTATTAAAAATATCTTATTTTAGAAATATTTATTCCCCTCTAACTATAATTTATTGGTCTTCAAGTCGATAGTTAATCGGTTTTTTCTAGGCTAAGCAAGCGCGCTAGATCGTAGATTATAACGTAGCTTAACATCAGGCGATTTGTAGTCAAGCGTGAGCCTATCTAGTTTAAAAAAAAACCTTTTTATAACCAAATGGCTAGCAAAATATCTTAACTGAACTATAATCTAATTTCTAAAATATATAAACGCTGTTTTTATATTGGCTGTTTATAACACATATTTTATAAAGCTTGTAATTTCAAGTTATGTGTGGTTTTGCACTCGCTAACATGGTGAGGAAATTGATATAATTTATTTGGGGACCACAAAATCCGAGGACATACATGCGCCCACCACGATATATCTGCCCAAGAGAACTCCCCTAACGGATTAGTTCTGGAGTCACGACCCTCAGTCATACTACTCAAGAGAGAGAGAAATAACACATTGCTTCAAAATAAACTAATCTAATTCAATATGAGACCTTTGCCCAGCAGTGTCAGTGTCTTGCCTTTAATGTCAACTCATCTAAAAATCCAGGACCAGTTTCTTTTAGGTTAAATAAAAAGAATCGTTATTATCTGAAAAATTATTACGCTTTCGCTTTCATGTAATAGTGTACTCATAAACAAAAGGGAAACCTTCTCTTTTTTCTGTACATCAGTTAAAATTTACATATAAGTCATGTGAACTCATTGACTGGTAGTGTTCCATCACACTGAGGAAACAATATGAAAACAATAATTTTGTTTGTGTTTTTCATCCGGTGTGTCGAGCCGCCGAACTTGACACCTTCTCATTGTACAAATTTGTTTACAGTTTGATGAGAAATTTTTGATAAAAGTGCAGTTCTCTATACTAATATTATAAAGCTGAAGAGTTTGTTTGTTTGAACGCGCTAATCTCTGGAACTACTGGTCCGAATTGAAAAATTCTTTTTGTGTTGAATAGACCATTTATCGAGGAAGGCTTTAGGCTATAACCTAAGACCTTTTATGTACCCATGTTTCGCAGACAAATAAACGAATTTGAATTTGAATTTATATAACATCACACTGCAACTAATAGGAGCGAAGAAACAATGCAAAATGTGGAAAAAACGGGGAAATTATTCATCTTTGAGGGCTTCCGTTGCATGCGCTTCGAAAACGGTTCAAATCGTGGGTAACAGCTATAATTTATAAAGCTGAAGATCTTGTTTGCAAAAATAAATTTTCCACGCGGACGAAGTCGCGAGCACAGCTAGTGTTATTATTAATGCTTTGATATTTATTCTGCAAATTCGTACCTTTCTTAATAATGTCGGTGTGTACATACAACGACTAGCTTGCGTCGCCCTGTGGCTTTGTCGTGATCTGATATAAAATAAGCTATATTTTCTATGTCAGGATCTGGTGTTTCTATCTTCATAGGTACGTAATTTTATCCAAATCAGTCCAGCCGTTTGAGTTTGAACACACACACACACACACACAATTACATAGCTATATAGTAACTATTGGTTGTTAATTTATAGAATATTAAAATGGAGATATAGAGATAGACAAAGTTATAATACATCACTCTACACTAGGATCATCACACGACATTCTCGTATAATTTATAAAAAAGGGAGTAAAGAAAAACTTACTTTATAGCCACGTGGACGGCTTTGTTGCAAAATTTCTAAAGGTAGATAATAAATAATTTGGTGCACAACATTCATTTACCTATGAGTTAATTTATTAAGTGCTAACCTGCACTATGCAGGCGCCATCAGCCGCTCAGTCTGAAGTGTATGGAAATGAGTGTGGATTTTCGCGCCTGGCAGTTAGTAGACCGTAGCCTAGTGGTTAAGGCGTTCTGACGGTAGCAGAAATACGCAGGTTCGAATCCTGCCGGTCGTGATTATTTTCGCTCATTTTCCAATAAAATTTTAATTTAATTCATTTACCATTTTAACTGCAACCAAGTCAGTTCTGATACAGATCTATCTATATGTATGTATCCATATATGCTGCAACAGCTGTGCAAGACAGGGTTCAACGACCTCGTATTTTCAACATGTGACGCTTTCCGCGTTCCGAGGAAAACCGGGAGTCCTTCGGGCATCGTCGGGAGAATACCGCTGTCTTCGGGAATCTATACACATAATAAAGCTGAAGAGGGTCGAAAGTCTGAACGTTGAAGTTATTTAAAAAAAAATGTTTAGAGATACTTTGGATTGATAATAGAACACGTTCCAACAATTGCTAGAAATTTGTCTGTTTATCTGTTTCTATGTTTATCTATGTCTCTGTTGTATGTTAAATTTAAAAGCTGAACGGGTCATCATGATTTTTGGTATGTAGTTAGTATGAGGTTTTAGGAGTGTCATAGGCCACTTTTTATCCTGAAATAATGTGAGCGAAGCCGCGGGCGTCAAAATAGGCTTCATAGGCTGAACACAGTCTGTGTAAATGAATGATTGATCAGAGACCCCTAGGGCGGTTTGAAAACTCTGGTACCAAAGTAGGTGATTCTCATACGAACTAATTTTTACTGACAAATCACATACAGCATAGTAAAACAACACGTGTTTTCCGGTCAGTTTTTATAACTCTTTATATTAAATCTTAGTATAATCAGATTTTCCTAGTAGCACTAAATTAACTTTTTTTTTACACTAATTAGGCTTACGTTTGACTATAGCCTGCCTGATGTTAAGCACCACTATAGTCTAAGATGTAGCACGCTTGCCTAGAAGAAACCTATTTACTCTAGATTTGAAGACCCCTGGGTTATAATTAACTGGGAACAGGGCTCCAGGTAGAGAGTTCCATAGTCTCGCTGTCCTTACTATGAAGGTAGAAGCAAAGCGCCAACAAAACAACAAGTTTGCCTAGAAAAAAGTTATTTATTCTAGACATAGCATGCTGAACACAGAGCTTTGAAGTCCATGCTTGTCGCCCGTGGGGGGCGCGCGCGGGGGCGATGTGGCCCGATCGTTGTTCTGTGATGCTGAAGAATTTCAGAAACCTACATCAACATCAAGAAAGGTCATAAAAACAATATTTATTCAAAATACCTCGACAATTCCTAAACTTTTCACCACGAATTTACATGTCTTCAGAGTAATAAATAAAGCTTTTAATCTGTTCCCTGAAATATTACTCCCAAGATAAAGTTAAAAATAAAAGATTCGTGTTAAAAGATGTGTAATGACTTTGAAACGATCTTTTAGTCACTTCATTAAGTTCGCGGAAGGTGGTATTTTAGGGTTATTTGCTGAAGAATTGACCAAACTGATTGTGTCTTTTTGTTGTTTGACGTGTTGAGTGATATTTTTTACACAAAATTTAATAACAAATCAAATTGTATTCTCGAGACAATTTTTTTATACAGGTTTTTTGTCAGTAAAATGCAGTATAGGTTCAAAAAATCTTGGTAGTTTATAAAAAAACAATGTTTCTTATGTTGTGAAATTATCATACAAAATACATAAGAAATAAAATTAATCACCTTTACAAATTAAAATGCACTTACACAAATAGTACGTGTATTTGTTTTTTTTTTTACATTAAAGAGGCTAAGGTTTGTTTGCTTATTATGTTCAGTGTTTTGTATTCGTATAGGTTTCTGAAAACTTTTACATATTTCTTTATTTACTCAAATATCTTTAAAGCCTACGGGACCAAGATAACTGAAAAAGCCGACAACTCCTTGCCTCTTTAATTTTTATTGTTATTTTTAACACCGCCAAAAGCTCAGTCAGTGCATGTTGCAGTTTTATTATGCGCCTAATTTACTCTCAGCTCAGAATGATATACGACATGACTTTAAAATAGCATTTACTAATTTGCATCTTGTAAGCTTGTTGGTCGTATGGTAATTAAATCATTATTTAATTTTCAATCAGTCACTTAGCGAATGTTCTTTTTCGTTTCTCTCTTATTTGGATTTTGATTTTTAACCGACTTCAAAAAAAGGAGGATGGTTTCGTCTGATTGTTTTTTATTTTATTTTAGTGTCAGACATGACTTAACAACTTTACTGTCATACTGTAACATAGGGCTGGGACCTATAATTAAACGTGTTATCCGACCCACTGAAGCGCCTTATCTAGTGCCTATTTTTTAACACTCAGGAGCGATCATTATCCGACTTTGGTAATTACGTGCAAATATCTAAGTCAGCTAAGCAGCGGATGCTTTCCTCCTTAGTCGTATTCCTCATGACTGAGGGTCGTGACTAAATCGTTAGGGGGGCGCCCAGGTCCTTCCACAAGACACATGTCCTCGGATATTGTGGTCCCCAAACAAGTCGGCTTCCTTACGATGTTTTCCTTCACCGTTAAACGACTGCAAATCTACACATAACTTGAAAATACAAGTCTTTGGGGTAGGGCGGAATTCGAACCTGGGTGCGTCAGGATGAGAAGCAGACACTGGAACCGCTGAGCCACACTCGCTTTTGTAGATACATACCTATATGTATGTTATAAACTTGAAGTTTAAAAAAGCTTTAATAAAGCTGTCTCAGGTGCATGTAAAACTTGAGTCATGAAACGTTTTTACTTACGCTTACTCAGAATTTATCACACCATCAAACATACCTTTTTTTAATTTTGTTAAGTGTGTAAAAAACAAAACGCTTCCGTAGGGAGGATGAAACTTGAATTTCTAAACCTAGAGACTGTGTTCAGCATAGAAGTACATATGTGACATACCAGACGCCACTGGGGCGGTTTGCAAAAACAAATTTATTTATTTTTAGCGACATTTGTATTTAGGTGATTGTGTGGATTTGTAGATGGATGATTTCAGTTAAGTAGACTGTTCATTATGTTAGCCGTTAAACCATTTCAGGGGCCTCTTTATTTTCCAATTTGGGGCGCTTCCGTGGGTTGGATGACACGTTAAATTGTAGGTCCCGGTTGTGTGTCTAGTACGGTAGTCGTTAAGCCATGTCAGAGGCCCTTAGGGTGGCTTGATAAACTCTCGACTTCAGATTGGCCTCTCTCATTCGATAAGAAGAAAGGGCCTCTAGGGCGGTTTGAAAACTCCAGTAGATCTTGTCTCTGTTATCAATGTACACACGCTTGCCTCGAGTTTATGAAGCCATCAAGAATATAACTCTATTCTGTTAGTGCTCTCGTGAATGATATAAAAATAAAATATTAAATGCATATGAAACTAGATTGTACAGAGTTAGGTAAAAAATGGTTATGTATTGTAATATAAGGTTATAGTTTAATGTATTTATAATTATAGCAATTATTAACCGCCGTAGTTTTTTTAAAACCACGGTTTAGCTGGTTTGCGTATCGTGAAAAATGTTCATAGATCGAAAACAGTATATTACAATACGATCATATATATGTGTATAAGTAACTAAATATATTGTGTGTGTGGTGATATCATTAAGATGTAAAAATTAGACTTCCTTCTGGAATCATTGCTTCTAATTCCAGGATTTCGCAATATCTGCTTACTACTACAGGTAGATTTTTTGAAGAAAATGTAACGATTGTTCTCCAAACGTCTTAGAGGTCAAACTAAGCTATAATGAAAATCCATTGCAATTTGCATATAATCTATCTATGTACCTAACTTTAGATCATAGATATAAGAACATAAGTCTTCTTTCTTATATCTATGCTTTAGATATACTTTAGTATAGCTCTGTTGCGTCTCTGATTTGCTTTACACTACAAACAATTTGATTGCTTTATGGATTAGCTGTCTCTAGTTTCCATGGCTTTAGATGCAGATTAAAAACAAAAACGGAGTTATCACCAACCCAGTACCAAACTGCACAATTAAACACACACACATATCAAAAATACTACATCATAGGAAGAGGAAGCAAAGGTCATCGAACTCTCCTTCAATGTCAATCCAATTCGGTATAGGGTGCGTTCAGTACGGGGTAGCAGGGTGCATGGGGGCACTAACCGCCAGGGGTCACTGACCGGCGCCGCGACCGCGCGATTGATCGAAGCGAGACGACTATACTTCTTACCCTTACTAGTCAACTACCCTCATTTGTAAAACGCTATTTTAGACGTTATAACTCGAAAGCTAGGGTTGAAATTGAACTGTGACGGAATTTCAGTTAAGTTGTTTGCGGATGGAGTAATAACGCACACATAGGAGGTAAGGGGAAGTAGTTTTGCTCAAAATATTGATTTTTCCTAGCGCTGTGCGTGTGTGTGTGTGCGTGTATGTGTGTCTATTTTGGTGATAGCACGTGGTTTGGTTGTTGCTTGTTGACATGGCGTTTTTATTTTTGTGTCGGGTACGGATGGGTTAGCGTTGCGTTACATAAGTGGTCGGTGGGAATTTGCATCTTGTTTGTATTTGAGGAGTTAAGTTAGATTTAAGCGAATTATTTTGGCGTAAGACGCTTTGCAATGAAGGTGGGGCGAAGTCATTAAAATGGTAAAGGTAAGATTTGATACTTATCGAATCCTTGGGAGTAGGTAACCATTGCAGAATATAAGTCAGTGATTAGATGGGTGACCAAAATGTTACATGTATTTGGTATTGTTTGTGGATGAGATTACACGTTATCATGCAGGTCCAAAGTTTTTGTTATACTTAATGTGGTGTTAAACTAAAAATATCTCAGAATAAACTAAATATTCTTGACACCAGCTACACACGCCTGAATATAATTTATTTTATTATATATCAATATAAAATAAATAGACATGAATGTTTATTTTTTGGTGCCTTCTACATCGAGTTTTCTCATTTCCTACAGATTCTGATAGACAGGAAACAAGCGCCTTTAGCTTGTCTGACTTATATATTTTTTATGATTACCTTATTTTTTTTTTTACAAGGAATGGGTTTGCACTTGACCGTATTTCGCCTGATAATATATAATTTAATACAGTCACCCTTTAAAGAGCTGACATATATAGGTAGATAGATAGAAAATTCTTTCTTATAGCACACGCAATAAAATACATAGAAAGATATTAATAATAACTTATACTAGTGCCACAAGTGGCGGCCTTAACGCTAAAAGCGATCTCTTCCAGACAACCATTGATAAATTATAATTACATTAGAGCACTTCCATGGATCGGATACCGCATAACTTTATCATTCATAGCTATTCAGCATATAGGTATAACTATATATTCATATTTTTTGTGTTGTATTGTATTGTTATACAAATGCCCCTTAATCGAGTTGGCTGGACAAAAGACGATCACAACTTTTGCAATTTACACGTAATATTACAGAACACCGAATGCACTCACACATACAAAACGAACCTTATTCATACACAGCTGGTCACGCATACATGCAAAGGTTACCCTTGATTTTGAGAGCTCAAGGTCCCTTCTGTCTACCCTTGTCACCTCTCTGTCTTACACTCACATTCCTGTATGCATCTGCCTCGTTTTAACACCGGACTCTGCCGAATTTCGCCGAACAGGAGCTGAGGTCAGTGACCCCGAAGATGTATTGGTAAATAAACAGTGATGTTGTATTACATAACAAGATATCGGATGACAGACGATTGGCGATTTTAGACGAATTTAATAAAATTGATTGTGAATTCATTGGATCAAGTTTCATTATATTCGAGAGTAAGATTTAAGTAAGTTTGAGAATACTCGCAATAAGATCTGATCTGGTATTTTTTACATTATTTACTTATATATTTTTTGTTTTATATAACAGATATCTAAAAGGTTTACGTTTAATCATTTGTCTGGTGCTAAGTCGTCTTGAGGTTAATGTGCTTGCCTATAAGAAACCAAATTCGCTATCGACAAAATCTGCTAAATTGTTTTTACAAGAGGTCTTTAATCACAGAATAGCTAGAACTCCTTGCTTTAATAAATGTCAATTAAAACAAAAAGTCTCCGATTTTTACTGATTAAACTATTAAAAGTGCGAGGGTGCACACATGCATACCTACACTTCAATGTTAAACAGCTGGGACTAAAAAAATTACATGTCATCCGACCCACGAAAGCGTCCAAATGGAAAGCACATTTTGGTCACCCATCCAAGGACTGACCGTGTCTATAATTGCTTAACATTGGTAATGACATGCCAAATACCACATGCAAATGCCCTGATAGACAAAATAACAAAATAAATGGTTTAAAATCTCTCAACACCAGAGCTAACCACTTTCTTATAAACTTATTTAGATAGTTATTCTTCAAACTGTGCTAGTTTTGCAACCGCCTCATCACAAAGGCTTAAGTGTAAAAAAACGCTATATCACTATAAAATCGACTTCAAAAATACATTTTCCCAAAATACTTCAATGTAGTTCTACCCCAATATAACCCTAATACCGACCTACCCTAAACCTACCCCAACAATGCACCGATGCATCCAGACACCTATATATCTATATACTTAGGACATACAGATATATCTAGTACACCTAGATATATCTAGATATATCTATCCACCCTCACTCACACATAGAAAACTTTTTGCATCGTCGATATTGGGCTTGTGTTTGTTGTATTAGTGGGCGCTCGGAGATTGAATGAATGGGGTGTTCGTTCGTGATTAGCAAAGTTAAATGATAGTCGCTGTTTTTTATATGTGTGAGTGATGTTTTTGCAAAGTCTGTATTGAGTTTGTGTTTGTTATATTAGTGGAAGTGCTCGGAAATAGAATGAATGGGCCAATTGGGTGTTCGTTCATGATTAGCAAAGTTAAACGATAGTTATACGGAGTTTTTTTTAATAGTGTGGCTAAAGTTTTTATATTGATGTGACGTTTGGAAGTGTATTAGTGGAAGAGCTAGGAAATTGAATGAATAGGGTATTCGTTCGTAGTCAGCAAAGTTAATCGACAATTCATTTCCAAGAATTGATGTCAATATTTTACAATGACGATGTTGAGTTCCGTTGTATATTAGTCTTTGGAGTGCTCGAATATTGAATGCATGGGACATTCGTTCGTGATTAACAAAGTTAAATGACAACAAATTGTTTTTTGTATATAGGTACATATACCTATTTATTTTTGTCTTGCACTGTTGATTTAATATCTAGCTTATGTATGTAATTGATTAGCCGTTGAAACGCTCAAAGATTGATTGAATGTGATATTCGTTCGTGATTAGCAAAGTTAAATGATGACAGTTTTTTTATACGTGTTAATAAAGTTTTCGCATCGTCTATATTGAGCTAGTGTTGGTTATATTAGTGAGAGCGCTCGGAGGTTGAATTAATGGGGTGTTCTTTCGTGATTAACAAAGTTAAACAACAATGACTGCCCGCAGGGTACATTAACGTGTTTGGCAATGTAAAAGCTAAACAATAAAAAGTTTATTTTAATCCAGTTCTTTTCTCTTGAATTTATATAAAGGTAGCAAATTGCATGTGCGATGCGATGTGTTTTAACCGACTTGAAAAAAAGGAGGTTATCAAGTCTTGTGAAAGTTAATTTTTGGTTACTCTATTGGTTAAAATTACATGAAGAAATACCTTTTAGAAAAACATTAGAAGATTATATATTTATTTTTTTAACTAAAAATAATAATAAAAAAAAATAAACATTCCGGGACATTGCACACAGATATAATACTTATATAATTTTCTTTTGTAAATACATACTTATTATACATACAAACGACCAGACTCAACACAAGTAATTATAAATTTTAAAATGCATAAATACTTGTGTCACGCGGGAATCGAACCCGTAACCCCTAGATTAGAAGGCAGAGCCACTACCAACTAAGCTAACAGGCCAGTCACTGATGGGCACTTTTATATCAATACAGAAACTTAAAATGTTTCTTTACTAGTTTTATCTAATATTCCTCGTCTATTCGTTGCAAATTTGCATTCGTATTTTCTGTCAATTTATTTGCAAAAGTCGCATTGTTTTTTTGCACTTCATTTGGTCTTCAGTTCGAATGTTTATTGTATTAGCTATTCTTTTTTATTGTGTTGTGTCAAATGTTTTTTTTTATTACAGTTTTTTAAGTTTCAAATCTTTATTGAGTTAGGCTTCTTTTTCTCTTTAAGTCTTCTTCTTATCGAATGAGAGTGGCCAAATCTGGTGTCGAGAGTTTATCAAGCCACCCTAAAGGCCTCTGACATGGCTTTACGACTGCCGTACTAGACAAACAGCCTGGAACTACAACAATACAATAATACCTTATCTTTAAGTAAATTTTCGTTTTCATAGAAATAATATCTGTTTAAGAGAATGTGAAAATATTTACCGAAAAAGGTTATGATTTTTCATGTTCAAAACAAGACAACTAAACAATGTGGCGAAAAATTGTTTTTAATGGCAAGGTTTTTTTTTTACAAATGACAAAAGCAAGCTTGCACTTGACTACAGTTTGCTTGATGAAATGCAATATATTTAACTGCATATATGTAGCAATATATCAACTATTTTCCAATACTGAAATTGCCTATCCACCATCAACTTCCTTTGAGAATATTTTTTCTTTCGTTCATCATAACAACCAAGGACAATTTCCAAGCCATGTAAAACAAGAAATCTGTAATAAACACAATTTCAACAGCAGCATGGCGTCGACAAGTTGATCGCAGCAAAACAAACAAACCTACACACCTTTACCTACGAGTATGTATGTATATGTATACGCCCACGGTTTCCATAAAATCTATACTTTATCTACGTTTTTTTACGTGGGATAGGTTTACGTTTGATTACAGCCTGCCTGATGTTTTTGATATTTTTCGTAGCCACAGATATGCACAGGGTGATTCAGTTAATAGTAAATTGAGCTAATTCCATTCTATAAATTAGGTATGCTGCAGTGAAGGAAAACATCGTGACCAAACCTTCGGACCACTACATCCAAGGACCTGTGTCTTCTGTGGAAGGACCTGGGCGCCCACCACGATGTAGCTGCCCAAGAGAACTGCCCCAACGAATTAATTATGCGGGGGAGTCACGACCGTCAGTTATGAGGAAATACGACTCACAGAGAGAGAGAGAGAGAGAGAGCTTTTTTTTTTTGCAACTCCTATCCTTTTAAAACCAGCGTACTTACAATGATCTTGTATATTAGTAAAACCTCATTGCTTACTTTCATGTTTTTTAAAATCTTTGTCCATAAAGCAGCACCCTATAAACTACAACCTACCGTAGCTAGAAGTCCCGACCTACCCCAACGTAGGCCATGCAGACGACTTGCATCTGTGTGCAGTCTAGACTTACACATGCACCGTGTCTGTGTTGGTTATGGTTCGAGAGACGGGCTTATTGAAAAGTTTGATAAACGTTTTTTTAACTGTCTTCAAAAGAGGAGGATTTGGTTTGGGTGGAACACCTCGTTCTGCCCAATTCATTTGAAGATTATGTCCCTGCCAGATTGGTTGCCTGGAAGAGATCGCTCTTACCGATAAGGCTAATTGAGACGCTAATTTTAATTTCTATGTTTTTTATTGTATTGTTTTATATGTGGTGTTTTAATAAAGTATCTATCTATCTAATTAGTATGATATTTTTTTATTATTTACTCCGCTATTTAATGATTATTCAAATTCGTTTTTAAAGTAATGCATAATAATCATCTATATTTAAAAACATAATTTTAATTAATCTTTTTTTATCAGGCATGTTTCAGGGGTGGTGATTTTTCATTTGTTATAGTAGTTTTTGAGAAAAAAATATCAATAATCTAAAAAAAACGATACAGTTTATTTAAGTATGTAGTCAAAAAGACCTTATACCAACCAATATCATCTCTTCACAAATTCGTTCGCGGAAACTGTAAATTAGAGAGCAGAGTCAACAAATAGGAGTTTCGGCAAATGCAGCTTGTTCAGAGTTTGTTAATATACATGTACAACTTGCAGTATGAGGTTGGGAATGTGTGTACTATAGGTAACTAGTGGGTGCTCGCGGCTTCGCTCACATTCAGAAGTAAAACTTGCATCCCCTATTTCACCCCTTTAAAAGTGGCATTTCCAAAATTCCTTTCTTAGCGGATGCCTACGTCATAACATCTACCTTCATTCCAAATTTCAGCCCAATCCGTCCAGTGGTTTGGGCTGTGTGTTTATAGATCACTATATCAGTCAGTCAGTCAATCAGTCAGTCACCTTTGAGTTTTATGTATATAGATATCCAATTATGTGTTTTCTGTTATTAAGAGTTATATGTATCAATGTTGGTCCCAATGTTATGAGACAGATATTACGACTAGATTAGCGACCTCTCTTGTTAATACTTTTGTAAGGGAGATTGACGGTTTGTCTCTGTATTTATTTATCAATCTCATTGTCAAAACCCGTTTTTTTTCTTTTTTTTTTAATTGAATGGTTTTGCACTTGGCCATAGTTTACCTGATAGCAAGCAAAGGCTATGGCCTAAGATGGAGCGTGCATAAGAACCAATTCACTCTCGCCAGGTCGTTTTCGTGGCGTATTTCCGGTTAAGTTGTAAACGAGACGATGATGACATTTAGCGTTAGTAATTGTTGGATTCTTGGTCCAGGGTAATTTAAAGTTTTTTTAATATCTTTCTTTCGTTTTTAATTTCGTGTGCTGCAATAAATAATTTTCTTTCTATTTGTCTATCTATATGCCTCGAGTTTACGAGTACTAGAATATATTAGCTTTATCTTGATAACTAAATTAAAAAAGAATTTACCTATCTGTCAATACCTACTTAGTACTTAGCAAAGATGCACAAAAACTTTAACAAGCAAAAAGCAAACTCCATTTTCTTTTGTTACACTTACGCCTACTCAGAATGTACCTAGAAACTTTTAAAGCGCATTTCTTTGTATTTACTGAACGTTGGTGTTTTAAAACCTACACAGTTTTGTTCAAAGGAAAACATGTTGTTGACCGAGCAAAAGAAGGGCGTAAAGTCAAGTTGCTATCTGTAACGATTTCTAGGTAATATAGATTGTTCTTAGGTATCATAGTCTAAGTTAAAATATCAGGTAGGTATTGTATGTTTTAACAAAGCAAACTGTTGATGCAACCTTCATTATTTTACCATTAGCTGTGCTCGCGACTACGTCCGCGTGGAATAGTTAGTTTGGGCATCATAATTATTTTTGCAAACAACCTCTTCAGCTTTATAAACTATATCTGTTACCCACGACTTGAACCGTTTTCGCAGCGCACGCAACGGAAGCCCTCAAAGAAGATTTTTTTTTCCCGTTTTTTCCACATTTTCCATTGTTTCTTCGCTCCTATTCGTAGAAACAAACTCTTTAGCTTTATAATATTAGCATAGATTTTTTATACACAGTTTACAATGTCGGTCTTCAAGTCGAGAGTAAACCGGTTTCTTCTAAGCGCGCTAGATCGTAGATTATAACGTTGCTTAACATCAGGCAAGTTGTTGTCAAGCGTAAGCCTATATCATGTGAAAAAAAACAGCTAGAATCTACAATTTCCAGTGTCAGCAGACGCACGGAAGCTCTCTAATAGGCTATCTCTTTGTGGTCACCCATCCAAGGACTGACTGCGTCGGCAGTTGCTCCACCTTGGTAATCGCATACTGTGTGGCTCAGCTACGGATAACAAAAAAAATATCAGAAATCTATAAATTGATCGTTGATTGATTTATTGAATACTTTATTTACAATAATAAAATATAAAAACAAGGGAAGAAAAACTAAACATACCTACTACTTCTAACTACTACTAAAAAGGGGCACTTAGATAATCTTTAGAAAAGCCTTAAGATAATCTAAGTGCTCCAGCCTACTACTAGAGGGCAGCGTGCCCAGCATATTGGCCGCATTACCACACTGGATGGCAATGCTGATACGTTGGGCCAGAAATGATATATACCGATATATATATATATTATCGTTGATTTATTTTTAAAAGTGAGAACTAACGATAAATTATTCTTACCGTTATTTTTATGTGAGGAAAGATATAGAGGAAAGTGAAAGTCGAAGAAGACTTCGTAGATGTCTACATTTCTCGTAGCATCGTACTACGTATGCGTAGATACTATCTACGGAAATGTGATACGTATGGAGAAATTACAAGTGGTGCGTAGTAGACGATAAAACGGTGGCTTGGTGTCAAATATCTTACACACAGCCCATTTTTTAATTTAATATAATTTCTTAAAAGATTGATATATCAGTCTTTTGATCACAATGAGTGATATTTGTAAATCATCGTGACATGCAATTAGCTTCATAATTTCATTTTATTTCATATTTTTTTGGTGAACTAAAATACATGATATAAAATAATAACCATCAAGTACATAATATTACAAATAAAGTAAACCGAATCGCGCCATCTAGCGGCGAGTAGCCAATTTAATCAGTTCCACGACCCGATAACAGATGGCAATAGTGGTCGCGACAAAAGGTTACGACCGAACAGTATAAATTATGCTCGAAATACAAGGATTGTTTTGAATCAGCAAAGTTAAATTACAAAATTATCGTAGGAATGCTGTTTTTTTTATTATTACCTACTAATCAATTTAATTGCTAGGAATCAATTTAGTGATAGCTCTATTTAAAGCTACGAAATTTACAAAGAATTACTTTCTATCAAACAACATAAATAGATAATATATAAATTAACATACCTATTCGTAAAACACAAAATAATTGATTAAAACTTATTGTCAAATTTAACGTTTTACTCGATATCGATTTCAGTGAAAAGTTTCTTCATTTACAAAATTTATTATTAGGTACTAAACGTATGAATATAACCTATAATATATCATTACAGTGAGATTTATGTAGTTCCTTTGCTATCATCATCTACGTAGGTATGTGTGTAGTGTATACTCAATCAGTATTTATTAACAATATGTATTAATTTATATTATTTTTAGTATATTGTTATTATATGTATTAGGGTGAATGATTTATATTTATAGTTTATTAAGTAGGTTTGTAGTATGTATTTTTAATCTAATCTTTTCTTCTTTGTTTATATTATTGTATACCACGTCCTCTGTTATCTCTTATTTATTCCTTTCCATCCAATGGTTGCCTGGAAGAGATTGCTATTAAAAGTATGGCCGCCACTTGTGGCACTAGTATAAATATTTTTTTTCTTCTTTCTTTTTTTAATTATTATCGTGTGTTGCAATAAAGAATTTTGTATTCAATTCTATTGTTTTAAACTATGTTCATTTAACATTTGAATGCTTGATATAAAATTTTATTCCTATTAGTCTGTAAATTTTCGTATTCCCTCCTGTATGTCTCAAAATGTGTGTCAAAACCAGGCCACGACTCACCGTCCAACGATGCTCCCAACCTTTCAACGCCTAAAGCAGCCGCCGCGCGCCGTCTCATTTCGTCCTAAATTCTGAGTTGGCAATGTGCCAGGGAATAATTAGTCATCAGCGTGACCATAGCCGACTGTGTTGTTTTCATAGAAAACATGTAACTAAACTAGTGGACGCCCGCGGTTTTGCTCGCAATATTTTAAATAAAAAGTAGGCTTATGACACTCGTAAGACCTCATACTACCAACATACCAAAAATCATGATGATCCGTTCAGGCATTTTTGCGTGATGGCTGTTTAAATAAACATACAAAATATATCAAAACTGCTGAAACTGAACGTGAAACTTGTTTTATTATCGATTTAAAGTAAAGTAAAAGTAAATACAAACACTTCTTTTCTAATATCTTATATGTTCAGATTTTTTACCCTCTTTAGCTCTCAAAAATCTATCTATATATCTATATCTATATATCTATACATTTTTGAGAATTCTTCGTCTGAAACTGCGCTATCCAGTTTCAGGTACAACAATCTGTCAAGATAACTTTATTTCCATGGGAACTGTGTGTACGGAACACATAATATGACGTTACTTATACAAAGTTGCAGTTTTACAAAATAAATAAGTCTATTACTAAGTTAGTTTACTGCGACTGCTCTGTTAGCTTAGTTGGTAGTGGCTCTGCCTTCTAATATAGGAGTGCGGGTTCGATCCCGCATAACACAATCAATTATGAATAAAATAAATGGAATTGCTTTTGTTGAGTCTTGCCTTTTCTATGTAAAATGAGTATACTTTTACAAAAGAAAAGTATATAATGTATTATATTTTTTCGTTTTCTAGTACACATGATGCAAGCGTTTGCTTAGTATGGGGCTAGATGGCGCTGTTTGATGTGTCCTGATTTTCTAAAATTATTATTTAGTGCGTATGAAAGTGGCCAATTTAAGTTCCGACTTTCAACAGTTCTAAAACCGCACGAAAGGCCTCTGACATGTTCTAATAATACTATCACAGTACAGTATTTTTTCTTTCTTCTTTCTACAGTGACAAGTTAGTTTAAAATTGAATGTGGCCAAATAGGTAGATGGTCACCCATCCAAGGACTGTCCGCGTCGACAATTGCTTAACTTTGATAATTGTGTGCAAAATTTGGCGATGGCGGGATATGATCACAGAGTCACGTCGACATTAAATTAATAAATAAATTAGATAAGTAAAGAAGTCGAGAGTAAACCGGTTTCTTCTAGGCAAGCGCGCTAGATCGTAGATTATAACGTTGCTTAACATCAGGCAAGTTGTAGTCAAGCGTGAGCCTATATCATGTAAAAAAAAGATCATACCTAACACTCTTTATTACTATGATGTAGGCTAACAAATTCAAGTTACAGAACTAAATCAACAAGAATGCCTACACAAACCCAAAATAGCAAAATACTATACGAAACCCGATCGTTTTTGCCACAAACAACAAAATTAGCTCAAAGTTTGACGTAAGCGGTTGAAAGAGTTGATTTTCTTTGTCTACAGTCAAAAAGATGTTTAACAAAGGAGGTAAAAGCTGTCTAGGTCGATACACAGTAAAGAGGTTAGGAGATATCGCTGAAAAAACTGGGTGAGTTGGTACGGATATGTAGATATGGGGTGTTGTTTTTAACTAAACATAGTGGTAGTAGATAAGCTGTGGAACTTTTGAACTTAAGAAAACTCGTGGTGTCGAGTAATTCGACTATGAAAAAATATATTCGTATAACATCAGCTGATAGTAAAATAGGTTAATTTATTAAAAAACTGAAATTAATTTGATTGGCAATGTTACCAAAAATAAATAAAATTCTTTGTGCGAAGTATATTTTTTTACATTACTTGAATTGAAATAAAAACACTTCGC
Organism: Macaria notata; assembly: GCA_927399415.1. Lineage (NCBI taxonomy): Eukaryota > Metazoa > Arthropoda > Insecta > Lepidoptera > Geometridae > Macaria > Macaria notata. Next base: position 2,701,154 of record OV656751.1, read on the forward strand.
ATATTCACTTATTCTTATTAAAAATTATATAAAAATATATGAGTATCAGATAGTATGTCCAACTTCTTTTACTTTGCGATACTTTGCGACCTAGTGCAGTAGCCACTGGTAACTCTACTAAAAGGTCAACTTAATTCAAATTTAAAGCTCTGTTAATTAAGTTATCTTTAAGGTTAGAAATAAATATTCTAAAATTAATTTATATTTTACTCTTAAATTTAAAATCTATTAACGAGGAAGTGATCTCAAGACATCATATATTTACATTAAAACATCATCCTATACATTTCCACTTGATAACCAAAACACCTATCAGATAGTGTGTAGATAAGTCGAACTTGTTGCTTGCGACAGCGGCCTAGAACCCGGCCTGAACTCAAGTACCCTCAATACTTAGAATTGTTATAATAAATCCCGGGAAATTAATCGGTCAGCAAAAATAAGGGTCAGCTTTTATGGTCGTTTGTATGTGCTTACAAAAGAAAAGTATAAAAGTATATATGCGTTATCTAGTACCCACGACACAAGTGTTTGCTTAGTGTCGGCTAGATGGCGCTGTGTGCAATGTCTCGGAATAATTATTTATTTAGCTAAGTTATTTTTTTAATAAGCAAATAAAGATATGGTGTAAATTTTACGTTGATGACATATAATCAATCAATATTACTTTATTGTTCACCAAAAAAGACACAAATACAAAACAATTTACAGAAATATTACTTAATCTAGGCACATTAGGCGACCTTATCGCGTAGAACGATACTTCCAGGCAACCATAGTAAAGATTGCTAGGAGAGAAACAAGTAAAAGTCGGTGGCGTACAAACAACAACATAGCAGATACCTTAACAGACATGCCAAAAACAAAATAGAATCGGACTTAAATAGCATTTTATGAATAAATTGGAGCAAGATTATGATTCTATGGGTGTTGGAATCGTTTTAATCACTAAATATTTTTTAAAATTTTGAAAATGTATTGATGAACAATGTAATGATTGACTGAACTTTTTCAGAATTGAATATTGATTGTCTGCTCGTATTACTTTAAAAGAAACCTTATAAAAAAGTCTATATTTTTTATGATTGCATTAATTTAAATTAAGTTGATTTCCTGATTTCATCTCTTCTCTCTCTTCTGACATTAAAGATTAAATAATTAACTTAACCTTTTAACAAGTGGTTTTAAAGAAATCCACGATATTTTAAGTAGTTACAATCCCTGTTCCCTGCTTCCTTTTTAAAAATCTTGCTGACCAAATAATTGTTTTTAAAGTAATAATTTTATAACATCATGCTATCAGCATATTGCGCCTCCAATGTAAATATTCTGAGCACTTGCCACGTAGTTTTAAAGTCGAATAATATTATTATGCTTTTGTTGACGTAAATAATTGATTTACATTTTGAATTCTAGCGTCTTTTTCTTTGAGTCGTATTTCCTCGTGACTGAAGATCGTGACTCCCCCGCATAATTAATTCGTTGGGGGAGTTCTCTTGGGCAGATACATCGTGGTGGGCGCCCAGATCCTTCCAAGATTCAAGAATTCAAGTTTAAAAGAAGACATACACTTGTAACTTTTTCATTACATAATGGTTTTCTGACTTATTAATAAAGTAACTAATGATACTTAAATTGTAGAGAATTGTAACATATTCAGAGGAAGTTAAAGAGCCAGTGATTAATAAATTAATCAACCTACTATTAACACCTACTTTATTCTTAAACGATTGTATGATGATATTTTAGGACACTCTCCTACGTTTAAACAGCTAGACCGATTAGAATAAGCTTTGAGCTCTACCTATCTTGAGACACCGAACGTATAATAATAATTCGCTAAAGATGGCTACTCTATACACTGATTTAATTCATACAGATCAACCATTTCACTATGTACTTAACAAACTATTTTCTTCAAACGCCACTCAACTCTACTAATCATAGAAATAGAAAACTTGCACATGTGTGCGTGAATTGCACTAGAAGTGTGTGCAATAAACACTGTCTGTCTCTTTCTCTCTCCACCTTTCAGTGATAGCTGTGGCCTTGTCTAGTCGCATCTAATGCTGGCGTTAGTGCGTTGGAACTGGGGCAGTTGGTGGGCGAGCTACTGGAACTATTACTTGAATGGTTTAGTTATTTGGAACCGATTTTGTTCATTGGACTTAAACAGATGACAAACTCTTGAGAGTCGTTACAAACTATTTGTTAAACCTTAATGGTGCTTCATTTGGTTCAGCTGTTTTCTAATCGGGATAATCTAACTATTCATTAGTAGAATTATTATTTTGGAGGGTGTATTAGCAAAAACTATCAAAATTTTACTAAACAATTTCGAAAAATTCAGTACAGGTACCCATTATCTTCATATTTTTATATTCATACTTACCTTTAAATACAAAGTCTCTTGTGTAGATGTCGCTTCAGGTTACCTGCTTATCAAAAATATACTTCTCATGTGCAAAAAAACTTAGTTATGATATTTGCAACACCAGGAAATAACCATTTGTTTGCATAATGACACACTCATACAAATTTATAGGTCATCGATACAATATGACTTCAATACAACTGTGTAAATACAAGAACCATGGAGTTGTCACTTTTGAGGCCATTGGCACGGTTATGGTGGATGAATATTTGTTTATGTGGTGTTTTCTTTAACATGTTTCTGTATTTATTATAATATTTTATTTTCTTTTCAGGTAAGTAATTGCATTTGTTTAGAAGACGCAATAATAGAAACTTTTCTTAAATGGTAAGTTTTTTTTTACATGATATAGGCTTACGCTTGACTACAACTTGCCTGATGTTAAGCAACGTTATAATCTACGATCTAGCACGCTTGCCAAGAAGAAACCGGTTTACTCTCGACTTGAAGTAATAAAGAATCCACTTGTCAGCCAAAGTAACTGTGTTCAAAATTTCATTAAAATCATTTTATCGTCATATTTTTCCCATTTTTGACGGTTTTATCAAGCTCAATAAAACCATGATCCAATAAATTTTATTAACATGCTTGTTTTTGCAATTTATATGGAGCTAGACACAAAAGTTCACAAAACCTTGCAAAAAGACAACACCCCTTGGGAATCGAACCCAGGCTTTCAGATTGACCCTCTAATCTAGTCATACTTACTATGTTATAATTGTTCAAGTGAGTATTCCAGTGGACTGTCCCGTTCAAACGCAGCAACGTCCCTGTAGCGAGTGTGCGGAGTGTTGACCGGGATGTAGGTTACAGAGCGCAGCGGCGCCCTCTCGCGGCAACTCGGTGCTTCTTGTGTGACATGCACTTTGTAGGAGGAATTTGTGGAAATCCTTTTTATCACATAGATTTAATTAAATTAATGACTTTAGAGGTTTAGTAAGAAAATGCATGTAAAAATAGATTTTTTTCTGTGTTGTTCTTAAAATGCTACAGATATTTACAATTATTTATTTAAGATGACTTAAACTAAATGAATATAAAAACAATTACATGTAATTAAAATTAAAAAAAAACAAAACCTTCAATGTCATATAAAATTTCTAGTTTTACACATCAAAGGTTAAAACAGTAACCGGCCTCGTTGAAACGCGTTATTGATTTTAGTGTCAGAAAGTGCAAAGTGCATCTATATTTGTACCAGCTCAAGTGGTAACAAGATGCTATAGCTTGCTTTCAATCAATCTATAGCATTGACCAAAGGACGACGCGGTCAGGTCTTGGATGGGTGACCAAAAAGTGGCATTCCATTTTGGGCACTTCCGTGGGTTGGATGACACTTTAAATTGTAGGTACAGCTGTTTGACTAGTACAGCAGTAGTAAAGCCATGGCAGAGGTCCTTGGCCACTCTCATTCGATAAGAAGAAGAAAAATCAATTACTGAGCTGACAGTAAAGTTAGTGAATACTAATTATGCTATAATACTATTGGCTGTTCAGAATTCCAAAAAGATGACCTGCTTTGGAAGAAATTTGAAAATGTAATCAAACAAAAGTATTTATGACATATCGCTTATAGTTTCCTAGAAATTTTCCGTCAAACGATCAAAAATGCTCTCAGAAAATTTAACTTGCATTTTATAAAACAAAATATATACTTACCTACATATTATTTTCTTCACTTTTATTATGTTTCTTTGATTTATTCCTGACAATATCGTAATCTTTCAACATAGTATTGTAAAATAGTTTATTTTACCTTACCTCCTTATTTGAAGAAAGATATTATATAAACATATAATAATATAATATATGATAAACAAAAAGGCGTGTGGTTATTATTTTTTGTAGTCAATTTGTTCTACAAATCTTCTACATAAAAGAAACCACAGTATTCGCCCTCATAATTTTATTGCTCTTTTAAACCTGACATTCGGCCGAACTAAAATAAAAGCGTAGAAATAAAAAGTACGATTCCAATAAATTAGGTCACCAAAATGTTGGCGAATCTCAAATGTGACGTGTAATAATTCGGTCAGCTGAAAATAGTTCTATTTATAAACCAAATTTTTAGGTAAGCTTGGTTATTTCAAGAAATTTATTTCCCATTCTATATACTACGCTTATGTTAATTTAGGTTACTTGAAATATTAATACAATTCTTAGAAAAGTAAAAACAAAATTCGCAAAAGAGAATTAATATTGAAGCGGTAGGTTGACTTTATTAAAAAATACTTTGTATGGGAGTATATTACTTTACTTTCTATTTTCTTTTCAATTATCACTTTGAACTATTCTTCTTATGTTTTTATTAGGTACTGTTTTTACTACTTTGACTAGTTTTTTATTTTGAATACTTGAAAAACAAAATCTTTCTTATGATAAACGTTCGATTTTTACGGATCTCCTTGCCACTCAAAATCTGCTGATTAATATAGTATGTCTCAACGTGATCGCTGTACGTACAATTAGCTTTGCTGACCAATTAACTCCCTCCCCTTAAAAATTATGGCGTGTTTACACACGTCAGTAAATGGAACGCGAACTTGCTCGGTTTTTATAGTGTAAAGATGTGAACGAACTTGTAACAGTGACCAGTATTTGTAGGAAGTTTATTTAGTACATAGGAAAGAGGTTAGAATAACTCTTCAAATTGGTTTTGATCAGGCTTTTAATTTGCAAGATGTGTAGCAACAAAAAATGTGCCACAAATATGACAAATAACTCTCTTGAGTCGTATTTCCTCATGACTGAGGTTCGTGACCCTCTCCGAAGAATAAATTCGTTAGGTAAGAGAGTTCTCTTGAGCAGATACATCGTGGTAAGCGCCGTCCTTCCACGGAAGACACAGGTCCTCGAATTTTGTGGTCCTCAAACATGTCGGTTTCCTCACGATGTTTTCCTTTCCCGCTAAGCGAGTGCAAATGTAGTAATTTGTATGTTTTGTCATCTCACTTTAACTCTAATAAAACAAACAAGATAAACAAACTACAATACACAAAAAAGATAGATAGAAAGATCCTACCGTCTACGCCACTGTAAGGAATGAAACACTTCGGGTTGGGTTCAAGACAAGACTGGTTTTATTGTCTACCGATTAACAATTACTCCGATACCGATTTATAATACTTATTCATATTTATAAATACCGTAATACCGGTACCGTACCGTTTAAGTTCCCTAAACTCACTATACATTACAGATAGCATACAAAAACGATATCAAATCTAAATTAACATCCTACGATCGGTATTTATTATTATATCTCAAGGCAGCACCAAACGGTCCGATAGCGAAGTGACCATCAAATTAGGAGATCGACAACCGACCGTGACTCGGTTTTTGGACTAGTTCCGAACTAATCAAGGATTTAGCGATAAGATGACACAAAACAAAGCATATTTTTTTCATACTGACACATTTTTCATACTGACTGACTGACTGATAGAAGCATATTGATTATTATCTTAAATGCAGAAAAATCGCTGCCTCATATATTGTAATGACGGCAGAAGATTGAAAGAATTTACCGGAAGTTGTGCGTTTTTACATTGAGTCTCACTTCTATTAGCCTACAGTTTAATTTGTCTTCCGAGCATGGAAATTAATGAATGGAATGAAATTTTTGGTTACCCATCCAAAAACTAACCACGTGGACATTTGTTTAGCTTTGGACAAGAAAGGCGCAAGACTGACACCAATTGCACCTAGGGGAGGAGGCCTATACCCAGCAGTGGGACAAGGACTGAAGATGATGATGATGATATGTAAATATTTTTAATTTGACGTGTAAATAGGCTTTACGAAAATAAATGAATATGAATAGATATTTAAACATTTAACAATCAGGTATTTCACCACGAAGAAGGTTTTTCGGTGTCTCCCTGCCTTACTACCCTCAAATATAAAATTTGCCAAGCACAGTGTGTTTTTTGGAAGCCTCATTTAAGAGCCAGTTCCAATTCAGTATAGGCATCTTAGGCTATCAATCTAATGCGAATACTGCCGCTAGGTGAGCTTAGTGCTTTATTTCTTTACTAGCTTTTACCCGCGGCTTTGCACGTGTATGATATATAAACCTTCTTATTGAATTACTCTATCTATTGAATAAAACTGAATCAAAATCAGTTGTGAAGTTTTAATTATCTAAGCATATATACGGACATAGGGACAGACGCGGGAAGTGACTTTGCTTTATACTATGTGGTAAAGTTACCATCGAATTCTTCAAAGTCGATTCGATGTCAGTTTTGATAACTCTTTTTACGTGGGTTTACGTTTGACTACAGCCTGCCTGAAGTTAAGCATTGCTGCAGCCTATGGTGTAACACACTAACTTAGAAGATACGTATTAACACTAGATTTGAAGACCCTGGATTGTAGTTCGCAGGAAACACAGCTTCTTGAACTAATAATTATAGTGACCATCAAATTAGGAGATCGACAACCGACCGTGACTCTGTTTTTGGACTAGTTTCCGAACCGGCGAAGGATTTTGCGATAAGATGACACAAAATATACAATAGTAGGTACAGACTTATGTAAAATGTATTTACTGATTTTTGATAAAAAAAGAGTTTATAAAGATTAAACAAATTTTTAATACTAATAGAACTAAAAAAGAGTATTTACATCTAAACTAATAATTATTTTTATGTACAGCGTTAACATATATAACACACGTGATATCTTATAAGTGTGGATTTAAGTTGGATCAATTTTTGAGAAATTAGCAAATGTAAGCAATTTATTACATTGGTTGTTTTTTACAAAGCAATACGTTTTTGCCATGAATGTCGATTTCAATAAGTTACTGGAATCAACAATATTTGAAAGTTAAACCTGTATCTGTTTTCCCTGTACTAAAATGTCTACACATTTGTACATATTGCCGTAATATTCATTTTTCTTTCCATATGCTACTTGAAAGAAAGGAATAAACAATATATTTAGACTTCACAGTTGCATCCCATTAGGCATGGTGCAGTCAAACGCAAGCCAATATAATGTAAAAAAAAGCGAATCCTTAAAATTTCTGGTTACAATTTTAACTAAGATTTAGCATTCTGTTTTTAGATCTAACTCTGTATTCGAGTACAAAACACGCCAGATAACAAGTCCAACACTCTGCCCCATATTTCACTTGTAGCCACTAAATATTAGCAACTATGTACATACATATATTATTATGTAGGTACTAGCAGTGAAAGTGCATATATGCATTCATTCTTATATTTTCAAGGATTTTTGACGATTTGTTTTTCTTTATACCCTGTTTGTTGATTTTTATCTTAGAAGTCTTTAACTTATATTAGCTTATTACAAAATCACTTAATTTCCCATGGCTTGTTATAACAAACCCCAATATAGAATAGAATTGAATATAAAATTCTTTATTGCAACACACGATAATAATTAAAAAGAAAGAAGAAAAAAAATACTTGTACTAGTGCCACAAGTGGCGGCCTTATTGCTAAAAGCAATCTCTAATAAGGTATATAAGCATTTAGCTATGTATATGTGAAAATTTATCTAAGAAATTATGTGTTTTGTATACTCTAGGAATTTTAAAGCTTACACCTAACTTAAAATTAAGCTTTGTTTCCCAAATCGAATTTGAAACAATAAATATGATTTGAAGAAATGCCGACATAATACGTAGACTATTTTATCTATTACTTCCCGTGGGATGTTATGTTGTAGATAGATTAAAATTACTATATAGATGATGAACATGAATATAAGTCACAGGATTATACTAAACTTTTCATCGTGAAATAAGTGTATGTTCAATGTAATATTTCGGGATATAATTATGTATAACAAACAGCGCCATCTAGCCCCATACTAAGCTTACAATTGTATCGTGGGTACTAGATAGCGGATATAATACATGAATCCTTTTCTTTCGTAAATACATACTTATAATCAAAATCAAAATATTCATTTATTCATAAATACGTCAATTTCTTTTATTATTTATTTATTATACATAGAAACGACCAGATTCAACGCAAGTGATTACAAATTTAAAATTCGTTATTATTTATGTTATGCGGGGCTCGAACCCGCATTCCTAGATTAAAAGGCAGTGCTACTACCAACTAAGCTTACAGGCCGTGTACCTATTCGTACCAGCGTAAATTATCGTGAACAAAGTCGCAGGTTCTATATACTAGTGATCTCTCTCTCTCTCTCTCTATGAGTCGTATTTCCTAATAACTGAGGGTTCTGACTCCCCCGCAGAATTAATTCGTTAGGGGAGTTTTCTTGGGCAGAAACATCGTGGTGGGCACCCAGATCCTACCTCGGATATTGTGGTCTCAAACATGTCGGTTTCCTCACGATGTTTTCCTTCACCGCCAAGCGAGTGCAAATCCACACATAACTTGAAAATACAAGTCATTGGTGTAGGGCTGGATTCGAACCAGGGTGCGCCTGGATGAAAAGCAGATACTGGAACCGCTGAACCACACTCGCTTCGTGTATTTATATTAGTGTAAATTATCGTGAACAAAGTCGCAGGTTATATATACTAGTAGTGCTAGTGCAAATGTATGCACCCAGTGAAAGTGCATTTGCACTAGGTATCTAACTCAAGGCCCTACCATAGTTACCATGCATCGGTTGCATCGCCAGTGCTAGGCGCTGCACTTTCTATTTTAGCCTTTGTCTAACAAGCAAGTTTCTATGTTTTATGAGTGGCAAAGTCTGGTGTTGAACAACCGAGTTTTTATGTTTTATTCAAATTCAAAATCATTTATTTCAGACATTGGTCCATATTTACAATAATTTATATAACTTTGTCATTTCTTAAATTTTGTCTTTACAAATAATCATTAACATTGAATTAAGTTTTTTATACCTATTATGTCTAATTTGCACACCAGTAATGGTTGAGATGTATGGTTCTAATGTTTGATATTTTATCACCTACCATCATGTAAAATACTACATCTGGCAAATAAATAAATCTTTATCTTTATCTTTAATTATCAAATCATTTTATGAGTGGCAAATTCTGGTGTTAAGATTTTTCAAACCCAGCTGATGGGGCTGAAATGGCAACGACTGCAGTATTTTTTTTACCAATGAATGTACGTATATTTATCTTTACTAAATAGAAAAAGTTACCGGGACTTTTTAGGTTTTTATTAGACCCGCGAAAGTGTTCAAGTGTAATTTGCATGTGTTGAGAAGATGAATCCTGTAGATTTTTATATATTTTTTATCTAATATTATGTCGACTTCATGTGTTATTGTCAAGTATAGAACTTTTATAGATATTTAATCACTTTCGTAATAACAAAAACGGAATCAAAATCGTCATAAAAAGGTTATTTATTAAACAGGAAAATGTGAATGAAAATCAGAATTAATATCAAACATATGGAGGGAAAAACACGCAGTCTGGAAAATTTGGCAATAATCCAATAATATGTTTCTTTCCCTTAAAACAATATAAATTTTAACCTTAAATTAGAACAGATACATTGTTTACCCAATTTACACATGTACACATGTACTGTGTACACATATTTTGGAATTTGTTCTGGATCAAAACCTTTAAATGTATAATATTCAGTTCATTTAAGAACACATTCTGTTTTGTGTGCCATAAAAATAAATAAATTTGGGATACGGGCCAATCTAATACATTGTTACTATACAGGATCGGGATGAATTCCTTACAAGAAGAGAGGCCTATGCTCAGCAGTGGCCGATAAAGGCACTGATGATTATGATGAACTGTTGTGTTTTAAAATATTTTTAATTTTTGGTTTGTAATTATTTTTTAGAAACCTAATCATCAGCTACCAAACTCTCTTGTAATACCAGCAAAGGGCACTAAAAGCCCTGAAAAGGATGCTTCCTTTGAAAAACCGCTTACACAGACTTTCTTCAGAAATCCTTAAGCACCATATACATACATACCTATATATATACCTGTAGATTCTATAGTACTACCATACCATACAGCTTAGAACCTAGGACATGTGTCAAACAAAAACGATCTTTATTGCAAGTGTTTAAGGCATAGGCCTTTGACACCCATACTAAATAGACATATACGAGAATAATACTTTGGTAGTCTACAAAAAGCTATGCCGAATTGAACTCTATCCCAACGTGTAAAGGTTAACATACTTTGATAGAGTCTAAGATCTGACCTAAACATTTAGACGTAAAAAACGGTGCAAAAGTGAACTCTATTGCATAGTACTAAAATGCAAGACTTTTGCTGCAGTTTTTATAGGTCTAAGAACTGTAAATTTAGGCATATACTAAGACTTATAGCTATGCAAAACTGCACTCTATCACCACGTACTAAAGTGTTTGTTTGTATAAGACTTTCAAAGTTGCTCTGGAAGGAACAAATTGCACAAAAATAAAGATGCAAAACTAAACTCTATCACGCGACACTAAGGTCTTTCCTTCACTCTCAAAGGACTTCTAGGAACTGGCAAATTGGGCAAAAATGCGATGCAAAAATGAACTCTATAGCTACGTGTTAGATTGCAACTCCTGTCGTATAGTTACAAAGGTCTGCAAGGAACTGACAAATTGGGCAAAAAGGGCGATGCGAATATGAACTATATTTTCACGTGTTAAGGTGCAAGTTGTTTGATAGTATTTCAAAGGTCCGCTTGAAAGGGCGAGTGCATGCATCCGTAATGTGGAAAGTCGTGTCCTTTGGCGAGTACTCATACTTAGCTGGAGTGGTCGGGCGGGGCTATTCCTAGCTCGAAACTAGGCCGGCCACCGACCGAGGGAGGTGGGGTGAGGTATAGGAGGGAGCGGGAGCGGGTTGGAATGTCGAGGTCATATACAATTTCCTTACTTCTAGTCTAATATAATTTTTTTATTTCTATTGTAACAACGGAGAAATTGGATGACTTTGCTTTTGGTTAAAAGATTACCAATTCAGATTTTTACAAAAAGTTTATACATATGTACATATTGTACATTCATGAGCAGAAAAAAATTTACGTGTATGTTAACTACAAAAAGAAACTAAAACATAAACAATTTACAAGAGGATCACCAAACTTGTTATTTATTCCGTAAGTATTAAAAATATTCATAGGACAATTGACGGCTCTAGAAGCTTTAAATTTCAAATTTTTTATTCGGATATATGTACCTATAAGAAAAGTCTTACACGTGACATAAAAGGAATTAAAATTTAAAATGGTTATCAACCCTGTTGTAAGACACATTTTACAGGCTTGTATTCTTTAATTAAAAACTAGGTATACAAATAAATGAATAGACGTTTCTGAAAAAAAATCTAGAAAACTAAAAGCATAGGTTTTGTAGTTTCGATGTATTTTATTTTTACGTGGGCTAGGTTTTCGTTTGACTATAGCCTGCCTGATGTTAAGCATTGCTGCAGCCTAGGGTGTAACACGTTTACCTAGAAGATACCTATTAACTCTAGAATTGAAAACCCCTGGATAAACTAATAACGAAATAACATTTCGTATTAATCATATTTTTGATTAAACTTAAAAACTACAAAATCTATTATGTCTTTGGCTTTCTAGAAGACAGATATTTGTTTTGATACTAACAATTTGAGGTATAAACCATTAGGCTATCTTTCTTAGTGTTTTAGTCGAACAGTTTGCATGAAAATAGCGCACGAGCGACTGCATCTTAAATATTGACATCAAATCGCCAATTTCAAGAGCGCTAGCATCCCGCTACCTCCTATGCCTTGGTCCAGACATCCTTTTAAAACTCCGGACGCGCAATGTGCCAACACAAAAATTACTTCTCAGAACAGAGGTTGAAGAATCAAGATCTATGTCGATCATCGTTTACGTGAAGCGAAATATTTAGAACTGTTTAACAACTAACTCTTTAACATTTTTTTTAGAGACTATGGAACTCTCTGCCTGGAGCCCTGTTCCCAGAAAATTATAACAAGGGGTCTTCAAATCTAGAGTAAATAGGTTTCTTCTAGGCAAGCGTGCTACATCTTAGACTATAGTGGTGCTTAACATCAGGCAGGCTATAGTCAAACGTAAGCCTATTTAATGTAAAGAAAATCTTTGAAAGAATGTGAGCATGTAGACCTGTAGTTTGAAACTTTAGCTGAAACAAAAGTCTGAGCTAGATGTCTCTAGGGTGGTTTAGATACTCTTGTTGCCGTTAAAAAGGCTAACAAACGAACAAAGGTTGAAAAATCTAAATCTGTATCGATCTTCGTCTGCGTGAGCCGATATATTTAGAAAGTTAACCAGTTTCTTCTAGGTAAGCGCGCAAGATCGTAGATTACAACGTTGCTTAACATCAGGCAAGTTGACTGGCCTCTTAGCTTAGTTGGTAGTGGCTCTGCCTTCTAATCTAGAGGTTGCGGGTTCGATTCCCGCATGACACTAGTATTTATGTACTTTAAAATTTTATAATTACTTGTGTTGAGTCAGGTCGTTTCTATGTATAGGTATAATAAGTATTTATTTACAAAAAAATATATATAGGTATGTATTATATCCGTTATCTAGTACCCATAATACAAGCGAAAGCTTAGTATGGGGCTAGATGGCGCTGTGTGATATGTCCTCAAATATTTATTTATTTATTTATAAAGGTTCAAAAATCAAGATCTATGTCTATCTTTGTTCACATGAACCGAAATATTTAAAGAGTTGACCGGTTTCTTCTTGGTAAGCGCGCAAGATCGTAAAGCAACGTTGCTTAACATCAGGCAAGTTGTAGTCAAGCGTGAGCCTATCTCATAAAAAAAAACTCTTTAGAAGAATGTGTCATATTTGTAGGTAGTAATTTAAGCTGGAACAAAAGTATTTTGTGTATACTGTTAGAGAACTTATTTATTATCCAATTGAAGAAATAAGCGTCGCAATAGTTAGTAATCATATTGTGTCTCGTTATTCTACAATCATGATTTTGTATTTAATATTATGACAAAAAAGTAGTTAAAAGTTGTTAGTCTATGTCAGAGGCCTCTAAGGCGGTTTAAAAACTCTCGATATTAAGGCACTCTCGTACGGTAAGAAGGAAAAAAGCGACCAGAATATTACTTTAGCAATATATTACTTTTACTTACCCGTACGTCAAGCAGTAATTAAAAATATGTGGTTCTTACTCGAATACATTATACATTAATTAATACATTCAGATTTTTTTTCTTAAAGATTCAAAGATTCAAAGATTCAAAGATATTTATTGACCTTATAACATTGCGCTACAATAGGTACGTCATATAATACAGTAATCATTTATATAACTTAATACTAATTATTAACGAAAGAATTAAAGATAAAAACATAAAAACATCTTTTCAAACTTATACTAATCTGAAACACTTCTCTGCTACTAACTTACTAAAGCTTTGGTTTCCTAGGACAGCGGTGCCTTCATATAGCGGCTGTAATATTACGGACGCAAAAATAATTAAAGTAAATTACGGTGCAAGTTACCGCTCTGTAGGAAACCGCGCCATTACGTTTACATAGACAACGTTCATTCACCGCTGTATTACGGCCGCTATAAGTCGGAACCGCTTTCCTAGGAAATCCAAGCTTTACCTAAACTTAAAAGCTGTAAGACAAAACAACAGAGTCAACAAACCATTTTACAGCCCATTGAAACGTTTAATATGTTTGTGAAAAGGTTCATAAACAGGGTTTCGGGTTCAAGCCAAGTTCAAAGGTGTAAATAGGTACCTAATCGCAAATTAGACCAAAACAGTTAGGTACTAACCAAACACTTTGTTGAAATGAAATTGATTAATATTTAATAAATAAATAACCCATACTATACTAACGCTTGTATCATGGGTACTGCATAACTGTGTGGTATATTCACATAAGTTTATAAAGTGCTTTCCATTCTGGGCGTTTCTGTAGGTCGGATGATTTGTCTTAGTACGGCAGTCGTTATGCGTACGCCATGTCAGGTTTTTGGTTAATAACATTAAGTTGATTATATATACGTGAGCCTTTCTATCTAAACTATGTATTGAGATTGTATTTAATAATTTAGATTAGAAATTATTATTCCAGGCTCTTCACATCACATCATTGCAAGTAAATAACTTGCAATGTGTTGTTCAAATCCTTCACATAAATGCGTTTTTTCCTTTTTACCTATTATACTTTTACTTGTAACAGTTCTTTGCCTAGATTCTTCAAGAACTTATTTTCCAATTGGTTCGTCGTTAAAGACATACCAAAGACTATGAAATGAACACTCAAAGACAATTCATAGGTATTTAATTATTAATAATTTAATTATTTAATTATTATTTAATTATTTAATTATTTAATTATCCTAATTATTCGGAATGCAGCCAGCGTTCTTGGCTCCATACCACATGTAGATTGTTTAAATTTAGTTTAGATGTAAATACTCTTTTTTAGTTCTATTAGTTTTAATATGTGTAAATATTGTTTCTTATTATTTTATATATTCATAGGCAGATGAGTAATGACTTAACATTGTATGCGGTTTCCTCTCACACTCACACACGAACACACACACACACTAACACACACACAAATACACACTAATAATACATATGTGTGAGTGTAAATGTATTGTTAGAAACACTGATGCATCTAGCTTTATCTAGCTCCTAGTAACAAATTTCCATGGAAGGACCTGGGCGAATTAATCTGCGGGGAGTCACGACCCTCAGACATGAGGAAATACGACTCAAGAGAGAGAAAGAGAGGTGATAACAAAATGTTTGTATTCAACTAGACCTCCTGATATCTAGATAAAGATTTCCATTTTTTTTATTGTAGCTGTTTGATTTGCTGCTGTTTAGTTATATTTTAAAGGAAAAAAAAAGATTTATGTGCGAATAAATATTTTCATATAGGTAATAAAATTTTTTTTGTTTTGTTTTTTCTTCTTTTTTATAAATAATTAGAAATAAAGGCTTTTTATCTAATTATTTTATATAATAACAAAAAATTGCATTGAATTCTTTGGATACCAACAACACAGCCTACAGTTCATGATATCATTTATTACTCAATTTTTTTTTACGTCGTATAGGTTTACATTTGACTACAGCCTGCCTGATGTTAAGCATGCTGCAGCCTAGGGTGTAACACGCTTACAGAAGATACATATTACCTGTTAACCTATTTAACTATTATCTACACTCGTTTTTAATCTGCCAATAAAACAAATACACTGTTAAAAATTTAAGAAAATATGAAGCTGAAAGTTATAATATTTTAAAACAATTTTTGCAAATCGACAGCACTTTTAGTATAGAATTTACCAGGCTCTATATATACCTATACATATATACAATATACCCTGTTTTTTTTTTCAATATCAACGTCCGAATAATCGCCAGACTCTTTGCAAAATAAAAATAATTTACAGTTAATGTTACATAAATCTCCGCTGAATTTGTTCATTGTCTCTTTCAATAGGTATTGTCTTTTTCAGCTGCAATTTTTCACGGCCATTATTTGGGCGCCAACCTTTCAGGAATTTTAAAACAAGACATAGCTTGGCGGCGCGATGTCTAGATTTTTTGTAAACAAATACGTAGGTACAACATCTGTATGTATCTACTCATAAGTGCATAAATAAATAACTAGTCTCAATATTATTTGAATTTAACTTAAGTATTTGCGAGTTATGAAACTAACCATAAAAAACAATTAAACAAAATCATGCACAACATCACATTACAAAGGATCGCTATCCTATTATACATTTATCACTTGTAAAACTTTTGATGGACTGAATAACATGTCACATAGACTTTCAGCAACTCTGCGTTTATAAAAAACTAGTTGGCGCCCGCGGCTTCGCTCGCATTATTTCAGGATAAAAAGTAGCCTAGGATTAAGAAGTAAGACTTGCATCCCCTATTTCACCCCTTTAAAAGTGGCATTTCCAAAAATCCTTTCTTAGCGGATGCCTACGTTATAACAAGTACCTTCATTCCAAATTTCAGCCCAATCCCTCCAGTGGCTTGGGCTGTGCGTTGATAGATCACTGTATCAGTTAGTCAGTCAATCAGTCAGTCACCTTTGAGTTTTATATATATAAATGATAGATATAGATAGGCTTACGCCTGACCACAATTGAATTTGAAAACAAACAATAACACTTGTAATCGGAGCCTCTAACCTAGATACCATCTCCAGTTGCGATCAATACACGGTGCGACCCGTAAAAAGCCATGGGCACGGGATTATACAGGCTTACATGGGGTTGGTTAACCAACTGACAGAAAGGAGGGGTTTTCAATTCATTTTTGCATATATTGTTTTATGTGTATGTATAGTTAATGTATAATTTAGCGCTTGGTTCGTTTGGTTTAAACGCTGAATTCGAGTTTTCGTTTACACTAAATATTACGAAAGGATGCTATTGTTCCAACTCTAACTTTATTTTTTTTATTCAAATTCAAAACTTTATGTTCGTTTGATGTAAATCCACTTTAATGGAATTCTTTTTTTCTCTCTTTAAAGCATGCTGGTCAAAATTTTGCATCAATTAACAACGCTGGTCAAATCTGACCTTTACGTATTAATAATTTGCACAAATGAATTTTAATATGACAGGAAATACTTATCATTGAATCAGTCACAAATACAAGACACAATGCCAAATATGAAGAAAAACACGAATTATGGTTATAAATTGAACAGTGTGATAATTTAAAATATGTTTTAGTTAAAAAAATTAACTAGTTTTGTGTTTAACAAGTAATTTCAATCTTTGCAGGCTCCAGGCTTAATGATTTATGACCATCAACAAATACTAACCCAGTAAAGTAGTAAGAACCCGTCGCTCGTGTAAGCGTGAACTTCGACCCAGGTTTGGAGGTCATTAACATTTGGCGAAGTAGGTCGCTGCAGCGTTGCCATGGCGACGGCCCAAGCCGGCTGGGGCGGGCGGTTTGGGCGGCTTGGGCGGATTTATGAACACGTAGGCTAGTAGGTATTAAGATTGGGGCTATAAATAGGATAGGCTATAGATAGGCTAGAAGAAATATTTATACAGATTTCGACTGAGATAATTGACAAGGTAAGACCAAAATTCAGATTCATTAACACGGATGGACAGGGCGGTTGTAGGTATTGTGAAGGGTCTATAAATAAAATAAATCGTCCAGAAATATACAAATAAAAATAAATAAGTATTTACGTAGCGTTACAGATTAGTATATTACAAACCACAAACACTGTTTAACATGTACAAATGGACAACTTGAACTTTTATACACTTTGAGGAAAATTTCCCGGAGGTCCTTAAAAATTTATATATTATAATACAAATGATCGTAAAATTTAAACATTTGTTTTGTATGCAATTTATTTTGATCATTAATTTGAGTTTTATCTAACCTCTAAAGTCTAGGTGCCTAAAAGCTACATCTTAGACAGCTTAAGCTTGCGAAGCTTAACATCAAGCAAGATGTAGACAAACGTAATCATCATTTAAGCTTTTGCAACCTCATAAAAAACCTCATTGTCGTCAACCGCAAATAATCCAAAAATTCCTACAAATACCATATTTTCTTTAATTTACTTCTCCACTCCCCCCAATACCTATATACAAATATATGTATATAATATTCCACTTTACAGCTTACATCTGACGTCACCATGGAAGGGACCAGAAAATAGGTCAAAAGGGGCCACCACTGTCACTGCCATTGCACGAGCGAGCGCAGTGAGCGCAGATACTCTTTATCAGGGCTAACTCAACTGAGACAATAGGCGTTTTTAGTGAGCGTACTGACGTTTACTTACGGAATAGAAAGAGCAATGTATGGAATTGACGTCACGATGCGCTCCGCGGGGGTTAATTCTTACGTCACTCCCGTACAGTGGTCTTTCTATTCCATAAGTATGCTCACTAAAACACGCTTCTTGTCTTAGGGGCTGGTATCCAGTTAGTTGTCCTTCCTAAAAAAGAAAAGACGGAAGTCAATATTGAGAGAAAATTCTTGAGATACTGTGCCTATGTTGCTTCGGTGATCAAATGCCTGTTTGTCAAGAGAAAAAAGATGAATTCATTGGTAGAAAATGTAGTGTAGTTATGAGGTCTCTGACATGGTTATTGGCGAGGAGAATAAATTCTAGAAACCGATTGGCTAGCTACCTTTATTAGTAAAATCTCTCGTCAAACAACCAACAGAGGATCCCGGCATTAAAAACATCGCGTTAGAAACAACAATTAATACAGTTACAATTAATACATATTTAAAATCTGATCTTAATTTAAATTAATTCAAACCAATATTTGGTTTGAATGGTTACCTGGAAGAGATCGCTTTAAGCAATTAGGACACTAATTTTAGGTTTGTATGTCTCATTATGTTTTTTCCAGTTTTTGGTGTTTATAATAAAGTGTCTATCTATTTGCTCACTTTTGACCACAAAATCAGTTTTACAGGTCTCGTTTCACATATACTGCTGTTCAAATGTTAGATTGTCGTAATGAAAACGACTGAAGGGCCAATTTTTATTTATTTTATTTTTTCATTTTTTTGGCCATAACTTTGTATTAAGCGCTAACTGGATACGTAAAAAAGTCTACTTTTACTATATATATTTTTTAGTATTTTCTCGAATGTTCCACAAATTATGCTTTGCTACGAGGTCTACAATTCGCTGAAACTGCGCCTATACCTATATCCGTAGGACTGCAGTTATGGTTATACGTATATACAAGCCACGTGTATCTCTAGCTCGACCTTCGAAATTTTGAGAGGTCAACCCGGGCCGATTTGTATGTTTGCGTGTACTGTTATAGGGCTTCCAGAGTTTGATGGCGTGTTGATATGATGATTTGTGCTGAGAGTTAATGTGTGAGGGAGTGGAAAATTGAGAGGAACAGACAGTGTTGAAACGTTTCTTTTTTTTATAAAGACATGGTGCAGTTAGGGTTTTGACCACTTTCATAGTTCACCAGCAGGGTGTTTCACAAATTCGGAACGTTTCCGATCGGAAACGAAACGCCAAAACTGTCTTATTTAACCAATAACAGTCATCCACCAATCATAGAAGTTACAAAAAATTCTACGATTGGCGTAGCCTAGCTTGGCTAGCTGCAAAAAAATAAATACATTGTGGTTATATGCACAAAATTGAAGTGGTGGCTAGTTTTTTTTTATTAATCATTAAGACATGTAAACAATGTTTTTTTAAATAAATTTATAGATAGTTTTACCAGGGTCTGTCTATAATTGCAAGATATAGATGACGTTTAAGTTTTAATTTTATTTGAATCAATTATTAACGAGTTTTAACTCATTTTACTGAATTTTTGTGGTGTTTACACTTTAATTACACCACGATGTATCTGCCCAAGAGAACTCCCCTAACGAATCAATTCTGCGGGGGAGTCACGACCCTCAGTCATGAGGAAATACGACTCAAGGGAGACATTTTAATTACATTTTAATCTATCACTTGTTTCTTTCTAATCAGTTACAATATTCATTTAAATTATTACAATAATTTAAATGAATATTATATTTATACACGTGTAAAGTCTAATTTCCAAAGCACTAACAATATTTAGCTCAAACAAAAACAATATTTTTATTCTATTTGCGTTATGTTTGTGGCCTTAATTACAATAATCCCACACAACATGCTTAACACATGCTCTTAAGGGGGTTACTACTTACCATGCAATAATATAATTATCCTGAATCATCATCATCAGCAGCCCGTTATTGCTCACTGCTGAGCATTGGCCTCTGCTGAATATGTAAGTAAATTTTTCAGGACAAAGATTTTTAAAATGAAATGTTTATTGTCTGGTAAACTAGGTATATACAGAAGTTCAAATTACAGAGCTTCGTCATGTTTGTGATATGAGTCCTCTGGTTACTGCCCATTTGGGCTAAAACTGGTAGGTAAGTTAAGTGATATATTATATTAATCAATGCCATCTAATTAAGATAAGTATGTTACTTACCACGGTACTGAGGATAAAAAAATACAAGGATAATCCATAAATGCACCTGAAAAAAAAACATAAAATCTCCAAATATCTGTATAATATCTTACGACAATCTTATTTGAGAGCGAGTTTTACAGACATTCTTCGACCACAGTACGAGTATCTCTAGGATAGTTATATTACACTTATATGATCTACGTATGTATTCAGTATCTTGTCAACATTTTTATATAAGTATGTATTTCTAGTGAGTTCTCGGCGACTTCGCCCGCATTAAGAGAAGTAAAACTTGCATCCCCTATTTCACCCCTTTAAAAGTGGCATTTCCGAAAATCCTTTCTTAGCGTATGCCTACGTAATAAAATAACACATGTCAGTCAGTCAGTCACTTTTGAGTTTTATATATTATATAGATGTAGATTCATGTGTCAAGTATCTTAAAATAAATTCTTTCTTTCTTTCTTTGTAACGAGTAGTTTGAGGCAATGAATGGTTATAAGAAATAAACAAAAAATTGGATTTGTGATATTGCTTACGTTGTGTTTTTGAATCCATAATGGTTTAAAGCAATAGTAGGCACCTAGACTTGTAACTTTTAAATACTCCTAGTTCAATAGCCTAGATATAAATCGGTAGCGAAAGCTGTAGGCTATTTAGTTAGTGCTAATAGACATGCAGAAAGAGTGACCTGTTAATATATTTTTGTCATTGTTTTTGTATATATGAGTGCAGTTATTTGCTATTTACTTATTTAATACTAAAAATCGACGCGGTCAATCCTTCCTTGGATGGGTGACCGACAAGTGGCATTCCGATTCGGCCGCTTCCGTGGGCCTCTGACATGGCTTAACGACTGCCGCACTAGACAAACAGCCAGGACCTTCAATTTAACGTGTCATCTGACCCACGCAAGCGCCCAAAATGTCATGCCATTTTTCGGTCACCCATCCAAGAACTGGCCGCGTCGACCTAAAATAAATAAATAATATAGGTATCGAGATTATTATTCTTTTTGCTCTTATTCATTCAAAGACACGTTTAGCTCCTGTGATGCTTCCTCAATTAACTTTTCATGAATGGAGCGTGGACTGCGTTGAATACAAATGCAATTCAAAGACAAATCTTGAAGCCCTTGGCATTGACTGTGGTATACGTTTGACAGTGACATTTGTAAGTTAAATCCTGGATGAAAAGTTGCTTGTGTGATAGGAGTAGATCAATATCAATTTCCCATATAAATTGGTTCAGTTGTAACACATATTATTTAGAATTTTAAACTTTGCTTTTACCTTGAAAATTTAAACTGTACATTTTTTATTCTTATTTTCAGCCCTAACATGGCGTATTCAATTGAAGTAGGATTATAAAGGAATGCTATTTTACGTAGATAAGTTCACTTTTAACTATAACCTGCTGCAATCCAGGTGAAAGAAAGAAATAAAGAAAAACATTTATTGAGACAGACTACAAGACATACACACACACATAAAGGTATATACATTAAATAAATAAAAATAAAGTCTGCCCCAACACAGCCCCAACTTAGCATAATGCTGATTACTTAACTTAGGTCTTCCGTTGGGGCTGGCTGTGAGAGAATGACGTGTAACGTTTATATATATAGAAGGTATTTAATGAGACCCAAGAGTCTTGTAGAAAATTAAATACTAAAATGATTAAGTGATTGTCAGGCCTCATTACACATCGATTCATTAATGTTTTTAGAGACAGAAATACTAAATCAAATGTTGCTAAAATGTATTTAAGTTTCACTGTACAAACGGGTACTGTGAACGTAAAATATGATTTATCCATTTAAAATAATTCTTCCTCAATCACCTGTAGTTTAAAGGCTTCATTACAACCGCACACAATGCAGATGTAAGGGCCCCTGACATTGATGTGACCTCAGCCTTCCGTCGCCTTGGCAATGCGCTCGCTGTCAAAATATATAAAGTCGTACGCACCTGCGTTGCGTTGCGAATGCAGGTGTCATACTGTTCGGTAGATATTAGACTTTAGGTTTTGTTGATACAATATCTTTTAAACGAAATACGATTACGATTGACTAAGCCTGCCTGATGTTAAGCACCACTGGATGCTAAGATGTAGCACGCTTGCCTAGAAGAAACCAATTTACTCTAGATTTGAAGACCCCTAGGTTATAGTTGTGTTTTAAACAGGGCTCCAGGTAGAGAAAACCATAGTCTCGCTGTCCTTACTATGAAGGTTTTTTTTTAACCTGAACAAGTTTGCACTTGACCATAGTTTACCTGATAGCAAGCAAAGGCTATGGCCTAAGATGGAGCGTGCTTACCCGATAAGAACCGTTTCACTCTCGCTTTGAAGAAAGAAAGAAAGAAGAGAAATTGTAAGAAATTCTTTTGTAGAAGCAATGCGCTTCGTGCGAGTCTTTGAAACTTCCACCATAAACCGGTGACGCCCCGCCTGCTTGTTCGACAGTGGAAAGGAGACAGAGGAATTATGAATTTTCTCGAATTATCACTCTTTTTCTGGTTTGGGATACGTCGTATTCTTCACTACTGAAGGTCCTGACTCCCCCTCAGAATCAATTCGTTGGGGGAGTTCTCGTGGGCAGATACATCGTGGCGGGCGCCCACTGCTTGGTATATGTACTCTCTCTTGAGTCGTATTTGCTCATGATTGAGGGTCCTATACAAATACAAATTATTTATTTATAACTAGTAATAGTTACAAGTCAGAAGTAGATACATGTACATGTATTGTTTACAATAGCCTAACTCCCCCTTATCGATCAATCAATTCGTTAGGGGAGTTCTCTTGGGCAGATGCATCGTGGTGGGCGCCCAGGTCCTTCCACGTGTGACACATGTCCTTGGATTTTGTGGTTCTTGTCTTAACACATGTCGTTTTCCTCACGATGTTTTCCTTCACCGTTAAAAGAGAACATACATAACACATAACTGAAAAACAAGTCAATTATGTAAGGTCGGGATTTGAACCGGGAACGTCATATTGTAAACTGTAAATTCTACTTTGCTATCCTTAGAATTTTTAAATTCGAAACTTTGTGTCAATTTGTAATTCTTCACTCGTTTTGATGGAATTCACTTTTTTTTTTTGGATTCTCATGGATATAATTGATCTTGCATAATAAATAAAAAAAATGAAATTCTGAAAAATATCGACCTGCAGTAGCTTGTAATTAACTGAATTTTACAATTAGTGCAAACATACCTTTACATTGGCCTTACCAATATGTCGTCTATTTATATTAAGCAGTTATATATAGAATTTGGCAGCAATTTGGATGCTTTGTTTGTCTCTCGGTTGAAAGGTCAGTTTCAGTTTGGGAATGGATATCAGTTTAACTGAAATAAGTTAAAAATAATCTTATTTTAAAAAGGTTCTTATTCGTATAGGAATCATAATTAATGCTAGACGCCGTGGTATCAATATGTATGTTTTTTTTACATAAGATAGGCTCACGCAACTTGCCTGATGTTAAGCAACATATGAAGTATATATAAGTATGTTTAAGTAAGGATATGAAGATGTTTCTGTCACCTTAAATTATTAAAATTAGTTAACTAATCTTAAACCCTCTAATTATTTAGTTAAATATTTAACTCTTATACGGTGATTAAATTTAGGTGGTAAATTTTGTATTCAGCATTTATAGGAATATATATATATTTTTTACATTTATTAGGTGACTTTTAAAACTGTTAATGAGCTATATTATAATAAAAATATATACCTACTTAAGAAGGAATACATCAAATAAAACCCATGACAAAAATGTTTTCAAATATTTAATTTTGTAAACAGCAAAACCATAGGGCCTTATTACAAAACGTGGTTTAAATATAAGTCTAGACTAAGTCCGTTTTAGTTGTACAAAAATTGTCTGTCTACTGTCATAATAATCAATCTGTCAAAATGTAACCAATGATAAATCAACGTCTCAATTTAAACTTGACATTTGATTGTTTGTATGTGATATTTGAACAACAAGAACCGACTTTTTATTTTCAAAGTCCTAGACTAATATTTAAACCACGTTTTGTAATAAGACGGATTTTGTTTACTTTCAAATAATCCCTTCCTTTTTAGCCCCTATTATTGTTAATTGAGTTTTGAAGTAATCACAGCTCACAGACGTCACGTACGCACCCTAGTAAATACCATGATAACTTCGCAAGTAACTAGGGCAGCACTATAGACTATTTTCAAGAAAATTTATATACTGTTAAGATGTACATATTCTAACCAGAAATTATAGAATCTAATTTTACCCAAAGGTAAGCAGTTTCTTGGGTACTAGATAACAGATATAATACTTTCTTAAATACATGCTTAACACATATAGAAACGACCAGACTCAACACAAGTAATTACAAATCCATAATTACTTGTGTTATGGTTATGCGGGAATCGAACCCGGACCCCTAGATTAAAAGACAGAGCCACAACCAACTAAGCTAACAGGGCAGTAAAATTATCTATTATCTCCTATTTTTAATTGTTTTTTAAAGCCAGACTCGTTTAACGTAATATATAAACCGTAAGCTCCACGCAATAGGCCCTGAAACTATTGATCCTGAAGGCAGGTCAGAGTTCGAGCGAGTTCAAACTCTGAAGTGCACAAAAATGCACATTTAAATTGCAAAGTGCATCTCAGGAACACTCGCAGTTTGAAGGGAGGGTTTTGGGAATTTGAAATTTAAAGGCGTTGCCACAACTTTTTTTGGGGCAAATGCGCCTTTTCATTGGTTGCAACTGGATTAATTTTTTTTAGGGCTGCTTTTTTATATTTTAAATACATAAATATTCTCTAATACATATCTTTAATACGTACATATTATGTAGTTGTGATATTGTCCTAACAAATGAAAAAATAATTGGTGACGTTTTCTTTCTTATAAGCGAATACTAATTCATCTTAAATTACATTACAATACAATTGATTAGATTAGAGACAGCCTCATATGCGACGATGTTGGGAAAGATAAAAAATATTTGTAAGTACTAAAATATAATGGTACGAATTAATTCTGCGGGGTAGTCACAACCCTCAATCATGAGGAAACACGACGGTAGATATTTATCTACCAAACCATAACTTTGCCGATCAATTCCCAGCCCACACGCCGTCACCAAGCCGTCAGGATGCACCGAGCGACGATGGCAGGGCGCGTGCGCGACGTCCTACTTCCGAGCCGAGGTCGCGGGTTCGTTCCCCGATTCGTATTGATCGGGAGCTCGAGGCCGGAAGTGGCACTCCGGTGCAGTGGAATTTATAGAGATGATGATACCAGCCAGAAGATAAGGTTTTTTTCTATAAAAAAGTAAATTTTGCTAGTAAGACACGTGTTTGAAACGAAAGACTGAAAAGACAGAACAAAAGCTCATATATGGAGTGACAATTAACATAATAAAAAATGTATTTATAACAAAACAAAAACAAATAAATAAATATACCGAGAAAATTTATACAGCGCCATCTAGCCAAAGAAATATAAACAATAAATTGTATATGTCATAACCTTAGGTTTACTGGCTGCGTAAGAGCAAAGAGCAGCGCCATCTTCCGTTGGATTATTTGGTGGATAAATAAATAGAAAACTTGCAAAAAGACATGATAATGTCGGGTCGGGGTCAAACAATGGTGCGTTTGCATGAGAAATAGTAAACAAGAACAATTCTACTAAAAACTTGTAAAAAGATCCAGGAATTGCAGCATTGGGATCGAACCTAGGTGCGTCGGATTACAAATGAAGACTTGTATATTAACTAGGGGCTAAGCCAAGTTATAGTCATAGTAATTTTATTTAAAACAGATATTTGATACACACCACAAGATATACGAATAAATTCAATTAAAGAAGTTCGTATAAGTATTTTAAATATTTTGCAACCACAGAGAATGTAAAGTGACTAATCTAGTCATTGACATTGACATAAAATTAGTCAGCTAAGAGGAAAATGGTTGTCTATGTATGTGTAATGTATGGCCTTAACATTAACATTAAGGCATTTGATTTTCTAAGAAAACGATGCGTTGTTGAAGGAGCGAAGCGAGGTTTTAGTATCTTAATTCTAAAATGTAGGTAGTATTTACATTATGTCAAACATTATATGATGTTAAATTAATTATTAAGTCACAATTTTACACAATGAAAAATAAAATACACACACAAACAGACCAACGAACAAACGCCATTTCCCGCGCGTGAAACCAAAAATGCTTAGTACACTGGCCGCGTTTCCTCGCTGAATTGCGATGGAAACGCGTATTTATATGTATATTATTTAGTTGTACCGTCATCTCAATTTAAGCTTTCATATTCTTGTGAATTTGCAGTACGGTTTATTGTAGCTGAAAGCCATATTGGAATACAAGAAAAAACATATTTATGGCGAAAATTTGTTGATTGTTTTTAAATTTAGGTTCGAATATCCTTTGACTTTGTTTTATGTCATGCACAGACAGACCTGCAGTTTTGTTTAAATTGTAAGCATAGAAAACATTAGGACTTTTGACACTCAAACTATAACAAAATAACCAAAAAACTGCCTCATATCAATGTTATCATTCAAATTCAGCCTTAGTTCAATGACCTTCAACTACGGTACTGCATTTCCAAAGGGCTGACCTTTAATAGTATCTAATAAGTAAATTACATTATCAATAGTAACTACTAGACGAGGTCACACAATACTTACGCAGAATATGTTTGTGTGTGTGTGTGTGTGTGTATGTGTGTGTATGTATGTACAGCGGTTGTGTAGTAAATACTATCATCATCATCATCATCATCAGCCCGCTATCGCCCACTGCTGAGCATAGGCCTCTCTTCTAGTACGCCACTCGTCCCGGTCCTGCGCAGATCGAATACAGGTGCTCCCTGCGGTGGTTCTAATGTCGTCTACCCACCGCATTGGTGGGCGACCTCTGTTTCTATGACTGGCCGTAGAAATAGTAAATACTATAATTCTCAAAAATAAAAAAAAGGTTGTGAAATGAGCTGCAGTAGGAGTGAACTGTTTAAGAATATGTATTTAAAAATAATTGTTATACTGTTTTTTTTATGAAAGAAAGTGGTTTTCATTGCTTGTGTCACTTTTTGTACTTACACTTTTGGATGTATATATAGAAATGAAAATTATCCGGCGGTTAGTTGCGTATTTGTTTTAAAATGTATAATTGCTTGTGTAGAGTTTGATCGTTTCTACGACGATATGTTAACTAAACGGTTTTCCCTCACGTGTAATTCGCGTATGTTGTTTCGCGTATGTTGTATTGTCGTTTCTACGTATAATAAGTTTTTTTTATCAACCTGTGCTGTCCCACTCCTGGGCAAAGATCTCCCCCAACTCCCTTCATGAATCTCGACCGATTGCCTCCTCACTAGTAATATGTATTTACAAAAAAAACTTACCTATGTATATAATATTTTTTTAGGATATAAATTAATTTATTCACAATACCAACATGTCAAACATTAGTTATATTTTCATATTAATTATTAAGTCACTTTATAAGTATCTGTCATAGTACTCACGACACAAGAATTTGCATAATGTGGGGCTAGATGGCGCTGTGTGCAATGTCCCGGCATATTTATTTATGTATATTTCCTTTAATACTAAATAAACTAAATTAATAAAAAAAGATGGAGAACAGGCGTAAAACAAACATGTATATATATTAAATCAAACGCATATAAACATGAATTATACGAAACACAATCAAATCTACAACCACATCACTTCTATATCACCAACCGTATACATATATAGGTATATATGTCATTTAGCATGACACGCACACAGGCAACCTTATCAGCGGGGGTGTTATCAGCTCTGTATAAGTGGGGCTGGAAGGTGGGTCAATGACGTTCGTTGACCCACTGCAGTAGGCACGTGTTAAACCCCCTTTGTCCCCTTATGGGGGGAGAAACCCCTCGTTTCACCCCTCGAATTTATGAGGATAACCTTTGGTGTTATTCAATAATGCACTTAACTTGTGCATAGTTTTTTTCTGTACCAAAGAATAGAGAAGTAACTATAACTATTTTTTTCTTAGTGGCTCTTAGCAAGAAAAAAGAAGAAGAAGTACAACTATGACTTAAAAATATCTCTTTCTTCTTCTTGTCAAATAAGAGTAGCCATCTCTGATGTCGAGAGTTATTCAAGCCGCCCTAAGGGCCTCTGACATGGCTTAACGACTGCCGAACTAAACAAACAAAATATAAATAAATATATGTATTATATTCGGTATCTAGTACCTATGACAATTATTTGATTAGTATGGTGCTAGATGGCGCTGTGTGGTATGTCCTGAAATATTTATTAATTTATTAATAGATATCCGTGGAAGAGTCTGGGTTCCCACCAAAAGTTATTTTTTAATACTTCTTGCTTAGGACATTTCATTACGAAGAATAGAGCTACTAACATAACTAATTCAGGAAAATTTCATAAGAAATTTATTTTCTGTAAACGAAGGCATTACATATTTTTGAACCACTGTTTTTTTTATCTCAACAGATTTTCAATAATTATTTAAAACATTAAGGTAATCGAATGCTGTATTCATAACCTATTCTCAAAAATCTCATCTCACAATAAAGCTTACTTTTAAAAAAACAAACACACAACAAAAAAAATACACACAAAACACAGTATAAAAAACCCGCGCCATGCATAAACACGTGACTATCTAGCAGTCTATAGTATACCTACGTAGGTTAGGTTTTCCTCACGTTGAGGTAGGTTAGTTCAGTGCCTACGTTTTGTTAGCCTAGGTCTTTTAGTCGTAAAGTTAGTACTGAATAGACTTCAATACTTTTAACTTTTAAATTATTCTATTGTGTATGAAATAATAAACATATTAAGTACATATTATAGAAATGAAATGTATGAATTTTAGTGTTTGTTAGCATTTTAGTTGTAAGTCAATTTATTGCACTGTTTTTGGTATAGTAATTTAAAGAAATTTAAATTTCTTTAAGTAAAGAAGAATAAATAGAATTAAATATTATAATATTTTTCAGTTGATCTTCTACGATTCAAATTTTTTTATAAGTAATTTACACTACTCAATTTTTTTAATGATATGGCGTAAATATATTATATGTCAAAGTAAGTATAGAAATAACTAATTAATTTTATGACTTGTTTCTCCACCATTAAAACCTATCGTTTTCCTGCTATTTTCCTTATAAATAAACTAACTGATTTAAGTTTTTAGGTCAGTTCTATACCTAACATTCATTGCCCTAAGTCTTACCCTGCCCTACCTCAACAATTTATAAAGCTAATAAAAGAGGCTGTATTTTACAGGCTTCTTTCAAAAGTTTTATTTCCACAAAACAGTGAAAACGACTTTTTTAGGTCAAAATTCTAATATCGTCTTAAATATTTCGGAATTATCCCGTTTTAGACTGAATTGGATATGAAAATGTGTATTAAAATTATATAAACAAAGTTTTATAGGTACGCTAATTAAATATTGATTAGCAGTCGCATGCGATTACCAATGTTAAGTAAAGTTCGACGCAGTCAGTCCTTGGATGGGTGACCGAAAAGTAGTAAGTATTCCATTTTGAGCGCTACCGTGGGTCGGATGACACGTTAAAAAGTAGGTCCCGGCTGTTTGTCTAGTATTGCAGTCGTTAAGCCATGTCAGAGGCCTTTAGGGCGGCTTGATAAACTCTCGTCACCAGAGTTGGCCACTCTCTTTCGATAAGAAGAAGATTCCCGGTATAACTTGAGCACCATAAGGTGAATCATCATGAAACTTAACATATATAATAAATGGTTCAATCAGAAGTCTAGGGTTGGATTATAGCGAAATTGGCCTAGTGATTGCCTAAATAATACCACTGCTAAAGATCCTAATCTATATAAATACATATATAAAACTCAAAGGTGACTGACTGACTGACTGATATAGTGATCTATCAACGCACAGCCCAAACCACTGGACAGATTGGGCTGAAATTTGAAATGAAGGTAGAAGTTATGACGTAGGCATCCGCTAAGAAAGCATTTTTGGAAATGCCACTTTTAAAGGGGTGAAATAGGGGATGCAAGTTTTACTTCTTAATGCGCGAGCATCCACTAGTGACTTCATATACGGCTATCTGGGGTCAAATTGTACGAGGTACAAGGTCATTGGTTGCTGAGTGTCCCAGATCCAGCGTCCCGTATTGATCGAGCTGATGATGACGTATGGGATGCGTTGACGTTCTCATGTGGTTCTAGGGCTGTCTATAAAATGTCTGTTAAGATACCTAAATAAATAATAATAAATATTTCAGGACATATCACACAGCGCCATCTAGCCCCATACTAAGCTTACGCTTGTATCATGGGTACTAGATAACGGATATAATACATTTATACTTTTCATTTGTAAATACATACTTAATATAGATACCAACGACCAGACTCAACACAAGTAATTACAGATTTTAATATGCATAATTACTTGTGTTATGCGGGAATCGAACCCGCACCTCATAGATTAGAAGGCAGAACCACTACCAACTAAGCTAACAGGGCAGTCAATACTTCAGATGCCTTGATTTTATTGAGGGCTGATCGATTGTTTCAAAATATCCATAGGATCTCAGGGAAAGAACAAAAAAGAACGGTTAGTAGTAGAAGAATAATCTGGTATTAATACAAAATACGAAATACAAAATCATTTATTTGCCAAAGAAATTTTGTCACAAAATGTTTCGAATCTTCTGACCTCGTGGTAGCCGCTAGGCTGTGTTACGAGGCCAGAGTCATCTCCCAGTATGTTTCTAATTTAATTATAATTACTAGCTAGCTAGGTTTAGTTAGTAGATATCAGGACAAGAGTTTTCTATTTACCTAATAAGATATAAAAATAACTTCACATTAGTTTTCACATCAAAGAGTCCCATTTTTTTTAACGAAAACGCTTTGGCTTTTGACTATAGTTTCCCTGGTGGCAAACAAAGGCTATGGCCTAAGATGGAGCGTGCTTACCCGATAAGAACCGATTCAGTCTCGCTTTGAAGATCGCTGGATTGTGCTTCCAGGTAAACAGGAAATCAGGAAGGGAGTTCCACCACAATATTTTATCCAATCCATTCAATATTCTTTAAGATACATTGCTATTAATATTACTATAAATTAAAAAGGAATTAATGTTAACCAATCCTCATTTATCGTCTACAACCCTACTCTAGTACCTATTTTCAATGCCATATTCCAAAGATCGTTATATTATTATCAGTGGGGGAACAGTCAGGGGGAGCGCACAGCGCAGGTACCAAAGCTTGTACCACTACCTTATTCGACCCACCACCACAGACATGCTAGAGAAAACTGAACCTTATTTCATCGTGATAAAGTTTCTGGTTGGACCGAAAGTTTTAATCAGTAGATGTGAAAAAGTAGTATAAAATTGTGAGCAAGTTTGCCAGAGAAAACTAAACCTTATCTTACCGTGATAGAGTTAGCGGTTGGACAGAAATTTTTCGATCAGTGGGTTTTATAAAAATAGTAGTAATTGTTGGTAAGGCTCTAGTTAGGTCAGTGACGGTCTTTCACCCACTGCAACACAAGCTGAAAGTGGGTCGGAGGGTATAGTATATATAGCTAGTATATAGCGATATGTACTCCTTGATGTACTGCTTTTGATATGACTTCTTTGAGTTTACTTTCTGTAATAAAAGAAATAGATGCTCGTGGTCATTGAGTTGGGTTGTTCATACGTGGTTATCAAAGTTAAAACAAAGGTGCAACTCTCTAAAAGCTATTTTAAATTATAATTATCAACGGCTCCCCATAGTAACAGTTAAACCATGCCATCACCTAGGGCAGTTGAAAACTTAAGACACTAGAGTACACTATTCTGATAGAAATCATTCTTTAAAACATATACGCAGGACAAAATAATACTTGACGGTTAATATCTTATAAAAAACTTGTGCCTTTATAATTATATCAATAAATAAATGATTGGTGGGCGACTGGCAAATTCTATAGTTAAGAGTTTTTGAACTGCCCCAGGGTCCTCTGACATAGGCAAGCGACGTCAAAGATAATGATGATGGTTCGTGTTAACAAAACCTTATGATCCTGACCTTTTTCTATTTAACTGGTTTCTTTTCTCAGACAAATGTACGGTTGAATGGACACAGATGAAATAAAACAATAGATGGGATGAAATGACGTCGGATTGGCAATTAGTTCTTAATTTAAATTGACCTATGGTGCTGGATGTGACAAATATGTACCTCCACGTTTATATAATTTAAAAACAATTAAAGCCAATTTACACAGTTATTTTCGTAATGAGGGCTACCGCGTGTAAGATCATCGCTAGAGGCGCTAGTGTATCGTGAGGTCCAAATGTTCTCAAACTAAGCAATCCTCAACAATTTGCCGTTAGGATCGCTACTGGGTCGTAAGGTTTGAAATATCAAATGTCAAAAAACGATAGCTCTCATTGTCTAAATAGTCGATCATAAATTAACAATGAAAAATCAAATATTTATTGAGTAGTTTTAATTGTGAAGTTTAGCTGTTACGTTACCAATTTTAGAAGAAGCCCAATCTACAATTTTTGACCAGAATTTCGCCCTACTGTGTTTCCTACCCGCGTTAATGGAGGGTAAAACCTACCTCTACACTAAATTTCATCCAAGCCAGTTCAGCTGTTTGAGCATAAACGTTGCCTTTGTAATATTAGTGGTTTCACTAAGGACTGTGACTCCTCCACAGAATTATTTCACTAGGCAAGGTCTCTTTGGCAGATGCATCGTGGTAGGTACATACTATTCCATAGACGAGTTCTTCAAAACAATATAAAAAGATACCTAAATATTAATGGTAGAAATCAAGTAAAATAATAATTTTATATTGTGTCTAATATAAGTTATGTACAGTTGTGATTTCTAATTGACGTGTAACCTTTTGTTTACTAATAAATTGTTTATCTGTTATCTGTTTGGACGCCTAAATCCTTCCATATTCTTATGCCACATCCATACAAAAGATATCATCTAAGATTTCAAAGTAGCAAATATTTAATAGTCAAGCAGTATATCATTATTATCATGACCTTGGACGTTAACTTCGAATGTAAATTTACATCGATTGCATGTATTTAGCACGGACAAGATTGTCTATACTAGTAATATTCTGTGGCGTTAGTTGCGTTAAATAAGACAGCACAATAATTATTTAAATTTGTAATTACTTGTGTAGAGTCTGGTCGTTTCTATGTATGATAAGTATGTATTTACAAAAAAAAAGTATATATGTATTTATATCCGCTATCAAGTACCTAACATACAAGCGTAAGCTTAATATGGGGCTAGATGGCGCTGTGTGATATGTCCTGAAATATTTTTTTTATTTTATTTATTTCAAGACGATTAATATCAAAGAATGAAACAATGAATTAAATATCTAATGTGTGGCAAAAAAAAGGACACTGTTTTTAGGACTAGATTTTTGACGTCGGTTCCAAACATAATAAAAAAAACTTTCAGAAGACTTGATAACCTCCTTTTTTGGAAGTCGGTGTAAAAACTCTAAACTGCCTATAATTTGATATATCATCTGATGTGCACAAAATCATGAAATATACATATATATACACATACATATAATATATACATATATTAATTATGTTTTTTTTTTCAGGTACGTATATAATACAGCCTTCTTTCATTGTCACGCAGATCTTACGATCTCTTTGAAGTAAGTCAAATTATTTTCGAGTGAGTATATTATATGTGGACTAGTTTTTTTTCACACATAATATAATCAAAATAGAAGGACCTGGGCGCCCACCACAATGTATCTGCCCAAGAGAACTCCCCTTACGAATTAATTCTGCGGGGGAGTCTCGACCCTCAGTCATGAAGAAATAAGACTCAAGAGAGATAATCAAAATAACGCAGTATAACTCAGTCTTCTTTTGTATCATATATAGTTATTTTTTTTATAATTTCCTCTCCATCCTTCGGTTGCCTTTAAGAGATCGCTTTTAGCGATAAGGCCGCCATTTGTGGCATTAGATTGCATTTTTTTCCCTTTTGTATTATGATTTTTTATGTGAGAGTCCAATAAAGTATTAATCAATCAATGTCATCTATCCCAAAATATCCAGAATCCATAAAACCACTTGAAACTTTTATGTCCATTATTATTATAATCGCCCCATTCTGTCGTCCTCTGAGCACAACTAAGTGCGTAGTACAAAATACATCTTATAATACAACCTTGCAAGCCAAGTGCTAGAAAGTTTTACTATGCAAATAATTCAGTGTTTTGAATCGTGCGCTCGCGCATTCCAAATTTGAAATGATTTGATTTGAAATAGGAATTCGATGATTATGTTGTTACTTTTAAATAAATTTAAGGTTTATTTGCGTTTGACAGTTTTTTTTAATGCAATGCTTTTGAGGCACAAACTAGAATAAGCAAGCGTACGCATACGAAATTGAAAAAAAAACTCAAATACAAAGTAGTTTAGTTTTTATGTATTGTCTATCACTTAGTTATGTTCTTTTTGCTTTATGATATTGTTCATAGTGATAGACAACATATAAAAACTGAAGTATTTGAGTTTTTTTTTCAATTTCGTATGCGTACGCGTCAAATTATTTGATGTATACTATCTATACTAATATTATATAGCTGAAGAGTTTGTTTGTTTGTTTGAAAGCGCTAATCTCAGGAGTTACTGGTGCGAATTGAAAAAATCTTTTTGTGTTGAATAGGCCATTTATCGAGAAAGGCTATATAACATCACGCTGCAACTAATATGAGCGAAGAAACAATGGAAAATATGAAAAAAAAAACGGGGAAAATTATTCATCTTTGAGGGCTTCCGTTGCGTGTGCTGCAAAAACGGTTTAAGATATCAAAAAATATGTATGAAAGAATTATTTCTCTTGAAATGATCTAACAAAATGTTTCGAACAGTATATGTCTATCTTTTAAGATTAACTCACCAGAACCGTTTTATGGTAATAACTATTCCATGCGGACTAAGTCGCAGGCACAGCTAGTTAGATATAAGTGAATAGTATTAATATTGACAAAACTGTAGAAGATATTGGAACAATCTATCTATGAAACACCATCATTTTCTAATAATAGCACAGAATACATAATACAAATAATAGTTTATTGTGTTGCCTTTGTATTCAAACAAATATACTTAATTTAGTGACAAAATAATCTGTGTATTCTTCAATACATAATTAATAATTTCAAGCTACGACAATTCTTTGATTAACATCATATATTTATGTAACTATAGTATCTATATTTATATAAAAATGAATTGCTGTTCGTTAGTCTCACTAAAACTCGAGAACGACTGAACGGATTTATCTTATCTTAGTCTTGAAATGTTCGTGGAGGTCTAGGGAAGGTTTAAAAGGTGACAAAAATTGAAATTAATTTATACAAAAGTTTAGGTCTTTTATTTATCGATTGAGGCAGTACGAAGTCTGCCGGGACAGCTAGTAATTAATAATTTCAAAC
Organism: Macaria notata; assembly: GCA_927399415.1. NCBI lineage: Eukaryota > Metazoa > Arthropoda > Insecta > Lepidoptera > Geometridae > Macaria > Macaria notata. Next base: position 2,737,047 of record OV656751.1, read on the forward strand.
TACGACAATTCTTTGATTTACATCATTTATTTATTTAACTATAGTATTTGTATATAACAATAAAACAGCTGTAAATCACTTGCCATAAACGTAATCCTTATATTACCAAGAATTAGAACGTTATATAAAGCTTAGCGATAGTCATTGCATATTGCACTCCTATATACATACCTATATACTAGCCTTATGTACTCGTAAAAGTACGAATAGATAGAATGTCTAAGTCAGGCAGGCCACTGCAGCCAAGGCTAGATTATATACCTATTTCATACCAATCTAAGCCCTATTCCTTTTCTAATATGAATCAAAATTGTATGAAGCTACTAATCATAGATTGTAGACTAAGTTTATAGGATTTTAGACTGTATTTGTAACTAGTTAAAGGTAAGAATGGTATGAAATGAGTGGTCAATAACGTTCATTGACTTCGCGTTCGATGTCGGCGTAACTATATTTTCCTTCTCCGTTTTCATAGTTCATACATAGGTATTAGAAACTGTTTACTATATTTTATGGTGTTGTTTCTGTTTGTTGTTGGAGATGATATTGTTTTATTGTTAATTTTATACGTAACTAGCAAACCCGGCGAACTCCGTTTCGCCACCAGATGGCTTTTTTTTATAAACCTCACGGAGCCCGAGATCTTTCCAACGAATGCAAAACCGTGGAAATCGGTTCGTGCGTTCTGGAGTTATAGCGTCAGGAAGGAAAACCCGACTTATTTTTATATAGTAGAAGATATGAAATACATATTTTATGAAATGAAATGAAATGAAATACATACATTTGAATTGAAATACATTTATTGTCCGGAAACTAGGTGCTATAGGTTGATAGCTAGGTATTTATCTATTGTACGTATTATCAGTAGATCCAAGCGTTATTAGCACACACGAATTTGTTGTTTAAAATGGATCTGGCTTAGGGTTTATATAATAGAAAACTTATATTCGTTCTAATCTAGGGGTTGCGGGTTCTATTCCCGCGTGACACAAGTTTATATGCATTTTAAAAATTTATAATTACTTGTGTTGAGTCTGGTCGTTTGTATGTATAATAAGTATGTATTTACAAAAGAAAAGTATATAAGTATTATATCCGTTACCTTGTAGTACCCACGACACGCGTTTGCTTAGTGTGGGGCTAAATGGCGCTGTGTGCAATGTCCCGGAATATTTATTTATTATATTTTATTATTATATTATTTTATATATTATTTTAATTTAAAAGTAGTCATACTGGAAATTACTGATAGATACTTATTACGTTTGTATCGAATTGTGCGTGCTGTTATTACACTTTTAGCATTTGTGTTTTAAATTTATATAGGCACAACACAATATACAAATACATAAATACAAATTAAAATACTTATCCTCAGTACCATATCATACAGTACCGAATCAAGGTCAAACCCCACCGATGCATCCGCCTTCCGCACCACGCTCTATCATCTTACGAAACACCAACGTCAGATTCCCTCCTACCGTACGTACCGCCCACCATTTTCATCTGACCCCTACCTTACCCCACCCTCATTAACTTCACTACGCAATACGCGTGTCTTTGTACACTGGTCAGTAAAACGTACACACAACCATATTCATTTGACCCCTGCGTTTTAAAGTGCAGTGAGGTGTGTGGGTGTCTTATTGCGCTGGTCGGCGACTCGTGACCCAATTTCGCAGCTGCTGGTTTCAGCACCGGGGTAGAGGGGCGTGAGGCGGGGGGAGGGCTTGTGTCAATGCCGAACGTTGACTCGAGGCATCGCGCGGCCTCCGACTTACATAACCAACATACCTAGCGACAATGGGCGCTCTAATGCGTGCGATGTACCGTGAGTACAAGGGATAACCTCTTCGGCGTGTCTGCACTCCTGGTACCTTGGGATGAGACAGGCGTGTGGCATCGGTATTAGGAGTTCTAACCTCTTTAGTATGTCTGTAGTTTTATTACCTACCTTGGGAGGGGACAGGCAATATTAGGAATAGTAACATCTTTGCGTGTATGAGGTTCTAGTACCTTCGAATGCAAGTAGCTTCAGTGTTAGGAAAACTAACCTCTTTAGCACATCTTGGATCCTGGTAAATTGGTATTGGACAGGCAAGTGGCATCAATATTAGGAATGGTTATTGGTTACCTCTTCGGAATGTCATGGACCCTGGTAGCCTGTTAAGGAACAGGTGGAAGTGGTAAGTGGAAGAAATAGTTTTTTTTTAATGGAATGGGTTTGCACTTGACTGGAATGCGCCTGATGTCTACGAGCGTGGATGAAATATTGTTTTTATTACTTTTTTTACAATAATCTATATCCATATATGTATATAAAACTCAAACGTGACTGACTGACAGATATAGTGATCTATTAACGCACAGCCCAAACCACTGGACGGATTGGGCTGAAATTTGGAACGAAGGTAGATGTTATGACGTAGGCATCCGCTAAGAAAGGATTTTTGGAAATGCCACTTTTAAAGGGGTGAAATAGGGGATGCAAGTTTTACTTCTTAATGCGAGTGAAGCCGCGAGCACCCACTAGTAAAATATAAAAACAAGGGAAGAAAAACTAAACATACTATTTCGAACTAATACAAAAAAGGGGCACTTAGAAAATCTTTAGAAAGCTTAAAGCCTAGCCTTTTTTTTATTTCATATGAATATTTTAAACAAGCAACATACAGTTTTTATCCAGTCCACGTTTTTATTAAAACCTAGTAGTTTGATATCTTGGGCTTAACGGGTAAAATCTAGTGTTAAATGCAAAAAAATAAATTACTGTAAAATCGCTAAAGGATTGTGGTTTTGAGTTCAAATTTGTGATATATGCTTAGTACTCAATTGTTTTAGAACACAATATTCCATTAAATTCATGTTCCAACATTTTCATACCTCAGTACAATACCCTTATCGAAACTATGTAGTAGAACAATTTACAAATTTCTAGATCGTTCTACAATAATGTAGAACAACAAACTCGACTATGCTTAGGGTTACAAAACTAAACCAAATCTTAAAGGTCAATAGCAAGCACCAAACGTAACCTACTTTGTAAATTATAAATGTACTAAAACTAACCATAACCATTCTCGCTAATGGAAATTTCTGGACTTATACGACTACTGTTTTTTCGTTACAAATTTAATTGCTAATTGGCGTTTACTTATAAAATATCAGATTTTGAATAGCTCTTTTGTTTTGTTATTTATTGTTAAGGATAATAAAATTTGACAAGAGAAAAGACACAACACTGTTAAACAGGCAGTTGATTTACAAAATCATCTGTTTTTATTTGTTACTAGCTGTGCCAGCGACTTCGTCCGCGTGGAATAGTTATTGCCAATATAACGGTTCTAGTGAGTTAATCTTAAAAGATAGACATTTACTGTTGCAGACATTTTGTTAGATCATTTCAAGAGAAATAATTCTTTCGTACATATTTTTTTTATATCTTGAACCGTTTTCGCAGCACACGCAACGGAAGCCCTCAGAAGATGAATAATTTTCCCCGTTTTTTTCCACTTTTTCCATTGTTTTCTTCGCTCCTATTAGTTGCAGCGTGATGTTATTTAACCTTAAGCCTTCCTCGATAAATGGTCTATCCAACACAAAAATATTTTTTTAATTCGCACCAGTAGTTCCTGCGATTAGCGCGTTCAAACAATCAAACAAACAAACTCTTCAGCTTTATAATATTAGTATAGAAAATTAAAGTTATCATAAAAGTCTCTAGTAAATACTTAACGACGACCCAAAAGCAGCTTAATGTTCTGATTGGTTTTGATTCCTAGATATGTTTTGTAAGTCATTTTTATAAATAAACAAACTCAAAATAGAATCTTCTACGTATGTCACTAAATATCTTGAGAATGGTGTTCTAAGCACATTATATTCTTTAAAACAATGACAAAAGTTATTTACTACCAAAAACTTAATTTTAATAAACTAGCAACATAATCTAATCCTTAAACTCAACATCTATGTACATTTAATGCGTTATCCAACCCAAGGAAGCGCCCAAAATGGAATTCCACTCTGGTCCCGGCTGTTTGTCTAGTACGGCAGTCGTAAAGCCATGTCAGAGGCCCTTAGGGTGGCTTGATAAACTCTCGACGCCAGAGTTGGCCTCTCTCGAAGAACAGCTACATTTTTTCTAAAATTTAGAATTTAGTATAAGATTTTCTTATAAAACGTACTAAAACCTAACATTCTTTACCTAAGAGACAGGCCTCGACTTGGAATGCTCTGTCGCAATATGCAGTGCTCCTTGGTTCTTGTAAATTATAGCCTGAACTTTTAGTACCTAGGCTAGTAACCTAGGCTTTGCAACTTAACTCAATTAGGTAGAACCTAAGTTTAGTTATTGTAGGTTTAGTTAATTTAGTGAAGATTGGAATGGATTTGTGGAATGATGTTTTGAGTATGTTTGAAGGTCTTAATGTAGGTTTTTTGTTTATTGTTTGTATTGAAGTTTTATTTAATAGAAATTAATGAATAAGACACAAAAAATAAGTGCAAAAATGTTAATGTCGTGAAATGTAGATAGATTTTTGATATGTAATGTAAATGTGTGTGTTTGAATAATAAATGAGCAATATAATAAAAGAAGAGCAATGTTTAATTCTATCACAATAATTCATAATATTTTTAATTACTTATGTTTTAGACGTCTATCATTAATTTAGCTAGTTATTCAAGTAACGTGATCTTACATAACAACATCAACTCATATCAGTCTCGAGAACTCCCACCAGAAACCCCTAGAGAAATTCTGTGAAAGCAGTCTCTACGTCGCTTCCATTGCTTCGAATGCCGTACCGCCCGCCCAGAGCCACCCGAAAGTGAAAGAACCAAGGCGGGGGGCGGTGAAGCAAGCCGGCGGGGGGCAGGGAACCCGCCCAAACCCGGGCGACGGCACTAGCTAGCAAATGCACCGCGCCGCAGCCTCACGCAAACAAAGTTTAGTTACTAACCCACTTCCGCGCGCGCTGTCAGCTCCATGGCTTGCATCGAATAAAAACTATAAATAAAACCTATAACCTACGACCTATATGGTACAGTGATGGACTGTTTAAAAAAAAAACTCTGTTGAATGGACCAGGCGACACGAGCGCGCGAAAACAAAATGTTTTATGGTGAGAACTGGAGCTCGCTTTCAATGTTTTTTTTTCTCCTTTTTTTTACACGTTGCATGCACTGTTTCATTCATAACGTTTTTGTACGGTCACTCACACTGCACGTAGGTAATGATGGATTAGGATTCTAAATTTAAATTTTGACATTTGATAAAATTTGGCGGGATTGTTTTTTTAAAACTGTTGAATAGTTTTTCAGATTTGTCACTGTCAAAATAACGATTCTAAGACATACAATCGGGCTGTTTTATCTATTTCTTTTAAATATATTTTTAGTGATATTGAATTAATCATGATTTGCGAACAAAATGTTTATTTCTCAATTAGGTCACTCTAACTAAAGCTTCAAAAGGTAGCTAAAGTATTATGTTATCCAAGCGTTGATATAATTAATTATATAAATTATTATCATTAAATTTTTATGAAGAATTGCCTACATATACAAATAAAGTTAATAACTCCTGAAAATCCTTTCGTGACCTTATTTTAAAAACATCATTTTCAACCTATCCGTTATACATTGTTAGATTATTTCTATTTGTCGTTGTGTGTAAAATTTAAATCTGCTTAGTAAATATTTTAATTTAGTTGCGATATTTTAATTTACATTGCGATTGCTCATGCTTTAATGTTTTTTTTTATATAAAAAATGTGACTGCCATTGAGATGCTAAATGATATTTACATTTAACCATTTTCAAATGGCGTTTTAAGCAATTTTAAATATTAAAACCTTTTTTGTGTGTTCTTCCATAAAACTTATGTATTTCAGCAATATTATGAATATATTCCTATTATTAAGAACAGCTAAGAGTGCTATAATTCATAGTACCTATAAACCAATTTTAAAGTGACGTACATTTCAATCTACGGCGGCCATGTTGGATTTTCATTACCACTACCAGTGCTGCCATCTGTTTGAAACTCAAACTGTTAATTAGATACGATATAACATTTCATATAAACGGTATGATATATTACAGGATTACTCATTTATATGTATTTTAAAGAATAACTTAATAAGAATAAGAAACTTTAAATATTTAGAAGTCACCATTTTTATCTTTAGCAGGAACAGTAAGAATTTAAGAATTTGTTTATAGTAGGTTATTTTTTTGTGTAGGTATATACAGTCGACTACCCTTGGTGAAGAGTTAAATTAAATAAATAAATCCTCTTTTCTACTTTTAAGAACAAATGTTGCCATTGCAATTTTCTTTGTAGGCAAACAAATTTTTTTTAGCAATAATTTATCTGAAAGAAAATATAGGCTATCACATTATTAATGCTATACGTCATTTTGTTTTGATGATATTATCAAAAAACTGTCTCATGATAGGTGTATTTGGTACATTATGAGTTTATTGGTAACTTTTAATGACTAATTTTTTGGATTAACCTCAATATTTTGGCCTTAGAGGTTAATGAACTTAGTTATCTTTTTTAGACTAGATATGTGAAAACTTAAACATTTATGTATTGGGAAATAGCGAAAATAATCACGACCGGCAGGATTCGATCAACCATAGTGCGGGTTTAGCAGTCGACAAAATAACTAAAATAATTTATTATTTAAAAAAACAAGGCGGTTTTTTTATTTAGTAGTTTTGTTTAATTAGTGACAAGTAGGCAGATTTTAAAACAATCAGTATAGAAATAGGAATGAATGTCATGTTATATCAACTAGAAAAATGAACTCCAAAACTGCCGTCTCGATTTTGATGGAACTTGTAAAAAACCTGTCAAAGCCAAATAACAGTATTTGCCAATAAAAAAAATATTTTTACCTGATATTTACCCTATTTCAGTACCGTGAATGTGTACGTGTCTTCATATCCATTACAATAATTATACGTATGTCTTTCTTATACATACTTTATACACACACACAACACATTTTACACTATATACTACATTCTTTACAATACGACCGAAGCAAAATATAACACACAAAATGTATTTTATACGTTACCATAACTATTGTTTTTTTTTAATTATGCCTCACCACAAAATAGGCACACTTGCACGTGTATTTCTGTAACACACTCAAACATACGTCTTTTGCAAGTGTGCGTTGGATATCCATAATATTAAAACTACAGGCCTTAGTTAAAAATTATATAACAGTGCTTATATTCTTTACTTGAGAACTGGCACAAAACAAAGTTATGGCCAAAGATGAAAAAAAACAGTACCCATATTATGACATTTATAAACATAAATAATATATAATGCTTGGTACCATAAAACCGTGCGTTATTTGACATCAAAGTGCATTCCATTTAGAAGTCAGTTTAGGAATCTTAACTCCATTTCAAATGACCCTGAAGCGATTAGAGAACTTATAACTCCATAGTCAACCACCCTCATACGAAACATAGCTAATAAAATGCATGCAACAGCTCAACAAAATAATGAGTACCCATTTTCTCTGTCTCTCTATCAATATATATGGATATGGTGTCATCTGTGGAAAGTCCTGGGCGCCCACCACAATGTATCTGCCCAAGAGAGCTACCCTAACGAATTAATTCCGCGGGAGTCACGACCCTCAGTCTAGAGGAAATACGACACACCCATTACTAGAGTATTACTTTTAATGAAATAGGATATATAGAAATAATAAAACATGTCTATCAAAAGTTTAGAACAATATTTAAAGGTTTATGTTAAACTGTTATTATCAACAACATTTTCCGAAAATATAAATTTCTGAAAAGTATTTTTTCTCATTGGCTATCATATTTCAGGACTTACAACATATGCAAATGTGTGAGTGTACTTTAACAACAAGTTACTCACACATGCATAAATATTTAGCATGTATGCATGTGTGCGCTGATTGGTGCGTTCATGTTTGTATGTGTGCATTTTTGTCTAACCACACACGCGGTCGCATCGCGTAGGCTTAGTGTTGCCAGAGTTTTAAATTTACCTGTTCATTTGTTAGCCCCGTTGTTTGCAATTATGGTAAACAGAGCTAAGGTCTTTAAAAATGTACTATATATGGTTTTGATTAGAAACTATATGAACAAACAGATTATTATTAATTAGATTCTAAAGAATGTTTTGACTTTTCGTCAGAGCAGAGTGCTTCTGTTAACTCATTATTTCTTGTAAAGATTTGATAATCATGTCAGTATTTGTTACTTAGATTAGATTAGATTGGAGTTTTAAGTCACGTAGACGTCAAGCGAATATCATAAAGACCAAACATGGAACTTAAAGTTAATAAAAAATATATTTGAAGAACATTATTTTTGTTCTAATTAATTGTAACCTATTAAAATAAGCTAGTACTTATAAAAAAAGCTATTTAAAAGTTAATTATCAAACAAACATTTTACTATTGGGATTTTGGCCACCAAAGCTTAAATCTATTTCCGTAATTAGACCATCTATTTACAAATTTATAAATTTGTCTATGTCACTTCAACCAAATAAATAAATCCGAATTAAAAAAAACACAAAAACCCAATTAGCATATTCAGGAGCCGCGAATTATTAATTGGCAACACCGAATTGGTGGCTCTCTGAAACTAGGTCGGTTCACTGACCTATATGTTTATCTAGCAAATACTCCAACGCGAAAGGCCGTACTATGAACTCTTAGCACCGTCGTTCGATTGAAATTTTATGCGAATTTGAACTTTAGAACTACGTGATAAGGTTCGCAATAGATATGAATAAAATTTGAAAACTCTTTTGTCAAAATGAATTGATGGTACAGCCATCATTATTCGAACGCGAGAGGTTGTACTATGAACTATTACTACTATTAGTTAATACATTTGCTTTGCAAATTTGATCTTTATTGCAACGTACCTAATGAAGTTCGTGATCGAACCGAACTAAAGAGTTTCGTTACAAAAACGTATTTAGTTAAAAGGAGGTTTATAGTACAGTCATCATTATCTTCATACTTGCGTGTCCGCATTTTCGTTGAGGTTATCTGTGGTAACCTGTCGCATGCACTGATTGATAAAATTGGTACTAGCTTTGATACAATATTAAGGTTTATTAATTAATTGTTTGTTAGATGAGTTCAAAATGTAGTCGAAATATATGTATTTCAGTTGTGTTGTTAAATTTTTGAAAATAACAATAAAGTTTACAATACTTAATGATTTAAAATTGCTCTGAATTGTTTTTTTTACGAGAATTAGTTGTTGATAAGATCATTCACAAATCTCATTTATAATGAAGAAAAGTTTGTTTGAAAATATTTTACTTACCTTCACTAGTAAAATTATTATGTAGGTAGTCATGAAGTTTATTTAGTTATCGATACAGTTTCAAATCACTTATAGATAAGTTCTGCAAAACTTAGAAAAGGAGCTATTTTTAATGTAAAAAATATTTTTTGCTAAAATCGTTTAATTAAAAACAAATTATATATACATTTAATTTTTTTTTAACATGAAATAGGCTTACGCTTGACTACAACTTGCCTGATGTTAAGCAACGTTATAGTCTACGATGTAGCGCGCTTGCCTAGAAGAAACCGGTTTACTCTCGACTTGAAGACCGACAAATTATAGTTCAAGGGGAAAAGAGATTCGGGCAAGGAGTTCCACAGTTTGGCTGTTCGCACGATGAAAGTCGAAGCATAACGCTTGGTGCGAGTCTTAAATTAAGTAAAAAATTAATTTATTAAGTTAAATTGAATTAATGAAGAAAAAGCTCCACCATGACAATATATAGGTATGGTATAATCTACTCACAAACATAGAACAAAGTCGTGATGTGACGTCATCAGCATCCTTTCTCTTAACTTTCACTGTCCTTGGCCAAACTGTATATATTTTCCATACAAAAGCCATACAAATTTCAACTTTAGTTGTATGTAGTTATGGTTGAGATTGGTTTGGCGTTGATCTGGTTTTGACTGAGAGAAAATAATTTGCGAGATGCATCGGTGGTCTGTTAATTTTAAAAACAGAGGTATAGGATATCTTTTTATTTGAATAGTATTGAAAAATTAAATGAATGAAGGATATGTTTAAAAAATAAGTTGTTTAATGCCCAATCATTCAGAGATCTGATAAACAAGATAAACCATTTATTGGTAATACATATTACACTATTATTAGTCTGTAGACATTGCGCATCTAAAAATTTTAAATTCAAAGTAATATCCAATTTAAAAACCAATAAATTCCAAATAAATATTCTTATATTTTAATGTCAGAGAAATATCGACACAAACATTCAGTTAACTTCTGTAACAAGAAATATCAATTTATTTACACGTACCCACGGGTAAAGCCTATACTAAAATAAACTAAAATCCAAATCTTACACCTTATCTTAGGCATTTCTAAAAAAAAATCCTTGTTTTTGTTGTATTTAAAAGTACTTAGTATGTTTAGTTTTTCTTTCCTTGTTTTAATGTATTATTATTGTAAATAAATAATATTTCCTGTATAAAATTACCTTCAATTGCATATTTCTTTCAAACACCATCAATGCTTCAAAGTAGAAGATTAGGTGTCAGTTCCGCTCTAAGTCTATTTCAAAATCAAACTCAAAATCAAAACCTCTTTTTTTAAATCCAGCTAAAACCTCGCTCTAAATCTATTTAAAATCAAAGTCAAAATCAAAACCTCCTTTCTTTAAATCCAGCTAAAACCTCCTTTTCCCTACGATTTTCCACAAAGTCCTTACCAACAATCAAAGACCAACCTAACCTTCAACAGCCGCCCTTCATTGCAGTTAGCACTTCATCATCATCATTCATACACCCATCTCCCTCTAACACCACTCTAAACGTATACGAGTAAACGGGATGTAACAAATTGGCGGTTGTTATTAACAAGAGGTCGTGTGGACAAAACAGACGTCAACGTTCGCTGGCAAGGTAACGCTTTATCGTTAGAATGTATTAGATACCGAGTAGGTATTAGAATAATAGTTGATGCTGCAAATACACTATATCTTCTAAATGAAACTCTGGAGTTATATGTAGTGATTTTCCGCTGCGACTGCTCCTTAACCGACTTCAAACAACAAGCTTGATGGTTTTTAGGTGTTCACACCTACACACTACATATTTCTCCAGAATTTCATTTACAATGGATTTCCGCAAAATAACGCCTATCTTCTATCCAAATGAAAAATGAAATAAAAAACGTTACACAAAAATGAAAATATCTAACACAAAGTAAAATAATCTGTTTCAAAGTTGGTTGAGGAAAATAACAAATCTTATTTTTATATTTCATACTACAAACATAACATATAGATAGATATGACATGATATTAAATTCACAGAAATTGGTTTACAATATAGCAAAGTCAAATTATTGTAAAGCTATTTTGATATGTATTAGAAAAGTATGAAAAAAAACTCTTTATTCAAAGTAAAATCAAAAATTCGTAACAATTGTATCATGTTACATTCTTCTAACACACATGGCCCAGAAGCTTAATCATAGCCTAAAGACCTAATTCCTTAGAATCACACGTGTGTACTCTTATTGTTAAATATCTTAATATCCGTAGTTTCTTAGTCATATTTAGTAGGTAATTTAACACTGCAGGGGGTAAGTTATTTATAAAAGAAGAAGTCAAATATTTACCTACTTTATTTATTCACGGCATTTTTGGTTGTTTTTGTATGTTGGATAGGTTTGCGTTTGACCAAAGCACGCCTGATGGTTAGAATTGCTCCAATCAAGGGTGTAACACGCTTAGTTATTATTTTCTGCTTAGTACATTTACCTAATAGGTCGCCAATAGCCTACGATATCCTCTCTAGTGAATATGTGGTCAAACGTTGCCCTAAAACACCAGAAAACTATTGTAAATACAATAAAAACTCACGTAATAAGAGCTGTAATGGTATCGAAAGCTCTAGTGAATCATTGGTCAAATGTTGCCCTAAAACACCAGAATACTAAGGTAAATAGTAGTTCTGTTCCACCTGGTACAGTCATGCTACACATTTGGTCACCATAAACAATAAATAAATAACTAATAAACTGGGAGAAACCATCGGTATCCGATACACAGTTATTAACTAATTCACATAGATGCCTTTGGATTTTTATACAATGTTATGCCATAAGTGTAATGCAAAATAAACAAATTTTTAAGATATTGAATCAGGCGTTACTTTGCGGAAATCCATTGTAACTGAAAAACACTACATATTTCTCCAGAGTTTAACAAACAAATTTTATTTTTTCTTACATATTTTTAAATATTCCGGGATATTTTACACAGCGCCATGTAGCCCCATAGGTACTTAGCAAACCTGACTATCTAAAGGAAAAAACAGAATCTATTCCGAGCCTAACTAACCTAAGTTAACAGTGAGAACCTTGACCATATTGTGACAAAACAGATTTATCGATAGCAGCTAAATTCCCACTTGAAATTAGGGTCAATGATAAGAACATAAACTATGAGATTTATTAATTAGGTGCTGAGATTTATGCTCGATGGATTTATTGGGTGGAATTATGGGACTTATTATTTTAGTGTCTGGTGTAAGTTTTGAGAAAACACGCAGCGTCCCTGGATAAAATGGCAATTTTTTAATGATTTTAAAAAAAGGAGATCGTTTTTGCTCTGGTTTTTTCAGAAGAAAATCATTATTTGATTTTTTTTTCAGTGTTAACTTATGTCACTAAAATTGTAATTTCAAGAATTATTTACAAGTAAATAATCAAAGGTAATATTTTATTTTTGTGTACTTCTACGTCACAAATAACTTTGTTGGATTGTAAGAATTAAAAAATCTGCAACTTGACCGACAACGAAAATTATCATTGTAAAAAAATTACCGCAGTCGTTTCCACTAAAAACAGCAATATAATTGCCTAAAGTAGTGATTAACTCCGTAGTTTCCTAGACACAGTTTCCCATATTAAACCACAAGGCTGCGACTAGTGACTTGCCGTGAACCCGCGTAAACCCTGGCGAGACGCCATCTTTCTTGCAAGTTTAGTACTAACGGTTTGTGATATAGTTGTAGTAGGTTTTAGTTTATGAAAGTTTTGATCTAGGTTTTTATGAGATTTTTTTGTACCGTATAAAATAAATTATTTTTTATGTTTTATGTTACGGTCATAAAGTAAAGTCGGTAAATAGTTTCGGATTAAAACAAATATATTAATAAACTACTGAAAATGAACAAAGCCTGTTTTTTTTTATTTAACGTAGTTTTTGAAGCGCAACATTCAAATCATAAAATTGTTTAAAATCTATTGTCTTTGTTCCGCTTTCGTCGTGATTTTAAACATAGTGTTTTATATAGTGTCTGGTCGTTTGTATGTATAATAAGTATGTATTTACAAAAGCAAAGTATATATGTAAGTATTAAGTATTATATCTGCTATCTAGTACCCACGACACAAGCGTTTGCTTAGTGTGGGGCTAGATGGCGCTGTGTGCAATACAGTCCCGGATTTTTTTTATACAAAATCCAAAAAATACTAAGTAGCCTTAGTCTTTTTTGGATTTTGTCCAAAATCAACGCGTATAACACCACGCAGCACTGCTACTTCAAATTTACAAACTACAGTATATTGGTAGACAATCACAGAGTATGGATTCCCACGCGAGCGCCGGCCTTGCGGGGAACTGCAATGTTAGCCCAGTCATGGCCTAGCACCTACTCGTACTTGGTAGATAAGTAGTAATAATTGTGAACAAAATAGTAGTACTGGCTGTTTTTATAAGCTAACAAAACGAAACAAAACATATAGTCGGAATTGAGAGCCTAAAATGTTTTTTAACTAATGACTTTCAGTATTCATTCATTCAAAATTTAAGTGCGATGCTCTTGTCTGTAGAGTATGCGCCACAATCTTCGATTTTCGGTCAATTCCGTGACTTCCTTATACGACATGACGCTTGTCTTCTCTTTGATTTGATCGATATATGTCCTTCTCGGCCTTCCTCTTCCTCTTCGACTTTCAGTATAACGTGTAGAAATTTTACTTTTCCACATAAAGACAAACAACATTTTGTTTCCAAAAAAATGGACAAATTAATGAATAATATTCAAAATCGATCGTTAAATAACTTACGAGTATTTATTTCGCAATTATGTACATAATTTGCCTCAACGTTTATTGTACGGACGGCAAAGCTTTGTAACACTTTACCAGAAGCTGTGTTTCCTGCTAACTACAATCCAGGGGTTTTCAAATCTAGAGTTAATAGGTATCTTCTAGGTAATCGTGTTACACCCTAGGCTGCAGCAATGCTTAACATCAGGCAGGCTGTAGTCAAACGTAAACCTATCCCACGTAAAAAAAATATAGTAAACTCTAGCTAGTGTCAAAACCAACGTCTAACTTTAGACTAATCTTAACGACTATTGAACTACAACAGACCGCCCTATAATTTGCCTTCACACAAATTTTAGTTAAAGACCTAAGACCTATAGACGAAGGTCATAGCCCTCGGCCCTCAGGCAGCTAGGTCCGTGACACACTAAATTTCGGTTCAATCAACTTTAAATGTGAATTTGTCTGATTGGGTAGAAAACGCCTCGCGTTGTGTTTCGAAAATTAGTAGGCTTTACAATGACTTACATGAGATATGTGTTTTAGAGGTTTTTAGTTACAAAATTGGACCACAATATCCGAGGACATGCGTCTTCCGTGGAAGGACCTGGGCGCCCACCACGATGTATCTGCCCAAGAAAATTCCCCTAATGAAGGGAGTCACGACCCTCAGTCATGGGGAAATACGACTCGAAGAGAGAGAGAGTTACAAAATTATCCAACAATTAAAACAATTTCTACAAAATCAACTACTTACATATAAAAAATACGCACATCTGTCGTTCCGTTTATCTGCCATATAATTTGCTTTTAATCTACTTCGGTCAAACTTTAAAACAACAACTATTTATTGAAACAATACTTGAAAAATGATTATATAAAAATCTAAACCGTAACAAAAACAACATTCGAATACGAAACACTAACACAATCTTATTTTTACTATATTATTATGACGACTTTTTTCCAAAAAACTTTTATTATCAACAATAGAAACACAAACAAAACGTATTAGCAATACAAGTAACCCTTATTAGAATGTCGGTCTTCGCCCCAACATGCCTAGGGTCAGTAAAGTTCTAAGCCCTATGTCCTACATAGGTTTCAGTGGGCGTCGCCCACGATATCCGTTGACATTGATTGATGAATAACGAGTTATGAGGACTAGAGTAACTTTATATGTTTTTTTTAACAAAGGTATGGTTTTGCACTTGACCGTAGTTCGCCTGATAGTAAGCAATCATTACGGTCTAGGATGGAACGTGCTTACCCAGTAAGCACCGATTCACTCTCGCTTTGAAGAGTATGTACAGTTATTACATAACCTAAAAAAGTAATTAAATATCCTAATAACTAATTTAATATAATATAGGAGTATTATTTTACTTGTATTAGAAACCCTTCTTGTTCTTATCGAATGAGAGTGGCTAACTCTGGTGTCAAGAGTTAATCAAGTCGCTCAAGGGCCTCTGACATAGCTTAACCACTGCCGTACTAGACAAACAGCCGGAACCTACAATTAGATTTGCCATCCGTGAACAGAGAAGATATTAACAAAAAATGTTGGGGTACATACTTTCAATCCATAACAGAAAACATTTCAGCAGTATTTAAGGAAACTGCCCATAGCGCAAAAGCGGCTGAAAGAATTATCATGATTTTTGGTATGTAGGTAGTATGAAGTCTTACAAGTATCATAGGCTACTTTTTATCTCATAATAATGCGAACGAAGCCACGGGCATCCACTAGTGTCATCATAAAAAATAAAAATGTGTAAGTTGATCTGTTTGTTCGTTTTTCACAATAAACCATTCAATATCATCATTTTTGCATTCTAGATAGGATCTTAAAAGTGTCATATGATATTTTTTATGTCAACGCAATATGAGCAAAGCCGTGGGCGGTATATTAAATTACCATTATTTTTAAAATGACCTCTGGAAATTATAACGATGACTTCCGTATTAAGAAGTCTAATTATATTATTGAAATCTGATGATTGCTATATAATAAATGTTATCAAGTGCCAACAAGTTGAAATGATAACGTCCTTTTTATTTGAAGTTGTTAAGAAACTGTTATGAGTAAATACTTTAACTTTCTTAAGCCATTTTAATGACTATTTTTTTTTGCAGAAGTCACAAGAATTTTTCTAATTTTTTCTCCTATCATTCTATATTAAGCCCTATTTCATAGTACTATTACCTGCAGCTCTATAAAAAGGTCAAATAAACTTTTATTATTAATGTTATTTAGCAAAGCAAAAAGCAGTATCCGAGAACATGTGTCTTCCGTGGAAGGACCTGGGCACCCACCACGATGTATCTGCCCAAGAGAACTCCCCTGATGAATTAGTTCTGCGGGGGGGAGTCACGACCCTCAGTCATGAGGAAAACGGCTCACAAAGAGAAAGAAAAGCAGTATCATTAAAATATATGGTTAAAAAAGATTATACTCACCAAAGATTACACAACAAACCCCACACAAGTAATCATATGATTCAATTGATACCGCAGTAAATCTCCTAACCTACTATAACCTCACAGATTTCATAACGTGTCTTCCGCGGTCATAAAGTACGCAGGGCTGGGTAATTAAACCTTTGCCACATTCACTCTCACTAGAGGTCGATGATCTCTATCAAATACTTCTTGATGTTGCGTATTATACTGACTTATAAAATAAAGTAATTTTATCTACACTAATGTTGTAACATTCTACTTATGTTTTCAATACTTGACTTATAATTACTACTGTTATAGCACAGACAACAAAACACTCAATTTAAGCAATTTCACATGATGCTATAATATCCACATCGATATCGTAATAGCTCATTATAACATTGGTAAAGCGCGACCAACCTGATTGCAGGGCCAATCAGGTTGGTCGCGCTTTAGAGATAGTTAGATTTTAATGGCGGCAAAATTACTGTGACAATACACGTACGCGTGAATTTAATGTATCGCAATGTGTTTTGTTTTTTAAATACAAATTAAAAGTTAAAAATGGATAGCGACGATGATATTTGTACGCCTCCGGATATTCTAGAATTGGCAACAAAAGTAACTTACAATCTTTTGCCAGAAAAATCTAGAAAATTATATGAAAAATTAACTATTGTCAGCTTTTACTCTTGTTGTTTGATTAATTGCATTAGTGAAGATAAAGTAGTGTATGCAACTGCATATAACACGTGTATTAAAACACTCGTTACTGTTATGAAACTCACACTCGTGTTTTAATACCCTTCATTATAAGACAGTTGCATAAACTACTATTATATTATACTTAAGTCGCGATGCTCTGTATAATTTATAATAACTATACTAAAACGAAAATAATCTTGGCACATAAAATCTGAGAGTCACCATAGAAAGATATACCTAGGACTATGTTATGACAGCTCTCATACCATTTGGCGAAAATATTATATCCAATAGTACATTATTGGAACTAAAAAATTTCGTAGTCATTCTAAATTTACTCTACAGAAAAAAAAACCCGAATTCCCGCTGGCTTGTCCAAACTCCCCAACATGAACAACAACAGAAAAAAATAGTTTTTTTTATTCTGCTCTAAAGAGATGTATAAGTATATAGGCGATAGTAGATAAGTGACAGTACCAAGATTTATTTAAGTTGACATATTGTATTATTACATACCTATTATTATGTTTGACATGATTTTAATAACAAAAATTTTCATTATTTTATTAATAAAACTAGACATATGTAACTTCTAAAATTTTATAAAAGCTTAGAGTTATAAATTCAATTTGACGAGATATTGTAATTTGTGTAGCATATTCTGTGATATTAGTACTTATACCTATGTATGTTACAATTTTACATTATCGATAAAGATTTTATCTTTATCTTTGATAATACAATAAACATCGTGATTGCAGCGCGTTGATGTCTTTTACTAGAGTTTCTAAGCAAAAGAGTTCAACGCGTTTATTGAGATTGTTCTCTTGTCCATTTAATATTTTCTTCATAAACTATGAATAATTGGAACACAACCGCGAATACCTCATCCGAAAATTCAACATTACTTACAACTTATTCAACACTAGTGGATGCTCGCGGCTTCACTCGCATTAAGAAGTAAAACTTGCATCCCCTATATCCCCCTTTAAAAGTGGCTTTTCCAAAAATCCTTTCTTAGCAGATGCCTACGTCATAACATCTAGCTGCATGCCAAATTCCAGCCCGATTCGTCCAGTGATTTGAGCTGTGCGTTGATAGATCACTATATCAGTCAGTCAATCAGTCAGTCACTTTCGAGTTTTATATATTTAGATTTTAAATGCAATTCCATCTTAGTCCATTATTGAGCATCTATAACAATCTACCGGTAAGTTTGACCACGGCACCATCTTACCTGTTGCATATCGAAAGAGAAAGTGGTAAGGTCTGGGTACTGACTGACCGGTGCTTTGCTAGGGATGTGGTGCTTGGAAGTGTCGATAGTCGATATTTGCGTGCTTGTTTTTTTTAGACGGTGGACAAAAATGTAAATGTCTAATATGAATTCTATATCATTAAGTTTTAATCAAGAGTTGACCAGAGTGCATCTTTTCAAGCAAAAAGGCAAGCCAATTGTATATGTTCTGTGTCTTTTTTTACTGACGCTTGACTACAACTTGCCTGATGTTGAGCAACGTTATAATCTACGATCTAGCACGCTTGCCTAGAAGAAACCGGCTTACTCTCGACTTGAAGACCGACAAATTATAGTCTTTTTATATATTAAGTGGAAATGAAATGAAAACTGATGTAATTTTGTCGTACTTAAAATTTTATTACATAGAGTAGGTACCGTCCATCGATAATTCAAGCTTTGTATTTAATCTATCTATCGGCTTTTCAATTTGTTCCTTTATCGATGTTAATGAAAATATCGACATCGATAAAATCATAGCTAAAATTATGATCGATATAAACAAAACAAACTTTCACATCCCTATTTGCAAGGGAACACCACTTACACTATAACCCGTTCCTAACCTACGGGAATTACCGTAACTCCGTACAAATGTTACCGTTACGAAGAATTCCATTGATATCTTACGGTACTATTCGTATTGTACGACATACATTGACGGCTTTGTAAGTCCTTGTAGAATTGTAATTCAGAAAGCAAGCAATGTATTTTTACAAATCATACCGTAACAAAAAACCGTAGATAAGTGAGTTGCATATCTGTTCGTATTGTTCGGTATACATTAATAAATATTCCGGGACATTGCACACAGCGGCATCTAGCCCCACACTAAGTTTACTT
Organism: Macaria notata; assembly: GCA_927399415.1. Lineage (NCBI taxonomy): Eukaryota > Metazoa > Arthropoda > Insecta > Lepidoptera > Geometridae > Macaria > Macaria notata. The sequence continues at coordinate 2,756,488 of OV656751.1, forward strand.
AGTCGCTTGTGTCGTGGGTACTAGATAACGGATATAATAGGTACTTATATACTCTTATTTTGTAAATACATACTTATTATACATACAAACGACCAGACTCAACACAAGTAGGTAATTAACTCACTCATTGATGGGTAACTATAATGCAAGTTTGAAATATAAATATTATATTAAAAAACTACACCAAATGGATTTGTCTCAAACTTTTAAAACCTGTAATATAATAAACCTTTTATTAATATGCGCCCGCGCAGTCTAGACGTGCATTACTTTTACTTGCCACTGCAACCGTTATTTCAATTCACTTGTCTTTCGTTTGCTTATACATCTATAAAATTCATTATCAGATAAAATTGGTCTGTTTACGAATATTATTTTTATTTTGCATGTGCATAAAACTAAAAAAAAGCATTTACTGAGAGTGTTTTGTTTTATTATCGTTAAAAATTGCTTCATGGAAGATACAAAATTTCTATATAATATTCATATAAGTACATATATACTTAATTTATAAACAAGGGCATACATATGTTTGTAACGATTTTTAAGGAAATCCTTCCGTTTCGTGTATATGTCACCGTCAATATGTATAATTCCGCATTGTAGACAATGGCAAGGCAATGTATACAATGCCTGGGGCGTCCAGGCAATGTATGAAATATTATTTATTTCATACTATACCTATACAACCGGCTAGCACTTACGTCAATAAAAATGACGAAAAATTGGCTCAGCAAGAAAAAAAATATCATGCCTTACGGGAACTATAATACCTACAGTGAATTTCCTTATCCCCCATACACCTATCTCGCTCTATCCCCGCTCGGTGCGGCTGCGCAGCGATTACTCTCGCTTTCCAACAGACAATGAACTTTCTTTGCTCTTATTCATGTCTATTTTGTGATTTATAGTGGGCGGTGGTTTCTTTTCAGGCTGTGGTTTTTTGGTCGGCAAGTTAGTGTGCTGACAAGCAAAGGTATTAATAACGTAATTATCATAAGATGCTGTTTATCTGTCTGTCTGTCTGTCTATTGTATATTTGGAGTCTATTTATGAATTTCAATAAGACTTGATCAGAAAAAAAATGTTGCAAATTAATAAATTGTTCAAATGCTATTGTTTAGTAAGAATGTAATGACACAACATTAGGATTCAGATACCAATTTTGGATTGATTGGTGAATTTGTCAAACATAATTATGTCTACTACTTTCAACGTTTATTAAATTAAGATTTTTGTTCAATCCATTAAATAAAAAAAAATAGAATACATACCATCCAATCCGTCATACACTATTATTATAGTAGTTTTCATAAGTTTAATATTATTATCAATACCAACAGACCTTCTGCATTCCAAAAGCACAACTTGATATTGTCAGCAATTCTGTTACCATTCTGCCGACCAATCAACACGCACCCTTTCTTTTCTACAAAAGAAAGGATTTAGTTCACTTTCATAAAGCTATTGAAAGGTCGTTGAACCCTCTCGAATTTGGGTCGACATTGACAATGACTTATAAGTGAAACTGACGGTTTTGCAATGACTGGTATAATAACATAGTATTTAATAGACTCATCTTTATGGTAAAACAAATGTATTTAGCATAATAAGGGCGATATAATAAATAATAATAATATAAATAATATAATATATATAATATAATATATATATAATAATTATACAAATTTATACCACATTTGACCTGTAAATTGTCATTTATTAATAATTATTTGTATTTGTAGAACAACAGTATATGCTTGCACTAGTCACTTTAGATATTTATATTATACTAGTGGATGCTCGCGGCTTCGCTCGCATTAAGAATTAAAACTTACATCACCTATTTCACCCTTTTAAAAGTGGCATTTCCATAAATCCTTTCTTAGCAGATGCCTACGTCATAACATCTACCTTCATTCCAAATCCGTCCAGTGGTTTGGGCTGTGCGTTGATAGATCACTAATCAGTCAGTCACTTTTGAGTTTTATATACATTTATAGTATATCTTCTTCTTCTTATCGAATGAGAGTGGCCAACTCTGGTGGTGAGAGTTAATCAAGCCGCCCTAAGGGCCTCTGACATAGCTTAACGACTGACGTACTATAACGAACAGCCGGGACCTACAATTTAACGTGTCATCTGACCCACGGAAGCGCCCAAAATGGAATGCCACAATTTATAGCATATGATATTTATGTAGTTAGAGGCGCCTGGCCTGTCCAAACACCGATTTTCCTACAACACCTCGTTCCCAGAGACTGTGGGATCGGCCGATCAGCGAACTAGCACGGAAATCACTTCTCGATACGTGTACTAGTTTCGCGGATCGCGCCCGCATCCTTGCGGTCAGTGTGTGGGAATCCGGTCTTTGGCTGCAGGCCATGCCCTCTTTTAATACAGGTAACCTTTTAGATCCGACAGCTTTTCGACTCGCGGTTAGCCTGCGCTTGGGTGCGAGGAGCTGTGAACCGCATCGCTGCCAGTGTGGTACTGATGTCGACCAGCTCGGGCACCACGGCCTCTCATGTTCGAGGAGTGCTGGTAGAATTAGCCGCCACGCTAGTCTGAACGACATCATTCGACGGGCTTTTTCCACTGCCAATGTTGCAGCTATGCTCGAACCGAGCGGCCTAGCACGTGACGATGGAAAAAGACCTGACGGTATGACTCTTGTGCCATGGAAGTTGGGTCGGCCCCTTGTGTGGGACGCAACTTGCGTCGACACATTGGCGCCGTCTCATCTGTCTATGACACGGTGTCGGGCTGGAGCGGCGGCTATTATTGCCGAGCATCACAAGAGACGCAAATATGCTAACCTCGGCCGAGGTTACATCTTTGAGCCTTTTGGAGTCGAGACTTTGGGGCCGTGGGGTCCGGGAGCCCATACTATTTTCCAAAACCTCTCGGAGCGCTTGGTTGACGCGACGCGTGACCAAAATGCTGGCCTTTTTCTGGCTCAACGTATCAGCATTGCCATCCAGCGTGGTAATGCGGCCAGCATGCTGGGTACGCTGCCCTCTGGTAGTGGGCTGGAGCACTTAGATTATCTTTAGGCTTTTCTAAAGATTTTCTAAGTGCCCCTTTTTGTAGTAGTTAGAAGTAGTATGTTTAGTTTTCCTTCACTTGTTTTTATATTTTATTATTGTAAATAAATATGCTCTTGTAGTTAGAGGTCTTAATTTTAAATAGCCAATGAACTTGTCCTTGTTAAGTTTGGGCTTAAACGGTTGTGCAAAGGCTGACCAGTTTTCGGATACTTCTGATTCTTTAATTATTGGATTGAGAATGTAAAGTTGATTTGATGGCCGGTAATAAAAAAATTACTAGCAAATTTTAATAAAGACCTTTGAAATTAAAATTGTAATTAGTACTATTTTTAAATTGAATTCCAAATTTAACCAATAAAAATAACTTTAAAAAATTAAACTTATTTTATTTTTAATTTTAATTCTATATCAACCTTTAAAATGTTCATTACACAAACTGCAAAAAATTGAGACACAATATGAGTTATGAAATATTTAAAATAACTTACTTATTAAGTTTTTTTTTTATTTAAGTATATTTGAATACAACATAAAATATAAAGTTTTGATTAAACTATAAAAACTCGCTTATTTAATACAAATGTTATATCGACACGGTTTTTTTTTTCTCCCACCCTTTAGTTTGTAAATAAGATCTACACTTGCATCCAAAATGGTAGACCCTGGGCCACGTCGATCAATGTCAGTAACAACAAAAACAAGATAAAAATCGCGAAACAAGCTCCAAAATATGCTTTAAAGTTTGGACATACCTGCACGATCTGAACGACCCGCAACGGATGATCGAATAAAAAAAGTTCATAGTCTTAATATTAATGTCCACTAAAGACATACTCATAGGCTATGTTCTTATTACTTCCTTATTGTAATAATTTATTTCGTAACTTTTGTAATTTAGACGACGTGCTCAGATAAATCTATGATACTTAAATAGATATATTGAAGATATATTATTATTTATTGTAACACACGAAATAAAAATAAAATACAAATAAATATATGAAACATAACTTATACTAGTGCCACAAGTGGCGGCCTTATCGCTAAATAAGCCAGCCTAACATTGATTAGGTTGGGTTTGATAGTAAAAGTTATCATATGAATCGATTACCTAATTGATGTATGTGTGTATAATATTTATTTCAGTAAAAAGGTTTTTTAATTTTATTATTGCAGTCGCGTAGGTATGTCCATGCTTGAAGAGCCTTGACCACGGGCTGACATTAAGCCCCCCTTTCACGGCCCCTGGTTGTATAACTCACTTTCCATTTCTCTCTGTTTGTCTATAATCGCTGTTGAAACGGTTTGGATCTGTTTATTGATTAGGTTAGGTTTAGATGGGTTATGAAAAATATTTTTCTGGCGATACTTGACATGAAAAGGTGGCAGTTGACTGTTAGTTTAATATATACATATGTACATATAAGTTATGCGTGAAAGTTTGAATAATTAATATTTATGTGTGTTTTTATTAAAACAAGGACATCTTATGATCTGATTTAATAAAACTCATCTTGTAAGTTTCTTTCGACGTGACTAATTTTGATCTTGTTTTCACTAATAGATAGTAAGGGAATCATTAAGCCTACTTAATAAAAACATATTGACTGGCCTGTTAGCTTAGTTGGTAGTGGCTCTGCCTTCTAATCTAGAGGTCGCGGGTTCGATTCCCGCATGACACAAGTATTTATGCACTTTAAAAAAAATTTATAATTACTTGTGTTGAGTCTGGTCGTTTGTATGTATAATAAGTATGTATTTACAAAAGAAAAGTATATAAGTATAATATCCGTTATCTAGTACCCACGACACAAGCGTTTGCTTAGTGTGGGGCTAGATGGCGCTGTGTGCAATGTCCCAGGATATTTAATTTAAAAAAAAAAAATATCAAAAGATTCTTTACTAGCCTATAAATATGTAGCTATGTTCTGTACAAAACCTTCGAAAGTTTTACACAAAACCTGTAAAAAAAGCTCGCAGAAAGCTTCAATCGATGCAAATACCGCGGCAAAGGTGAGTGCTCAAATTAAAGAGTGGCTCGTAATTGGCTTTCTTTTATAAACTCGTTTGTAAAATATTCACCTTTACAGGGTTACTAAAACAGTAACTTATACTCATCTTGTGATAGTAGTAACTGTTGATGTTAATGATAATTATAACTGCTCTGTCAGCTTAGTTGGTAGTGACTCTGCCTTCTAATCTAGGGGTTGTGGGTTCGATTCCCGCATGAGACAAGTAATTATGAATACTAAAATTTGTAATTACTTGTGTCGAGTCTGGTCGTTTCTATATATAATAAGTATGTATTTACAAAAAAAAAAGTATATAAGTATTATATCCGTTATCTAGTACCCACGACACAAGCGTTTGCTTAGTGTGGGGCTAGATGGCGCTGTGTGCAATGTCCCGGAATATTTTTTTTTTTTTTAATTTTCATAGCGCCCTAGGGGCTTACTGACAAAACAATCTCAGTGAAAATCAGCTGTGATCTATAGATTAAAGTTAATTGTATTCAGGGATGTGCATTCTAATTTTTTTCAACCAATATAATATTTCTCAAATCCACAATAGGTTTGCTAAGACATGCTTAGGCTATTTTATTAAGAACTAGGAAACAGTTGTATTTTAAAGTAAATACCTGCCTTATTGTCAACAAGTCCATATAAGTACATTTATGTTCCAAATATGACGCTTTAGATGACAAGGTCCAATACCTGATTATATAAAAAAACTAGTGGGTGCTCGCGGCTTCGCTCGCATTAAGAAATAAACCTTGCATCCCCTATTTCACCCCTTTAAAAGTGGCATTACTAAAAATCCCTTCTTGGCGGATGCCTACGTCATAACATCTACCTTCATTCCAAATTTCAGCCCAATCCGTCCAACGGTTTGGGCTGTGCGTTGATAGATCACTATATCAGTCAGTCAGTCACCTTTGAGTTTTATATATGTATATATATAGTGAAAAATCATATCAAACCTCTTAAAAAAAGTGTTTTCTTCCATTGACCACTGGCCCAGTATTGTTGCGAAACTCAGAGGCACAAGTTAAGGCCAATCTTGGGCCAATGTGTGGCAACTACAGTTCGAAGCGCAGCGCCTTGACCTAGGAAAGATGTTTCATCACCAACTTGTGTTGCGATTCTTGTGTACATGTCATGATGATGATGATGATAAGTCTTTTAGTTGCAACTAGTTGACGCCCGCGGCGTTGCTCGCACTATTTCAGGTTACAAAGTAGCCTATGACACTCCTAAGACTTCATACTACCTACATACCAAAAATCATGGAGATACGTTCAGCCATTTTTGCGTGTTGAGCGTTAAATAGACAGACAAACAGAGACATAAAAATACATTTTTTTTTTAATTGTTGGAACATGTTTTGCTATCCATTAGAAGTATTATAATATTTTTTTCAATTATCTTCAATGTACAGACTACAATTTAACGTGTCGTGTGACCAACGGAAGCGCCCAAAATGGAATGCCACTTTTCAGTCACCCATCCAAAGACTGACCGCGTCGATCTTTGCTTAACATTGGTAATCGCATGCGATTGCCTCCGCTAGCTGAGCTACGGGCGCTTCACTCCACTACAATCCTACAATCCACTCTAACAACCTTATTCGTCGAATTCGTCGAAGTGCGCGCGCGCAAATATTGCAACACCTTACCCACTCTTACATATTCTGTTTCACTCTCTACCATCACATACTGTTACATATTCTATACTCTATACATACTGCTATGTATTCTGTGTGCTTTACGCAACAAGGTCGTTCACCCCGGAAGGCTGTGTTTCTAACGCCAGTGCACATGCTTTGCAAATAGATGTCAAACAGCGAATTTTACCAAGAGTAGACGAGACATGATTCGATAATCAACTGCCATATTAATGATCAGTATTATACTTAGTTTGAATGAGAGTGGTAGAATCTAGTGTTGAGAGTTTTCAAACTATCCTAAGGACCTAGGGCATGACTTAACAACGGTTGTAATCTACAATTAATTCAACCCAATACCCGTTGGTAACGGGTTCAAATAGAAGTCCAACAAGCTCCTTCTAGGTGAGCGTGTTACTTCATAACTGGAGGCTTAACATCAGGCGGACTGTAGTCAAATGCAAATCCTCACGGTGGTAAAAAAAACCTTATATTAGTAAAAAAAAAACAGCCAAATCTACAGGATTGTTTGAAGGAAGTTTGCTTGCAAAGCATGTAGACGTGGTATTTAGTAAATTAGTGAGAGATGGCGTGACGAACGTATAGAATAACGACTGTTGTGTTCAGACGAGTTTTACTAGTGTCTCTGAAAAAACATGTGTTGGAATGTGTGTGTGTGTGAGAGAGAGAGTGTGTGCTTTTTTCACGATTGGAAATGGGTAATTGTTGTATAAGGAAAGTATTTCTGAATTTTGACCCTTTCGCTGACCGAGTCGAAAGGTTTAACAGGTGGTCCTTTTGTTAAACAAACTGACTCCTTTAGCTTGTTGTCTAGCTTAGATTACAATCTTAGTTTAAGCCAAGCACTAAATAATAATTAATATGTATTAAGAATCATGTCAATATATTTTGATATTTGGAAAATAAACAGATTCAATCACTAAATACTGACTCACGAACTTAGAGAAAAGACTACTACCACATACAAACACAAAAGAAAAATTACTATTAAACTGAAGTCTGTTAAAATCAGTGCCAGTCCTAAGCTATTTTTGCAACACTAGTTATAATAGCATGTATGCACCTGCACTTTAAACGTGTACTATTCATTAAAAGTCGTGTTAATTTTAGTTTATATAGTTACTACCACTATTGACCTATTTTTTGCTTATAATGTTCTGCTGTGCTATTAAGTATTTAGAAGAAATAACCACGTTTGGTTGTTAACCTTTGGAGTAAGTGAAAACTTTAAAAGTAAGGCTTAATCGTTAGCTTAGGTAGTTAGTTTAACTAGTAAGCTTATATGTTTTCTTTATCTGTGTAGTTTTTATTCACATAAGTAAAGTAGGTATATATATCAGTCACCATTTTTAAGTTTTATCAAAAACCATTTTAACTGTGAAATTTCTATAAAAACATAACTTTTCTCGCATCAAAGTTAAGCAATTGTCGACGCGGTCAGTCTTGTGAGTGACCAGATTGTGATGTTCCAAACGGGCGTTTCCGTGGGAGGTTACGTTTAATTGTAGGTATCGTTTGCTTGTTATAGTTCGACAGTCAATAAGCCATGTCAGAGACCCTTAGGGTGGTAAAAATAATCTCGACACCTGAATTGGCCACAGTCGTAAAAAACTTACTTTTTCTATCTATTAAATTGCTTGTTTTTTTACATGATATAGGCTTACGCTTGACTACAACTTGCCTGATGTTAAGCAACGTTATAGTCTACGATCCAGTGGGCTTGCCTAGAAGAAACCGGTTTACTCTCGACTTGAAGACCGACAAATTATAGTTCAAGGGGAATAGAGATTCGGGCAAAGAGTTCCACAATTTGTCTGCTCGCACGATGAAGTTGAAGCAAAACGCGAAACGCTTGGTGCGAGTCTTCGGAACCTCAACTGTATAACGGTGCCTCCTTGTCGAACCCCTACTCGTACGATGGTGAAATGGGGCTGCAGGAATTGAATAATGCAATTCCTCTACACACTCTCCGAAATGCAACCCGTAAAAAACCGAAAGACTCCACCTTGGTGCTCAAAGCTTTGCAAGCTGTCAAAGCCACAAAATGAAATGCAAGGGCTGTGTGAAATTACGTGAAAAATTGCAAAATACGTACTTATTATTGTTTATATTTATAGTTGAGGCGCAATCTGGTTACGAAATGGACGCGAGACTAAACCTCTAAAACGAATTTCCTCATGAGAGTTAACCTGACTTTAGTAGGGCTGGCGAAGACGGGAAAACTATAGAAATAAAAATAATAATAAATTCATCAATCCTTTGCGAACACAAACATGTTTTTTTTTACAAGAAATGGGTTTGCACTTGACCATAAAGTGCCTGACGGTAAGCAATCATTACGATCTAGGATGGAACGTGCTTACCCAGTAAGAACCGATTCACTCTCGCTTTGAAGATCGCAAGGTTATATTCTGCGGGGATCAGGGAGTATGTACAAAGATTAAAAAAAAACCGGCCAAGTGCGAGTCGGACTCGCGCACCGAGGGTTCCGTACAAACCTGCAAGGTTAAATATTTTGTGATGTAACTAAAAATTTATGGTTTTCGTAGTTTTTCCTTTATCTATGCTATAAGACGTTGCTTCGTACCAAATTTCAAGATTCTGAGTTCACGGGAAGCACCCTGTAGGTTTTGATTCCCTTGCAAGTGTCGAAAATTTGCGGCATAAATAACTGTATCTTTTGATTGCGTTGGCTTAGAAGTTTGATTTTTTCACAGCTTCAAGGGACAGTAGACCTGAGTAATTGATATAAATTTCAGCTTCATACCTCTACGCGTTCCTGAGAAAAAGGGTCTTGACAGACGGACGGACGGACGGACAGACGGACAACAAAGTGATCCTATAAGGGTTCCGTTTTTTCCTTTTGAGGTACGGAACCCTAAAAACACTTCAATATACAACTTCTGCTGCAGGAATGCAAGGATACTCTTTTCAAAATGATTACTGAATAGTATTTGATGCAATTTAGACGTTTTCTTGGTTAAAATATACTCGATGGAAACATAAAACATATCATCGCGATTGCATTTTTGGCTTTCACGAAATTCATCAACTAACTTTACTTAGCTTTTTCGACCAAATTAATCACATGTAATTTTTTTTATAATAAAAAATAATAAATTTATTTATTTTGCATAAAATACAGTGTTGTAAATCGAACTGTATTTGAATACTGTTCGATTTACACAAAACAACTTTAATAATATGACATACATTTTGCCTCGACGTTATAGTCACTTTTTTTGAAGTCAGTTAAGATTAAGTTTTTGATATAGACGACCCTATTCAAGTCATATAAGTATTACGGCGGTGTCCGACAAAATTCTATGGAAAATGACCGTTACAGTTCTATATAACTAGCTATGTGCAAGCCCTTATATTACGTATGTACCCTACTTGACTACGAGTATATACGTCATGGTTTTGAAATTGAAAACTTAGCGCCATTGGTATAGGAGTGGATAAGAGTGGTCTTTTTTAACGAACATCTGACTTTATATAATGATAGAATAATAATAAATAAAAAAACATAATATAGCTTAGTAACTATAAAAATATGCGAATAGCGGAAAACTGATGTTTTAAACCAATATCAACACTTCTTTTAATCTGTTTCAGAACATATAGTTATTTTATAGTGTCATGAATAAAAAAATACAACAATTCATGTGATATGAGTAAAATCTTTTACATAACACAAACTATCGATAAATAAAATAAATAAATAAATATTCCGGGACATTGCACACATCGCCATCTAGCCCCACGCTAAGCAAACGCTTGTGTCGTGGGTACTACGGATATAATATTTATATACAATACTAGCTGTGCTCGCGACTTCGTCCGCGTGGAATAGTTATTTTGGGCATCATATTTATTTTTGCAAACAACCTCTTCAGCTTTATAAATTATAGCTGTTACCCACGACTTGAACCGTTTTCGCAGCGCACGCAACGGAAACCCCTTAAAGATGAATATTTTTCCCCGTTTTTTCCACATTTTACATTGTTTCTTCGCTCCTTTTAGTTGCAGCGTGATGTTATATAGCCTAAAGCCTTCCTCGATAAATGGTTTATTCAACACAAAAATAATTTTTCAATTCGGACCAGTGGTTCCTGAGATTAGCGCGTTCAAACAAGCAAACAAACTCTTCAGCTTTATAATATTAGTATAGATATAAACGTATACCAATTCTACAAGTTTTCAATTTCAAAACCCATCCATCTTTGGTCGTCTTACTCCAGTCAAGTTTAAATAGCTAGAAAAAAGTTACGTGCACTAAGCAAATAGGTAATTCGGTCACTTAGCCAGTAACGTAAATGCTTCTAAGCACGCAAAGAAATATGCGTGAAGTTAGTCATGAGTATGTTAACATTACTTACTAGTAATAATTCTACCCAATATATAAGTGAAAGTTTGTGTTCGTATGTTTGTGTGTATTTATAACTAGTGGGTGCTCGCGACTTCGCTCGAATTAAGAAGTAAAACTTGCATTCCCTATTTCACCCCTTCAAAAGTCGCGTTTTCAAAAATCCTTTATTAGCGGATGCCTACGTCATAACAATTAACATCTGCCTGTATGCTCAATTTCAGCACGGTCCGTCCAGTGGCTTGGGCTGTGCGTTGATAGATCACTATATCAGTCAGTCAGTCACCTTTGAGTTTAATTATATATTTAGAATTGTGTGTGATTGTTATTTATTCACGCTATTGGCTGAACCAATTTGGATGAAATCTTATTTTTAACTATGCAAAGGTGGAAACAAGTCTGTTGTTTTTTTCACCGCCACAAGGAAGCGTCCAATTTCATGATTTTCGAAATATAGTATAGGGCACCGAGAGAAACAAAGGTTATTTTTTATCCCAACACAATGCGAGCGAAGCCGCCGGCATTCACTAGTCACTAATAAATCTATACTAAGTTTTTTCTGACAACGAATTGTAGAAAATTCTTTCAAAAAGGCTATTTTCCATACAATATAATCTAAAACTCGACTACAACTCGCGTAATGTTAAGCAACGTGGCAAATAAACAAAAAATCTTGCAATACATAAATGTACTAGAATTTAAAATTAAATTTGAAAGGTTGTTTTTCTCCTAAAATTTGCAAAACCTTTCAATTTGCAAATCACACAAATGCAATTCTAAAAGTGTGTAGAACCAATTAACATGTATCTACAAATACAGATAAAGCTGTTTGCAATAAAACCTCTTAGGAAAGTCGGGAGCTTTCAATTTTCTACGCTATTTTTATATTCAAAGTGTTTATTTTTTTATAAATGTTTAGAAGGTTATAATTGTACGTTTTTATTTTTTCAATGCTTCATCGTTATCATAAGTCATTTAATAATACTATACGCACATAAGACAACAATATTTTAAAAGCATTCATATACAAACTTTTAAAAAATTAGTAAAAGGTATTTTGCAAATCCTAGGTTCTAGTGATTTCTATATAATTTGCATTTGATCTCATTTATAAATAAACTAACTTGAAAAATGAAAAATTAACTTGAATATTAAATATCATGTCACCTTTAATAAATTAAACAAATTAAAATAATATATTGTTTAAAAATATATAACTCTGAACAAATCATTGCAAAAAAATAAACCGCCAAAACAAAATTACATGTAGTGAAATGACATGTTGCAATCTTTAGCAATTTGCCGTCTTATTTCACAAAATTAAGACTCAAATGACATTCCTAAATTGCATAAAATAATGTTGCATAATGATGCAGATTGCTAATGTCTTTTTAAATTATTTTGTTAGTTTTTAGTCTCCAATTAATTTTTGACGTGGTTTCCGTTTATGTAACATATTTTTGGTGTAATATTTACATAAATAATTGTAATCACGTGTATGCATTTGATATGTTAGAAAGCTTGCTAATAAACCTTCACGGTGGTGGAAAGTTTACACACTGAAATATTTTTTTGACATCTATCCAAATATAGCAATTTAAAATTGGTTTTCTTCGTTTTAGACTTCGAGCATTATTTTGCACAGTGAAAACAGATCTTCTTTTTTCGAAATGAAATTTACCCGTAATTCTGTATAATTTCCAGTTCAATGTTTAACTAATATTAATTTTTAAAAATTATTTCATTTTTTTTTTCAATAAATATATAAAAAGATGTGTTGGTCAAGTTACCAGTAACATAGTATTTTATTGTTAAAGTATATTTTTTAAATCATTTATTCATAATATTAACATGTCAAATATAATTTACATTCATGTCACATTAAAATAAAAATAAAATATACAACCAAACAGACAGACAACGAACAACACATCACTTCCCGCGCGCGGAATTGAATGTCTCCAGTAAACTGGCAATATTTTTTTAAATATTTCGTTTTAAATAAAGTTACAAACACACGGTCACCAATACAAACTACATATCTAATACAAGGCATGGCGGTCTTTCGCAAACATGGCGGGTGTCGGTCGATGCATCTTTTCGCAACACAATGTCACCTTATGTAACAGTTTGATAGCCTCACGGCGGTGTTTTCCTTGTTTCGTGAGATGGTAAATGTGAATGTATATTATTATGTAGTTTATTATTGTGTTTTTTTATAAAACAATCGTTCTATGAGTTGTATGACCTTATGACTGAGGGTCGTGACTTCCCCGAAGAATTAATTCGTTAGGGGAGTTCTCTTGGGCAGATACATCGTGGTAGGTGCCCAGGTCTTTTCACGGAAGTCACATGTCCTTGGATATATTGTTGTCCTCAGATATGTCGGTTTCCACACGATGTTTTCCTTCACCGTTAAGCAAGTGCGTATCCACACATAACTTGAAAATACAAGTCATTGGTGTCGGGCCGGATTAGAACCAGGGTGCGTCAGGATGACCAGCAGAAGCTTAAACCACAGCACCACACTCGTTCATGCTTATAAAACTATTTATCTAATTCTCTAGCAAGAATAACAATGTATATGTAAAAGAAATTTAAATTAACAAAATTTTCTAAAGTTAAAATAGTGTTTTATTTAAACATCACAGGTTAATTTATAACTTTACATCTTGATTTAGTAAATAATTCAAATTAAACAAATGTTAAATGAATAATAATTACTTTTAAATTTTATGTAATTTAAATTTATCTTCTTTTTTTAGCCATCTTTCGTCATATAATCGAAGTTAACTAAAATTACTTAACTAATTCCTTAATTTTCTCGAAAAAAAAACTTTACTAAGATATTACAAAAACATAATTAATAGCGACACCCAACAAAATACTGTAAATCATGTCCATAATATAAAAATTAAACAATAAATAAGTATTAGCTTGCGAATATTGCACAAAGAGCAGTTTCGAAAGATGTCTAGACAGAATACCATTATTTCGAATCGCGTATTATTTAATAGCGAACATTATCTACTACTGTATAGCACTTACCTAATTTCATTTTAATTGGCAAAAATTATATGAAGATAGTGTCTGTATGTGTTGTAATTCTAATGTTCTCTTTCTTAGCACCTGCCAGCCTATTAAAATGTATGTCTAGCTAAGAAAGGGCTTACACTCCACAATACAGGTAAATTACATCCTTCATAGTGTGGAGTGTACGGAACAAAGTTGTAAAGTTCTTTTATTTTTGCTCTATCTTTCTCTTTATAAAAAAGTTTTATGTCAAGTTTTTAAAGACCTTTTTTATCACGAAATAGGCTGACGTTTGACTACAGCCTGCCTGATGTTTAGCACCGCTGTAGGCTAAGATGTAGCACTTTTATAAATGATCCAAATTCCTTCAGGCAATCTTGTAGGTTTGAGCAGTGCCAACATTGTTTCAGTATTAATTTTTTAATCAGATATACAGCTGAAATTACTAAAAAAACTCGACATTTAATTTGTATATTTCTATCAAATGCATCTTTGTTTACTACCATAATAGATCTTAAACCAGTTTTTTCATCACAATTGTCCAAACGATTCAAAACAGCCACTTTTATCCGTTTGAATGATTGTGAATTTAGTGGATCTCACAGGATATTTATTAAGATTAGACCCTGGATTTTACTATTTCACCCCTTTAAAAGTGTCATTTCAAAAAATCCTTTCTTGGCGGATGCCTACGTTATAACATCTACCTGCATGCCAAATTTCAGCCCGATCCGTCCGGTGGTTTGGGCTGTGCGTTGATAGATCACTATATCAGTCTGTCAGTCAGTCACCCTTGAGTTTCATTTATTTAGATTATCATATTTTCAAGTTCTTTTAACAAAATAATTTTTGAAGAGAGGAAAAAAACCTCACCATAACCAAACTTCTCGAAACATAGTATAAAACCTGACATTGCCTCTCACTGCTACGTAATAAGTTGCGTAAAGGTCTTTTACCTTTGTTTATTTGGGACAGATGTGTTAAGGCACGACAGAAGCGCAAATTCACTTCACACTTTTATATGTATTGATATTTTTGGGACATTATTTTGTGAGCGTGAATAGGTGGTAAAGTTTAGTAGGTTAGTATTAGATTCGTAAAAGAAAACGATACTAACGCGTGGTGTCCATTTTTTTTTGTCTGGCAGAATTTTTTTGATAAATAATTTTGGTAATAATAATATCTTTATGTAAATATATGTATTTTTACATCGTGTAATTATATAAATAAGCGTTTTTTATAATTGTGTCCATATTCAGATCAATTTTAGAGTCATTATCATCCTTATATCAGCCTAGAACTATATTTTATAAAGATATAAGTACACTTTATTAAGCATACAGCAATTTTATTCACCTTAAAAATTATGCTTTAATTTACGAGCATTAGCACCTGCGGTCAGGTTGTGTAACTTTACAATACACTCAACATCTTGAATTCACTCTTCAATAACTGATTCGAAAGTTTAAAGCTTTGAGTATGTTTAGAGATGCGACTAAAAATTATAAATTAAATAAATTCAGTAACGATTTTGATGAAATAGATGTAAATGAGAATAAATCCAGGTTTAATGCATAAGTTTTAAGGGATTTCGTATTACTGAAAGAGTCCTGAAAACTCTCAACAAGAGCATTATATCTTAGATAGGACAGCCAAACGTTATTTCCAGAAAAATTAAGACTAAGATTTTGAAATACAGAGTAAACAGTTTCAGGCATTATACTAATAATAATTAAGGCTATGCGTTAGCCTCCAAAGGTGCTAACAATTAGCCAAGTAAGCTTTTAAAAAGGCAAAATTAAGCGCCATAGTGAGACATTAATACAAACCTATAGAAAACGCAACCTCATCTAATATTTACAGAGCACAATTCACAATTTGAAACACGAAATGAAAGGTGGAGGTCGATTGTAATCTTACATACAATTTGTTACTTTTACACAATGCCGAATTACTTGCAAAGTGGATGATTGCTGATGCTGTACCAGATCAGATGCAATTGTTTTTAGTAGAGTAATAGTAGAAGAAGAAAAAACTATTCACTAACCAGGTGATGTTTGGCAGAAATAACTTACGATTATTATTGCACATTTATAATAAGTGAGTTAAAAATAGTACAAATTCATATTTCAGAAAAGATAATATAAATAAAAACCGCCCCTGCGAAGCTTCATTATTTATCTAAAAGACAAGATCTATTACTCAAATCTTTTCTTAAGAACATCTCAAGAATATTCAAGAACAAATGCGAAACTTTCAATTTTAATAATACATGTATTTATCTAAAAGGAAATAGGCTAGAGTCCCTGTAGCACATCGTAGACCGTCTACGCGGCGTAGCATCTACGAACCTCTACGAAAGTGCTACATGAAGTAAAAGTAAAATAGGTCTAGTATCCAATCTTTAAAAAGTAAACTTTTTTCGGGTAAAAACTGTTTGGTTGTTTAGTAAGTCACGGTTACTTAGTCATACCAATTTTACACTTCTGAATTTGAAAGTTATTTGTTTACTCTTAGTTACATACTTTCAAATGTCTGTGTGTTTGATTAATTAGAGGTTTATAGACGAGTTTTAGGCAAGATTTTACATAAAAAAAGCATTTTCTAAAGCCAGATTTTGTGAAATGTATCCCGATATATATTTACTTAGATTGATAGTTTATCCCATTTTTTGTCCTGCATTTGATGAACAGTTTAAATTTAAAATAAGTTACATAAAGAAACTATGTACTTACTAAATAAACAGTAAACAAAATTAACCAGTCTTAAAATAATAACAACAACAAGTATAATTTTAATTAATACAGTAGGTACATAAATTTGAGTAACACAATCCTCAAATTCACTGTAGATCAAGGTTTAGAGCTATGTCTAACAGAATTCGTCTTTTGTTTCTAGTCTATGTAGGTACATAAAAGGTCAATGAACAGCCTCGGTATTTCTACAACCTAACTTCACGAATCACAAAGCCTTATTTACGACTTCGTGCTATTCAAATTTGTACTCTAAACTGTGTAAAATACTGTTAAGAATTGCATGTTGTAATTCGCGCTCGGATACGTTTCGTACCGTGCATCAAAGAAGATGTATTCAATTCGAACCGTCCTAACTTTCAAGTTACATCCAATGCAATTGAATCTTTATTTCTAATGCGTTAGGGATTATATTTGCATGGTTGTTTCAAGTAGTTAAGCTATTTATAGTGATGTTCAGTTTGGCAGTGAGGCAGTCGAATAGTCGGTTTGTTTATCGTACGGCCGTACTTGACAGCGAAAAAGTGAAAACGGCTGGCAGAGGTTGGTTGTGAAACCGCTCTTATGTAATTAGGAAATATGCTATGTTGTACCAAACATGAGGTATATCATCACCGAAACATTTTGTTTTTACGTGGGATAGGTCTACGTTTGACTACAGCCTGCCTGATGTTAAGCATTGCTGCAACCTAGGGTGTAACACGCTTACCTATTAACTCTAGATTTGAAAATTCTTAGATTGTAGTTTGCTGGAAACACAGCTTCTGGTAAAGTGTTCCAAAACTTTGCCGTCCGTACAATAAATTTAGGAGTAACTGAAGTTAAGTAAGTAAAGTCGTATATTTAGGATTTTATGTTAAGTAATACAACTATGGTGTTATGAATAAACAATTTATATTAGTGCAAACAAGATGAAGTATATCATCATTGAAGCGTTATTTAAGTGTAACTTAAGTTTGTTTACTTGGTTTTAGTTAAGTTACTTAGTTAGTTTTGGGAGCACAAGCACAGGACTGGGACTTTTTGAAATTAAAATGGGCTTAGAAATAGTTGTGGCCTAAGAGGATTAAAATATACTTATTAAGGCTGTGAGTGATAAAGGGCTGATGATGATGATACACCAATGACTTTTTTGATAGATTTGCATCACGCATGTATAAATAAACATGAACCCAGGAAGAAAAGTAGTTTTTATTTTTTTATCTAAATAAGTTAACATTTTATCACAGTTTTATATCCTTCACTTGATATAGAAATAAAAGTCAGAAAAATCATTTGATGCAGTAGAATGTAAAACTCTGTTACTGTCCTTTGGGTTATAAGAACTTTGACTTCTTAACCTTGAGCTGAATATCTGAGCTCTTACAGACACTGCAAATAACTTCAGAAGAGATTGGGCTGTACGACACAGGCAAGCCTAGTGTACAGCCCAGCGTACACCTCCACAAATATTGGATACTAAGGTACTGATATAGAATCATATCTCTTGACTACTTTATAAATGTACTGATTTTAAATTAAGGAATATAACTAAAACTAGAAAATACTTTTGCAAAATGCCCTCCACAACACAGGTTATCCTAGTGTGGAGTGCAGTGAACATATTGTTATAGTTCATAAGTGTTTGACTTAAATAAAATTATTATTATTATTTATTTATTATTATTTATTTAGATTAAATGAGATTTTTAATTAAATTTTCCATTCAACATTATTTTTTCATTGTAACGAAATTTTGTTTGAATAAGTGAATGTAAAAAATAATAATATAATAATAAACTAGTTAACCCGTGTGGGAACCTGCATCAAACCGGGATAAAAAGTAATTTATGTGATCTACCACATTGTACTAAAATTTATTTGACTTTATCTAAACATTTAAGCAGGAGAGAAGGAAATGTTGATAGAGATTGAGAAACACATTGTTATTCTCAGATTCAAACTATAGCTTTCATACTTTTAGTGGGAAGAGTAAACCTGTTTCATGCGTGCTCCATCTTTGACCACAGAGTTGATAGTGCGGTAAATTACGACAACGATACAGTGGTTAAAGGTGCAATGAAAGAAATTGGAACAAAAAACATATAGAACAGTATTACCTAAATACGATCATATACATATTACCCACTAATCAGACCAGATAGGTATTGTTATCAGTAACAGTGACCTTATCAAACAATGACTCTAGATGGCGTTGTTTTTGACAATTTTGGAAACTTTATCAGTTAGGTGCGGTAGGTCATTCAACTTGAAGTGGATCACCTAGTCTGGGGTGATAAGATTTTGTATAGATATGTTAGAATCCTTTGCCTATCTTGAATAAAATAAATCTCATCATCATCATCATCATCAGCCAGTTATCGCCCACTGCTGAGCATAGGCCTCTCTTTTTGTACGCCACTCGTCTCGGTCCTGCGCAGATCGAATCCAGGTGCTTGAGTTATTCTATTGTCGTCAACCGTGTCACCATTTTATGCAATATTTTATGTAGCTATGTTAGTAGAATGTCTGTCTGTCTCTAGTTCCCAGGGTCTTGGGTTAGGTTCTTGCACTACACAAATAATTTTCCCTTTTCATCTTCATTTATTTGTGTTGAGTCTGGTGGTAACTGAATGTACATTTTTCCAAAAAAAAAAAATTATGTATTCTATCTATTATCCAGGACACATATATTTTCTCATGGGGCTAGATGGCGCTGTGTGAAATACAAAATTACTTCATTTTCAAAAACTTAACTTACACCCTTACAAACTAATTTGTATATACAATCATGCCATACCTGTAATGTTGGTGCATTGGGATCCTCTGCCATCTCACACTAGGAATCGAGAAATGTTACAGAAGGAATCTATTTAACACTAATAATAATGTATATATAATTAAAATGACACTGCCGCGTACAAAAAACAACGTTTTCATAAAACGAGCATGGCCGTGCGATGGCACACATCGGCGAATTACATTAAAAAAACAGAGTTCAATCACCTCGACCCCTATTTACGAGTATCTAGACTATACTGGGGTGGTTCAGAAGGCTTTGGTATATCTGGATTGTTAGTATAGATGTTAACATAGTTAATCTAATAATGACTACAGTGGTGCTTGACATCAGGCGGGCTATAGTCAAACGTAAGCCTATTTCGGGTTAAAAAAAACAAACTCATGCATGCTTTTACGATGGAAAAAAGTGCAAAGTTAAACATTATTCATATAAAAATCCGTGGTTTTGCCTGCGTTGTGTAGGAATAAAACATCTTTTAGCCTAAGTCGCTAGTGACCTTTAATATAAATTAGTTCAGAAAGTTCCATCACAAAATAATTTAACTTGAGCACTGAACAAACTTAGCCACCGTTTTTTCTAAGCGCAAATATACATTTACTACATACGTATTTGGTTTTCCAATTTGTATTTAAAAGTAATAGTGTTAACAATAATTAACAGGGTCTTGTAGAAATATATCTTACTAGTGGGTGCTCGCGGCTTCGCTTGCATTAAGAAGTAAAACTTGCATACCCTATTTCACCCCTTTAAAAGTGGCATTTCCAAAAATCCTTTCTTAGCGGATGCCTACATCTTAAAATCTACCTTCATTCCAAATTTCAGACCAATCCGTCCAGTGGTTTGGGCTGGGCGTTGAAAGATCACTATTTCAGTCAGTCAGTCACCTTTGAGTTTTATATATATAGATGAATTGATTTATCATATGTTTAGAATTTGTTTTGATAATGTGTTTTCTTTATAAACTCCATTAATTAATAAATGCAAGAAAAATAACAAATATTTTTACCATGTTTGATATATGCCATAAACCCTTTTTATAAGTAACCCAGTATACCTCTGATTCATGGTTTGAACAATGAAACATCGATATGGTACTTGCT
The DNA here is from genome assembly GCA_927399415.1 of Macaria notata. Lineage (NCBI taxonomy): Eukaryota > Metazoa > Arthropoda > Insecta > Lepidoptera > Geometridae > Macaria > Macaria notata. Next base: position 2,777,259 of record OV656751.1, read on the forward strand.
ATAATAAGAATTTAACATTGTAATTTCTAAGCGGCTGAATTGTATGCTGATTGGTTTGCATCTGATTTATTAGGCTGCCAAATAAATATGTTGATTACTTGCTTTTACCAACTGTTGGTATATTAAATTTTAAATTATAAAGTGACTGTAATAAAACAAAAGAGATATTTTAGTAAGGATTAACGGAGCACTATTTTTATTTGTGCTTCTGACTTCTCTTATAATAATTACCACCATATTTTCTATCCATTGAAAACTACACGCATTCTGTTTCTAACTCAGCTAAAAAAACATCTGAACAGTCTGCCACCCAACATATCTGAACATTTGCTGAATGACACATATATATTTAAACAAGATTGACAGTCCGTCATTTCGTGGTGTCTCAGGTAGAAAAACATTTCCGACAATGAAGGCGCCAGTATCGCTTGGTATTTTTTATTTTATTGAATTCATACTGTCCTACTACAAATATGTATACGTGGAAAGACATAGGCGCCCACCACGATGTATCTGCCCAAGAGAACTTGACCAGTCGGGAATCACGACCCTCATACATGAGGAAATACGAAGGAAACGCAAAGAGAGCTGGACAGAGGTCTCCCTCAATTCCTTCCTCTCCTTCCTATCTAGCTAGCTCCTTCTAGTTGGTATGGAAGTCCACCGATTGATCCTCATCCTCACTCGTCGTATTCCTCATCACTGAGGGTTGTAACTGCTTCTCAGAATCTCGTTAGGGGAGTTTTCTTGGGAAGATACATCGTGGTAGGCGCCCAGGTCTTCTTTTTTTCCACGGAAGACACATGTCCTCTCACCGACTGATAATATAATGACATCTAATAATAATAAAATGTAAGTTTCAATGAAAATATTATTGATTACCTATAAAATGTTAGTTTCACACTTTTCCGTGGGACTTATCCCGTACGGTCTCTACTCTATTTACAGATGTATGAAAGTAGGTTAACTATGCCACGAAAAACAACATGGCCGCCGGGATTCCTTGACGCAACACTATCAATACAATTTATAAAAAAATATGATGACCACAGGTTTTCGAGGAATATAAAGTTTAAAAAAGAATAATTGATTATAAACACGATTGAATTTGTATTTTTTAAATAATATTTTAATAATATTTAGTTTTTGATGCAGAATCAAAGCCGAAATCAGAAACCGGCTGCAGATGATAATGTATAATTTGCAAGACCTGCTAATATTTCCTCATAGATATTTTATGATTTAGTGTATCATTTTAATTAGTAATAATTTAATTATTACACCATAAATTATATTATACCAACTAAATTCAAATATCATCAATTAAGTTTGTCTTACAAAAGGATTAAATCATACATGGCAAGTATATAGTACTATGTAAACTCTTTAATTTGTACTCAACTCTAAAAAGTTCGAACATTAAAGTATCCGAATGTAACAACTAACAAAAAAAACCAGTCCTTGCATTTACCAAATCTATCAACCTGTTGTGTCAACTATCGACATAGAACAAATATAGACTGTCACATGCCTGGCCTGTTAGCTTAGTTGGTAGTGGCTCTGCCTTCTAATCTAGGGTTGCGGGTTCGATTCCCGCATAACACGAGTAATTATAGTCCCTGTTCCCCACGCACTATAATCCAGAGATCTTCAAAGCGAGAGTGAATCGGTTCTTATCGGGTAAGCACGCTCCATCTTAGGCCATAGGTTTTGCTTTTTATCAGGCAAACTATGGCCAAGTGCAAACCCATTAAAGTTAAAAAAATTGAATTTTAATATTTCTAATTACTTGTGTTGAGTCTGGTCGTTTTTTATGTATAATAAGCATGTATTTACAAAAAACAGTATATAAGTATTATATCCGTTATCTGGTACCCACGACACAAGCGTTTGCTTAGTGTGGGGCTAGATGGCGCTGTGTGCAATGTGCTGGTTTTTATATCATTTAAGAGTTAATAGGTTTCTTCTAAGCAATCGTGTTACATCTTAAACTACAGCAATGCTTAACTTCAGGCTGGCTGTACTGTATATTCAAGCGCAAACCTTCTCCCACGTAAAACAAACTTTATTAAGTGTATGTCTATAATTATCTAGTATCCATGATACAAGCGTAAGCTTAGTATGGGGCTAGATGGCGCTGTGTGATATGTCCTGAAATATGTGTATGTATATGTATGTAATTTTGATATAAATGTAGATAGAATGATACTTTATTGGACACTCACATAAAAAACATAATACAAAACGGAAAAAAAACAAATTAAAACTAATGCCACAAATGTATTAACTTAAATCTTCCTTTTCCTGCAGTTACTATGTCGATTGTGTCAACTATAAATAATTCTAGAACCTTTTGTACCGTGTGAAAATAGTCCCGTATCGCCATAAAATTCCACTTGAAACGCCCCAATACACCAGATAAAAGGAGGGATCGGCGATAGTTAAATCTCTTGCGAAATCTGTTTATATGTGAACTCTTTATCTCGCTTTCCTATAAAGTATTCCTGATAGTACCAACATAGCATCATGTATCAAACTTTGATTCATAATGATGTGTTTATAATTTTTAAGTTTGATTAAATTTGATAAAATATACTAATATAAAGCTGAAGAGTTTGTTTGTTTGTTTGAACGCGCTAATCTCAGGAACTACTGGTGCGAATTGAAAAACTCTTTTTGTTTTGAATAGACCATTTATCGAGGAAGGCTTTAGGCTATATAACATCACGCTGCAAATAATAGGAGCGAAGAAACAATGGAAAATGTGGAAAAAACGGGGGAAAATATTCATCTTTGCGAGCTTTCGTTTCGTGCGCTGCGAATACGGTTCAAGTCGTGGGTAACAGCTATAATTTATAAAGCTGAAGAGGCTGTTTGCAATAATAAATATGATGCCCAAAATAACTATTCCACGCGGATAAAGTCGCTCGCTGTCACAGATAGTCTTAAATACATAAATCATTTTATTGAAATTTGATCTAATTTTCTATTCCCACAGATCCTTGTTAAAACTAAAACGGTTACATCAATTTGAATGAAATTTTCCTTGAACATAAAGTATGCTTTGATTTGTCACTCATAGCTTTCATCCCGGATCAAAGCAGGTAACATCGCAGGGCGTTACTAGTTTATACATCTGCACAAAGTTATCACAAATCATGTATTATTATTATTTTATATTCATGTCAAATTCTATGTATAGTATCACGGTATCGAAATTAAACAAATATTTGTCCAGTACGAAAATGTGGGTAAGGCACTCGCGATAGAGTGTTTGACACAAATAGGTACAAATACTTTCTAGTATAATACGATATCTAATGTAAATATTTGGTGTGGATATGTTTTTTGTACGGATTTTGGGTGCAGGTTGACTGCAGAAAAATAGGATTTGACAGAAATTTGTTTACGCCAATGCAGCGTGATTTTGTTAGTAAATTTTCAAGATTATGCTATAATTAGCATAATCTTAATCTTCAGAATTAATATAAGGAAGAGTACATAGTAAAATATTATTGGAGGAACAAAATTGCATCAGAAAATTAAATTGAATAAGCAAATAAAAAGGGAGTTTGTGAATTCAATTGATACATAGTTAAACATGCTTAAGAGTAAGTAGAAGTACCTATAGTCTTCTAGATTAGAAGTTTGCTTGTGTTTTCATAAGAAAATAAATAAAAACAATATTTTAAGATAATAGGAAGTTATGGTCAAGAATCAAACATTAAATGCAAACTTGAACATTAATCCATTGAATGCTGTACAATTATTTCCCAAATTTTCAATGTAAAATTACTTCAATCTATACGTCTATACTATATAATATTATAAAGCTGAAGAGTTTGTTTGTTTGTTTGTTTGAACGCGCTAATCTCAGGAACTACTGGTGCGAATAGAAAAATTATTTTTGTGTTGATTAGACCATTTATCAAGGAAGGTTTTAGGCTATATAACATCACGCTGCAACTAATGGGAGCGAAGAAACAGTGGAAAATGTGGAAAAAACGGGGAAAATTATTCATCTTTGAGGGCTTCCGTTGCGTGTGTTGCGAAAACGTAGAAGAATTGATGAAAAATCAAAGAATTAATGCCCAAAATAACTATTCCACGCGGACGAAGTCGCAGGCACAGCTAGTTTATGATAAATCCCTCGCCATAATAATTTTATCTCCGTTCGAAAACAGTATACAAGACACAAGTGTTCCCAGAAACCTGTTTCCAGGACAATGATTCCTGCGTTCCCGAAACGGGTTACCAGACTTTCCCTCACAGATTAAACAGCAGTTAGTATGAAGTTCTATTTTTTATTTTATGATGTAAGTACTGATCAGTTTGTATGAACTTCATGATTTTGTCTTATATTTTGCTGTAAATGTTGGTTCAGTTCAGACCCATTTAGAATATAACAAGTGGCAACACAAACTTGGATGCCTATAGGATTCTCATTTCTTTGAAATTATTTTACCAATGTGTATGAAATTTATGATTATGATTACAGTTACTTAGTTGATTTTAAAACGTATCTTACTCATTCTTGAAATTGACACGTAAACTTACGTAAAACACGTGTTTTCAGCTGAAATAGACCATCATACTGAAATTGTATCCGCTTCCTAAAATATCACAAACAGAGATCAAATTGATAACCTCTTTCTATGAAGTCGCTCAAAAAAGGTCCAGGCGGCTTATAATCTGTGCTAAAACTAAACATATGAGTAATAGGTAACTTATACAGACAATAGGCGCGTGGCTGGAGCGTCACGTGGCTCCGAGCAGAGCGCATACGCACGGTGACCCACTTCTGCGGCCACACGCGTCCCGACCCGCCGAAAACTCGCACCAAAACCCTTTTCGGCAGTTCAACGACCCAGCTATCGAAATCCGCGCGCACACACTCACAAAAAAGCGAAACAAAAAAGCAACGAGCTAACGGTGAATGAGCGAACAGAGAGAGATAACCATACGTTTTAAGGTCGACCACGAAAAATACTGACGCAATTTTTACAGTGTACGCAGGCGAGGCGGCGCGGGCGCAGTGTGAGTGACCACAGAGTGCGACGCCCGCGTACGAATCAGCCGAATATTTAGGTGAAAGTGTTTCGGATTTCGACATGACGACATTTGCGCGCAGTCGTTATCACAGTTCGGTCGAAACTGGAGGTTCCGGCCGCACTCGGAAGTGAATTGAGTTACTTGGATTTGCGTGCGCGAGTGAGCGAACTATGAGTGCTAACTTGAGGTGTTTGAAGTTTTGGTTTCCCGTGTAATGTGCTGGTGACAAGCTGAATACTGTGGACGAGCCGGCCCTGGAGGCAGGACACTGACTCGAGCACTCTACGCACATACAGACGATGACTTCAACCATGGGTATGATCTGCTCTTTAACGTGTGTGGGGTCTTCACTAACACTGGAAAATAGAAAGGGGTAACCGAGAATTTTCGATGAGAAAATGTTGCTAACAGTAGAAAAATAAAGTAGTTAAAAAGTTATAATTTATTCTGAAATTTTTAAGAAAATATAGGTTAGTTTGAGAAAATAATTAGAAAAAAAAATGTTGACGAATAAAAAAAATACTCTGAAAATAAATTTAACTAGAGAAGAAAAATATTAAAATTATATAAATATTGGTAGTGTAACTAACCTCACTTATTTCATAAAAATAAAATATTTTAATTTTTTTTCTAACATCTCATATTAAAAAATAAGAAACAGGCCAAAAGTAGTGATAAAAATAAAACTATTTAAAGAAATAGTTTTATTTTTATTTCAAAATTATTCTTAATCGTCATAATATGATAGAAAAAGTGATCTCTAGTGTCAAGAGTTTTCATTACACTATTTAATGATAATGCATATTTGTTATGATTTTAAATTCAAGGTCACAAATATACCAAACAAGTACTAACCGGAAGTAATTAACAAAAATAATTAACTGGCCTTAACCTTACCTTGTACATATATTAACACAAAATGCATGATGACTTTTGCATTTTTTTATGAAGATTTGGGTATCATAATTCAAATGCAGCGCTTCATTTTTTTTTCATTTTTTATTAATACTTGTTAGTTAAACTAAATTTTAATATTTAACTAACAAACACACGTAACAAATATTAGTTGTATAATATTTTATGTAGTTATTTTAATACTCACATTTAAATTTACAATACAGATAATAACAAAAAAAAATATAAATAAATTTTAAAATAAAATTTCACACATTCGATTAACTTTTAAGATATACTCATCATCATCAGCCATCTTCATTTTGCTTTTTGTTATTTTACAAATTTTATCTACATCTACGCTTTTCGTAGACCGTATGCGTAGATGTTCTACGCATTTTGCTACACACACTAACAATAGCTTGTTCTACGGGTATATTTTTTATCTTCTTTGGACTAAAACGGCTGTGCAGATTTAGAAGAAACTTTGTTGATATACATATAGTTTGATGTATATATGTAGATAACATGTTTTGATATTATACATAATATTATTTATAAAATATTACATAATATACCATAAATTTGGGTAGTTCTAGGTATGATTTTGTTCAAAAAGACCAATCAAAATGTCCAAATATGACGTCATTTCATGTAAAACAACATATTTGTCTTCTTTGATTGACTTCATGTGAAAAGAAATAGTAAGCTCTATGTAAATTTAAGTGATAATTTTTCACTCTAAGATACAGATAGAAAAATGACTCAACATAGGGTCATAATAAATAAATATAAATTCCCAGTTACTTAATAAATATCATAACATAAACTCGACTAACCATGACATTCAAAAACCACGACGTGCAACCTCCATGCTCGAACGCCATACGTAAAAACTTTTACTTTCGTTGCAACACCTCTTTTGTTTCTACCACGGAGGTTCTTATTCGCCGGGTCAACGCCCCGCCATTGCCGAAATAAGTTTTTTACACTCGCTTTCCAATACGGTGAAAGCGAGTTTGTAACTTACAAAGTCATTTCCTTTGGTGGGATGTCATTTTAAATTATAATAGCTGTTGACTGCGACGGTCTATTGTTTCTTTTGTACGGTTTTGGCTAGAGTTTGTAGGTCGGGTAGGTGAACTCTATTCAATGGTATTATGGCCTATTTTTGTTTATTTTTTTGTTGTTTACCAAAAGTTCCTTGAAATAGTTTTGAGGTTGAAATCGAGATAAATAGTTTACTATCATAGATATAATATACATACAATACATCCCCTTCTTTTAAGTGCTTTTAGTGATAGTAATTAACTGTTATCATTTAAACTATTTCAATGCTAATCTTATATAGACACAAATTGCCATGTCTTTACTGTGTAGCAATTCTTTATTTACAATAATAATACTTAAAACAAGGGAAGAAAAACTAACAATGACATACTACTTTTAGAACATAGAAAAGAGAGGGGAACTTAGAAAATCTTTAAAAAAACCTAAAGATAGTCTAAGTGCTCCAGCCCACTGCGAGAGCGCAGCGTGCCCAGCATACTGGCCGCACTACCACACAGTATGGCAATGCTGATACTTTGAGCCAGAAAAAGACCAGCATTACTGCTCAAAGCAATGTAATTATAAATTGTATTGCTTTAAAAAAATCTAACAACTTCTAAATAAATAATAATAAATCAATATTCCGGGACATTGCACACAACGCCATCTAGCCCCACACTAAGCAAACGCTTGTGTCGTGGGTACTAGATAACGGATATAATACTTACATACTTTTCTTTTGTAAATTCATACTTATTATACATACAAACGACCTGAATCAACACAAGTAATTATAAATTTAAATTTCATAAATACTTGTGTCAAGCGGGAATCGAACCCGAAACCCCTAGATTAGAAGGCAGAGCCACTACCAACTAAGCTAACAGGCCAGTCGATTTCTAACAATGACATCCATGTTAGTCTTTTTAGTACACTCGACTTAAAAACAGTTATATTTAGTCAAATCACTTGAACTATTATTCACTCTATTGACACGCAATAAAGCCTAATTTCCTTTGTTCAAAGTTTTACTAACTAATCTGGATGTCTAGACAAAAATAACGGGCTAACATTTTTAGTGCTAACAATGAAACCTAGTTGTTAAATATGTTAATTTTTTTGACTTAAAAAGTAACGCGAATTTGGTCTAGTGGTTTACTGTCTAGCTTATAATTCAATGATAACCAGTTCAATTCCGACACTACACCATAAAAAGAAGTAGTTACGTTATAAGTCTTTTCATGTGTTCAAATGATAAAATCGATTTGAGTAGAACTGAGAATGGTGATCGATAATACCAAGTTTAGCTTTTGTTTTTTTTTAAATTTAGAAAAATGATAATAGAACTAATTATTGGCTCTCTTAAAACGTATCAATCTGGTATTTTTCATTTATTAATAAAAAAAACTAAATATATAAACCTCAAAGGTGACTGACTGACATAGTGATCTATCAACGAACAGCCCAAACCACTTGACGGATCGGGCTGAAATGTGGTATGCAGGTACATATTATGACGTAGCCATCATAAAAGTATTGTTAGAAATGCCACATTTGAAAGGGTGAAATTGCCAAAATTGGGGATGCAAGTTTTACTTCTTAATGCGAGCGAAGCCGCAAGCACCCACTAGTAAGTTAAGAATTCATCTCAATGATTATTTTATAAAGGTAACAACAAACAGCTACACTGTGTGCACTTTTAACATATCAACAACATACAAAACACGCAGACTTGCAAAAATAAATGGCGTGTTATTTATAAGAGTTACTGCGCAAATCACCGTACTATAGCTCTGAGCTAGACAGGAACTAGAGTTTATATTCTACGTCGCAGATACAAATGAATACAGGTTTTTTCAACTTACATCCTTTTAAGATCATCTTTATAAGCATGAAGAAGCAATCTATACATATAATAAAGCTGGAGAGGGTCGAATGTCTGAACATTGAAGATATTAAACAAAAATGTTTGGAGAAATGTACTTCAAATTGATAGAATTCCAATAATTTCTAGAAATTTTGTCTGTGTATTTAAACGCTCATCACGCAAACACGGCTGAACGGATCATCATAATGTTTGGTATATAGGTAGTATGAAATTTGTGTCATAGGCACGCTGCCTTCAGGCAGTGGGCTAGTACCTAAATTTGTATTAGGATATCTAAAAAAATTCACAGTGTTTTTGTTATTTTATAGTAGTTAGAAGTAAAGTAGTTGGTTTATAGTATGTTTAGATTTTTGATTCATCTTTTTTTTGTTGATGTATTGTTTTGTTAGTAAATATATTTTCTTAAAGGTTGGATAGACTGAAGTACCCAATCGTAAATACCTTCAACACTAATCTCACAAACACAATAGCCTCCGCGGGGCCTCTCGGCCTCCGGAGTGCCTTGACATTCTGCGCCTGCGCAGCTCAAAGCTAAAACGTTCCATTTTTAAACCTCTGACACTTCCGACTTACTTCCTATATCATATAGATAACATACATTATGTAGAATATAATATGTTATAGTTGCATCACGATGATTTACTTAAAAAATGAATATAGTGTATAAAATATGTTATTTTTTATATATCAGACAGCATTATTTATTGTTCATAATTAAGAATGATTTATTTATTTGATCAAACTACTGTGTTGACAAAATCATTTTATATCGATAATAAGATATATTTTTCTTTTAATAGACATTGATGAATAAACGATCACACTATAACCGCTGATAATACAGCACTTGCAGAACATACCCTTTTTGCGTTGAAGGTTAAAAACGACGCGTTGAAGTCTTTTGTATTAGAAAACCGTCAGCTTCAAATTGAATCATAAAAAATATTAAGTTAAGCTTAATTTAATATGCAGTAACTTTTACATGACATCATTTGTACGCAATTTAACCATGAAATTTTAGCGTCTGACGATAAAATTATAAATATAATTAAGCACTTTATTTACCTTTTAAAATTAATGGCAAATTATAAATGCATTTCCGAATTTATATAAAAACTCATCAACTTCCTAGGACCTTCGAATTACAATTATATCATTATTAGGGTTGTCATAATAAGTATATAAATTGATTTATTAAACTTATATACATACATAAAATAAAATACCCTGTATTCTACTGCAACAAAATTAATAAGTTAGTGTTATAGTTCACTTTGAGTTTCAATAGTTTAAATTTTGTCAGCAGAAGTAGCCTGCTTGGCAAAGGCCTCTCAAAATATACAAACAAGAACACACTGTAAGTGGAACTTATTCTTTTATGCAAAGAATCTCAACTTTGCTTGTCAGCCGCCAAACTAAAGTGTACAAACATTGAAAAAAATGCAAATACCATTGGTCTTTAACTTTTGGATGAATTCATTGTTTTAATTACTAACTATTAAAATTTAGTATTACCTACATCCTTCATAATAATTTGTGAAAAATATAGTAGGTTTTGCAATCCATAACTCGAAGCGTCACCACAGTAAAAAAGTTTTTTTTGCTTTTAATCAAGCATGTCTTGCTCTCCTGAATTGATTAGATTCATCTAAACGTGCATTGTAATACGTAATACCATATAATACGTATACCGCATGCTCAATGCACTTTATATTACAGTAACTTTGACGTATGCAGGAACAATGTACGTACATTTATATACATATGTAATAAGTCGAGTACGCATATGCTTTTTATCGCTTGACGCTCGTTTTTATGCTTTATTGTTGGTTATGTTGCATAATGTCTTATATGATTTGACGAACGAGTCGTGTATCCGTAAGCATCACGCTTGTAAAACTTATTTGCAGTAAAATTCTGAGGTTTTTCAATGCAGTTTTTCAGTGCACTAACCCACCATTAAAAAATCTCACAGACACACACATTCACACGCACGCTCACACACACAAACTATACTTTAATTATTATACAATAAAATCATATTAAAATCTGTTACCAAGCATTTGTAGTAGGTTAATAATGTCAACACACATGGGGAAGTGGTGCCCCTGAGATACAAGCCTAGCTTAGTTCAGAGGCACCAGTTCATAATTAAATTGTAGCACTTAAATTATTTTAGTTATATTTCATTATTTTAGTCTTAAGCTACAAATATTGTAAATAGGTAGATTTAAGTTCAATAAAAACTTTTGATTTGATTTGATTTGATTAAAAAATCTTATGTAGTTTGATTTTTACTATATAAATTGTGTTGTGATAAACTGCTAAGATCTACATTTATTCATAAGTGAAGAAAAAAAGAAGCTAGAACCAAAGTAATTTAAGCCGCTTTTCAAATATCCAACTTAAATTCATTAAGGAATGTCATTGAAAGTGTTTGTTGAACTTCGGACACTTCGGTTGTTGTTCCTCTTAGTCATGTGCTTTATTTATGGAGCTCTCAATTCACTTCATTTGACAGAAAATCAGTTTTTACAAAGAGTGACTACCATCAGTCCTCCACATCTCTAAAAGCATAATTTAACAATGATTAACTATTTTTCTATGACCAAATTAACTTTTTTTATTTGTAGATGTATGTCAGATAACTTCGTGCTTTAATCGACACCAGAGTTGGCCACTCTCATTCGATAAGAAGAACATCAAATGATAGCCAAAGCTCTATCCAAGTGGCAGCCCTAATACCCCTATATGCTTGTATACAGTCGAGATGGTCGGTCGTTGTCGGCAGCTCACCTCGCTGCGACATTGACATTGTAACCGGAACTATTTCAACTCTTCCGTATGTATACAAATATGTACATACCAGTAGGTACATATATATATACTGACCAATTGCAGGACTATTTTGATGATGGCAAAACCATTTTTATTGCTCGATTAACGTGACGCCTGACCAAAATGATAGACTTTTCTGGCTCAACGTGTCACCATTGCCATCAAGCGTAGTAATGCAGCCAGTATGCTGGGCACGCTGCCCTCTGGCAGTGGGCTGGAGCGCTTAGCACTTTTACACACTATCTTTAGGCTTTTGTAAAGATTTTCTAAGTGCCTCCTTTTTTGTTGTAGTACAAGTTGTAGGTTTAGTTTTTTTACAATACATATGTCATATATACCAATAAATGCATATACATATGAGTACATACATACATATACTGACCAGTTGCAGGTCTATTTTGATTGTAAAAAGAGACAAAGAACATATGTGTTACTATACACATGTCCTATTTACGAATACTCACCATTTTTATGTATTAAAAAGAATTATTTAAATTTAGTTATTCGTTCAGTTTCCTTATGCGGAAGCAATTTGTGACTTGAAATTCAAATTGCATGAATTTTGAATATAAAAGTCGTCATTTGATACAAACCGAACAACGTCATACAATTCATTCATACATGTAGATTGAAAAACATTTGTATGGAATAACGATGTAACGAGCAAGTCAGTAGCTTAATGTTAATCATCATCATCACAAATTTAAGGGCCTTGTCTGTGGAGCAAGCGCCATCCTTCGCGATCTTCTGCCAATTCCAGCACTTGTTTTTAAGAAAACATGTGCTGAGCATGGTCTAAGATTACCGCACAATAATGGCGACCATCGAAAATAGAAGAGGGAAGTTGGTTGGCCATCTTTTGGCCATGAGATGGTTGGCCACCTCATACGACATGACGACTTTTTTTTTATCTAAAACTGTTTTGCACTTGACCATAGTTTGCCCGATGGCAAGCAATCACTATGGTCTAAGATGGGTCGTGCTTACCAGATAGGAACTGGTACTGGATTTTCTGAAAAACATCAATGAAGGAAAACTGGAAGCATGGCCTGACAATACTACTTTGTGGCACAGTAGTGGTCACTCAAAGGTTTTGAAATTCTAAACCCAGGATGTCACTGAAACAGGAAATTACATGTAAACCTATACATCAAGCTTTTGACATGCTTCGGTTTTGCTATTGTCTGAAAGAAACAGCTTGGGATCGCAAGAAGTTTTGCCAACTGACCTCCGAACTTCAATATGAAGGTGGCACCAGATGATGGTGACTTGCTACATTAAAAAAATATAAACAAACAAACATAAAGATTTAATTTGTTAAGGTTATTGTTATGTTACCCGTCATCTTATGGCTATAAAAAACAAAATCAACGTATTTACTTAAAGCTCTACTCAAAAAATTCAATTTAAAGACTTGACCTCCGAATTGCAGAGACGCTGTGATGCAACTTCAAATACCTCTTATGCTTATAAACCTTACCATGATCTTGCTTTGATACGTAAGTTTGTATTTGAGTGGCCAACTTTGGTGTCCAGTGTTTTAAAACCACCCTAAGGGCTTCTGACAAAACTTAGTGACTGCTGTAGACAAACAGCCAGAACCTACAATTAGTCGTGTCATCCGAAACGCTGAAAATATAATGCCAATTTTGGTCACCCATCCCAGGTCTGACCGCGTCTACAGTTGCATAACATTGGTAATTGCATGCAATTGCCTCCGCTAGCTGAGCTACAGACTTCAAAAAAAGTAAACCCAAAAAAAACCAGAAGTTTTGGCTCGGGGAAACTGTACGCCAAAATACAGAATCGAAAGATGCCTAGTTTCTACATATATACCATATACAGAAAACCCTGAGCGTACAACACTAATTGCAGGAATACATTTGTAAAAATAAAATAAATAAATAAGTATTTCAGGACATATCGCACAGCGCCATCTAGCTCCATACTACATAAGCTTACGCTTGTATCATGGGTAGTAGATAACGGATATAATACATAGGTATATATGTACTTTTATTTCGTAAATACATACGTATTATACATACATAAAAAACGACCAGACAGACTAACAAAGTATTAACAAATTAAACATTCATAATTACTTGTGTTGTGCGGGAATCGAACCCGCAATCCCTAGATTAGAAGGCTAACCTACTACCAACTAATCTAGCAGGTCCATCAGATAGAAATGTAAAGATAAATAAATAATTTTGTATTGGTATGGCCTCCTATCCTTGTTTCGAACATTTACATTAGCCTAAGAACTCCATATAAGTTTGCGGAAGGATTTAATGCAATGATTATTCTACTCACAGACCACACGACTCTAAACTTGAAAACAAAAACAATTTAATATTATGTCAAACTCAATGATCTTTTTGTTTGTATTAGTAAAGAACTATACATACATATGTATACAAATATTTTGTACAGATAGATTAGTATACGACTCATGGTATTCCTCATTATTGAGGGTCGTACTACAAAAAAATGAATTATAAATTGTTGGAAACATAGATTACTCTTCTCTTACCAATATAAAAGAAATAAATATTCCGGGACATTGCACACAGCGCCATCTAGCCCCACACTAAGTAAACGCTTGTGTCGTGTGTACTAGATATACGAGTAATATTAGATAAGTTGTTTATGAGTGTGTTTGTATAACCAACAAACAAGTGAATGATTCAGAACCGTATTTTCATTAATGTTCTTAACTTCCCGTAGCATTTATTTACTAGGGTAGCTCTCTTGTGCAGATACATCGTGGTGGACGCCCAGGTCCTTTCACGGAAAACACATATCCTCGAATTCGGGGTAGTCTTCTAAAATATCTGTTACTTTACGATGATTTCCTTCGCTTCGAAACAAAACTAAACGAGCTGGAATCAAAGCGTGGCGTAAATGCATATACTCCAAATACAAAAAGGGATGTATTTAGTTGTAAAGTGGACGTTTTCCCACTCAGCCATGTTCGCTTCAATGACTAATGTTAACCTTTTAAGCGTACGCATAATTAAATAAAATAAATATTGAACTTGAATTATAAAGCTAAACATGACCCTGCTTGGTCTAATGATGGTATTGAACTCTGTTTATTTATTTATTGTGTTTGAATTGATTAATATTAATTATGGAAGACGTATTGATCAAATAATAAGTCTCATATTCATTTATAATTTTAGCATAAGTTAAATAAGAGAACTCGACCTCTAATGAATTGGTTCTGCGGGGGAGTCACGACCCTCAGTCATGAGAAAATATTACTCAAAAGAGAGAGAGATAAGTTATTACACTTTAATATAAATATGGTGTATTTTTGACGCCATTTTTGGGGTTTTGGGCTCAAAAATATATGGAAGGCTTTCCATCTATTATAGTCTTATACTAGATTAATAGTAATCTTCGCCTTATATGCCATAGTCTATACTGCAAAATGATGAGGTATGCTCAAGATCGACGTAGTTGGCACATTCAGAGAGAGGCCTATGCCCAGTAGTGGAATAAAGAATGCTGTGGATGATGATGATGATTGAGTTAGTAAAACTACAAATACATGAAACTTACGTTATTTGATTATCTTCTAAGAGTTCTTCTAGCTACAATTAAAAGTATATATCATCACTCTAGCTTTCTTAGTTGTCGGATTTTTCGTACGAAAGTAGCCAACTCTAATGTCGGGGGTTTCAATCCGCCCCAAGGACGTCAATTAGACACATAACATAACCTACAGTTTAAGCGCTTCTTAACAAGATACTAAATATCTATTTTAAAGTAATCTCCAGATAGTAAGACCTGATCACCGGAACTCGAATGCCCCTTGTATGACCACTCGACGGCCGTGGATAAGGTCAGACCCACTTCCGACTGACACTTGCATTTTGGACAGAAATTTTCCGTGTAAATCGACAGTTTTATTTATTTAATTATTTCTTCATTTAGGTAAAAACTAAACTTACTTTTGTACACTTATGAATGTCAAACAAAATCTAATACATAATAAATGTTACCAGAGGCATACTATAAAAATTCTTTCAAATTATAATATCAAATTCAATTAGAATTATAAATAAAATAAAAATTATCAATGCTAAAATAAATTGATTACAATATAATAACAACAACAATACCTATATAATGTAACTACATAGTTACAGTCAGTAAATAAATTGTCAGTTTTAACATAAAATTTAAAAAAAAATTAACATAAAATTTGAAAAACCTATTAAAAAATACACGTCATTGGTAGTTTATCAATTTTTTTTTTATATAAGTAAAAATTTTATTTATCTAAATGAATATAAATAGTTGATTTAGATCTAGAAGTTTGAGAGTGTGTTTTGTATGTCAATCTGTTTGTGGCTTAACTGATCTAGAAAAACAACCAAACCTAAATATAATCTGACAAATCCAGAACGATTCAGGACAGAATTTGTAAGGAATTTAAATAACCAATTGGTTGCCTGGAAGAGATCGCTATTGGTTGCCTGGAAGAGATCGCTCTTAGCGATAAGGCTGCCAATAAAAACGCAAATTTTATTTCCTATGTTTTTTTTGTATTGTTTTTAGGGTTCCGTACCTCAAAAGGAAAAAAACGGAACCCTTATAGGATCACTTTGTTGTCCGTCTGTCCGTCCGTCTGTCCGTCTGTCAAGACCCTTTTTCTCAGGAACGCGTAGAGGTATGAAGCTGAAATTTATATCCAACTGACGAGCTGTACTGCGTCACTAACCATTTGAACGTTCGTCAGCTTTATATCATGGCCACTACCTTGAGATTTCACAAAACATCCCTACAGACAGTGACTATGACATCACGCTATCCCACTTGGCATAGGACATGTTGTTACATGAAATCACAATTTGCTACAAGATCGTTTAAGAATAGGGGTGCGTATCTCTACAAAAAACTGGACAAAGAATTAAAAATTCTAAATGACTCTCGGTATACCTGCAAACAAAAACTGAAGAAATACCTAACGACCATGGGGTATAAGGAGACCGAGTCATTTATAATTCCAGATAGATAACATTAAGGGGTCTGGAACTCTTCACTGAGCCTCCAGACCCCATATAACTACCCGGACGTGACACTCCTACCAAGAAGAAAACCAATAATAAGGTTGTACTTACCACAGCGGATAACTATCTTGGTATCTATTAAGGAACATTAATGCATTTTTGCATACACAGATAGAAACTTTAAATCGCACGAGCACAACCACACACGCAGACACACACATATGTAGACACACACACCCACACACACACACACACACACACACACACACACACACACACACACACACACACACACAAACCTTAACCAACCAGTAATAACTGACCAGTGACTTATTAGGATTGTAATATTACCTTGAAAGTAGATAAAACAAAAAACAAGTAAACAAATAAGTAGTAGATAAACAAGTGATACATGCAAAGTGCATACAAATAAGATTCAAATAATTGTCTATGACTTTTTTTTTTTAATCTTTTAAAAGCTAATTTGTAAAAAGACTAACTTTGTGGTAATCATTTTCTCCTTTTGCGTATCATAAAGACTAATAAATACAAACCAATGGAAAAAATGTGTACCTAACGCCTGAAAGAAAAATGTAATTACCTAATTGTTAATATACCTTAATGTCTGGAACGAGATGGCAATTACACCGCGACACAGGTTCGCCTAGTGCGGTGTTTATAGTGCATGTATGTATAGTTTTATTATTATTTTGGAGCAATAAACGAAATTTTTATTATTTATTTATTTATTATATCAATTACTCAGGTCTACTGTCCCTTGAAGCTGTGAAAAAATCAAACTTCTAAGCCAACGCAATCAAAAGATACAGCCATTTATGCCGCAAATTTTCGACACTTGCAAGGGAATCAAAACCTACAGGGTGCTTCCCGTGAACTCAGAATTTTGAAATTTGGTACGAAGCAACGTCTTATAGCATAGATAAAGGAAAAATTACGAAAACCATAAATTTTTAGTTACATCACAAAATATTTAACCTTGCAGGTTTGTACGGAACCCTCGGTGCGCGAGTCCGACTCGCACTTGGCCGGTTTTTTTATGTATGTGGTGTTTTAATAAAGAATTTATCTATCTATCTAACCCGCAGCTTCGTATAGAACTAAATAGTCAGTAAATTTACATAGATACGGTTATTTGTTAGTGTGTTTTGTATATCCATCCGTTAGGTGATGGAAATAAAGTTTTAAGTGTTAGTCCTCATTAAGTGGAAGTTTTCTTATAGGTGAGGATCAGGCCTCCCCTCAATATTAATTCATTTGGAGGAGTCCTATTGGGCAGATACGTCGGGCAAAAAATCTCATCGCGAAAGACTCACTCTGTAGCTCAAAATTACAAAGCCTTGAGCACCGCCGTAAGGTGGCCAGTCTTTCGGTTTTTTACAGGTTGCATTTCGGAGAGTGTGCGGAGGAATTGCATAATTTAATTCCTGCAGCCCCATTTCACCATCGCACGAGTAGAGGCACGGCAAGGAGGCACCGATATACAGTTGAGGTTCCAAAGACTCGCACCAAGCGTTTTGCTTCGACTTTCATCGTGCGAACAGCCAAACTGTGGAACTCCTTGCCCGAATCTCTATTCCCCTTGAACTATAATTTGTCGGTCTTCAAGTCGAGAGTAAACCGGTTTCTTCTAGGCAAGCGCGCTACATCGTAGACTATAACGTTGCTTAACATCAGGCAAGTTGTAGTCAAGCGTAAGCCTATTTCAAGTTAAAAAAAAAAATAACAAGATGTTATCATTAAATATGCATTTAGTTTAAATTGAATGACGTTAGCATTTGCGACTTCATTTGGCAAACTTCCTTGTTTTACCAAATTGAATTATAAAGAAGACACAATTTCAAGTTTATATTGATGTCTCATTCATGAATTTTATGTTCAAGACGTAAATACTTATATCAGTTAAGTTACATTAGAGTTGAAAAGAATACTTATATTAATTAGGTTAAAATAGAGCATTTAAGCCATACCAGAAACCCCTAGGGTAGTTTAAAAATTATCAACTGTTGAAAACCGAAGAAAAAGATTTTTTACTTCTGAACATTTTGATTTTTTATCAGCAGGTTCAAAACAACAACAGCAATATTTTTAAGCATAACTGTACTGATATGAAATGCTTGACACAATCGTATTGGATATCTATCGTTTTTATTTACATCTTTGAGCCTTTTGGAGTCGAGACTTTGGGGCCGTGGGGTCCGGGAGCCCATACTGTTTTCCAAAACCTCTCGGAGCGCTTGGTTGACGCGACGCGTGACCAAAATGCTGGCCTTTTTCTGGCTCAACGTATCAGCATTGCCATCCAGCGTGGTAATGCGGCCAGCATGCTGGGTACGCTGCCGTCTGGTAGTGGGCTGGAGCACTTAGATTATCTTTAGGCTTTTCTAAAGATTTTCTAAGTGCCCCTTTTTGTAGTAGTTAGAAGTAGTATGTTTAGTTTTCCTTCACTTGTTTTTATATTTTATTATTGTAAATAAATATTTATATCGTTTATAGTTTCAGAATTCATTCCATATTTTAGTATTTTTAATTTTCTATGTACAGAAAGCACTATACTATGTACATATATTTACGCATCTGAAAATTCTCAACACCAGAGCCATCCACTTAGCTATATATGTGTATGACAGACAGACTGTGACCGCGGAAGTCTGCCAATTCACGGTCTCGCCACGTAAACCGCGTGAGCTTCAAATATTCGCGAATTATACAGATTTACTTGATATCTTAGTGAGCTACTTTTAATTGACTGAGAAAATGGTTAAATATGGACGTCATTACACAGGAACTGACCTAGTGTGATATCCAGGTTTTAGGTGAAAAACAAACTTTAAAAAAAAAAAGATCTCATATAGTTTATGTATATATATTTGAGTATGATGACATTTTTATTAACACGTTAGGTGAGTTTCATATATTATGTACAAATGTTCTTTTATATTCTGTTTCTAGCATGTACTGTACAATGTACATAGGTATCTTACAGCAAGTATATACAAGGTGTAACAGAAGGGTGTGACAATACTTATACTATACATACCTATGTATATATAGAATACAGCGCACTAGGTTTCAGAATTCTAAGTGTCATAGATTTCGAGTAATCATAAGTTGAACTTTCATTAAAACTTTAAGACTTGCAACCCTACATCTTATCATTTTGAGCGTTCATTGACTTTTGACGCTTTCAAATGACACGGCGCGGCGGTGTCTCTCTGAGAGCGCGAGAGAGAGAGAATACGTTGCGTTAAAACTAATGCTAGAACGGGATGAAATAATGTGTGCTTATTTCGGTTTCGTCACTCGCTAGGGCTGCCACGAAATCAAGTGAAAAATATTATCTAATTTTTGTATGGTAAAAAATATATGCGATTTAATTTTTCATATTTTGGTATATGACTCCTTGCATGATATATATGTATACTCTTTAATATTGTCACACCCTTCTGTTACACCTTGTATATAGTGAATAAGTATTACTTTCAGATTTTAATTTGTAAAGCCATATCAGAGGCCCTCAGGGTGCTTGATAAACTCTCGACACCAGAGTTGGCCACTCTCATTCGATAAGAAGAAGAAAATGTTTTGACTTATGTCGGAATTACTACATAACCCTGTATAGTTGACTCAATTAATGCGTCATTATCAAGGTCATTGACACGAGAGTATTTTCGACGCTTCAATAGTTCGTTTATCTTTGGCCAAATAGATTTCGGGAACATTGCACTCTTAGCTGGCGTCATGGTTTGGCATATTTGCAGGTACCAATTGCTTTCCAATTTGTCGGAATTTACAGTCAAACTAGCTCTTGCCCGCGGCCTTGCACGCGTTTATCGATACATATAATAAAGCTGAAGAGGGTCGAAAGTCTGAACGTTGAAGATTTAGAAAAAAAATGTTTGAAGATACTTCGAATTGACATCAAAACACTGTCCAACAATTTCTAGAACTCTTGTCTGTTTATCTGTGGCTCTGTTTGTCTGATTATTTAAACGCTTATCACGCAAACGGCTGAACGGATCATCGTAGTTTTTTGTACGTAGGTAGTATAAAATTTAACGAATGTTATAAGCTACTTTTTATTCCACAATAAAGCGAGCGAAGCCGCGGGCGTCCACTAGTAAGTAATAATAACTACTGATGAGACAGAAACAAATGAAATGACATTGATGTATAGAAATGACTGTGAATGTACAATTTTGAATAAATTTAAGTATGTGTGTATGTCATTAATGTTTTCATCTGACATTGGCCAAGACATTGAATATACAAGGTGGTTTGTTTATTTAAGTTATATTATAAATTGGTTAAAATTGGTAATTCTATGGTAAAGATGAATGTATCCGCCTTGACTGTTTGTTAATTTTATTTTTTTATTCTGCGTCATCCTCATATAGTTACTCAGCTGTCTGGTACAAAAAGAAAGAAAAAACTTTGTCTAAAAAATTTTTTGACTAAAATATGTTTAGGTCTTGACAATTTGTATCAAAATTTAGAATTCATCTGCATGATATTATTTCATTTTAAAATGTTATAATATGAATGTGTTGTACAAAACATTTCCTCATTTTTAAAAAATAATACAAGCCAATGGTAAAAATCGTCTTGTATGAAACGAAAACCAAGATGGCGTCGGTCTTGCAAACATTTCTGATAAACGTTAAATACAGATTTGTCAGGATTTACTCGAGAGCTGACGTGCCAAAATTGTATATAAACGTGTTTATTTACAAATAAAGCAATTATTTATTGTGTAAACATCATTTTTATTGTAAAGTCTCGAGATTGTGGGATATAAATTTGTTGCAGATGGCAATCATTTGGACATATCAAATTATTTATCACAATCGGTAGGTATTTCATGAACGTCATTTGAAAAGCTGAAAAAATTAAAATCGCTGAGTGTCCTTCTTCAATTAATTAGTAATTTCAGTGATTTTTGTTTTCTTGTTTCTTCTAGATGATAAATTAACACAAACATAGAATAAACAAAAGTAAGAAAGATGAAGGATGAAAGAAAAAATAGTATAAAGCGCGAAAGTGCGAGTGATAAAAGTGAGAAATAGAATGAATGATAAGGCCCCGATATTGTCCGGGATTTGTATTAAAAAAGTGCCATCTAGTGTCTATGTGAATGATATAAAAACAATATCATATCTACATATAGGCACTTCGCTGGCCAATCGCACCATCACAGGCTATAGCAAAACATAAACCTATCCCACGTAAAAAAAAACATAATAAATCTATTATATACTACTGTTTCTAACCACGTGTACAGTACATAATATAACACTTATCGTCTCATAACCGACTGACGTGTATAAAAATGACTCAATTCTTATCAGTCAATGAAACCTGTGTCGTGTTTTTTTCTTAGTAATTGCATACGTCAAATACCTATTTGTGTCGCTAAGAAGATTTTTATAGCCGTAGAAAATTATTATGTAATAAGACTTTTATGCATTATGAAGAAGACAATACGTCATATTGTTATACATGTAATGCTAGTTGTCATAATTTATAGTATTTTTTTATTATTAAATTGTTTTTTTTTTATATTCGGAAGGGTTAATGAACCTATTTTAAATTCAATTTCTTTTTTTTTTCACAAAATATGTGCATGAGCATATACATATAATACCTATATCAAAGATGAATTATATTAAAAAAATATATATAGTAGCCTGTTATTGGTTAAAATAAGGCAGTTTTAACGTTTGTGATTAGTGTTTCGTTTCTGAGCGGAAACGTTACGAATTTGTAAAACACCTTGCTGATCCCGAATGATGCCATCAGGCGAATTACAGTCAAGTGCAAACCCATTTCTTGTAAAAAAAAAGAATATTTTACTTCCAAATTTACCCGTCTTTAACTACATAAGACATATCTATACATATGTATACCTACTTTTATTAATAAGAAGCAGGTACTGACATCACAAAGACACTACCTTTTTACATGTTCGTGACAAGCTTATCAAATATATCACTTTATGCAAACGTCATACCTAATGATTTCAATGAACAAATGACTGAGGGCAATGACCAATGATTAATTGCTTGTAGGTATTTTTGGGTGAAGAATAAAACATTACATAGTTTGAAAATGAATTTGTTTTTTCAAATCTAATAAACAGAATTCACAAAAAAATTGTAAACAATTCATAAATTCAATAAATATAGCAAATAAAAAAATTCAAAACGTGTGAGTTTATGTTGTTTTAGTGTACCTATATTTTAATAAATACATTTAGTATAGTTATATGAGAAAGGAATCAAAAGTGGTAACGATTTAACTGAAAAAGTCATCATTATCTACAGCTGGTCTCATTCCACTTGCTGGGTGAAGGCCGTATCTATGTACACGTTGAACATATTTAAAAAGGTATAAGAAGAACACTGAACAAATTCAGTCATCTTATTTATTTTAGGAAATTAATCTATATTAAAAAAAAACTCTGAAAATTCGATTTTCAAATATGCCAAACATTTCCTAACAAAATATATAATGCAATTGTTATAACACATTTCCCATGAATTTTCTAGCACTTTTCATATAACCATTGACGCACTGCCATCTCTACGTATACAACTTATCAAAGTCGTTAAACCTATTTGCGTACTTCGTCGATTGAAAAAGAAAATACTTATACGATAACCGATTTAAATCGCTACCATTGATTTATGGTGCGCCATGAACTTATGTGACATTGAATTTTTTTTAATTAAATTTGTGACATTGTAAGAACTTCTCGGTTAAAAATCGTTTAATCGTTAATTTCATAGCTCATATCAGTTTAAATGACAATATATTATGATATTAGTTAATAATGCTTATGTTCAAAGTTTAAGGAATTGATGTGATATTTTGTTATAAAAATACTTAAAAGTTATTTAATATATTGTTCTATTAATGCAATTTGATGTTAATTACAATGCATGATAGGTACCCAAGAATTTCGGGTCCATTTTACGTCAAACGTCCTGACATGTCACCGGATTGTAGTAAGTTTTTTTTTCTTTAATATAATTATCATCAGCATCATCCTCATAAGCCCTTCATAATGCTCTTCAATATAAGCATTTTATGATTGTCATTTGAACTTGTTTTGTTCCTGCATCTCCATCTATTTATAGTCACTTTTACAAATGACTACTGTTAATAAAATATATAAGTTGATATAACATGTTTTTTTTTTTAATGCATAAGAAAAAAATATAGTTTAGAAAATGGTTGATGATTCAGTCTCAATATTTCATCTTATTTTGACATAGAAAGAGCACGCGTTGATGTCTCTTCTGTCTATTCTACCGATATTTATGAATTTAGAAGGCATGGTTTTTTAACTAATAATCGGACACTTTTATCTACAATTAGATACATTATTATACCCTTACAGGTACATGAAGATTCCGTCAAAAAAATTGTATCACAAAGTTAATCAGTTACAAACATAAATCAAGCAGTACTTGCGAAAACTTGCCACACTCTCTCAAAGCTTGCTTATTTTTTTTCTCTACTTATTTTTTTCTGACCCAATAACCAGTAAATAAATAAATAGGTCATCCATAAGAAGCCTTACCTCAAGGACGATGTGATGTGAAACCTCCTTTATAAACTTGTTTACTTGCACGTTCTTTGATGGAAATATTTACAGGTATTTTAAGACTTTTCTATGGTGATTCATTTAGTTGTGTTTTTAAATAGGGAACTTACATAATTCTGTTGTAAAGTTTATCAAATTTACTTAATAAAGTAAACTTTCAGTTTGTTACATGTTTTTATGAAACTTCTACTTTTCATGGCCGTCATTAAAAAAATAATTAAAATAAATAAATAGATATTCCGGGACATTGCACACAGCGCCATCTAGCCCTGCACTAAGCAAAGGCTTGTGTCGCGGGTACTAGATAACGGAAACTACTACTACTGCGGGTACTAGATAAAAATTATTTATTTCCAAAAACATTAATTCATGGTTTGCACAAATTGATACATAATAATTAAATAATTCATTACATTCTTGTTTGATAAAACTTAATGATTAATTATCTTAAATTATAAATGACGTGATAACTAGTACATAGTATATAAACTCAAATTTGATATTATTTATCGTAAATAAATTAATATAAAATTTTGTAACTCGCATAGAATTGATCAATAACTAATTATGTGCATAACAACGGACCCCGAACTAGGCCGAGACCTGTATCTCGGTGATCCAAATTTGAATTTAATTCCATACTTGAAATTCGCGCTTTTCCAGTAGAATAAAATGATTACAATAATTTTATAAAGACATTTGTTGATGTATAATACTTATATACTTTTTTTTTGTAAATACATACTTAATTTACATAGAAACGACCAGACTTGAAACGACAAAAAGAATTTGCATTTTATTTTATTTATGTACGAGAATCAAAATACTCGCTATAACCTGTTTTCTATGCTGTAATTCCAACAGAAAACAAAAAGACAACCTCGTAAAAAAGCAAGAAAATTTCATTATTTACGGCGATATTCTCATTGTGTTTCTTTTTTATTATGTTTGAATTACTCTGCTTTTATTTTTTACCGAAATATATACTTGCGCTTCTCTCTCTTTAATATGTCGTATTTTCTCATGACTGAGGGTCGTGACTCCCCCGCAAAATTAACTCATTAGGGGAGTTCTATTGGGCAGATATTGACATCGCGACGGGCGCCCAGATCTTTTCACAGACTACGGATATTTACGCTTAGTTATTTATTTTGATTAATTAATGATGTTCTAATAGTTATATTTCTTTGTCCTCAGGAATAATGACACTCAGTCGCGGGCCGTGTGACCTGGACAACATGAGTCTGTTCCAAGACCTCAAGCTGAAGAGGCGGAAAGTTGACTCCAGATGTAGTAGTGATGGTGAGTAACACGAATTAATGAGGAGAGAAAGGGTTGCGCCGAACAAGTGGAACTAAGATATATGTCAGTCAAAGTTCAGTAAAAACAAAACAAGACAAACTAATTTGAATCTTATTGTATGTATGTATGTATATACATATGTAAAAAAATATAATATCGTACAATACCCAAGATCAATAAAAGTGTATTATTTAGTATTGTTTTGTGAAATTTCTACGAATTTGGCGCTAACTATAAAATTATTATTGTCAATTAGTTAAATGAATAAATACCTTATATGTAGTTGATACGCTCGACACGAAAAGAACACACTGAATACCAATTCTTATTAATATAATATCATAATTACAACCTGGATGAGGTCTGCACAAGATCGACGCAGATGGGAGGACATACAAAGGGAGGCCTATACCCAGCAGTGGGATCCCAAGGGTTGTGGATGATGATGATGATGATGAAATAATGACTACAATTTCAAAACAATACACAAGTTTATAATATTTACATAGGCAGCACACTACATAAATCAGTAAAACATTTCTATAACAAATCTGTAGCTACGTTCTTTGTAGCGACCTTCGTAGACGCGTAGCAAAATCGTAGCAACGTTACCAAAATGTGTAGCACGTTCTACGAATTTGAACTTTAAAAATTAAACAACTCAACTGAGTATCGCTACTCCAAGACTAGTTAGACAAATCATATCTTTAATTAGCTATGCCTGCGACTTCGTCCGCGTGGAATAGTTATTTTAGCATCATATTTTGCTTTGCAAACAACCTCTTCAGCTTTATAAATTATAGCTGTTACCCACGGCTTGAACCATTTTTGCGGCGCACGCAACGGAAGCCCTCAAAGATGAATAATTTCCTCCGTTTTTCCATTTATTATTTCTTCGCTCTTATTAGTTGCAGCGTGACGTTATATAACCTAAAGTCTTCCTCGATAAATGGTCTATTCAACACAAAAAGAATTTTTAATTCGCACTAGTAATTCCTTTGATTAGCGCGTTCAAACAAACAAACAAACAAACTCTTCAGCTTTATAATATTAGTATAACTATAACATGTAGTACCAAATTAAATTTGTATTTGATGATAATAAACTATGTATCCAAACTAACGTTCAAATCAATCATGCTTCATAATCATAATGAAAACAGTTACACTTGCTGCTAACGTCGTTTTGGGGAATCGGTCACAGTTGCGCTTGCTTACTAACCGACTCCCAAAAAAAGGAGGTTATCAAGTCTTCTGAAAAGTAATTTTTTGTATTTTCTTGCTTTTTGGTTTAATTTCCCGTTGCAAAATAAAAATCTTTCTTTCATCATCTCATAACTAACTCTCATGTTTAAATAAAACGTTTTATAGCCTGTTAAGTAAACTACTTCTTTCTAGTGTTAAGGTCAAACGTTATTTGTATGCAGTGCAGCTCCTTAACATTACAACTCTATCCACGAGCGCTATCACTTTCAAACGGCAAGTGCTATGTCACTTGCAATTTCGTTTTCATTCGAACGTGACTCAGTTTGAATTGTAGTCTTCTTCCTATGGAATGAGAGTGGCCAACTCTAGTGTCGAGAGTTTATCAAACCGCCCTAAAGGCCTCTGGCATGGCTTAGTGACTGCCGTACTAGACAAGCAGCCGGGACCTACAATTAAAATTTTACAAATTGTAGTTATTACTAAAATAATTACAATTTGTATAAGTTAAATTTGTTCACTATGGGAAAAACGCATTTAATTTTATGCTTTTTAACAAATACGTATAGATGTATATATTCTTTTTACAGTATATAAACAGTGTAATCAACATTAATCATATCAAAATACTGGTTAAAAAATTAAAAATATAATTTAATAACATGTCAAATACTTTTTAATAATCATGATTTATAGAAAAATTGCAACAAAACCAACCTTAATCTTGTATGAAAACACATTTCGAAACGCACATAATAAATCTCTTTAGAAAGAAACTAGGTATTAAAAGTATTAAAACAAAATTCAAAATTCAAAATTATTTATTTTCATAAAATGCACACATACAAAATATCACTAAAGCACCGTACTAGACGCCGGTGCGTCTGTGTCACGGAGATTAGTTCCTTCCGGTGTCTTATTTTTGGAAAGTATACATTTTAAATATTTACTTTTACAAAATAGAATTTAGAATTTAAATTACATTACATTACAAAACCAACCAGAGACAAAAATAACAAAATATAGAAACATGAGCTAACATAAACCAAAATATTATTTAAAATTACATCTCGAAACGCACACAACAAAACTCTTTGGAAATAAAACCACCCAGAGATGAAAAAGCAAAATAAAGAAACATAAACATTAATCGAAAAAGTTACATAACAGACACCATAAACATGTTAATTTAACATTCGCTTATTAAATAACTTACAACGGAAAAACACGCTATTTGATAACTTCTATAACGCGTTAAAAAACACTGCCTTACAAAAAAAACTTTAAAACAAAAAGTTCTTATAAACTTTGACTCTAATTTCGTTTGCATAAAGTTCAATTTCCCAGTCAAATTCCAATAGTTTTGCCGTATTTATGAACAAGAGAGAGTGTAACCGGTTCACAAAATACTTTCACTCGAGTGAAAAAACCTCCAAAAGAGATCCGGTTCGGCAACTTCAACTCTTTAGCACATATTATATGCATTTAGATAATTCTTGCAGTGAAGTGCAAATAACTTGAAGTATTATGTTGTAAAAGGTCAATGACATTTGAATTGTGTTTTACACATTCGTACAGAAAGACAAGCTTTTTGTCACCGCGGCTTTGCACGCGTTATTATATAAACATACATATAAACCTGCCTCACTGAATCACTCTATCTATTAAAAAAAACTGCATCCAAATCCGTTGTGTAGTTTTAAAAATCTAAGCATTTAAATATATAAGGATAGACGCGGAAAGCGACTTTGCTTTATACTATGTACTAATAAATATACTTTTCACCATCTAAATAGTAATTAAAGTAACCGAAAAACCCATAGCTCAGGTAGCGAAGGCGTCGACGCGGTCAGTCATTGGATGGGATGGGATGTGATCATACAACAATTAGCCACGTCAGAAGCCCTCTAAGCGGTCTGAAAACTCTCGACACCAAAGATGGCCACTCTGATACGAAGTAACATAAAATATCACAAGCCATATCTGAGACCCCTAGGGCGGGTTGAAAACTCTAATACTATAGCTTGACACTCTCATACGAACTTACAAAAAAAAACTTTCATAAGACTTGATAACATCTTTTTTGAAGTCGGTTAATAACATAACATGCGTCATATCGATGACGCATGTTACAGTCTCGCTCGCAAAAACTTACCGTAAAGAAAGGTGAAAGTTATACGTGTTATTATTGCTATGCCACTCTTGTATTGAACGTCAATGGATATACATAATGTACAAGTGTGTAATGCTATGTAATATTGAACTTGCTGACAAGTTAGGCTAACATTTATTCAAATTATATAAACATAAACATATATATGTAGATAATAAATGGTTCCTTAAGAGTTTTATAAATGGCAGTCAAAATCATTCCATCCTTTCGCTTAATATTATTTATTCGGGTATTTTGAAATGTACGCAGGCCCAGGCTTTTGGTAAACGTCTTTAAAAATTGCGTATTGGTTGGCCTATCCATCAGACTATTCAGTAATATAAAGTTATCACTAACAAATATACCTACGTACAAAACAGTTACCAAGCTTAAATTATTTACATTAGTCATCAGACAATCTTAAAATTGTCTAGAATCCGCATAAAATTAATCTATGCGCGGAGAAAATTTAAACTAAAAAGTTGTAGACGACACGTAATACTGATCACATACAGAACTGTTCCCACCACAGTCCCCAAAGGGTGACAAAAGTGCTTCCACTAGTCCCAAATCTGTTATCTTTGTACGTCATTCGCCGTCACAACAAGAAAACCATTCCGTCCTGATTTCGGCTCACATCGGTATGTTGAATAAATCTCTAGATAACTGCTTGCTTACTTTGGCACGCGATAGGAACGTCACGGTGTTGTGGGAGACGGTTGCTAAGCTTGGAACACATGTTAAAAAAATGCTTGTACCATTTTAAAGACATTAAATGATCAGATAAGAATGGTGTGGGGTGGTTAACGTTACGTTCGCCTAATCCTTCGGTAGTTAACTCCGTGTTTTGAGTTCCAAACCTTAGCGTGACATTTAGTCTGTGTCTATCACTAGGAGACACATACTGAGTTTTAATGACCTGCAATTCCAGACAAAACTTGCCCTAAAGACCATACCAAGAGCTCAAATATAATATAGGTATATATCAATCAAAACTAATTTGTCCGATATTTTTTTAACCCTTTCTAAACATATGTTGTCAATAAATATATCAAAACGTAAAAAAATAACTGGTGTTCTTACGAGATATTTCATTCATTATTTAGCTCGCAAAATACGTACATTAAAATCCGTCATACTACAGCTACGGTATAATATATTTAATTCATACAATAGTAGCTAGTTACTATAACCATGCTTTCAAACACGTGATGTGGAAAACGTGCCTTCTTGAGTACTGTTAGTATAGTACATTGTACAGGGGTCGTACTACGAACTCTGTTTATACAAACAATGAATAAAATTAATAAAAAAATTAGCATATTGCACATAGCCCCATTTAGCCCGATATGAAAGTATTATGTTGTTAATATATCAATGAATTAAAAAAATGTAAGCTAAAAAGTTAGTTAAAATATTTCGTGAAGATCTTTTTTCTTTTTTATGTATGTAATTTTTTTAATTATTAATCTGGCCTTAAAACGTCCTCATCTAAAATATCCTCTCACCAAAACAGGAAATGTTATAAAATTCAACAACATTTTTTTTTATTTCATTGTTGATTCGACGAAAAATAGAAAAATTCTTATCATATAGATATATGGCTAAATAAATATGTCTATGACTAACATATATCATGGTACAATCTCTTTAGCAACTATGTACAATACATACATGCATAGAATACATAGTATACCTATATTTATATAGAACAATAAAGGGGGTGTGACGTGTGACGAAAACATCGTTGTTTTTCGTCATCGTGACGTCGATTCCGTACAGTTTAACTCTGCACACGGATAAAAAGGGAACTAATATTTCTTACTTACATATATTCTTTAAATAATTTTTGACGCAGAAGTGTTGCCCCCAATTGGCTAAAGAAATATTTTGCCCAGATTCTTGCATTGCGTAATAAAAACTATGATTATAATCTGTGGCAGTAAACAGTAAAATGCTTTTAAATACAACCATTTTGATGAGATTACTCTTAAGTGCCTTAATGTGATTGGTTGCTATTGTTGTTTTATTGTCGTGGCTTAATATGAGTTCTCAATTAAGCGTTTAAGAGAAATTGTTTGTGTTTTCGTTCAAAAATCTCTTAAGTCCGTGCGGTTTTGTTAATTTGCTGATGGAAAGAGAAGGTACGTTTTTATCCGCTAGATGTCACTATTATCAATCAATCTAACAACAAAGTTTGACTTTATTAACTTAATTACATTGTTATTGAATATTATGTATTCAATTTCTGCATACTTTTCACATGCCATATTGTTGTTTCTTCAGTGAAACTTAATCAAACCTTGAAAAAGTTTTAGGTATAGGTACACATTTTTTTTATAAAATAGCATGTTGTACTTTAACATTGTTAACGGTTATTTAGATACAGTTATTTAGCGTATTTACTGTTTAAATTCTGGTTTTGGTTTGATATAATCATTTTACGGTTAGTCATAACAAAAACATACAGTTTATCTATTCAAAAGGCAAACTATAGGTAATCTGTGGATTTCCGTTGTATGATCTAATTCAAATGAGTGGTTGAATGTACTTAAATTAAATCGCAAACAAAATCATTGAAAACGGAATAAATTATGCTATTTTATAATAGTTAACCGTATTTATAAAAAAGACCTACATACATAGGTAAAATAATAAATATGAAAAATTTAGTCATAATTTATAAAGTTGGTACATTTTGTATGCAATGTTTTGTTTTGATAGGTGATAAAAATGAGCTAATCTATGGAAACTAAAAAAAACAACCGTACCACATAATAAATAAAAGGTACCCTTTTAAGGTAATAATAAAAGATAAGCACAACTACGCCCTTCCAATGTCAACCAAAATAACCATACTGATTAACCAGTTTATACTTCAGTATCAAATCTAGAGTTCAGGAATATAATTGTTAACAAATGGTGGCAGCACCTCTGCTATTTAAGATAGAATAACTACCAAAGATTTGCGACAAAGAATTTCAAACATCAACAACTATTACGGGTTTCACTCACGTGTATTTCGCCTAAGTTGTTTACGCGATTCGGGTGTAATGACACCCATCTTCAGAACGAATTTTCTGGGACCACAGCTGCGCGCAGACATGTGAGTAAAAACCGTAATAGTAACTTATTGGTAAGAATGTCTCACGATAGTTTTAATAATAAAATTTCAAACATATTAGAAGTAGCACTTAACTAACAATTTGTTTGGAAAATCCGCGCTCTCTTAACTTAAACCACTTGCATAACATATCTTAAACACATTTACCTACCCTATTATAAGAAGTGCTAGTATACTTACCTTAGTTTGAAATTGTTAGTTCCATTTTTATCCGTGCGTATTATTATTTTGGTCCACACAATTAGTTTGACATTGCATTCAAACTGACAATTGCGTTTGTTAATCCTTGAAGTACACGAATTATCTTAATAATGAGAAATTTGGTGCGTCAATTAGTAGGTATTATAATAATTGGTATAAACACATGTTTTGTGATACATACCTACATATTTCAAAATCTTTACTTCTATACTAATATTATAAAGCTGAAGAGTTTGTTTGTTTGTTTGAACGCGCTAATCTCAGGAACTACTGGTGCGATTTGAAAAATTCTTTTTGTGTTGAAGAAAATATTTATCGAGGAAGGCTTTAGGCTATATAACATCACGCTGCAACTAAAAGGAGCGAAGAAACAATAGAAAATGTAGAAGAAACGGGGAAAATTATTCCTTGCGAGCTTCCGTTGCGAAAACGGTTCAAGATATCAAAAAATGTGTATGAAAGAATTATTCCTCTTGAAATGATCTAAAAAAATGTCCGCCATAGTATATGTCTATCTTTTAAGGTTAACTCACTAAAACCGTTTTTATGGTAATAACTATTCCACGCGGACGAAGTCGCGCGCACCAGCTAGTGTAGATATAATAATCGTATAATTGTGTTGTGAAACAAATTAAAAAGCTCATATACATTCATTCATTTTTATTATTACCGTCTAAAATTCTCAAAAAATCCTAAATGATTTTTTTTCTTTTAAGTAAAATAAATAAATTTGATATCAGAAAATTGGTTCACACCAGTGTCAAGAGTTTTCAACCGCCCTAGAGGCCTCTGGCATAGCTTAACAACATAATTAATATAAAGGTCAATTTATAGACGGCCTGGTTAGGTCGTCGCCACGAACTTATATATTATTAAATCTTGAACCCCGACCAGCACAATATCTATTTATAAACTAAGTATATAAGGAAAAAACGATCTGTTTGTCTTTCATAACATTAAATATACCTACGTATTGAAATATATAAATACGAATAAATAATGTATTATAATGAATAAAGTGCATTTTAGCCGAACGCGAGAAAAAAGAGTCTATTTTGTTTTTTGGCAGTTATATATATACAAATTATTTAATCTTCGAATATAGGTAATGTCACAGGGTGCTTGCTACTGTTATTTCGAGACACTTATTGAAATTTAAAAAAAAACGCTCAAACAGCGAACAATGTTGTCAGTTGACTAAATTATAAGACACCTTAATTATTACCAAATTAAACATAACACTCCTTATAACCGATCTATTTATACCCCGAACCCGGGCGCCGCACGCGTCAAGGGGGGTAAATTCTCCCACTTTACCCCACTATCGGGGAGTTTGGACGGAAGGTGGGGAGAATGACCCACTTTCTCGTGTCACTGACCGACTGCGACCTTCGGATGCGATCGAACATAGATGAGCTGTCAACATAGGATTGTTTTGGACTGGTTAAGTCCGCCATTTTGTACGTAACCGTGTACGAAATGTATGCATTTCATACGTTTTGTTCCGTCCGTTTATTACAAGAAATGGGGTTTCGCTTCATCATTACTGACCTGACACTAAGATATGATACGAAATTTGATTATTTTGCTTCCCATTCCATCTAAGACCATAAAGATCGTTCACCATCACTTGAATTATGAAAGAAAGAGAGACATTTATTGGGTCAAATACAGATAAATATAACAAGAAGAATATGATCATATGCAAACTCATTTAGATTTAAAAAAGATGCTTCTTTCCGTACACGACTTCCGATCGTACTAATCTAGGTTTTTCGTTTTTTTTAGGCAACATGTGTTGCCAAGCCACGTAAATTTTTATACTATGTCGATAGAGTCCGAAATAAAAGAGTTGCATTGCGTAATAGTTATTGTTGTCTGCCGACTTTTATGCTAAACGGGCCCCGATTTGAATATGGAATGTGTTGTTATGGAACTTTTTCTGTTCATACTTTTTGCTGCAACTGTTTCTTTATTATTTGTGACAGTTGGTTTTAACTTTGACATTTATGTTAAGAGTGACAGTGACAAATGTTTTCGGTATTGAAATTGAATTTAACATCCATGCAAATTATAATCAATAGCTATCTAATCTGTATACAACACACAAATCTCTAACTATAGCCCTCAAAAATGTACATAATCCAGTCAAAGCATAGATCATAAACAACCATTTTACAAACCATACAAATATCAACCAAGGGCTACCTAATCCTATCTAAAACGTTTACAACGCTCGAAGGACGTCTACCATCGTCCTCGAGGCGAGCGCAACAAACTCGCACCACAGTTCTGTTGCATAGTCATTGTGCAGTTGCATTCTGCACGCCGAGTGACCTAATAGCAGTGTACTTGGTAGGGAGGGATCGGGAAGCGAGCAGCGTGCGGTAGGTCGCCCTCGCCTCACTACACTGCACTACTGCGCTTGGTGTGGTGCGAAACTTTCTTCGCCGCTTTTCCAAACGCAACTGCGCAGAATTGCGCCCGCGCGATTTGAAATTTAGAACTCGGGGTTCGTTTGTTTGGAACGCGGGTTCAAATACAATTTGGTAATTGAAAAATCTTTTGTTAATACGTGTGTTTGAAGTTTGAACTATAAGCGCGGTTCGAATTTGTAATTGGCGTTCGGAATCAAGGATAACTAAAATTAGCGGTCGTGGAAAATTCTGTCAAACTAAATTTGGAATTGGAATACTAAATATGGAATAAAAACGTTTCTTAAATTTGAAAGCGATGAACTGCAATTAAATTTGAATTTGGAACTGATGTGTGATTGGTGATTGGAGGCGTTCGCGATGTAAGCGCCATCACGACCGGGTAACTACGCCCATGGATTTAGTAATAAAAAGTCGGTAATGTTTCTGATTTCTTGATTTAGTTTAGTGCCTGAATTTTTAAATTGTGAGGCAACTAATTTTGTGAGTATTTTAGATTGTAATTTACTCAAATTATGCTTTATGAATCTACAAGCTTAAGCTATATCCATGTAAATTATTTTCAGTATTGCTAGAGATTACTGATACCTACCTACCTACTACCTACTTTAAAATTATGCATTCTTGGTAACTATACCTATGTATATAGTGTATTCCATATAAGCATGTGTAATTTTTTTTATTATGGGTAAAAATGACTTCAAATTCCTCTTCATACATGACCTAACGTAACTTGCAAAATATATGTAACGGACTATACAAAAAAGTTACAGTCTTGGTTTAAAAAAAATACAGCCTGCGATTTTTTTATCTATACATAACAGCCAGTGACATACAGCCCTTTGTGACGTAGCTTCCTGCATCTGCGCGGGCGCCGCTTTCACTTTCACCGCCGCATCTCAACAGTCGCTGCACACTTCCTACTAACTATTCCGGATAGTTACATAAACTTACGTGGCTTAGAACGAAAGTAAAATTCGATATTCGAACTCGAATTTTAAATTTGGAATTAGAGTTATGACTGTTGTTTTTGTTTTTATTCTATTAGTTTAGTGCGATCAGACGAATATTAAATTTGGAATTAGAATTGTGGCTTTCGTTTTATTTTTTTGTACAGCATGATCGGTTGGTTAATTTTGTTAGTAACGTAGGTAGACGTGTTTAGGAGTTAAAATTTAGATAGTGAAGCTGTTGGTCGTGTTTGACACGAGGTTTAAAAGGTTACAAGTGTAACGTTTGTTTCTAATTAGTAGTAAATAAGTACTTGCACTATGTACACTAGAGAAAATGGCGATAATACGGCTGATATTTCATTAACATAGCAAATCTTGTCAGTTAAATTCAATGCAAAACGAGTACCTGTACAGTTGTTGTTTTTCGACTCAACATGCTTTATTCTAAGCCGTATAGAGATCGTTCCTAAATAGCCGAGCATACATAGACGGGTCTAGGAGAGTGTGCGTCGAGTGACGCAACCAGCTAATCTAGTCGGCGTAGGGAAGTGCACTGTCGCGTCCCCGCGCCCCCCTCGCCTCCCCGGCCCCCGCGGCGGTCGTTCACATTTCACCTAGTTTCGTCGCGCGTCTAACATCTAACCATCTGAAGCTCATGGTGTTCTTTTTGTGTCGCGCGCTCGGTCGCTCGCGTGTGTACCTTACTACATCTCGACATTTGTTGCAGGCGAGTCGGCGGCGGACACGAGCACGTCGTCCCCGGACCCCGGCCCGCCGTCGCCGCGCATGGCCGACCCGGGGAGCAGCACCCCGCCCCTCCCTCCGCCTGTGTTCGACGGCGGCGGCTCCCCCGCGCCCTGCCACCCCACCGTCATCCGCTCAGCGCAGCCCTATCCCGTCATCAAGTTCGAGGGCTCCCCCGCCAACATCAAGTTCGAGAACTCTTCTAACATCAAGGTGGAGCATCGAGATAAACATGAAAGTTCTGTCAAGCTAGAAGCAGTTCAAGAACAGTACAGACCGCGTAGTATCGGCCCTCCGCCTCCCACGTCGCATGCCTCGCTGTCGCCCGGCCCGTGGCCTCCTCAAGCGTGTATCAATGGAGTCAAGCCGGAGCTGATTGGAGGACACTTCCCACCGCAACCGCTCGAACCGAAGCCGGGAGCGCGAGGGCAGACGCAATGGCGCGGCGCGCCCGCAGTCATCATGGGCGAGTCTGGCGGAGTTCGGACCATGTTTTGGACGCTCCCAGCTCCCAACCCAGGCGGAGACGCCGGAGCCAGCGCCTCGCACACACCCACCCCACCTACACCTGACCCCGCCACCTGTACTGAAGAATCAGCCGCACGGCTCTTACTAAACCTTGGAGCGGGAGAACTGAGAAGACCACGAGGCCCACCTTTAAACATGGAGCTATTATGGGCTGGGGATGTATCACAACTACCCGCGCACCAGCAACTCCACGCATTAAACTTAAGCGCAGCAGCAGGGAGCGTGACAGGAGGCTCACCAGTGCCCGGTGCAAGCCCTTTAAGTCTACAACGGCCAGAGCTACGAGCATACGCCCCAGAAGCTGAGAGAGAAGAGGACGAACAACCAATGATATGCATGATCTGTGAAGATAAAGCGACAGGGCTTCATTACGGCATCATCACATGTGAGGGGTGCAAAGGGTTCTTCAAAAGGACAGTACAGAACAGACGGGTCTATACGTGTGTGGCCGATGGAGGTTGTGAGATCACAAAGGCGCAGAGAAATAGGTGTCAGTACTGCCGGTTTAAGAAGTGCATCGAGCAAGGGATGGTATTACAAGGTGAGCATTCAAAACACTATTAACTTAACTTAAACTTCCCTTTTTTCCTGTTTAAAGTTTAAAATTATGCTCATAGTATTGGCGTTTGTTTGTTGCGAATACCAAATCATATCATCATACAAAAGGGAATGTGTATTTTTGGTCTATTTATTCCTCTTTCTTTCTTGTCGAACCGGCGTGACAGTACATCTTGATTTTTGTTGAAACTTTGAAAAACTGCAGCCAAAAGTGAAAAAATCCAACAGTATATGTATGGATGGTTCAAATAATAAAAATGTATACTAATATAGTTTCTTTTATTATAGCTGTCCGCGAAGACAGAATGCCTGGAGGACGAAACAGTGGTGCCGTCTACAATCTATACAAAGTTAAATATAAGAAGCACAAGAAGGCTAACAAGGCTGCGACGGCAGCGCGTGCGTCGCCGCCAGAGAAACCCAAGGAACCACTGCCACCGCTACCACCACACCTTGTCAATGGAACCATTTTAAAGACTGCATTAACTAACCCCAGTGAGGTAAGGATATAATCTTACCATAGAGTAAGCTTTTAAATGGTATAGTTAAGCATACTTGCGCAACAATTATTAAAGGCGTTTAGTGGCAGAATAATCTTGTAAAAAAATTGCTTTGATTTAGGAATTCGAGTGTTGTAAATTGTATTTTTGTGATTACATGATGATTTCTTTTTTAAGATTACTAATTGAAATTGTCAGGAAACTTTTATTTACAGTTTTTTTATTTAACTTTTGAACTGCATAATTGATTGTAATTTGAGAAAATCAGACACCAAAACATCGCGTAAAAAATTTAAACTCTAATTAAAAATTACAGTTATTCTCAATACCACGATAAACTTGACTAACAAGACCTATCTTTCAGGTGGTACACTTAAGAGCAAGACTAGAAAGCGCAGTCTCGTCATCCCGAGACCGAGCAGTCCCTCTCGAGCGAGCCATGCACATGATCAGAGCCCTAATGGAGTGCGATGCCATGGAAGACATAGCCACCGTCAGACACCTTCCAGACCTACTCCACGACACGTCAGAAATAGGAGACAAGCTATGCAAGATTGGGGATTCAATCGTCCACAAAATGGTCGCGTGGACGAAGAAACTCCCCTTTATAATGGAAATTCCAATGGAGATACATTCGAAGTTGCTAATGGAAAAATGGCACGAGATCTCGGTGCTGACAACGGCGGCGTATCAAGCAATACACGGGAAACACAGCCAGGCGCCACCGTCTTCGGATCACGAACAGGATTTTGTGCAAGAGGTGAGTTTAAACTGCTTTAAATAGTTATATTTCTGTATATTGATTTATATTTTTTATACCTGGATGAGACGTTACTGTCAAACACGTTAAGATACTTGCTCTAGGTCAGCTCTCAAATAAACATTTAGGTTAGCTAGTCCACAGATTCTTTTAGTATGGTAAATACAAAATCCGTTAACCTGGTCGAAGATAAAGCGTAAAAAGTCGCGTAAAAAAGTGTAAAATAGTATCGCATCAAATAGTTTTAAATGAATTTATAAGTTATCAGTTGATCTGTGGTTTCGTTTATCTCACATTTATGATCTTGTAATCAAAGATGATGATTAAGCGAGTGTGGCTCAGCGGTTCCAGTGTCTGCTTTTCATCCAGACATACCCTGGTTCGAATCCGCCCTACACCAATGACTTGTATTTTTCAAGTTATGTGTAGATTTGCACTCGCTTAGCGGTGAAGGAAAACATCGTGAGGAAACCGACATGTTTGAGGACCACAATATCCATGTCCTCGGATATTGTAGTCCTCAAACATGTCGGTTTCCGTGGAAGGACCTGGGCGCCCACCACGATGTATCTGCCCAAGAAAACTCCCCTAACGAATTAATTCTGCGGGGGAGTCACGTCCCTCAGTCATGAGGAAATACGACTCAAAGAGAGAGAATCAAAGATGAAGCAACATACATATACTTGTTACAAAACTAGCACAAACGTACACAACCAAAATACACAAAATATATTGTATTTTTTGTGAACATATAATATATAGTATTAGCAACCAACCCTCCTACACTAGATCTTGCTCCTCCAATCCTCAAGCTCAGCCACATCTGACTTCCGCCACATGTACCACGTTACATGAACTGCATCGGTTGCGCAACCCAGTAGAAAGTCGACCGATAGACTTGCATTCACCGCATAACCGGGGTTAGCAAGGCGCGGTGATTCATATGCAACCTTGTAATTCTTGCGGGGAAAAGGAGCAAAAAATTTTTGTTAATCTATTGTGTTCCACTCCTGCGTAAAGGTCTCCTAATAGCAAAGTAGCAATTATAAAAATCAGTTCATAATATGTGGAGAAATTGAGTAACATACACACAAAAAAACATTCAGAGGAATTGAGAGCCTTATCCATTTTTGAAGTAATTCAAAAAAGGCAAAGAATATGACTATTATAGTAGTCCAAAATTGGTCAGTAAAGATTGAATTAATCATTTCATTTACAATAATAAAATATAAAAACAAGTGAAGGAAAACTAAACATACTACTTCTAACTACTACAAAAAGGGGCACTTAGAAAATCTTTAGAAAAGCCTAAAGATAATCTAAGTGCTCCAGCCCACTACCAGAGGGCAGCGTGCCCAGCATGCTGGCCGCATTACCACGCTGGATGGCAATGCTGATACGTTGAGCCAGAAAAAGGCCAGCATTTTGGTCACGCGTCGCGTCAACCAAGCGCTCCGAGAGGTTTTGGGAAATAGTATGGGCTTCCGGACCCCACGGCCCCAAAGTCTCGACTCCAAAAGGCTCAAGCTTCTGATTTCATAAAAATATAATATACGAGTGGTTTAACGTCATTTAACATAATGCTACGTATTCCAAACTAACCAGAGGACGGACAGGTTTTTTTGAGACAGCAATATTTTAACTGATTTTCACGTGAAAAAGTTGGTTTAGTAATTCAATTATGGAATCAGCACATTCATGAATTTGGTGGACTACATGCTACGAAATAGATTCAAAATATGAATTGTACATGCTAACAGCCCGTTTTATGTTAGACTCGTAAAATGCAGCGCATTAAGTGCGCGTTTTCTATTGTCTATCGATGTCTAAGATAATCGTGCGCA
Source organism: Macaria notata (assembly GCA_927399415.1). NCBI lineage: Eukaryota > Metazoa > Arthropoda > Insecta > Lepidoptera > Geometridae > Macaria > Macaria notata. The sequence goes on from OV656751.1 coordinate 2,817,935, forward strand.
TCGAAATTGGTGTTTCGACTTTCAATAGCGCGGCTCAAACTAAACTATACTAAACTAAACACGAATAAAAATGGATTTTTATTTACAATAATAATAATACATGAAAACAAGGGAAGAAAAACTAAACATTCTAACTACAACATAAAAAAGAAGGCACTTAGAAAAGCCTAAAGATAGTTCATTTGATTTTTATGTTGTACATTAAATTATGTACATATGTACTACCCTCATTAAAGTTTGCTAGCGATAAATATTGGAATAAAAAATATGGATGTGTTCAGATTTGCACTCGCTTAGCGTTGAAGGAAAACTCCCCTAACGAATTAGTTCTGCGGGGGAGTCACGATCCTCAGTCATGAGGAAATACGACTCAAAGAGAGAGAGAGCGCGTTGAAGGGAAACATCGTGCAAAACTGACACCCTTAAGAACTAAAGATATGTGTCATCCGTGGAAGGATTTGGGTGCCCCTCACGAAGTAATAAGAGTAAAAAAAATAGGATAACTCCAATTTATTTATAGAGTATTTACATACATGAAAAACAGAATTTTCTTACATAAATGTTCTTTACCCACTTTTCTTGATAGAGGTATAATTACACGAGCAACTTGCATGAGTTACATAAACTTGTGTTGTAACTTACTTACTTACAAGTTACACAGAAAGTATTTTTCATTGTCTAGTGCATTTCCTTGTTACATATACGTTACATAAATATCGAGATATGAAGCATCACTTAATTTGATTGCATGATGATTTTGCAGATTTTTTAACTGACTTCTAAAAAGGAAAGAGATGATGAGTCGCTTGGTTTCTTAAAGTAATGTTATTTATTTCAATCAAGACTTCAAGTAACGTGATCATTATTTTCCATTTATCATGTAAATTAAGTATCTGAGAAATTGATAAAGAATTTTAAGAATACTTTTTAATTTTATTATAAATTTTTAACCGACTTCACAATTCGTAAATTTAATATGAACCTTTAGTCATTTTTATTCAAGGGTTCGTTTTTATTTTTATTCCTGTTCAACACGAATAATAGACAATTTTCAATTTGTATTGATTTTGGTCACATAATATGTACAATATATATTTGCAAAAAAAACTTTCAGACGACTGGATAACCTCCTTTTTTTGAAGTCGGTTAAAAAGTAGAAAATGTTTTATGTCCGTCCCTTATGACACAAGCGTCTGGTTAATCAGTATGATATATTCTTTTTGACATACATTGTTTTTTTTTACTAACAACTTCTTCTACCCCAGGTAAACGCCAACCTCCGCACGCTGCAAAGCTGCCTCACCTCGCTCATGGGGCGCCCCATCACGCTGGAACAGCTCCGACTGGACGTGGGGCTGGTGGTGGAGAAGATGACGCAGATCACCTGCGTCTTCCGCCGCATCCAGCTCCGGATGGAGGAGTATGTCTGCCTGAAGGTCTACATACTGCTCAATCAGGGTGAGTTGTCATTTATTTTATATGCTGAATTGTCAGGCACTTGGCTGTCAAGTACCATCATCGATCGTCATCATCATCTATAGTCCTTGTTGACCCACTGCTGGGTATAGGGCTCCTCCTCTACGTGCTATCGGTATCGATCTTGTGCTTTTCTCGTCCAGAGAAGCCCCTCGATGGATCGCATGTCATTGATCCATCTATCAAGTATAAAATACGAAATAAAAGTACAACAAGCAATCTATGACATAACTTGGAGCATTCCTCTTCTAGAATTTTGCCAATCTTAGTATATAAAACACAAAGGTGTCTGACTGACTGACTGACATATAGATCAATCAACGCACAGCCCAAACCACTGGACGGATCGGGCTGAAATATGGCTACAGGTAGATGTTATGACGTAAGCATCCGCTAAGAAAGGCTTTTTGGAAATGCCGCTTTTAAATATTAATTTAATTTTAATTTTAAATGAGTGAATTAGGGGATTTTCTTACTATTTTGTTTATAAACATCAACTCTTCTTAAAGAGGATTTTCGTATATACATGGCCTAAATTCAACGACCTAAAATTTAATGACGATGGGTGAAAGGTTATCCGTGATTAACAATTCAACGTCTCAATAAAAATAAAACTGGTAAGTAATCCCATTTTGGTTACTGACGTCAAATAAACCAAGAAGTTATTAGTAAATATTTGGTTTTGATCCAATAAATATAATTATTCAAATAAAAGAAGCAAGTTAACACGCAAGTTTTGTTTTTTAATGTCCGGCTTTTGTGACATGACAATTTTCTGACACAAGCAATATTATGTGTGTTTTAATATAATGAAAATAAACTTAAATCATATAGGTATAAATAATAATCATTTCAGTAATGTTTCAAAATTTCGCGATTTTTGTTCAGTTTTTTTTTATCTATTTATAGTACATTTTTCCCAATATTATTTACTAGCTGTGCCAGCGACTTCGTCCGCATGGAATAGTTATTACCATAAAAACGGTTCTAGTGAGTTAATCTTAACAGATAGACATATACTGTTGCAGACATTTTGCTAGATCATTTTAAGAGGAATAATTCATTCATACATATTTTTTGATATCATGAACCGTTTTCGCAGCACACGCAACGAAAGCCCTCAAAGATGAATAATTTTCCCCGTTTTTTCCACATTTTCCATTCTTTCGTCGTTCCTATTAGTAGCAGCGTGATGTTATATAGCCTAAAGCCTTCCTCGATAAATGTTCTATCTAACACAAAAATATTTTTTCATTTCGCACCAGTAGTTCCTGAGATTAGCGCGTTCAAACAAACAAACTCTTCAGCTTTATAATATTAGTATAGATATATTATTATTTTATTTGTCTTATACATCTACATAGTTTGTATAATAGTAGATAACTATCTGGATACTGACATAGGCAACTTTTAGTCCCGTCATAATACGAGTGATTCTGCTAGTTATTAATAAAAACCAGGAAGGTCTCTAAGGCTCTGTCCTATTACATTATTATGCCAGAGCATCGCCGAGCATAATCCATTTAAAGAGACATATGAGTGCATCGCTCTTCAATGAATATAGGTCAGTGTTCAGCCGTAGATCAGCTAGCATATTAGAAATGTTAAGCAATTGTCGACGCGGTCAGTCCCGGGATGGCCGACCAAAGAGTTGTGTTACTAGAAATTGAAATAGAAATTATTGTAATAAACTAGTTAAAAAATTAAAAAAAACAGTATTATAAATCACAGCTAGAAAAAAATAGTAATAAAGAAGCATGGAAAATTTTAGGCACTTCTATGGATTGGATGATGCTTTGAATTATTTACAGGTCCTGCCTGTTTACCACAGTACAGCAGTTACTAAGCTATGTTAGAGTCCCTTAGATTTAAAGAGTCTTAACACCAGAATTGACTATTCTTAAACGAACATACTTTATTTTTACCGATGCTAAGCAATTTTCGACGCACTCAGTCTTTAGATGGGTGTTCGTTTTTGATGATTCCATGTGTTGCATAACAATTTAAATTGTTTGTCATAGTACGGCAACCATGTTAGACTATATCAGAGCCCCTTAAGGTGGTTTGAAAACTCTCGACACCAGAGTTGACCACGTTCATACGAAGTCACTTATCATGAATAGACCAAATAACAGGCATCTCTCTGACGGTTTGCAAACTCCTAATCGATGTTTCGAGTTAGTATGTGGGACAAATTTACTATAAATCATAATATATTAATGGACTCACTTCGCCTGGCCTGTCGCATTGCTTGACCAGATTGTATATAGTTAGATATATAGGAGATAGGTAGGTATAAAATACATGCACTTGATTATATTTGACGTTCGATTTTAAGAATAAAAATAACAAAGAACAAAATGCATTTATTGTCACAGAAAACATAAAAATATACACACATAAAAACAGGAAATAAAAGTAGTTTAGTAAGTTGCTTACTTATCTGACGGATCCATAGTCAAGTACATTAAAGTATTTAAAAAAACAATATGGAAATAATATGTGGTCCTGGGTGATATAGGTTATTTTTATGAGACAAAGAGAAAAATCCCGCAGGTTTTTCGCAGATAGTAAAATTACTTTAAAATTCATTTAGAACAGTCCATCAACGCCTAAATTAAACTACGTTAACTTTCTCTGCATCCTTGATGATACTCACAAATACATTAAAATCTTCAAAGATTGTTTTAAAACAAAATCCATGTAGAATTTAGAAAATAATTTCCTTCAGCGCAAGTGTTTCATATGACCCAGTTAGTGTTCGATAACATGGGTCTAGGTTTCCTACCTTACTTACTAGAGCCACAGACTAAGGAAAGTTTACATGGATTACCTCTTTATTGATGTCAAAAAAACATTATAATACATGAAATATACAAATATAAGTAAACTAGTCACTGCATGTACCTAAATATTAAAATAAAATCAAGATTGTCTTCGTAAATCTATACTAATATTATAAAGCTGAAGGGTTTGTTTGTTTGTTTGAACGCGCTAATCTCAGTAACTACTGGTGCGAATTGAAAAATTCTTTTGTGTTGGGTAGACCATTTATTGAGGAAGGCTTTAGGCTATATAACATCACGCTGCAACTCATAGGAACGAAGAAACAAAGGAAAATGTGGAAAAAACGGGGAAAATTATTCATCTTTGAAGGCTTCCGTTGGGTGCGCTGCGAAAACGGTTCAAGATATCAAAAAAATATGTTTAAGAGAATTAATGCCCAAAATAACTATTCCACGCGGACGAAGTCGCAGGCACAGCTAGTCCTATAAACATAATGTAATTTAAACGAAAATCGTTAAATTTTGTCAACAATAAAAAAAGATAAAAACTAAATTTAATAACGAAATATCACAGAAAACCGAGACCAAATAATATTGATACTTTCGTTTTGTTTACTTCGATTCAATTGGACCGTAAATAGGTTATCGCGAGTATCAATTTGTTGGCAATTCACTTTGATAATTTCTCACTTCATGATTATTGGCTAAATTGAAAGGAATGAAAGTAAATACATATGAAGCTAGTTAATAAGTTCGTATGAGTAGCCAACTCTGGTGTCGAGAGTTTTCGAGCCGAAAGTAGGAATTATATTATGTATACATGGGTTATAGAGTAAAAAGGAATCACAAATATTACACTAATATTATAAAAGTGGCTTGGGAATGTGTTTGTGCTTTCTTCAAACTTACGGCTAAACCGTTTCGGATAAAACTTGGCTTGGTTTTTACAAAAAAAAAACTTATTAAAAAATTAAGTTGTTATTTTTTCTCCAACAGATCTATTGCCAACGAAATCAATACATTAACAAAACTTATAATAATCATCTTTTTTATAAATCGATTATAATAAACCAACTTTTACACGAACTTATAAAGCTAAGTTTGTAAAGTCACGACTGCAGATCGCCGGTGAAATGGAAAGCGCTTGCGCAAGCTGCTTGCTTGTGTGCGTGAGGCATTTGTATGTGTGTGTGGTATTGAGCAATAAGTGTGCTATTGTTAGTGTGATAGAACATTTTTGACTGGAAGCTACTGGTCTAGTGGTTAGGATGGAATATCCTGTTTATTGTATGTCTTGGTTCAATTCCCTGTCAAGGATTTTTTAATAGGGTGATCAGGACTGGTTTTTTTTTTACTTTATGCAAGTAATCAAGTCTTGGAAAAACCAATAAGTATTTAGATATTTAAAAAAGATGTTAAGGGGCCTAAATTTATAGCGTTCAGTTTCAGAAATGTAACATTGTACCAATGAGTCGTCCAATATTTTTCCATTAATTAATTCTTATTACAAAATCAAATGAAAACCAAACACCACTCAAAGAACCCAAAGTAAACTCAACCCATAACCACCGACATTAAAAATTCACACGACATGTCACACCATAGCCATAAAAATAACCAGAATATGAATAAAAACCGGTAACTGAGAGTGAATTGCAACAAACGCTGGTAACAGCAATAGATACGTTACGTCACGCAACGGGACTTTTCACTCTCTCCTCTCTCACTCTGGCAAAACGAGACGCGGAAGCGACTTTCTCTTTTGCGTACATCGCTCGAGCGCAGCGGGATTCTGTTGTCTATGGAATTTATGTAGTCTGTGGTTAAAATGTAACAGCAAAATTAATCGGTAAAATGTGTTTTTTGGGGTTTTCTTTTTCTTGGGGTGGGAGAGTGTTCGTATATTTATGTATGTATATTTAACAGCTATCATGAGGGAAAAGTAAAAAGAAATAATATTTTACTAAGAAATTGTGGCCTAAGTTTTACCTTCAAAGCAGACAAAACACTGCTTTTGAAGGAAAATAAAATATTATAAACCTGTGTTAAAATATTATCGTGAATTAGTACGGGGTTAGAAAAATAAATGGCAATTTATAGCTAAACCAAACAGTAAAATCCCATTTCGCGTCAAATACTCTAAAACCGCAACGGCGCAAAGAAACACATTCATCAATAAAATACACTACCGTAAAAACAAAACATCAATTAAAACCCAGTTGCAATAATAAAACGAGTCACAGTATACGTAACAATAGACAAGGTAGAGCGCGCGTGCGAGAGAGAGGGCGACACAAGTAAGGACGCGAGCGAGCGAGCGGAGGTCAACGGCTAGCCGCGGTCGTTGCCCTGCTATCGGAGTGACCTACTGAGCGAGTGACGTCATCCGCACTGCGCGCTCCGCGGTTCACCGCCGCCGTGCGCCGCCATCTAGTGGCGGGTAGCGGAACTAGGTCAGTGCGGAAGCGAGGTGTAATGCGAACCAATGGAGGTTTAAGGTTTCGAGTATTCACGCAATATTTTAGGCATTCCTTAAAAAATGACTTACAAGAATTCACTCATTACACTTTTGTTAAATGAGTAATGTTTAGTGAAAATAATAAAATATAACTGGATTTTTTGCGATTTTGTGATAAAAGATAAGAGTTCGATTTATTTTGCACTATAATAAATTAAGGAATTAAGCACAATGCAAACAAACAGTAAAATATTTAATTTAATAAATGGGCCTAGTTAATTATATCGCAGGCAACCTAGTTATCTCGAAGTGGGAGTCGCAAGCTGTGAGAATATAAAATCAATACAGTCCAATGCCATTTTGCTATAAATAATTAACCTGCTTATGCTAATAAGTAATTTCGGTTAGTTATCGAATATTCAGCTTTGGATTTAGTTATATTAATCTTGACTAATTACAAATTATAATACAATCAAACACTATGAAGTTTAAATAAAATCCGTCAGCCTCGTTAAACTTTTGACAACATTGGCGCTAACGCAATCGTCACGTTGCTTCTAGTGAAATAAAAAAAATAGAATGGATAGGTATACCGAATATTCTTTATGATTTTTTATTTAATTCTCAACTCTTAGATTCTTTGATCAATGTACACTTAGTACACACTTGTTGTTTGTTATCAACCCATAGGTGTCAGAAAACTGCAGTCTAATATTTTTCAGGACCCAAGCGTTTGCTTAGTATGAGGGATAGATGGCGCTGTGTGATATTTTCCACCTTTTTTTTCCTTGGCCATAACTATAGGTATTGTGCCAGTTATCAAGTTAAAAATGTTTCACAATATTTACGTATTATGTGTATTGTTGCAGAAGTAGAGTTGGAGAGCATCCAGGACCGCTACGTGCAGGTGCTGCGGAGCTTCCTGGAGCACGCGGCGCCGCACCACCCGGGCAGGCTGCAGGAGCTGTTTGCCAGGATACCAGAGGTAAGACTTATCTCATCATTAAAAAAAAATACAGCCCTTGTTGACCCACCGCTGCGTATAGGCGTCCTCCCCTAGGTGCCATTAGTGTCGGTCTTGTGCTTTTCCTGTCTAAACATCATTATCATCCTAAGATACCAAACAGAATAGTTTCCAAAGAATCATCATCACTGAAGCACATTTGATGAATCATATTTTTTTTCTGTCCTATCAACCTTCACCTTGTTACTATCAACTTCTTTCTGTATTCTGAGTATCAACTCTTGCTTTTAAACACTATCGAGAAATGAATCTTCACATTATTTCACACATCTTAAGTTGCAAGCTGTATTCAACGTCAAACAAAACAAGCAAACGAATGAAAGTTCGAGCCATGATTCACCGCACTTCAAGATACCGCCTTTTTTTTTTTTTTTTTTTTACGTGTGATAGGTTTACGTTTGACTACAGCCTGCCTGATGTTAAGCATTGCTGCAGCCTAGGGTGTAACACGTTTACCTAGAAGATACCTATTAACTCTAGATTTGAAAACCCCTGGATTGTAGTTCGCAGGAAACACAGCTTCTGGTAAAGTGTTCCAGAGCTTTGCCGTCCGTACAATAAACGTAGAAGCAAAGCGCTGCGTTCGACACTTCGGCACTTCCACCATAAAACGATGTCTACCTGCGGACTTTCTGCTTGTTCGGTTATAAAAGGGAGCTGAGGGAATCAGTTTATGTAGCTCCTCTGCACACTCTCCGAAATGTATTCGATAAAAGACCGACAGACTGGCCACCTCGCGGCGATGCCTTTTCCTAGAACGAAATTATCTCCTCATCTATTGTTTCTCGAGCAAAATAAATCCACTAATGGTTTCGGTGAAACTAACAACATTATCAGTACAATTTATATAATCTAGATATCTTATTTATTGTCCAGTTACATTTGCAATAGAAAGCTCTGAAGTACACTTTCCAATGGTTACTTGCAGTTACTGGTTTTCACTTGGTTTTAACATGAAAGTACTGTCAGTTTGTGTAACTTGCTACTAACATAGCTGTAGTTGCAAGAATTAACTGGCTTTAAAGGCAGTTAAACGATTTCATTAAGGTTGTGTGTTCTTGGTAACAAGCCTACTAGATCTAGGCAGCAGTTAAGATTGATTAAATTGTGATAATCACAATGCAGAATACGTTAGTAAGGGTAATTCTAAAAATTAACATGTTATAGCAGTAATTATAAGCAAACTGAATGCTGAATATTTATTTGACATGCTCATTTGATTTGATTTGAAATACATGTACACTTTCTCAATTAATAGTGATGACAAACTAGTTCCAGTATTGAAAAATGTACTCAAGTGCTTAAAGTATAAGTTCACATTCGATCATTGCCGTTATGATGTAACAGAATTATGATTTTGAAGAATTGTGACTCTTTACAAAGTCATATGTTTGAATTCTCTTTATACGAAAATACAAATACATTGAGTTGTGATGGTCGTCTGTGAAGATTACGGCTTACTTACGAGCATTTATTGAGTTATTTCATTCGTAAGCAATCACAATAAAAAATATTTTTTCCAGCTAGTATACAATAATCTTTTATGTGAAAATATGGTATATACGCTACATAAATCATCTCTAGTAGATACAATAATACCAATGATGGTGATTGTATATTTTTTATATTAACCTATACTGTCCCACTCCTGGACAAGGTCTCCCCCAACTCCCTCCATGCGTCCCGGTCGAAGGCTTCCTCACGCCAGGCACCCTGTGTAATATTAACGAGTCATTTTCCTACATTCCAGATCCAAGCAGCAGCGAACTTACTTCTCGAGAGCAAGATGTTCTACGTACCATTCGTGCTGAACTCGGCAGAGATCAGATAGTACATGGCTCAGCAGGGCGTCTAGCTCTCAATGTACGGGCAGCTAGACCCCGCCCAGGACTTGATGCGGTCACCAACCTGTGTTCACAGCACTGCCCGCCCAGCACAAGTGTTTGTACAAACGCACACTGCTTGACTCAAAAAAGTTGAGTCGAATTATGAGCCATTAATAATGAATTATAATGGCCCACCACTCTCAGTCAAGCGAGACGATTTCAGCGGTTCAGTGCGTCACTTACCTATGTTGACTAAATGTGTGTTATGATTGGTTTAATGTTTAGTAGAGGAATTAAAACGTCCCAATTGACAGACTGATTTATTATTATGAAAAATAAAACATAGCATCGTAAGGTACCAGGGACATGATTGCGTGTTTATACGTGAGCGGCGACGCTGTATAGTGTTAAATAGAATAAAATATATTAATATGTTACTATTTAATTATTTTGTCAATCTAAAAAAAATTGCATAATATATTATTTTCTGTAAATATAGCGTAAGCTAATTAGGACGTTGTTTTGGACAGAAATTGTTTCTTGTAAATGAAATATTGCTGTTTTAGTTTGCATTTTGTATTTAGGATTAACACTTATTATAATGGGTGTGTAATTTGAGGAACTTTAATTTAATATTATATGACTTGTTCTTATCGTAAGTAGCACTAAGTACCTACTCTCAGTGTTTTCCAAGACTGCTTGTTTGTATACTGTAATGTTTATACACTAACATAATAGCGTGGTTCCGCGCATCTCTTTAGTCACAACTTATGCATTTCTACTGTCAATATTTTCGCTAAATTGTGCATGTGTTTCGTTCTTAGTACTTCATTCACATTTTCTGGTTGAACTGGTTAATACTTACAAGTAAAATATAAATCCTATTTTACTCGGTGCTGCATTCTAGTTTCTTGCTTGTGTCTGGTAAAATTCAGTCAAGAACTATTTTTACCGTGTGTTTTCAAATCGTTACGTTTGAACACAATATGATATTCTTACAATAAGAAGCAAGAAGATAGAGTCGAGTAAGTTATTCAGGTTTCCTATAAATATCGTTTGGTGTTTGCTAGCATATTTCCTTAAAGCCGTGTTAACTTAGGTGCTTCATATTAACTTTATCTTATATTGAATAAATTATACTTTGCTTCCTTTGATGTGTTCAATTTTGTAAATTATGCTCAATGTTCTGTCATCAGAGTTCAGATACTCAAATGAGTTATTCGTTGAATGACTTCCTCATTTCATATCGATTTTGCATTTCGGTTCGTCTGATAGAAAACTAGACTATTATAACGAATCACTGTGTTATAGTTATTTATAAATAAATTCTAAAACACATGAATACATTAAAGGTACATAAGAATCGCAATCACTTAACACATACATTGAATCCTCAAGCATTCCGTATGAAACCTATAACAAACCATCATTACAAATCCCTCTTCGACATTCGACTGAAATAACTTGATAACTTTGCACCACACAATAAATCGTTAAATAATAATTTAAATCCTTATTGTAACATAATCACAATCATTTTCATTAAAATCATTATTAACCTTCATAATCATTATTTAAACTAAGGCATCTAACATTTACATTACATTATTAATGAAAAACATAATAATCACAAAAAAAAAACATTTCACATTATAGACTTATCTAACAACCACTGTCAGTTGTCACTGCCTACAAAACATCGGTAGGAAACGAGTGAATTTCAGCCGAGTGTTGTAATTTTCACCACATTTACAAAAATGTACAGAGAAATTGAAAATCACATCAAAATATTTGGTGGTCATACATTTCTTACTTAACGCTCTCAGCTTTAGTTCACTCGATTCCGACTGGGGTAAAAGTTAAAGTTATTTGCCGTTATCGTTACTAATAATTATCATATTAATTGTTAATGTTAAAAATTGTAAACGTTCCATCAACGGTGAACAGTTACCATTAGCGTAGGGGGCGATGTTCCGCCATCACTAAAATTAAGTAATTACAACCAAAAAGTTCGTTCTAAGGACTTAGGTTCTAGGTAATTTAGGTTTATAATTAAACGTCACGATCGACTTGGAAGATGTAACTTTAAATAACTTTGCACATAGATCACAATTAGGATTCTACTTTTTATTCTATTGCAGGAATCAGTTTAATATTAGGTTACGCAAGCTTGTTATGCAATTTATCGGAAATTGCATAACAAGCTTGTGTTATACTAGCTCTGTACTGAGCGTCTGTTTACTATCAATTTTTTCAGTACCTAATATTTTTATGTAAAGTGTACAATTTAAGGAAAAATCAATCAATTTTCAAGACTTTACTGCAGCTTGCATATAAACAGTAACATAGTTGTTTTATAACAACTGATTTATAAAATCCTGTTACCTGATTGAGCGTCAGACGTGCGTTCCTTTTCGCGTTACCATTAGTTAAGTATTAGTTATGTGTTTGTATGTTATAATTAGTTTGAATACAACCAGTTACGATACTGCCATCAAATGCCTAATTAGTTTTTCAAATATTTTTTGTTATAATTTACTTATTAAGGTTACTTCGTCGGTGAAATTATTAGTTAATTGTGATAGTACAGTGATAGAATTTTATCGGAATAGACGTTCCAGATTTGATGAATATGACAGAAGCTATATGGCCGCCAAGTACTGAGGTCTAACGCGAAGTCCAATTCAGTCTCACTACGTGTAAATTACACGACAATTCGGTAACTATATTTATTTATTCACTTTATAACTTAACTTTAATTAGTTGATAGCAACACCATCTGAACGATGACGGTGTTAAATCTAAAGTCTGAGGTCAAGATGCCTTTATAGATTTTTAAATGATGGAAACGTAAACTATAATCGAGGATCGTGCATCGTTCTACTAACGTAGGTATGTAAATGATAATGTATGTAAGTAATATTGACACTTATTTTGTTAGTATCATAGTTATTGTTAAGGTGGAACTAACGGCATTGTATCAAAATGGGAAGTAGATTTGTAATACATAATGTTATTGGCGTTGTACAAAGGATAGTATTGTTAGTAAATAAAACAATGAAATTGGCGCATTACTGGCGAGTACCTAATTAGATTAGTAAACGGAAAGCCCGCTGAGGCTATACATTCATAATAGTATGTTAATACGGTAAACTAATGCTTCTATATGTAAGAAGGCCACTCGCTTTTCGTTGCTCTTCGAATCGTTTGTTGATACTGCGTTACGGCTTCCTTCGCCTCTTTTACCTAATCTAATGAAACTTAAGTATTTTATTATAAACTTTTTATCAAAATTGACTGACCAAAACAGAGTAAATGTTGAACTATGGTTTGCTGTTTTGATTTTTTGTGTAAAAAGCCGTGGATCTCGGTAAGACGTGGCATATCCGAGATATAGGCGGTCACAACCGACTGATGGGAAAATGTTGTAAATGGCGAACAAATAAATGGTTCTGTACCAAACTAGGCTTACATTATAATAAAAAAGCCTCAAACCAATATGAAGACTTTCATAAACTTACATGAAGTCTGCGCAATATGCATGTAGCTATTAAGAGAACCAATTGTTTGTTTGTCTTTTAGAATTGATTTTAATTCTAACTCTAATTATTTTAATTTGAAAGGACAATGTTAAATTAAATGATCATCATTATCATACTCTTGTAATCTCATAAAAATATCCCATGAACGGTCGGTTCGTAGATGATATCGCAAAAATATTTTGACTGATATAGTAAAGTAAAAAACATAATAATGTTAATGTATTTGTAAGGGTATAACAAAAACTTAATGCATTTCACAATTTCATTACAGTCCATAAGAGAATAAAATAATTAATTACGTCTAAGATACTGTGACGAAATATTTTCACATGTGTTAGAAATAAGGTTTGTTGTGTATAAAAACTAGCGTTTCGTGTATTTGAGGTAAAAAGGGGAAAGAACATGTTTGTGTACATTAAACATTGTAATAAAATAGTTACGAATTCGAGTGTAATGCCGTAAGAGAATATATATTTGGAAACGTTAGTGTTTGTTGTAAAATTTCATGTCGCATGATAATTGAACTCTAATCGCATAATACCTAGATATCTGTTTTACTACACATTTTTAAATTATTTTTTGTGACAATTAAGTTACTTATCACAAATTACTTACCTATATGAACAAACACGTTTAGCTTTTGAATAACTTTTTAACGTTAGATTTCTTCACAGATTTACAGATACCTAGTCGATAATCACAGCAGATCACAAAAAGTGCCTCATAGATTTTTTCGTATTTCAGAAACTTGTTTTATTAAATTTTTAAGAGTTCATAATTGGTTGAGTGTGCTTTTATCGCGTTTCGTTGGGCTCGCTCAATATCAAGACTTATTCGCTGCAGACCTAGAATGTACTTTTAAGTATTAACCTTAGGGTTCTATGTTATTTGTAGCAAGTCACTTTTAGTGCTGATTGCTGTACTGTTTTCGATGGTTAAAGGCTGTTTATACGTTGCTACCGTCGAATTTATTATGTAAAATTACCTACTAAACATAACGTTTTATTCAACCGTTTGATTCAAATTATAATGGACTGTGCATAAAATATGTAGACTAAGATCTAGCAAAAAATTGACAAACATTAATTAATTATATGTACGACATATTTTGCTAGATTTATACTTAACTTTATCATCACTGCCACTATTTAAGGTAGAAATATCACAGCCATTAACATTGAATTAAGCCACTACCATTAACTTTGAATTACATTTACTACCACCATTAAAATTGACTACATACTATACTTATTCCATATTACTTTTGGACAATTTTTTCCTATCTTTTTTGATACTTCGACGGTAGCAATTTGACCAAGGTGTGAGTGTAATAACATGCCAATTCTGTCTTGTTTTCTATAGCGAGTGATGCGCCTGGTTTAGTCAAAGAATGAGTAATGGTTTGCCAAGAGAAGTTACCTACAGTTGTGTTAAGTTAGCGATCCATAACGTGTTTGTACTTTAATTTTGTTTTTTAGTTGTACTCTTGGAAATCGATGGTTAATAATTTAAGAAAATAAAATGTATGTGAATTATGTTTTTGTTTTTGTTGGTTTTAACCCTTATTAGGTTTTTTATTAGCAAACTATTTTAAAAACAACAAACAAAACTAATATAAACACACTAATATAAATAGATATATTTATTGCATAAGACAAGTATGATCAACTTTGAGATGATTTAATCGCTACTCTATACTAGTCCTCTAATATTATGTAAAAAATACAATACACTGGTCGAGAATTACGATGCCATAGGAATAAAAAAAAACTAAACTTATTGTTAGCGTTAAATTTTGACGGCATACATATATTATACATATGCCTATCTGTTCATCACATGGCCAAGGATAGGAAAGAATTGTGTGCTTAGTATCTAGTGAAAATTATTACGATGGTTTATTGCTTTAGTGCTTCTGGAGATTTTGATTACTGGTGCTGCCATCTAGCACAGTAACTTAAAACTACTTGCTTTTAGTGCACCATCTATGGAGAAGAAGTAAAATCTGTAGGTTATTTTTAGAAGACATGATTTTTATAATTTGGAATAATTAAAAAGTTCCATGCAGACCAACAGATAAAATAAACCTGTTGTTCAATTATTTATATGCAAAAAAACTCAGATAAAGGAACCAATAGATATAACCGTAGCGTGGCCGCCTATGAAACAGCACTATATTGTTTCGGTCATCGGTGTGACCATGTTGGGAAAATTACCAGTTTTCGGTGGCAAAATTTAATAATATTATCTTTGAGACAATTCAACTTTAAATATGATCTATTAGTACAATAAATACAACTTTGCATTTACTGAAGGCAAACGAGCGATAATTAGAAGTGGAAATATTGTTCTCATCATTATATATAATATTTAAAATGGCCACTTTATGCATACCTACAGCAGCCGTATCAACTACCAGCATATTGCTGCCCTGACTGCTTGGAAGAGCCTAAAAAGAGGTGCTGCTTCACCTCCCTGAAGTCTTTTCAAACAAATTTCAAGGCGGCATTTAAATAAAACTTCACACATAATTTTTATAATTTTTTATTGTCCTTTAAATAAAACTAATTTTGTATGAAAATTCCTAATTCTCTCATCTCTTCTAGATGTTTTCTTTAGTAAGAAATGGATTCTTACTTCTAAAAATCTGAGCGTAATGGCTCTGATTAAAAGAATCAAATGATTTTCAAGAGGATCTTGTTCCAATATATGCTCACTTAATTCCTCAAAAATTTTTGAAAAAATAAACTTTTTCGAAATTTCAACTATCAGCTTTGGTAGGTTATTTTTATTATTAAAATATGCAATACCATTGACTGTGAGGATATGCCTTAGAACTTTTTCAGCATATAAACATATTTCGATCACGTCCTTAGATGGATAATGCAATCCGCCAAAATCTCTTTTTCTTATGAACCCTGGATATTTTTCGTGGGAAACAATTGCTGCCAGACACTCACTACATTTAATTTTTTTTTTCAAATTTGTCGTAATGTAGCCAGCTATATAAATGGTGACATCTTTTCATCTTACAAAGTATTTTATTCGTAGATTTCTTTACTAATAGTTTTAGCGCATCAAAAGCTTCACGCGTGAACCCTGGATCGCAATCGATGCAAGTATACCATTTGTATAATGTCTTAGGGTGTGGTAAACATGTATTAAATTGTTTGCGAATAAACATATAAGCCTTTGGGCTAATGAAATGCAAACAAATTGCAAATTTTCTTAAGGATGCCGAATATTTTCTTGGACTATTTTCGTTGTCTAAATATCTTTTAAGAAAGTCTGCATTTGTTGTATCTATATTTGACAATAAATCAATATCCTCAGAACTAGCTAGCATCTTGCATTTTAGTGCCGCTATAATATTTTCCAAACGAGCCGATTTTTTTTCTAGTCTTCTTTTACGTTCACGCACAGCACGTAATTTTTTTAGGCGACTGGCTGATTTTTTCTTCTCAAGCTCGAACAATTTTTGTATGCTTTTATGTTTTATAGGAGTTGATGACTGCTCCAAAACAGGTTGTGACATCTGAAAAAAGACAATAATTGTATGTTAAGACAATAGTATGCATTTGCATTTCAGTCATATGTACAATATGTATTACTTAAAAAAACTGAACATGTCTGAGATATATTATACAGATTACACTTACCAAATGCTGCCTCTTATTTTGAATATTTTGGACTTCTTGCAAAACATTAGTTCGTTTGGTTCCAGACATTTGTACATGGTCATGACTAGTGCTGGTACCTGGCTGTAAATGGAAAAAAAATAAGGCATTAAATGTAATTTTATGACAAAAATAATGCAAACTTCTATCACTGACTTAAATAAAACCAATCAAAATTAAATATTATATGCAATAGTCTGACAGATATGTCATATAATTATTACTGTTAAATATTTTATTTAAAAATCATCTATAAAATATTTAACAGCAATAAATTGTATGTAGATGATTTATGAAGTATGGGTATGTAGGTACATACCATAACACTGACTGCATCATGAAAACTTTTAGCCCCTTCATCTCTGCCACACTGCGTTGGATTCTTAGACTGAAAACATTTGAACACAATTAATAAAATGTACATAATATATTTGCTTACAGCATTTAAACGGATGTCTTTAACACCATTCAGGTTAAAATTTTGTGCTTATTCAGGGATATTGGCCTACTAAACTCGTATGCCCAATAATTTCACTGACTACATTGCCCTTTAATCCAGCTATATTTGCTGCTCACATTACTGATTGGGATTGCAGAATACAGAAACAGTCCTTAAACAGAAGTTTATTAGTCTCTCCGGCAAAGTATTAGATCACAACATGTTGCAATAAACTGCTAAAATAATTAAAAAAGGATAATGAATTTTACTTACAAATATATGTTTCACTGGAGCTGAATTTGGTTTTAATATGACGTTCTTCTTTTTATATTCAAAGGAATTCACATCAAAGTGAATTGAACAAATTTTTGAATATTTAGTAGGCTGCCAATTTTGACGTCCAGTAACATCCACCCATAAAGTTTTCAGTGTGTCATCACTAGCAGGAAACCTTAAATGTAAAATAAATATGTTATTTTTTCTGATGTGAATCTGGGTAGGTAAATAAGTTTCTTAACAGTGCAACACTGAACTTCTAAGAATTAAAGGTTATGTTTTGTTTATTTGTAAATATTCCGTATTTAATCGATATTTCTGATTAAGAAATGGTTTGAATATACATTATAATACGAAATTATTCACAAATAAACATCAATATCATCATATTTTTACTTAAATAATGAACTTACGAGTGAAATGTAATTCCTTCAATTTTCCGCTCACTACGGCTTTTGCAGCCTAAAATACTACAACCCACCATTGCACATAAACACCACAACACTATATTAATTATCACATCACCTACAAAACTCCAAAATACAGTAAAATCTCAAAATCACCACTAAGACGTTGGTATGTTTGGCAAACTTGCTTTTTGACAAACAAACTAAAACGGCCACGGTGACAAGGACAAAAAAATAATATCGTGCATTTCATTACACTTGTGAAAACTAGCGCGCTATCTCATTCTTACCATTACGTTACGTCATCAGGGTTATATCTATTGCTCAGATAAAGGAACCAATAGATATAACCCTTGGTTCCTTTATCTGAGATCTATTGGTTCCTTTATCTGAGCAAAAAAATAACATGTGGTACAGTCATAATATTCTTACTGACCGAGAGTGTTAATTTAATTATTTATTATCTGTTGATCTAATCATTCACTCATACGTTCCCTTTCCCCCGTCGCACCTCCTTTCTGTCAAAATTGTCTGCCGCTTGCCACATGTCAGACCACAAATATTAGTAATTTTACTAAAAATTAACGTGAAAAACGCTTAAAAAATGGTAAATACATATCTTTTTAACCAACATATTCATATAAAAAGCTTCTATAACGCGCCACAACGTGTAAAAAGTGTGAAACATGTACTTGTTTAGGTTGTTGTGATCTCATGATTTTTATGCATCTTGC
Source organism: Macaria notata (assembly GCA_927399415.1). Classification (NCBI taxonomy): domain Eukaryota; kingdom Metazoa; phylum Arthropoda; class Insecta; order Lepidoptera; family Geometridae; genus Macaria; species Macaria notata. Next base: position 2,836,580 of record OV656751.1, read on the forward strand.
TTGTTATTTCAGAAACCTCTGATGCTGCAAGGGCACGAGCGTGCCATAACTCAGATCAAGTATAACCGGGAAGGTGACTTGCTGTTTTCCGCCGCGAAGGACTCGAAGCCAAACGTTTGGTGGTCCTTGAACGGTGAACGTTTGGGCACCTTCAATGGTCACGGTGGTGTGGTTTGGTGCCTGGATGTGGATTGGCAGAGCATCAATCTCATAACTGGCGGTGGAGACAGTTCTTGCAGGTTGGTTTCCCCAATATATGTATAAGGAATGCCTACTGTTTGAACTGGTTGGGAAACCCACACTTATTGAGATAATTTTAAAAACTCTTCCACCTTCTGTGGATGTATTAACAAATATTTTGTAAGGTCCTTGTCTTTTGATAAATGCCTTTTTTCCCTGTGTTCAGACAATTCCATGTACTACTCATAAGTGCATGAATAAATAATTTACTTTTCAGAGCAGTGATAGACTTTACTCAAGACTTTATAGACACAGTTCAGTCCATAGTTTCTTTGAGTAATTCCTCATGACTGATGGTTATACTCTCCCTTTTTCATAGTATCTAGGCTTATAAATAGTGGGAAAACTGTTGCACAATAATATTTAGCTATTTCCTATGAAAAGTGTTAAAAAAACGTAAGTAAATTTGATATTATTCAAATATTCTTATGCTAATTTCTCATATCATGAAAAATACTGGAAAGACAATTCCTTATGATACTAGCAAGGAATTTATGTAGGTATGTTATGTGCATGCATAACAAAACAGGAAAATACATGGCAAAAATTATTATGTAGGTGTCACATAGACATTCAACTGGCCTGTTAGCGGAGTTGGTAGATTGTCTGCCATCAGGGCCAGGGGTCATGTGTTTGATTCCCGCACAACACAAATAGTTAATTGTCCATTTTCAATAAGCAATTATTTGTGTTGAATCTGGTTGTTGCTACATATGTATATTAAGTGTATATATGTGTTATATCTGTTATCTATTACCCATGACAAGCATTTGCTTAGTGTGACATTTAAGTAGGTAGTAATTAGCCCTAAATTTAATTAAGTTGAGACATTTACATAATTATTTAGTATGTTAATTAAAATAATGTCAATTTTTGTTATTAAAATCATGTCATAATAACAAAAATTGACATTATTTTAATTATAAAGCTTGACATTTTATATTAAACAATAAATTCAATTTAACGAGATAGTGTAATTGTGTAGCATATTCTATGATATAAGTACTTATATATATTCTACTGCACCTAAAAATTTCAAATCCTTCCAACTGCTTGCTGTAACCTCATTCCTTTCTTTCTTCCAGACTCTGGGACCTAGAGACAGGCAAGAACATTGCCACTGTCAAAACCAACTCGTCTGTGAGGACATGCAACTTCAGTTTCAGTGCTTACCAGGCTGCCTACACCACTGATAAGGCTATGGGACACCCTTGTGAGGTATGTTTGATTGCAAAAGTATATGTAAATAGACTAATGGGTGCTCGCGGCTTCACTCACATTAAGAAGTAAAACATGCATCCCCTATTTCACCCCTTTAAAAGTGGCATTTCCAAAAATCCCTTTTTAGCAGATGCCTATGTCATAACATCTACCTACATTTCAAATTTTAGGTCATTCCGTCCAGTGGTTTGGGCTGTGTGTTGATAGATCACTATATCAGTCAGTCAGTTACCTATAAGTTTTATATTATATACTTAGATAGAAAATCCTTTATTGCAACACATGATAATAAATAAAAGAAAAAACAAAAAAACTTTATATTAGTGCCACAAGTGGCGGCCTTATTGCTAAAAGCAATCTCTTCCAGGCAACCATTGGATGGTAAGGAATAAATAAATATAGAAAATATATAGTAAGGAATACAAATTTATTCCAGACCAGCCCCCTTAAGGTGCTGTGCAGAAAACCAATGGCATGGGGTTTGTAATTTTGATATAAAAAAAAATATGTCACAAAAACTTTCAAAATTATAAAACCTATGCCTTTGGTTTTCTAGAGGCGTATTTTTTGTTAAGATAGGTACCAGTAATTTAACATATAAACCATCTAACTTAGTCTGAGTCTTACTATACAACAGTTTGTATGGAAATATCACATGGGTGACTGCACATTAAGTGAGTGTAGCTCGGTGGTGTAAGCGTCTGCTTTACATTCTGACACACAATGGTTCGAATCCGGCCCTATAACAATGACCAGTGTTACAAGTTATGTGTGGATTTGCAGTAGTGATGCAACGGAACTGGCATAACGGAAGCAGAAACGGAATCAGATGTCAAAAGTAAATCTTAACGGAAGCGGAAGCGGAAACGGAAGCGGAAACGGAAGCGGAAACGGAAGCGTTAATACTATAAAGAAAAAGCACAATTTTGTATTTTTAGATGTTTTTTATTAAATTTGTAGTAGTACAAGTAACAAAATTAAAAAAATTTGCCCCCTAGTGAATTATGGCCGTAACACCTATCTAAGAACATGAAGCAATAATTAAATCCTAACCCATTACTGAAAACCGCATTAAAATCGGACTAGTAGTTTTGAAGATAAATGGCAACATTTGTTTGCACAAACAAACACACAAACAACCTCAAACCTCACCCCAAACCGTCTCCATTCCGTCGTGGGTAAGAATATAAAAAATTAGTAGTCAAAATTAAATAGCGGCAAATTATATTTAATAAAGAGTAACTTGGCCGCTTTTTCACCTTTTAGCCTATTTCTATGTTCTTCATATATGAAACCAGCTCCGCTAAATAATTGCTCGCTGGCTACACTGCTGGGGGGAGCTGATAAGTATTGGCGAACTATTGGCAAGATATGGGGGTATTTGTGCGCATTTCTATTCCACCACATAAGGGGATCCTCATGAAGAGGTAGTCTCTTCTCTTTCTTGTACTCCCGAAGGTGTGACTGTATCTCTAAAAGTAAATTGTCACCATCATCAGCTGTAGAAGAGTCCTCCTCCTGGTCTTCATTTAAACTTAACTCGATTCCAATAATAATGATGATGATGATTTGGAAGTAGAAGGCTGCATTTCAATGTCTTCAATCGCAATTTGAGTTCGGCTTCTTTTGGGGGAAGGTGCGTCATCATCTTCTTGGATGGAATTGGATTGTCTGGTTCTAATACTTCTAATGGCGGTAACAGTCACATTAAGTAATTTAGATTCAACCTGCTCTGCAACGACGCTGGTGAAAAAATGCGATTTATATCGCGGATCCAAATACGTCGCAATAGTGTATTTGTCGTCTTCGACCAGGTTTCCAAATCTTACACTTGAATTCAATTCATCGCGTAATTTTGTTGTAAAATTTATGACTTGTTCTGAAGTAGTAGGTTTCGCCTCTTCTTGTTGTAACGTGGTCAAGGCAACTTGAATTAAAGGTATGACTGATGAAATACTGATTTGCGCCTGGTCGCTCGTGTACATTGAATTGAATGCGCGTCGACGAATGTACTACATTCGTCGACGCGCGGTCCCCCGCAACCGCCCCCCGCGGGCCCCCGCCACGCCGCCGTCATGTCGCACCCATCCTCACCGCTCTCGCCCCGCATCCGTTTCGAGTTCTGTTATTAGTTTGCGGAACCAGAAGCAGAAACGGAACTGAAAAAACATGCGGAACTTCTGCAGATGCAGAAGCGGAAGCAGAGTTCTGTTGCAACACTAATTTGCAGTATAGCAACGAAGGAAAACATTGTAAGGAAACCAGCATGTTTGATGACCACAAGAGCAAAGGACATGTGTCTTCCTTGGACCTAGGCACCCACCACGATGTATTCTGCCCAAGAGAACTCCCCCCAACTGATTTATTTCTGCAGGAGAGTCACAACCCTCACTCACGAGGAAATATGACTCAAAGAGAGATGAGCTTCTAGGCTAGTAAGTTAACACTTTATTGTATGTTTCCAGGTATTCATCATAGACACAAGGACCATAGACGACTCGCTGTCGGCACAAGCTCCCATCTTGAAGTGGGAGATCACAGACACGAAGGTCACCTCCATGGTGTGGGGCAATCTGGATGAGACCATAATCACGGGGCACGAGGCTGGGGACATTATACAGTGGGATCTTAGGGTATGTACCTATTTTTATGTTTTAACATCTGTTTTCTATGATCAGGTTTTTTTTGTATAACATAAAAAAACATCTGTTTTCTATCTACATCAGTGTATTCACTATGAGCAGATCAGTTGAATCTCATTAAAGCAACCGAGGGCAATTGCATTTATAAATGTTAAGCAAATTTTAATGAGGAGAGTCTGTCATCGATCGTCAGGATGTGTGACGAAAAAGTGGCGTTTTGTTTTGGGCGTTACCATGAGTCAAATGACATTAAATTGTAGGTCCAGGCTGTTTGTCAAAGTATGGCAGTCGTTAAGCCATGTTGGAGGCACATCAGGTTGTTTGAAAACTCTAACACCAGTGTTAGCTTGTCTCATATGAACTTGATTTTAATATATTCAGTTTGTCTTTTACAGACCGGCAAGAAGGTCCACTCAATCAAAGAGCACACCCACCAAATCAACGACATGCAACTCTCCCGAGACGGCACCATGTTCATCACAGCCTCCAAAGACCAGACGGCCAAACTCTTCGACGTGAACTCCTTGGAACTGCTCAAGGAGTACAAAACGGAACGTCCAGTCAACTCCGCAGCCCTCAGCCCCATATTGGACCATGTGGTCATTGGAGGAGGTCAAGACGCTATGGAGGTCACAACCACTTCCACGAGACATGGAAAGTTTGATGCTCGATTCTTCCATCTGGTGTTCGAAGAGGAATTTGGCAGAGTGAAAGGCCACTTTGGTCCGATTAACAGTTTGGCTTTCCATCCGGACGGGAAGAGTTATGCCTCCGGAGGTGAAGATGGTTACGTAAGAGTGCAGAGCTTCGATCAATCCTATTTTGATTATACGTTTGATTACAACAGAGATTGAACAATTAGTGTTGTGTAATGTGGAAAATTAAAGGTGAATTTCTATTCTTTAGATGGTGTTTTATTTTAGCATGAATACAAACTAAGAAAAGTGAATCTAAATTGACTGCTCTGTTATCTTAGTTGGTAGTGGTACTGCCTTCTAATCTAAAAGTGTGAGTTCGATTCCTGCATGACACAAGTAATTATGAATATTAAAATTTGTAATTACTTGTGTTCAGTCTGGTTGTTTCTATGTATAATAAGTAGGTAGGTATGTATTTACAAAAAAAAAGTATATAGGAAATGTATTATATCCTTTATTGACCCATGAGACAAGCATAAGCTTAGTATGGGGCTAGATGGCGTTGTGTGACATGTCCTGATATATTTATTTATTTAATTAAACGCCATATCTACTGAATCCAATAAAAGATTGTGTTCGTTATGATATTGAATTATAAATGATAATAGTATCCCACCAAAACATTCTGTAAAAAAAAAATTATGTCTCGATAGAGCTGCTTGTTTATCTCTAAAAAGTAATGAAATCTCTAGAATTAGTTAAGCCAAGTCTAAGGTTCCTTACTGCGATTTATTTATTATTATAGTTAATTTTACGTGTCAAACATGTCCAACACGTAATCTTATTAAGGATGAAGTGGCCCTTTTTCCTAATAATATTTTAGAAAACCATGGTTTAATTTGCAAGTGACTTTGTATAGAATAATAATGTTTTCCAGTTAATATTGCAGACTTCTCCCATATATCTCTCCAGGCCTTCGGGAGGATATAATTTAGGTAAAGTTGCTATATCATGGCAATAATTTACGTATGCATAGGTACATTATCTCCACACCCTGTAGCGTCATTAGCAATTTGATCAGCTCTCTCATTTCCTTTTATACCATTGTGGCTCGGTACCCACAGGAACGTAACAGAATAACTCTTTGATGACATTTGTACAAAATATCTCTGATATTCACAATTACAGGCATAGTTGCTTTTGATTTGAAAGGAAATCTTTCTAATGATTGCAAGGCGCTCTTGGAGTCTGAAATATTCAATGTTTTTGGTAATTTTGCCAGCAAAATATATTCTAATGCTTTATATATAGCGAAGCATTCACCAGTAAAAACAGACGTTTCTTGTGGTAGTTTGATTTTTTGGATAATGTTGAATTCCCGGTGAAACACTCCAACTCCTACCGTGTTATTAGCACCATGTTTCGATGCGTCACAATAAATATGATGCCAACCATCTCAGTTATCAAAATCGATTTATTATAATTCAATCGTTTTATTATAAAGTAACACTAAACTTTGTGTCTGTACAATTATTCACAGTATGTATTTGAAATGGCGCCAATTCACTATTTTTTTTCTATAAAGGCAGCATAGAACACAAAACAGTTTTTAATCTAATGCCAAACTCCTTGTCGCAAATATCGACCAATCAAATCTCGAGAATTTATTTGCACCAAAGAGTTTTGAATTTCGAATCTTAGCGCAAGGAGTTTGTGTAAGCATTGAAATAGAGACCGGATATATTTTTGTGTTCCAAATTCAAACACCAAAATAGTGAATAAAAAGATAAAAACAAAGCAGCGAATAAAAGGCCTTTTTATTCACTGTTTTGCGTGAATAAAATAAGCTTTTCAGAGTAGGTATGGTATAAATAAATATTCCGGGACATTGCACACAGCGCCATCTAGCCCCTCACTAAGCAACGCTTGTGTCGTGGCAATTATTTAATTAGGTACCTAACATTAATTTTATGACGCATTGTCTAGGTACATTATACCTTTTCTCCAACTCGGTAAATAAATTAGTTAATTAATGCTTATATCCATAAATAAAACAAATCATAAATGCAAATATAACATTTTATTATACAAAAACATTGATTATTTGCACTTGTTCGTATAACAAAAAAGATAATACATATTACACTTTTTCTTAGACGTAACGTGTAATTTATTTTTCTTAAAACAATTAAGATGTTGACATTTTCTTATGCGATATGGATTCAAAATCCACGAATTCATTAAATGGACTGTCACTCTAATACTTATTATAAAGTCGACAGTTTGTGTGTGAGTGTGTGTACCTATGTCTGTTACTTCTTGACATTCAAACCCCTGAACCGATTTGTATAAAATTTGTTATGAAGGAAGATTAGATCATGGATAACTTTTTAACCTGGAATGACGCGAGTAAAACTTGCAGTAACTTAATAAGTATATAATAGTATTCATATTTTGGAATTTGTTTTGGATCAAAACCAGTTTTAAATGTATATTTAGTTCATTTAAGAACACATTCTGTTTTGTGTGCCATTATAAAATAAGAAATTTCAAACTCTTAAGACTTATTACCTATTTGAATAATCTACCTATTAACAGTTTACACCATACAAACAATGCCAATAAATAAATTGTTTATTTTCTTATTTTAATGCGATAACCAAGAAATAATTTATTACAAATTTGATTTTTTTGAGCGTGAAGACAGAAACAGACATACACTCACACGCAACTTTCGCCTTTATAACATTAGTGTGATCTGATAGCCTGCCACTTTTTTTATTTTTTTTTTATAAGAAATAAGGCGTCGTGTTTCACGATGTAACGCGCAAACTTTTGCTTTTGCAATGTTACTGTGTTGTGATTACCTTCATTTTTAGCCAAATTCCAAAAAAAAGGATAGGTTAATTTAGTATTTCTGTTTTGTGATAACCTCGATTTTCTTTATTATAAATCACTTTTTTATAAGAAATAACGCTTGGTATTTCACGGCGTGACACTCAGTTTCACCTTTATAATATTGGTGTGTTGTGATAACATCCAGTTTTAACCGACTTATAAAGAGGAGATCATCTTAGTGTTTCTGTTTTATGATAACCTGCAACTTTTTTATAATTTTATAAGTAATGTCGCTTGGTAGGTATTTCACGCCGTGACACGCAGTTTCACTAATAGTGTTTTGTGATAACCTCCAACATTTCGCTATATTTTTGTTATTATAAACATAATTTTTATAAGAAATAAGGCGTGGTATGTTGCGGCGGCACCTCCCTCTCGCTGTCCGGCACCGCGTGGAATATCTTCGCCGTCCTATCGTTGACCGTGTTGAACTCCAGGATGGAGGCCACGTTGCCGCACCGGTAGCAGTAATTGGGCGCCGACCACACTGTCACCAGGCGCTTGTCAAACATGTATTTGTAACCTGAAATAACATATAACATTGGATTGTAAAACAATTTTGGATTTTATTTAAAGTTCCACAGAAAATTCCAAAGAAAAAATAGAGCTAGGTATACTAGAGTGGAAAGCGAAAAAGTGTGGCTCGGCGGTTTCAGTGTCTGCTTTTTATCCTGACGCAGCATGGTTCGAATCCAGCCCTACACCAATGACTTGTATTTTCAAGTTGTGTGGAATTACACTCGCTCAACGGTGAAGGAAAACATCGTGAGGAAATGTTGGAATGTTTGAGGACCACAACATCTGAGGACATGTGTCTTCCGTGGAAAGACCTGACCTGACCCCTAACGAATTGATTCTGCGGGGGAGTCATGACCCTCAGTCATGAGGAAATACGACTCAAGAGAGAGACTAGAGTAAAAATGGGAAGTGAGCTATACTGCCCAGAGTTTCCAGCATGTGCATTTATTGAAATGTTTATTTTTTCTAAATCTGATTGCTGATTTAGAAAAAAATTACAGTAAAACATACCTTCGTTGACAAGTTGGTGCGCCCTACAGATGAGGTTCAAGTTGTTGTAGTACATGAACAACTCCGTCACGTAGCTGCCGAACAACCAGCCGGCGCCGCGGGGACTTACGTACCTTGAAAGTAAAAAGAGGGTAGTTAGACAAAATTAATCCAAATGAAAATCTGCTACAATCCTTTTATTTATTATAAATAAATTTAAAAAATGGTTTTAGCACAATTGTGCCGCACAACCAGCCGGCGCCGCGGGGACTTACGTACCTTGAAGGTAAAAAAGAGGGCAGTCAGACAAACACAGTCGAATTGAGACTATGCTTCAATCAAAACAATACACAGACACAACAAAACCAAACTCGAAAATACATGCAATTTTTTTTCGCGTAACTAACTTAACGCTGAGCATGAAAACTTAACCACTCAAACGTCCGGGGCGAGATACGGACTATCCAGTCTAACGTCCAGCCAAAATCCGCGCGCGCTCGGGTTTACGACGCGGTGAAACTATAGATTTTTCTCTGTAACTACATATGTTATGTCAATAAAAAAAATACTGTCTAAAGCTCACACTTTCAGGAATAAGATTTTGTATAATCTAATTAAAATTATAATCGTAACCAATACAAAAAAAAGTTTAAATCAACAATGCGGGTGAAATTTGAGGAATTTTTTTATAATTACATTTTTTTACGAAATTACTTTTAACTTACCTCAATGTTATATTTTATTTATAAACTAGGTTATATAAGCTTTTTTGATATAAATATGTTTATATTTAAAACAAACAACCCATTCCTGCACAAAATTGTAATATTGCCGCTGACTACAAATTTAGATCCGTGTGATCCTAAGATTTTATGGCGTATTTCTTTCATTTAAGTCTACACAAATAATAATAATGACCCATTTTCCTAATTACAATAAGTATTTTACTAAAATATTAATCATATCACACACAAACTGAATAAAACAAAGGTCAAAATGGCAATGTTTTTGCTTGTCGATTTTAACGCATATAAAAACATCATGACTGAATGTTGATAATTAAAACTTATAATTAATGTGAAAGAATGAATCTTCAGAATTATCTCAATGTATAACACTAATACAATTAGATAATAAATACACAATTACACACATTTTTACATCGACACTCACGGAAACTTCCGAACACGCAACACAATTTTTGTAAATAATTTATTTCTTTATCCTTACTTTTGCTTGGCGTGTTGATGTGCTACAAAAGACGCGTCATTTCAGTACAATGCCATCTAGCGTAACATTCACGAAGTTCTTTTACATTTTCACAGATAAAAATATATTTGAAGCGGCTAAATCGGTAGGGACGCCATAGTGGCAACGACGGTTAACTCCACTTTTTTTTAGGTAGCCATAGCGTCCCGGACGTGTAAGTGGTTAAAACAAAGTTAATTCTTAAAAATTAAGGCAAAGATATTCATTTGACATTCGTATCTATGCATATGGAGACAAATAAACTTATAAACCACCAGTATTTGCAATTTCTGTAGTCTACATCACTGCTAGTAAGTAAATAAAAATGTCTTCTTATTGAATGAGAGTGGCCAACTCTGGTGTCGAGAGTTTATTAAGCCGCCCTTCGGGCCTCTGACATGGTTAAGTCACTAAAATAAATAAAAAGTATTAACTTACCAAGTTTTAACATCCGCCGGGTCAGACCACAGTAGATCACAGAACGCTCCTTTATGTGGTATCTGCTGGTTTCTATCTATACATCGAATTTGGTCCAGCATTGATATGTCCGGTGATAGCCCTCCGTGGACGCATAATACTGTTTCATCTATTAACTGGAAATAGAAAAAATAATTTTACTAAGTAGGTACATCTTTGGAAATTGCATTTTCATTAATGTACACAAAAATTACATTTATTTGTTAAAAATAATTATTGTTAAGATATTGAATTAGACGTTACTTTGCGGAAATCCATTATTACTGAAACTCTGGAGAAATTGAAAGTCCTGAGGATGCCTCGTGTAGAGGCGAAACACGTGTCTACTAGAATATTTTGCCGAAAGAGAACAAAGCTTCAAGACACAAGGGGCGGTGTTGGGAAGATCTTGAGATCCATGGAGGCCACGTTGGTTAGGAGGTGAGGTGTGGCGGTGGTATATGGAGGAACACACCTAAAAACCACCAAGTTTGTTGTTTGATGTCGGTTAAGGAGCAGTCACAGCGGAAAAACACTAGGTACATATTTCTCCAGAGTTTCAGTAATAATTATTAAATCACCATTGCTATTTACTCATACAGCTCAGGAATAGATGTAAGAGTAAATATAATGAAGTTCAAGACAAAGAATCGCGCAATTATTAGTGTGTGCATCACACAGACACATCTGAACAGATCATCATGATTATAATATTATAATTCTAGGCAAGTGTGCTACATCTTGCTTAACATCAGACAGGCTGCAGTCAAACGTAAGCCAATTTCGTGATAAAAAAAAGGTGAGTAAGTAGTATGATGGAGCCTGGGAGTAACATAAGCTACTTTTATTCTGAAATAATGCAAGTGAAGATGCGAGCATCCACTAGTAATGAATCAGCTATGTTGTTGTTTGTAGCCATGTTCACAATTTATAAAACTGAAATAAAATAAGTAAGCATAAAAAACTCACCGCTGCAACTGTAAGCAAGTCAAACACCCTACAGCAGTCTTTCCATGCATTTGCATTGCCATATTTATTGAGGCATTCATCGTAGAAACCGTACACCTTTGTGATTTGACATGTTTCATGGTTACCTCGTAATAATACTATTCTGAAAATTTACATAGAAATAATGTTTAAAAATGAATAGAATTAACAGATTTTTATTTAAGCTCTATTTGAAAAAGGGTTTGGTCAGACATTACCAGGTCACCCCTACTGGAAATAAACTGAATTTGAATAAAATTTTAATATGATTATAAGAGTGTATGTTAGTATCTTAAGTTTGATAGCCCAAACTTACACAGGTTCCTTGGTATAAGAGAAATTGACATATGATTATTTTTGTACTACCTTAATGTTTTAACTGTAACAATACAAATTTTATCAAAATCTGTCTAGTAGTTTATTATACTATATACACTTTTTTGTCAAGAAAATGTATTGTATGTACAAATACTTGTATAGGATGAGTTACATGTAGACTACATAAGTGCTGGATAAGTCTAAATTAATATTTTAAGAAATTGATACTTATTTGGATGCAAGGACTTTTAACTGACTTCAAGAAAAGAAGGTTCTTCTGAAAGTTATTATTATTTATTTTGTTTCTTCAAGTAAAGTAAAAATATGTTTATTAATTATTTGAAAAACTTAACCTATACTTATATATTTGTTTATTATCTAAACTATGTTACATTTTTAACTGTATCATGAATATAAGTGGGTAGGTATGTTAAGATTATAATACTTCTACTTCTTGCTTTACAAATTGCTGTTAAGAGATTGTCAAGTAAATAGTTAAGCTGTGTGCAATACAGAATAATCAGTGGATCCCAAACTAGGCTTTTGCCTGTATCTTGGTGATCCATATTAGAGTTTGACAACTTAGTGATTCACCCCAACATTTTACAGTTTCATTACATACATTTCTTTTAGTAGAACATTATTTGTGTGTTAAGATTGTTTAGTGTGCATTTAGTGCACTTACCTATCTGGATACCTAGCTTTATAAGCCATGAGCAGCGTCAGAGTTTCCAAACTATAATACCCTCGATCTACATAGTCACCCATGAATATGTACTTTGTGTGGGGAATCTGTCCACCCCTTTGGAATAGCTCTTCTAAATCATAGAACTGGAACAAAAAATGCAATAAATTAAATAAATTTGTTTACTAGTCTTTAATTTTACACCAATTACAATAAACTTTGTTAATCAAACAAAAAAAAATATTGTACACCAATTACCTAATTCCATAAATCACAAGTATAAGGAAACTTTGTATATAAGATTGGGACAGAGGGCAGATTATATTATTTTGCTTTAAGGTTAAACAGAATTTTATTGTAATCTAAGGCCTCCCGAAATGATCACAAACAAACAGAGTGACACTAAGCAATTTCTGTAGCTCTCTTTGAGTTGTATATCCTAATGATCTAGGGTTGTGACTGCAGAATTACTTAATTCATTAGGGCATTTTTCTTGCACAGATACTTCATGTTGGGCATGGTTATTTACTTCAAGTTTAAGCAGAGTGAAGACAATAAAATAAATTGAGGACTGATAGAGCATGCTCAACTCTTACCTAGGTATAGATAGGTAATATTGATAAGTCACCTTTATCAATATTGTCGGATTTCAAAGACTTTTAATCAGGTCCCATACAATTGTTAAAATTTTGATATCTTTAATAATATGCTACTTGTGCTAGCAAACACAAAACGTCCAGCACAAAAAAGAAGCAGTTCTACTGCAAATTTGTAAGAGACAATGCAGACAAAGTGGGCAGTACCTAAAAACCAAGATAGTAACTCCAGAATTTCCATTTTACACTATTGCTAACCAACTATAAGTTTTTTAGCTAGGTAATATACAATAGGATATTAAATATGACTTACCTGGCCATGGATATCACCACATACGGTCACTGGAGTCTGTACCGGCTGCACATTAGGTTCCTCCAAGAGTAAATCGCACACAATGTTACAAAGTTCCCGCAAATCATCTTCGGGGAGGTATTTACACCTTTTAGCGATCTCTATCCACTTGTCCACGTCACTCATCTTGTGAATCAACAACTTTTGTGGAAATTAAACCTATTTACCTATTTGTTATCTCGTGAGCAAAACGTTTTATTTTTTGTAGTAGAAAAGAAAAAAGAAACCAAAGAAGTCAAAGAACAGCAAAGGAAGATCAAAGAGTTTGTAACCCAAAGAAATAAAAAACCGGATCGAATAGGCATGAGACAAATCTTAATCGAACAAAACTTTTAATTTTTAATCACTAAATACGCTATTATTTAAAAAAAACATAAAATACATGCTGGGGTGGGGCAAATGGTCTGGATCTTTGTTATGTGTAAAAAAAATAATTACCTATTATACATTATTTTCTGTATTTATTTATTGAGCAAAACACTGACTCAACTAATTTCAATATATGTATATGTATTAAGTGTAATTATTAATTATTTAATGTAAAGCTTTCAAGATCATTTTTACTTGTTTTAATAAGTACTTTTATTAAGCGTGTTTTTGGGGATAATAAGTTTTTCCGTTACTTATGTACACTTGAGCCACAATATAAATGAGCACTGGCCAATGATATTCTATATAAACTGAGGTAGATGCGTTTATACCTCGTTCTGTGTAGCGAACTCAAATCAGGCTACGTAGCATGATTCGGCTCAGTCGCCTCGAAGCAACGCGCGGCGACGCACGTTGACGGCGCGATTTTTTATCAGTAAAAAATATTCACAATGCCATCGTATGTGTTTAGAAAGTGCAATAATTACACTGGGACGAGTGCCAAAAGCAAGAAGGATGTGTCGTTTCATTTGTAATTATTGTTTATCCTTTTAAAATGAAAAAACAAACATTTAATATTACTATAAATCAACCAGTGACGCGTTGCCACTTAGCCATCTCCACGAAAGAGACAAATAGCGACTCGAATTCACGATTGACGGCTGACGTAGCTGTAAACATACGTTTATCTCTTTCTCACAACGGGGCTTTATATATCTCTGACCACTTTTACTTTCCTGAATGATGTAAACAGCGCTGCGTGTATACTACCTAAATAGATATAGCATAATTTCACCACGCGCTAGGGCGATTTTTAATGGGTGTAACGTCTCTATTTGTAAAACTCTTTGGCACTGGCATATTCCGTAGTTATAGCCAAGTGCCAACAAAGAAAAAAAAATCAATCTACTACATATATTATTTTGTTTTACTTCGTAAATAGAATAGAATACAATAATCATTTAATCTGTATATAATAACAAGAATCCGTATATTTTCTCAGCTTCTTTGGCTCAGATATCCTATTATTCCATGGTAATAGTATTCTTTGATTCCATGTTTTAGCTAGCTAGCTTCTAATAAGAGTATTATAATTGTATTATTATTCGGGACCGTGTGCGAGGTGAGTTGTGCCTTTGATTATTACTAAACTACTTAAATTTGATTATTACCTACGTACATTCATATTAGTAGATAGGTACCTCAGGTTTCACCCACTATATACCTACTTATATTATGTATACCTGTACATGAGCCTAAAATGTAGCCTATGCCCCTCTCGAGACTATAGGTACTAACCAAACTATCGATGCGTCACTCTGTTAGGATGTGAGAAGAACTAACAAATCAATAAACACGCTTGCTTTCGTATAAATACTCTCTACGGTGCTCTACATGGTATAAATCACATTTGTTTCACAAGCCAGCCCAGTGTCTTGTGGTCTGAGATACTTGTATGAAGTTTTTCAGCCATTTCAGCATTGTATTTATTAGATACCTTGTCTATTCTTTAAAAGACTATTTGCTTTGTTACAGCAGCTGAGTCAATGTATGAAGCTGAATCTATGAAAGCAGATTGTATGATAAATACTTTTTAACAAAATGTTACATTGGAAGCACATTCCATAAAACTACAAATTAAGAAAATACTAAACATGGAAATTGAAGAAAAATTTAGCATAACTGTGAAAATAGAGTATTGTCCGCCTGAAATAGAGACACAACCCTCGTATGATGAACTCACTATAAAGAAAAAGAAGCCATTTAGTTGTGATATATGTCAATATCAAGCTGGAACTAGTACTCTTCTGAAAGAACATATACGGTTACATACAGGGGAAAAACCATTTAAATGTGACTTATGTGACTATGCTAGTATCAGCAAAAAAACTTTGAATAAGCATGTGCTGTCATCACACACAGGGAAAAAAACACACAAATGTGATCTGTGTGACTATTCAAGTATTTTCAAGTATAATTTAAATCAACACAAATTAATACACTCTAAAGAAAAACCATACAAGTGTGATGTGTGTGACTATGCTTGTATTAGCGATCATAGATTGACAAGACACAAATTAATACACACGGAAAGAAAACCACATAAATGTAATATTTGTAACTATTCATGCATACAAAAAGTAAATTTGAAATTTCACTATTTATCACACACAGAAGAAAAACCATATCAGTGTGATGAGTGTAACTATGCATGTATTAGATATGACAGCTTGAGAAGACACAAAATAATACACACACGAGAAAAACCATATGTTCGTCAAACACACGAAAAAAAATATGTTTGTGTAATGTGTGACTTTAAATCAACTACTATGTTTTGTTTGAAAGAGCATATTCGCTTACACACAGGCGAAAAACCATTTAAATGTGATTTGTGTAGTTATGAAAGCAGGAGCAAAAAGCCTTTGAAGAATCATATGCTCAGACACATGGGAAAAAAGCCATACGAATGTGATCTCTGTAATTTTAAAAGTAATCTAAAGCACAATTTGGAGAAACATAAATTAACACACACAGACAAGAAACCATATAAGTGTGATATGTGTGACTACATATGTAGCAGAAATGACCTTATGAACAGTCATAAATTAACACATTCAGATGAAAAACCTTACATGTGCATAATGTGCAGCTTTCAATGTAAGCATCGGTCAACTTTGACACAACATGTACGGGGCCATACTGGAGAAAAACCATATAAGTGTGATATATGTGATTATGAAAGTGTCAGCAAAAGCACTTTGAAGAATCATTTACTAACACACATAGGTATAAAAAAACATAAATGTGATTTATGTGATTATGCAAGCGTTCGAAAGTGGCATTTGAAACAACACCAATTAACACATATAGGTGACAAACGATACAAGTGTAACATGTGTGACTTTGCAAGTCTTAGTAATGGCAATTTGACTAAACACAAATTAATACACTCAGACGAAAAACCATTCAAATGTAATATTTGTGACGGTGCATTCAAAACCAATACTACTTTGAAGTACCACAAACTAACACACACAACTGAGAAACCGTTTGAATGTGACATGTGTGATTGTACATTTAGACGGCCGGACAGTTTGAAAACACATAAATTATCACATACTGGAGAAATCAAATATATATGTGATATTTGTTACTATGCAACCCCACATAAAGGTATCCTGCAACGACACATACAAGCACATTCGGGTAAAAAACCATATAAATGTGACATTTGTGATTTTGCAACTGCATACAGGAAAAGTTTGAAAAGACACAAACTGACTCATACGGGTGAGAAACCTCATCAATGTGATATTTGTTTCCGTGCATATGCAGATAGTGACACTCTAAAATATCACAAGCTATCACATATGTATGAGAAACCTTTTAAATGTGATCTGTGTGATTCTGAATATAAAACTAGGAACGGTTTGAAAGCACACATACAAAAACACACAGGAGAAATAAAGGTTTATAAATGTGATATGTGTGACTTATTTTACAAGACTAAAAATAGTTTAAAAGCACACAAACTTAAACATGCAGATGTGAAACCATATAAATGTGATATGTGTTTTTACGCAACAGTACAATTTGAGGCGTTGAAAAAACACAAACTTAAACATATGGCAAAGATGTCATATTGATGTGACTTCGAGGACCAGCCTAATGAATATGACTCGATAGCCAATCGTCGTGTGTACAGATTTCACTCTCCTATTGTAAATACCGCATTTGCCCAACGGTTTGGTGATTTTGTTTGTATATATTTATATTATCAAGCCATAAAATGTTGTAAGCTTAGACATAAGAAGCCTGGAAGAGATCACTCAAGGTGATAAGGCCGCCCACTTGTGCATTCTTTTATAGTTTAAGCTCATTTCATATTGTAATTTATTTTTGGTGTGCATAATAAAGTTATATTGTATTGTATAAGAAATTAATAGATGCTAAAATAATCCTGAAATCTTACTGCAAAATCAATCTTACAGTTATACAGAGCACATACTGAATTATGTAACTTAATTTGTCATATATATATATTCTATACATGGTTTGTTTATAATCTACATAAAGTATCTGTCTTGTGTGGCGTAAATAAATATTGTTTGACAACTGGTAACTGGTTGCTTCGGTACAGGCTTCTAGCCTAGTGATAGATATATGATAGATATGTCTTTAACATGTAAACTTATTTCGTTAATAAATATAAGTATTTTCATTTTCAAAATATGTGTAAAGACTGATATCAATTAATAGCTGACCAGTCAACTCGGAGAAAAAAATATATCTGCCTGTGTCTGTGAATAAACATCATTTTCATCCCACCATCTCGGAAAGAGTATTTTTACTCTTCAATATCTGAGTGCAAAAGCTGTTTTTATTCTCTAGAAGATAAAGTAAATTTTCATCCCACCATCTCGGAAAGAGTATTTTTACTCTTCAATATCTGAGTGCAAAAGCCGTTTTTATTCTCTAGAGGATAAAGTAAATTGAATTTAGAACATCGTGTGCACTAAGATTTTGAATTAAAAAAATCATTAAACCTATTTACTGCTACCTCTATGGTGCCGAATATATCATACAACTTTTTTTAAATTTGTTAAAAACTCAGACTCGGAACCTTCTTGGTGTTCTTTTTTTCAATTTGCTTTGTACGCTACGCGGGCATTTAGTCATTTCCTCGCTGAGGTGGAATGAAAAGTTACGTGTTGCACTCGAGTGCAAAGATTTTTCACCTCGTGCTCTTTTGATTCCCTCGCTAACGCTCAGGATTCTAATTTTGAATAACTCGCTGCGCTCGTGATTCAATTTTAGAAACCTTCGTTTGCTCGGTCATCAAAATTGAACACGCGGTTAAAAAGCAACTTTGCACTCTTGTATAACAAATAACTATTGTTAGTAAGTACCAATGTTAGGATTTTATCTGTAAAAAATCCAATAAATATTTATGTATTATTGTTATTTATTTAACTAAGTAACTACCACTACTTTAAATTTATTTCTTTATGTAAATATTTTTTAATATTTCTTGCCTAGAATAAATGATTTGACATTTTAATATAATTTTTCATTACCTAGTGATTCTACTTTGATATCTATCTAAAACCCTGCACTTTAATATTCTTTACATAAATCAAAAAGTACCTAAGTTTCTTATTTGTACACAAATTTTTACGTACCTATGTTGTCACAATTTATAGAGAAAAAAGTGTAGAATTGGTATAAGTTTCTTATTTATTACGCTAATAATAGTTAGGTAGGTACGTATGTTGTCTCAATTTATAGTTATGTTTATTACAGAATAACTGGTGGCCGCGACTTCGACCGCGTGGAATAGTTAACCATAAAAACGGTTCTATTGAGTTAAATTAAAAGATAGACACGGACATTTTGTTAGATCATTTCAGGAGAAATAATTCTTTCATACATATTTTTTGATATCCTAAAAGATGAATAATTTTCCCCGTTTTTTCCACATTTTCCATTGTTTCTTCGCTCCTATTAGTTGCAGCGTGATGTTATAGGTATAGCCTAAAGCCTTCCTCGATATATGGTCTATTCAACACAAAAAGAATTTTTCGATTTGCACCAGTAGTTCCTGAGATTAGCGCGTTCAAACAAACACACAAACTCTTCAGCTTTATAATATTATACAGTATAGATTACTTGGTGATAATAGTCAGGAAATTGATAAATAAATCTATACATATAATAAAGCTGTAACAGGTCGGTGTCTGTACATTGATGCAATAGAACACAAAATCGTGTATCAAAAATAAATCTGTTTGTCGGTATGTTTGTCGTTATAGACTCGAATACGGCTAAACCGATTTGTCTACGGTTTTCACTCACATGTTGGTACATTTTTAACTTAACATTTAGAATAGAATAGAATATATCTATAATGTAAGTACCTACACCATAAAATAAATAACAAAACAGGAAATAAGCTTAAATATATAGTGATGCACATTGGGCGCCTTATCGCCTTAGGCGATTTCTTCCAGGCAACCTTTTAGATGGACATTACTAAGAATTATAAACAGGCGGTGTACTAAAAAAATATAATTAGATACATACATTAGTTCAAAGACCAATACATACTCAAAATATACAATAATAAATACATACATATTACACACAACATTTAGGAAATAAGCTACTATTTTTATATAAGTAAACTACATAAATTAATGCTATAACAATGACAAATAATGGTGATACACTAACTTTTGGAATATACTCAGCGACTTGGCCTGCCTGATGGGCAGGGGCAACGTGTTCCTCAAGAGAATGGCCTGGATGGTAAAGGATTGAGAGTAAAGAAGGTTGGAAAATTCAGAAGTAGAAGGAGTCTCTAATATTAGGGTCCGGGACGTGCGCAAGGAGCTGGAGTGGGAAGCGGTAACAAATTGGAAACGTTCTTTCAAGTAAAAAGGAGTGGAGGGAATGAATAGGACTTTGTAAAGAAGGGACAGGATATGCGAATTGCGACGAAGACGAATGGGCAACCACTTCAACTTTTGACGAAACTCCGAGACATGGTCGTACGTACGCAGACCATATATGAAACATTACATTTAGTGTTTATTTCATTTCAATCTGTTCGTAAATAAAAAAGTTATGTTCATTTTAAACCTCTATATCTCAAAATAATGCGAGCGAAGCCGCGGGCGTCCGCTAGTTAATAAATAAATAGGTACTACAAGTGGCGCCACCATATTCCTACACTTTTTAGTACTTATTTATATGTATGTTAAAACTTAGGAAAACCTACAGGAATAGCTGAATCCTGGCTGACTCAACGGAAATAAGACTCTATTTTCTAATATACTCAAGAGTTTATTTACTGAAAACAAACATGCAAGTACATTTTCTTTTTCTATTACAAAAGGGGATTATTACGAGATACCGAAATAATTTCGATAAAAACGTAGTGCGCTGCAAAATATGTTATTAGGTACAAAATCTTTTGCCAAAGCAATTGTTTGTATGGAACGGACCCACAAAAACTTGTATGGGGCGGACGGAACAATAATAGGTATACCTATCATGTTTACAGAAAAATGCACAAGCAAGCACTAAGATTTTATAAAACAATCAATAGACCAACATTTTGCTATAATTTTAGAAATTAACAATGAAATTGTTAGTTCTTTTTCACTTGACAGTCAGGCATATGATCTCAGATCACCTGAAGCGATCTCATATCAAAAAGACACTAGATACTGAAATGAAAGTAGCACTCAAATGAGGCTACCAGAAAACACCAAAAAAAGTTACTATTACATTTCAAGTTTTGATTCTAAAATTATAGCAATCCATCTATCTCTAAATACATACAAATGGATTTCACCATTAAATTGCAAAATTAACAATAATTGCGATTTAGTTTCAGGTTGATTAACGTTGGGCATAGGCGACTTACTAATATTCACGTAATAGTTTTTTCTTTATAAATTTATTGTGGCAGACTGATCATAAATGCCTAGAAACTAAAAAAAAAATGAAAAGGATGTATTTAGACCAAAAAATAACCAATATAGTATTATCACAAATGATTGTTACGTGTTTATAATAAAGTGTTTAATTATATTAAATTTTCACGATCATAACACTGCAAACCTCTAATCTAGTACCCATGACACACGTTTTCTTAGTATGCGCTAGCTAGCTAGATGGCGCTGTGTGTAATGTTCCGCCATATTTATTTATTAGTCCAAAAGAACGAATATTACGTGAATATCGGTAAGATACCTATTAAATTTGCTAATATCACTAAGTTTTGTAGTTGCCAAGGCTTATGATCACAGAACACGATAATTCCGAGTATATCCATACATAATTGACACTATGGAAACGTAACTGAACCAAAAAATAATTCCACAAGATGGTCAACCGCAGCCGCCCCGGTTGAGTAGGGGATCAACCCTTAAATTCGGCTACGTAGGTAAGAAAATCACGAGAAAACGTGGGAGAGAGATGTAATGTGGAAACATTTAAACGCGACATTTGAAAGAGTTACAATTCTATAATATCAATTTATTCGTAGATCCATACTAAATGAGTACAGACGAGATATTTGAATACAGACATTACAATTAGATTATGCTAAACACACAGTTATACAAGGTTACATAGAAAGGGCTGAATGTGTTTTAAAAAAAAATCGATTTCGCTTTTGAAGTAAATTTCTTCTAGTCGTAACATACAAGGCTAGTATTGACAACTAACGTATAATATAACCTTTTAAGGGTGACTTTGGTACTTCAAAGTCATACCACTACATATGTCTATTTCGACATGACATGTTAAGAACTGACAGGTGTCAAATGTGGCCGATTTTCCTGTAAATAATATGATAATAAGTAATTTAAAAAATTGGCCGTACTATAGACACATCGTTATCAATCAAACATAGCAGTTTAGTTTTACGTCATTTAACAAGATGGCGGATTGATTTAATAACACGGCTCTATTAAAGAAAAATAAAACCCTTTTAATATAACTCTGTAAAAGTTATGATTTACAATTTTATCATGTTCGACATGAAATATCTCACGTACATTGCTTTTTCAAGAAAAAACTCTTTTAGTCGCCATATTATTATTGTAACAGTTGAGTTTTTACTTATTTAAATCTTCTCGTTTTATAATTGTCATTTAACCCATGAAATAAGTAATTATTTATACTCTGTTCATTTCATAAGAACTTTGTGTTTCACAGTTGATATCCAAGATGGCGCCCAAACGAAGTTGTTACTTGAAACGCAAAATACTTAAGTTACTTAAAAAAACAACACTATAACATGAAAAAGCATGTTTAGCTAATTTTGATTTTCATTCGTTTTTACAAAAATTTCAAACTTTTTCTTTCAGTTATAAAAAAATACTTAACCCCAAGAGAGTACCATGTGATCACAGATTTTGAAAACTCCGCTCATTATAATCAGTACAAAAAAGTAACCAACACTTTGAAACGGATTTTACCTATCACTACGTATTTATGAAAGCCGATTCATGCCCATTATTGTCTATTTTATTTTTGGGGGTTTGAAGAGATTGTTTACAAAAAATTGAGTGAGCAAAAATAATCACGCCAAGCAGGATTTGAACCTACGTACGCATAATCTGGTAAGCTCACCTTAAGTAGTTAAGGCGTCCCTTAAGGCAAGCTTGCCAAAACGCATTAACTACTTATTTAAGGCGTCCCTTAAAACAAGCTAACCAATCACAGCCAGACATGATTATTCACGATCACTTCCAAGTTATCGGTTTAGTGCGAGTTTACCTTACACTAATAAATTGTTTAGTTCCAATCACTAAGTTGTTATAAGCTTAGCTCAAGATACACTAATACGTATTAGTTATTGTATTAGTCACTATTATCTGTGGTATCTTATACAGGATTACAGGTCTGTCAATATTTAGGTATAAGTTTAGTCCAAACATAAAAAAATATTGGTGTTAAGCCTAAAAATTTTGTTCCGCATAAAAAAAAACAGTTTAGTAGTTTCTTTATACATATATTTGAGTAACTCCTAACTTCAAAAAATCCAAGTTTTTCCAACATTTTAAATTAAAAAGAAGTTGAAATTGATATTTTTAAAGCCTGTTTTTAAAAAGCTAGTCATGTTTATTAGTAACCCTGTATATTGTATAGAAAACATGAGCATGCGTCTGTTTTCATTCACCTTACATTAGAGAGATATGCTATATTATGTTCTACTAACGAAAAAATTTACATTTGAACGCCAGCATACAAAAAAAAAACATAATAAAAGAACGGAAACATTATTTTATTAATGTATTTTAAAAATGCATTTTCAACTTTGGCAATTAAGTAACATTACACAATATTTACGCACAACCTTAGCGACTTTCCAAGTCGGGATAATGGATTAAGAATAAGAAATGAGGAGTCATGGAAAAATCTGAATTCACAATCAAATGAATAGTGTTTTTTTCTAACGTGTCTTTTTTTGAAAGTATGGTAAATTCTTGTGCCACAATCGTCTTCTTATCGAATGAGAGTGGCCAACTCTGGTGTTGAGAGTTTATCAAGCCACCCGAAGGGCCACAATGAAATTGGCTTTCAAACTAGGCTACCGATACATGCCGTTAAATGATGAGCAAAATGTAGTCTCATTGTAGAAAACGAGTTAAAATTAACACGAAATCACTACATAATATAAAGCAAAGTCTTTTCCCGCGGCTATATGAAATATGTATGTACGCTTAGATCTTTAAAACTACACAACATATTTTGATGCAATTTTTTTTAATAAAGAGGAAGGTTCGTATGTATAATAACACGTGCGAAGCCACGGGCAAAAGCTAGTACTTGTATAAAACTTTTCGAGACACACATATATTATTGACATTCAGATATTTCCAATAAAAAAAAAACAAATAAAATAGTAATAATAAATGAATGCCAGCGTTCAAACAGGAGTTTAATAAACAAATGGTTATAGAAATAAGTTCTTTTACATGGTTGTGAATAAAAGAGCTATTCCACTAGAGCCGTTATTTCACCCCCGAGTTTTTATATTTAAGCTGCGTTTGGAAACGAGAGAATTTCAATCATTTTAGACCGACTACCGATAAAGGGTAAAATGACATTGTAGATAGTGGGTACTCGCGGCTACGCTCGCATTAAGAAGTGAAACTTGCATCCCCTATTTCACCCCTTTAAAAGTGGTATTTCCAAAAATCCTTTCTTAGCGGAAGCCTACGTCATAACATCTACCTTCATTCCAAATTTTAGCCCTATTCATCCAGTGTTTTGGGCTGTGCGTTGATAGATCACTATGTCGGTCAGTACCTTTGAATTATATATAAAATTTAGATATTTAAAAAGTATTCTTGTATTGAAGAGTAGAGCACTTGCCCCACAGGCAGACCACCAGCCAGATGGATTAATGACATCCGATCCATCGAGGGGCCTCTCTGGACAAGAAAGGCACAAGACCGAAACCAATGACACATAGGAGAGGAGGCTTATTCCCAGCAGTGAGTCGACAAGTTCTGAAGATGATGATGCTTCTTGTATGGAAGCTTTGTGGATATTAAAATGTATCACGTTTTAATACACAAGGCGTACTTTTTTACAAAAAGCTTTATTTATTTAATTTTGTTTTTTTTTCTTTCGTTTCCAAACGTAGCTCATATAAATGAACACACAGCAGTGTAAGTCAGGTGCCAATTTTAGTGCGACCAAAAAGACCCTGTTTTTTAAATGGTTCAATGCCTTTACACTACATCATCTAAGCTAGATTAAAAGCATAACAAATCATTAGAAATACTTAGAATCAATAAACGACCATCTGTTTTGATTTTCTTGATATCTTAACCAACTTCAATTAAGGAGGAGGATCTTAATCTCTGTTTATTTTTTCAAAATGATTAGTTACCGGATCCTCCAATGATCCTTGATTTTGAGGTTGCCTGGAATAGATGTCTTTTTAAGCGATAAGGTCGCCAATTAGATGACTCATTAAGTCTTGTGTGTTTCCATCTATATTTGCAATTAATTAAAGTGTTTATACATTTAGATGTATAAACACTGGCAAAAGGTTCAGATTGTTTCTTTTTTTTTCAAAACTTTGCGTACCTTTTCAAGATAATCAAAACAGATACATATACATACGTAAATCATAAATAATTAGTACTTACTTAACAAACAAGCCTACAATATTCTGTTAGCGTCTAAAAGTGCGTACAATTGTGGTACAAAACAAACTTTGAATAATAATTTATCAACAAAATGCTTATAAAAAAACTCTTAGGAACGTGGACTGTACTTTTTGCGTGTGAAATAAAATAAGAAGCAACTTTTAATATGAACGAAACAACCCACAAATTCAATACAAAACTATAGCTATCTCGCTTGCTCTTTAAATATCAGACGTATCAAAATTCGACGAAAGCGAGATAGCATGATGTTCGACGTTTCTGCGATGATTCTACTATTTATGACGTTTGACATAATGGTGTTAATAATTGCCAATGACAACGCAGTGTTTTAGGAACCTTGTTTTTTATTATTTTTTATAATCAAAATCCAAGTACTAATAATCCATCAAAAATGGCGTGAACACGTAAATTGTGTTCCAGTCGCCATTTTTTTTATTTGAACTCGTGGGCAATTCTTCGACGTTTCGTAATAAAAAATATCAACTAACACTTTAATAACATGTATCCGAATTAGCCTGTAAACTTATCCATTACATCAATTCATAATAATAGAAACTTAAAATTATAAATGGTGCTCTTACAAAATATTCGTCAAGCAGAGATCCGAAACCAAGGTTAAACGTGTGATTCACGATTTCACTCGACAGATGGCGTTAATAATCAATTATACAAATAATAACTTCAGCTATTATGACACTAGCATACGCGTTTCGAAAACTACAACATATATAATAAAACTGTCACTAACAGACCAAGAATTTAATAAAACGCAGCTAAAATCATAAAGATTATAAAAAAAAAACAATGTTGATTCAGAATAACGCCATCTACCGGTTTTAATGGTGAGGTATAAGCCTTAAAATACGGACAGTTTTAAATACACATAACTGCCCTTCAACTATAAGAAGCAACTACGAATAACAAATAAAAATAACACTAGGTATATAGAACAAAAAAGGGCTACAATTTTGGTATCTGAATTATTGATAGTCAAAATTGCTGATCAACTAAAAAAATGATTATTATAATAGTTCAAGGGACAATAACAGGGTGTATAATGAAAGACAAACGAATTTGAAACAATATGTTCGAATGAGATTGGTCAGCTCTGGTGTCGAGTTTCTAAACCGACTTTCACACACCAAAATCGAAGCCCGCATTTCAAGATTCTACCGGACTACGTCCAAATGGTTTTTTTTTATTTAAAAAACTCCCGATTCAGTTCCGTTTTTTTTAATGTCACACACAGGCCGGAACACATTGTGGTTAGATTTCATCTAAAAACAATTTCATTGTAAATACTGAGGTAAAAGAAGGTTTCATTTCAGATTGATATATGACTTATAGAGCTCAGGATCACTACAAGATGTTATGTCGTGTTTAGAAATAAAAATGAAAGCATTTTTTTTAACCGACTTCTATATTTTAGTGGGTTGTTTTTCAACTTAATATGTTATTAGATATTAGAATAGTATTATTAACCAAAGTTCTTACATATGCAAAACAACTTGAGTTTCCTGGCAAATTAATAATTTTATCTTTTTTATATTAGCAATATTGACAGTTGTCATCTCCATATTACGCTCAAAGCTGTCAAAACATTTTATGAAGTTGACAGCTGTCAAAATGATCAAACCAAGTTACAAAAAGAAGAACCCAGTTCAGAAAACTTGTCTTTTATAGAGAGCGGTAAAATCATTTCATCCTTTTCGCACAATATAGTTCCTCCATTAGTGCGAGGAGGATGGCATAATTTTCGTTTTGACATGACATATCTTTACGTAGCTCCTAAGCCTCTTGTCGAATTGACTGAGTATGCAAAGCAATAATTTAAACTGTCTCGTTAAAGTCACAGTGGATCTGTATAAAGACTTTATATAGCGTCGAGTTATTTCAAGAGTAAGTTACCTTCATATTATATTGTCTGTTTTCTTGTAAAAAAATCTACACCAAAATGGAAATGCCAAACTTTGTATTGTAAAAATATCACGATTTGGATTAGTTTTTGTATAAAGACTTGAGTTTTTTCCATGAGTAAGTTACCTTCATATCTTGCCTGTTTTTTAAAAAAAAAACCACACCAAAATAGAAATGCCAAACTTTGTATTGTTAAGATTTTTGGATTAGTTTTTGTATAAATACTTGAGTTTTTTCCAAGAGTAAGTTACCTTCATATATTGCCTGTTGTTTCGTTAAGAACTTCTCCAAAATGGAATTGACAAACTTTGTATTGTAAAGTCTTGTAAAGATATCACGTTTTGGATTAGTTTTTGTGTAAGCAGCCTTCATATATTGTCTGTTTTTAGGGAAGAAAATACACCAAAATGGAAATGCAAAACTTTGTATCATTAAGATATCACGTCGTTCGTCGATCGTTCCAGGAATTTTGAACTTCTACATGTCGAAGTCGAAAATTTGGAAGCGAAGTTTAATCCATATGTTGTCTAGGTATGCAATCCTTCCAAAGAGCTCTACATAGATCCACCCTCAACTCACCAAGACCTCACAACATATGATTTTCATTTAAACTGCCCCAGAGCGAAGGCGTCAATGACCCGCGGCACCAGTTCAGACAGATTTAGTGGCATTGACAAAACAATAACAAGATACGAAGGTAACTTATTCTTAGGATCGACACATCGCGATTCGTAATTTAGCTTGCTATTGGCAAACGCTTACTAATGTCAAGCGATCTTCATTCTTTTTATGTTTGTTAGTCGGACGTTCCACGAATTTTTGACTTCTACATGTAGAAGTCGAAAATTTGGAAGCGAAATTTAATCCATATGTGGTCTAGGTTTGCAATCCTTCCAAAGTGCTCTACACAGATCCACCCCCAACTCACCAAGACCTCACAACATATGATCTTCATTTAAACTGCCCTAGTGCGAAGGCGTCAATGACCTGCGGCACCAGTTCGTCGAGCCCCACCACGTCGAGCACACCCTCGTGCGAGCCGTCCGTCGTGCCCACGCGATGGGACGCCAGGTTCAGTACTATGAGTCTGGAAGGAACAAATAATATTTTTAATAGCTTATATAAAAAGACCAAGTGAGAAAACTGGAAAATCATAAAACATAATATGCAATTGTCGACGCTTTCGAAAAAAAAAACTCATTAATAACAAAACTACTCCATATATGTAGCTACGATTTACTGTCCAGAATTGGTGATTTGGCTTACGTATTATATAATACATGCTCTTGTACATAACATAATCTCATCTCATATACATAAAATAATTGTGTACTAGCGGCGCCCCGCGGTTTTACCCGCGTAACAGGACATTTAAAAGTGATCCTGCAGCAACATATTCTTCTTGGGCACATGTGGGGGTCCAAATCGACCCCTGTTTCTTGAACTGTCTTATTTATAAATACGTCAACTTGTAAACTTACTTAGCATCCTTAACTCCTGCAGTATTCCTGTATCGCTCCAAAGCTCTCACTGGACAATGATCTTGCAGCAGTATGTTCTTCTTGGGCACCGGTGGGGGTCCAAATCGACCCCCATTGCCTCGACCCCCTCGGGCCGAGTGGTCTAACTCCATAAATCGAGTCGCTCGGTCGATCATGTTGATGAATACGTCGAACTTCTGGTTGTTCTTCGCCGCCCATTCGATTGGCGCGTCGAGCTGCACTCTGCCGAGGTTCATTTTCTGTGAAAACAAATTCAAATTCATTTATTGCACGGACATACAAGGCCATAACAAGGACACACTGTTTCAGTAAGTTTTTAAATACAATACAATACAAAATTATATATTCACTGAAAGTATTACGTAAACCTTAAAAACTAATATATATTCGTACTTACTTAGATATAGAGGTACAGTTTTCTTATGAAGGTTTGTTTTTGTAAAGGTCATTTTTAGTGTATTTCTCTGCTACAGTTTTAAAGGGTAGAACAGTTTAGAATAGCGAATGACAGTAATGAATAAGAGCCGGAAAGTTTTTTGTTCGAATATGGGGCCGAGTAGGACCTTTTGAATATGTCAGAGAAAAGGGGTCTCTGACATATTCTGCAGATCTAGATATTGCAGTGGTAGAGAAGACGGGGGTAAATTTGGACCCCTATCAGATTTGTGTGCGGGTTCAAATAGATTCCCCAAGTCTATTCTTCTAGTATATCTGCCTCCTCGATATTGGTAAAGTTTCTCTCGAAACTTGCTATCTGTATACCTTCCTCCGTGAACACAGCTAGCTTCACTTACGCTCTTCTCGCGTTTCAGCAAGTATAGCGTTAGGATACCGCAAAAGTAGAAGCACAGGCGTCCGATTTCGACCCCATCATCTATCGATGGGGGTCCAATTCGACCCCCTATTCTACTTCTGTTACTATGAAGATAAAGTATTCACCCTGAGTTGGAACTCTGCCTCCTCGATGTTGGTGAAGTTTCTCTCGAGGCTCGCCATCTGGATGCCTTCCTCCGTGAACACAGCTAGCTTCACGCTCTTCTCGCGTTTGAGTAGCTGCAGCGCTAAGATGATGGCTGGAAAAAAGGAGAATTTTATAATTACAACCCCGTTCTTTATATGTGATTTTTATATAGAGTGGTGACAAATTATCTATCCTTTTTGGGATATAGTTCCTATATATATTTACGGGATGGTATGTTATGATTAGCGGGCGGCGCTGCGGTCTCATCCATTTTACTATTAGCCGTGTGACATAGCCAAATATTATCACTTTGACAGTGACATATTCATGTTACATTTTTAGATAGCACACATTTTTGATATTTTCACTTTCACAATGACATATTTGTGTCATATTTTTGTTTTGACATTTCTAGATACCACACGTTACACTTATTTGACATTTTCATACATTGTCATACCATTTTTTGACATCTAGATACTACATCATTTTGACATGTTTTTTTAGACATACCAGCATGTCCAGGCGTGACAGCGTCGTTGAAGAAGCACTCCGCTTGTAGGTGTTTCTTGCTCTCCTTCTTAGGCTCGGCATCTCCCCCGGCGGCGGGCGCGGGGGGTGCTGCGGGCGCAGCCGCCGGGGCGGTCTCACCCTTCTTGGTCTTCTTGGGGACCGCGTAGCGCTTGCAGAAGTGGCGACCTGTGGAACATGATATGAACTTGATGAATAAATTCGCTCAATTACTCTTAGATCCAATCTTTGTTTTTGCCGATCAATGACAATGATATGTTAATGGCCCTTTGAACTTTTGCGTTTTATTCACCCATTTATATGTTGATTAGAAAAAAAGTTTCAAGTTCTACACACTGACATTAGTTTTGCTCAAGTTTACTAAAAGCGTAGGTATAATTGCCAGACATTACACGCAAAGTGCGTTGTCATCACCGCACCTGCCGCTCGCGTTTGTAAAGCCACGAGTGCAGATAAACTTAGCACCAATGTTGTTCGACGCTACAAAAACATTTCTGGAACCGAAACTCTGTTAATTTAAATAATGATATTAGGGAATACGCACATAGTAGATTAGTAGCCGAGGGCTGTAAGGCATCAATTGCAGCCCGAGACAGTTAGGCGCACGAGCGCAGCGAGGGCGCCTATAGTTCGAGGGTGCAATTGATGCTTACACCCGAGCTAACTACTCTGCTTTACATCTCGATTGTGAGGTAAGAAGAAAAGACCCGTATTACAAGAATAAAACATTTTAATGGTAAACATTTATAGTGAAATGAGAAATTTTAAAATTTTAGGAACAGGTGTTTTATGGGTACGCTAAAAGTTTGAGATTGTGATATTTGCTGGTCACGGACAAAATCAGAACTTACTCGTTTTTCTTTTCGCCAATTCATAAGCTCGTCGTAAATTTTCAAATATCTCTCTTTAGAACTTTCAAGCAAAATATTGTTAAATGCTGCTTCAGCTTCCATTTTCATTGAATCAGGAGTGCAGCTTACATAATATATCGTCATCACTTGCAGAACTCATGTTTTTTTCCTAATTAGCACGTATTTATAAAAAAAAAACCAAAACAAACAACATTTAAAATGAAAGTTTTCTATTCCCGCCATTTTTCATCTTTTTTGTCAGGAACGAAATTGAGCATCGCCGTTCGATATTTAAAATACGAAGAAGTTTGAGTTTGAGTTTGAATAGCGAAGCGACCTCCTTTGTCTACTACTTAAACTTTTTAAAGAGTGAATAGTTTTTTTTTAATTACTTACCGCCCTAGGGCTTTCCTAGCTACATTATTACCCTAGAGCGCTAATTGGTTACTTACAAGCCCCATTTGGGGGTAATAAGGACCTACTTACCGAACATGAGAGATGTAAAGTTTTTTTATTACTTCAATGAAAGCTTTTTAATAGACAATCGGCACAATGAAATTATTTTTCAACTAGCTTTAACAATAACGCAGTTATACACGTTTGTACACGTTTGGTTAACGATTAGACAGAGAGAACCGACATGGCATGTGACGTCACATGGCACTAACGCCATACAAAATACATGGGAAATTCTGTTTTGAAAGAAAGAGATGGAATGAAATTTTCAATTGGTCATAACTTCTTTATTTTTCTGTTAATATAAATGGGGTTTGCACAGCTCGTTTAGTATTTAGGTATATTTTTATAGATTATTTAAAATAATCAAATTTCAGTTCCATGCATATACGCTATTGTGTAATAGAACATATATTTGAGAGGCGAGAAGTGGACATGACAGATATTAATGGCGTCTTTTCGCGTCAGAGGCCATGATTTAGATCGTTGAGGCAACCTAGTTAATCACATACCTTTGAACATGTGATGCCGCATGTCCATGGTGATGAGGTAGCGCACCTTAGTAGGCTTGGAGACCAGCCACGACATGTCCATGAGCTGGTCGAGCGCAGAGATTATAGCGGGGCAGGGGGGCTTCTCAATGCCTGCGAAAAAAGAAAGTAAAATATAGTGAAAAGAAACAAAAAAGTCGTTCGTTGTGGAAAAGACCTATTGTGACGTCAACGATATACATTAGAAAATTACGAACTAGTGGACGCCCGCGGCTTCGCTCGCACTATTTCAGGACAAAAAGTATCCTATGACACTCCAAAGACCTCATACTACCTACATATTAAAAATCATGACAATCCGCTCAGCCGTTTTTGCGTGAAGGGCGGTTAAATAAACAGACAAACAGAGACAGACGAAAAGAGAAACAGACAAAAGTTATAAAAAAACTGCTGAATCGTGTTTTATTATCGATTTAAAGTATACCCAAACACTGTTTTGTCAAACACTCATACATCACTGTTAACGGGATGTCTGTGCAGAATGTCCGATCGTAGCGCCCCCTACGTCAAATAAGAATTAGAATGAAATAACCTTACCCCAGATTTTGACTTCCTTAGGATGTCGTTTAGTAGAAGACCACTCCCAGAGCCCTGTCTTGGGGTCAAATATTTGACGCTGGCGCCGACGCTCCTCTTTCTCGTGGAGAATCTTCACCTTTGGAGCTTTTAGAGGCCTGGAAAGGTGAAAAATAAGTAGATTAGGGTTTGTGATCATTATTACACAATTTTACACCTCTATCATTTAAATATGTCAGAGGCCCTTAGTGCGGTTTGAAAACTCTCGACATCAGAGTCAGCCACTTTCCTACGAGGTTACTTAACGTTTAAGCTTGTTTCATGCTAGCTATAAAAGAATATATTTTCTTAGGATTTGAAGTCCCTTGGATTGAAATTTTCAGAAAGTCCCTGATGGAGAATTCTAGTTTTACTGTCCTTACAATTACTATGAAGGTAGAAGCAAAGCCTTTCGTGCTAATTTCAGGTATTTCTACCGTAAACTGACACCTTAGTAAATTTTGCTTGCTTGCTGTTTTGCACTTAGTTGATTCTAAATATCGTGTCGTAAGAGTCCTTTTTTATAAAATTATTCATTATTACACAATTTTGACAAACTTTCTTGGTCTTCCGTTTATAGTCGTTAAGCGTGATGGGTGTAGTGATGGCTTCATTGGGGGTGATCTCTGATTTATTAATTAGTTCTTGTGTGTTAAGCAGAGATGCTAATATAGCTGTAATAGTAGAGTTGCAGGCGAGAGCCTTATTAAGCGTAGACTTAAAATAGGACACGAGTTTTATATGATGTTATAGTGACATGCTTACATAATATCTAAATTTTTAATTTCATTTTAATTATGTTGTCGGTAGATGGCACGCCATATGGGTAGGAGTATAGCGTTCCATTATGTAATATTTTAACAACTGTATTTACGTTTATTCCGCAATAAATATATAATTTTGTTTCTTTTTAAAACACACTCACTTGGTCTTCCGTTTATAGTTGTTCAGTGTAATATACACCTCAATGGGTGTAATTTCCGACTTGTTGACAAGTTCCTCTGTGTTAAGCATTGATACTAATGTAGCTGTTATAGCCGAGTCGCAGGCGAGAGCCTCAATAAACCTAGACTTAAAGTCGTTTTATACGACGTAAATAAAAATACACTCACTTGGTCTTACGTTTATAGTTGTTCAGTGTAATATACACTTCAATGGGCGTGATTTCCGACTTGTTGGATACGTTCCTGTGTGTTAAGCATGGGCGTGATTTCCGACTTGCTGATAAGTTCCTGTGTGTTAAGCAATGATACTAATATAGCTGTAATAGTCGAGTCGCAGGCGAGAGGCTCAATAAACCTAGACTTAAAGTCGTTTTATACGACGTCAATAAAAATCACACTTACTTGGTCTTCCGTTTACAGTTGTTCAGCGTGATATACACTTCAATGGGCGTGATTTCCGACTTGCTGATAAGTTCCTGTGTGTTAAGCATTGATACTAATAAAGATGTAATAGTCGAGTCGCAGGCGAGAGGCTCAATAAACCTAGACTTAAAGTCGTTTTATACGACGTCAATAAAAATCACACTTACTTGGTCTTCCGTTTACAGTTGTTCAGCGTGATATACACTTCAATGGGCGTGATTTCCGACTTGTTGGATACGTTCCTGTGTGTTAAGCATTGATACTAATATAGCTGTAATAGTCGAGTCGCAGGCGAGAGGCTCAATAAACCTAGACTTAGTCGTTTTATACGACGTAAATAAAAACACACTCACTTGGTCTTCCGTTTATAGTTGTTCAGCGTAATATACACTTCAATGGGTGTAATTTCCGACTTGTTGACAAGTTCCTGTGTGTTAAGCATTGATACTAATATAGCCGTTGTGGTCGAGTCGCCGGTCAAGAAGCCCATGTTGTGAATACGTTGTATGTTGTAGAGAATGTCACGAATGCTCATTTGAGGAAGGATTGCGTTCCAAACCTGTAAATATAACATGAATTAACTAAGATAATTGACTAATTTATGATTTATTGTTTACATTCCATGTTTTATATAATTATTTGTGAAGAAAATGTCTCTGGTATGTTTTTAAACCATATTCATCTATTTTATTGTGTAGTGTACCTAAATTGCTTGCAAGCCGAAATGCGTACTTGTGGAGATCGTCTATACCTACTATAAGCATTCCTCGCCATTGTTACTAACTGTATGTTATAATATCTATATAATACAAAACTCAGAGGTGACTGACTGGCTGATTGACTGACTGATATAGTGATCTATGAACACACAGCCCAAACCACTGGATGCATTGGGCTGAAATTTGGAATGAAGGTAGATTTTAAGATGTAGGCATCCGCTAAGAAAGGATTTTTGGAAATGACACTTTTAAGGGGGTGAAATACGGGATGCAAGTTTTACTTGTTAATGCGAGCGAAGCCGCGAGCATCCCCTAGTAACCTATAAGTGCAAGAATAAATAAATGAAATCAAATATAAATATTCGGGTTTCGGACACTGTACTTGTAGTACATTTCAGATATCGCCAGTTGGCTTGTTTTTACATTGGTTAGTTTAATGGAATCACCCAGCTACAATTCTCTAAAAAAATATCTCTATTGTAATTGCATTAAGTAGGTTTTGTAATAAATAACGTTGATTAATATATTCTGATTAATATTAGTCCTACAACTAATTTATTAATTATCATATCCCTATTATTATGGTGTATGACAATTCTATTGCAATCAATGTAAAAACTTAGGTAAAAACTAAAAAAAAACTGATAATTTATAATGTATCTAATCATTAGTAATTACTTGTGTGAAATTTGATGTTATGGTACTTCATATTTGACTCCCTGTTCCCCGCGAACAACAATCAAGCGTTCTACAGAGTGATATTTATCCATTCTTGCTAAATAGTAACCATGATACATCCTAGGTCACGAGGATCGCTAACCATCAGGCAAATTATGGTCCAGTGCAAATCCATTCGTAGTTCGTACTAAGTAGTAACCATGCTACATCCTTGATTATAATGATCGCTCTGGCAAATTATGGTCAATGTATGCAAATCAAACTAAATGATAGTAATAATATAACTAACTGTAGGTCGAGGCTGTTTATCTAATACGGCAGTCGTTAAGCCATGCCAGAGGCCCTTAGGGCGGCTTGATAAACTCAACTCTTGACACCGGAGTTGTCCACTCTCATGCGATAAGAAGAAGAAACTAAATGAAAACCAAAAAACACTATTTCTACGAAAATCCAACTCAACCACACTATCAATTACCGATGATAATATTCTTTTTCTTTACTGCAATAAATCGTAACAAAAACTGTAAGCCAGGTGGAGTGTATCCAATTAGCGTTATATTTGAAGAAACAGGTAATTAATGGCTGTTTCCTCTTAACCATGTGTCTGTTCTATCCATGAAAATGTACGGCAGCTGGTATTTTATGATGCTTACGCTTGACTTCTTTTTCTTGTGATGTTAAATTACAATCAAGCAAGCTTTTGGCAATTTTCAGTACTTAATCCATATGATTTTTCTAATTTCTTTTATGTGTAGGGTTTTAATCTTCATTACTTATAGATAGATTATAAGTATCATGCAAATATATTCCTTTTTTATACCTTTTTTTTTACATGGAATAGGCCAACATTTGACTACAGCCTGCCTGATGTTAAGCCCCACTGTAGTGTTAGGTGTTGGCGTTGCACCTTTGCCTAGAAGAAACCTATTTTTTTTTATTTATTTTTTTTTAACTTGAACGGGTTTGCTCTTGACCATAGTTTACTTGATAGCAAGTAAGGCTATGGCCTAAGATGGAGCGTGCTTACCCGATAAGAACCGATTCACTCTCGCTTTGAAGATCGCTGGATTATAGTGCGTGGGGAACAGAGAGCCAGGCAGGGAGTTCCACAACCTAGGGGATTACTAATAAGCGGATAATTTACTCTGGATTTAAAGACCCCTGGGTTATAATAATACTTGTTACCTAACCGGGGGGATCGGCAACCAACACCATGAATTGGTAACAATAGTTAGATGGATTACATGAATAAGGGAGAAATACTATAAAAATAGACTTACACTAAATAGACTCTTAAGGTTGAAGGAAAACATTGTGAGGAAACTGATATATGGACCATAATATCCAAAGACATGTGTCTTCCGTGAAAGGACCTGGGCGCCCGCCACGATGTATGTGCCCAGGAGAACTCCCGTAACGAAATAATTCTGCAGGGGAGTCACGACCTTCAGTCATGAGGAAATACGACTCACAGAGAGAGAGAAAAGAAAAAATAGAAAAGAATAGCTGTATTATATCCGTTATCTAGTGATACAATCGTTAGCTTAGTATGGGGCTAGATGGCGCTGTGCGATATGTCCTGAAAAAATATTTATTTATAGATTAGCTAGTGAAAAATAGACTCACATCCTGACTGGTCAGCAGATGTCCCGGCACATGATCGATGGTGAACTGGTTCTGCGCCGCCATGGCAGCGGCGGCCACTCCGTCCTCGCAGCGTCGCATGTCGTCCACTTTCTGCAGGTAGTCGAATATCTCCTTCGTGCCAGGCTTGTCGCCTATCAACTGCTTAGCGCGCTTGAGGCCGTAGATTGCGTATTTTATTATCGCGTCGCGGGCTGGGAAAGATACAGAATATTATTTTATTTGTAGCCCTCTTAGTAATTGCTTCCATATAATCAGCATTGCTTGTGACATGTAGATAGACAGATAGAGACTTTATTAAAACACCTCAAAAAAACATACAAATTAGAATCAGCGTCTTAATTGGCGGCCTTATCGCTAGAGCGATCGCCAGGCAACCAATCTGGCAGGGATATAATCTTCAAATGAAATGAGTAAGTGAGGTAGTAAATAAAATAATGTAATGAATATTATGAATAAATGAACTTGTGCTGGGTTATGGCAGATTTTACATGATTTTAGTCTGTGGAAGGACCGGCGCCTACCACGATGTATCTGCCCAAGAGAACTCCCCTAACGAATTAATTCTACGGGGGAGTCACGACCCCCAGTCATGTGGAAATACGACTCAAAGAGAGACATGAGTTTTTATGTAACATCTGTCGCAATATAATTAGGTACATATTTACATTCTTCTAAAACAAAACTAAATATGAATAACACCCCCAGCGTCAGAGGAGTTGGCACTGTTGGCAGTTCACATCAAATAAAGACACTTATATTTTTCTATTTTGGAAATTCGCAAACAATAAATAGCTTTATTAAGACTTTTTTCGACTCCTGACTACAACTTATCTATTGCAAAGTTATCAGCAGTTTCTTAGTAGATGAAAAGATAATCTTATTGTTATGATAAAACAACTTACTAATAAAATTGAATTGAAGTTCTGTCTGCTTGTAACATACAAGACTTCCCCTATTTCTGACGCAATTTGTATTCAATGATGAGACATAATATTTAGATACAAAGATTCAAGGCCGCTTTATAAGAAGGGTCTGGGCTTTATCTTTGTTCAAAGTAGGTAAGTACCTAATCTACACAATGACAGTTTTGTGAGCAAATTCTCTATTTATTTTATGAATGTGCATAACAAAATTGCAAAATATATTATCTTCACTAATATTATAAACAGGGAATATTTGATTGTTTATATGTTTGAATTGAATAGGCTCTGCTACTACCAGACCAATTTAAAATAATCTTTAACCATTACAATCTCACATTATCCCTGATGAACATAGGCTGTATTTAATATCAGAAAAATTACTGATCCGTGTGAAAATAATGACAATGTAACGCAATGTATGAAAAATGAACCAACGGCCGGGGTGGTGTACAGGCATACATGCTTGGATCTCCAAAAATACCCAACAGGTTTTGATGTCTTGTGTGACCATATTTGTGTGCTGCCATACACGAAGCTACTGATCGTGATAAATGGCGTCTAATGGTCCACAATTTTGGTCGGGGTCATCACGATGCTCAGCATTGAGCTATCGCCTAGAGGAGGAGGTGACCATAATACCAGTAAAGTAATAGTGTGATGTGTAGTGTAAAGCAAAGTCGCTTCCAGCGTCTGTCACTATGTCTGTATTATGTATGTTTAGTTCTTTAAAACTACACAAGAGATTTTGATGCAGTTTTTTTTACTCGATGGTGTGATTGAATAGAAAGGTTTATATTTATTTATTTGGTTAATGGGAAGGAACAAATTGCTAATGTGCCCATATCAGACGGGGTCAGAATTGTTTTGTTTAGTCCAGACAACGTTCACAATTATACAGTCCACAGGTGCAATGATCACAAGGTAACAAGAGATTTTTTGGTTTTCTGTAACCAGCCATCAATAAATTTTGTAGTTTGTAATATATCCAGTACAAAATGGAATTCAAAACCTTTTCAGACAAATGTAATACATATTTAAAAAATTCAAAACAACATACCATAATCTCCCTCATCCACCTTCACATGTGACTTCCTCATGAGAGTCTTGTGTGAGCGTCCGTGGCGAGCTCGTATTTGCCCCACCTCTTTGGCCAGCTCCATCACGTCCCTACTGAGGTACCACTCTTGGATGCTGGTGCGCCAGCCGTGACCATTGCCTGGTGATAAAGAATAAAAATAATTCAGAAATAAGATGCTCATTAGACCTATGAGACAGTCACACTGGCCAAAATAATTGAATATTCAATTCAATGAAGATTTTGGCACTTTCATTGGTCAGATAAGACATAGAATTGTAGGTCCCAAATGTTAGTCATTAGTACAGAAGGTGCAAGACAGGAAACTGTGGACACACATGGATGAGGCCTTCACCAAATTTTGGATGCCCTAAAGATATACTGAAGAAACAATTTATATTATATTAATGCCAATAGTTTACTTTAATTGAACATTATTTTTTAAGTTTTTATATCATTTGTAAATGGGCAATAAGGGCTATTTTATTTTACTTTATTTAATTATTTTATTACAGAAATCACAAAGCTACATCAGAGGCTCCTAAGGCAGTTTGAAATCTCCTCTCAACTTGTTACTTTAAAATCACTCATAGACATGAAAATAAGTACACAGTGAAGATTTGTGTTTTTTTTTTAACTCAGCATACATATTTTGAATATGTCTTTAATTTTATAATAAGAATCAAACATGTAATTTGAACAAATTATCAATAAATTGTTTATCTGCATAGCATACTTACTATACTCGTCTTATACTGTTATCTAGTACCCACGACACGAGTGTTAGCTTAGTGTGGGGCTATATGGCGCCATGTGCAATGTCCCAGAATATTTATTTTATTTATTTATACTCTGTTCACACATTATATTTCATTTATACATAACAATAATAGACATAGTTCAAAACAAACTGAGCACAACCATGGTCATACCATACATTAGCAAATACTATAAAAACAAATATATATCTCCACCATGACCATGTGTTGTCCATAATTACAAAAACTACACTAAAACAGTCATATCCACTTCACATAAGCATAATTATCTGAGACACTTATGGCGGTGTATTGTCACTGCAGATTACTGTCTGTCAGTATTCAATCATCTACCATCAACATAATCACTCACATACACTACACACATACAATCAACACATGCACTATACCATTCATACAATCATTCACTTCTCAAAAACATACAATCCAAACAGCCAAAACCATAACCTACCTTCATACAAGCATCCCGCTCTTTCACCTGTAAAATTATTACCTCAAAGACCACCTGTTAGCTGTAAATTGTGTACCTAATACTTATTGAAACTCTGCATAATGCACTAGTGAATGTATGTAATATATCTACCTACTGCAATTATTTCTACACTACCTCCCATAAAACTAAATCGTAAATACTACTAACATTATGTATTGTTAAAAAACATGTAGTACATGAAAGCGCGCTAATCTGCTAATCTGTTATTAGAAAAACAAATGTAAGGATGCCCAAGATACAGGCTTAAGCCTAGTTTGGGGTCCACTATTATTGCACTCTGCGCGTGATATGTAAATTCAACATAACTTTATAGTCACAATGCTATGGTTAAAGTAATCAACGCTGCATGCTATTGTATACTTATTTCCTAAATCACAGCTACTTAAATGCAACTAAAACTAATCTATAACCTGAATAATTAATTCATATTTTACTTATAAGTGCACCAATGTATTTAATGTTTCCATGGTAAATAAATATATTTTTGATTTTGATTTTTTGATGTATGTCATAGCTTATACATACCAGTTCTCAAAATCCTAGAATGTTTGTTGAACAACATCAACTGTTCAGGTTCCTTGCATATTTCTGTAACTGCTTTATAGATGACTTCTTTCACAGGACCCGGGGCCACTTTGAGACATTTAGCGAGGGCAAAGGCAATTGGTTCAAAACGTGTGTACCAGCCATCTTTGGCAGCCTGTAAAATAAACTTTATTTAGTTGCAAAACTTACAAGTAAATGTTTTTTACTACTATTTAATATGTTTAAGTTTGGCGAGCTAAATAGTAAGAAATGGTGTTTACGTAAAATTTGTTTAGTTAAAAGAAAAAATGTGGTATGTATGTTTTCATCTATTTCTAATTTATTTTATATGATTTATATCATATAAGCATAAATAGAAATGTTGTTTTATTCAAGTATACACATTGGTGTCAACTTTCAACAGAAGACCAATTTAACGTATTTACTTCATACATGGATAAATATATGATATAATCAATGAATGTAATTTAGAAATGTTGTTTTATTCAAGTATACACATTGGTGTCAACTTTCAACAGAAGACCAATTTAACGTATTTACTTCATACATGGATAAATATATGATATAATCAATGAATGTAATTGGTAAATCACATAAGTAAACCAGAGCATTAAAAATTTAAGTTGGCATCCTAAATTATTTCTCAATAAGATAGAATTACTTTACTATTCAGTAGGGTCAATTTTCTTTACTACATCACTATTTTGACTGATTTACTCACCTGAATAATAATATTGACAGCTTCCAGAGCCTCTGCATTGCCTGCCTCGACTGCTTCTACAACAGCTGGGAGTTTATTATCTTCAAAGTACTTGTGAGAGTTCCAACATCCAGGGTAATATTTGGGATCCTCAATTCCAGTGTGAATAAACCTCCCAATCCGATTCCGCAGCTTCGGATCAAGCTTCGGCTCCGTCATTTTCAGTAGAAAGTACTACTATACACTCCAACAGTCGAGAGGTATAGCATGAACAACAGAAACTGTGCTCGAATAAATTTACCATTCGGACGCGCGCAAAAAATTTCGACGTCGTCTCAAACCTGCAAATAATAGAGCATCTAGAGGTAAATGCACTGAGCTACGAAACTGTGCATTTTTTGTGTATTCGAGCGAAACATGTGCCACAATAAATGAGGATATGATGTGGCCAGAAAAAATGTACAATGGACGTCTTCATTCCTGGTTTACCTTACCAAATTACGAGATTAGCCAGCACTTGCCGATTCTTAAAATTGTAATATTTGATTCAGTAGATATTGTAGTAATACGGAAAGCATACAAATTGGAGCAAATGCAAAACTTTAATTTGTAAATACAATCGCAAAAATTCAACCCACCTCGTTTTCGACGTTTCTTTCGTTTGAAAATAGTGAAGTGACATGACTCAATGACTGTCAAAATTTTATTGAAATCGAACATATTTTTCATGTATGCGTATACTCAAATATATTAATGAGAATTATAATATACTTATTCCACAACTGCTGAAGAATATAATATATGTCTTGTGATAAAGATGCATCAATAACGATGGCAGTGCTGATAAAAAAGGGGTTAAAGATAGATAGTTTAGCAGAGTATTTTCCCACACTTTTTGCTATATAATTAAATGAAGCCTTTTTTATGGTAAACATCATTTTCTTAATATTAGAAGACGTGTCAAATCATTTTTTATTATAGC
The DNA here is from genome assembly GCA_927399415.1 of Macaria notata. Lineage (NCBI taxonomy): Eukaryota > Metazoa > Arthropoda > Insecta > Lepidoptera > Geometridae > Macaria > Macaria notata. The sequence goes on from OV656751.1 coordinate 2,879,176, forward strand.
TAGTAGGCGATTATTTTTTGCTATCGCCCATCACTAGTAATGAAAGTCTGATCTGTCAATGTTTCACGTGGGTCCCCCTAGATGGCAGTGTACAAAATTATAAAAATAGGATGTCAACGTCAGCTGTTCGTTTATTTATGGTAATGTCAGTGTCATTCTTTGTTTTCAGTGTATCTCTTATTGCGAGCTTATTGGTCTGTGTTTTCATCATGCACGAATAAATCAGCGTTGTTCTTGATACGGCAATTGCCGTAATATACGGCAATCAGGCATCTTAAGCATCATAAATACGGCATACGGCAGCTCTTTCATTACCGTATCAAAAAATACGGCAATTGAATAATGTCCCTAAAATTTTTTTTTCGTATAATGGAACGCACCAACTTGTATACCAATCTAACTTCATGCCAAATACCATACGATCTACAAAAATTGACGATGAATGGAGAATGTTACCAGTGGTAAATAAATTACCACTATATGAAATTAGCTCACTGAAAACCGATGAGTTGTGGATTAAAATCCGTGATGGAACAGATTGCAAAACATTAGCAACGTTTGCTTTAAATGTATTATGTTTGCCACACTCGAACGCTGACTGCGAGCGTATCTGCAGTGAAGTCAATAACATAAAAACAAGACTCCGAAATATATTAATAACTCCTACTATTAATGGAACCCTTTTGGCCAGACAAACAATCCGTAATCACGGTAATTGTATCCAGTTTCGAGTGCCAAATGAAATGATTATTAAAATGAAAGAAAAACAACAGAATGACAAGACAGAATCAGAAATACTAGAAACAATGAAAAACCTATATGGTGAAGAATGAAATATTTAAGTTGGATAGTAATACTCGCATTGTATATACATACATACAAAACATGTGGTTTTTTTTATGAAATAAACGTATCAAAAAACTTTTTTGTGATATACGGCAATTTTCTGAGCTTTTCCTAAAAATCCGGCAATTTTACAATTTCAATACGGCAACCCTAAAATTGTCAGGAACAACACTGGAATAAATAAGAAAGAAGAAAATGGAGAATATAACAAAAATTCTAAATCTAGGCAACAACAATAGAAAGAAATCTTAAATCACCTAAGTACAAGAGTAGACAATCCTTATCGGTATATCAGAGATAAGGCTAGATATTGTCAAGTCGAACATCGTGATTACGCTTACCTTATGAGTTTGCATTTGGAAGAAGCGAACGAAACACAGCAACTGATGCAGAATGAAGGCGAAGAAGAGGACCAGAAGGCCCCGAGGCCGGCGACGTCCCCTGTCACCAGCAACAAGCTGTCCAGCGGAGCTGCCAGCCTCACTTCAAAGAACCACGGCCCTACTTTGACAAGTACTGGAAATAACAGCATAAATGAGTCAACAAAGATATCCTACGTCAGCGAACGTCGTCTCCACCGCGACCTCATGCGGTCCAACTACAGCAACAAGCCAAAACAAATGCCTAAAGAGACGCCAGACGTCAAACACATGGAAAAAGCATTATTAGAGTTACTAGATGACTTCCATACTGGAAAATTGAGTGCTTTCGGTGTTGGTGGTAATATGGAACAGATGATTAATATACGAGATCAACAGGAGCATTTAGCTAGACTACACTTTCGTTTGTTTACTGATGTTGAGAAGCCAACAGATGATAATTTTGAGAATTCCTCTTCGAGAGATAAAATGGCTCAATTGGTTCAGAGTTTAGCACAATTATCTGCTTCGATAGAACATTTGCATTCAGATTCTAGTTTGAATTGTCCTAGTAGTAGTAATGAGACTCCTGCGTGTGAGAAACCATGTCCTTAGATTTTAATTATGTAATATAATTTTTGTAATTTTTTTGTATAGAATGGAAGTGAGATTGTTTTAAGTTTTTAGGTGACTTTTCTTATCAACTTGTTATGATATGCATATTGCTAATGAGCTCTAAAAACAAGGAAAGAAAAACTAAACATACTACTTCTAACTACCACATAAAAAAGGTGCACTTAGAAGTATATTGTGAATCGGTTCCTACTGGGTAAGCATGTTCCATCCTAGACCGTAATGATTGCTTACCATCAGGCGAATTACAGTCAAGTGCAATCTATTATTATATAAATTTATTGTAAAAAAAAATAAAAATATCAGTATTGGTGTACAATATTAATACAATACAAATAAAGTGATGTATTTCAATGTATTTGATAGATATAACAATCTATAGCATTGCTTGTGATGTACTCAAGTTATAGCTTACCAACTTTTTGTTTAATATATTTTTGAATTTAGTTTGGCCATTAATAAGGTGACTTTTTATCTTAGCTAAGTACATAATGTATAGAAAAACAATGAAAACATGAATTAATTCTAAGTAAATTGTGATGACAGTATAATCTCTTCAAATAATCAATTGATGTTTTTTATTTGTCTACTTTAGTTTTTTTATTATATGAGACATTGTGTGTAAATAAATTGTCTATGTATAGTCTTGAAATAAATTGTTTATCCTACCTACAAAATGTTTTTCTTTATTTCAAAGGAAGATGAGATTAATATTAGTCGCTATTTATTTGTTTTAGCACTAGTGGTAGCCTTTGTGTTTCACATCATGACATCAGAATTAGGGCCTACTCTAGCTTAAGCGTATTCTGGGTAAAATACTAGTTCAAAACACTGATAAGAAGTATTCACAAATGTTTATTACACTTTTCACAAAACTGACTTATAATACCAACTATGGTTAACTAGCTTTAAATTTTAAAATGAGCAGTGGGTTCGAGGCACCAACCTCGACCCAGCACCATAAAAACAGGGATCCAACTCGACCACATCACATGAACAAATTAAAGGTCCAACTCGACCACCTGACATGAAATTCTAACATCAACTCCAAAGCTCAACTTAGACTACTTCCCGGAGCCACAGTCCACATCGATTGATTATATTGGCTTTACATCAAGATGGCGCCTCGACCCCACTCGAGACTCTGCTCTGCTCCAATTGGTTGTTACAAATAATATTAGTGACTTTACATTAGCAACTTCAATAAACTTGTAGAAACAATTAGGACAAATCAAGTAAATCCTATTCTAATCCCTGTATGAATTTACGAATCAAATTGGACTATAAACAATAACGTTAAGAATTAGTAATAAACTTAAACTATGACCAAGCGACAGTCATCTCAACAAGTTCATCTGACATTTCCGTGCTATTATGTGCTATAATAAAATGTTATCATTATCATTACAATCATCTCAAAATAGTTTCTTAAATTTGCTAACTGATTTATAATAACTATCTAGGTAGTAAGATCTCATATTAGACAACGTTACTAATTATGTCTAAGCAGCAATCGATACAACAGCTTCCTTGCTCCGACATATATATACATATATACCTAGTCAGGTCATAAATTCTGTCACATGTTTAATATAAAATAATTGAACCAACTTTATTCTTTATGTAACCATTTATATACCAAAATGAACTTAACAAAACATAGATTCTTATGACAATAAAGTTTATTCAAAATGACCTCCGTGATTTTGAATACAGGCCTTCAATCTGCGCGGCCAGCCGTCTATCGCTGCACGAACGAGGTCCATGTCAATATCGGCGGCTGCCTTAATCAAGGATGTCTTGAGTGACTCCAAATTGGGATGAGGCTTTGAGCACGCCTTTTCCTCCAAGCGTTGCCATATCTTGTAATCTAACGGATTCAAATCTGGACTGGAGGAGGGCCAGTCTTCGTGCCGGATGAAGTCGATTTCACGCGCCGCCAGCCAGTCTTTTGTGCTCTTCGCTCTATGAGCTGGCGCCGAATCTTGTTGGAATACCCAGTGCTTGTTATTGAAAATGATATGATAAACAGGCTCCACAAGGTTCGTCAGGACTGTATTTTGATACACAACTGTATTCGTTTTTACACCTTTCTCACAAAAATGTACCTCTGTTAAGCCCCAATAAGAAACTCCCAACCATACCATGAGCGAGGATGGAAAATGACCTCGTTGGACACGCGGAATACGTTTGCTCGCTTCTTCACTACTGTGTGCGTACACCTTATCATTTTGTTTGTTGTAGCTCTCTTCTACGGTAACAATTTTTTCATCCGAAAAAGAATTTCCCGATATTTTTTTCCCGCGTACCGCTTCAACAATGCGCGGCATCTCTTCAGTCTCAGGTCCATTAGACGAGCATTCAAACGATGTCCTGTTTTTCTTCGATATGCCCGAAGCCCTATGTCTTCATTTAACACCCTTTTCACCGTGGTTCTGCTTAACCCCATCTGAAGGGCCAACAGTTTCTGCTTACGTTTGGGATTTCTTTGAATTCGCGCCTTCACAGCTTTTATCACTGGCATCACTGCTGGAGTCCTAACAGACCGAGGGCGACCACTTCTTGACCTGTCATCTACACTAGAGTCTTCATTGTATCGTTTGATGGTACGATAAACGAATCTTTTTGTTATATTCAAATTTTTCAGTACCTACGTCAAAAATTTGAATTGGCGCGTAAAGCTTGGATTTCCTAGGAAAGCGGTTCCGACATATAGCGGCCGTAATACAGCGGTGAATGAATGTTGTCTATGTAAATGTAATGGCGCGGTTTCCAAGAGAGCGGTAACTTGCACCGTAATTTGCTTTAATAATTTTTGCGTCCGTAATATTACAGCCGCTATATGAAGGCACCGCTGTCCTAGGAAACCAAAGCTTAACCGCAACGATGCAATGCAATAACTGCAACACGGTCTTCTTTAAGTGTCCACTCCATATTTAAAAATGAGCCAAGAGAATATAACGCTACGCTTGAGTAAATTTCTAAAAAGTATACATTTTTATTTTCATGAACAATTATGAGTTAATTTATTAAGTGCTAACCTGCACTATGGTTGTTTTAAAGTTAAGTTAATATTGTAAAGTGCAATGCCCTAAACTAAACAAGCAACAGGGTCACACAATCCAATTTTTTTAGAATAAGTTCTAAAATGTGTAAGTCACATTACTGGGTGTGCGGTTTAATTAAAACATTATGTAAGAGAGTCACTTTTTATTCTCACTCATTATGTGCAAGACATTTTTATACAATTACACAAACAGATAACCCCCGATCTCTATCATTGCCATGGCAGCTCTCCTAGTTTGCGCTGTGGCCGTGGCGTGGCTGGGGGCGCATGCTCAAGGCGCGCCAAATTCAAAAATGGATATCGCCACATCACCCCCCCAGGCAGAGAATTACCCCATCCGAGATAACATTCTTAATACAAACATGGTTATAAAAGTTACAAGTTACACAAGTTATCGGTACACAAGAATAACAAAAAGGTATACAATTATTTGCACAAGATCTAAACTAAGACATGTTACAGTACAAGTAAAAGAAACGGATAGGGTACACAATATGCAATATCAAAATCATACACTAAGTACACAAATAGGATATTTACACCTTATAATATATTGACCAAATACAAGAAAACAATGTTACATAATATAACTTTACCACATAATTATCAACTAAATTGAGGATAGCTGAGGAAAGAGCTACAAGTCCAGTCGGTCTCTAAAATGGACTTTACGACCTGAGCGTGTCTGTACGGGTTGCTTACTGGTTTGGTCCGATGAAGAGTTTGAATGTGTGGTTGTTTTGGCAGTAGGCACAGTTGGGACAGCGGGGGTCGAGCTGGTTACAGACGATGGTGGAGAGTTGTCCAGAATGTATGCAGGTTTGACCCTATCTAAACTGACCTGGGTGTCCTTATTGCCTATAGTAATTGTGATTGTTTTTCCTGTCCTTGAAACGACCTTGTATGGTCCCGCGTATGGCGGTTTCAGGGATGGCCTGACTGTCGTCTCTCAAGAAAACGTGTGTAGCGTTAGCGAGATCCTTCGCGACGAAGACAGGGCGTTGGCCATGGCGTGAGGCAGGAGTAGGCCTTAGTTGCGCCATATAACGTCGCAGTTGAGTAGCGAAGCTTTGTACGTCTTCGGTGCGATCCTCGTTAGGACTAGACGGAGCTATGAACTCCCCGGGTAAGCGGATTGGCTCACCATACACAAGGTCCGCCGGCGAACATTGCAGGTCTTCCTTCAGGGAAGCGCGCATGCCGAGCAGGACGACGGGTAGAGACTCGTGCCAGGTTGTTTCGTGGCACATCAGGGCGGCCTTCAAGCTCCTGTGCATCCGCTCCACGAGCCCGTTGGAGCACGGGTGATAACTTGTCGTCCTTATTCGCTTGGAACCGCACATCTGCAACAGTTTCTGAAACAGATGGGATTCAAATTGGCGTCCCTGGTCGGTAGTTATGATGGAAGGTACCCCGAAACGTGAGATCCAGCCGCGGAAAAAGGTTTCCGCGCATGTTTCTGCAGTCATGTTGGCCATTGGCCACGCCTCTGGCCAGCGGGAGAACCTGTCCACGGCTGTGAGACAGTATTGATACCCGTTGCTGCTCGGCAGTGGTCCAACAATGTCCACGTGGACCTGGAAAAATCGCCGAGATGGTAAGGAGAATGTGCCGACGGGCGTGAAAGTGTGTCTGGAGACCTTGCTGCGCTGACACGCGATGCAAGACTGAGCCCAGTCGCGGCAGTCTCTACGAATGTTTGGCCATACGAACCTGTCAGTCACCATGCGTGCGGTAGCTCGCGCGCCAGGGTGACTGAGATTATGAATCTTTTCAAAATGTGGTCGACGGAATGGTGGTGTCAAGTATGGGCGTGGTTTCCCAGTGGACACGTCACAAAAGATCTCGACGTCGGACCCGGGAATGACGACCTTCTCTAGTTTAAGAGAGGGGTTGGTCATCGATGTGCGGAGCTCGTCGTCGTTGGCCTGGTCTGCGGCGAGTGCGGAGAAGTTGTCGAGGTGGATAGAATCCACGCGCGACATAGCATCCGCGACGACGTTGTCTTTTCCTTGAATGTGGACTATGTCTGTAGTAAATTGCGAAATAAATGAAAGTTGGTTGAGTTGGACGGGAGGCAGCTTTTCTCTTCGCTGAGAGAAGGCATAGGTCAAAGGCTTGTGGTCGGTATATACCGTGACATGCTGGGCTTCCATGATGTGACGGAAGTGCTGGACGGCTTCGTATACCCCTAGCAATTCCCTGTAGTAGGCGGGCCAGGTGATTTGGCGGGCGTTCAATTTCTTGCTAAAGAAAGCTAACGGCTGCCAGTCGCCATCAACGTGTTGTTGAAGGCAAGCACCAACGTGTGTGGCGGAAGCGTCCGTAAATAGACCAACTTTGGCGTCCGGGATCGGATGCGCTAGAAGTGTCGCGTTTGCGAGGTGGTCTTTGCACTTCTGGAACGCCAGCTCGAGCTCAGGAGTCCATGGTACTGGCTGTGAGCCTTTGAGTTGGGTGGAGGCGTAGGCATCGATGAGCGGTGCCTGAAGTTCGGCCGCATTAGGTAGGAAACGTCGATAAAAATTTATCATACCCAAAAATCTGCGGAGGCCCTCGACAGTCTTAGGTTGAGGGAAGTTCTGCAGATCATTGATGCGGTCGGAAGGTGGTGATGTACCAGATTTGTTGATGTTGTAACCCAGGAAGATAACCTCATCCACGCCGAGCTGGCATTTGGACGGGTTGGTCACGACGCCGTACTGCGAGAGGCGCTCAAACAGCGCTCGGAGATGGCGTGTGTGTTCCTCGGTCGACCTGGAAAATACCAATATGTCGTCTACATAAGGGTACACAAAGTCCAAACCCATTGTCACTTCGTCAATAAATCGTTGAAAGGTCTGGCCAGCATTCCTCAGGCCGAAGGACATGAAAGGAAATTCGAACAGCCCAAATGGTGTTGTTATAGCAGTCTTGGGTATGTCCTCTGTGGCTACCGGTATTTGTTGGTAGGCCTTAACTAAGTCTATCTTACTGTATATACAGCAGCCGGCTAGATTGTTTCCAAAGTCCCCGATGTGGCGGACTGGGTAACGATCAGGCACGGTGCGGGCGTTGACTGCCCGATAGTCACCACATGGTCTCCAGCGGTCCTGCGGTTGTAACGGTGTGTCGTTATGTTTATCTTTAAGGACCATTTGCAAAGGTGAAGACCATGGGCTTTTAGATGGACGGGCGGTACCTGACCGGATCATCTCCACGAAGACAGCCTTTGCGACCTGCAGCTTTTGAGGCGCGAGTCGGCGAGGACGGCTGGAGACAGGCGGGCCTTCCGTCGTCAGGATATGGTGAATTGTGTTATGTTTCACAATGCGTGGGAGCCCTGGTGGTCTTGTGATGTCCGGGTACTCCTGAAATATTTTTGAAAAAGCAGTATCAGATGAAGCAATGATCATTTTTATGCTAGGTTGAGTTATGGTGGATATTGATGCAGGGACGGACAACTTGGTTGTGCCATCAATAAGGCGGCGATTGTGACAATCTGGAAGCAGATTGTAGTAAGCCAGGAAGTCTGCCCCAATGATGGGTGTACTGACATCAGCAACAATAAAGTTCCAGGTGAAAACTCTCCGGAGACCCAGATTGAGAGACATGGTTTTGGTACCATATGTTTTTATGTTGCTTCCGTTGGCCGCACGAACGTCGAAGCCAGTGGCTGTGTATCGGCCACGCAGGAGCCTGCGTGGGAAACAACATAAATCTGAGCCACAATCTATTAAAAATTTGTTCCTGGATGTACTGTCTAGTATAAATAGACGGCGGCTTGGTATATGACAATCAGTTGCCGTCGCTACTGATTGCTCGCCTCGTTTTCCGCCCATTCACATGGTTTTGTGCATTTGCTGGCTTTGGCGCCATGTCGGTGGTGGTACCAGCATAGTTTACGTGATGGAGACCTGTTCCGGGAGCGTGAGGTACCCCTGGAGTCAGAGCGGGAACGGTCCCTGTAGTCAGCTCGAGAACGGTCTCTGGTCAAAGCTTCTACTTTTTTAGAAAGGTCTTCAATACACCTCATGATTTTGTCCAGGTCAGGTGTACTAGTGCTGGCTGCACACACTGACCTGCTTGGGGATGCTTCTAGTATGGCATCCGCCAGGTCAGCCACCTTGTCCAAGGGGAGGTCAAGCTGAGCCATAAGTATGTGCTGGACCTCGTGGGGTAGGCTCCTCATCCAAAGTTCTCGGACAATGCCCTCATCACTTTTCCCTGCCAGGGAACGGAGGTGTCTAAGGAATGATGAGGGCTTCCTGTCCCCCATCTCCTGCTCGCTTAGTAATTGGCGAATGCGTTGTTCCCTGGACAAGGAAAAGCGTTTGATTAGCTCCGTTTTTAAGTTTTCGTACTTATATTCTGTTGGTGGGTTAGCGATGATGTCCTCTACCTCGTCAGCCAACCGTGCATCTAATATTGATAGTAGGTGCCCATATTTGGTAGCATCTTTGGAGATCCCAGCGATCTCGAACTGTGCCTCTGCTTGTGCGAACCATGTGTGTGGTTTATCCGGCCAAAAAGCATTTAACTTCACAGAAACCGCACTGACCGTAGGTTGAGGCATTGTTAGCCGGGCCATTTGCTCCTGTAATGATTTGAGCTGGGCTTGCAGCTCTTCCTCATGCGGAGTGGACATTGTGGTATTTGTGGTAAGTCAAAATAATACAATATACAATATAATACAAACACATGCAAGTAGTCTACAGAGATTGTAGTAGTCTGGTAGATAGTTAATATGTTTAATACAAACAAGCAGCCTTAATCACCATGTCGGTTAATATCCTACTGATAAACATAGGTATGCATATAATAATATGTAAGTATATTAAGTTATAGGTTAATTGGGTTGCACAATCTCAGTGTCATTGTTATAACCGCCACCACTTGTTAGAGTTATTAGTTATCGTCACCGTTAGCTAATCACTGTACTGAGATGGATGAGTTACACCACACTTTCTTCACATACCTCGGATCCAATTTGGTACCTGACGGCGGCGTGCGCGTGCACGACCGGCCAAGGCGAAGGCTCCTGCTGGCACGAGGGGCGCGTGGGGCGGCTTAGGGACCGCCTGCACTGGTGCGTAGTGTGCGCACTGGTGGCCGCGCCACGTGGTGAGCGAGTCGGGGACCGTGATACCGCGTTGGCGGTCCGGCGATCGCAGCAGTGGTAGGTGTAGATAGGAGTGCGCGTCGTTGATTGCCGCGCCCGGTGGTGTGCGTCGTGTGCGAGTCAAGGGCCGGGACTCCGCGTCGGCGGCCCGGGGACTGCAGCAGCGGTTCGCAGAAATGCGTGTCGCTAAGCGAGGGCATGGGGCCCCGCTCACTGCGGCGTCGTTAGTCACCAAATGTAAGTCACATTACTGGGTGTGCGGTTTAATTAAAACATTATGTAAGAGAGTCACTTTTTATTCTCACTCATTATGTGCAAGACATTTTTATACAATTACACAAACAGATAACCCCCGATCTCTATCATTGCCATGGCAGCTCTCCTAGTTTGCGCTGTGGCCGTGGCGTGGCTGGGGGCGCATGCTCAAGGCGCGCCAAATTCAAAAATGGATATCGCCACAAATGTAATTATGTATTGTGTACACTGTACAGCATATATAAATAAAAACAAAAAAACGGTAGTTAAAAATAAAAACAAAAAAACGGTAGTTAAAAATATAAAACTAAAACAAGATGACAAATTAATAGATTCGCCTGATATGATTGCTAACATCTTCAATGAATACTTTGCATCAATAGGTCAAATTCCAAATACGACTCCAATCATTAATACTGCCTATAACTCAAATTCATCAAACTCAATGTATCTGTCTCCGGTCACAGAAAAAGAAATAAACAAAATAATAAAAAACCTTCCGAGTAAATATAGCTATGGTATTGACGAAATCCCTTCTTGCCTCATTAAAATATGTGCAGATGCCTTGACCCCACCCATAACCTACCTCATTAATCAATCATTTATAGAAGAACGCTTCCCGGATCATCTGAAAAAAGCAAAAATTATACCTATCCTAAAAAAAGGCGGAAACACCACAGACCCAAGTAGTTATAGACCAATAGCTCTACTACCAGCTATTTCAAAAATCTTTGAACGCGCTATGTCCGATCGCCTCTACAATTTTCTTGAAAAATATCAGCTTTTACACAAAAACCAACACGGCTTCCGCAAAAACTCATCCACAAGTCTAGCAGTATATAAATTCACATGTAACATATTAGAAAACATTAAAAATAAATATTACACCATTGCCATCCTCCTAGACATGACCAAAGCGTATGACAAAGTCGTTCACAAAATACTGTTAAAAAAACTATCGCAAATTGGAATACGAGAAAAACCACTAAACTGGCTACGCTCATATTTAACCAATAGGAGTCAGCATATGCAATTAGAACATCACTTCCATGACCAACATGCAGTAGAGTCTATAAAGTCAACATCACAAACAATAAACGCCTCGATACCGCAAGGAAGTGTCCTAGGTTGCATTCTATTCTTAATTTATATTAATGATCTCCCCCAGCAGCTACACTCTCCAAGTATTCTATTTGCGGACGATGTGTCCCTTATATTCAAAAGCAAAAGTAACGAAATCACACAGCAAATAGAAATTACTCAAACTTTTAATAGTTTAAAATCGTGGTTATACGAACATAATCTGGAAATAAACAACAAGAAAACAAAAATCATCCAATTCCACCCATATCAGAAACAACCTCTAGATTTAACTGTTATCCGAAAAAATCTCAGCCTAGAAGAAGTCAATAACCATAGCCTCCTAGGCCTAACAGTCGATTCAAATTTAAACTGGAAGGAGCACGTTAAAAAAATCAAATCTAAACTATCCCAATTTGTTTACGCCCTGGCAAATTTAAAAATCAACACTAACACAGAAACTGCAATAACCGCTTACTACGCCTATGCCTATTCATGGTTAAAATATGGTATACTACTATGGGGAAACAGCACAGATGCAGAATCACTACTAATCATTCAAAAAAAACTTATAAGAATAATAGTTAACATCAGACCCAGAGAAACTTGCAGACCTCACTTCATCCGCCTGAAAATACTCACACTTCCATCCATTTACATTTTAGAAGCCGCGCTATTCACCCGAAAACATAGAAATCTTTTTACTTCCGATAGCAACCCCCGAAGACCAAACAAATTACTGCTACCCGTACCCAGGTTAGAATTATTCAGAAAAGGCCCAGAATACATGACTATTATAATACACAATAAACTCCCACATGAAATCCGTAATGAACCCTCAGAAAGAACATTCAAAGCCAAATTAAAAAAGCTCCTTATAAAAAAAAGTTACTACTCAATAGATGAATTCCTACAAGACGATTCCATTTAAAGATCCTAATAATGTAAGTAACTGATCTCAAAGAGAATAATTACAATGTAAGTACTATGCAATAAAATTATATAGGTACCTATAATGTAAGAATGTAATATCGCATGTAAGAATAGCGCAATATATGTCACAGATCTCATACATATTTAATTATTTATATTTATCATAGAACTATGTACATAAGGTTTAAAAATTTTAAAGGATATTATTAAGTACTTAGGCATGTAACTACATTAGTATTAAGAAAAATTGTGTTTAAGTTAATATTGTAAAGTGCAATGCCCTAAACTAAACAAGCAACAGGGTCACACAATCCAATTTTTTTAGAATAAGTTCTAAAATGTAATTTTGTATTGTGTACAGCATATATAAATAAATAAATAAATAAATAAATAAATAAATAAATAAAATTAAACTTTTATTGGAAAATGAGCGAAAATAATCACGACCGGCAGGATTCTGTAAAGTTATTATAACTTTGGATTATTAAATGAAAGAATCATATTTACGTATTGTAGTTTTAATGATGCGTTTTCAATATAAGACAGAGTAATCGAAGCTAAGAGCATAGATAAATAATCAGAGTAGTTCACAAAAGTGACACTAGATGTCACTTTACATCTCCCTTTCTTTGTAGAGCGATAACAATAGTTTACATAGTGAAAACTTAACTAGATATGTACTATAATTATCATGTAGTATTTATAGAGGTACATAACAAAAATCAACATGCTAAACATTAGTTATAAGTATTTAAATATCTAAAAAGTATGAGTTACAGTAGGTACATTCAAAGCAGCGAATTAAGTTTAAGTCTAAGTGGTTAGTTTTAATTAATAAACTGTAGCTCAAAGTAATTAATATTATGCTAGTGTACGAGTACATCTAAAAAAACCAGCAGAGGACGCCATAGCTATTACGTACATGTTGTTTTGGAGTATTCAACTGTAATGAAACACTTTCGGCAATATAAATGTAAACAAATAAAATTAACTTATGGAATTGAATGTAGAAAATCATCATCTAATAATTTTATACAAGCCTTAGAAACAGCTTATATCTACATTTTATTTAATAGTACCTACATTTGAAAAGAAATAACCGGGATACATAGCGGTAGGGATAATAAGTAAGTAGGCATTGCGCGCCATGCGCTTGTTGGTACTCTGAAAGTAGCAAAGAGTTAATAATAACTAAAAGTTTTATAATTTAGCTACGTATCTTTTTTTATAATAACTGTAAAAAGCAAGGTCCAAACCAAGCTTAAACTGCCTCGTAACTTTGTGCTCGTAATAGTGATATACATAAGTAGGTATAAAAACATTTATTATGTAACTCAACAGAAGAATATCTTTGCAGATTCAATCAACTTTTAAGATAATAATATGATACAGATGAAACCAATACAATACTTAGAATGAGAAAGTCATTAAAGAGGTGGAGTGAACACCAAGTCGGGAGTCTCGCCAGCCATGAAACGAATGTTAGCTTACAAAAAATTCTACTGACCGTGCTACTTTCGTCAAAAACATTTGTTATCTTAAATCCCAAATAGCATGATGTTTGGACTTAGTATGGTGTAAACATATATAACACACGAATATACAACTAAGAACATAAACAAACAAAGACAAATTCAAAAGAGTTGCAACAGCAGTTGTGTAGATCGTGTTGGTATCTATAGGTATGATCAAATCACATGGGTAAAACTGTAAATGACTTATGAAGAAGTTTATATTATTACAATCCAATCGTTATTGTTACTAATAATGCTGTTCTTTTTCTACGTGCTAGTGGAATCTTTCCGCCAGCTATGAAGCTGGTGAAAAGTTTATCACTATTACCTAGATGTCAAAAAACAACCGTTGCCTAGAAACTATTCGTAAAATTTTACGTACTTCAGGCTGAGAAACGCATGAAAAGAATTCGAAAGAAAAGTTTTGATCAAAAATGTTCCTGCAAAATAATGGTTGCTAGGCAACGTCGCTGTTATTTGGTAAGATTTTGAATGATAACTTTTCATCCGAGCCTCTGAGAAACGCAAAATGACGTCATCATCGAAAAACTTTTCACTGATCGTTATCGGAACTGAGAAACAGGGCCCTGACTAGGTAGGTATATATAATGATCCTCTCACGGTAAATGTTGATCTAGTGTGAAGTTGGAACAAATGTTGATCCACCTATTTGACGTGTATACTCAGCTCCACATCTCGCAAACGGATATACTTAGATCAATGATATTCTATATAAATTGAGGTAGATGCGTTTATACCCCGTTCTGTGTAGCGAACTCAAATCAGGCTACGTAGCATGATTCGGCTCAGTCGCCTCGAAGCAACGCGCGGCGATGCACGTTGACGGTGCGACTTTTTATCAGTAAAAAATATTCACAATTCCATCGTATGTGTTTAGAAAGTGCAATAATTACACTGGGACGAGTGCCAAAAGCAAGAAGGATGTGTCGTTTCATTTGTAATTATTGTTTATCCTTTTAAAATGAAAATACAAATATTTAATATTACTATAAATCAACCAGTGACGCGTTGCCACTTAGACATCTCCACGAAAGAGACAAATAGCGACTCGAATTCACGATTGACGGCGGACGTAGCTGTAAACATACGTTTATCTCTTTCTCACAACGGGGCTTTATATATCTCGGACCACTTTTACTTTCCTGAATAACGTAAACAAAGCTGCGTATATTCTACCTAAGTAGCTATAGCATAATTTCGCCACGCGCTAGGGCGATTTTGAATGAGTGTAACATCTCTATTTGTAAAATCTCATTGTGTCTCAATCTCTTGTACAATCTCATTCATCCGTTCGTGATGTACTTGTGACGTCAGTGGATCTGCACTCACACTCACAGGTTTTCAACATACTCGTCAGCAATTTGACCGACATTGGTTGATCCATTAACGGTCGAAAAAATCATACTGAATGTGATTTCTTTGATCCAGAATATATTTGACTTATATGCGACATTTACTTAAACTAAGTGGATCCGGACTCCGGAGCCAAAATTGACGAATAGGTACTCCTCGGAGGAAATATTTCCTCCGAGAGGTACTCAAACACAAAGCGGCAACGTCGCTTTCTGCGTGTGACAGAGAATCCCGTATACTAATTCGTTAAGAGTAACAAGGAAAGAAAGATGCGTTAACGGCTGCGTTTGAAACTTTAGAGTTTGGGGCAGACAGAATTTGTTTTGTTTGATTTCATGCGCGTCGCCGAAACGTAAACTCGTAGAGGGAGTATAGCGTAAACTAAACTGAATAAAATTTCACAGTTATTACCTACTAATAGTTCATATAAATACCGCATTTATATTACACAACAGTGGAAAGCTTTGACGATCCAGGAGTTTTCTTCTCTGATAACTTTGGTGTTGAAGAAAACGAATCCCAAGTTAAAGCTAACCTCCAAGCGGTAAAGAAAAAGTTTAAAGAGTTTATGAGGCAGTTTCACACTGGAAATTTCAATTATAAATACAGGTAATATCAAGATACTTTGTCATCAATTAGACACGCTCACTAGAAAACATAAATATCACAAAGAATAATAAAATATTTCAACATGTTACAGAGACACTCTGAAGCGAAATTACAACTTGGGACAGTACTGGGTGGAAATAAATATTGAAGATCTGTCCAGTTTTGATGAAGTGCTAGCTGAAAAACTGTATCAGAAACCTACCGAGCACCTACCAATATTAGAAGAGGCTGCCAAGGAGGTAAGTTATCACTATATGACCTCCTTTATGGGTATGTTCCGCCTTGAACAACAGTTTTAGTCCAGATAAATTTGTTGGTTAAATGCCTGACTGTCCAAAAGTACACGCAAGTGATTCTTTATAACATTGTATCAGCATTATAACATAGCCAAGTGAATTGGTAAAAAACTAAGCATGCAAATACAGTTGCTTATATTTTACTTACCAATGTATGTATGTTACAGTTAGCAGATGAACTGACAGCTCCTCATCCCGAAGGTGAAGATAAAGTGGAAGATATACAAGTGTTGCTCTCATCTGATGCTCATGCGGCCAATTTAAGAGAACTGAAAGTAAGTATTTTTACATAAAATATTTTATGGGCTTGTGTTTGATTGCACCTTGCCAAGTGAATGGATAGGTATGTAGGACAACCACCCAGAAGAAATCTTATATAAGACTTATAAGTATTCTTTTTTATTTTAAAGCATCTAGATTGTATGACTTAAGAACCACTGAGCTGGGATTGAGTTTCCTCTAAGTTGCTGCAATTTTTAAATGGTAAATTTTTATGAATACAATGAAAAATGTTGCTAAACTGTGTATTTGAGTACATGTTCAACTTATGTCAATAAATTTTCAGTACCTATTTTATATTTAGTTAATTTATCACTTAACATGCATATTCAAAAGGCTTAATTTTTTTTACTGATTGTTTTCAGTCAGACATAGTATCCCATCTGGTGAAAATACCAGGCATAGTAATATCTGCCTCGGGAATCAAAGCAAAGGCTACAAAAATCTCCATCCAATGCCGATCATGCCGGAATATTATTCCAAACCTACACGTCAAGCCTGGGCTAGAGGACTATGTCATGCCACGAAAATGTAACACGTACTTTAATAAAATCATTTATTTATTTGATTATTGGGTGTTGAGCGGGTCACTTGGCTAGACAAGTAGATGCCAGGTGGAGTAAAGCAGTGAACGAGAGGTGGCCAAGGACTGGTTACCGTAACATCGGGCGTCCAGCTGCAAGATGCGTCGACGACATAACATCTGTCGCGAGTCAAACCGGGATGAGGCTGGCTAAAGATCAAAGCCAATGGCAATATAAGAGAGGTTATACCCAACAGTGGGACAAAACTGGCTGTGGATGATGATGATGATGATGAATGGGCGAACAGCATTTAGCTGTGTCCGTGTCACACTATGTCAAAATAGTTTTATACATATAGTCAAAACACAAGAAAGAACACAATTATACCGTCCAGTGGTGCAATGCTTACAAGATTTTTTGGAAAATTAACTAAAATCAAGAACTTAGATCATTAAGCATTTGTTAGTAACTTCTCTAGCAGAATTAATATGTTTGTAATAAATAGTAATTCTTTCCCACTGTAAAAATGAATTTATATTTTTCAGAGAGCAAGCTGGTCGGCCAAAATGTCATCTAGACCCGTACTTCATCATTCCAGACAAATGCAAATGTATTGATTACCAGGTAACACTAATTATATATCTAACTAGCTGTCCCGGCAGACTTCGTACTGCCTCAATTGATAAATAAAAGACCTAAACTTTTGTATAAATTAATTTAATTTTTTTTTCCTTTTAAACCTTTCCTAGACCTCCACGAACATTTCAAGACTAAGATAAGATAAATCCGTTCAGCTGTTCTCGAGTTTTAGTGAGACTAACGAACAGCAATTCATTTATATATATAGATATAATTAGAATAATTGATATTAATCATATCATATACAACTAGATATATATATATATATATAGATAGATATCTAGTTGTATATGATATGATTAATATCAATTATTCTAATTATTGCATTGAACATAGAGGAAGAATAGAATTTTAACTCAAATATGTGGGATGTGCAATTATTTAGAACAAGCATTCATTTACCCCTTTTTATAATGTCATGTTTCTAAATAGATAAATCTAATAAAATGTTTAATTTACCCTCACCTAGTATATAGGCTACACATTTTACAGTCATCATCATTATCATCAGTTTAATGAGACTCACTGCAGGGTATAGGCCTCCTCCCTCTTACGCCAATCCCTGTCTTGTGCTGTTCTTGCCCAGATGTTTCCTTCTGAACTTTCTAATATCATCCAGCCACTGTTGCACAGGTCTTCCTACACTTCGCTTACCTAGCCGTGCGTACCATTCAGTTATTGCTTTGCTTCATCTGCCGTCAGTACAAAGAGCAATGGAACGGTCCATGTTAGGCATTACGTTACGCGACAGAGTTTGTAATACTGAAATTTTATTTATATCCTTGTTGGATCAATAAATTTTCAATTTCCTTTATTTGAATTTCTATTGAAAACAATTTTGAATTTGAATGATTCAAGACCGACTTCAAGAAAATGAGGTTATCAATTATTCTGAAAGTTTTTTTTAAACGTGCAGGTGCTGAAGCTGCAGGAGGCGCCGGAGAGCATCCCGCAGGGCGAGATGCCGCGCCACCTGACGGTGTACTGCGAGCGCGTGCTGTGCGAGCGCGCGGCGCCCGGCTCGCGCGTCACCGTGCTCGGTATCTACTCCATCAAGAAGATTGCTAAGATCGGGGTACGTACTGGCTACTAATCTATACATTGAGTTGTAATAACCGGCTAGCACTTAGGTCAATAATAATGTCGAAAGTTAGCTCGACATGTTTCGGAACACTGGGTTCCTTCATCAGGAGGAGGTTGTCCGCCTCGTCCAGACTGAATCGCCGACCCGCTACCGAACTAAATTTAATCGTGCCTTACAGGAACTATAATACAGTAATCTATACATATCAGGCAAACTATGCCTACCTAGTCAAATGTAAACCTATCCGACGCAAAAGAAAAAGAACATATAATAAAGCTAAAGAGGGTCATAAAGTGAATATAAAAGATATTAGAAAAAAAAAGTTTGGGTATACTTTAAATCCATAACAGAACACGTTTCAGTAGTACTTAAAACTTTTGTCTGTATATCTGTTTATTTAATCGCTCAAAGAGCAAAAATGGTTGAACGGATTATTACGGTTCTTGGTATGTAGGTAGTATGAGTTTTTAGGAGTGTCAAAGGCCACTTTTTATCCTGAAATAATGCGAGCGAAGCCGCGAGCGTCCACTAGTTAATATTATATATCTTTTATAAAATTGCAGCGCGAAAACCGCGACAAAGGCTCAGTAGGTGTCCGCTCCTCGTACCTACGGGCTGTGGGGCTCACAGCGGAGGAGGGGGTGACCGGCGGGCTGAGCCCCTTCACCGCCGAGGAGGAGGAGCAGTTCCGCCGGCTGGCCGCCGCACCAGACATCTACGAGAGGATCGGCAAGTCCATAGCGCCCAGTGTGTTCGGTGCCGCTGATATGAAGAAGGCTATCGCTTGCTTGCTGTTTGGAGGTACATGTTATTTTAAATTTGATTATGCTTCCAACTCTTATAGTAATGTAGAGTCTAATAGTGAAGGCCAATACTATTACCATTACTGGTATTACATTTTCTGTAAGGTTATGACTTTTGCGGTTTTCAATTTAAATCAAAACATACTTTATTTATACTATTATATTACTCAATAAATTACTTAGTTTACTTTATTAATGTAGTTTTTGGATACTACTACCATACCAAAGTAAAATCAGTCTGCTTTAGAGTTTTGATATCAAAAAGAATTACAATAAGACATCACAGGCGTAACTAATAATGAAACGAATCATTCAAAAAACTCGTTAGTTTAAAGATTGTCTATATGACAATGAATACAAAATTATGTTAGGCTTCCTTTTAACCGTCTTCAAAAAAGGAGGTTCTCAAGTATTCTAAATTCTAAATGATTTTTAGCTGACTTCAAAAAAAGAAGGTTATCAAGTCTTCTGAAAGTTTTATTTGTATGTAAGTATGTATCTGTTACCACCGCCAGGGTCCCGCAAGCGTCTCCCGGACGGTCTCACGCGGCGCGGCGACATCAACATCCTGCTGCTGGGCGACCCCGGCACCGCCAAGTCGCAGCTGCTCAAGTTCGTGGAGAAGGTGGCTCCCATCGGAGTGTACACCTCGGGCAAGGGCTCCAGCGCCGCCGGACTCACCGCCTCCGTTATACGCGACCCGGCGAGCGTGAGTGATCATCATCTTAGCACTTAGATTTAAAATTAAGTAGATTATGTATAAAAAAAGACATCGGAGGGTCCAACCTGGATGAGGTCTGCACAAGATCGACGCAGATGGCACATGCAAACGGAGGCCTATACCCAGCAGTGGATGATGATGATGTATTATTAGATTTCAGCACAGAGTAAATAGGTTTCTTCTAGGTGAGCATGCTTCATCGTAGACTACAGTGGTGCTTATCATCAAGCAAGCTGTAGTTAAACGTAGACCTAATCCGTGTAAAAAAAATGACCACTGATCTTTGGGTAGTAGATAGCCCCACCTCAGTCATTTTTGAGACAGCTTTCAACGGACTTTAAAATAGTAATTACTCTAATTTGCTAAATAATAACATTGGCACATCAATATTGAAAATTTTTAATCTGAAATATGAAATAATTCGATGATAATTATGATTACTATATTTGAATCAAGTGACCGACAAATAGATAGAATTTACACTTGGACACTTACGTGGTTCCGATAACACGTTTAATAGTAGGTTCCGGCAGTTCATTGCCGTATAGTTTTTGAGCCATCATTTAGGCCTTACAGGTGGCTAGAAGCTTTTGACACCAGAGTTGGCCACACTCATACTTTTTATTTATTTGCAGCGCAACTTCGTAATGGAGGGGGGGGCCATGGTGCTGGCGGACGGCGGCGTGGTGTGCATCGACGAGTTCGACAAGATGCGGGAGGACGACCGCGTCGCCATACATGAGGCCATGGAGCAGCAGACCATCTCCATCGCTAAGGTATTATATTACAGAGGCCCCTAGGGCGGTGTGATACCAGAATAGCATCGACGAGTTCGACAAGATGCGGGAGGACGACCGCGTCGCCATACACGCGGCCATAGAGCAGCAGACCATCTCCATCACTAAGGTATTACAGAGGCCCCTAGGGCTGTTTGAAAAGTCTCTACAACTTACTTGTAGTTGTTCACGCGAGGCCGTAAATGCTCTACTATCACCATACTTGTAAAAAACCGGCCAAGTGCGAGTCGGACTCGCGCACGAAGGGTTCATCTATAATAGAAAATGACGTTTGTATCTGGTAGCTGGTAGGTATACTACATGTCTGTGAGTTTTTATGTGTTATATAGGTATTTATTTTTATAGTTGGCATATATCTGAATATTTACTTACAAATATTCATAGTTTCTACCTGTTTATTAAGATCGAGTAAATTTGCTTAAAAATTACGTTTGTTGTAAGCCTCTTTAATATTTACTTTATTGCTATTTAATTATTTATTTTGAAAGGTAATATACTAGTAAATATTATATGAAAATTTGAAGCGTCACCTGTTACCGTTTTAAACATTGAGCTGAGGACCCCCTTAATATTTTTTTCTTTAATTTTTAGTATTTGTTGTTATAGCGGCAACGGATATACATCATTTGTGAAAACTTCAGCTTTCTAGCTATCACGGTTTATGAGATGGCCTGGAGACAGACAGCGGAGGCTTAGTAATAGGGTCCCGTTTTACCCTTTTGGTACAGAACCCTAAAAACACTATACCTTTTATATAATACCTCTATATTCTCTCCCAGGCGGGTATAACCACCACGCTGAACTCGCGCTGCTCGGTGCTGGCTTATTCTAGTATTGGAAACATAAGTAGAATGTTACAACATTAGTGTAGATAAACATTATTATTTTTATTTATTTACTATAATAAACAAATTATTCCGTATTTATTTATTTACAACTATTTTTAATTTTTTTACAATATATGTATGTAAAAAAACCAAATATCATAAAAAACTTAAAACTAGTGATGCCGCCGGCAACGGGGCAGGACCCAAGCAACCGATGGTAGAGGCTACAAAGAAAGGAACCTCCGGACAATACGCGCCGTATCAAGGATCACTGCCTTCTGTATCTGGCCCTTAAACCAACCTTCCAAGGAGAGCCTCTTTAGGTGTAAATAAACAAATAACAAACAAATTAACAAATTATTATTATTATAACTTCTAGTGCAAAGATATTATAATCAATCAACAAGAAGCCTACCTACCCCTTGCTGATTGAAAGAATCTTAAATTCTCGCAACAATCTCTAAAACTATGTATACATTTGTCATCCAGGTGCGGAAGGTTTCACCACAGAAGAAGATCACGAGATGCTGTCCCGCGTCGAGAAGCAGTTAAAGCGTCGTTTCGCCGTCGGCTCTCAAGTGTCGGAGCAGACCATCATCCAGGACTTCCTCAAACAGAAGTATCCAGAGCGAGCCATATTGAAGGTCATTCACACCATGATACGGCGGGGCGAGCTGCAGCACAGGCTGCTGAGGAAAATGCTCTACAGACTTTCCTAATATTTGATTTCCATCCCCTTAGAAGTTTAAAAAACAAAATGATTTAGACTTTTGGCCATTATACTCTCGGTTACAAGTACAACAATGGCAATTCTTTATAAGCACTTTATTTGAACAGCATTGTTAAAGAGCTATTCTGAAAATCATTTACAATAAGTCTAGAAAAAGAGATTATTCACATAATGACCTTCAGACTTTCCTAATAATTTACCTGACTTTATGTCACTATACCGCCTGTTCATATTACAATAAAAAGTGCCTTTTAGAAATAATGGTAGGATTGAAGCTATCATCAAAGTAAGAGTTTGTTTTCGTAAATATCTGAAGTGTTACTAAGTTTTGCGAATCACCTAAATCAAATAATAATCAGTTGATTAATGTATTGTGTCGTCTTAACTATCTCTGCGAACACCTAAAAATATATAATAAATTACTTGTTAATTTAAGTTTATAAGTAAGTCAGTCTTGTGTTGTTCTTTGTACCTTTGATCAATAATGTTGCTATTTTTGATGACCTTTACATGTTATTAATAAGTTTATTATTCTAATAATGCACAACACAAATAATTGTCCATTTTCAATTTGCAATCATTTGTGTTGAGTCTGGGTGTTTCTACATGTATAAGAAAACTGTTATTATAGTCATCGCTACTAAATAACGGATATAATACTTAGGTAAATACTCTTGTAAATACGTACATATTACTATTATTATGCATAGAAACACCCAGACTCAGCTCAAATAATGGTTAATTGAAAATGGATAATTAAGTACTTGTGTAGTGTGGGAGTTGAACCCGCGACCCCTAGCACAGAAGGCATACAATCTAGTGACTGAGCTCAGTCTTTAGTGGTCAGTCTTTATTTAGGTATTTATGTTAGTGAAATGTATATTCGTATTGAGCACAAACGGACGAATTTACCTACTTTTTAACAACAAAGAGTTCAGTTGTATTTTAAAAGTACGATTATAACCACTCATAATTTGTTATTAATTTGTTTATTCCCTGATTTAGATGCGCTCGTATTAACTCTTTGGGAAAATTATCTTTTAAAAACGGGAAAGATATGTGGAATGATCGAGCGGCGTTCAGGCGCGTTAAAAGTACCTAAAAACATTAAGTATTTATTTATTTACTATGGCACACAAAACAGAACCTGACCTGAAATGAACTCATTTTAAGCTAGTTATGATCCAGAACAGACTCCATGGCCAGCGGACGTCCCAAGCACCGCTGGATTAGTAGATCTGCAAAAACTCCAGAGTGGCAGAAGATGCGTAAAACCGCGAGGAGTCAACACTACGTCAGTTTTTTGTTTCGTAGTTGTAAAGCTGGTGTATTTTTCTTGATATTGGTATCTTCTCAGTAAAAAAAGATTTAAACAAAACCTACTTGTCAAAAACACCCAAGTCCCGCAAAGCGTTGTGAGATCCATGCAGTACCAATTTAATAAAAATATTGGCAATAGATCGACTTCATGAATCTGCAGATACATTTGAAATATAATAATTGTTAAGGAAAGCACATTTTGATCGGATTCAATTTTTTTACATTAAATAGGCTTACGTTTGACTATAGCCTGCCCGATGTTAAGCACCACTATAGTCTAAGATGTAGCACGCTAGCCTAGAAGAAACCTATTTACTCTACATTTGAAGACCCCTGGGTTATAATTTGAAGAGAAGATGCCTGGAAGAGATTGTTTTTAGCAATAAGGCCGCCACTTGTGGCACTAGTATAAGTATTTTTTTTCTTCTTTCCTTTTAATTTTATCGTGTGTTACAATAAAGAATTTTCTATCTATCTATCTAATTTGTATTTATGTTTAACAAGTTTATAAAATTAAATAAAAAGTACTTGTTAAATGTATGTGTTTATTAATCTACATACTAGCTACGCACCGCGGTGTTACCCACATTAATACAGGGTCAAAGTTAACATATGTGCTCGCTCGCGTTAAGAAGTATTCTTATTAATTAGGTATATTTAGTTAGTAAAAAAGTCGCAAATACTTTTGTTTAGCGTGTGTCAAAAATTAGGGCCTACAAAACTTCTTTGTACACAAAATTTTTAACTAATCTTTCAGTAGGCGCTAAAATTATAAAGCTATTGGATAAACTTACTCGTGAGCAAGCAACATAAAACTATCCATGAGAGAAGCAATGTTCTCTCAAGTCAATACCTGCAAATTTGAGAGAGAAAAAGCAAACTTTTAGGGGTAACTGCAATCGTTATATTCGAACAGGATATCATTAGGTATTAATGGGATTCGTGGTATAAATACAGTGTCCCCTTTCGCACACCCAGTTAATATAATGGCTTCCACTATATTGCGATGCGCAATGCAAATAGTTCTGTTGTAAGAGCAATTTTTCCCTTCGGCTAGACAAAAATGGGAAACTAAAAATGGGAAAATCTAAGAAGATTTATACAAACTTTTATCCTTCATTTTATCTCCTTTAGGGGCGGAATTTACTAAAATCTTATCATAACCAGCGCCTAAGTCATAGTAGCTTTATGCATGCAAAGTCTCAGCCCGATCGGTTTAAAATTGACCAAGTTTCATACAAACTTTCATCCCCTATTTTATCCCCTTAGGGGTGGAATTAGTCAAAATCCTTTCTTAGCGGATGCCTACATTATAACATCTACCTGCATGCCAAATTTCAGCCCGATCCGTCCAGTGGTTTGGGCTGTGCGTTGATAGATCACTATATCAGTCAGTCAGTCAGTCAATCAGTCACCTTAGAGTTTTATGTTATTACTAGCTGTCCCGGCAGACTTCGTACTGCCTCAATCGATAAATAAAAGACCTAAACTTTTGTATAAATTAATTTAATTTTTTTTCCCTTTTAAACCTTCCCTAGACCTCCACGAATATTTCATGACTAAGATAAGATAAATCCGTTCAGCCGTTCTCGAGTTTTAGTGAGACTAACGAACTGCAATTCATTTTTATATATATAGATTACTTAATTTATATGCGTCTATTTATTAAGTACTCATATATAACTTGATTAATATGCCTCTTTATTTTTACGTGAGAACTCTCGGAATAAAACAAATAATAATAATAAGTATTTGTTTAAGTGTCGAGTTCTATCAACAGTGCTCTTACTGTTTTATGATTATCTTTGAATAGATTTTAATTATTATTTTCTGTTTGGTAGAGCCAATCTAGCCAAAGGATCTTTTGCCGTAACACGTGGCTCAAAAAAGAGAGCAACGCCTGATTACAAAATACTAAAAAACGAGGAATAATTATTAAAAAAATAACGCATGAAGTATTTTTTTATACAGAAATTATAAATGTTTTAGAATCTACAGAAATAAAATTATCAACACTTTGTTTGTGGACTTCCTGTTAATAGTTTTAAAGAATCATAGCGTTGTAAGTCAATGAATTGAGCGTCTGATTTGAGCATGCGCCATCAAACCGCCACTTGTAGCTTCTCTTAAAAACTTACATTACCTATTTTTAAAGAAACTTTTTATCACACTCAGTAGTTTACTTTTCTATTTATTGCCGTAATAGTTCTGTTTCACTTTCGTATTATATTAAATCAGATTGGATTTGTATTCACCTACAAGATTATTTCCGGTCTTATACCGCAACCTGAAATCTTCTCCTAAATTCAAATTCAATTATTGTTTTTGGTGTTTAATGCGATACCTGCAAACATTAAAGATAAGAGAAACAAATTAAATTAATCTTTTATATATTATTTACATATTTGTTATGTCTTAAATAACTTTAGCGGCAAGTAGCCGGAGGGTATTCTAGCTCAGTGATTGGTCCGCCGCCACATTTTCTGCGACTGGATTGGTGGAAGGGAAGCGATGGCTTTCTGATTCACGGCGCGCGATCGATACTCAGCTTTAGTCGTTCGAGAGCCGCCGACGCGAAAAGATTTCCCAATTTTCCTTCGACAGTTTGGAACTTCCGAAAGTTTTTGCGGCATCGACGCCCCAGCGACGTGCCTCAGCGGCCCTACCGGTCCATCGCAGAAATACTGGACTCCATGTGCCCGGAGTCTGTAGGAGGAGCGCCTGTTGTCGCCAGAAATGTGAGTACCTACAATTTTACAAGATTTTAGTTTTATTCAATTTGATCGTTAATTCGTTTCGATTTCAAGCCATTTTTTTTCCTAATAATTACGTAGTTTCCGCGAGAGTTATTAAATATTTTACTTCGTAGCTCGGCTGTTGTTTTTCACGTGAAATAACTAAGCGTTCGTTACATTGTAAGTACGTAGTTCGCCGAAATGACCCGCTGCTCCCACGTTGGGCGCCAACACGCCGAATATGTTTGTATTGCGATCCGGAGCCAACGCTGCACTTAAATCAAATTTTAAGCACAATGCTGTAGGTTTTATTGTCTGTTCATAATGTAGCGTACGACATCCGGTTTGATGGCAGTTAATGTGCAGCAAGATGTGCCAGCGCGGTATAACGCCGCGCGTGTGCCAAGTGGCCGCCAACTCGCCGCACTTGTATTAGCGCATATACAAAAAAAATACAAAATCATTTATTTGCCAAAGAAAATTTGTCACCAAATGTTTCGAATCCTCTGACCTCGTGGTAGCCGTTAGGCTGTGTTACGAGGCCAGAGTCATCTCCCAGTATGTTTCTAATTTAATTATTATTACGTCTTATGAGCTAGGTTACAAACAATGTTTTTATTTTATTTTAATATCTAACTACCCTCAATTTGTGTACAAGTTCAAGTGGTATGACAACAAACAGTGTAGGCATGCAATGTAGGCAGTCACTCACACACGCACAATCGTACAACTCGCTCGCACCATCGACTTCATAATCAACTGACGCATAGTGTGAACACTACTTTGAAATTCATGTGTCAAAATAAATATGTATTATGTCAGCCAACAGTATCTTTCGATACATATATGAAGATGCAATTTTGTTTATTAGAAAATTGTGATTGCGATATTGCAGTGAGCGGATTTATTTAACTGCAATGAACATACAAAGTCTATACTGAGTATTTAGAGGATCTAGAGAGTTAGGCGTCTTTTGACTATGTTGTCAACGGTAGATAGCGAGTCGGCGCGCGAGCAGGTATATCGTACGTGAATACAGACGGTGTGTGTGTGTGCGTGAGCTGCCAGCTACAGATCAGATATCAACAGATACTAATTGACGGATTACACATTAATAGTTAAAAATTTAGGAACAGGATGTCTTTTAGTGAATATTTTAAAGTTTTCATTAATGTTTCTTGTTTCCAGGCTGAGCAATTTAGGCCAATCTAGAGATTTTAAATTATTTTTGAATGTTTCTATGTTTTGTTTATTATATAATCGTTTTTCTATTTTCCAATATATTTGTGGTTTTCGTTTTAGGGCCTTCAATATTCGAATATGTACTGCATAGTGGTCCGAGAAGTCGTAGTCACGCACGGTCACTATCAATCTACTTTTATTGAAGTTAGCAAATAGTAGGTCTAGACAGGAAGCTTTTGTTTTACATACTCGCGTTGGTTCGGTTACAAATTGGTGAAAGTTATATTCGAGTAACAAATTTTTGAATTCTATCGACTCTTTTTTCGTGTTTGTCATATCCAAATTTAGATCTCCGCATATTATTACATCCTTGCTACTATATTTATGTGATAGCAATCTGAGTAGTTTTTTAATTTGTTTGTCAAATAGATCGGCTCGGTTTTTATTCCAATAGATAACAATCAAAAGTATCTTAATGTTTGTTATTACAATGGCGCATATTTCGATACAATATTGGATTGATAGGTTTGCTATTTCTTGTTCCACGGTGTATTCAAAGTCGTCTCGAGCTTCATTGTTGATAGCCATGTTTCGGTCGCGCAGAATGCATGCAGTGTTTGATAGTGTTCTTCTAGAAACGCCTTAACTTCTTTCCGTTTTTTGAAGAGACTGCATGTTTTGGTGTATGAATACAAAATCTGTTTGGTTAGTGGCGAAAATTATGGTTTTGTGATAGTTCGGTTATTTGTGCGTAAGGGATGTTTTGGTTGTTTGTGTTATCTCTGTGGCTAAGTGAGGTAGGAGAGATAATGTGTGGCGTCTGGATTGAGCTATGCCGAGAATGGTGTTGGTGTTGTGGTGCTGCTGAAGTGGAAGGCTGCTGATGCGGGTACGTCTCTGTTATATTTCCGTTTATTATAAGTTTGTTATTTCTTATGAAGGCTTGATGACCGTCAAGTCGCGCAGCGCGAACTTGTGATTGTAGGGACTTTCTTTGATGTAATGTGTTTTTATCTAGGTATTCTGATATAGATAAGCCCGAGTTTCTGAATTAGTAGCTATTTTTCAAAACATATTTTACCATTCGCTTGCTCAGTAGCTCAACTACTATTAGCCTACGTTTGGAGGTAGTTTTCGCAATTCTACGCAGATCTTCTATGTAGCCAGTGAGGTCTACATTCATTATGTTTTGGCAGATGGATATAACTTGATGGTGTAGTTGAGGTTCGGTTTCATAATCAGGTTCATTAAGTCCAAAAATAACAAATTTCCTGCTGTAGTCTATCTGTGGTTGATGATTGAAGTCTTTGATTGAGTGGCATTTCCAGTTTTTCTTAAGTTCAAACATGTTATTTAGATAAAAAGCTGACGTGATGTTTAAGCATGCATAGTGAAAGTTCGTGGCACAAGATGTACCTACATGTTAATATTTCGGTTTCGCTTCTTATAGACTGTTTGCCCTCCTCGTGTGCTACTGCGCGTGCTCCTTGTGTGCTGTTGCGTGCACTCCTGGTGCGCTGCTGCGCGCACTCCTGGTGCGCTGCTGCGCGCACTCCTGGTGCGCTGCTGCGCGCACTCCTGGTGCGCTACTGCGCGCTCTCCTGGTGCGCTGCTGCGCGCACTCCTGGCGTGGTTGGCGCACGACGCTGCCTGGCGACCTGACGCGGATGAAGGGTGAGTTAGTTTATTATTTTATTGGAAACATTTTTATTATATGTTGGTACCTCAAAGAGGTCTGAGCAAGTCGATGTACCGTCCTTCGTTGCGTGCACTCCTGGTGCGCTGATGCGCGCACTCCTGGTGCGCTACTGCGCGTGCTCCTCGTGTGCTGTTGCGTGCACTCCTGGTGCGCTGATGCGCGCACTCCTGGTGCGCTGATGCGCGCACTCCTGGTGCGCTACTGCGCGTGCTCCTCGTGTGCTACTGCGCGTGCTCCTCGCGTGCTGTTGCGTGCACTCCTGGTGCGCTGCTGCGCGCACTCCTGGTGCGCTGCTGCGCGCACTCCTGGTGCGCTGCTGCGCGCACTCCTGGTGCGCTGCTGCGCGCACTCCTAGTGCGCTGCTGCGCGCACTCCTGGTGCGCTGCTGCGCGCACTCCTGGTGCGCTGCTGCGCGCACTCCTGGTGCGCTGCTGCGCGCACTCCTGGCGTGGTTGGCGCACGACGCTGCCTGGCAACCTGACGCGGATAAAGGGTGAGTTAGTTTATTATTTTATTGGAAACATTTTGATTACATGTTGTACCTCAAAGAGGTCTGAGCAAGTCGATGTACCGTCCTTCGTTGCGTGCACTCCTGGTGCGCTGATGCGCGCACTCCTGGTGCGCTACTGCGCGTGCTCCTCGTGTGCTGTTGCGTGCACTCCTGTTGCGCTGATGCGCGCACTCCTGGTGCGCTGATGCGCGCACTCCTGGTGCGCTGATGCGCGCACTCCTGGTGCGCTGATGCGCGCACTCCTGGTGCGCTACTGCGCGTGCTCCTCGTGTGCTCCTCGTGTGCTACTGCGCGTGCTCCTCGTGTGTTACTGCGCGTGCTCCTCGTGTGCTGTTGCGTGCACTCCTGGTGCGCTGATGCGCGCACTCCTGGTGCGCTGATGCGCGCACTCCTGGTGCGCTGCTGCGCGCACTCCTGGCGTGGTTGGCGCACGACGCTGCCTGGCAACCTGACGCGGATGAAGGGTGAGTTAGTTTATTATTTTATTGGAAACGTTTTTATTATATGTTGTACCTCAAGGAGGTCTGAGCAAGTCGATGTACCGTCCTTCGTTGCGTGCACTCCTGGTGCGCTGATGCGCGCACTCCTGGTGCGCTACTGCGCGTGCTCCTCGTGTGCTGTTGCGTGCACTCCTGGTGCGCTGATGCGCGCACTCCTGGTGCGCTGATGTGCGCACTCCTGGTGCGCTACTGCGCGTGCTCCTCGTGTGTTACTGCGCGTGCTCCTCGTGTTCTGTTGCGTGCACTCCTGGTGCGCTGCTGCGCGCACTCCTGGCGTGGTTGGCGCACGACGCTGCCTGGCAACCTTACGCGGATGAAGGGTGAGTTAGTTTATTATTTTATTGGAAACATTTTTATTTTATGTTGTACCTGAAACTTTGGAGAAATATGTAGTGTTTTTCCGCTGCGACTGCTCCTTAACCGACATCAAACAACAAACTTGATGGTTTTTAGGTGTGTAAGTTTGTTGTTTGATGTCGGTTAAGGAGCAGTCGCAGCGGAAAAACACTACATATTTCTCCAGAGTTTCAGTAACAATGGATTTCCGCAAAGTAACGCCTGATTCAATATCTTATATATGTTGTACCTTTAAGAGGTCTGAGCAAGTCGATGTACCGTCCTTCGTTGCGTGCACTCCTGGTGCGCTGATGCGCGCACTCCTGTTGCGCTACTGCGCGTGCTCCTCGTGTGCTGTTGCGCGCACTCCTGGTGCGCTGATGCGCGCACTCCTGGTGCGCTACTGCGCGTGCTCCTCGTGTGCTACTGCGCGTGCTCCTCGTGTGCTGTTGCGTGCACTCCTGGTGCGCTGCTGCGCGCACTCCTGGTGCGCTGCTGCGCGCACTCCTGGTGCGCTGCTGCGCGCACTCCTGGTGCGCTGCTGCGCTCTCTCCTAGTGCGCTGCTGCGCGCACTCCTGGTGCGCTGCTACGCGCACTCCTGGTGCGCTGCTGCGCGCACTTCTGGCGTGGTTGGCGCACGACGCTGCCTGGCAACCTGACGCGGATAAAGGGTGAGTTAGTTTATTATTTTATTGGAAACATTTTGATTACATGTTGTACCTCAAAGAGGTCTGAGCAAGTCGATGTACCGTCCTTCGTTGCGTGCACTCCTGGTGCGCTGATGCGCGCACTCCTGGTGCGCTACTGCGCGTGCTCCTCGTGTGCTGTTGCGTGCACTCCTGGTGCGCTGCTGCGCGCACTCCTGGTGCGCTGCTGCGCGCACTCCTGGTGCGCTGCAGCGCGCACTCCTGGTGCGCTGCTGCGCGCACTCCTGGTGCGTTGCTGCGCGCACTCCTGGCGTGGTTGGCGCACGACGCTGCCTGGCAACCTGACGCGGATGAAGGGTGAGTTATTTTATTATTTTAATATTAAAACGTTCGTGAGACATTTTATCAAAAGATTAACTAAACGGTTTTCACTCACGATTTACGCGATTTACACGTGAGTGAAAACCGTTTTTATTTTATTATTTTATTGGAAACATTTTTATTATATGTTGTACCTCAAAGAGGTCTGAGCAAGTCGATGTACCGTCCTTCGTTGCGTGCACTCCTGGTGCGCTGATGCGCGCACTCCTGGTGCGCTACTGCGCGTGCTCCTCGTGTGCTGTTGCGTGCACTCCTGGTGCGCTGCTGCACGCACTCCTGGTGCGCTGCTGCGCGCACTCCTGGTGCGCTGCTGCGCGCACTCCTGGCGTGGTTGGCGCACGACGCTGCCTGGCAACCTGACGCGGATGAAGGGTGAGTTAGTTTATTATTTTATTGGAAACATTTTTATTATATGTTGTACTTTAAAGAGGTCAGAGCAAGTCGATGTACCGTCCTTCGTTGCGTGCACTCCTGGTGCGCTGATGCGCGCACTCCTGGTGCGCTACTGCGCGTGCTCCTCGTGTGCTGTTGCGTGCACTTCTGGTGCGCTGATGCGCGCACTCCTGGTGCGCTGATGCGCGCACTCCTGGTGCGCTGCTGCGCGCACTCCCGGTGCGCTGCTGCGCGCACTCCTGGTGCGCTGCTGCGCGCACTCCCGGTGCGCTGCTGCGCGCACTCCTGGTGCGCTGCTGCGCGCACTCCTGGCGTGGTTGGCGCACGACGCTGCCTGGCAACCTTACGCGGATGAAGGGTGAGTTAGTTTATTATTTTATTGAAAACATTTTTATTTTATGTTGTACCTGAAACTTTGGAGAAATATGTAGTGTTTTTCCGCTGCGACTGCTCCTTAACCGACATCAAACAACAAACTTGATGGTTTTTAGGTGTGTAAGTTTGTTGTTTGATGTCGGTTAAGGAGCAGTCGCAGCGGAAAAACACTACATATTTCTCCAGAGTTTCAGTAACAATGGATTTCCGCAAAGTAACGCCTGATTCAATATCTTATATATGTTGTACCTTTAAGAGGTCTGAGCAAGTCGATGTACCGTCCTTCGTTGCGTGCACTCCTGGTGCGCTGATGCGCGCACTCCTGTTGCGCTACTGCGCGTGCTCCTCGTGTGCTGTTGCGCGCACTCCTGGTGCGCTGATGCGCGCACTCCTGGTGCGCTACTGCGCGTGCTCCTCGTGTGCTACTGCGCGTGCTCCTCGTGTGCTGTTGCGTGCACTCCTGGTGCGCTGCTGCGCGCACTCCTGGTGCGCTGCTGCGCGCACTCCTGGTGCGCTGCTGCGCGCACTCCTGGTGCGCTGCTGCGCTCTCTCCTAGTGCGCTGCTGCGCGCACTCCTGGTGCGCTGCTACGCGCACTCCTGGTGCGCTGCTGCGCGCACTTCTGGCGTGGTTGGCGCACGACGCTGCCTGGCAACCTGACGCGGATAAAGGGTGAGTTAGTTTATTATTTTATTGGAAACATTTTGATTACATGTTGTACCTCAAAGAGGTCTGAGCAAGTCGATGTACCGTCCTTCGTTGCGTGCACTCCTGGTGCGCTGATGCGCGCACTCCTGGTGCGCTACTGCGCGTGCTCCTCGTGTGCTGTTGCGTGCACTCCTGGTGCGCTGCTGCGCGCACTCCTGGTGCGCTGCTGCGCGCACTCCTGGTGCGCTGCAGCGCGCACTCCTGGTGCGCTGCTGCGCGCACTCCTGGTGCGTTGCTGCGCGCACTCCTGGCGTGGTTGGCGCACGACGCTGCCTGGCAACCTGACGCGGATGAAGGGTGAGTTATTTTATTATTTTAATATTAAAACGTTCGTGAGACATTTTATCAAAAGATTAACTAAACGGTTTTCACTCACGATTTACGCGATTTACACGTGAGTGAAAACCGTTTTTATTTTATTATTTTATTGGAAACATTTTTATTATATGTTGTACCTCAAAGAGGTCTGAGCAAGTCGATGTACCGTCCTTCGTTGCGTGCACTCCTGGTGCGCTGATGCGCGCACTCCTGGTGCGCTACTGCGCGTGCTCCTCGTGTGCTGTTGCGTGCACTCCTGGTGCGCTGCTGCACGCACTCCTGGTGCGCTGCTGCGCGCACTCCTGGTGCGCTGCTGCGCGCACTCCTGGCGTGGTTGGCGCACGACGCTGCCTGGCAACCTGACGCGGATGAAGGGTGAGTTAGTTTATTATTTTATTGGAAACATTTTTATTATATGTTGTACTTTAAAGAGGTCAGAGCAAGTCGATGTACCGTCCTTCGTTGCGTGCACTCCTGGTGCGCTGATGCGCGCACTCCTGGTGCGCTACTGCGCGTGCTCCTCGTGTGCTGTTGCGTGCACTTCTGGTGCGCTGATGCGCGCACTCCTGGTGCGCTGATGCGCGCACTCCCGGTGCGCTGCTGCGCGCACTCCCGGTGCGCTGCTGCGCGCACTCCCGGTGCGCTGCTGCGCGCACTCCCGGTGCGCTGCTGCGCGCACTCCCGGTGCGCTGCTGCGCGCACTCCCGGTGCGCTGCTGCGCGCACTCCCGGTGCGCTGCTGCGCGCACTCCCGGTGCGCTGCTGCGCGCACTCCTGGCGTGGTTGGCGCACGACGCTGCCTGGCAACCTTACGCGGATGAAGGGTGAGTTATTTTATTATTTTATTGGAAACATTTTTATTATATGTTGTTCCTCAAAGAGGTCTGAGCAAGTCGATGTACCGTCCTTCGTTGCGTGCACTCCTGGTGCGCTGATGCGCGCACTCCTGGTGCGCTACTGCGCGTGCTCCTCGTGTGCCGTTGCGCGCACTCCTGGTGCGCTGCTGCGTGCACTCCTGGCGTGGTTGGCGCACGACGCTGCCTGGCAACCTTACGCGGATGAAGGGTGAGTTAGTTTATTATTTTATTGGAAACATTTTTATTATATGTTGTACCTTTAAGAGGTCTGAGCAAGTCGATGTACCGTCCTTCGTTGCACGCACTCCTGGTGCGCTGATGCGCGCACTCCTGGTGTGCTACTGCGCGTGCTCCTCGTGTGCTGTTGCGTGCACTCCTGGTGCGCTGCTGCGCGCACTCCTGGTGCGCTGCAGCGCGCACTCCTGGTGCGCTGCTGCGCGCACTCCTGGTGCGCTGTAGCGCGCACTCCTGGTGCGCTGCTGCGCGCACTCCTGGTGCGTTGCTGCGCGCACTCCTGGCGTGGTTGGCGCACGACGCTGCCTGGCAACCTGACGCGGATGAAGGGTGAGTTATTTTATTATTTTAATATTAAAACGTTCGTGAGACATTTTATCAAAAGATTAACTGAACGGTTTTCACTCACGATTTACGCGATTTACACGTGAGTGAAAACCGTTTTTTATTTTATTATTTTATTGGAAACATTTTTATTATATGTTGTACCTCAAAGAGGTCTGAGCAAGTCGATGTACCGTCCTTCGTTGCGTGCACTCCTGGTGCGCTGATGCGCGCACTCCTGGTGCGCTACTGCGCGTGTTCCTCGTGTGCTGTTGCGTGCACTCCTGGTGCGCTGCTGCGCGCACTCCTGGTGCGCTGCTGCGCGCACTCCTGGTGCGCTGCTGCGCGCACTCCTGGTGCGCTGCTGCGCGCACTCCTGGTGCGCTACTGCGCGCACTCCTGGTGCGCTGCTGCGTGCACTCCTGGCGTGGTTGGTGCACGACGCTGCCTGGCAACCTTACGCGGATGAAGGGTGAGTTAGTTTATTATTTTATTGGAAACATTTTTATTATATGTTGTACCTTTAAGAGGTCTGAGCAAGTCGATGTACCGTCCTTCGTTGCGTGCACTCCTGGTGCGCTGATGCGCGCACTCCTGGTGCGTTACTGCGCGTGCTCCTCTTGTGCTGTTGCGTGCACTCCTGGTGCGCTGATGCGCTTACTCCTGGTGTGCTACTGCGCGTGCTCCTCGTGTGCTGTTGCGTGCACTCCTGGTGCGCTGCTGCGCGCACTCCTGGTGCGCTGCTGCGCGCACTCCTGGTGCGCTGCTGCGCGCACTCCTGGTGCACTGCAGCGCGCACTCCTGGTGTGCTGCTGCGCGCACTCCTGGTGCGTTGCTGCGCGCACTCCTGGCGTGGTTGGCGCACGACGCTGCCGAAGTCGATGTACCGTCCTTCGTTGCGTGCACTCCTGGTGCGCTGATGCGCGCACTCCTGTTGCGCTACTGCGCGTGCTCCTCGTGTGCTGTTGCGCGCACTCCTGGTGCGCTGATGCACGCACTCCTGGTGCGCTGATGCGCGCACTCCTGGTGCGCTGCTGCGCGCGCTCCTGGTGCGCTGCTGCGCGCACTCCTGGCGTGGTTGGCGCACGACGCTGCCTGGCAACCTTACG
This sequence comes from Macaria notata, assembly GCA_927399415.1. NCBI lineage: Eukaryota > Metazoa > Arthropoda > Insecta > Lepidoptera > Geometridae > Macaria > Macaria notata. Next base: position 2,915,275 of record OV656751.1, read on the forward strand.
CGGATGAAGGGTGAGTTATTTTTTTATTTTATTGGAAACATTTTTATTATATGTTGTTCCTCAAAGAGGTCTGAGCAAGTCGATGTACCGTCCTTCGTTGCGTGCACTCCTGGTGCGCTGATGCGCGCACTCCTGGTGCGCTAGTGCGCGTGCTCCTCGTGTGCCGTTGCGCGCACTCCTGGTGCGCTGATGCGCGCACTCCTGGTGCGCTGATGCGCGCACTCCTGGCGTGGTTGGCGCACGACGCTGCCTGGCATCCTGACGCGGATGAAGGGTGAGTTAGTTTATTATTTTATTGGAAACATTTTTATTATATGTTGTACTCCTGGTGCATTCCTGGTGCGCTGCTGCGCGCACTCCTGGTGCGCTGCTGCGCGCACTCCTGGTGCGCTGCTGCGCGCACTCCTGGCGTGGTTGGCGCACGACGCTGCCTGGCAACCTGACGCGGGTGAAGGGTGAGTTAGTTTATTATTTTATTGGAAACATTTTATTTTATGTTGTACCTCAAAGAGGTCTGAGCAAATCGATGTACCGTCCTTCGTTGCGTGCACTCCTGGTGCGCTGATGCGCGCACTCCTGGTGCGCTACTGCGCGTGCTCCTCGTGTGCTGTTGCGTGCACTTCTGGTGCGCTGATGCGCGCACTCCTGGTGCGCTGATGCGCGCACTCCTGGTGCGCTGCTGCGCGCACTCCCGGTGCGCTGCTGCGCGCACTCCCGGTGCGCTGCTGCGCGCACTCCCGGTGCGCTGCTGCGCGCACTCCCGGTGCGCTGCTGCGCGCACTCCCGGTGCGCTGCTGCGCGCACTCCCGGTGCGCTGCTGCGCGCACTCCCGGTGCGCTGCTGCGCGCACTCCCGGTGCGCTGCTGCGCGCACTCCTGGCGTGGTTGGCGCACGACGCTGCCTGGCAACCTTACGCGGATGAAGGGTGAGTTATTTTATTATTTTATTGGAAACATTTTTATTATATGTTGTTCCTCAAAGAGGTCTGAGCAAGTCGATGTACCGTCCTTCGTTGCGTGCACTCCTGGTGCGCTGATGCGCGCACTCCTGGTGCGCTACTGCGCGTGCTCCTCGTGTGCCGTTGCGCGCACTCCTGGTGCGCTGTTGCGCGCACTCCTGGTGCGCTGATGCGCGCACTCCTGGTGCGCTACTGCGCGTGCTCCTCGTGTGCTGTTGCGTGCACTCCTGGTGCGCTGCTGCGCGCACTCCTGGTGCGCTGCTGCGCGCACTCCTCGTGTGCTGTTGCGCGCACGCCTGGTGCGCTGCTGCGCGCACTCCTGGTGCGCTGCTGTGCGCACTCCTGGTGCGCTGCTGCGCGCACTCCTGGCGTGGTTGGCGCACGACGCTGCCTGGCAACCTGACGCGGGTGAAGGGTGAGTTAGTTTATTATTTTATTGGAAACATTTTTATTATATGTTGTACCTCAAAGAGGTCTGAGCAAATCGATGTACCGTCCTTCGTTGCGTGCACTCCTGGTGCGCTGCTGCGCGCACTCCTGGTGCGCTGCTGCGCGCACTCCTGGTGCGCTGCTGCGTGCACTCCTGGTGCGCTGCTGCGCGCACTCCTGGCGTAGTTGGCGCACGACGCTGCCTGGCAACCTAACGCGGATGAAGGGTGAGTTATTTTATTGGAAACATTTTTATTATATGTTGTTCCTCAAAGAGGTCTGAGCAAGTCGATGTACCGTCCTTCGTTGCGCGCACTCCTGGTGCGCTACTGCGCGTGCTCCTCGTGTGCTGTTGCGTGCACTCCTGGTGCGCTGATGCGCGCACTCCTGTTGCGCTGATGCGCGTGCTCCTCGTGTGCGTGCTCCTCGTGTGCGTGCTCCTCGTGTGCTACTGCGCGTGCTCCTCGTGTGCTGTTGCGTGCACTCCTGGTGCGCTGCTGCGCGCACTCCTGGTGCGCTGCTGCGCGCACTCCTGGTGCGCTGCTGCGCGCAATCCTGGTGCCCTGCTGCGTGCACTCCTGGTGCGCTGCTGCACGCACTCCTGGTGCGCTGCTGCGCGCACTCCTGGCGTGGTTGGCGCACGTCGCTGCCTGGCAACCTGACGCGGATAAAGGGTGAGTTAGTTAATTATTTAATTGGAAACATTTTAATTATATGTTGTACCTCAAAGAGGTCTGAGCAAGTCGATGTACCGTCCTTCGTTGCGTGCACTCCTGGTGCGCTGATGCGCGCACTCCTGGTGCGCTACTGCGCGTGCTCCTCGTGTGCTGTTGCGTGCACTCCTGGTGCGCTGCTGCGCGCACTCCTGGTGCGCTGCTGCGCGCACTCCTGGTGCGCTGCTGCGCGCACTCCTGGTGCGCTGCTGCGCGCACTCCTGGTGCGCTGCTGCGCGCACTCCTGGTGCGCTGCTGCGCGCACTCCTGGTGCGCTGCTGCGCGCACTCCTGGTGCACTGCTGCGCGCACTCCCCATGTGTTGTTGCAGCAAAGGAGCTGCTGATGGACACAGTGGAGGTAGAAAGAGGAATGGCCGAAGCGGGTTTGTTGTTTGAAATTCTTGGTCGCAAAAAACGGACCCTGTTCCTGTAGAAGCTGTGTATTGGTAAGAATCGCCTCTACTTAAAGATTGGTAGGGAAGATGTGAAACTGATTATCTACTTTTTGTTGCAAGACGTAGCAACTTAAAAGCAGAGCCCAAGATTCAAGTAGAAACTTAGCTTACGAGGCGAGCGGGTATCTGAGGGCGTTGCTGAGCCCACCAGTTTAAGATCGGTAACCATGATGTTGTGATGCATATGTCCTAGTTGACAGGAAAAGTTACTCTGCTGTACGCGGCCCTCACAGAGGGGTCGGTTCATTGCTGGTTGAACGATACCTACTTCGCTTGCATAAGCCTGCATCCCAATAGATGGTGAGAGACGGAGCTATTAGAGTTCTGTGAACAGGTAAGGCGTTTGCGGTACATCGACTTGCTCAGACCGAGCAAGTCGATGTACCGTCCTTCGTTGCGTGCACTCCTGGTGCGCTGATGCGCGCACTCCTGGTGCGCTACTGCGCGTGCTCCTCGTGTGCTACTGCGCGTGCTCCTCATGTGCTGTTGCGTGCACTCCTGGTGCGCTGCTGCGCGCACTCCTGGTGCGCTGCTGCACGCACTCCTGGTGCGCTGCTGCGCGCACTCCTGGTGCGCTGCTGCGCGCACTCTTGGTGCGCTGCTGCGCGCACTCCTTATGCGCTGCTGCGCGCACTCCTGGCGCGCTGCTGCGCGCACTCCTGGCGTGATTGGCGCACGACGCTGCCTGGCAACCTGACGCGGATGAAGGGTGAGTTGGTTTATTATTTTATTGGAAACATTTTTATTACCTGTTGTACCTCAAAGAGGTCTGAGCAAGTCGATGTACCGTCCTTCGTTGCGTGCACTCCTGGTGCGCTGATGCGCGTACTCCTGGTGCGCTACTGCGCGTGCTCCTCGTGTGCTGTTGCGTGCACTCCTGGTGCGCTGCTGCGCGCACTCCTGGTGCGCTGCTGCGCGCACTCCTGGTGCGCTGCTGCGCGCACTCCTGGTGCGCTGCTGCGCGCACTCCTGGTGCGCTGCTGCGCGCACTCCTGGTGCGCTGCTGCGCGCACTCCTGGTGCGCTGCTGCGCGCACTCCTGGTGCGCTGCTGCGCGCACTCCTGGTGCGCTGCTGCGCGCACTCCTGGTGCACTGCTGCGCGCACTCCCCATGTGTTGTTGCAGCAAAGGAGCTGCTGATGGACACAGTGGAGGTAGAAAGAGGAATGGCCGAAGCGGGTTTGTTGTTTGAAATTCTTGGTCGCAAAAAACGGACCCTGTTCCTGTAGAAGCTGTGTATTGGTAAGAATCGCCTCTACTTAAAGATTGTTAGGGAAGATGTGAAACTGATTATCTACTTTTTGTTGCAAGACGTAGCAACTTAAAAGCAGAGCCCAAGATTCAAGTAGAAACTTAGCTTACGAGGCGAGCGGGTATCTGAGGGCGTTGCTGAGCCCACCAGTTTAAGATCGGTAACCATGATGTTGTGATGCATATGTCCTAGTTGACAGGAAAAGTTACTCTGCTGTACGCGGCCCTCACAGAGGGGTCGGTTCATTGCTGGTTGAACGATACCTACTTCGCTTGCATACGCCTGCATCCCAATAGATGGTGAGAGACGGAGCTATTAGAGTTCTGTGAACAGGTAAGGCGTTTGCGGTACATCGACTTGCTCAGACCGAGCAAGTCGATGTACCGTCCTTCGTTGCGTGCACTCCTGGTGCGCTGATGCGCGCACTCCTGGTGCGCTACTGCGCGTGCTCCTCGTGTGCTGTTTCTTGCACTCCTGGTGCGCTGATGCGCGCACTCCTGGTGCGCTGATGCGCTACTGCGCGTGCTCCTCGTGTGCTGTTGCGTTCACTCCTGGTGCGCTGATGCGCGCACTCCTGGTGCGCACTCCTGGTGCGCTGCTGCGCGCACTCCTCGTGCGCTACTGCGCGTGCTCCTCGTGTGCTGTTGCGTGCACTCCTGGTGCGCTGCTGCGCGCACTCCTGGTGCGCTGCTGCGCGCACTCCTCGTGTGCTGTTACGCGCACTCCTGGTGCGCTAATGCGCGCACTCCTGGTGCGCTGCTGCGCGCACTCCCGGTGCGCTGCTGCGCGCACTCCCGGTGCGCTGCTGCGCGCACTCCCGGTGCGCTGATGCGCGCACTCCCGGTGCGCTGATGCGCGCACTCCCGGTGCGCTGCTGCGCGCACTCCCGGTGCGCTGCTGCGCGCACTCCCGGTGCGCTGCTGCGCGCACTCCCGTTGCGCTGCTGCGCGCACTCCCGGTGCGCTGCTGCGCGCACTCCCGGTGCACTGCTGCGCGCACTCCTGGCGTGGTTGGCGCACGACGCTGCCTGGCAAATTTACGCGGATGAAGGGTGAGTTATTTTATTATTATATTGGAAACATTTTTATTATATGTTGTTCCTCAAAGAGGTCTGAGCAAGTCGATGTACCGTCCTTCGTTGCGTGCACTCCTGGTGCGCTGATGCGCGCACTCCTGGTGCGCTACTGCGCGTGCTCCTCGTGTGCCGTTGCGCGCACTCCTGGTGCGCTGATGCGCGCACTCCTGGTGCGTTGCTGCGCGCACTCCTGGCGTGGTTGGCGCACGACGCTGCCTGGCAACCTTACGCGGATGAAGGGCGAGTTATTTTATTATTTTATTGGAAACATTTTTATTATATGTTGTTCCTCAAAGAGGTCTGAGCAAGTCGATGTACCGTCCTTCGTTGCGTGCACTCCTGGTGCGCTGATGCGCGCACTCCTAGTGCGCTACTGCGCGTGCTCCTCGTGTGCTGTTGCGCGCACTCCTGGTGCGCTGATGCGCGCACTCCTGGTGCGCTGCTGCGCGCGCTCCTGGTGCGCTGCTGCGCGTACTCCTGGCGTGGTTGGCGCACGACGCTGCCTGGCAACCTGACGCGGGTGAAGGGTGAGTTAGTTTATTATTTTATTGGAAACATTTTTATTATATGTTGTACCTCAAAGAGGTCTGAGCAAGTCGATGTACCGTCCTTCGTTGCGTGCACTCCTGGTGCGCTGATGCGCGCACTCCTGGTGCGCTACTGCGCGTGCTCCTCGTGTGCTATTGCGTGCACTCCTGGTGCGCTGATGCGCGCACTCCTGGTGCGCTACTGCGCGTGCTCCTCGTGTGCTGTTGCGTGCACTCCTGGTGCGCTGCTGCGCGCACTCCTGGTGCGCTGCAGCGCGCACTCCTGGTGCGCTGCTGCGCGCACTCCTGGTGCGTTGCTGCGCGCACTCCTGGCGTGGTTGGCGCACGACGCTGCCTGGCAACCTGACGCGGATGAAGGGCGAGTTATTTTATTTATCTATGTAAGCTTTGACAGCTTTGATGTATTATTGGATAGACATTGACAGCTACGATAACCTATAAAAATACTGTACTGAAATGTGAAACTGAAATATTGTATAAATTATTTAAAGTAACTAAAGTAACAACTAAAGCATGAACATTATTTGTTGATTTTGTTTTTAGGTAAGTAATTCAACTAATTAGGTAATGTAGTAAATAACAATAGTTTTAATCAAAATTGTTACCCTTATTAATTAATAAAATCTTGTTTTTAGCAACAAAATCACAGTTTTGTTTGATTGCTGAGGAAGACCTGACCTTATAAATCAACAAATTGGATGTCTACATGTGAAGTGAATAAACATGGAGAAGTTACGCTTTGAATTCATCATAAAAGCCAAACCTGATGACGCAAAAACGAACATGATAGCCATAACCTCAATTATGGACTCAAATGGCCAAACTTATATTGTACCCAAAGAGTATCAACCAATACATTTCCACAAAGAGATATTGAAACATGAAATCTTTATCAAGATAAAAAAATCTCTACAAAAAAGGCATGATAAGAGACAGGTTTGGATCACTTTAACGAAGGAAATGAAATCAACATATTTGGATGATGACAACATACAAATTGATGGGTTTTTTCTTGAAAAATTGGAACAAGGTCAGGAGTTATCATCGGCTGAACCAACATTGTTAAAGAAGACTGAAAATAAGACAAGATTAGTGGCTGAATTTTCAATAGAGAAGTTTTCTAGACATACAACAAATGTTAGACAGTGGTTAGAAACTTTTGAAAGTGAATGTGTGCGCTTACAAATAGAAACAGATTTACAAAAAGTAGAAATTTTAAGGTTACTATTGGAAGATACTTGTATAGATTGGTACACCTCAATGATTATCAAACATACTATTGATTCGGATTGGTCTGTATGGAAAAAAAGTTTATGTGAAACATTTGCTGATAAAGGCTGGTCACCGATCAGGTATGCTATGAATTTTAAATATATCCAAGGATCTGTGTTGGACTATGCTCTTAAAAAAGAGAGATTGTTACTAGAGATAAACAAATCAATTGATACACAAACCTTAATTTATATGATTGCCACCGGTCTACCAAACTTTATAATGGATAGGATAGACAGAGAAAGTCTTAAAGAAGTAAATGACTTGTTTAATTTCATAAGAGGACTAGAAAGTTTAACAAGGAAATATGATACAAAGAAATACTCAAACACAGTAAATAAATTCACTAAACAAGAAATAAAACTGACTGAAAAAAAATCATGTAAGATTTGTGAGAATAAAGGAAAATTAAATAGATTTCATCCGGAGAATGTTTGCTGGTACAACTATGATAGGAAAACAGTAGATGACAAAAACTTAAATTCCAATTCAATATTAAAAGTTGAACTGAGTAATGAAGATCCAAAAAACTAGACCTCCCTCCACTAATTGATATAACAGTGTTGTTAAATAATACACTGCAAGCCAAGGGTTTGTATGACCCTGGTTCACGAGTAACTTTAATAAATTCAAAATTAGTTCAGGTGACAAATGAGAAGTCAAATTATTGTTATGACACAATAAAGACAATATGTGGAGGAGGCAAAACTAAAGGGTTAATTACATTGGATGCAGAAATCTTGCATAAAAAAAATAGAATAAATGCATTTATTTATGAGAATGAAAACTTTGAGTATGATCTAATACTAGGATTAGATTCAATATATACATTTGGATTGACTCATGATGAGAATTTAAATATCCAAATAAAAAAAACAGATAGTACAAAAATAAAAAATACAAACATTTTTGAAGAAAAACAAACTGAAAATCTGGAAATAATAAGAGAAGAAAAAGGCTATTCAATAAACTTTAATGAAGGTATAGATACAAATAAGTTTCAGATACAGACAGAATACTTAGATTCTGATCAAAGAAAACAGATAAATATATTATTGGATAGTTACACAGATATTTTTGCTAAACATAAATATGATACTGGAAGAGTGAAAAAGTATGAAGCCTGCATAGATTTGGAAGTTGACAAATATTGTTATAAGAGACCATATAGGTGTTCTGTTCAAGATAAAATAGAAATAGAAAATCAGATCTCACAACTATTGAAACATGAATTGATTGAGGAATCTTACAGTCCCTTTGCGGCACCTGTTACCTTAGCTTTTAAAAGGGACGAAGGAAAAAAAAGTAGATTATGCATAGATTTCAGAGATTTAAATAAAATAATCATACCTCAATCACAACCATTTCCACTTATAGAAGACATGATAACAAAAACAATTAATTGTAATTATTTTACAACACTGGATATAAACTCAGCTTTTTGGTCAATTCCATTGAAAATTACTGACCGACATAAAACTAGTTTTGTAACACAAGAAGGTCATTACCAATGGACTTGTCTACCCTTTGGTCTTAAGACATCACCGGCTATATTTCAACGGATTTTGGGGAATATCATAAGAAAATATGACCTCACAGGATTTGCAGTGAATTTCATCGATGACATACTGATTTTCTCTAAAACATTTGATGAACATATCACACACTTAAAAAAATTACTGGATGCTATTCGAGAAGAAGGTTTCAGACTTAAATTCACAAAATGTAAGTTTGCATGTGATTCTGTTAAGTATTTAGGTCATATTTTGCAAAGGAATACAATTAGACCTCTAAAAGACAATTTGATTTCAATAAAAGAATTCCCTACTCCTCAGAACAGAAAGCAGATACGTCAGTTTTTGGGGAAAATTAATTTCTATGGAAAATACATTCCAAATGTCTCTATAGTTCTTGATCCTTTGCATAATTTGTTGAGAAAAGACCAGATATTTAATTGGACAGAACAGTGTGAAGGGGCATTTAAAAAAATCAAGAACTATCTCTGTTCCAAACCAATACTAGCTATATATGATCCACAAGCACCAATATTAATTTATACAGACGCCAGTGCCATAGGAATAGGCGCAGTTTTAAAACAAATTCAAAGCAATGGCGAAGAAAAACCGATTGCATATTTTTCTAAAAAAATAAATGAATCTCAAAAGAAAAAAAAAGCTATATTTTTAGAATGTTTAGCCATAAAAGAGAGCATAAAGTTTTGGCAACATTGGTTAATTGGAAACCATTTCACTATATATACAGATCATAAACCCCTGGAGAAGTTAAATGTTAGAAACCGACCTGATGATGAATTAGGGGACATGTTACATTATCTGTCACAATACAATTGTGAAATAAAATATAACCCTGGGAAGAATAATACCTACTGAAGCAGACTGCCTCAGCAGAAACCCGGTATTGGACGTTGATGTTAATGATGAAGATAATTTAAGAACAGTAAATATTATTGATATTCAAGATATAAGATACGACCAAGAGAAAAATTTGGGATTGAAAAATTTGGATAAGAAAATTGTTTTTGAAGATGGGGTATACTACAGAAAATGTGGAAAAAATAAGAAGAAGATTGTTCTGAGTGAAGCTTACAGCAAAACTTTAATAAAAAAGACACATGAAGAATATTGTCATACAGGAATTAATCAGACAGAATCAAAGATAAAGCCTTTTTATACTGCCCCAAATTTATCAGGGAATATTAAAAATATATGTAAAAACTGTGAGATATGCATAAAGAATAAAACAAGGTTAAATAGAAAATATGGATTTATGTCACAATTGGGCCCAGCTACTAGACCTTTCCAAATAATGTCGCTGGACACAATAGGAGGATTTGGTGGACAAAGATCAACAAAACGATATTTACATCTACTAGTGGACCATTTCACCAGGTACTCATATATCTTATGTTCCAAGAATCAAAATGCCCGAGATTTCATCAAACTTTTAGAGAAAATTCCTAAAGAAGAAACAATAAGCATCTTACTTTGTGATCAGTATCCAGCTTTGAATTCCATTGAATTTAAAAATTACCTTCGAAACAAGAGTATCCAATTAATACTTACAGCAGTAGATGCACCATTCTCGAATGGTTTAAACGAGAGGCTAAACCAAACTATTGTAAATAAAATAAGGTGCAAAATGAATGAATCAAAAGGAAAAACAAATTGGTCAAAAATAGCAGAGGAATGCAGATGTAAATACAATGAAACAAACCATTCTGTAACAGGTTTTTCTCCCAAATATTTGCTATCTGGTGAGTCTACTGATTTGTTACCCATGGAATTGAAAGAAAAACAGCCATTAACAAAGAATTTGGAAGAAAATAGAAAAATAGCGCTACAAAGGTCAATAAAATCACATGAATACAATAAAACTTTATTTTCCAAGAATAGAATACAACATGAATTTAAGGAAGGGGACAAGGTATATGTTGACTATGCAAATAAATTAAACAAAAGGAAAATGGATGAAATTAGAATTGGTCCCTTTGAAATTGAAGAGAAACTATCAGATACAGTTTTTAAAATAAACACCGGTCGTGGAACGAAATCTATTGGATTATATCATGTTACAAAACTTATACCAATGCTTAATAATATTTAGATTTCATGAAAATTTTTACCTATCATAATAATGTGGGAAAAATTGTTTTTTCAAGGGGGGGAGATGTAAGCTTTGACAGCTTTGATGTATTATTGGATAGACATTGACAGCTACGATAACCTATAAAAATACTGTACTGAAATGTGAAACTGAAATATTGTATAAATTATTTAAAGTAACTAAAGTAACAACTAAAGCATGAACATTATTTGTTGATTTTGTTTTTAGGTAAGTAATTCAACTAATTAGGTAATGTAGTAAATAACAATAGTTTTAATCAAAATTGTTACCCTTATTAATTAATAAAATCTTGTTTTTAGCAACAAAATCACAGTTTTGTTTGATTGCTGAGGAAGACCTGACCTTATATCTATTTATTTATTTATTTATTTAATTTACAAGTTGTCCAACGGACACAGACACACAATAGGAAATAATGATATAAACAAAAATCCAATTAGAGGACAACACGGGTAACAACACAATATATATACATAAAACTATGAACACAAAAACACTACACCTACATCAACAACACAAATACTCACAAACCTACACTTAACTTACTTAAAACAGAATAAACCTATACAATTTCATAATTAACAACAAACACACAAATCAAACAAAGAACTCGCTGCTCAGCCGCCGCCTCAACGAAGCCAAGCTACACCTGTATGGATCCAGCCCTAACCGTTTGTCAGCAGCATTGTAACTCACACTCGCTCTCACCAGAAATGCATTCTGGGTATAGTTGGCATGTTTGGGTGGAATATATAATAGAGGGTTAAAGCGACCTCGAAATGTAGTACAGTTTAAGTTAATTTCCTCAACAAGCTCGGGGCAATCAACTAAGTTAGTTGCTATTTTTAACAAGAATATTATATCAGCAATCTCTCTCCTATTTACCAAAGGAAGTAAATGAAACTTATTGCAGAAACTAAGATAATATTTTGATCTGTACGGCACCTGAATTCGATAACATAGGTATTTCATAAAACGCTTCTGAATATTTTCTATACGAGATATGTATTCTTCGTACAGAGGGTTCCACACCTGTGACGCATACTCGAGTATGCTTCGAACAAATGTACAGTATAATATTTTAAATGTTTTAGCTTTTTTAAACGAAGCAGAGCTACGCATCATGAACCCTAGCGCCCTAGATGCTCTCTTTACTATGTTATCTACGTGTTCATCAAATAGTAGTTTCGAGTCATGGATTACCCCCAGATCACGGATACTCGAATTTCTAGCTAGTGGTTGGTTTTTAAGTTGGTATTCAGATAGAATAATTTTATATTTGCGGGTGAACGTGACTACTGAACACTTAGCGGGATTGAGATCAAGCTTATTAATAAGACAGTAATTGTCAAGCCGCAGTAGATCCGCCTGAAGGTCATCCACGTCGTTCAATGACCCGATTGATTTAAATATTTTCATGTCATCGGCGAAACAAAGAAGTTTAGAGTTCAAAAAACAGGAAGAGATGTCGTTAATAAATATAGAGAAAAGCAAAGGTCCTAGCAGGGAACCCTGGGGTACTCCACTCGGTATTTCAACCCAGCTAGAAACATAATTACTGACCACTACAGCCTGCGTTCGTCGGTCTATATACGAAGAAAACCACCGAAGCAGATCTCCACAGACTCCCACGCGCTGCAGCTTGATTAAAAGTATACTATGGTCTATTCTGTCAAATGCTTTACTATAATCAGTATAGATAACGTCCACTTGACAGCGCCTATCCATAGCTTTAGTCAAGTAGTCATTCAGCAGCACCAGGTTGGAGACTGTAGATCTAGCCCTAAGAAACCCGTGTTGAGATGGATGGAAAGCACACCTCAAGGCACCGTAAGTTTGATTGTAAACTATTCGCTCGAATATCTTAGCTATGATGCATAGCTTAGATATCGGCCTATAATTCTCAACATCATTCCGCGAACCTTTTTTATGAATTGGTGTTATAAATGCTGACTTCCATATATTGGGAAAATTACATTCAAGCAAAGATTTTTTGAAAAGAAGGGAAATAGGCAATGAGATGGCATCTGCACAATTTTTTAGAAACACAGGCCCTATTTTATCAGGTCCCGCTGACTTCGAGAGATCCAGCTGCAATAATAATTTCGCTATTAGCGAGGCTTCAATATTCACCATCGAAATGCTGAACGTATCTGACAACCCTGGATGTAACGCATCGACCACTTGAGAAGCAAGCGGAGAGCTTGATACCGAACCCGATCCACTCAAAAATGTCGACTGGAAGTATGCCGCAAATGAGTTACAAATGTCATCACCAGTAGACACAGTACGACTTTGATAATTTACAGAACTAGGAATACCAGCAGATTTAGTACGAGACTTTAGAAACGACCAAAAGAACTTAGGATTTTTTTCTATTGAATTTTCTACAATCGAGATATAGTTATGGTAACAATTTTTTTCCAACAATTTAGTACGGTCACGCAGTATATTATATGATAAACGATCTGAAATATTGTTATAGATACGTAGCTTCTTTAAATATTTAAACTTTTCTTTCAGCGATTTAATTAATGCGATACTATACCAAGGGGGGTAATCTGCGGTTCGAACTAATTTAGCAGGAACAAACATTTTAATAAGGGAATCTAAGTGAGTATAAAATACGGATACGGCATCTTCAATATTACGCCACGAAAACTCAGCATCCCAATTAATCTTTAAAAGCTCAGCATTGATGGATGAATAGTCACCTTTGTTGAATAAATACTTAGTGCGAGATAAGGGCTTCAACGCCGGGAGGTCGATAAACTGAAGCGATATTAATATAGGTTTATGAAATGCATCTACTTTAGATAAAACATGGTCACATTCCGCAACGCGCACATCATCATTGCATAGAACATAGTCCAATATGCGGCCCTGGTGGTTGACCACCCAATTGTACTGACTCAGCCCTAATGTACTGAGATCATCCAAAAGTAACTTACCTTCAGGGAGGGCGACATCCGATGCAACCATAACACATGAGTCAATACTGCGGCTCCACTGTATATAGCTCGAGTTGAAGTCACCAACTACTAGGTACTTATCATCGGGACTAGTCAACATAACAGTATTAAGTTTAGATAGGAAATGCTTTAACTGATCTGCAAATGAAAACCCTAGATTTTGAGCTATTAAATACAAAACGCAAATGTGAAGCTTGATGACTCGCTTAGTATGAGATTGTTTGACCGACAAGGTCACCCAGAGGTCTTCTGCCGTGGATTGGAATTGTGGTTGAAGCACGGCTGCTATGTCCCTGCGCACGGCGATGAGCACCCCTCCACCCTTGGTCTCCTTCGTTAGTGTATAATCCCTGTCACGTCGCCATACTATATATCGCTCATCAATCAGTTCTGAGCTCGCAAAATTATCATTCAACCATGTTTCCGTGAGAACTATTACATCATACGAGGTAAGCCGCAATTCCCGATAGAAGTCGTTAATTTTAGTACGAAGCCCCCTAGTATTCTGGTAATACACACTGATTAAATTACTATCCTCGTTATCCATTGAGCCTAGTAGAAACTAGAAACAAAGTGAAAACAAAATACAAAATAATGAAGGTTACGGCTGAAATAAATATAATGCGATAATCAAATACGTTTAGTATGCGAGTTGGACAAGTGATGAAATGAAAGCAGACTGGTAATAGTGCATAGGCACTTATCATATGATAATAATTGGCATAGTAGTAAAAACGAGCAGTTTTAGTTAGTATTAATATAGTTAAATAATTTGCTAAGATGTAAACAAACAACAGATTTGCTAAGTTCAGTTCAGCGATGTGTGTCGCGAGAGTGAGAGGGATGCCAGACATGCACAGAGCGAGAGCGAGCGAGATGGAACGTTGGCGGACATGAAGATAGGCGCTTACCTGCTTCGGTGGGGCGTCGGTCGAGCCAGCGAATGTAAAACTTTTGCTAAAGATTAGGGACTTGAGATATCGCAACCCAGTAAAATTAACAAAAGGGACACATATTACGAAATCTTGTTTAAATCACAATCTTTGTTAATTACAATTACGGGGGAAGTGTCACTCTTCCTTACGTGAATCTTTCCATATTTCACCCAAACATAGGCAAAATTACTTTCCTTGGCTTTAATCTTGCACTTCGTGAGCAAATTTTTAGATTCACCTGACAGGTGGTCATTTATGAACACCCGTTGTTGTGAGCTCGGAAAACCTATGTCCGCAGCGGTGAGTGACTTGCGGGTCCGGGCAGCGGCTACGAAGTCTTCCTTGACGTATCGGTTGAGGAAGCTAATTATTATAGACTTCTCCTTCGCAGTGTGTGTCGGGACCCTGTATATATAGTTAACTTGAGTCTTCTCCACCTTGAAGTCGACACTCCTGCTGACCGCATCCAGCACTTCGAAAAGGTTCTCGTTCTTCTTCAATGGAACACCTTTAATCTCCACGTTGTTTAACCTCGACCTGAGTTCCGCGGACGCAGCCTGCAGCTTGAGCGACGCCAACTCACTCTGTTGAGCGGTTACCGTGCGCTCGAGCTCGACAACGCGTAATTCGGCCGCCGTGGTCCTTTCAGTCAGCTCAATTATCTTTTCGTGGGTGAACTCCTGACTCCTCTTTAGTTCAGTCAGCTCACCTTTTATTACACGTACATCAGCGAGGAGCCCGGGCATGCCTGCCAGCTGAGACTGAAGCTGCCGTATCTCTCGCACAACCAGCTCCAGTGTCACCGGGTCCTGCACGACGTCTGTGGCTGGGGACCCAGCTGGTGAGGGTATCGGCGACTGCGACGACGACGTAGACGCCTCGGATCTGCACAAGGGGCACCGCCAAGCCGCGCGTTTGCTGGGGCCGAGCTTCCGCCAAGAGGTCTCCGCTATTTGTGCGCAGCCGAAATCCAGATGCCTCTTGCAGACCCCACACTGAACACCGTCGTTGAAGTCAGCAGCAGACGATGCACACTTCATTGTTAATAATTGGTTAAAAACTTATGTAAATAATTACTGTGTAAAAGTTTGAGAGCCTGTGAATTGTCAAGCAGGCGCGTGTGTCCTGAGTGAGTGTTCACAGGTGACTGATTTTATTATTTTAATATTAAAACTTTCGTGAGACATTTTATCAAAAGATTAACTAAACGGTTTTCACTCACGATTTACGCGATTTACACGTGAGTGAAAACCGTTTTTTATTTTATTATTTTATTGGAAACATTTTTATTATATGTTGTACCTCAAAGAGGTCTGAGCAAGTCGATGTACCGTCCTTCGTTGCGTGCACTCCTGGTGCGCTGATGCGCGCACTCCTCGTGCGCTACTGTGTGCGCTACTGCACGCGCTCCTCGTGTGTATTTTATTATTTTATTGGAAACATTATTATTATATGTTGTTCCTCAAAGAGCGCGCTCCTCGTGGACTACTGCACGCGCTCCTCGTGTGCTGTTGCGTGCACTCCTGGTGCTCTGCTGCGCGCACTCCTGGTGCGCTGCTGCGCGCGCTCCTGGTGCGCTGCTGCGCGCACTCCTGGTGCGCTGCTGCGCGCACTCCTGGCGTGGTTGGCGCACGACGCTGCCTGGCAACCTTACGCGGATGAAGGGTGAGTTATTTTATTATTTTATTGGAATCATTTTTATTATATGTTGTTCCTCAAAGAGGTCTGAGCAAGTCGATGTACCGTCCTTCGTTGCGTGCACTCCTGGTGCGCTGCTGCGCGCACTCCTGGTGCGCTGCTGCGCGCACTCCTGGCGTGGTTGGCGCACGACGCTGCCTGGCAACCTTACGCGGATGAAGGGTGAGTTATTTTATTATTTTATTGGAAACATTTTTATTATATGTTGTTCCTCAAAGAGGTCTGAGCAAGTCGATGTACCGTCCTTCGTTGCGTGCACTCCTGGTGCGCTGATGCGCGCACTCCTGGTGCGCTACTGCGCGCACTCCTGGTGCGCTACTGCGCGCACTCCTGGTGCGCTACTGCGCGTGCTCCTCGTGTGCTACTGCGCGTGCTCCTCGTGTGCTACTGCGCGTGCTCCTCGTGTTCTGTTGCGTGCACTCCTGGTGCGCTGCTGTGCGCACTCTTGGTGCGCTGCTGCGCGCACTCTTGGTGCGCTGCTGCGCGCACTCCTGGTGCGCTGATGCGCTGCTGCGCGCACTCCTGGCGTAGTTGGCGCACGACGCTGCCTGGCAACCTGACGCGGATGAAGGGTGAGTTAGTTTATTATTTTATTGGAAACATTTTTATTATATGTTGTACCTCAAAGAGGTCTGAGCAAGTCGATGTACCGTCCTTCGTTGCGTGCACTCCTGGTGCGCTGATGCGCGCACTCCTGATGCGCTACTGCGCGTGCTCCTCGTGTGCTGTTGCGTGCACTCCTGGTGCGCTGATGCGCGCACTCCTGGTGCGCTGATGCGCGCACTCCTGGTGCGCTACTGCGCGTGCTCCTCGTGTGCTGTTGCGTGCACTCCTGTTGCGCTGATGCGCGCACTCCTGGTGCGCTGATGCGCGCACTCCTGGTGCGCTACTGCGCGTGCTCCTCGTGTGCTGCTGCGCGCACTCCTGGTGCGCTGCTGCGCGCACTCCTGGTGCGCTGCTGCGCGCACTCCTGGTGCGCTGCTGCGCGCACTCCTGGTGCGCTGCTGCGCGCACTCCTGGTGCGCTGCTGCGCGCACTCCTGGTGCGCTGCTGCGCGCACTCCTGGTGCGCTGCTGCGCGCACTCCTGGTGCGCTGCTGCGCGCTCTCCTGGTGCGCTGCTGCGCGCACTCCTGGCATGGTGTGCGCACGACGCTGCCTGGCAACCTTACGCGGATGAAGGGTGAGTTAGTTTATTATTTTATTGGAAACATTTTTATTATATGTTGTACCTCAAAGAGGTCTGAGCAAGTCGATGTACCGTCCTTCGTTGCGTGCACTCCTAGTGCGCTGATGCGCGCACTCCTGGTGCGCTACTGCGCGTGCTCCTCGTGTGCTGTTGCGTGCACTCCTGGTGCGCTGATGCGCGCACTCCTGGTGCGCTGATGCGCGCACTCCTGGTGCGCTACTGCGCGTGCTCCTCGTGTGCTACTGCGCGTGCTCCTCATGTGCTGTTGCGTGCACTCCTGGTGCGCTGCTGCGCGCACTCCTGGTGCGCTGCTGCACGCACTCCTGGTGCGCTGCTGCGCGCACTCCTGGTGCGCTGCTGCGCGCACTCTTGGTGCGCTGCTGCGCGCACTCCTTATGCGCTGCTGCGCGCACTCCTGGCGCGCTGCTGCGCGCACTCCTGGCGTGATTGGCGCACGACGCTGCCTGGCAACCTGACGCGGATGAAGGGTGAGTTGGTTTATTATTTTATTGGAAACATTTTTATTACCTGTTGTACCTCAAAGAGGTCTGAGCAAGTCGATGTACCGTCCTTCGTTGCGTGCACTCCTGGTGCGCTGATGCGCGCACTCCTGGTGCGCTACTGCGCGTGCTCCTCGTGTGCTGTTGCGTGCACTTCTGGTGCGCTGCTGCGCGCACTCCTGGTGCGCTGCTGCGCGCACTCCTGGTGCGCTGCTGCGCGCACTCCTGGTGCGCTGCTGCGCGCACTCCTGGTGCGCTGCTGCGCGCACTCCTGGTGCGCTGCTGCGCGCACTCCTGGTGCACTGCTGCGCGCACTCCCCATGTGTTGTTGCAGCAAAGGAGCTGCTGATGGACACAGTGGAGGTAGAAAGAGGAATGGCCGAAGCGGGTTTGTTGTTTGAAATTCTTGGTCGCAAAAAACGGACCCTGTTCCTGTAGAAGCTGTGTATTGGTAAGAATCGCCTCTACTTAAAGATTGGTAGGGAAGATGTGAAACTGATTATCTACTTTTTGTTGCAAGACGTAGCAACTTAAAAGCAGAGCCCAAGATTCAAGTAGAAACTTAGCTTACGAGGCGAGCGGGTATCTGAGGGCGTTGCTGAGCCCACCAGTTTAAGATCGGTAACCATGATGTTGTGATGCATATGTCCTAGTTGACAGGAAAAGTTACTCTGCTGTACGCGGCCCTCACAGAGGGGTCGGTTCATTGCTGGTTGAACGATACCTACTTCGCTTGCATACGCCTGCATCCCAATAGATGGTGAGAGACGGAGCTATTAGAGTTCTGTGAACAGGTAAGGCGTTTGCAGTACATAATTTGTCTTTATGTTCTGTTGTCAGGTTAAAATGTTGCGGAGCGCGAATACCTGAGTTGCTGCCGGGTTGATGGGCTGATGCTGCCTGGCGCATAGCGCTGTGAACCAGAGTGGCTGGCGGGACCAGACCATTGCTTGCAGCTGGTTCCCCTGATGGTGCGAAATCTTTTCGCTTCACGAAAAGTCACCGGGTGATTACACGGCCCCTGCTCCGGTGTCGTTATCTCGGTAGGGGCCCATACCGAGGTTTATTGCATGTTTGTAACATATTCCATTTTGAACTCTTAATCCGTGAGCATTGGCCAGCAAGCGGATTGGATGTTTGAGAAGGACGAGTAGTCTTGTTTGTTTAACAAAAACTAACAAATTATCGGTGCTTGGTTGAATAATTTTTGCCTTTGTCCTCAGAAAACGGTAATGATAATGAAGGCACTGAATGCTTAGATCCAAGACTAGGGGCTTGCGCGCGCTTTCCATGTGCTGTTGATCGCACTCCTGGTGCGCTGCTGCGCGCGCTCTCCGTGTGCTGTTGCGCGCACTCCTGGTGTGCTGCTGCGCGCGCTCTTCGTGTGCTGTTGTGCGCACTCCTGCTGCGATGCTGCGCGCGCTCTTCGTGTGCTGTTGCGCGCACTCCTGGTGTGCTGCTGCGCGCGCTCTCCGTGTGCTGTTGCGCGCGCTCTCCGTGTGCTGTTGCGCGCACTCAAAACGCGAAGGAGAACAACAAAGCTTCAAGACACAAGGTGCGGTGTTGGTAAGATCTTGAGATCCACGAACGCCACGTTGGTTAGGAGGTGAGGTGTGGCGGTGGTATATGGAGGAACACACCTAAAAACCATCAAGTTTGTTGTTTGATGTCGGTTAAGGAGTAGTCGCAGCGGAAAGCACTACATATTTCTCCAGAGTTTCAGTTTAATTTAAAATGCTTTTAAAATACTTTAATTTAGCAGCCTTATTACCTTCCAACGTCGATAATTTTCATCATTTCTCTGTCTCTTTGATGCCCTTTTTTAAGAAAAATATTAAAAAAAAACCGTATTGTTTCCAGATCTAGACGGCATAGAGCGCGGCACGGAAATCACGCCTGAGCTGCTGTGGCGAGAGAACCGCTCCGTGTGGTGCGCACGCGTCGAACCACTGCGGTGCGACTTTTGTGGCGCCAGAGCAACCAACTACAAGCCCGCGCCGCTACTAGATGCCACGCCATTGACTGCTTGGGTAAGGATATATTGTATTGTATTTATTAATCATTCCAGATCGTACTAACACTTGGATTCATCTATACTTCTATACTAATATTATAAAGCTGAAGAGTTTGTATGTTTGTTTGAACGCGCTAATCTCAGGAACTACTGGTGCGAATTGAAAAATTCTTTTTGTTTTGGATAGACCAGTTATCGAGGAAGGCTTTAGGCCATATAACATCACGCTGCAACTAATAGGAGCGAAGAAACAATAGTGTAAAAGTATGGACTCCCTTGCTACCTTCTACCTGAGGTAACAACAGCAGGACAGTATCTCCTGTACTGCCTACTGGGTCACTTTGCAAGAATTGATGTAAATAAAACGACAATCTACTGGATCAGAAGACAAAGAAACTTTAATTCTTAACTTGGACCTGGAGCTCTACACCACGCAGCGGCAGGAGGTCGGTGCATTTACTTATTAATAGCCTACAAAACAGGCACTACGCTAAAACACACATAATACATATATCTAATAGTAAATAAGAAGAAAATTACGAGCACATAAAGCCCTCTTGATGAAGACCGAACTAACAATTTTAAGATAATTACATACATAACACACTAACAAACAGCTTTATCAGCATTGTCAACTATATTTGCATTGTTTTAAACGGAAGATGTAGATGTGTGAGACAATACAGAAATTTCACATGCATGCTACCTGATAACTTATTATCATCACTCATGAAACTGACCATTATTCATTTATAACAACACAGATTAACACAACACCTTAACACACAGTGGTGGATTGGTGGAAACAGAAAAAAATCAGATATTGCACACAACGCCATCTAGCCTCACACTAAGCAAACCCTGGTGTCGTTTGTACTAGATTGCGTACATAATACTTTTATACTTAAAAAAAAAATTGTATTTTTTTACTCCCTACAAACAGTCATGGTTAACTTTATAAATTATCTATTTGTGTGTGTGTGTAAACCAACGCCTGAATATATGTACTTGGTCCAGTGTACATGTAACAATGTATCTCCCAGGCGTCGCTGACGCTGCTGAACAAGCTGCGCGACATGGTGAGCTTGCAGACGGAGGCGGAGGTGCTGGAGACGTGCGGGTACTTTCGGGGAAAACGGAGTACTTTTTTATTGAGATGATTAAGACTCATTTAAACTTTTCATGAATATCTATAACTTTCCAAAATGATTGTCGAAATATTTATTTACTATGTTACTCTTATTAACCCTCCCAGGGCGAGACCCCTGACGCGCACGAGGTGTTCAACGTGATCAACTCGCTGCGCAAGGTGTCCATCATGTGCATGTGTCACAACCTCAACGACACCAACATCTGGGACTCGCTGTTCGAGGACCTGCCCAAGTGTCTGCGCCAGAACGAGACCGCCATGCCGCCGCAGGTATGTATATAACTGCGTAGAGTGGTTACGCTTAACCGCAACTTGTGAAGCTAGATTGCGGTCTCCAATGGTTTAGATAAAGAGAGATAAAGCTAACTTTATTGATCAAAAACTTAAATTCTAATACAATTTTGATCGCTACACTCCACACTAGGATGTAATGTACCTGTATTGTGGAGTGCAGGCTCTTCCTTAGGGTTATACATAGATTTACATAGTTAAGTCATAATAAAATCAGTTTTAAGTGTGTTTATGACTGGTTTGATTCTTATTGAGTATGCACAGTTCTAAACTAGTATAGTATACTGTATTGAAGACGGATTCAGTATGCTATACGACGGTGAGACGATCTAAATTGGGTTCTATGTGATACACTCAGAATATCGATCATTGACCTTTGCCTGTTTAACTTTGTGACTACCGCATGATTGTATTGCTGTCTCGCTCTCACAGGTTGCTGTCCTAGATGTGAGTGCTATTCTTAAATAATAAGTAGTACAGAGTTTAAACTTGAATGGTTTCATTTGGCAAATAAGTAAGACCGTTCTTAATTTTTTTTATGATATGCAATACTTTATACAGTGTAATTATAGACATGTCAATGTCTGTAATCCTATTCCATTATGATGGTCAGCGACCTTGCTTGTTTTTTTAAATAACTATGTGTGGTAGGCGCTGGTGTACGTGGTGCGGTGCCTGTTCTACTCGCTGCTGTAGTCGCTGCACGCGCTGGAGGAGCGCGCGGCGGCGGGGGGCGGCGGCCCTGCGCCCGCCGACCTGCTGGAGCTGCGCGCGCGCCTCGCCGCCTACCAGGCGCACTGCCGCGACATCATGGCGCACGGGCTCACCACCTGCATCAAGGAGGAGGTAACACACTCCTCCTCTACTTCACTCGTCCCTCGCCGCCTACCAGGCGCACTGCCGCGACATCATGGCGCACGGCCTCACCACCTGCCTCAAGGAGGAGGTACACCACTCCACCTCCTCTCATTAACTATACCCCCAATACTTAATGCACTTAATTCTCTGTTTGTATTTGAATTTTTTTAATGTGAGTGCCCAGTAAAGTATTAATCAATCAATCAATCAATCACTCATAGCTCAGCTGGCGGAGGCAATCGCATGCGATCGCCAATGTTAAGCAACTGTCGACGCGATCTGTATGAGTACGTATACGTGACCAAAAGAAAATAGGCTTTACTAAAATAAATGAGTATAAATATGTTCCATTTTGGATGCTTCACTTTTGTCTAGAGCCTATTTTATCTAATAATATTTATATTTTTAGTAGAAAAGATTTTGAATAGATAGAACGAAAGAAATCTTTATTGAAATCACCTAGTTGGTACCAATAAATAAATAAATTTATGCACTATGCATAGTATGATTTTTAAATAAAATGAAATCTTATGCTCTAAATGTTACTGGTCTGGGTCACTAAACACATAAGATATTGAAACAGGCATTACGCTGCGGTAATCAATTGCAGATGAACACTAAGATGAGATAATTGTAGTGCAGAGGTATACCACTACATATTTCTTCTAAGTTTACACTGACTACTTTCCAGGCGTACACATCTTTATGCGACCTGCTGATCTTCTTCGCGGAGCACCTGGCGTCGCACGGCGCGGGCGGGGGGCTGCGCGCGCTGGTGCTGGAGCCCGAGCCGGCGCTGCTGGACCTGCTCAACGACTTCATACAGGAGTTCGTGTTCGTGCAACACAACTACGGTATGTACCTACTACTGGTATGCAGTTTTGTATTGTGTTGTACCTGGACTTTTATATCGAGACTTTTAACTTTAAATATCCGTTTCTTCTAGGCAAGCGCGCTAGATCGTAGATTACAACGTTGCTTAACATCAGGAGAGTTGTCTTTTATAACGAGACTTCAACTTTAAATATCGGTTTCTTCTAGGCAAGCGCGCTAGATCGTAGATTACAACGTTGCTTAACATCAGGAGAGTTGTCTTTTATAACTAGACTTTAACTTTAAATATTGGTTTCTTCTAGGCAAGCGCGCTAGATCGTAGATTACAACGCTGCTTAACATCAGGAGAGTTGTCTTTTATAACTAGACTTTTCTTTAAATATCGGTTTCTTCTAGGCAAGCGCGCTAGATCGTAGATTACAACGTTGCTTAACATCAGGAGAGTTGTCTTTTATAACTAGACTTTAACTTTAAATATCGGTTTCTTCTAGGCAAGCGCGCTAGATCGTAGATTACAACGTTGCTGAACATCAGGAGAGTTGTCTTTTATAACTAGACTTTAACTTTAAATATTGGTTTCTTCTAGGCAAGCGCGCTAGATCGTAGATTACAACGTTGCTTAACATCAGGAGAGTTGTCTTTTATAACGAGACTTCAACTTTAAATATCGGTTTCTTCTAGGCAAGCGCGCTAGATCGTAGATTACAACGTTGCTTAACATCAGGAGAGTTGTCTTTTATAACGAGACTTCAACTTTAAATATCGGTTTCTTCTAGGCAAGCGCGCTAGTTCGTAGATTACAACGTTGCTGAACATCAGGAGAGTTGTCTTTTATAACTAGACTTTAACTTTAAATATTGGTTTCTTCTAGGCAAGCGCGCTAGATCGTAGATTACAACGTTGCTTAACATCAGGAGAGTTGTCTTTTATAACGAGACTTCAACTTTAAATATCGGTTTCTTCTAGACAAGCGCGCTAGATCGTAGATTACAACGTTGCTTAACATCAGGAGAGTTGTCTTTTATAACTAGACTTTAACTTTAAATATTGGTTTCTTCTAGGCAAGCGCGCTAGATCGTAGATTACAACGTTGCTTAACATCAGGAGAGTTGTCTTTTATAACTAGACTTTTCTTTAAATATCGGTTTCTTCTAGGCAAGCGCGCTAGTTCGTAGATTACAACGTTGCTGAACATCAGGAGAGTTGTCTTTTATAACTAGACTTTAACTTTAAATATTGGTTTCTTCTAGGCAAGCGCGCTAGATCGTAGATTACAACGTTGCTTAACATCAGGAGAGTTGTCTTTTATAACGAGACTTCAACTTTAAATATCGGTTTCTTCTATACAAGCGCGCTAGATCGTAGATTACAACGTTGCTTAACATCAGGAGAGTTGTCTTTTATAACTAGACTTTAACTTTAAATATTGGTTTCTTCTAGGCAAGCGCGCTAGATCGTAGATTACAACGTTGCTTAACATCAGGAGAGTTGTCTTTTATAACTAGACTTTTCTTTAAATATCGGTTTCTTCTAGGCAAGCGCGCTAGTTCGTAGATTACAACGTTGCTGAACATCAGGAGAGTTGTCTTTTATAACTAGACTTTAACTTTAAATATTGGTTTCTTCTAGGCAAGCGCGCTAGATCGTAGATTACAACGTTGCTTAACATCAGGAGAGTTGTCTTTTATAACGAGACTTCAACTTTAAATATCGGTTTCTTCTAGACAAGCGCGCTAGATCGTAGATTACAACGTTGCTTAACATCAGGAGAGTTGTCTTTTATAACTAGACTTTAACTTTAAATATTGGTTTCTTCTAGGCAAGCGCGCTAGATCGTAGATTACAACGTTGCTTAACATCAGGAGAGTTGTCTTTTATAACTAGACTTTTCTTTAAATATCGGTTTCTTCTAGGCAAGCGCGCTAGATCGTAGATTACAACGTTGCTTAACATCAGGAGAGTTGTCTTTTATAACTAGAATTTAACTTTAAATATCGGTTTCTTCTAGGCAAGCGCGCTAGATCGTAGATTACAACTTTGCTTAACATCAAGCGGGTTGTAGTCAAGCGTGAGCCTATCTTGTTTAAAAAATATAAATATCGACGAAAATGATGCCATCTGAGCAGTGTGGGTGCTTTCGTTATGCATTATATAAAATCCCTTAATAAGGGAACAGCATGTCATCCTAAAGTGGGGCACAGGTCATCATCAAATCAATATAATGTTTATTTCTTAATCTGCTGTATTGAAATGGAACTGTGGGCGTCATATTATTTTATATTAGTTTATAATTATTTATAACTATTCATAATATTTTATTTTCATATTTATAACACAAAATATTTATGTAACTATAATATATCTTCTAAATAATTAATATATCGACATCAAATAATATCATATAATATTCATTATATTTATACACACACGATCCCACAATAATATTAATATGTTATATACGTAAAATAAATAAAATCATATAGAAGATATATTATGGTTACATAAATATTTTGTGTTATAAATATGAAAATAAAATATTATGAATAGTTATAAATAATTATAAACTAATATAAAATAATATGACGCCCACAGAACTAAGAAAATTCCTTCTATGATTTAAGTTCTGAATTGATCTTCTGTAGATAAATTTTCAGATTCATAAGGAAATCCAAGTTACAACTAGTTTTTGATACTATTGATTTATCAATGTTATATTTGTACGTATTACTTGCGTATAAGACACTTCATTACACATTTTAATCAAGAATATTGCTTATACTCTCAATTTAATCGCTCAAATATATACAGAACTTGGTGTTTTGTACTGTTTGTATGTATGTTTTATTCTGGTATTTGAAGCAAACTAAACTTGAAGTTTTCCATACCTAGTTATATTTTTACTAAAATGTTTATTCGTACTATTTTTCACTTGAAAAATGTACTCTTTTTGTGTTCATACCATAGTAACATTTCGAAAGACGACGTACATATTTTGATGGTATTCAAATAAGAAAAGTTGTACTAACAAAGAAAAACCTGTACAGAATAACGAATACTATGTGAAAATTTATACGGGATTTGCTGCACTATATTTTATCGTATTTGTTTGTTAGTCTGTGGTTTTGCAACTTATTAATTTCGTCCACAATAATTTACACACCGGAAGTAATACTAATCCGAAAAATATTTTTGACGTAACATACCTAAATATAGTGCAGCAGAACTCCCTGTGTGGGATAACAATGGTTCGTGTGCACTTTCTGGCATTTTCCAAATTGGGTGTGTTTCATTAGTCTCTCTTTGAGTCGTATTTCCTCATGACTGAGGGTCGTGACTCCCCCGCAGAATTAATTCGTAAGGGGAGTTTTCTTGGGCAGATACATCGTGGTGGGCGCCCAGGTCCTTCCACGGAAGACACATGTCCTCGGATATTGTGGTCCTCAAACATGTCGGTTGCCTCACGATGTTTTCCTTTACCGTTAAGCGAGTGCAAATCCACACATAACTTTAAAATACAAGTCATTGGTGTAGGACGGATTCGAACCAGGGTGCGTCTGGATGAAAAGCAGACACTGGAACCGCTGAGCCACACTCGTGTTTCATTAGTAACTGGTTGTAATTGGGTGCACACTGTGTGGGTACTTATGCTTGTGTAGTCGCGTGGAGGCGCCGGGGCCCGGAGCCCGGGGGCCGGGGCCCGCACTAGGCCCGCGTCAGAGAACAAATATGCATTATTAGTGTCGTGCGCGAGGAGATGTGGCTCACGGAGGCTCGTGTTTGGTTGCATGTGCGGCCGCGGCTGCGCTGGGACGCCGGTAAGCTCGTCCGCGATCCGTTCTCTACACTCGCGCCGGCGCATTTTGCCTTAGTAATGTGTAAATATACCGCCCCCCGCGCCCCTGGCTCACACAATAATGCATATTTCGTCTCGCCGCGTCGCGCTCGCTCGCTTAACATTACTAAGGGGAAATTTGTCGCGCCCACTTGTCGCGATCCGATACCGACCGCGCGAGATACTATTAATAGCAACGTTTCCTACTAACCGAGACTAATCTATTTGAAACTATCCTAACTGAAGCTGTTAAGCTATGGTATCGGATCGTGTATTGTCTGGACACTGGAGTGTATGTGGTAGAGCATGCGATATTGGTTACGTTTTGGTTGCGTTTGAGTTGGGTGCGGGCAGGCTGGCGCCGGCGGCCCGGCGGACACTAACAGCTTCTTCCGTAGAACTAGTGCGCATGCGTATATCTACACACGTGCTGCCGCCGCACACGCTCGCTAGTACTAGCTCCTTATGGATCTACTATTTTATTTTTTTTTTGTTTGTATGGGATGCTAAACTTAATTTTAATGCATATATTATAGCAAAGTATCGGCATACTGGTCAAAGATCAAACAGTATGTTTTTGTCTCGAGAGCGAATTAAGATTAAGCACTATTCAACTAAACAGCTGTTCAGTCATTGTCAGTCGGTCAGTCAGTCATCAATTCTTTTAGGTATATAATTGGTTACGCCTGCACGCAGTGTACGTTATGCCTGCTAATCAAGTTGTGCCTTTCTAAATTTCTGACAATTTTGCAGACGAATTGCAAACATCTAAGATCTGCAGGGTTTGTAAAGTTTGCTTGTACATACAACTTATCGCACAGTCTGGCACTCTCGTACGTTACTAATATAATTTTGGTTAGTGTGCCTACACGATCCATGAGGAGCTAACTATACGCTTGTAGCTGCGTACGCGTCCGTACGCATACGTACCCGTACGTACACGTGCGTACACAGTACATGCGTGGCGGGAGGGACATGTCGCCGTGCTACAGATGGTCAAGACGAGAGACGTATCGAGGAGCTCCACAAGAGGCGTAACTTCCTGGCCGCCTACTGCAAGCTGATTGTGCACAACGTGGCGCCCATACGACGAGCTGCCGATGTGTTCAAGCATTATATCAAGGTATACTACATAACTTCTTCTTCTTATCGAATGAGAGTGGCCAACTCTAGTGTCGAGAGTTTACAAACTGCCCTAAGGGCCTCTGACATACTAGGCTAACAGCCGGGACCTACAATTTAACGTGTCAGCCGACCCACGGAAGGAATTCCAAAATGGAATGCCACTTTCGGTCAACCATCCAAAGACTGTCCGCGTCGACCTTTGCTTAACTGTGGTAATCGCATGCGATTGCCTCCGCTAGCTGAGCTACGGGCGCTTTATATATATACTAACTAAACATCAAGTTACGCGTAACTGTATATTCAAGATTTTTATTCTTGGATGTGGTCTTGTTTGTTAGCAATCATCTGAAAGACACTGACTGCAAACTTTTCTTTCACGTTTACAATTTGTCCATAACTTTATGATAAAGCCATGTTTCAGACTAGAAACTAGCGCAATTGGCGTTAAGAAAATTTGCCATATAACTCCTGTATACATATCGAATTGTTTAAATATTTGTTTATATTACTATGTTATTTTAGTGCTACAACGACTACGGCGACATCATCAAGGCGACACTGAGCAAGGCGCGCGAGATCAACAAACTGAACTGCGCGCTCACCATGGAGCTGGCCATGCAGGGGCTGTTCAAGGACATCCTGGCGAGACAACGACCCTCGGACCTCAGCGAGCTCAAGGTACGTGATGAAAATGATGATTATGTAGCCTAAGTAGTACCCACAGAACAGAGAAAACAATGGAAGTAGTGCTCGTATCTCATGCGGCGTCCATGATTAGTCGTGCTTAGCTACGTGAGCTAGAAAGACGTTCCGCACTCGCACTTTGTTAAATATCTACAAAACCATAGCGATTACATTGCTGAATGTCTAGTCACGAGATCCTTGATTTTTTATAATTTTTTAGAGCCTAATTTCATTGCCATTTATTGCTTAATTTGGCCAGCTCAAGATACAGTACATTATGAATAAAGAAGCCTTCAAGCTACATAGGGTACAAAATGGAAAATGAGTAACAAAACCTCCTTGGGTTGTCATCTGAAATAAATAAGATATTGAATCAGGCGTTACTTTGCGGAAATCCATTGTTACTGAAACTCTGGTGAAATATGTTGTGTTTTTCCGCTGCGACTGCTCCTTAACCGACTTCAAACAACAAACTTGAACCCAAAAACCTAATAACAATCAAGTTTGTTGTTTGTTTGTTGTGACTATCTCTCAGTCTAGGATTTTACAGTTTACAAATAAGTAAATAAATAAGTAAGTATTTCAGGACATATCGTACAGCGCCATCTAGCCCCATACTAAGCTAACGCCTGTATCATGGGTACTAGATAGCGGATATAATACATATATACTTTTTTTTAATACATATTTATTATACATAGAAACGACCAGACTCAACACAAGTAATTACAAATTTTAATATGCATAATTCCTTGTGTTATGCGGAAATCGAACCCGCACCCCTAGATTAGAAGTCAGAGCCACTACCAACTAAGCTAACAGAGCAGTCAACACAATTTATCTCACTTCTGCTACATTTTCAATATAGATTCTTCTTCCTCTCCATACATGTTAAATTCTAAATTAATCATTGTCTGTTTGTTCAGGTGCTGGTAGCGAAGCGGCAGGAGCTGGAATAAAACATAGAGGAGATCAAGAACATGCTCTCTTACATGTTCAAGTCTGTGTTTGTGCACAGATACAGGTAACACACACACACATACATACACACACATACACACACAATGCGCTACAATGCTGTTGTTGCATTCAATATAGCTTTTAGTTCGAATCAAGTAAGTTTCAATGGATTCAAATATTCTTTATTGTGGTTCTGTAATTGAGTAAAAGGCAACTTGTAATATGGACTTACATTTGAATAAATTGATGATTCTTATTGCAATTTATCCTATGATGTGAGCATCTTTTAATGCTAATTCACGACAATCTGTCACACTGTGAACAAATACGTTTGCTTTTATATGAGTAGTATACCATGTATGTTATTTTAATAATTGTCAATCATGTATGTTATTATAATAATTTGTGTTGTAACTGAGACACGCTGCCCGAGATCCGCTCCATCACGATGTCAGAGATCGGTATCTGGATGGAGAAGTTCCCGCAGCACTTCCTGGATGCCACCTACCTCAAGTATATCGGCTGGACCCTGCACGACAAGGTGAGTTTTGTAGAAAGATAGATAGATAAATACTCTATTGAAACGCCACACATAAAACAATACGAAAAAAACTCAGTATTTCTTCAAACAAATAACACTTCTCATTTGTTAATGTGTTGTGTAACTATGAACATTATAATATTTTTTCATAAAATATTGGTCTGTCCCCCTGTTGCGGCTTAAATACATAACAGATCAACTAAGACAATTCAATGTACTGGTATAGATTTACTTGTGGACATACACTACACCTTTCATTTTGTGGTATATCACACGCGCTGCTCATATTTAATGTATATTATTTGAATTCTGCATAATAAGAAAAAAAGTCCAAAAGATTTGTCGGCTCACAATCCTTCGCAGTGATACGATGGTATGATTGGTTGTGTGGCAGGTGGGCGAGGTGCGCCTGCGCTGCCTGCAGGCGCTGGTGCCGCTCTATTCCTGCGATGACCTCAAGAGAAAACTCGAGCTCTTCACCTCCAAGTTCAAGGTTAGTATTACATTTTTTTTTTTATAAAAAAAAGTGGCAAAAAGGCAGACGATCTGCCTGATGGTAAGCAATCATCGTCGCCTATGGACACTTGCAACTCCAGAGGTGCTGCAGGACTTTGCCAGCTTAGAGAGGTGTTTGTGAATACCCTTTTTAAATCTCCCCATATTGTAGCTCCGTGGAAAGACCTCAGGGGGTAGATCGTTCCACATCTTGCAAGTTCGCGGAAGAAACGAGCGCATGAAACGGACTGTGTGGGAGCTCCAATTTTGCAAGATGTGAGGATGAGCTCTTTCACGGTGCCGAGCAGTCCGGTGATGAAAATGATTTGCCGGAATTAAATTAAAAAGCTCTTTAGAACACTCCCCAAAAAAGAGCCCATAAAAGATACAGAGGAACAACAAGATACAGAGATAAAGATACATTTGCAAGTTCAGGTATAACACCGGCTAAGTAACAAATACTATAAACTTTTTCTTTACAATTTTTTTGTCAAACAAAGGGAATATTATCATGTGATTTTAATTGTTAGTAAAGTAAATATTTGTGATTCTTATTTCCATTGTTATGTAATGGAGCTTTTTGTCAGACACTAAGTTAAAACTTAGACCTATAAAATAAAATAAAAATAGCCTTTATTTCTACTTCTCAATAAAATAGATACATTAATACTTAACTTATACATTTTTAAATGAAGGTTAAACATGTTCCTATGTTTACAAATTTTATATGAATTTGTACATCAAAATCCTTATTGCCTAAATTATTTTGTACAACATTTTTGTGCAAGAATTGCTAATACCAACCTTATCTCTAGTGAACACATCTTTCAATCAATCAATCAATCAATATAACTTTATTGCACACCAGAAAACAAAATACAGAAACAATTTACAGTAAAATTACTTAACCTAGGTACATTGGGCGGCCTTATCGCGTATCTTTATTAATTTATTTGAAATATTTATACATATAGGGTTTGTATTTTATTTTGTATATATTTATTTATTTTATACCTAATCATATGCACAAAAGAAAGTAAGTGTTATATCATAGACTAAGTATACTTAGTCTATGGTTATATTAAGATATCTAGTATTACAGAAAACACAAGTTATTATTACAGTTCTCCAAGTTGCAATATAACCAAAGTTAGCATAATAATCTAAGTACATGATAACCAAAATTGATGAAAATAATGGATTAGAAGATATACCTATCTGATTCCAAATGTTCTTTATAGTCTTTGCAACTTAATTACAAATGTATACAATTGAACAAAATTGAAACTTATAATGGTATGTAATTAAAGCAGAGAACTAAGTTTTAAATTAACAATTATGTACATGCAATTTGAAGTGAGTACTTACATACTATAATTATAACATATTTGATACCTACTACATAGTATAAAACTTTTATTGTGAGTTAAATATGATTGGGAAGTTATACATATCTGAGTAATAGTCGCTGTTGTAAGCGTAGGCCTCCCCCAGACAAGTTATCAAAATTGTAGGTAAGTACAATTATAGTATTTGTCTTTTTATAATTAATAGTTATTTAAGTATAGTTAGCTAGTAATTTTGCCTGTGTGTGTTGCCTTGGGGGCTGTAGTCTACTCCTCCACGAGGACCAGTCGGCTTGGAGGAGAGACCTATATTCAGAAATAAATGTTAAAAGACTGAAAAGGAAGAAAATACAAGAACTACATATACGCCATACGTCTTCTCGATACAGAGCTAATAACTCGTTTCCTTTTTACTACAGGATCGTATAGTGGCCATGTCACTAGACAAGGAGACAGATGTAGCGGTGCACGCC
Organism: Macaria notata; assembly: GCA_927399415.1. Lineage (NCBI taxonomy): Eukaryota > Metazoa > Arthropoda > Insecta > Lepidoptera > Geometridae > Macaria > Macaria notata. The sequence goes on from OV656751.1 coordinate 2,947,517, forward strand.
GTGCGCCTCGTCATCGCTATACTCAAGATGCTCCCCGACGTACTCGCTGATAAGGTACACATTATATCGTCATGCTATAGACTAGAATACAGCTGCGTACCTGTTGTAACTGCTATCACGACACCCGCTTTACCGCCCCATCTCCGTGGACCCTGTTATTTAATAATAATAATAATAATATTTTTTTATTGATTCAAATAATAATATTTACAATATAGTAATAAAACTGTTGCATGGAAAGTCTGAACTCATACAAAACTGTTTGTAAAAATTGGCGAATTTCACACAGTATTTAAACTGAAAATATACTATTATTATTAAACATACGTTAGGTATTGTCAAATAATGCTGGCGATTGTCACAGACAATGGCCATCTGTTTGGCCGTCTGTTTGTACGTCGTGACTTAGTACAATAGATCAGCTGTAATAAAAAAATACTTATTATTTTATGGATATTGGTCTGAAAATAAAGATTATTTGATACGTAATGGACATGTGTGTGTGTGTAGTTGCAGGACTGCGAGAACGTGTACGAGCTGGTGTATTCGTCGTGGCGCGGCGTCGCGGCGTTGCAGGCGAGTTCCTCAACGTGCGCCTGTTCTGCCCGCCCGCCGCGCCCGAGCCCGCGCGCTCGCGCCGCGGCAAGCTGCGCGCCGCAAACACGCCGCTGCTGCGGGATCTCGTGCAGTTCTTCATCGAGTCAGAGGTACACACACATATATAATATATGTATTTCTTTTTGTTTTGGATAGACCAGTTATCGAGGAAGGCTTTAGGCTATATAACATCAAGCTGCAACTAATAGGAGCGAAGAAACAATAGAAAATGTGGAAAAAAACGGGGAAAATTATTCATCTTTGAGGGCTTCCGTTGCATGCGCTGCGAAAACGGTTCAAGATATCAAAAAAATGTGTATGAAAGAATTATTTCACTTGAAATAATCTAACAAAATGTCCGCAACAGTATAAGTCTATGTTTTAAGGTTAACTCACTAGAACCGTTTTTATGGTAATAACTATTCCACGCGGACGAAGTCGCGCGCATCAGCTAGTCAAATATAAATGACTACGTACTTACTAGTAGATGCTAGCAGCTTCGCTCGCATTAAGAAGTAGAACTTTACCCTTTTAACCCGTTCAAAAGTGGCATCTCCAAAAATCTTTTCTTAGCGGATGCCTACGTCATAACATCTACCTGCATGCCAAATTTCAGCCTGATCCGTCCAGTGGTTTGAGCTGTGCGTTGATAGATCACTATGTCAGTCAGTCGGTCACCTTTGAGTTTTATATATTTAGATTTCATTAATTCTTATTTGATTTTAATGGTCTGCGGTTCGAGCTAAAAGATATAACATAAGTATGCACGTGCACCACTAACAAATGATGTTTCTAATGAGACTATTAAACAGGATATCCGAAATCATGTAGGTTTGGACTATACCGCTAGATGTCGCTGATACTAAATTATTTATGTCGCTCTTTTTCTCATTCTACCCTCCTACGGAAAGAAAACTGGATGACATTACATTCATTGAGATATTACTACTACGTATAGAGAAGCCAACGCGTTGCATGATCTAGTGCCACGCTTTCTATACGCTGTACAGCAGCTATCCAGTGAGTATCCAACGCCCGTGGAGAGTAGTTGTGTTTGGCTCGCATAAATAACAACATTAAACACCTGGTTGTGTTCTTAAAGACTGCCGTATACACTCCAGAACATCAAAAAGTGATGGATTAATATTTCATCGGTAAGTAGACATTTAAACGTTGAAAACTCTTTGATTTAAATTTTTTCACGATGTAACAATGCTTACGAGAAACGGGCTGCCGGGCGCTGCCATTTTGCAAATACACGGCGCTTAAGTCGTTTAAAACTGTACCCTGTACGCTTTTAAGCGCTGCGTATTTTAATAGTTTGGTTAGACGACATAACTATGATTTCGCGCTGCAGCGAATTTTAGTTCTATCTCTTTCCAAAATGGAGCAAAGCTTTGGTTCGGGGTGTATGTTCTATACGCTAGTAATGTAGTTCGATGATAACATGATATATATTTCCCTTTCCAGTTGTGTTTCGAGGAGAATTTCTCGAAGATATTCGTGGTGGGTCGCACGTGCGGTCTGGCCGGGCTCCAGTTGAACCACTACCAGATTCTGTTCCTCATGAGACAGCTGGAGAGGATATCTGAGGTGATGGCGTGGTTGGCGCAAGACGCTGCCAGGCAACCTGCCGCGGATGAAGGGTGAGTTAGTTTATTATTTTATTGGAAACATATTTAGAAAGAAAGAAAGAAAGAAAGAAAACATTTATTGTGACAGATTTTAAAAACACACAGGAGTAAAATCATAAAAAACAAACATAAAATCTGCCACAACACAGCCCCAACTCAGCATAATGCTGGTTGTATGGAAGCAACCAGCGTTTATTATATGTTGTACCTCAAAGAGGTCTGAGCAAGTCGACGCAGACGGCACGTGCAAAAGGTGTGGTATGCAAAGTGCTGTGAATACGGATGAAGATAACATTATGAATCTATTTGTTGATAGATAGAAAGTACGCCCACACTTACGCTTCACCTAATACTGCAATTATCGCTTATTTATCCTAGTCAAATTCGATATTTTTTTTAAATAAAAATAAATCATAACATTAAAAAAACAAAGCAAAAAAAACATGGCAATTTATGGGTACGATCGCTTGGTAGTTCAATTTAATTTGTTTGTTGTAATACAATAACCCATCTAATTTAGAACTACGGTGCTCACAGGAAACAATCTCTTTCAAATCAATTTAATATTATATTTCCTTTCAGAACGATAGTAGTAGGTCTAGTGGTACCAGCAGTGGAGTTGACCTTCGTGCTTCCATCTTCGTGTCCCGGCCAGGAGTCGTCCAGGGATCTAGACAGTGTACCCTTGGACTCCTCTAGTTTACAGGATTTGAAACTTGGTGAGTTACTTCTTAAAAATACTTTAATTTAACTAACTTGGCCTTTAAAGTGTCCAAATTCGTTGTAGTAACTATGGGTTGAGCCTGAAATAAATGTCTTTTATTTTTATTTATTTTATTTATTGGCGTGAATTGGCGTTATTTATTTTATTTGTTGGTTTAAATAATACACGACAAATACGTTTATTTAATCAATTAAGGAATTGTTTCCACCATTATGAAACGCACCTTGTATATTAAATATCGTTGGCTTCAATAAATAAATTTACCACGAACTTTTTGCTCTACGGAGCTACTGAGAGGGTTTCTCCTGCACTATTCTAACATCATAGCTAATATAAAAAAGTCTTATGTTTAGTAAATCCATACGAACTAATCTTCTCTGGCATATCAAATAAGAACTTCAGAATTAATAATAGTGACATCTAGCGGGATTAACTTGTGTACTACTTCTCCAGGTTTCGAGGGCACAATGGCGCCGTCCCTACAAGACCGTGACAGCGGCGTGCTAGCGACGTCTCTGGATGTATGTCCGCTGTCCCAGTCCGCCTCGCTGCCGCCGCTGTCCTTGCCTACTCCGATGGAACACACGCACCAACCACCGCCCAGCCCAGGGATTGGGTTCGGGGTTCGGAGGTAACTCATTTATTAAGAAAAATATTCCTATTGTTTAGTCGACTTAGTTGGTAGTGTTATTTACTGCTAACTTATGTCGTCGTCGCAACAGAAATATTCTTTAAGCCTTCGGAAGTAACGTAAAAGAACTACACTGTTACAGTCGAACAAGTCTTCTTTATTCGCTTCGCAGTTTGCTTTGCGGTAATGTCTAAGGGTGACATAAAAGTGTCGTGTAATCTCTTATTTGCCACATCACACCGCAAGGTTGGTTAGGCAACCATCATGGTTTTAATATTGTTTCAGAGAGTTCGAGCACGGTCGCATGTCGAGCGGTGTTGAGGTTGCTGCAGAGGTGGTGGAAGGACGTTCATCTTCACCCAGCGACCACTCCGTCACCAGCTCGTGCAGGAGACGGGACGTGGTGAGTTTCATATGCCAAATAGTAGTGCGGAAGCACCAGTGCCTTTTATCCTCTAGCCATATAACAGGTTTTTATTTTATTTTACGTGGGTTAGGTTGACGTTTGACTGCAGCCTGCCTGATGTTAAGCATTGCTGCAGCCTAGGATGTAACACGCTTACCTAGAAGATACCTATTAACTTTAGATTTGAAGACCCCTGGATTGTAGTTAGCAGGAAACACATTCGTCGTAAACAACCATAGTTTCTGCAAAACTGAGTAATTGGGTATTATACAAAATAGTCGAGAAATTAACAATCGAATTCTTAAGAAACAAACAACAATATTATCCGTTGATCAGACTTCGAAAAACCCACAATCTGCACTCAAGACTTCAAAAATATGGTATATACCCCTCTCTTAGTAACAGAATCATAAACAGATTAAAACAGAAGCCAAAAAACTCAGTAGCTGTTTAAAGAACAGTTGCTTTGTAGAAATAGTTGCTTAACATCAATCAAGTTTAATTGTCCCTATTTCTCCCCCAGATATCGACCTCTACCTGGTGTCTGTCCAACATCCACATCTTCCAGCAGAGCGGTGGCGGCAAGTCGTGTCTGCGTCTCGTGGCCGACGACCTCAAGAACGACGAGTGCACCGCCATACCCTGGGATGAGTTCCAGGTGAGAGATTATCTGTTTTTGATAGACTGTTTAAAGAATATAATAGTAGTTTATGCAACTGTCATATAATTAAGGGTATTAAAACACGAGTGTGAGTTTATGAAACGAGCGCAGCGAGTTTCATTATAGTAACGAGTGTTTTAATACCCGTGTTATATGCAGCACACGGAGTATAATGAGCTATTACGATATCGATGTGGATATTATAGCATCATGTGAAATTGCTTAAATTGAGTGTTCTGTTGTCTGTGCTATAACAGTAGTAATTATAAGTCAAGTATTGGAAACATAAGTAGAATGTTACAACATTAGTGTAGATAAACAGTCTTACTACATATGTGTAGATTGAGTGATAAGTTGATCAGTATTTTTTTTCTCTTTCTGACTTACAACTTGTATTCGCATATAAATCTTCTTACAATTTGAAGAGTGATTAGTCGTTATTTCTATCTTAAGTTGGTAGTTTTGAATACAAGTGTCAAAGGCAAGGCTCTAATTGACTACTCACTCGTAAATTCAGGTCTATAAAGGAAAAAAACTTCAGCAAGGGTATTGTAATACTGTCAAACTGAAAACTTTACGCTACGTAAAGAATCTACATAGGCCACAATAGTCTTATTGAAGAAAAAACTTAACGCAATAGGTTGTCTTAATGGTGGTATTTTCAGCTTCTTCGGTTGATGGATTATTTTATTAGCAAGAGTTTTTGACTTTATAATACCCGTTGCTGATGGACAGTTTAAGTTTTCCTTGACAGTTTATTGGGAGGTGAAAAAGCCATATTTTTCGAGCTAAAATTTTAGTATGTACTTTTGTGTGTTTGTTATATCACCAATCAATCCATCTGAACCGTGATTGGTTTGGATGGTAATTTGGTATCAAGATAGACTTTGACTATAGATTAAATAGATTTAAATCTCACATTAATGCAGGTAATGCCGCGGGGCACCACTAGTAAATCATATATTCTTCTATACAATAACTATTCTCTTCTTTATACACCAACATTGGCTCTCAACTTTCTCACATAACATTTTATTTTTTCAGAAATACCACTGACAAAAAAAAGAATTTATTTATTTATTTATTTAACTTACAAATTACACATTTCTATACTTTTATCTAAGTATACCTTGATTTTTGTATGTATAGTGAATACCTAAATATGAAATCATAGCATGTCGTCCCAAGCATTGCTGCAAACCCAAATCTTTACATATAGTTCTAAATTTTAGCAGAGGAGAGGTAATTTTTAGCTGTGTATTTACTTATTTTATGTTTTGTTTATTAGTTTATCTGTCTTAAAAGTCATGTGGAAGTAAAAAAGATAGGATCATTGTCTCTTTTACTCTCGTTAGCATCCCGCTCACTTTGACGTCGCATGTACTGCGTTGTCATATTTCTCGTAAAAACGATAATAGTTTGGCTGTACACTTACGTTTTCTCATCAGGGTCACCAGGTAGTCCAGATCTTCCATAAATCTTGTTTTGATAATTTTTCCTTTATGTGGGCGCTAAAATCTACCTCTGTACCAAATTTCAGCTCTCTAGGTCTATGGGAAGTACTATTTCTATTATGATGATCAGTGAGTGAGTGAGTCAGTGTCGAAAATGCGAAACTTTGCATTAGCATAACTTCGGAACTAATTGTTCTACCAACATGAAATTCTGGATTTCAAGTGTGTTATTACGAATTTCTAGATGACGAAAATTTTAGCGTTTTAATCCTATCCAGAGGTTCTCAAATAGGGAGATGAAAATGCGGCGAAACGGTTCGAGAAAAGGATGGTACGGCAGTGTTTGCTTCGCGCTCGACTTGGCGGGGCTTGGCTTACAAAAAGTTACTTAAGGCTATGAAACATAAAAAAATATAGCAAGGTTCTTAATTAACTAAATAGCCTTAAAATTAATGCGTTGGACTCCAGACTGGGTTACCGTATCCTGGAGCCAAAATCATACATTTAAGTACATACTAAGTTAAAAACGCTGTCTCATGTAAGTGAGTACTTATATATTATGTTTGTACAACACAGGTAGGCAGTGATTCACAAAATGTCGTCCCTTATCGCACCTTATCTAACAACGGTAGCGGTTTCGTAACATGGAGCTGAATAATATGTTTCAGATGGATATATCTGCAGCGGTGGCTGGATGATATTAGAAAGTTAGAAGGAAACATGTAGGCCAAATATACAACAATATAAAACGGTCTGAGAATGCACAAAGTGATAGTGCGTTTTTGTTATAAGTTCACATACTTTGGGCTTAAAAAGCGACGTTTTCTAATACTTTGAATGGCCATGGAATCAATGTTGTTAGTTTTAACGTAAATAATAAAAGTGAAATGTACCTACATATGTAAATCTAGCAACTCGTATCTCTATGTAGGTACGATACAAAAAAATAAATGTTATGCGTTAGTAACCAGTAGATAAACCTACATATATACAAAACAATATAACGTCCAGTGGTTGTAAAAAATCCTATATTCATATATTTTTCATAAAGCCTATTTACACATCAAATGAAATAATTAAAATTATGTATCAAAATTGTATCAAACATGCCTATAGCCATTGTACCTCTGTTTGCTGTACTATGGCGGCAGTTTTTCCTGCAATAAATTTCACATCTGTGTCTAACAATTCTGTTTTCCGAGTAAACAGCAGAGACATACATACGAGTACATATAGCTACTTACATCTACGTACATAAACTGTGTGGTTTTGTTTATGTGTCAACCTTTGTGTTTATGCTTGCTCGGTAAACCTTTTATCCTATATCATCTACTAAAATAAGCAATTGTTTTGATCTTAGTACGAGTGGCATAACTTTTTGTTGCCTCTAGGGGACGGGGACTTTATTAGGTAAGCGAGTGTATCTAATTTGTTTGTATAAATTTTGTTTTATAAAATTTAGTTTGCTACTACTTACTTAATAGTTAGTAATATCCATGTCTCGCAGTAGTTCCTGTTCATCTTCTTCTTCTTATATATAAAAATGAATCGCAAAATGTGTTGGTAAGCGCATAACTCAACAACGCCTGGACCGATTTGGCCAATTCTTTTATTTTATATTCGTTGAAGTTCAAGGATGGTTTTTACGGCGAGAAAAATTCGAAAAATGCCGGAAAATCCCTAAAAACCGCCCTTTTCTTTTTCCCATACAAATTTTTTCTAACTGAAGAGTAAAAGAGTCAACAGACAGGACGAAGTCTGTCGGGTCCGCTAGTCGAATATAAAAATTTGCCTATACATATAATAATTCCGTGTCTAACTATCTGTGTACTAAATTTTGTCCAAATCGGACAAGCCATTTGAGTGTGATAAAGGAACAAATACATATTGTAATATGTACTGCAAAATATATGACGCTTATGATGCTTGGTTTTCTTTACTATTCTGCATAAAGTCGAATCTATTTCTGATAAGTCAGGGTTGTAATCCATACAAAAACATTCATTAGAGCTAAAATATTATTTAAAAAATACTGAACCGAATGAAATCAATTTTTATGGGACCATCTCGGAAACTATCCTAATCGAATAAATAAAGAATTTTCGAAATGGGTTGATAAACAACGGAGTAACCGCGTAACATCCCCACAAAAAAAACTTTCAGAAGACTTGATAACCTCCTTTTTTTGCAAGTCGGTTAAAAATATAACAACGTGAGTATCATGAGCCTTTCATGGATGAAAACACATCCTCAATTTTTCTTTCTGTACCAAACTAATAGTTTTTATCTCTACTTTACCATATATAATGCCAAAATTTTAACTAAAAACGCACAAAAGAGTCCTAAACTCTGAAGGTTTGATACATCGTCAATACTATTACATAAGCAGGGCTCCGCAACCAACTAGACCTCGTGTTCGCTGAAATTTCAACCGAAGCTTTAGTCAGTCTTAGCTCGGCACGCGCGCGAGATAGACGTATCGACCGATATTTCCTGCACATAAACACTCGTATTACAATTAATAAACACTATATCTTGTGTAATTATGAAGAGATAACATAACACTTAGATTTTATACGAAAAATATAAAGAAATGGTTGTTCAAACGCCCTTGAACGGTATCGGAAAAAAGTTTTGAATATTGCATGAAGAGTGAAGTCGTAGAATTTGTTAGGGTTTGTTAGTTTTTCTTGTTCTCGTGTGCTGGTTCGGAAAGAATCTGCTGTTGATGGATAGAGGTATTTTTTACATTCATATTCATTTATTCATATTTTATATTGTGATAGCGATCCATTTTATTTTTTAACTCAGTGCTTTGATGTGTAATTGTGTATATGTACCGACATGCATACTCGTATGTACGTATATACGAGTATGTTTTTATGTTAATCCAGCCATTTATTTCATTAAGTACGATACAAAACATTAACATAAAATAGATGTACATTATAAGTCAACATGCATATTTACACTAATTCAAAATGTAGAAAGAGATATAAGAAATCTATACCTACACTTAATGGTTTGGGGTATAAAAGCCCATTAATTTAGTTTATTTTTTATTTAATGTTTTATACACAGAACAGAATCTATACTAATATTATAAAGCTGAAGAGTTTGTTTGTATGTTTGTTTGAACGCACTAATCTCAGGAACTACTGGTGCGAATTGAAAAATTCTTTTTGTGTTGGATAGACCAGTTATCAAGGAAGGCTTTAGGCGATATAACATCACACTGCAACTAATAGAAGCGAAGAAACAATAGAAAATGTGGAAAAAAACGGGGAAAATTATTCATCTTTGAGGGCTTCCGTTGCGTGCGCTGCGAAAACGGTTCAAGATATCAAAAAAATGTGTATGAAAGAATTATTTCTCTTGAAATAATCTAACAAAATGTCCGCAACAGTATATGTCTATATTTTAAGGTTAACTCACTAGAACCGTTTTAATGGTAATAACTATTCCACGCGCACGAAGTCGCGCGCATCAGCTAGTAATAATATAAGTCCCAAAGCACGTGTTCTTAACTTTATAATCTCTAGTATTTACCATATAGGCCTTGGGAAGACAATATCTCCGGTCGTAAAAATTTTACGCGACCCCACGTGCCACGGTCGTTAAGGAAATCTTAAAATTCTATCCTTAGGCATCAACTGTAGGTATTACATTCCATACTAGTGAACGCCCGCGGCCTCGCTCGCATTGTTTTGGAATAAAAAGTAGCCTATGCCACTCTTAGCACCTCATCATAAAAATCCGTTTAGCCGTTTTTGCGTAATTCGCGTTTAAATATGTTTTCGAATGTCATCAATGTAGACATTGTAGACTATCAACCCACTTTAGCTTTATGATATGTGTAGATTATCTGTCCTACAAAATATTTTTGTTCCACCCTACTGTTGCCTGGAAAGGATAGCCTATTTCCCTGTATTATTCGAGTTAGAGGTTCACGTTTGAATACAGCCCACTGAAATAGTTAGTACATAGGTACATATATGTGACCCTGGACTGCAGTTAGTAACATTGAAAAAAATACTCTATGTAGTAAGCACAGAAGTTAATGGTGGGCAACTGTAGCTTTTATTTTCCTAAAATGTATCTTTAACTGATTTGCATAATTAAAAGACGTTATGGAATATTGTCGAAATAGAAAATTCACGCAAAATATGATAAAGCCCCGTGCACATAGATTCTTAAACGCATTTAGAGGCAAGGAGGAAATATTGGATTAAATTTATTTAAGGGTAGTTTTGCAAACAATTTTTGTTTGTTTGTCTGTTTATTTAAACGCTAACCACGCAAAATCGGCTGAATAATGATTTTTGGTATGTAGGCCGTATGAGGTCTTAGAAGTGTCATAGGTTACTTTTTATCACAAAATAAAGCGAGCGAAGCCGCGGGCTTCCACTTGTTATAAATATTCATTTATTTTCATTTAATTTCGAATGTAACTCTGTTATTCAATATCAAATACAAATGATTTCTTTATGGAAGTCGTGTCACCGGCAAATGAAATATGTCATTTGTGTGACCTTAATGAGCTAACAGTGCGCCGCTCATATTTGATGTAACGAAAATAACTCCACCATAAATTTATTAGTAAATATATTGGTGTGACTGTATACTGTTGTCTGTCTGTATGTAAGCTAAGAGATCTTTTAAACTACACAATAGATTTTAATACAGTTTTTTTTAATTGATAGGGTGATTCTATATGATAACGCATGTAAAGCCACAGGAAAAAGCTAGTAAGGACTAAATTGTTATGCAAAGATGATTGACTGTAAGTTTGACTGACGTACAACGCAAACTACCAACCGGACTGTAATTTGGCATGCAAGTAGCTATTATAACATAGGCATCAGATAATAGTTAATTATATACATAAGATTTTTAGGAAATTAAACTTAGCTAAAGGTGTAGCAGTTGCAAATTTGTGTAAAACATTAATTGTTAGTAATACTTCTTAACGCAAGCGATGTCTTCCTCTAGTACAATAAAATATATAATTTAATGGGCCTTATTACAAAATGTTGTAAAATAGGACAAAATATTAAGTACCAATGATAAATTAACGTTCTAATTTGAAGTTGAAATTTTGATGGTGCGTTTTGTAATAAGACGGAATATATATAGCAACTAGTGGATGCTCACGTCTTCGCTCGCCTTAAGAAGTATAACTTGCGTCCCCTATTTCACCCCCTTGAAAGTGGCATTTCCAAAAATCATTTCTTAGCCGATGCCTACATCATAACATCTACCTTCATTCCAAATTTCAGCCCAATCCGTCCAGTGATCTGGGCTGTGCGTTGATAGATCACTATACCAGTCAGTAAGTCAGTCACATTTGAGTTTTATTTATATAGATGCTCAAGTACAAAAACTTTCAGAAGACTTGATAACTTCCTTTTTATTGAAGTGGGTTAATAAAGACGTGTTCGAGTGTCTTATTTAAGCGACTGTCAATTTTGAGAGCTTTTATATGAAGCAACCTCCCACTGGGTCCTTAAGAGCTTAATTTCTAATTTATTTAAGTGTCGGTTCGATGACGCAGTGAAGCTTCTATTGTAATTTGATTCAATGAAATGAAAGTAATGTTGTCTTTATCATTATGGTATATTTATTAATTTGTACATGGGAATTTATACTCTTACATAACTACATATATACACACTCGTATAAACCATATTAGTAGATTAGATTTGAATGAGTTGCAAAGTAATGCTTCTAAAAAAACAATTTTTGACGAGACTTTCCTATCTACGAATTAAGAAAAGCCACAGAACAAATAAAATAAAATAAATAAATATTTCGGGACATTTCACACAGCGCCATCTAGCCCCACACTAAGCAAACGCTTGTGTCGTGGGTACTAGGTAACGGATATAATACTTATATACTTTTCTTTTGTAAATACATACTTATTATACATAAAAACGACCAGACTCAACACAAGTAATTATATATTTTTTTAAATGCATAAATACTTGTGTCACGCGGGAATCGAACCCGCAAGATTAGATTAGAAGGCAGAACAACTACCAACTAAGTTAACAGGCCAGTCATTCAGTAACAATAGTAGTCTTTACGCTAGTTACGTATACAAAATCTGTTAAACAATATTCGTGTGACTTATACGATAAGATTTATAGAGATTCAAACGTCAAACAAAAGCATAAACAAAACTCCTTACTTAACAATACTTGTACAAATCCACGTAAGCAGTACAATTTTTTTACACTAGTTACGTATATTAAATCTGTGACATATTCGTGTGACTTATACGATAAGATTTAGACGTTAAAACGTCAAGCAAAAGAATAAACAAAACTCCTAACTTAACAATACCACTTAAGTAGCACAAAAAGTTATTTAGCCATGTTCGTGGCGCCTTAATTCGTTTACAGCTACTTTTGGACAGCCTTTTGAGTTCTAACATGCAATGTAAGCATTAAGCGTGATCGAATAATTACTGCTGCTATTTCTGTTTATTTATACATGGGGTATTGGTGAAAACAAAGCAACGCGCTTAATTAGAAATCCTACTATATTACAATGGCAAAAGATTGTGCATATGTACATTATTTACTAGAAGGACCTGGGCGCCCAACCACGATGTATCTGCCCAAGAAAACTCCCCAAACGAATTAATTCTGCGGGGGAGTCACGACCCTCAGTCATGAGGAAATACGACTCAAGAGATATTATTTACTGGAAGAGATCGCTCGACGCGATAAGGCCGCCCAATGTACCTAGATAGATAGATAATTCTTTATTGTCACACACACATATAAAACAAAATTAATAAAAAATACTTACATAAATTACTCTAGTGCCACAAGTGGCGGCCTTATTGCTAAAAGCAATCTCTTCCAGGCAACCATTGGATGGAGAAGAATAAATACAGGATTATAAAGGACAGGACTAGGTTCAGTTATATTTAAAATTGTTTTATGTATCTATATACCTTCTGGTGTAAAATAAAGATATATTGTATTGTATTGTAAACAGCCCATTCAAAACTACAAAACGTATGCCTTTGATTTTCTAGATGCGATATTTTTGTTTAGATACCAACAATTTGAGATATAAACTAACAGTCTATATTATTTAGTTTTTGTGTCAACATGGCTGTTTGTCATAGTACGGCAGTCATTAAGCCATGTTAGAGACCCTTAGGGCGGCTTGATAAACTCTCGACACCAGAGTTAGCCACTCTCATTCGATAAGAAGAAGATTGTACAACAGTTTAGTATGGAAATAACGCACGAGCGACTGCACCATAAATCACGTAAAAGTTCCCAAGGGTGGTTAGAAAACTCTCAACAATAGCGTTAGCCACTCTTATACAAGTTTAACTAAGTTATATATACCAAAATATAGTACCGAATAAAAACATTGACTGTAGTCAATGTTTGATCGAATAACAATAGGCGTTAGAAAATATTTTCTCAACCTAAGTAAATCAAATCAACCATCTATAAGGTACGATAGTGTAAATATTTACAAACCTTGAGATATACCAGAGGTAATAGTTATAATCTAGAAATGTTATGGTCTTATTCCAAAACGTGGTTTAACTAAGTATCACTTCTTGCCCGAATCTCTATTCCCCTTGAACTATAATTTGTCGGTCTTCAAGTCGACAGTAAACCGGTTTCTTCTAGGCAAGCGCGCTGGATCGTAGATTATAACGTTGCTTAACATCAGGCAAATTGTAGTCAAGCGTGAGCCTAACTCATGTAAAAAAAACAGTTAAAAACTTTGGAAATAACAAGTCCGTTCTTGTTGTACAAAATTTGTATTCTTCTAAAATAAAATCGAACTGTCAAAATGTTATCATAGATTACTTCAAAAATCACATCACCTTTGATGACATATTGTTTTTTTTTTAATATTTTAATAACAAGGATAGACTTATCATTTTCAAAGTACTCTAGACTAATATTTGAACCACGTTTTGGCATAAGACGGTTAAGGTTTTAACCGTGTTAGAATAAGAAATTATGTGGGTCAATCAATATGCATATAAACGTGGAAACTTATTTAATAAAAATAGTTTCTGCTTATTTTTAGTTAAAAATAGCTTTGTTCGCGTTTTATCGGAATAAATAGTAACTTAAATAACTCTCTCCAATAATTTTATTCCAAGGAGGAGTTACGACCCTCAGTAATGGGGAATAAATCTGACTCTGTTGAGGCGTGAAAGAAGAATAAACAAAACAAAACAATGCTTTTATTTTTAATTTAGCTTTTGATGTACAGATTAGTTCGAGATATAGTGTAAAATTGAGTTTAATAAAAAAATAAAAAAAAAGAATTCACACTATGCCATTACATGGATATTGCGATTTTACACAGATGTTTTAATATTACTAATTGGCTGTAGGTATATAAACATATAAACACTTAAAATAAACACAAACTAATTGGAATATAGAAAAAAAGTCACAGATGAATGAATTTAAACAAAATGATGGTGAAAATGACATCATGTTTTAGTGCAAATAAATGATTTTTATATTAAAAAAAAAAACAAAATTTCTCAATGTCATTTCTAGAGATCTCTACATTACAACACCAACCCTCAGGGGAGGTTTTTATATTTCCGTTGAAGCGAGCCTCGACCGGAAATTTCAAAGAGCGATTATTCGAAGCCTGAAAAAGTAAATGTAAGAAGAAAATAACAGCCTTCAGGAATGGGCCTTTTCTCCACAATCGTAAATTGTTATTTCGACTGTTATGCAAGTTGTTTTAAAGTAGTTCTCTTTTCTGCAAAAAAGTATATATCCAATTTGACCTATGTTTGAAATCTCTCGACACCAGAGTTGGCCACTTTAATTCGATAAAAAGAAGAATTTAGTAAGTAAGTAAATTCGTATAAGAGTGGCTAAATCTAGTGTCAGAGTTTTCAAACCGTCCTAAATGCGTTTGATTGGCTGCTGCCGTACTATGGCAGCCAGAACCTGCAATTTAATGTGAAGGAAAATAATTAGTTTGGTTAAAAACTTGCTTTTAAAATTGAACCTAATGTAAATATTTTTAAATTTTAAAGTTGATTTAAGTCAAATGTCAAGCCTTAGTTACCCATTACGATACCTAAATCTAAATATATAAAACTCAAAGGTGACGGACTGATTGACTGACTGATATAGTGATCTATCAACGCACAGCCCAAACCACTGGACGAATTGGGCTGAAATTTGGAATGATGTAGATGTTATGACGTAGGTATCCGCTAAGAAATATTTTTTGGTAATGCTACTTTTAAAGGGGTTAAATAGGGGATGCAAGTTTTACTTTTTAATGTGAGCGAAGCCGCGAGCACCTACTAGTATCAGATAAAGCTTTGCATATTTTTTAGTGTTCTTTCTTTAGCAATGTTAAAAGAAAAATATATGAATAAATCACACTATTTTGCTACGAACTAGCCACGATGTCTACGCCGTAGCTAGCTAGCTACGGCGTAGACATCGTAGCTACCTCGTAGCGGTTTTGTACCTACATCAGTTCATTGTAGAAAATATACCATATTATAAAATTCCAGAGAAATATTGTTTGCTGCTTTTTTGGGTTGTGTTAAGCTTTTACACATCAAAAGGAAGCAACAGGACACACATAATGTATGATAATAATGTGTTTGCTTAGTATGGGGCTAGATGGCGCTGTGTGATAAGTCCTGTAATAAGAAATATTACTGTTATACTAATGTACAAGTCGAATATGTGTCTACTAGTCTAAAAGTGACACAATAATAAATGAATTTTAAAAAAATTGCTCCTTTATAATTATTGTCCCAAATGAATGCGTGCGTAGCCGCGGGCAACTATAATGCTAGCTTTTAATAGTAAACAATAAAAATAATTTGAATAAACGACGCGATTTATGGGCCATGCATTTGGTTTATAGGCAATGTGCTTAATTTCCCGCAGTTATTCGAATAGGCTATAATAATGAAAGATTTGATTGCATGACGAATCGAATGATATTCATCACATTCATATTACCTAGTACTCTGTATTCTGTGATATTGTTATTGTGAACTAGTGGCGCCATAAATTTGTTTTCCAGGTTAATCTGTGTTTATTATATGTTCATATATGTATTCATCTAGGAAGTACTAACTTCTTAGTATCCTGCGGTTGTCTGGAAGAAATTAATTTAAGCGATTAGGATACCAGTTGTCGTAATATGTTACTTACAATAAAAATAAAAAAATCGATCACCTTCTCATTCATTCCGTTTGGATGGAGACTAAATTCTGGATGAATATATAGGCTATTTTTAATTCCAAATTAACACGACCTACAAAAACAAAAAACCACAGCATCACTTTTGCATAAAGAACCATTAAAGTATTTTATTATTAAAACTTTCGTGAGACATTCTATTAGATATGACGATAGGTGTCATTACCCCATTAAACGCGTAAACAACATACGCGAAATCACACGTGAGTGAAAACCGTACTAGTTACATACTAATTAAACATTTTATATATTAAGTAAACATTGAGGTCCTGAAGGCTTCCTTTTATTTGATAAAAGTGTTAAATTAAGTGTAATTTAAAAAGTGATTTAAATCGCAAGGGTTTAGCTAAATTAATCAAATTTTTGCCCACAAACGGATTTCCCTAACTGATTGACAGTCGATTGATTGGACCCTTTTAAAAAAAGGTTAAGCTATCTATCTATACATATAATATAAATAAAGAGGGTCAAAAATCAAAACTTAGCAGATATTAGAAAAAAAACCTGTTTGAGTATACTCTACATCAATAAAAACGTTTTAGCACTTTTATTTTCTCTGTAAGGTTATCTTTTTCTCTGTATGTCTGTTTATTTAAACTTATCACGCTAAAACGGCTGAATAGATCGTCATGATTTTTTCTATGTAGGTAGTATGAGGTCGCAGGAGTGTGTCAAGCCGCGGGCGTCTACTAGTTTAATATATAGGGAATCTTTAGTATATTGTAGTTGTTTTGAAATTATAATTTAATATTTGTATTTTTGAGCAGTACCTATACATGACAAAAAGGAAAACTAACTATACTACTTCTTCCTACTCAGCCGTATTCCTCATGACTGAAGGTTATGACTCCCTCTGAGCGTCAATTCGCTGGGGAAGTTCTCTTGGGCAGACACATCGTACATATTACATGTAACTAACACAATTAAAAAAACGCTTTAGAAAAAGTCCCAAGATAGTCTAAATTCCCCATTGCCAGAAGGCAGTGTATCCAGTATGCTGGTTGCATTATCACGTTGGCTACCACACGTCACTACTACAGAACAGAGAAAACAATGGAAGTGGTGCTCGTATCTCCTGCCTGTGACACAATTAAGCAGAATATCGCAACATTCGCGGCGTCCATGATTAGTCGCGCTTAGCTACGTGAGCTAGAAAGACGTTCTGCCCTCGCACATTTTTTTTAATAATTCATTCCTTGTTGTGCAATTATTACCTTCCAAAATTAAATCAGGATGAATAATTTATCAAATGGAGATGTATATTTTGTTTTACTTATGTGTGAGTTTGGCGACACCGCTACCCGTACTAAGTAGCTATAAGGCACTTCCATTGTTGTCTCTTCGTGAGTACTCCCATCTACTTTCATCCAAACTTAGTTCCTCACTAATAACCCTGAATTCTTTACTATGTAAGATATACCCAAGAAGCGGTATCTTTGTAAGATATAGCCGACGAAACGTAGAGTGTTATTCTAAGTAGCTGTTGCTATGCCAGTCACGGAATGTACAGAGACAATAGGTAACAGGCAGAGTAGATAGGAGTAACAGAAATGTACTGAAAATTTCTAACAAAATGTTGCTTAATATTTCAAAAAAATTTGAGTAATTATTTTTGTAACTTGACTGGCCTATTAGCTTAGTTGGTAGTGGCTCTGCCTTCTAATCTGGGGGTTGCGGGTTCAATTCCCGCATGACACAAAAATTTATGAACTTTAAAATGTATAATTACTTGTGTTGTGTCTGGTCGTTTGTATGTATAGGTATAATAAGTATGTATTTACGTATATAAGTATTATATCCGTTATCTAGTACCCACGACACAAGCGTTTGCTTAGTGTGGGGCTAGATGGCGCTGTGTGGAATGTTCCGGAATATTTATTTATGTAACTTTATCCTACGGCTGCCTGGAAGAAATTAATTTCAGCAATAAGACCATCATTTTATGACACTACGAGTAATTTGAAATGTGTTTTCTTGTTTTGTATTGTGTCAAATAGAGTGTAATTCTTGTAGATCTATTTATGTTTTAAATTAATATTTTTATTCCTGACTCTGTTGCTTCATTATCAAAAAATATAGAACGCCGATGCACTGATCTTTAGTACTTAATTTATGTTTGGACTTGCAATTGATGAGTATACACGAAGACTATTGTTAATTTTCTTTGACTATCTCATTTTCTATTTTAATATTAAAACTTTCGTGAGACATTTTATCAATATGTCGTGCGGCGGCGCGCAGTCTGCGTGCTGCCACGGTCCCAGAACGCACGTTCTGAAGATGGATGTCATTATATTCGAAACGCTTAAAAAACATACGCGAATTACAAGTGAGTGAAAACCGTTTAGTTAACATATTTCTCATTTTCGTTCAAATACAATAGACATTAGTATTTGGTACACAGATAAGTGAAATTCTAAACAACAGTTAGTACACCAGTCACGAAATAGGTTACAGGGAAGCGAGTAGCTAAAGTATTATACACAAAGGCGACGCAACTTTAAAGACATAAATAAATAAATAATAAATATTTCAGGACGTATCACACAGCGCCATCTAGCCCCATACTAAGCTCACTTAAAACTTTTAAGCTTGTATCATGGGTATTAGATAACTGATGTAATACATCTATACTTTTCTTTTGTAAATACATTCTTATTATATACATAGAAACGACCAGACTCAACACAAGCAATTACATTGCCATCCAGCGTGGTAATGCGGCCAGCATGCTGGGCACGCCCTCTGGCAGTGGGCTGGAGCACTTAGACTTTAAATGGGCTTTTCTAAAGATTTTCTACTGGGCCCCTTTTATGTTGTCGTTAGAAGTTGTATGTTTAGGTTTTCTTCCCTTGTTTTTATGTTTTATTATTGTAAATAAAGCAATTACAAATGTTAATATTCATAATTACTTGTGTTACGCGAGAATCAAACCCACACTCCACTCCCAGATTAGAAGGCAGAGCCACTACCAACTAAGCTAACAGAGCAGTCAGTCTGTAGATTCATCAGATGATATCACACAATTAATATGTCGATTATGTATCGCGATTCCATTTTTTATGTTTTTTTCCACGCAATTTTTTTCATTGCATTACATATGTTTTCATTAAGTTATTTTTAAGCTACAAAATGCAGTTAGAGAAACAAATACGTACGTAAAAAGTTGGTAACAAAATGTCAATAAAAATATAGTGTTATGTTATCTCTTATCAATATCAAACGACCAATAATATAAGTATTCATTACTATTTTGCTTGTGAGATTACTTGACTTATTTTTAGGACGTTAGATTAATAGTTGGAACTATTTATATGAGATTAAATAAAAAAAACTGCGTGAAAAACGATATGTTCTTTAAAGATAATAACTGAGAAGATTTTTCTTAAATAAAAAATAATTTTATATTTCAGTTATTATGTATTTAACATGTGCTGACAAACATTAAAGCTTAGACCTCACTTTTAGCCTTGTCCTTGTTACAAGTAAAATAAATTCGTTTTGTTGTGCGAATTAAATTTTAAACGTAATTTATGCGCTATAATTTACAACAAAGCCTAACGCGAAGCAAACCTTTTTAGAAAAGTTTATGGCAATTTGAAAATTCTGACACCAGAGTTGGCCACTCTTATACGAACTAAATTTTTCAGAATAACCATGTTCATCAAAATTTGTATCAATTGATTGAGGAATCAAATCGAATCGAACCTTTAATGAAAGTGATCCATTACAAACCTATACCTATATATATTATGTACATAGGTATACAATAAAGCAATCGTATTGAACCAATCAAAATAGTTGTCCAAATAAAACATCTTTGTACTATGTTTGTTATACAGTTGTTAATAATTACATAACAAATTTTATTCTCAATAATTTAGAAATATAGCAAAAAATGATATTTATAATGTCAAAGGGAAGAGTCTTTTATAAATTAATAATGATTCCACTATCACCACGATGGGTATAATTTTGTCATCAGATCAATTTCTACGCGTTTTCAATGACTAAAAATTCACCAGATATGTACCGCGTTTAGAAGAAAAAATAAACTGATTTATCGTCATAGAAAATATAATTTTAAGGTAAAAAATCTGTTTTCCACAGAGTGAATTGACGTGTGAAAAATAAAATACATTCTTCAAAGTACAGTGCATAACACAATTTCGCATATAAAGTTATATTGTGAAAGTGGTCTACATGATGTAAAGTTAAGTGATAGTTGTCATGGAGAGACGAACGGATGAGGGCAGAGCCAGAGCTGGATCTCAGGAACAAGGTATGTTGCTTTGATTATTTTGTATAAAAAAAAACCAATAGCAGTGGGCTTATGTCGCGCAACACGATATATTTTTAAAACTAAAACGGGCTTGCACTTAACCATAGTTTGCCAAATGATAAGCAAAGGCTATGGCCTAAGAGGGAGCGTGCTTACCCGATAAGAGGCGATTCACTCTCGCTTTAAAGATCGCTTGATAGTTCGAGGGGAACTGGGAGTCAGGCAGGGAGTTGCACAACTTAGGTAGTTAGATTATATTTGTTTATTTATTTATTTAGAAAAGGTACAGACAAAATGCAGGCTAAAAGATAACAAACAAATAACACTGTGACACATAAGACTAAACCTACAGTTCAATTAAGTCAATTAGATTTAGATATATTTTTAAGTGCTTATACGCCTAATGTCGTAGTCTGACACTGTCATAAAACCAATGTTTTCTTTATATCTGGGGCGCGTAGGTTGTTAGTTACTACTTACTAATGTAGCGCTGCGACCCAAAGTAGATCCTGGCTTTTGACACAAAAAGACGCCACTCCTCTCGGTTCAGCGCCATCTCCTGCCACTCGGTAGCATGGAGCTGTAGCAGATCCTTCTTTATCTGGTCCTTCCAGCGGTACTTGGGACGTCCGACTGGCCGTCGACCAGTTGGTATCATGGTTCAAGTACTAGAAAATTGTGCTCTGAAAGCACAATTTTCTCCGATTCTTTCCACGTGAACGAGCCAGCGAAGTCTATGAGACTTTATTTCAGTTTGTTAGTTGGAATTGACAAATTACTCAGCGAAATGTTGTCGTTTCGATACGAAAAGAAAGATGAACTCGACGTTGTGCATCATAAGCCTACTGCCCTACTGGTGTATGAGTATTTAAAAGATACAATCTTTGTACGAATACCTACTTCAAATTTAAAGTACCTGTTCATGAGCACTATATCTTTCTTAGCGTTTTTGAATCTTAATATATTTCTAAGGAAATTACCTACGAGAGACAGCACGATAGTTGAAATACTACTCACACCAAATTACTTCTGTCTACGTTTTAGGAGGAAATAGGTTTAAATTAAATTGCTCTTAATCTATTTGTGTTCAAAATATTTAGCTTACATTTACTCCCACTTACTAAATACCAAAAGTTTGAACAGGGAAATATTCAGAACCACCTTCTTGAGTATCCACTTAAGCTTTCAAGGTAATATTAATTGTTTTCCTACAAGGGCTAACACAAAACTTAAGCAATCATGGTTTCAGTGTTACTAGTTTTAATATTTTTTTACACGGAATAGGCCAACGTTTGACTACAGCCTGCCTGAAGTTAAGCACTATTAAGTATTGTTCAAGTTATGATATGTAACCGAAGTACCAATAGTGTTACTCCAGCATAGGAATTAGTAACTGGCGTATTTCTGGAAAAAATAAACTTTTTTATTATTATCATTTTTACTTGTACCGCACTGCGTGGATTAATCCTGATAAAAATAACCTACTTATTGTTTATTTAAATTATTATCTAACTATGGCAAACGCAGAATTAATTCGTTAGGAGAGTTATCTTAGACAGATACACCGTGGTGGGCGCCCAGCTCCTTCCACGGAAGACACATGTCCTCGGATATTGTGGTCCTCAAACACGTCGTTTTCCTCACGATGTTTTCCTTCACCTTTAAGCGAGTGTAGATCTACACTTAACTTGAAATTACAAGTCATTGGTGTAAGGCCGGATTCAAACCAGGGTGCGTCTGGATGAAAAGCAGACACTTGAACCGCTAAGCCACACTCTCATACAAATTTAATTGCCTTTTCCTCACTTGATCAATTTTAAGCCCTTGGTACCGACCGGACTAAAACTGCAAACCTCGCTAAGCCTATTTCGTAAATTAACTCCCGCTCCGGTATCGGTACAATAAGGTCCAAAACCACTATTCTATAAAATTGCTGCCGCGTTGTATAATCGACCGTGATACATTTTAAAGGTAGGCACACTGTGAGGCGGAACATTGTTGAGAATGTTGGGTTTTTTACGTGGGATAGGTCTGCGTTTGACTACAGCCTGCCTGATGTTAAGCATTGCTGCAGCCTAGGGTGTAACACGCTTGCCTAGAAGGCTCATTAATTAAACCCTTGATTGTAGTTCGCAGGAAACACAGCTTCCAATTGTTTCCAGTTCTAATAATGTGTTAACAGGTAACAATATGATAATATACTAACTTACGAAAATTGCACACGTGTTGAAACCTTACTTGTATATTTACTTTTACTTTTTTTTTAACGGTAGACCAGCGCTGGTTGCTTCCATACAACCAGCATTATGCTGAGTTGGGGCTGTGTTGTGGCAGATTTTATGTTTGTTTTTTATGTTTTTACTCCTGTGTGGTTTTAAAATCTGTCACAATAAATGTTTTCTTTCTTTCTTTCTATTTTTTCACCTAAAATGTGTTTGAACTTGATCATAGTTTGCCTGATGAATACTTTTTTTCAACATTTATTGAATTAATGGATTGAATATGAAATTTTAAAATATTTTATTACTGGGGACACAATCAGACAATCAAGCGATGCTCTGCCAAAACTAACACAGGTCACCACATACTCAGCAACAGAGTGGTTCATAACTGGAACAGGTTGCCAAAGAGGTGGTCAACTACTGTAAACAACTTTAAGAACCGGCTTGATGACTGGTTACAGAAAACTAAAAAAAAATTGTTAACTTGTGATCATTGCACCAGTGGACTGTATAATTGTGAACTTTTTTAACTTTTATAACTTGAGTTAAATCTGGTCGTTTGTATGTATAACTGTATGTATTTACAAAAGAAAAGTATACATATGCGTTATCTAGTAACCACGACACAAGCGTTTGCTCAGTGTGGGGCTAGATGGCGCTGTGTGTAATGTCCCGGAATATTTATTTATTTATAATTTTTATTCACCTGGTGTATGGTGAGAGGTTGATAAAATAAATAAATAAATGTTCCGAGACATTGCACACAGCGCCATCTAGTCCCACACTAAGCAAACGCTTGTGTCGTGGGTACTAGATAACGGATATAATACTTACATTTTTTTTTGAAAATACATACTTATTATACATACAAAACGGTAGATAAGCTATTACTTATTTTGCTGTGGCACCTAGTTCACCTTTCCCTGGTGTCTATTTTATTCTAGTCTCGTTGTGTGACAAGCCTTTAATCTCGCAGCTGCGGCACACAAAAGTTTATTTCTAGTTTTTACTTGTATCGAAACTGCAAAGCGATTTTATATTCCAAATAGGGAAAACACTGTTTCGCTTTACGCTGTTGGTCGTGGAAGATTTTATTTTATGTATTTGGATTTCAGGAAAAACGTGGGAAGTACCTTTGCCAACGTAAAACGGTGCTGTAAAGTAAAAGGATTTTTGAGAAGTGATATTAAAAAATAATATAAATTTTATACTTATTTAAATTTTAGTTTATAATTTTGTCCTGTTTTTAAATTGTTTTTATTGAAGAAAGTCAAAAGAAATTTCATAAACATATATATTATTTATTCATCAAATTACTTATTTACTCTAGATTTAAATAATCTCGCAGCGTTTCATCAATTCATAATATTTTTACGCGGATACGAAGAAATAGAGGGATGAAATTCCTTGGATACGAAACGCCAATCGTAGAATTGGTAAATGAATATGGAAGTCACACCAATCTATACTATAATATTATAAAGCTGTAGAGTTTGTTTGTTTGTTTTAACGCGCTAATCACACAGGAACTACTGGTGTGAATTGAAAAAATATTTTTGTGTTGAATAGACCATTTATCGATGAAGGCTTTAGGCTATACAACATCACGCTGCAACTTAATAGGACTTAATAGGAATTAATAGGAGCGAAGAAACAATGGAAAATCTAAAAAAAAATCGGGGAAAATTATTCATCTCTGAGAGCTTCCGTTGCGTGCGCTGCGAAAACGGTTCAAGTCGTGGGTAACAGATTTATGTATTATTTATTTATTTATTGTTTACTTGCCCACAGCACTTACAGTTTCCCAAAGCGTGCTGTGGGCCAACCTTAAAAAATATACTTATATTAAAATTAATCCCTATACCTAGACTTATAGTAAATTTTCCTATTATTACAAATAAATATACTACAACATTGTAATATAAATTTAAATTTCGAATGGAATATATCAAGATCTGGCATCTGTGCAAGCATGTCGTTAAGCAGACTGACAGCATGTGTTGTGGGAGCGTACCGCGCCGTGGCGGTTATAATTTATAAAGGTGAAGAGGTAGTTTACAAAAGTAAATATGATACCCAAAATAAATATTCAACGCGGACGAAGTCTCAGGAAGTCTCAGTACAAGATATTTGTGGATGAATGTCCTTGATAAAAATATTTCGACATTATTTAGCGTAACGTTTCTGAGTAAAAACTTTCCGGATTAGTGAAATTCCTGTTTTATTTTTTTGGGATTTTTTTTACAAGATAGGCAAAGTGGCTAAAATAAGTTTATCTTTAAACCTTAAATAAACCAATGGAGATAAGACAGTGAAGTTACAAGCTTCAATTCACTCTCAAACAGTTTAATGCTTTGATGTGTTTACTTCACGAATAGCATTCCTCGTAAGAAGAGATGGCTGAAAATATCTCGCGATTAGAGATGGGATAGAGAAAAATATTTAATAAAAAAATATATTAATTAACTAGTTCGACAGTGGCTAACTCTACTGTCGAGAACAACAAACCATTGTTAACCAAAGGGACAGGGAAAAATTAAGAGTGAACATTAAAATAAATACTTAACAAAATAATTTAAAAGTTATGTCAGTAACTTGTAATAAAACTCCTAATGACTTTAAAAATATTTTTCGACAGAAAAAATAATCTTAATAAATATTCCGATACAAAATTAAAATATGATTCTATCAAACATGTCCCTGAATCATGGAATTAACGTGTGTTAGTAGACACTTAGGTTTTGCTGTTTGTTAGGTCGTTGTATCCTATTATAATAAAATAATCGTTTATTTATTTAAAACCTTAACCTACGTACCTACATAAATACAGAGTTTTTTGTTTTCTTTGTATTACTGCTACTCCAGGTAGGTTTTACTGGGTTTTGCGCTAGGTATCCTGGGATCCTGTGATGCCAAGCTAGATGTTACTAATAAAAATGACACTAATAGATATCAGCTAAATCTAGATACCAGAATTGTCACTCTTATCCTAACGGACTTATGTACATATCAACCTTAAGGTTGTTTGATATCTACTTCCATTTAAGTACAGTTTAATTAGTCCTCCTTCGTCAACAAGTTTACTAATGTGATGACGCACAAATTCTTCAATTACAATTTTAAAATTTTGTGAGAAAAGAATAGGAACTTTTCAAAAATTACAGTCACAAAAAAACATGCTAACGATATTTTTAAAAATCTTTCCCATCACTACCCCCGACGTGTCTAATTCGGGAATAATGTACCTTTTTATTGTCAGTCTTTATGAGGGCTAAGATTAGATAAGTTTTCGCGAGCGTGCCTCCTTCAAATCGCGGAACTTGAAATATTAGCGAGGCCATAAAAAGGGAATCATTTTTCAAATAATAGGATAAAAGAGACTTGTAAAATAAGTGGAAATGAAAAATAAGTAAGTGAATGTATTATTCTGACTTTTATATCTTCTAAATATATAAAACTCAAAGGACTGATATAGTGATCTATCAACGTACAGCCCAAACCACTGGACCGATTGGGCTAAAATTTGAAATAAACGTAGATGTTATGACAATTAGCCATTTTTTTTTCGTTATGGCTTTTGCGAAGATATGACTTCGCAATTCTGCCAATGTCAAGTGGGAAGATAGGCCACCAAACTGAGAAATTTTAAGTGAAATATCGATAAGTAAGTACGGTGGTTTTAAATATTGCTGTATTACTACATTAGTAAGTACATAAAAATCATGTGACACTGACAGGTCGTTGACTAGAAATACGAGAAAAAGTAATTTGTATATAAATAATAAATAAATAAATATTCCGGGACATTGCACACAGTGCCATCTAGCCCCACACTAAGCAAACGCTTGTGTCGTGGGTACTAGATAACGGATATAATTCATATACTTATTGTTTTTTTTTTGTAAATACATAATTATTATACATACAAACGACCAGACTCAACACAAGTAATCATAAATTTTTAAAATTCATAAATACTTGTGTCACGCGGGAATCGAACCCGCAACCCCTAGATTAGAAGGCAGAGCCACTACCAACTAAGCTAACAGGACAGTCAATTTGTATATGATAAGAAGAAGAAAATCACACATTACGTGATTTTCCTCAAACAAAAGAAATTGTAGAAAATTATAAATGTATTGTGTAATTTTCTTCTTCTGTGTACGTGTAATTCTGTAATTGTGTATAGTTGTACTGTTTTTACGACGATCTCTGGTCTGGAGTCGGTTGTCTCGTAATGGCGGAACCAAGACAATACAATCAATAGACTCATCTCGATTGAACGAGAGTAGCGAGTATTGTCTAGTAGCGCGCTAGATCGTAGGCTATAACGTTGCTTACTATCAAGCAAGTTGTAGTCAAGCGTAAGCCTATATCATGTATAAAAAAAGAGTAAATCGGTGGGAAAACGCCAGGCTATGATCAGATTTATGATGATTAACACGCGGTAATTGTGAATGAATCACTGAGAAACTAAGTTTATCTTATGGACAAAAGAATACAAAATATGAATTTTGACATAATCTGTACCTGTGTATACTGAAAGACTTACACCGTTATTAATAAAATTTGGAAGTTGCAGTGTTGTAATTTTTACAACATATCTGGTAGTTTCTTGTTTCAAAAATAGAGGCAAATGAAATCAATGAACATTTGTATTATCTTTATTGTATTATATCTAAGGAGCTTCCATATTATTTCATCTACGAGTTGTACGCTAAAAGAAACGCAAGGATTCCGCTGGCTTCTATCTAATGGGAATGTGGGGTAATGCGATTCTATGTACTTAGTTGTACTTAGCTTTACTAGGTTAGTTCTTGCAATTACTTGTTACGGAGCAAAATTGTTATTGCTATTTTATGTTCTTATAATAAAAATACAAAAAAATAGTCAAGGGGCCTCTTAGGACAAGAAAGGCGCAAGACCAACATCAATGGCACCTAGGGGAGTCGAGGCCTGTAGTAGTGGGTCGACAGGAGCTGAAGATGATGATGACAAGAAAAATATTGAATGGAGGTTTCATGTACCTGTATCAACATAATAATAATGTAACATCTCTCTGTGAGTCGTATTTCCTCATGACTGAGGGTCGTTACTCCCTGCAGAATTAATTCGTTAGAGGTGTTCTCTTGAGCAGATACATCGTGGTGAGCGCCCAGGTCCTTCCGGAAGACACATATCCTCAGATATTGTTGTCCTCAAACATGTCGGTTTCCTTACGATGTTTTCCTTCACCGTTAAGCAAGTGCAAATCCACACACAACTTGAAAATACAAGTCGTTGGTGTAGGGCCGGATTCGAACCAGGGTGCGTCTGGATGAAAGGCAGACACTGGAATCGCCGAGGCACACTCGATTAATGTAACATAAGCTTTAATAAATGTGAGTCGATGTGAGTTGTTAAGCCAACCTAATGCCATTTAAAAACTTTACATGCCTTCGTAGCAGCACTGCTATAGCACTGCTAATAGATCTTGTAGTTTCAGAGCCACTTTCATATGACCATCACCATCATATATAACAAACCTTTTTCTTCACTCGTATTCTTCACTAGTAAACGCCCGCGGCTTCGCTCGCATTATTTCAGGATAAAAAGTAGCCTATGACACTTCCTGGACATCATATTATCTACGTACCAGAAATCATGAAGATCCGTTCAGCCGTTTTTGCGTGATGAGTGTTGAAATAAAAAGATTAATAGAGACACAGATAAACAGACAAAATTTCTAAAATTGTTGGAACGTGTTCTCTTATCAATTCTTTAAAAAACAGGTAAAGGAATTTTATCTCGCTTCCCTTCAGTGAAAATTGCTGTTATTATTTCTACTACTATCACCTTTAAATATTTTGTAGTGTATTATATGTATTTGTATATAAACATTAATTTTATTATATTAAGTATGTGTATTGCGTATTTATATGTATATATATATATATATATATATATTAGTAAAATTTCTTTTTTCCTTTTTGTTGTACACCACATTCTTCTTTATTTCTTTTGCTTATTTCTCTCCAGCTGAAGGTTGCCTGGAAGAGATCGCTTTCAGCGATAAGGCCGCCGCTTGTGGCACTAGTTAAGGTGCAATTTGTTTTATGTACTGTTTTTTAATATGTGTCAACAATATAGAGTTAATCTATCTATCTATCAATTCGAAGTATCTCCAAAATTATTTTTATATATCTTCAATGTTCAGAGTTCTTTAGAACAGATTCGTATTGGGAGTCACCCTTATTATTAAAAAAACAAAAAATTTATTCATATTATTACTGAAATTCTTATTCATAACACATTATAAGTAACATCCAATTGTATGTTATCACAACATATGTTGTGTGGGCGATCAAATCTTATGTAATAAGTTAGAAGAATAACTTGCCATGAAGCGGAAAGAATAATTTTATATTCGTGCTTGTGATTTGAAGAATTTATATTTGGTTGTTTTTCAATATTTCATACATTCAAATTTACTTCTGGCATTTACTTATTTTTTGTGGCATTCTCTATTGCTGGAGGCCAAGACACAATTCGTTTCTGCGTCATGGGAGGAAGTAATTTCTATGCCGTAGTATGTGCTACGCCGTAGCAATAGTCACGTGATCGTAATGACATATTTTTAACCAATTTCATAAAAAAGGCATATCATTTAGTTTGTACTACATTTCAAAAGAGAGCCTTCAAGAAATCATTTAAAATCATGTTTTAGTTGAGATTCCATAATTCATACAAAATTATTTATAAATTGTAACATCCGTTTGTCCCATGTCTTCTAACATATATATAAAACAGGTCAGTATAAATGGCCTCAGCAATAAACGTAGACGGATGGTTTACCTCCAGTTTATATAAAATGCAAAACTCCCAAATTAAGGCAGGCCACGGCAAAGCACAAAGGTAAACCAACATTATTTATTATTACCATGTTTTTGCAACTTTCTGTTCAAAATGTTGTTGCTTGTTTTGATTGTATGAATAGGTGGTCAAAGTTAAGTGGAATGGGACTTTTTTTAAAGTTCTGGCTACTTAGTTCTGTCAGAAAATCAAATAAAAAGGATAGGTTAAATAACTTGAAAGTGGTTTAAATCAGAACGTTCAAGCTACGTGAGTTTTGGGAATTTCATTGTTAATATAATATTTAAGTAAATTTAGTAAGTAAAGTTTAGATAATCTTGTATTTCTTACTAATCAAAAATTGTATATACAGATCCTATATATTATGTATATGATAGTTTCCTATCATTTATGCTTAGATATTCCTTTTCGAAGAGCATGATTCCCACGACACAGGGAAACCTAGTGTGGGGATCACAGTCAACATCATTTACCCATTTATTTGTATATAGCCTTTCTGATCCAATTTTCTTTAAGTACAAATGATGTATACTAGTCTAAGGATTTTTGTGTAAATATTATTATTATTATTAAATAAACGTATTTACTGCCATCCAAGCGAAAGTGTGTATAAATTGTTTGTTTGATTCTATCGCCTCTCGTTTTCTTACTCGCCGCACTGAAGTGAAAGATCGTCATATATTTTTTGTATAGGTATATTTTTATTCAAATATAACGCGAGAAAATCCTCGAGCATCAACTAGTATAAAAAATCAAAAACCTCTTTTTTGGAGGCCGTCTAAAACATCAGATAAAAATCCCTTTACACCAACCACTTTACATAGCACTAAAACTACATTTCCTCCAGCAATATATCTTAGACAATGACACAGACTAATGGAGTCCCAAGGACCTAGATCGTACATCTGAGAACTTGAGAGTGGACGACTTATAATGTTGTTAGTCTGTGGATAGGTTCCATAAATTGTTGGGCTAACATGTGTTGAGGTGAGGTATTGTGGTGTTGTTTACGTGGGTTGGTTGAGGGGAACTTGTTTTTTAAGTTTTTATACTTTTTGTAAAATTTGGATGTTTTTTAAGGAAGTTTGCAAATAATGTGATCGATAAAGTTTGTTTTTACAAAAATAGATGTATAGTTGTTTACGTGTTGGGTGATGTGAAGTTGTTTTTAGGGTTCCGTACCTCAAAAGGAAAAAACGGAACCCTTATAGGATCACTTTGTTGTCCGTCTGTCCGTCCGTCCGTCCGTCTGTCAAGACCCTTTTTCTCAGGAACGCGTAGAGGTATGAAGCTGAAATTTATATCAATTACTCAGGTCTACTGTTCCTTGAAGCTGTGAAAAAATCAAACTTCTAAGCCAACGCAATCAAAAGATACAGCCATTTATGCCGCAAATTTTCGACACTTGCAAGGGAATCAAAACCTACAGGGTGCTTTCCCGTGAACTCAGAATCTTGAAATTTGGTACGAAGCAACGTCTTATAGCATAGATAAAGGAAAAATTACGAAAACCATAAATTTTTAGTTACATCACAAAATATTTAACCTTGCAGGTTTGTACGGAACCCTCGGTGCGCGAGTCCGACTCGCACTTGGCCGGTTTTTTTTAAGTTTAAATAGTTTTCTGTAAATTTTTAGATGATTTTTAAGATTTTTTGCGAAACAATTGATAAGAAAATGATTACTCACATAAAAAAAATGTTTATAATAAAATACCAATGCTACCAATATTAAAAAAACGTGGTTTAATTAGCCCGGAACTTGACTGTTTGCTGTCATAATAATCAAACTGTCAAAATGTTACCTATAATAATCAACGTTCAAATTTGAAGTAGACATTTTGATTGTTTGTATGTGCTGTTTGAACAACGAGAACCAACTTTTTATTTTCTTAGTTCTAGACTAATACTTAAAACACGTTTTGTAATAAATTCCATTACTAATATTTCCATTTCAGTGTTTACAGTAATTACCTTTTAATTGCTTCAGAAAATAACATAGTTGTTAGAACAAAACAATCATAAGTAGCAATTAGGAGATTTTTTAACAAAATACCTACCTTATAAATCTAAAAAGAACAGGTTTCATCTGAGTTATTACAGATTCTAAAGTCATGATAAAGATTTCTAAAACTATCACGCCACACACATTTTGTCCGGGCTACTTTGACGCACAATACATAAAGAAGCAGCATGGGATCGCAGAAAATTTTGCCAATTGACCTCCAAACTTCAATATGAAGATGGCACCCGATGATGATGATGATAATACATAGAATAGATTTTAATTAAAAAACAGAACAAAAATGTCTATAATTACTTATATTTTTCTAAAAAATACTAGCTCGCTCAATATTTCCTATTTCCACATTCAGTGAGTAAGGAAACTGTATCCAATCTGAAATTGCATCTGGCAGATGTCTGCAGACTGCCTTTACAAGAACGTTGTAAACTTCCACACTAGATTCAATATAGAAAACTATTTGAGCTTGTGAAGGTGTTGTTGAATTTACAACCACAGTTTTCTATTTTACTTAAATGTTCATTGTGTAGACTGGGTTCAATAAAATGAACTATATTTGCTTGTGAAGGTATTTTTGTATATAAAGCCGATTTCATATAATTGAAGTTTTCTTTAAATGTATGAAAGACATACTAAGTAGTGGGTAATAATATCATGTAAATATATATTAAATAAAAAAAAAACATGTGATGAATTATGCACTTTTTAGTAATTATATGAATGAAGAATTAATTATAACGTTGCTTAACATCAGGCAAGTTGTAGTCAAGCGTAAGCCTATTTCATGTAAAAAAAAAAGGAAAATTAATTGAAGGGCTTCTGACATGTTGTACTTTAACAAAAAGGCGGTGTACATTTAAACATTTTATCTGATCTACGTAAACAAACTAGTTTTTATTAGCAGCTTCTTACAAATGCAAAGTAGTCTATGTTTTTGCTCGGTAAACTTTGCATAAAAAGCTATTATAATGTAGGGCAGACATCAAACCGAAACACGTCAGATTATAAGGTAGACGCATCGACGCCGAACCACACTCGCTCCAAACGTTATGTAACACATTAGTATCCTCAAAATCAAAGTGACAAGCCTTACAAGCGCTACTCGTAGTGCGGTGTAATTGGCAATATCCAGTTTGGTGACGGCTTGATAGATGAGTGAGGCGAAGTTGAGGAGATTGAATGAATGTTTGCTAATGGGTACGTTGTAGGTATGTTTGTTTGTTATTGTTTTATAGTCTTGATGAAAGATAGATACATATAGGTACGTGTATTGTTCTGACAAAAGCTTACATCTAGGTACATATTTTTTCCTTATGAAATAGAACTTACATTGTTATGTTGGAGTTCCTGTGATGTGTTGTGCTCTGCAGTAGGTCTCTAAACGAGCCTGGAGCGCAGATGATAAAATATACCGTAAATTTCAACTGCACATTTGAAATCTACGTTACATACACAAAAACAAAAATAAATAATAAATAAATAAATATTCCGGAACATTGCACACAGCGCCATCTAGCCCCATACTAAGCAAACGCTTGTGTCGTGAGTACTAGATAACGGATATAGTTCTTCAGAATCTCAAAACGTTTATCGTGATTATAACTTGTCAATTGTTAATAAAAACATATTTAAATATCGTCTTTGACTCTTAATCAGTATAATTAAATTATATTTTTGACAGTATACAGCTAATATTGACAATGATTTTGGTGAAACACATTTATCCACGACAGGACGACACCGGTTTATGGTGGAAGTTCCTAAGACCCGCACGAAACGGTACGCTTCCACCTTTATTGTTCGTACCGCTAGGTTGTGGAACTCCCTGCCTGGCTCTCTGTTCCCCACGCACTATAATCCAGCGATCTTCAAAGCGAGAGTGAATCGGTTCTTATCGGGTAAGCACGCTCCATCTTAGGCCATAGCCTTACTTGCTATCAGGTAAACTATGGTCAAGTGCAAACCCGTTCAAGTTAAAAAAAAAAAAAAATCCCAAATAAATTGTAGACTAAGGTAACTTAGTAGCACTTTGGGTTAATACTATAAATAATTAATGTTACAGTGACCTACATTTCGATTTTGATTACAAGTACATTAAAACATCGCTATATCAATATCTATTCGATGACGTTTTCGCTTCTGAGCAGTTCACCAGACTTAAAATGGCAATCCAAAATTTCAATGCGACGATCTTCTTTGTGAATATTTAGAGAAAGCGTTTAATTTATCATTATGCCACGACAAAGTTCGTCGAGTCTCGAAAACATCCTCAAATTCAAATAAGTTAGTAAACTTTTACAAAAGGATCGAAGATTAGGTTATGAAGTTTTGGGTAGAATGGAAATTGGGTTTTATTTCATGGGGACGTAGTTAAATATTGATTTAGAATTGGCATGTGATGAATATAGTAAAAACTGAAACATAAACGAAATTGCGCATATTTATTTAAGTAAACAGTTTATAGACAAAAATTCATCAAACTTCGTTAAAAGCTACATGGTTTTTTAAATAGGAAATACAATTCACGTTTATTTTAATGGTGCAGACGTTTTATTTTCTGTAGCTTTAGATATGTCAAGTTAACGTCACCTAAAATCTGTCGAGACCAGAGTTTACCACTTTTATTCAAACTTACTATAATTCTAATCCGGCCTTAAACCAGTGACAACATCGTGAAGAAACCGTCATTTTTGAGGACCACAATATACTAGGACATTTGTCTTTTGTGGAAGGACCTGGGCGCTCACCACGATGTAGGTATCTGCACAAGAGAACTCTCCTAACGTACTAATTCTACGGGGAGTCACGACCCTCAGTCATGAGGAAATACAACTCACCGAGAGAGAGAGTACTTGAAAAAATGACTCTTATTCTTTTTTGTTAATAAACTACAAAATATGTTATATAATTCACCATTCTTTGTGTTTTGTATTCTATTACAACTTTCAATGAAACGAAACGACAAACATTGGAATCCGAAGTTCGCTTTAGAACATTTCTTGTTCAAAGTCGAAGAAATTTGCATATTTAGGCTCTGTCTATTTATGTTCTATTTTAACTATTTATTTTGTATATATTGTAAAGTTAGATATTGGTTGTTTTGTTTCATTCACATAAATTAGTCGAATCTGAGCCATTTTAAGGTTAGGAATATTTTATCTTAAAAGGAACGGCGCTAATATCAAACATGCGTTCTTAGATATTTGTTTGAATGTTTTCT
The DNA here is from genome assembly GCA_927399415.1 of Macaria notata. Lineage (NCBI taxonomy): Eukaryota > Metazoa > Arthropoda > Insecta > Lepidoptera > Geometridae > Macaria > Macaria notata. The sequence continues at coordinate 2,982,472 of OV656751.1, forward strand.
GACATCGTATCATACTATTTAATAAGAGAGGTTTCCTTATTGTTCTGGGTTCATTTTTCACGCTTCAATGCAACCACGTTATAATCGTCGTATTTTCTAAAAATGCAGTACTATTAGGGCCCCAAAAGGATTTTATTTTTACCAACCTTTGATTTTCAAAAGTTGGTTAAATTGCTTCTATGTAAAGATCAGTACTTTATTAAACTTTACTTTAAAGTTATTATTTTTTTATTTTACTGTACCTTTACATAAAGTAAGTGGGTTGGATGACACTTTAAATTGTAAGTCCTGGATGTTTTTCTTATATGGCAGTCGTGAAGCCATAGAGGCTTTTAGGGCGGTTTGATAAACTCTCGACACTAGAGTTGGCCACTCTCATTCGATAAGAAGAAAGCATAAAGTAAATAATTATTTTATTCATTCTCAGCAATGTAAAGGACGTAGCTATTAAGAAGTCACCTTGTATTGTACAAGGTGGCTTTACGTGAGAGTGTACAAAGCAATATGACGTCACGGTCCCTCGCTACACAATGTGCGTCAAACGTCGCGAGATGGCACGGATGTAGGGTGAGACCTCTGCACTGGGACCGGGGTCTAAAACGTACACTTGTAGATATATCTTGCATACTTGAAAGAGTTGACTGGCGTTTAACAACCAATGTCACCTCGAACGCCGCTCTTTCCGAGGTAGTTAGTCTCGGGAGTTACGTGCACTGGCAACACTATGGCGCAAGGTGGAGAAAAATACATAAAAAAAAATGGTAAAAAATGGTATTGTAAATTATAAGTACCTATATAAGTTATAACATACTGTGCGTTTTGGTAAAAGCTGTTAGCATGGTATGTAACTGAATTTAAAATAAATAAAATAAATAATAATAAATAATAAACTATGTATTGTAAAACTTGCATCCTCTATTTCACCTTTTTAAAGGTGGTATTTCCATAATCTTTACATAGCGGATGCCTACGTCATAATATCTACCTTCATTCCAAATTTCAGCCTATCCGTCCAGTAATTTGGACTATGTGTTGATAGATCACTATATCAGTCAGTCAGTCTGTCATCTTTCAGTTTTATATATTTTAATATTTTTCAACATAAACATAAACCATATTGTTATATATTCGTAGTTTCAAATCTGTGTTTGTCAAAGTGTCCATCCTAGCCCGCAGCTCTCATCGCGGCCACTTGGCTCTGACACCGGAAACCTCTCTAGGTATACTTATACCTACTTACATTCTATTCTTAGTACTTATGTTTTCAAGCACTTTACAAGGTTACTTACTATTGACCCTTGTAATAATCTGCGTTAGCGTCCAGTATAAATAACGTAGAAACATTTTTAGCAACTTATGAATCAAATCAATCAATCTACGTAGGTCTCGGTAGATTGTCTTAGTACGACAGTTGTTAAGCCATGTCAGAGGTCTTTCAGGCGGATTGAAAACTCTGACACCACAGTTAGCCACTCTCATTCGATAAGAAGAAGAAGCTTATTAATTTACCGAATTTTGTACTGTCTACTTAGCAGTCAACCATTAGCTTAAAATAATTAATTTCATTTATATTTTTATTAACAGCAAAATAACTCTGAAAAACAGTAGTAAAATAAAAAGAAGAGGTAGTTATTTAAATTTTAATGGAAGTCTGTAAGTAGCATATTTCGAGTAAAACCGAGTTCGCTTATGTAACGGTCGTCTCTTGCCGGTTATACGCAAGAGATTCAGGGTTATTCCATACCATTTATAAAACGTATAATCATCAATACCGTTTCCGGCTACGGTGACCGCTTCTCTTAATCTAGGTATTATTGGAGGGTATTTAGCATGGTTGCATGATTTTAATTTTACTTTATGTACATTCACAACCAAAATTACCAACATTAGCCCATATTATTTACCACTCGTAGATTGTGTGTATCTATTTTTTTATTTGGATATAACGGGTTCTTTTTTGGTGTGCATTAAATTCAAATTCAAATTCAAAGCATTTATTTGGACACACAGGACACAACAATATATACATACAAAAGTTAACAACAGATAGAATAGAAAGGTATTACGTTACATTGATGTATCCCGTGCGTCAAAAAAGGTCATACCTCAGCATTAATGCTGCAGATTGCTCTGCAGCGCTGATTTTCAGTTATGACCCTTTGAGACGCGCGGGGTCAAGAGTTGAATAAGAAAGTTTACAAATATAAAAAGAAGTAAAAAGAGTAAATAGATGAAGAGTAAACAGAATAAATAACATGAAGCTGATATGATTACATTTGAAAGATACATACAATATAAATATAACTTAGTAAAGTAACGGACACACAACGTGGTAATTAACAGTCAAGAAAATAAACAAAAACATAATTATCTTCATGATTAAAGACATAATTATCTTATCTTATATGGAGGAAGAATACACTCTGCATTAAAACATACATAGCTTATTTTTTATTTTGGATTAATACGGGGAAACCTGCGGGGCGCTGCTTACTTGGAAATAAATACTAACGGTAACGGTAAAAAACAGGTTTAGAACCCATTTTTGTTATAACATTGCTTATACCTTCATTCGGAAGAGTATTTGTACAAACCCAAAACTGATGTTTTACATACACAAAAATCAGCTGACAGATGGTCGGCCATTTTGGATCGCTTTTCTATCTAGTGGAAAATAGCAAAATTGTGCAAATTTCATATGAATGAGTTATTTTGTCAAGAGCTAAACTCTCTCTATGGTTGTTTAACTTAAGATTTTGAAATTGGCACAAATCAAAGTCGAAAATGATCACGACCGGCAGGATTCGAACCTACGTATTACTGATTACCAGCCAGAAAGCTTGAAATCTTTTGGCTACGGTCTACTAACTGCCAGGCGCAAAAATCCACACTCATTTCCAAACACTTCAGACTAAGCGGCTGATGGCGCCACTTGTAATTGTAATAGTTTTACTACTGATCTCTAACCATCAGACGATTTAAAGTTAAGGAAAAACTTAGTTCATGCAAAAAATGCTGTTTCGTGACAACCCTGTATGTAAACCGTACAATTTCAAATTATCTTATCTCGCCATCCGGACGAAAAAAGTTGTTGTATTTTCGCCTTTTTGTGGGATTTCTGTGTTATTTACGAGGCAGTTTTTTCGCGCTCGTATCTGTAAGCAAAGTCAACGTTTTGACTGCTGGTAGGCGATCTGCGTAAATGTTTACAGTGTAGATGAAACATATTTTAGTAGTTTATTAACTATGATCTGTAGTAGACTAGCCATGGCTTGTGTTCTTAGGGCGGCTTGATAAACTCTCTACTCCAGATATTTACTCTCATTCGATAAATGAAATGAAATAGTTTATTGTCAGGCAACAAGGTTATTTTACAGGTGGTAACACTCTTAAAGCATAATCTAGGAACTAGGTGAGTTATAAGACAATAAGGTTCTCTAAGGTCCTAGTAAAAAAGTATACTAGCGGTTGTATTATGTATTCTGTACTAGTGGTATCCTGGGGTGTTTTCCGCGTTTGTCCAGGATAAAATAATAATAATTTGTACTTATAATGTTTGTTCCTCATGTTAGTTAATATAATATATGTATATTTGAATTTGTATTGCATGCTTAGAAATTAGGGTATTTTTATTTGGTAGATTTAATATGTATGTTAGGTTCACTTTTAGAAGGAAATGTACGTCCGTAAGTTTAGCTATGTTATTATTTTAAGTTAGTATTAGTACATTTTTAGTTTAGTGAACTTATAGCAATAAAAAAAAATAAAAAAAATAGCTAGTGTGTTAATCCAGATTAATCTACTTTCATACTAAATCTTATCCATGTCGGTGCGGCAGTTGGAGCATACATAGAAGTAACAGACACACACATACATATACATTATACTAAAATACAAACGTTCAAACTTTAGCCTTCATAATAATTAAAATAAAAATAAATATATCAGGACATATCACACAGCGCCATCTAGCCCCATACTAAGCTTACGCTTGTATCATGGGTACTAGATAACGGATATAATACATATATACTTTTTTTTTTGTAAATATGTATATACATATTTTTCATAGAAACGACCAGACTCAACACAAATAATTACGTATTTTTAATATGCATAATTACTTGTGTTATGCGGGAATCGAACCCGCACCCCTAGGTTAGAAGGCAGAACCACTACCAACTAAGCTAACAGGGCAGTCACTAATTAGTACTCGAAAGTAGGGTTACAATGTTAAATCCACCCTTATATTCCTACAATTCAAAAGTATTTCTGTGCAGAAGAAAATACCAACAAATGGTATATATAAATCCAGTTTTAGCCTGTGGTTTAGCTTTGATCCTCAATCCATCAGGTTGGCACATTAATCTAAACGCAGACTTGCAAATGCTAGTTAATCTAGTTATCCTGCGAACCTAAATTGCCTATTGTATATCTGATTTCATTGTGCTCGATTATTTGTCGGGTGGAATAAAATTATTGGATCTTCAATCGGCTATTTTTTATAAAGTTTGAAAAAAAATTTCGTTTTGTTTTATAATATATTTATATTTTTATATTAAAGCTTTCGTGGGACATTTTATATAATATGTTAATTAAACGGTTTTCACTCACCGGTCAGACTCGGTTGGTCTTTCGGTGAGTGAAAACCGTTTAGTTAACATATTGTTATTTTTTTCTTCATTTAGTTTCTTGCAAAACCGTCCGCGTTTTGTAGTTATTATTTTTTGTATTTTTTTATATCAATCTGCGGACATGTCATAAGACGCCATCCTTTTTTGTGACGTAAAAGTAGAGCAACAAAATAAGAAAACTTTGTTTTCAGCTATACCAGTATTGAATTAAAAAAAAAAGTTGCGTACTTGGGTCATGTGCTCAGATAGATACGAACTTTTGCAACTTATAATGATGGGAAAAATTGCGGGGAGAAGACGAGTCGGTCGCAGAAAGAAGTCCTGGTTGCGGAACATTCGAGAATGGACCGGGATCAGAAGTGCCGCAGAATTGTTTCGCTTGGCAATGAACAAAATAAAGTATGCAGAGCTGACTGCCAGCCTTCACTAGTTGGAGAGGCACCATAAGAAGAAGAAGAAGAAGTATTGGATTGATTTTCACAAATAATAGGTACATATCGTAAAATCTTTAATATCTGACATGGGTAAGGTTCTATGTATAAATAAACAATTGGGCAGAAACGGGACCTCTGGTAGGTACAAATTTGCATTTAAAGTAGGGTAATCCGGGTCAATATACAGGATTACTAGAAAATTTCTGACTACAAATACAAATACAAATACAAAATTGTTGTATTTTGTTTGTAATTTCTGACTGTTTCGAAATGTGAACTGGTTCGATTCCAGCTAAGATGACCTGCTGGTGTAGATGTCGCTTTACTAAATCTTATTTGGTGGTCTCGAAAGACATTTGATAATTATATAATAAATAAATATTCCGGGACATTGCACATAGCGCCATCTAGCCCCACACTAAGCAAATGCTTGAATCGTGGGTAGTAGATAACAGATATCTATTTATTTATTTTATAATGGCACACAAAACAGAATATGTTCTTAAATGAACTAAATATAAATTTAAAACTGTACATAAACTTATTGATTGTGATTGTGTTTATGTCATACTAATGTAGTTTTCTTTTTGTAAATACATACTTATTATGCATAGAAACGACCAGATATAGTGTACGATATTACTTATGTTATTTAATCATTTCTTAATCAATGTAATTGGTTGTCACCGTTTTAATCAAGTACATAAATAAACTACAGTACTTTTTCTGATCGATTGAGAGTGGCCAACTCTGGTGTCGAGAGTTTATCAAGCCGTCCTAAGGGCCTCTGACGTGACTTAACTAGACAAACAGATGGGACCTACAATTTAACGTGTCATCCGACCCACGGAAACGCCTAATATGTAATGCCACTTTTCGGTCACCCATCCATGGACTGATAGACACACGAGCAAGAGACAGTATTTTAAACTATGTACGTTAAAATTTTAACTATTTTTTGCATCTTGTATGTATCTTGGACTCGCAATTTTAATAAATTAAAAACTACAATTGGTGTCCCATTAGAACTAAAACAGTGTACGCAACGAGTCAATGGATAATTAAGATTTGGTAACATTTATTAATGAAAAAAAAAATGTTACTAGATATAAATCAATATCAATAGTAGTTCAAAGATGAATTGTATCAGATTGGTTGCTTTAACCCTAGAGTGGGCGCGCGGTGAGCATTTTGCCGCCCCCGCGTTGATATTTTTTAAAATAAGAACCCGTAAGGCTTGCGCTTTTTAGTAGCTGCCCCCAGTCTTGTTCGCAACACATGCCGAAAGGCTGGATGGCATCAGTGCACGGGAGACCACTTGAGGAGACGTTTGTTACCATCAGGTGTCGCCGAGCGGCAAAATGCTCACCGCGCGCCCACACACGTAGGTAATTTTGTGTGAAAAGTTTTTTTGCAAACTTGAACTGAAGATTATATTTTTTGTTGCGTTTCTAGCTAAAACTACAAAAATACTTTCGTTTTAGGATTGAAAAGCATTAATTGATAATAAGAAATAAGAATAACAAAATGGACGATTAAATTGTCTCTTGGCAGAAGAATTGTCGGGTTTTGAAGATGCACACAGATTGTGATGAAAATGTGTCAGATAGTGATCGATCTAGTCAGCACAGTGATCACAACACTGACACAGAACAGTCAGCAGATAGCGACGCTTCTACCACAAGTGAATCCTCTTCAATTGTGTGCCTTCCGAAATACCACCTATTCGACGCCAAGGGACATCCACTTTAGATATAAATAACTGTTCATCAGCATCTTAAGAATGACTCCGACTTCTGACAGTTCTGTTACATTGTGCAAGTTAGCAGAATTTAGTCATTATAGATCTTTTTGTGTAAAAAGCTTTTGTGAATGTGTTCATAAGGCGACATGTTAGCTTAGCGACAAAGACTCAAATAATAAAAAAAACATGACGTCGACGACTAGGCCAAAATTGGAGCTCTTCTTATAAGAAGTCTTTCTTAGGAAACATAAAAAAATGTATGGAAACCATTACTATACAAATTTGATATAGCGGCCCATAACCCTGTATCGGGTAACGTTTGCTCACATTGGAACCTGATTGTGCTGACGGGCTTAGTGCGAGCGTGGGATGCATTGTTTGTATTCATCTTTTCCAATCTTTGCTGAAGAACCGTTTCGGATACCCTTTAAGCTCCGTAGGAAATGTGGCTCGGCTGTCTAAGCGTCTGGTTTTCATCCAAACGCACCCTGGTTCGAATCCAGCCCTACACTAATGACTTGTTTTTAAAGTTATGTGTGGATTTTATCACAAATACCTAATTTTATTTTTTTGTGATCTCTTTAACACTATAAAAGATCACATCATAAAGTTAGAAAGAGTTTAAACAAAATTGTATCCGTTAGTCAAGTTCAATTTAAATTAATTAGAATTCGGAAGTAAAAATAAAATGGAGCAGATAAAAAAAAACAAATCCCTAAGGAACAAATGAATAAGAATTCTATCTTCAATTTCTTTTTGATCTTTAAGTAGTCGAAAATTGGAATATTTTCGCAACAATTGTTTTACTAAAAAACGAAAAATGCGGTGAAACGATATTACAAAATTTACTTTTTTAACAATAGACTGCTACTTCTGCTGATATATAATATATGTACCTATCTAACTGGTGGAGTGGTGCTCGAGGTTTCGCTCACATTAAGATGCAAACTTGCATCCCTTATTTCACTGCTTTAAAAGAGGCATTTCCAAAAATCCTTTCTTAGCGAATGCCTACGTCATAACATCTACCTTCATGCCAAATTTCAGCCCAATCCGTCCAGTGGTTTAGGCTGTGCGTTAATAGATCACTATATCAGTCAGTCAGCCAGCCACCTTTGAGCTTCATATATTAAGATTGTGATGCAAACCCATTTAAAAAATCATGTTACTTTTACGTCCCCATTTTACAAAAATCGAGGCTATATAAAATCCTTTTAAAACCCGTCGCCTCACGTCAGGCGGAGAGGTTTTTCTTTGTTATTTATATGCCATCAGAAAGCCTTGCGGCGTGATCATCTCGAGTATATATAAAGGAAAACACTGTAATAGAGTTTTGCTGAAACTGTACAGGGTTCTGTGAGAAAAGAACGAAAACACTGAAGAAAATTGTTATTTTTCATACCATTGTACAAAAGTTAATGTTTTTGTTTGTTATCTATTACAAGTATTTCCACGGCTCAAGTATTTAAAAAAATCCAATTATGCATTATTTTTTGGTTTTTTCTTTTTAATCTATTTGTTGCTACAAGATTTAGTATATGTAAATAGTTACTGTCTTTTTAAGCACTAAGTGCGCTTAAGAAGGAAAATGAATACAATTATTTTATCAAAAATAAATAAATATTCTGGAACATTGTTCACAGCGCCATCTAGCCCCACACTAAGCAAACGCAAATGATATAATATTAATAATCTCAAATGATCATATTATGTATATACACATATTTAGAAGTATAGCTCAGCTCAAAATTATTTCGATCAATAACTATCAAATGCATTCTAAGCTGTTATCTGTTCTGTGTATAAATAAATAAATAACAACAAGCCAACTAATTAAAGGTAAACTAGATCCTAGACCGCAGGATTGCTTAACATAGTAGAGGTACGGCAGGACGACACCGGTTTATGGTGGAAGTTCCTAAGACCCGCACGAAACGGTACGTTTCAACCTTTATTGTTCGTACCGCAAGGTTGTGGAACTCCCTGCCTGACTCCCTGTTCCCCACGCACTATAATCCAGCGATCTTCAAAGCGAGAGTGAATCGGTTCTTATCGGGTAAGCACGCTCCATCTTAGGCCATAGCCTTTGCTTGCTATCAAGTAAACTATGGCCAAGTGCAAACCCGTTATAGTAAAAAAAAATCATCAAGCTAGTTTTAGTAGGGCTTCTTAGTTACCATGTATGCTGCTGATGGATATTTCATCAGATCGTTTCAATATAGAACAGATTGTATTTGTTATGACACACTTTGTTTAGAAACATCGGTTTAATGGGGATAAAAACATGGCCAATTTTCTACATGCTTAAACAAAAATTTGCTGTTTTAGCTGACTTCAAATAAGAACATAATATTTTCGCATATATATGTATTAGCACTATTAGTTGCAATTTCAGTGGGATAAATCTATACTAATATTATAAAGCTGAAGAGTTTGTTTGTTTGTTTGAACGCGCTAATCTCAGGAACTACTGGTGCGATTTCAAAAAATATTTTTGTGTTGAATAGACCGTTTATCGAGGAAGGTTTTAGGCTATATAACATCAGGCTGCAAGTAATAGGAGTGAAGAAACAATGGAAAATGTGGAAAAAACGGGGAAATTATTCATGTTTGAGAGCTTCCGTTGCGTGCAATGCGAAAACGGTTCAAGATAACAAAAAAATATGTATGAAAGAATTATTCCTCTTGAAATTATCAAACAAAATGTCCGCAACAGTATAAGTCTATCTTTTAAGATTAACTCACTAGAGCCGTTTTTATGGTAATAACTATTCCACGCGGACCAAGTCGCTGGCACAGCTAGTATAAAATATGTAGGTTTGTATAGATTAAGTATTGAAACTAATTTCTTTACCTCTATTTCCAGGTTTCTAGAAATATTTATAATAATTGACATTTTTCCATCAATATAGGTACTGTTATTAAGACAAAACAGTTGAAATTCAAACTAAACAGATCGTCGTCGAATAAGTCGTTTTTCCCGTTTTCTTATTTTAGTTTTGTACAATGTTGGTTCAGTGATTTGATATATGGTCGTATAGAATTAATAGACTATTACACATAGTCAGCTATTATCTTTTTCCATTTATATTCAACCAAAAAGAGACAGAACTTGTAATTAAATAAATAATAAATAAATATTCCGGGACATTGCAGTCTCGCACCGTTCACTACGGAGCTCGGCCGCGTTTCGTCGCTGCCAGTGACTCGTGCGAAATGGCCTCGTCCACTGTGAAGTGTGCGTCATGTAATGTCGTTATAAACGAACTTTTAGCATTTTTGAGTAATGTGCTAGATTATATGGATGAGGACAGTATCCACCAATTGGTGACATCTTCCTTTGATGTGGCGAGCATTGCACAAGCAAAAGTTTTATTATTTGACTCGGTGCCTAATGCAAGAAATATGCCAGTGAGGAGGAAGGACGGCAAGAAAAGAATGTCTCGAGACCTCGATGACATTATATGCTTCATGAAAGGCATGGATGCGGAACTGTTCCCTATTTTTGTGGCGAAGGATCTACATGCAGTGCCTAGTGTGAGTTTTGACCACATAGACTGTACGCGCTTGTTAAAAGATGTAGCCAAACTTCAAAGTGAGGTTGCATTGCTGAGGGAAGGCGCCGTTACGAAAGATATGTTGGACTCACTCAGAAAAGAGATTGATAATATGAGGCATGCGTCTATTATTGACAACTACCCGTCTCACGATAAGTTTATCAATAAAAGAAGAGGAGCGTGTCTTCATGACAGTTATTACGAGATGTGCAGCGGTCCTATAGGCTTGCAGTATGTTCCTATAAAGTCTGCGAATGCATCGGCATCGTATACTGCTGGAAACAATCACTCGACACCGACGCGGCAACATTCAACCGGCGCGAGCGTTCCGTGTAGCGCAATCCAACACCAGCGGCCGACTGACAGCGCCACCCGGCTCGTGGAGGCCAGCACTGACGTTCCGAACACGGCGAGCGAGCGGGATAGCGGCATTTCCAGGCCCCGCGGTGCGAACGGGACGGCAAGCGTGCGCAGTGAGGCCTCGCCTAAAACCACTGCGGTTTCGAATGTACCGGTTAGCGAAGTAAGTGCGCGCGCGGAGTCTCCATCGATACAACAATCGATTATGTTGTGTAAAGCAAATGTCGCATTGAACAATACTGCTGTTTCCCCTTCTATGTTAAATAATGTCATTAAAAACTGTTCACAAGTACCCAATGATAACTCTGAATGGCAAGTTGTGCAATCCAAAACTGCCAGAAGGTATAAATTAATTGGCCAAAGAGGACGGGCGATCACTGCACCGGACTGCAAATTTAAGGCTGCGGAAGTAAAAGTACCGCTATTTATATCTAATGTTAGTAAAGATACTGGTGAACAGGATATAATAAACTATATTAAGGATATGACAGGTGAAGTTGTTTCTTTGAAAATGATAAAAATGAAAACAAATAGAAAGTTTCACGCTTATAAACTATTTGTTTCGAAAAATAAATTGGATACATTTTTAAACGATGATCTTTGGCCTGATGGTGTTTCGTTCCGGCGTTTTGTGTACTTTGCATACGGACCGAAACAAACTAAAAGTAATGTTATAGAAAATAATTAAGTTTTACTATGGATAGTCACAACAGTACCTGTAAATTTATTAGTTTTAATTGTAAAAATTTCAAATCATCTATAGACGATGTTAGGAAGTTGTGTGGTTCAGCTAGCTTAGTTTGTCTCCAGGAGACATGGCTATTTGATTATGACATTCCCATGTTAGGTACAGTTTCTCCTGAATTTGAGTACGTTGGGAAAAGTTCAATTGACAGCAGTGAACTCTTAATTGGTAGACCATATGGAGGTGTGGCTATCCTGTGGAGGAAAGGATTGTTTGATAGTGTATCGGTAGTCGAATGTAACAGCTCAAGATTAATAGCTATCAAAGCATCTGTAGGTAGTCATTCTATTCTTGTATTTTCTGTGTATATGCCTGTTTTGTCGAGACACAACTTGCCTATTTTCACAGAAGTGCTGAGTGAAATTAATGCTATTGTGGAGAGCAGTTTTACCCAAACCGTGTTTATATTTGGAGACATGAATGCTCATCCTGGTAAGCTGTTTTATACAGAACTTAGTAATTTCTGTGAGGATAGGTCGTGGTTGTGCGCAGATGTAGAATTTATGGGAATAGACTCTAATTCATGTACATACTACGATATGTTTCATGGAACTGGAAGCTGGCTGGATCATTGTGTTGTCTCGCAATCAGCCTGGCAAACTATTGTCAATGTCGGGATAGATGATGATGTATTTGTGTCCGATCATCTCCCAATATTTGTAGAATGTAAGCTAGGTGAACTTAGTCCTGTACTTAAGCCTAAGGAGACACATCGTAGTGCTGTGATCTGGGGGGAACGAGATGAATCTCAAACACGCAAGTACCAGGAGCTCTGTAACAAGGGGTTGCGTGACATTGACTTCCCTCCCGAATTTGCGACGTGTAGTTATGGTTTATGTAACTTACCCGAGCATAAACTAGTTATAAATAAGTTGTACGCAGATTTAATTAAGGTGATTAGCGATGCGGCCGTTCAGACTAAAAATACAACGGTAATTAGATGTAAAAGAAAAGTCATCTGTGGCTGGAATCAGCATGTTCGAGACTCGCATCGGATGGCCAGGATTAACTATGAGGAATGGATTAATCTGGGTCGACCAAAATCTGGTCCGGTTTATGACAAGATGTCCGAGTCGCGTAAAATCTTTAAGAGTCGACTAAAATGGTGCCAAAAACACCAAGAGCAGATAAAAATGGATATCGTCGCTAAGCAGAGAGCAGAAAAAGATTTTGGTAGATTTTGGAAATCCACGAATAAACTCAATGTTAAACCTGGCCTTCCAGCGAATATCTGTGGCAAAAGTGACCCGGATGAGATAGCCAGCCTGTTTAAGTCTTTAAGGTGCAATCTCCATTGGGCCCTTCTGCCACTGTGCTCGATGATGCGCCTGTCGTGCGGGTAGATGAGCCTCTACTTCAATTTTCTGCGAAACAAATTAATAAAGTTATAAGTAGTATGCGTAGAGGTAAGTCTCCCGGACATGATGGGCTCAGCATCGAACACCTTAAATATGCAGGGGTGCACTTGCCGAGGGTCCTGTCCTTGTTCTTCAATATGTGCATTAGTCACTCTTACTTACCAGATGACTTGATGAAAACTATCGTGGTGCCCATAGTGAAGAACAGGACAGGAGATATCTCGGACAAGAGCAATTATCGTCCTATATCATTGGCTACTACAGTCGCCAAGGTATTGGATAGCATGCTTGATCAGAGTTTGGATGAATATGTACAGTTACAGGACGCACAGTTCGGGTTTCGCCCCGGGCTCTCCACGGAAAGCGCAATCCTGGCTCTCAAGCATACTGTCCAATATTATACGGAGCGGAAAACACCGGTTTTCGCCTGTTTTCTTGATCTCTCCAAAGCTTTCGATCTCGTAGCATATGATGTGCTTTGGAGAGAGATGGAAGACAGGGGTATCCCGGATGAACTGCTCCGGATATTCCAGTATTGGTACAGCCGCCAGACCAATCACATCAAGTGGGCAAGTAGTATCTCGGACTCGTATAGGTTGGAATGCGGAGTAAGACAGGGTGGGCTCTCCTCGCCTAGAATTTTCAACCTCTATGTGAACGGTCTCATAGCCAAGCTTAGCAGCATGCGTGTCGGGTGTCACGTGGGTGGTGTCTGTGTCAACAACATCAGTTATGCTGATGACATGGTGCTGCTGGGACCTACTGCGAAGTCTATACGAGATATGCTCAAGGTTTGTGAGAACTACGCCGCATCGCATGGTCTGATATATAATGTTAAAAAAAGTGAATACATGGTCTTCAAGGCCGCTGGTAAGTGTCCTGATTCTTTCCCTCCTATTACCCTTAATGGCTTGAACTTAAATCGAGTAACTCGGTTCAGATATCTCGGACACATACTTGTCGACGACCTTAAAGACGATGAGGATGTAGAAAGGGAGCGCAGGGCGCTAGCAGCTCGAGGAAACATGCTGGCCCGCAGATTCGCCCGTTGTACGGACCAGGTCAAAATTACGCTATTTAAAGCGTATTGTCAGGGCTTGTACACGGGCGGTCTGTGGTTCAGATGCTCCCAAAAGTCTCTAGATACCCTGCGAATTCAGTATAATAATGTCTTCAGGATGATGTTGAAACTTCCCCGATTTTGTAGTGCTTCCAACATGTTCGCGCAAAACGAAACCGACGGCTTTAATGCTCACATTAGGAAGAAGGTGGCGTCGCTAGTGCGGAGGCTGCGGGGGAGTGACAACATCATCTTGAAAGCTGTAGCGGCAGACCCGCATGCGCCTGTACTGAGACATTTCGTGCGGACTATGATTCCGCAAGGAATGCCTCCTAAGTACATGACGTATTAAATAATGTAACTTCATGTACCTACTTGTTAATTATACTAACCCTAGCTTGTAAGAATAGTTATAAGTTACTAACAAAATATGGATCAATCAACCAATTGTAGTCCGAAATAAATCATTTTGAATTTGAATTTTGAATTTGAATTGCACACAGCGCCATCTAGCCCCACACTAAGCAAACGCTTGTGTAGTGGGTACTAAACAACGGATATAATACTTATATACTTTTCTTTTGTAAATAGGTACATACTTATTATACATACAAACGACCAGACTCAACACAAGTAATTATAAATTTTAAAATGCATAAATAGTTGTGTAACGCGGGTATCGAACCCGCAACCCCTAGATTAGAAGGCAGAGCCACTACCAACTAAGCTAACAGGCCAGTCAAATTGACTAACATAAACTCCACTGAGAACCTTTATAACTACTAAAAAGATGTCATTTTACACTTCGTATGTATACTTATCTACCTACATACATGTACTATATATACATATTTGGTGTGGAATCCCTTCCTGTCTATTCAGAGATTCGGTTCGGCTGTAATGATAAGCAATCGCATTGAATAGTCATGAAATGGTTATAAACGGTTACATACACAGTTAGTAGGTAATATCTATACTAATATTATAAAGCTGAAGAGTTTGTTTGTTTGAACGCGCTAATCTCAGGAACTACTGGTGCGAATTGAAAAATTCTTTTGGTGTTGAATATACCATTTATCGAGGAAAGTTTTAGGCTATATAACATCACGCTGCAACTAATAGGAGCGAAGAAACAATGGAAAATGTGAATAAGACGGAGGAAAATATTCACCTTCTAGGGCTTCCGTTGCGTGCGCTGCGAAAACGGTTTGAGTCGTGGGTAACAGCTATAATTTACAAAAACTGAAGTGGTTGTTTGCAAAAATAAATATGATGCCCAAAATACTATCCCACGCGGACGAAGTCGCGCGCACAGCTAGTTATGACTAAGAGGATTAAAATCATGCATGTGGGAGTTGGATTTCTGTTGTACGTAAGGATCATTATAAGTAAATAAATATTTTTTTCGAATAAATGGTGTTTTCTTACGAATAAATAAAAAAAAATCATTATACTTAATTTTTTATTTCAAACAGTTTATTTTTTTACATCGTATGAGTTTATAAATATTATTACATAAGAATGCAATCAATATTGTTGCAATACAATCATCATCATCATCTACAGCCCTTGGAATCCCGCTGCTGGGTGGCCTCCCTTCATATGCCCCATCTGCGTCGATCTTGTGCAGACCTCATCCAGGTTGGACCCTCGTTTTTTTGCAATTCTATACTAAACATTTATTCATAACACACCGATTAAAAAAATATTTAAGATTCAGATATGATAAGAAATAGGCACTTTTATGCACTCTCTGTTCCCCGCGGAATATAACCTTGCGATTTTCAAAGCGAGAGTGAATCGGTTCTTACTGGGTAAGTACGTTCCATCTTAGACCGTAATGATAGCTTTCCATCAGGCGAATTATGGTCAAGAGCAAACCAATTTCTTGTAAAAAAAAAAAACAAAAATGTACCTAGCTAGATCAATTAAATAACTTAGTAAGTTTTTTAAAATAAAATTCTTATTTCCTTTTTGTTGTGCACCACATTCTTTTTGCCGAAGCCGAAGGTTGCCTGGAAGAGATCGCTTTCAGCGATAAGACCGCCGCTTGTGGCACTAGTTACGATGCTATTTGTTTTATGTACTGTTTTTTTATGTGTGTCAACAATAAAGAATTAATCTATCTATCTAAAGTAACGACGGCTGAACAATTATAAAGTATGTAATTATTACTAACCCAGTATAGCAGAGTGGTACCCTTACCTTTATATTCATCTATTCACACCCAGATGTCCGATAGGCCTCTCAAGGCTACACTAAGTACTTTATCTTATCTACTTGATGGTGTGAGAAAGTACCTTAACTTTGGCTGTAAGTCTATATGAAAGTGGCGAGCTCTAGTGTCGACAGATTTCCAAGCACTTTTGATATTGCTAAATGTCTGAGCAATATGACAAAAGGCTGGCCTTCAGTTGAATGTTATAGAAGCCAAACTATAAATGTCACTATTTTTGCATGGTTTGCTCACCCATCCATAAACGGACTACGACGTCCATTGCTTAGTTATTAAAAAAAATGGTATTAAGTACATATTTCCCGTAGCAAATGTATTTATAACGTTGGTGATCATGAAAGAACAGCCAATCCACGAAGCCTCGGGCGCTTACTTATCTTGTAAGAATAAATACTCTATTGAGACACATTCAAAATTATAACGCTTTTATGAATATTGCGCAGCTGGTAGTAAATAAATAACAAATACTTCCTCGATAGGTAAAACAAAGCATCATTTATCCACACCCAAGGGAATAAATGGGACAAAATATTTCGTTATATTCGTGCGAGAATGTGTATTAGTTGGTCAGCAACATATTTGTAAAATTCCACCAATGTTTTGCTGTAGAAACCAACATTTTTATAAAATAAGTCTGCCTTAAATCTTACGCCTCCCAGTTCAATTCAAGCGCTACGCCTAATAACTAGTATTTCACGTTTTATTTGAAAGTGCAATCGTTTAATAGCAAAGTAAAATATTGTAAAATACTGACATGATTTTGGCAGTCTAATAACGTGACAATTAACAAGTATTTCAATAATTACACAATGAGCCCGTTTCAGCAGATTTTTTAAAGATTTTCTGTGTTTATCTATTTGTTTGTTTTTGTATCTAGATTTGAACGTACAACACGCGAAAACTTGCACTTGACCATAGTTTACCTGATAGCAAGTAAGGCTATGGCCTAAGATGGAGCGTGCTAAAAAACGAGTGTTAGTGTGTAAATAAAATGCTAACTTAGCATTTTACTTACACACTACATGTTGTTGTTAAGTTTTGTCACCGATATATTGTATTTGTTATTTGTTTGTTCTATTACTGTGGTTTCTTACTGTTATCGAACTTTTTGGTTTAATTAAATATGCCTCGCGGACGCTTTAATGTGCTACGTCGCCAAACATAAATAAATAAATGCACAAGTTTTATATTAAAGTTTTTAATTTACTTAAATAAATACCTACCTGTTTGTTCTAATATCTTACTGCACGTAAAAATACCTAAAATCTAAATACGTTGTGATAGACATAAATGTACTATGTTTTTTTTTAGATCTTACAATAATTTTTGTGCGCTCAACTGTACCATGCGCGGTTACGTACTCGGGCCTAACTTCAGAGATCTCATAAAGTTTTGCGCGAACTGTATGAAGTGTCGTATTTTGTGCATGAAATCCGATTTGTATGCCAAAAATACAATTACATATTTCGAGGTGGATATTTTGATATGACTAGGATATGATTTCAAATTTCCTATGATGTTCAGTACGGAAAATATGAAAGCATTCCGTAAATTATATATGTATTTTTAATTGTATTGTACACAAACATAAAAAACCTGTATGTAAGTTAAATCGACCAGACTAATCTTCTTCTTATCGAATGAGAGTGGCCAATTCTGGTGTCGAGAGATTATCAAGCTGCCCTAAAAGCCTCTGACATGGCTTAGCGACTGCCGTACTAGACAAACAGTCATTGGCTGAGTTCAATCTACATGCAAATGCTGTGGTGGACGGTTAACCTCGCGGTTAGGGACTTACAAACTAATCTAAGTAATTGATAGGTTTGTTATATTTTTTTAAAGAGAGTACATTTTTAATAGTTATTCTAGTTTTTACAACATCTGAGCTTGTCACTGTGAGTCAGTCTGTCGGAATCAGTAACTTTTCTTCTTATCGAATGAGAGTGGCCAACTCTGGTGTGGAGAGTTTATCAAGCCGCCCTAAGGGCCTCTGACATGGCTTAACGACATAACACTTAATATAATATGGACAAATGTTTCTTAAGTTGTATTTTTGACAACAAAAATTATAAAGCCACGTTAATCAAAGAAGCAATTTAGTTTAGTAAAATAATTTAATTTTAAAGTCATCCCTAGAAATTCGTTGTTTTTATATTCATCGAAACCATTGAACTAAAAATGTTAATTAATAACTGTTACCAAAAATGTAAATAAAATCAACTACCATACTCAAATGCACTTACTTATATGATCGTTTTAAAAGAATAATTCTTCTTCTTATCGAATGAGAGTGGCCAACTCTGGTGTCGAGAGTCTATCGAGCCTTATTTAAAAATATTTGCTATAGTATTAATCGAACGGTTGTTTAAGATGATCATTATTATTTTTACCGTAACGCGATTCATGTATATAGACTAACCTGTTTACCTAGATAAGTTCACAAAATTTTATTATACAATCAACAATAACAGTAGTATAACTGCCAAACTTTCGCTTTAATATTATTATAGTTAGTGTTAGTTTCATTTTCACTCTATTTCGAAGAGGCACGAAGGTCGTTCCGCTTTCCCACTGGAGTCGAGCAAGGTTATATTTATTTAGGAAGTCGATTCACAAAGTAGCACAGAGAAAGGTAAATAAGTACCTAACCTACTCTGGAAAATATTTAAGGCTGAAGCTTCAAGTTAGATGGATATAGGGCAATATTATCATTGGTATATACCATAACTATTTCACATGTAAATAAATTGTCTGCTTATCAATAAATTTCTGTATTCTGTATCAAATATCCGAAACCCGCATATTAACATGTCATCCGTCGTACGAATGCGTTCAAATGGAAATCCATATTTTGGCCATCCAAAATGTTAGTCACATTGTTAAGCCATATCAGAGGTGTAATGGCGGTTTGAAAATTAAAAAATGATAAAGGGTTTGCCTGAAAATTACATACAAGAGACCTTTCCTTTCCTCTTGACTGAGGGTTGTGACTCCCCCGCGGAATTAATTCGTTAGGGGAGTTCTCTTGGGCAAATACATCGTGGTGGGCGCCCAGGTTTTTCCATGGAAGATCCTCGAATTTTGTGGTCCTTAAACATGTTTCCTCACGATGTTTTCCTTCACCGTCAAGCGAGTGTAAAAACCATACATAACTTGTAAACCATAAATACAAGTAATTGGTGTAGGGCCGGATTCGAACCAGGATGCGTCTGGATGAAAAGCAGACACTTTAACCGCAGAGCCACACTTGCTTTCACAAGATATAAACTGCAGCAGGGCAAGCACGGCATGGGGACAAATAGTATTTCCATAATTTTATGCACCTGTCACCTGTCAGTCACCATACAAATAGTGAATTAACTGACAGGTGACATGTGGATAAAATGGTGGAAAGATTTTTTGTCGCCATGCCGTGCTTGCCCTGGGTATACCTTGATAAACAAACAATACGCGTAATTATGATGACATAAATGCCAAAATATAATAGTTTCGTTCGGGCTTATACAATCAAAGACATTCTGAACTAAACTTCCTCTCATTCTGAGTTTTGTAAAAAGAAAAAAAGTTACAATATGACAATGTTATCAGCACTTTTTCAACCTAGGCTTTATCGGTGATATTTCCATAAATGAAATATTGGACAAAATATAGCTATCGAAACTTTTATTGGCGTCGTTTTTGGTGAATAAATCCATATTTCAATCATGTGTCACAGTCATGAATTCATGAATTGTTGTTGGTCTTTTGTTGTATTTTGGTCTGTAAGCTAATTTTTATACGAAATATATAATAAACTTTCTCATTTACAATAGTTGGATAAATCCCTCTAATATACAGGTGAAAGTTTGTACGTGTGTGTGCGTGAATGTATATACAAGGTGTAACAGAAGGGTGTGACAATATTAAAGAATATACATATATATCATGTAAGGAGTCATATACCAAAATATGAAAAATTAAATCGCATATATTTTTACCATACAAAAATTAGATAATATTTTGCACTTGATATCGTGGCAGCCCTAGCGAGTGACGAAACCGAAATAAGCACACATTCTTTCATCCCGTTCTAGCATTAGTTTTAACGCAACGTATTCTCTCTCTCGCGCTCTCAGAGAGACACCGCCGCGCCGTGTCATTTGTCAATGAAAGAAAAGTCAATGAACGCTCAATATGATAAGATGTAGGGTTGCAAGTCTTAAAGTTTTAATGAAAGTTCAACTTATGATTACTCGAAATCTATGACACTTAGAATTCTGAAACCTAGTGGGCTGTATTCTATATATACATAGGTATGTATAGTATAAGTATTGTCACACCCTTCTGTTACACCTTGTATATACATATGTCTGTAATTTCACAGTCAAACGGCTGAACCGAGTTGGCTATATACACATATTTAGGAGTTTTAATATTAAAACTTTCGTGAGACATTTTATCAAAAGATTAACTAAACGGGTTTCACTCACGTGTACATCGCGTGTGTGCGTCGGTACATCAGTCGATGTTGCTGTCTCTGATGAAGCAGTGGAGCGACCCGAGGACGAAGCGGCCGGGAGTAGTAACATCGTCTCGCCTCCACCCCCACCACCCCAGGCCCCCGCGCCCGTGTCCCGGCGGGCCGCTCGCGCAGCGGCGCGCAGTCTGCGTGCTGCCGCGGTCCCAGAACGTACGTTCTGAAGATGGATGTCATAACATCCGAAACGCGTAAACAACTTACGCGATGTACCTACACGTGAGTGAAAACCGTTAAGTTAATCTTTTGATATTTAGGAGTATCAAATGTACTCTAAGCTGTAATTTGTTCTGTCTATAAATAAATAAATATGCTATAATTTTATATAATTAGACCTTGGATTAACATATTGTCCAATTAACTAAAGTAACACTCAAACGCAATAAAATAAAAACGTTCTAACTAAATTCCACGTATTTTCGGACTGAGCTTTAAAAACAAGAAAGAAATCATTTATTAAATAACTTGACCGTTATTTAAAACTTAATAAATTGAGAGTGGCAACCGTGTTTTCCGCTTCCTTTTTCCCTCTCTTTCGATCTTTGTGCACTTTTATCGTTCTGTCTCGCTCGCACACCCCCACCAACAGGCGACCGAACCATGAAGGCGAAGATGGTCCGACCTCTTTTCATTGGCGTCGAGTTTTCCGCTGCGACAAGTCGCTAGTCTTGGAGCAAAAGTGGAATATTAATTTTTTATTGAAATTCTAAATTTCAATTTGTAAGTGTGCCTTTTCCAATGGAAAGCAGTAAGTTTAATTCCACTTGACTTTATTTTATTGGTAAAGTGATTTTTAACGGTGTTACCGTTCGACTTTACCATTTGACTTGTTTCCTTTTATTATAAATAATTTTATTACCCTCAATTTGCTTGCATGATTTGCTTGACTTTAAATATTGTGTACTTGGAAACTGAATTATACAATTTTTCTTTAATATCTACCCTCAGAATATATTTAATCAATAATTTTTAACGTAATGTTCAAAATTATTTGTGGATTGCATTTCAGTAATTTTAATACTTGTATGTGTATTGTATATGTACCCCGTACATAGGACGTAGCTAATACTGTGTTTTACAAGTAAAATGATATTCACGAGTGATCAAACTAGAATTTCAATTCGATGAATCACGAATATGCGCCGTCGCTGAGGTAAAAAAAAGGGGGGGCGAGTATGCATCATTGTTAAAAACGATCTGCTAGATAACTTCACAAGATATGAACCTCGCAGGTTCACGCAGTATTTTTCTAATGCAGATAAATGATGTTCTAATACAATATAGTAACCGACATGTCTCTTTTTTTTTACATCTAAATTTAATAGTGTTAATTTACTTTGCTTACAATTCAATAATTTTATTGAGTCCATAATTTAAGAATCTGTGATAGATACGAGTTAAATTTGTAACATTACAAAATACATATATTATGTGATAATATAGCTAAGAACCGTGAATACGGATAAAAATGGAACCAATGGTTTTGTCTCTCTTATTTTTTGTTCGATTCTTATGTTCGATTTAATTAATTCTTCGGTAGTATAGTGGTAAGTATCCCCGCCTGTCACACGGGAGACCGGGGTTCGATTCCCCGCCGGAATTGACGTAGGAGTCTGCGCGTCGCAGACCCGGGAGTAGCAAAACTCGCGCCGTGCGCGGTGGTTGTGTCCGTGACAAACCAGCACTCGAGGAGTTGTAAAGATCGCGCCGTGCGCGGTGGATGTGTCCGTGGCACACCAGAACTTCTCCAAGTACCAAGGTCGCGCCGTGCGCGTCGGTAGTGTCCGTGACACCCAATACTTCAGAGTCCGTGACTCTGGAAAACACCAGGAATTTATATAGCGGGACATGCGTACATAAAGACATGCTGTGGTCTGTACCCAGCCCTCGTAGGGCTGTGGTCATTACGGCCCCTATACAAAGCTTTCCCAGCCAGGGATCTTGTATAACATATTGTGCTGTGATGCACTGTAAATCTATTCGTAAGCCCTCAGGGGCTCATTATGTAGGACCCTCGCAGGGTACTCTAAAGACATGCTGCGGTCTGTACCCAGCCCTCGCAGGGCTGTGGTCATAACGGCCCCTATACAAAGCTTTCCCAGCCAGGGATCTTGTATAACATATTGTGCTGTGATGCACTGTAAATCTATTCGTAAGCCCTCAGGGGCTCATTATGTAGGACCCTCGCAGGGTACTCTAAAGGCATGCTGTGGTCTGTACCCAGCCCTCGCAGGGCTGTGGTCATAACGGCCCCTATACAAAGCTTTCCCAGCCAGGGATCTTGTATAACATATTGTGCTGTGATGCACTGTAAATCTATTCGTAAGCCCTCAGGGGCTCATTATGTAGGACCCTCGCAGGGTACTCTAAAGGCATGCTGTGGTCTGTACCCAGCCCTCGCAGGGCTGTGGTCATAACGGCCCCTATACAAAGCTTTCCCAGCCAGGGATCTTGTATAACATATTGTGCGGTGATGCACTGTAAAGCTATTCGTAAGCCCTCAGGGGCTAAGCCCTCAGGGACTCTAATCGTAAGCCCTCAGGGGCTCTATTCGTAAGCTTTCAGGGGCTCTATTCGTAAGCCCTCAGGGGCCCTATTCGTAAGCCCTCAGGGGCTCATTATGTAGGACCCTCGCAGGGTACTCTAAAGACATGCTGTGTTCTGTACCCAGCCCTCGCAGGGCTGTGGTCATAACGGCCCTATACAAAGCTTTCCCACGCAGGGATCTTGTGTAACACATTGTGCTGTGATGCACTGTAAATCTATTCGTAAGCCCTCACAAAGGGAGGCTCATTATGTAGAACCCTCGCAGGGTACGTAGCCTCTAACAAAGACAAGCTAATCATACCGGACCCTCGTAGGGTATTTTGAAGACATGCTGTGGTCTGGACCAAGCCCTCGCAGGGCTGTGGTCATAACGACCCCTATGCAGAGCCATCCCTCGCAGGGATCTGGTAACAACTCAAAGTTATTCGCATTTCTAATCATATCTATTATCTATATTCAGCGCAGAGCTAAACTTCCAGCAACGTTAATTACCTATTATTGCAATACATGACAAACTGCTGGTTAAGTATAAAGATATATTATGACAATATCTTTGCAGGCCAGCTTAATTATCTTGTCAGCAGATAGCATGAAGTGGAAGCATACGCTTAACCTAGTGCTAAAATATGAACATGTTTCAAAACCCCAAGGCCTATGCCGACCAAACGATTTAAATCTATAGAATCTAAAGCAATATCGCAGAATAGTTTTGTCGTCACAAAACTGATAAATACTGATACATGAAACATACTGATAAATGTATACGTGTAGGTACTGTCTTTACCTACCTGACAGTTACAAAGATCTAACAGACGGTTTCTAAGGCTAATTTAGCTAATAACTAAATCTCGCAAAGCTGCCTTCCGTTTTGCTCGCAACCTGATTTTCAAAGATGTGACATCACTAATGAAATAGAACTTAATACTTATATCCGTAAAATTAAATGGCAAGAAGGTAAGTAAATTAATATTTGTGGGATATACGCCTTATACGAGTAATACATAGTATTACATACGTAATAGACACCATGAACGTCAGGTGTGGCAAGCGAGGAAAATCTAATTTCGTATTCAAGTTTCTTCCTCCTGCGTTGTCTTGTATTTCTGGGAATAACCCGTAGAATATGAATATACAAAATTAATGTTCTCTGCCTTATGGTGATATACTTGTTCAAAGAGTTTCTTAACTACCTGTTAAGCTTAGTCTTAGTCTAGACTCAGTAAATGAAACTCCTGATAAACACTCTTGTTCTCAATACTGTTTACAAGAAATATCTTTCTGCATTTTCACATTTGTCACTGAGGTTCTTCTTTTCGTAATCCTTCCCTGTCGCATTATTTGTCCTCAGAGGTGTCGATTTTGACTTTGGTCCTCGACTCAAACGTATTATCAGTCTGGACACGAGTCACGGTGTCTTCACCGCGAACAATAGAAATGGACGATAAACCGTATCCATAGGCACGATCATCGTCAAAGTTTATGTATCTGAACAGTGCTTGTAAATTGCTGTCTTAATGCAAATAAGCATACAGGCTTTTGATTCATTTGTATTCAATTGATTAAACTTGACAGTGTAATTCATTCCATGGAAACACAACAGTGCCATACAGATCACCTATAACTAGCTAGGTCATCATAATCATTATCCTGATAGCACCTATAATGACTAAAGAGATCTAATGCTCAGTCTAAATAGTGATCATCTTTATGTCACCGGACTAGATCGATTTGATATTGATACCATTTGGGTAACATTGATTTGATTTGAACATTCTTGCGGACGCGAATGTACATATATCAACCCTGGTGTGGGTATATCCGTCACCCTTTGTAGTTACGAAAATGTTTCAACCGACAACATCTCAACTTAGAGCCTAAATACTAGTTACTATCTACCTGTCAGAATACAGAATATAACGCTAGCTTGGCAAAATGTTAAGTTGATTAGACAAAATCACAACTGGAAAAAACCTGGCGTAAAATGGCACGAGGTATTTAATATGAGCTGATGATAATAACATTTTTCCATTTGTACCAAAATTGGCAGGCTTATTACTTTAATAACAGATTTATTCAAATTACATGCTACATTTGGTTATAAATGCGTGGTACCTATATGGACTAATGTATTCATGTTACATCGTAGGCACGATTTTACCGTGTCGTAGGCCCATAGAAATTGAGCTTATGTACCAGTATGTCATCATACCCAATACATCCAACTATCGCATTATAATATAAGCTCTCTACGACACAGTTTTTTACTAATGGCAGTGCAATTTGTAAAATGTAACATATTGTCTATTTACAATAAATTTATCTTATCTTAGTTTAAAAACCTCCATGACTTGGTATTGGTTTTTAAAATATTTTCGACATTACATTCATCACAAAATCATTGCATTTATTACTTTGCTCGAGTCGCAAGAGTTAGCCTTGATAGCTGAGTGCTCTTGGCATTTGGTCCAGGAATAGCTGTTGTGTCCATACTGGTCGTAGTAAAGGCTGACACAACTAAGTAGCTATAGACAATCAGGACGAGAATTGTCTTAAAATCCTACTACTTAGCTTCATCACTGTTTTTGTGTAAAGCATAACTTTTCTTCATGTAAGCCATAGTATTATGACTCATATTAGTATTATGACCAAATCTATTTATTGATTTCACAAATCAATAAGAGCAGCTTTCTGGAGAGATGTTATATCGGGTTTAAATTCGTACCGTCGGAAGTAGTAATATTCAAGTAGGTCTGACAAATTACTTCTGATTAAAGCCTGGTCAGGGTTGATTGGTCTCCATCCCAAAGTAAAGATTTAAAATAATACTTCTGTGATTATATTATTTAACTGATAAATTATTATTATTTTATAATAATAGCCTCAGTTCTCTTACAGTCAACCCGATGTAAGCTGTTATTTCTAGTCTGTCTAGTACTGCTAGTACTTTTGATTACTTAGTTACTTCAACAAAAGTAGTTATATAAGCTCTGAATAAAATGTGATTACATCACTTTCTGTCTCTCGCACATTGGTTGGTTTTATGTATGTATCTAAGGTACACCTACCTTACCCTTTACCTATGTACATATACCTTCCCAGTACTTAAGTATCTATTACTTCTGTACATGTTCACATTGGCGTCTTTTACCCACCAGGCGATAACAGACACGTCTCAATTTATTAAGTTTTAAATAACGGTCAAGTTATTTAATAACGATGTTTTACCTGAAATAAAACA
Source organism: Macaria notata (assembly GCA_927399415.1). NCBI lineage: Eukaryota > Metazoa > Arthropoda > Insecta > Lepidoptera > Geometridae > Macaria > Macaria notata. Next base: position 3,008,901 of record OV656751.1, read on the forward strand.
TATATTAAATACTTACCTTATTTAAAACTTACATTTTATTTCTGCCTGGTGTAAATTTCGACTCAATGAAAAGAGGTCGGACCATCTTCGCCTTCATGGTTCGGTCGCCTGTTGGTGGGGGTGTGCGAGCGAGACAGAACGATAAAAGTGCACAAAGATCGAAAGAGAGGGAAAAAGGAAGCGGAAAACACGGTTGCCACTCTCAATTTATTAAGTTTTAAATAAGGTAAGTATTTAATATATGTTTTATTTCAGGTAAAACATCGTTATTGTGACAGATTTGAGAATACACACTAACAAAAATTACATAATGAAACATAAAATCTGCCACAAACAGCCTCAACTCAGCATAATGCTGATTGTGTGGAAGCAACCAGCACTGGTCTTCCGTTGGGGGTGGATGTGACATCACTTATGCTTTAATACACTTACTTCAAGTTTAAGTATCTCTCTGTGAGTCTTATTTCCTCATGACTGAGGGTCGTGACTCCCGCACAAAATTAATTCGTTAGGGGAGTTGTTCTCTTGGGCAGATACATCGTGGTGGGCGCCCAGGGCCTTCCACGGAAGACATATGTCCTCGGATATGGTGGTCCTCAAACATGTCAGTGTCCTCACGATATTTTCCTTCACTGTCAAGCGAGTGTAAAAACCATACATAACTTGAAAATACAAGTTATTGGTGTAGGTCAGATTCGAACCAGGGTGCGTCTGGATGAAAAGCAGACGCTGGAACCACTGAGCCACACTCGCTTCTAGTTTAAGTAGGTAACTTCATTCTACAAGGCTAAAACTGTGTCCAAGGATTTCATTCAGAATGCAGAATAAATAGAAGAGTGAAGAAAAACTGCAAACTAGAGTCAGCACCGTAAAGGAAATTAAAATGTTGCCCGTATGTATAAAGTTTGAGTTAAATTACTTTTCCGTTTATGGTCTGAGAAAATAAGGAAAATATGAAAATGTTTATGGAGTCAAATAGTTGGCAAGTTTTTGATCTATAAAAAAGCAGGAAGTTAAAGATCGTATCTTTTTATATTTTGTTACTTGATTTAGACTTTTTGGTCATTTCCTCAAGATAAAACATTATTTTTTATAATAATTATTTTAAACAAAAGCAAAACCGACTTCAACTCTACTGTCACGTTACTGAACAAATCTAAGCCTATCAAAAAAAACTACAACATAAATTCATTTGCTAAACAAATCTAAGCCTATCAGAGAAAACCGCATTAAAATCGGGCTGATAATTCAGAAGATGATATGTATATAGCAGCGCCCCCTGGTGAGTTGTCATCGTAATACATAGCTAAAAAGGTGCACCTATTAAACCTCAACACATTACAGAAAACTGTATTAAAATCCGACAAGTAGTTTTGAAAATATGGGTAAAATTGGTTTGCATAAACTTTATCAATTTGTTGGTTTATTTGTTTTTTCTCAAAAAGTACTGAACCGAATGAAAAACTTTTATGGGACCATCTCGGAAACTATCCTCATCGAATAAAAATAATTTTTGAAATCGGTTCATAAGCAACGGAGTAATCGCGTAACATCCCCACAAAAAATACATTCAGAAAACTTGAAACCTCCTTTTTTTGGAAGTCGGTTAAAAAAAGAAGTTAATTTGAAGCACACAATTTGAACATACCTTGACGATAGTGATGTAGTTCAAACATTGTTTTTTTATAAGTACACCCGTTAATCATAATTACACAGAAATACTTAACTAAATACGTCAAATTAAGCTTATCTTCAATGGAATAGGTCTTAATTTATATGTACATTGGTATAAGTTGAACGTTTCTCTCTTGAGTCGTATTTCCTTATGACTGAGGGTCATGACTTTCTCGCAGAATTAATTCGTTAGGGGAGTTCTCTTGGGCAGAAAAAAAATCATAAAGAAGGTAGTTAATAATGCTGAACTTTTATTCTTTGAAACATTCAGAAATGAATAAATTTAAATACATTTAAAGCGACGTGAATTGCTTGACGCATGTACACATTTTAATAGTCTTCTTTTGAATTCGTGATGAAAATTCTCGTACCTCGTACATTTTTAAATCAAAGTACGCGTTGGAACTACAGGGCTATGCAAAAAGAGGTTTAGATAAAATTTACGTTAGACGTTTAATTACATTGATATACATACTTATGTTTACTGAGTGCGAGTCGAACTCGCGCAAGAAGGGTTCCGTACCAACATTTATTTTATGTATTAGTTTAGGTATTAATTTTTATAGTTAATATATTTTTAAATATTTACTGACATATATTCAAGTTTCTACCTGTTTATTAGGATTCAGAAAAAATTGCTTAAAAATTACGTTTGTTGTATGGGTTGGGTAAATTATTTATTTTGAAAGGTGATTAGCAAACAAATATTCTGTGAAATTTTGAAGTGTCTACCTGTTACCGTTTTTAACATTGAGCAAAAAAAAAAACAATAAATACACGTTTATTGTATGGGGACACCCCTTAATTTTTTATTATATATTTTTTAATTTTAGTATTTATTTTTATAGCATCAACGGATATACATCATTTGTGAAATTTTCAGCTTTCTAGCTATCACGGTTTATGAGATACAGCCTGGTGACAGACAGACAGACAGACAGCGGAGTCTTAGTAATAAGGTCCGGTTTTACCTTTTAGGTACGGAACCCTAAAAATGACGTTTTTAGCTAAACTATTTGTTTTTTTTTACTTATTTTAAATTTCACTCTTGTAAGTAGTTACACATACAAACACACATAACCCAGTACCTCTAACACATGTAGTAAGTACAATGTTACATTGAGCCCGCTCGGCGGCGGCTTCCGGCCGCGTCGAGCGTAATGCCTGCCCTCTGTGCGAGCTCTTTGTGATACACAGTGACGTCACGGGGTACACAACACATTATGCATGTATGTACATTTAAATACATTGATATATAGGATGAGTAGGTAAGGTCGTATGAGAGTAGCCAAATCTAGTGTCAATGTTTTTAAACCGCCCTAAGGGCCTCTAACATGGTTTAATAGAATATAAACAGATACTGATAAATAATTTTAGTCATATTTTTTTCAGAAACTAATTAATATATATATGTTTAAACATATAAATACCTATATATTTGTCCAGAATTTCATTTCCAATGGATTTCCGCAAAATAACGCCTGATTCAATACCTTATGATTTGGCAGAATTATATATCATAAAACAATATTAATAAGTATACGCTTTAAATCACAAATAATAAGAAACATAATAAAACATAATAATTAATCGAATAATCACGTAATAATAAACAGTATCTTTGTCAACTACTGTAAAACTATAGTAAACAAATGCCGTACTGAACATAAACAGCTGGTACCTACAATTTAACGTATCAAACTGTGGAACTCCTTGCCCGAATCTCTATTCCCCTTGAACTATAATTTGTCGGTCTTCAAGTCGATAGTAAACCAGTTTCTTCTAGGCAAGCGCGCTAGATCGTAGATTACAACGTTGCTTAACATCAGGCACGTTGTAGTCAAGCGTGAGTCTATCTAACGTAATAGTAATAAATCACCCGATCCACGGGAAACGGCTAAAATGGAATGTCACTTTTGGGTCACCCATCCAAGGGCTAACCGCGACTACGGTTGCTTAACATTGGTAATTGCATGCGATTGCCTCCGCTAGCTGAGACACGGGCGTCTCACTTATTTTTCTATAAATCTACATAAAAGCAGCATCCAAGACGGTGTCTATTGAAATATACTTCCCTAGGTGATCAATCATGGCTTTTTAAGAATGGAAAGCAATATTGATGGTGATATCCACAGACCATTTATCTTACTTAGCGATTATTTTCTGTAATTGATTCGGAGATTTGTCTTGATGAAGTTTGTGCTAATGGTATTTTGTTAAATAAGAATTAATAAAGATTAATAAATCATTACTTAGTCTTATTCTCTCTTGGCTGAGGGCCGTGACTCCCCCGCAGAATTAATTCGTTAGGGGAGTTCTCTTGGGCAGATACATCGTGGTGGGCGCCCATGTTCTTCCACGGAAGACGCATGACCTCGGATATTGTGGTTCTCAAACATGTCAGTTTCCTCACACATAACTTGAAAATACAAGTCATTGGTGTAGGACCGGATCCGAACCAGGGTGCGTCTAGATGAAAAGCAGACACAGGAACCCGTAAGCCACACTCGCTTTATTACAAAATAATTAAAAAATTTAGGTATGAGACTAGTAAAATGTAAATTGTAAGAAGGTATCGATTGCCGTTCTTCAATACTCAATAATTTACAGCTGCATTGTTGCTATAGTACTTGGACTAACATTGGCTATCACACGATCTGGGTCAGGGGGTACTAAGGATAACTTAGATACCCTGGTTTTTGTTATAAACGTTAAATAAATCAAATCAATCAATATTATCAATCTTAATTAGTTAATTAAGTTTAATAATAAGTTAAATCCAGTTTTTTAGATTATTGGTAAGTTAGACATAGCAAAACCGCAAAAAGTATTGTTGAAACTTTAAAATGAAATAATTTTAAAAGTATATAAAATGTCGCCCATCCAAATTATTTTTTACTCTCAAAATATTGTCTACATATAAAAATAAGAATAAAACTATGGTTTACGTTAAGAAGTTATTGTTTTTCTGAAAATTATATTTATGGCAACAATTTAAAGTGGACAAAATACTTCTTAACTTAAGCAATTACTAAACGTCAAAATGATAGTCTTAGGACTAAGATAACTAATTTTATTTAAAAAAAGGTCAATAAAGAAGTAATTTTGGTCAGCGTAAAATCAAAAGGCTTTTGTAGCATATTTGATCAGCATATATGTACTTTTATTACAATTTAAATTTTTGGCGAGAATGCTTCTTATTGTAATACTTAATCCATCATATTTTTAGAACCAACAGTAGCCCTCCTCGACCTGTTGCGGTGATTAATCCACTAGTACTGAAAATAAAAGATTTTTTCTGTTATAGCATTGCTGGCATCGTAGCAGAAATGGATTTCTGTGGCATTGTTTACCAGAAGGCTTTACTAAAGACTTTTAGGACTTTGTTTTGATTGTTTTGTGGCTTTGTAGGACAAAAAATTTAGTTTCTAGTAAAGAAAACTGTTCTTAGTAGTTAAGCTTGTTCAGGTTAACCTTATTTGTATGTTTTCTGTGGCTTGTGTGAAAGGACCTGGGCGCCCACCACGATGTATATGTCCAAGATAAACTTCATAACGAATTAATTCTGCGGGGGAGTCATGACCCTCAGTCATGAGGAAATACAACTCAAAAAGAGAGCATCGTTTCTTGGATAACTAGCTACCTACGATAATTCGCAATACAAATTAGGATACTTAAGAATTAATTTGATAGGGTAGTTATTTTGGGCAGATACCTCGTTGTGGGCATCCAGGTCTTTCCACAGAAGACACATGTCCTTTGGTTTTGTGTTGCGCTGCTAGTAAGTTTATAAAAGAAAATATAACTTCGTCATATCTTGAATAATTTTAAAGTATGAATCAATAGGAAAAGAAAATAATACTTGGAAGTTCTAAGCTTTGACTTCTCTTCCAAGTTCCTTCATTTCTAAGAAATACAATTCTAGGTTATTCAAATACAGCTTGTATGTTCGGTCTAGGCAAGTTCTAGGAAAGTGTCCTACATCGTAAGCCTATGCTTGTTATACAAACTATTATAAATCGAGAGTTTCTTGATACAATGAAGCATGTATACGAAGAGTTTCGCTAATAGGGGTATTTATTTATACGCCATGTTTTTATACATATTGTTGTAGCATATTTTTAAATTATAATAATCCAATTTTTTTTGTATGTTGCAATTTCGAAGTATCGATAGAGATTCTGTACCTTATCTAGTACATGTTAGTATGTTATTTTTTTTTTTAACTTGAACGGGTTTGCACTTGACCATAGTTGACCTGATAGCAAGTAAGACTATGGCCTAAGAACCGATTCACTCTCGCTTTGAAGATCGCTGGATTATAGTGCGTGGGGAACAGAGAGTCAGGCAGGGAGTTCCAAAGTTCCAGTTCCAGTTTCCACTGTTTTTACTTAAACGGGTTTGCACTTGGCTAAAGTTTGCCTGATGGTAAGAAAAGGATGGAGCCTAGAATGATAGAGCTTGCTTACCCGATAAAGTTACCAGGTTTACAATACTCATGGCAAAAGATTCCTTTAAAAAGAAATAATGATCATAACTGATAATTATATTATGTAGTTTTGCCATTTTGATATATTTCAACTTAGATGGTTTTTATCGTGAGTATGTATACTTGTAACTACTTCGCACTGAAACAGCTGAATTAATTTGGGTGGAATTTGTTGTAGAGATAGATTATACACATAGAGTACTTCTTATTTCGAATTATCGAGGCTTAAATACCTCTAGTATCACAAACATACAGTTAAAATTTATATACTCATTTATGACGCCAGTTTAAAATAAAAAAGACATTACTTAAAATTCAGTATATTTGCCAATAAATTGCATATTTTCTCTTTATCGGTTGAGCAAAAGCTAAGTATTTAAGTTATTCCATTTATCTTCCTTGTTCAGTCACCAGGTTTCTTTAATATCCAGTTTTTGTACCTTATTGTCGCTATTGGTTTTATGGCCGCAATTTCTTTAGTATTCTGAAAGAAACAAAATTTAAAGTAAACATTTTTGAAGGAATTTATGGGTCTCTTTTATGTATTAGAAATTCAAATAAGGGTTTGCTTGTTATATGCTGGTTGTAGATAGACAGAGTGAAGCAAAGTATCTATGTTTTTACGTACTGTTCTGGGATAAAAATCTGAACATGAAGATATTAAAAAAAAAATGTACGGGAATACTTTTAAATTTTTAAATCCAAAACAGAACACGTTTCATTCAATTTTAGAATTGTTGTATGTTTATCTGTTTGTCTGTACGGCTGAACTCTGAGGTCTTAGAAGTCAAAGGCTACTTTTCATCTCAAAATTATGCGAGCGAAGCCGCGGGCGTCCACTAGTTTTAAATAATAGGGGCATGCAAATTGCATCTACGAGCAAAAAATTTATGTAAGTATATATTTGATTTAATTTTTTTGAGTAGGTACATGTAAAACTGAATGCGTTGATTAACTTTCAATCAATCAACATATCTTTATTGCACACCACAATAAATGAACTATATCAAAAGGATTTAGACTATAAATAAGTGGGCAGCCTTATCACCTTAAGTGATCTCTTCCAGACAAGCTTAGTAAGAAAGCTAACTTAACTTTGTCAATCTTGTTCTATTTACTCCGCTAGCTGAGGCTTGGGCGTTTCAACTTTGCTTTAAGTTAGTATATGGACGCTTATAAATAAGTACATATATTATTATTTATGTTCGGTTTCATAAGTTGAAAGGGCGATGACATTACTTCAGAAATCTTCACATCTAATCATTTCAGACGAAACATTTGTACATAAAACGTAATAAAATCGCCATAAATATGTATGAATGTCTGCTAATCTCACTTAGCGCGGATTGAAACGTAGTGACTTGACTTTATTCGACACTTGGCTACTTTTATGTTTGGATTTTATTTTTATTTTTATTATAAGTGGGTGTGAGGGCTTTTTATGTTTGCTGTTATGCATTTTTAGCGAATGTGTTAGTTATTTTTATGTTATGACCAAACTATTCTGATGATGAGTTTTGTAAATGAAAAAGAATGTTAGACTTTTGCTTCCTAAATTGAACCATTACTTTACAGCATTGCTATGCCGTTGAAAATCAGTTATTTTAATGTGAAATATTAAGATATAAGAATTATTTCTGTTCAACAAATGTTTATAGGGAAGTGGGAACAAAAAATATGTGTACTTACTATCTATTTATTATATGAATGATATAGTGAGACGGGCACTTGTCACTGTCAACGTGCCATCGGTTCTTGAATCAATTGGCATGGTCCGTGACGATGGTAAGCGCCCCGATGGCCTCACACTGATTCCCTGGGAGCGGGGAAAAGCTCTTGTATGGGACGCAACTTGCGTCGATACACTAGCTCCTTCTCGCCTCAGTGGAACAGTACAAGCGGCAGGAGCCGCGGCGGACGCAGCAGAAGAAGCCAAGCGGCGAAAATATACATCATTATCGACTGATTATATTTTCGTACCGCTTGGCTTCGAAACTTTTGGTCCGTGGGGTAAAAGCACGAAGTCTTTTATAAAAAAATTAAATAAAATGTTGATTGACATCACTAGAGACTTTCTTAGTGTTGAATAAAGATACTATTTACATATTCAAATACTGTTAGTATTTGAATATGTAAATATACCTTTATTATATATTTTTTTCATTTGTACAAAATGTGGTTTACAGGAACCACTTCAGGAGATCTGATGATTTAATGACTGACTTTTAATAAAAAATAACTATAAAACGTACAAATAAAAACTGACCATAAAATTATCAAATTAGCATAATTATGCCATGCATTTGTGCACATGTTGAGTTGATACCGGCTTGTGACAGTAAAATTTTGTATGTACATTATGTTTTTGTCTTTTATATTGTTTTTTTCTGGTGTAATTTGTAAATTGTGTTCGTACGTTAACACACATATAAATTATATACTAGGACGACTATCTTTGGTAGCATTATTTCGGAAGAAACAGTCTAGCCTATGACACTTCTAGGAAATCAAGTTGATCTGTTCAGCAGTTTATGCTCAAAAACGAATAATTTATTTCATATTTTCATTTCGTATCACGAAATCTATGCTACGTGTACCATAACTTATTACAACTCAACATAATTTATGACACAATTGTTCCACCACTATTATAGTAGAACAAATATGTCAGACTCACGTACCAATTGACAAACCACTCTAACCCCGAGGTGCTCGTCTGAAGGACTGCAACTAAACCCCTTGACCCACTGAGCTGAGGCGAGGGAACCACCTTGAATTAGAAGTTAGCTGGTAGACACATTTTGTTTCGTATTTTACTGTAAAGACATTGAGAATCTTTTATTAAATAAAAAATATATGATTACTTGTGTTGAGTCTGGTCGTATGTATGTATGATAAGTATGTATTTATAAAAGAAAAGTATATATCCGTTATCTAGTACCCACGACACAAGCGTTTGCTTAGTGTGGGGCTAGATGGCGCTGTGTGGAATGTCCCGGAATATTTATTTATTTATTAGTTTATAACATTATGACCCTCTTCGCGTCGTTTTCTTCACTAGTATACATCTGTGGCTTCGCTCGCATTGTTTCGGAATAAAAAATAGTCTGTGTCACCCACCTCATACCTACCTACCAAAAAATTCTGCCGTATTTGTGAGACGAACGTTTGAATAAACAGAGACACAGCTAATCAGACAAAAAGACCAAAGATATAAAAAAAACTGCTGAAACATATTTTTTTCTAATATGTTCAATGTTCAGATTTTTAACCTTCTTCAGCTTTTTTATTATATATATAGATAGATTTATGTAGTGAGTCGAAAAGTGCTAAAGAATTTGATGATAATTTTATTTAACATTAAAAATATACATATATAAAAAACTATAACAATAGAATTACTCAACTAAATGTTTTCTATAGCTACGTTTAGCCATTTGAAGTGAAGTGTGGTAAGTGTTGATACTGTTGATCTGTATTTGTTTAGGCTGACTGAGTTGATCCTTTAAACGCTGGCTTAGGTCTACCTAAACCCGCTGAGCCAAGAGTGTCTGTAATGGGGTATGTGGTTGATAAGGTGTATGGCTTTTTGGTTTAATAAAAATTGTTTGAGAATTTTGTAATCTGTGGTGGTAATGTTTGGATGAAATAGTAATATGGAAAGAAGTATATATCTCCGTTAAAAATAATTACCACTATTACTATTCAGTACGACAATCGCTCTAAAATTGTTTAGTTTATCATCATCATCATCAGCCCACGGTCGTCCACTTCTGGACATAGGCCTCTCCCAAGGCACGCCACTCAGCCCGACTTTGTGCTTCTCGTCTCCACCTGTTAGTTAGTACACCTGTTTATATACTTAGCAAAAAGACTGATTTTTGCTTAGAAATTTGAGTGTTTACCTATTGAAGTAATATCATTTCAAAAGCTGAAACATAGAAATTGATATACCTACATTATGCGTAACTTAATTTTAAAAGCATAGCCATAGTGCTTCAAATGACGTAACCAGCAACCTTTTCGAAAGTCGGTTAAGGAAGTATTTTTCTCATCATTATGCCGGGTCACGATATCAATTGGAAGTTTATATGAAGTTAGCGAACTTGTTACGTTCCCAATGAGGTACTTATATACTTGTCGGGTATACGAACATAGGTACATAATATGTGAGGATACATTTGATGGAATATAGTTTGACTGAACTGTAGCTATGTTGGTAGAATACTGGCTTCTAGTGTCAAAGGTGCGGGCTCGATTTCGCAGTCGTCGCACTTCAGCAGTCAGAATTTTACGGTATGCTCCTCCGCTATCACTTTAAATTTATTTTATCAAAATTCATTTATTTTTCATTTCTAGAAATGTAACTAAGTGCTTTGCCAAAATTAAACTTAATTTTAGCTAAATTTACTTAATAGTTAAAGCCATGTATGTACATACATATATATAAGGACACAATTAAAATATTTTACATTTAATGCATTTCATTTATGAGGCACGCATCTCCTACACTGAGAGAGGTCCCGTGCTGTGAAAGAGGTTTTGATGTGAATATGTATTATTTTATTTGCTTCTCTATTTGAACCGAAATTCTTAAACAGAGCGACTGATTTTGAGCAATATTTTTTTCCAGTTTCAAGGTGGTTTTAACTCGGCGTGTGCTTGCAATCACTACAGTTACTTCAGGTCTTCAACTTAGACCGACTGGTGACCACTCCCTTCATAAACCCTATAGTTTAAACCGTCATAGTTTCTCAACTAACTCGAGAATGTTCAGTGCTAGTACTTGTATAAAGTTACATCGTATGATGTAGAGAATACTCCCGAGTAAGTATTTGCGTACATTCTTGAATGAATACCTTTTTCAACGCCTATATTAATTTATACATGTTTTTCGTAAGTTTAACATTTTTCATGTCACAACACGACCCCAACTCAAATGTGCTGGATGCAAGCATCCAGCGCTGGTCTTCCTTTTTTTACATAAAAGTATACAGAGCAAATTTATGTATATGTACTCAATAAGATGGATATTAATAAGATAGCTATCTTATTCATCATCATCTCTATCTATCTATACATTTAATAAAGCCGAAGAGGGTAAAATCTGAACAAAGAAAATATTAGAGAAATATTGTTCGGATGTACTTTAAATCCATAACATAACAAGTTACAGCAGTTTTTAGAATTTTTGTCTGTTTATTTAAACGCCAATAACGCAAAAACGGCTTAACGGATCATCTTTATTTTTGGTATGTATGTAGTATGAAGTCTAAGAAGTATCATAGGCTACTTTTTATCTCAAAATAATGCGAGCGAAGCCGCGGGCGCATTATTAGTTACGAATAAAAAGGCTACAACTTGGAAAAAATCTAATGATTCAAAGCAAAGACAGTGTTTTCTAATTCCTCGTAGCTTTTATTATTACATTGCTATAGCAGAGTGGCAATGACTTCTTTATTTCATTATTTACTTAACAATTAGGCTGTCCAAAATAAAACCAGCGTAAAAAGGTCGTAAAACTGTGCTGTAATTAACAATTGAGAGTCATAAAATTGGGGTGGACTTACATTGGCTGTGTTGTTTTTCTTTTGGTACGATTTCAATGTCTTGTATGACGTCTTTTTTGCAAGAATTTTATGTTATGGTTTTTTATTAACCACTACGAAGACGAGGTGTTTCCATCACTTAAAAATATGTAAAATAAAAATGTATTGTGTGATTAAAAAACATATGTAGGTACATGAAGTACATATGTACATTAAGTACATACCTATGTTTTTTAATCATACAATACATAACAAAATTTGTTAAAACGTACTAATCGGTAACCGTACTGGCCTGTTAGCTTAGTTGGTAGTGGCTCTGCCTTCTAATCTAGGGGTTGCGGGTTCGATTTCCGCCTGACACAAGTATTTATGCATTTTAGAAATGTATAATTTCTTGTGTTGAGTCTGGTTGTTTGTATGTATAATAAGTATGTATTTACAAAAGAAAAGTATATAAGTATTATATCCGTTATCTAGTACCCACGACACAAGCGTTTGCTTGTGCTGTGCACGACACAAGTGTGGGGCTAGATGGCGCTGTGTGCAATGTCCCGATTTTTTTTTTATTTTTTTTTTAATCACATAATCACACCAAAATTACAAAAAAGGCCTTTCGTAGAAGATTAACTTTGTTAATCTACCCTATACTACGGCTGTACCAAAACTAACGATAATCAGTCGACCCGTTGAAATTTGAAGGAGGAACAAACATTCAATCTCACTTTCACTTTTATATGTTGTATAATCTTCTTCTCTCTGGTGTCGAGAGTTTATTGTGCCAGGAGCATAAGGCGACATCTTCTTATCTGCATATGCGTTCTATCTGCATATAAGGATAAGATGTTGTTTGCATAGTAGCACGTACCTCACGTAGTGTTAAGTATATAAGTTAGAATGGAAATTTAATTGATGATCACAAAATATTTTTTTTTTTTTACGTGTGATAGGTTTACGTTTGACTACAGCCTGCCTGATGTTAAGCATTGCTGCAGCCTAGGGTTACCTAGAAGATACCTATTAACTCTAGATTTGAAAACCCCTGGATTGTAGTTCGCAGGAAACACAGCTTCTGGTAAAGTGTTCCAGAGCTTTGCCGTCCGTACAATAAACGTAGAAGCAAAGCGCTGCGTTCGACACTTCGGCACTTCCACCATAAAACGATGTCTACCTGCGGACTTTCTGCTTGTTCGGTTATAAAAGGGAGCTGAGGGAATCAGTTTATGTGTGTGTATTTCTATACATCCTTATATATACCAGTGTTTGAATTATCTTATCATCCTTATAATTATATATTAACTATATCATAATTTTTTTATTCTGTAATTTTCTTAAATAAGTGTAACTAATTAGCTTCTTAAATATTTTTTTACAATGTTTTGTCATCACGCCATTATAATTTTTTAATTGTAAGTCTTATTTCTGTCTTATTGACATTTTGTGTTCCTTAATAGAGAAGGAGCTGGTTTCCGAGACACAGATAATTTTCTAGTTCGGAAGCCAGAGACTTGAAACATTTTGTGTCTTGTGTATATTTTTGTCAATAAAGAACTGATTGATTGATTGATTGATCCTTGCCGCACCGGCAAATTTATCAAGCCGCCCTTAGGGCCTCTGACATGGCTTTAGGACTGCCGTACTAGACAAACAGCCGGGACATACAATAGTAATAAATATCTATATAATATAGTTACCATATAAGGTTTTGTAATATGTATAAGTTGTTACTATCCAAGGGTAAGCGGTTTTTGCTGACCCTGCTTTGGTGCGGGTAGTTCATACATCATTTACTTAGTTGTAAATGTAGTCCGGTTTTAGCAGCGACATTTTATCCTAAAGACTTGTCATTGTGGCCAAATAAGTTCATAAAATATTTATTCATCAACATCCACATCCGTTGGGATCCCACTGCTGGGTACAGGCCTCCCTTTGTACGCGCCATCTGCGTCGATCTTGTGCAGACCTCATACAGGTTGGACCCTCGACTGGCGATGTCGTCGACCCATCTCGCGACCGGACGACCCTCTCCTCGCCTGCCAGTTCTAGGCCACCACTCTGTGACTGCTTTACTCCATCTGTTCTTCTACCACGTGTCCTGCCCAGCTCCATTTTTATTTTTATTATTCAAAAATAATTTCATAATCCAACCGCGATATAAATTGTTTAAAGCCAGTGCATTTCAGTATCAGGCATACTCTATAACCATGATTTTGCTTGATAGTTTGATATATTTGGGTGCTAAAAGTCTGTCAAATAAACCATTTTAATGTAACAAAATATTTGTGGCGAGCAGTAATTACGACTACTAACGATTACAAATATCTGAGAATTGATTGAAGATGTGAAAAGTGTGTACCTACTAATTATTCTTTGCAGAAGATATATCATTACGAGTCTTCGGTCTACATTGTCTATGGTCTGGGTGAGTAATTTCGCATGCTATAAAACAGGGACAAGGGTTAGTAAAGTAATTACATCCGAGTAGTTACATATAGTATAAACTAGCTGTTAGCCGCGGGTTCGCTCGGAAGGGCTGTAAGATTTTAATACCATAGCCGTTTCCAAAGCGTTGTTTTAATTGAGAATTCCTGTGCTACAATCCTGTGTGTTCCAATAAGTAAGACTTTACCTGGATGCCAGTAGGCGTCCAGGATTCCCCGACGACCACATTCAGGAGGACTGGCAGCAGGCTAGGTTTTTTTTAGAAAAAAAAAGGTTTTTAGGGTTCCGTACCTCAAAAGGAAAAAACGGAACCCTTATAGGATCACTTTGTTGTCCGTCTGTCCGTCCGTCCGTCCGTCTGTCAAGACCCTTTTTCTCAGGAACGCGTAGAGGTATGAAGCTGAAATTAATATCAATTACTCAGGTCTACTGTCCCTTGAAGCTGTGAAAAAATCAAACTTCTAAGCCAACGCAATCAAAAGATACAGCCATTTATGCCGCAAATTTTCGACACTTGCAAGGGAATCAAAACCTACAGGGTGCTTCCCGTGAACTCAGAATCTTGAAATTTGGTACGAAGCAACGTCTTATAGCATAGATAAAGGAAAAATTACGAAAACCATAAATTTTTAGTTACATCACAAAATATTTTTTTTTAATAATCTTAAACTTACTACCCATTTCCTCATAAACGCGTAGAGGTATTAAATTGAAATTCATACCAAATACTCAGGTCTATAATACCTTTAAGCTGTAGCAAAATCAAACTTCTATGTCAACGCAATCAAAAGAAACAGCAATTTAAGCTGCATATTTTGAAACTCGCAAGTACTTGCAAGGGAATCAAAACCTAAAGGGTACTTCCAGTCGACCTTGAATCTTGAAATTTGGCATGAAGCAACGTTTTATACCAAACATAAAGGAAAAATTCCGAAAACCTTAAATTTTTAGTTACATTACAAAATATAAATTTTGTAAACCTTGCAGGTTTGTACGGAACCCTCGGTGCGCGAGTCCGACTCGCACTTGGCCGGTTTTTCTTTTTTTACATGGAATGGGTTTGTACTTGACCTTAATTCGCCTGATGGTAAGCAATCATAACGGTCTACGATGGTACGTAAAAGTTTCGCGTTTAAAAGTCTGACCTGACTTAAGGTCTGTCCAAAATATATCATTAAGAGGACGTGTAAAGCATTTGGTTGCAAGGATAGGTATTTTACTCATCATGGACAAAAGCAACTAAACATAAATTTGATGTTCAAGATTCATCATTTCAATGACTATATTTTGCGAGTATCATATTAGCAACGGCCAACTTTTATAACACAAAATAATTAATCAAAGTTTTTTCGACAAGCCAATACTTGAGCAACCGTTTAAAAGACGCGTTAGAGGGCGCGTCACGAACTTTTGCGAAAGGGCGTTTCACGCATTGAGAACAACAAACTAATCTAAACACAGGCAAATGAGAAACATGAATCCGTCGAATTCGTATTCTGTGCTTCCATTATAAATGCACACGAATAACCATCGAGGTAATAATTTATGGACAGGGCTCTTACTTATATATCTCTCGCTCTGTGAGTCATATTTCCTCATGACTGAGGGTCGTGACTCACCCGCAGAATTTATTCGTTGTGGGAGTTCTCTTGGGCAGATACATTGTGGTGGACACCCAGTTACTTCCACGGAAGACACATGTCCTCAGATATTGTGGTCCTCAAACATGTCGGTTTCCTCACGATGTTTTCCTTCACCTTTAAGCGAGTGCAAATCCACACATAATTTGAAAATACAAGTCATTGGTGTAGGGGCGGATTCGAACCAGGGTGCACCTGGATGAAAAGCAGACACTGGAACCGCTGAGCCACACTTGCTTTTGTGTTTACTTAAATCATGTAAAATGTATGTTGTACTGTCCATTTTTACACATAAAGTTGCTGGTTTTAGACGATTATATACTAATAGGACCTATCAATACAATTATTATACATCGTGTCACTGCGGTTTTCCCGTTGATAGAATGGAGATGGCCGAATTAGTTCTCGACGTCATTCCCGAACAAATTATAGTGTGACCTTCGTAGATGAAACAATATAATGTAGAAAAATGTAGTATTTTTCCGCTACGACTATTCGTACAACAAGAAAACAAACTTTTTTCTAGCAAAGTAACGCCTGATTCAATATGTTATTTTATTTTTTTGTTTACTAGGGCGGCTTGATGAACTCTAGACATCAGAGTTGGCCACTGTCATTCGGTAAGAAGAAGAAGTTTACTAGCAGTGCCCCACGGTGTTGCCCGTGCTAATCCGGGATTAAAAGTAGCTTTTGTATTAATTCAGGGGCTTCTTTTTATCGAATGAGAGTGGCCAACTCTAATGTCGAGGGTTTATAAAGGCCTCTGACATGGCTTAATGACTGCAACACTATGAAAAACAGTCGGGACCTACAATTTACCGTGTCGTCCGACCCACATAAGCGCCTAAAATGGAATGCCATTTCCATTTTTGGTCACCCATCCAAGAGCTGACTGACATATTGTAACGAAAACTAGTCTTGGAAAAAGTAATTGAGACAAAATTAATATTAATATGACCTAGCAAATTAATTAAAACAATTAATATGGATGGTTATTCAAATAACCTACTTTATCATGAACAGAGCTGTCCTTCTAAAATACAATTCAAGTGCTGTTTTGATGGGCATTAATAGAACTAATTTCATAGACATCCGCTTGCGATCACCAATGTTAAGCAAAGGTCGACACGGTCAGTCCTTGGATGGGTGACCAAAAATAAATAAATTAATATTTCAGGACATATCACACAGCGCCATCTAGCCCCGCACTAAGCTTTCGCTTGTATCATGGGTTTAATAAATAAATATAAAACGGATATAATACATAAATATAAAAAAGTGGCATTCCATTTTGAGCGGTTCCGTGGGTCGGATGACACGCTAAATTGTACAAGACCGACACTAATGGCACAAGACCGACACTAATGGCATCTAGGGGAGGAGGCCTATACCCTGCAGTGGGTCGACAAGGGCTGAAGATGATGATGATGAAAGTAGGTATTATTATTGTGTCGGAGGTTAAAAAGCTCGAAGGAAGGCTATTTTTCGTATGTCTATTGTACTCCGTGTCATTCCCAGGATTCTTACGTAGGCGGTCTTTAATATATTTTTGCCTACGAATAATTTGTCCTATGGAAGTGTAACTCCTTACAAAAGACAGGAAATTTTGTTGGCAGGTACATGTGTTTGTCTTTTTTCCCTGTAAGTTGTTGTGTTCACACCTAATTTTCTTTGTCACAAATAATATTTTTATTTAATTTTTTAATTTTATTTCCAAATTCGTGTTGAAAATGCTTCCATATTTCAGCACTCTCCCACACACCGCTTGCACACAAAGCTTGCTCGTGATTGGCTATAAAGCCGGGAATAGCCGACTGATTGGTCGCAGTTGGTCGCTAAAGGTTACCACCTAACATACCGACTCAACCGCGGTGGCGGAGGTTTATAATCTCGTCTTCGCTCGCATTAAGAAGTTAAACTTGCATCCCATATTTCACCCCTTTAAAAGTGGCATTTCCAAAAATCCTTTCTTAGGGGATGCCTACGTCATATCATCTACCTTCATTCCAAATTTGGGTGGTTTGGGCTGTGCGTTGATAAATCACTATACCCAGTCAGTCAGTCAGTCACCTTTGGCTCAATAACGTTTCTATGGTATAAATTATTCGTAGATTTCTGCTTTCATATCTGGAATAATGTGATATCACTTTGTTATCTTAGAGACGCTGTTTTTTGGTGGCTTTGGCATATTTTTCGGGAAAGAAGTATGCGAGGGTTTTAATCGTCGGATGAAAATGGTTTTTTGTTTGCGTATAATTTAGTTATTTAAGAAATAAATGGTTAACATTAGATATAGGTTTCATTCAATGTTAAGCTAAAGTAGAAACAGTCGGTCCTTGGATGGGTGACCGAAAAGTGGCATTCAATTTTGGGCGCTTTCGTGGGTCGAATGCCACGTTAAATTGTAGGTCCCGACTGTTTGTCTAGTACGGCAGTCGTTAAGCCATGTCAGAGGCCTTTAGGGCGGCTTGTTAAACTCTCGACACCAGAGTTGGTCACTCTCATTCGATAAAAAGATTCAGTACTGTCGAAAATTATGACGGATTTTGAACGAACGTGTTGACCTCTACTGTGGTATTTATGTATATTTATTTATCCAAAGCTTAAATGTTACTTGAGTTTTATTTGTACTGTCTTTACAACTGCTAATGCAAAATAGAGTTAAAAAAATAATTAACGAAATTAATAAAAAGTACCTGTCTATCTTCTAAGCTTTTTAAAATGATTAATAAATTATAAAATTTATATAAACAGTTGTTACAGTAACAATACAGGTATGTATGTTTAAAAAAACGAGTCAGCGGTTCCAGTGTCTGCTTTTTTGTATTTTCAAGTTATGTGTGATTTGCACTCGCTTTACGGTGAAAGAAAACATTGTGAAGAAATCGACAGGTTTGAGGACTACAATATCCGAACACATGTGTCTTTTTTTACATGAGATAGGCTTACGCTTGACTTCAACTTGCCTGATGTTAAGCAACGTTATAATCTACGATCTAGCGCGCTTGCTTAGAAGAAACCGGTTTAGTCTTCCGTGGAAGGACCTGGGCATCCACCACGAGATATATCGTGGTGGGTGTCCAATTATGCGCGCGCGTTTGAATTCTGCGGGGGAGTCACGACCCTTAGTCATGAGGAATACGACTCAAGAGAGATAGGTACATATATACATACATAAATACTAAGATGCTACCCTAAATAAACAAACACACAAACCCCTCTGATTGCGAAAATATGACCCCTGAAATTGAATTTGTACAAATTTCAACACGAACTTGACCTACATTTTGGCAATTAGGTAGACGCTTCGCTCTGCAAATTATATCTGCATCAGTCGTTTTGCTAACTGCTTGAAATGTGTAAACAATTGGTCATATTTATCTTTACTGAGGGTTCCGCAGAAATAATTAATAGGGGAAGGGGAATTCTCTCTCGTAAGTACGTAAGTATTTTTGTGGCAATGAATAAATAAACTCAACTTAAAAACAAATTGTTGATCTGGTTGCCTATATTTCTTTATTTTTTTTTTCAAATCAAATGTTTTTATTAACTAAAGAAATAAAATGCATACATGCACATACAAGGTACATATAAATACAAAAATAACCTTATTTTAATTTTACATACGAAGTACATACATGTGCGTTCCTAGCGGACCCCGAACTAGGCAATGCCTGTATCTCGGAGGCCCAGGAAAGAATTACATATTTGAAGTAAACATTATGTTACAATACTTCTAATCATCATCATCATCCACAGCGCTTGGGATTCCACTGCTGAGTGTAGGTCTCTCACTGCAAGTGCCATCTGAGCCAGTCGCGTGCAAATCTCGACTTAATAAATATGATAAATTCGACACTATTTCTAAAATACTTTGTACTTTGCCCAAAATATTAGTCTAGCTATCTAACGGGGCAATGCAGCCAGCATTTTGGGTACGCTGCATTTTGATAAAGTTGATTAGTTAAGTTGTTTATCCCTTTTTCGTGTTTATATTTATTTATTATTTTGTTACTTCTAAATGCAATTTTTTTTGGTTATTCTTATAAATACCATAAATCCTTCTTATTTTTATCATTGATCATCTTTTTTAGCAGTCGGTTAAAACAAAGAGCATTATATCGTGCTGTTAGAATTAACGCTTGCACCGTTGTACAAGATCCTTTGTTTAAACCCAGCGGAGGGTACTAAGATTCTTAAATACATTATGGAATGGATGTTGTTTCAACCAATAAAATATTTTTAACCACGTTTTTTACAATTGATAGGCTCACGATCGACTACAACTTGTTTCGTTTGTAACATTGTAATCTACGATCTAGCGCGCTTGCCTAAAAGAAACCGGATTACTCTTGACTTGAAGACCGACGAATTGTAGTTCAAGGGGAATAGAGATTCGGGAAAGGAGTTTGGCAGTTTGTTATGTTGTCTTACAACTCAATTTTGCTGCAATGGCAACAATCAGTAAGTTTTTTAACTGACTTAAAAAAAAGAGGTTATCAAGTCTTTTTTTAGTTTTTTTTTGTGTGTATGTTACGCGATTACTCCGTTATTTATGAAATGATTTCTAAAATCCTTTTTTTATTTATTTATTGTAGAATGTTTTATTTGTGTGATGTGAATTCTAAACTATTGAAATTAATTTATTTATAAGTATTTTTTATAAAAACAACATTTTTGACAGGAAACGGTAAACAAATTACTCCATCATATATTGTTATTCATAGTAACCGCCCGCAGGGCCTCGCTACAACATTAATGAAATCCCAAACTTTAATATTCATGGCGGGATTTGCAAGCTGCTGAATGGCAACAACTTCCGCAACAAAAATAACAAAGAAATGATCATAGGCACTCGAAATAAAATGCACAAAACCAGCAGATTATGGCTTAGTGAGATATTGTCCGGATTTGGATCTGACTGACGGATCAATTCTGGCACAACACCACCACACCGCAGGATATTTAGTTTTACTTTAAACACAACACTCATAATAAAAACATAAAATATGTTCAAAAAAAATTGTCGCGATTTCGTGTCACTAAAAACAAGATAAAAGTTACAGATTACTTTCGAAATCCTATTCTACGTGTACCCCAAAAGTCATGGTAATCCATTACTGCGTTGCAGCGTTAAGTAGCAACAAACACCAACAAACCAACAATTTATTTTTTATTTTTTAGTAGATATGGCGTGTTGGAAAGGAGGTCTGTCAATGATGCAAATGATGGTCATGTAGATATAACATATCTACTTCTTCGTATTAGAGTGGCCAATTCTGTTGTCGAGAGTTTTCAAGCCACCCTAAGGATGCAAATATGAAATGGCATGATTCTTCTTTATTCATACTCGTAGATTCTAATGTACAACTCGTACATAAATCCAAGTGTATACAACTGTACATATGTACATTCTAGTTCCTAAACACAGCTCTGTTTAGTTCCTACATAACATGAATGTAGGATATATAATGTACTCAGGGTTATTCCTGCGACTCTCAGCTCCCTAGCTCTTATATAATATATTTTTATTAATTTTAGTTGATTCCTTCCACTACCAGTATTTGTTTACGTCTTTGTCTTTGTTTGCCTGCCTTCTTGTACGCGCGTGACGTCACAGCCAGCCCCAACGGAAGGCCAGCGCTGGTCGCTTCCATACACCCAGCATTACGCTGAGTCGGGGCTGTGTTGTGGCAGATTTTATGTTTGTTTATTATTTTTTTACTCCTGTGTGTTCTTCTGTTAAATCTGTCACAATAAATGTTTTCTTTCTTTCTTTCTTTCATGGGAATATACGACTCAAAGAGACATTAAGGTTATTTTTTAAACAGTTTTATTATATAACGATGTCATTGCGTATCTATATCTTTCTTTACATATAATAAAGCTGAAGAGGGTCAAAAATCTGAACATAGAAGATATTAGAAAAAAATTGTTCGGGTATACTTTAAATCTATACTTAATAGAACGAGTGTCAGCATTTTTGTTTGTATTTTTGACTGTTTATCTGTGTGCTTGTTTATTTAAATGCTCATCAGGCAAACACGGCTGAACGGCTCAACAAGATTTTTTGTATGTAAGTCAGTCCTTGGATGGGTGACCAAAAAGTGGCATTCCATATTGGGTTCTTCCGTGGGTCGGGTGATACCTTTAATTGTAGGGTTCGACTGTTTGTCTAGTACGGCAGTCGTTAAGCAATGTCAGAGGCCCTTAGGGCGGTTTGAAAACTTTCCACACCAGATGGAACATTCGATGAGAAGAAGATGTATGCAAGTAGTATGAGGTTTTACATAGTCATAGGCACATTTTCGTATTATTTTTTTTCATATTTCATTGGCGAGCGGATCCGCGGGCATCCACTAGTCTTTAATAGAAATTGACTGACAAAATACACATAAGTCGCATATCGAAATGTTTTATAGCAACCCTGTACGTATAGGATTCATAGTTCCACCCACTAAGTAGAATTAATCGAGCAAAGTTCCCAACTGTGTTCAACACTTCGATAGATTTAGATTTACACGGGATTTCAAAGACCTACATACATACATAAATACATACATACATACTATTGCTACTAACTATATGGTATACTAGTGGGTGCTCGCGGCTTCGCTCGCATTAAGAAGTAAAACTTGCATCCCCTATTTCACCCCTTTGAAAGAGGCATTTCCAAAAATCCTTTCTTAGCGGATGCCTGCATCTTAAAGGTTTCCGTACCCAAAGGGTAATAAAAACAGGAACACCTATTTTGCTAATAATAAAACTGACCCCAATCTTTAAATATATTTCTTTATGTTAAAGATGGAAACATGTAATAAGTAGCACTGATAATAAAATGCTCTATTTCAGCTACCATACATTTTAATTTAATGTTAAATCGCGAGAGAAACCTTGAGACGATTCAATAAGAAATTCGTCCTTTGTTAAAAACTCACTTCAGTCTTTTGTCACACCTACTTGTGGCTCAGCATTTATCAAAACCATAGACAAAATATCCTAAGTACTTCTTAGTAAAAGCCACTTAAATAAGAACTATTATTTTACTCAAAAGTAACTTTTTAATATAACTTTATATTTCTATAAAATAGTAACTAAAACCAAATGTATTTTTTTTTAAATATGCTGTTAATACAAATAAGTATTCCAAAGTTGTAAGTTACCGACAAAAAAGGCGGATCTTAATTCTAAATGTTTTTATACCTAAGCTGAATTTATGTTGTTTTTTTTGTTTTTACTTTTTACATATAGATAGATCGCCTGATGTTATGTTGATGTATGATGTAATAAGCTTCAAAACCTTATCCTTCTTCGGCTTACTAATAGATATTTATTTAATATTAATATTTTACATTTATTTACAACTAATAGACGCCCGCGGCTTCGCCGGCATTATTTCATGATAAAAAGTAGCCTATGACACTCCTCAGACCTCATACTACTTATATACCAAATATCATGATAATCTATTTAGCCATTTTTGCATAATGAGCGTTTAAGTAAACAGACAAACAGTGACACAGATAAACAGAAAAACAGATGAACTGAAAAAAACTTGAAATTGTTGGAACGGGTTGTACTATCGATTCGAAGTATCTCCAAACATTTTTTTTAATATTTACAATGTTCGGATTTCCGACACTCTTTAGCTTTATTAAATAAATATAGATACCAGGAAAAAATGCATTATTTTACATTATACAGGTCTGTGGTACCTAGTGGGTCAACAAGAGCGGAAGAAAATAGTTATGATGTGACTCCACAGTGACGTGTCTATCAAGTGTGATGTCATTATCCAGAACAAAGAAAGTTACAGTCATTCAATGACTTTCAGATGTTTCATAAAGGGCCCGTTTGGGGTCACTTTGTTAAGATTTGGGGTCACTAGGCTTTGTGCATGAGGACATTATTCTCCGTGGTGTGTTCGTGAAATAATTTGCTTCAAGGTGATAAGATTCTTAAGATGTTGCTCAATACATCAGGCAGGCTATAGTCAAACATAAGCCTATTTAACGCACGATCACTGCACTCGCCACGGTCTCAAGCTCGCTTACATATCGCGCCGGCTAGAGAAGTCAGCCAAGTAAACGCACGTCAAGGTCCGGCGGTATATAACAAGCTACCCAGTGAAATTATTGAGGCAGTAATTCTTCAAGGGTTCAAAAGAAAATTTAAAAAATGGTTTATGGACCAAGCTATAAGTTTGATGAATTCATTCCCAATATTCGGTGATTTATCTCTGAAATGTATTAATTTTGATGATGTGTGAATTTGTTATTGTATTATTAATTGTTTGATTATTTATTGATTTATTAATTTTAATTGATTAATAGAAGAAAGACTTGATTATGATGTTTATTTATCATATATAGATTATGATAACATAATGTACCTATATTTGTGTGTTCTCGTACATCAATCAAGTGTACTAGAAATTATTTATGTTAAGTTTGTGACATGTAATGAATATTATGAATAAATGAACTTCAACTTGAACTTAGTAAACTTTGGTATAGAGTGTATTCAAACTGTCCTAAGGCCTCTTACATGAGCTAACGGCTACCGGACAACAAATAGCCGGGAAGTGTAATTTCGAGTCAGAGGTACAAAAGTAACCGGTAACCATATAGCATTAATTAGTGACTGGCCTGTTAGCTTAGTTGGTAGTGGCTCTGCCTTCTAATCTGGGGGTTGCGGGTTCGATTCCCGCGTGACACAAGTATTTATGCATTTTAAAAATATATAGTTACTTGTGTTGAGTCTGGTCGTTTGTATGTATAATAAGTATGTATTTACAAAAGAAAAGTATATAAGTATTATATCCGTTATCTAGTACCCACGACACAAGCGTTTGCTTAGTGTGGGGCTAGATGGCGCTGTGTGCAATGTCCTGAAATATTTATTTATTTATTATTATTTATTTATTAAGTTATTTCAGTTGGTTTTAATCCCAAAAAAAACCGTGTAACATGTAGGTTTAAGATATTTCAGTGCTTGTTGACTATCTTATAATTCTATTGTAATACCTCTGTAAAAATGTAAGTGTAAGGCATGTACTTACGTACGAAGACATTAAGTTTTTACATAAAAAAGGCGATTATATATTGGACCAACATGATCGATTTTCAACAAAGATTTACAAAATATGTATTAGAAAAAAAACATCATATTAACGTGAAAATTATACAAATGTTAATCTGTTTGTCTTTCTTTCACACCACAACAAAACTCAAAAGTTGCACATGTTATTTTTGTATCGAAACAGTGCGGTTATCAAATTGTATACATTTTACGAGTATATTAAGGGCTAAATAAATAAATAATATACCAACCATATGGTCGTTTCTATGTATAATAAGTATGTATTTACAAAAGTAAACTATATATGTAGATATTATATCCGTTATCTAGTACCCATGATACAAGCGTAAGCTTAGTATGGGGCTAGAAGGCGCTGTGTGATATGTACTGAAAATATAAAATTCTGTACAAGGTCGATATTGCTATATTCAAGTAAATCTTAAAGCCAAATTAACCCTTGGTTTTAGGATATAGCCTTCGCAAATCGGCCCCGGGGATTTCGCTGGCAATCTATGAATTTTGTATGCCGGAACTGCTTAGAGCAACGCGCTAAAATTGTTTGGTATAACCGGTTTTTGGTGTGAGTAAATAAATAAATAATAACGTTCTTATCTAAGTTTACATGTTTTACATAGCATATTATATGAGCACATCAGCAAATTGCTGCTTGCCTTTTAATCAATTACATTATAAATATTACAATTTATTTATTTTACAGGTAAGTACAAGCCTGTGTAAATAATCACAATTGCTTTTGTGTCAAGAGTAAAATATATGAGCCTACAAAATACTATCGACAGCATCACAAAATGTGTATAGTATAATCGACTATCCATTTGGGTTCTTTGAGTCACATGGTTGAGCAGTCGAATGTGACTAGGAGCCATTTGTGAGGGTTGAAGTCGAAGGAATCCGCCATTGTCTAAATAAATATCTTTATATCTTTCGAAATAAAAAAATATTAATTTTGAAATTTGTGGATAGTTCTTTGATATAATATATAGTTCCCATGTATGCCTAGATCTTCAAAACTACGGCAGGAATTTTTAAACGTTAAAAAGGCTTTTGATGAAAAAATTCAGTAACATTTAGTTTGTGACTATAACTGTATTTTGTTGTTAAGTATTGCCCTTTTTGCCTGTGCAAAAATTCAGTGGATTTTAATTTCGTTTTGTTTATGATATTTGTAAAATTTTAAAGGTTTAAATTAATAATGGAATGTTACACAAACCCCATCTTCATCAAAATATACAAGTGTTATTTGGGATTATGAATGTAGAATACGGTACTTAAATGTTGGAATAATAGACCTAATTTAGTATTCAATACTAATTATAAATGTATCTTTTATCTAGCTGTGCTCGCGACTTCGTCCGCTAGGAATATTTATTTTGGGCATCATATTTATTTTTGCAAACTACCTCTTCTGCTTTATAAATTATAGCTGTTACCCACGACTTGAACCGTTTTCGCAAGCCCTCAAACATGAATAATTTTACCCGTTTTTTTACATTTTCCATTTTTTCTTCGCTCCTATTAGTTGCAGCGTGATGTTATATTGCCTAAACCCTTCCTCGATAAATGGTCTATTCAACACAACAATATTTTTTCAATTCGCACCAGTAGTTCCTGAGATTAGCGCGTTCAAACAAACAAACGAACTCTTCAGCTTTATAATATTAGTAAGTATATAGATATATGTAGCTATTTATCGATAAAAATAGCTTGGCTACAATTCAATGGGAATTAATAAAGGAATAACATTTTGTATTCAAGGTTCCGCTTTTGTTCAACAAAACACGATTTATGATGGTTTAATATTAAACCTGAACAAACGCTTGATTAACGGTTGTTGTTTTAGTTAAACGAATTGCGAAAATGTCGACATATTTCATGTAAACTCATTTATGAAGCAAATTAAGGTTATCATATAATATTAAAGAAACTAAATTAATGTTAAAGCGAAATTCGGTGGTTCAAAAATTTAGATCTTGCTATTCTCAAACAAACTAACTTTAATCAATATACATACACTAGCTGATGCGCGCGACTTCGTCCGCGTGGAATAGTTATTACCATAAAAACGGTTCTAGTGAGTTAACCTTAAAACATAGACATATACTGTTGCGGACATTTTGTTAGATTATTTCAAGATAAATAATTCTTTCATACACATTTTTTTGATATTTTGAACCGTTTTCGCAGCGCTAGCAACGGAAGCCCTCGAAGATGAATAATTTTCCCCGTTTTTTCCACATTTCCTAATGTTTCTTCGCTCCTATTAGTTGCAGTGTGATGTTTTATAGCCTAAAGCCTTCCTTGATAACTGGTCTATCCAACACAAAAATATTTTTTCAATTCGCACCAGTAGTTCCTGAGATTAGTGCGTTCAAATAAACAAACAAACAAACAAACAAACAAACAAACATACAAACAAACAAACTCTTCAGCTTTATAATATTAGTATAGATATATTAAATTTAATTAATAAACATACATTTTTTTGTATGTATTTATGAATCTAGCTTCGCCTCGTGGTATTTGGGATAAATTATACCTACTAATTAAATCTATTTCCAATATATTATCTATATGTTTTATAAGTTTGAATAAATAAGTTTTACCTTCTGCAAACTTCTGTAAAAATATACAAACATTTAATACATACAATCATTTTCTTATCTATATTAAAAAAAATCCCAAATCTATTCAGCCTTTTTAACGTGAAGAAGGTCAACGCGGTCAGTTCTTGGATGGGTGACCAAAAAGTGGCATTACATATTGGGCGTTTCCGTAGGTCAGATGACACGTTAAATTGTAGGTCCCGGCTGTTTGTCTAGTAAAGCCATGTCAGAGGCCCTTAGGGCAGTTTGAAAACTCGACACCAGAGTTAGCCACTCTCATACGGTAAGAAGAAGAACGTGAAGATGATATATATATATATATACATCGATAAATGTACTCATGGTTTTTGTAACAAATTCGCGTATTGTTATTTAATAATTCCGCTGGACCACCCAGTAGGAGATAGGTAAGGTTTGTGTTTCTTTTGATCATGATTTTGTTTGCTTTATCACCTACGCACTTGGCTAGGTAATTTAAATGTTTCTCTACAAATGTATTCTTATTTTACCCCAATTTAATGTTGAACATACAATAGCGTATATGCATATTTTTTTATTTTTTTACTTCTGACGGGCTGGAGCCATAACTATACGTAATAAATACGCTTTAAAATTTTGAAGATAAAGATTAATTTATTTAATATTATTTGTAACATTATATGTGCGAAGTATTTCAAATCAAATTATTTCAACAGTATGCAGGTGTTTTTCAAACAAACAGGTTCATTCCGAGTGTGAAAACGCTCACCTTTTCCGGGATAAATGGATGAACAACATCCCGCTAGTTTCCAAAAGAACAAACACAAACATCGAATCGAACTCGCTGCCAATAGTTTTCAAAGAACATTCAAATTGTAGAGAACGTAAAATTAATAAATAAATATTTCAGGACATATCACACAGCGCCATCTAGCCCCGTACTAAGCTTACGCTTGCATCATCGTTACTAGTTAACGGATACATAATATACTTTTCTTTCATATATACATACATTTTGTATAAATAAACGACCATACTACATACCAACACAAGTAATTACAAATTTAAAATTTATAATTACTTGTGTTATGCGGAAAGAAGCAAGAAGGCAGAGCCACTACCAACTAAGCTAACAGGGCAGTCAAATATGATGTTCGTTTGTATGAGCGCGGCCAACTCTGGTGAGGGAGTTTATCAACCACCCTAAGGGCCTCGACATGGATTAACGACGTGAAATATATTGATACGACAACAGCTGTCAAAATAAAATATAATGTGTGTAAGGGGGTAAGTTAAAAACAAAAAATATTTATTTTAAGAAAAATACCTACTGATAATGTGAATGAATCGAGAATAGGTACGTATGTACATATATATTATACAGTACCTAAGGCTGCAGTAGGCTGCATGTTTGTTTTTAACTGTTCTAGTAAATAATGTTTATGGTTTCTCAAACAAATAGTACCCAGTTTGTCAGAACAATCATATCTAAAAGTAATCTGGTCTACGGCAGAACGGTAGTAAACAAAGTAGGAAATGAAGCGAACGAACCGAGCAAACATAATAATATTATTCCTTTTATGAAAAACCAAATTCAACAATGGAAATGTGATGCATTTTTAATCAGAGTAAATAGTTATTTACTTATTATTTACTTCGTCTGTGGAATATAAAATGAGTTTACATTATATTAAAATAATCTGATTTAAGTTTTTTATCCGATTAAAAAAAAAAATGATACATATTTTATATAATAATTTGATACTTATTTTTTAACATAAAAAACTATATGCTAACAATAAAAAATGTTAAAATCATAAACAAAAAGAGTGGGCAGCTAAGCTACACAATGCGTAAGTTTGTTTCTATTTTTTGCATGTCGCAAATCAATGATGAATCATCATCATCTTTGGAAAAAAGGTAATATTTATTGTGTTGTTGCGTTTCTGTATTTATTATCTAGAAAAAAAGCAGACAAACCCACGGACGATAACTAGTGTATTAATTCTTCTTCTTCTCGAATGAGAGTGGCCAACTCTGGTATCGAGAGTTTATCAAGCCGCCCTTAGGGCCTCTGACATGGGTTAATTAAGCAGTGTTATGTTTCAGTTGTAATTGGTTCAATATTGTACCAAATTAGTCGAATATGTATCGCCTGAAGCACAGCCTGGAAACTACAACAATATCACATGAATGTGATATTGTGCTAGTTTCCATTATTAAAGACATGTTTGTCTTGTTATCCAAAGATCACGAAATAACAAGAAACAGAAGACGAAAACAATCGTTAATTTTTGTTGTATCTACCTATTTTTGTATCTATATATATCTATACTATATATAGATATATAAAACTCAAAGGTGACTGATTGACTGACTGTGACTGATATAGTGATCTATCAACGCACAGCCCAAACCACTGGACGGATTGGACTGAAATTTGGAATGAAGGTAGATGTTATGACGTAGGCATCCGCTAAAAAAGGATTTTTTGAAATGCCACTTTTAAAGGGGTGAAACAGGGGATGCAAGTTTTAATTCTATATAATATAATTTTATTAACCGACTTAAAACAAGGATGCTATCAATTATTCTAAAAGTTTTTTTAGTGGGTTTGTAACGCGATTAGACTGCTATTTATGAACCGATTTTAATAATTCTTTTTTTAGTGGCAGTTTATTTAGAAGTCAATTCTGGCCAGTATTCAGCCAGAACATATATATCTTGAGCAGATCCTATGAATTTTGGAACATGTTTAAAGGGAACAGTATATTTAGAAGCCAAGTGTTATATATGATAAACACCATCAAACTCACAATTTATAGAAAATGGTATCTTTTTCATAATAATAATCATCATCGTCATCTTCAGCCCCTATCGACCCACTGCTGGATATAGGCCTCCTCTTCTTGGTTCTACAGATGTCAGTTTTGTGCCTTTCTTGTCCAGAGAGGCCGATGGATCGAATGTCTTTGATCCATCTGGCTGGTGGGCTGCCTGCGGCACGTGAATTCTCCCTGGAAAACCATTCGGTAAAAGTTTTGATCCATCTTTCGTCGTAACGTATATGCCATATCCTGTACAAAAACCTTATTTGGAACATGTTCTGGACAACTGCACTCGAGTATCAGAACAGCATAATTATAAGGTTTTAATAATAGGTGATTTTAATCTGAGTTGCATAGATTGGTCCTTAGTATATAGCCATAGTAATAGCGCTGTTCCTTCACGCGCAGAGCCTCTCGTAGATTTCTGTGTGAATAACAATCTAACACAATTGAACAAGATACCTAACGACTATGGCAAAATTCTTGACTTGGTTTTCACTGACTTAAATAATACTAGACTATGTAAATCAGACTTTCAACTATGTAAATTAGATAAACACCACCCCCCTTTGGAGATTTTTGTAAAGGCCATACATAAAGTCGATAAATTAAAAACTAAGAACAGCCCTAAATATAATTTTAACAGATGTACCTAACTACTCAGAATTAAACATAATTTTAAATAAGGTTGATTGGCATTGCATACTACATGGAAATGAGAACGTTAATGTTGATCTAGAGGTATTTTATTCCACTTTGAATGAAATTATTAAAACGAACGTGCCTGTTACCCATCCGAGAAACTCTTCGTATCCTGTCTGGTTTAGCAGAAACCTAATTCGATCAGTTCGTGAGAGAAACCAAGTACTGCGGAGATTTAAAATCTATGATAACCCTATGGATGACGTCATTCTTCGTACTCTTAATAAGCGTTGTGACAAATTAGCTAAGGAATGTTATATAAAGTATAGAGACTTTATCGAGAACAAAATAAAAACGCATCCGAAGTTATTTTGGTCATATATTAAAGCGAAAAGAAAAGGAAGATCTACTTAACCTGTTTCGCTTTCCGATGGTGAGGAAACAGTGACTAGTGGAGACGGCATGTGTAATTTGTTTGGACAATATTTCTCTACTGTATACCAAGCAAGTGCTCACATTGATGAAGATCACTGTCAAGCTCTCTCTTTCTATTTAAACCGGTTCGAGACCAGTCTTGCTCTATCACATTTAGTTATCTCAATAAAAGATGTTCAAAAAGCTTTCGAGAAACTCAACACTGAAAAAGGAGCGGGACCAGACGGTATCCCACCTCTATTCATAAAATCTTGTGCTAAGTCTCTATCGTTACCTCTGTCTCTTATATACAATAAATCATTAAAATCCAGTATATTTCCAAACGCTTGGAAATCTCCATATATTCTTCCGATATTTAAAGATGGGGACGAATGCTTTGCAAGTAATTACAGACCTATCTCGATTATTTCCACCTTTGCCAAAGTATTAGAATCACTTGTTTTCCCGTATATGTTTAATCATTTTAAACAATTTATATCTGACCATCAGCATGGTTTTATTAAACAACGTTCTACATGTACTAATCTTGTAACATTTGTTAAAAATCTTGTAGCTGCTGTAGATAGTAACAAACAAGTAGATGTTATATACACAGATTACAGCAAAGCATTCGATAAATTACCATTTTCTGTACTAATTTTTAAATTATCATTTTATGGATTCTATGGGTCCCTACTTAGATGGATAGAATCATATCTAAATAATCGAACTTTTTCTGTAGTTGCTGCTGGTTTTGTTTCTAGTTCTAATTTTAATGTCACCTCCGGTGTGCCTCAGGGCTCAATTCTTGGCCCTCTCTTATTCAATATTTTTATAAACGATTTGCCAAATTGCCTGAGTCACTGCACTCCATATTTATATGCAGATGACTTAAAAATCATTAAAATAATTAATAATTTCGATGACGTTGTAGCTCTAGAAAATGATTTAAAAAAATTACATGATTGGTGTAAGTTAAATGGCATGATTCTGAATTTAGATAAATGTCACCAAATTACTTATAGCCGTAAAATTCATAACATAACTCATCACTATTCTATTGGCAACATTAAACTTACTAGGGTTAGTAACATAAGGGACCTCGGAGTAATCTTTGATGAAAAGCTGACATTTATTCCTCACATTGATAAAATAACTAAAAAAGCGTCAAAAATGTTAGGTTTCCTTATACGTAACGCTAAAGATTTCCGTAACCCTAAAACTAAAATTTTGTTGTACAATTGTCTGGTGCGCAGTATATTAGAATACTGTATTCCAGTGTGGAGGCCGCACTATGCTATGCACCAATTAAAATTGGAAAGAGTTCAAAAAAGATTTATGTGGCACCTAATATATTGCGCCAAAAAGGCAAAAGAAATTCGTTCATATGAAAAGCGTTTAGATTTCTTTAAAATTGATAAGATCATTGATAGGCATATAAAGGCGGATCTAATATTTCTTCATAAAATTATACACAACAAAGTAAACTGTCCCATTCTATTATCAAAATTTAGACTCAGAGTGCCATACCGTTACCCGCGTAAACCTGCTAAATTTACATCATTTGCACCAGTCCTTCGTAGAACTGTCTTAGGTGCCAGTTCACCAGTGCCTAGAATGGTTAATTTAGCCAATAGATACCACAGTAATGCAAGTGACCTAGATATATTTTGTGAATCTGTATCCAAATTCAAAATGCATGTGACTTCTGCGCTGAGGGCCGGTGAGGCCCACACCTAAAACTAAACTATTTTGTTTATAAAAACAGATAATTCCTTGTATATTTGCTAAATGTACTGTAGTTTTAAATCCATGACTTGTTGAGTTCCTAAACAACAATGTTTTCTACTTATTGTTTTCAACTAGGATTAGTTTGTAAATATATTTTCATTATCTTTATGTATTGTAATAAAAATAAAATTGTGCATGCTGTGCTTAGCTTTAATAGGTAATACATTTTGTTTATATATAAAAATACTAGTGTAAGATAATTGTATTAATGTTATTACCAATGTTAAGCCGAAATAAATAAAATAAAAAAATAAACGTCGAGTCACATATCCTGTCTAGAGCCATTTTAGTCACGTAACCTGATCATGAAAAAAAATCAGACAAAAACCTACATAATTAGGTAAGTACTAATATTTAAAGACAAATCTTAAGAAATCTTCATCCTTCAGAAGAAGATCAATAAAACGAATTTTCAGGGGCTCTTATAAGCAATAAAAGGATTAAATAACTTTTCTAATTATCAAATTTACGAGAGCAATAACCAATTTAATGGGGTTGCTTCTATGAAAAATTACATACTTTTATTATTAACTTATCTTTTTTATAGTCTAACGCAATTTCAGAGAAAATCAAGGTAATATAAGTGGGTAGTAATATAATCATAAACTTTTTGAATTTTTTCTACTCCAAATACCTTCAATACCAAATAGCGGCTAAAGATGTACAAAAACGTCAAACTAATGACACCTCGCTTTTTTTAGGAGGTCAAAAGTTTTGACCAAGGTTAACCATTATATTTGAGTGTCGTTTCTTAACCATGTTTAAAATATATGAGATCGGCATCATTGAACTATATTACTAGCGTATAGAACAGACACCCCGAACCAAAGCTTTGCTTCATTTTGGAAAGAGATTGAACTAAAATTTGCTGCAGCGCAAAAACAATAGTTATGTCGTCTAACCAAACTATTAAAATATGCAGCGTTTAATAGCTTACAGAGTACAGCTTTCTCGTGACCAAAACGACTTAAGCGCCATGTATTTCCTGGCGCTTTCGCGTTTCGTTCAACGTAGTTCAACAAGAAGTAACGTAACGTAGTTAAACAACGGCGAAATCGCGTAACAAAAATACTTTCAGGGAGACTTGATAACCTCTTTTTTTGGAAATCGGTTAGTTATAAATTAAGGGTCAGAACCCTCCCAAAAATTTAAAATCTAAGAGCTATCCAGAGGTGCAATGGATAGGTCCCGATTCTTTATAATAGTCACATATATCACATTTTACATTTATGGTTTTTCTACTCAAAGCGATGTTCGAGTTTCAAAATTCGTTTGCGCGATCTAGAAATCAGCACCATCAAGGTCAAAAGTTAAATATATTACGTGTACTTAGATGTTTTTAAATTAATAATGTAAGGATTAGGCAACAGATTACATTTTTGTTTGTTGCATTTTATTTTTCTATTTTTATAATGAAACTGTTAATTAAAAAATAAAAAGTGTTTTCGCATTTCTTCGTTATTCAAACTGAAATATAATAATATGAACATGCTTGCAGTTGTCACATATATGAGTATAACCTTTTATATTAGCATAAAATACCTTGTTTTTTACGTGGTACATAATTACGTTTGGCCTGCCTGTGGGGCCTAATTCTGTAAGGCCATTTCTCTATCGTAACACGGCAAGACACGTTAAAGGCGTGTTACGCGCGTTTATGGTATTCGCTATGCCAATATCAGATTCCGTAACCACAGTGACGTAAGGAATTGAACTGTCAACTTATCTTGCGCTGCGAGGGCACGTAACACGCCAAGACACGGTATTACCCATAGTAACTACTTAGTATTCTGTGTCTGTGTAAACAATAAGTTTCAATCTCCGAATAAAATTTGTGCTACTAAACATTTATTGAGGATAAAATCGTCTAAAAACCTGTTTTACAATAGAAAACACCTAAAAAATCGAAGCATTTTCGAAAACAACAAGCCGACCGGCAAACGGCGAATTACTACGCAACAAAAAGATGAACGGACAAAACCTGTTGAAAACAATAAAGCAACCTGTGAAGTGACAAATATCCATCTG
Organism: Macaria notata; assembly: GCA_927399415.1. Taxonomy (NCBI): domain Eukaryota; kingdom Metazoa; phylum Arthropoda; class Insecta; order Lepidoptera; family Geometridae; genus Macaria; species Macaria notata. The sequence goes on from OV656751.1 coordinate 3,044,079, forward strand.
AAAATAGTGTTTTTTGTGCCTCCTTCCGTGAAAATAGTGTGAAAAGGCCAGAAAAAACAAAAAAATATGTACATAACAAACCCATACATAACCTCAAATACTAGCTGCAATCATCAAATAAATTTATGGAAGAAGTGTTATGTATTGTAAAATCTCCACACAACCTCCTCCAGTATGGCCGGCCGCCATGGAGGAAAGCATGCCACACCAACAAAGAAACAAACAGAATATACTTGTGCACATATAAGTACCTAATGTAAGTTCACTTGCAACAACCAGCCGAATGATACAAAAACATGCCAACATTCCATGGTAAGAAGTACATATAACAAAAATCAAGCTCAAATACAGAATAAGATGTTCAGATAAGAGAAAGAAAACAAAAAAATTGTGGATGCTTTACAACATGGACTAAAGCAGAAATAGAAATGGGCCGGGCACCTTGCATGGTTACCAAATAAAAGATGGACAAAAAGAGCAAGTATCTGGAAAGGAGCACTAGGAAAACAAGGAAGACCTGAAAACAGGTAGAACAAAGATATAGAAAAAGTTGCACCGAACTGGAGGCAAGGTGGAATAGGCTGGAAGAGGCCTTTACCTAGAAGGAGTCATATAACTTATGTAAATAAAATAAAATGTCAAGTAATTTGACTTAATACCTATTAAGTAACCAGAAATGTTATAATAGAGATATAGTAGTTAAATAATGTTACATGTATTATAAGGTTTTAAGAATAACAAGGCTTTTTATTTCAATTCCTTTATTAGCATAAATGTAGGTATTTACATTTGCCCTGTTTAGAGGGGAATTAGGGTGTAGCTAAAATTAAAACTAAATATTCTAAAATCTATAACTTAATATAAAATTTAAAATCTTAATATTTATTATCTCGAATCGTGTGGCCTGTGGTTAACTAATCCTAATAAATAAGTAACTACTTCAATTGTAAGTTTATTCAAATTCAACATAATATGACATTTTTTAATCTTATATGTGGTATAAGAAAGCGATTAGTGATTCATTGTGAATGGTGTTGTTAAATGTATGATCATTCAATTTGGACCCATCACCTAGCTGTTGCAAGCCCAGCCCAGTCAGCCGTCAAAAGGTGGCTCCGGCCCAGCAGGGCTATTAGGCCGAATACCTGAAAAACCATAGCGATATGGCTTCAGGTCTCGGCCAATCCCTGCAAGGGCGGGTGGCCCGTTGAACGGGGTTGGGCTATTTTATTATCAGTTTGTCTTTATGGGTAGTGGGTACTATTAGCTTCAAAGCTCTTTGATTACTTTGTCTTGTATTTGTGTCTATCAAATAATATTTTTACAATTCCTATATGTACCTGAAAGGTAATTTGAGCCCTATTAACACTAATTATCTTAATCAAGGCACTGAAGGGACTAAAACAGAATATTATTGTTGCTTAAATAGATTTTTATTATACACTCATCAATAAGCCTCATCGAGACTGTTCTCTGATGAGGGCTCCAGGGCACGCTGAACTCGGGAAGTCACCTCGAGTCGCTCTGGCCGGCGGCGTTCCAGTGACGGTCGGCGTTGCTCGACGTGGTGATGCTGGTGGTGAAATGCCTGCCGTGGCAGCGCTTTTCTACAGCACCGGGACGACATGCGGTGGTTCCTGAAGGTGGTGCAGGCGCGTCGACCTCCCATTCAGGAGCACCAGCACCACGACCGGCGCACGAAACCTCATGCACGAGAGGGAGCGGCTATTGCTTCGCCAGTCAAATTATCCTTCTGCGTAAAATACTATCCATTCTGCAAAACACTCACGCGAAGATAAATACAGGAAAAATATTTACAGATATTTAATTTAATATTTACAAAACAAATTCTACAATTTGACACTGACAATACGAGTAAATTGTTCGTTGAAAAATCATAGTTCAGAGGTTTTATTTTAGTAAGCAAAAGTGATTTTGTAGCTTTTTATTAGAATTTTTGTAATCAATCAAGAAATTGTGTATTATTTTATGGTTTTCTCGACCTAATTAACTTTTAATTAATAAATAAACGCTCACATCAAAAACCGCAATTTATAGAAAAAACCGGAAAGAAGATTTTTGGACGAACACGTGTAATTGTAACGTGTCATAGACAACCTATCGTATGGCATGTAGAATACCATTTAACCGTGTCTTACCGTGCCACGATACGAAGTTACGATGTCGTGTGACGTCACGCGTTTATGGCAAGACAAGCCTGGGCCTTACAGAATCAGGGCCGGGCCTTAAGCATCGCTGCAGCCTAGGGTGTAACACGCTTACCTAGAAGATACCTATTAACTCTAGATTTGGAAAACCCTGGATTGTAATTCGCAGGAAACAGCTTCCGGTAGAGTATTCCAAAGATTTTTAAGTACTCTTATGATAAAATTAGAATATAATAAATATAATTAGAATATAATATATAATTAAATCAATAAATGTTTCAGGACATACACACAGTGCCATCTAGCCCCATACTAAGCATAGGTGGGCAAGAACGTCAAAAGTTGTACATGGTACTTTTTTACATGTCCCTGAATGATATTATACTGTTTCAAGGTTTTCACGACAATTGTCACCCGGTTATTTGATTTTAGATGAAATAGGCATGCTATATTTGTTAAAATATTACGCATAAAACTATATTAAAATAAAGAAAAATTCGTTTAAAAATTTGAAATTTTAGTGTGTAGTACTGTCCCCAAAAAAAAACCAGCATTTGGCGGCAGTTTCTTATAAAAAATAATACTACAGTGGCAAATTTCTGGTTGTGTATTTGAAATTTGGCGGGATTTTAATTATTATTTAAGCGCAATTTACTGCCAGAGCTAGAATTTCTTCTAAAAAAGTAAATTTAAACCTGTCCCCGGCATATGCACCTGCTGGACATGTCCGGGCACCGTTACCACATTTTTGTATCAAATTTAAGTTTTTTTATTCGATGCGGTAGTTATTTTTTAATTTAAATAGCAACACCCCAATATGACATAAAAAAAGTAAAAGGGATGTCTATGTTTGAATCAACCATTTCGTTTAAAACAGCTGTTCTTTTCTGTGCGTTTGGCGAGAGGAGTGTTTTTTCGGGCGCTGTCCGGTGAGTAAATTTGTGTTATTTTTAATGTTAAAACGTGTTTCCAAGCCATATTTTACATTAATTACGTAAATTGACTATTCTAGATTACTTTAGTGTGAAGAAATGTGTGATAAATATCAGCAATTGTAGAAATAATATGATTTCGTATAGGAATACCCGATTCCGTTACCTCCTGTCCGTGACTATAGCGGTGGTAACGTATAGGCCGGACTTGAAAGTAACGGACAGGACCACGTAAAGCAAAGTTTACATGGTGCAAACTCGCCTTTTTTACTTTTTATTTAGACTCATATTTACTATTAGACATTTTTACTAATCATAATTTAAATGTATACTGTTTCATTTAAGTTCCGTTTTCTGGAGTGAATTTTTTTAATTGATCATTAAACAACAGAAAAAAATTACAACATTAGTGTTTAAAATAATAAATATTCTAAATGGAATTTCAGATTTCAAGATGGCGCTAACGCCAGCTGAAAAAATGCGCCATTATCGCCAAAAAATAAAAGATAATCCCGAAAAATATGAAGAACAGAAGAAAAAAGACAAAGAACGCATAAAAATTAAAAGAAAGAAAATTCATTCACAGCTCGATGATGAAAAAAAAAGTAAAATAAGACAACAATGGAGATATAAAAAAAAGGCAAAGGAAAAAAAACAGGAAATGAAAATCAAAACGAAGACAATATAGATGGAGTTGCGCTAAGAACAGGTTCTAATAGCTCAACAATGAACAACAGAAAAAGTCAAGACTCGGATTCAGGTTTGAAGTCCAAATTAAAATACATGAAATCAAATTTTACGACAAGACTGTTAGTGTATTAGGCTAAATAAATAATGATAACGATTTCGGTCCATGTTTCAAGCTTTTTATATTATTTTACTTTTTCCTACTTTTAAGCGTCATGTAAACCTAACCCTACAATGTCCTGTTCGTTATGAACATGTCCTGTTACGAGACTGTCCCCTAAACTAAAGTTCCTAAAATGTTGATTATATTAAAAAATATTTAAAATACGTTTATATATTATTCATAGAAATAATTTTACTCCTTAAAATACAATACATTCAAATAGGTTATTATGTAAACGGTCAATATTGTAAATTTTATGATAAACTTTGTGATACATTTTATACTATGAGTAACGTACTGGACAGGAAAGGTAGATAAATCTGGTGTATAATCTATGTTAATAAACTGATTATTACATTTAAAATGTAAAAAAACATGTTTCCTTTCGTTTAATAAATAATATTTTCACATATTTATGTATTTTACTATCCTAATGAACCAAAAACAGTCGGTAACGAACAGGATTCAAATGAATGCCTACTGTTAGAAAATTGATAATTTCTCACAAAAAAACGATTTTACAAGAAAACTTTTAAGATTTTCAGAAAAAAGAATTATTAGAGATCATTCATATGAAATATCAAAGGATATTCTGCCAAAAAAAAATGAAGCAAATTTTTTAAGCAGTGTACAACTTTTGACGTTCTTGCCCAGGTACGCACTTTTTGCATTCACATAATTTAATATGAGTTTATTTTGTTTTAAAAAACGGCCAACAAACTTGGATTGGAGGCTCTCAGCACTAAAAATATACAAACCGATGATGATGATGAATATTTAATATCCGACCAAAGTGTAGAAAATGTGGCGGCGCCACTTGTACTATTTGTTCAATTTATTTCTCCTTCTCCTGGCGATTGCACTGTTGTGGTCACAAAAATAAAAAGTTATCTCTAATAAACTTTTGTTTCTTTATAAGTTTTGACATCATTCGTGATTATTTTTAATTTAGAAGGAGAATTAAGAAATCAGTTCCATTTCTACACATTTTGGTTATAAACCTATGTATGTATATTCTGTCACCTCTCTTTACAGAAGTGTAGTAGAAATATTTTAAAAACAAAAATAACATCAAAAATTGTTTTTGTCAAAATAATATTTATAAAAATCGTTGCATAAAATTTTGGGTTATGATGTGTTATTATAGATCATTTATTAAATAGATCAATATTAGATAAGGTTTGTTGATTTAGTTTATTAAGAGCTTCTGACATGTATTATTGTTATTATATACTAGCTGTGCCAGCGACTTCGTCTCAAAAATGAATAATTTTCCCCATTTTTTCCACATTTTCCATGGTTTTTTCGCGCCTATTAGTTGCAGCGTGATGTTATATAGCCTAAAGCCTTCCTCGATAAATGGTCTATTCAACACAAAAATATTTTTTCAATTCGCACCTGTAGTTCCTGAGATTAGCGCGTACAAACAAACAAACTCTTCAGCTTTATAATATTAGTATAGATATGTATATTATTATTTAATTAATTTTAATAATTGTTTGGTCTATAAACTGTAATTCAAAGTAGATTGATATCACTTTTCAAGGAATTATAAGCACCTATTAATTTCAGGTACTATTAAGTATCAGGTATTATTAGTTTAGTATTAACTTATTACTCTATAAATACTATTTATAGACAAATCTATATATATTGCCATCCAGCGCGGAAACGCAGCGAGCTTGATGGGCACATTTGCACCGGGAACGATAAAGGGCGGGTTATTTAGTTAATTTGACATTAGTTATTCATAAAGATAATTTACGTTAGAAGTAGTATGTATAGTATTGTTTAATTTTAGTAGATTATAATTTACTATTTGGTATCATTGATTTAATGATAGTAAAGAGGATTGTTTCGATTTGTATTTTAATTATAATTTTGTAAATTACAAGAATAAAAACTATAATAATTTATACCTAGTATTCACATAATATATTGTATTTTAAATTATATTGATTGGCAGTGCTCTAATAATAATTATTTATTACATAGTTAAAACAAACCTGGATGAGCCCGGCTAAAACTAAAAGCCAATGGAATATCCATGAGAGAGGCCTATACCCAGCAGTGGGACAAAACCGGCTGTGGATGATGATGATGAATATATAACAACAGAAACCTAGCAGAACTATGTCGCTAATATTTTATACAACAAACTTAATTTTTGTTCTACAACTGTTAGAAATTCCCAAAAATAAAGCATAAAATAATCCATATTAGGCCGCCACTTGTGGCACACTGGTATAAGTTTATGTTTGATCTATTTCTTTGTATTTTATTTTTATTTCGTGTGTTACAATAAAGAATATTCTATCTATCTATCATATTATATATTCACCAACCCTTATGAAAACATATGATGATTTTTTTACTGCGAATTTACAAAAGAATAATAATAAATATAGCCTAAGATGTTTTAACCTAGTCTTTTATAAAAAAAAAATATGCAACAAAAAAAAATATGCAAATTATTTCATAAATTGCTTAATTATTTAATTACGAATAATGTTATCAATATTTATTGCATCCGATAAGATAATTTAACTACATTATTGTGTCAGAATATAATTTTAAGAGTTTACCTTAAAAGAAAACTAGATGGCGCTGGTAAAAAATTGCAAGTTTTCTGAATCGCACGTAGGAGATTTTTAGCGTTGAATTTGTTTCCGTTATGTCCTTCTTTTTTTTTAACACAGATTTTATACAATAAAATGGCGGCACGCGGCAGCCCGATTCTCGTGAGCTTGATTGTTACATCGTGATAAACTTTAAATTCAACGACTTTAAACTTTAAATGTCAACTTACCGATAAAAATTAAATGTTAAACCATCACATTTTTTGATGTTGTGTTTGCGGTGTGTTTCACAATGAGTCGGATACGGCAGTCTTTAAGAACACACAGGCATTTGATGTTGTTATTTACAATACAATACAATATAACTTTATTATGCACACCAAAAATAAATTACAATATGAAATGAACTTAAACTATAAAAGAATGCACAAGTGGGCGGCCTTATCACCTTGAGTGATCTCTTCCAGGCAACCTTAGCAAGAAAACGGTGACAGAAATCAGTTTGGTCGGTGGCGTACAAATAAATAAATAATACTTAAAAATAAAACCTATAACTAAACAGAGAAAATAAAAGAAAATCAAACTAATTTACATGTTACAAATAATAATATTAATAAACTATGAACACACACATTTAACACCAATAAACGCGATTGATAGTTTACAACGTAGAGATGTAATAGCTGTATACCATACTCTGGAAAATCGACAGAGATTTAGCCTGCCTGATATTTAAAGGCAGGTCGTTCCAGAGTAAGAGAGCTTTAATTGTGAAGGAGGATTGATAGAACAGATTGGAGTGGTTGAATTTAGGATATTGTAGGATGAGAGTACGTGAAAGACGAAGGGATGAAGAGTGAGTTTCACTCACAAAGGAGAAACGTTCCTTTAAGTATAAAGGAGTGGAAGAAATAAATAGGACTTTGTAGAGGAGGGACAGCAGGTGAGTATTACGACGAAGACGGATAGGTAACCATTTGAGCTTTTTGCGAAATTCGGAAATGTGGTCATATTTACACAAGCCAAATATGAACCTAATAAAGAAATTTTGGAGACGCTCGAGCTTATCGAGCTGCTCTTCGGTTAGGTCAGGATAACAAGCGTCAGCGTAATCTAAAATAGGATGTAGCAGAGACTCAACAAGCGCAGTTTTGGTTGAAATCGGAAGAAAATTACGCAAACGCCTAATAGCTGCAGAGGATGCAAAGACCTTTCGACTGACCTCATTGAGCTGTGATATCCATGAGAGCTGACTGTCAACCATTATGCCAAAAATTTTTACAGTGTCACTTATTTGAATTGGGACGCCATCAAACAAGATTTGCGGGATGCGTGACCAATTAATTTTTGAAATAAGTTGTGAACTTCCGATTATTATAGCCTGTGTCTTACTTGGATTAATAGTTAGACCAAACATGCGACTGCAGTCATTATTTATGCGAGCCAAACACAACTATTCTCCACGGGCGTTGGATACTCGCTGGATAGTTGCTGTACAGCGTACAGCAAAGCGTGGCGCAAAATCATGCAACGCGTTGACTTCTCTATCGTAGCAGCCATTTTTTATGTTAGTTATGTATCTATCATTCAAACACTACACTAAAAAGTCAATCATTGTAGGGATTACAAAATTTTGTATAGACATATGTACATAGGTGTATTGGCTATACTATGGACCATATGGACATGTAACTTGATTCAAGCCGAACCTAAATTCAACTGTCAAAGGCGGCACTCTGTGCACACTGTGTAACAGCCACTAGGTATAGCTAGATATAGTATCACCCTCAATAGCTGGAAACTCAATTAGTAGCTCGGACATTTCGGTTCGGGTCAAGGTTTTAAGTACCGTTGCAATTTGACTTTACTTACGACGACCATAAAGAACCCGCGACTCGTACAACTCACGTGAACTACTTTCAATAAACTATATGTAAGTTTTGACCGTGAACTTTACTTACATTTGTTTTTAACAATAACGTTAACTTGTAGATGCATTCTAGCCCAGTTTTTTTATAATTTAACTTTTTGTATCAAATACTGCACTTTATTAAATGAAATGCGTTATTTCTAGCCCAAATATTTACGCTATATACCAACTAAAGATGTAAAATATAAACTAAACTGAACTTAAATAGAGCTAACTTTACTTAGGCTAAATAAACTCAAGCTACCTGGTAAGTGGTAAACAGCGTCTCAAGTTACTTTCTTATATCAAGATCTTGAGTCTTAAGAAACTTAGACGTTTCTTAGCATACCTTAACCTGGGCCTTATTAAAACGTGGTTTAAATGTAAGTCTAGACCAAGTCCGTTTAAGTTATTCGAAAATTAACTGTCTACTGTCATAATATAATTAAACGTTATGTTTTGTCTTTTTTTCTCAAAACACATCAATAAAATTTATTTTCATCAGCTGCAAAACTAACGCCCCAAATCAGTAAATTTCCACAGTTTTGTTAGTTTTTCTCATATAATGCAGTGTGCTACCAACATTAAGAAAATAGCAAATGCTAGTATCGTACACAAACTAGTAGGAACTCCTTGAAGCCGTGAACGCTGTGTACTTACTCCTGTCAGGAAAAGTAAACAGCTGGCTTGAGGTTTTACTTTAGGAAACTAGTAGGAAGTCTTTAAATCAAGCTACTATTTTTATTATTATCACCATCAGCCTAGTTTTTGTAGTTGTGTGCCCATTTTAATTAGGAATAGTAAACCTGTGGCTTGAGTTTATCTTTTTAGAGAAATCTGCGTTGTTTTTAAAGTCAATTTGTGATAAAATTTAGTATTAAGTTCTACCATTTTATAATATACTAGCTGTGCCAGCGACTTCGTCCGCATGGAATAGTTATTTCCATTAAAACGGTTCTAGTGAGTTAATCTTAAAAGATAGACATATACTGTTACAGACATTTTGTTAGACCATTTCAAGAGAAATAATTCTTTTATTACATATTTTTTTGATATCTTGAACCGTTTTCGCAGCACACGCAACGGAAGCCCTCAAAAATAAATAATTTTCCCCGTTTTTTTTCACATTTTCCATTGTTTCTTCGCTCCTAGTAGTTGCAGCGTGATGTTTTATAGCCTAAAGCCTTCCTCGATGAATGACCTATCAAACACAAAAATAATTTTTCAATTCGCACCTGTAGTTCCTGGGATTAGCGCGTTCAAACAAATAAACAACTTTTCAGCTTTATAATATTAGTATAGATAAAAAAGTAAGTAAATAACTTACTAACTTATTTGACAAAATACAGAAAGTATTTTTTTTATCACATTACCAATTTTATACGTAGATGTAAAATTTCGTTACTATTCATTGTCTTGGTCCTTTATAAGACTGTATACAAGGCTGTACAAGATCCTAAAGAGTTACTACAGATTGTTTCACAATACAAGGTGTAACAGAAGGGTGTGACAATACATATACTATACATACCTATGTATATATAGAATACAGCCCACTAGGTTTCAGAATTCTAAGTGTCATAGATTTCGAGTAATCATAAGTTGAACTTTCATTAAAACTTTAAGACTTGCAACCCTACATCTTATCATTTTGAGCGTTCATTTACGTTTGACGCTATCAAATGACACGGCGCGGCGGTGTCTCTCTGAGAGCGCGAGAGAGAGAGAATACGTTGCGTTAAAACTAATGCTAGAACGGGATGAAAGAATGTGTGCTTATTTCGGTTTCGTTCGGTCAGTGATCACTCGCTAGGGCTGCCACGAAATCAAGTGAAAAATATTATATAATTTTTGTATGGTAAAAAATATATGTGATTTAATTTTTCATATTTTGGTATATGACTCCTTACATGATATATATGTATACTCTTTAATATTGTCACACCCTTCTGTTACACCTTGTATAGTAGAAAATATAGTCATATGCTTTAACTAAAAAAAGGTCTTACATTTTATAAGATTAAACAAACAACGATGACTCCAGCTTACCTATTAACAATAGTAACCTTTCTCTGGTAACAATTAAGCCAAGGATCGTTGAAGTTGTTACAAAGCCGCAAGGTTAGGTGTAAGTTACTTGCTTTCACTCACAGTAGATGTAAGTATAATAATATATGTAAACTGTTTTATGCTGTTATGCTATTGACTTGAGTAGTATGATAAGGTGGTTAAAAGTAAGTAGGGACCTATGTTAATACAATCAAATTATATTTATTGTTAAGTCATAGGATCAAGATAAATGACAAACAAAAAATTTCAACTTGCTTACTTAGCAATAGTAGCCCCACTCTTGGTTGTTGAAGTGGTTTCAAAGCTCTCACAAGAAGAAAGTATAATTATGTTACTTGTCAAAAGCTGTTATGCATAGACTACTTAGTTTTAGTACAGTTAGATAAGTGAATAAACTTCCAAACTAATGAGTAAATAAATGAGATCAAAATTGTGGTTTTAAAAGTAAAGTACAGACACTTCGAGGTTTATTTTAAGACGAATTACATGTAAGTAAGACTACTAATAAGTATTATTAAAACCATGATGGTCACAACTTATATACCTACTACTTAACAACAGTAGCCCCCATCTAGATTGTTGAAGTTGGTTCGAAGCCGCAAGGGTGGTCGATGTAAGTAACTCGCTTTGACTCTCACAAGTACAGGGATTGTTGTGAGCTTGTACGTAGATTAAGTTACTTAGAAATGTCAGAGGTTTAGTCTTAGTTTAGTGTCTAAATCTTGCATAATATAATAAAACTGTAACCAGTCGGTGTCTGTACATTGAAGATAATGGAAAATTAAATAGTTGAGGAGTCTTTATTGATGCAATTGAACACAAAAATCATGTTTCATAAATAAATTCTGTTTGTCTGTCGGTATGTTTGTTCGTTTTAGACTCGAAAACGGCAGAACCGGTTTGTCTACGGGTTTCACTATCATGTTGGTGCATTTTCAACTTAACATTTAGTGTCTGTTTCATTTCAATCGGTTCGTAAACAAAAAAGTTATGTCAATTTTTAAACCTTTTTATCTCGTTAATAGTTATATAGGTATATATTTAATTTGTAACAATATGGTAGGTACCTAATAGAAGCAGTTGTAAAGCCTGTTCAGAGGCCCTTAGAACGATTTGATTCGCTCTCTCTTAAACTTTTACTTTACGTTTACTTTTTGGCTAGGTTGATTAGCAAATTATTAGATTGGCAAATGATTACCACAAGCGTTTCTTATGTAAAGCTCTGTTTATCTATACATATAATAAAGCTGAAGAGGCTAAAAAATCTGTACATAAAAGATATAAGGGAAATAAATGTTTTAATAAAACACGTTTCACCTGTATTTGTTATTTTTGCCTGATTATCTGTGTCTCTGTTTATCTGTTTGTCTGCTTTTTGTTAAGGTACCGATAGGTCCTATGTATCCTCCTTCAATTATCCGTACCACAATCTGTCTAAAAGTACATCCCTTTGTTCCAGGCAGCAGTTCTCCGTCGTGGGAGCAGTTTGTGCGCGAGTCGCTGGTACAGGCCGCGTGGCCAGTAGCGCTGGTGGCGCCCCCGCGCCGCGCCAACACCGTGGATCATCAGTACGTTATTTATACATGTATAATTATTTATTTTTATCTTCTCTTTACCGTACAAGAAGGCATATTATTCACATTCTGATTTATAAATATTATTTGGTTACTTATTGATTGAAATACTGTAAGTATCTAATCGAAAAAAAATAAAACTGACAGTTAAAGAGCGTTGCCATTAAGCTTTTATTCGAAAATGAGCGACAATAATCACGACCGGTAGGATTTTAGAGGCAATGCTCTTGTCGATGGAATTCATGCCTTAATTGTTTTATTTGCTTTACCCTCTTGCAAGATGATGCTATTTTTTCTATCGTTAGGTTTATGAATGCGATTAATATTGATTAAAATTAAAACATTATTGTCAAAACATCAACTGTTTAGCCAACAATAGCATTGTGATCAGTGTGTACGCTACCTCAAAACTAATTGATACAGGTTTGAATTCTGGTATGCATGATTATGTAGGTATATACCTAATCATATTACTTTTATTCAAATGTATGTTTAGCCAAATAAAACAAAATTTCGTATACGTATCATGAAAACTGCAGTAAAACTCCCAAGGCCATAATCTCTGATTACAACATACTACCAAAATGAGAAGTTCTCGTTTAATCTCGTCAAAATATTAATAACTTCCCCACCTTGAATGTTCATTTTAACAATTTTGTACGCGCGTAAAAGTTCTCATTTCAACACGTTTCCAAGAGATGTATATCCGTAGATGTGTTGTTAGTTTACACCCATATCTACCTTTTTTATATAACTAAGTCATTTTAAATAACTAACTTGTACTTCAACTTTTGGAAATTCGTGAAAAAAAATCAGCTGTTCCATACAAAAGTATGGAAGATATTCGACATAATGTATGGAACAGCTAATTTGTTTTTCATGAATTTCCAAAAGTCGTAGAACAAAAGTTGTTAGTATAGATGTACTAAAGCCACCCTTAAAAGGTTGTGCGTTAGTTAACAGGAACCGTGTATATATATATATATATATATACACGGTTACTGGTAACTAACTAAAAACTATATATATATATTAAATAAAATAGATAGATTGATGGATATATCTTTAATGCATACCAAACCATAATACAAACTAACAATTAAATAATAAAAATAGTGTATGCTCTTACAATGACTTGATGTTTTATTCATATTTTACGAGATATTTTGTAATTTATGTAATTTCACATACATTTAAAACACCCCGTCTACCATTATACTTGCGTCTTATCCCTGCCACATTGGTTGCCTGGAAGAGATCGCTTTTAGCGATAAGGTCGCCAGTTAAGACACTAGGCTTAAGTTTTAATATTATTTTTGTAAATTTCTGTATTGTGCTGGTGTTTTAATAAAGTGTATATCTATCTATCTATCTATTTTGGGCCACAAAGCTGTACATTTACAACTGGGAAATTTCGATTGAAAGTAAATTAATCACTGCATAGAGTTTTTTTTTAATATACTCAGCAGTGGGTGGTGGAAAGCAGTGAAGTGATAGATCCAATACAGTTTAATTCATATACCTATACTTTTCTCTGCTGCTGCTCTGTTAGATTAGTTGGTAGTGGCTCTGCCTTCTAATCTAGGGGTGCGGGTTCGATTCCCGCATGACACAAATAATTACGAACATTTAGATTTGTAATTATTTGTGTTGAGTCTGGTCGTTTCTATGTATAATTAGTATGTATTTACAAAAAGAAAAGTAATATATGTATTATATCCGTTATCTAGTACCCATGATACAAGCGTAAGTTTAGTATGGAGCTAGATGGCGCTGTGTGATATGTCCTGAAATATTTATTTTTATTTTATTTATTTACTTTTACGATTAACAGTTTTCTTAATAAATACCTTCACATTATGCACCCGGATAAAAAAATACTGCTTAAATATCTACATGTAAAGATTTTAGAGTTAACAGTTATTGTGCCTTTTATACAAACTTTTTTAGATCTGTTTAATAACTTTCTTGCCACATCTATAATATCTATATTCCCTATTCAGTACAGTTCACGGCACATATTCAAAATGAAAAAGCAGAAGTGCTCTCTGACGTTGTGTAAAAAGGTTCCATTGTAATAAAGTTCTATTTCATACTTTATCCTTTTGCCGGCATGCCTGTATGAAGGCATACTGGCTCATACAAATATGCCTGAGGTTGTATCCACATCTTACTTTATAGACATTTATGTTCATCTTATAACATCATTCTTCAATTTATAGGTACATATATGACTGGACTGTTAGCATAGTTGGTAGTGGCTCTGCCTTCTAATCTGGGGGTTGCGGGTTCGATTCCCGCGTGACACAAGTATTTATGCATTTTAAAATATATAGTTACTTGTGTTGAGTCTGGTCTTTTGTATGTATAATAAGTATGTATTTACAAAAGAAAAGTATATAAGTATTATATCCGTTATCTAGTAGTACCCACGACACAAGCGTTTGCTTAGTGTGGGGCTAGATGGCGCTGTGTGCAATGTCCTGAAATATTTATTTATTTATTATTTATTATATAATAATGCTGAAGAGCGTTGAATGTCTGAACATTAAAAATATTTTAAAAAAATTATTGAAGATACTTAGAATTGATAACAGAACACGTTCCAAAAATTTATAGAATCTTTTTCTGTTTATTTGTGTCTTTGTTTATCTGTTTATACAGGGTTCCTGGTAACTAACGCATAACTTTTTAAGGGTGGCTTTAGTACATCTATACTAACAACTTTTGTTCTACAACTTTTGGAAATTCGTGAAAAAAAAACCAGCTGTTGCATACATTATGTCGAATATCTCCCATACTTTTGTATGGAACAGCTGATTTTTTTTCACGAATTTCCAAAAGTTGTAGAACTAAAGTTGTTGGTATAGATGTACTAAAGCCACCCTTAAAAGTTATGCGTTAGTTATCAGTAACCCTGTACAAACGCACATAACGCAAAAACGGCTGATCATCATGATTTTTGGTATGAAGGTAGTATGAAGTTGTAAGAGTATCATAAGCTACTTTTTATCCTGAAATAATGCGACCGAAGTCGCGGGCGTCTACAAGTATCTCATAAAATTCACAGTAAAGCAAAATCACATTTAGTATTTAAAATGATAATTGACAACAATTACTACCAACTTTCATATTTTTTTTTTAATATATCAACTAATATCTACAACTTTATTTATAAACATTTTCTATTGTATATTAATTATCTAGTACACATAACACAAGCGTTAGCTTAGTATAAGGTTAGAAGGCGCTGTGTTTTTTTTTTAAATTAGATAGACTCACTATTGACTACAACTTGCCTGATGTTAAGCAACGTTGTAATCTACGATCTAGCGCGCTTGCCTAGAAGAAACCGGTTTACTCGATTGAAATGTCCCAGAATACTTATTTGTTTCCTAAAAGTGTGTTAGAGATATGTAATAATAGAGATAATAGTACAGCCTCAGTAAATATGTGAGGCGTGTATGTAGCTGTATAGATAGATATACATACAAACTACGAGGCTCTTTGTGCTAAAATAGGGCGAGATTCAATAGCTTCCACTACTTAGATTAAAATGTCGTGTGCCTCTTTATTCGGAGTTTGCATAGGTTTATACACGTACAATGGGGTTAGAAGCGTTACATCTCGATTTGACTAGGTAGCCGATATGACTAGATCGCTGTATAACTGAATCCCTATATGACAACATCATGTTAGGATAACATTGAGTTTGGCCAAGATCGCCATAAGTCCAGATAGCGTAAATACTATTTCGTGTCATTTGTTTTCTAAAGTATAGTTATATAGACAATCAGGACATTTCGCTATTTTTCCTCAGTAATGGAAGTAGTCAAATTATAGCAGTTTATTTTCTTATATCTACGTTTGAACTCGCTGACATTTGTTAAAAAGCGATGGGCGTAATTTCCTGCATCTCTAGTTTGCTTAATTCACTTTAATATTTTTGCTATAATATAATGTACAAAGTGGATTGAATAACTTACGATTGAATGTATCTTTCTTTCCCATTTCTGCTTCAACACTTTAAGAGTAGATATTTGAATGGTACATAATTTTATTTAATACTAGTGGACGCTCACGGCTTCACTCGCATTATTTCGGGATAAAAAGTATATGACACTCCAAAGACCTCATACTACCAACATACCAGAAAAAATTAAGTTCCGTTCAGCCGTTTTTGCGTTATGAGCGTTTAAATAAACATACAAACAGACAAAAAATTATAACTGGTGAAACGTGTTCTGCTATGGCTTTAAAGTATACCATATTTTTTCAGATTTTTGACCCTCTTCAGCTTTTTTATATGTATGGAGATAGATAGAAGATGTGTACTACATCAATTAATGTCAAATGTGACTTAACACAAATAACAAATTATATCAAAATTGGTCGCTAGAGAAACTGAATTTTTGTTTTTCCTATTCAAATTCACGAAAAACAAGAAATTTCACATTATTGGCTAAATTTACAAAAAACTTCATCATACGTTTATTATATACTAGTGGGTGCTCGCGGCCTCGCTCGCATTAGGAAGTAAAACTTGCATCCCCTATTTCACCCCTTTAAAAGCGGCGTTTCCAAAAATCCTTTCTTAGCGGCTGCCTACGTCATAACATCTACCTTCATTCCAAATTTCAGCCCAATCCGTCCAGTGGTTTGGGCTGTGCGATGATAGATCACTATATCAGTCAGTCAATCAGTCGTTCAGTAGAAATACATTTCATTATCTAACACCTACACAATATATTTTATCTGCTAGAAAATATATTCACCATGAAATATATTCAGTACGAAAAACGTTTCCTAGGAAAAGGTATGTTTTTGTTAGATAAGAGAAAGGATGGAGGTCACGGATCCTAATAATGGATTTCTGAGAGACAGTAACGTGCTTTGTTATCGCATGAAATAGGAAGTTAGGTCGTATGAAAGTGGTCTACCCTGGTGTACAGAGTTTTCAAATTATAAAAAGCTAAAGTTTGTTTTTTTTTTAAATGTATGTTTTATTTTGCAAATTTATTTAAGTAATCTATATATATAAAACTCAAAGGTGACTGACTGATTGACTGACTGACTGATATAGTGATCCATCAACGCACAGGCCAAACAACTAGACGGATTGGGCTGAAATTTGAAATGAAGGTAGATGTTATGACGTAAGCATCAGCTAAGAAAGGATTTTTGGAAATGCCATTTTTAAAGGGGTGAAATAGGGGATGCAAGTTATACTTCTTAATGCGAGCGAAGTCGCGAGCACCCACTAGTTTTTAATAAATTATCTGTAAACGCGATTGCAAGTTACATAATATTTCAGATCAACATCACCAAGTATGTTTTTGGTAAACATTTACTAAATTTAACATATCATGACTGTATTATAACTTTTTGTTGAATAATAATCAATCACCGAAAATTATATATTTATACAGAAATGCTACTACACAATAGAAGACTTTTTTAATGGCGAAAATAAGAAATAGGATATAGATAGATAGAAAATTCTTTATTGTAACACACGATAAAATTAAAAGGAAAGAAGAAAAAAAACTTATACTAGTGCCACAAGTGGCGGCCTTATTGCTAAAAGCAATCTCTTCCAGGCAACCATTGGATGGAAAGGAATAAATAAGAGATAACAGAGGACGTGGTATACAATAAAATAAACAAAGAAGAAAAGATTAGATTAAAAATACATACTACAAACCTACTTAATAAACTATACATATAAATCATACACCCTAATACATATAATAACAATATACCAAAAATAATATAAATTAATACATATTGTTAATAAATACTGATTGAGTATACACTATACACATACATAGATGATGATAGGATATAATAATGATCTCAACGTAAAATAGATTAATAATAGATAATATAAGAAAATATTGTACACATACATACTAGTTTAAGTTTAGGATTTTAAATTCTATATATAGTTTTAGATTTTATAATATTTAGTTTTAATTTTAGCAGCGCCCTAATTTCCCTCAAAAATTTAACAGGGTAAATGTAGATTCATTTAAGTATGCTAATAAAGAAATTAAAATTAAAATTATATATGTGTTTTTTTTTAATTGAAATTACGATAGCGGAATAGGCGTTTCTGTGGGTCGAATGATATTTTAATGTTTCTCTTGGCCTCGGTACAGAGTTTTCAGTTGCAAAAGCTTTAGATAGATCAACGGATAATTATAACTTTTGAAATAGAGATAGAACCTATAAAGTTTAGACATGAAAATAATGACATCACATTAGTTTAGTTTCAAATCAACGCGAGCATAACCGCGATAATTTACTAGTTATTGGTGATTTTGAGAACTCCCCTAATCAATTAATTTCGCAGGGGAGTCACGACCCTCAGTCACGAGGAAATACGACTCAAGAGAGAGAGCGATAATTTCGACATAAACATAGTTTTACATAACTGCGCTGCGCGCGCGCACATGTACCTCGCAGTACGCGCCGTCTGCTCAAGCCATTAGCTTGCTCAATGCAATGATTGCTCAGAACAGAGACATAGATGTGTTCTGTTCTAAATATAGGAAATTTCGTTGTGATTGTTGTAAATTTTTAAGTAACGTAGTTTACCCAAATCTAAGTGTTCTACCCAAATGCTTTAGCATTATTATAGTAGGTAGTTATAATATATATAATAATAGTTGGCTTAATGTACGTGTTGGCTTAAGCTGTTAGTACTTAAGTAATAAAATAAATAAATAAATAACATATCATCATCATCATCATCTGGTGCCATCTTCATATTAAAGTGTGGAGGTCAGTTGGCAAAGCTTGTTGCTGTTCCATGCGGCTTCTTAATATAGATATAACATAAAATAATAAACATTTAATCAATAAACAACAAACATAAATACTAAATACAGTTCGAATATAATAAAAATAATATTTATAACACGTAATATATACAACTTAATCTACTTTAGTAATAAAGTAATTATACTAAATATTCTTCAATACCTTTGATTTTATTAATAACGTTCAATGTGTTTTCTTTCTTTATGTAACCTACATACGACTACAAGAGCTACATTCTAACACAGATTCTCGCCGACAATTATATTAGCCGCTTGTCCAGACACGGGGCAGCAGGAAATTAGGTGTCCGAGCTGTGGACGTGACCACAGCCTCTTGTAGATGTAGCTATGTGTGTAGCATAGACATATACCTATATATGTATGTGTGTTACTATAGATATTGTGTATTTACTTGTAAGTTGTAACTAAGTTGTGAGGGCTCGTTTATGTATCTACTGTAAAAATTGTGATGTTAAAAGTTAGTGGTTAAAAATGCAAATATTTTGTACACACTTAAACTGTTTTGTTGTTTTTCAAGAAAGCCTAATTCCATCTTAAAGTAAATTATATAGGCTAATTAATTTCATCAGGATGGAGAAAATAAGTTGGACAGAAAGAAATACAAATGAAGAAGTGCTCACAGCTCGACTCGAGTGAGTGAGTGAGTGAGTGAGTGAGTGAGTGAGTGAGTGAGTGAGTGAGTGAGTGAGTGAGTGAGTGAGTGAGTGAGTGAGTGAGTGAGTGAGTCTTATTCAATTCAAATATAAATGTTTATGTTCGGTTAAAAGTGTATTGCTGGTGTCAAAGCAAACACAAATATCACAAGATTTGTTAATTTCAACAACAAGCAATGTAGCCAGCATTGTGAGCTTATTTTCTCAATTGCTATCAGCCTTTTTACATAATTTCATACCTATATTATGTTTTGCCACGTCAGAGGCTTCTACGGTGGTTAGAATTTTTTTAACTCCAGAGTTTGCTACTCTAATACTAACTTATTTACTTACATATGTACATATAATAATATACGCAGAGAAAATTAATGCAAAATGCATATACACCTTAAATCTTACTTGGAAATCCGTTATCCGAGCCATGGATTAGACAATATACAAAGCCTTGTAGGAAATGTGACACAAATACAGACATACGTATCGTAGTATAAGTAGATGCACATTTCTCACTGTCATACTAGTTTATATGTATACATATACTGTAGCTGAAACTGAACTGAAAACTGACTACAGAAGCTTGTCAAAGGGAAACACGATAGCTTCAAAGGCTTTGCTGGTTTGAATTTTGGGACTTTTCATAATTTGTTCCATCAAACATGACTGAAATGTACATATTACAGATATAAAAAACTTTGAATGAGAGTCGTGAACTCTAGTTTTTTAGATTTACTAACATTGACAAACATCTGGGACCTACAATATTACGAGTGACGATCCAACTCACGGAAGTTTCCAGATTGAATACCACTTTATTGTCACAACAGTGTTATCTTCAGAAGAACAAATAAACTGATCTAAATTACTGATTTTCATATACTTGATACTACCTATATAATGCCCCGATATCTCCCCTAAATAATTAATTCTATGTGGGAATCACGACCCTCAGTCATGAGGAAATACGACTCAAAGAAAGAGATACCTAACGAGTTTAGCTCTAAAGCTGAAACTACTAAACAAGCTTGTAAAAACAAAAAGTACAAACGCTTAGCGTCAGTTTGGAACGAATGTTTCAATAAAACAAACTAACGTGTTTTGCCTGAATATATTCGTTGTCACGTACTCGTGTGTAGTTTAGTTTCGTTCCAGTTTGCGCCTCAATTTCGTGGAAAGTTAGCGGTTGGTTTTGGAAAAGGCGTTCATTTCAATATTGGATAAGTTAAATACTATTTAAATATTGCTTTTACGTTATCATGGCATGTTATATTATCTCTTTCTCTCACTGGGAGTCGTATTTCCTCATGACTAAGGGTCGTGACTCCCCCGCAGAATTAATTTGTTAGGGGAGTTCTCTTAGGCAGATACATCGTGGTGGGCGCCCTGATCCTTCCACGGAAGACACATGTCCTCGGATATTGTGGTCCTGAGACATGTCGGTTTCCTCACGATGTTTTCCTTCACTGTTAAGTGAGTGAAATGCTTTACAATAATAATATACAAAAACAAGGAAAGAAAAATTAAACATACTACTTCTAACTACTACAAAAAAGGGGCACTTAGAAAATCTTTAGAAAAGCCTAAAGATAATCTAAGTGCTCCAGCCAGAGGGCAGCGTGCCCAGCATACTGGCCGCATTACCACGCTGGATGGCAATGCTGATACGTTGAGCCAGAAAAAGGCCAGCATTTTGGTCATGCGTCGCGTCAACTAAGCGCTCCGAGAGGTTTTGGAAAATAATATGGGCCCCCGGACCCAAAATAACTAGATTATAATCGGGAATAGAGGCAACTGTATTATGTTTATGCAAATTAATTCGTTACTTCTAGCCGTTGCTTTAAATAATAAAAGAAATATTAACATGTACCACCTGTAACAAACTTTGTATTTTCTATATTCTAAAAATGAATTGGGCCTTATTACAAAACGTGGTTTAAATATTAGTCCAGTCCAAGTCCGTTTTAGTTGTTCGAAAATTGTCTGTCTAGCCATCATTATCAAACTATCAAAATGTACCAATGTTACATCAAAATTCCAATTTGAAGTTGACATTTTGATTGCTTGTATGTGATGTCTGAACAACAAGAACCCACTTTTTATTTTCAAAGTCCTGGACTAATATTTAAACCGCGTTTTGTAATAAGACAAAGTGTGTCTTGAAGCATTTGGTAAATTATTTTTGCTTACCAAGTACCCAAAAGATACGTGACTAAGAATACATGTCCGCACATTATATACGCATAAAATGAGACTTAGAATAAAAGACACCCATAAAGGTAAAGGTGTGCAATAAAAGCCGACCTTCATAAATCAAGTGCTAACAAAACTCAGGCGAAATGGTTTGCAATATCTACGTTTTATCCAATCTGTTTTCAATAAAATTGGAATGATTTAATGGGTAAGCAATAATCATAAGATAATTTGTCTTCTTACTAAAAAAATACTGCAATATTTTTTTAAGTAGCAAGATTCAACAATAATTTTGTGTTTACAAATAAATTGTCATATATATTTTTTTCATAAAACATATTTTTGTTTGGTAAGGTATGGAGAATAAAAACATGAAAAAATTGGACTATAAGGCGTTAAAAATCACGCCAACATAATTTGATTATAAAAAAGACCATTTTTCACAGTCAAAAAGTTTGTTAATTTTATGTAGTTCATAGAAAAGTCAATTGCTTAAGGAAAATGTATGACAAAAATCCCGACTTCAAACAGAAATGGTAATTTTGTTTTCATTCTTCATTCATTTTTTCACATTTCATTCATTTATTTATATCTATTTATACATCAAAACTACGCGTAAATTTAAAGATACTCTCTTTATTTCTACATATCTTCTTATTGGTACATTTTACCCTTGAAAGAAGGGACTATGATTTAGTGCCGACCAAGCTAAAATTCAGCTGACCAACACATTAATTCTACAATAAAACTTTGTTGGATATCCTTATCCATCATGCCGTATTGTTTGCGCGAAATAAATCTCCTGATAAAAAGCGACGAACTCTTTGTTTTGGGATTATCTTGAAGAAAGACAATGTCTTTTATTATAGACCTTTTTACAGGCATGCAGAAACTGTGAGGGAAATTGTTTTTAAATGGGGAAAATCTATATATATATATAAAACTCAAAGGTGACTGACTGATTGACTGACTGATATAGTGATCTATCAACGCACAGCCCAAACCACTGGACGGATTGGGCTGAAATTTGGCATGCAGGTAGATGTTATGACATGGTTATGACGTAGGCATCCGCTAAGAAAGGATTTTTGGAAAAGCGGCTTTAGGGGATGCAAGTTTTACTTCTTAATGCGAGCGAAGCCGCGAGTATCCACTAGTGTAGTATATATGTATAAAGTAGTAAAAGTTTGTGAATAAGTTTGTCCCTTTTATACGCTAGGATATTGGTGTTTTTTTATCACGGCTTGACGCAGATAGTAATAATTTATCTGTTTATAGTAATAATCATGTGTTGTATCTCTGGACGAGGCGGCCAACCGGGACGCGCGTGCTGATTCGTCCTCCTGATGATGGAAACCTCAGTTTTCCGAAACTTGTCGAGCTAATTTTCGACATAATTATTGACGTAAGTGCTAGCCGGCTATTACAACTAGATTTAGTATCTAATAATTATCATAAAAAACTGCCCGAATCTCTGCAAAGTAATGGTTTACTAAAGATGTAAACACAACGTGAACCATCATTTACATTTACAGATCTAACGTATAGCATATATATTTTCGTTTGGGGATAAAAATATGAACATAAAAATAAAAATAAATAAATAAACGTTATAAATTTATTCAATTCAAGTAAATAAATTTATCGATCACGTACCTATACGTGATTTGCGAAGGGTTTCCAAGGGACAGATTAAACGGGTGAAACTAATTCTGAATAAGTTAAACTTGTGAATTAAGTTTATGTCAGTGATGACTTTCTTAATTAGTTTGCTAATGTTTGAATGAGTTTTTGAGGTCTCGCAATTCATGCCATATGTTTCGTCGAGTAAATAATACGAAAAGAAGAAATTTCATATCGAAATGGCAAAATTTTGACTATAATTAGGTGAAACCTTGTGATTTTGCAGACATGACAACACTAATTAAAAAAAATACATTTACCTATTATTATTTATGTTTTATTAGGTATATTAGGTATTAAAACCTTGAATTGTCTTGAATTAACACGTAAGTTATGTTTATCACTAGCAAACACCATGTTATGCTATCTATGTGATATTTATGGTCAAAACAACACAATCTGACAACCTGATTGGAAAGCTTCCTGTTTCTTATAGATCGAAATATATAAAACTAAAAGGTGACTGACTGACTGATTGACTGACTGACTGATATTTATTTATTTTTTATTTATTTATTCTCACAATTAGAACCGCTTAAAGCGAATTACTAATTACTTATATAGTGATCTATCAACGCACAGCCCAAACCACTGGACGGATTGGGCTGAAATTTGGAATGAAGGTAGATGTTATGACGTAGGCATCCGCTAACAAAGGATTTTTGGAAATGCCACTTTTAAAGGGGTGAAATAGGGGATGCAAGTAAGTAATACTTGCATCCCCTATTTCACCCCTTAATGCGAGCGAAGCTGCGAGCACCCACTAGTTAAATATAAAGTTGGTCAAAATACATAATCAAGCCAAATCCATGTACTGAAAGCCATAACTCCATGGAAGGGTGTTTAACGACTAGTTCCGTACTTGCCATCAAACTGTGGAAACTTTCAACAAAGCGCGCGTTAAGTGTGCTATCAACAATATTTATTTATATACTGGGTTTGTAAGAAACATTATATAAAAAACATTATATTGGTTTGTTTTTTTTAATTCACGTTGCAATGGAGTGGTGGATGATCATTATTTCTGCTATCGACTACTAATACTACCAAGAAAAGAAGAAAGAAATATTTATTAAAATCATAAACATTACAAAATAAATAAATAATTGTATGCATTATGCAACACTATGATTTCTTGTCATAATTGTTTTAACATACTTATAAAAATATTTATTTTAGGAACCTATAGAACTAAATAAAGAATCCTAAGAGTGACGTTCCTTACTTTTTTATCTCAGAAACAACAATAGCTGCATTGGATGAAGATGCTGATGGATCATTGGTGAAGAAATAAAAAATTTGATTAATGACTTCGAAATGTTGATTTTCGTTTTATTTTCATTTATACACGTTAGGTTTCAAAATATATTAACTCTGAATGTTTTGCTAACTCGTAACCTCCTTCCCAACCAAAATGAAATTTAATCCATTCAGTCATTTAAGTACAAAGAAGTATCTATGATTCATTAAGCATTCAAACACACATACTTACACATACACCCAACGCCCAAGACACATACGCCCAAAATGGAACGCCTTTTATAAAGGCGTTCCATTTTGGGCGCTTCCGTGGGTCGGATGGCACGTTAAATTGTAGGTCCTGGCTATTGTCTAATACGGCAGTCGTTAAGCCATGTCAGAGGCCCTTAGGGCGGTTTGAAAAGTCTCGACACTAGAGATGGCCACTCTCATTCGATAAGAAGACTTATAAGTAATGATAGGAAAATACAATGACTTATGAAAATAACAAACGATTTGTAAATTTTGCTTATATTTTGCTACAAGCCCAGTACATATGGCCCATACATTTTATTGGCGAAGCAGTAAATCGTCGAATAGGATGACGACCTCTCAGATGCCTACAGTTTATGTTGGGAAATAAAATAAAACGATAAATAAAACCGCAAGTTGGGCTCACAAGTGCTGTGTTATCCATCGGAGGAAACCGCATTGGTGCGTGTTTTTTTTTATATTATAATAACTGACTCTGCGAACTCTGTTCCGCCTCAGAGCCAAAAAATAAGCAGATTTTGGATTTTATTCAACTCAAATTAAAAAAGTATCCTATGTCCGTCTCCTGGTTCTATGCTACCTCCCCACCAATTTTCAGCCAAATCCGTTCAGCCGTTCTTGAGTTATAAACTTACAACACTTTCTATCCGTTATCTAGTACCCATGATGCAAGTTTAGTATGGGGCTAGATGGAGCTGCTATGTCCTGATTTAAAAAAAATATTTTTATGATATTATATGCAATTAAAACATTATATAAAAAACATTATATATAACTAAAGCCGTTTCGGAATGGTATAAGCACTTAGGTAAAAAACATAATTTACCAAAAACCAAAAATTATGAAATTTTTGTGATCCATTTTAAAGTGGTTGATACATTAAAAAATCTATAACGTAGGTAAGCAATGTAAGTATATTATATTATACGTCTTAATTAAATAAAATATCGTTTATTTGACTTTGTATTATCCAATCCTTCTTTTTTACATGGTGAAAATATTACTAAAAAAAATACCTCCTTACATCTGGGGTCAAAGCACGAAGTCTTTTATAAAAAAAAGGTTGAATGACATCACTAGAGACAAGAATGCTGGCTGGTTCCTTGCGCAAAGGATTTCTATAGCAATCCAGCGTGGGAATGCAGCCAGCGTTCTTGGCTCCATACCACAAGTGGATGTTTTAAATTTAGGTTAAATGTTCATACTCTTTTTAGTTTAGTGTATATATATTGTTTATTATTATTGAATAAAGAGAATTTCTTTTAATTAATATGATAATTGATAACCTTACATCTTTGTATTATAATTGTGTATGTGGGATTTAAACCCTTATCGCAAGAGAAGATTTAAATTATAATATTATCAATATTTGAACATTATTTTAGCAAATTTCACTGAAAATTTAAGTAACAATGAAGATTATTAGAGGATGATAGAAACCTAATATTTATTAAGGTCGGACATGTTCAAAGGGATATGCCTACCTTTCTAAAGTCATGTCGCAGTTGCCAGAGGGTTTAGTAAACGGGTTGAGATTTTCTTGTGTAGTTATATATTAATAAGAGAATCCTCTTGATCATCTTTTCGGATATTATCACAATTAATTTGATATTAAAATCATGTTATTATCGCAAATATAAGTCAAAAAAAGTTACTTGGATAACGTAAACGTTTTTGAGTACCTACCTCCCAAAATTCTGTATCATATCAGAACAAACTGTATTTTTTTTTAAAATAAAAACAGATTTACTCTTGACCATTGTTTGCCTGATGGTAAGTACTAGACATTGCCTAAGAAAAATCGTACTTACATGAAGAACAGGTTCACGTTCGCTTCGAAGATTGCTGGATTATAGTTTGTTAAGTCATTGGCTCGTAGTATAACTGAAGAGCGAGTGAAAAATAGAGAGTTAGTAATGACAAGATTCAATTTACAGTATCACACTACTAACCTCCGCGGTCTGCGGTTAATTTCCGCACGCCGTAGGTATCTAATAGATTCTGGTGATGCATGCGGCTGGTAACATTGACGTCAAACGCACGTAGAGGTGTTGATTGAAGTGCTCTTACATGATCACCAAAGCCAAGTTACTACGGTTAGGCCGTATGTGGCAAAATGTGACTTTTCTATAGAAAATTACTGGTTTAATATTGTTTTATTAGTATACTCTTGATGGCAGAATCCTAAACTTTTATTCAAAATTTTACTAATTAATGATTCAATCAATCATCATTATCATCAGCCCGCTATCGCACACTGCTGAGCATAGGCCTCTCTTCTAGTACGCCACTCGTCCCGGTCCTGCGCTGATCCAATCCAAGTGCTCCCTGCGGTTGTTCTAATGTCAAACAATAGTACAGTAAAATTGTACAGCCCTGAATAACATTATGAATTGGAGGTTTCATTCATTTATAGTAATTACAATAATTATTTTATGAGACAAAAACAAAAGTGTGTTCATAAATTTGTTAGTTTATTCCGCTTTCACGCTAGAATACAGAAACGGATCATCATGATTTTTGATATGGTGATAGTATAAGATAAAAACCAATGAATGACATATTCTATTTATTTCCCACAATACCACCAACCAGATAAATATATTTGTACTATCCAGTGTAGAAACTCGTTACCCAGTTCACCGAACGAATGACAAATAGAATATGTAATCGATATTCAGTGATACCAGACTGTGCCTAAATAATTATGTAAATGCAAGGAGTTCCGTTGCGGAATAAATGAGGTGGAAGGTTGGAGGAGGTGTATACCTGGATGAGGCAGTTTACTACGTTATGAGGGACTAGCATGGCCTGCGACTTCGTCCGCGTGGAATAGTTATTTTGGGCATCATATTTATTGCAAACAACCTCTTTAGCTTTATAAATTATAGCTGTTACCCACGACTTGAACCGTTTTCGCAGCGCACGCAACGGAAGCCCTCAAATATGAATAATTTTCCCCGTTTTTCCCAGATTTTTCATTGTTTCTTCGCTCCTATTAGTTGCAGCGTAATGTTATATAGCCTAAAGCCTTCCTCGATAAATGGTCTATTTAACACAATTTTTTTTTTAATTCGCACCAGTAGGTCCTTCAATTAGCGCGTTTAAACAAACAAACAAACTCTTCAGCTTTATAATATTAGTATAGATTTTGTGATATTGAACGATTTTCCTGTGCCAAGTTTAATGCAATAGTAAATCAAAGTTGCTAATTGATAATGCTATCTTCAGATAACTTTAATATAATATGCCATGCATGACTGTTTAGTAATATTTTCATATTTTTATTATAAACAACTAGAGTTTCAATAAATTATCATTCACGGAAGCACTTACTATAATTTTACGATACTTTAATAACGTCTGCTTTATACTATTACTAAGCGCCCGTAGCTCAACTAGCGGAGGCAATCGCATGCGATTACCAATGTTAAGCAAAGGTCGACGCGGTCAGTCTTTGGATGGGTGACAAAAAAGTGGCATTTCATTTTGGGCGCTTCCGTGGGTCGCATGACACGTTAAATTGTAGGTCCCGGCTCTTTGCCTAGTTCGGCAGTCGTAAAGCCATGTCAGAGGCCCTTAGGGCGCTTGAATAACTCTCGACACCAGAGTTGGCCACTCTCCTTCGATAAGAAGAAGAAGATACTATTATTTTATTCAAGGTTAGGCTTACGCTTGACAACTACTCGCCCGATAACACCCTAAACTACTACAAAAAACAAACTACCAAGAGGATAGTTAGATAAATAGCCATTCGGTTGCCAGATATATGTGTTCGATATCTTATCCAGTTTAAACTTTACTTTCAGGTTAAAGAAATATCCTCACCTGCGTAGAATCGACTCACCTAATTTCAGGAGCTCGACATTGAAAGTTTGGCTCGCGTATTGAAATACCTAGAAGGAACTTTTGAGGAATCGAATTTTCTAATGGGACTTGCTTTTTAATAGTCTCTCTCTTTGCTTCGTGTTTCCTCGTGCCGGAGGGTCGTGACTCCCCCGCAGAATTAGTTCGCTAGGGGAGTTTTCATGGGCAGATGCATCGTGGTGGGCGCCCAGGTCCTTCCACGGAATAGTCAAATGCACAGTTATTGGTATACAATTGAGATTTTGATTTTTTTTTAAGTTTTTTGGACTTCTATATTGTAGTAAAACTTGAAGTTCGTATGAGTGGGGTTATCTCTAGTGTCGAGAGTTTTCAAACCTCTCGTGAACTGCAACTTTGCTTATCATCAGGTTAATTATAGTGAAGCGTGAGTCTTCCAAGAATAATAAATAAATATTCCGGGACATTGCACACATCGCCATCTAGCGAATAAGTAATAAATAGGTATATAGGCAACCATAACTATACGATTATAAAATATGTTAAGTATTAGATCTCAGTCGTTAATGTCAGAGGCCCTTAGGGTGGTCTGAAAACTATCATCACCTGAGCTGGCGACTCTTGTACGAACTAACTTACGCATTTCACAGTTTATTATTTCAAAATCAGCACTGAACTGTTATGTATTATAACTGAATTTATTATATGTTAAGATGTACTATGTACATTTTATATGTACATAGGTACATACCCTTGCATTAATATGTAAAGATAGCTCTCAGCAATGAGGTCGCAAGTTAAGACTCTAGGCTAATATTTTATATCTCATGAAAATTTCTATATTGTGCTGGTGTTTTAATAAAGCTTATATCTATGTACATATCTCTATGTAGTATGTATAGATGGAAGATACAAATACATTCTATCACATATCCTACCACACACACGTCACTATCGAGGCCTCGTATCACAGACCCTTCCCGCAAAATAGATTGTTAAGGAATTCATCAAGTTGCGCTCTGGTGCGAGATGATACCTACAGCTGTAGTTATAGTTTGGGAGACGTGGGATTTACATACGGAAGGATAAAAAAAAATGCTTTACAATGTATAAAAAGACGTAAGCACATATAACAAGCTATATGTACCTAAATAGTTATATTGGATAGTGTTAATGAAACTTTCGTGATCGCATTAAACGACAAGTGAGATTTGGCATTTATCAAACATGCCAATAAAAAGGTTGATGACAGAAAAGTTGTTTATGTATTAGGCCATTTCCTTAGTTTAAGACTCGTTAAAATTCCGTCTCAGCCACGGTGGTTTATCGATGAAAGTTATTGCAAAGTTGTATATCACAGTGAAATGCATAAATCAAATGAACTTTGAAAGGCGAACTGCTTGATAAATGCTTAGCCACAAGGAAAGTGTGGCCAAATTTAAACCCATTAACGAAAACCTATAAAAAAAACTTTTGTGACACTTGTTTAACAGTTTGTAGGTACATTAAGACCCGTTTATACTTTTAAAGACATTTAACCATATTTTTATATGTGAATTTATCGCTAAATTCATTTGTTACACACATACATTTAATTGTACATGGGTCGATTTGCATGTTAATTATTGTATAATATTATAAATACAAATGTATGTATGACCCATGTGCAATTGTACATTGTACGTTATCAGTAACATACATACCTTACCAACAGCACCTCGACTAGAATATTTTTTCCGCAGCAACAAATGTTGTGCCAATTTTCTCTGTAGTGTGTCTGAACATCTGTGTTTGTTTCTCTCGCCAGGAAACTTGCCAAGGTCGAGGTTTGATGGGAATCTGGGACCTCTGATTGAAATATTATATTCAACAGCTTGCTAGTTTTTGTCTTGGTATTGGCACCGAACATATATGATAATAATACTACTTATTGGGTTTATTTTGAGTTATAGGTGAGTGTTTGACTAATTAAAGCGTCACACAATATCAAAGCTGTTTTGTCAATTTACTTTCATACACCCATGAATGGTATAGTCTGAAAAACCAAGCTTTGAAAGTATACATTACATTACAGATATAGAATCTTTTAACATCAAAATTACAATTAAAATTTTATAAACAAAAATAGTAATTATATGTTATTTTTCGTAGTTTAAATTGATTTATCTACACTAATGTTGTAACATTCTACTTATGTTTCCAATACTTGACTTATAATTACTACTGTTATAGCACAGACAACAAAACACGCAATTTAAGCAATTTCACATGATGTTATAATATCCACATCGATATCGTAATAGCTCATTATAACATCGAAAAAGCGTGACCAACCTGATTGCAGGGCCAATCAGGTTGGTCCCGCTGCGCTCTCGTTGGTTAGATTTTAATGGCGGCAAAATCACTGTGACAATACACGTACGCGTGAATTTAATGTTTCGCAATGTGTTTTGTTTTTTAAATACAAATTAAAAGTTAAAAATGGATAGCGACGATGATATTTGTACGCCTCCGGATATTCTAGAATTGGCAACAAAAGTAACTCACAATCTTTTGCCAGAAAAATCTAGAAAATTATATGAAAAATTAACTATTCTCAGCTTTTACTTTTGTTGTTTGATTAATTGCATTAGTGAAGATAAAGTAGTGTATGCAATTGCATATAATAATAATAATAATTAATAATTATTTTCGGGCGTAAGGCCCGAGAATCTGTGAAGTGAAATAAAGAAAATAATAATAATAATAATATAATATAACCGCAGGGGCGACTTTATGGCGAGTCGTCGGTGAGTGGCGTCACCGCGGACCCCGATTCCCTGGGGGCTAAATGAGACCCCCTGCCTCCCGGCTTGCCTTGATTGGCCGTCCGGGAGTGGAAGACGCAAGAGCTCAGTACCTAAGCTCCAGGGTGGAAGTGTTAAAGGGCATAACGCCGCTAGTACCGCTCAGAGAACGCGCAGCACACCTCTCGACACCCTAAGCCACTCACATCAATGTTGCCCTTCCGGCGCCATCTTAGGCTGCCTTTTGTGGAGGGCCCATTTAGTGAGTGGCAAGTCATCACCCGCTATAACTTTTATGAATGAGGCGTAACTGGCGGGTGCCGTTCCTCATACAATAGACCAGTTTAATTAAGTCAATGAACAACTCAACACAATAGCCTGTAACATTAATACCATTTCTGCAATAGTTATTTTATATACCTAACATCCTCTTTCTGTAATTTTGTACTTAATTTTAAGTAAAGTATTGTAAAAGGCCTCTCAGTGTTGGCTACGTCCCCACTGATGCCTTAAAAATACCGGGCGTAAGGCCCGAGAGTCTGTGAAGGAATTAAAAATAATTAATAATAATAATTTTTACTTAATTTTAAGTACCTATAATATTGTAAAAGGCCTCTCAGTGTTGGCTACGGCCCCACTGATGCCTTAAAAATACCGGGCGTAAGGCCCGAGAATCTGTGAAGAGAAATAAATATATAATAATATATATCTTTATTGCACACCAACACAAGTATATAGTACAAAGTAAAATATGAACAAATAATAACGTACAAATGGGCGGCCTTATCGCCTTAAGCGATTTCTTCCAGGCAACCTTTGGATGGACACGACAAATAGAGATAAACAGAGTCAGAGGTGTACTAATTAGAAATATAACGATATTTTATTCAAATATGTTCCTAATCAAAATAATACCTTTATATTTATAAACAATACCAAAAATATGTATACAAAGAGAAACACTAACATAAATTACTAAGAAAACTCGTTACTATTATGAAACTCGCTGCGCTCGTTTCATAAACTCACACTCGTGTTTATAATACCCTTAATTATATGACAGTTGCATAAACTACTATTATAGACTTCTTGATAGGTTCAAATTCAAAATCATTTATTTAGTTGTAATAAAAGATTATAGGTATATTTTACCTATATACTAATTTATTTATTTAACAAGCTTTTTATTTGCCGTAAAAGCCGTTCATGCGACACTGTACATCTTTTAGTTTTCGCTCAGTCGGCAAAAAACTTAGACCACACAATATCAATACCTAATATACCGCATTGCTTCCTCTGATCATAAAAATGTAATGTACAAGCCTATAAATAATTCCCAACGTAATTCCAACCGACTCGAGAGAGTTATGAGGATGTGAAAATACTCATTGCGTAGAAATTTACGTGAATTACTTACCTACTAAGTGTTTCAAGCATTTTTTGTATTATGGGACCTTTTTTTATGGTACATATTAAGATAGAAAAATGCTTCTTAAATAATTTACGCCATTATTTTTTGTTTTTATAAAGACGAAGGCATAAAACTCATAACTAAATATTTATGAAAATCTTTACTAAATTAAACTGGAAATTTTTGAGGAAATAAAGAAGTGCATTGTTTTAACATCAATAGGCCACATACTGTGGACCTTTTTACTGAAAACTTTCTATAATATAATAATAAAAAAGAACTTTATTGTTTAAACTTACGTGTTACGGACATAATTGCCAATTCTTGGTTTTAAATTACAATTTGACAGTATCTAAATCGGTAGTTGACCGGTTTTACTCAGCTAGCAAGGTGAATCGTGGAAATCGATATAATAATTTCTTAATATCAAAGGTAAGGAGGCTATCAAAGTAAAAAAAAACAAGGCAAACGCTTTTTTTTCTAGATCAATGTGTCCAATATATCAGCATCACAGTATTTGCGGAACTAACGTTTCCATCTCAGTTCTTATTTCCTGTACTTCTATTTGTTTGTCAAACAACTTTGTCTTACTTTAACCAATGTTCTGTTATACGAACAAAAGTTAACTCTTATCTCAAAGGCGTAGAGTTCATTATCCAACACTTTTTTGTGTTTTTCTTTGCAGTAGTTTCAGCTTGTACACTATTGGATCTAACTAAAAGACTAAACTCTTATTGCGTTGAAATAGGGTTCAATATGGATTAATTTACTCACAAGATTCTTGTTACGTTCTTGCTAAATAAACTATCACTATTTTGTTCCAGTACTTAGCTCTTATGATAATGAGATAGAGTTGTTTTTGCTCTAATTTATTATGTTTTTCAGAGACTAGTTCTAAGTAAGGTTGTAGGTTGTTTTCGCCTGTCAGTTGTTATCTGTATAACCATAAAGCACTTTGTTATTTCCATGTCAAAGGAAGTTAGGTATCCTATTTCATGAGTGTTAGTGTTTGTTTTTGTAACATGATATTAGAAGGACTAACTTGCTTAACAAAACACTAGAAACGTCAAGTAAATAGATTTGACTCCAACTTAACTACAGCGTCACTTCTATTGGTTTCAGCTTAATTGATGGTCAAATGCTTGAACTGCCTCTGATGACCCTAAGTAATGAAAAAAATACAAAAGAGTATGTTTTTTTTTTCAAATTATAAATAGGTAAGTAAAGGTACAATGACCAACCACCAACAGCTAGAAACTATCAGAATATTTGAAACCATACAAAAAAGTTAAAACAGAAACATTCAACTCTCTTCGGGCTATTCTTCAGATCTTAAGTAAATAAATAGATCTTTTCTAGATAAATGTAAAGTTTACCAATTACTTGTAAATAAAGCACTAGCACTACTTAGTATTATTATAATTCTCAAATCTAAATATATAAAATTCAAAGGTGACTGACTGACTGACTGATATAGTGATCTATCAACACACAGCTCAAATCACTGGATGGATTGGGCTGAAATTTGAAATGTAGGTAGATGTTATGACATAGGCATCCGCTAAGAAAGGATTTTTGGAAATGCCAATTTTAAAGGCGTGAAATTAGGGATGCAAGTTTTACTTCTTAATGCGAGTGAAGCCACGAGAACCCACTAGTTATTAATAAAATGTTTATCTGTTTATACGTTCGGTAACTTTGTATAAAAGTCTCCAATGAAGTTAACCTGTTTTTTGGCCAACTTCCAAAACCTACCGTTTGCGTAGATCATCCATCTCTCTCGGAACACATTACAAGGTGCAAGAGAAGATTTATGTACCTGACACATTGGACGGGGAGTAAAGGTAACTTTGAGAAATACGGTACAGGGTTAAATGCCTTTTTTTTACGGGATATTATCTAAAAAAACAACAGAAAGGGTAATTAAATAAAAAAGAAACTGAAGAAAGTTACTTGCCTGTTGTTCGTCATATCATCTCTCTCTTGAGTCGTATTTCCACATGACTGAGGATCGTGACTCCCTCGCAGAACTATTTCGTTAGGGGAGTTCTCTTGAGCACGAGATACATCGTGGTGAGCCCCCAGGTCCTTTCACGGAAGACACAACATGTCCTCGTATAGTGTAGTCCTCAAACATGTCGGTTTCCTCAAGATGTTATCCTTCACTATTAAACGAGTGCAAATTCACACTTGAAAATACAAGTCATTGGTGTAAGGCCGGATTCGAACCAGGGTGCGTCTGATGAAAAACACACACTGGAACCGCTGAGCCACACTCGCTTTTTAATCGCGTCATAGCATAGCATAAGTTAAACCATGTACATAGGTCTTCAAATCTAATCTAATCTAGAGTTAATTGGTATCTTCTTGGTAAGCGTGCCACCCTACACCCGTTACACCCTAGGCTGCATCAATGCTTAACATCAGGCAGGCTGTAGCCAAACGCAAACCTATCCCACTTTAAAAAATGTTAAAGCCTCTAAATTGCCTTAAAAGCTGTCAAAACTAGAGGTCGCCGCTTTCATACCACCTTCCTCATCAGTATCATTGTATAAATGCTATGATGTCCTGAATTAGAGCTACCTTCTATAAACACGTTACGATCTGTAAAACGATTTGTCCCTTGTAAACTCCCTGTAAACGTGACAAATGTACTAATTCATAAATTTATCTAAGCTGCCTCTATTTTATTTTATTAAATGTTTGCTTTGTTACTTATTTGAGTGTTAAAATTAGATAGATAGATAAATACTTAATTAAAACACCACATATACCAAAAAAACAATACGAAACAAGTTAGATTAAATAATACAATAATTATAATTTAAAAGAACATCCAATGATACAACGAAAATAGTCTTAAACTACAATTGTAAACGTTCAAAACGTCTACACTTGTACAACAATATTTTTTTATTCCATTGGATATACCCTCTCTTAAATGTGAGCGTGCCGAGCTTGTAATAATAATGCCTCATACATTTTTCATCAAGTTTCATGTCCTAAATACACAAAGCAAAGTATTATGCCAGAGACAAAATAACACAGAGGCTTCTTTTTAAATGCAATATTAAAATAATAAAATAATAATATTAAAATTCTAATATCCGGTAGTGGACCCATGATACAAGCGTAAGCTTAGTATGGGGCTAGATGGCGCTGTGTGATATGTAAAAAATGCTGGTAGAACATAACGTTCTATTTTTGCGATGCGTCAGTTTATTGCTGTTCTAAGTTTTCAGAAATAATATATGTGTGAGTGACCATATTTTTTTTGCGGTTTTCGAATAGACTTTTTAATGATTTGTAGGAAATTGCATTCATTTAGGTCCGTGATTCAACCAAAATTAGACAGGTTGATGTATAATTACTTTACTAAAATTACAACATACACTTAGATACTAAGATCAGAATTATTTATTAGTTCTGAATTAAAAAAAATAGATGTGTTCATCATAGGTTTAGTCTAAAACATATAATAAAAAAAACATTCATATAAGACACTTATTTGAATGTAAAGAATAAACAGGAACGGAAACGAACACTGTTATTTTGATTCTTGTTGTAACAACACATTGTTGATTCAAGCATGATTTTTGGTTTGGAGTGGATACTTTTTTGTTTTTAAGCGTTTGCTTAGTACGGGGCTAGATGGCGCTGTGTGGAATGTCCTGGAATATTTATTTATTTATTTAAAGAGTTGTCTTGTAGCTATGATGTCGTAGTTCCCCATTAAACATCACATTGGTAGTAACAAGCGCCCTTTCCCTTCCTAATTTCACAAACGGGCGAACACTAATTGGACCCATGCGACACCTGAGGGGTTACTACAGGTTACAACCATCATGGTTTGATAAGATCATTATAGCTTTATGTTATTTTTTCAGGTGCCGGTTGTTTGTCATAGTACGACAGTCGTTAAGCCATATCAGAGGCAATTAGTGCGGTTTGAAAACTCTTACACCAGAGTTAGCCACTCTTATACTAACTTACTTTTTTTAAGATATTTTAGCACGCTTCGACGACGACAACAATATGACGATAACAAGCAAGTATTTGAATGTATTTGTTTACGAAAATCTTTTTCATGAAATTTATTTTAATAGCACTTAAAGTAAAATTAAAACACAAAAGTGAAGTCACAAGTACCACCCATATAGCTAGGGGACAATGGTGTCGCGTTTGAGGCCATTTTGTGTACAAAGGGGAAACGATTGGACCCTAGCCGCAGGAGTCGACATATAACTAAACAAAAGAAAAAAAAAGTATTTTTAAATACACGGGACATAACTTTACGATATCAATAAAGATTCTTCATCTTTTTATCTTATTCATTACAATATGTACAAAAAAAGTAGAGAAGAAAAGAGGCAGAATACATATAAACGTAGATGATATCTTCTTCTTCGTATCGAATGAGAGTGGCCAACTCTGGTGTAGAGAGTTTTCAAACCGCCCTAAGGGCCTCTGCCATGGCTTAATGACTGCCGTACTAGACTAACTACTACATAATTGTAGATGATATAAATTACATTAATAAATCAATTATTTATGGATTTCTCACTGTCTATGTAATTTCAACACCATCGCTAAAACGGACAAAAAAAGCTACAAAATTGTATGTT
This sequence comes from Macaria notata, assembly GCA_927399415.1. Lineage (NCBI taxonomy): Eukaryota > Metazoa > Arthropoda > Insecta > Lepidoptera > Geometridae > Macaria > Macaria notata. The sequence goes on from OV656751.1 coordinate 3,081,688, forward strand.
ATTGTTAAAAGAACCTAATATGCTTACAAAATAGTAAGCCAATCCATGAATTTTCTATGTCAAATGTCAATGCCTGCGGGCAGTCCTTGTTTCGTATTTAAGTACAGGGAAATATGGTTAATTTGTTTGTTTGTTTTTTAGTTTAGAGGTCCGGAGATATACCTCGTAAAGGAAAATTTGCAAACGCTTGTAATAGCCTCTGGCTGATAAAAAGGCTTCAGAATAAGATAACCAAAAACATACGGAAATATGGTTGCTTGGGGCGGTCTAACTTTTACCAACTTCGATAAAGAACTTCTTCTTCTTTCTAGAACATATTCAAGATGTTACCAACAGCAATATTAGTATGGGACTGTTGCTACTATTAGGTGATTTTAATACTCGTCATATTAGGTGGGAAAGGACCGACGAATCAAACCGGATGTCCCCGGTGTGGACTTCGGGTAATAAAGCGCTTTTACTATTGGAGACTCTGTCTAGTTGCAATATGTATCAATATAATCATGTTCCCAACAAAAACAACCATCTCCTCGACCTGGTGATGTACAGCCGCTCGCACGGTAAGATCAGTGTGCGAGAGTGCGCGGCGCTCAGCAAGCTGGACGGCCACCACCCCGCGCTGTGCGTGCACGTCGCCGCGCCCTCGCCGCAGGAGCGCGCCGCGCCTGCTGCTAATCCGTTCGCTGTCAGGTATAACTTCCGTAGGTGTGACTACGACCGAGTGAGACGACACTTGGCTGACACTGATTGGGACGAGCTACTCGAGGCGTTGGACGTTAATTCTGCACTTGATTGTTTCTATGATCGCTTAAATAATATTATTAAATTGTACACACCGACAATTAAACAAAAACCGTCTTCTTATCCTATGTGGTTCAGTTTCCCGCTTATTAAGTGCCTAGAGGAGAAACTTAAATATCATAAAATTTATAAAAAATATTGTAATCCTAGGGATTATGATACTTTTGACCTCTTACGTACTAGATGTAAAAAACTTATCAATGAATGTTACAGATCATACACAGAAAACGTGGAGAATAGTCTGAAGGATAATTTGAAATTATTTTGGAATTACGTAAATAGTAAAAAGTGCAGCTCATCGATACCACAAACAGTAAGCTACAATGGGAATACTGCTAGCAATATACAACAAGTTTGTGAATTATTCTCAGCTTATTTTAACTCTGTTTACGAAAATGAACCTAATTTGAATAACGATAATTTATCGGATTTTAATCATTCTACTCTATCAAAAATTTATATTTCAAACCTTGACATAGTAAAAGCTATTAAAAAACTTGACCAAAATAAGGGGGCTGGTCCCGACGGTATCCCGGCTTACTTTGTCAAATATTGCGTGACGGAAATAAGTAAACCCCTATATTGAATATTTAAAAAGTCGCTCAGTTCTGGCGTGTTTCCTTATAGATGGAAGTGTGCATTCATAATCCCTATACATAAGTCAGGTGACAAATCTAAGTGTGAGAATTATCGCCCAATCAGCATACTATCATGTCTGGCCAAGTTGTTTGAATCGTTGGTGTATCCACACTTATACAACCATGTAAAGCAGCTTATCTCTCCTAATCAGCACGGTTTCGTTGCCGGTCGATCCACTGTTAGTAACTTGCTTGTTTACAAACAATACATATGTAATGCTTTCAATTACCGTCAACAAGTAGATGCTATTTATACTGATTTTTCAAAAGCATTTGATAAAGTACCTCACAGAATTTTAGTTCAGAAATTATCCGCGCACTACGGTATCCATGGTGATTTATTGCGGTGGGTGGAGTCTTATGTTACTAATCGCAGTCAGATGGTAGCCATAAAAGGTTATTACTCCACACCCGCCCAAGTTACAATGCATAGATTAAAAATTAAATTTCCTAATAATAGAGATCTACTGCAAAAAATAAATAACATACAAATTCAATATGACGCTTTAATCTTTAAAGAAAGAGGAAGGTACTACAGTAATATAATTACAAATTCGGACAATGTCACAAAATCTATGTGGAGCGTAGTACACACTGAAACAGGGAAGGCCAAAAAACATCAAGATTATGTGGACATGCTCAGGCTGCCGGACGGGACTAAATTTCCTAGCAAGAAGGCAGCTGTGGACGCCGTAAATATTCGGTTCGCGAGCGCGGCCGCGAGCTGCGGCGCGCCGCGCGCTGACGTCACGGCCAGCGAGCGAGCGCTGCGAGTTGCGAGTGCGCCTGCTGACCGCGCGCTTAGGTTGAAACCGTTCACGCCGTTCGAGGTGTTTAAGATACTATCGTTCGGTGTGGCACGGAAAAAAACCAAAGACGTGTATGAAGTATCTGTGGTGCTCTTACACTCCGTAGCGCCTACGATATCGCCAGTTCTAGCGTGTTTATTTAATAAATGCCTTAGAGAAGGGAGATATCCTACTGCGCTGAAGCAAGTTAAAATATCCCCTTTGTATAAAGGGAAGGGATGTCAGGCGGACATTAACAGCTATAGGCCAGTATCTATCATCCCCGCAGTGGCAAAAATATTTGAGTACGGTCTGAGCGCACGCCTGACTGAGTACCTCGCTGATTGCAACGCGCTGAGCGACAGGCAGTACGCGTACCGCAGAGGCAGGTCCACGACGTCGCTGGCTCGGGAGGTTGTCCGCAGCATTGTCAGCGCACGGGAGTCCCAGAAACAGGTCGCCGTTATCTTCTGCGACCTCTCAAAGGCCTTTGACGTCGCTGACCATAAGCTCCTGGCTGCAAAAATGCGGCATTACGGTATCGATAACCGGGCGCTGCAGCTGCTTACCAATTTTATGACCGGCCGGAGTCAGGTTGTTGTAGGAGATGGAGGTAGGATAAGGTCTGAATCGCTCGAAACCGGTATTGGCGTAGCGCAAGGATCGTCCTTGTCTAATATTATGTTCTCTCTCCTTCTCAACGACTTACCGGGATATATCCGGGACGGTAGTATATATATGTATGCCGATGACGTCGCGGGAATAATTACAGCGCCATCTATCGACGAACTTGAGTTTTACCTGAACAATGCGGCTAGAGATCTAAACGCGTGGTTCACGATGAACGGTTTAAGTCTCAACATGAAGAAAACCCACTTTATCCACTTCAACCTCGCTGGCCGAGCCTACAGGAAACTGAAGGTGCAGGTTGGGGGGGTTGAGATGGATCAAGTAAACGAGACAACATTCCTGGGTCTACATCTAGATAGTGGTCTCTTTTGGGAAGCTCATATAGATCGTATGTGCGAAAAACTGGGCAGAGCATGCTTCGCGCTGTGGCGTGTATCTGCAATACTGCCGACCCCCATGGTCCGGCAATGCTATTTTGCATCTGTGCACTCGCTACTGCAGTACGGGATCGAGCTCTGGGGACGCGCCGCCGATTGGGAACGCGTCTTCAGGATGCAAAAGCGAGCCGTACGAGCGGTAGTGAGAGTGCCACAAGACACGTCGGCTGAGCAGTATTTCCGGTCCCTGGGGATACTGACCGTCCCGAGCCTCGTGTGCCTGCAGGCGGCGCTGTACGCGCGGGAGCACCTGCACCACTACTCGCACCGCGGGGCCGGGAGCGTGCAGCAGCTGCGGCACGAGCACCGCCTCCGCGCGCCGGTATGCAAGCTGGCCAAGGCAACCAAACTAGTGCACGTGACGGCGGTACACGCGTACAACGCCCTCCCGGCACAAGTACGTGACGCGCCCTCTACCGCGTCTTTTAAACGATTGCTCAGGCATTGGCTTGTCGAAAAAACTTACTATAACGTTGATGATATGTTAGATATCAGAAAAAAATTATGTAAATAATGTAATTTATTTATTATAGACATATATATATAAATAAGAAAATTATTTAATCATCAAATTGACATATAACTATATTTTGTTATCAATAAATTGAGTTTGAGTTTGAGTTTACGTCCGGGATTCCTCAAGGTTCACATTTAGGGCCTTTAATTTTTGTTTTGTTTATCAATGACCTTGAAAAACGGATTCAAAGCGACTGTCTTTTTTACGCCGATGATTTAAAGATATATACATCAATAAGAAATATAAACGATTGTTGCATACTGCAGACAGACATTCAGGCTGTAAATGATTGGTGCCATAAGAATAGAATGAGCCTTAATATAAATAAATGTTTTGTCCTTTCCTTTGCGACTAGACAACTCAAGCATAATTACAGTTACTCCATAAACGGAGCTAGCCTCGCTCGTAAAACGGAGGCCAGAGATCTAGGAGTTTTATTTGACTCGCAAATTTCATTCCGACAACATTACGACAATATTGTTAAAAAATGTCATCAACTCTTAGGGTTCACTCTCAGAATCACTAAACCCTTTAAAAATCCAAGCAGTCTACTTTACCTTTACAAAAGTTTGATTAGGCCCATCGCAGAATATGGAGACGTAGTATGGTTATTATATGTATTAGGGTGTATGATTTATATGTATAGTTTATTAAGTAGGTTTGTAGTATGTATTTTTAATCTAATCTTTTCTTCTTTGTTTATTTTATTGTATACCACGTCCTCTGTTATCTCTTATTTATTCCTTTCCATCCAATGGTTGCCTGGAAGAGATTGCTTTTAGCAATAAGGCCGCCACTTGTGGCACTAGTATAAGTTTTTTTTCTTCTTTCCTTTTAATTTTATCGTGTGTTACAATAAAGAATTTTCTATCTATCTATCTATCTATGGTCACCCTACTATAAAACTCACACAAGTAACGTGGAGCGTATCCAGCGGCGCTGCCTGACCGCGCTGTGCCGCCGCCACGGCCTGCAGCGCAGGTACCCGGAGTACGAGGACCGCGTCACACACTTCAAACTGAGTCCGCTGTCCGTCCGGAGACAGGTCGCTGAGCTATTATATCTACATAGGATTATACACTCCACTGTAGATTGCCCTATCTTGCTTGCATCTGTTAAAATAAACTCAAAATATAATCTCAGACGCAGCTCATGTAATGTATTTTACACTAATGACATTTATAGAAATAATGTATCTAAAAATAGCCCTATGGTGCGTATGTGTCGGTCCTATAACGAACTTGAGAGTTGTAACGCCTCAGATAACAATGATGAAGATCTAGACATATTCGGAATTAGTCTCAGTTCTTTTAGAAATAATTTATTTAAGGTGTTTTAATATAATAATAATAATAATAATGTTGTATTTCACATTGTTTTGTTTTGATTGCTACACAAATTCCTGTTGTACCTTAGCCGTGTTTATATATATTTTATAATTTTGTTTAATATTTACAATTAACTGTAACTTCCATAAGTATCGTTATATATGAATTATATTAATTGTTTTAGTTTAGTTTAGTTAACTTACTGAACTTTGTCACTGTTTATAATCATGTTGTGCACACATGTGTTTGATGCACAGAATAGATCATTACCTTTTATGTGTTTTGTTGTTAATCATGTATTTTCTGTGTATTGTGTTGTGTGCCTAATAAATAAATAAATAAATAAAAGAATTCTACCCATTTCACTGCACAGTATAAAGCAAGGTCCCTATGTGTATATGTATGCTTAAATCTTTAACCTACACAAAGAGTTTAAATGCATTTTTTTTGAAGATAAAGTGGTTTAAAAAGGAAGGTTTATATGTATAATAACGCGTGCAAAGCCGCGTGCAACGTTAGTTACTTATTAAAAATAACTTTAACATCTAAATAACAAAAATTTTCCACAGTTTTTATGCGTTGATATACATATGTACAATATACACATGTATCATTGCACGAAAATGTTGGAAAATTTTATGTAACTCGTATAAGCTTTCGTTATTTGAAGCTTTTTCATTTAATTACGATATTCTCGGGCATTCATTATTTTTGGAGAGGATATAATATGTGATCCTAATATTATAAAAAATATACGTTACATTATACACTTATGTGCTTAAATATTGCGTTTATATAAAAGTGTTAATGTATTATTATTCTTCTTATCGAATGAGAGTGGCCGACTTTGGTGTCGAGAGTTTATCAAGCCGCTCTAAGAGCCTCCGATATGGCTTCACGACTGCCGTACTAGACAAACAGCCGGAACCTACAATTTAACGTGTCATATGACCCACGGAAGCACCCAAAATTGAATGCCATGCATATATTGCAAATCTTTGATTTATTTAATTCTTAAAAAATGTGATGCTTCATGGTCGTAGAGGCGTAGCTACTGCTACGACGTGCTACGATTAAGCGTAGCTTCTTGGCGACGACGTAGAAAATCTACGCCATTTTAATTGTATTTTTCGTCAATATGGCTCTCTAAAAGAAACAAAGGAAATATCTATCTAATTAAGTCTTTAACATTACAAATAAAGTATTGTGTCATCATTATCACCTCCAGCCGTATTCTATTTACTAGAATAATTCAACAATAAAAAAGGTAATGGTATATTATTATAATGTCCAATAAATCGCGGTTAGTAACCAAAGTTAGTAATATTTGACATCATATTTCAGTGTAAAAGCTTATGAAAATCATTAGCCCGCCATAATTGAAGGTCGGGGGATAATTCATCATTCGAGGGCGTTCACTTCGGAAGTAATGTTGGACCAAATTTTGGGGCTAGGGGGTTGAATTACGTAAGAATAAATTAAATGTTTTACTAGTGGGCGCCCACGGCTTCGCTCGCATTATTTCAAGATAAAAAGTAGCCTATGACACTCCTTACACCTCATACTACCTACATACCAAAAAACGTGATGATGCGTCCAGCCGTTTATGCGTGATGAGCGTTTAAATAAGCAGATAATCAGAAAAAAAAATGATGGATCGTGTGTTTTGTCAATATGAAGTATCTCCAAACATTTTAATATCTTCAATGTCCTGTTGTTATCTATTTTGGGCGCTTCCATGGGTCGGGTGTAATGATAAATTGTAGGTCCCGGCTGTTTGTCTAGTACGGCAGTTAACACAGCCATGTCAATAGCCCTTAGGGCGGCTTGACAAACTCTCAACACCAGAGTTGACCACTTTTATTCGGTCAAAGGTATACACTATACCTACCTACAACCAATATGCAATGAAACTTTATTGACCTAACACGAGTCTGCGTTGTTTTCTATTTGAGACAAACAGGTTCTATTGTATAACGTTTATTCAAGCGGGTGAAACAGGCGGGTGCCACAGGGTGCTTGTTTTACGTTAAATGGACTTATGCTTGACCACAACTTGATTGATGTTAAGCAAATTGGCCCGTTAATGAACCTATTGAATAAATACAAATCTGTGTTTCTTCATATTTGCGACAAACACTGGTCCAATTTCGCATTTATTTAAGCAAGTAGAATAAACGCTTGGTACAAAATAATAGTTTCTCGTTATAGGTATGAAGGAGATGATAACAAAACTCGTAAGTTCGTAAAGTTTGGTTTACGAATTAGTGACATTATGTTTAGAGTTACCAGCATTTCGATTTATTTATTTTTTACGTGGGATAGGTTCACGTTTGACTGCAGCCTGCCTGATGTTAAGCATTGCTGCAGCCTAGGGTGTAACACGTTTACCTAGAAGATACCTATTAACTCTAGATTTGAAAACCCCTGGATTGCGGACCGCAGGAAACACTGCTCCTGGTAAAGTGTTCCAAATTTTTGCCGTCTGTACAATAAAAGTAGAGGCAAAGCGCTGTGAGTATGAGAAACTTAGTTACCTATTAAATTAAATACTGATATTTTTGTAAACAATATAATGTACTATAGCAAATTCAGCATTCTAAATAAATTTTCAAAAATAACCAATTATTTCAATCACACGTTTTAAATAAAAATTGTTGAGTGATAAAGCATCAAATTAGAATACCCCTATCTCCATGGTCAATAATTCAATCAATATAACTTTATTGTACACCAGAAAATAACAAAAGTACAAAACAATTTACAGAAATATTAATGAACCTTACATTTGGCGGCCTTTTTGTGTAAAGCGATCTTTTCCAGGTGTTAAGTAAGTATTTTATATTAAAAATACCCCTTAAAAATCACTCTGTACCATTGTCTGTTCACAGCAAGCATTCATATCGTTGTAACAGCGAGAGAGAAAACAAACTTTTAATTGGCAGAAACTGCGAGTTTCAATTCTACGGAATAGCCATTAATGGAGAATAGCATTTTATATAAAATGTTATTACTGTAGATTAGACAGGTAAGAACTGAGTTCTAAAAACTGAACTTTTAAATCCATAAAATTTTTAATAATTTTACTAAGATAAGATAAGATAAGATAAGATATTTCTTTAATGCACACCAAAAAATTACATAATGAAAGAAATTTAAAAACTAATCTAATGTACATTGGGCGGCCTTATCGCCTTAGGCGATTTCTTCCAGGCAACCTTTGGATGGACAGGATTTAGAATTATAAATAGGCGGTGTACAAGAATACGTAAATTAAATAAATAAGTGAAAGAACACAATACAAACTCAGATAATACACTAATAAATAATAATAAACAATACAATACATAATACTATATGGATGATAAGTAATGATGATACACTAGCTTTTGGAATATGCTTAAGGACTTAGCTTGCCTAACAGGCAAGGGCAACATGTTCCACAACTGGATGGCTTGGATGGTGAAGGAATTTCTGTACATTAAGTTGGAGTACGATGAAGAAGGAAACTCGAGGAGAAGGGTCCGGGACGAGCGCAGGGAGCTGGAGTGGGAGGCGGTCACAAATGCAAAACGTTCTTTTAAGTAACATTGGATAACAAGTACTAATGAATTATAATGTAATAATAAATAAAAAAACAGGACATATCACACAGCGCCATCTAGCCCCATACTAAGCTTACACTTGTATCATGGGTACTAGATAACGGATATAATACTTATATACTTTTCTTTTGTAAATACATACTTAATATTACATATAAACGACCAAAATATATTCCCTAAATGTTCTCAATATCGAATGAGTATGGTCTCTAGTCTCGAAACTCTAGTGTCGATAGTTAATCAAATCAAAGCTTTTTGTCTAGTACGGCAGTAGTTAAACCATGTCAATGGCCCTTAGGGCGGCTTGATAAACTCTCTATACCAGGGTTTGCCACTCTCTTTCGATAAGAAGAAGAAGTTTGAATTTAGCCTATTAGTGTTTTTTTACCTTTTTCATAATAATATAATAATAAAAAAGTTTATTTGCAACTTACATATATGGGAATTTACATACAATAAGTTAATTTTAGAACTATATAGTAGGCAACTAATTAGTGTGCTATTCAAGTTATTGTATTATATGTTGGAGATTTCTATCTATTCACACTAGGTATTCCTGTGTTGTGAATGGAAGTAGGTCAAGTTTAAAAACAATAAACTGAAATTGAAACTGTTTATTAATAGTTTTCTTTGATACTTCTTTTGACTCTGCGTCAAAATCAACAAAGGTATATAAATTACTTATCTCTCCCGACATTAAGTCTTGATTTGTGACTCCATTCCGTATTCAAGTTTTAACGACAACGGGGATGCTCAGTCGTTAAGTAATGTCGTAGATAAACAACATAGACTTCTACATATTCAACACTCAAAACCTATTTAAACTCAAAAACAACAATAACCATTCATAAATAAGTTTAAAATAGGAATAAATTATGTTTGTTAGTGTTTTTGGTGTATAAAAAATGGCATGTTACTTTATTAACAATAATAATATTATTTATTCTGATAGGCCGAGACGTGGACCTTGCTGGCCGCAGATCGCAAAAGGATTGACGCATTCGAAATGTGGTGTTGGAGGCGTATGCTCAGAATACCTTGGACAGCTTTTCGAACCAACGTGTCCATACTAAAGCAGCTCAGGATAAAGACAAGACTTTCCACCATCTGCCTTAAGCGAATCCTTGACTACTTCGGCCATATTGCTAGGAAAGATGGTGGAAACCTGGAATAGCTAATGGTCACTGGAAAAGTCGAAGGCAGGAGATCCCGTGGCCGCAGCCCGACACGTTGGTCCGACCAAATTCGTACCACACTCGATACATCAGTGTACGGAGCGCTGCATGACGCTGAGGATAGAGAGAGGTGGCGAAAGATCATCAGAGACAGGCTCATGGATGGTGGCAGTCACGACCCTCAGATATGAGGAATACGACGCAAGGAGGAGGATTCTGATAGGTATTGTTACGACTGGCACCAACTCCAAATATTCCGGATTTCAATAAGACTTCTTATAGGATTGTAAGTTTCAATAATTTGATAGATTCTTTACTACCAACTATGAATTTTGAAGTCGCTAAAATAAAAATAAATTACATTTATTAAATTTAATTAATAACTTTTTAGTGACAGCAAGCTTAAAGTCAGTTTTTGATTTTTTTGAAATGAATTTTATCTTTTTGTCTGTAAATTTATTGTACGGACGATAAAAAGATAGATAGATAGATTAACTCTTTATTGTTGACACATATTAAAAAACAGTACATAGAACAAATTGCACCTTAACTAGTGCCACAAGCGGCGGCCTTATCGCTGAAAGCGATCTCTTCCAGGCAACCTTAACACTTTACTGGAAGCTATGTTTCCTGCGAACTACATTTCTGGATTTTTCAAATCAAGTGTTAATACGTACCTTCTAGGTAAGCGAATTACATCGTAGAATGCAGCAATGCTTAACATTAAGCATGATGAAGTCAAACACAAACCTATCCTACGTAAATAGTCATCATAATAAGGTGTCTTCTAGGTGAAATTCCGTTAAGTAACAACCATTATTTTCAATCACTGATAGGACAGTTTGGGAGCTACAAAAAACGTATAAAACGACCAATTTGTCTCACAATCTGATTTATTTTACTATGTTACTTCGTACAATTAGATTAGACGTTTCTTGTTTTCCGGAAGCTTCGTTGATCAAAATTATAAAATTATAGTTTAATTAACTTGAGAACAAGCAAGACATGTTATAAAACAAAGCTAATTGAGACACTGAATTTGTTTAAAGTTTGGAGCCATATATATTACTAGCTGGTGCGCGCGACTTCTTCCGCGTGGAATAGTTATTACCATAAAAACGGTTCTAGTGAGTTAATCTTAAAAGATAGACATATACTGTTGCAAACATTTTGTTAGATCATTTCAAGAGAAATAATTCTTTTATACACATTTTTTTGATATCTTGAACCGATTTCGCAGCGCACGCAACGGAAACCCTCAAAGATGAATAATTTCCCCCGTTTTTTCCACATTTTCTATTTTTTCTTCGCTCCTATTACTTGCAGCGTGATGTTATATAGCCCAAAGCCTTCCTCGATAGATGGTCTATCCAACACAAATAATTTTTCAATTAGCACCAGTAGTTCCTGAGATTAGCGCGTTCAAGCAAACAAACAAACTCTTCAGCTTTATAATATTAGTATAGATTATTTATTTATTACCTATTTGTTTAAGAAAATAATGGTTTTCTTCAATGAAAGGAAAATAGAAATATATGTAAATAGATTGCCTTGGGTCGTTGCTACGTTAATTTGTAGATCTTGGCGTCATACAACAACGTCTGTGTTTAAACCATAGGAGATAGCCATAGAGGCTGCAAAAGTGGTCTGAAAACTCTTAACGCTCAAGTGTTGTCACTCCTATGGGAGTAAAAAAAAACATTAAATTGCCCCTCTCGTACGCTGAAAAGAATATTGCAACAAAATAGATACGAGGTCAGTTCGTGGTCGCTAAAGTGACCACGTATCATAGATAACAATAGATATTTTATCTGTGGCACCCTTGACTAACACGGAAAAACGGGTTCGAATAAAAAAAGTTGGGTTCCTCATGTATTTATCACGGCCATTCTTTTATGGCTTAGCATGGGTAAATTTGGTGAATCATATATAGATTCTTTTTGCATTTCTTTCTCCTGGAAACCTAAAAGTGCGTTTCGGTAGAACGTAGGAACTAGAAAATTATCTGCATTGAAATAGACGTGTTTCAAGTGACATATTTATCTTAATAAATACATAATTTTCTAATAGAATGCTCAATTATACATTTCGTTAAACAATACATTTTTACTAAATTAAATTTCAAGTTTTTAGAATATTAGTTTTGTTATCTGATTCAAAAATAGTGAAAAACACGACGGTGGCGCCACGCAAACGCACGATACTCTCTTACGTACCTATTTACCTAACTTCAATATAGAATTGTTACCCCCCAAATACCCCCTACAACGCAGGGGATATTTGGTGAAGGAGTAGAGAAAAAAGAATTTTAATATAGAAGATTTTTTTAATTCCAATATGTGATCTCAAAATGAAACATCGTTTGTAACCGTGCTATATCCCATCGGAAAGGATCATAAACCACGGTTAGGTACCGGAACAAACGCATACGGCCGGTTGCTCGTAAACGTAAAATATCAAAATCGGTCGAGCGGCGTACCTACATGGCACTGTAACCTAAACGATGCATTGTGCGAGTTTTGGGCCAAATAGTTGATAGAAACGAGAATCACCACGTTATTTGAAGTTTTTGTGAAGTTTATTACTTTATATTATTGAGTAATTGATATGTTTTTCGCCTAATAAATACAGTAGGTAGTCCATTGGAATGTTAAAATTTTAGATCCAAATATTGCATTTCTTAGAGGACGCAATTTTATTTTCGGGGCATGTTTGGGGGTCAATAGAAGCTTAACTTCAAGTTTGTGGGGTCACCACCCTTGTCCCCCGGCCGCCATCTTGGAAAAAGGGGTAAAACTTTCGTCACTCACAAGATCCTATACTATATAAGTAAGTATTTTAAAACGAGTGTGGCTCAGCGGTGCCAATGTCTGCCTTTCATTCAAAGGCACCCTGGTTCGAATAGAGCCCTACACCAATGACTTGTATTTTGAAGTTATGTGTGGATTTGCACTCGCTTAGTGGTGAAGGAAAACATCGTGAGGAAACCGACATGTTTGAGGACCACAATATCCGAGGACATGTGTCTTTCATGGAAGAACCTGGGCGCCCACCACGATGTATCTACCCGAGAGAACTCCCCTAACGAATTAATTCTGCGGGGGAGTCAAGACCCTCAGTTACGAGGAAATATGGCTCAAAGAGATAGTTCCATATTTTGGTAGATATTTTTATACATAAAATAATAAGTAATAAATTAAATATTTGACCATTAACAAAGTAGTTAAACTTAAAAAGCTAAACTTAACATTAGTTTATCTTACCTAATTAATTAATTTAAGTAATTGTACAATACACAAAGCTGCCAAGCGCACTAGTTATCCATCCATCTGCTATGCTATAGGTACCTAGGTAATATATATCTAGGCGAGACCTATCAGGCTTTCAGATTGGACGCGACCAGGCGGCGCGAGGCTGTCTCTTCATTACTGGACTCGCCATTTGTGAGAACAAAAGTTGACGTGATGAGATATTGATGCCTATTTCTTTTTATAACCGACTTTGAAAAAGAGGACAATGAAATTTGAGGCCTGACATATTTTTATCAGCTGTTTTTTACTTTGAATAACTTTTTTTTAACTTTTTTAATTTTATTTACAGATTCATTATTCAAAACTGTTTTTTTATATGATGTACACTTTGCGATGCAAAACAAGGTGAAAGTTTTTATCTGCCTTGAGACCAGCGCTGGTTGCTATGCAGCCAGCATTATGCTGATTTGGAGTGGAGGTATTGTGGCCTTTGTGGCAAATATGTATTTTTTTTAAACTTTATTTACAATAATAAAATATTAAAAACAAGGGAAGAAACACTAAACATACTACTTCTAACTACTACAAAAAAGGGGCACTTAGAAAATCTTTAGAAAAAGATTAACTAAACGGTTTTCACTCACGTGTAAATCGCGTAAATCGTTTACGCGTTTCGGATGTTATGACATCCATCTTCAGAACGTTCGTTCTGGGTTTTAATATTAAAATCTTTAGAAAAGCCTAAAGATAATAAGAAAAAAAACCAACCATATAAAAACTTATTTGTAGGTTTTTTCACAACTTTAAATGTTTGTTTTAATAATGTACTTTCTTTGTACTTTACTATTTATTGACTAACAATAAAAACACATAAAAATAATATTGACATAAAAATATCAAGATGGAACGGATTCGATCTTGATATTTTTATGTACCTGCCAGAAGTCATGTTTTTTTTAATTATTCCTAGGACATTTCTTACGGTGAACAAGAAGTCATTTTTACGTGGGAGGCATTCGATACAAGGCAAATAACAATTGTAAACTATTAGATTGGATATAAGTAGGTACTTCAAATGTTTTAAGCGTCCAGTAATATACGCGTGGCATAAGTGGCATTCCATTTTGGGCGCTTCCGTGGGTCGGATGACACGTCAAATTGTAGGGCCTGGTTGTTTGTCTAATACGGCAGTCGTCAAGCCATGTCGGAGGCCCTTAGGGAGGTTTGAAAACTCTCGACACCAGAGTTGGCCACTCTCATTCGATAAAAAGAAGATATACGGGTAACTTTTCTCGGAAATTTAGCTTCCAACTTAAATAAGACAAAATGGAAGGACTCGAAATAAGCTAATATATAATACAATTTTAAACACCTAAGAGCACACCTAGATACACTATGAATGCATAAGGCGGGACTTTGTATTTAATTACAACTAACCTTCCTTACTTTGCTATTAAAATGTGGGACGTGGGTAGAAATATTTATTTGGTAAGCTAAAGTGTCAGCATACATATTATAATTGAAATAACTTATAATAATTATTGGGCAGCAACACGTGGTAGTGAAGAAGTTTTATGGAAATGTAGAGTACATTAGATAGATAGATAGATTAATACTTTATTGCACACTCACATAAAAAACATAAAACAAAACGGAAAAAAACTAATGCCACAAATGGCGGTCTGATCGCTAAAAGCGATATCTTCCAGGCAACTGTAGGATGGAAAGGAAAATATAAAAAACACACATACATCATACATACATTTACATTTTGCACATTTTAGTTTTTAGCGAATTATGTGGCTACAAGATAAAATACAGAACTTTCTCTGTAAGGACTCTATACTATTTACTCTTCTCCTACTACCTACCTTACAAATCACTTGAAGATTCATTTCTACATTTGTTGCGATGTATGTATGTATGAATGTATAGATTTTTTTTATTAAGAACACAAACACATTTATATATTATTCGCTTTAATGTAATGGTATCAAAAAGTTAGTGTAAATAATTCAAGAGTACTTTTGCTGTATCTATAATATAATTGTTTTGTATAATACTTTTTAGTTGTGTTCAATACCAAAAATTTTTTTTTTATATTTGTAAATAGATAGTTACAGTCCGGTCGCTAAGCAACTACCCTCCGCGACACAGGTGCGCCTAGTGAAGAGGGCAGGGTTACAATTAAGTAAAAACACTGTATATGATGCAAAATAAAGATATGTTTATGTTTATAGTAAAAAGAAGGAATTGGTTAGTAAAATACGTAATCACAACCACTTTTTCTGTATATCGTCTGTTTTTAGTTTGGAAGATTTTTTTTTATTTTACCATTAGATATAACCACTAAAGAAGATACAAATTATAAATCCTATTGTGGATTTTTTTTCTGATTAAAACCAATTAATCGTTTTATAAGATATCTCAATACTGCCGACCAATAAATTTAATTCTCTTTAATACAAACAGACTGTTTCTTTACCATTAAAATATCCATTTAGTTAGAGAACTAAACGTAATGAAGATTAATGTATAGCGAATTTAAATACCGACGGATATGTGGAAATTTTCTTTGGAAATTGCGAATAATGAATTTAGGTCTTTTAATAAATATTCATGATTAATTAAATACCTATCTATATAATAAATAAATTTAAATAACTAAATAAAATCATTTATTGACACAAACAACATTTTAAAATACACAATAGTAGCCTATAATATAATATTAGAAAATATGTGTTAAGTACATTTTTATTTGTGCAATGAATAGAATAGAACCTATACAACTATATATATATACTATCATTTTGATACCGCGTTTGCCAACTCAATTATTGTTGTTATGAGAATGATAAAATACTTGTTTCAATTGGTCCCCTATAAAAAAAATTTTGGTAATCAATACAATTCTTTCAACTTTTTTCTTTTTTTGGAGACAAGCGTGATGATTTTTAAATTGACAATACTTGCATTATTTTATCACAACCACAACAATCAAAAAACGCGTAGGCATAGGAAAGTCTACTATAATTGTAATCATTTTTTTTTTTTTTTCATCTAGGAATTTTTATATTCAAAGCAACTAACCAAACATATTTATAGGTAATTACGATTAATTAATTAAAAACTAATATAAAAACTAAAACTTGTACATACCTATTTTTTTATGACTATGTATATTTTTCAGGTGATAATTACGTTATTCAGCAATATTCCAGAAAAAAATACTCAATTTGAATTATTATTTTCAGTGTATCAAACCAAAAGCGGACCTAGGTGAGTTACAAAATTAGTGCACGCTTAAATGCTTTTAGGAGAAAGCTTTTAGCATTGAGCTTTATAAATCACTAATAGAAGAATAGCGCATTGTGTGTTTAATAGAAATTAAATATAACAATAAAAGCTTTACAAATATACTTCATCTTGTGGAAGTGTACTAAACGCACCGTATTAGTTATAATTATATCACATTAAAAAAGTAGATATTGCCGAAACACGAAAACCCTAAATATCTAATGTCACCGGAATTCCTATAAAAATGCACTATAATATAATGTTCACGCCAAATAAATAGACTTTTAATACAGGTACAACAAGTTGTACAAATAAAAATGATAAGTTATCTAAGAATCTCTGGACACGTGTATGGTGTTTTTTCGCTGCGACTGCTCCTTAACCGGCTTCAACCATCAAACTTGGTAATTTTTATGTGTGTTCCTCATCAAAAATTGTCGAGAATACCTTGCTAAGGAAAACAACAAAACTTGAAGACACAGAGTGCGGTTGGTAACATCTTAAGAGCCACGAAGGCCACTTTGATTAAGAGGAGAGGTGTGGCGGTGGTATATACAAGGTGTAACAGAAGGGTGTGACAATACTTATACTATACATACCTATGTATATATAGAATACAGCTCACTAGGTTTCAGAATTCTAAGTGTCATAGATTTCGAGTAATCATAAGTTGAACTTTCATTAAAACTTTAAGACTTGCAACCCTACATCTTATCATTTTGAGCGTTCATTGACTTTTGACGCTATCAAATGACACGGCGCGGCGGTGTCTCTCTGCGTGCGCGAGAGAGAGAGAATACGTTGCGTTAAAACTAATGCTAGAACGGGATGAAAGAATGTGTGCTTATTTCGGTTTCGTTCGGTCAATGATCACTCGCTAGGGCTGCCACGAAATCAAGTGAAAAATATTATCTAATTTTTGTATGGTAAAAAATATATGCGATTTAATTTTTCATATTTTGGTATATGACTCCTTACATGATATATATGTATACTCTTTAATATTGTCACACCCTTCTGTTACACCTTGTATAGGTAGAGGAACACCTAAAACTACCAAGTGTGTTGATTGAAGCCTGTTAAAGAGCAGTCGCAGCGGAAGAACACTATAATACGAGTACGTCTCTAGAGTTTCATTTACAATGGATTTCCGAAAAGTAACGCCTGATTCAATATCTGATATAAGTATTTTATATGGACAACTAACTAAAAGGTAACGTAAGCAACTCGTAAAGCAAACTCTTTAATTTCTTAAGTTGGATGCGAGTAAGAATATTTACAATACAATCAAATTTACATGAATAAGAAGGCAAACTAATTTACAAGGAGCCATAGTATTTTTCCTAGTTTTCGTGTAGGTAATTGTGCAAAAATAGATTAGGTAGCTAAGCTCTGATCTAGTTAATTTAGATATAGGTGCCTAGCCATAGAAATAGCGATGCGTGGTAAATATATATTAGTAGATATGTATACTAAATAGGAACAATATAATCGATAACTGCTGATATAAAGTGCATGGTTTGTAAGAGTAAGTCTTAGTAATTATGTTTTTAATCAGTGTTGTGGGGTGTGAGTGATGATTTAATAATTTACATAATATTATGTAAGTTCTTTTACAACATTCTATTTCTGCTGATGTTTTTATTTAAAGATATTTAAAGATAGATAAGTCAAGGTTGCAATATTATGTAATATATAGGTAGTCACGAAAACATCTACTTACCATAATTATAAAGTACCAAAATAATGGAAAGGGGCTACATGGAACATTAATATCATTTGATTAGTTAGGAATATCACATCTTGTAATTTAATAAATCTCGACACCAG
Source organism: Macaria notata (assembly GCA_927399415.1). Classification (NCBI taxonomy): domain Eukaryota; kingdom Metazoa; phylum Arthropoda; class Insecta; order Lepidoptera; family Geometridae; genus Macaria; species Macaria notata. Next base: position 3,099,988 of record OV656751.1, read on the forward strand.
AGTCCACCACTCCCATACAAACTTACCTACAAACTACATACATAATTTAGTGAGAGCTAGTAATTTAGATGAGGTCTGCACAAGATCGTCGCAGATGTCACATGCAAAGGGAGGCCTATACCCAGCAGTGGGATCCCAAGGGCTGTGGATGATGATGATGAGTAATGTAGTGTTCTTATATTATTATAACACTACCCTAGGTTAGTTAATTACTTAATTAAAAAAACCGAATCCAAGTCTACTGTCACTTTACTAAACAAATCTAAGCCTATCAAAGCAAACTCCATGAAAATCGGGCTAGTTATTTAGCAGGACAATACAACAGCGCCCCCTGGTGAGTTGTCATCGTAACACATTGCTAGAAACACACCAATCATACCTCATCACATCACAGAAAACTGCATCGAAATCCGAGAAGTCTAGTAGAATAATTGGTTTGCATTTTAACTGTGCACCAATCAATTTGTTGGTTTATTAATTTAATGTTTTTTTTTCTAAAAAGTACTGGATCGAATGAAAAATAAATGTATGAGATCATCTCGGAAACAATCCCCATCGAATAAAAAAATAATTATTGGAATCGGTTCATAAATAACGGAGAAATCGCGTAACATATCAACAAAAAATAGGAGAAAAAAAACTTTCAGAAGACTTGATAGCCATTTTTTTTAAAGTCGGTTAAAAAACCCACTCATTATTTACAAATAAAAAATCTACATTAGAGTCCACCACTCTACAAATTCACATACTTACTTACTATTTGTAGTGCAAGCTAGTTTTCTAGTGCCCTTTTATAACACTACCCTAGGTCAGTCCCTCCTGAACCGTCGACCGGCGACGCAACTTGTAGGGCGATGCTCGTAAACCTTGTACACACTAAAATGCTATAAATAACTATACACTCCAAAAGAAACTGACAAAAAAACTCGAGAACATGTGACCTTTGTAGGGATCTGGGTAGCCACCAAAGAGACCTTCCCCAATGAACCAATTTTGCGGGCAGTCACAGCCCTCCGTAAGGAGGAGTACTACTACGACTTGCGACTACGACAAGGAGAAACTTAACCAAATTAAAATCTATTTTCTCGCTCTTGAATCGTATTTCCATATGACTGAGGGTCGTGACTCCCCGCAAAACGAATTCGTTAGGGGAGTTCTCTTGGGCAGATACATCGTGGTGGGCGCCCAGGTCCTTCCACGGAAGACACATGTCCTCGGATATTGTGGTCCTCAAACATGTCGGTTTCATCACGATGTTTTTCTTCACCGCTAAGCGAGTGCAAATCCACACTTAACTTGAAAATACAAGTCATTGGTGTAGGGCCGGATTCGAATCAGGGTGCGTCTGGATGAAAAGCAGACACTGGAACCGCTAAGCCACACTCGCTTATACTCAGATTAGGAACAGTATCTCATCATTATACAATCTATGTATATTATAGCTTTTGCTCAACTTGTGCTCCACAACAGCATACTATATAGGCTCTGTGTTCACTGTTCCAAGTCAGTGCCTTCACCCGCGACACCGTCAGTACACAGTAGCCTCTAGCCGCGAACACTGCTGGCTTAGTTGGAAATATTAGTTTAATATTCACCCCAAATACAAAGATACTAATTTAGACGAAAAAAATGTAGTGTAAAAATAATAACGGGTTCATTCATTATCATCATATCAGCCTGTGTCCACCCACTGCAGAGTATAGGCCTCCTCCCCAGCGCCGCACCCAGTAGGTACAGTCTCCAGCCTGTCAAATCCAACTCCATAAAAAAATATTTAGAAAAAATAAAAACTTGATAAGTGTATCCTGCTCATTGAATCCTCGTGACTGAGGGTTGTGACTCCCCCACAGATTTGATTCCTTTGGGGATTTTTTTGAGCAGGTACATTGTTGTGGTGCTCAAGTCATTCTATAAATAAGCAAAAGTAAATAAGTGCATGCAAAGTACTTACTTATAACATGAGTGATTCAGTTATAGACAGTGTTTATGACCTCAAAATATATAAATTTAAGTACATACAAAGTTACTTAACAATATATAGCTAATTTATAACTTATTTTAGGTAGCATTTCTGTAATAGATAGTAACTAACTAAAAATAATCTAAATGCAAGGTACCTATGTTGTGATTCCTAACACAGCATAAATCAGAACTAATGTATTTGTTTTGTGCAACACCTAGTCTCATATATGATTCCAAAATGTATCAAAAAGCCTTTCTACCTAGTTAATTTATTGAATTTCATACTTATTTAGTCATACTTATAAAGTGTTATAGATTTAGCCCTATTTAAAGGTTTTTTTATTTAGCCCTATTTTTTTCAGCCTTTTTCTTTTCCAAATTCTATAACAAGCTATCCTACAACTGATACATTGTTTAGAACTTCAAAATCAGTGGATATTATTGACAGAGATAATTAACAATGTGTTTGAATGAATTTACAAAATTAACAATGTTCTACATGTAATATAACCGGTTCCTATCTGGTAAGCTTGATCCATCTTAGACTATAGCTATTGCTTGCCATGGGGCAAACAATGCAAACCAGTTTTAGTTAAAAAAAATATAATAATAAAAACATAACATTAACTTATTCTATTTATTTCACACAGGTTGTCGTACAGGTATTAATCGTTCTGTGGGCAACAGTTTAACAACACAGTCAGTACAATAATCAGTGCCAGAGTTATCCGTCCACCGAGCTCCGAGAAACCCAGTTTTTTGACACCCTACACACATTGTCTTTACTTGATAGACGGGTGATGTTTCATCGAGCAATCTCTGCTCTTTGGCAGACTTGAGTAGCTCTAGAGTATACTTTGTGTTACTCTTAGTTTCTATTGACGCTATTGTGTCTTGAGTCTCACCACTATCATAAGGATCGTCCATTGTTACTGGGACATGTAATTGTGGGAAAAATGTTGATCTTTTGTAGAAGATGAACATGTTTCGCTCCCGGCTAGCTCTCTTCGGTATTCGGCCCGGAATAGGTAACCCTGCTTTAGCTAATTTAGCAAAGTATTTCTGTACTCTGCTGTTAACTTGACTTGGTGTTCTTGTTCCTAGGGCTTTGGCAATTTTCTTGTACCGGTGAGCTTCTATAGGCTCCTCGGGATATATTTCTAGCAACTCTTCCAAGCGTTTCTGCTCCTCACAAGACCACAGCTGGTTAAATGTCTCTGGTTTGTTATCTGTGAACTTTCTACCTCGAACTTTCAAGCTCGTATCATAATCATCTTTATTGAACTTGAAGTCCTTATTTTCACTTTCCGCAGATACATCTATGCCGTAGCTATCCCAGTTTACTTCAGGGATTTCTGCTATACTTTGGTGAGGAGGAAAGCTTACATTACCTGATTTTAATGTTTGTATGAATGATAGAGGGTCGTCCAGAGCCTTTTTCTGGGCATCAGCTAAGGTTTCAATATCTTTCAGTGCTTGGACTTTTTGTGCCTCCAATTTCACGATATATTTTAACAAGTTGCAGTAATCTTTGTTTCCTCGCAGCGCCAAATGGTCGGTTTCAAATGCGAATTCGTCTTCCGATTCCGGGTTCTCGGTAGTCCAATCTTCGGTCATTTTGTCACTGAAATGTAAAAAAAGTATCGTAAATACACCATGAATGTAACAACCGGCATCAAATTGCCGACAAGTCCTAAAAGACTAAGTGTAAAGATTAAAAACAAATTGAACAATGTGCAAGTCAAGAAATGCAAACCTGAGTGCAGGAGCTCGTCTCTAGAAGGTTGGTCTAACTGGTAAGTGTAATTGATATTACTGGCACCAATTTACAACACCATTTTCATTTTTATTTTGGACATAAAATGAATAAAATTCAACAAAACAATGCTAAACACACTCCTCCCATATTTGACTTTGACATATTTTGGTTGGTTGCTTTGGCAGTTGAATAAGATAGACATAACAGCGCCATCTATGACTTTTAACAGAAACTATTACGGTTTGAGTAGAACAAAAACTTTCATGAAAGATAAACACGTGCTACGACGAGAAAGCGATAGATGGCGTAGCAAGGATAAATGTCACAAAAAGCTACTAGATGTCGTTACCCACTCAGAAATATATTTAAACGTCTCGATAGAGAAATAAAATGTCGATGATCTCAAAAAAAAACATGAATTTTAATTCATATGAAACTGTTTTATTCATTTTTGGTAAGTAATATTTTCCTATTTCCAAATTGATGCTTAAATTGAAATTACACTATTCAAATTACTACATATTTCTGAAAACAATACAATTTTAATACATTTAAATAGGTATCCTGCAATGCACATCTGGCCCAAATTGTATAAAGATCAGTAAAATATGCAACTACCACCTTTTTAACGACATAACTTTGTAAATCCTACAAAAACTAAGCAAAACAAATACTTTCCAAGCCCTCTCACATTTGAATGCGGCTTCTAAACTTGCCGACCTTGTCCTAATTCGGAACTGCACAACTTCCTGTAGGTAGATAGGTACCTACTTAAATTATGATTTATTTCGGAAGGCGAGACCCATGGAATGGGCCATTCATTATCTTCACTAAAAACCACACTTATTATAATAATGTAGTTTTACAAACTATTTGTGGCCTCATATTAGGTATATGTACCCATACCTACAATGCTTACATATTACAAAAAAACGTAATCAAAAATAAAGTACCTAATTATTTTATTATGGCAGAATAAATACAGTTAGGTAGTACTTAAGTTTGAAAACTCTCGACACCAGAGTTGGCCACTCTCATTCAATAAGAAGTTACGTTTTGGCGTAGCTGTAAGGTGTATTGTATTGTTTTTTTGATATAAATAAATAATAATAAAGAAGTAGTACTTAGATTTATACATATGTACCTATACCTATTATTAATTTATAACCTAGGGGTCTTCAATTCACTTTTTAATCTATACTATCTATACTAATATTATGAACTGAAGAGTTTGTTTGTTTGTTTGAACGCACTAATCTCAGGAACTACTGGTGCGAATTGAAAAATTATTTTTGTGTTTAATAGACCATTTATCGAGGAAGGCTTTAGGCTATATAACATCACGCTGCAACTAATAGGAGCGAAGAAATAATGGAAAATGTGGAAAAAACGGGGAAAATTATTCATCTTTGAGGGCTTCCGTTGCGTGCGCTGCGAAAACGGTTCAAGATATCACAAAAATATGTATGAAAGAATTATTGCTCATAAAATATTCTAACAAATATCTTCAACAATATATGTCTATCTTTTAAGGTTAACTCACTAGAACCGTTTTTATGGTAATAACTATTCCACGCGGACGAAGTGCGGGCACCAGCATCTGCCGTGCTTAGCATAAGAGCGCTATGTGTATGCAAGCAAATTTTGAGAAAATGGCGCCTAAAATTTGGAAATGAATTTTTGCTCTCACGGCTAAAAATCGCCATTTATTTACTTTTGATAAATGAGCAACTGTAGAACAACTGTTGTTCTTTGTAATGGTTAACAACAAACCCTTCAGATATTAAAATCACATATGAGGTTACTAGCTGCTAGTAACCTCATATTTGTTTAGCCTAAATGTATATGTTGATTAGTGACAAATATTTATTTCGTAATTATTTGCAACTCAATTATCAATCTTTAATTTGACTAAATAAGAGATATCTTCCAAGTTATAGAACTTACAGATTGCTGCTTACACAGCACTCCTGCCTTGTACAATATAGGTAGGTACCTACTTATATATAGTATGTAAGTACTCGTATGTACAATCTAATTAGATGCAATTAGTGCATGTTGATACAGAATACATAGTTACCTACTCGTACGTGCGGAGTGAAGATGTATAACTTAGTGATATAAGTAGGTTTTGAATAAATGAATGTATGTATGTAGGTACTTATTATAATTAGGGTAGTAAATAGATATCACTATGTATAACTTGTTGACCATAATATGATTAAGATTTTGACACATTAATATTTTAATTCAGAATGACTTATGAGTTAATTTATTAGGTGCTAAACCTGCACTATGGTTGTTTTAAATTAATCTTTTAACAATTCAATTAATTTTTATTCTTTTAATTTTTTATCAGCCGCTCAGTCTGAAGTAAATGGAAATGAGTGTGGATTTTCGCGCCTGGCAGTTAGTAGACCGTAGCCTAGTGGTTAAGGCGTTCCGGACGGTGATCGGAAATACGCAGGTTCGAATCCTGCCGGTCGTGATTATTTTCGCTCAGAATGACTTGTTTTGTTCACGTTGAATTTGTTCTCTGTATTGTAATTATTATATCATCATTTATTAATTAATGTAATTGGCTCACACCGTTTTAATTAAATAATAAATAAATAAATTTATTAGTCAAAGTTTTTATACCTACGAAGCGTCCGTTATACTCTTTTTTCGGTCTTATTACAAAATGTAGTTTAATTGTTAGTATGTATAGAACTAAGAAAATATGCAGTCTTTTCTTGTTGTTCAAAATTTGTTTTCTTCTGTCTAATAATCAAATTTTCAAAATGTTACCGATGGTAAATTAACGTTCTAATTTGAAGTTGGAATTTTGATTGTGTGTATGTGATGCTTGAACAACAAGAACGGACTTTTTATTTTCAAAGTCCAGTACCAAAATTTAAACCACGTTTTGTAATAAGATGGTATATTTTCATGGAATACAGCCATTTTTTAAATTTATTTATATTTATACGCTATTCTTATACATAAGGCATCTCTGTCAGTCGTAATACTTATTACAAATGTAACCCTGCATCTCTTTCTATCGGAGTCATAGCTAATCCTCATTACTGAGGGTCGTTCCCGCAAAATTAATTCATTGGGGATTCGTGGAAATCCCACGCCAAAAGCGTTTGCTTAGTATGGGACTAGATGGCGCTGTGTGTAATGTCCCAAAGTTCTCTTGGGCGGGTATATTGTGGTGGGCGCCTAAAACCTCCTTCGTAATCCTGCACAATAGTGTAGTATACAACATCTAGATAAATAAATAGTTAAATAAAATATATATCTCAGGAAATTTCACACAACGCCATCTAGCTATAGCTATATCTATATACTCGATAAAGGATATAATACTTTTTACATAACACCTGCTCGTCAATGGCATATTATGTGTCATGCAAACTCAACATAAAGCAAGTCATTTGTGTCCTATGATGGTCTAGCTGGGTTATTATAAATGTACTGAATTTCATAATCCCCTAGGGAATAATGACATTTGAATTTGGAATGCAATCAACATTGAATATACGAGCTCCTTGCAATCCATGACCAAACGTCAAAATTACAATATAAACTTTTCATAGAGCCCTACACCAAGAAGAATTTATTAAAAATTAGAATGAAACCTTTTCATAGAAACCTGCATGAAGAAGAATTTGCCACTACTAAAAAAAAACAAATAGAACGAAAAGGCGCTAAACTGCAAATCTTTGTGTTATTTTGTAACAATTTTTTTTTTTGATATATTTTTTTTTGTTAAGTAAGTAAATACTTTCTTTTTAATTGTATTATGTTTTATTGCCTCGCAGTGTTTATATAAAGTAGAGTATGCATTTTAGGGATAAAGCAGTGTATTTGTCTCGGGCGTTTTTGAACCTCTCGGCCTCGGGATTCTAGCTTTAACTCTCTCGCTTCGCTCGAGAGTTAACTCTGTAGCTCCCTCGCTTCGCTCGTGAGTTAACCCTAGGATCCCTCGTCCTTGGGGTTCAAAATATCGCCCGAGACATAATACACTGCTTTATCCCCTTAATGCATAATCTACTATTTTTTGTAAAATGGTCTTTCAAAGCCTCAACATTGTGCAGAGATTTTTCTTTTTGAGACCGTAGATGCATAAATAGATAAAATCGCCGGTTAAACCTAAATGAGATAATTCCAAGGCGAAACGTTGTAATAAATTCGACTCTCAAAGCCAGTTATTTGGGAAAAGGGTCCGGATATTGGCAACACAGGATTTCGGAGGAAATCGGATGACTCTGTTAGTATTGGGACCTATTTATGGATAACTAGTTAATTCCCGCGTCTACGCTTGCTTTTGGGATGAAATAAGTTCGTATGAGAGTACCCATCTCAGATGTTTTCAAACCGCCCCAAGGGTCTGTGACAAACAGCCAGTAGCTACAATTTTACGTGTCATCCGACCCACAGAAGCGCCCAAAATGAGATGCCTTTTTTGGTTACCCATCCGCGTACTGACCGCGTCGACCTTTGCTTAATATTGGTAATAACTTTGTCATTAAAGTGTAATTTGCATTCAGCACATGCTGAGTTGGGCTGTGTTGTGGTATTTTTTTACGTGGGATAGTTTTACGTTTGGCTACAGCCTGCCTGATGTTAAGCATTGCTGCAGCCTAGGATGTGACACGCTTACCTAGAAGATACCTATTAACTCTAGATTTGAAGACCCCTGGATTGTAGTTCGTAGGAAACACGGCTTCTGATATAAAACGGTTGTGTTATAAAAAGTGTATTTATTATTCATGTCTTTGTACATCCATTTTGTACTGTTTTGTTTATACTTTTATAAACGCTTTTATTCTATTCTTATCTACATCTATACCAAAAATCAATGATATTCTATATAAACTGAGGTAGATGCGTTATACCCCGTTCTGTGTGGCGAACTCAAATTAAGCGAATTAGCCTGGACGGCTCAGTCGCCTCGAAGCTGTGAACATACGTTTATCCCTTTCTCACAACCGGGTTTTATATATCTCTGATCTCTTTTACTTTCCTTCGCTACGTGCTAGGGCGATTTCCAATGCGTATAACGTCTCTATTAGTAAAACCTCATTGTCAAAAATCTACTAATCTATTTGTTCCATTGCGGCGTAAAAAGTTTTTTTTTTTAATTTTAGATAAGTTCTTGCTACCTCTAACTTCATGTTCTTGCTTCACTCTTTTGACGCTAAGCATCGAGTTTGTTAAGAAGAAATAGGTTTATTCAATATGACCGAAAAACAACAACTAACCGATAAACTGACTCGCGTTTATAATTTTATTATCATAATGGTATGTTTTTAGCAATAGAAATATTTGACAGTTCTCCAAAATTCTTTTCGGCGGAAATTGGTTAAAATCATATTTTTAACATTACTCAATTCATAAAATATAGCCGAGTTAAAAGACCTACCAAGTAGTAGATTTATTATTCAGTGCTACTGTGAACATACTTATACAAAACTATTTACTGGTTAGCTGTAATGGTGACTCTTGACCAATAAATAACCGAGACCCTACATTCCTGCGGGAGTGATTTAGGTTCAGACATAGACAGTGAAAGCTTGAGATTACTACCTATCTGTCCCGTATAGTATAAGACCGTTTAACCACTGTCATAAGCAGATCAGTTACAAAATTAGAAGCGCTTGCCTAGTATGGGGTTAGATATCGCATAGTGAAATGGTCCGGAATATGTATTAATTACTAGCTGGTGCGCGCGACTTCGTCTGCATGGAATAGTTATTACCATAAAAACGGTTCTAGTGAGTTAACCTTAAAAGATAGACATATACCGTTGCGGACTAGATCATTTCAAGAGGAATAAATATTTCATACAATTTTTTTTTATATCTTGAACCGTTTTCGCAGTGCACGCAACGGAAGCCCGCAAGGATGAATTATTTTCTCCTGTTTTGTTTCACACATATCATTGTTTCTTCGTTCCTATTAGTTGCAGCGTAATGCCTAAAGCCTTTCTCAATAAATGGTCTATCCAACACAAAAATATTTTTTCAATTCGCACCAGTAGTTCCTGAGATTAACGCGTTCAAACAAATAAACAAACAAACTCTTCAGCTTTATAATATTAGTATTGTAGATTATATTAGAATTGGTACGTTGTAGATTCGGTAAGAAGAACTGCAGGCCTACAATACAGGATCCGACTGGACTGGACCTAGTGTAGGTTTTGCAAATTCTAAAACTTTACATAGATTTAAGTAAGTATTTAATGAATAAAAAATACTAGCCTTGACCATCATAGACACGTAGCTTGCATACTTTCTAAAATATTGCTAAGATTTGGTCGCAGAATGCCTACATTCCCTAATTTAAAAAAGCGGCAGCAAATTGTGTCTTGATCAATCGATGCTGATGGTTTGGATTTAATAACTTTTTTAGCGAGCCAGTTCTATTGCCAACAAGCCTTTGCTGCAACTTTTTCACTATAGTGTGCTTTGTGAAATCTGTGTGAATATTTATTTGCTTATTTTTTATTAATTTAGTGGCGCTTGTACGGGCCTTACCAAGTAATCAGACGATCGATTGTATATAATTTATATAGAATACCCGATACCTATGTAACATATAGTCAAGTGTTTTTTTTTATTAGGTGTTTATTAAGTTACATGTCGTTGTGGGCAGAACTAGCCATTGCATAAGCGCTGAAACCACATTGTTGACCAAGCGAAGCGAGCTCTACTGTGGGTCGATTCTGTTATTTTGTGAATCATTGTTGTTTATAAAATGTAAAATATAGCTACCAAGAATTGGAACCAATGGTAATTAAGACACCTGTCCTGGGATACTGTGGTCCTCAACCATGTCGGTTTCCTCGCTATGTTTTCCTTCAGCGCTAAGCGAGAGCAAATCCACACATAACTTGAATATACAAGTCATTTGTGCAGGACCGGATTCGAACCTGGGTGTGTCTGGATGAAAAGCAGACACTGGAAACAGATAGAACTGGGTCAAAATTGTAATTGTTAATTGTAAAGGTATTATGTTTGGTCAAAGAAGGTTTTAGGTTTTAAAGCGTCTTTATAAGAAATCTACGAAAGTATTTTACCTACTTTTACCTTTTTACTTTACTCTCTCTTCGAGTCGTATTTCCTCATGACTGAGAGTCGTGACTCCCCGCAGAATTAATTCATTAGGGGAGTTTTCTTGGGCATATACATCGTGGTGGGTGCCCAGGTCCTTCCACGGAAGACACATGACTTCGGATATTGTGGTCCTCAAACATGTCTGTTTCCTCACGATGTTTTCCTTCACCAAAATACAAGTCATTGGTGTAGGGCCGGATTCGAACCAGGGTGCGTCTGAATAAAAAGCAGACACTGGAACCGCAGAGCCACTCTCGCTTAGTGAAAAAGGTACAATGTATATGTAGTATACATACATATACATAAACTCCAAACAATATGTTAAATATTATTATATATTATAATGGCGCTCAGGTCCTTCCACGGAAGACACATGACTTCGGATATTGTGGTCCTCAAACATGTCGGTTTCCTCACGATGTTTTCCTTCACCGCTAAGCGAGTGAAAATCCACAAATAACTTGAAAATACAAGTCATTGGTGTAGGGCGGATTCGAACCAGGATGCGTCTGGATGAAAAGCAGACACTGGAACCACTGAGCCACACTCGCTTACTTTACTAGAAGCTGTGTTTCCTGCGAACTACATTCCAGGGGTCTTCAATTCTAGAGTTAATATGTATCTTCTAGGTATGCGTGTTACACCCTAGGCTGCAGCAATGCTTAACATCAGACAGGCTGTAGTCAAACGTAAACCTATCCCACGTAAAAAAACTTACTACGCATTATAAAAACTGTGCTAAACATTGCCAAGTGGGAAGTAGGTATAGTACGCGACCGTTGACTGTACTGCATCGCTTGGCACTGCACCCGGGGCATCTGCAGTTCATGAGATAATAAACAGCACGCTTTAACGTTTTATGTACCAGATAGGACGGGGTTCAAATATTAAAACAGAAGTTTGGACAAAAATGATTGCGATATCTCGACAATGGTGAGATGATAAAACATGTTTTTTTACTAGTTGTCGCTCGTGGCTTCGCTAGCATTATTTTAGGATAAAATGTAGCATACGGCACTTCTAAGACTTCATACTACCTACATATCAAAAATCATGATGATCCCTTCAGCCGTTTTTGCGTGATAAGCGTTTAAAAATCAGATAAATAGAGACACAGATAAACAGTCAAAATTTCTAGAAATTTTTGGAATTTATTCTGCTATCAATTCGAAGTATGTCCAATTATTATTTTTAGATACACATCTTCAATGTCCTGACCCTCTTAGCTTAATTATAGGTATATATTCTACAAATCTATAACTTGTAACATAACTCTCTCTCTCTTGTAACTTGTATATATTGTAACTTTAAAGTTACAATAAATAACTGACACAATTAATTTAAAAAAAATGAATTTCTTTGACTACTCACGTGCCAATTTTTGTCAGAAAAAAAGAGTAACGCAGTACTCATGTTTCGATAGAAAGTGCAGTAAGATTGCAAACAGTTGCAAATAAAATACGTGCCGCGGCACTGATCGCATGACTAGTGCTTTCAAACACTGGGAAATGATTTTTTATATCTATAAAGGGATACTGGGAACAAATATCAGTGTAGGAATAATTGAGTAAGAAATTTGTTGAAGCAAATAAACTGATATTTTATTTCATAGAAAATATTTAATTAATTATTCTTGTATGTAATCAAAATATTAAGTAACTATTTGGATCGTATTTTTAATCTAATGCTGATCATGTAAAACTAAGAAAGCTACAACTTTTAAAATATCACATGAGGTATGCTTATCGCCACAAATTATTTCTCACAAATTATTTTTCTGGATTTTTTATATTTACAAATCATAACTTTATTTGTTGATTTTGTAAACCAACTTTTGAAACCGCGACAGTTATCAGTGACTCTGTATTAAACAATTATGTTCTAGTTTTCCTCAGTTCTGTTGAAAGTTAACGTTGATTGATTTTATATGTTAAAAATAAAAACCTTCGCTTTAATCGAGCACAAAAGTAATTTATTGACACTTAATTGCTAGCTATTTGTAGCTGCATCAAACTGCTTTAAAAAGCAATAATCTACAATATTTCTATCATCATCTTCACCAGCCCGTTATCGGCCACTGCTGAGCATAAGCCTCTCTTCTAGTACGCCACTAGTCATATAAAATTACTACACTAAATACAAATAACAAACCTTCAAAGTCAAAACTACCAAATAAATTCTCTGCAATTTCGTAGCCCAAACCCTCAATTCATGCTACGAATGTGCTACGAGCTACGGTTCGTAGACATACAGGCTACGCCGTAGCACGTAGTGACCTCGTGACAAACGTACCACAATCTAGCTCTACCATTCCTACTTCTTGTTTAAAATTATACAATCAACAACCGTATTCCATTGAAATAAAGTTCGTAATCGCTCAAAAAATTGTCCCGACGGATTTGTAGAAGAAAGTTATACGATCACGATCCTTATCTAAAAGGAATAAGGCTGAATTTTTAGCAGATGTTTGTTCATAGCCCTAAAGGTGCCGGTACAGGTCACAAAGGGACAGTCAGTCGCAAAGCAGCGTTCGATGCGGTCACATCTCACGCGCGCTCTACTTTGCCGCGTAACTTCGTTATAAACAAAACCACGTTTTTATTTAACGAGCAATCTATAGAAATCTTTTTTATTAGTTGAAAAGTCAGTGATCGTGTTTTGTTATTTATTTTTGAAGAGAAAATTACGTAAAATATAGAGTATTCTTTTAAACCACGTGATGTTACGTCTGTCCTATTTGTTAATGCGATTGTTTGATTTGCAGTAGAAACATTGTTGGTTTCTTGTACATACAATATACATATTGAAAAAGAAATACTGTGTAGAACTTTTGTAGTGATTTTTAAATATGAGTGATGATTTTTTGTGACTGATATTTTAATTATATGCAAACAATTAACCAGGTTACCAAAAACGCAAAAACGAATCTTCCATATTAATAGCAGTTGATATAATTATAAAGAGTCAAAAAATAAATCGATAAAAAAACTTTATTTCAAGTCTCTAGCCATAATTTTTGCTTGATTAAAGTGAAGTAGACGATCACTATCTAAAAACGTCAAACTTTTCAAATTTATACCATACGTCCACTCATAATGTTACAAAGTTTTACATCTACAATGCACGAACGGTAAATAAAGTCTAGAAGCTTCACTTTTCAGTGTTAAAAATTTAGTGCTGCTGCAATATTTTCTAGTGCTTTCGGTACTAAAATATTTGTGCCGCATTTTCGAGACTTTAGCACAAATTTGTACCTAGATATAAGAAGAGTTCTGTTACAAAGAAAGACGATACAAACTTGTCAGACACTAGTAATTACTAGATAGTAAAAAACGAAATATAAAGTGGACATTAGAAATATAGGAAAATAAGACAATACACGTTTAAATTAAAGCGTTTCAAGCTAAACTAAGATATCGAAGTCAAATTAACTCTGAAAGCAAACTATAGATAGTTCAAATCTTTAAACATTTCGATGACCCGCGGTCCGTTTGGGCGACGCTCGCTTTCTCTCTCCGTTACGTAAGGCGGGAACAAGCGAGCGCGGATGGTGTGCGATGGTGGCGCCATGTTGTGCTTGGAGTCTCTGATGGCGCGGTGGCGGGAGCGCAGCGAGCGCGCCGGCGAGCGCCGTGCTCGCTCGCGCAGTCTGTGCTCGTCCACTGGGGACGGCAGCTTGCTGCAGCTGCTGCATCGCCGCGCGAGCAGCGCCATGTAAGTAATATCTATCTAAGTATATAAAACTCAAAAGGTGACTGACTGACTGATTGACTGACTGACTGACATAGTAATCTATCAACTCACAGCCCAAACCACAAGACGGATCGGGCTGAAATTTGGCATGCAGGTAGATGTTACAGCATAGGCATCCGCTAAGAAAGGATTTTGGGAAATGCTACTTTTAAGGGGGTGAAATAGGGGATGCAGGTTTTACTTCTTAATGCGAGCGAAGCCGCGAGCACCCACTAGTGTTTTATATACTGTCTGAGCGAAGCGAGGGAGCTGAATCACCACGCCAGCTGTTTCGTGTAAGGAATGTTCTCCTTTTTAGGTGTGAGCGAAGCGAGAGCCGCGCTCGCTCGCACTGTCTTGGCTTGTCACTAGTGATGACATTTCGTTACAACTATTTCATCACCGCATCGGCAGTGACATGTGAGTAACATAGTCTATACGTTTTGTGAGCGAAGCGCGCGAAAATAAAAGTTTTTGGTCGTCTTCTTTCGAGGACGTTATTAGATCGTCAATGACGTAGACTTTTTCAAATCACTTTTGGTTTCCATGATGATAATGTCATTCCTATGCAGTATATATTAGCGAGACAATAAATCAGCGATAAAGATAGGAAAAAGTATTTATATTTCTACACAGAATTAGTAACAAAAAATCTGATATAAATTATATGCGGCAACTTTTTAGAAGGTCACCTTCTACGATGCATCTTACTATCTATAATTGTACCTAAACATTCCAAGTTCACTATCGACCTCCTATAAAGTCAGTCACGTGCTCATCTGGACGAGACATTTGCGTGTTACAAAGGTCGCCTCTTCCACGACATCGGAGTATGTACTAGTATGTACCTACTTTTCAGTAACGACACGCAACGGGATTTTGAAATGTTTATTAGGTGGGATAGTTTTGTGTTTGATTACAACCTGAAGTTAAGCATTGCTGCAGCCTAGAGTGAATCATATTGGGTTTTCTTCTTACTTAAATTAGACCTATATTTTTAGAATCTTTTTGGCTTTTCGCTCTTAGCGATAAGGCCACCAATTAAGACGCAAATTTTAATTTCTATGTATTTTTATATCGTTTTATGTGTGGTGTTAAGTATTTATCCATCTATCTTTTTCTAAAAATCTTGACCATTTCTTTTTCTAAAAGTAGGTACTTCTATAGATGAGAAAATTATTTTGTTTTCGTACTTTATCATAAATAACTATAACAGACCCACGCTCTTCAAGAAAATCTTTATATATAAATGGGTTAGATAAATTAGTTCTGTGTTTGTTTTGTTTACTACGTAATAAAGCCACTAATAATGTTAACGGTCATGTTAAAGGTCCGGAGGTGTACAACTGCCTCCCGACTGATATCACTAATGTCTTAAGCGATAGCGTATTTAAAATTAAACTGAAGAAGTGGCTCGTTCAACAAACTTTTTATACTATTGACGAGTTTTTTTCTATTTACAAGAAGTCCTACCTAAATATAAATGGTAGGAATTATGTGAAATAATTATATAAGTTTTATTTAAATGAATGACATGTAATTGTAAAACATTACCAATAAATTGTTTTATCTGTTTTTATCTGTTTTTATCTGTTAACATAACATGTATTTGTCTCTTCAAAAAACCGTCTAAATTTTTTTTCTTTTATTTTACTTGACTTAACTCAAACGTCTTTTCCTATTAAGTTAAAACCCAGTTACGTTTATCTGCGTCGTCTTCTCAAGATGTTTACCGATAATTATACTTTTTTGCCCGTTAGAGTGGCCCATTACCACAAATTGGCATTAAGATGGCCCGAATATGAGCTTTTTGTGCCAAACAGTGGCAAATTAATGTACACATACACTTTACATTAGGTTTTCGTGGAATCTGGTACACCGCGCCTGTTTCACATATCAGTTTACATTTACCGGGGATGTCATTTTATATTATACCTAGACGCTAATTAGATTCACTGAATTGAACTAAATGTGTATGAAATATACTAGCAGAACGCCGCGGTGTTACCTAAAAAAAATACAAAACATAAAGACACAAGGTGCGGTGTTGGGAAGATCTTAAGAGGCACGAAAGCCACTGTGGTTAGGAAGAGAGGTGTGGCGGTTGTATATGGAGGAACACATTTAAAAACCACTGAGTTTGTTGTTTGAAGATAGATAAGAAGCAGTCGCAGCGGAAAAACACTTCATATTTTTCTGACAAGTTATTCCTGGGTCTAATGTATCACTTTACAAAATTTCATCATGATACAAGTTGAACTGTTAAATCAATCTATTTTCTATATCCTATCAAATGAGAGTGACCAACTCTGGAGTCGAAAATTTGTCAAATTATATAGACCTTTAGCAAGAATAGTTCATTAAATAATGGAAAATGTTCTTCTTGTTTTTTTTTATATAATTCTGTAAACAAAAGCCTGCGCCACAATATAAAAAACAACAACACACTTATAACACTCCCCTTTTGTTACTGAGCCCTGAAAAATATGAAGAGCATGACTCGATAGGTTCCGTACACAATAGCGACCCACTTTTGAAGCAAAATTAGGTCATTCTGCGAAGCAATGAGATGCAGTCTTCTAAACTTCCTTCATCATCATCATCATCATCAGCCTAATGGGACCCACTGCAGGGCATAGGCCTCCACCCTCTTACGCCAATACTCCCTGTCTTGCGCTGTTCTTGCCCAGATGTTTCCTTCTAACTTTCTTACATCATCCAGCCACCGTTGCACAGGTCTTCCTACACTTCGCTTACCTAGCCGTGGGTACCATTCAGTTATTGCTTTGCTCCATCTGCCGTCAGTACGTCTCGCCAAGTGTCCAGCCCATCGCCTCTTGAGTTTCGTAATACGAGACCCGACGTCTTCCACCTTCGTACGTTTTCGGATCTCAGTATTACGAACCCTGTCGCGTAACGTAATGCCTAACATGGACCGTTCCATTGCTCTTTGTGCGACTCTCATCTTTTCGATGGTTTCCTTGGTGAGCGTCCATGTTTCGGCAGCATACGTCATTGTGGGCAGAACACATTGGTTGTAGAGTCGTGTCTTCAAGCATTGAGGCATTTTACGGTCTTTAAAAATATCGCTTAGTTTGCTAAATGCCGCCCATCCGAGTTGGATTCGTCTTTTGATCTCCTTGTGTTTATGCTCTCTGCCAAAGGACAAACAGTGTCCAAGGTAAGTGTATTGTTCCACTACTTCTAACTTTTCACCACCAATCTGGATAATTGGTTGTGAATCTCCAGAAGCGTTGGTCATCACCTTAGTTTTGGACATGTTCATCTTAAGGCCCACTCCAAGAGAGACATGGTGAAGGTCTTCTAACATCGTTCGGAGATCAGACTCAGTTTCACTAATAAGAATCAGGTCATCGGCAAAACGAAGATGGGATAAGTGAACACCATTTATTGAGACGCCTCTATTCTCCCAGTCGAGAAGCTTCAAGACGTCCTCCAAGACAGCTGTAAATAGCTTGGGAGAAATGGTGTCCCCTTGGCGTACACCTCTTTTAATCACAATGCGATCTGTAAGAGCATGTAACCGTACTTGCATCGACGCTGATTCGTACAGATTGCGGAGGATGTTAACGTATCGTGCATCTATGCGGCAGCGATGGAGTGAGTGAAAAACAGCCCAATGTTCAACGCTATCGAAGGCTTTTTCATAGTCCACGAAAGCGAAAAACAAAGGTCGGTTGTACTCTTCACACTTTTCCATCAACTGTTTCACAGTGTGAATGTGGTCTATGGTAGAAAATCCGGTCCTAAAACCAGCTTGCTCGATGGGCTGGCATTCATCAAGTTGGCGAGTAAGTCGGTGGGTAAGAATTTTGGCAAAGAGTTTATAAATCTGAGGAAGAAGACTTATGGGACGGTAATTACTAAGTTTGGAATTATCTCCTTTTTTATGCAGTATTGTAACTATTGCGTTGTGCCATGAACTAGGTGTGTTGTTTTGTGAAAGAACGTAATTAAATAATTTTACAAGAACTGCAACTACAGGTTTCCCTCCAGCTTTTAAAAGCTCGATTGTAATGCCGTCTTCCCCTGGCGATTTATCAGATTTCATTTTATGAAGTGCCCAACAAACTTCGGATGGTAAGATAGGTGGTAGTTCTTCATTATTTCGACATTCTACTGGGTCTGCTCTGGGATCATTTGAGTTCTGTGGAACTGTTGTGGTCGACGAGTACAAAGATTCATAGAATTCTTTGACAATTTCTAGTATTTCGTCCCGATTGTTAGTTTTTACACCATTGGGTTTAGTTAAACTATTTATTTGCGATGTTCCTTGATTTAACTTTCTTCTAAAAACTTTTGGGCCTCTGCTTTCTTCGATAGTTTTAGTTATTGTTTGGGTAGTATGTATCCTTAAATCTTTTCTTATTGCTTTGCGTATTATTTTGTTTGTCTTGTCCAATTCCTTCTTGTCGTTAATATTGTTTAGAGTTAGCTCACGGCGTTTTTCTATTAATTCTAAAGTGTTTTGTGACAATTTTGACTGTTTTTTTGGTCTAGCTCCTATTTGTTTATCTGCAGTTTCTAAAATAATATGTGTAATGTTTTGATTAAGACTGTCAATATCCAAATTCACCTCTTCTAGTAATTCGAACTTATTCTTTAATTCTACTTGATATTTGTCTTGTAGTAGGCTAATTTCTTGTCTATTGTATCTCTTCGATGTTTTTACTAATTTTGTTCTTTCTCTGGTTAAATTGAATATTAATTCTGCTCTGACTAATCTATGGTCGCTTCCTGCTTTGAAATACTGCAGTACTGATACATCATTTACCGTGTGGCGTTGTGAGGAAATGATGTAATCATATTCACTTTTTGTTTGTCCGTCAGGACTGATCCATGTCCATTTTCTTGAGGCTCTTTTCTGAAAGAAAGTATTCATGGCATACAACTTGTTTTTCTCTAGAAAATCCACTAGCATCTGTCCGCGTTCATTTCTATTTCCTAGTCCAAAATCCCCTATTGATGTTTCATTTGAAAGTTTCGAGCCGATTCTGGCATTGAAGTCTCCCATTATTGTAGTGAAGTAGCAAGGTTTTGTAGTAATGGCTTTTTCTATATCTTCGTAGAATTCTTCTACTTCTTCGTCGTCATGGGTAGATGTTGGAGCGTAAACTTGAATAACTTTGATTGAATAACGTTTATTTAGTTTTATGATCAGAAAGCAGACCCGTGCAGATATGCTGTTAAATTCTTGTACCGATGAAGCTATTTTCTTATTGACTAAAAAGCCTACTCCGCCGTATGATGAGTCTGTGAGACCTTTGTAAAAGAGTAAATTTCCGGATGGTAATTTTAATAGATCTGTGTCTTTTCTACGGACCTCGGATAAGCCGATTAAGTCCCATCTAATTTTGTGCGCCTCCACTTCTAGTTGGCAAAGTCGTTCTTCTGTTCGTAACGTCCTGGCGTTGTAACACGCCAGGGTCAAGGTCGTCGTCTGGTGGCGAGATCTCTTCCAGGGATTCTTCGCACCCTCTGCCCCGCCGCTTCCCCGACCGCCACCGTAGCCGGGACTAACGGGGCCGCTGGGGACTAAGGGCCGTTTTGTATTGGCGTATTTCATGAGGGAGGGTTATAGCCTTAAAACGCCACGCTGGCTAGTGCGTCTTGGCGAGTCTTCCTGACACGTTGGCCTTCGGTGTGCAATAGTAAATGTAATTTTTTTTTTTTTTTTTTTTTTTTTTTTTACTGTTGCACACCGAAGTTTCCAGGGGGCACCACGATGGAGGTGTGCCTCGGAATTGAAACTATTCATTCTACGCAGAATATATAACAATATAGCAATGCTATTATTATCAAGTATTCCGAGCATTACGAATAATTCCCATCGCCCCCCAAACTTCCTTATTGGGGATAAAGACCGGATTTTTCTTGATAGTTTATATGGTAATCTGAGTGATGTAATGTAGACGCGACTTAGGGTTGTTTTTTTTTTACTTAGAATACAGACTATAAATAAAGCTTTGAAATAAAAATAGATACATGCATTGTACACACGTGCGTTTTTATTAAAGAATAGTGGGTGCTCGCGGCTTTGCTCGCATTTAGAAGTAAAACTTGCATCCCCTATTTCACCCCTTTAAAAGTGGCGTTTCCAAAAAATCTTTCTTAGCGGATGCCTACGTCATAACATCTACCTGCATGCCAAATTTCAGCCTGATCTGTCCAGTGGTTTGGGCTGTGCGCTGATAGATCACTATATCAGTCAGTCAGTCAATCAGTTAGTCAGTCACCTTTGAGTTTTATATATTTAGATGTGGGTTTTGACATCGTTTTGATTAGCATTTAAAATATTTAAAACTATGCTTATGAGATTTCATAATAAGGTTATTATTTTTAAATTTACGGGTACAAACAGGTGGTGAAAGTTTAAAATAAAACATATTTGTTTATATTGCGATTACGTTACATAAATTTTTACTGTTATTTTTTTTTTTTCAATTTTATCACTGCGTCTTTTTTAACGTCAATTCGGACGTAAACACTCACAATCTTTTACTATCTTTCACTTTCTTGTATTACTTTTATATCGTAAATCTGAACCAATCCAGTAAAAGCAAACTCCAGCTACCCACACACCACGAACACAGTATAGTTTGTGCAAAAGTTGCTTTTTGTGACGTCCCAATTAAATACCTTAAGCATTTTATAATTTGAAAAAGATCACACAAATTACGTTCCTGATATCCACATTTGCTTATGATAATAGAATCGGTCGTTAGATAAATGGCACTAGAGCTATATTTTCCTCCTTTAGGAACCACGCCCTTCTATTTAAAATACGATGATCACAAAAAATGTAGAGCTGAAGTTTTTTCAGTCACTTTTATTTGTTAAAATAACAATTATTTTACTAAACCTCTTCCACTTATCTGCTTGTAGCTGCCGTCACGGTCAGTATTTGGATGGGTGGCCGTACATAAAAAAGGATAAAGTACATGATATTTCGTTTTAGGTGCACCAATAAATCGTATAGCCCATTTGATTATAGGCTTCATTTAGCAGTAAAATTAATTAAACCAAGTCAATGGCATTCCATTTTGGGTGCTTCCAGGGGTCGGATGACACGTTAAATTGTAAGTCCTGGCTGTTTGTCATAATACGACAGATATCGTTAAGCAATGTCAGAGGCCCTTAGGGTGTTGATAAACTTTCGACACCAGAGTTAGCCACTCTCATTCGATAAGAAGAAGAATGGCCCGGGGGTGACACCAGAGTTTGCTACTCTCATATAAATACATGTTCCAAATTTTATCGCCTGTATAAAGTTCAGGTTACATGGTATTAAAATAATTTTAACTACATTTCCGTGTTCAAACAATGTCATTCAACACATTCTATTCTTAAGTACTCATAAAGATTTATGTGAATAATGTTTTATGACATAAGATACGAGAGTCATATGTCACAAGTCAAGTGTAATTACTTTAAATTTTCTAAATCACACTTGAATATCGAAAATCTGTTACGCAACTTACTTAAGAATATAGTTTCAGCGGAAGCTACTAGACCCTAACGTCGGATAACGATTTTCTGCATCGCGGTATTAAGATTCTCCGACCAGATACTAGCTAATTTGTAGTTAAACGGTTGGTTCGATGAATAAGTAATACAGATTCGAAGTGTGTGCTTCATTTCGGGTTTTCGGTTCGCTCTTTAGGATATGTAAACACATCAGGGGTCTTCAAATTTGGAGTTAGAAGATATCTTCTAGAATCTAGGTAAGCGTGTTACATCCTAAGCTGCAGCAATGCTTAACATCAGGCAGGCTTTACCTAGTCAAACGTAAGCCTATTCCACGTAAAAAAACTTTCAGAAGACTGATTACCTTCTTTTTTTGGAAGTCGGTTAAAAAAGCTTTACAACCAAGCATAGAACCTCTTTTTTCTAAAGTCTGTAAAACGGTATCCAATAAACAGTTTCCAACTGTAAATGCTCCAACAGTAATTAAAGGCCTCGGTTAATTGAAAAACTTGTCACTTTAAAAATTGCTTTAAGCTCGTTTTTAATTTACAGCTGATGCTCAGACGTTTTCCGTTTTAATTTGTTTTTAAACTTGCAATTAAGTTGCGGACAGCTATCTTGTTGGAGATCATAGATTAAAAAACGCTTTAGTCTTCTAAGTAAGGCCTATATCGCATAACTATACCTATATATAAATACATTTAGCGACAATATTAATCAATAGAGAATTGGCTAAATTTACTAAAAATAATGCCCTATAGGAATGTAGGCTTCATTATATTATATCAGTATTTATAAATTATTCACAGTATATTTCATATTTAACACACTAAATATTTATATTAAGTATTGTATTGTTGCTAGCGGAGGCAATCGCATGCGATTACTAATGTTAAGCCATGTCGACGCGGTCAGTCTTTGGATGGGTGACCGAAAAGTGGCATTCAATTTAAGGCGCCGGATGATACGTTAAATAGTAGGTCCCGATTGTCTGTCTAGTACAGCGTACGTTAAGCCATGTCAGAGGCCCTTAGGGCCATTATCATTCGATAAGAAGAAGATAAGGCATTATTTTTAGGTTTAACTAGCAAGTAATAGAATTTTCGACTTAAGTACTAGCTTGTGTTATACCTAAATGGCTAAATGTGTTTAAAAGTAGTTGCGCAAGCGAGCGACTAAAGACCAAAATTCATAGATATTTTTGTGCCTTCTTTCCTCAGAGTTACGAAAACATTTTTGTCAATGACAAAACTAATAAATCCATCCCTAATCTTATATTTTATTCCATTTCGAATATGTAACGTAGAATCATCCTTAACACTTTGTAATAGAGTTCAAATACTTGAAGCAAAATTCTGGAAGTTAAGTTAATATTTTAGAAAAATGCATATTGTTTTGTTCTTCGTTCTCTTGTCTAATATTTTGCAAAGTATAGCTATTATCGGTGTTTGAGGTTTCCTTCTCCTTATATTTCAACATTGCGGGATTTCGCGGGTTTCTGTTCGGAAATAGGCACAAATAATGATGGAGAAATAACGAAAGCAAAAACAAAGGATGTTTATCTTAATTGAAAAGAGAACCTACAATATTTTAGCATTAGTTTTCCGGACCAGACGTTTTCCATGCTAACTTTTTCAAACACAAACCTGCTTTGAAGCAATAAAAAAGCACACATACCTAATCTACGACATTTTAGCATTGCGAAGTTGCTCGGTCGATAGCATCGGGCCGCGGATAGGTGTTGCCTAGGGGTCGTAGAAAGTAGAAACACCCGCATGCAATGTATGTACCCTACTTTGTACCTATTTAACATATTGTTTGGAGTTATAAGGTAAGTATATGTATGTATTGGTACTACATATACATTTATAGCTTTGTACCTATTTCACCAAGCGAGAGTGGCTCTGCGGTTCCAGTGTCTGCTTTTCATCCTGACGCACCCTGGTTCGAATCCGGCCCCACACCAACTTGTATTTTGGTGAAGGAAAACATCGTGAGGAAACAGACATGTTTGAGGGCCACAATAACCGATGACTTGTGTCTTCCGTGGAAGGACCTGGGCGCCCACCACGATGTATCTGCCCAAGAGAACTCCCCTAACGAATCGATTTTGCGGAGGAGTTACGACCCTCAGTCATGAGGAAATATTACTCAAGAGAGAGACCTATTTAACATATTATTGTTGGAACTTTTACATAGGTACTACATCACTTTAGTTTGCTAGTGACTACTTGCAGTTTTTTATACCAAAGCCTATTTGAGAATACACCATCATCATCTGCAGCCCTTGAGATCCCACTATATAAGAATATGAACTATATCCCACTATATCCGATTTGAGAATACACTTGTACCATATAATTTTAATAATTAAAACAGATTTGAACTTGACCATAGTTTACAACACATTAGTATTTTGTTAAGTGAATTAAAGATAAAAAGATAAAGATATAGAATCTTTATTGATAATGTAAAGTTGTAACATAGGTATAAGTACTAAAGTCATAAAATATGCTACACAAATTACAATATCTCGTCAAATTGAATTTATAACATTTAAGTAGTTTTAATAAAATTTTAGAAATTACAATGTCAATTTTATTAATGCAATAATGAAATTTTTGTTATTAAAATCATGTCAAAATTGATCGTGACTTGGAATAACTGAAAACATTTCTCCGTAAAAAAAAGCCAATTTCCTTGCATGAGAAGATAAAAATGTAACTTCATGCAAATCTGGAAAATGCTGAAGAGCCATTAGTGAGTCAAATGTAATATGCTAAGATTTTAAAGGACGGAAAAATCTCTTGTATTATTGCTCTAACTCACAGTTTTTGGTTGGTAAAAAGTGTATGACGTATTGAAAATTCATTTTAAATCTTACTGTAATAAAATGTGATCATTTTGTGATCATACTAAAATGTTGTATCAAATATTTCCATGTATGTATATTATATTTTTACTGTAGGTCATTCATTACCTTTACATATGACTAGTGAGTGCTCGCGGCTTCGCTCGCATAAAGAAGTAAAACTTGCATCCTCTATTCACCCCTTTAAAAGTGGCATTTCCAAAAATCTTTTCTTAGCGGATGTCTACGTCACAACATCTACCTTCATTCCAAATTTCAGCCCAATCCGTCCAGTGGTTTGGGCTGTGCGTTGATAGATCTCTATATCAGTCAGTCAGTCACCTTTGAGTTTTATATATATAAACTGCCGATTGAAATATACAATTATTTTCAATATTACGATTATTTTTTTATCCTTTCATTTTATTTACGTATATACAAACAGTAAAATAAATGTACATATCTATCAACCTTAATTTAATGTGTTCTTAATTAAATTAAGATTTTGCCTTACAGAACTATGTCAACCATTGTATAGTTGCCATAGAGTAAAAACCGCAATGATTTATATAACAGTAGTCCCAGACAGTAAATCAAAACGTATACGAGACTGCCGGTAAAAACTTGAGTAAGAAGTCCGTAGCCATATCGTAGCACAACCGTAGTACCACGCTAAAGATATTACAATAGTATTTCATCTATACATATATAAATAGATGACAAGCGTCAGTTATACTGTATACATATCTGGTAGCTAGCTTGTAGCAATAAAATTCAAATTTGTTTATCAGCCAAAAAGAGATTACAATATAACCTTAAACATAATCATACAGAGTAAAAAGGCCTCCACTAAGTATGTCACTTCTGCCGCAGGTGCCCGCCTACAGATTTACTTATAAACATTACTGGAGTGCGGTGCGGTAATAATAGATATAATAAAGAAAAAAATAAGTTATTTCGTATGATCGCCAATTAGCCTAATAGTTAAATAGTGTCAAGAGATTGTATACCGCCGTTAGGGCCTCTGACATGTGTTGACAACTGCTGTAATATGTCAATAGTCAGGACCTACAACTTGTCATTCGACCGGGGAGGTGCCCAAATCGAGTACCACATTTAGGTCACCCATCCAAAAACTGACCGCGGCATTTGCTTATTAGTAAGTATGCGTGTACATCTACGAAAGATATCAAACAAATTGACTAATTAATGAAAATGATACGTAAATTCGAAACTCATCCTTGCCATGTCGAAAGTATATCTACGAGAGAAAAAGAGGAATGAAATTCAAATCAAATCAAATCAAATATACTTTATTGTACACCAAATAAAAAGAACATATTTAACATAAAGGTGGAAGGTTATTAAGGATAGGAACCAGGGACATTGGGCGAAATTATCACTAAAGTATAATTCCTTGATAAAAGTGTATATCTATTATATGTTTTTTTACCTTCAGTTTTTGTCCAGCGAAAAAATTAATCCCTAGAGGCTGACATATCAATCTTAATTTGTACACGACAGACGATTCGTACGTGGTCAGTTTTCTTAACTATTACATTTATTGTGCTAATAGAAAAATATAGGATTCTGGAGTAAAATGATATTTGAAAAGTAACTACCTAGTGGATAGTGGTGACTTAGCTTGGCTTGTTTTGTGATGAAAGTAGCCTATGACACTCTCAGGACTGTATACTATCTACCTACCTACCTACCTAAAATCACGATGACCCGTCGCTTGACTGCGATATTTCATTTCATTTACATGTCTATATCATCACGTTTCTATATCACGTTTTATAGGACCTACCAATTACCTACAACTGTTTAATTATGTGTTTGAATTGGTCACTACATTTTTTTTTTCAAACCTAACAAACTCGTTTTTGCTTTTATGTATATAATTGTATAGATATCTAAAAGATATATACTTAATAAATAATCATTGTATGATTTATGAAAAAAAGTTTTTTGTAAAATTTTGATAAGTTCGCTTTTGTTACATAAACAACTTTTGTTACATTACAATTTACGTGCATCCTTCTATAGTATCACCTACATATATTATAAAGGCCTTCCAAAATTAGCTTATATTTTTGCCCCGATATTGACCCTATAATTGCTTAAAATTAATAAAAACCCTACATGTTAAATATAAAAGCTGATAAAAACCACCGCCTACGTAATTTGAGTTCACGCGAAAAAAGTCGATCTAAAAATTATAACACGGCTATCCGACCCACCTGAAACCTGAAATACTTCCCCATAAACCACAGTCTTATATCACAACACGCAGCCTTGCGGGTCGTTGACTTGTATTAGGAATAAAGCCTTCATACTGATATTATAGAGGTAAAAGTTCGCATGTATAGTGTGTATATATGTAGGTTTGCAAGTGGTTCTTTCTTTTTAGCCGACTTCCAAAAAAAGGAGGTTATTAAGTCTTATGAAAGTTTTTTTTGTGGGTTTGTTACGCGATTACACCGTTATTTATGAACCTATTTCAAAAATAATTATTTTTTTCGAGTTTTCGAAATGGTCCCATAAAATTTTTTACTCAATCAGTTGTTTCTACTCGTATTTGGAGGAAAATTTATTTGGAAGATTTAAAACTTAATCTCAGACTCGCAGGTTTGTTTATAATGACTCTGTGTTTTTTTCTCGATCAATTTGAATGATTATGTATGAGTACGATTAACTTTAATCATATTTAAAGAGATAAAGTGTGTGTGTGTGTTTTTGTCTTACTTTCCTGAATGTGTTCGTATGTAATTTCTTGTCACAAAATATTTTTTTTTTTTTTTATTTTAAAGTATGTATGTAGATAAATGATAATTTTAGATAAAGTTTTTAGTTTTAGAAGAAGTTTAAGTTTTGATTAAGTTTTTAACAAAATTTAAGTCTAGTTTATACAAATAAATATAAAATTAAAAATTTAAAGGTAAATGATGAAATCGGATAAAACATGCAATATGTTAGTATTGATTTATGGTCATGCAGATTTGTGTTAACAACATTAACATTTCTAACATTTTATTCTTAACTAGTGGACGCCCGCGGGTTCGCTCGCATTATTTTGAGATAAAAATGTTTAAAATGAACATAACTTTTTTGTTTACGAACCGATTGAAATGAAACAAACACTAAATGTTAGGTTGAAAATGCACCAACATGTTAGTGAAAACCGTAGACAAATTGATTTAGCCGTTTTCGAGTCTATAACGAACAAACATACCGACAAACAAAAAGCCATTTATTTTTGAAACATGATTTTTGTGTTCTATTCCATTAATAAAGACCCCTCAACTATTATTTTCCATTATCTTCAATGTACAGACACCGACCGGTTACAGTTTTATTATACCTATATGTATAGATAATAGAATGTAAAGTTAGTGTAATCTCCGATGAACACTAAACTTCAGAAACTATTTTTATCCCGGATTATAACGCGTATCGCTGCTGGGCGTTACTAGTATAAAATATAGCCTATGCATTGTTATTTCAATCTACAACCAATGTTATTTAAAAAATGTCTAAAATTATGAAAAAGGTCGTGTTTTCCATGAATGAACCTTATTTGGATTGGGTTAGCGCTATTTTTATTACAAGCTATTTTGACGGTATAGATAAAATAAGTCGAGTTTTAAACTCTATTTTAAGCCGTAAGAAATAGACCCGTTTATAAAAACACTAGCTTATGCCCGGGCCTTCACCTACTTTATAATGCATATAAACCCTTCTTCTTGAATCACTTTATCTATTTAAAAAAAACTGCATTAATCCCGTCATGTTTTTTTTTACATTAAATAGGCTTACGTTTGACTATAGCTTGCCTGATGTTAAGCACCACTATAGACTAAGATGTAGCACGCTTGCCTAGAAGAAACCTATTTACTCTAGATTTGAAGACCCCTGGGTTATAGGTAGATCTAAACATACACACAGACAGAGGCGGGAAGTGATTTGCTTTACATATATACTATGTATTTTTATTTATTATATTAGGCACACAACATAATACACAGAAAATACATGAGTAACAGCATAACACTTTAAAGGTCGATCCATTCTGTGCATCAAACACATGCGTGCACAACATGATTACAAACAGATCCAAACTTCAGTAAGTTAAACAAAAGTGAAACAATTGAGTATTGACGTGATGATAGTGACTCTTGCACAGTTAAGTTTAAATAACAATGCTATATTTAGAATTTCAATTTCTACTTTACAAACCTTTGTTTTACATTTACAAAACATGCTGTTGACCACGTATATAATAGGCGATATGAGAATTGAGACTGCTGAAATACATATACATATATACATATAATGTTATGATTTTTCCACTCGTTTGGCTTGTTTATTTTTGTAGGTTAGTAAAAAGATATAAATAACTATAAATTAAAAAATTGAACAAAGTGCATATTATGTACTAAATGCTCTGCCCTCTGCTGTTGTTAAAAAGAACCGTGTTGCAGAAGGCAGTGTCTTCCATTGAAGCATACAAAAGTTTGGTGATATTGATAAAGATGATGTTGTAGGTATTAAAAGCACGGGATCTTTTTGTGTTTTAGCTAAAATCAAAACAATTTTTTTTTCTGCTGGCAATTATTTGCTCTTGCTGTTGTGGTAGGTATAATAAAAAACCTCTCGAAGCTAATACGTAATCGAATCGATTTGGCCAATCGCCAGACTGTCGAATTTACCTAATCCGTTTGGTTATCGGCGTCAGACGGTGCAATTACGATGTGTTATGGACATTGTTTGGCCTCTCTGGTGTCAATATTGTGTAAATGATATTACAATGGGTCGATATAATCTTGCAAAGATTGT
This sequence comes from Macaria notata, assembly GCA_927399415.1. Classification (NCBI taxonomy): domain Eukaryota; kingdom Metazoa; phylum Arthropoda; class Insecta; order Lepidoptera; family Geometridae; genus Macaria; species Macaria notata. Next base: position 3,129,725 of record OV656751.1, read on the forward strand.
GAAGTTAGTACAGAAAGATAAGAGAATGCATTATTTATCTGTAATGCAACTGGATGATAGAATCGTTTATGTACAACATTGAAAAACTTCATCATAAAGCTTTTTTTTATTCTAAACAAGACCGTTAAGTACTCAGTCATGTAAATTTTTAATTTCTATTGAAAATTCTTAGCTATTGTTGTTATACTATTATTGATAATTTATTCACATTATTGGCTGAAACCGGATAAAAACGCATTTCTTTTTCATTGGATTTTTTTTACGTAAAAATACTCTATTTTAATGTTGGCAGTAACAATAACAGTTCCTTTACAAAATCGTCGCACATAAACTTATCACAGTCATATATCGCATAGACAGTTAAAAAATAGCACGAAGAAAAAGAACAAATGAAATGAGTTGAGCCATTGCCGATTCCACCCACTGCGACAATGATGGATTGTACCAACACTGAAATAAATGTCCACAGACAGCCTCTGGCAACTAACGATATTTTTTATAGTTAGGTTAGTTTTGTATGAATTTGGTGAGTTCCAAAATTGCTAGTTCTTCGTCCAGCTGTAAGGTCTCATAGCCTTAATATTTATTTTCGATTATTTTTTCCTTGAAATGATATTTTGAGAGAATGAGCCTTAATACTAATACATGTTTTTCTTATGAGTCGTATTTCCTCATAACTGAGGGTCGTGACTGCCCCGCAGAATGAATTTGTTTGGAGAGATCTCTTGGGTCATCGTGTGGGCGCCCAAGTCCTTCCACGGAAGACACATGTCCTCGGATATTGTGGTCCTCAAACATGTCGGTTTCTTCATGATGGTTCCTTTACCGTTAAGCGAGTGCAAATCCATACATAACTTAATAATAAAAGTCATTGGTGTAGGGCTGGATTCGAACCAGGATGCGTCTGGATGAAAAGCAGACACTGGAACCGCTGAACCACACTCACTTATACTAGTGGGTAGATACGAATATAAAATAAATAAAATAGTTACTAATATACTAATACAGCTAAATAAATAATCAATAAATACGGCGATCGATCCCCAGGCCGCAGCCCAACACGTTGGTCGGACCAAATTCGCACCACTTTAGACACTACAGTCTATAATACATTGCATGTTGCCGAGGACAGAAGGAAGTGGAAAGATGTCATCAAGAAGGTGCTGGGAGGTGGTGGTCACGATCCTCAGACATGAGGGATACGATTCAAGGAGGAGGAGGAAATAAATAATCCGAGACATTTGATACATCACCATCTAGCCATTTTATGCAAACTCTTGAATCATAGGTACTAGAAACAACCAGACACAAAACAAATAATTGAAGACTGAAAATGGACAATTATTTGTGCTTTGCGGGAAACAAACCCACGACTCTTGTAAAAGGCGACATTTTAAAAATTTTAGTTACTGGTTCGTAAAAAATTAGTGTAGATGGAGGTACATAAGACTCAATACTATAATCCCTGCCAAATTGGTTGCCTGGAAGAGATCGCTTTGAGCGATAAGGTCGCCAATTAGGACACAAATTTTAAGTTTTGTTTGTTTCTTTATCTTTTTCCTGTTTGTTGGTGTATATAATTAAGTGTTTTCTATAATATATCTATCTATCTACTTTTTTATCCTATGAATCAACACAAGTACCTACTACCGCGAAGCTCTGCTAGTCAATAATAAAATATGCCTTACACCTCATAGTAGATACTCAGAACGGCAATGTTTCACCTCTACGGCTCACAGGAGACGTATTAAATTAAATCACCGCTGATACCAATGAATATTAAATGTGTTGACTGATCATAATTATTATTTTAACGGTTTTCCTTAAATTGCCGGATATAAACTTTATGAACGCGATTAGTATGTTTTGTAATTAACTATTTGTTAAATAGAACCAAATTCGTATTTTCGAAGGTTAAACTGTTTGTTTTTAATTTTTAATGAAAAAATTTACATTTAAATCGCAAACTACGGAGTCTTTTAAGCCCAAATAATACTTTTTTAGGATAATGATTTGTTTTTTTTTTACCAATGAGCGCAGAACGCAACCTGACAGCAAATTAGGTGACGCTATAATAATTATTATAGGGGAAGATATCCAATCTTGTAGACAGAATTCGACCAATGATAATCATGATGATGTGTATTGTAATTTATTAAAAAAAACTTTTACCCAAACAAGTTTGCACTTGACAATAAATTGCCTAATATTAAGCAATACCTATGGTTTAAGATGGATCGTGCTTAACCAATAAGAACCGGTTCACTCTCGCTTTATTCACCAAAGCACATATTCATCATCATCATCATCATCATCATCATCCACAGCCCTTGGGATCCCACTGCTGGGTATAGGCCTCCCTTTGTATGTACCATCTGCGTCGATCTTGTGCAGACCTCATCCAGGTTGGACACTCGACTTTGACGATGTCGTCGACCCATCCCGCGACCGGACGGCCATATTAGCTATCAATAAAAATTATATTCCATGCAAAGGGGATAATATTAAATCACCGTTATCAGAAGTGTCCATAAATCAATCGTGGAATCATTAATCTACACTCGAGGTTATCAACATTGCTTTTTATGGGGTTTTATTTAATCAGTTAGCTTTGTTTTTGTTTCAAGTGGGAGCCTGGCTTTGCTATACTATGGGGTTTTGGAAATATTGGGATAAGTTTATTTTTTTAATTTAGAAACGGAATTGGAATAATTCGATTGTTTTTATCCAGAACTAGCTGTGCCAGCGACTTCATCCGAGTGGAATAGTTATTATCATAAAAATGGTTCTAGTGAGTTAATCTTAAAAGATAGGTATACACTGTCGCGGACATTTTGTAAGATCATTTCATGAGGAATAGATCTTTCATACATATTTTTTGATATCTTGAACCGTTTTAGCAGCGCACGCAAAGGAAGCACTCAAGGATGAATAATTTTCCCCGTTTTTTCCACATTTTCCAATGTTTATTCGCTCCTTGTAGTTGCAGCGTGATGTTCTACAGTTGCAGCCTTCCTCGATAAACGGTCTTTTCAACACAAAAATAATTTTTCAATTCGCACCAGTAGTTCTTGAGATTAGCGCGTTCAAACAAACAAACAAACTCTTCAGCTTTATAATATTAGTTAGTATAAGTATAGATAAAAATTACTTTTTATTTATTTTTTAAATTAAGAAAACTTCTGAACTAATTTTCTCAAAAAATGTGAGGAATTACATTCTGATCCATGAAAATAATCAAAATTGGCTCGGCAGATAATAGTGTAGATCTACATAACTATAAAAAATCATTCTATCGATTTTAAAAATTCTTCTTCTCTTCTCTTCTCTTAATGTTTTTTATGCTGTACAAACTTGATTTTGAACTTGAAAAATTGTATACAGTGCTACAGCTTACATATTATATTTATTCGGTTATTTTTTTTTAATGTTGCGTAAATTCAAGGCAAAACCAATTGTATATTTATATTAACTTCATGTTTTCTAACTTCTAGATTAAACCAAGTAACAGTCCAGAAAACTCATCGTTTAAAAATAGTTTTTCATTACCTTCGCCGATGAAGAAAAATCACTTAAATGTGTTAAGCTTCAGTCTAAATTTAGCCGACATCGACTAAAGAATCACGATTGAGATCTTAGTCACGACATTGCTATCCGATTCTGGGGGTTACTACAAGGAAGTTTTTACTTACTTCTTCTTCTTATAAAATAAGAGTGGCCAACTCTGGTGTCAAGAGTTTATGAAGCCGCCCTAAGGGCCTCTGACATGGCTTTACGACTGCCGTACCAGACAAACAGCCGGGACGTACATTTTAACGTGTCATCTGATTCACGGAAGCGCCCAAAATGGCATGCAACTTACTTAGTGCAAGCATAAAACATTATTTTTTCATACCTGAATTTAATATAATTATTACTAATGTAATCAGGCGCTGACGAGATTTCTAATACACTTTGAAAATTACAGTACATAAGTCATTTTCAGGCTGTGTTGGGGCAGAATTTTTTATTTATTTATTTATTGCATATATGTGTGTGGGTGTATGTCTCAATAAATGTTTTTCTTTCTTTCTTTCATTTAATATTTTTTTTACCAACTAAGTGAGACCGTTTCTTACTTAAAAAGGAATTTGTAATACTTAAACAAAATTATCAACATGATATTTCACCATCTTCTAACGAACATTCAAAGAATGGATGTATGTATGGGTATTTTTGAGACTCATCAGTTTCAATCAAAAAATATTTCAATAACTGTCGCTCAATTTATTCCTATCAAATCGTTTACTTACAATACATATATCTATTAGTATATATATAAAAGTCAAAGGTAAGACTGACTGATTGACTGACTGATTTAGTTATCTATCAACGCACAGCCCAAACCACTGGACGGATTGGGCTGAAATTTGGAATGAAGGTAGATGTTATGACGTAGGCATCCGCTAAAAAAGGATTTTTGGAAATGCCACTTTTAAAGGGGTGTAATAGGGGATGCAAGTTTTACTTCTTAATGCGAGCGAAGCCGCGAGCACCCACTAGTTAATCCATAAAATCACAACTAATTGTTTGAATGACTCTTTAAAAGTAATATTAAACCATGGCGATCATATTACATATGTAGTAGTTTCCAATGTTTCTAGAGTAACAATCCGTCAGGTAAGGCAATAAGTTTCACGTCAGGTATATTGTCTCCTAAGTCCGATCGCTTAGGTCAATATAATTGCTATAAAAAGTTTTTATCTATTACTAGCGGACCTGACAGACTTCGTCCTGTCTGTTGACTCTTTTACTCTTTAGTTAGTTAGAAAACGTTTGTATGGGAAAAAAGGCCGGTTTTTAGGGATTTCCCGGCATATTTCGATTTTTTCTCGCCGTAAAAACCATCTTTGAACTTCAACGAATATTAAAAAAAGAATTGGCCAAATCGGTCCAGGCGTTGTTGAGTTATGCGCTTACCAACACATTTTGCGATTCATATTTGTATATAAAGAAAAAAAAAATAAGAACCCATTGTCATTTTAATCATATCCAATGTAAAATATGGGGAACTTGTTTCATTCCTTTTACGTCAGTTGTGTTCTTTATAAGGGCTATTCGCCAGTTTTACATCCCTCGTATACAAGTCGTTTATGAAATCATATTCACGAATGCCGGCACTATTTCAAACGTACTGACGTGTACAAGGTGACTGATAGAATTACCAGCTTCAAAAATAAGCTAAAAGATTGGCTATTATGATTAGAAATTATGATGCTAAGAACTTATCTTACGTACAATTGTGAATAGCTTAAGTTTAGTTGGTTGGAAACTCACACGGTTTGGGCAGTTTTGCAGCGACAAACTTAAAATTATCCGTTATTCGTTTTTCATTTTGTTTCAACATTCAACTATTGAAATAAACCAATTAAAAATGAATTATTTGAGTCAAAATATGGTTTATAAATATGTTTTTTTTTTAAACTTAAAAAATAATTAATTAACAACTATATAATCTAAAATATATACAACCTTACAAATAATATAAAGTTAGCTAAATAACCGGCCCCTAATCGTTCCCGGTGCAAATGTGCCCATCAAGCTCGCTACGTTTCCGCGTTGGATGGCAATAGATAGCCGTTGCACCAGAAACGAACCAGAGCGGGGGTCACCGGTCGTAGCCCTAAGCTTATGTCCAATTTCCCGATGAAAGTCTTTGCAACTATATTAGTCTTAACCTATCCATTGTTTTAAAAATGCTAATACAAAACTATGAAGTTCTTGCCCTCAATAAAAAAAAACAACAAAACTTACTTATTCATCATTTTTCATCCAATCACACTGCACTGTGCGTGCCAAAGAGCTGTAAACGGGCTGGACATTGCAAGCTGTCCAATCACTCACTCGCGTCATGTTACGTGATATTACTAGCCAGGTCAATTATGAATACTGAATTAGTAGGTTTTTAGGATTGCCGTTAAATTGTAGGTCCCGGCTGTTTGTCTAGTACGGCAGTCGTAAAGCCATGTCAGAGGCCCGTAAGGCGGCTTGATGAACTCCCGACACCAGAGTTGGCCACTCTCATTCGAAAAGAAGAAGAAGGATTATTATTAAGTCGACGAGACTAGTCCTTGGATGGGTGACCAAAAAATTACAATCAATTTTTGTCGCTTTAGTGATTTATCTGACTTACAAAGCAATTACCATTGACAGTACGAGTACATAGAAATATGTCAGTTTATGCGTCAAAGATTAGAATTTTAAAGGAATTTTACGTTCGTGTGAACAATTTTCACCCTGAAAAACACCTCCAATTGTTTTTCTAGATTATAAAAATCCTTGCCAATTTAAATCAGTTACCTTTGCAACAATTCAGCAAGATATTGAATCAGACGTTAATTAGTGGAAATCCATTGCAGAACACGACATCTTTCAAAGTTATCATAACTTATTAGGCAAGTCAGACAAAAGTGGACCAGTTTCTTCTAGTTCTAGTTTGTGTATTGTTTTGTTATCTGACCCGATTTGAACAAAGTTTGAGAGTCAAAGGCTACTTTTAACCCATAATTATACAGTAAAATATAAATTTTACTGATTGTTTATTTACAATCATAAATTGAAAAAAAAAATACAAACAAAAAAATCCTGAACACACATACCTACTACACAGTTTTTTTTAAATAAGCTTAAAGATGGTCTAAGTTATCCAGCCCACTGCCAGAGGGCTGCGTGCCCAGCGTACTGGCCGCATTACCACGCTGAAAAGTAAAGATTGTAGATTGTACTAATTTAAATTCATAAAATTCACAATGTCCACGTCTCATATTCGACCCAATCATCACTGCTAATTTTTTCGCCAGGAAATACATGATTGTCTTCGTTAAAGCTGCGAATATACTTCCGTTCTTTAACAAATGTCTCCTCTTAGTCACTAATGACACTAATATTCTTCTTCCGTGTGGTTGCATCGCTTTGTTATAAGATATTTTGTAAACCATCTTCTTAAAAAGGACCTTATCTATTCGAGAATTTTGTTTGGGGTTTGACAGAATTTTATAAAATTTGAGTACCTATGTTGATCTATGTAAGCTTTCAAACACGTGCGTCAAATTTGACAGTACATACATATGTTTGTATATTGTTTATTTGCCCAAGGATCTCCCAAAAGGAAGAAAAGCGCTGGTTTTTCATGCAATGAGCATTGCTGAGGCATTAGGGCGGCTCGATATACTCTCGACACCAGAGTTGGCTACTCTCATTCGATAAGAAGAAGAAGCATTGCTGAGATTGGGCTGCCATGTGGCACATTCTATATGAGTTTCAATTATTTGTAATTCACTTGTGTGAAATGTATCAAACTAGTAGTATTTATACTAATACCTGATTTTAGAGTAAACTGGCATTCAAATGTCTGACTAATAAAAAAAATAACATTATACAACACACAAAAATATCAAAAATATAAGGTCTACATACTTTACAATCCTCGTTAATCTAAAAGCCAACAGAATGAGATGTGGTTGCAACTTGCGTCACTGTGTATAACTGGGTCGGCAATATTTATCATTTTGGCGGCAACGGCGTCAAATGGTCGACGGTGGAGTTGGTTCTTACAGGGTTATTGCAAAAATGTAGTTACTAAGGACTGAGTGGAAATGGTAGATGTGAATTTGAATGCCCGCTAAATCCGTCCTTGCCGGGACGAAGGGACATATGTAGTGGTAGGTTTTAGTCGGTAGAGGTCCATCAGGGTATGTCGGGCTCAAAGCTAATGATGTCTCATTAGCTTTTGTTTTTTTTGTATTTCCCTATTATTATGATATTAGCTAGCCTTATGGAATAAAGATATGCCAGATTCCCGTTAAGTAAAGCCTGATACTATGGATCGAAATAATGTCTCGGTAACGCCTACACAAAAAAAATAGCAATCTGACATTTATGCTATGTTGCTATTTGTTTAGACCAGCAATTTTGGTCTGTTTGAATTGTTTGATTGCCTTGGCCAGTTTTTTATTTAAAATGTTAACCCGTAGCAACCGTGGTATGCTTAATAAAACGTATCTTTATAAATTTTCTGCTTTGTGTTCCTCTGTATAGTTAGTCGGGGCGTATCCGTCGCAAATGATCTGCGAGAGCCTTTTATATGACACACCATGCAGCGTTCGTAGCGAGAGGGGCTATAACGGACATGCTACTTTCACTATTTAAAGTTGTTATTCTTTGGCCTTGTTCTAGGGAAATTTTATAGGATCGATCAAAATCGTTCACAACGAAATTCCTCCGAATTTGGCAAAATACCGGTTACTACTGAGTTGCCGTTTTTCGCATTTTAAATCTATGCTTTTATATTATTTTATAAAAAGCTACGTCTGCGCTGTGTTGAGATCAAAATGCTTAAAATCATTATATTATTCTAATACGCTTGTTATACTTACCCTCTTAACATAAAAATACGATAATTCATTGCAGTGTTATTTGATTCTGCGCCCATATACTCATAGATTACCGTTAGAGTTAAATTTTTATAGTTCACTGCAACCTTCGTATGTATTTTTTTCTTAAGTAAGAAGTTTTTTCTTCTTAACAAGCAAAGTCAATCAGTCCTACGTTCATGTTAGACCCCCTAAATCATAACAGATCGTAAACAAGGTAAATCACTTGTCAGTGGAGCTATGACGCGCGAACTTGTGGCCTCCAACATTATATACTGACTACATGACGCATCTATTTGTGTGTACTTGATTCACTTACTGTCTCTGCTTTATGTGTGCATTCATTCATCTGCAAATGACACATTAAAAATCTTGAAACTGTAAAGTTTCCAATATCAATGACATCAATATATAAATACCACAAAAAAATAAAAGTGAACAGTTACAGAAAAATAAAATTTTAAAAAGTGTTTGTGACTGTAATTGATTCAATTACTGTGTCTGTCACTCCCATTGAAAACAGGTTGACAAAAATATTCCAAACAAGGCAACATTTGTACATCAATGAATGTCCAACAAAACTCCCCCAAAGAATTGATTCAGAGGAGTCATGACCCTCAGTCATGAAGAATAAGACTCAAGAGAGATGATATACCTACGGCGAGCTGCAAATACAAATACAAATACAAATGCAAATTATGTGTATGTCATGTTATATAGAAAGTATGTAAAGTATAGTAATGTAAGTATAGTAAAGCATAGCATGAAGCATGGTGTGCTTACAAGGGCGTGCCAAGAAAGCCTGATTTATACGTTACACGGCGCTACGTCGTTAGTGAGTTATCATCACATCAATCTTAGCACCATAGTAAAGATAAGACATAGCACAAGTATAATATACTAGTAAGTGCTCGCGGCTTCGCTCGCATTCAGAAGTAAAACTTGCATCCCCTATGTCACCCCTTTAAAAGTGGCATTTCCAAAAATCCTTTCTTAGCCGATGCCTACATCATAACATCTACCTTCATTCCAAATTTCAGCCCAATCCGTCCAGTGGATTGGGCTATGCGTTGATAGATCACTATACCAGTCAGTCTGTCACCTTTGAGTTTTATATATTTAGATTGGATACTTTGTTTTAACTCGGTTCTTTGAATACTTAATGAGTAATGATAATATAATGCGTTTTTACGGTATTTTGTAACTGATATTGTTGTTCTACTTGCTCTTGATTTGCTATCTGGTCAAATTTTCAACGCACGCACAACGTAACCCAAATTCCGGGAAAAAGAAGCCCTGGCCGTCAAAGAATGAAATGGCTAGACGACATCAAGAAATGGACAAAGCTTAGCTACTCGCATCTAAAAGAAGCAGCATGGCATCGTAAGAAGTTTTGATGATAAACTTACCTAAAGTTACGCATTTTTTTAAGAATGATTTTAGTTTTTTAAGCGCCCTTAGTTCAGTTAGTGGAGGCAATCGCATGCGATTACTAATGTTAAGCAAAGGTCGGCGCGGTCAGTCCTTGGATGGGTGACCAAAAAGTGGAAATCCATTTTGGGTGCTTCCGTGAGTCGGATGAACATGTTATCCGACCCAGAAATTGTAGGTCCCAGCTTGTTGTCTAGTGCGGCAGACCTTAAGCCATGTCAGGGCGGGCGGCTGTTGGGGCGGCTTCATAAACTCCCGACACCAGTTGGCCATAAGAAGAAGAAGTTTTTTAACGTAGTTTATTCTATTGATTTGTATGATAGTAAGCTGAATATGTCACCAATGCCACGGAGTGAAGGAGCGACTTTAATCCTTGTCGATAGAACCTGCCCGCATGCGACGTGTCTCACATACAGATGCCGACCGAACTATACGACTGTGAAATATTGCTGGGGACTACTATGGATTTTGAAACTGTAGGTCAAAAAACTGAGATTATGCTATGAGAGTAAAATATGTTGATGTACTAAGACTTTAGAGTAACGCTCTCATGTGAATTGTCGCGAAGAGTCGAAGGCAACTAACAATTTTGCTAACTATTGCTTAATTATTTTTTCAGCAAGGCTAGTAATTAAAATTGTCGTACGTTAAATTACTTAATCCCAGCCAATTTACTAGCCTGATCGAGAATATCATGTACATACTTCAAATATATAAAACTCAAAGGTGACTGACTAACTGACTGACATAGTGATCTATCAACGCACAGCCCAAACCACTGGATGTATCGGGTTGAAATTTGGCACGCAAATATATGTTATGATGCAAAAACCGTTAAGAAAGGATTTTTGGAAATGCCACTTTTATAGGGGTGAAATGAAAGTTTTCTGAAATTTCTTAATGCGAGCGAAGTCACGAGCACCCAAAAGTATTCAATAATGTACATATTAATAATAATGTATATATTCATTGAAGAAGTAATATCACGGACTATTGTAGTACAAGTAATACTAAAACCACAATACTTGTAAGTTATAGCTCAATACGCCCCTAGTAACCATTTGATCTCAAACTATATCTGAAGATATTGGCTGGAGTGGAGTGCGGTGTGTTTTTCATAAGATTTATGAACTAGGCCGTATTTATTCAGATTTCGAAGCACATGAAATATTCTTTCAGTATTTTTGTGACCAGAATTTTTTATTGACGTAGGAGTTGTTTATTGAGATGAATATTTTCTACTCTGTTGAAATTTAACTTAATGTAAATATGGACGATTTCACGCATATAAAGGTACCATATATTCAATTTCTACTCAGTTTGAATAATCTACTTAATTAATCCGGAAAAAAGTGTATTCTATTTATTAATACAGAGTCTAATCTACTAATAAAAATCTTTTTACTAATTCATACAAAATAACAAACATATAAAACAGAACTAAAATTCAAACAGTTTCATCCAAACCAATACAAGAAAACAAAATACATATTTACCTAATTATTCTCGTTCTTACAAGTTTTCGTCTTTTAATATTAGCGTAATTTCAAAGCGAAGAAATTAATGTAAAGTTTAAAAAAAAGGTTAGTTAAATCGGAATTAGAATTAAACTTTATTAACTTATAATATTTAAACTATAAATATAATTAAACATATTACTAACTTGCAGTCGTATTTATTAATATCGTTATTTATATTACCAACACCAAAATATTGTTCCCGCGCTTCTCTTCCATATTTCAGGGTCCAATATTTATTAGAGCACCTCAACATGTTTCCGAGAACCTTTGAGGTTGGTTGGTGTGAAACTAAATACAATATTACTTTGAGGGCATCCAACACACATATTAAAACGGCTTACCTACGAATAATTGGTAAGTACCATAGAATAGTTACTCCTTTCTAAATTAAATACGTACTAGAAATACCTAGTTAGCTTACAAAATAAAGTATATACCTAGTTATTAAGTGTAAATAAATGATTATTATTATTATTATCTTTAATTCCTTCACAGACTCTCGGGCCTTACGCCCGGTATTTTTAAGGCATCAGTGGGGACGTAGCCAACACTGAGAGGCCTTTTACAATACTTTTTATTATTATTATTATTACAGATGGTTCACAGACGTAGCGCGAAAAATATTTAACATTTGTAACTAATGCGCAGTCATGAATGGATGAGTGCTACGTAGTTTTGTTACTACGCAGTTATATTCTAAAACAGTATTTCTTAAAAACCCGATTAAATACTTATTACAGAAAAAAACTACTATATGAGTACCTATCATAGGATTTTTAATGAGATTCAATATATAAACGCATAGCCTCAAAGAAATAATCTCAGAACACTGGCAGCATTCCCGCTCTGGATGGCAAGGCAAATTTATAGTTCCTTACAAATTTTGCATCGTATATGAACCCATATATTATATGGAAGCATATCCCACACACCACTAGCACACAAAGTTTGATCGTGATTTTTCATCATCATCATTATTATTTTCAGCCTAGGAGCCAGAGTTTATTTATTTATTCAATTATGTGAAAAAATTACATATGCCTCGAGGTACTGGGCAAGAGATACTGGCTATTTGATAGTACGATGCCGGAAATAACCGAATGCGGTTGACAGTGTGTTTCTAAATGGTTAAGCCCCGCCCTCTTACTCAACCGCAACGGTGGCGGTAGACCATCTCCTGGAATTAATTTTTCGACTCAGTTACGTTTCTTTAGTATTAATTATTCGTAGTTTAAGGGCATCCGGGACACATATTAAAACGGTGTTACTGAGAATCTGTTTAACCATTATTTAACTGTAGAAATTAAAATTTTAATACCATAGTATACAGTTCAATTTTCCATAGCAAAACCTTCTGGTTTGGTTTTGGGCAAAATCATTTGAGTTAAAATTGTGATACTTATGCTATAGAATTAAGGTTAATTTTGCAGTGATTTTAAATGATTTTCTAAGCGATAATTCTAAGTAAGGAAATGAAATTACGACCCATAGCGTTGTAACTGTAACCTATGGTGTAATATTAAATTTAGAATCTACATGTTTTAGACGTTTATGATTTTGTGATATAGTTTACAATTATTTGGGTTGAGTCTGGGTGTTTCTTTGTAAAAAAGGGTGGGTATGTATTTACAAAACGAAAGTAGTGGACTGGCCTGTCAGCTAAGTTTGGTAGTGGCTTTGCCTTCTTATCTAGGGTTGCGGGTTCGATTCCTATTATTATTTTATACTTATGAATTTCGAAATTTGTAATTCCTTGTGTTGAACCTGGTATGTATTTACAAAAGAAAAGTATATTAGTATTATATCCGTTATCTAGTACCCATGATACAAGCGTTAGCTTAGTATAGGGCTAGATGGCACTGTGTGCAATGTCCTGGAATATTTATTTATATAATTATTTGTTGTGTTGGTTTTGTTTCGACGTGTCAAATATTCTTCTCATATAAAATAATTAATTTATTTATTTATTGTTCACTTGCCCACAGCACTTACAGGTTCCCAAAGCGTGCTGCGGGCCAACCACCCCGAATGAGAAAAAAAAAACAAAACTTAAATATTTAATTAATGAGTGAAAAGAAGTAGTACACTGTCTTCTATTTACTGATTCATTCAGTGTCAGATGCCCCAATGTGGTTTGAACATACCTTAATACGACTACGAATTAACTTTTTAACTAACTACGAATTAACGTAATTATTCGATTAGATATAAAGACACGATCCATCATCGTTATAATATTACTTAACGCCCAAATCACCACAAATTAGCAACACAGTTAACAAAATAACTTCTACGTAACTAGCGGCAGCACTTATCAAATAATATAATACAAAAATAAATTATGGTTGACGCGACGCGTGACCAAAATGCTGGCCTTTTCCGGGCTTAACGTATTACGTACAGCATTGCTATCCAGCGTGGTAATGCGGCCAGTATGCTGGGCACGCTGCCCTCTGGTAGTGAGCTGGATCATTTTAGGCTTTTCTAAAGATTTTCTTAGTGCCCCTTTTTATTATTTTGTAGTAGTTTGAAGTATAGTGGGTTTAGTTTTCCCCCTTAATTATGCTTAAAATTATTAGTTCCAATTCTATCTACTCGCAGATTTATTTTCTCTAATAGTCGTTCTGAAAGCTATTCATTTATCTACATCAAGTGAAATAACAATGCCTTTTGTTGTTCAAAACATGGGGGCAGTGGCCGGTTAGAGGTGAGTTTTCTAATAAATAAAACAACAGTACATTTTAATGGTTAGGTGTTTTTAAGGACTATTTTAGTTGCGGTGCAATGCTCTCTCTTTCTCTCTCTCTCTGTCATTGGTATTTTTTATGACTGAGGGTCGTAATTCCTCCGTAGAATTAATTCGGTAGGAAAGTTCTCTCGTGACACATGTCCTTGGATTTTATGGTCCTTAAACATGTCGGTTACGATTTTTTCCTATACCGCTACGCGATACAAAATGATATACAAATAGTTGAAGATGGAATGAACGTGTTTTTACATACCTAGCTTCTTATACGGGCAATTTTGACCGTTATATCTCTCGTGAGCAGGTAACTTTTTCTTATATTTCTTAGTTTGTTATTGTGTTAGTATAATTTGTAGTTTATTATTCATTATTGGGGCCGTGGGGTCCGGGACCCCATTCTATTTTCCAAAACCTGTCGGAGCGCTTGGTTGACGCGACGCATGACCAAAATTCTGGCCTTTTTCTGGCTCAACGTATCAGCATTGCCATCCAGCGTGGTAATGCGGCCAGTATGCTGGGCACGCTGCCCTCTGGCAGTGGGCTGGAGCACTTACAGAGATTATCTTTAGGCTTTTCTAAAGATTTTCTAAGTGCCCCTTTTTATGTTGTAGTTAGAACGTTGTTGTATGTAGTATGTTTAGTTTTCCTTCCCTTGTTATTATATTTTATTATTGTAAATAAAGTTTTTATTTATTTATTGATCTAACCAATATTTTTAGCGGAAATTAGTATCGCCTATCACCAAGCCTGCATTTTGTTCATTTCACTACAAAAAAGAATATTGTTAATTCGTCTTCAAATACATAAAGTTTTCAAATTAAGTGAAATCTATACTAATATTATAAACTCGAGGAAAGCTTTAGGCTATATAACATCACGCTGCAACTAATAAAAGCGAAGAAACAATAGAAAATGTGGAAAAAACGGGGAAAATTATTCATCTTTGAAGGCTTCCGTTGCGTGCGCTGAGAAAACGGTTCAAAATTCAAAGAATTAATGCCCAAAATAACTATTCCACGCGGACGAAGTCGCAGGCACAGCTAGTATATTCTAAAGCTGATCGTAAAATTTCTTAAGCAAGTGAGGCATAGAATACAAAAAGTTTATCGACTCGGGTAAAATGTGTAGGTAATTTCTTTCTTTCTTTTCTTCGCGATCAGTGACATCTTTTTGATTATTTCTATCCGTTCGTGTACTGTATTGTAATACTAGTGGATGCCTGCGACTTCCTTGATGTTTCGAGATAAAGTTATGGGGAATTATAAAAGTGATACCAAAAAAAAAACTTGATAACCTTATTCTTTTGAAGTCGGTTAATAACACAAATAAAACAGACTAACAAACACGCTTCAAATTTATATGATGTAAGGTACTAAAAAGGGTTGATTGCGTGCATAAATTAAGAGCTATTTTTCCTGCATTAATAGTTATTATGACAAAATTACAATTAAAAGTAGCTAAGCTTTAATTAAAAGCTCTGAAAAACATTTTCCTTTAAAACTTTTTGCTCGTTTCTTTGATCAATAAATTGTCTCTTTTTAGCTAATGTCATGATAAGTGGTAGGTACGTGAATAATTTACACTTTTTCGCCGGTATCAGAAAACTACCAAATTTCTTGGAAGCTCAATTTAAATGCCTTATATCTCTAGTCACGCCATTTGGTTCGAAAGCGAGAAGACATGTTTTATATCTTTGAAAATAAGTTATAGGCTTTTAGGCAGTCGTTCGTTCACCTTTGTTGCCTACATAAACAGTAGGATACACGATTTGTTACAAATCAATATCACTGGCGTAGTATAAAATTCAATAAGTAGAAATAATTATTTTATTGGTTTCTGAAACTAATAAAGCTTTTACGTTTAAGGTAGGTAAAAGTTTTTTTTTTCTATTTTTATACAAATAAATTGATTTAATAAAATATGGCTGTTTTTTTCAAAAAAAAAATCGAGTGTGGCGTAGCGGTTCCAGCGTGTGCTTTTCATTCAGAAGCAGAATCCGGCCCTACACCAATGACTTGTATTTTCAAGTTATGTGTGGATTTGCACTCGCTTAACGGTGAAGGAAATCATCGTGAGGAAACCGACATGTTTGAGGACCACAATATCCGAGGACATGTGTCTTCCGTGGAAGGACCTGGGCGCCCACCACGATGTATCTGCCCAAGAAAACTCCCCTAGCGGATTAATTCTGCGGGGGAGTCACGACCCTCAGTCATGAGGAATACGACTCAAGAGAGAGAGAGAGAGAGAGAGATTTTTTACAGTACCAAAATATATTATAAAGATCCAAGTTTCATGCATTGTTATCTCTGAAGATTTACCTTTGAGAGACAGTTGAGTTGAATAATGAGCCTAACTTTATGTGGTACCGTTTCCGTTCCATTTGAAGTTAAAGCCATGGGAGGAACAGAACGGTCGGAATAACGTATTAAAAGTTTTAATGTGGTAAATGGGCGTGCTATGGTTCTATTCACGTTTTATTACACGGATTTTCTTTGATATGTGATGTATGAGATCTTATATCAATACACACTAAACATATAATAAAGCTAAGGACAATCAAAAGACTGAACATATAATTTTTTAGAACCTTGGATTTTTTTCAATTCTGGCATTCTGTTAAAAAAATCCGACAAGTGAAACGTTACGAGTCCTTTTCGTCATTCGGTTAAATTTCTGATTAGGCCCACAAATATACTATTGTCCTATAAAATACAACGACAGCTTGAAGCAAGTTGAGGTTTCGGTATAAAACTAACAACTTCAACCTTAGGCGTGACTTGGAGCTTACTTGGATCTTTGTTTTGGAAGTTATATCCCTTTGAAACTTGGATGATTTACAAACTCAAACCGAAAACCTCTCAAAGTTGACTTTAGTATGTATATCTAAATATATAAAACTCAAAGGTGACTGACTGACTGACATAGTGATCTATCACCGCACAGCCCAAACCACTGGACGGATCGAGCTGAACTTTGGCATGCAGGAAGATGTTATGACGTAGGCATCCGCTAAGAAATTATTTTTGGAATTGCCCCTTTTTGGGTGAAATAGGGGATGCAAGTTTTACTTCCTAATGCGAGCGAAGCCGCGAACACCTTCTAGTCGAAATTATTGGAGAACGATTGTATCTATATGTCTTGTTATTCCTTTTCTTAACATATACCTTTGAGGTTTATATATTTAGATTTCAAAAATATCATATATGTACATACAGCAACGTAAAGGTCCAATTAACGTTTATTTAAAAAAAACGGAGCAATTCCAGCAACCGCAAGTATCCGTGAATGTGGTTTGTTGATAAGAAGATTAGCCGAACAGTTACATTCCGAATGCTTTCCGGCTTATGTAAGTATATTTGCATATGCCACGGACTGCGGTGCGGAAATACGATAATTGTGTGCAATCGAGAGAGGAGTAGAGTAAACCAGCTTAGAATAAAAGTTGCTTGTCATAATATATACTTGCAAAAAAACCTTGCATTGCTGTAATATTTATTTACTAGCGGACACCCGCGGTTTCGCCTGCATTATTCGAGATAAAAAAAACTGATAGCTAATGACACTCCTAATATCTTATACTACCTACATACAAAAAAACATGATGATCCATACAGCCGTTTTTGCGTTATGAGCGCTTAAATAAACAAACAAACAGAAAAAATCTTAAAACTGCTGAAACGTGTTCTGTTATTGATTCAATTAAAGTATGCCCAAACATTTTCTATGCTCAGATGTTTGATCCTCGTCAGATATCTATACTTCTTTACTAATATTATAAAGCTGAAGAGTTTGTTTGTTTGTTAGAACGCGGTAATCTCAGGAACTACTGGTGCGAATTGAAAAAAAATATTTTTGTGTTGGATAGACCAGTTATCGAGGAAGGCTTTGGGCTATATAACATCACGCTGCAACTAATAGGAGCGAAGAAACAATAGAAAATGTGGAAAAAACGGGGAAAATTATTCATCTTTGAGGGCTTCCGTTGCGTGCGCCGCGAAAACGGTTCAAGATATCAAAAAAATGTGTATAAAAGAATTATTTCTCTTGAAATCTAAGAAAATGTCCACGACATATATGTCTATGTTTTAAGGTTAGCTCACTAGAACCGTTTTTATGGTAATAACTATTCCACGCGGACGAAGTCGCGCGCATCAGCTAGTATCATATAAAGGACTAAAACCCCAAAAAATAATACATATAAAAATAATAAGATTCAGGAATTGTTATATCACTAAACTTAAACCAAATAGAAATTTTACCAAATTGTTTTCTCAATTTGTTACTTTCCTTGAATTTATTTCTTTTCTGTTTCTTTGTTAAAAAAAGGCTATATATACTTACTTACTTACTTATTCCTATAGCGCAGCGACCCGAGGTGGGTATTGCCTCCAGCACAAGAAAATGCCACCTTCGCCGGTCTTGGGCTGCCACTGCCACAACAACCAGCATTATGCTGAGTCGGGGCTGTGTTGTGGCAGATTTTATGTTTGTACGTTTATTATGTTCTTACTTATGTTTTTTTCTGTGATAAATCTGCCATAATAAAAGTTTTCTTTCTTTCCACTTGCCAGTCTGCAACTTGAAGCTTCTCCAAAAATGTCGTTCCATAATTTTATTTTTAAGCAAAGACGATTAATATATGTATCAGAAAATAAAATTACAAAAGTTGACTAAACGCTTCATCAACCATCCACGTGCATATTTTATTAAACGTTCCGAAACACGTAAATGAACTCGTTTAGAAGTTATACCGTGTATGTCGGGTGCCAAAAGTTTACGGTAGGTAACATGGCGCGCCATCAAAATTAATGAGGGCAAATTGTGTGCTGAATTCATGTGAGGAAAGACATTGTAGGTGAAATTATTGTTTAAAAATATAATGTACTTACATACGTAGTCACAATAAAAATCAACTTTTTAGTTAATCTATACACATAATTAAGCTAAAGAGGGTCTAAAGTCTGAACATTGAAGATATTTAAATTAAAATTGTTTGGAGAAATAATATAATTTACTTACAATAATAAAATATAAAAACAAGGGAAAACTAAACATACAACTTATAGCTACTACACAAAGGGACACTTAGAAAATCTTTAGAAAAGCCTGAAGGTATTATAAGTGCTCCAGCCCACTACCAGAGAGCAGCGTGCCCAGCATAGTTTATAGATAATTTAAATTTAAACGAGAAAGAAACATAGCACGTTTAATAATTTCAAGAAATTTTGGCTGTTTATCTGTGTCAAATAGTAACGTGGCGAGGGCAGCAAGGCAAGTATAGTCTAAGTCTACACCGTCCTGACCTATCCCTACTTAATAGTGCAAGTAGGCTCGAAGCCACTCGTATATTAATAGCGCGGCTAAACTTTACCACAGATGACATTAAATATGTTTTTTTTTTTTTTTTTTTTTATTCTCATTTTTAAGGGACTTTTGTTATTACATGTCAGTCCCATTGTATATACTATACTAATTACAAAAATATTAAACTGTTATGGAGATGACATGTTCACCCAAATATCTCACTTAAGTTGAGACATGTAGGAAAACAGATCTCTCGCCGCGTCACAGTGAGGCACAGCTAGTATATCATTGAAGCAACCCACATCCCGCAGGTTGAGTTGGTAGGTCACTGCAAGGGCGCGCCGCTCCTGCTGAAGGCGGACACACTCTACCAGTACATGGTACACATCCTCTACAACTCCACATGTTTCACAATTCGGTGTATCCGCCTTCCGCATGAGGAATGCGAATTTTTTTAACGGCATGTGTCCAGTTCTTAGTCTATGTGCTGTAACAATTAACTTACGTCCGATAGAAACATTACTGAACCATGGTATATGAGGGGGCTCACATACTATTGTTTTATACCAAATACCTTTAAACATAGATCTTTCATCGAAGTATTCTTTCCATGTTTGAAAGCACTGTTTTTTAAATTTGGGCAGTATTTCGGTATAATTTGGCAAAACACTATAATTACGACCTTCTAAAACCGCCTTTTTTGCAAGTGAGTCAGCCTCCTCATTGCCTTTCAAGCCAATATGCGATGGTACCCATTGCAATTTAATATCAGATCCCCGCGCAGTTAACTCGGCCAGTTGAGAAATAACTTTATAAGCCGTGGACACTCCCCGCCTGCCCGACGTGCATCTCAAGATATGTTGCAGTGCACTTCTACTGTCAGTACATATCACAGCCTGTCGCATCATGTTATCAACAATGTAAGCGAGTGCTTCCGATATTGCAATGAGCTCCACCGTCATAATGGATACATTTTGATTATTTATTTTATAACAATTATTACTATTTATATTAGAGGATGGGTCATAAAACGCCGCTCCTCGTCCATTGTCACTCTTTGAACCGTCCGAATACAGTATACACCAACCATGATATTTATTACTTAGCTCTTTAGTCGCTTCGGCTTTTAAATTATTTACCTCTTGCGAGTTTTTTGGGCCTTTTAAACAATCTAAATTAGTAACGATAATATCCGCACAGTTAAAATTAGTAATCCAAGTATGTAATGAGAACATATCTAATAGTGATGAAGTATATATGTCTTCGTGGCAAACATTAGATAAAGTGACTACTAACAAAGGATTTTTTTTACGCCACCAATAGCCGTAGGTAGTTCTAGACTCGTCACATCTCGTATGCAGCAGAGACAGCGCTCTGAGCGGCTCGTTCTCTGTGGACGCGCGAAGCTTCATACAGTACTTCATGGCTAAATACCTTCTCCTAATATGCAGTGGAAATACACAGAGCTCACTCTCCATGGCGTGTACCGGAGTACTTCTTATAAACCCACCAATCGTTCTCAAAGCCTGATTCTGAACCTTATCAAGTTTATATGTATGCATTTTTGCACAGTTATCAAATAAGTATGATCCGTAATCTAATCTACTCCGGATTAATGATATGTATAACTTACGTAAATGTGTGGGGTGAACGCCCCAGTTAGATCCTGTCAAAACTTTTAGTAAATTGAGGTATTTTTGAGTTTTAGAGACTATTTCGACAATGTGTTTTCTCCATAAAAGGGAGCAATCTAACCAAAGACCTAAATATTTGTATATAATAACTCTTTCAATCTGGTGGTTGTTTATTTCTAATTTTAAACTTTTCTTTCTTTGTCCCCTGCTAAATACACAAAATTTAGATTTCGGTATTGATAATTCGAGTCCTAAATTATCAAGCAATTTGATAAATATTACTAATGCGTTTTGTATAGCATTTCTACTAATATTGATATTCTTATGACTATTAAATAGAACAAAATCATCTGCGTATTGGCAAATGTATACAAAGTTTATGCTTTTACAAATTTTAGCTGTGGTTAAATTGAAAAGCAAGGGAGATAATGGACAGCCTTGAGGAAGTCCTTTGCTTGCATTTCTATATAATATGTCAGACACCTGGTATGTATCATTAAAAATTACAAGTTTTCTTCTGATTAAAAAGTTCCATAGATACTCACAGATTTGTTTACCTACTTCTAAACTGTCCAGTATCTGTGTGGTTTTGTCAACGAGAATATTGTTATATGCGTTTTCGATATCAAGGAAACATGCTACGGTCGGTATATTATCTGTAAGCCCTGTTTGTATCTGAGTCACTAGACGAACTAAGCAGTCTAAACTTGACTGTCCGTTACGGAACCCAGCTGTGTACGGCGATAATAACTTATTTTTCTCAACAAACCATTCTAATCGTTTGTTAATCATATTATGTAATATCTTACATAGACAAGAGATCAAAGAGATAGGCCTTAACTTAACATCTGAGACTAAACCAAATTTTGGAATCGGCACTATAGTAATTTTCCGCCATTGGTAAGGGATTTCACCTGTTGACATGACAAGATTGTATAATGCAAGCAGGTACTGTTTAGCGTTTCTGGGTAAATGATGAATCATTGAATATGTAATACCATCACTTCCTGGAGCAGTATCTTTTTTCTTAACGCATTTGGTCATCTCGTGAAATGTAAACTCACTTTCTAAACTAGCATTGACCGACCTATATAAAGGCTTGTTAGGTATAACAAAATCAGGGGCTAAATTGCACAACAACTTTTCTTTATCTTCATGAGAAACATATACTTTTGGGTACCTATAACCTTTAATCCATCGAAGCCGGTTCCACATATCAGATAACGTCGTGGATTCATTAATATCATCACACATCTTTTGCCATCCTTCAGCCCTAGCTTTGTTAATTTCGGATGTTGCCTTGTCCTCTTTTTCTTGCAGACATTTAAGATTAGCTGGCGTGGGGTTCCGTCTAAATATAGATAGTGCTAGCCTACGCTCCGCTACTACTTTGGAAAGATAAGGTGTCCAGTAAGGTTTTGGTCGAAATTTACTAGTAGGATTCTGGCACAGTTTTACAAAAGGAATATGCTTATCAGCTGCTTCAGATATCTTAGAGATCAGTAAATCATGAAGCATCTGAGTATTAGAAGTATTTGTAGAAAGCGGTAAATTATCCTCTATGTCTTGTGTGTATTTCGTCCAATTAGCTAATTTAAAGTTACGTTTTTTGATGAATTGTAGCTGATTGCAATATTTAAACCGAATCTTTAAAACCATATGATCACTTCTTAAGTTTTCACTCAAAACTTTCCAATCAAAATGAATGGATATATCAGATGAAGCGAAAGATATGTCTGGACTAGTATTTTGTAAAATATTATTCACCATTTTAACTCGTGTAGGTTGACCGTCATTTAGCGAAACGAAATTAAATTCTACTGCTGCATCATGAATTAATCTACCTCTAGGAGTAATTTTACTTGACCAATCAGTATGATGCGCATTAAAGTCACCAACAATCAACGAATTCCTGGGAAACGTTGAGAACACTGAATCCCAGTCATCCTGAGTTGTAGTGACCCAGTCCGGACAGTAGATTAGTATAACATTCTTTAAAGTACCGCAATTTAAAAGTTTTAGACATAGTATTTGGATATCTGTGTTTGAGAGATTTATAATGTATTGTTGTACCTTAACCGTAGAATGAACAAAAATAGCGATACCTGCACAGCCATCATCCCTGTCTTTTCGGAATGTGTTATAACCTGACACTCGTGGCTCGTAGTCAGAATGAAACCACGTTTCGCTCACAAATGCCAGATGAGCCTTTTCTTGAGCGAGAAGCGGAGTGAAGTCAGAAATTTTGTTACGTAAGCTCCGTGCATTCCACTGCACTATGTTCAAAGAGTGAATGTTTTGATTTCTATCCATAGTTGCTTAAAAAGGAGACCAGTTTCTTCAGGAAGAAGTCTTTGTCAACCACCCGAAGCAATAACTGCAGACTCTCCTCAACTATGATACTAAATATACTTTTTAACTTTTCTTCAAAACTATTGTTATTTTCAAAAACACGTTTCACTTTTTTCACTAATTTAGTAAACATTTGTCCAAAATTTCCTTCTTTTTCCGAATTGGTTTCATCCAAGACCGGACTTTCGTCGAAGTTAGCAACCTCCGCTTGACTTTCTTCTTGACTATTTCGTTCGGGTCTTATATTTTTCTTCTTCTTGGTCAGCAATAGAGAACCTTTGTCATCTTCTTTCAGTAGGGTTGGTTCAGTAATTACTTTTTTAAAGACCGGACGAGATTTGGCTACGTCACTATATGACCGCGTTCCACTGTCTGCCGATGTTGATGCACCGTGGCCGTCGACAGTGCTATTTACTTTATTCACTATACGTCTTTGGTCTTGGTAACTATTTAAGGCCATTCTGTAGGTACAATTTTGAGCGCACATCAGACGTCTTATTTCTTTTTCCTTCAGAAAAATAGGGCATTGTTTATCCATTGCCCAATGCGGGCCACCACAGTTTACACACTTGAACTTGTTTGTTTCGCAATTTTGGTGATCACCCCCGCACTTGGGGCATGTAGCCTTATGAGAGCAGGCGCGAGCTAAGTGCCCAAAGTGCCAACATTGTGAACATTGGCTTACGGGGAATGTGTATGGCTCCACTTTAAACCTACACCCGTATCCGTGGACGTACGGGGGCAAAGTGGGGCCCTTGAAACTCAGACGAATTGTTTCAGATTCTACCCATTTTCCTTCTTGATTGAGGCGCTTAAGCCTCCTGATTGCTACAATTTCTTGGTCACAGTTTAAAGTTTTACTAGCTTCTTCTTCAGTTATATCCAGGTCAACTTGCCTAACGAGCCCATATGTCAAATTGACCTCATCGGCTAGCTGGCACCTGTATCCTAAAGACTCAATTTTTTTGTTTTTTAACAGTTTGTCACAGTCTGACTGACTGTCAAAATCAATGATTACTTTGAATGGGTTTTTATGCACGATCTTTAAAATGCTACCAATGTTTTCATTTTGTAACAACTTCGCCATTCCAAACTGTTTCGGTAGGCACTCTTTAGAAGTCACGTAGACAGAAATTTTTTCATCTTGCTCCGAGCACTTGGATTTTTTCAACTTCCGTTTATTTTTAACTTCAACAAATCCCACATCATCACTGGCACTTTCTTCACTTTCTCTTGGTCTTTTTGATCGACCTTCATCAAAAACTACACTGTCTCCTTCAAAATTATTCTCCTCCGGGTCACAGAGGGACTCCTCCATGACGCGTTCGAATGTGTTCGAACGTGTCCGAACGTGCTTCGGTGAGTTGTGTCGCGTCGACCGTAGTGAGCACCGATACGTGCGTACGCCACGGGTACTGGCGCGCGACTGATTAAATATGTTACCGAGTGGGACTTACTTACTAATTGACTTTATTTACTTACTTACTTACTTACTTTGACTGGCCTGTTAGCTTAGTTGATAGTGGCTCTGCTTTCTAATCTAGAGGTCGCGGGTTCGATTCCCGCATTACACAAGTATTTATGTACTTTAAAAATTTATAATTACTTGTGTTGAGTCTGGTCGTTTGTATGTATAATTAGTATGTATTTACAAAAGAAAAGTATATAAGTATTATGTTATAGCGCGCATATCAAATGTTGGCCCTCGCCCCGCCCCCGCTAAGGAAGGCACGCGGCGCTCCGAAAGAATAAAGAATCAGAAACATTATAGTTGCACGGAAACTCCTGAGCGCGCCGCCTGCGCTCTCCGCGGCTCAAAAATAATGTATCGTGACGCTTCCGAAAATAAATAATTTGTAGTGGGACCCAGTGACTTTTCTTTTATCATGGACATCCCCGCTATAATGGCGCCCAACGTGGGGCAGAACTCTAAATATCAGTGTTAAAATTATTCGCGAAAGTGAGCGCGTGTAGGTATGTTGCGTATTTTACCGCAGTGAACTGTGATGTGTACTTACTATGTGTGTGTGAGTATATGGGCAAACGCACGTGGCGCAATACAAAACTTCGGGAAGTATATTTGTTAATAGACCCGTGTATCGGAAGGCGCCACGCTAGTACCTATACCGCTCCTTCGTTAGTCGTTCGTTCGTTCATACATTCACTCAAAATTCCCGGAAATCGAGATAGTGTTGTGTGAACTGTGAACTCAGTCGAATGGTGTCCGTGCAGTTTTAGAGAAAACGATAATATTCTCTCGCCGCGTAATTACGTTGAAGTACCTGTGTATATTGGTGTTGAACTCTCAGCGTAATAATAGCGGTAGTAAACACGTAGGTATTGGGGACCTATTGTTTCGTGTTTATATGAGAATAAAGTCGGTTGTCTTTTGTCTAGTTGGACAGTGTTAGTGCGTACCAAGTGAACCTGGATGAACACGTAGGTATCCTAGACTTTGATTGGGACCTATTGTTTCGTGTTTTATGTGACTATACAGTGTTTTATTTTGGTTTTTTATGCACATTGGTACCTATGTCGTTAGGTTACCTAGACTTTTATGAACCCAGTTTACGCGTGTGTGTGTAGAAAGTAAACGAACGTTTCGTTTTCGTTATACCTATGATGGACTGTGATTGCTATTTATTAGACGTTTATACCTATTATGAACGGTGAATGTTAGCTAAACTCCCGTGTACGAGTTAACCAACGTTTAGGTATATCGTGTACTGTGTTTGTGGACTTTTGCGGACAATGGTGTTAACGCGTGCCGGTGCCTCGTCCGAGGACTCGCCGCCGCCGCCCGCGCCGGTTGTTCTGGACGGCCTGGAGGCCGAACCACCGCGCGAGTATCGTGTGCACCAGGTGACGCTGGGACTTGGTCCGAGCGTTGGCTGTGATGATGTCACGGCTGTGCCTGTGGCCGCGCCGGCCCTAGCGGCCGAGGCGTGCGCTGCGCCGCCGCCGCCAACTGCGGTTGCGCCCGCGGGCGTGCCGCTTCCTGCACCTGCGTCGGCTGGCGCCCCGTTCCCGGCGGGCGCGGCCGCCGCTCCTAACATCGTGTTAAGCGCCGAACAACTTATGCTTCTACTAAATCAGCTAAGTCACGGACCACAAGGTACGAACATGCCTTCTAATAACTTATTGAAATGCACCGCTCGATTTAGTGGTGACAAATCGTCCGATGTAATGGCATTTTTGGACGCCGTACAAACCTATAAGGAATGCGCTGCCGTCAGTGATGACGTTGCCCTCCGGGGGCTCTCCATGCTGCTTACGGATATGGCAGCAACGTGGTGGCAAGGAGTTAAAGCTACCACGGCCACCTGGAAGGACGCAGTCGAAGCGTTGAAGAACACTTTTGGACCCCGACTGCCACCGCATCTCATCTATAGGAAAATATTTGAACGTGAGCAGGGTCAGCACGAGGCCACTGACATTTTCATATGCCACGTGCGTGCCCTGTATGTCCAGCTTCCTCCGTCGTCGTTGTCACAAGTGACCCAGCTGGATATGCTGTACGGATTGCTGCATCTTCGAATTAGAGAGAAAATTCCGCGCTCGTCTTTCGATACTTTTGACGAACTGATACGGCGCGCCCGGCGAGTTGAGGATCTTCTGAGCGAAAGTAGTCAACCTGTTAACTCGCCGTCGTCTTCGTCGTCTAATGATGCTGCCAGATCCAGCGTGACACGCGCTCTTAAGTCACGACCTCAATGCAGTTATTGTAAACAGTTTGGTCATTTGAAGGACGCCTGTAGACGGCTGAAGGAAAAGAAACCTGCAGAAAACAATGATGTTACCCAGTCGGAGAATCGTCCTAGTATCACGTGCTTTGGATGCGGAGCACCAGGTGTTATACGGTCTAAATGTGAAACGTGTAAAAAAGCGAAAAGTGACGCGGTAAAAGTGGCCTTTCAGGCAGTTTCCGTAACGTCTATGATCAGTGATAATCTCGACTCGCGACCTAGGCCGATTATTGAAGTGCGTATCTGTGATTCTGTAGGCGATTTATTGCTAGATTGTGGCGCTAAGCATTGTGTAGGTAGTAAAAGCCTTCGTGAACACTTAGTTAATAATGGTCATGTCTTCTCACAAAAGTTTGTAAAATTGAAATATGCTGATGGGCGAGTGTGCCTCCAAAATGTTGATGTAGCACGGGTCAAAATTGTCGTGCGAGGGTTAACGTTTGTCGTTAAATTCATAATGCTCCCGGATGCAACCGAGAGTCTGTTAGGTATGAATTTCATTCGTGCAGCTGGTGTGGTACTTGACTTTGATGTTGGGGTATGGTACATGCGACATGATAGGACACCTCAACCTATGCGTTATGAAGCTATGGACGTTCAAGCTCTGACCTGCGCTTCGGTGGAGCTTAGGGAAGATGAAGGCACTCATCTTAATGTCGAGGATCGTGAGCGATTATCCCAAGTCCTGAATGTCAACGAGGACATTTTTGCTGCAGGAGGGGAACCGACAGAATTTGCAGTGCATCGTATTGACACCGGAGACGCTGTCGCTAGACGCTATAGCTAGTCCACCATATCGCTGTTCTCCTGCGAAAAAGGAAATTATTCGAAAGGAGTTAGATAAGATGCTCGAAGAAGGAGTTATTGAAGAAGCTGAATCTGAGTGGGCAGCTCCAGTAGTACTAGTACCTAAGAGGAACGGAGAGGTTCGTTTCTGTGTGGATTACAGAAAATTAAATAAAGTGACTAAAACTGATCGTTATCCGATTCCTGTCATTGATGAGCTGTTGAAGAGTACACGGCCGAATGCTGTAATGTCTACGATTGACTTAAAATCGGGGTACTGGCAGACGATGGTAGTGCCAGAGGACCGACACAAGACAGCGTTCACTACGCCGTTCGGAAACTTCCAATTTTGCCGTATGCCGTTCGGTTTGAAGAATGCGCCGGCTACGTTCCAACGGTTAATGGATAGGATGAGATCAGGACTCAAAGACATCTGTGTTCTTACTTATCTGGATGATATTTTGGTGATCTCGGAAGACCTGGATCACCACCTGGAAGACCTAAAACAGGTCTTTGATCGTCTTCGCTTGTTTAAGTTGTATGCTAACAGGGAAAAATGTGTGTTTGCAAGAGAGAAGGTAACTTATCTGGGACACGTCATTTCAGCCCAAGGAATTGAACCGGACCCTTCAAAGGTAGAAGCTGTGATGAGTATGAAGCCACCTACCAATTTGAAGGAGCTGAAAACTTTTCTCCAGACTTGCTCATGGTTTCGCAAGTTCATCATGCAATTTTCAGAGATCGCACGGCCCTTGACTGATTTAACGAAGAAGGACAGACGCTGGCAGTGGGGGGAGGAGCAGAACATCGCGTTTGAAGAACTCAAGAAGCGACTCTCCTCCAGCTCGATTCTGCGCCAGCCAGATTTCGACGAACCTTTTATATTGCGGACTGATGCCAGTTCGTACGCACTAGGAGCCGTACTTCTACAAGGTTCGTGTCCGACAGAGGAGAGACCAATTGTGTACGCTAGCCGACTGCTTAACTCGGCTGAGCGCAATTATCATACTACCGAGCGAGAAGCTCTAGCGGTTGTTTGGGCTTTAGATAAGTTTCGTGACTATGTAGAAGGAGCCCAAGTCTTAGTGGCAACCGACCATCAGCCTTTGAAGTGGCTGCTGACTCTAAAGACACCGAGTGGAAGATTAGCACGTTGGGCTATGAAGCTACAAGCGCATAATTTGAATGTCGAGTATACTCCGGGACGAGTTAATCTGGTTGCTGATACGCTGAGCCGCCCCGTCCCTGAAGAAGTAGAGGAGCCGGCTACTGAACTTTGTCCGGTTGTAGTAGACTTACCACATCGTAGCCCATTGGATATCCGTAGTGCTCAGCTTGCTGATCCGGAAGTCAGCAAGATCATCTCCGACTTTGAAGACCAGACCAGTACAGCAGACCGATGGTCTGATAGAGGTTATTACATGTCACAAGGAGTCTTATATAGATGTGACCAAGATAATGAATCTGAGGAACCTCAACTAGTTGTACCAGAATCTCTTCGCGAAGATCTCATGAAGCAAATTCATGATGCGCCGACTGCTGGTCATCTAGGTTTGGAGAGGACACTAAAGAAGATAAAAGAACGTTACTTCTTTAAAAATATGAGGACTTATGTAGCCCAGTATTTAAAAGCATGTGATGCATGTCAGAAATACAAACCAACTAACATGAAACCGGCAGGACTACTCCAGACACCGATAATGAATCAGCGATTTGAAGTGTTGGCCATGGACCTTTTTGGCCCATTACCTGAAGGCGACAACGCAGAGAAGTGGATTCTTCTTGTTGACGACACTGCCAGTCGTTGGGTAGAGCTGTTTGCGCTTCAGGATACCACAGCGGAGACCTGTGCCAAGGTTCTTGTCGAAGAGGTTTTCTTGCGTTACGGCTTGCCTCGTCGTATCATTTCGGATAATGGTACGCAGTTTGTTTCGGCAGTAATGCAAAAAGTAATGTATGTCATGGGGGTAGAACAAGCCCTTACTCCAGTTTACCACCCGGAAGCTAATCCCGCTGAGCGGAAGAATCGCGAATTAAAACAACTTCTGGCGATATTGGTAGGTTCTGAGCATCGTAATTGGCCGAAGGTTCTACCTACAGTAAGATTTTCATTGAATAATGCAATCAACATGACCACGGGTCATTCTGCGTCGTATTTGACGTTTGCCCGCGAAATGCGTACTCCTCTAGATGTCAACAATGACATTCGGGCAATAGTTTCACAAGAAAATTTTGTGCCACAAATTACGCCGTATCTGAACGAGTTTGGGCGTATTCTCGTTGATGTCAAACGCCATATCGAAGACCACCAAGATAGAAGGAAGGCGGATGGAGATCAGCGGCGTAGAGACTTTGTACCATACAACGTTGGGGATTTGGTACTGGTGGATACACACTTGCACAGTAATGCAGCCAAAGGATTCACCAAGAAGTTCGCGCCAAAGCGAGAGGGGCCCTATCAAGTTGCTAGGGTCATTTCTCCCACGTCTTTTGAGGTTGTCGATTCAACTGGGGACATCCGAGGGAAGTACCATGCCAGCGCCCTAACTCCTTACATTGGAGATGTTGTTACTATCAGACATCCTCGCCGTCGTGGACGTCCAGCCAAGTCACAGTCGGGTCGATCATGTGACTTGGAGGGGGAGGTTATAGCGCGCATATCAAATGTTGGCCCTCGCCCCGCCCCCGCTAAGGAAGGCACGCGGCGCTCCGAAAGAATAAAGAATCAGAAACATTATAGTTGCACGGAAACTCCTGAGCGCGCCGCCTGCGCTCTCCGCGGCTCAAAAATAATGTATCGTGACGCTTCCGAAAATAAATAATTTGTAGTGGGACCCAGTGACTTTTCTTTTATCATGGACATCCCCGCTATAATATCCGTTATCTAGAACCCACGACACAAGCGTTTGCTTAGTGTGGGGCTAGATGGCGCTGTGTGCAATGTCCTGGAATATTTATTTCATTTTAAATTATATACAGGGTTAAACATTAACACTGCAATGCAATGCGATGTAAAAAAACGCAATGTCAAATAAAATAAACGAAAACTATTTCGGCAGATGCGACCTCACTTATCGCAGATTTATTGCTTTATTTGGCTTCTAAGTTTCAATGAACTTTTAAATGTTATTTTTACCTTAAAATAATAGAAAACAGAGACTTTATTATTTAATTAAATAGGTACATTTGCATTTGAGTTAGAGTTGCAAACGTGTCTGGTGCCGTAAGAGGCGCTAGCGTAACGTGAGGTCTGTGAAATGTCAAATTTTATCATATTTAGTTCCCTCTCCGTATTTAGTAAACAAATTGCGGCTAGATTGTGATCTGAAATGTCAGAAGGAAAGGTTGGCAGCCCTCATTGGATTGACATTGACGCCGTAACTAACTTTTTTTATTAACCCGCTAACAAAGCGAGTTAGTTATCGTAGCTGTCACCATAATTAGCCACTCACAAACAAACTTACAAACAATACATAAAAAAAACTAACAATCACTTACAACTAACCCTGTATATCAGTGAAGCGAAGTTAAATGTGGTTTGTGCGTTCCTCGGAGCGTACAAGGAACACGGTTGGAGCTACAACAATACTTAATACACTTTTCCTGTTTTCCATTTAGGTTATACTGAAACCACTTGGTACGTCTATATCCTACTTATATTATAAACACGAAAGTTTGTGCGTGTAGGAAAATGTGAGTGTATGTATGCATGTTCCTTTTTCATACAATAGATTCGAATGACGTTTTACATGTCTAAGTGCTAGAAACCATTGCAAAGGGCAGAGTGCCCACGTTGAATGGCAATGCTATAATTGGATCCTGGATTAAAACAAGCTACTTTTTATCCCAAATACACGAGCGAGTAAGGCTCAGCGGTTCCAGTGTCTGCTTTTCATCCAGACGCACCCTGGTTCGAATCCGGCCCTACATCAATTACTTGCATTTTTGAGTTAAGTGTGGATTTGCACTCGCTTAACAGTGAAGGAAAACATCGTAAGGAAACTGACAGGTTTGAGGACTACAATATCCGAGGACATGCGTCTTCCGTGGCCTTACCTGGGCGCCCACCACGGTGTATCAGCCCAAGAGAACTCCGCTAACGAATTATTTCGGCGAGGGAGTCACGACCCTCAGTCATGAGGAAAGACACGCGGGTAATACCCAAATCCTAAACGTGGCGCCTCTATTATCACATACGTTATTCTAGATCGAATAATATGATTAATTACGCCTTAAAAGAGTGACCTAACCTACATTATTTTAATCTTAGACATTCGTGTTTGACGTTTATGTATGCGAAAATATTATGTGTAAAGTGCCAAGTACCGAGAAAATATCGTAAGTACTTTTTGTTCCTTCAAAGTTCGAGGTAAACGAAATATCAAACTTTATCAAAGACCTCTGAAAAACATAATTGAATAAGTAAAACAAAATCTTAAACAGGCCATGTCAAGTTTAACTTTCTACTCAACGCTTCGTTTCAAGAGGAAATGGTGTTTAAAAGTCGTTATGAATATCTGAGAAATAGGTAAGATTAATTTAATTATAATGTTCACAAAAGATGGGTAAAGACCTGTTTTGTCAGTTTAAATAATTAAAGTTACCAAAGACGTGTAACAGAAAATATGATTGAAATACTTGTGTGTGATAAAATATATTTCATTAATAAATACTTAAGAAAAAAACCTTGATAAAAGTGAATGTTTGTCATTTTGTTCCGTTTTCTCGCCGCAACGGAGCGACGGATCATCGTGAAATCACGATGATGCCTAAATACGCATAGAGATAATAAAGGTTTCCAAGAGTGACATACCTACGTTATTTTATCCTACATAACACAACATGCGAGACTAAATAGACACAATAGACGACAACGATTCTTAATATCTTGCAAATTGTTTTCAAGCATGAACCTATATAATATAATTTATAATTTTCGTCACGTTCGTGACGTCACCTGCCGGTTCCAACGGAAGACCAGCGTTGGATGCTTGCATCCAGCACATGCTGAGTTGGGGCCGGATTGTGACATGAAACGTGTGTACCTACTTGTTTATATCTTGCATTCTGTATCTCTTGTTTCGTGTCCCAATAAATGTATTTTTATTTATTTATTTTTATTTATTTATATAACGTATACAATATACATATGTATATGTATAAATAAAATCAAGCACTCAACATTTCTTAGTTACCTATTGACTTATTTTTTAACACGAAATAAATAGACTTACGTTTGACTACAGCCTGCCTGATGTTAAACACCACTATAGTCTCTGACAATTGTTATAATTTTGATAAATGTAATTATTTTATTTTTATTGGACGTGTAAATAGGCTTAACGAAAATAAATGAATATGACAACAGTCAATCTTTTTAGTGTTTCAAGTCTAACTACACAATAGTTTGTATAAAAAACGCGCGTAGCACCAGTAGCACTGCATTAAGCGAGAAATATTCAAGGGCAACCTAAGAGTCAAGAAGGGTCTCTCATGAATTTTGCTTTCACAAAATCCGAGGACAATGGCGGCCATTGCGTTACATTATCCACTGTGAGGCTGTGACCTTATAGAGTAGAAGATTGAAGATGTATTGGATGGAGAAAAGTATAAGTTTTTTTTTTTTAAATATTGGCATTTATATTGCACCGAATGTGTACGTAGATTTCGGAAGTCAAGCAATTATAAAACCGTTGGTGTTTTTTTCATCACTTTTTGTCTAATCATTGTACCTATATATTTTGTATTGAATTCAGCTGCTTAGTTGAACTTTATTTATGTAAATAAGATAGTTCATCATGCCAGAATACAATTAGCTTGATAATAACATTGCAGTTTACATTATAGTGATTTAAATTATAAATAAAACTGATTGACTCTAAAGTATTAATCAAGGAAAACTGTAGGTTTGAGAATGCCAAAGTTTGGCAGTGCGCACAATGAATAGGTACGTAACGCTTGCTACGGGTTGTCGGAATTCCACTGCATACTGGTGCCTTCTTGCTATTCCTTTACTCATACGGTGGTAAAATAGGTTTAAACCTAAGGTTTCTTGTTGATAGTTTACACAAAGTGTAATTAATAAATAAATAATATAAATATTCCGGGACACAGCGCCATCTAGCCCCACACTAAGCAAACGCTTGTGTCGTGGGTACTAGATAACGGATATAATGCTTATATACGTTTCTTTTGTAAATACATACTTATCATACATAGAATCGTTTATCGTTTATTTGCACACTATTGCTTACAACTATATTGCTTATATATTACTTAGGAATAAACATTAGCTCACGAATGATAAGTACTATATTTCCCCCCCTAGGTCACCCTGTGTCGGGGGAAATTTGCTCGTCCATCAGTATTTACAGATACATACTTTGTAATATACTAGGACTAAAGTAAATACTAGAAAAATCAGTTTCCAATACATGTGGTGAAGTGGTGAAGATACTTGATTTCGTGGTTGGTTAGAAATACATACGTGAAAGATAAAAGAGATAAATATACCGGGACAGTTGTAGGAGTAGTATTTACATAATAATGTATACAATTCAATATAATATATATGATAATAATTAAGATATAATTAAGAATAGAGAAGTATTTAGGAGAAGGAGTGTGTGAGTGTATGTGTGAAGAAACGACCAGACTCAACACAAGTAATTATAATTTTTTAAAGTACATAATAACTTGTGTCATGCGGGAATCGAACCCGCGACCTCTAGATTAGAAGGCAGAGCCACTACCAACTAAGCTAACAGGCCAGTCTAAATAAAAATCCATTTTTTAATAAGCTCCTGTTTACTAATCATTTCTCAGCCTTTTATTAAATAAGGCTGAGATCACAAACCTGACACGAAATTAATTTAGCTATAAATAAAACCGTAGTAGTGTACGCAACGACTTATCAATGTACGAACATTTTGGCGAAGGGAATCTATTTGGCAAGCACCGTGGTATCGTAGGGGTAGGTCAGGCATTATCTGATTGCGAGCCAAAAATAGACGCGCTCTCTATATATAGATATAAGATACATATAAAGGCTCTGTATATTTGTAAACTGAGTTAACATCTAAAAGAGTAGCAATCGATCCTATGAAGCAGAAATTTTAGAAAATTTACTGACATACATACATATGTACATAATCTTCATGATATATATACAATTAAGTATAATACAAAAATGACTTAAAAATACAGAAAACTTATACAAAACAGATATTTACAAAAAGTTCAGCACACCGTCCATGTTGTCGCTGTGCGGCAGGGAACCCAGGATGCTGGCAGTATTTCCTCTTTGAATGCAAAGACTCAAACGTTGAGAAAAATAGCTGCCAGCCCTGAGATCTCCTGTGGCAAGGACCAAACGCTTGCTAACCTGTTTCACAAATAATTTTGTGTCCGGAGACCACGGGCCCAACGTCTCAACAGATAGCGCAAAAAAATCATAATTTGCGCTAATCTGCGAGTATTTTCGTTGTTTCCCGAGTCTACACACGTGACGTCCCAGACCAAAGGACGGCCGAGACACCACGGTACTAAAGTAGCGCCGTCTGGCCTCTTGCCGTCATCACGTGAGAGCCCACTCGGCTATATATATAACTATATATATCACTCACCCCACTATATACAATTACTAATATATGATATATATTACAAAACATTATGATTTAGTCTGTAACTAATATTAAATTATGACGGTTGCCTGGAAGAGATCGCTTTTAGCGATAAGGCCGCCATTTGTGGCATAAGATTTAAATTTTCTCTTGTTTGTGTTTTGTCTATTTTATTTGTGTCTAATAAAGCGTTAATCTATCTATCTATCTATGACTAACCAATACCCATTTAACTTGTAAGTGACATTGTAATGTGTCGTAAATTTGTAGTTAAAACTGTAGTTTACGATTCTTTACGATACATTACAATCTTTTTAGTGAACAAAAAAGTAAAGTAAATTGTTCCTATTTCTATTAAAAGATACAAAAAATAAATACAACAAAACCTGACTCAGCTTTACATCTTTACTTGCAGAAAACTGTAGCAAATCTGGAGAAATAGTATATTTCAAACAATTTATCGTGCAACGTTGCGATCCGCCGGAAATATCGCTGTTATCCCTTCAGATGATCCTATCCTAGCAATCTGATACAGGTATGGTTTACGAAGAACCTTTAAGTTGGGCGTAAAATGGTCTTATATTGACGGGTACTTATTCTTTTACTTTGGTGTATTGATATTTATAACTGTACCTAATAAAGTTATTCTTGAATAAAGGAAACGTTGTGTTTAAAAATGGAAAATCAGACAGAAAATTTTTATCATAACAGAAAATGTAATTTTGAAAATTGGCAAGAAAACAGGTTGCCAGATAGTCAGTTTTTTTACTACAATTCATGAAAATTATCAAAAAAAGGTAAGAGTTCCTTTTTTTTATCTCGAAACTTAAAAAAAAACAATGTACTTTCTTTGCAAACTCAAACTCGTGTTTTCGTATCGTAATTTCTTTAAAAACACACTCCCATTCCATCAATATTCCAAAGAAACTTTCAATCCTTAAAAAATCAAACCAACAAGTTTCACAAGACGACTATTTAAAAAAGGAAGTCAAAAAATTTCAACACAAAACTATTCTTTGACAAGGTTCTATCAGAACGCGACACTACTTTCTACCAACTAAGGTAACTTGAAGCTACAAGTTTATTTTACTCGGAAATAGCTTACTTGGTCCATTTGAGTATGCCACG
This sequence comes from Macaria notata, assembly GCA_927399415.1. Taxonomy (NCBI): domain Eukaryota; kingdom Metazoa; phylum Arthropoda; class Insecta; order Lepidoptera; family Geometridae; genus Macaria; species Macaria notata. The sequence continues at coordinate 3,166,408 of OV656751.1, forward strand.
AAATGGAAGTAGGCGTATAATGTTATTTATTTTTGACTGATATTTATCCTTGGAACTGACCTCTTTGGTATATTTAATGGTATAAATATAGTTCAGATTTTATGTCTGTGTAATCCAAAATGATCTTATTAAATAGCCGAAAAATAACAAGACTTTTTATATTATATTAATATCTTTAAATAGGTTATCTTGACTTGAAAGTCAAAATTATCTAATCACACCACAAGGTGACACTAAGTTTTTACTGTTTTTGCTGACTTAAAAAAATATTAGATACATACATAAGATCTCTAATAATTAAATATGGGTACAAGAAATTGTTACAATCGGGAACGGAGAGGTTTTATGGTGGCCTAAAGGTCTAAAGATATTGACATAAAATATTAAAGGACTCGTCGCAACCTTTTTTTTTATCCTAAACTGTTAATCATTTGACAACTTGGTCATTTGAAGTTTCACAAGAACATTTTATTAACCCCAGTGGTATTTTGCGTTTTAATCAAACATAATAAGTCATCAGCCTAATGAGACTCACTGCAGGGCATAAGCCTCCTCCCTTACGCCAATATGTACTCCCTGTCTTGCGCTATTCTTGCCCAGATGTTTCCTTCTAACTTTAATGTAATAAGTTTCACGCTCAATTAGGTGGGATTCGACAAATCCCAAATAAAAAGTAAGAATAAAATAGTTTACATTATCACATTTTGACATTTTCTCTTAAAATAGTGTCATATTTAAATTATTATTAAGGTATATTGTGTTAATAAAATGGATTAAACGTTTGGAGCATTTAGGAAATATTTTATTGGGGTCCTGTCTGCTAGTTTAGGATTATATTTATGTGTTCCAGTAGACAGTATATATTCAGTAAAATTTTTTTTTTAGTAAAATATTTTCGAAGTATTTTAATAAGGCCGCCACTTGTGGCACTAGAGTAGTTTATGTACGTAATGTTATTCATTTTGTATATGTGTGTGACAATAAAGAATTATTTATCTATCTATTTTGAATTGTATTTTCGAAACCTATCTTTTCTAATACCATGTCGATACCTATGGGTGTTCTCTAGTGCTCTCTACAAGGAGCCAGCTAAGCGATGTAGACCCCTCTTTCCTCCCGAGGTCACGACTTCACTGCCACTTCAAATTATTGAAATTTTCCCTCCCTTGCTGTGGCGAAAGCACTCATAATGCTCTTTTAACGTAAAATCTACGAGCACCTAGTTAATATTCATACAAACTTCTTCTTATCACAGTGGTCAACTCTGGTGTCGAGAGTATATCAAGCCGCCTTAGGGACCTCTGACATGGCTTGACAACCGCCTTACTATGACAAACAGCCGGGATTTACCTTTCAACGTATCATATAATCACTGGTACCGCCCAATAAAATGCCGGGTTTTGGTCACCCATCCAAGAAGTGACCTATGAAATTAATGACAGAAAAACAAGCCTGTGTTTCAAACAAATAACCGCTACGACAGCGAACCATATATTTTTTAGTTTTTTAGTTTCATCAAAATTTACAAAAAGATTTTAATTTCTTCAAGAAATCTACCTTTATAAAAGGAACTAAATCATAGCAGGCAATTAAATAAAATGTAAAATGTAGCTCTCTTGTGAATGTCACAATTGAATAACCAGCTAACCTGCAAAATAAATCTAAACTCTCAGGACAAGTTTCTAATTTACAATCCTTAAGCTGTTTTTCGAGACACAGACAATTTTCTCTGTTAATTTTATCTTTCGGAAGCCAGTCTCCATTTTTTTGTGTTATCTGTATACTTATGTATGTACGAAAAAAATAATTCTTATAATTTATGTAAGATCAAATTTTATTTACAATAATAAAATATAAATATACAAGGGAAGAAAAACTAAACATACTACTTCTAACTACTACACAAAAGGGGCACTTACTTTAGAAAAGCCTAAAGATAATCTAAGTGCTCCAGCCCACTCCCAGAGGACAGCGTGCCCAGCATGCTGGCCGCATTACCACGCTGGATGGCAATGCTGATACGTTGAGCCAGAATAAGGCCAGCATTTTGGTCATGCGTCGCGTCAACCAAGCGCTCCGAGAGGTTTTGGAAAATAGTATGGGCCGGACTGTAAGATTGTTAACAATTTAAAATTTAAACTGTTCCAGGAACTTAAATTACATACTTCAAATAATTTGGTATTCTGTTGGTTTGTTATCATAACTTTGATCGGATTAACTATTAGGATTTGGGATTCAAACTTCAGGAACAATATTGTCAAAACTGAACCGTGAAATTATAACAACAACCTTAAATATAAATTCTGATGATATATCTATAAGTATTTTACAATCTTGATTTATTACTAGTTATAGAATATTCATAGTGGTAGGATTTTCTTAAGTAACTATTAAAGAGAAATTGAAATAAAATACTTTCAGAAGAGTTGACCTCATTTTGGAGACGGTTAAAAATATTATAATAGCCATGTATATGGGTAAACAAGCTACTTCAGTGCAAGTTTTAATATAGTGTTTACGTGCACTAAATGGCCTACAAGTCGATGTAAACAACTAAACAATGGAATCGAGTTAGCTGCATGTGTCGACATAGAACTGGTAATGGCTAGTCTTAAGGGAACATTCACTGCAGTCTTGCAATTCAGGACCCTTGAGGTACTTAGGTACCTCATACGTTAGGGTGTCATACGTTGGTAAGTTTTACTGAGTCTTGCATTAGTGCAAGACTCAGTAAAACTTACCAACGTATGACACCGATGTAATTTATGTTAGTTTTTATTAATCACTAGTGGGTGCTCGCGGCTTCGCTCACATTAAGAAGTAAAACTTGCATCCCCTATCTCACCCCTTTTAAATGGGCATTTCCAAAAATCCTATCTTAGCGGATGCCTACGTCATAACATTTAGCTGCATTCCAAATTTCAGCCCAATCCGTCCAGTGGTTTGGGCAGTGCGTTGATAGATCACTATGTCAGTCAGTCAGTCAGTCACCTTTGAGTTTTATATGTTTAGATAGCTGTACAATACTGTATTTTATGCACAATATACAAATTTATTTATTTACATATTGTGTATCGTATTTCTACTTCTACACACTTCTACCGCTAGGTATAAGGATTTGAACTGACATCAACGGTCATACCCTATTTATCTTGTATTCGTTTTAGTTATATTGATCAATAAATGATAAAATTTCAATTGCTGCTTTTAGTTCAGAAGCGTTTCGTTTTGAGAAAATGTATGAAGAAGACATAGCAGTTAAAATTTGTTCAGTTAATTAAAGGTGACCTAAACTTGTTGGAAAATGAGCGAAAATAATCACCACCGGCAGGATTCGAACTGTGTATATCTGCTACCGTCAGGACGCCTTAACCAGCTAGACAACGGTCTAGTAACTGCCTGGCGCGAAAATCCACACTCATTTCCAAACACTTCAGATCCAGGTTCGAATCCTGCAGATCGTGATTATTTTCGCTCATTTTCCAATAAATTTAAGCTAAAAACCATAGTACGGTTCAAAAATAACTCATATAATTACATAAATTATTTACTATAACTTTTGAAATTACGACAAAAAGGTAGATACTACAGAAATAGCAGAGTATTTTTTTTTGCGTTAGTGCTAATTTAACTGTGCCGTGTGAGTGCCGACCTTTATCAAACGCTTCAATTGCCCGGCTAGTCGAATTTAATGCTAAACTAATTAATGTTTTTTTTTAAGAAATGTGTTGGCAACGCCTGTCTTTTCTATAACTATGTCTATGACTGCATGCCGAGTCCATTAGCAGCATGTTTGGAGCACTCCAGTTAACTCGATCACTTATTGAGGACAATATGGCCACCCAATTGTTGTATTGTATTCACGTTACTTATGTATTTACCGGCTTTGAAAAGGGAGGTTAGCAAGTTTCCTAAAAGTTTTTTTTTTACTAAAAACCTTCCAACAAAATCTAGAAGTTTTTTTATAATACTCAGGGAGTAGGCATTTTTTCCAATAATTTATTCCATGCACAACTTATCAGCAACAGACTTGTAATCAGAAATTATTTCACTTGTAGGTCACAGCCAAATACTGACAATTGTAACGTTGGCAAATATATTTTTCCTGTAACGCCCCGCGGTGATGCTTACTTTAATCTATCCAAATATATAAAACTCAAAGGTGACTGACTGACTGACTGATAAAGTGATCTATCAACGCGCAGCCCAAACCACTGGACGGATTGGGCTGAAATTTGAAATGAAGGAAGATGTTATGACGTTGGTACCCGCTAAGAAAGGATTTTTGGGAATACCACTTTTAAAGGGGTTAAATAGGGGATGCAACTTTTACTTCTTAATGCGAGCGAAGCCACTAGCACCCACTAGTCTGGTATAAAATGTAGTCTATGGTATAGTCTACTCCCGTTCCAAATTTCACCCAGATCACATCAGCTGTTTGATCTTGAAGAACTAACACACACACTCACGCACAGTATTTTGCCTATATAATAATAATCTTCTTCTTCTTATCGAATGAGAGAACCAACTTTGGTATCAAGAGTTTATCAAGCCGCTCTAAGGGTGCCTGACAAGGTTATCGACTGCCGTACTAGACAAAGAGACCTACACATTAACGTGTCATCCGACACATGGTATTAATATAAGATAAATTGTGTAATGGTATTTATAGTTTAGTATGTATGGGGGAGATACGACCCTCAGTCATGAGGATACGGCTCAAGACAGAGATGCAGTTGTCCACTTGCCAATAGGAGTTTAACACTTTATACTCGTATGGCACAACCCTTTGATCTAGTCGGCTTCGATTAGTACTCGGTAAGTGAATGACCTTTCACGTACCAGTTAGAAGTAATTAGTACTAAAGCCTTAGCACTGGGGTTATGAATTGTATAAGTATTGGTCATAATTCTGGGAACGATTTCAAATGAATTGATGGTCAATTCATTTGAAATGCAAGCTAAATTGCCGTCTATCATAATTTAAGTTATTGTCAAAGACAGCTTATGCTTTATAATTGGTAACTTTTAGTTTTACTCATTATCTCTGAGTCTAATTTCCGGTTTTTGCATACAACAACCAGCCATCAAACGTCATTAGTGGTTTTCAAATTTTCAGCCAATCACAGCGCCTAAAAAATACGTGAGAAAGTGAGAATGAAACTGATTGTCAATTCTATTCTATTGTCCTATTACAATAAAATATAGAAACCTAATAGGTAGACTCGTGTACATTGGTAGCAGATTTGAAACGTTTGACGTGAACTAAACCTCTAAAAGATTCAATTAGTATGTGGCTAGATGGCGCTGTGTGATATGTCCTTTTTCTTCTTCTTATCGAATGAGAGTGGCCAACTCTGGTGTCGAGAGTGTATCAAGTCGCCCTAAGGGCCTCTGACATGGCTTAACGTCTGCCGTACTAGACAAACAGCCGGAACCTACAATTTAACGTGTCATCCGACCCATGGAAGCGCCCAAATATGTCCTGAAATATATATTTATTTATTATTTATTGACAAATCACCCACCCCATGCTAACCCTCGGAATAATTAGTACAAGTTCGTGTCAGCCCGACAGATTGCAAGTAATAGCTGAACGGAACTTCAACCCTTGACGCCTTCAGCCGCTCGCTGAATTATAATTAGGTTCTAGACATAACCTACGTGTAGATGCAGATGTAATATTTAGGTCATATTGATAGACTAATAGCTATTACACTAATTTGCAATGTTTCTATTCAGCGCGGTAACGCAGCGAGCACTGGGCACATTTTTACCGGCTACGATTAAGGGCGGGTTAATTAGTCAATTTGACATTTATGTAGTTTCTTTTTATTTAATTACGTATTAGTTGTGTGACATATACATACATATATTATCTTAGAGAATTAAGAGAGCCACTTTTCGGTCACCCATCCCAGGAATGACCGCGTCGACAGTTGTTAGCATTAACATGCGATTTCTTCGAGGCAATACATTAAGTTTAAATAAATCATATACTCTTTTATCGTACTTTTATTAACTTGTGTTTTTTTGTTACAGCTCGTCAGCCAGTGAGCTGATATCGAGAAGAGGAGTCTTTTCTAGACGACAATATGGATCCGTTGAACAGGTAGGCACGTACCATAATCTATACTAATATTATAAAGGTGAAGAGTTTGTTTGTTTGTTGGTTTGAACACGCTAATCTCTGGAACTACTGGTCCGAATTGAAAAAATATTTTTGTGTTGAATAGGCCATTTATCGAGGAAGGCTATTAGTTGAATGAAGGCTATTAGCTCCTATTAGTTGCAGTGTGATGTTATATAGACTTTAGGCTTTATAACATAGCCAAAATAACTATTCCACGCGGACGAAGTCGCGAGCACAGCTAGTATATTATATAAAGAAAAGTTAAAAGTGAGTGTGTTTATTTTTTCTTCTTCTTATCGAATGAGAGTAGCCAACTTTGGTGTTGAGAGTTTATCAGACGCCCTAAAGGCCTTTGATATGGCTTAATGACTGCCGTAATAGACAAACTATTAAACATCTTCACATAGTGTGTCAATATATTAGCATTATTTAAGATCTATCCTATACCTAATTTTTGGACAATAAATGCATTCATTAATTCATAAAAAAATCTTCAATCTTAAGACACCTGAGAGATTTCAGATTTCATTCCTAAAACACTGTATCAATTGCAAAAACACATTTGATCACTAAAGTACAAATCTAATTCCAAACTGTTGATTCAGCTACCCGTGCAAATTGTTACTTACGGGAAATTTATAAATCATTCTATTAAATTCGCAGTGAAATTTCCATGGAAATTTGTTATCATTGCTGTGGAGCAGGTGGCAAGATTATTTATTTTGGAATTTACATAATACTGTGATGGACGAAATAATACTTTTAAAAAATATTGTTTTCACATTTTACTCTGTTAAAATAAAACTCTAGAGATGTATGTATATAGTGTTCTTCCGCTGCGACTGCTCCTTAACCGGCTTCAAACAACAAACAATTATGAAAAAAAAACACACACAAAAACTAAAAGAAAAAACTAAATCACACCTAAAAACTACTGTTTGTTGTTTGAAGCCGGTTAAGGCTTTCATTTACAATGGATTTCCGCAAAGTAATGCCTGATTAAATATCTTATTTTTTTATCAATCCAATTGAATATTTTCCAACGCATACGACGCTACTACACGTATATAGTCCAATTAGGTCTTAGTACTACTTATTAACCGACTTCCAAAAAGGAGGTTATCAAGTCTTCTGAAAGTTATTCTTAGTCAACATTTTTTAGAACCTTTTTCCATTTTTCCATTTTATTGCCAATCATTTCGGCCTTAATACAAAACGTAGTTTAAATATAAGTCTAGACCAAGTCCATTTTAGTTGTTCGAAAATTGTCTGTCTACTGTCATAATTATCAAAACTGTCAAAATGTATCAATGTTAAATCAAAGTTCCAATTTTTGTTGACATTTTAATTGCTTATATGTGATGTTTAAACAACACGAACACATTTTTTTATTTTCCAAGTCCTGGACTAATATTTAAACAGCGATTTGTAATAAGACGGAAAATTATCTTGAATGCTATATATGTTAGAAGACAATGAGCTACTCAACACAATAGTCTAAATTAATACCACGTTTGAAATAGTTATACATATTCCCTTACATCCACACTCAGTATTTTTTTTAACAAATTTTAAGTATTGTATTGCATAAGGCCACCCAGTGTTGCCTACGGTCCCGCTGATGCCTTAAATATACCGGGCGTAAGACCCGTGAGTCTGTGAAGATAAATAATTTTAGATACAAACTTTAATTACACATTCAAAAAGCATTGTAAATCCGTTTACATACCAAAAAGTATATATTCAACATTCTAAACTCAAATGTAAAACAAAAAGAAGTAAACAATAAGTAAAATTTTCCTTGTTTTTCAGCTTTTCTCATAACATGTATTTTCCTTAATGAGCGGCGAAGTTATTCCTTTTGATATATTTGTTTCCCTCTCCGTGGGTGTCAGCATGAAATTAATTTGGAAATCTTGTCAAACATTCTTTCTTGTTTGTGTTTTGGAACCCACGTATGGTTAAAATAAATGGTATTAACTAAATTGTAAAGTCGTTAAGCCATGTCAACTCTCAACTCCAGAGTTGGCCACTCTCATTCGATAAGAAGAAGACTAAATTGTAGTTAATGAAACTTTCATATCCATACTCCATCTCTCTTGAGTCGTATTTCCTCATAACTGAGGGTCGTGACTGCAGAATTAATTGTTTTTTTGGGCAATAAAAGTTCTCTTGGGCAGATACATCGTGGTGGGCGCCTAGGTCCTTCCACGGAAGACACATGTCCTTGGATATTGTGGTGCTCAAACATCCATACAAAACAACACGATACACTATGTCATTAGTAATGTCAAAGTAAACATTTAAAACCATATGATCAAATTCACAAATTTGTATTATGTTAACTTGTAGGCATCACAATTACTAAATATTGCTATTAGTAACAAATACAATGACAATATTTATAATTTCAACTGCTAGCCAGTTATTATATTTAAAGTTATTCTCATATATTTTTAGCTGAAATAAGAATCGCTTAAACAATTGAAAAATTGAAATATTCGTACACCTATCCTAATATTTCAGTATTTTAAAGGAAAACTTGTGTTCCCTAGTACACAAACATAAAACTTTTTGTAGGTCAACTGAAAACAATATGCGATGTTAGCATGCTTATAATGCAATTCTTTCAATCAATCAAATAAATCCGAGCATATCTAAACATTAAAATATTAATTTTCTTGTTTAAGAAAGAACTGATATATGGCATGCGGCAGTGCCTCCGCCAAGTCAAGCTAAAATAATATTTGCCGTTATCGCCCACTGCTGAGCCTAGGCATCTTTTCTTGTACGCAACTCATCCCAGTCCTGTGGAGATTGAATCCAGAACAAATAGAACATGATCTGGTAAAAATAATTGAGATTCGTTCATAGCTGCCCTGATTCTCTGCGTACTTTAATAATCTGGTAATCTTCAAAGCGAGATTGAATCTGTTCTACCACGGTAAGAACATATTCAATCTCGCATACCCAAGCACCGTGGTAAGCACGCTCCTTTCTAGATCATAATGATCGCTTATCATCATTGTAAATGTATCATCGTTCCGTATAAAATAAAGTAAGAAAGTGATTCATAATAGTCGTGCTAAAGCTACGTTATTCTCTACATTTCACAAGTTCAGCAAGTTTTTAGTTTAGCTATAAAAAGCGGCGCTGTCGGTGCTCCCCTATTCAGACCCGCCATATCTTGCAAAGGACATCTTGAATTAAATTTCAACACTGCAACGTCTTCAAGGCTGCATTTTCATTTGAGGAAATGTTTCGTTTGAAGTGCAACTGAGTTTTATAAAAAAGATTGTGTAAATCATAACACATTTCTTATTGTGTTATTTTAAATTATTTAATATTGTGGTACTTTACGGATTTCCTCTAGTGTTGTCCAAGCTAGGTTACCTGGAAGAGATCACTTTAGTGATAAGGTCGCCCAATGTCCATTATTACCTTCCACCTTTATGTTAATTATGTTCTTTTTTTTGTGTACAATAAAGTATATTTGATTGATTGATTGACAATTGGTTGACGCGTGTTCAAAATACTTTTTCAACCGAAAAAAATTAAATTTATTACGATTAAGAGTCTATCTTCAAATCTAGAATAAATAGATTTCTTCAAGACAACCGTGCATCATTTAAGACTACAGTGGGCTGTAGCTCGGTTGCACTACAACTTTAAAACATATTTAGTCATTTTTTTAAAGTTAGTTATAGCGTTTAAATATGGGCCTGAAATATTGAATCTTAATTAAGACATTATATTTATTCCGTTACAATGCAAAGCAATGGGTAACTATTAGATAAAAAATTAAATATACAAGCAAATTTTCGTGACATTCCACACAGCGCCATCTAGCCACACACTAAGCTAGCTTGTATCAAAACTCATACATGACGAATATGCTAGAGTAACGTTATATTTTTTCTCAACAACATTATTCCATTCCATTCTAAACCTACATACATACATATATACTCAATGACGTAGCAAGTATCAATTTAGCGCTAACCACTCTTTGTGAGAGCCTCACAATAGATGCATTGTTTAGGAGGTACCTAACTACCTAACATTATGTTAATGTCATCGCATAGATGCCTAGATGAAAGCACTAGCTTGTGAAAAGAGTAATGATGCCTTAAATGAGATATTGCTTACGTGGCATATTGTATTTATATTGATAGTTAAAGATTTCCTTGTCATCTATTGTGATATTGTTGATATGATATATTTTTTATTACAGTATAATAGTTTCAATATTAAGCGAGTGTGGCTCAGCGGTTCCAGTGTCTGCTTTTCATCCAGACGCACCTGGTTCGAATCCGCCCTACACCAATGACTTGTATTTTCAAGTTATGTGTGGATTTGCACTCGCTTAACGGTGAAGGAAAACATCGTGAGGAAACCGACATGTTTAAGGACCACAATATCCGAGGACATGTGTCTTCCGTGGAAGGACCTGAGCGCCCACCACGATGTATCTGCCCAAGAAAACTCCCCTAACGAATTAATTCTGCGGGGGAGTCACGACCCTCAGTCATGAGGAAATACGACTCAAAGAGAGAGTTTCAATACTAAAACTTTCGTGAGACATTTTATCAATATGTTAACTAAACGGTTTTCATTCACGCGTAATTCGCTTAAGTTGTTTACGCGTTTCGGATGTTATGACATCCATCTTCAGAACGTATGTATGCCATTTCTATTGCCTCCGGTATTAGTATGATCTAATTGACACAATATGTATCGGCGTATCAACTGACACGAATGCACTATTTGCATGTTTAATTAGATAAAATCATCTATTATTCATGACTGGATCATAGATTATAATGACAATTCGCTGAGCTAATTTCAATTGACCAATTAAATTTAGTTTCAGTGACTTAGCAATATACATTTCTGTGCATAATTTATGAATTCACTCGAGTCTATTTCAGTGTAACTTTTGCTTTACGTAAAAAAAATACAAATTATTGGTTGTTATTTTTGTATACGTGAAATGTGTTTCACAATTTCAAAAGGATTTATATACTATACTAGTGGGTGCTCGCGGCTTCCCTCGCATTAAGAAGTAAATCTTGCATCCCCTATTTCACCTCTTTAAAAGTGCCATTTCCAAAAAACCTTCCTTAGCGGATGCCTACGTCATAACATCTACCTTCATTCCGAATTTCAGCCCAATCCGTCCAGTGGTTTGGGCTGTGCGTTGATAGATCACTATATCAGTCAGTCAGTCAATCAGTCAGCCACCTTTGAGTTTTATATATATAGAAGATATCTACTACATATATGCCTACTATTATTTTTGTAAGTTATTATTTAATATTAAAAATACATTTATTCAGAAAATATTTAACATTAATTCCTTAATACTACCTAACATTGAGTTAGGGCACACCCGTGCTATGTTAGCTAGCCCCTTCCAGTGATTTTTCATTTCTGCAAATCTTAGAGTAGAGAAATATATTCTAACGCAACTCAATGTACAAAAAAAACAGATAGCTTTTAATCTAAGCACACAATTTCTGAGGCCATAAGCAAAATGGTTCTACCTCTATCTGCATTATGTAGTCACAATTAACGTGTAAGAAAACCTTTTGCTAAAATAACAGTAGTTTTATCCACTCTTTTCTTACGCACATCAAAAGAAAAGCTCCGACGATGTTACTGTTTTCGTTTATAGTCATACTGTTTGTTTATAGTCATCAAGTTGCCAAAAGCCTTTAGGGTGGCTTGATAAACTCTCGACACCAAAGTTAGCGATTCTCATTCGATAAGAAGAAGAAGAAGAATAATCAAGTTAGTAGGTTTATGTCATCATCATCATCTTCTTCAGCCTTCTGCTGGGTATAGTCCTCCTCCCCTAGGTGCCATTGGTGTTGGTCTTGTCTTTCTTGTCAAGTACTACCAATGATTATAACCTAACCTATCTGAATTCTGTGACACTACAATCGCAAAAACAAATATGATTTATTTCCTACTCTTTCATGGTAAAATTTGAGCCGTTTCCTATACATCACATATGTATGTATGTATATATCATGAAAAATGTCTGTTTTTCTCTTGATAGGCCAAATTGATAAACCATTTTATTGAAATCTTCAAAACAAAGTATATCTGTGTATTACTATACCGGAAATATAAACGCAACAAATCCACAAGCACTAACTAGGTAGTCAACGAATAAAACCTTTTCCAAAAACAAAAGAGATTTCAACCTAAGTTCGCAGGTAAGATCGTCGACATAATGCTTAAAAATACATGGTTTACATACGTGCCTCTTAAATACGTGCCTGATAAAGGAATTTATGTTATGTTGTCTAATTTTTTCGTGTATGGAACTAAATCTGTTTAGAACTATCGCATGACAAGATAAAAGAACGACATAATTATCTATACATTCTAATTTGTCGACATTGCTAGCAAATACAAATTCAAAATATAAAGTAACTCAGAGTGTCTTATGTAATGGTCTATTCAACACAAAAAGAATTTTTCAATTCGCACCAGTAGTTTCAGAGATAAGCGCGTTCAAACAAACAAACAAACAAACAAACTCTTCAGCTTTATAATATTAGTATAGATAACCAGCTAGCACTTACGTCACTAATTATGTCGATAATTAGCTCGACAAGTTTCGGAAAACTGAGGTTTCCATTATCAGGAGGACGAGTCAGCACGCGCGTGCCGGTTGGCGGTTATTACAACTAAATGTAATCCTGCCTTACGGGAACTATAATTGAGTCTATCTTACTTAGTTTTTTAGTCTAACTATACAACAGTTTGTATGAAAATAGCGGCCAGGTGACTGCGCGTTAAAGCAGTCCATGACTATGTACTACGTCGACACAAGTACACCGAAGTTACCTAATGCGTTCCCTCGATTCCGAAGTGTAATGGCCTATATTACGGGCCGCTTTCAAACTCCATGTTTGTTGGTGTCTTTGATTCTGACCTGCTTTTACTCATTTGTGGCGGTTTTTGAGTGATAGGGTAGAGGGCGAAATCTAAATAAATAAATACATAAAATAAATATTCCAGGACATTACACACAGTTCCATCTAGCCCCACACTAAGCAAACGTTGTCGTGAGTACTAGATAACGGATATAATACTTTTATACTTTTCTTTTGTAAATACATACTTATTATACATACAAACGACCAGACTTAACACAAGTAATTATATTTTTTTTAAATTCATAGATGCTTGTGTCACGTGGGAATCGAACCCGCAACCCCTAGATTAGAAGGCAGAGCCACTACTAACTAAGCTAACAGGCCAGTCATCTGTTAGATGGTTATTAAAATAAACAGAGATGTATAAGATACCCTACACAAAGTATCTGAAATACAAGATGCAAGATACTTTAAAAAAAAGTATTTCAGATCCAAATACAAATACTTTTCTAAAAAAGTATCTGAAATACAAGATACAAAATACCTATCTTTCAAATACTTTTTAAAGATAAAATACTTTTGTAGGAAAACAACATTTTATTTTAACTGCCAAGTTCAAAGAAAAATGTAATAAAAATGTAAATCTTCGAAAATGTTATAAATTGAATTTGTTTATATTTTTTTTATATGTATATAATATTGTTTTATTTCAACATAACATGACACCAAACACAACTTAGCTCTCTGAACATCAATAAATTGCTATAATGAACAAAGCAATATAGATTAATTCACATATTAAAGAAAGGCTAAAAAAATGCTAAATGCTATAATTATTACCATGGTGAAACATTTAACAAGTTTTTAGCACAATAAAGTAAATATTGTTTAGGTTCATTATTTGAGTATTATAAAGCGATGAATCTAAATTAAAATGTATTAAGTACATAATGCCCTAGGTACATTTTCCTTTTGGACAATTTAAACAGTAACATACATATTCAACTAAATGTAAATGTCTAAGATATATTTCTTAATATTTATATTTTAGTTGAGATTTTTACAAAAGTAATTTTTCATACATTTTGTCACTCATTTTCCGTCTATGAGGCCTCATGATTATGCCCCCAAAGGAAAAGAGTTGCTCCACAGGGGCAGAGCTGGGCAAACAGGTGTTATATTTTAGTAATATATTTTATATCGTAGGATAAACATATAAGCTTTTAAAATTTGCATCTTTATTGTTCAGGTACTGGAGTGTCTCTAAATCACTAGTGCTGCCTGTGTTTTCGCCACCAGCTATAGAGGAATCAGAGTCCTAGGAACATTATAATAAGATTCATCTTTTGACTTTTTTTATATCACCTTCAACATTGTTTAAAGCCTCTAATTTTGGTTTTCAGGTCGATTGATCTTTCTAGTTTCAGACAGGACAAGTTCGTTTACATATTCCTTTCGCGCTTTTGGTACCCATTTCAGTTTAAACATTGGATGGGACACTGAGGCTAATATGGAACCAGCAACGAGAATCGTTTGCTGCTGGTTAACTGGTGCAACTGAAAAAACCAGTGACCATGTGTGGCAGAATTCTGCCATTTTGACCGAATCGAGGGTGAAATTTCGAGTTTGGCAGACACTGTCGACGAATTAGAAAATGGGCAGAATTTGGCCAAATCGAGATGTATCATCTCGATCATCATGCAATTAAAAATTATAGGGAAAAAACTACTTTTATCACACTACTAACATTATGTACTCTGTGTTATTACACGCTACTTGGTTAGAAGTGATTTTATCGCACTGGCAACTCATCTTTGGCAGCCAGTTTTAAGGTCAAATGTCGGGGATTCCCCGGATGTATCTCATTTTTCAAAATAGTTCATAATGGGTATTTCCCCACTTATCTGTTACTTTACGTATGTTTTACTAATATGGAACTTATAATATTTACCATAAAGTATAATTTGATTATTTTAAAAAATATTTATGACTTTTTGTTACTGTTGATCTGTTGATAACTGCTGTTGTGATTTTTGATTTTTGACTTCAGCGACCGGTGCACTTATCAGGCGGAGACATAGTAGATAAGAATACATAGTAGAGAAAGAAGTAGATAGTAGAGAAAGATAGTGTTGCCATCTGTCATTTGGTTTTCGGCAATATTGACAAAATGTTTAGACGACGTTTGGTTGGTGGTTTGTAGTTAAATTTATTTTAGCAAAAGTATCTTGGGGAAAAAAGTATCTTCAAAATACTAAGATACCTGGAAAATGTATCTAGATATAAGATACAAGATTAAAATATATATAAAAAGTATTTCAAATACAAGATATAAATACGTATTTTGTATCTTGTATCTGTATTTTAGATACTTTTATCTAAGATACTTCACATCTCTGAAAATAAATGGATTATGAGATAAATCGTAATACATGACATGAGTTTGCTTAGCATAGAGCTCTAAATGGGGCTGAGTGAAATTTCTAGGAAAATTTATTTATTTAATTCATTTCAGAAAAATTAAACATAATTTAGTCAAGAAAAAAAAAATAGATGCAGGTATTTTTCAACACCAATAAATATATCAACACTTTATTTCAACACATAAAAGACATTCAAAATGTACTAAAAAGGGAAAAAAACTTTTTATAAACAGTACATCACAAGCAAGCCCTTGGCCCTTCCGAAAAAATCTGAGTACAAAAAATAAGTGGCAGGTACGAGTACATACAAACTCAAAGCAAACCTACAATACATTCCTTTAACCAAAGAAGCGTAAAATTATCCCCATATTTCGTTGCGTACAAAGAAACGTAGGCACTTTGGAGCTAAAATGCGAAAAATCCTTTTGTCAGTCTCCTCATAAAGGGAAAACTAATTAAGGACCTCTTGAGAATGAAAAACTCTGGCTTTATCATATCTTGTATAAAGAGCCTTATATTGCGTAGCTTGTGTACACACAGCCTGCTTGAAGCGCATGATCTATACAAGGTTATTAAATAACAAGTGGTGTTTTAGAAGTTTTTACAGTCGAAACTTTAGTTTAGTGTCCTAACATATGTATGTACATGCCATTAAAAATACATGCATATATGTAGTAAACCTGTATTTCAGGATCACCCATAAATCACAAATTAACTGAACCGATTTTCATGAAACTTTGATTATTGCAATATTAAATTATTGATCTATTAATAGCAGATTTTATTTTTATTAAACCTTATTCTTGTATAAATCATTGAGCTATAATGTACTTACGTACTAGAGGAGCTATCCAAGCCAAAAGTCATGCTCCATTTTGTTAAGAATTTCACCTAAAGTTCGCTTCAGCAATGAAACAATAATTGGTCGTCTAACCAGCCAGTATAAACACGCAGCGCTAGAACGCTTTAAGATTTAGTTTTCTTGCGACCAAAAGGTCGAAAGCGCCGTGATTTTTCAAGGCGCTTACGCGTTTCGTTCGATGTTTTGCATCAACTTGTGTATATTCTATGATGTTCACGCAATGGCGGCGCGTCGATGTAAACTCAAGCTTTGTCAAACAATAATCTTAAACCATTGAGGTTAATGTATCTTAAACAAATAAAATGATTACTTACCGATGATATGTTACACCGCTATCTTTGTTTTTTGTTCTCGAATGGTTTGTGCACGTTTTTAAGACACAGTTCGGCATTTTGATTGAAATTGCGTATTTGTATAACACGTTCGCGCGTCACAGGCGTTTGACCCGGACTAAGTTCACTGCAGTCACGTGGACTGCAAGGCGCCCCGCATATTATTACTTGGTGCTGTCATCTCTAGTACGTAAGTACATTATAGCTCAATGGTATAAATCAATTTGGGTTAGTAAATGGAGTTTTACAGGAGAAACTACATACAGAACTATTTTATTCATTTTATACAAACTAAAACAACCACATTAACTTATATGATCACTACATGATATAAAGTAAATACTAATTACCTTATAATAAATTTAAAAAAAAAACATGTATAAAAAATGCTTGCTCGAAATTAACGTAGGCAGTGTTCGTAACTATAGAATAATTAAAATACAAATGAATACTTATAAATAATAAAATAGGCGTATGCTGGGCCCGCAATACGATTAATTAGGTACTTAATATTGTATTTTTAATGATTTTTCAGCACAAATTATCAATACTGATGTAAAGTTCTAAACTGTCAAGTCTTTCAACAATATATACGTACCTATATTACATCATCCTGAGGCCCCTAAAATGTAGCCCGCTTCAGGTCGGTATAGTATCGGTACCCAGCGACCTTTGCAAGTTCGTTGAGTTCATTCAAGTTCACCGAGTTCTATTCAAGTTCTATGATTATCTATTACTTAAAAAAAAAAACAAATATGAATTAGCGCAAATTATGAATTTTTTGCGCTATCTGTTGAGACTGTGGGCCCGTGGTCTCCGGACACCAAATTGTTTGTTAAACAGATAAGCAAACGTTTGGTCTTTGCCACAGGAGATCTCAGGGCTGGCAGCTATTTTTCTCAACGATTGAGTCTTTGCATTCAAAGAGGAAATACTGCCAGCATCCTGGGATCCTGCCGCACAGCGACAACATGGACAGTGTGCTGATTTTTTTGTAAATTTCTGTTTTTTTTTGTAAGTTTTTCTGCATGTTTAAATCTTTTTTGTATGCACTTGTGATTTATATGTAAATTCGTTAGTTTTTTCGTATATAACCAGTATGTTTCTGTTAGTAAATAAATAATTAAAATTATAATTATTAATATCTCTAAGATTAAACATGCTACAATTTACGCCTGACTCAATACACAAATGTGTTGTAACAGGTTTATATACGCTTCACGGTGTATTTTCATTTAATTTGTAAGTCCATGTAACAATATAATCCGTAATGATACAAGCGCAATTTGATTTGATTAGTTTAAAATAAATTTATGTAATTTATTATTAATTCTATATGGTTAAATACATTAATATAATAATTATATCAACATGTTTGTTATTACTAATTTATGGTGTAGATTATTTTCCTACAAAGAAGAAACAATATTTACACATATTAACACTAATAGAACTAAAAAAGAGTATTTACATCTAAACTAAATTTAAACAATCTACATGTGGTATGGAGCCAAGAACGCTGGCTGCATTCCCACGCTGGATTGTTATAGAAATCCTTTGCGCAAGGAACCAGCCAGCGTTCTTGTCTCTAGTGATGTCAATCAACATTTTATTTTATTTTTTTATAAAAAACTTAGTGCTTTTACCCCACGGACCAAAAGTTTCGAAGCCAAGCGGTACGAAAATATAATCAGTCGATAATGATGTATATTTTCGCCGCTTGGCTTCTTGGCTTCTTATTCTATATTGTTTAATCCGTCGTCTTTTTACTTTGTCTTTGTTTGTTTATGTTCTTAGTTGTATATTCGTGTGTTATATGTGTTTATTGTTTCGTTTGTTGTACGTAGTTCGAGCCGTCGGTCTCAACGGAAGACCAGCGCTGACTGTTCGCAGTCAGCACATGCTGAGTTGAGGCTGGCTTGTGACAGGAAATTGTGTATGTGCAAAATATGTTTGTCTTACTTTCTTGAATGTGTTCATATGTAATTTCTTGTCACAAAATAAATAATATTCATTTTCATTTTTTCATATAATGGACATCTGTGACCAAAATCTTACTTCAAATAACAATAAAAATGATGAATATTCCGGGCCATTGAACACAGCGCCATCTAGCCCCACACTAAGCAAACGCTTGTGTCGTGGGTACTAAATAACGGATATAATACTAGTACATACTTTTTGTTTTTTAAATACATACTTATTATACATAGAAACGACCAGACTCAACACAAACAATTATAGAGTTTTTTTATTCATAATTACTTGTGTTGTGTCATGCGGGAATCGAACCTGCAACCCTAGATTAGAAGATTTCACATACAGTGCCATCTCTGGGCGAAACTGGGTTTGCTAGTTACTTTTATGTGTTATGAATTTTATAATATGGCCTTTTCATACAATCCTGTATACTTACTTTAAATCAAGCGGCATGGTACCTACTCTAATCGAATACATTCAAGAGGTATTACCCCGCTGCTTTATTAAACCCTAAGTTTTAATATTAAAAATGAAAAGAAAGTATTGCTGGCAATATTTACTAAAGAATCCACTTAATATAATTCCGCGGATAAAATCGGTACTAGAATATTTCAACATTCTCCGTACATTCCGTGACTGGCCTGTTAGCTTAGTTGGTAGTAGCTCTGCCTTATAATCTAGAGGTCGCGGGTTCGATTCCCGCGTGACACAAGTATTTATGTACTTTAAAATTTTATAATTACTTGTGTTGAGTCTGGCCGTTTGTTGAAGTATTATATCCGTTATCTAGTACCCACGACACAAGCGTTTGCTTAGTTTGGGGCTAGATGGCGCTGTGTGCAATGTCCCGGAATATTTATTTATTTATTAAAGGGTCCGCGTAACTCTGCGCTCGGACAAAATTGGAACTAGAATATTTGAACATTTGTGGTTCGCTAATCTGTGGCCTGCAAAATTCGTGAAATCTTTAAATCTAATCTATTTTTTACTTTACTAGCTCTGCCTGCGATATCGTCCGCGTGGTATAGATATTTTGGGCATTAATTCCTCGAATTTAGAACCGTTTTCGCAGCGCACGTAACGGAAGCCCTCAAAGATGAATAATTTTCCCTGTTTTTTCCACATTTTCCATTGTTTCTTCGCTCCTAATTGTTGCAGGGTGATGTTATATAGCTTGAAGCCTTCCTCGATAAATGGTCTATTCAACACAATTTTTTTTTAAATCGCACCAGTAGTTCTTGAGATTAGCGCGTTCAAACAAACAAACAAACAAACTCTTTGTTCAGCTTTATAATATTAGTATAGATTCGTAGCCTATATAGCAGTAAAAAATACTAGTTCGGAGTAAGTAGCAGGGTTCGATCGCATCGATTCAAATTAAAAGAGAGTCCATATCGCACTCAGGCTCCTACACTATTACAATACCAAAAATGACGAAGATCCGTTGCTTCTTAGCGTCAGGGAAGCGGTACAAACAGAACCATAATGATACTTTCGTTTTTGCAATCATACACAAATCATCATCATTATCAGCCTAATGGGACCCACTGCAGGGTATAGGCCTCCTCCCTCTTACGCCCTGTCTTGCGCTGTCCTTGCCCAGATGTTTCCTTCTAACTGTCTAATATCATCCAGCCACCGTTGCATAGGTCTTCCTACACTTCGCTTACCTAGCCGTGGGTACTATTCAGTTGTTGCTTTGCTCCATCTGCCGTCAGCACGGCTCGCCAAAAGTCCAGCACATCGCCTTTAAAAAAAATTGATATTTTTTATATTATTGCCGAATATTAATTAAACAGCGTTTTTAGATAAACAAGTAGCAATTTGTAAAAAAAATAACTTAAATTTAACTAGTGGGTGCTCGCGGCTTCGCTCGCATTTAGAAGTAAATCTTGCATCCCCTATTTCACCCCTTTAGAAGTGGAATTTCCAAAAATCCTTTAATAGCTGATGCCTACGTTATAACATCTACCTTCATTTCAAATTTCAGCCCAATCCGTCCAGTGGTTTGGGCTGTGCGTTGATAGGTATATCATTATATCAGTCAGTGAGACAGTCACCTTTGAGCTTGAAATTCATGGATTTTCCAAAAACTACTAAAGATTTTGCTAAAACTTGTACTTTAGACTTAGTTGAAACAGATCTAATGCAATACAAAAATCGTATGTATACTACTTTTAGGGTGGCTTGCACCAACCCATTAAATCTCGATTTAATTAATTTTAAACTCAGCTTAAGCCTAAACGTAGATTAACGTCTTGCACGATGCCAATTATTCGTTAAGTCTCGATTTAAATTTAAACCATCATTTTCGGTGGTTTAACTTACTGAACTCAGCTTAATTACAATATGGCGGATAAAATAACAAGATCTACAGCACACGACCACAACAAAAATACTTTTTCTACATTTTGTAAAGTATGGATAACTATTTGCCAGTGGATTTTTCACCATTTAGTAGTGATGAAGACTTGTTATCTGACGAAGATGAAATATTTAACGATTATTAACATATGCCACGATTTTCTAGAAAAGTAAATCCAAGAAGTGATTTGATAAAGTTTGCGAGATGATGAATTTGTTAAAAGATTTCGCCTAAGCAAACAAACAGCATTAATGCTTCTTCATAAAATTGAAGATAAATTATTAATCAGTGACAAGTAAGTAATCATCAACGTACCTACCTGTTGATAGCATGCTGTGAACTCAGACTATTTGCAAATATATACCTATTACTCAGTGGTAATTTATTTATTTGGTTATTGTTTCAGGAATGATGCTGTTTCACCTATAAATCAGTTACTATGTGCTTTGAGGTATTATGCAACTGGAAGCCAAATGACTGCATGTGGTGATATAATTGGTATCCATGAGTCTACTGCATGTAGAATTCTCCATCGAGTTACAGAAGCAATTGCAAGTTTATACTCAGAATTTATAAAAATGCCCCTGACAGAAGCACAACAAACCCTCGTCGTGAGACAATTCTATGATATAGCCAAATTTCCACGGGTAATTGGGGCTATAGATTGCACACATATTAAAATTTTATCTCCTGGGGGAGAAAATGCTGAAATTTACAGAAACAGGAAAGGTTACTTTTCTATAAATACACAGTGTATATGTGCAGCAAATCTTATGTTTCAAGATGTTGTTGCTCGGTGGCACGGCTCAGCACATGATGCCAATATTTGGGACAACTGTGCTCAGAAGCGTAATTTTGTCCATAATATGTACAATGATAAATTGCTTTTGGGTGACAGTGGGTATGCCCAAACTAAATACATGATGACACCATTACAAGAATCATCTGTAATAACACGGGGGGAAAAATTGTATCAGGAATCACAAATCAGATCCCGTAATGTTATTGAAAGGGCTTTCGGAATTTGGAAAAGAAGATTTCCTATACTCTCCAAAGGGATAAATGTGCAACTACATCGAGTACCAGGAATTATTATAGCCACTGCTGTCTTGCATAATATAGCAATTCAACAAAATGATCCTGTTCCACCTAATGAAGAATCAACTTTTACTGATAACAATGATCATGAATCTTCAGTTTCAGTGAACAATAACAGTCATACTGGGAACTCTGAGCGGTATTTAATTATAAATGATTATTTTTCTAAATTATAAGGTGTGAATAAAAAATATTTTCCAGTATTATTAACACTTTTATTTTCTTTTAAAATGACAACATTAATTATAGGGCAGTAATGGTAGATTTCTATTTATAATTTATTTCTTAACAAATTAAGCTCTAACTCATTTTTTTGTTTCAAAAACTCCTTGTCCATTTCTTTGATTTCCAACTCGATGGCATTACATCTTTTGTTGAATTTTAATTTTTCTTTCAGTATTTCAAGATTTATGGTGTTAATTTTTCTTTGGTGCTCAAGTGCCTCATCTGCCATAATTTTTTTAATTCCTATGTATTCTTTTTTGTCTTCTGCCAGCTCGAGAAATGTGTCCATTGATTTCTTTTTCTTTCCTGTAATATACAAAAAATATTATTAGTTTTTCTTAAAATATACAAAGAGAAAAACAGCCTATCTTATTGTAAAACTAGCTGTGCCCGGCGGTTTCACCCGCTATCCTCCAGAAATGTTTATATTGTATTTATGTTTATTTGTATATCCCTACATTGTGATGTGCTGGGTAGTGATACAGTAGCTGATTGTGATGAAGAAAGAACTGAAACAATAGTAGTTTTTACCAAGGGACCAGAATACAATGATATATTAAGCCATAAATACCATGCAGTAGGAAAAAACCCCATAAAAACATACCTTTTAGTGTCATTTTCTCATTTGAGTACTGTTTCTTTACTTTTATTTTTTGGTTTTTATAGCAAGCTATAAGGTTTTCTGTTGTCCTGTGGACAGCTGAGGTAGTGGAGTTATACTCATCAGACAGTTCTCTCCATGCCTGTAGCTTGTCGCTTGTTGTAACTGCGTCTGTTTTTTTGTTTTCTAAGATAGGGAATTTTTCCACGAGCCTCAATAAAAGTAAAATTTCTGCTGTGGTAAAATTAGGCGCCCTATTTCTCTTCATTGTAATTCTTCAGAAAACCACAAATCGAAATCTCTGTCCAAAAAGCTCAAAAGGTTCTCAACTCAAACCTCTGAAATTGAAGTTCCCAAATTCTGACATTGACTTTATTTTACCGCCATGTTTTCGTTTCATTCCACGCGATTTGTATAAAGCACTCGATTTAAGCGTTAGATGGAACGTGAAAAAGTTTAAATTCGACTTAGTTAAGCGCACCTGTCAGACCAGTGGTGCAAGAGAACGTTAAACCAACTTAAGCTAAGCGGAACTTAGCGTTAAATCTCGATTTTACTAAATACAGCTTAGCGACGTTTTGGTGCAAGCCACCCTTAATTCATAAGAAAACTTTGGACCTACATACACTCACAAAATGTAGCTTTTGAGTTTGTAAGCTTATTAAGATCAACCTACTTAAATATTATACATACACTTCTGATAATATTACATATGTAATCAAGATTCGGTTCATCTAATAATATATGTACATATACATACATACTCGTATATACGGAACCAATTGATAACGTTCTACTTAAATCTCTCTTGAGTCGTATTTCTTCATGACTGAGGGTCGTGACTCCCCCGCAGAATTAATTCGTTAGGAGAGTTCTCTTGGGCAGATACATCGTGGTGGGCGCCCAGGCCCTTCCACGGAAGACACATGTCCTCGGATATTGTGGTCCTCAAACATGTCGGTTTCCTTACAATGTTTTTCTTCATCGTTAAGCGAGTGCAAAACCACACATAATTTGAAAATACAAGCCATTTGTGTAGGACCAGATTCGAACCAGGGTGCGTCTGGATGAAAAGCAGACACTGGAACCGCTGAGCCACACTCGCTTTTATAAATTAAAAATAACCTTGTAAAAGTCATTTTATTATAGTAGCTCTGTATATAAGTGCGTTAAACGCCCATATTGTCATTCTATCAGATTATATGAGGTGTATGATTGAGAGGATTTTATTGGGCAGTTGTCGGCAGAATTACGCCGGGATTGGCTTTTAAATACCTCTGCCATTTTGAGATGGGTTTCAAGATTGGTGGAAGTAATGTTAATGCTATCGTGGTTATAATAATTATATACCTAATAATCTTTATTTTTAAGTATTGAATGAAACCAATAAACATTTTTGAGTTTTGAGTTTGAATAAGGAAGGTGGGGTGGACTGCGATTAGAAGATATGCAATTTTTACATTTAAAGAGGATTTTTGTGTGGTTTAGTGCCCTTATCGTAAAAACAGGAACATAAGGAGTTTTTAACACTTTTAATACCAGAATTCACTACTCACATGCGAAATAACATACTTTTTACTGAGACTGATGATAGTAAGACATTGGACAGCTAAAAGAAAGCTTGAAATTTTCGCAGATAATGTATTTCAATCAATGATATTCTATATATTTCAATACAACAAAAATGTCTCTTTTACTCACAGAACAACGATCGGGCCACATCGCCCCCGCCCCGCCCCCCCGGCGACAAGCATGGACTTCAAAGCTCTGTGCTTTTACTAGACGTGATTATAGGTGGTAACTACTTTCGGTCTTGCAATACAAAATTAAAACGACATTAAAACCATTGTGGTTAAAACAAATGATAGTCCTGCTCAGTTAAATTTTGCATTAGAGCACCTCATAATATTTTTTGTGGCGGATATTTTTTCAGCGTTATATTTTGCAGATTTTATCCGATTGAGGGAAATATTAATTGGAAATACTGATTGTTTTGCCTGGTAACAGTTCTGATTGATTTAGGAATAAGAGATTTTATTGTTTTGCTGGCACATTCAGAGAGCGGCCTCTGCCCAGCAGTGGGTTAGAGAAGGCTGCGGATCATGATGATGATGATTGTTTAGATTTATAATAGACAAAGTTAGCAGTAGTAACTTAAACGTTTTAAAAGCTTAGTTACATAAAATTTATTTAGCGTTTTCTTTTGATCAGCACCTTTAACAAAATCGAGAATAAATTATCCAAGTTTATTAACCTGCGGAAAAGTGTACGTGGTACATAACATTTTAAGATCAGGAAAACGCGTCAAAATAAAAACACATACGATTTTTAAAAAATCCTACATCATCATCATCTTAAACCTTAATTCTCATATACCTATGTATTTTTACTGTTTAAAGGCTATTTCACAAATTTGTTTTAGTCAAGTTGTTGAAGTCAGTTTTTTATGACTAAAAATAGTTCGTTCATCGTGACGTACTCAGTATTAAGATCAGGATTCATTGGGTGTCAAACGTGTCAAATGACAAATCAATGACAAATCCTAAGATCGTGGTCTCAAACTCGGTATCACCTGAGATGCTGTTGATATAGGTTTATTAATTAGCGACGGGATTAAGATGCTAGTCGCATCTTGAGAACGTCTCAACTGATACCGGTTCTAAGATCACGATTGAGATCAGTCTATTAATACGGGCCTTACAAAATACTACGTGTCAATTTATCGTAAAAAAACAAACTCTTTCATAACACTCAAAGTATTTTTTCCTCTCTATGACATTGTTATACTTTTACTTAAATTTTACCCCAATCTCAGTAACAGCACAACGAATAACCGAGATACTTGCAAATAATCCGTAACGGGGAAAACAGCTCAATAAAACTAAATATATAGGAAGAAAATAGGGAAAGTTCGCGAAAATATTTTCCTCGTATTCGCAGAATGGTATAAACATGATCATTTTCATAGAAAAACACTTCTCGACGCCTGCTCGATAGAGAATCGGTGGACATTGTCTGGACATGATGACAGTTTTATCGAAATATCTTTAATTACTACTTTATTTTCCTGTAATTTGTTGGAAGAAGTGAACAAAGTTTTCTAAAAATTTTTTGAATATTCTTGACACTGTTGTTGAATTTTTTATTTCCAAAAACTAATTCTATCACACTCATTGCAATTATAAGGGTAAAAGTTCGGAAGTAGTAAATTTCTTATTTTAAAAAATAAGTAATCGTGTAATATATATAATAACAATTTTGTACGTACTTTTAAGACTATTAATCTTAGTTTAAACTTACTTTAGGTAGTACATCTAAGGATGACTGCGCAACACACTATGTTTGTGGAGACCTGTGTTTTACTGCGACAGGTATTTTTAAAACATTCTTAGAATTCACAAAAGTAACACTTTAATGTGTTATAAATAAATTTAAAACTTTGTTTTTTTTTGGAGATGTTTATAATAAGAAAAACTGGATGTCACAACACAGGAATAGACCTAGTGTGAGATCCAGGGTTTGCTTATAAGTGTATAGTAATCCGTAAAGCCCTAGCCTTTGTTATGTAATCCTCTTTGTTAAACCTTTCTGTATAACCTTCTTGAATGCTCAAATAAATGTTTTTATGTTTTATGTTTACTTTATTCAACCAGTTACGAACAATTACCAACAGTCAGTCAGCAAAACTAGTTAAGTATGGGTAGGATATTATATCTAAGATTAAAAATTAGTAGGTTATTGCAAACGGCTGTTAGTAAAACACTATAGGTGCCCCGCGGTTTTTCCGGCGTTAATCCGTAATAAAAAGTAGCCTATTTGTAAATTCAGGCTCTAAGCTAATTGGTTGCGTTTGTATATACTAATATATATAATAACAAACCTACACATATATATATATACGCGCACAAAGTTTTGCATTTATAATATTAGTGAGATTATGTATTTTCTTAGCTATTTTTCATGGAACCATTAACATCCCCACGTTCTACAGTTCCCTCATACGATTATTTCACCTGGAAATGTATAAAAATATAAGGTACAAATTATTCCGAAACTCTTTTGTTCAAAGTCGGGTTATTATTTTATTGAAACAAAGAAAAATAATTACAATGCGCCATCCAATTTTCACGTCAAAGGTTGGCCCTTATTCAGCACTTTTGCCAATTGCCCATCTCTGTCTAACATGTGGGGTGGGATGAGTACAAAAATGCGCTTGCTATCCTTTTCTTCCATTTTGTATCGTATGTAACGAACTGACCTACGTATCTGGGCCAACCTAGTTTTTAATACGACAAGCGAATATCTGCGTCGGGGTCGGATTAAGGGCTTAGTTTAGACAATAACATTGTTATGCAAGAGGATAACGATGTAAAATAGAATAAACTTAAAATGCTTACAGTTTTCCACTGATCTACAGTCTTAGCCGGCCCGATCTCGGCTAATTCTTCCGCTAGAGATTGCCACTGCGCATTTTGACATTGTAGGCCATTTGGCGTAGCAAATACTCCAAGCGCGAATTGCCGATTTCGAGCCATGTAGTTGATCATGTAGTCCGTTTGTGAAGTGTTAGCGCGTATTTTTTTTCTGTAAGAGAAAACATGAATGAAAAAAATATAGTCTTAAGATGAATACAATAATAATAATATGTAGTTTAGTTTTATTTCACTAACCTCGGAGGTTCCGACATTTTTTGTCTGATAAACTCTGTAAATATTGTGGAAATATGATAATAAGATATGTAGATTTATATGAGAAGCTATGAGATGACAAGGAAAGGAACTTGATAACAATAGATGAGAAGGAACTTGGTAAGAATTTGTTTCCTTTTTGTTTGAGCGTTTTTCTTTTTAATGGCTTCTGCGATTTTGCCAGTGACGTACGAAAAACATTTGACATTGATAAAAGCAATTTCGTGTTTTTGACATTGACTTATAGAATCATTTTGAAATTTTATCTTAGCAGAGTGAACGATTCCGATTTTTTTTCATTATCTGTACTAAAGCTTACCGAGACTTATCGATCAATTTATCTATCTCTAAACATACTTCGGCACTTGCGATTGTTGACAAAAGTTATCGAATTAATCTTATCGACGTCGATAGGATAAAAGTTCCGCACTTGCACCGCAGATTCCATTAAATATTATCTCAGAATGCAAGCCTTATAGAAAAAATAGATAAGAAATGTATTTTAAATGTGTTGTTTATTTCATTTTGTGAGGAAAGTAATTATTGATCGAGATAAATTGATAATTTTTATACGTCAAATATGTTACCTTCTTCTTATTGATCGGTCTCGAAATGTGACATTAAAGTTTACAACGAATAAGAGTATAGCATAAAA
Source organism: Macaria notata (assembly GCA_927399415.1). Taxonomy (NCBI): domain Eukaryota; kingdom Metazoa; phylum Arthropoda; class Insecta; order Lepidoptera; family Geometridae; genus Macaria; species Macaria notata. Next base: position 3,194,662 of record OV656751.1, read on the forward strand.
ATCTGGCAAGTTGCCTTGAATCGCTTTCAGCGTTTGTAGCGCTAGTTTTAAGTGTTCAATTAAATAAAAAAATAATAAAAAAAAAATTCGGGCCATATCACACAGCGCCATCTAGCCCCAATCAGCCCCATACTAAGCTTACTCTTGTATCATGGGTACTAGATAACGGATATAATACATATATACTTTTCTTTTGTAAATACATACTATTATACATAGAAACGACCAGACTCAACTCAAGTAATAATATTTTTTTTAAATTCATAAATACTTGTGTCACGCGGGAATCGAACTCGCAACCTCTAGATTAGAAGGCAGAGCCACTACCAACTAAGCTAACGGAGCAGTCAAAATTAAAATTAAGAGTTCATCTTTCTAATATTATTAGTATAGTATAGCTAGAAATGAATCGTTTGAAAGTAACCCTAAATTCATATCGGAACCTCACGTTGGAACACGCCGTGCAAAATTAAATACATTCTAGCTCACATGCATAGCAGCTTGCTACTTTCTTTTTGTTTAAAAGTCGTAACGTTACAAATCGTTTTGAAATTCGAAGCAGAATTGATAAATGGTTCAAAATATGCTTACTATAATTTGCTTTTCAAATATAATTTTTAATACATATATTAAAGCTACCGAGGGTCATAAATCTGTATATGTATAGAAAATATTCGGAAAAAAAACTTTTTACGTTACGTTATACGTTAAATCGATAACAGAACACGTTTCAGCATTTTTTAGAATTTATGTCTGTTTATCTTTTTGCCTGTTTATTTAAACGCTCATCACGCATAAACGGCTGAACGGATCATCATGATTTTTAGTTTGTAAGTAGTATAAGGTCCTGCAAGTGTCAAAGGCTACTTTTTATTCCGAAATAATTTGAGCGAAAGCGCGGGCGTCCGCAAGTTTACTAATATTTTGAATATTTTAAAATACTAATATATTATAGTGCCAAAGAAACCCACAACTGCATTACATAAATAAAAAAAATCATAAGACATGAATAATATCAAATAATAAAACATAACAGGCCTATTAATATTTTTTAAGTTTTGATATAGCTATCTTAGAAGATTGTATATAAATTCACGATTACTACATTTATTTGAAGACTACTTATTACTAAACTAGCTGATGCGCGCGACTTCGTCCGCGTGGAATAGTTATTACCATAAAACGGTTTTAGTGAGTTAACCTTAAAAGATAGACATATATTGTTGCAGACATTTTGTTAGATCATTTCAAGAGGAATAATTCTTTCATACACATTTTTTTTTATATCTTGAACCGTTTTCGCAGCGCATGCAACGGAAGCCCTCAAAGATGAATTATTTTCTCCGTTTTTTCCACATTTTCTATTGTTTCTTCGCTCCTATTAGTTGCAACGTGATGTTATATAGCCTAAAGCCTTCCTAGATAACTGGTCTATCCAACACAACAATATTTTTTCAATTCGCACCAGTAGTTCCTGAGATTAGCGCGTTCAAACAAACAAACAAACAAACATACAAACAAACAAACAAACTCTTCAGCTTTATAATATTAGTATAGATGTGGAAATCCTCAATTAAGGCAAATTATTTACACTCTAAAAGATAGTAATTTTCCTCCAGTAATTGCGCAGATATTGCTACGGGATTCATTCATCAAAGCGAGCTTTCATCGACGTAAATACGCGTATTTATAATTTTAAACTGTGTTTAAGTGATGAGCAAATACATCTTCAACTAATAAAAAATCCTTACTTATTATTCTTTAATAAAAATTTATATCAATAGTTACAATTCTATATAGTAACAAATTGGTAAAATTAAACAAGTAAGACAGACCATCTTCAAATCAAGTTCCTTATCACCTAATAGAAAACAAGATCAGCGAGGGTGATATTAGAGGTGCAGCCCGCTTACTTTACTCTAATGATACAGTTGCCTCAAATAATGATGTTACCTTGGCAAGTAAGTAGATATAATTGAACTAATAATTGATCACTTTCAGCCATAAATTAACGTGAAGTATTCATGTAGTTTTCGAGAAAATTTTAAAGAAGATATTATATCCACAATAATCCACATACATTCATACAAGACACGATATTGAATCAGGCGTTACTTTGCGGAAATCCATTGTAAATTAAACTCTGAAGAAAAATGTACCTATATATATAGGTATGTAGTGTTTTTCCGTTGCGACTGCTCCTTAACCGGCTTTAAATAACAAACTTGGTGCTTTTTTTAACACACCTTGAAGCCGGTTAAGGAGCAGTCGCAGCGGAAAAACACTGTATAGTTCTCCAGAGTTTCATTCATATAAGACACTAGCTGGTGCCCGCGACTTCGTCCGCGTGGAATAGTTTTTACCATAAAAACGGGTCTAGTGAAGGTAGACATATATTGTTGCAGACATTTTGCTATATTATTTTAAGAGAAATAATTCTTTCATACATATTTTTGTGATATCTTGAACCGTTTTCGCAGCGCACGCAACGGAAGCCCACAAAGATGAATAATTTTCCCCGTTTTTTCCACAGCTTCCATTATTTCTTCGCTCCTATTAGTTGCAGCGTGATATTATATAGCCTAACGCTTGCCTCGATAAATGTTATATATAATACAAAAAAAAAATCAATTCGCACAAACAAACAATCTCTTCAGCTTAATAATATTACTTAGTAAGTATAGATTTTATCCGATTCCACAAAATACCTTTCTATTCATACAGATTGAATTGCTTTTTTTTGAACTCTTTTTTTATTAGACTTAAAAATAAATAATCAATTTGTTTGTCTATTGGACCACGACATTAATCTTTTGAAAAACAAAATCAAATTATACAAGGTTGAAAAGGACGATTGCGGTAAGCAATTTTGTTTTGACGTTCCAATACGAAGTACCGACGACATTGTATAGACAAGACACCTTATTATCTATACTAATATTATAAAGCTAAAGAGTTTGTTTGTTTGTTTGTTTATTTGAACGCGCTAATCTCAGGAACTACTGGTGCGAATTGAAAAATTCTTTTTGTGTTGAATAGACCATTTATCGAGGAAGGTTTTAGGCTATATAACATCACGCTGCAACTAATAGGAGCGAACAGACAATGAAAAATCTGGAAAAAAACGGGGAAAAGTATTCATCTTTGTGGGCTTCCGATACGTGCGCTGCGAAAACGGTTCAAGTCGTAGGTAACTGCTATAATTTATAAAGCTGAAGAGGTTGCTTGCAAAAATAAATATGATGCCTTAAATAACTATTCCACGCGGACGAAGTCGCGGGCACAGCTAGTATTAAATAAATCTGAAATTTACTACGATATAACAATATACAACTTTATAACTTTGTAACGAATAAATGAATATGCATATATAAAACAAAATATATTTATTCAGGCGTTCTGGCTGGTGATCAGAAATGCGCAGGTTCGAATCCTGCCAGTCGTGATTATTTTCGCTCATTATCCAATAAAAAGTTTCGAATAAAATAAACAATGTAACACTATGTAGGGCCTCTGCAGGCCGATGAAGGGTTGTTGGTGCTGTCAAGCAATGAAAAGTCCGAAAGATGCAGTCAATCTTGATATATATTCCGAAACAAACGAGAGAAAACCTGTAGATTTGTTAGGTTGAGAATATTGCCGAAAAGCGGCGCGCGTGTGATTCATTTGACATTCACATTGACGTACCGAACCACGGGGACCAGGCCGGACACTGACAGTTAACTTTTTTAAGAACGTGGCTACGCACCTTTAACGTCACAACAATTTATAAAATATAACATACATTATTAGTACAAAGTTTTGATTCAAATCGTAATTCATTAAATGTGTATCATTAATAGATAAACAAGACATAATAACATATTTTCATCCCATTCACATAGTGGCTTTATCATAAAAACGTTCGTCAATGGGACCTAACTATTAATTACATTACGTTGACACTCCTCTACCTCGGGCCACAGTATTCCCATGTCAGAAGCTCATAATTATTTAAATAAATAAATATTACACACAGCGCCATCTAGTCCCACACTAAGCAAACGCTTGTGTCGTGGGTACTAGATAACGGATATAATACTTACATACATTTCTTTTGTAAATAGATTGCTTATTAGAAACGACCAGACTCAACACAAATACCTAATAACAAACTTTAAATTTTATAATTACTTGTGTCATGCGGAAATCGAACCCGCAACCCCAGATAAGAAGGTAAATATTTATCTAATTCTTCATACTAATTATTCATCATCATGATAAATAGATTAACACCTTATTTGGTACACAAATGGAAAAACAATAGGTACAAAACAACAAATGATTATTATCGGTCAAAGATGTCTTTCAGGCAACCATAGGATGGAGAGGAGATTATAGACTAGACGATCTTCATTGATACGTGATACAATTTTAATTATATAATTTTATTAAATGGTATATGAACTTGTTTAAATCGATGTCTATATGTTATGTTGTCTAAGCAAAGTAGATATCGAATTTAATTTTGCAAAATCGTTTATAGAATTCATTGAACTTTCGCGTACGTTTATGATATTTTCTTTCGGTGATATTTTCATCGGTCTGGAAGTAAAATTACAGGTTATTATTTGAACAAATAAATAATAATAAATCGATAGGAACATTTTTGAAAGTTCGTAGTACTTTCGTAGCCAACGTAGCTAATACTTAGTACATATTCAATTTGTTTAGAGTAAGCATCATTGCCAGATGCTACACATTGACTTTAGCTATTCGATTACTACCGCAACATTTTACATAATTTTAACTCTCTCTACCCTGTTTCCTTAACTAAACTCCAGCAGGGCAAGAAGGCACGAGGACTTATAGTCTTTCCACCATTTAACCACTTGGTGTATGGTTACAGGTGGATAAATTGGTGGAAAGACTTAGTTAGTACCGGTACCGTGCTAGCCCTGCAATAGCCTTGAAATACATAATAAATAGGTTTCCTTTAAACAAACGTGTTACATCTTAAACTACTACGTAACTTAGATACCAGCGGACGAGCTGCAGTCACACGTAATACTACATACTTTAGGTGTTAAAAGACATTGTGCGGCTTTATTAGATAACTAGTGGATGCGGCTTCGATCGCATAAAGAAGTAAAACTTGCATCCCCTTTAAAAGTGACATTTCCAAAAATCCTTTCTTAGCGGATACCTAGTCGTAACATCTACCTGCATGACAAATTTCAGACCAATCCGTCCAGTGGTTTGGGCTGTGCGTTGATAGATCACTATATCAGTCAGTCAGTCAGTTACCTTTGAGTTTTATATATTTAGAAGCAATCTCTTTTATATACCTAGTATTTAGTGTAATTTACCTATTTAATCTTTTTCTAGTTGTCAGCGAGCGGCGAGCCCGGAGGCCCACTGGACGCGGTGTCGCGGCGGTACCGGCTTGAGAATGGGAACTCACTGGGAGAGAAGGACGAGGTGAGGAATATACCGTTTTTATCATGTATTAGCATTTTTTTATTTTCGTAAGATCGTATGTGAATAACCCATTCTTGAGCCCTAAAAGTCTTTTTTTTTATACAAGAAATGGGTTTTCACTTGACCGTAATTCGTCTGATGGAAAGCTATCATTACGGTCTAGGAAATCTCTGACTTGGGTGAACGATTGCCGTGCTATGTACGTGCTACAAACATCCAGGACTGTAGCTATAGCTAAAGCCAGCTGTTCAAGTTGTTATTAGATCTACGGAAATGCCCAACATGGATTGCCACTCGATGCTACAAAGATCCAGGACTGTAGCTATAGCTAAAGCCAGCTGTTCAAGTTGTTATTAGATCTACGGAAATGCCCAACATGGATTGCCACTCGATGCTACAAACATCCAGGACTGTAGCTATAGCTAAAGCCAGCTGTTCAAGTTGTTATTAGATCTACGGAAATGCCCAACATGGATTGCCACTCGATGCTACAAAGATCCAGGACTGTAGCTATAGCTAAAGCCAGCTGTTCAAGTTGTTATTAGATCTACGGAAATGCCCAACATGGATTGCCACTCGATGCTACAAAGATCCAGGACTGTAGCTATAGCTAAAGCCAGCTGTTCAAGTTGTTATTAGATCTACGGAAATGCCCAACATGGATTGCCACTAGATGCTTCCTCATTTATAATATTATTGAAATTTTTATTCTTCTCTAAATATGTTTCATTTTCCTTTCTTAAGAAATAAAAAATCAATTATGTTTTACTATTCAATGTACCTTAATAATTATCAAAAGCTCACCGCGCAATTTGTTGACCAAAAAATACCTACAGAAAAAAACCCGCACAACCCTGATGAATCTGTCAGTCAGTCACAAAATATGATGGAAATTGAAAACGTGAGGTCGTCCAACCTTATCGTGGGGCCTTACCGTGATATGTCACTTTACCTTTCCAGTTTCTGGCAATAAGTAATTTTCCAGTACATAGTTATTTTAGTAACTTGCTGTAGCTAAGAGATGGCGCTTCGTATGATTAGCTTTTTACAAAGTGCAATCAACTACTATAGGATAAAACATACATAAAACTGTTTTGTAATCTTATCAAAATTAAAATATGGGACAATTTCGTATTGTGAAACATTAAAAAATTTAGTTTTTGTACTTACTTTTAAGTACTTATTTTTGTAATTAAGATAAAAAATCGCTCATTCAATCAAATGTCAATTGTAGGTCCCAGCTGTTCGTCATAGCAAGACAGTCGCCAAGCCATGTCAGCGGCTCTTAAAGTACTTTGAAAACTTTTTACACTCAAATTGGCGACTCCGAAAAATACATGAAAAAGAATAATTAAGATTCTTTTTTTTTTGGATATAACCTGTAAATAGTTCATAAGTTGAGTATTTCTATTGATGAATAAATGATTATCTTATCTTATCATAAAAAAAAAATTTAATGCAATACAATTGTCGACGCGCAACAAAATCACTACAATAACATACCATAAGCTGGCTGGTCATCACTAGAACCAATAAAATGTGTCTGTTAGTATTTTTTTTATCACGAAATAGGCTTACGTTTGACTATAGCCTGCCTGATGTTAAGCACCACTATAGTCTAAGATGTAGCACGCTTGCACTCTTAGTATATACCGATTGAATAATAAAAACGTTTTAGGAGTTGAACTTCAATGTCTACTTCTGTTTTTTTTCTGAATCCTTGCGTTACAGGATCGTTTCGGTACCTAGTGCAAGTTTTCAGGGTACCTCACGTACCTGGTACTTGACTGCACCTGAAAAACTGTGTACCTAAAGAATGTACGTAGTAGGCTATGTTTCTTGTCAATAAACGAATTTGAACTTGATTACATATATTTTGACATAATCGGTATGGCGCGATATAAAATTTAGTCAGCCAGTGTTATTCCAGCCAGTAACCAACGCCAGTTCTCACGGTATGGCCCCTGAATTCTGTTTAAGGCAGCTTGAAACTGAAGTTAATTAAATAAAGTATTAACTCATTAAAAAAAGTTACGCGCCATTGGATGAAATCAAAATGATGTGGTTGAAATGTTCATTAAAATGAAAATTGTGAGTTTCAATACAATACAATACATCTTTATTGCACAACAAAATAAATTACAATATTAAAAAGGACTAAAACTATAAATAAATGTACAAATGGGTGGCCTTATCACCTTGAGTGATCTCTTGCAGGCAACCTTAGCAATTATTAAGCAATTAAGTTTTTTTATGTGATGGTTAATTTAATGGTATTTAATTATATGCATTCCTTTTATTGATAGGTTTGATTTATTAAGAATTACATGACATATTTATTAGGATTTTAAAAAACAGCTATTCCACACAAAAACTTTCAACCAACCGACATAGTGTGGTTTAATTTTTTTTAGCAAATTTCTAAAGTTTGTTGCACTCAACTTTTCGATATAAATGTATGGTATTATTTTTAGACATATTTATTTACAGTTTAAACTTTAATTGAAGAACAAATTAAAAACAAAAGGAAAATGTCATAACATTTTTATGCATATAAAAAATATGTACATAGGTCGTCCCAAGTACGCTTTCTTCAGAGCACGATCCTCTCCCATCCTTTCAACGTGGCCGAGCCAGCGAAGTCTATGCGACTATATTTCGCCTAAGATGTTAGACTCGGCCATCCGTGCTAGACCAACTGGTCGACGGCCAGTCGGCCGTCCCAAGTACCGCTGGAGGGGCAGATAGAGGAGGATCTGCAACAACTCCTTGCTGCCGAGTGCAGGAGATGGTGCATAACCGAGAGGAGTGGCGTCTCTTTGTGTCGGAGGCCAGGATCCACTTTGGGTCGCAGCGCCACATTAGTAAGTAGTAGGTAAAAAATAAAAAAATAAAAAAAGGCTTTATTTCTGCTACTCAATAAAATACATACTCAGATTCTTAGTAGCCTTTCAAAGGTGACTGGTGCGTTATTTGAAGGTGACATTGTAGTATGTTTTTTTTAGTATTTCATCTACCTTAGCCAGCATATTGTAGATATGTATATTAAAATGCTGGCCTTTTTCTGGCTCAACGTATCAGCATTGCCATCCAGCGTGGTAATGCGGCCAGTATGCTGGGCACGCTGCCCTCTGGTAGTGGGCTGGAGCACTTAGATTATCTTTAGGCTTTTCTAAAGATTTTCTAAGTGCCCCTTTTTGTAGTAGTTAGAAGTAGTATGTTTAGTTTTCCTTCACTTGTTTTTATATTTTATTATTGTATATTATATTATCACATTACACTAATATGATAAACTGGAAGTACCCCGCGCTTTTGCCGCGGTTTTTTGATTAACGTGGGCAAAACCGCGGGCTTACAATATTATGTATATGTATAGATTACATTCTAATTAAATCTATACAGAATTTCCATCAAATCAGTTCAATCGATTGACCGTGAAGAAGCATAGATACGAAAGGCTGTAGATGATTATTATATACATAAAAAAATAAAAAAATCGTTAGGGGAGTGATCTTGGGCAGATACATCGTGGTGGGCGCCCAGGTCCTTCCACGGAAGACACATGTCCTCGTATATTGTGTTCCCCAAACATGTCGGTTTCCTCGCGATGTTTTCCTTCACCGTTAAGCGAGTGCAAATCTACACTTAACTTGAAAATACAATTCATTGGTGTAGGGCCGGATTCGAACCAGGGTGCGTCTGGATGAAAAGCAGACACTGGAACCGCTAAGCCACACTCGCTTATCAAAAAACCAAAAAACCAAGTTGTTCATATAACCTAACTAGTAGGAGCTCGCGGCTTCGCTCGCATTAAGAAGTAAAACTTGCATCCCCTATTTCACCCCTTGTGAAGTGACATTTCCAAAAATCCTTTCTTAGCGGATGCCTATGTCATAACATCTACCTTCATTCCAAATTTCAGCCCAATCCGTCCAGTGATTTGGGCTGTGCGTTGATAGATCACTACATCAGTCAGTCAATTAGTCACCTTTGAGTTTTATATATATAGATTATTTATTTATTAACATTTTTGTCCACAGTTGTTCGGCCCGCCGAGCGCGCCTGTCCTTGAAAACCCAGAGTTTCAGACGCGATGGTACTTCAAATACTTTCTCGGGAAAAGTGAGTATGATTCTACACATACATAATGTACTTATGTATGCATATTTTACCATTTTCAGGTTTTTTTTTATAATTTACCTTCTTTTGTCCCTTTTTTACCTAATTTTAATTACCTTCATTTTATATAATTTTGAATTTTTCTCACTTATTACTTATAAAGAATTGTATTAATTAATTAACTAACTAATAATATTTAAGCAATGCCTAACATATGTATTCAAAGTCAAATGCTAATTTTAATCTGTAATTAATTTTTAATTTCAATAATTGACACACTGGAAGAACCCTGGATACTGCAACACAGGGAATCCTAAAGCAGTAGACAGGACCCCAATTTGAATTTGAACTTGAATAATTTAGATACTTTTATATAATGTAAAAATGATAACATGTTTTAGTGGAAATAAATGTTTTTTATCTTTTTTTATCTTTATTTTAATTATTTATTATGAAGTTTTAGTTAATGTCGAATAAAACTTACATTATCTGATCTTATGAATCTGCTTTGCCTTATATACCATAAAGAGATAACACTCCTATTGTCACTCAATCAACTTGGGTAATGTATATATATACCTAAAATACAGGCCGATTTCATAAATCACACATGTTTCTACATTGTTTAGCACCAAGCGTTTGGGCAATGCATATCTAGCATACAGGAAAACCCCTAAAATTAATACATCCTTACATTTATATATAGGGCGGTACTTCACTTTATTTATTTATTTAATAATAATTAAAACGGTCGCAACCAATTACATTAACTATTTCATACTCAAATACCTTACAATCACTTAACAATGTCACATAATAATTAATCACCGTGAGAGATAAAAATAACTCTAAATTCTAAGTAATATAAATCTAACATAAGCATTGAAATAACTAACCAAATATAGAAACTGTGTTTGCAATACGGTTAAGTAAAATAAAAGCTTTTTTATTTATTTATTTTTTTATTTAACATTTATATCTAGTTCTTAACATTTATTTCAGATTTAATATATAATATAATTATTTTAGAAATATTTGAAAACTGCCAGAATTACCTATCTATTTTTCATACAAACTTATAAAGTATTTGTGACGTCACTATTTCAGTACAGTTTCATACAGGCTTGCGTTCCACCGCCTAGTTAACAATATGCAGATTGCTAGTAACTTGGCACACACAACACAACACAAGTTTAAGTTTTTTTTTTGCACAAGTTTAGAACCGATTAGAGTGTAGTGCTAATTCTAATGATAGTTGGAACAGATATAAGTGTAAAAGTTTACTTGGTGTGTCGTTTAGTTTATGTTTGCAATAATATGCGGTATAAAATATATATATATATATATATATATATATATCATTTGGATTATGTTCTGCTTTCTTTTGTTTTTGTGTGATTTCCTTCAATGTATATATTTCCTTTAAATACCAGTAATATGTGTAGGTATGCTTGTATGTTGTAACTTTGAATGTTATGTTTGTTATTGTATTTTTTTTAATTATTTAATATTGTGATAAGTACGCCAGCTTTACGGATTTACTCTAGTGTTGTCCAAACTAGGTTACCTGGAAGAGATCACTTTAGTGATAAGGTCGCCCAATGTCCCTGAATACCTTCCACCTTTACGTTAATTATGTTCTTTTTTTGGTGTACAATAAGGTATATTTGAATGATTGATTGATTTAACAAGTTTATTTCGAATAACTTATATGTACCGATTTTTGACCCTTTTGAGCTATTTTATATGTACAGATTGTCATGCTAAGTACATTGAGCAGACGGCTGAATCAAAGGCAAATACAAAATATATGGTTTTCTGCAAAATTACTTGCAATAATTGTTAAACAAACATTATCGACGCTGGATCTCTGTCCACATGGACAAGAACAAGAAATGACCCACATGCACAATCGTATGCATGCTATTTGTATATCTTTAAGTTATAATATTTTTAAATTGACAACACCCCTTTACAATGTTCTATTAGTATTAAGTTCTGGGTTGAATATGCCTGAAATAAATGACTTTTATTTTATTTATTATTTTACAAATCATTCATTCAAAATTCAAATTCAAAATTCGTTTATTTGACGTAAATAATGTACAATAACATGTGAATCCTCTGACCTCGTGGTAGCCGTAAGACTGTGTTACGAGGCCAGAGTCATCTCCCAATATAATACTAGGTACAGGTAAATTACGTCATAATTATTATTTATTATGTAACATGAATAAATGGCAAATAAAAACAAACTAAGAGATACAATAAAAGATACAATACCTAATTACAGTTATAAAATGCCTTTTAAGCAGCATCAGTAACTCTTTACAACAAAAACTAGTATTTAATGTAATCCATCAAAAGTTAACTACCCTCAAATCATTACAAAAAATCGTATGACACATTTGTGAAATTTGAATTATGTAGAAAAAAATACCAAAATTTGGTAATAGTGATTTAGTCAGTACACTATTTCTCTCGGCATTAAAATAGAAGGGTCAATATTCTTCTTAACGAATGATAGTGGCATACTTTACAAACGAACGTGTTCAAATCTTTAACAATTTATGTGCAAGTGCATGCGACCATCGTGGTAGCAATCTTATGATTTTTTTATTTATTTAGAAAGGTTCGGCAATCTGACGTTGTATCTTAATAAAATACAGAAACTAAATCTATATATCTATCTATATATATAGGTAATAAAGCTGAAGAGGGTGAAAAGTCCGAACATAGAAGATATTTAAAAAATTGATAACAGAACACGTTTCAACATTTTCTAGAATTTTTGTGTGTTTATCTGTGTCTCTGTTTATTTAAACGCTCATCACACACGGCTGTGCAGATCATCATTATTTTTGGTATGTAGGTAGTATGAGGTGTTAGAAATGTCATAGGCTACTTTTTATCCTGAAACAATGCGAGCGAAGCCGCTGGCGTCCACCAGTACTTAAATAAATGAGAAATGTTACTGGTTACAAACAGCAAATACGGTATGTATTAACTATAATAAACAACACACGTTTGATCAATCTATAGACACTCGTACTCAATCGGTTAGAAAATGTAACCGGATCTCAGAAATTCGTGTTTCACGCCCGTATTTGAAGTGTCAGGTGTTAGGAACGTAGATTTACGTATTTAGGAGGTCGTTTGACAACACATTTTATACACGAAAGTTAGCAAGTTTTTTAAATTAATATTATTGTTCCTAACAGTTAATTAGATTATTTCGAGATCGTAGATGATAACGTTGCTTAACATCAAGCAAGTTGTAGTCAAGTGTAAGCCTATATCATGTAAAATTATTTTTTACCTATTTCGTTTATCTGAGAATTAAATTTGTGTAACATTATCATTTTTCAAAACTTCTCGATACACAACTATAGAATTTTTTTCCAAGAACATAAATTAAGTATTATGATAAATGTCTACTTTCATTTGCATAAAATTTATCAGGATATTGTTAATTATTGTACTCGTATTTAATAGGTACGTTGTATGCATCAATCTACATATTAACTTGGGATTTTTATTGACATTTTTTTTTACAATAAATAGGCTTACGTTTGAGTATAGCCTGCCTGATGTTAAGCACCACTATAGTCTAAGATGTTTTTTTTTTTTAACTTGAACGGGTTTGCACTTGACCATAGTTTACTTGATAGCAAGTAAGGCTATGGCCTAAGATGTAGCGTGCTTACCCGATAAGAACCGATTCACTCTCGCTTTGAAGATCGCTGGATTATAGTGTTTGTGTTTGTGTTATATTTGTGTTTATGTTGTAAAAAGACACATTCATCTTAACTCTGCCATTAATAAATGATCGCGCATTTATTCGAAAATCGTTGTCAAACGATCCTAAACCCAAATACAAATGTACCTATACATAAACATCTAAGGTGTCGTAAACAGCACTACACGCGCCAAAATCTCTAAAGCTGAGCTTCAAACGGAAACACGATTTCGAGGACAATACGCCTTAATAAAGGCGCCTCTTAAGATACTGCCGTACTTAAGTTATCCCACAGTGGGTAAAAACTCGAGGATGCTTTGTACAGAGTGGTTTTTAGTGACCTAAATTAAAAGGAAAGCCTAAGACTTACCTTACAATGTATCAAAAAGATAATCTCTCCCTCTCTCCTTGCCGTATTCCTCATTATTGAGGGTCGTGCCTCCCCCTTACAATCAATTCGTTGGGTCAGTTCTCTTGGGCAGATACATCGTGGTGGACGCCCAGGTCCTTCCACGGATGACGCATGTCCTCGTATATTATGGTCACGACGGTGAAACACTCACGATGTTTTCCTTCACCGAATAGATGTAAAGGCAATAGTGCTGGCCTTTCTCTGGCTCAACGTATCAGCATTGACATCCAGCGTGGTAATGCGGCCAGTATGCTGGGCACGCTGACCTCTGGTAGTGGGCTGGAGCACTTACATTATCTTTAGGCTTTTCTAATGATTTTCTAAGTGCCCCTTTTTGTAGTAGTTAGAAATAGTATGTTTAGTTTTTCTTCCCTTGTTTTTATATTTTTTACTAGCTGATGCGCGCGACTTCGTCCGCGTGGAATAGTTATTACCATAAAACGGTTCTAGTGAGTTAACCTTAAGACATAGACATACTGATGCGGACATTTTGTTAGATTATTTCAAGAGAAATAATTCTTTCATACACATTTTTTGATATCTTGAACCGTTTTCGCAGCACATGCAACGGAAGCCCTCAAAGATGAATAATTTTCCCCGTTTTTTTTACACAATTCTATTGTTTCTTCGCTCCTATTAGTTGCAGCGTGATAAAAGTCTAATAAAAAAAAATGACTTTTAGTTTACTTTTAAAACGTTTGAACGAAAACACGATTTCGAGGACAATACGCTTTTACAAAGGCGCCTCTTAAGATAAGCCGTACTTAAGTTATCCCACAGTAAGTTAAAACTGGAGAGCGCTGAGGTGTTCGCGATAATACTTTGTATGGAGTTTTTAGTGACCCAAATTAAGTCAATACCTAGAGCTTACAATTTATTAAATACACTAGCTGTGCTCGCGACTTTGTCCGCAGGGAATAGTTATTTTGGGCATCATATTTATTTCTGCAAACAACCTCTTCAGCTTTATAAATTATACCTGTTACCCCACGACTTGAACCGTTTTCGCTGCGCACGCAACGGAAGCCCTCAAAGATAAATAATTTTCCTCGTTTTTTCCACATTTTCCACTATTTCTTCGCTTCTATTAGTTGCAGCGTGATGTTATATAGCCCAAAGCCTTCCTCGATAAATGGTCTATTCAACACAAAAATAACTTTTAGAACAAACAATCAAACTCTTCAGCTTTATAATATTAGTATAGATTAGTATAGATAATAAAAATATTAGATTTCACTTTTTGATCGAAAATTATGTACCTTAAAGCGAAGCGAAGCGAGAGTGTTTCTCCGGATGTTCTCCTTTCGATGACGAATAAGTGTGATTTAAGAAAATTGCATGTCACAAGTGAATAAAGAAAACAAAAATAGATAGATAGATAGGTAAATTCTTTATTAAAACACCACATACAATAAAAACAATACAAAAAAACATAGAAATTAAAACTAGCGTTTTAATTGGCGGACTTATCGCTAAGAGCGATCTCTTCCGGGCAACCAATCTGGCAGGGATATAAATCAAATTAAGTGAGTATAAATAAAAATGTTTATCTTATTCTTGTGATGCGATAAAGTTGCAATTTCTCAGTTTATTTGTCAACACAAATTAATAAATTTGTGTTTACATTTCTCTTCTAAAATCCAATTTCACTATATAAGATAAAATCGCTTTATTCCCTGAATAATTGGAAATGTTCTTCCCACACAAATATTTTTTTTTTTTTTTTTTTTACGTGTGATAGGTTTACGTTTGACTACAGCCTGCCTGATGTTAAGCATTGCTGCAGCCTAGGGTGTAACACGTTTACCTAGAAGATACCTATTAACTCTAGATTTGAAAACCCCTGGATTGTAGTTCGCAGGAAACACAGCTTCTGGTAAAGTGTTCCAGAGCTTTGCCGTCATATCCTAGACTTTACACAAACAGAATTCATCTGACATTCAAATTATTATATGCATAATTAAAAGCAGACGTACATAATCATAATTTATGATTTAATGAAGGAGCTTATGACTAATTTGACTGGGGAAATTAATTCTTCTCCGTTTGTGCTAGATTAATGTTTAAGTATTATGACATATGTCAAACTTTGTAAGAATTTCTAAAACCTCAATGTTATCGTATCAAAATGTTCCTTAGTATTTACGTAATTGAAATGCAGTTTATTAGACAGCCGAGAAACATCTACAATTTTTTTTATCTAAAACTCAAGGTCCAGTGGAAACCGCACTTGACCATAGTTTGTCCGATGGCAAGCAATAGCTATGGTCTAAGATGGATCGTGAAAATTGATTACTGAACGGAATGACAATGAACAAAATGTCATTTCACCCATCTAATAAAATATCAGTGTGGAATGTTTTTGGGTACTCACAAAAACATTCCACAGGTCAACTTGCCGTTTCTATTTAGAAATGTCACAAATGTCAAAACTGACAGAGGTCCGCGTCAGATCAGAGAAAGTTCAGCCATTATGTAAATAGGGAAACCCTACCGTTTACGAAAGGCTAGAAATAACGTCTTTATAAAGTTCATAGGCCGCTGGATGAGGTACCTTGAGATTTTTTTCTTGATTTTTGATGAAAAACCAAACTCATTTCCGTATAATTTTTAAATAACAGGATATTTGGCAAAAAATTCTAGCGAAATATTACATAGATATTTTCCTATTTTGCTCATTTACATAGTTGCTCGAAATTAATAATTCAGTTTTTTTTTTTTATAAATAACATCTTTCATTTTAAACGTAACGGAACGTAAAGGTTTAACGATAATTACAGAATTTTATTGTATTAGATGTAATAAGCTATCTACGACTAACGTATGATTATGGCTTGTAAGTCGGTGAAATAGAGTATAAGAATAGTTATGACATGTAATTTGTGGTATAATTAATAAAAAAATTGTATTTGTATTTGTATATTAGTTAGGTGACGACACAACAGTAACCTTCCCGTAGGAAAGACGTTCGCCGTAGCCGAAATCGGCTTGGAAAGCATCATCTTGACTCGGAAACAACATAAATTATCTATACTATAGGTACTTCTTTTTTTACTCATTTTTTTCTGTTTGTATCTATTTTAATGTTTCATGTATTTATATGAATTTAATATGAACACCATAACAAAGTAATAAAAGTAAATTTGTGCCAGTTCCAAAATTTCCCCATCTTGTATAATGTAGAAGTCCGTCCGCCCGCTGTATCAGCAAGATCGCTGGATCCGGTCGGTAGTTCGAAACTTGATTACAGTTTTGTATCCCCCAATCCAACAGATTTATCGGCGCCAATATATTACGTTGGTCGGAAGACTGCGGATATTTGTGTTTTAACCGATATCCATCTTTTTTTTTAACTATAACGGGTTTTCACTTGGCCATAGTTTACTTGATAGCAAACAAAGGCTATGGCCTAAGATGGAGCGTGCTTACCCGAGAAGAACCGATTTACTCTCGCTTTGAAGATCGCTGCTTTATCTATACTGCAGTTGCTAAGCAATGTCAGAGGACATTACCTAGTATTATTATGAGAGATGACTCTGGCCTCGTAACACAGTCTTACGGCTTCCACGAGGTCAGAGGATTCACACGTTATTGTACAATATTTACGTCAAATAAACGAATTTTGTATTTGGGTTTAAAAATATCGACACCAGAGTTCGCCATTCTTGTATGAAGTTATGTGCTTACTTATGACTATCGATATCCAAAAAGGCTACATGTTTAATTTACAAAAAAAGCATTTTGGACCATGTTCTCAAACGTTTTTTTATTTCTCTTTTTTTGCTTATAACTTCTTTAATTTGTAATTTAGGGCAAAAAAATTCATGTACATATTTGTAGGCAAAACAATTTGCTACAAATTACGTCAGAACAATTTTTTTGTGAGATGCATAGTTTCTGAGATATAGCGAAAAAAGCGTTTCCACCCCTTTTTCCAAGATGGCGGCCAGGGGACAAGAGTGGCGACCCCACAAACTTGAAGTTAAGCTTCTATGGACCCCGCAACATGCTCCAAAAATAAAATTGCGTCCTCTAAGAAATGCAATATTCGGACCTAAAATTGAAACATTTCAATGGACTATTAGGCGACCAGCCAGCGAGTGAGTGATGTGCCGTTTGACACACGACTGTCAAGCGTACTTTACTGTGCCCTCCGCTCGCTGCGTGTTCGGAACTGGGAGATAGGTTTCTGTTGTATTATGTATTCTGTGCTTACGGTAGAAGTTATGACGTAGGCATCCGCTAAGAAAGAAAATGCCACTTTTAATGGGGTGAAATAGGGGATGCAAGTTTTACTTCTTAATGCAAGCGAAGCCGCGAGCACACACTAGTCATACATAAATCGGTTTCAAATACTTTCTCAACATTACATATGAGTATTTGCTTCGTATGACCTCAATATTTGCAATACGTGTTCTGCTCACCCTGTGTGTGACGGAGGCTACTAAAAAAACATATTTAATCAATAAAAATATATATAAAAAATTATTTATTACATTTCGTCGTAAAGTTGTAATTAAACACACGAACACAACGTAACAAAAATAAGGAGACTCTCAAATCGATGCGTACTCAAAGTTTTTTAAAATATTACGAATAAAAGAATTTAAAAGGTTTTTTTTAAAACACGGAATATGTATACTGCGTATGTTTGACTATAGAGCCTGCCTGATGTTAAGCACCACTGTAGTTTAAGAGCTTGCTACAGCAAGCTTGCCTAGGAGAAACCTATTTACTCTGGCTTTGAAAACCCTTGAATAGGCCATATTGTTTTATTTTGGAGAATTTTGTAAAACATGTACATTTGATGTGATATACCTATATATTTATAGTTATTTACACTAATATATAATAGAATAAGAATAAAAATATATATGATATTTGTTATTATATAATATTGAAAATGTTATTGTAAAGTATATATTTTCTCTTTTTGAACACTCCGTCCTTTATTTTTCTATCGACTCTCCATCCTACAGTTGCCTGGAAGTAATCGCTGTTAGCGATAAGGCCGCCAGTTGTGGCACTATATATTTTTTAAGTCTTTTTGTTTCTGTTTGTTTTTTTCTGTATGTGCGTTACAGTAAAGAGTTTTATCTATCTATTTTATAGTCATATAACATTTCTTTTCTAGCTAGCCCAGAAAACGGGTCATTTTTTTAAAAAAGATTGGCAAAAATATTAAGAACAATTCCAGTAGACGCCAAACACTTAAGAACGGAGAATTGATATATTCATAAGTATTTCATTTTTTCAGCGTTTTTTTAATTCAGGCCGATCAAAGTAATACCTACTCCATAATGGTTTATGCCTTCCAGATACCTCTCACAGATAATAAAGTCGTAAAGCCGGCGCGGGTTCGATGACGTCACGCAACCTATAAAGGTGCGAGTAATCTTTCTTCAATCGAATTCTTTGCAAGTTTCTGCAGGGATAGAGCATGGGCACGGTGAATCATTGTTGAATTTTGACGTTTGTAACGAAGTTTCAAAATAAACTAAACGGCAAAGATATTTAACGGTTATAATTAAGTTATGTTATAAATTTACTCGTACTACACCATTAAGCACCCGTAGCTCAGCTAGCGGAGGCAATCGCATGCGATTACCAATGTTAAGCAAAGGTCGACGCGGTCAGTCCTTGGATGGGTGACCGAAAACTGGCATTCCATTTTGGGCGCTTCCATGGGTCGGATGACACGATAAATTGTAGGTCCCGGCTGTTTGTCTAGTACGGCAGTCGTTAAGCCATGTCAGAGGCCCTTAGGGCGGCTCGATAAACTCTCGACAGCAGAGTTAGCCACTCTCATTCGATAAGACGAAGAATGAATAATGGTTTGATGATTTCAAATGTTAATTTTCTTGATTAAGAACAAACATAACATCAACAGTAACATCGTAGCTTAACTATAGGCGAGTTGTAGTCCAATATGAACTAATGAAATTTTATTAAAATCTGAATCATATTTAATAATGATTCATCTCCACCATACTAATACAGATACATCGGAACCCTTGCAAAGATTGCAGTCAAGTAAGTCTTGGCGAGGAGCCACCTCGTTCAATTAATAGTACAATTTCACAAGCCAATCATAGTAATTGGGTGATTTTATCCCCCATCCCCCGCTGAAGCTTTTTTAGATTTCCGTACCTACTTGTTAAAAAAGAAGCCGAAAATTAACGCAACTTGTGGTATTAATTCATTTTTCTTCTTCTGTTTATCTTTAATTTATTTATTCCTGCTGCACCTTATATTTTTTATGATTCTTTTCTCAAATTTTTTAAACATTTGCACAAAATCACTGCTTGATCAGGAAAGAGACTGTTAATTGACACTGTAGTAAACGATTAACAGATACGTTTGGATAAAACGTAATCTAAACCTATTTAAGAGGGTCCCTTAAATAAGTATATTTACCGTCTCCATACCAAAATTCACCTAGATACTTTTACTAAGTCACGTGTTTATATTGTTTTATGAAAGAACACAGCCACTACTGATTATATTTAATACTAGCTGTGCCTGCGACTTCGTCCGCGTGGAATAGTTATTTTGGGCATTAATTTTATAAAATTCTTTCGTGCATATTTTTTTGATATTTTGAACCGTTTTCGCAGCGCACGCAACGGAAGCCCTCAAAGATGAATAATTTTTCCCGTTTTTTCCACATTTTCCATTGTTTCTTCGCTCCTATTAGTTGCAGCGTGATGTTATATAGCCTAAAGCCTTCCTCGATAACTGGTCTATTCAACATAAAGAATTTTTCAATTCGCACCAGTAGTTCCTGAGATTAGTGCGTTCAAACAAACAAACAAACGCTTCAGCTTTATAATATTATAGTTAGTATAGATAATTTCGTTTTCGCATGAAGCTTTACTTATATACATAATATTGATCGAACTTCACCTTTGTAAGTTCGCTTTAATCATATAGCATTTCCAATTACATTGAAAAATCAGATTTCATTATAATACGTTGTTAACGATCCGAACTGATGTTAGATCGAGGGATCATTATATTTTATAGCTCCCGTAGCTAGGTATAGGCTTGAGGGGATTCCAAGCGTCCCACCCTTCTATACAGTGCTATGTAGAAATAGAAATCAGAACATTTTTTTGCAATGTTGTTATTGGACTTTCTAAGTAAAACACAAAAAAGCGTTTTGACATTTCAAAGGGGTTTTACAGTAGGGTTGATTGAGGATTAACTCTCGACACCAGAGTTGGCCACTCTCATTCGATAAGAAGAAGACGGATGCGAAAAATTTCCTTGTGCTCTAATAGCGGTTGTCATTTTCACTAGAATCATTTTTACTTTAGCTCTATCGTTTTTACTCAAAACAAACTGTTTTATTGCCTGTCCATTACTATTTCTAGGAGTTTTATATTTCGCGTTGCAAATAAACGTAGGTAAGTGTCGTTCATAAGAGTATTAAAAGTCTTTAAAACGATTCCTGTAACTGCAGTCTATCGTATATACGATAGACTGGCACGACTGATGGACAATGTTGACAAGACGACCGTTAAACATTCTTTATACGTTAGTGGGTACAAGTCAACGGCCAAGTCACACAACATTAACTATAATAATGAAGAAATCGCAGTAACGAACTTTAGACTTGTCACGACCTTTTAAACAAGCTTCTCCATCGAGACTTGGCTAGTTTTTTACAGAATGTTTTTGGTGGGATATGTACTTACCCTGTATACAGCAAAATCAGGTTGTATTTCATTCGTTACTAGGTTGATATGAAACGGTCGAGGCCGAGCGACCACAGGCACCCTAACTGTTGTAAACCTATTTTCCTGATCTATAAAACACCACAATAAAGCCTACTTGCAGAACAATGCCGCTGAATACGTTTAACACTTATTGTGCAAGCGGATTAGTGGACTTACAAAGCTTACCTTACATGAGACTAATTTGATATCTGATTTTGGTCAAGAGCCCTTTATGAATGAAAAGTATTTTTCAGTTTATTAGCCACGTTTCAAATTCATTCCATTTTAAAAACTATTTTTGTTTTATTTACTAACAAATTTTATAAGTTGCACTTTTCCACTGGGTGTATTTACATTTTTCAAATTGAAGAGCCCTAGTATTGTATGTAATTAGGTCCCATCTTAGGCTATCTATAAACGTAAAAATTTGTTGTATTCTCTCTTGATATGAGGGCAGTAGAGGTCACAAACACCCTAACTGCTGTAAACCTAGTTATGTAGTTCATCTAGTAAACACCACAATAAAAAAGCATGCCTACTTTCAGACGATTTGGTCATGTGCAAATCTAGTTTGTTTACTAATTTTGTTTTGTTCTTAATTAACTTCACAATTTGTATTTACATCTGGGCGTTTCCGTGAATCGTAGAGATTGTAAAATTGTGGGACCCAGGTGCTTGTCATCTATACTAATATTATAAAGTTGAAGAGTTTGTTTGTTTGCTTGTTTGTTTGAACGCGCTATTCTCGGGAACTACTAGTCCGAATTGAAAAAATCTTTTTGTGTTGAATAGACCATTTATCGAGGAAGGTTTTAGGCTATATAACATCAGGCTGCAACTAATAGGAGCGAAGAAACAATGGAAAATGTGGGAAAAAACGGGGGAAATTATTCTTCTAGAGGGCTTCCGTTACGTGCGCTGCGAAAACGGTTCAAGTCGTGGGTAACAGCTATAATTTATAAAGCTGAAGAGGTTGTTTTCAAAAATAAATATGATGCCCAAAATAACTATTCCACGCAGATGAAGTCGCGAGCACAGCTAGTAGTACATAAGTTTGAGGCCCAAAGTAACGTAAGTATTTTTTTTGTAGTTAAATCCTATCCTATCAAAAAGACGTGGGGTTGTTTATGCAAAAATCTGTAGTTTTCGTTGTATTTTCATCGTTTATGTAGTAGGTATAAGCGATCGAGGTCGTGCGGTCACAAGCGCCCTAACTGCTGTAAACCTATTTACCTAATCTAGAAAACGCCGCAACTGATAACGGAATAAAACATTTATGTTACTACAAAATAACAACAACATATGTAAGTTTTCATCATTATATCAGATAACATGGAAAAAAACCAGCAACCTTATAGGAATATGTAGCATATATAAGTTATAGAACATACAGACACAGTAAATAGTAAATAGGTCGACGCGGCCAATAAAAACCAACCAAGTGAATAGGTGACCAAAACGTGGCATTCAATTTTGGGCGCTTTCGTGGGTCGGATGTCACTTTAAATTGTTGGTGCCGACTGCATGTCAGAGGCCCTTAGGGCGGCCTGATAAACTCTCGACAGAGTTGGCCACTCTCATTCGATGAAAAGAAGACAGTTCAAATATTATAGTACATTGGTTTAAAATATCGCTAAATCACTAAATACATACTAATACTTGAGTTCAAAACCCAAAACAGATGAACAAGCACTTTTGTATACAAACAAACATTTGTCTCTATAATATTAATGTAATTGTGAACGCTCAGTTTCTATTTGTGCCGCCTATCATATCACAAATCTACTATGTGTATTTCATACATTTTATACGTATATTTGTTGTTTACCTCGCAACACGAAAACCCGCAGGTAAATAAGGCAGACAACAACCCTACTCGATAAGGGCTCAAACTATGTTTATTCACTTGTTTACCGGGAATATGTTATTTGGAGTGAGGTAATACAGGAATGTAATAAGGATCCTACAAAAACATTTATATATAAAAAAATTGAAAATGAGAAAAAAACATCATGGTCGGCAGGATTCAATCTGCGTATTCCTGGTTACAAGTCAGAACGCCTAAGCCTTTCGGCCACGGTCTACTAACGGCCAGGCGCGAAAATCCACACTTATTTCTATGCTCTTCAGTTTGTCATAGTGCGGTTAAGGTTAAGGAGAGAACATAATAGACCTGTCATAAACTTTGTGCGCAGTGTGTCGTACATGGAGCTAATATGACTTGACTACCGACTAAATAAACCTACCACGATGTCCCTTCGTCTCGGCAAGGGTGGGTTTCGCGAGCAAACGAGCAATGTCTCTCTCTCTATCTCAAGTCGTATTTCCTCATGACTGAGGATCGTGACTCCCCCGCAGAATTAATTCGTTAGGTAGTTAAATTAATCTTGGTGGGCGCCCAGGTCCAGGCGCCAGGATATAATTGTGGTCCTCAAACATGTTGGTTTCCTATCGATGTATCTCACTTGAAAATACTTGTCATTAGTGTAGGGCCAGATTCGAACCAGGGTGTGTCTGAATGAAAAGCAGACACTGGAATCTCTGAGCCACACTCGCTTCCCAAACAATACTCCTCCGCAATTCCCAGCGCCCAGGGATATCCGGACGTCGACTCCTCGAAAGAAAGCAAATATTTTGTAAGATTAAGATATTGTATATTCGTAGCCTCAAACCGACCCTGAACAGAATTATATTGGCGAGTCTCGCGCATATGTTCGCGAGTTAACAATGTGGCGCCCCGCAGTGTCGCGGAATTCTGCTGAAATACATTTATTTACTGACCAATGCTGCTGCAATTAGTAAACCTGGTTTACCTGTATTTTCAGTTTTTGATGATACGAAGTAATTTTAAATTGATTTATGTATTTCGTGTCAAAATATTTTCTTTCGTTTTAAAATAAGCATTGGAATTTAAACCACATTGACTGGCCTGTTAGCTTAGTTGGTAGTGGCTTTGCTTCTAATCTAGGGGTTGTGGGTTCGATTCCCGCGTGACACAAGTATTTATGATTTTTAAAAAAATACTTGGGTTGGGTCTGGTCGTTATTTATATGTATTTACAAAAGAAAAGTATATAAGTATTATGTCCGTTATCTAGTACCCCCAACACAAGCGTTTGCTTAGTGTGGGGCTAGATGGCGCTGTGTGTAATGTCCCAGAATATTTTTTATTTAATTTACATTATGAGTTTCTGGCAACCAAGTAGCAACTGATAAAGGTAACTACTGAAATAAACTGCTCATAACTTCAATAATTTAATCTGTCAGTCAACCTACGAAAGCACTGAAATACAATTTTCATGATTTGTCATCGATTAGGTAATTTTTGTTTTCAAGTATTGGGATAGCGCCTGTTTACTATACCCGATAATAAAATCCAGAACAAGGTGATTTCTATGTAAACGCAAATCTTATGAAAAAACTTGTCGAACGAATCGCTTGAAATAAAATCCAAAAATATCTTATGGGTTCATATTTTAGTAGGTCGGACCTGGAAGAGGTCTACACAGGATCGACGCAGATGGCACATACAAAGGGAGGCATATACCCAGCAGTCGGATCCCAAGGGCTGTAAATAAAATCCAAAGCTATCTTCTGATTTCGTGTTTTAAATAGCAGGTAGGTACTAGAGGAATAAATAAAATTTATTTAAAAAAAATCTAAAACCGACTTCATATTATGTCACTAAAAAGTTAATAAATAATTTATTTTCATTTTTGCGACTTCAAAATTCAGAATTGGTAGTAAAGAATCTTTCAAATTATTGAAACTTACAATCCTATAAATATTCTTATTGAAATCTATATATATAAAACTCAAAGGTGACTGATTGACTGACTGACTGATATAGTGATCTATCAACGCACAGCCCAAACCACTGGACGGATCGGGCTAAAATTTGGAATGAAGGTAGATGTTATAACGTAGGCATCCGCTAAGAAAGGATTTTTGGAAATGCCACTTTTAAAGGGGTGAAATAGGAGATGCAAGTTTTACTTCTTAATGCGAGCGAAGCCGCGAGCACCTACTAGTCAGTAATATTTGTGGTCGGTGTCATCAAAAAAAACTTTCAGAAGACTTGATAACCTCCTTTTTTTGGAAGTCGGTTAAAAACTTCCCCATAACAAGCTATAACTAATTTCCCAATCGCCAAAGTGCTCGTAGAAAGTCATTTCCGCCCAATGATTCGCTTATTTACCGGCGTGTTCGATAGATTGCCTCGAAATTCGTGGAAGGATCTAAAGTAGTTCATCTTTTCAAACCTTAAGATTGAGATTGGCATTGAATATGGAGTCTATTGATTGAGATATTGTAGAGTTTCATGTAAAAGATTAAAAGAAAAGTAAAAGATTTTATGGTCATAAAGATTTTTCTCTAAAAGAGTTTGTGGTCATAGAGTTAGTATAGCACTATAAAAACAAAATCGTTTATTATGCGTTTTATGCTTGCATGTAGCATGGCCGTGTTGAATGCGTGATCATCTATCTTCTATCTAAATATACCTATATAAAACTCAAAGGTGACTGACTGATTGACTGACTGACTGATATAGTGATCTATGTATCAACGCACAGCCCAAACCACTGGACGGATTGGGCTAAAATTTGGAATGAAGGTAGATGTTATAACGTAGGCTTCCGCTTAGAAAGGATTTTTGGAAGGGGTGAAATAGGGGATGCAAATTTTACTTCTTAATGTGAGCGAAGTCGCGAGCATCCACTTGTTAATATATAAAAGTGTACTAACACTTTGGATACAATATAAATATAATATAAGGTTTCACGTTTGTCACTGTTGTTTGAACGGTTTGGTAACTTTCAACAGTTACATGGTTACATTAAAATCATATATACATTTTAACATAAGCGAGATGAATGTTCTTCTTCTTATCGAATGAGAGTGGCCAACTGTGGTGTCGAGAGTTTACCAAGCTGCCCTAAGGGCCTCTGACATGGCTTAACGACTGCCGTACTAGGCAAACAGCCAGGACCCACGGATTAATGTTACAATGTAGTCAATCAATAAAATATTGTTTCGTTACAACAGACTAAACCCCAGATTTGTAATTCAATCCCAAACTTCGACAAGCTCAACAAGATTATGAATTCTCAAGTGGAATCTACATTTAATTAAACCTGTAATCGCACAGTCGATTTCTTTGGGACTTTTGAAGAGTTTCCGATATTTATTTTTATGTATTATATATATTTTCATACATTAATTATTACTATTTTTTTTATTTCGATATATATTTAAATATGTTTTTATTTTGCTAATTTCTTTCGTTATCAGAGCCATAATAGAATAAAATCATAACATTAATACATAAATAATTACATAACTGATGATCAAACTGATTACAGTGTTAGTGGAGGTATTTAAGAAGGTTCTAGATGTTTATTCCTGAATACATCATAAGTTCATATTTTTTTTTTACGTGGGATAGGTTTACGTTTGACTACAGCCTGCCTGATGTTAAGCATTGCTGCAGCCTAGGGTGTAACACGTTTACCTAGAAGATACCTATTAACTCTAGATTTGAAAACCCCTGGATTGTAGTTCGCAGGAAACACAGCTTCTGGTAAAGTGTTCCAAAGCTTTGCCGTCCGTACAATAAACGTTGTAATAATGTACTAAAGGTTACGAGTAACCTTTTATTGTTATAGATTTACTGCTTAATACCAATTTATGACTTCCAGTACTAAGCTAGCTGACATTTAATATTCTCTGAAATAAACACTTAAGTAAGGTTCGTAAAATAAGGACTACATTAACTACATTAATAGGCTGTGGGTTCCCTTAATTGAATCATAAATTGTTTAGTTCGACCAAATAGGATCAAAACAACTTAGCGATGATTAAATCTATTGATAGGTCGTAGTCATATTTGTATTTACCGTGCAGGAAAACAGATATTTTAAACTTAATTTATTCAGATGTATGTTTTGTAAAAATCTATACTTATAATATTATAATAATATTAAAAAGCTGAAGGGTTTGTTTGTTTGTTTGTTTGAACGCGCTAATCTCAGGAACTACCGGTACGATTTGAAAAAAACTTTTTGTGATGAATGGACCATTTATCGAGGAAGGCTTTAGGCTATATAACATCACGCTGCAACTAATAGGAGCGAAGTCTTTGAGGGCTTCCGTTAATAACTATTCCACGCGGACGAAGTCGCTGGCACAGCTAGTGTTATTATAATTTGTATAAAATCAAAAGGTTCGCACCACATTTTAGTAAGCGCATCTTGATGTGGGCGCCTGCGATACAGGTTTCGTACCCAGTGCAGGGCTCACAAGAACGTGTTAATCATCTATTAATAGGTTTAATATAGAATTAAGTTACCTTAAGGTTTTAAGTGCTTTAGTTAAATAAATACCTAAATTTGTATTGTATTGCACATTTCCAATTTTGTATTTTTATAGATAGAGACAAGAATGAAACAGACCTTTTGCTTCAAAGTCTTCTAAGGAATTAATATACTGCTTATGAGCATACCTTTGCTGATTCTTGTCATTAAAATATCATCTTAATTATATCAAAACCTACCATCTGTGTCAACTCCTACATTGCACTGTTTCAATTCATATGGTAAACTATAAATAACTATAATTAAAATAACAAACTATGAATTAAAATTTAAATAATTAATTGAAATTTAAATAACTGTGTTGAACTATAATTTGTCGGTCTTCAAGTCGAGAGTAAACCGGTTTCTTCTAGGCAAGCGCGCTAGACCGTAGGTTATAACGTTGCTTAACATTAGGCAAGTTGTCGTCAAGCGTAAGCCTATATCATGTAAAAAAAACGTAGACCAATTTATCTGCTTTCTTCTTCTTATATATAAAAATGAATCGCAAAATGTGTTGGTAAGCGCATAACTCAACAACGCCTGGACCGATTTAGCCAATTCTATTTTTTAATATTCGTTGAAGTTCAAGGTTGGTTTTTAAGGCGAGAAAAAATCGAAAAAATGCCGGAATATCCCTAAAAACCGCCCTATTCTTTTTCCCATACAAACGTTTTCTAACTAACTAAAGAGTAAAAAAGTCAACAGACAGGACGAAGTCTGACGGGTCCGCTAGTTTATTATAAAACATTTTCTCGTCTTTCCCAAAATAGAAAGTATGCTTGCTGTATGTCTCACTTACTTATCAAGACTGTACACATGTCTCTTCTACAAGTTTTACATCATTATACCAAAATATATCGAAAAATGTAACGAGTTACCCGTATTAAGTTTATTGATGTCGAAGGCACCACTTGCCTAAATTGTTTGGTTGGTCCTACGCAAAGTTTGTTCAGTTGATAGGATTCAGTGGGTTTCGAACTTAAATCTATAGGTTCTGTTTATTGAAATTCAGAAAGGTGGGGGGTCCAATGACATCAGCTTTTGTTCGTGTCAGTTTAAGCTTCTTTGATTGGATGGTTAGTTGTTGAAAATACTCTTCATTCCCATTGTGATTTACGGAATCTTGGCCGTTGACCTTTGTTTATCTATCTCCCTATCATGACTGTGATGACAATAAGTAATTATGCACAAGCAAAACAAAGACAAATTTAATTTATATTTTAACATGCAAATTTCGAGGTATTTTTAGTACCGCAAACAAACTTATCGCTTTCAGGATTGTGAACTGGTTTAGTTGTAATAACTGGCTGGCACTTACGTCAGTAATTATGGCGATAATTAATCATGCCCTATGGGAACTACAATACAGTGATTGTGGATTGGGTTAAGAATTTTAATCATCGTACGAGTACTGTATGTTTGACTGGCCTGTTAGCTTAGTTGGTAGCCATAGAGTAATATAATATGTAGTAGCCTTCTAATCTAGGGGTTGAGGGTTCGCTTCCCGCGTGACACAAGTATTTATGAACTTTAAATTTATAATTTAAAAACTTTTAACTGACATTCAGCAAGAATCAATAAACGAGCTCAACGAAAAGATAAGACAGCTGGAAGAATGGATTAAAGAAGAGAAGAAGAAAAATGAAGAAATTGAAAGACAAGGAAGACAAGCAAAAGTTGCGGAAAAATCTAGAAGAAAAGTAGTAATCAAGCAGTACAAATGCTCAACATCGGCTCTTAAAAAAGTTAAGTGTTTCGCAAAAAAGATTAAGAAGTTGGAGAAACAGTGTTTAATTCTAAATACAGAAAATACAAAACTAGAGCATAGAGTTTTAGAGTTAACTACAACACAAAATCTAGTTAAAAATAGAAATAATAGCAGCAGAGAAGGAGAGAATAAGATTGAAGGACAGGAACAGAAGAGCATCAAAGAAGACGAAAAAGTTGCTGATAGCATAAGAAGAAGTCAGACTAAAAGAAGAAACATAGCAATTTTTTCAGATATACTAGGACAAGGAATTGTTACAAAATTACTGAGACAAACCAGAGCGGACTACAATATTATCAACTATTGTAAACCTGGCGCCAGTTACGACAAGATATTGGAAAACTTCACATCTATTACAAAAAGTTTTGACTCTAGCGATACAGTGGTGATATTAATAAACAAATACAATGAATCAATTGATATGAAATTCGGAAATAATGAATACATTAAAACAGTCAAAAAGATATTATATGAAGAAAAAAGAAAATTCAATGTTATAATGTGTGGAATAAGATATGATAACCAAAATGACATAAGTATTTACAACACCAACATGAATTTGGTACAGTTAGCTAGCTGTACAAGCAAAGTGAAATACATAGATCCCAATTTCAGGGACAATCGAGGGAAACTATACAGCTGCAGCTATTTGAAAGGTTTTTGCGCTCAAGCCATAGCCACTGCTGCTGATTCGAAAATATTTCCGTGCACATCTACGCTACGATTCATCCCACAATCTTCAAATCAACTGTTACAACAATCTTCAACAAATTTTCAGACAAAGAATTTAAACAAGACCAACTCATAATATACCATGCTAACGTACAAAGTATGAATAACAAACATTTAGAAATAGAAGATTTTGTACGAGACCATACTTGCGATATTTTGTGTTTAACAGAAACATGGGGACAAGACGACCGTGTAGCGACGATGGTGATTCCAGATTTTGAGCTTGCGGCATTATTTAATCGAAAGTTCTTTATACACGGTGGTACTGCTATATTTGTCAAAAATGGTATAGAGTATAAAGTTAGGCACGACATAAATAAACTAGCATTCGAAATGAATTTTGAATTAGCAGCGATCGAATTAAAATATTGTAAAATTATTGTCATTGCAGCATATAGGCCGGACAAAGATATATATTTATTTTTTGAATTGTTTAATAAACTCATGCATAAACTGTCTAAAGAAGATAAACGGTTCGTAATAGCTGGAGATTTTAATTTAAATATTTTTAAGAAGGATAAAAATGTAACAAGAATTATGAAAATTATGCATAATTATAACTGTAAGTTTCTGATTAACCAAGCCACTAGAATAGAAAGAAATAGCGCAACCTGCATTGATAATTTTATTGCTAATTTTGATGCCTATGATTGTTCAGTAATGAATAAAAAAATTGCAGATCACAAAATCATTAAGCTTACAGTACTAGTTAATAATGTAAAAAAAGTAAAAAACATGAATAATATGACCCGAAGAATATCAGACAATAATAAAAAATATTTTCATTATTTGTTCAATAAAGAATATTTAACTGTAAAGAATGAAATTTTAGTTTGTGACGATTCTAATATGAAGATGAAGATTTTACAAAATGCTATTAAACATTGTTATGAAGTTGCTTTTCCAAAATTGAGGAACTGTAGAAATAAAGTAGTTAAAAAGTGGACAACGAAAGGAATTGAAATTTCTAAAAATAATTTGGCAAAAATGGAATTATTACAAGAAGCACAACCCTGTAATAAACGTATTATACGAATAAGAAGATATAAAAAAACATTAAAGAGAGTTTTTAATGCAGCCAAAAGTTTATATTATAGACAGAGAATAGAAAAGTCACACAATAAAATAAAAGAAAGCTGGAATATCATAAGAGAACAAGTAAAATATAACAAGAAGAAAGAGAATAAGAAAATCATAACGAAAATAATAAATGAAAATGGAAAAGAAACTGAAAACTATAAAGAAATTGCAGACGCTTTTAATACGTTTTTTACTAATGTCGCAAAAAAAATAACTGGAAACATTGACGTTAATGTAGATAAAAGCTTGGAATACCTAAACATGAAGCCAAAGACAGAAAAAAATATAAATTTTGAATTCGTGGACATACAAGAACTATTGACAATTGTGAAAAGCATGAAACAAAAGACATCACCTGACATTTTAGACATAACTTCAAAGACATTAAGAGAACTTATATTAGCAAATAATAACCTATTAGAATTATTACACCTGACAATTAATGACTGTATAAGTGAAGGGATATTTCCAGATTGTTTAAAATCTGGCAAAGTTATACCATTATATAAAAAAGGAGAAAACACGGAATTAGGAAACTACAGACCAGTATGTATATTGCCAACAATATCAAAAATATTAGAGACTGTTATTAAAAAAAGGATAATAAAGTATTTCGAAGAAAATAATTTGTTCACAGCCTCTCAATTTGGATTTCGTCCAGGCCGATCCACTGAAATGGCCATAAGAAAAGTAATTTATTACATTATTGAATCTTTAGACAAAGCAAAAAAATGCGCAAGTATATACTGCGACTTATCGAAAGCCTTTGACTGTCTACGCCATGATATTCTGATTAGAAAACTAGAATACTACGGATTTGAAGGACCCGAATTAAACATGATGAGATCATACTTGAGCAACCGTAATCAAGTGGTATATGTGAATGATGTTATATCTTCCACAAGTCGTGTAGATATTGGTGTACCTCAAGGTTCAGTACTAGGACCTGTACTGTTTTTAATTTATGTAAATGACATCGTAAATGCAATGCCAGATTGGGCATATGTTAGCCTATTCGCTGACGACACCCATGTAGGGATAAGTGACAAAAATGTAACAAATGTGGGTAGTAAGATAATTGAAGCAAAGAATATTTTGAAAGACTGGTTTTGTGCGAATGGTATTTTTCTTAATGCTGATAAAAGTAATGTAATGCACTACTATTCTAAAAAAGGATGTGCAGGAGAGATTTCTATAAAAGAAAACGTATTTTTAGGTTATACAGTTGATTACACTGTGACTCATTCGGCACACATTACAAAAGTTTGTAAAAGTCTAGCCATTGCAGGTTATGTATTGCTTAAATTAAGGAAATTATTAGATAAAAAATCGCTTTTGTCAGTATATCACGCATATATTCAGTCTAGATTGAGATACGCTATCACTGTATGGGGCAACGCTACAGAGATTATCAAAGTGTTGAGAGCACAAAAACGAGCCATACGGATTATGTTGGGACTAAGAAAAGGAACTTCAGTCAAGAAACACTTTAAGAATAATAAGATTATGACTGTAATATCTCTATATATATTTAATTGCTTACTAGAAATTTACGACGAGAAGGATCAATTGGCTTCAAATAATAAATACTGTCTAAGAAAACAAAACAATCTCAGAAAACCAAACATTCGACTAGTCAAAGCGCAAAAACAAGGCTTGTATAATAAAATCAACATGTTTAACAAACTGCCGCCAAAAATAATAGAATTGTCGGCTATACATTTCAAAAGAACACTAAAACAATTCTTTGTAAGCAACCCATTTTATTCTATTAAGGAATTCATGACTATGCCACTTGTAGAATCTTCATTTCTTCATGTTAGTTAAATTAGAGATCATATTTTATCTGGTATTGTAATTTTGATGCAAAAACTTATAGTTATATAAATAAATTAATTAGATAATAAGAGTGATAAATTACTTAGTATTTAAGAAAAATATGTAAACTGACTTGCCCTATATGATGTGATGTCATAAGGTGAATAAAGCTTTTATCTTTATCTTTTATCTTTATCTTTATCTTTAATTACTTATGTTGAGTCTGGTCGTTTGTATGTATAATAAGTATTTATTTACAAAAGAAAAGTATATAAGTAAGTATTAAATCCGTTATCTAGTACCCATGATGCAAGCGTAAGCTTAGCTTAACTGTGTGAAATGTCCCCAAATATCTACTTATTTTGTCGGGTTTTTAATAGTAGTATTTGATGCAATTGAGGGTAGTTGTGAATTGCAAGAGCCGACCGGACGTCTGCGCGTCGCAGACCCGGCGAGTAGCAAAGATCGCGCCGTGCGCGGTGGATGTCCAAGTAAAGATCGCGCCGTGCGCGTCGGTTGTGTCCGTGACACCCCAGCAGTTCCAGAGTCCGTGACTCTGGAACAGAACTAAAAGAATTCATATAGAAGAGGAACAGGCGCAGCACCATTCGTCTGTCGCGCATCACGGAGGCTATCCCCAGAGAAGCAGCGTCGTGGATGAAAGGTTGGTGAATGCTTTTATGATTGCCCTGTTTGCATTAGTTCTATTACGTCAAAATCAACCCCATACAGTCCACTTAGTATCGAACAATTTTACTAATTTATTTAGTATCTTACTTCCATAAAAAGCATTAAAAAAGAAAAATATTGTATACTGGCGTGTTAGCAGTTGCGTATTATCATTTTTACCAAATCAGTCAGATGGAAAACCCGACCTCATAAATTGAGAACATGGCTAGCAAGAATGCCGTTTGTTGTTCAGCTAATTTCAGATCCCGTCTTCAATAGCGTACATAATTGGTAACGACTTGTTTTCTTTTATTCACAATCTTTTTGATCTGCAATAAAGGAATAATTGTTTCTTATTTTCTCTTTTATGTGTAAGTAGGTACCTAGGTATAAAATGTTTGAAGAATTTTAACAAAAGTAAAAATTCCGCTTTATGTTTTCACAAGAAAATGAATTGTGTGTTGTTTTTTTCGGTATTTATTTTTCACAATATAATACATTTTTTTAGCCATTCTCTTTTTATTATACTAGTACGACTATTTCTTTTTTATTCCAATCGCTGAAAAGTTGTATCGTAATTTTTTAGGATATATAATTAACTCTAAAAGTTACTTTAACTTACACCACTAATAATAAAATTTAATATTTTATACAAATGAGTTATGCAAAGGACGTAAATATATACATTGTAGATGATAGGAATGCAAAAACACCGATTTATGGTTTATACCTAATGTGAGGAAAACGGGCGCGGGTCACACATTTGTCGCGCACAACACTACAGAGTCTATTTTGTATGAGAAATCAGGATTATTTATTTAGCACACGACCGGCCATCGGTGCGGTCGGACAGCAAGCCAAGATCTACTTCATATTACGTCAGATTATCAAAAATATGTCACGCGTACCCGCATTTCTCTCCTTTATTCATAAAAATCTACCTACTACACACTATTGCTCTGTGCCGGTAGATGGCGCTAGTAGTACTCAAAAGAAACAATGGTGCGCGTCGCCAATATACATAATATATATTCATTTACGGACTGATAGTAAAAAAGCATCTATTTTAAAATAAATTAAACGAGGTATCAAATGTCACAAACTGTAAATTATTCCTACTGTATACCGATGCCTTCTTGTCTCTATTCAATTCAATTTCAATTTCAAAATATCTTTATTTACATAAATTTAAGCTAAATGTACAATGCCAGTGTAGATTTTAATCCTAGGAATACATTGCAATGATATTAATATATTCTTCAAGTTATAACACTCATCAAGAATTTATAGCTAGGTATTTTTAAGAAATTGTGTTTAAAGTGGTGGTTACAGTGCTCTATTATTTGAAAGGGATTAATTACAGATTTATGTAAGCTTATTTTAGAATTTGCGTCTCTTCTTGTCTCTATTAAACGTCATATCAAATCTGTATTCTTTGCGATAAATTATATACTTAATAATATTTTCAAAATGTATCAATTTGCATAATAACTATGTTTGTGTTGTTCCAGTGCACCAGAACTACATAGGAGTGGACGGCTCCAGAGAACCATATTTACTGAGCGTGGTGCAGGAGGGAGGAGCGGGATTGCTGAGGGCTATACTGTTCAATAAGATGGTAAGAATATAGAAAATGTATAGATAGATAAATTCTTTATTAAAACACCACATATATAAAACACAATACATAAAAAACATAGAATATAAAATTTGCGTTTTAATTGGCGGCCTTATCGCTTAAGAGCGATCTCTTCCAGGATTTCTTCTTCAGCGATTTCTTCTTTCTTTGTAAGTATACATAGTTAGATGATTTTTCTTTTTTTTTTCTCATCTGATTTCTATCCACAATCAGTGCTTTCACTATAAGCAGATCTGTTTAGTGATTCTCTCTTGACTGCAAAAAAAAAAGATGATTATTTCTAATTTTCACCCTTAGATAACTTGTAAATTTTGGTAAGCCATAACATAGAGCAGAAAGACTCAAAGTCTATCACGATCCAATACAACGACAGCTAAGTAATGGATTATGCTAATCCCATATAAATTAGTATCTGTTCTATACTATTATATGGAAAATTGCCATTTAATCCAAGATGGCTGCCGTCAAAAATACATCATAATTTAAATTTAATTATGACAGTATGTTTGCTGGTCGGTTTTATCAAATCATCATGATTTAGGTAAGGTATGGTTATAAGAGTGACATAAGCTACGCTTTATAAAAAAAAAACGATTTTTTTAGCATTTTAGCGTTAACAGTAGCAGTACTTGAACACCAGTTAGTATACAACGTTATTGTTGCTGACTGTATTTTAAAAAGTGGTTTGTTTTGTGACAAATTAATGCCCTTTTCAGAAACTATACAGTTTTAAAGAAAACTTTAAAAATGACTACAGCTAATCTTGCTTAGAAATTAAGTAATTAACTACCAGGTAAGGAGTGTGATGCCAAATTGTCATTTTAGCCCCTATATGTATAGCTAAAATGAGAGTAGATTTATTCAAGTTTTGACACATTGTATGATTACATACCTATAATGTTTGACATGATTTTAATAAAAAAAAAAATGTAAAAAAATAAAAAAAAAATAATAATAATAATAAAACTAGACATTGTAACTTCTAAAATTTTATTAAAACTAAATGTTATAAATTCAGATTTCCCATTCAGAGATATTGTAATTTGTGTAGCATATTCTATGATATTAGTACTTATACCTATACCTATGTATGTTACAGTATCAATTCAAATTCTTTATCTTAATCTTTTATTATCCTTCCAGGGCGCTCACAAGATCTACCTCCCCCCTAGCGCTTGGAACGTGTCCGGTCAGACAGCGACCAGGCCCACTGTCAAACAGATCCTGGCTCAGTTCTCAGCTATAGAGCGCGTCGACAAGATGCCGAGAGAGGTAATACAATACGCCTTCTTGCCTTCTTGTGCGTGCGTGACGTCACAGCCCCAACGGAAGATCAGCGCTGATTGCTTCCACACAACCATAATGCTGAGTTGGGGCTGTGTTGGGGCAGATTTTATGTTTCTTTGTAATTGTTGTTGTTATTGGTACATATGAGTTATGAAAATCACAATAAACGTTTTCTTTCTTTAAATAACTCAATGTTCCATGTTTATAGATGGCGCTGTGTGATATGTCCTGAAATATTTTTTTTTTTTTATTTATTTATAATTAATTAATATAATGTAATCATTAATCGATTTATATATTATACACCGTGTCATCTAGCCCCATACTAATGCCCAACGTAAACGAGGCTAGTTTTCTAACTAGACTGTTAAGACACGCTAGTTCTGATTTTTAGCCATAAACATTAGCTTGCTAACTTGCTATCCTGCCTTGAAAACTGGACTTATGTATATTCTCGATTTCCGGGCGTACATATGTGTGTAATAATAATAATCATTTATTTAAAAACACATTGCATGAACACAGTATTATAATTATGTTATGTCATAATGCAATGCTGCTTTTAAAAATTTACATTTACACAATTTAATTTAGGCTACAAAGAGTATTTACATTGTGTGTCCTGACTACTGCTGTAGGATTCCCTGTGTTGCAGTAGCCAGGGTTCTTCCGTTGAAACTAATTTTGTTAGGAGAGTAATTATATCTATCTATACAACACAATACAGAATGACTATTATAATAATTACAGATGTTTATATTCTATCTTATATATAATAAAATAATAATAAATAATATTTAAAATAATGTGTAAACGTGCAATACTATTCTTGTGAGTTAATTTATTAAGTGCTAAACCTGCACTATGGTTGTTTAAATTAAACTTTTATTGGAAAATGAGCGAAAATAATCACAATAAATAATAAATGATACAGTTAATCAATTATAATATGGATTTTCGCGCCTGGCAGTTAGTAGACCGTAGCTTAGTTGGTTAAGGCGTTCCGGACGGTGATCGGAAATAAGCTGGTTCGAATCCTGCCGGTCGTGATTATTTTCGCTGATTTTCCAATAAAAGTTTAATTTAATACTATTCTTCTTAACCATGTTCTCAATTTATGGGGTCGACTCCCGATCTTTGTAACTTCAAATCTCTATTCCTTACAAAATACATTTATCAAAACCCAAACCAATAAAAGCAACCAGCGGGAGTCAATTTTAGAATGAATTAAATCGAGCATTCATATTTCCTCTTTCCACTATTGCTGGAAAGCTATGAAAAGAACGCAACAAAGTTATGACAGCATACCCAATGAGTATTTTTTTATAATAAAAATATCCATCACACATATGGTAAAAATCCATCATATATGTACGAGTATATAAGTCGGTTACATATAACCACCAAGAAAATTCAATTTTACACCAATATACATATATCAAAAATACAAGAAGAAAGAGAATATTACATTGGGAAATTAGATGGACTTTGCAGTCAAAAGATCTCTTCCAGGCAACCTAGTTAAGGCAACTTTGTAAGAAATCAGTACCGCCGAAATAATACATAATATATTTCAGGCATGTTTTTTTTTAATAGCCGTAACTGGTTATGAGTTAGAAGCTAAGTTAGTTGCTAGAAGCTTTAGTGTACCAGTTCTCTTTTATTATTTTCAACGTAGTTTTCAACTCATTTTGGCCTAGCTTTTTAACTAAGACGGGTTTGCACTTGAGATAGTAGAGCAGTTTGCCTGATGGTTAGCAAAGGCTAATGGAGCGTGCTTACCCAATAAGAACCGATTCATTCCCGCTTTGAAGATAGCTCGATTATAGTTCGAGGGGAACAGCGATCTGTTGGTAGATGTCTAGATGTGTTTGTCTATGTTACAAACGTTCGAGTTTGAATGAGAGCGGGCATGCGTAACTTTGCTTTTACGATATGACGCGACGTAATATCCATTTATTGGGATATGGAAAGATACGCAGAGTTAAAAGGGAGTTAATGTATGGCTGTTTGGTATAAACTGCCTTCAAGTAATAGGTATATGATGCGAGATTGAGTCCGTTATATGGTCAGGTTTATCTTTTATCTTAAGCGAGTGTGGCTCAGCGGTTCCAGTGTCTGCTTTTCATCCAGACGCACCCTGGTTCGAATCCCGACCTACACCAATGATTTGTACTTTCAATGTATGGGTAGATTTGCACTCGCTTTGCGGTGAAGGAAAACATCGTGAGGAAACCGACATGTTTGAAGACCACAATATCCGAGGACATGTGTCTTCCGTGGAAGGACCTGGGCGCCCACCGCGATGTATCTGCCCAAGTAAACTCCTCTAGCGAATTCATTCTGCGGGGGAGTCACGACCCTCAGTCATGAGGAAATACGACTCAAGAGAGAGATCTTTTATCTTTACTTTTACTTGATTATAAATTAACTAAGTAGGTAACTAGATGGTTAAACTGAAAATAAATGACTTTAATTTTATTATTTATTTAAACTATGTAGGTACTGAAATAGTACAGTTAAGTACTCTAGTTAGCATGAAACAATTTTACTAGATACTGCTCATTGTCCTCTAATAAATAAATTTATATTAAAATATTAAATAATGTAATTTACAAATCATACGAAATTCAATAAAAATCCATTATTTTTACATAATCATAGACCTTTGCGTGTTAAGAAAATCATCGACACCAGATTATGCCACTCTCATTTGAATTTACTAAACTATCAATATGTAACTAAATGGTTTACACTCACGTGTAATTCGCGTATGTTGTTTACGCGTTCCGGGTGTAATGACACCCGTGTTCAGAACGTGCGTTCTGGGACCGCGGCAGCGCGCAGCGGCCCCCCGCTA
The DNA here is from genome assembly GCA_927399415.1 of Macaria notata. Classification (NCBI taxonomy): domain Eukaryota; kingdom Metazoa; phylum Arthropoda; class Insecta; order Lepidoptera; family Geometridae; genus Macaria; species Macaria notata. Next base: position 3,234,321 of record OV656751.1, read on the forward strand.
CTCTCTCTCTTGAGTCGTATTCCTCATGACTGAGGGTCGTGACTCCCCCGCAGAATTAATCCACTAGGGGAGTTTTATTGGGCAGATACATCGTGGTGGGCGCCCAGGTCCTTCCACGGAAGACACATGTCCTCGGATATTGTATTACTCAAACTTGTCGGTTTCCTCAAGATGTTTTCCTTCACCGCTAAGCCTGTGCAAATCTACACATAACTTGAAAATACATGTCATTGGTGTAGGGCCGGATTCGAACCAGGGTGCGTCTGAATGAAAAGCACACACCGGAACCGCTACGCCACACTCGCTTATACACGTTACTACACGTTACTAAACTTGCTTATTCTCTCTACAGATCACATGTGCAGAGCTACAGAAAGACGTGCTCCTCCTAGAAGAGCAGGAGGGCTCCGTCAACTTCAAAATCGGGGTCATGCTGATGAACCCTGGACAGAAGACTGATGATGAAATGCTGTCCAATGGTCAGTGGACTCTTTTTTTTTAATCGTTTATTTTTACAAAATCCTTAGGCTATAATAGTTGGGATGAGCAAAAGCTCCCCGAGCCGGGCCTGATGCCGGGCCAGCGCCGCCAGGGCTGCGGACGCATGCATCGCACTCTCGGGGCCCTGATCGCGATGCAGAGATGGAACCCCCAGGTTTTTAGTGGGTATGCCATCCTTCTGGCGGAGACTCCCACATAACCACTCGCCCTCCCCGGGGTCGAGTGACTTTTAAAGGTTTTCCTAGGCCAAAAAAAAGGCTTTAACAGTTACATATAATTTAATAACAAAAGATACAAGTAAATATTATTAAATTTTCATTTCTAACAATTCAAGAATTTTATGAATAAATACAAAATGTGAAATAATTCCAGAGGAAATTGATTAAATACTAAGGGTTACTTTTTACATGTTTTCATTTTGATTTGTTTATTTTATAATAAACTAGCTGACCCGGCGAACACTGTTCCCCATTAGAGGCAATATATAAGCAGATTTTGGATTTTATTCTATTCAATTAAAAAAAGGGACAAAAAGTGAAAATCCTATGTCTTCTGGTTCTAAGCTACCTTTCCACCAAATTTCAGTTAATCCGTTCAGCTGTTCTTGAGTTATAAAAGGTGTAACTAACACCACTTTATTTTATACATATATATAGATATAAATATATTGACTGCAAAACTTTACACGGTACAAACAAATTAGGGCTCTGCCTTCTGCTGTAGTTATTTACCTTTAACTGCAAAGATTTGTTGCCGTTTGAAGAGCCTCAAATTATCCAAACTATTTCAACCTGTTCAGCTTGGTTTCGGCTCAAAAGGTGGTTGCGAAGCTGCCGTTCATTCTTTGAGAACTTATCTTTCTCACCAACCCGGGAAGGTTGTTCTTAAAGTTGACGTGAGGAATGCTTTTAATTCTATTGATAGAAGTTTTCTCTTGAATCAGATTAAAACTCATTATCCAGATCTTTATCCCTTTCTTTGGCAATGTTACTCAATAAATTCAAAATTAACATACCAACAAAACTTACTTTCTTCAGAAGTAGGTTGTCAGCAGGGTGATCCACTGGGGCCGGCTATTTTTAGTCTGGCAATTCACCCAATAATTGAAAAGTTGCAGTCTAAATTTAATGTTTGGTATCTTGATGATGGTACCCTCGGTGACGATGCTGCAACGGTTTTAAATGACCTTCAAACCTTAATCTCAGAATTCAGCTCAATAGGTCTTGATCTAAATTTTAGTAAATGTGAATTGTATATCTCTGATAACTGCCCATCCAAAGACTCGATTAAACACAATTTTAATTCTATGGCCCCTAAAATCAAAATTCTTGACAATAAAACTCTGCGTCTTCTAGGCGCTCCTGTTTTGGATGATTCATTTGAAGATTATGTCAACGAAAAAATTCAAAATTTTAATGCTTTTTCTGATAGACTGACTAAAATAAACATGCACATGGCTTATTCTATTATAAGACACTGCCTTTTCGTGCCTAAGATTACGTATGCCTTACGTTGTGCCCAGCTGTGGAAGCACCCAATTTTACTACATGGCCTGGACACAATTATTAGGCATACGTTATCATCAGTCATGAATATAAATTTAAACGAACGGAGTTGGTGTCAAGCTGCATTGCCTGTGCGATGTGGTGGTATCGGAATTAGGAAAATTTCATCAGTTTCTTTGCCGGCATTTCTGTCCTCAATCGGCAGCACAAATAAATTGATCAAAAAAATTCTTTAGCCCTCCTTAGGAGATACTTTCGAAATAGTCCATTTCTCGGAAGCTTTAAACGCTTGGAAAATAGCCTGCAACAGTGATGACTTGCCCAGGGATCCTTCTTCTCAGAGGCTATGGGATGGACCGCTTTGTGAGCTGGAACGGAAGGCGCTATTAAATACGTCCAGCTCAGTCACAGAGCGCGCCCGTCTTCATGCCGCTTCTCGCTGGGAGTCGGGTCTTTGGTTGCAAGTTCTGCCGTCCACCAATGTTGGCAACCTTCTGGATAATCAGACCTTCCGGCTAGCCACATCTTTGCGCATTGGATCACCTTGCGTCGTGCCCCATAGATGCAACTGCGGAGAGAGGGTTGATAGCCTCGGTCACCACGGTCTCTCCTGTGCAAAGAGCGCAGGACGCATTGCTCGCCATAGTACGCTGAATGACGTCATTCGTCGGGCATTTGTCACTGCAAACGTCGCAGCAATTTTAGAGCCGAATGGTTTGTTTCGCGACGACGGCAAAAGACCAGATGGGATGACGCTTATTCCCTGGAAGTTGGGTCGTTCGCTGGTGTGGGATGCAACTTGTGTCGACACATTGGCGCCCTCCCATCTTGAAAAATCTTCCAAACAGGCTGGCGGTGCTGCTTCATCTGCAGAGCTTCTCAAACAGCGCAAATATTCTAAGTTAGACAAGGGCTATTTATTTGTACCGTTTGGGGTAGAAACTCTTGGGCCGTGGGGTCAGAGCGCACTTGACCTCTACCAAGATCTGTCGGGGCGTTTGAAACAGGCTTCGCGTGACCAAAATGCTGGCTTGTACTTTGCCCAAAAGATTAGTCTAGCTATTCAACGGGGAAATGCAGCCAGCATTTTGGGTACGCTACCTTTTGAAAATGTAGATTAGTTTTTTTTTTTTAATAGGCACCCATTATTTAAATTATTTAAATAATTATACATCACAAAAAACCCAACTCTTTACATGTAGGTAATAAGAAAACGAATTTTATTAAAAACATTACATAAAACATAGAAAGTACACAATGTAATGTTTAATATATTTCGCAAACATTTAAGGCGTATTTCGATTCGACATAAAAATCTTTAAATACAAATCCACACCAGCTACAATTTCTCTCTACGATCTTGACACACACACACACACACGTGTACACATTCACACGCACACACATAACTATAAATACACACGTTCTCTTAGAAACAATCGCATTTCCATCCAAAAGCTCTAAAACAAATCAGACGTGATTTCATACGCACATCCTGTAAGGCTGTATTCACACTTTTATTGCTGAAGTTAAAACTCTCTTTTTTTTAAGTCAAGTGCACGTCGATTCTTTTTAACTTTTTTATTTTAAGACAAATGTACCTCGATTCTTTTTAACCGACTCCCAAAAAAAAAAGGTTATTAAGTCTTGTAAAAGTTTTAATTTTTTGTAATAACGGAGTAATGGCGTAACATACTCATGTTACGCGATTACTCCGTTATTTATGAACCAATTTCAAAAAATCCGTTTTTTTATTAAATATTAAGTTTCCCGGTTGGTTTTCTGGTTTCACTAAACTGTTTTGTACTCAATCACAATTTACCAGATGATAAGCAGTATACATATTTAATGTGTGATGAAATTATTCATGTTCTTAGTAGTTGTAGCGTTTGTTTGTTTGTTTGAACGCGCTAATCTCAGGAACTACTGGTGCGAATCGAAAAATTCTTTTTGTGTTGGATAGACCATTTATCGATAAAGACTTTAAGCTATATAAAATCTCGCTGTAACTAATAGGAGCGAAGAAATAATGGAAAATATGGAAAAAAACGGGGAAAATAATTCATCTTTGAAGGCTTCAGTTGCATGCGCTGCGAAAACGGTTCAAGATATCAAAAAAATATGTATGAAAGAATTATTCCTCTTGGAAAGATCTAACAAAATGTCTGCAACAATATATGTCTATCTTATAAGATTAACTCACTAGAACCGTTTTTATGGTAATAACTATTCCATGCGGACGAAGTCGCGCGCATCAGCTAGTAAATAATATAAGCTAATATAGGAAACTATGTTTCAGTTAAAAACTTATCCAAAAAAACATAAAATGCTACAGAATATGTATTTTAATCTACTATATAAAAATAAGTCGGGTTTTCCTTCCTGACGCTATAACTCCAGAGCGCACGAACCGATTTCCTCGGTTTTGCATTCGTTGGAAAGGTCTCGGGCTCCGTGAGGTTTAAAAAACAAAAAAAACGAAGCCATCTGGTGGTGAAACGGAGTTCGCTGGGTTTGCTAAAAACAGTAATAAAAAACTGTCCTACCCATTTTTTTTTACTTATGAACTTAGGGTACTTTACTAATAAATTCTAAATTTGTTTTATTTTTCTACCTATTCGTACCATCCATGTAAACGTAATTAAGCTTAATGATTGTTTTGTCTTGACTTGTGTGACCTGTACCTAAATCGTTTTAACGTTTCCAAATGTTCCAGAAAAAGGCGAGGAGAAATGGGACCGCTTTACATCCCTCCTCGGGGACAAGATTCGGCTGAGGGGATGGAACCGGTTCAGAGGGGGGCTCGATGTTAAAGGTACACCTACAGATTACAGCATTATTCCTTTTTACTTCTTTAAGTAAACAAATGTATTATTATTAAAACTTAACTTTTGATCCATCGCCAAGCTAGCTATCATTGTCAAATCAAAAACCAAACCAAAAATCAAAAGCAATATCGAATTAACACGGAAAAAAATTTGTATGACCACCACGTTTATTCGTTATGGCTTTTGTAATCGTGCCATCGGATATTTCATTTGAATTCGAAAACGTCAGTTTAGTTTAGTTACGAATAGCCAAGCTTGGTATCGAAATTTAATTTTGTTTTGTTTTTATTCACCATGATAACGTTTAAAATGTCTTCCAGGTGATATGACCGGCTCCCACTCCATCTACACGATGCTGCAGGGACACGAGATCATGTTCCACGTCTCCACCTTGCTGCCCTTCTCCAAGGATAACAAGCAACAGGTCAGTTCAAGGCTATTATTGTTCAACATAATTAGAAAAAGTTTTTTTTTACGTGGGATAGGTTTACGTTTGACTACAGCCTGCCTGATGCTAAGCATTGCTGCAGCCTAGGGTGTGACACGTTTACCTAGAAGATACCTATTAACTCTAGATTTGAAAACCCCTGGATTGTAGTTCGCAGGAAACACAGCTTCTGGTAAAGTGTTCCAAAGCTTTGTGTGTATTTTATTAATCAGGAGTAGTGTTTTTAAAGGTGACTCAATAGCAACCTAGCTGGCCATAAATAATACCTCTTAATTCAGCTTCAGTTGGCGCTGCGTGCAATTTCCCGGACTATTTTTTTTTAATTTATTTAGTAAATGGGTGTGGTCTAAGGGACAAAGATTGTTCTGTTCTGTCTAAAAACCAATGTACAGACCCACTTATCCACTATTTTTATGATACAAAGGACTAAACCGTGTAACCATAATAAACATTTATTAAACTTAGACACAATTATTAGAGTTGCATTACAGCATTCACCAAAAAAAAACACAAACTTTTATTTTAGAATTACAAAATCTTAGAATTACAAGGAACAATTTCCAACATAAATATATGACTAAGTGCTTTACGGGAAAATAAACTTTATGTCATTGACACAAGCGTTTTTAAATAGCTGAGCAATCCTTTCGAAATGATTTTCGGTAAGACAGATTATGACAAAAGTTAGCCCATTAAACTTTAGCAGTAGATTTCATCGTAAATAGCTTCGATTTTGGATTCCGTGAATCTATGAGAATGAATGGAACGCTTATGGGATCCATTTGACTAAACACGTGTTTTTGATAAACTATAGAATTTTAAAAAACATGTAATTTATGTATTTTTGTGAATGCTGGATCCATAAACTGTTTTTTTTTGTATGATCGTTAACCATTCCACTAACATGTACATCCATGAACTGATTCAAATCTAGTTCATTTTTATGTGTTTATTTGCTGAGTGCTAAATCCACACTCACGACAACTAAATGGTTAGGATCAGAAGATCGCGAGTCATGGAGAAGCTAGGAGAGGCCTATGTTCAGAAATGGACAACTAGTAGCTAAGAATGAAGAAACCGCATTAAAGTTTTAAACATAAACTTAAAAGCAATTAGAACAGAAAAATGCTTTAGCATTATTATAGTAGGTAGTTATAATATATATAATAATAGTTGGCTTAATGTACGTGTTGGCTTAAGCTGTTAGTACATAAGTAATAAAATAAATAAATAAACAGAGTGAAACTACATTTGCTATTAGGATTGGTCTGATGAAAATAAAATAATCCTAAATGAGTGTGGATTTTCTCGACTGGCAGTTAATCGACCGGGCCCGAGCTTAGGTTTACGCAGGACGTAGGTTTGAATCCGGTCGTGATTATTTTCCCTCATTTCTGAGTAAGTTTTTGTTGTTTTTGATAAATTTGTACAGAACCATCAGTTCCTAAGTTGAACTCGCACTTTTCAAGTTTTATTTTTCCATGAGTGGGTCGCTTGAAAATGGCTTATTGATCGCAGACTTCAGACATTAAGGGACCAATTCCATGGACAAAATAAATGCCGTTTTATTTCGGTGAAACTAGTGTTCGTTTTGTGTCTGTATAAAAAAGTAAGCTACATATATATGTAAAAGCGAAGGTTTATTGTTTTATTTGTTTATTTTTGTTTGTTAGGTCTGTGTGTATCTCTTTGTAGAACGACGGATCGTCGTTGTTTTTGGTAAAGTGGTAGAATAGGCTTGGCAGTGCGATATTGTAATCGCACTAATATTATTAAGGCAAACGTTTGTGCGTGAGTGTATGTTTGTTACTCCTCAAGCTCAAACGGCTGAACAAATTTAAATAAAAATTGATGTCGGGTAGATGAGACCCACATGATGGATTGCCACAAAGGCTACTTATAATCTTCCTAACTAAACCCTAAACTCGGGTAATACCGCGGGGGCTGCGTGTATGATATATTTTAAAACAAAGCAAGCAAAGAGCATTATAGGTATTTTAAAATTAAAATGAAAATAAAAATATTTATTGTGTACTACAAAATGACTTAAGGCTATGTAACATAAAAATTTATAACTAGGTTTTTAAATAACTAACTTAGCCTTAGGTAAACATAATGCGTCGGACTCCAGACTGGGTTACCGTATCCTGTAAAAAATAAGTATAAAAGATATTTATCTATTTTTATCTAACTCCTTAAAACATTTTTGTCTCAAAACACTTATACATCGCTAGAGAACGATTTCATAGTCTGCGGATTCTTAAGTATTTTATGAAATACTAATTCAGCGCCTTCAAAGAATTCGCTCGAGAGAAATTCAAGCAAAATGGACGCTTTTTAACATTTTTCTGACGAAAAAAAGGAATAACAAGATACAAAATACGATAAACTTATACACTTAGTAACTTAATTTACGAAAAAGATTGAATTATTTAAACTTGATTTATTGAAGTGTCTGAAATATGAGAAGTATATGTATATTGAAATCAGTTGCTGATTCAATAGTGACTACTTTTGATAAAATATTGAAATTAAAACTGTAAACAAGATGGTAGATTTTTTTTATTATTGTATTGTTACTAAGCAGAATCATCGGCTCCCGAGACACAGTGAAAGCTAGTTCGGGAGCTTTGGACTCCAATATCTTTTTGTTAAAGAATTATGCAAAATAAACCAATTTTATTTATTTTATTTTAATATATTAAAGATTATTTTAAGCGATGTATTTATATATGTGTATCTTTGTTGTTCTATTTGTTTCTTTTTGACGCTCAGCATTGGGTTTATAATTCATTAATTTGCTATGATGATTTTGTGTTCAAGAGGTAAAGTGTATGTAATAAATAAATCAGTTCCAAGAGTCATCATCATCATACCATCCTATGTCGACACCCTGCTGAGTGTAGGTCATCCAGCCATCATCTTCTCCATTCATCATCTCATCGGCCATCATCTCCAGCGAGCCATACAGTACGATCTCTAGCTTGTCTAATCCATGTGTTTAGATCATGTCATCCGACCATCAGGCTGGTGGTCTGTCTCTGGGTCGGATGCTGCTTGTTAAAAGAGTAAAATAGTCTTTTACTTAGTTATCCCATAACAATGACGTATGCTCCCCATCTCATAGCTGCGTGAATGCACAAGTATTTTTTAATATTATGTACATAACATATTTATCTCTACGTCTACAACGGAAGACCAGCGCTGACTGTTCGCAGTCAGCACATGCTGAGTTGAGGCCGGCTTGTGACAGGAAGTTGTGTATGTGCAAAATGTGTTTGTCTTACTTTCCTGAATGTGTTCGTATGTAATTTCTTGTCACAAAATATATAATTTTCGTTTCATTTCATTTTCATTTCATTTCATTACTTTCTTTAACTAGTTTCCATCTATTTATCTCTATACCTTTCTTTAACTAATTTTTATTTGTTTATCTCTACACCTTTCTATAACTAATAATCACTTATTTGTTCACAGTTGGAGCGCAAGCGTCACATCGGCAACGACATCGTGAACATCGTGTTCACAGACGACACCGTGCACAACACGTTCAACCCTCAGTGTGTCAAGAGCCACTTTACTCGTATCCTTTTATAAAATAATAGTATTTTGACAGTATATACATATGTATATGTATATGTACATGGTTCCTGGTAACTAACGCGACATCTGTTTTTTTTTATATAATCATAGTGTTTTTAAAATGTATAATGTTTCCAAATGTATGTGTTAACTAAAGCGAGATCTCTTTTTTTTCTAAATTGCCATGTCGTAGATTAATATAAATATTAGTTGCTTTTGACGTACTTTAGCCAGTTTTAAAAGCTAAAGGCAGCTATAGGCAAAAATATGAAGATTTCAAAGCAGTGGAAGTGTCACTTAAAAGTATTTGTTTATTGCTGTTATCGGTACCCTAACGATTACATTTTTATGATTATGATATTGTAAAGTTATTTAAATTAAAACTTTAGGTAACTTTAAATTGTGGCAACATACATAATCATACAGAAGTGATAAAACAAATTTGAAAAATTTGTTCCACTTTTGCGAACCGTAGAGGTTCTACGTTTTATCGTAGCAAATGCTACGAGGATGGTTCTACGCTTTTGTAGCGCTACGATCACTCGAGTGTATACAAACTTAAATTACAATTTGCACTTATATACACAATACCTAACCTCCCCATACCCTAAGAGCTTGTACGTCAGCGTACTGCAATATTTGTTTACATTAATCAAAGTTAAATAAGTACAGGGAGTCTTTACATGGGTGACCTCTGACCGTGTAAACTGAAAATATTGAGTAATTAGGTCTTGTAAGTGGGTTTACACTTGTTTAATGGTGAAGAAAATCATGTGTCTTCCGTGGAAGGACCTGGGCGCCCACCACAATGTATCTGCTCAAGAAAACTCCCCTAAAGAATTTATTCTACGGGGAAGTCACGACCCTCAGTCATGAGGAATACGACTCAAGAGAGATAAGTGGGTTTTAGTTATTTTTCTCTTTGACACGGATGACCTAAATGACAAGCACTAGACAGACTACTTCTCATACGTAATTTAAATACTCATCTGCCTGAAATTGACTTGGCATCACTCCTAAAATGGTTCAAGGAAAACGTTTCTCCAAATCTGAGCGTCCGCCTACTTAGCGTTTCCTTCCAATAAAGCCCTAATTTAATTTAAAATGAATCCCTAAACTCACCGGAGGTATCTAAAAATATTGCATTTTATTAAATTTTAACTTACTTAAGTACGAAGGAAAATTTGGTATTTTTTTGCCGGAATATAAGCTAATATGTTGAATATATAAGATATCCCAAATAAAATGTATGCGGCTATGTAACATAATTTTGGGAATTTAAATTATTACGAGAAGTTAAATCTAACTAACATACTTCTTGGCAATTAATTAATTAATATAAAATATACATCATTATCGACTGATTATATTTTCGTACCGCTTGGCTTCGAAACTTTTGGTCCGTGGGGTAAAAGCACGAAGTCTTTTATAAACAAATAAAATAAAATGTTGATTGACATCACTAGAGACAAGAACGCTGGCTGGTTCCTTGCGCAAAGGATTTCTATAGCAATCCAGCGTGGTAATGCAGCCAGCGTTCTTGGCTCCATACCACATGTAGATTGTTTGAATTTAGTTAAGATGTAAATACTCTTTTTTAGTTCTATTAATATAAAAAGATAAATAACAAAAGATAATATATGTACAATTAATTAATTTATAAGAGAACTGGCCTAACGAAATAATTCTGTGGGGGAGTCACGATTCTCAGTTATGAGGAAATACGACTTAAGAGATATTTAAGTAAATTTCACGAAAAAAAAAGAAGACACATTTTTATCTCTTTAATTTGCCTAAATCGAATACTTAGTATAAAAAAAATGCCGAAAATAGACAAACATACTTATATTATTTTGATTTCTACATTCGAAATTATAATTATCAGCCCTCTTAGATAAGAGGCGTATTTTAGTAAGCGTACTAGGAATTTAATTTTACTGCCGACAACCAATTATTACAAGTATTCTCCGAATTTCGTACCATTATGAAGTAGCCTAAACAAGCTCTAACAAATCGAATTTGATACTGAGAATGTAGTTTGAAAGTTATAGTTACGAAGTTCTTAGCACTGGTATTATATAAAGTAACAAGTGTATTTTCAAGAAAATTGAGTACTTTTACATATTGACTAATATAATTTCCACTTCAATTCAAATTATGAAATGAAAGCCTACAAAAATATCGAAAAAATTAAAATATTCACATATACGTATGTACTTTACTCGCGTTTATTTCAAACATTTAACAAAAGCTAAATACAGATTTCAAAATTCAGTTACACACCTGACTACATAAGCCTTTTTTTCTGCAGGAATAAGTAAAGAAGGTACCGCGTGACCACAATAATATTATACTGGCCTGTATTTTTTCCCCAGAACATAAGTTTACCTATTCAAATGGGCAATGCAGCCAGCATTTAGGACAAACTTCCCACCCGTCAAGATTTTTAATATCAATATGTTAACTAAACGGTTTTCACTCACATGTAATTCACGTATATTGTTTCAAAACAACAAACGAACACATTGATAAAATGTATCGCAAAAGTTTTAATACTAAGATTTTTAAGATACATATTTGTAAAATCACGTAATTTTTATTCCTTTATTTATGGAGTGTAGTATTTTTTTTCTGTCCCATATTTTATTACTATACTAGCAATGCCTAGCGATGTTATCTGCGTTAATCCATTGTGAAAAGTAAACTATATGTTAGTCCAAGGTTTAGTCTATTTGTATACTAAATTTCATACAAATCATTTTTGCTGTTGGAGTGTGAAGAAACCTACATACACCCACAAAACCATTTGCTTGAATATTGGTGTAATAATTTCCTTATAGACCCCTCAGATATATTCGCAGTAGTGTCAGAAGTGGAAGGCGAGGGGTATCGACTGAGTGTATACAGTGATGACACAGTACCGCCTTTCGGACCGTCGCTGCCTTGTCCTGCTGTGTTCAGCGATCCACAGCTCTTCAGGGAGTTTTTATTGGTAAGTAGACTAGCAAATTAATTCAAAAAGGTCGGCTCTGCGAAATAATATTGTTTTCGATGTTTTTATAGGTTTTTTTTCTTGTATTTGTGGTGAACAATATAATAAAAGCTGGAATATATCTGTATATACATACATGTCTATCTATTTCAGTTATACTTGTACAAAATAATTTATATTCAAATGACTTGATTACCCTAAATATTACAATTTAGTTACATGACTAAAACCAATATCATGACATTTTATAAATACAGACAATTGACATCAAAAATTAGTATACAAACAAACAAACAGACAACGAACAAAACATCACTTCCCGCGCGCGGAATTGAATGTGCACTGGCAGCGTTTCCACGCTGAATAGCGATGGAAATGCGTTGTGCCAAGTAAGATGCCGAACGAGGATCCTGCCTCTATCCCGCATACGGCGCCCGAGGTCCTGAATGAGTTTCCTCGCGTACATTTCCTTTGTACATTTTATTCCAAAAACAGTAAGTTGGTACGAACGTGGTGAACAGGGGGTAGGGTTTACAAGCCACTCGAACGACCTCTGGCACAGTTAAGTGACTGCAGTACTAAGATGGTCAGTGAGATCTACATTGCTAACTGATATCTAAGAGTGGCAAAGAATATACTTTTTTAATAAAAAGATGACTGTCGTTTAGTGATCCGCCGCTTTTCAGGGAGTTTCTACTGGTATGTTAATTTTATAACATCGTTTCGTATAAAAATGAAATTCATCTAAATTCTAATTAGTCTAAATTTTGGCCATAGTCATAAACGAATTTTATCTAAGATAACTTACTTTTCGTCTTCTGGTAGACTACGTATGTATATAGAATTAGGTAATTAATAATAAACAAATATTTCGGGACATTGCACACATCGCCATCTAGTCCCTCACTAAGGAAACGTTTGTGTCGTGGGTACTAGATAACGGATATAATACTTATATACTTTTTTTTGTAAATACATACTTATTATATATACAAACGACCAGACTCAATTTTTTATAATTGTGTCACGCGGGAATCGAACCAGCATCCCCTAGATTAGAAGGCCACTACCTACTAAGCTAACAGGCCAGTCAAATTGATATGTAGGCATTAATTCATGTCCGTATAGAATTTTAGTTACATTTGGTGAACTTCCTTTTATATTCCTGGTATCTGCGCCAAAAGAAATGTCTACTATAAAGCTATATACTTTGTTATATTTTTCATTATTTTATTTAATATCTTAAACACCTCGTCCTACTCATTTCATTTGAAGATTATATCCCTGCCAGATTGGGTGCCTGAAAGAGATCGCTCTTAGCGATAAGGCCGCCAATTAAGACGCTGATTCTAATTTGTATGTTTTTTGGTATTGTTTTATTTGTGGTGTTTTAATAAAGTATTTATCTATCTTTCTAAAGCTATAGGAGTAAAAGCATTTGTTTACAGCGAAGTACAATACTGAAATTTCGTCAAGACTACACCGAACAGTGATTAAATTTGAAGCATCCTTCTCAAATAATTACAAAGTCTTTGTTTTGGTGAAATTGATTAAAAGGCTTCCATCCATTTCGCCTAATATTAGAAAAGATTGAGTGACGAGCGAATTATTTCGAGCAAGTTAAATTAAAAAATAAAATAAAAGTTAAATTCGTTAAATTGTAGGTCCCGGCTGTTTGTTTCTAGTACTGCAGTCGTTAAGCCATGTCAGAGGCCCTTAGGGCGGCTTGATAAACTCTCGACACCAGAGTTGGCCACTCTCACACGATAAGAAGAAGAAGATCGTGCAAGTTATGTGTCACTTTAACATAGGTCAAAATTTTGTATTTGCCGATAAATATAATATATGTTAAGATATATTGCGTGTATATTGTACTCCCTAATATTAAACCATTATAAAAAAACAGACAAACGGCTTTGTGTCTCGCTGTATTACTAACCTTAATCCAGGTCAAAAAGTAGCCTATTTTTATCTCAGGACCGTATACTATCAACATACCTAAAACTACTATGACCCGTTGCTCCGTTGTTGTAGCGTGTAAGCGAAACATACAGATCAAAACACATACTTTTATTCATGTATTCAGGAAAAATATAGACAACAAGTTATAGAGATTGACTTTAAAACTGTTACACAGTCAAGGACTTCTGGCTGTTTTCTCTTTATATTAATATTTTTATGAAATTTATTGATTATTATGTAAATATACATACCTATGTTGTACCTTTTATAAGTTTTTTTTTTATGTGGGATAGGTTTACTTTTGACTAAAGCCTGCCTGATGTTAAGCATTGCTGCAGCCTAGGGTGTAACACGTTTACCTAGAAGACCTATGATAGTTAATGTTTTGAATTGTGTATGGACTAAAGGTCTGAAATAGTCATAGTCATAGCATTTATTTGCAAATTGTAAAGGTTTAACACTGAACAATAACCCTGATAAGGTATGCAAATGTATGCAGTATGTAAGGTATGCAAGTATGTCTGAGTGAGAAGGGGCCCGATTCATATCTCGATTAAAAAATTATCTCAATTATTCGATTTCTCGTTTAAAAATTCGTCGACGGAGTAGTAACATTTCGTAGTCAAATATATTTTTAAGGCCCGGGCAAAACGTTCTAAGTTTACAATACTTTTTATGTTTTCTGGTCATTTATTAAAAAAATTAATAGCCATTGATTTAGGGCCCATAGGTATTTTGCATTTGTAGTCTAGCTTTTGAATTTTTTAGTTTGTGTGGGAACCTGAGTGGGTATTTGCGCGGGATGTCAGCTACTTATATAAAATATTCCGGGTGTCTCATTACAAAATAAATGGCATTTATTTATTTTATTTAATTATATCTTTGTTTATAGGTGAAATTGATGAACGGCGAGAAAGCAGCGTTTCAAACTCCAACCTTCGCTCTCAAGCGGCAGAGGACGCTCGATACGCTTATACGTGATATATACGCGGAACACTGCTCCGATCATAAGGTGGTGAGTAAACTGCTTTTAGTGATAAGGCCGTCTTTCTTGGTGCTAGAATATGAATATAAACATAACATAAACATATTTATTGCAAAAACTTTACATGATACATAGATGTTAAGGCTCTGCCTTCTGCTTTAGTTTACAACTGTGCTGCAGAAGGCAAGGTCTTCCAGTGGAACATTACTTAGATGTTTTACAATATATACTTTATGAACCTTAAAAAAAGTTATAACAACATTCAAAAGCTTGTATTTTTAAAGGCTTTGATTTAAGTGACTTTAAAAACCCAGGAGGATCTCAATTAGGCTTCATGTTTTTTTTCTTGATTTTGTGTTGCTTTAGTCTGAGTTACTTGTTTAGCTTATGAGTTCTATGTATAATTTTAGACAACCATTTTTTTTTTAACTTGAACGGGTTTGCACTTGACCATAGTTTACCTGATAGCAAGTAAGGCTGTGGCCTAAGATGGAGCGTGCTTACCCGATAAGAACTGATTCACTCTCGCTTTGAAGATCAAAAAAGAAAAGAAAATCTCTTTATTAAAAAAATAACGTTCATTTCTCACATGAAGATCTCACAATGAATCTGAATGTAGATTCAGACAAATAGGTTAATCTTTTATGCCGTTGTTTTGTAGTTTGACCCTTTAATACATATTCGACAATATACCAACAAATTACAAATCGCCTACATGAAAACCTCTTTTTTCGTCCGTTATAAGTCTAATACACAAACTAGCTATAGTATTAGCTTTAGTAGGTACGCCAGCTTTACTGTTTTCCTATCGCTGTCTTCCAAACTAGGTTGCCTGGAAGAGATCACTCTGAGTGATAAGGCCGCCCTCTGTCCCAATACTATGGTCTTCATTTCTTTATGCTTGTGTTCTTTTGCTATTGGTGTACAATAAACAATTATTGATTGATTGACTAGCAACAGAAACTGGCAATCAATCGCAAACGTCCGCTGTAGTAACAAATCTACGAAGTTAGTGGCGCCATCGCGGCAGTGTGCATAAATCACGGTCACATGTTCGGTACAATTAAAGTTACGTAGCTGATATATGTACACTATATATGTAGTACTGTACTGACCTATATACACACTTCCTACTAGTATGTTTGAGGCTTCGCTTGCAATTTTTTGGGATGAAAAAGTAACCTATTACATTATCGAGATTATGTACTTTCTTCATAGTTAACAATATCATAATTCGTCGCCAGTAGCTTCAGTTTAATTGTGCAAGAAGACCAAACTTACAAACCAACAATTTACAATTTTATATAACCAGAAGAACGTAAAGGATATAAGGTATGTTACAGTATTCAAGATTACCATAAAGCAAATCTAGAAGATGCGAAAAAACAGCATTTGGCAATCGCAAAAAAAATGTCCCTGTCTGGACGAAATAATTATATAAATTTGTTGTACAAACAAGTGCACGATTTCGTTGTCAACTCACAATAGAAAACCTTAATCTTTTATTTCAACAATATATAAAAAAAAACCGGCCAAGTGCGAGTCGGACTCGCGCACCGAGGGTTCCGTACAAACCTGCAAGGTTAAATATTTTGTGATGTAACTAAAAATTTATGGTTTTCGTAATTTTTCCTTTATCTATGCTATAAGACGTTGCTTCGTACCAAATTTCAAGATTCTGAGTTCACGGGAAGCACCCTGTAGGTTTTGATTCCCTTGCAAGTGTCGAAAATTTGCGGCATAAATGGCTGTATCTTTTGATTGCGTTGGCTTAGAAGTTTGATTTTTTCACAGCTTCAAGGGACAGTAGACTTGAGTAATTGATATAAATTTCAGCTTCATACCTCTACGCGTTCCTGAGAAAAAGGGTCTTGACAGACGGACGGACGGACGGACAGACGGACAACAAAGTGATCCTATAAGGGTTCCGTTTTTTCCTTTTGAGGTACGGAACCCTAAAAACCGAAACAAATAACATTTTAGTTTATGGTTAGAATCCTAGCTCTAAGCAATGCATTTCTAAAGGCTAGATCTATACAGAGGTCCTTTCTAACTACAGTTCCCCAGTTATAAAGCAAAAGCAAACCACATTTCTATCCGTTGACATAGTATACAAGACAGGGCATTTTTGTTTTCAAAAATAAAAATCAACCCAAATTAGAAAAAAAAAATTTCTTTCGTCATGTAATTTTTTGGTGTGCATTAAGGAAATATCTTATCTTATCTTAACAGATTTCGATGCAGTTTTTTTAATAGACAAAGTGATTCAAGAGAAAGGTTTACATAATATAATAACGCGTGCTAAGCCACGGGCAAGTGACTTAAACTTATAAGTTTTTTGTACTGGTTTAGATTAAATGTAGCATATATAGAGATAAGACTCTAGATTAACATATCGCACGGTATTATAAATTATATGTTTCTGGTCCGTTCCTCTGTCATGCCACATCGGAATAACGGATTATGCTGTTTTTTTATGGAATTAAAATAAGATTTTCACATATTATGTTACTTTTTATCCCAACACAATGCCAGAGAAGTCGTAGAATTCCACTAGTAAAGAAAAAAATGTAATATCTCAGTTTATTTGGATTTAAGCTACACAATGCGCAAACAAAAATTATGAGCTTATTTAAAAACCTATGCTGTCCTACTCCTGGGCAAAGGTCTCCCACAACTCCCATGCGTCCCGGTTGTCAGGGTGTCTGGCGTGAAGAAGCCTTTAACCGGGGCTTCTTCACGCCAGACACCCTGAGACAGTCAAAATTCTGGCGCCAGCGGGTCTCAGGCATTCCTCTGCCACGTCGCCCTCGAGGTTCCTACTGTGTCACGATCCCAGCCCAGCGTACGGGGCGCATACGAACTACGTGACCTGCGCAATCCTATTATAATTTGGCTGATTTCTGCCCGACTTCAGCTACTCGAGCTTAGTCCATGCCTATCCTATGTCTATACATATATCTGTCTAGTTTAGGTCCGGTTTAATTAGTGCCGACACTAGATCCGGTCTCAAAGAGCACGAGGTTCAGTAATGAACGCCTCTAATTATACTGACCGACCAGAGAATGTGGACTGTTGGCACATTTTCGGGGAAATTCAGTTCAGACTTTAGGTATACAGGATTTTCGGATTAAATTCTAGGTCTTATTCCAAAACGTGCTATATTAATCTAGCACTTGATGTTCAAAAAAAGAAGAAAACAAATTTTGATTAACAAGAATAGATTAAATATTTTCGAAGTGCTGGCCAATCCACGTTTTGGAATAAGACCGAAAATTCGTATAATAGAGCCTAACTTTAAACTACATATTTAAGCAAATAATGTTTTACGTAGTAGGTCCTGTATAACGTTTGACCAAAGCCCACCTAATATTAAGCTTCGCTTACATGTTTACACTCAAGGAAGCTATTTAGTCTGAGTAGATCTAAAATAAAAATAAATAAATATTTCAGACACATAGGTATCCTCCTCCTTGAGTCGTAGTCCTCCTCATTACTGAGGGTCGTGAATCCCCCCACGGGATATTAGTTTTTCCTTAATGATGTTCTTCCATCTGCACCTGTCCTTAGCGACGTGAAGAGCATCATACAGCTTGGTGTCCAGCGTTGAGCGTATTTGGTCGGACCACCCATTTGGGCTACGGCCTCTCGGCCTTCTGCCATCGACCTTACCTGTGAGCATCAGCTGTTCGAGGTTATGGCCTTCTTTCCGGGCAATGTAGCCAAAGAATTCCAGGACCCTTCGCAGGCATAAGGTGGAAAGCCTGGTTTTGACATAGGTATATGGAAGCAAATCTATTTCTCGAAATTAAGCACGTCCAAACGAAGATAAGCTCATATTGCTAAACTGTATCTATCTAAACATATGTATACTCGTATACAACGAAGGTAAACTAAAGCGGTAGTTTATACCGAAGTAGACGTCAATATTGATGTTTCTAGAAATAATTGACATAGCTTAGTAAAGGACAAGCAACCCAATACATTTCCTAAACAAATAATAATCATACGCGGATTTTGAAACTCTTACCATAAGGCGAATCCAACCCATTGTTCCCATGCAAACCGATTTCTTTAAAAATAAAAGAATCACCGCTCAAACTTAAAACAATCGATTCACAAGTTAGCATAGTAATCGAGTGACATCCCCACAAAAAAACGAATAGATAACCTTTTAACCTTAAAAACCCTAAAAAAAATTACATTAGTTCTGTGCTTGGTATTCCAAGGCCAGACTATAATAATTTTATGTCGACGGAAAGCAACCTGCAACTAATGCTTGCACTCAGATATATTTGCTAGCTTTGCTAATATCAACTACGTAGTACGAGGACGTATACCTCTTAAGGTGTAGGAGCCTGAGAGTGTTATCAAACTGTTATATAGTAAGACTCAGAAGCTATGAAAGATTAACTGATTACTATGTAAACAATAAACGCAGCTTCTGATATTTATTATCAGAGCAGAGAGCAGAACCGAGTTCAATGTCATGTTTTTTTTTCACAAAATCCATTATATACGTACATCATAAGTTTGGGTAATAGTAAATATCAAAGTGGCATTCCATTTTGGGCGCTTCCGTGGGTCGAATGACACATTAAATTGTAGGTCCCGGCTGTTAGTCTAGTACGGCAGTCGTTAAGCTATGTAGGAGGCCCTTAGGACAGTTTGAAAACTCTCGACACCAGAGTTGGCCACTCTCATTCGAAAAGAAGAAGAAGTAAATATCCAAGCTTCGTGGATAGCTGCAAGTTGAGACATATTTCATCATTATTTTTTTTCTAGAATCTGAGACTTGCTTCCTATCAGCATTACAATTCTTGTCTCACGGATTATACTATCTCATTCCAGCCAATGCTCTCCCGGCGCGCGCTGTCAGACGTGTGGTCGGGCGGCGCGGGTGCAGCGGGTGCGGGTGCGGCGCGCACCGAGCGCTTCTTGCACGTCGGACAGGCGCTCAAACTGGACGCCGTGCTGCGGGGAGACGCACCTACTAGCCTTGTGTCTATGGGTAAGTATAAACTTTAGTAGTAGTACGAACGATTGGTAACTGATAGATCCGAGAACAATATACCCTCCGTGCTACGTAAACAATCTTGGCGATACAGAAGACAAAAAGTCCACTTAACCAACACCATGAAAATGTATGGAGCATTTTGTTGTTATTCAAATGATACAGCATCCAATCTCTTGTTATTGGTAGAGTGTATTGGTCGTAACATACGACCAATACACTACCATGCCAAGCATGTTTACGTATTATTTATTTATTTATTTTATTTACAAGTTGTCCAACGGACACAGACACACAATAGGAAATAATGATATAAACAAAAATCCAATTAGAGGACCACACGGGTAACAACACAATATATATACATAAAACTATGAACACAAAAACACTACACCTACATCAACAACACAAATACTCACAAACCTACACTTAACTTACTTAAAACAGAATAAACCTATACAATTTCATAATTAACAACAAACACACAAATCAAACAAAGAACTCGCTGCTCAGCCGCCGCCTCAACGAAGCCAAGCTAGACCCGAATGGATCCAGCCCCAACCGTTTGTCAGCAGCATTGTAACTCACACTCGCTCTCACCAGAAATATAGTCCAGCTATTCGTATTCTGATTGGACAATAGACATCCTTGTTTATAAAGTCTCGCGACAAGTAAGAGTTATCAAATATGCACGTATCGTTACTGACTATGAACTATATTAGTTTTATGTGTATGTTGTAACTTTGAATGTTATATTTGTTTTTGTTTTTTAAATTATTTAATATTGTGATAAGTACGCCAGCTTAACGGATTTCCTCTAGTGTTGTCCAAACTAGGTTACCTGGAAGAGATCACTTTAGTGATAAGGTCGCCCAATGTCCCTGATTACCTTCCACCTTTATGTTAATTATGTGCTTTTTTTGTGTACAATAAAGTATATTTGATTGAACTATGATCAGGTTTTTGCACTCGGATATCTAAATATGTACGTAAAAATAAAAATGCAATCTCATAACTTCTTCAACCACACTTAAAATCTGATTTTATCTTCGGTCTTCCGTCCATCAGGATGTGGGGGCTCCAGAAGAGCCCCCTGGGAGGGCAAAGTGTGGCGCTCCGCCCCCCTGCCTGCCACGCCGGTCTGCGCCGAGCAGATGTCTGAGGGACGCCTGCTGCTGTCTACCACCTCCAATACTTATATACTTGAAGGTAGGACTGTAAGTCTGTAATTATATGCAGCTTGGTGATAAATTTTGTTTGGTAAAGATGATGGCTTTCAGAGATGGTAGTGCAGCGAATACCTTGCCAGGTAATGGTGAAACGTACTCATAACCAGCTGATATATGAGGGGCGTTTGCTGCTGTTTACTAACTCCAATACTTATTTAGTGGAATATAAAACTAACCGGGTTAATAACAATATTGTTCAGTATATCGTATCTACTGAAGACCATTTCAATCAACTCGTAAGTTAAATAGACATCGTAAATTACCCATCAAAAGAATGGGTAGAGGATCTGGGTCAATTTCTGGCTACAATGTGATAAGATGAATTGAAACTCAGAAAGTAGCGTCGTCTCTTAAACATATCATAATCATTTCATGCAATCAGACTTCAGCAGACATAGATAATAGTGTTATATGGTGCATCAAATGATCCTTAGAAGGAACAACTAATTGACTCACATCCAGTCAAACATTTCGTACAATATTGGAAAGGCCTTATGTATGGTCTTTCTTTGCCAGCTTCAAAAAATAATTCAAAACGAATACATACAAAATAAATACAAGGGAAGAAAAACTAAACATACTACTCCTAACTACTACATAAAAAGGGACACTTAGATTTTTTTTTTAGAAAAACCTAAAGAAAATAATGTGCTCCAGCCCACTACCAGAGGAAAGCGTGCCCAGCATACTGGCCGCATTACAACGCTGGATGACAATGCTGATACGTTGAGCCAGAAAAAGGCCAGCATTTTGGTCATGCCTACAATTAATTATTAACGTTATTATATAAGCGTTGTGGGTAAAATATACCAGATATAGTGTATGTGCATGATTAAGTCTACTTTCTCTTTTTGTTTTTATTAGGTATATAGCAATTGTAAAGTTATCATATTTTGTATATTTCTTATATTCATTCCTTATAAAACATAGACACAAGTAGGCAAACAAAAATGAAGTACTTCTTATAAAACTTTGACTACATAATATAAATGGTTACCCATATGATTATCATAGTTGTGTTGAAATGCATTTGTACATTGTTAAGAAAATTATATTCGGAATGCAGAATTCATATATGAAAAACCTAAGACTGTACTTACTTTGCTAATATATTGTGTGTCAAAATAAAATCAGAAGTATTGTATTTACTTAGTTACCTATATACATTATTTTATGTGTATATTATGTACTTTGATAGTAAACTTAAAAATAGATGTACTTTGTTGGTAAATAAATATGTAGGTATCTGATATAATAAAATCAAAATTTTGGATATTGTATGAATAAAATTCTGGTGTGCACATTGTAAATATTATGTACTTTGCTGAAAAATTAAAAAAATATATTTTTCTATGTACTATGCTGGTAAATATATGTCTGCTATCAATAAAATCTAAATTTTTGTACTTACCTAAGCTTAAACAAAAACTTGTATATAAAACTCATATAAATTCTTAAATGCACATTGCATAATATGTCATAAAGAATATACTTACTCAAATGGTTCTCAATATAATTTACATTACCTACTTATTTTGTAACTATTCCTTTACGAGTAATAGAAATAAAGGCTTTTTTATTTTTATTTATTTTATTTACAATTAATTTCCAGAAAGTGGCACAACCCGAGTAGTTCTCCGCTGGGAAGGCTGCGTGAGAGCAGCGCGAGTGAGCGAGAGGGCAGGACTGTTCAGAGTCGGCGCACGCGTCACCATCGGAGGCGGGTCTACTACAGGTGAGTTGCGTGACTTCTTGATTTCTAGTCTGATATATTATCCAAATTACATACAATATGTCTGCCAGATAACTTAACTGGAAAACCTCGCTTTAGGACTAGAGCTATTATATGTGTCTTAAATAAGTTGTCATCTATCTGATTTTTTATTTAAATACTGGACGAATAAATCCTTGATAGTATATATTTATATATTTCTTGCCTGTACTTATTTCCTTATTATTTGCTACAATAAATGTTTTTTTTCTTTCTTTCTTTTTCTTTGATAGAATTAATTATACTGCAATGAATATCCTAAGGGTTAGGTCTCATATACTAGCATACTAGCACATTACCTTCAACATCACAAATCATTGCTGTAAACGGAATAGAGCCGCGCATGTGCACTTATACGTATACAGTTTGGAATAAATATGTTTATGTTCACTTCTGCTTCTCGCTTGACACTTGGCAAAGAGACTAAGTATACAGATTTATACGAGAAACTTACTTCAACAACATTTAAAATAACTCTCTTTTTACCATGCAGGTGGCGCCGGAGGTGCTGGCCTATACGCTCTGCCAATACAGGAGCTGTGCGCGGGCGCATGGGCCATGCGACCGCTACAAGACTGCAAACATGCGAGGCTGCCCCGGACCAAGACTGCACACTGCTTCGATATACTTGAGACTGGTGAGGTTTAACAATAAACAATTTTATTGGGAAAAAAAATCATAATACTTACAACAGCAATCAAACTACACATAAAACAATGACTAAAACACGACAACAACAACATAACACAACCATATTCCCAACTTAGAATTGCTGGAATGATTGCTGTCAAAGCCAACAGTGCTGATACTGCTGATCTTCCGTGTGAGCTGGCAGTGACGTCACATGCTCATTGTCAATTAAAGGTGAAATACGCCTATAATACAAAAAAAAACTAGATTTTACTATTTCATATCCACAATGTTACAGTATACAGATACGTTTAACTTTTATCATCATTATCAGCCTGTTATCGCCCACTGCTGAGCATAGGCCTCTTTTCTAGTACGCGACTCATCCCGGTCCTGCGCAGATTGAATCCAGGTTCTCACTGCTGTTTTTAATGTCGTCAACACACCGCATTAGTGGGCGTGCTTTCGAAATTCGTCATTAATCTTTGTGACAGCTTTTTCTGCATAAGAAATTGAAAAAGATGTTCATTGTAATTCCAGGTGAGGGTGGTAAGACGACGCTGGCGGTGGCAATAGGCAGGAGGGTGATGTTGCTCGTAGAGGAAACCAAGACTGATAGTGAGATGGGATTCGAATATGCACATATCAAGGTAATTATTGCAACGTGATGATTACTGGTTTTGATTTAACCCATTTCATAAAAAATGTTCTTATATTTTTACTGTGCTTATTTGTCACTGGCGAAAATCACTCAAATTTTTTTTGTATACAGTACGTTGTATGTCTGTATATTTGTCAACTGTCAGGATCCATCTTAGACCTAGCTATCGCTTACCATCAGGCAAACTACGGTCAAGTGCAAACCTGTATTAGTTAAAAAAAAGCTGTTTATGGGTACCTAACTAAAAGTGATGTAGAGAGTGATATTTTTGTACTAAACTTTTTTTTTCTATTGGAAACAGACAAGAAAATTACGATATCAATTTTAATTATACGAGCACGTACACTGCTTCTTGCTTGTGTTAGAATCATATGAGCAATAACACTGGACAATATCTACAATTTTTATGATTCCTCTAGGATAAAAAGATTTTATAGACAACGACTTGGTTCCTGACAAGCTTTATTACCTAATTAAAAGTAAAGATAAAAGATAAAGATAAAGAATCTTTATTGATAATGTAAAATTGTAATATACATAGGTATAAGTACTAATATCACAGAATATGCTACACAAATTACAATATCTCGTCAAATTGAATTTATAACATTAGGCTTTTATAAAATTTTAGAAGTTACATATGTCTAGTTTTATTAATAAAACAATGACAATGACGAATTGACGCTATTGCAAAATTGCTGATCATTATTCAAAGACCGAATGTGTGTGGGGAGTTTATTGAACAGTTTCTCTCCCATTATAGTGGGTAGTTTCTTAGTCATACACAGCCTAGGCACAGTTGGTTTCAACAATACTCTGTTTATCTTGGTTCTATTTGAGTTATAAGTCTTAAGTTTTAAGTACTTGAATGCTTTTTTTTCCTACAAACCAAAAATGTTTAGATAGATATACTTAGTTTCTTCTTTCATGTTTCAGGACATTCAGTTGAGTGAAACGCCGGTACTGATAAAACTGATGGACGGTGAGGTGGGCACCATGGTGGTCGGATACAAGCTCCACTGGGAGGTGCTGGAGTCCAGTACTGGACAGGTGAGCCACACGCCTACTCTATGTGTTTTTAAACTAGTCAAGAACTGGACGGATTAGTTTAATGATAACATTTGATTGACATGAAACATCTGGGCAAGAACAGCGCAAGACAGGGAGTATTGGCTTAAGAGAAAAGGCCCCTATACCCTGCAGAGGATCCCAGTATGAAATGAAATGAAATGAAAAATGAAATGAAAATTATTTATTTTGTGTCAAGAAATTACATACGAACACAACAATAGATTCATAAATAAATTGAGCAAGTCTACAAGTGGCTCTGCCATTTTCCTGTACGATAATCATAGACTATTGGTTGCCTGGAAGAGATCGCTCTATGCGATCAGGCCGCCAATAAGGACGCTAATTTTAATTTTTGGTTTTGTTTCATGTGAGGTGTATTATTTTATTTATTATTTATCTATCTATTCATATACGGGGTATAGAGTAGATTACAATCTCCCGTGCATAGTTTTCAAACCGCTTCAGAGGCCTTTGATATGATCTACTACCGTAACGTTTTTTTTTTCTTTGGCCATAACTTTGTATTGTGCCAGTTCTCAAGTAAAATACCGTTACGTAAAAACAACTGTTTTTTTACGTGTGATAGGTTTACGTTATATGCTACGCAATGTAACATATTTGTTATTAATTATTCACAATTAAACCCAAATGGAATGCCTCTATTTAGTCACTGTCAGAAATTTGCAGTTTTGCATACAGACTTTAAAATATTAATTGCAAATAAATTAATTATCTTTGCGTTTCAGTTTTCAGTTCACTATCACTCTACAGTTGCGATTTTACAACCTCACAGGTTCCTATTGAAAGGGTTTTAAAGGTCAATGCCTCAATTTGTATTTAATCACCAAAACTACCTCCAGGGTGCGAGCCCATTGATTGCATTTCGCGGATTGGTTAGGAAATTTTAGATTTTTTAACGAAGAAAGGGTGACTTGATTTTGACACGAAATGCATAAGTTGACTAACGTTTTTACGATTTTTTATTGGTCTATGTTAATAATATGAATACTGTTATGTAAAGGAATTTATCTACACTAATGTTGTAACATTCTACTTATGTTTCCAATACTTGACTTATAATTACTACTGTTATAGCACAGACAACAAAACACTCAATTTAAGCAATTTCACATGATGGTATAATATCCACATCGATATCGTAATAGCTTATTATAACATCGGTAAAGCGCGACCAACCTGATTGCCGGGCCAATCAGGTTGGTCGCGCTTTAGAGATGTTAGATTTTAATGGCGGCAAAATTACTGTGACAATACACGTACGCGTGAATTTAATGTTTCGCAATGTGTTTTGTTTTTTAAATACAAATTAAAAGTTAAAAATGGATAGCGACGATGATATTTGTACGCCTCCGGATATTCTAGAATTGGCAACAAAAGTAACTCACAATCTTTTGCCAGAAAAATCTAGAATATTATATGGAAAATTAACTATTGTCAGCTTTTACTCTTGTTGTTTGATCAATTGCATTAGTGAAGATAAAGTAGTGTATGCAACTGCATATAACACGGGTATTAAAACACTCGTTACTATTATGATACTCGCTGCGCTCGTTTCATAAACTCACACTCGTGTTTTAATACCCTTCATTATATGACAGTTGCATAAACTACTATTATTAGAATCTTCATGTTTAGTAAGTACGTTTTTATATACTAGGTACATATAACAGCAGGTTAACACTATGATTTTTCTTCTGTGTGAATAATATTAACTTTGCCGAACTCTTAGAGTTGTTTTTTTGTTTTTAATATAGTTTTTTCTACTACTAGGCACCACGTAGGTAAAACGTAATTTAAAGTATGTATGTATTAATTCAGGGCTTTTCTATCTCCCTACCAAATTTCACTCAAATCGCTGCAGCCGTTTCACTGAATATTGAATTATTATTAAATACATATAATACATGGAAGGATACATGTATGATGACGTACATATGGGCGGCCTTATCGCCTTAAGCGATTTCTTCCAGGCAACCTTTGGATGGACACGATTAGCTAAGAAGAAAAGGGTCAGAGGTGTTCTAAAACGAATAAATAGAATAGGATGGGATCAACATCATCATCAGCCTAATGTGTTTGTCTTACTTTCCTGAATGTGTTCGTATGTAATTTCTTGACACAAAATAAATAATTTTCATTTCATTTCATTTCATAATATACATTTTAACAGCATATTTATTCAACAATTTTTAGCTTAGAAATTAGTTCCATATTTACACTTTTTCTTGTGACCCGTAGTTTCGTAACAGGATGTTGTATTCCCTCGTCCTACTCACTTATTTTGAAGAATATATCCCTGCCAGATTGGTTGCCTGGAAGAGATCGCTCTTAGCGATAAGGCCGCCAATTAAGACGCAAATTTCATTTTCTATGTTTTTTGTATTGTTTTTTTATGTATGTGGTGTTTTAATAAAGAAGTTATCTATCTATCTATCTATTTATAATTGCAGACAGTAAAAAGAGCAGAGAGTTCAGAAGACACGGGCGTGCGGCGCGGGACGCTGGTCAATGCACTCAGGATCGGAGACGAGAGGGATGGGCAGATCGTGCTGTGCTATAATCGTGAGTTTTTTTCACAAGGAATGGGTTTGCACTTGACCGTAAATCGCCTGATGGTAAGCAATCATTACGGTCTAGGATGGAACGTGCTTACCCAGTAAGAACCGATTCACTCTCGCTTTGAAGATCGCAAGGTTATATTCCGCGGGGAACAGGGAGTCAGGCAGGGAGTTCCACAATTTAGCAGACTTACTTTATACAAATAATATATTAATTTTATAAACTATCTTTCAACGTTTCTGTACATACAAGTACGTGTCGTTGAAATCTCATTTAATATATCCAATCTATTTTTTTTTTCTTGAGAACGAAATGAAAATTTCGTTTAAAGGAAAGGGCTGAATGAATATTTGTTGTACCTACTCATTCTTCCGCACATTCTAAAAAATTTCAATTATTTTCGGACCATTTACGTTTACTTTTCTACTTTTTAGATACGTGCCACTTTGAAAGACTAACGAGTAAAGGATTAGAGAGCGATGGTGAATACGATTTCCATTGGACCACCGTACCCGCTGCTGTTGGTGAGTTTGTTTAAAACTGTAGACTAAAAGGGAAATAAAATGGATTATATTTCGTAAATTTCATGCTTCAGATATAATAAACATAGGTAGTACTTTTATCCTACAGGCAACATTTGCACAAATTTAGAGACTGGATTTGACTATAGTCAATACAAGTAAAATAAAGTCCTTCTAACTTCACTTGGAAGCCATCTTGGTATCCATCTTGGCTGTCGACCTCATTCTTTTTTCGTGCACGGCAACCAACGCACGCGTCAAGCGCATAAGCGCAACTTCAAAATTTAAATAAAATATATTCTTTATTATTTTTTATAAGTCACAAGTTTCAACGGATTCAACATTTTAGAATAAAATTCGTTCATTTTTAAATCGTCATAAGATGCCGTAGATAATCTGGGTGAGTCGAAATAATTTCGTATACCGTTCTACCTTCCTGCAAAAAATGTTACCGACTTTTCGAAAGAAAATTGTGCTCAAGTTTTTAAGTGATATAAAACTCCCATACCGGGATATAAGTAAATTTGTAAAATCATAAGCTATAACGGATTGAAGATTTTGGAATGAAATTCGTTAAATTTTAAATCACAAGTTACAATGGACTCAACGTCTTGGAATTAAATTGTGCTTTCGTCATGCGCTACCCAAGACAATCTGGGTGAGTCGAAATATTTTCGTATATACCTGCAAATTTTTTTACTGACTTTTGGAAAGAAAATTGTGCTCAAGCTTTTAAGTGATATAACACTCCCATGCCGGGATCAAAGCAGATAACCTTCGGTTTCTTCTCTTCGAGAGCGCTGCACTCCCGTGCCGGGACCAAAGTGCAAGAACCTTCGGGATTCTTTCTTCGAGCGCTACACTCCCGTGCCGGGCCAAAGCGCAAGAACCTTCGGGGTTTTTTCTTCGAGCGCTGCACTCCCGTGCCGGGACAAGCGCAAGAACCTTTGGGGTTTTTATTTCGAGTCTTATGCACGTCCATGCGGAAATAAAACGCTAGACCTACGGGTTCTTTTTTGGACCCCGCTGAAGTTCCATAACGGGTATTAAGTGAAGGACCGTCTAAAGTTGCCTCACTTTCTTTGCGAGACAACTTCCAACAACTTCAGTTAATTTGCTTTTTTAATAACCCTAATTTTTAATGTAAAAATAATTCCTTTGGAATCGAAATTGCTGCTAATAACACGGCGGCCAGCGTCCACACCTCCGGTCATCACAGTACCGCTCTTGCAGCGCTGCTACTAGACCTGCCTACGCAGTAAGACGTAACGGCGTCTAACCGAAACTCAAGGTTCATTACTTAACTTTGAAATCTCAGCAGTACACATAAGTACAACGCGCCTGTCCAGCAAACAGACCGCTGGAATAATGTCCTGGCTCCCATACCCAGCTTGCACCAGACAGGAGAGGACTCCTGCACAGTAAAGCATCGCCCGCCCGCCGCCTCATCATCAGCAAGCGCTCAATTTGCTCAGACAGGTACAAGTCGAAAGATGGTTATTTTTGTCACTGCTGGTTTAAAGACATTAAACCATTAATTTTTGGCTGAGTTTGTAACGGTCATACAATACTTACTTTTTATTTTATTAAAACCAATAACTCAACAAACTTCAATTCAATAGATAGGTATATATATTTCTTTTAATGAGTTAAAAGGTATTCGAAACGATAGATTTCGATGCCATATCCGAATGTAAATCACAAGATGATTCGGCCCAAATCTTATATCATAGTACGATATTTTTGTCACGTATGCTTAACCTCAAGACAATGAATAATTTATAACTTTTCAAAAAGTCTATAAATGTATCTAAAGTGAGAAAATGATCGATCAGCTTTCAAGATGTATCACTATAGATCTTACCTACTTACGATTAAGTCATAAGTAAAATGTTATATTGAAACTGAAATCATCGATATCGATATCGGCGGAGCGTGGTAACACGCTCCGCCTTGTACATTTTCTACTTTTTATATATTTTCTAACACCATGAAAGTGGTGATCCTCTTATCTTAGAAACTATTTTCTCTTAATGATTTCAATTCAATTCAAAACTAACTTTTCAACATGTTTTTACTAAGATCATAATACTTACCTGTATTATTTTTAACTCTGCGCAGCAGTCCGATCGTGTCGTTTGCGGTATGCAAATCACGTAAAAGTACGCTGCTGTTTTCTATGTTAAATTACCTTACCGTTTTATAAATAATTGTATGTGAGTTTGTAAAATTACCTCTATCACGTTAAGATATTTGGCCTTTGTAATTAATTAATTTAGATTTTTGTATAAAAATCGATAATTCAATTTCGATGATCTTTCTTAAAAGCATATCTAATAGAGTATTACAGAGGTAATACTTATGCTTCTTAAGACATACCATGAGTGCAATACCCGACTTTGCTCAATAAATATTTAAACAGTTGTTCTTCAGCTTGTATAGCCCTAAAATGCAACAAAATGAAAATAATAATAAAAAATAAACAATGTGAGCGTAAATTGTTTATAATCAAAAAGCAGACATTATACAAATTAATGAAAGATGCTGTTTTTATATGCCTGCAACGCTAAATTAAGTATTGCTTTTTAATGGGCCCTGTTCATGTCATTAGCAATGATAGAAAAATATTGTGTTGAACTCGTCCAAAATTTTATATATGTACTCGTATATTCAAAAAAGTTCGAAGAGATTATTTAGAAGAAGTTTATTTTATGATACAAAAATGACTTAAAAATACAGAAAACTTATACAAAACAGATATTTACAAAAAGTTCAGCACACCGTCCATGTTGTCGCTGTGCGGCAGGGAACCCAGGATGCT
Organism: Macaria notata; assembly: GCA_927399415.1. Taxonomy (NCBI): domain Eukaryota; kingdom Metazoa; phylum Arthropoda; class Insecta; order Lepidoptera; family Geometridae; genus Macaria; species Macaria notata. The sequence continues at coordinate 3,265,422 of OV656751.1, forward strand.
GGCAGTATTTCCTCTTTGAATGCAAAGACTCAAACGTTGAGAAAAATAGCTGCCAGCCCTGAGATCTCCTGTGGCAAGGACCAAACGCTTGCTAACCTGTTTCACAAATAATTTTGTGTCCGGAGACCACGGGCCCAACGTCTCAACAGATAGCGCAAAAAAATCATAATTTGCGCTAATCTGCGAGTATTTTCGTTGTTTCCCGAGTTGGGCCTGTAGTGCTGCAGCCCCGACGCTACGAGCGGTGGCACTGACGTGAGACGGCGCTAAGGTGTCTACACTCGTGACGTCCCAGACCAAAGGACGGCCGAGACACCACGGTACTAAAGTAGCGCCGTCTGGCCTCTTGCCGTCATCACGTGAGAGCCCACTCGGCTCAAGCACCGAAGGCATGCCAGCGGTGGAGAGTGCCCGCCTGACTAAATCATTGAGCACCCAGTGACGATAAAGTCGGCCAGCACTCTTCACACAGGCCAACCCGTGGCGTCCGGACATGTCATTCACATTCTTAGAAGAATAACAAATATATAGTTAAATAATAATAATTGTTAATAAATTACCAATACGAAGTTAATTTCAAAAGTAGGGCCCACATAGTACTGGAAACAGCCTTAAATTGCTTAAAAACCAATAGTAATGGAAATAACTTTTTACGATACCGTATTTCATTATTATTAATTATTTTAAATAAATATATATTTAGATGCTCTTTTTCGGATAAGTATGCTTGATGACGAAGAACATTATTAGGTATAGAAATCATACATAAAAATATTTATAGTCGTTTTCTTTTCTAACAAAAAATCATTATCAGTTTGATACACACATATAACGTTTTGCTGAACACAAACGTCATTGCTACTAGCACGTGTTAATAACACTTCTTCTCGCCGAATGAGAGTGGCCAACTCTGGTGTAATCAAGCAGCCCTAAGGTCCTCTGACATGGCTTAACGACTGCCGTACCTACTAGACAAACAGTCGGGACCTACAATTTAATGTAATAGCACTACACTGCTTTGAGCCACACTAATCAAATGGTAGGAACCCAACCCAATTCCTCACCTTGATGAATTCTCAAAACTGTTTGGCAATGGCATACTTTTTTCGCCTCGTAAGCATCGCCATCTTCCTGTTTGTAGGTCAGTCACATGTACATACATATCTATACATACGTAACACTAGTTTCGTACATCAAGACTAATGTTAAAGCCTTTATATTTACATTAAATGTATCTGTTTCTTGGAAACCCAACCTAAACCACGCATAATGTATTTACTTTCGAACGGGGACTATCATGCAGTATGCGTTTAAGCCTTTTTCTTAGCTTATTAAAATTTCGCATTTTTTTTAATGACAAAGCTTTGACGTTCCCATTATAATTTTCTAATGTAATCACAGAAATCTAAATAAACAGGTACATATTTAGATTTCTGTGAATGTAATACATATAAACGACTGTATCACATCACTCCCACAGAGCGCCCAGTCAAGCCGAACATATAATAATGGCTTTCCTATCACAACTTAATATCTTAATACAATGGGACTTGTCAACAGTGATGGATGTAATGCCTCAACGGAAAATTAAATGTAAAGGTTATTAATTTTAAACGATTAAATTCGTACCCAGACACGTATAACTCTCTGTATATTCATCGTTCAGCGTAATCATTGCTAAAAGCAATAAATTGATTAGAATGAAGTCTTCATTCTAAGATCCACGACTCTAATACATATTACTTAGTCTTGTTTGAGATTTTTTGTCAGCAAAGGTTCTAACCAAAATACACAAGTATACCTGGCGTAATGAAACTTCAGACGCATACGGAAGATCAACTACATAATTATGTAGTTTTGGTATAACGATATATTCACGATAATATGAGTCTGTTTTGCTACCGCATTTAAAGGTTTTTTTTGTACCTTTTAATTAGTAAGCAATTTAATATTAACTTTTAAACGACCACATAGGCCAACATCATTTCAACCTATCAGCCAATGGATTACAAGTCTTAGTTGACAGCAGTCCATGTCTTTCGGATGTAGCGGACACGCGGCTACTTCAACTGGCGTCTTATTTTATAAAACACATGAGAACTAACTCTTAAAGCGGCAGGTTTGATTATCAACTCTGCCGTGTTTTCTAAATGTTACAGTTAGCATATTGTCATAATGTTATGATAGCAATTATGGACACTAAAAAGTTTATAAGTATCTGATATTTATTAACCCACTATCTTACATAGGTACCTAAATAAGTTTGTATATTATTTACTGTAAGTTACCTACTAAATATTTAAATTAATTTAATATTTTTATCTCCTATCTATTGAGAGTATGTCGAGTTATAGTATACTTAATTTTCTCAATAAATGATTGTATATTTTATTATACCATCATTTCTTAAGTTTATTTAACACAAAATTGTACTCTCTAATATCTACCTATGTTTATTATATCTGAAGCATGAAATTTACGAAATATAATATATGATTAAACGAACTTACAAAGTGAAGTTCGATCAATATTATATGAGTAAGTTTCATGCGAAGATATATACTCCCAGCCCTCCCAATATACCCCTGACTATAGGTACATTTTGTGTGCTTGTTTCTATAAAGAATGAGGTCGACAGCCAAGATGGATACCAAGATGGCTTCCAAGTGAAGTTAGAAGGACTTTATTTTACTTGTATTGACTATAGTCAAATCCAGTCTCTAAATTTGTGCAAATGTTGCCTGTAGGATAAAAGTACTACCTATGTTTATTATATCTTCGCATGAAACTTACTCATATAATATTGATCGAACTTCACTTTGTAAGTTCGTTTAATCATATATTATTTATACAATATGACCAAAAATAGAATTCTTAGTAAAAAACTAACTAATTGTGAATTATACTCACAAACTAAAAAAAAATACGCTATTTAGGTAGCTACAGCACTTCATCATTAAAATTTCAGTGACAAACGGATGGAATCATAAAAACCCCGTTTTTGCATTAAATGATCTTTTATCTATTTTCTTTACTTGCGCTACTTTTCACTTTTTTCATTTCATTTGTTTTGATTACTAAACGTATAATATTGTATTCCAGTATGCGCCTTCCCCTATATAATGGCGTTCGCGGAGGACTTGCTTGAGATCCGCCTGGTGGCCAACGGGTCTCTCGTGCACGCTGCCTGCATACCTGGACTCAAGCTGTTGTGCGGGAGAAGGGTACATTTATAGAACCTAATTATTTTAAATATTGGTGACATTTTTATGCTTAAAATTCTCCTCAAATTCGACCTGCAAGCGCTCTTTCACGCATCTTTGCGAATTTTGATTCTAAAATACTCGCGGCTACTATAGAGGACAAAAAGGGAATGTAACAAGGGTGGAATTTTTACTCCCCGTTAATATTTGGACACCCATTCCCAATATCTCATTTTATTTATAAAACCGATTACAAACATGACTATAACATACTGTTTAACAGTTTTTATGTAAATGTTGAAATAGTAGAATAAACTAATATTAGATTACTCTCGATAAGTACCTATATACTATAGTTTACTCGCTACTTACAAAAATTTTACGCACTTGTTTGGAAACTTAAACAGATTCCAGAAATACACGAATTTGATCGATAATAATAGTAAGCCTGTGGGTGCCCGCAGTTTCACTCGCATTAAGAAGTTAAACTTGCATCCCCTATTTCACCCCTTTATAAGTGGCATTTCCAAAAATTCTTTTTTAGCGGATTCTTACGTCATAACATCTACCTTTATTCCAAATTTCAGCCCAATCCGTCCCTTGGTTTGGGCTGAGCGTTGATAGATCACTAAATCAGTCAGTCAGTCACCTTTGAGTTTTATACTTATTTTTCCAGGATATATTCTACGTAGCCTGCGCCCCGGAATACGTGCCCCTCTCCCGGGAACTAGACCCGTGTCTGTCTCTACACGACTACGAGCTCGTGCGGCAGATGAGCAAGCAGGCCGGGGCTTACTCGCACGATGATGATGATAACAACGAGAACAAGTAAGGCATTACATTATTCTCCAAGAGTTGAAGTAGTAGAAACCAGTGCTCTCTTGAACAGATATCACATACACACATAATATAGTGGCCAGATGCTTCCACGAAATCTTTTGACTACCCCTTTATTTCAAGGTCAAGGTAAACTATCTGTTAAATTAAGGTATAATCCAACTCCATACAAAGTTGCATCCAAATCCGTCCAGGCATTTGAACGTGACCGTGGAAAAAAAGATGGCGTGACAAACAGTCACTCGCAAAACTGGATTCATTGTGTCTCCTTAAAACCACAATGGAGCAAAGGATAATATGCTTCACGGTGTGGTGATGGTATAGCGTGCTTTGAGTGTCTTGTTATCACGTAACTCCTTCCACTAGTAAGTAAAGAAGCGAGTTAATATATTTAGTTGTACCTTCAAATCCTAAAATCTTCTTCAGATTCGTTTCAGTTTTAAGCACTGACCACACTACTAATTTCTGATAAACTTTCTTCATATTTCCAGGGGTGAAAACTGCAACCCAATCAACCGTAGCTCGGAGACCAACTCCGCATCGAGTCGGAGCAGTTCCATATCATCAGACCAGGAGAACATCAGGCCGCCGCTGCAGAGGATGGCTCCGGTGTCGCCACCTGCTTCTCCACAGGGTACTTGAATAAATTAAACATATCTTGTACTGACAACGCGACTCTTAAATATTTAGTGTTGGCAACAAAAATTAAACTAAAGTAATCTACATATATTTAACTTACATACTGAAGGAAGAGCTTCAGTCTTTGAATTTAGCATTTTTTTTTACTGTTTTGTTTAAAACATTCTTGGCGCCACCCTCTGGTTTCGTTCACAAGTGTTTCAATTTTATTCATTTCTCTCTTCTTAGTTGTATCTTTTACTGCTGAGAATCGTGGCTCCTTCCGATTCTATCTACTAGTTGTCGCAATTAGTTTCATTATGTTGCTTTGTGTATTGCAACATTTAGATTGGTTGCCTGGAAGAGATCGCTCTTAGCGATAAGGCCGCCAATTAAGACGCTGATTCTAATATGTATGTTTTTTTTGTATTGTTTCATTTGTGGTGTTTTTATAAAGTATTTATCTATCTATCTATGTATTTATTGGCATCTCCAGCTCTTTAGTTATTTGTTCAGACCACCGATGGCACTTCGGTCTCTCAGTCTCTTTTCTTCAAATTTCCCAGTCACTATAATTTATTGAGTGATTAATTTATAATAAATCTATTTTTCCTAGTGCTACCAGAGAACAGCGGTCGCTGCGTGCGCATCTACAAGATCCCACAGAGCAACCTCAGCGCCGGCACATACCAGCGTCAGTCAGTGTCAGCTGACCACGTGGTCACTTCATACTTCCCCGACCGACTTACCAGGTACGCCAGGTAAAGTAAGCTTGCACTCACTGTGTGTGTTTGTTGTGTGTGTGTCAGCGGACCACGTGGTCACTTCATACTTCCCCGACGGACTTACCAGGTACGCCAGGTAAAGTAAGCTTGCACTCACTGTCTGTGTTTGTGAGTGTGTTGTGTGTGTGTCAGTGTCAGCTGACCACATGGTCACTTCATACTTCCCCGACCGACTTACCGGTACGCCAGGTAAAGTAAGCCTGTATTCACTGTGTGTGTTTGTGAGTTTGTTGTGTATGTGTCAGTGTCAGCTGACCACGTGGTCACTTCATACTTCCCCGACCGACTTACCAGGTACGCCAGGTAAAGTAAGCTTGCACTCACTGTGTGTGTTTGTGAGTGTGTTGTGTGTGTGTCAGCGGACCACGTGGTCACTTCATACTTCCCTGATGGACAAAGTAAGGTGTACTCACTATGTGTATCGTTTGTGAATGTTTTGTGTATGTCTGGTACAGAAAAAGCTTTAGCTCTATACAGATCATCAGGTCCCGTACCTAATGGTCTGTATTGCACCAATAGATGTAGTATTTTCTTTCGCTTGTTCTTTCAATGGTGGTAATATATAGGAAGTAAAAATATATATAAGGTAACTTATTAATAGGTCAAATTTTCTACTTTCCAGACCAAACAGCATGAGACAAAGATTGGCAGAGCTGCGTCTGGACAGCAAGTCTCGTGGAGGGGGTGATGATGAGAACCTATAAAAGTAGTGATTTTAATGATATTCTTACATTTTTGCCGTCTATTCGAAAATCGCATTTTCTTTACACTGTTACTGGTACTATGTATGTATGTACATAGTAGAACAGGTAAATACTTTTCGGAGATCGCGTAAATGCTGCTATGTTCCATATAAAAAGTACCTAAACTAAATATATGTAGAAACAAGAATACATAAAGTTATTGGTTTAAATGTACCTATAAAGGCTAGTAAAGCCGCCCTTATGGGTTAAAGTTTATGCGTTGGTTACTTGTAACCATGTGGAAAGAGAAAAATATATATAATAAATAAAGTAATGGCCGCTATTTGAAATAGTAACCAAATGCAAATTTCATCAACGTACTTAGGTATCGCACTTGTTCAACATCGGTGCAACGAATTTATTTGAGACCTTTTTTGAATTGACGTCATTTTGTAAACTCTGTGTGTGTAATTGTTCAAAATACATTCGATATACCTACCTAAAAGATATTTGTGTCAAAATGAATTGAATATGAATTGGTTAGGTAATAAAATAAATAAATAAAATGATTGCCCTCTATGTAAGTCATTGATTAAAAAATATATGATATGAATTCTAGATCTGATAAAATATAATATATAGTTGTGCAGAAAATAATGCTCAACATTGAAATATAATATCTATAGAAAAAAATGAATTTTGACGGATGCATCTTAGAATAATATATATGAATAAATGTAAAATTATTGTTTTAATATTTGATTATTAGAGAGTTAGAAAATAACGTTTATCGTAGAAGAAAATTATTATGTGTTTAATTAAAACATAGATAGATAGATGGAAAATGTGTGTATTGTTTGTGTAGTAATTAGATAGAATGTTATTTATTACAAAATTGTGTAGTAATAATTATATATAAAACAGCCTACTGTTAAATTTGTGTAAAATTTTCACTTTCGATTTGTTATCAAAACTCAGAGGCTGCCGTAGCTTAGATAGTAAAGGTATTCAGATGTGATTATTGCCAATGTTAAGCTACTGTCGATGCGGTCAGTCTTTGGATGGGTGACCAAAAAGTGACATTTAAATTGGGCGTTTCTGTGGGTTGCAGGTGATAGCTGTTTGACATACTTAGTACAGCAGTCGTTAAGCTATACAAGGTGTAACAGAAGGGTGTGACAATACTTATACTATACATACCTATGTATATATAGAATACAGCCCACTAGGTTTCAGAATTCTAAGTGTCATAGATTTCGAGTAATCATAAGTTGAACTTTCATTAAAACTTTAAGACTTGCAACCCTACATCTTATCATTTTGAGCGTTCATTGACTTTTGACGCTATCAAATGACACGGCGCGGCGGTGTCTCTCTGAGAGCGCGAGAGAGAGAGAGAATACGTTGTGTTAAAACTAATGCTAGAACGGGATGAAAGAATGTGTGCTTATTTCGGTTTCGTTCGGTCAGTGATCACTCGCTAGGGCTGCCACGAAAACAAGTGAAAAATATTATCTAATTTTTGTATGGTAAAAAATATATGCGATTTAATTTTTCATATTTTGGTATATGACTCCTTACATGATATATATGTATACTCTTTAATATTGTCACACCCTTCTGTTACACCTTGTATATAGGCCCTAAAGACGTTTTGAAAACTTTCGAAACTATAATTCGCCACTCTCATAATGATAAGAAGAAAAAGTACACCAAGTATTCATTTTCTTTGTGAGAGTGGTCACCTCTGGTGTCGGTAGTTTTTCAACCCGGCCTAAGAGCCTCTGACGTGGCTTACCGACTGCCATACTGTAAACATCACGTTGTATTAAAAATAACTTGATAAAAGACAAGTTTGCGCTATTAGCAGTCAACCTGTATAATTGTTATGTATTAATCAACTGAATTAGAAATAAGAAGTAGATTTTATTATTATTATTATTAAGAGCCTAAAGTGTCCCATTGTTGGGCAAAGGCCTCCCTACCCTCTTTCCACTTATCTCTGTCTAGTGCTATTGCGTTCCAATCTGGTTGGTGTTTATCCAGGTCATCCCTCCATCGCTTTCTGGGTCTGCCGCGACGTCTTTTATGTGTTGGTGACCATTGCGTCGTTGTCGTAGCCCAAAGGTCGTCGGGCATGCGGCAGACGTATGGTATTATTAATATTCAAATTTATTCTAAGCAACATTAAAATTCTTTTAAAAAAAGTTCTGATGAATTGTTACAAGAATTGCATTTATGCTAATTCAGCGATGCTAACACTCCTGTTGCAGTGATTTCAATAGTGTAAATAACTAAGTAATATATGTAAAACTTATATATAAAATATATCAAATGCGCTAACAAGATGATTTTATGTTCATAATAACTCTAAGTATATAAAATAAGAGTATATAATATTCTAGTCACATTAATATGTGCGAAGTATAAGACAAGAAAGTGATGTAATTTAGATAAATAAAGTATTCTAAAGGTAAGGTAAATAACGGTTATTAACTGTGAAATGTTTGAATTTAGAATCACATTTTTCTTACTTGGTGTATGTAGTGGTGATATTTATAAACACACACACACACACACACTTTTTTAGAGGCGAGATCTTGGTTTAGATAAGTACCAACAATTTGAAATACAAACCATCAGTCCATCTTTCTTAGTTTTTGAGTCTAACTTTTTTTTTACAAGAAATGGGTTTGCACTTGGCCGTAATTCGCCTGATGGTAAGCAATCATTACGGTTTAGGATGGAACGTGCTTACCCAGTAAGAACCGATTCACTCTCGCTTTGAAGATCGCAAGGTTATATTCCGCGGGGAACAGGGAGTCAGGCAGGGAGTTCCCAGTTTGCTTGGAAATAGCGCACAGGCGACTGCACGTTAAAATAAAAGGAAATAATCAGACTCAAAAAAAAATGTAACCAGGTGTGATGTGTTAATTTATATTATTATTACATATACATAAGTATGATTTATTCCAACCTTCAATGTGTACACAGCAGTGACAAAAAAAGTGCCATCCAATTATTTGAATACTTACTAGGTAATAGTGTTAAAACTATGATAATTTGCGATGCAAGAGAATTGAAACCTTATTTTAAGTGTTAATGCAGTCTATTCTTCACTGTACATAAGTTGTCTTCAGTGACTGGTTGTTAAAGCAAAAAAATTAAGGACGCTTTATATCTGTATCAAATACTAGAAAAATAATAAAATCTCTATGGGGCTCTATAGAAAGTAGTAGGTAGGTATACATCACAATAAGCGATTTTTAGGTCCCCAAAGAGAGCACAAAATCTCTCACTAGATGGCACTCAGCGCCGTTAAGCTAACTTATATAAAGCCCGCCAAAGCTAGCGCCATCTCTTATCGAGAAAGTTATAAAAAAATCAAGTTTGTACTGGAAAATCACTCATGGTCGGTTTGACTGCGTCCATATACTTAATACGCAAAATTATTTTATTTTTTATTAAATTCCTAGTAGGTAATACCTTCTTTTTTGCTTTAATAACGAGTAACTTTTTATTAGATTAAATGTGTGGATAAATATGTAAGTAGATAATAAGATAAGTTTTAAAATGTTGATATTAGTAGAGTAGCGGGTTTTTTCGACTAGTATTCAATACTTGCAGCTTTGCCTTCATTCGATGTTTTTTTTTTACTTTAGATAGGCTCACGCTTGACTACAACTTGCCTGATGTTAAGCAACGTTGTAATCTACGATCTAGCGCGCTTGCCAAAAAAGAAGATAAAAATCAGCCTGTCATTTTGGTTACAATATTAACTTAATATGTACCAAAAACCAAGGTGATCAGCCCCTTCAGACAAGAGGCGTATTTTAATGAACGTACTGGCGCACATTTATGCAATAGAAAGACCAATGTATGGGATTGACATCACGATGCGCTCCGCGGGGGAATTCTTACGTCGCTCCCGTACATTGGTGTTTCTATTTCATGAGTATGCTTCAGTGTCTACGCTCACCAAAATACGCCTCTTGCCTTAGAGGGCTGTTGTTCCATTAAGATTTTTAATCATGAAATTAAGCATGTATAATTTAAGTACGTACCATTAAACTATAATATAGAGAAGTATATTTATATGTCACTATAACCTACTGATGAGAATTATGTAGGTATACTGGTAGGCAAACATCTTGAGCCAAAGTCGACGTAGTGGGGGTAAGTTCGCGCATGTACACTTCCGGACATATTTTATTGGTCATTGTTGGTGTTTGTAATATATAAAGTGAGATTCTGTAAAGTTGTTTGTTTAAGTAAAACTAGACAAGTTTTAGCCACTAGTTGCGCAACAATAAAAACGTATGTAATTTCTTGTCACAAAATAAATCATTTTCATTTTTTTCTTCAGAACTGTATTACGTTTTGGCGGCATTGTCCAGGTAAAAACACAATATAACAAAGTAACAATAATACAATAAAAAACAAACTTTAACAACAAAACTTCTAAACTCGAAATAGCCTATTGACACTGCACGCAAGTGTAGTCAGACGCTAGCGGAACATGCGCGCAACGCGGGGAACAGGGGCCAACTGATCGGCCAATCACGGGGACGCGTTCTGACAGAATGCCCCCGCACACCTCTCTTTCCACCAACGATACCTTGAAATCGTCTACTGCGCACTCAAGGTCATGGCTCAAGATGTTTGCCTAAGATTGTACTTATGTTACATATGTAGGCTACTGTTATCCCAGATTAATGCTACTGATAGTGAAAATGTCGTTTATATTTTCTTTTCTGTAGAATATTGATGTAGATAAATGATAAGTAAACAGTTTATAATTAGTTAAAATATTTTATCAACCAAAGCAAATGTACCAAACTGATAGGTTTAAGAAACTGATAAGTATATAACGTTATATTTATAATTAAGACCAGAAATATGGTGGCGGCACAAAATTAGACGAACGGCAAAAATATCTGCCTATATGTATAGTTAGAGACGATTTAAGGTACATAAATTGTGTTGAAGAAATTGAGTACCTACTTAATATATTCGAGTTTGTTATTCTATACAGATTAACTTATTACATAAATAACAAATTTAAATTATTAGGGAGTCATCATCCAATAACTTCTTATGGGTTTAACCGCGATTATATTATATTCTAGTTTCCTTCCTTCCTTTTAACTATATATCAGATGTATTTTATTTTAGAATTCATAGTTTATATTATTATAGCGCCTTCACTGAGAACCCTCTTTCGTGAACCGGGTTTTGGATAAAATAAATTTATATGTATGTTATCTGTCAAAAATGTAATAAAAAACTTGTAATTTAATATTACCAGACACACCAAATTGTAAGAAGTACAATTTATAAAAAGTGAGAGATATGGAATACCTCTTTGTAAAGGAATTAAATTATATTTATTGAGAGATGAAAAGATATTATTTTTATGCGTAGACCAGATTGTTTTACTTCGAATGTGATAAAATAAAGTTAAATTAGTCAGCCTATAATGTTGTAGAAAATGGATGCTTTGTAGTGTGAAGTGTACCATTTTAGTATATATAGGTAAATACTGCGATTCCAATAACTATCGTTTGGCCACTGAAAGAATGGGTTTGACAATGTCATTTTTACATGAGTGTACGAATGTTTATAACTGAGCTATTTAAACTAACGAAAGTGGTGTAGGTACCTTCTAGGTAAGCGTGTTACACTCCAAGCTGCAGCAATGCTAAAACATCAGGCACGCTGTAGTATAACGCGAAACCCATTCCACTCAAAAAAAGTTATATTACGTCGTATTATAAATCTAATCTTTCAAAATGGCGGCCACAGATGTTCGTTATTTGAATTGCATTACATTTATTGGTGTTTGCAAAAACGAATTGTACAGAACTAAATAAATGTTCCAAGAACATTAAAATGTTATTTAAAATACTACAATATTTCCTTATTTATTGTTATTTTCTCTAAACTTTAAATAAAATAAATGTCTGTTCAATGATCAATTTTTTTATTTCTTATTATAATTATTATACAAATTAATAAAGTCTTAATTACATACTTTAAAAGCTAAAATCTTAAATATTGGTCCATACAAATACAAAATACATTACCTAAATTCTAAAAAACGTCCAAATACTAGGTAAATACAATACAGTAAAGTCATAGTTTGTAAATAAACTTACAGAAACTTTGGTTGTTGTTTCAAAGCCGTTATGTCCAAAAACTTCGGTAGTTCCCCGGCTTGGGGCGACTTTGTTGGCGCTGGCAACCCTGTAACAAAATAACAATGTTAACTACCTACATAGTTGTATAATATTTCATTTCTATAAAAGCGTAAGTGTGTTTGTTAGTCTGTTGGTTGCTCTTTTACGTAACAGAGTAATGTAATACATCTCCGATTTTTGGTACTCATGGTTTTTAATAATTCTATACTCCCTAAAGTGACACTACCACTTCTTATCCGAAATAAAAATTATTAGATTAGCGCCGCTGGTTACATCTATGTATATAAAACTCAAAGGTGACTAACTGATAAAGTGACTGACTGACTGATATAGTTATCTATCAACGCACAGCCCAAACCACTGGACGGATAGGGCTGAAATTTGGAATGGAGGTAGATGTTATAACGTAGGCATCCGCTAAGAAAGGATTTTTGGAAATGCCACTTTTAAAGGGGTGAAATAGGGGATGCAAGTTTTACTTCTTAATGCGAGCGAAGCCGCGAGCACCCGCTAGTTAGGTATAAATGCGAAGTTCGATAGAGAATAATAAAAAAGAGGTAAAGATGTTGAGATAATAATGTCAAGTCAGTTTCCGGCAAGAATCACAAATATATAACCTAAAAATAAAAATAATCATAAATAATCTTATTCAACTACAAATTACACCCACCTTGCAGTATCCTATGCTTCTCCATATAGCTCCTGGTCGCGAGCGACATGTCTATGTGCGCCTGCGTGGACACAGCTGGTCGGACCCGGGGCCCGGTCTGCAGGTACTTGGCGGCGAGCTGGTTCATCTTCAGGCTGGTGTCGGTGGTCGGAGCGAGGAGCTGCTGCAGCCCGAGGGGATCGTCGCCGAATTTCACGCTGAAATCAAAATATATAGATTTATCTATGTAGTATGTATATAATAAACCTAAAGAGGGTCCATGAAGTCTGTACATCAATCTACATTGAAGATTATAAAAATATTGTTTGGCAGATACTGAGATACTGAGAAGTACATATTAGCATAAGAAATCCAATTTATAGAACTCAAAAGTGTACAGCCATGTACCTAATTGAAATAAATATATGCATGTAAATAAGAACTTTTGTCTGTTTATTTCAACGCGCATCCCGCAAAAACGGCTGAACAGATCGTCATCATTTTGGTATGTATGTATATATGTAGTATTTTTTTTACAAGAAATGGGTTTGCACTTGACCGTAATTCGCCTGATGGTAAGCAATAAATAATTTTTAGTATGAGCTTCTGGGAGTCTTATTCCGAAATAATCCGAACGAAGCCGCGGGCGCCCATAGTAATATATAAAAAGCAATCATTCTTACCGTTTAGTGACGCTGACGTTGGTAGTGTCAATTTGCATCAGGCATTGCTGCCGCGTGTTTCTGAAATATGATATAAGAATTTATTTATTTCGCACACTACACATTAATAAATAGTTGCATAGGAGTCAATCTGCGCAGGACCAAGACCTGTGACGTACTAGGGCCTATGCTCAGCCGTGGTCGATAACGGGTTGATGATGCATGGTGTCCTTATGCCAAGACTTAGCAAGGCAATAAATTATGACTACATCTACAATTACCCACAAATTTTATTCATACATATACCTAATAGCACCATATATATTCGACTTTTATCACGTGAATAGCCAAATTGTGGAACTCCTCGCCTGAGTCTCTATTCCCCTTAACTATAAATAATTTATTGGTTTTCATGTTGAAAGTTAACTGATTTCGTCTAGGTTAACGCGCTAGATTTATTTATTCATACACAGAACAGAATACAGCTTAGAGTGCATTTGATAGTTTTTGATCGAAATAATTTTGAGCTGAGCTATACTTCTAAATATGTGTATATATCATGATCATTTGTTAAGCACTTTATACATAATTATACATTACAAATATTGAAGAAATGAAGAGATACCTAAAATAAAAAAAAATTTACTTGTCTATGTGTAAATTTACTTGTGCTGTGAATATAATTTTTCTGTCTGTTTTAAATTTCGAAATATTACGATGAAATACATCAATAGTGTTATCATTTTTGACAAGATCGTAGATAACAACGTTACTTAACATCAGGCCAAGTACGAGCATATCAAGTTTAAACTAGCTATCACGGTTTATGAGATACAGCCTGGAGACAGACATACAGCAGGGGCTTAGTAATGGGGGCCCGTTTTACCCTTTGGGTATGGAAAATTAAAAAATAGTATGTACTTACCTGTACATAGCGCTGGCAGACGAGGGCATCTCTGAATCTTGCAGCATTCCATTTACATGTGTCTGAAATAGAGATGTCAATTATTTTATTAGGACTCATATAAATCTTGAGTTAATAGGTATCTTCTAGGTAAGCGTGTTACACCCTAGGCTGCAGCAATGCAGGCTGGAGTCAAACGTAAACCTATCCAAGGAAATAAAAAACTTTTAAGATGTCTCACTCAAAGGGGTTAAAATAACAATTATAACTAAGTAATTACTATATTATCCTTTTGTATGCTTATGTGGCTGTATTTTTTGAACTGTTAAGCTTTGGTTTCCTAGGAAAGCGGTACCAACGTATAGCGGCCGTAATACTACAGACGCAAATAGACGGCCGTCTTTACGGTGATGACATGTGGAAAGTTCCACGGCCGTTTTAACACACCGTCAGACATTATCTATACTAATATTATATAGCTGAATAGTTTGTTTCTTTGTTTGAACGCGCTAATCTCAGGAACTACAGGTGCGAATTGAAACAATATTTTTGTTTTGGTTGAATTGACCATTTATCGAGGAAGGTTTTAGGCTATATAACATTATGCTGCAATTAATAGGAGCGAAGAAACAATGGATAATGTGGAAAAAATGGGGAAAATTATTCATCTTTTAAGGCTTCCGTTGCGTGCACTACGAAAACGGTTCAAGCCGTGGGTAAACAGATACAATTTATAAAGCTAAAAAGGTTGCCAAAAATAACTATTCCACGCGGACGAAGTCGCAGGCACAGTTAGTTTAAATAAACGTCAAATGAAAAGTATCAACAGCTTCACCGCTATCAATAAAACGCTTCGAAGATAAAACGTTCACCAAACCTTTTGACACCGACAAGACGTCCGTCATGCAAATGGCGGCACTGCTTTTTGACTTTACGGTGTCAGTTACCGCTCTCTAGGAAACCGCGCGATTTTGTTTACATAGACAACGTTCTAGCGACGTCATTGACCGCTGTATTACGGCCGCTATATAATTGCACCGCTTTCCTAGGAAAACGAAGCTTTAGCTAGATCATTGCTTTTTTTTAATTATATCATTCACTAACTGTGCCTGCGACTTCGTCCGCATGGAATAGTTACTTTAGGCATTAATTGTTTGAATTTTGAACCGTTTTTGCAGCACACGCAACGGAAGCCCTCAAAGATGAATAATTTTTCCCGTTTTTTCCAAATTGTCCATTGTTTCTTCGCTCCTATAAGTTGCAGCGTGATATTAGCCTAAAGCCTGCCTTGATAGATGGTCTATTCAACACAAAAAGAATTTTTCAATTCACACCAGTAATTCCTGAGATTAGCACGTTCAAACAAACATACAAACAAACTCTTCAGCTTTATTATATTAGTATACATTATCATTAGAATTACTCACCATAACTTTATTATAATATGTCCATCCAACATTGGACTGGTCATTGCTACTTGCATCAGAACTGAAACAAAAAAAAACATATTGCACCATTGACATAAGAGTTTGCCCTCTCAAACCAATTTCTTAAGGTTATATTTCAAGATCAGTGTCATATTTTGTTATGTGCAGGCACATATTATTAACCGACTTATCAAGGTAAACCGTTAAAAAGACTTCAATTTTTTTTTTTTATTCTCGTATCAAAATGTGTCACCTAGGCATTTATTGTGTTTTAATAAACTACATACCTAATGTAATCCTATTATTTTAAGTTTAATATAGATACATAGCAAGAGACAGGCCTTATACCAAATAGTGGGAAAAAACCAGCTGTGTAGGATGATGATAGTTATGTATAGTCATGTATTACCAGTATCTGTATACATATAAAACTCAAAGGTGACTGACTGACTGACTGATATAGTGATCTATCAACACACAGTCCAAACCACTGGACGGATTGGACTGAAATTTGGAATGAGGGTAGATGTTATGATGTAGGCTTCCACTAAGAAAGGATTTTTGGGAACGCCTCTTTTAAACGGGTGAAATAGGGGTTGCAAGTTTCACTTCTTAATGTGAGTGAACCGTGAGCACACACTAGTTAAATATTTACTTACTCGCTATAGTCCCTCACATCCAAGTAAAGACTTTGATCAGGAGATATCATGGGTGTGGTTGCATTGTCTACTTGTACATTGTACAAACTCTGTTCATTATAAGTCTTGTCATCACAAGCATTCTCTGTATATTTCCCGTTGTTTACACCTTGATCATTGTTCTGTTCAGTGTTCTTAGGAACAATACCATCCAAAAAGTTCACATTGACAGGCTTAGAAACCTCTTTTATACTAATCTGTGACCTGTTACAGTGTATCTGTGCTTCCGTGTTCTGTGTAACAACCTCTTTGTTGATTACTGTGGAGGTTCGTATCATTTCGAAACTAGTCATCACTCCTACAGACATTTTCCCGTCATTATTTCCAACAGTGTTAACGGAAACCTGTTCCGTTGAGCATGTTATTGTCGGTTGCATGTTTTGTTGGTTGGACAAGAATTTGTCAACTTTTTCTTGCAGTAATTGTAACTGTTCATTTTGTAGTTTTATGATTTTGAACAAGTCAGCTACAGTTGGCTCTCGTTTCTCTTTTAGGTTCTTTTGTTTCTCTACTTCCATGCATGGTTGCTTGCTTTCCTCATACTTATGTATGGCCCATGTTTTATGATCAACTGCATTCTGTGGTGCCGGGCTGGAAATATCAGTATTATGGCAGTTGCATGTTTTACAGATATTCTTTGCAGCGGGAGGTGGTATGTGGCATGGATGGCATATATTACCCCTCGGTGTTGAACACACACAATTCTGCTCAGATCTTTGTAACTGTTGCTGTTGTGTATGAATTTCTTTGAGTGCTGGAGCATGATGATGATGATAATTGTTTACATTGAAACATCTGAAGCTTTGTACACAGTTCAAACATCTGCAATCTTCACTAGAAGTGCTTACAGGAGATATTGCTGGTACAGTATTCATTAATTTATCATGGCCAACATTCATCATTTCAAATTTATTTGCCAATGGATCATTTTCTTTCCCAATATTCAGTTTACTTATTTGATTATGTAGTGGGTTGACATTAAAATTGTACTTCCCCAAGTTATCTCGCTTTATAAAAAAGCTGTTGTCTTTTACCAATACATTTGGTGGTTCATTTTTATTACTAGATGTACTACTAGGTGTTAGATGTGTATGTGTGTTTTGATTACTAGGTGCTTCTGATGTCATTTGTAGTCTTTCTTCATTAACATGAGAATTAAGACCATAATTTGTGTTTGGAATATTCTCCTTCAGTATAGACTTACAAAATCCAGGATTCCGTGGTTCTTGGCTTGAAGCATCAAGTAAACTGAGGTTAAGATCATCACAGGGTTTCCAACATGGCTCTTTATTTAGACAATTTAATTCAGTTCGACCTATTACTGGATATGGGCTGCTGTTACTGTTTTCGTATCTTTGTACGGGGTCATTAGTATATGTAAGAACTCTCGGTAATTCAGGGATGAATACTGGAGGCGCAGACGACTCCCGTTCCATAAAAGGCCTGGGTGAATGACACTCCGACTCATTCATCTTGAAGACATACAGTTTATTAGGACTCTCAAATCTTACTTTCTTCATGAAGACTACAGCTTTGTGATGAATACGTGTAATATCTGAGAAAAACACTCAACTAATAAGCAAGTGGTAACAAAGATCTTTGAAGTCTTTCTTGCTCACTACTGTCGTACGTTTTCGAAAATAATTCTGCAAAACTTTACATGCATAAAAGGCGTTTTTTATTTGCCTCTCGTCTCAAAATACAATACAAGGAGCACGAAAAATAGCCAACATTTTTATCAAATCAAAATTCAAATCAACAAACAAACCAAACAGCCGTTTACATTTTTTGTTTTAACTTAAATATGGGGATTTAAACAATGCTTATTTGCCAATGACATTGCCTTTCCCGTAAAATATTTTTTTCTTTATTACTATGTCTACTATGACTTTTATAGAAAATTGCTGTAGTTTTGCACATGTTAGAAGTTTTGCACACATATTTAATTAAATTTAACATTTTAAATATGAGTTGTGTACTATTTGAGTGAATCTAAAGCCGGCTTCTCACTGCGCGTGTTGACCCGCGCCACGCCGCGCCGGCACGCGCCTCGCGCAGTGTGAAGAGCTTGGCGCGGGCAGGCGCGGCGTGGCGCGACCTATCCGCTAAAAGTCGGTAACTTCAAAGGCGCGGCGCGGGCTCGCGCGTGTCGGCGCGGGCGCGCGCGGCGCGGCTCGGCGTGTACCTACCCAGACAGACGAACACGATTGAACTCGTTCATTTCATTTTGACTCGTCCTACGTTGAGGTACTGTGGTGAATATGGAGTGGCCGAATGAAACGATCGCCGAATTTTTAACTTTGTATGAAGGCGAACCCTCTCTGTGGAATTCGAAAAATGCGGAGCATAAAAACAAAAACGACCAGCATGATGCCTGGCTGCGAATTAAACAGAATTTAAAAGGTGGTACCATATGTGGCTGATGCAACAGCCATGCCTTCTTCTTCAGTGGCATTGCTCCATGGCTGGAGGTGGCAATTCGACTCACAAGACATAGTGCGCTGCGCTAAACAGACTGAATCAAACTGAGGTGTAAAGCCAGAAGGCACGCGCCGCGACGCGCCGCACAAACGGGTGGCGCGGCGTGTCGCGTGGCGTGTTCTTGCGCGTGGAGCGGCGCGACGCGTAGTAGCACGCGTAGTGAGAAGCCACCTTAAGAAGTTCATCAAATAATTTGGTCTTATGGTCTAAATAGCTATCTATAGTTTGGTATAGCCACGAAGCTCTTCAAAATTGTTATCAAATTCATTAAACTGTCAATGTTAAAGTCAATTCACTTCACCCAAATCACACACAACCGTAGAATCTACGGCCTCTACGCACACAACCAAAGAAAAAATTTTGAGGTTATGGTAGAGCAGAATTAAAGATTATTTTGTTTAATTTCATCTATTCTACAACCATGAATAGACAAATACTCAAAATCTTCAATCCTTTGTTATCAACCACCCGGTCTAAGGGATACAAGCAGCCAGGCGGCATCCGCTATCCCGGTGGTATTCTTTATTATCCAAGGTAAAATCAAACAAAACGCTAATTATATTAAGGAATATTGAGTTAATTGAGACAATATAAGACTGTTATGGTCAAATGAATATAATGTATATAATAAGTATGGCAAAAGATTTCATATCCTTCATCAGGAACTAATCAACAATTTTTTATGTTAACTATTTCTGATAGTTATTATAATAATAAACTTACAGTTAATACTTACATGTGATGTTAACTCACCAGGTCACCAGAAGATCACAAAGATCCAGAATATGCTCCAACAAAACTGTTCAGAGTAGAGAGAATTAAATCTACTCGGCATTTCCCTTACTGTCAAAAGAATATATTGAAAGAGTTCAATATTTTGGATGAAGTAAGATATTAAATATCTAGTTTTGTATGTGAAAGTGTTACAGTTAATTTTCTTATTTTGTTTTATGTCATGTTAAGTCAAGTTGTTTTTAGTACTTATCACAAATAAAGTAGAAAAACTCTGTTATTTACATTTTGATAGCCAGACAACAAAAGTAATCTGGACATATGTGTTGGGGCAGACTTATTTATTGTATATTTATGTGTGTGTTTATGTTTTGTAGTCTGTCTCAAAAAATGTTTTTCTATTTCTATATTGAAGATAAATGGCTATAAAGTAATTTTCCTTGTATACAAGTGTTATTATAATAACATAATAATAGTAGAACTTCGAACAACATTCTGAATAAACTAATAAGTAATTTCCATTTTGTAATATTTTTTTATTATAAACTTTATCTTTTTCCACAACATGACCCCTTCCATTTCTTCAATATACTCTAAAGTATCCAAATTTTGAGCTAAATTATATAAATTGTTTTCAGAACAGAGTGGCGGTTGTGAAAAACATCCCAGAAGTCAACATGAGATTGTGGAAGGTCAAGCATTTAATCAAAGTGACACCTATAGTGTTCCCGTACGGGGAACCAACACAAGATGACATTAACTACACAGTCCTCAAAGAAAACGGAGAGTGCTTAGTTGTGAAGAAACTAGAACCAGCCCAAACACAAGTGGTAGCACTAGAAGAGTTTGACAGTGACGTAAGAAAGATGGATTCTGATACCATAAAGAAGGATTCAAGGCACAAATGGAACAATGCATATGGGGGAGGATTTTAAATGTTAATAGTATTAGTTGTAGTTAAATAAAGTTTTCTTTGAATAGGGGATTTGTGTTTCTTTAACACCTTTATGCTTTTATGAGTTACAGTGTAAACTCTTTATAACGAAACTCAAGGGACTGAGCTTTTTTGTCGCTATAGAGAGTTATCGTTGTAGAGAGTGAACAAAAAAACGCCATCTTGCAGGCCAAACCAACCACGTTGGGCTCACTTCAACGTTATAGGGAGTTTCTCGTTATAAAGGATTATGTTTTAAAGAGTTTACACTGTATTTGCGAAGTGCTTAACCTGCACTTAGGTTGTTTATTCTAAAGGTGTAATCAGGATGAAGAAGTTTTGAATCCTGCTGGTTGTGATTGTTTTTGCTCATTTCCAATTAAGTTTATGTTTAGTTAAAACATAATATTGTTAATTTGCCTCCAAAAAAGATGTGCGGAACATCTATCTCTACAGACCTCCAAGATACTGGTTTTTGCCTAGTTTGGGGTCCAATGAAAACATGAAAAAAGTAAGCCTTAGTATTTAATCAATTACATACCTCTTGAATTATTTATATTTACTACTTCTATTATATTATATATATGGCAGAAAAAGAGGCATCTACACCTGGGTAGTTTGTTAAGCTATGGTAAAATTACAACACCCCAATTTATGACTACTACTTACAAACTAGGTAGGTATAAAATACAATAAAACAGCAAGGTAAACAAAATCTACTTATATTTAAAAATAACTGACATTAAATTAGGATGTAGGCTACTATTTACAAATTGACCAGAAAAATAACATTGTATGTATATTTACATTTATTTGCACTTTTTCTTTTTTTACTTTTATGAGTACTAATTTGAATAGCTTAAATAAAACTGTTCAATCTTTTTCGTAAGTAATACATTTTAGATAAATCACATTTAGTAAGCCTATCAAAAGGGATATTAACAAATAAGAGTTCATACTAGATTATTTTGGTCAAAAATTTTCTACAAGTCATTTTTATAGTCTAATCATTTGCTACTCTCTGTGCAAGTCAGATTTACCACCAGAAAGTAAATGATTGAAATATTCAGGTGTTTTGAAATAATTCTCTAATAATATTGCATGTTTCTTGCCGAGCCCAAATCTTGCATCTCCCCATGTCACAACTATTGTCGGATTCAGCTTTTTAAAATCTTTGACATTAAACTTGTGAGTGTTTGTGCTGTTGTGCAGGTGGCCTCTAAATATAGCTAAGTAGTCATCACCATTTTGATACAATCTGACTACAAATTTGGACAGTAAAGTTTTTACAGCTAAATGAAAAGCAATAAATGCGCCGATGTAGACTAAACATTCTGCAGCACCGTTGGCTATTACCACATCCTCTCCAATGATCACAGGAGTGTCCAAATCTGCTTTATCAAAGACAAATAGGCCATAGTACAATCCACAGGCTCCAAGAGTCGATGTTGATACCGTCAGGTAAGTAGAAACATATTTCAGAACCTTTTCCATAGGAGCCTTATAAATTAGCTCCCAGTCTTTTGTCAGATGATCTCTTTCCCTCCATCTATCCTGCGTTTCCATGTATTTCATGCGATGATGAGATATGTATTTGGGTGAGGTTATTTTGAAGAAGTTGGTCGCCTGCCTGTCGGCTAACCTTAGTAACCTGATGCAATTCATTTTTCTATGAAAGCTGGATCGTTTACTGTACTTTTATAAGTATTTGAAAATAAACATTAGTATTTTTATCTCGTGTATCGAATTTCTAAAATACAAAACAAACTTTACCTCAGTATTTTTAATGTCAATGTCAAAATAAATATAATGACAGTTGACACTATAAAAAAGTCTAGTACCACTAGTCATTAATGCATTCTGCCATATAATATTATCACCATCATCTACATTCACTTTTTTTAAAAGGGTAATAGTATTCTTTGTTCCAGTCCGTCCAGCACTTTTCCCCATACGACACGACGCTTGCTTTTTTCCTTGATTTTATGCATACAATTTTGGCTCATAAAGAAATTGAATTGAATTACCTAATGCTCGTCTCGGCCATCCTCTCCGTTTTGGTTCCTCTAAGTAGTTATCTCCACACCATAGACCCCCAAAAAAAAATATGAACTCTCCCTTTCTGTGATAAAAACTCAAGAGTCAGTAATCAGTTACCTACAGTATTTATACCATACCAAGTATATATTTTTCTGTGCGGGAGGTCGACGCGCCTGCACCACCTTCAGGAACCACCGCCTATCGTCCCGGCGCTATAGAAAAGCGCCGCAGCGGCAGGCACTTCGCCACCAACATCACCACGTCGAGCAACGCCGACCGTCGCTGGTACGCCGCCGGACAGAGCGACTCGACGTGAACTTCCCAGCCCCTCTAAAGAAGCGCGAGCTCGTCGAGGCCCTACCAGCTCCCCCTTGGGGACTGGCAGATGACCCAGTGATGATGATGACAAAAGTATTGGGCTAGGTATTAGGTAGTAAGTAGATGTGCTTTGTTCCTGGGAATTATAATTCACCCGAAAAATAACTACCTACTTACTGATCTCCGTAATAATAGGTACCTAACCTATTGTTACTTATTCCATATCTGTGTTCCATGTCACTGACTACGAGAAAAGTGGCACCCAGTAACAAAACTATGAAGAAAAAGAAGATAGGTAGGTATTTCTATGTTTAATGTGTGACTATCAAAGCACTCGTTCATTTAATTTTGCACTACATATCCGGGTAGGTACACACAGGCGAAAAGCCATATGTTTGTGATATGTGTAACTATGAAAGCTCTGAAAAACGAAGTTTGAAGAGGCACATACTTACACACACAGGTGAAAAACCATTTAAATGTGATGAATGTTACTATGCTGCCTCACGAAGTACCTACTCATTTAATAATACACAAACTAACACACACTGGTGAAAGACCATTTAAATGTGATGTATGTGACTATGCATGTAAGTGTAGTAGTCATTTACAGAGACACAAACTAACACACGCTGGTGAAAGACCATTTAAATGTGATGTATGTGACTATGCATGTAGACAAAGTGGTCATTTACAGAGACACAAACTAACACACACAGGTGAAAGAACATTTAAATGTGATGTATGTGACTATGAATGTAAGCAAAGTGGTAATTTAAAGACTCACAAACTAACACACACAGGTGAAAACCTGTTTAAATGTGATGTATGTGACTATACATGTAGACAAAGTGGTCATTTAGAGAGACAAACTAACACACACAGGTGAAAGACCATTTAAATGTGATGTATGTGACTATGAATGTAAGCAAAATGGTAATTTAAAGACTCACAAACTAACACACACAGGTGAAAACCCGTTTAAATGTGATGTATGTGACTATGCATGTAGGCATAGTGGTAATTTACAGAGACACAAACTAACACACACAGGTGAAAGACCATTTAAATGTGATGTATGTGACTATGCATGTAAGCATAGTAGTAGTCTACAGAGGCACAAACTAACACACACAGGTGAAAGACCATTTAAATGTGATGTATGTGACTATGAATGCAAGCGAAATGATTGTTTAAAGACTCACAAACTAACACACACAGGTGAAAACCCGTTTAAATGTGATGTATGTGACTATGCATGTAAGTGTAGTAGTCATTTACAGAGACACAAACTAACACACACAGGTGAAAGACCATTTAAATGTCATGTATGTGACTATGAATGTAAGCAAAATGGTAATTTAAAGACTCACAAACTAACACACACAGGTGAAAACCCGTTTAAATGTGATGTATGTGACTATGCATGTAGGCATAGTGGTCATTTACAGAGACACAAACTAACACACACAGGTGAAAGACCATTTAAATGTGATGTATGTGACTATGCATGTAAGCATAGTAGTAGTCTACAGAGGCACAAACTAACACACACAGGTGAAAGACCATTTAAATGTGATGTATGTGACTATGCATGTAAGCATAGTAGTCATTTAAAGAGACACAAACTAACACACACTGGTGAAAGACCATTCCAATGTGTCATGTGTAGCTATGCTGCCAGGGACAGTACTAATTTAAAAAGACACATACGAATACACACAGGTGAAAGGCCATTTAAATGTGATATATGTGACTATGCAAGTACTCAACGTGAACTTCTAAAACGTCACAAACTAACACACAAATGAAAAACCATTCAAATATAATATGTGTAGGTAAACACACTAAGTAATTAATAAATATATTAGTTCTCTCCACATCATTAAATTAATGAAAAACCATTATATTTTTTTTTCTCTTTAGAAATAAGGCTCTTTTTTCCCTAGTTTATGTTATGTAGGTATATTGTGAAATGTATAGGTAGCTATGTTGATTTGTGTTTTTATTTTAACTTGCTATTGTGTGTTTGTGTAACTTTTAAATAAAATAAATAGGTAAATGACTTGCCTTTTCTCATGTGTTGTGAGAAATCATTATGTTCTGTACCTACACAAATTATTAACTTTGATATTGTACAAAATAAGTGTCATAAAATGTATTTATGCCTCGTCAAGCGACAATAACCTGAGGCATAACAAAAATGTATATACTTACCTTAGGCTGACATCTGTATCACAACATTTAAGTTTAAAGAAAAAAAAAAACAAATGTAAGTAGGTACATGTCAAGTGTATAATTATTAGGAAGAGTTATTACAATATTAATAATGTCAAGTTTATTATTAAACTGATGTCATATTTTTAATATTTTTATCAACTTGTGAAAACTCAACCTAAAGCTTTGGTCTGGTGATCATGACACACAACGCTGCGACTAAATAGACTACTTATATATAAGTATATACCTTTTTGAATTTGAACATGATGATAATATTTTTATAATAAAAACTGATTGTTGTATAATAAGCAGTTTTATTTATAAGTTCAACCAACACCTTTCTTCCATGTAGTAGGTATTTCACAAATTATGAGACCAGCGAAGGGAAAGTGGTCACCATTCGTACGCTTTTTAGGTAGGTACATATTATATTTTAATTTATGATGGATTGTTGAATTTATCTAGTTTATATACCTAAGCGTAACAAATATATTGTAGTTTGTTACAAACAAATCCGAAACTTTTATGTCAAAAGGTTAAAGAGTTATAGTAATTTTTCTACGATAAGATATTTGTACGAACATACCCCGCATGTGGGGTACGTTCGTACAGTAGGTGGGGTACTTTCATACGCCATGGGGTAGATTCATACAGGGTAATTAAAAAGCCTATTAAAGTCGTTAAATTTTTATTAATTATTACAAAAATATTTATTTATTAAAGAACTAACTTTAAATATTTGACTTGACCCATAGTCGGTAGATGTTTCTTTAGAAACATACTTAACAAAGAATTTCTCTATACTCACGCATCCACTCTCTAACCGAGGACGCCTGCAGAAGCAAAAAGCAGAAATATACTGCCTTGGAAACGCTCCATCATTTTGTTCCGGTTGCCGTAGAGACCATGGGCAGTTGGAGTGGTGACGCTAAAGATTTCGTCAGGGAGTTAGGCCGAAGAATTAACGAGAAGACGGGAGACACCCGCTCTGGATCATTTTTGGTGCAAAGGTTAACCATCGCGATTCAACGTGGCAACGCGGCGAGCGTAATGGGAACCTTTGCGCCGGGAGCGATCCGGGGTGGGCTCTTTGATTAATTTTTGTATGTTTTATTTTACTTCATATTTTATTTTAGGTATATTATATATTTTAATATTATGTTTAGGACTTGTAAATATATACTATTAGTCAGTTACTTTAGGTTTTATAAGTTATGAATAAATATTTTTCTCTAACCCGGCCATTGATATAGTTTCTATAGTAGATCAGCCAAAAATTTCATGAAAAAATAATAGTTTCATAAACTGGAATACAAATAAAATAACCAAGTATATTTTAAATGTTTATTTGAGAATGTAATTATTACCTACTTATCTGGTAATAAAAATAGTATTTACATAGCTACAAATATATGTACATTGTTACCCAAACATGTGAATATATAATGTATAAAAAGATTGTTATAGGAAAACAAAAACCTCACTTAAATAAAAGTTTAAACAAAAAATAACAGCTTTATACAGTGCGACATAAAAGAGTAGAAATTAATTATGAAGGAACTAAAACGTTACTTTCACTGGCAACACCAAAAAAAAAGTAAGTGAACTGTCAATCATTGTAAATAGTGAATTTGTTGCGTGTATTTAATTGAAAATTTTTGTTATTTTGGGATTATGTCCTCTGAAACAGAGCCATAATGAACAAAGTTATTCGTGGCGGTGCCCGTAATATAATTTATAAAGTTTTCATGCGATGTATGGCTGAATATCAAGCTGGAAACCTTTTATCAAAGCTAGACGACGTTTACAAACGTACAGCCGATTTTACTGGTAAGTAATTATATAAAATCGTACAAATCAAATTTATGAACCGCTGATATATGAAAAGTAATAGTTAACGTAATAATAAACTGAAAAAAACACGTTTCAAGTTATTTTTGAGGTTATACTAAGATAAACAAATCACGTATTATTATAGCGCGACTAGTGCATTTTGAGCATCTTTGCTTCTAATATGCAGAACGTGTATCGAAAACTTTTTTTTACTGACACTTGTATGTATGTCTGTGTTTAATATTTTAATACTTTGTGTTTTTTTTATTGTTTTAGGCGTTTCTGAGAGTAAACTGAAAGCGATGAAGATGAAGATATTGCAGAGCCATGTGCGATAAACTTAGGAGCTGGTACATCGCAAGAATATAGAGGCCCCATGGATGGAGTGGAATACCTGGATTTCGACTTATTAGAATAAATTTTAACAAGATCAATACATAATTATAAAAATAATAGCGCCGCTCCGTGGTGTTAAATCCGTGCCATCCGGTTAATTTAAAATGAATAAATGTTTTGATTAAGTCGTGTTTTTAATGCATTAGAGTAATACGATAAACGATACTTAAGATCTCATGCAGACTACCGACAGAGTAGTCGACGTGCCCAATATTGGGCCAGTCATATTTAAATTATAACATAATTATAGATTACCATTGATTCGATATGAAGAAGAATGAACCAATAAATTGATCAGTGATCTAGGCTAGCTAAAAATATAGTATAGTATCAAGATCGTTTGCATCCTACTTAACTGTGCTGCCATATGAGCGATAGTGGCGCCCTCATTTATTTTCTACTCTTTTATGTCGCACTGTACATTAGTATTTAAGAAGTTAAATTATATTTTAGTAGTATTACTATGCTATTTGGCCATAACAGAATCTCTTTTATTTTTTAATAGATTGACCGTTAAATTCATTTTTTGATTTTAATAATAATTTCATTGAAATTTCTTTTTAACTTTACCAATTTCAAGTAAGACCAAGCCTTTTATAACCCAGACTATAAAAATAAACTTACAATTATAATATACAAAGAATACAACAAATTTTATAACATAACACAGCCATTAGGGAAAAATATAATATACAATAGGGTGGTTTTAAGTAAATTTATATTAGGTACATAATGTATGCATAATGATATAAGAATTAAAACAATAAACATATAAAGATGTAATATAGTGAGATCTATCTATATTATATACACATTGCACTTTAAAATATAATTGAATAATAACTTAAAACCCCTCCTTTAATAAGTATTTGTCAAAGATATTTTTTTAACAATGGGTTCACACTTGACTGTAGTTCGCCTGATGGCAATCATTACGGTATAGGATGGAACGTGCTTACCCAGTAAAGCTTTGGTTTCCTAGGACAGCGGTGCCTTCATATAGCGGCTGTAATATTACGGACGCAAAAATAATTAAAGTAAATTACGGTGCAAGTTACCGCTCTCTAGGAAACCGCGCCATTACGTTTACATAGACAACGTTCATTCACTATATTCCGCTATATGTCGGAACCGGACATTTCCTAGGAAATCCAAGCTTAAGAACCGATCCACTCTCGCTTTTAATGTTTAATATGCATTACTCATGCCAATTTAGGCTGCAAAAATAGTATGGACGCTAATAAATCATCTCTAGTAAATAAAAAAGAAAAAGGCTAATGATGATGATGTCAATTAGAACAAAAATACATTTGTTTACAGTATTTTGAAAAAAAACATTTAAACTGTAGTCTTCTTCTTATCGAATGAGAGTGGCCAACTCTGGTGTCGAGAGATTATCAAGCCACCCTAAGGGCCTCTGACAATGCTTAACGACTGCCGTACTAGACAAACATCCGGGTACTACATTTTTTTTTAATTTAAACTGTAGTGAAATCCGGGACCTGCAATCTTTACTGTGGGGAAAAAATATTCATCTTAATTTCTTATTATTTGTGATGTTAGGTGAATCGGTACATTTCACATCATAACATGAATCAAACAATGAATTAATTGCCAAAACCCTTGAAAAACGGTGCCTGGTGAACAGGCACCGTAAACAATTAAAATCCCAATCACTAAAAATTTAAACATAGAACTAAGGAGTTTTCTTACTTTTATTGGCAGGCCCATTTACCGTCTCATTTTTCACACCATCAAATTTTGAAAACAAATAATTAGCAAAGCTATCATTCGCCTCTACATTTTTCGAATCAATATTTTTAAATTCATTTGTCGTTGTAACGTTTTGTTTTAAATTTCTGTTTAACGTTTTATCTGATTCTGTCTCTTTTCTTTTACTAATATTATGTTTTGGTTTAGGATTGTCGTATACTCTAGTCTTAGTGACGTTTCCTATTGGTTTAGTTTGGTAGAGGTGTGGTTTGGTGGGCTGTGATTGGTCGGTGTTGGTGCGCAGTCGCTCGGGCAGCGCGTCTGATTTGAGCTTCACTAGAGTTGTGTTGACGACGGAGCACTCTATCTGCATGAGGGTCACGTGGTCGTTGGATAAGGACTCTGAAACAAACAGAACATGTGTGAACTCACACTGATTCCCTGGGAGCGGGGAAGGGCTCATGTATGGGACGCAACTTGCGTTGATACACTAGCTCCTTCTCGCCTCAGTGGAACAGTACAAGCGGCAAGAGCCGCGGCGGATGCAGCAGAAGAAGCCAAGCGGCGAAAATATTCATCATTATCAACTGATTATGTTTTCGTACCGCTTGGCTTCGAAACTTTTGGTCCGTGGGGTAAAAGCACAATCAAGGTATGCATCCAGGTATCACCATAGACGCCTAATAATAGACAAGACGTCGATTTGAATAAAACTAAGCGTATACTCTGAATAATAAAAAAAAAAACTAAAACTCTGCATTGAAACATATTTATACCTAAATTTTTATTCGAAATTAACGCAAGTAGCATCTCGAGCAAGTATTGCGTGAACAATCATCATGACAAATTTAAGTGCAAGGCCCTTGTCTGTGGCAGCGCCATCCTTCCCGATCTTCTGCCAATCCCTTGACCTCCTTATACGATATGACGCTCGCCTTTTATTTTACTTAGTCCATGTATGATGTAAGTAAGTATATGCTATTGTAGTTATCATTATTTGACATATATTTATTTATTACTTATCATCATATGTATTGAAGTATGTATTAGTGTATTTGTTTATTTTGCTATTTATGTATGTTTATTTTATGATAGGTACCTATGTATTTATGTAATTTCACATACATTTAAAACACCTCGTCTACCATTATACTTGCGTCTTATCCCTGCCAGATTGGTTGCCTGGAAGAGATCGCTTTTAGCGATAAGGTCGCCAGTTAAGACACTAGGCTTAAGTTTTAATATTATTTTTGTAAATTTCTGTATTGTGCTGGTGTTTTAATAAAGTGTATATCTATCTATCTATGACCTTCTCGGCCTTTCTCTTCTTCTTCGGGCTTCCAATATCATTTAATGATGTTTATCATAAATAATGGCCACTATTGAAAATAGAAGAGGGAAGATGGTTAGCCACCTTATACAAAAACA
This sequence comes from Macaria notata, assembly GCA_927399415.1. Classification (NCBI taxonomy): domain Eukaryota; kingdom Metazoa; phylum Arthropoda; class Insecta; order Lepidoptera; family Geometridae; genus Macaria; species Macaria notata. The sequence goes on from OV656751.1 coordinate 3,296,183, forward strand.
TCATTGTAGTAAACAATATACAGAATAAATAATTTAATATCAACTCACCGTTGCCCGTAGCAGCGGGCAGTATGAGCGCCATCTTGGGCGGGCGCGTCACGTTGTGACTGACAGCCGGCAGCAGCAGATGCTTGCCCTGCCCCACACCGACCACATAGAACGTGTCATCCCTCCTCTGCAACGCTTGCAACAACGCATTCCACTCACTAAACTCCAGATCAAAGTCTTCCAAAGACTTCCTGCTGTTTCTAGAAAGAGGTTTCTCGTAGTAATTCAACATGTTTTCCGGAAAATCGAGGTCTTTTCGCCGCAAGCGTCGGAGGCGGGACTTGTCGCGGACGTTGCGGGAGCTTTTCGAGAGAAAGTCCATTAAGTTGGGCTCGAGGCTTAGTTGTTTGAAGAGCTTGTAGGATTCTAGGAGGCCGTCTGTAACAGACAGAAAAAAGTATATAAATATAGTGTAGTCATGAAATGATATGCAGTGTTTCCTTAACTAGATAGAAACTTGAATGCACAGCAACTATATAGTTGCTTCTACTAACTATATAGTCTTCTCATTCAAGTAGACATACCGTTTTCTCCTCGGCACATCGTACATCCAATACAAAGTAGTTCCATCCACCTATCAACTTCACTTACTTAAGTGCCATACAAGTGTCAAGCCAAAATCAACCCTATCAATATATAAATAAGACTCACTATCAATCTTTTCATTCAAGTATACACTCCGTTTTCTCCTCGAAGCATACAATTCAAAGTTATTCCATCTACCACTTAAACGCCATACAAAAAGTTAAACTAATATGAACTCTAAGCGTATGTAAATAAGACTCACTATCGAACTTCTCATTCAAGTAGACACTCCGTTTTCTCCTCGGTGCATCGTACGTCCAGTTCAATGTCTTCCCCCCTCCGATCCACCGGTTCAACTCTCCAGCTATACGTATACTTTCAGTTTGGTTAATGGCGACGTCTCCTTTAGTTGCGTTCCGGCAATCGCTGTAGGTTGAGTTTTGTAGTTGATCTGGATCTGGAATAGAATTGATATTTATAAAAAAATTTTTTGCTAAAAACAATATATCTTTGAATAAATACGTCACAAAGCTAAATCATATTTGTGTAATAAGGGGGCAGCACTGGCAAATTTGACATAACAATATTAGTTCCAGCTGTCAGCTACCAGTCAAACATATAATGGCTTTGCAATAAATTGTAGCCTTTTTAATAGACATTTATTCAATCAAGACTAAGAATTTTTGTGTTCATAATATTTCTCTTCGAAGAAAGTTTCAAATTTAAATTATCCTGTATATTTGAAATGTAAAATGCCATACCCATTACATATGTCTTGTGTACGTACTTAGTCTTGATTAAATAAATGTCTGTGTGTATAATAGTCGATGATTAAAATAATAAATAAATATTTCGGGACATTGCACACAGCGCCATCTAGCCCCACACTAAGCAAACGCTTGTGTCGTGGGTACTAGATAACGGATATAATACTTATATACTTTTCTTTTTTGTAATAAGTATGTATTTACATACTTATTATATTACAAAGAAACGACCAGACTCAACACAAGTAATTATACATTTTTAATATGCATAAATACTTGTGTCACGCGGGAATCGAACCCGCAACCCCTAGATTAGAAGGCAGAGCCACTACCAACTAAGCTAACAGGCCAGTCAAATCATAGGCATAATATATCATAGGCAGGATTCATGCCTATGTTTAGAATCACATAATCTGACAGTATATGATATAACAACTCTGCGCTTGTAGGCAAGAAATTGCAGAGCTTGGCTCAGAGACGCCAAGGTGCCAGCCTTTAGAATAGAATATAACTTTAATGTACACCATAAGAACACAAACAGAAATAAACATATATAAATTAAAGTGTTGCACATTGGGCAGCCTTATCGCCTTAGGCGATTTCTTCCAGGCAACCTTTTGGACGGACATAACTTACAATTGTAAACAGGCGGCGTACAATATATATCTTATTTATATTATTAAATTAATTGAAAGATACAATACACACTCAATCCATACACATATACTATTAATAATACACATACTCAATTCTTTCCGTTTTCCTTTTGCCTTTCTGTTTTCTATCGCCTTCACTTCGGAGAGTGTGCGTCTGATCTACATAACCTTATTCCGTCGTCACCGTTTCTTCACGTATCTACTAGTCGCAATAAGAAGCTCCACCCATTCACTGTATCAGTTCCTAACACCCGAACAAAGCGTTTCCAAGAGTCGTTCCTAATACGTACAGCAGCTCTGTGGAATTCACTCCCGGAGTCTGTATTTCCCCAATTTTACAATCTGAATGCCTTCAAAGCACGAGTGAATAGGTTTCTTTTGGGCAAGCGTGCTCCATCTTCGACTTCACCGTCGCTTCCCATCAGGCGAGGTGCAGTCAAACGTAAGCCCATATAATGTAAAAATAATGATTAATAGAATAACATATTTTCTCTTGATAGTAGGTTCAAAATTAAACTAACCTGGAATGTCTAACGAGTTTTCCTCAGCCCACAGTAAATGTCTGGAGTTTGTATGTGGTGCGGCTGGCCCGGGCCCGGGACCCACGAACGGTTTGGAATTCCAACTGGAAAACAAAATACAATAATCTATACATATAATAAAGCTAAGGAGGGTGGAATGTCTGTGCATTGAAGATAGAAAAAAAAAATGGTTGGGGATTCTTAAAATTGACAGCAGAATACGTTCTAACAATTTATAGTTACACAAATTATTTAATCACGCATCACGCAAAAAAGGCTGTTTTTTTCTTTTTTTAAATCTTTATTTATTAAAAGGAGTTTTGTCATACATTGACTATGCCACTCCCGTATGGCTAGTAGAACGAATCACCATGATTTTTAACCGCCTTCAAAAAAGGAGGTTATCAAGTCTTCTGAAAGTTATTTTTGCGGGTATTTTTCGCGATTACTCCGTTATTTATGAACCGATTCAAACATTCTTTTTTTATTCGATTGGGATTGTTTCAAAATGGTCCATTAATTTTTTTTTCTTGGAAATGGTCAGTAACATTTCTAAATCTATTGATCTATCAGGTAACAGCAACTTACCCCAACACATTGAAGTTGAGTGACACCATGAACACCATGGCGAATATCACAGCTATGTTCTTCTTAGGGATGAAGAGCGACGTGTCCAGTCGTGGCAACTGAAATCAAAGTGAATTAAATGAGTAAATTGGTTTTATACACTTCCTCTTATCGAATGAGAGAGGCCAACTCTGGTGTCGAATTTATCAAGCCGCCCGAAGGGCCTCTGACATAGCTTAACGGCTGCCATAGTATGACAAACAGCCGGGATCTACAATTTAACATGTCATCTGAACCACGAAAGCGCTCAAAATGGAATTTGTTTTGTACACTACAATTCCTTTTTCAAATCAAATCAAATATACTTTATTGTACACCAAATAAAACAGAACATAATTATCATAAAGGTGGAAGGTAACCAGGGACATTGGGCGACCTTATCACTAAAGTGATCTCTTCCAGGTAACCTAGCTTGGACAACACTAGAGGAAATCCGTAAAGCTGGCGTACTTAACACAATATTAAATAAAATAAAAAAACCGGCCAAGTGCGAGTCGGACTCGCGCACCGAGGGTTCCGTAAAATTTATGGTTTTCGTAATTTTTCCTTTATCTATGCTATAAGACGTTGCTTCGTACCAAATTTCAAGATTCTGAGTTCACGGGAAGCACCCTGTAGGTTTTGATTCCCTTGCAAGTGTCGAAAATTTGCGGCATAAATGGCTGTATCTTTTGATTGCGTTGGCTTAGAAGTTTGATTTTTTCACAGCTTCAAGGGACAGTAGACCCGAGTAATTGATATAAATTTCAGCTTCATACCTCTACGCGTTCCTGAGAAAAAGGGTCTTGACAGACGGACGGACGGACGGACAGACGGACAACAAAGTGATCCTATAAGGGTTCCGTTTTTTCCTTTTGAGGTACGGAACCCTAAAAACAGATTAACAGGGTAAAAAAATTAAGTCTACTGTCATAGGCCGAGCCCGAGCTGTAATTGCCTTTGTCTTTGTTCAAGGACTAAACAATCTATCTCAACGCTAAATTTGATTCAAATTGAATTAATTAGTAGCGGACCGAATTACGAACATATTATTATTTAACTTCTGCCTTTTGGTGTGTTTAGTCAAGTACCTACTAGTTATTACGACTATGATAATGAATAGTAACTATCTGCGCCTCGCGGTGTTATTATGCCGCGGCGGGATACTGCAGCTCTGAAACGCAAGATCCACTGGATACTTAGCTCAGAGCTCAGTACACTTCTGACGTACTGTAGATACTAGTGCATAAGATTGCATTCGATTTTGTAATAGGTATGTAATGTATGTACACGTAAGTTTTTGGTCAAGTAATCAAATTATTATTATCAGTTAATCTGGGAATAGTTAGTCTATGTTCCGATCTACCTCCGAACTAACTTACTCACAAAATTTTTGCTTGATAAATATTGGTGTGACTCTTTCTACGAATAATTGATTGATACTTCAGAAATTAATAATTAACTCTTTACAAATGTCGCGTCAAAAAGGCTTCTACGTTTTTGAGGGCTTCCGTTGCGTGTGCTGCGAAAACGGTTCAAGATATCAAAAAAATATGTTCGAAAGAATTATTCTTCTTAAAATGATCTAACAAAATGTCTGCAAGAGTAAATGTCTATCTTTTAAGATTAACTCACTAGAACCGTTATTATGGCAATAACTATTCCATGCGGACGACGTCGCTGGCACAGCTAGTACATATATAAAAGAATGTGGTTTTTTTAAAGGACTATGCAGCTGGTAGCTAAGTGCTACCATTGCTGCGTCACCGGACGATAAAGAAAGTGGTGTTAGTTACACCATTTATAACTCAAGAACGGCTGAACGGATTTAGCTGAAAAATGGGTACGTTTTATCTCTCTCACACACGAATTTTATTGGCTCAGTTATATTTATATAATAAATAGTATCATTTATTAGTGTTTTTTATATAAATTGTGTAATTAACTGTGTAACGGAGTTACTAAAAAATTAGGAAACTTGTTTGTTACCTTCCGTCCCCTGCCACCGTTGTCGAGTCGGTCTCTGAGCATTTTGTTCTCAAGTCTCAGCCGCGCGATCTCTTGCTGTGCTTCCAGTAATCTCTGTTCTAACGCTGATACGTACTCTTTCTTTTTCTGGCGGGACTGACATGCTGATTCACTGGAAAGAAAAATTGGAAGTTAAAAATAAATAAACGTCCAAGATCATGCACCAGAAACTTGCTCGATATTGCCTTGTTGTGTCTCGGCTACCGTATCAACATGCACAAGAGCCAGTTTTCGAAAACGGTCGTGCGGTCTGGTCGTCTACTGGGACCGATCCATTATCACGGACAGGACTATTGCCTGCAATAAGCCTGATATCGTGATAGTGGACCGGCCCCAGCGCCGGGCAGTTATTGTTGATATCACCATACCGCATGACGAGAATCTCGTGAAGGCCGAGAAGGACAAAGTCAGCAAGCACCTTGACTTGGCACATGAGATTACCGCCATGTGGGATGTTGATTCGACGATGATTGTCCCGATAGTCGTTTCGGTGAACGGTTTAATACTCCTCGATCAACACCTCATAAGGCTCTCGCTGGAATTCTGGGTTAGGGGCCAGATACTATAGTTTTTATTTGACTTACAGGCCTAAATCTTGTATTTTCTTACCGATTTTTAATCATCCTCTGTTTCTTCTTTAGAGCTCTAAGTTCAGCGTCAGTATAGCTGGCCAGCTCTAGCGGAGTGAACTCCACTTCTGAGTGAGGACTGCCGCCATTTTGTGATAGCGGTGGTGACAGGCTTAACATGGAGTTTGTATTCAGCTCTGTACTGCTTCTTGTGGATGATATCTGGAAATAAGTAAAGAAAGATACGATAAGATAATAGTGAATTCCTATGAATTGGGTGGGATATAGAGAAAGAAAATCATTTGTATTAGCTTAGTGTGTATTAGTGTGTATGTACATAAATATTACTCTCTAGACTTATAGATTCACGCGTAATCATCTTATTCTCTTTACACAGGCAATTTTGTCGCCAAAAAGTTTAAAATCGTTGTCAAAGCTGGGCGTCTATACATTAAACTGGATAGTAAAATTACGCAATACAATGTGTACCTACTACTCTTATTTTTGTATTTCATTTGAATTGTTTTTTATTTGCAACGTAAAAGAACAAAAAATTGTTAACCTAAGTACCTACATTTCTTCTAAACCACCACCACATACCATTGTATCGTTTTCAGCATAATATAAATTGATTTAAATCTATTTTTACCTTATCAGGTACATTGGTATCGTTGCTGTCAGCCGCCACCCTGACAGGTACTAAGGCTATCTGACCACCGTTTGTACTCTCTGCCTGAATCACTACACTCGGGGTGCTGCGACTATGCATAGGCCTCTTTAGTATACTTGGCACCTGGAATAATAAAAAAATAAGTTAAGCACAATAATATTATAATAACTTGGAAGTTTAAGTGTGAAGAAGTCACAGATATACATCTAAACACACATTGACATTCAGAAATTATGGGTTTTTTTTATTATGTGCATACTTCTAACTCCCCAGGTGGTTTATGGGGGAACTTTATCTACGCTTTCTTACTAACTACTTTACAATTTTTCTTACAACCTACTTGTTTAATTGAATTTACTGATTATTTACATTTTTCTTTAAATTTCTGATTAACCACTCGTCTGTGGATCCACCGCAACGCGAGCAATATCTTCCAACCGTTCTCTGTGGCATGCTCGCAGCGCGGTTGCTATGGAACGCTCACTACTTTCAGTTGCATGAAATTATGGGTTTACAACATTTTACAAAATGCTTCATGAGTAATAATACTCGTTAAGATTATTTTTTTGTAATGTTACATATGTAAAAATGTATGTAAAAGCTCATCGCGAAAGACTCACTCTGTAGCTCAAAGTTACAAAGCCTTGAGCACCGCCGTAAAGTGGCCAGTCTTTCGGTTTTTTACAGGTTGCATTTCGGAGAGTGTGCGGAGGAATTGCATAATTTAATTCCTGCAGCCCCATTTTACCATCGTACGAGTAGAGGTACGACAAGAAGGCACCGTTATACAGTTGAGGTTCCAAAGACTCGCACCAAGCGGTTTGCTTCGACTTTCATCGTGCGAACAGCCAAACTGTGGAACTCCTTGCCCGAATCTCTATTCCCCTTGAACTATAATTTGTCGGTCTTCAAGTCGAGAGTAAACCGGTTTCTTCTAGGCAAGCGCGCTAGATCGTAGATTACAACGTTGCTTAACATCAGGCAAGTTGTAGTCAAGCGTGAGTCTATCTAATGTAAAAAAAAAAATGTGCAAAAGAGCAGTGATATTTTAAAGTCAAAAGTTTTTGTGAAAGCTTCTCACGCTGAACTGAAAATTTTTATATGATGATTAGACCTTAACATCGTGAGGAAACCGACATGTTTGAGGAGCACAATATCCGAGGACATGCGTCTTCCGTGGAAGGACCTGGGCGCCCACCACGATGTATATGCCCAAGAGAACTCCCCTAACGAATTAATTCTGTGTGGGAGTCACGACCCTCTGTCATGAGGAAGTACGACTCAAAGAGAGAGAGACCTTACACAGGGGGGTATGCAGGTTACCTTTAATACTGGATTAACGCGAACAATACCGGGGGCCACTGCTAGTATTGTGTATATTTATAGCCATAAATATCCAGTAAGTATATAATGTAAATCTTACCTTCTTTGGCTCAATGACCAGTTTCATATTATTATTAACATTAGGTACTTACATGCTTTTCAATACTGCTAGCGTTTGGCAAAGACTGTTCATTGACTACATTAAAGTACGAGTTTTGTGTGAGGCAGGAACCTGAAAACAAAATCATTAGGGAAATAAAATATATGACACTAGTGGGTGCTCGCGCCTTCGCTCGCATTAAGAAGTAAAAATTGGATCCCAGATTTCACCCCTTTAAAAGTGGCATTTCCAAACATCCTTTCTTAGCGGATGTTTACATCTTAAAATCTACCTTCATTCCAAATTTCAGGTAATTCCGTCCAGTGGTTTGGCCTGTGTGTTGATGGATCACTATATCAGTCAGTCACCTTTGAGTTTTATATATATAGATGACCAGACAAGGAAAAATGATTACCTTATATGCCATAAGGAATATTAATGAAACTCATTTTATCTTTAAAAAAAACACATTTCATATATATTAATATATATCGATAATATATTTTGCCTTAGGATGTTCAATTTGATTTCATGGAATGTATGTTCTTATATCAGAAAAAACAAAAGTTACCTTTGTGTATTTGTGACAGATTTGTAGACTTGTTATCACATTTTGGTGTGACTACTTTTATACCCTGAAATAAATAAAAATACTTACATTAAATTTATGTATGTACTTGCTGTGCCTGGGACTTCGTCCGCGTGGAATAGTTATTTAGTAGTTTATTTTGCATCATATTTATTTGTGCAAACAACGTCTTCAGCTTTATAAATTATAGCTGTTACCCACAACTTGAACCGTTTTCGCAGCGCTCGCAACGGAACCCCGCAAAAATGAATAATTTTCCCCGTGTTTTTCCACATTTTCCATTGTTTCTTCGCTCTTATTAGTTGCAGCGTGATGTAATATAGCGTAAAGCCTTCCTCGATAAATGGTCAATTCAACACAAAAATAATTTTTCATTTCGCACCAGTAGTTCCTGAGATTAGCGCATTCAAACAAACAAACAAACTCTTCAGCTTTATAATATTAGTATAGATATATATACCAACTTTTCTAAGTAAAGCCTCATTCCTCAGGAGTCACTAGGATTTTATGAGTGTCATACACAAACTTAATAATAAATTAAATAGATTTTTTTAAAGATATCATCTGAGATACAGATGCATCTAAATGAAATGTCACTTTTTGGTCTCCCATCTAATGACTGTCTGTGTTAACATTGGCATTCCTTGGCTAGCTGAGCTACAGGCGCTTATTTGAGATTTGTAATATTGCTTGAGACCAAGTGACTGCAACCAAGCATGAACCTATATTGCATATAAATATGAGATAATTATAAAAAAACAAAGTGAGTTTGTATAGTAAATAATGTTTACCTTTATGACACCATTTTCAATGGACACTACAGGTCCTTTTCTTTGATTGACGTTCTGCTGAGGTATATCATATGGCGCTGAAACATAAAAGTAAGTCTGTGTGAGTGGCTCTCATGTTGAGTAGTTTTAAACCAACCAACTATTTTTTACTGATTAAGTTATGTTCTGATAATAAATTACATTTAGTATTAATTTGAACCATGTTAGGGGCTGATTATGTAAGCTTAATTAATTAAAAAAGAAACAAGTTAAGCAATTAGACCACTATTTCCTTAGAAAATGTATGAAACTATACATATGTATACATGTAGAGATCCCAGGTTTTCTCATAATTAACATCATTGTTTCAGTAAGTAAGCGTTTGAACTAGCTACCTGACTTCTGCAGGAACAGCTCTACATCCTCCAGGTTCAAGTTGTGAGTGGGCTCATCGTGGAAGCTGGACATCCAGTCAAATGGTGACTGAGAGGACTGCCGCGCTGACATGCCACTGGAACTGCTGGAATACACATAAATGAAATGAAAATAATTTATTTTGTGAAAAGAAATTACATACAAACACATTCAGGAAAGTAAGACAAACACATTTTGCACATAAACATATACAATTTCCTGTCACAAGCCGGCCTCAACTCAGCATTTGCTGACTGCAAACAGTCAGCGCTGGTCTTCCGTTGAGACCGACGGGTGAGGACTCGAACTACGTAAAACAAACAAAACAATAAACACATATAACACAAGAATATACAACTAAGAGCACACAGTAATACATACAGTATGTGGTAATAAAATAAGAAAACTGGTTGGTCAAATGGATGTTGAAATCCACACTATTCTATGTATATGTAACTAGTAAGTATAGGAAAAATTCTAAAATATTAATATTATAATGTTTTTTTTTTAAATAGTAGTATTACAAAAACTTTTGCCTCTTGTGAAAATAGATAGATAGATATACACTTTATTAAAACACCAGCACAATACAGAAATTTACAAAAACATTAACATGTTAACATGAAAATATGTAGTATATTTCAAACACTTTGTTTACAGAAATGACAAAGTTTTGTTATTCCTTTTATTTATGTTTGTAATCTTGTTACATGATACCCTGTATAGGTATACTACAAATATTAGTGTTTGCAGAGTTTTGCTAGGAATACTAGGGCAAGTAATTTCAATGAAAATTTCACTTGGCATAAGAAGGACCACGTGTTTCAAAAATATGAAGACGTGGTTCAAGCTGAGCACAATAGGTATATGGAAGCTAAAAAAGCACACAGTTGATCCAAAACATAAATGATAATTTACTATGGATCTTTTATGATAGCAGGCAAGAAGGCAAGTGCTGTCTAGACGTAGATCCCTATTCATACAACGCAGCTGTGTCAAGAGTGAAATTTGTTCCAATGATATCCGACCTCTGGTAGGAGATGGCAATATGAAGAATAATGGCTGCAAGTTTACGTCATATCCAAATGGCCCGATTATTGAATAAGAGATTCTGTTAAAGTTACTTAGCTAAAGTAAAGTAAGTTAAAGTTAGCTTGGCTCTTGTAACCATTAACAGATATATTGCATACTGAGCTACAAGCACATCAGTAACATTTTTCATTTTACATGAGATAGACTAACACATGACTACAACTTTTTTTGTTAATAAAAAGTGGCAAAAAGGCAGACAATCTGCCAGATGGTAAGCAGTCATCGACACCTATGGACACAAGAACTTGCCTGATGTTAAGCAACATTGTAATCTACAAACTTGCACACTTAAATATAAAGTATAATCATAAATATCTTAACAGATAAACATTTCATTAATAATATGTTCGAATTACATTACATTATATACATACATCTTAGAATCATCATCGCTAGCAGAGTCCCCAGCACTGCTCCCGGTAGAGGAGCCAACACTCAAGTTGGGTGATATCGGAGGCACCAGCACGGGAGCTGCATCAGCAAGGATCTCACTCGGTGAGGCATCTGCTGCTAACAACGAGGACCACTGGCAGTCCTTCCCGAGGAGCTGGTCTAGGAAGTCATCTCCTATAAAATAAAATAAATATTCCGGGACATTGCACACAGCGCCATCTAGCCCCACACTAAGCAAACGCTTGTGTCGTGGGTACTAGATAACGGATATAATACTAATATACTTTTCTTTTGTAAATACATACTTACTAAAAAAGAAAAAAAAATGTATAAGGATCATAAAAGAAATATTTAAATGTTTATTTTATTTTTTAAGTATTGCTTTTTCTTGTAACTGTAATAATTAATGTAATTGGCTTCTACCCTTTTGATTATTGTTAAATAAATTAATACATTTTATAGAACAGTCAGGTGTTAAACTCTTCTGTTTAACTATTTATGCCAGAGAGAACTATTTATAACCCTTAGACAAGAGGCAAATTTTGGTAAGTGTTCTAACATAATATAATAATAGAATAGAAAGACGAATTAGAATAGAATATGGGATCATCATGATAGCATTCATCGACACACTAACTTCTCCAACAAGAACTATTGTAAGCATAAAATTTTGGTATAATTGTATTTAACTGTTGACTCATGAAATGATGACGAGCGTCAATATACATATCTTTCAGTTTGTAGCACACTTGAGCATACAAAGACAATAATAAAGACACTAAGCCAAGTCGCAAACAGAGATGGTTTACTGATATTTCTACAATACACATTGAAGCTGTGATGTTTGTATTAGATATAGTTTCTTATTTGATTGGTTTTACTCGATTTAATTGAAAATGAAAGTGTATACAAGGACACGTGCAGAGGTCGATAACATTTACAAATACCTAGGTACATCGTATTTTTATACATACACTTCTAAGCCGGAACTTGTTGTTGTAGTAAATTCAGTAACTTACCGTAGAAACAGTCCTTGTTTTCAATCAAAATATCTGTATCCATTGGGGCCTATTCAAGAAACCATGTGAATGTGAATTATTGCGCGAGATTCCTCGATTTTCTAGATAAAAACTAAGCACAACCTCATGAAACATGAAATGAACAACGCATGAACATTGAACACAACATATCATACGTCACGGACACGAATGTCACGATACGTCAAGCTCAAACTGTGAGATGCGATTCAGCTGTCAGTGTAAATGTAAAATAATGACTTTGACTGCTGTTAATTCAGCTGTCACGACTGTCAGTCAACACTGTCAAGCGGCCATTAATTTCGATTCGATTGATTTGTTGGGTGTTCGAGTACGAATTGTTTTTGAGATAAAAATTAATTTCGATGTTTTTAATTACTATTTTTTGCTATGAGTAGTACCGTTATTTTCTTCGTTTTTTATAAAATGTATTAACATGTTAGTGTTCGATCAAAACGTGTAAATGAAAGTGACGAAGGCGCACCGGTTGCGAAAATGTCTGTCCCTGAGGAACAGGACGATTTCATATTCCGGCCGCAGCAACATTTGGACGCTAAATGGTTGAATCCTGACTGGCATGATGCTTTTCAAAGTTCCGAAGGTCTCTCTGCCCATTTCAACACGCTTTTGCAAGACAGGGAACTGTACCACGATGCTTCTAACGGCCTGGTCAATGCTGCAGGGATCACAGCAAAACTTGGCGACAGTGGAAAATATTACTGTGGACTTAGGGTCAGTATGAACAAAGCAGCTTAAAAATATCTTTTTTTGTAAAAAAAATGTTTTTACCTTGTAGCTTCCTTTGTATTCCTATTATGACTGGACACGAGTCTTGTGACTTATAAATTTATATGCTCTACCTACCTTACTAACCAAAGAAAAAATCCAATTTCAAAATTGTATAAAAATTATTTGTTTAGTTATTAGATATTTTTTCAGATTTAACAAAGATAGACATTGCAGAACCCTATTTTGTTTTGATTATTTTTTTGTAGTGTGATTTGTCCTGGTGGTCAAAAAAATATTACAATTAAGTTCTACCTTATTTTTTCAAATTTAATTATTATAACTTCACATTTAGATAAAGATGTTTATACATGCCTTGGAATTTGTCCTGAAACAAAACCGACATAAAATTTATAATAAGTTAATTTGAAGACATATTCTGTTTTGTATGCCATAATAAATAAATATATAAATATTCCAGGACATTGCACACAGTACCATCTAACCCCACCCTAAGCAAACACTTGTGTAGTGGGTACTAGATAAAGGATATAATACTTATATACTTTTCCTTTGTATACATACTTATTATACATAAAAACAAACTTAACACATGTAAATATAATAAATAAATATTTATTTATTTAACTGGCCTGTTAGTTTAGTAGGTAGTGGCTCTGTCTTCTAATCTAGGGGTTGCAGGTTCGATTTCCATGTGACACAAGTACTTATTTATAAATGCATTTTAACATTTATAATTAGGTACTTGTGTTGAGTCTGGTTGTTTGTATGTATAATTAGTATGTATTTACAAAAGAAAAGTATATGTATAAGTATTATATCTGTTACCTAGTACCCACGACACAAGCATTATCTTAGTGTGGGGCTTGATGGCGATGTGTACAATGTCCGGTATTTTTATTTATTTTATTTACTGATACAGATTCTCAACTGCACCTGCTGTGACGGTCTCTGTGGTCCCCACTCAGGTTGTGCCTGTCCCCCATGCACAGCCCTCTCTGCGGAGGAGGAGCTCCGTATATCTATACAGAACAAGCTCGTAGCACCACCACCTTCTGCACAGGTTATAGATGATATAAAATGGAAATTAGATCCCGGTGAGTATAGATTTAATATTTTATATAATTATCAGGATATATCACACAGCACCATCTAGCCCATTACTAAGCTTACACTTTTTTTTATCATGGGTACTACATAACAGATATAATACATATATACTTTTTTTTACTTAATTAGGTATGTGTTTTGTTTTGTGGAATAAGTTTTTAGTAATGGGTAGTAATAGTAGTTCACTTAACATTTGGTGTTTGTTTTACTTCAATATTCAAAAGTTATTGCTATTTATGTAAACCACACATGGTACAACTGAAGCAGAATTCTAGGTAGGCATATGTACTCTATGGTTAAGTAACTAACACTGTGGCCATCTACTAGCTTAGAATATAATAGCTAAGTATGTATGTATATTCTATTTACTTATGACTAAGTAAAAAGTAATTTTATTCTTCTTTTCAACTAGAACTGATTCAGATTTTACATTCTTTTATTATCATAATAGATAGAAAAGTAAAATATATTTTCATATGCACCTACATTTACTTAAAAAATAAGATGTTCAAACCAGTTGGGAATAAAATGCAATGCTATATTAAGCAAGATCTAATCTCTTTGCATAGACAAGGTTAATACTACGACATTGTTTGTATTATTTCCCAATATTAAGTATTGCAGTTCTATGTAAATGAAGATTTAGCATGTGTTTTATGTAGAGTTATTTGTTTAAGTCAGTTCCTATTTTCTGCTTAGAAAAAGTAGAAAATACTGAACAATACTTATTCAAGTTTCCCATAGAGAAAAGCAGAACTACCTACCTCATAATAATAACAAGCCAGTACTTCCCCATAATCCTGATATATTTATCTAATTAGAATTCATTTTGTAAATGAAACCACTCTCTGTGTGCAGTATCTGTTTAGATGTCAGTTCCATAATAAGTCATGTACATAGTATATATTTATATATGTTATACATCTAGCCAGTTAACTTACTTGACACTTAGTAATGAGATGGTTAACCTTTCCAGTAAATAAGTCATAGATAGATAAATTCTTTATTAAAACACCACATATATAAAAAAAACAATACAAAAAACATAGAAATTAAAATTAGCGTCTTAATTGGCGGCCTTATCGCTAAGAGCAATCTCTTCCAGGCAACCAATCTAGCAGGGATATAAACTTCGATTTAAGTGAGTAGGACGAGGTGTTTAAGATATGAAATGAGAAAAAAGATAATCATTATTAGGCAAGTGACGATGCCCAGCATAAACAATGAGAGATGCATAGCATGCTTCCCTTTAGTTTCGTCCAATCAGCGCCTTCCCAGGTCTCCGCCAATCACAGGTTACATTGTCGTCCAATCAGAGCACCTGTCACTAACTTTTCTCTTTGGTCGACAGAGAGGGTGGTGGAACTGGTGGATCACTTTCCGTCATAGCGTTGTTACTTCTCAAACTGAACGCACGTTTTTGAATTAACGTGTTTCGAGCAATTTCTATTTAATTTTCAAGTTTTAAAGATCTTTATCGGTTGTTATCCGAACAATCTTTCTAGAGGTCTTTCGGAAAGACCTAGCATGGTGATTTTTAGTGCGCGATGAAGTGTTATTCCGCAATATTTTTGAATTTTAATATAACTGTGTTTTCTAAAAACCGCATGGACTGTTTGAGTGCGCGATTTAGTGTTTTTATCGAACATTTTTAATTTTGAATATAACGGCATTTTGTGAAAAGCCGTATGAACTGTTTCAGTGCGCGATCACGTGTTATTTTGGAACATTTTTAAATGTGAAAATAACGGCGTTTTTGAAAAGCCGTATGAACAGTTTCAGTGCGCGATCACGTGTTATTTTGGAACATTTTTAAATTTAAATACAACAGTGTTCTCGGAGAACCATATGGACTGTCTTAGTGAGTGATTGAGTAAAAATATTCGAAAATAGCTTAAGGACCATGAGTGATTACGCGGTGCCCGGTTGCTCGACCGATAATCGGGCTTTATCAGCTAAGGATCAGGGCAGTGAGCACACTGCTTCGCCCAGATCCATGGCGGATCTGCGGCGCGGTGCCAAGCAGCCGCGGTCGTCTATCCATGGACAGTCGGAGTCATCATCATCAGATGGATCACGTTTTGAGGCTAAGAGGAAGCGATCCGGTGAGTCCGATCCAATTATTCAGAACTTGATATCCCAAGTGAACGTTTTGACAAATTATTTCCAAAGTCTGCATTCGAATCAGACTAATTGTACGCCTTCATTGAACCGTCCCGTGTCAACTGCTCTGCGCATCCTGAATCCAGGTCAAATGAATACATAGTTAAAAGCCCCAAGAGTTCCCAAAACCAACCCTGAATGCTTGAGACGGCTTGAAATGTTACAAAAATTCGGCGATTCGGCTTAGTAGGGTATTATTGGGGATCCTAGATCACTCATGCTCTCGCGATGCTCGAGCAAGGTGATCTAGAATCCCCAATAATACATAAGGTACTAAATGATGAGTCTACATTGCATCGAACGTGGAACTGAAAAAAAATTGTAATCCAATTTTAAATCTAAACAAGTAAATACCATCTTCCATTGTTCTTATTTTCTTCTCTCTTTATTATAGTAACGTTTATATGTAGTTTTATTATCTGGTCACATGTTATAATTAAAGAAAACAAGTATTGTTGAATTAAAAAAAAATATTCTCTAGGTTCCATTTTTGTATACGAGTAACATTTTTTAAAGCACATACATTTGAGTGGTGCACACAATTATAAACATCTATACATTTCTGATATTTAGTATACAAACTTAATAAGTTAGGACAGCCTAGATCCTCTAAATTAATCATTCTTTCTACATTATATTCACATAAAATATCAGCTATCCACTTAATTTTTTCTAAGCCTTTGACATATTTAACCCGCATAACAGCGGGTTAACGGTAACCAAACATACTCGTATATACGAGTATGTTTGGTTTTTAAAACAGTTCTTACAATATCTTTGTTTTCGTACGGTAAATATCCTTCTCTCCAAAATATTTTTCTGTTTCGTTCAATCCATTTAACTTGTTTTTTTTCAGTGTCAGTCAGATCACAAAATGCAAAAGGTGGTTTGAATAAGAGATTTATTAATTGTGTTCCAGACATGATAGCTATTTCTTTTATTATGAATTCATTATGATCAGTTTTAAAGCCTTGTAAATCTACTATGACATTCATGACAATTTACGAATAATATTACTCAATGGCTTATACTCCACAAGTCTCGTTTATAATTAAACAATAAGCAGCGGTGTTATCTGGAAATTCCACGGATGTTTATATTTCCAATCTGACGTCCACTGGACCAGATTTTATATTTTCGTTTTGTCTCGAACAGTCTATTACAAATAATGGTGCTTTCTCTTTAAAATTATTAATGTCTCACAGTGGATCTGTTGGAAGCTTGAAGTAAGACTGACGAAATTTAGCATAGAGTTCATATAATATACTGTATTTGTTTTCGTTAAATTTGATGTTAAGTGATTCATACGGATAATACTGAGAATTTAAAAATAATGTTACATTTGTTAAATTGCAGTGATCTAATATAGTGGCATCTTTATCTTTTTGATTTTTTCTATTACTTTGCAAACCGAGTATGACATACCTAGGTTTTTATAATTGCGGTGTGGTCTTAACAGACCAAGAATGTTTTAGGGAGTAATGGATGTTCATACAGATCCCAATTTCTAAAAGCTATTTGTATAGGCTTATCTTTTTCTAAATATTTGAGTAGAGATTTTCTTTCTCGATCAGACACTTTTATATGTGCCATCCGCCATTGTACTTTTTGTATATTTATGTCAACCACTTTGTCTTTACTCAGACAAATACTATCCCACCAAAAACATTCTGTAAAAAAATTGCCAAGTCTCGATAGAGCTGCTTGTTTATCTCTAAAAAGTAATGAAATCTCTAGAATTAGTTAAGCCAAGTCTAAGGTTCCTTACTGCGATTTATTTATTATTATAGTTGATTTTACGTGACTTTAAGGATAAGGAGGACAAGTATTTAGGGACGCGGGAATTTCGGCATCTGTGGGAAGCTTCCGATCAGCGGTTGCATCTCTTAGCTCGTATGATAACTTCTCTATAGACGACATTTTAGCTCGGGGAAACTGGCGAAGAGAGAATACTTTCTCAAAAATTTACTGTCGTCAGATAGCAGGCAAACCACAGCCATCACATAGTAACCTGACTAATAATTTCGAGCCGGTATAAAATGCTTAGATTTATTGATTTTGATCTAATATGAATCACATAATATTGTATAGATTCTGATAGTTGTTCGATTATGATGATTGTAAATTAAGATAAGGGGTTTGTTCTTAAGTTTCGTTATTGTAGATTATAATAATCCTTGATTTAATCATTCGTTTTTATTACATGAACCTTTATATTACTCACATAGCGTTGTCTTTGGTCACCAGGAGTTACAAACACATCTCTCATTGTTTATGCTGGGCATCGTCACATGCCTAATAATATGCAAATTTTACACAAAAATAAAATTTGTATTATTAGCAGAGACGATGCCCAGCATCCCCTTAAGGGCTCCTGGTGAGAGACTTCTATGACGGAAAGTGATCCACCACCCTCTCTGGCGACCAAAGAGAAAAGTTGGTGACAGGTGCTCTGATTGGACGACAAGGTAACCTGTGATTGGCGGAGACCTGGGAAGGCGCTGATTAGACGAAACTAAAGGGAAGTATACTACGCATCTATCATTGTTTATGCTGGGCATCGTCTCTGCTAATAATACAAAATTTATTTTTGTGTAAATTTTGCATATTATTACTTGTGGACACTTAGTTATGAAACGGTGATGTCGTTTGGTTTTCTGATTATAAACTCACTCGTTATATTGATTTATGATTATTAAGATAGTTTTCCATATCCCTAACATAGCATTTCACTACCCCGATAGGTCCGGAATGCATCCAAAGTCTTATGGAGTCATTGGTCTGGGAGCAGCGCACGAGGGCCATCACGGTCGCAGCCACATGTCCCTTCATATCGCAAATACGACGCTTGATAGTGCTCTGCAATAGACATCTAGTTGCTGTTATTAGGTATTACTTTTATATTTTATTCTTTAGAATTTTGTGTAGAGTGAGTGAATAATGATTATTTTGCCTATAGTACAGATCATCTACTTATAGAATAAAAACTGCTGTAATCAGGTTTTATACTCGTAAGTAGTAGAACAGAAAAAGAAAGTGCTGCTATCATTTGTAAGATTTTTGTTTGAAATGAAATGCATGAACAGCTGAGCATGTGTTTTCGAAAATTAAAAAAAAATGACGATCTTTTTTCAAATGGTTGTAGAAAAAGTGGCATTCCATTTGGAAATGAAAGTGGCTTTTGTTGGTCGGATGATGCCTTAAATTTAGGTCCTGGCCTTATCAGTACTCAGTGTTTAAGAGATGTGAAAGTCCCGATGGGCGTTTTGAAATCTCTTGATGTCATATAATACCTACCTATGTATGTCCTGAAATATTCATTTATTTTATCAGAGTTGGGCAGTTTCGTATGAATAAACTTACTTTCTGTACTGTCATATCTTCAATCTGATTTAAACTATATACATATATTGATATTTCAACAACCAAAATTAATTACAGGGATCAAAGTGACACTAGAGAAGCAAAGAAGCTGAAATCAGACAAGAAACCACCACACACAGTCAGCAATAGAGCCCTTAGCAATGTAGTTAGTGGTTTGAACAAGCCAGTGGAACTGAGCGCCGATACACCAGAAGATGGCGATGAACAACCGCCCGATGATATAGAGAGGTAAGGGGCCCCACAGGGTTGTACTTTAGGACCTTTTGTCTTCCTTGTTTATACCAAAGATCAGTAAATGAGGAATATAGTTAGTTGATTTAAAGAAGCCTGTGGAACAAAGCGCTTATACACCAAAAGATGGGGATGAACAACCTCCTGATGATATAGGAAGGTATGGGGTGCCTCAGGGTTGTACTTTAGAGCCTTTGTCTTTTTTTTATTTACGACATAGATTAATAAAATATTGGTAAAAGATAATAAAATATTGGTAAAAGATAGTAAGACTTTTTAAGAATAATGAAACAGCTTAAACAACAATAAAGTTCTTAAGGCTTGGGTTATTGTGAAACTGCCTAATAAATCAATATCAAATATATTAACAGCAGTTTCTTACTCTCAATTCCAGTGCGATAATTATAATTTTTCAACTTTATTTATATCTATTTATTCAGTGTCTATTATATCTATCCCATTTCATTCGCCGTATATAAACGCAAAGAAAAGAAGAATATACACTTGCAAATTTTGCCTTTATGATATTATTATTCCTGTAGCATTAGATTTTTCGCAAATATCAACACACTCAAAAGCTTATGATAATATTTATTTCTTCACAGCTCGCTAGGCCTCGCTAGAGTGGGCGCCCGGGCGGCGCTCCGCCTGGCCCTGTCGCTAGTGAGGCGCGCCTGGCGATGCGGAGAAGATGCTGATGTCTGCTCGGCGTTACTGCAAGATGCTTTGGATGCAGGTGAGTTTAGCAACTTTTTGTTCTTTTTGAGACCCTAATCTGTTTAGTTTTAACATATCATTCTTAGTACTTATTATAAAAAAACCAAGTCATGAAATTTGATTGGATATTGTTTTCAATCAAGGTTATCAACGAGAGAGAGAAAGAGACAGAGAGATTGCAACAAAAATGTTTTCGTTTCGAATCATATTCCTCCGTACTAAAAGGCATGACTTTGAGCATTTATTTATTGGAAGAGTTCGCTTGGTCAGACACCAGCAGAGAGTATCCACCTTCCATGGGAAAAATGTACTGTAACAACAATTAGACTGGGCAATTTACGTAGATTATGTTATAAGTCTTTTTCTATTTGTGTATGTACAATAAAGTTATTTTGTTATGAATACAGTACGGGCGCTACCAGACGCAGCACTATTTGCCGGGACTGGTGGCGGTGCTGCGCCCAAGTCGCAGAAGATTTGGGCAGAAGTGGTAGACAGCGCTGCTAAGTTTCTCAATCAAGTTGTTGCTGGGTATGTATTAAAATTTATAGTATCATTTGGTCAGATTGTCAGTAATGTCTTATATTTTAACTTATATCACTCCCAATCTTTCTTTTAATTCACTCAAATCTTTCGTCATGTTTTCTCACTTTTTTTTTATTCGAACTCTCCCAAATCTAACTTGTTTTCGAACGAATCTAACATGTGTTTATACTCGTACAACTTCCTTGTTTTCATTCGAATGTCACCTGTTATTATTCGAATCTAGGTTAAGTATTAGGTAATCTAAAGGTTAGGTAATCTAAAGGTTTTTATTCAAACCTTTTTACCTAACCCTTTTAATCACAGTGACCTAGGGTGCATCCTCTCTCTGTGTGTGGGTGGAGTTGTGTGCGAGACGCATTGAGTTGCTCGCCTTATTGAAGGCAGCTGATGTGCTAGTCACTTTAGAGCCCCATATATTTGAGAATTGTTGATATATTAGTCAGGAGAGTGTTTTAGCATCGAGTGTGTAAGAACTTTAGATAATTGGGACCTTGCTTATTTTCACTCGAATCTCATTTGTTTTCACACGAATCTCACAGGCTATCAGTGAAACATCACATATTTTAACACATATCTCCTCTATTTCCAAAGTGACCTAGGTTGCAACGTCCCTCTGGGTGACTGGCGGACCTCTCTCTGTGTGTGGGTGGAGCTGTGTGCTCGACGCGCCGAGTTGCCCGCCATATTGAAGGCAGCTGATGTGCTAATCACTTTGCCGCCCAAACAGAAACGACAGCCTGATAATAGGTGAGTTTTATTGTATGTCTATGAGTATGTTTTCCTTACTTAGTTCATGGATTAAGATGGGGATTTTGTATGTCTACATGTTTTCCTTACTTACATAAGTCATGGATTAAGATGAGAGATGCCATTGGCAACCGAAACATAGTCAAATCACTGATCTGCGGGCCTACCGCCTAAGAGTAAACTATATCTTTTGCTATCGTTTATGACGCCATTTGGTACCGCAAATGATCGAAATGACGTCATAAACGATATCACTTGATATTTATTTGTTTATTTATTTATAACGGTACACAAAACAGAATCAGTTCCTAAATAAGCCAAATACACATTCAAAACTGGTTTTGAACCATTATGTTGTCGTTTTAATCAGTAAAGTAAAAGGTTTTGTATTTTGTGTAGGACTGAATAAAAAAAATATTCAGTCGTAGTGAGAATCTCCTACTTAACGAAGTATATTTAAAAAAAATACTGCTTATTTTGCTAAAAAAGTATCTTTGCTAATTTATCTGCTTAGAGCATAAAAATAAATGAAATAAACATAAAAAGCTACTTTGGCTTTTGCCTGTATAATATTAGTGTAAGTGTGTACATGATTCTTTTTTCTTCTAGAATAACCCTAGAAGAATGCACAGCGCCCCTGGGCCCGTTCTTACGTCGGATGGCCAAAGTGCCGACACCCTCTCCTATCGTCAACAACGAACCCACCACGGAGACGAACCCCACGGAGGTTTATCTCAAGTAAGTTGTTTTATGTGTCGTTAAAAACATAAATAAATACATTAACAGAATTGACTTCCCAGAACAATGGATATTCTGGTAAACATGTTGTAATATTTTACTCACATTTCAAACCAATTAAAATAGAACCCATATGCCTTTTTCGCATTATGGCATTTTCAAAGTAGGGTCATATTGACAAAAAGCGAGACACAAGAGGATCCCACATACCTAAAACATGTTTTTTTTGCACTACGGAAAGTTACAAATATTCGTGGGACGGGGAGTAACAGGTGTATAAATAAGCGCCGGAAAGTAAAAACCAGAAATAGGAATTTTGATTCCCTTTTTGTTGACATTTTTATCTCTATATATATATATATAAAACTCAAAGGTGACTAACTGATTGATTGACTGACTGACTGACTGATTGACTGATATAGTGATCTATCAACGCACAGCCCAAACCACTGGAAGGATTGGGCTGAAATTTGAAATGAAGGTAGATGTTATGACGTAGGCATCCGCTAAGAAAAGATTTTTGGAAATGCCACTTTTAAAGGGGTGGAATAGGGGATGCAAGTTTTCCTTCTTGATGCGAGCGAAGCCGCGAGCACCCACAAGTTCGATAATAAAGCTCTATTATTATTTTACAGAGATCTCAACATACCCGCCGGCGATGGTCTGATGAGTGTGCGCAAAGCTGGCATCGCTCTGCTCTGTCATCTGGACCGACTCGGCTCGCCTCTCCTGCCGCCTTTGAAGGGATTTGTTACCGTGAGTTACTTTTGTGGTGATATAAATTTTGATGAGATTTTGGAGAAATACATATACCTATAGTATTTTTCCACTGCGACTGCTTCTTACCGGCTTCAAATGCCTGTGAATGTGTGTTCCTCCAACCAAGTTTATTGTTTAAAGCCGGTTAAAAAGCAGTCGCAGCGGATAAACACTACATATATCTCTCTCTCTCTGTCTCCCCTCTTTCCCTCCCTCTCTTTCACCTATAATGGATTTCCCCAAACTTATCTTATTGTTTCTGGATTTTGAATTTGAAAAAATATTGAAACTCTGGAGGAAAATAGTTACTTAATAGAAATAGAAAATAGTGAATAAAATAGAAAAGTAGTGTTTTTCCGCTACAATTGCTCCTTAACCGACATCAAACAACAAACTTGATGGTTTTTAGTAAAACAAAAACCATCAGTACAATGGATTTCCGTAAAGTAACGCCTGATTCAATATCTTATCTACTTGCTTATTCAAACTCAAACTAAATTTATTTATAACGGGAATGAAATTACAGTATGAGAGAATTGTCTTATTTCTACGATCATCATTTACTACGGTAGTCTTACAAAGAGTTAAATCACCTTAGGGACTAAGCTCATTGAAGCCCCAATAAATAAAATTATGAATAAAAAAAAAAAGCTCATTGAATTAAGTAATTAAGTTTTACTAATTCACACGAATATTACAAAAGCGAAAGTCTACAGCCAAGTGTGTATGTTTGTTTTAATAAAATTGCAGGGTCAGATTGCTAAAGATTCTTATCTAATACAGGACTTCAGCTCGCGGCTTCGCTCGGCTCGGATTAAGTAGTAAAACTTGCATCCCTTATTACACCTCTTTAAAAGCGGCTTATCCAAAAATCCTTTCTTAGCGGATGCCTACGTCATAACATCTATCTGCATGCCAAATTACAGCCCGATCCGTCCAGTGGTTTCAGCTGAGCGATGATAGATGTGAAAGATGTAGACACTATGTCAGTCAGTCAGTCAGTCACTTTTGAGTTTTATATATTTAGAAGATAATTAAGGGTCTTATCAACTTCCATAGACAATACATATTTTCGGTGAAAAACGGAAAGGCGTATGCTTAGTATGGTTATATTTGGAGCTGTATGAAATATCCCGGAATGTTTATTCATTTAATTGTAAAAAGAAGTCTATGTCACTGCCCTGTACCATAACTATACCAAAAATTACGATGATCCGTTCGAAAGCTCCGTTCCGGCATTAAAGCGGAACAGACAGATTAACAAACAAGTTTTGAAGACTACAAAAATCTGTGTTTCATATGAACTAAATCAAAAACAATCCAAGGGTCTTCTTTAAATCTATAGCACAGATAAGATCTAGAAACTTTGTTCTATAACTGTATGTTTATTCATTTCAGTGCACTGAATCAGCCCAAGAAGTGATATCAGTAGGCACGGGTCCTATCCCGTTAGGTACTCTCCGCATACAGCAGATATCTTGCGGGGAAAAACTGGCGTTACTGCTGACACACGACGGCGCCGTGTATACCATGCCTTATGACACCAACACACCGCATTTAGTGCCTGGTAAGTGTGTTTTTACGAATAATTGAGTGAGTATTTCAAGATTTGAACAATATACTAGGTATCTGGGAAGTATATTAAAAACTTGGGAATGATTTTGAAGATTCCGGAACTATCGAATACAATCTTGCTAAAAACACATAAATCTGATTCTACAAATACTTGTCGTGAAGATTTGGGAAGTATTTTGAAGATTCCTATGACTTGACTACATACAAACAAAGCTTTCTATCACTGTATTATAGTTCCCGTAAGGCATGATTTAATTTAGTTGTATTAACCGGCTAGCACTTACGTCAAAAATTACGTCAAAAAACGTCGTATTTTTGACGTAAGTGCTAGCCGGTTAATACAACTAAATTAAAGCTTTCTATGTTTGTTATGTTTTGGCGTGGAAGGACCTGGCGACCATCTGTATGTATCTGCCCAGGAGAACTCCCCTAGCAAATTAATTCTGCGGGGCAATCACGACCTTCAGGTTTAAGGACTAAAATTACTAGAGAATGTATATACCGACCGCTTAACGTAGCAATATTTACAAAAAAATATGCAGTTTTGTATTGCCAACGACCCATGCAACGATTGCCTATAATTCAGCGTTGTCCAGACGTCTAGCCTGCCTGGTGACTGACCTAAGCGTTTGACCTTTAGACTATTAGACATTAGCATTCTCCATGTTCTAAGGGCGAAAGTTTAAATACGTACTTTGCAAATAAAGTAGTGCGAATTGATTCGAATAAACTGAAATTTAATATAGAGATAAACTAGACAGTGAAATGTACACACAATCCGCATTTCACTTGTGTTAAAAAATATTATAATCCATTAAAGTTTCATACAAATGTGTAACTCCTATTTTACCCCTTAGAAGAAATCGCCTAAGGTGATAAGACCGCCCAATGTACATTCAATTAGTTATTAAATTTCTTTCATTATGTAATTTTTTTTTAACTATAACGGGTTTGTACTTGGCCATAGTTTACTTGATAGCAAGCAAAGGCTATGGCCTAAGATGGAGCGTGCTTACCCGATAAGAACCGATTCACTCTCGCTTTGAAGATCGCTGGATTATAGTGCGTGGGGAACAGAGAGTCAGGCAGGGAGTTCCACAACCTTGCGGTACGAACAATAAAGGTAGAAGCGTACCGTTTCGTGCGGGTCTTAGGAACTTCCACCATAATTTCTTTGATGTGCATTAAAGACATATCTTATCTTAGAAGTGGGATTTACAAAAAATCTTTTAAGCGAATGCCACATTATAGTAAATATCTACATGCCATCAACAGCCCGATCGGTCCAATGGTTTGAACTGTGCGATAATTGATCAGTCAATCATCAGTCGGTCGGTCCCCTTCGCGTTTTAGATATTATATAGTATACAAATAATACAATCATATGTATTCATTTTATAGGTTCATGCTTGACATTTGTTACAGGCTTAGAAAACAAGACAATAACGCAAGTGTCGTGCCACCCGGTGGGGCGCCACTACCTGTGCGTGTCGTCCTGCGGCGGGGTGTGGTCCTGGGGCGCGGGGGACGACGGCAGACTGGGCCACGGAGACACTTCGCCGAGAGACGCACCGTCTGCTATACACCATCTACACCACCACGAGGTGGTGAAGGTGTGTGCTGGACTCGCTTGCAGGTGAGGCATATCATAATGATGATTATTATTATGAATAAGTCAGTACCTATGTTATCGTAAGAAAACTAGCCTCGAAACAACTGTGACAACCTCACCTGTTCTGTGGATTCTCAAGATGTCGAGACTGTTATACTCGTAATTACGTTAAATAATTGTATTTTTGTGGCAAGACGCAGTAATCGCTGTCGGTAAAACTAACAGACTGATTGTCTTGGCTATGAAATGTTTGCTATATTATGTAGTTAATGAAGAACCCTTTCCACTTCCCAGCGCGGTGATAACAGCCCGCGGCGCGCTGTACACGTGGGGGCGCGGCGTGCACGGCCGCCTCGGACACGGCACCATCGAGAGCTGCCTCACGCCGCAGCCCGTGTCCTTCCACGCGCACAACATCGAGCGGGCCATACATATCGCACTAGGTAATGTACACATAATATAGGACAAGGGGACGGCAAAGGAAGAGGTGGCGCGATGACATTACCCAGGCTGCAGGCGTAACCTGGCCGCGACTAGCTAGAGACCGCACTACTTGGAAGGCAATGGAGGAGGCCTATACCCGTACTTGGGTGCCCTTATAACACAATTATTATAAAATATTATCACATAATTTATTTTAATAATTGAAACAGTTTCATATCGAAAACATTGTAAATATTTAGTTTTTTAAGGGAATAATGGTTATTTTATTTTATTTCTTTATATTATACACAAGGGCTGCGGTAGTATGCCTAGCGATCTCAGGGACGCAGAGGAGGAACACCCCAGGTTTTTAGTGGGTATGCTTAGGGTTGGTTAAGATAATGTGACTCCCACATAACCACCGTAAATCCTCCCCGGGATTGGGTGGTATTTCTAAAGGTTTTTGTTTTTAAAAAAAAAGTAATACACACATAGGAAGAATATATCTGTGTCTCTTTCTTTGACTACTATTTTGATATTTTTTTGCCTCTGAAAGTGTCTATTTTAAAGATAGACGAAGTTAGACCCATACACAAAAAAAACCGCTTCGATGGTTGAGTTTGATTGGACTCAAGTAAATGAACAGAACGCTCCAAGGAATTCAAAGTCTTTTAAATGTAGGGGAACTGTCCGTTGAAGAGTTGTGGTATGTGAACTGGACTCTAACACTGTCAGCTGATGTTTCTGGGCGAGCTCGTTTAAGCTTATAGAGACCGAGAACTGTCACAAATATTCTAGGCTATCAAACGTCCAGCAACGTACTATACCAACAATAAGATGTGGACGGGGTGATTCCAATATAGTTTTTTTTTATTTGTGGTTAAAGTTGAGATTTTTTGTTCCAGGCTGGGGCGAGAGTCAAACTCTATGCTGCACCTGGGAGGGCGCGGTGCAAGTGTTCGGCGACAGCGAGGCGGGAGTGCCGCGAACATTGTCATCTCTCTCTGTGCTGCGGATAACACGGGTCTATACTGGGGAACATTGGCATGCCGCACTAACTGACAGGTAACTTGATTTGAGTTTGTCCTATTGTCATGAAATTTGGCAGATATGTAGCTTACTCTAATATATATCAGCTGTGTAAATTTGAGCGAATTGGGTCAAGTGTTGTCGAGATATTGATACTAAACTGACATCGGGCGGGAGTGCCGCGAACATTGTCATCTGTCGGTGCTGCGGGTAACACGGGTCTATACTGGAGAACATTGGCATGCCGCACTAACTGTCAAGTAAGTGTAACTTAGTAGTATGGTACATGTTCGCGCATTAATTGCTTAAATTGTGTTAGCCCTATTGTCATGAAATTTGGCAGAGAGGTAGCTTATATCAATGGACATTTGCTGTTTAAATTTGAGCTAATTCGGTTAAGTGATTGTCGATATATAAAGTAGTCTGTTCAGTCATCTGAATACTATTGCCGAGATATATTCAACTCATGCATAAGCCATAACGGCCGAATGAAATTCGCCAAGATATGCTGCTTTCTAATGCAATGATTTGATTTGTTTCAGTGGTCAAGTATACACGTGGGGCAAAGGCGACGGCTACCGACTCGGGCACGGAAACCTCGACAGCGTAAAGATACCAAAGATTGTAGAAGGGCTTCAAGGTAAAAATCAAGAAATTAAACATATGGACATCATCACACAGGTGCTGACCTAGTTTGATGTCCAGGGTTCACCAACTAGTGTATAGCCCTAAGCCCTATTTCATAGTTAGTACAATTTTGAAATGTTCTCTATTGCTATACCTGTTTCTTTTTATTGAGGTCAAAAAAATGTTATTATTATTATTATATCTGCATCAATTTGGTATAAACAATTACTAATCTGACCATGATATAGCTTCATACTAAAGGTCATTTCGACAGTTAATATTTATTATTAAATAAATACAAAAAAGACACAATGACAATTTCAACCACACTAGCTGACATAAAGAATGATTGTGATTTTGCAGATAATTTTCAAAGTATTTTTGCAATTGTAAACTGTTTTTGTTCCAGGCATAAAAGTGGTAGACCTGTCCCTGGGCACGTCGCACGGCGTGGCGCTGTCGTCCGAGGGCGGCGTGTACATGTGGGGCACGCACGCACGCACCACACTCACCAGGCCGGAGCCGCACTTGTTGCACGTACTGCCGCCACACTATAAGGCTAACGGTACGTGCGTAGTATAGTACACTGTCGTCCGAGGGCGGCGTGTACATGTGGGGCACGCACTCACGCACCACACTCACCAGGCCGGCGCCGCACTTGTTGCACGTACTGCCGCCACACTATAAGGCTAACGGTACGTGCGTACATAGTATACGTATCTGTTAGAATTGGTGAAAAAATGCTGTCAGCTGTTCCATACAAACTATTCATCGCTCCCTGACAAAACGGAAAACCAACATATTATTACTTATATTGCTTACATATGCTTATCTATTTTCTTTATTCTGTAAATAGTTTGTAAGAATATCCCGTCCGGCATATGCACCTTATGTTTATTGTAACAAGAGTCATTTTCCTCCGCAGGTGTGACGAGCGGTGCGAACCATATAATAGTGTGGAGCGAAGAGAGTCCCAGAGATCTGCCCTCTTCTATGCCCTTCGTTATTGATCTCTCTGATAATACTTTCAAGTAAGTAACTTTTTAACAATAAATATAAAAATACCTTGAAATTAATCACTTTTCTAACTTTCTTACTTCTTGTTAAATTTCTGAATCGTGATAAAATCAGTTTCTATTTTATATTAAAATTATGACACAATATATGATCTTTCTAAAATGTTAACCCAGGATCTAACCACCATGCCAAGTTTCATTCTAATGAGTTCAGCCGATTTCGTGTTAGAAAATAAAAAAAATATTCAAAGTTTTGCTTTCATAAAGATGTAAGCTATCTTATATGTACTTTTTTATCAGGTTCCTAGAAAGATTACTGCGGTTAGTGGTAGAGCAGTGTGGTACTACGCCGGTCAAGGAAAACGAATGCATAGCTATAGCGTGTTTGAATCTACTACGACTGCAAGTAAGTATATTTCTGGTTTATTAAGTTCATTACGTTTAGCTTGCTTGTAAAAAATTCATAGATTGTAATCTTGTAACTAGTATATATATTAATTTAAGTAATAAATCGAAAGACGGATTTAGTTTAAGAAATTACTTATATTTTGAATATAAAATAGTCTAGTGTTGTCACGCTAACGTAGACTGAACCGATTTATCCTTTACCTTACAACATTTTACTGCGAAGCAAAAATCATCAAATACAAAACCACAACTTCTAAAACTAACCCTCCAAAATACATACACACACACACAAACTTAGTTATTTATTAATACGCAAGCGAAGCGCAAGGGCATTACCTACCTTTTGCATTAAACGTTTCATCCTTTTTTAAATTACTGTTACTATTCTTAGGTCCACGCATGGCAATGCTCCCGCAAATCCGACATAGAAGACACAGAGGAGCACCCCTGGTGCAGCGGGGTACATACAGCCCTGGTAGCGCTCGTGGAGGGCAGGGCGGGGGCTGTCGCCGCGGTTGCCGCGAGGAAGGCGCTGAGCGCCGCGTGGCCGCTGCTACTACCCACGCCGCAGATACGGGCGCAACATTTGATTAGTTTGTTACCTCAAGGTAAGGCATATAGACTTTAAATAAGAAAGTATAAGGTTCATATTCGCTCGACCAGATACGATAACTCAGATGAAAAGTTGCGAAGAAAATTCTTCATTCATCAAGTGAACATAGGAGTCAGCAATTATTAATCTTTTCCTGAAGGTAGACTGACAGATTGTATTATGAATTGTATTCATATAGTTATGGTATGATATAAGGTTTATTTTGGCTTGGCTATGTTAACTTATAAGGCGTAATAGTGTTAAAGTAAAAGTTGTTCTCAAATGAAACATGTTGATAAGCCTGTTGTTAGTCTGAATAAAAGTAAAGGTAACTTCTATTGTCACTTTTGTAAATGCAAGATGGCTGCCAGTACAAAATGACGGATTATATTATAACTAGGTACTTCATTATACGTCCAATTACTCAAATTATTTTATGAAAACTTAGTCTATATCAATACTATCAACACTATAATTAAATACAAATTTTTTTTAGGTGCTGTAGCATCGAGCACGGGAGCAAGATTCATGACAGAGTTGCTAGTGTGGTCTCTGCTCGGCGGCGGCGGTCTCAGAGACTCGCTGCGGAGCGCACTGGCCGCACATTCTGACGACGGATATACGCATCTACGATTGGACGTGTAAGTGTATTTTTTTTATTTTAATCCCTGATGGAAAGTAAGGGTATTATAAGTTGACGTATGTGCTTTTGACAAGGAGTCTGTAGATTTTAGTTTTTTCTTTCAGTTCAGGTCAAACATTGAGAGTGTTCTAAGTCATGTTTCATGAAAAATCGATTCGCCGTATGAAAATTATTAGCTCTGTCTTATTCGCCTCTTAAGTATTTTATGATATTTACTCATATTTTACTGATTTCTCCAAAAAACTGAGGAAACTTTGCCGGTGCAAGGGTGCCGGCAAGGATGATGAGATAATTTAAACACTTACATATTGAGATGTATCAATGTATATTGTGACTTGTGTCATATGAATGTGTTGTTAATAAGTTCAGCATCTTTACTTATATGCTTAATGCTACGTGTGGTACGTGCTACTATGCTGTTGCTACTTTCCTCGGTCCTATTGGGATGCCTTGTTGGATGAAATAACAACGAGTTGGTATGGTTTGATACGAGTGGACTGTATATTTTGACTTGTGTTGCGCGTGCGCCGTGCGGTGCGATAGACGGGGTAATGTCGTTCTCTTGGCGCGTGGGCTGCCCCCTGTCGGCGTTGGCGGGAACCTCCAGTTGGTCGACCTGTCCCGCCGTTATGTTGGCAGCGGATGTGACTTCATGTGACGCTCCAACATTTGCAAACATCATGCGATCTAGCTGAAGATAAGAATCTTCAGCTAGATCGCATATGCAGATAAGAAGATATAGCCTTATGCTCCTGGCACAGAAACCATAGTATGTTTTATTAATATTTGCTCTGCAGTTTTGAGATGAGTAACAGCATTTATGTAACGGCATTGAATGTACTGTATGTAATTTACTTGTAAATGTATTCATTGTACGTTTACTTTGCAGTGATCACGATCAAATCGACATAGTGACGGGGCAGTGTTCTACCGAATCTACTAATACTGGTGACTCTGATGGCACGGGTAAGGAAAACAAATAACTATATACAAATACAAAGTATACAAATGCAGGAAAAATATATTTTTTTTACGTGGGATAGGTTTACGTTTGACTACAGCCTGCCTGATGTTAAGCATTGCTGCAGCCTAGGGTGTAACACGTTTACCTAGAAGATACCTATTAACTCTAGATTTGAAAACCAAATAAAAAAATAAAGAAAAAAAAGTTGAAAGTTTTGAAATATTCCATAATTTCAACTAATACATCTTCTTCGAGACCGATTTTAACTTCTGTATATTTTTCCACAGATTAATTTCGAAAATGTTATCGTTATGATTCTGTTTTCGTATCAAACCTTGGTATGTTTTTTTGAACAGCTAATTTTTTTAACTGTTATATTTTTACGTGGGATAGGTTTGCGTTTGACTACAGCCTGCCTGATGATAAGCATTGCTGCAGCCTAGGGTGTAACACGTTTACAGAAGATACATATTAACTCTACTGGATTGGATATTTTTAACCACCTTGCACATTTGCCCATTTTTACTGGTTTTTTTTTTATCGATAAACGCGTTATACTATATTTCCTATAGGCTACTTAATATATGCTTATACATTTTTAGGATGCAAAGAAGAGTACCAACTCAGTAACGTGTCTTCCTCTGAGAAAGGTGCTTCTGTACCACTCATGCATTTGGTAAGTAACTTTATATTTTCATCCCACGTATGAATTGTTGTTTCTATATTGTTAAAAATTAAATAGTCATAGTCAAATAAATTAAAAAAAATTACACTAAAGTATAGTAACATTTGCAACGCATCAGTAAAGAAAAATCTATGTATGTTCTATAAAGAAAAATTTCAATGTATGTTTTCAACACATCAGTTTTTTTTTTTTTAACTTGAACGGGTTTGCACTTGACCATAGTTTACCTGATAGCAAGTAAGGCTATGGCCTAAGACGGAGCGTGCTTACCCGATAAGAACCGATTCACTCTCGCTTTGAAGATCGCTGGATTATAGTGCGTGGGGAACAGAGAGTCAGGCAGGGAGTTCCACAACCTAGCGGTACGAACAATAAAGGTGGAAGCGTACCGTTTCGTGCGGGTCTTAGGAACTTCCACCATAAACATAATCTTTTTTCAAAGAAGTCCTTGGATAGGTGACAAAAAAGTGGCATTCCATTGTGGGCGCTTCCGTAGGTCGGATGACAAGTTAAATTGTAGGTCCCGGCTGTTTGTCTAGTACGGCAGTCGTTAAGCCATGTCAGAGGCCCCTAGAGCGGCTTGATACACTCTCGACACCAGAGTTGGCCACTCTCATTCTAGAAGAAGAACGCGTCAGTAAAAAAAACTCAAACATTTTTGAATCGGATAAGATAACGTTTGTTTCGTGTACAACCGGAAACAATCGATCACCGCAAGCATATACATAACCAAAGAAGTCATTTTTGAGACTTTTTGCGACTTTGTCGCGTATCTAGAGTCTAAAATTTAATGACGAAAATTTCATGTGTGTTCTTTTTTTCAGGTAAAACACCTAATAAAGAACACGAGCTGTCAGACACAGATGGCTATGAACGGCGTCATACACGGAGACAGCAGTAAGGCGGACGAGCCTAAAGCAGACGAGGCGGCCAGCCCTAGCTGCGACCTGCTTATACGGTTTCAGAGGTAATATACTTAGAAAAACATGTTCTTTTGTTAGTGTATAAGTTTTTTAGTTTGTGGTTAGCTAATCTCATATATAAAATTAAAATTAATGCTATGGTTTTTTGACATTTGTCATCTGAAACCTTCAATCCACTAGCGATCCTAGCGGCAAAATGGTGTAGTTTGCTGTCTATGAGATCAATTGGACCTCACGGTACACTAGCGCCTCTAGCGGAGATCTCACACTTGGTAGCTCCTATTGATGGCTATGAATGGCGTCATACACGGAGACAGCAGTATGGCGGACGAGCCCAAAGCATGAAAGCAGACGAGGCGGTCAGCCCTAGCTGCGACCTACTCATACGGTTTCAGAGGTAATGCACTTAATAAGAACGAAAAATATGTTAGTTTATAAGTTTCTTCATTTGACCGAGCTAAAGCTACTTATACGGTTTCAGAGGTGAGCTATGTAATATATCTCTCTCTTGAGTCGGATTTCCTCATGACTGAGGGTCGTGACTCCCCCGTAGAATTGATTCGTTAGAGGAGTTCTCTTGGGCAGATACATCATGGTGGGCGCCCAGGTCCTTTCACGGCAGACACATGTCCTCGGATATTGTGGTCCTCAAACATGTCGGTTTCCTCACGATGTTTTCCTTCACGGCTATGCGAGTGTAAATCTAGACATAACCTGAAAAAACAAGCCATTGGTGTAGGGCTGGATTCGAACCATTGTGCGTCTGGATGAAAAGTTGACATTGAAACCGCTGAGCCACACTCGCTTTTATGTATGTATTATAATATGAAGACGAAAATTCTGTTAGTGTGATAGTTGCAGAGTTTTATTTACACAGATTAGACTAACGTTTGTTTACAGCCTGCCTGATGTAAGTACCGTGTGCTGTTAGTTAGTATACAGTATCCAATTCCAAAGAAAAAAAATATTTTTAATGGTCTGTTTCTTTGGCGCAGTTATTAAAAACCTAACTACTAAACTGCGAACCTGGGTTAGATTTTCGACTATAATTTTCTCAAACAGATTGTCACAAGGCCTTTTTTTCAGGCTATTATTCTGCGAGGCGATGTGGTCCCGAGGGGGGCGGAGCACCCGGGGCGGAGTCCGAGCGCTGCTCACAGAATACATCTCTCTTCTAGCAGAGCACGTCCAATCTACACTAGCGTTGTTCTGTAGGTTGGCTCGTGTAGCCGCTACTGAGCAACTAGCCGCGCTCTGTGATCTGGTCAATGCTGATATTGTAGGTGAGTAATTAATCTTAAATATCTTCGTATATTTTTATTTAATATAAATACCACCCGTAATCTCTACCAATAATAATTAGTACTGTAGACACGACACGTAACGAGGCCAAAATATAATTCCTAGATGGTCAACCGCCGTTGCCGCGGTTGAGTTGGTGGGCGGTATTTAGGGTTTCTTTCGTTTCTTTAGCGACCAAGCAATCGGCTATCTCCGGCATCGTTACCGATCATGTTCTAGCTTTGTGTAGTGTGTGGGAGAGAGATGACATTGGAAGCATTTTCGACGTGACATTTGTAAGGAGTTATAGTATTAATAAAATTATTCGTAGAGTATTCTCGAAAAACCAAACATGCCAGTTTCACATTAACTTTCTTTGTTAATATATTATATTGAATCAAGCGTTGCCGAAATCCATTGCAAATGAAACTGGAAAAATATTTAGTGTTACCCCCTGAGACTGCTCCTTAACCGACTCCAAACCACAATCTTGATGGTTTTTAGTTGTGTTCCTCCATATACCACCGCCACACACCTCACCTACTAATCAATTTGGTGAGTCAAGTTTGTTGTTTGAAGTCGGTTAAGGGGCAGTCGCAGAGGAAAAACACTATATTTTTAGAGAGTTTCATTAAAATTTTATTGTACTATTAATTTTAATTGATTCAATTTAATAGTTTTTTAAGTGACTTGTATCAAATATATGTTATGAATAAATGACTACGACTATAACTTTCTTCGTAACAGGTCGAGTAGTAACCGAGCTCAGCGCGTGGCTATGCGCGTGCGCGTCCCGCTCCCCGCACGCGCTCGCCGAGTGTTCGCCCTCCCTTGTAACCATAGCGCGCGCGTGCGACGCGGCGAGCAGGGGGCTGCCGGCCGCTGGGAGAATGGACGCCGACGCGCTCGGGTGGCCGGGGCTCGTGTCCAAGCGGGGGCAGAGGAACAACACGCTGTTGAGAAAGTGAGTTGTAGAAACTACTATATCCAGATAAAAATGTCGATAAGTCAGAAAAAAATCATCATAAGTGTCCAAAAGGCAGAAAAAACAATAATTTTAAGTATGATAATCTTGCACACCAAAAAACTTGACAAAGTAGGTTATAAGGGTAAAAGATAAAGTAGGATGAGACGCGCTCGGGTGGCCGGGACTTGTATCCAAGCGGGGTCAGAGGAACAACACGCTGCTCAGGAAGTGAGTTATATAAAATTTGTACTAGGATCAAACTGAAGGTTCTTAGGAAATCAAAATCTTTTCAAAATAGTGTCCATTTTCATCAACATATCGCTGCATTCAATAAAACCAATGAGTAAAGCACTCTGCCCACTCGGCATTAGGGGTCTCTCCGACTGATATTTGAAACGTATGTAGTTACTGCTTTCTTGTTTTACTCGAAAATTTTCTTTTAAAATCGGGAAATAAAATAAAAATCACAAGATGCGATATCAGGGTATTCGGCGGGTGACTCAGCACGTCTGAGGTCGCCAAATAGTCGATATTACAAACTAGGCGCATTTGATTAACATCTCGTTTCCGAGTGACTTTAAATATTTCCGTATTTGTGAAACCCTGCAGATCTCACTGGACCTCACTCGTCATTTTACCTAATTAATTTCTATGTACTAATCAATCAATAATATGTACTAATCTAAATATATAAAACTCAAAGGTGACTGACTGACTAATATAGTGATCTATCAACGCACAGCCCAAACCACTGGACGGATCGGGCTGAAATTTGGCATGCAGGTAGATATTCTGACTTAAGCATCCGCTAAGAAGGATTTTTGGAAATGCCACTTTTAAAGGGGTGAAATAAAGGATGCAAGTGTTACTTTTTAATGCGAGCGAAGCCACGAGCATCCACTAGTCCATCAATAAAGTAAACTAAATTTTACGTTTGCCCACAGATGCGACCTAGCAAACCACATAAAAGAAGGCGGAGCATGGATCATAATATCCGGTTTCGTGTTCGACGTCTCCGACTTTGACTGCGACAACGCTCAGACCGTGGAGGTCGTGCGACAGATGCGCGGCTGCGACGCGACTGCTGCGTTGAGCGTGGAACCGCACGCCGCCTACCTGTCGCTGATCACTGACAAGTGTGTGGGGATGTACGCTGAACACGTGCAAAATAATGCTTGCGAGGTAAGTCTATGAATTATAGTAATACGCACTTTTCGGTCACTAAGGACTGGCCAGTCCTTGGATGGGAAACCAAAAGTGGCATTCCATTTTGGGCGCTTCCGTGGGTCGGATGACACGTCAAATTGTAGGTCCCTGCTGTTCGTCTAGTACGGCAGTCGTTAAGCCATAAGTTAGAGGCTATGTTTGAACCCGGTTAAGGAGCAGTGGCAGCGGAAAAACACTACATATTTCTCCAGTTTCATTTGATCGGGGTGATTCTAAAGATTATTTTTCAGTACTAACCACTAACTAACCAGTTATTAAGCTAGTGTGTTTAATTTGTCTGTATTTTATGGACAATAAAGAATTTATTATAATATTATTATTATCATAATTTTTCAGGAGTCAGCGTCAAGCCTGCGCGCGTTCCACGTGCTGTCGTCTAGCGCGTGCCAGGTGTCGCTCGCGCTGTCGGCGTGCGGCGCGCGGCTGGCGCGCTCGCTGCCCGTGCAACGCGCCGAGCGGGACGCGGCGCACGCACGCGCCGCCTTCCTGCGCGGGGGGCTGCAGGTATGATGAAGATAAAGAATCTTTATTGATACTGTAAAGTTGTAACATTCATAGGTATATAAGCACTAATATCATAGAATATACTACACAAATTACAATATCTCGTCAAATTGAATTTATAACATTTAGCTTTGATAAAATTTTAGAAGTCGCAATGTCTAGTTTTATTAATAAAATAATTATTTTTTTTGTTATCTCAACTTAAATAATGCACCAGTATAGCTTTATTTAATGTGTACTTGTTGATGTTTGTTTCACCGTCACGCCACAGCGGTGGTATGGTACTACTTTTTTAATATTAGTAATTCCTTGACCTAGTGGTCATCTATGATCAAAATTGTATTAGAACCTGAGTTTTTGATCAATAAAGTTATCTTTATCTTTATGCGATATTTTACTCTCACAAGCGACACTGTGGTTGAAGGTAAAGATAGACAGCGTCAAGCCACCATGTATACCACGTGCTATTTTCAAACGCGTGCTAAATAACTGCATAAAATTATAATTTACCACCCCTGCTACCGGTATCTCCATTATTATTAGCCATTCGAAAAAGCGACGAAGTACCCATTCGAAATAGCCGTAATCTGCAGTGTCTATCAACAATAACTAAAATCGATAAATCAACGTTTTTTTATTCGTACTTTTTGCTGACCAAAAATATCCGCTGTTACTTCCATAACTATTTTTTGCTGTACAAACTTAAACCTTACCTCCCTTGTCACAGGTGTCAAAACTGGCCAACCCGTTCGACGAGGAGAAGGCGGAGGCCCGCAGTGGTTCCTCCACGGGCGGGAACAGTCCCGCCAGCGAGGGTCCTGTGACGTCACGCGCCAAGCCTCCTCCCAAAGTGAACTCCGCTAACACTGCGCGGGCTGACGCGCTACTATACGCATTGGCTGAGTCTAAATTACATGTAAGTATGGTTTTATTTCTTTTTCTGTACCAAACGTTTCTTTAGTCTCTTCATACTTTGACGCCTCTCTCTCTCGCTCTCTGTCCCTATCTCTCTTTCACACTCTTTTTATCCATAGCTTTCCCCATTTTTCTCCTTCTATTTCTTTCTATAGCTCTCTAGGGGACGCTACTCAACCTAATATCCTCTTCCTTTTTCTCCACTTCTCCTTCTCTCTCTCTCCCCCCCCCCCTTCTCTTCTTATCTCCCTCCGTCTTTCCCTATACTACTATACTATGTACATACCTCTCTAACCTTTTCTATTGTACCATATCCTACCTACTTTACTACGCTATGCTGATGAGAAGGTAGATGACAATAACGACTTACCATCTAGCTGACCGTCTGCTTTTTTGCCATCCATTTCATTAAAAAAGTCTTATAAAATGCTTTAAAACCAACCATATTCCCTCTTCTATTCGAAATTGTGGCTAGTATTGTTTTTTGTAGATCATGCTCACAATGACTGGCAAATAAGAAAAACCATCGTATTGTTTTTTTTACATGATATAGGCTTACACTTGACTACAACTTGCCTGATGTTAAGCAACGTTATAATCTACGATCTAGCGCGCTTGCCTAGAAGAAACCGGTTTACTCTCGACTTGAAGACCGACAAATTCTAGTTCAAGGGGAATAGAGATTCGGGCAAGGAGTTCCACAGTTTGGCTGTTCGCACGATGAAAGTCTAAGCAAAACGCTTGGTGCGAGTCTTTGGAACCTCAACTGTATAACGGTGCCTTCTTGCCGAACCCCTACTCGTACGATGGTGAAATGGGGCTGCAGGAATTAAATTATGCAATTTCTCCGCACACTCTCCGAAATGCAACCTGTATAAAACCGAAAGACTGGCTACCTTACGGCGGTGCTCAAGGCTTTATAATTTTGAGCTACAGAGTATTAAGTTCTTCGTATTGTATTCTAGGACCCGCTAGCTCTGCACCTGTGGTGGGCGTGCGAGCGGCGCGAGGGCTGCGCGCCCCACTTCCCGCCCGAGCACCCGCTGGAGGAGCTGCGGCGGGCGCTGCTAGCCGCCCTACTGTACCACGCGGGGCTGAAGGAACATGCCCTGGCTACTGCTACTGCTGGTGAGCTTGGAATAATCAAAATATTCGTTTATTTTACAAAATCCTTAGGCTAAAATAGTTACATATAATTTACTAACAAAAGATTCAAGTAAGTACTATTAAATTTTCATTTCTAACAATTCAAAAATTTTATTAATAAATATCAAATGTGAAATAATTCAAGAGAAAATTGATTAAATTCTAAGGCTTACTTTTTATATGTTTTCATTGGACCCCGAACAAGGCAAATACCTGTATCTTGGTGGTCCGTAGAGATAGATGTTCCGTACATTTTCTTCTTCAATATTCTCTTTTCTGTTACACAAAATGTAGATGCAACCCCTGCCGCTGCCACTCGTGCTGCCGGCAATATTTCTCTCGATCCTGCCGCGGCAGGATCGAGAGAAGTATTAGTGTTTACATACTGCCCTATCACTCTCTACGGTTTCTACTTTCGGCAATGGCAGACGTCGAAATATTTACTGCGTCCGCGCTATGTCTTCGCGCAATACACAATTACCTATGTGAGAGTTTTAAAAGGATTCCAAATTCGACAAAAATGGTTTTACGAAACTCTTCTGATATTTTGTATCAAACTTGGCGATTGAAGATTTACCTTTCGATTCGCGATTGCAGACCGCCGTGTCTTGAAACATGTCTAATGAAGTCTGAAGATGTATTTTTAAATAACAATAACATTTTATGATGTTCATTTTGTTTCTAGAAATGCAAAAAGGCGAAGTTAAGCTGTCCCCTGCCATGTCGGAGATAGTGAAGACAGTGCAACAATGTAAATGGACCCTCATGAGGACCCGCCAGCAACTGTCTCGAGGATACAAGGAGGTGTGTACTTTATATGTATAAACTAGTGGGTGCTCGCGGCTTCGCGCGCATTAAGAAGTAAAACTTGCATCCCCTATTTCACCGATTTAAAAGTGGCATTTCATCTTACTGCTAATTTCAGCCCAATCCGTCCAGTGGTTTAGGCTGTGCGTTGATAGATCACTATGTCAGTAATTCAGTCACCTTTGAGTTTTATTATTTCGAAGATAAATATAAAAAAATATTTCAGCACATATCACACAGCGCCATCTAGCCCCATACCACCCCATACTAAGATTACACTTGTATCATGAGTACTAGATAACGGATATAATACTTATATACTTTTCTTTTGTAAGTAATACAAACCTACTTATTATACATTGAAACGACCAGACTGAACAAAAGTAATTACTTGTGTTTAATATTCATAACGGTTTGCTTTTTAAAACAAAAATGTAATTAATGAATTAATCATAATGCAATTTGTGCAAACCATGTATTCATATTTTGGAAATTAATATCTTTATCTTATCTTTATCTGCTTAACGTGGGGCTAGATGGCGCTGAGTGCAACGTCCTGGAATATTTATTTATTATTATTTAATATTACAGGTATGCGCAGCGCCTCTAGAACGAGCCAGATTCCTTCTGCACGAGATCCGAGCAGCCATCTCACCAGCAGTGGCTGCTCTACAGAAACGGCCGCCATTCAGAAAACCTTGCACGGCCAAAAGGATCTTCAGAAAAGTCGCCCGCTTAGCCAAAGCACCGACATTCAAAAAGACATTCGAAACTACAAAAGAATTACGAAATAGACAAAATAGCTTGAGCAAAAGCATGCTCAAAACAACTGGCAGCTTACTACAAGGCGATGCTTTGCTGATAAAATCTTCAATAGCAAACGCCTCAGCGAAAACTCCCGAAGA
Organism: Macaria notata; assembly: GCA_927399415.1. Classification (NCBI taxonomy): domain Eukaryota; kingdom Metazoa; phylum Arthropoda; class Insecta; order Lepidoptera; family Geometridae; genus Macaria; species Macaria notata. The sequence continues at coordinate 3,337,682 of OV656751.1, forward strand.
ACCCCCTAGTATTGTTATAGAGAAGACGAAAGAACCGGAAAAAGCAGACGCGTCCGGAGACCATTGCATACTAATACCGACCACGAAAATACGAATCAAATTCCGAGAACGACCCGCAGACAAAGACAAGGACAAGAAACAATCAAAACCAGCTTTAAAAACGAGAGAGAAAGAGACAAAAATAAAGAATGAGCAATTAGAGAAAGATAAAAAGAACGCCTCGAATAGTGGCACGACGAAAGAATGTGATAAACCAGATATGGATAGAGATGACTTCTTAGATGATAAGACTCCTACAAACGAGATCTCATTTAGTTCGTTAAACGATATGACTGAAGCTTCCGTGCTGAAGGAATCTATGGAGAGTGAGAAACAGGTAACATTATTTTATTCTAGATATTTGGAGATGATAAAAATTTACTGAAGATAAGAACCCTTTTTCTGACTTTCTGATTTAATGTACTATTGTGGCTAAAAGGGTGTTTCATGTTTGATAAGGCTACATAATATTAGTGGCTGTACCTACATATATGTCTGTTGTATCGTAAGAACCAAAAGATTGAACCGATTTTGATGTACGCTATTATTTATTTGATTTAAATTAGAAAATGCGGAAGGAGCCAGGCGCCCATTAAGATTTTTAACATAAAAAAAACCCAAATAACTCAGAGTAGAAACCACAACCCTCTGTAATGAGGAATATGGCTCAGGAGTAGTATTTTTAAAAACATGTATGCTTTTAGTTTAAAATTTAGTGATATTTTTTGTTCCCTTTGTTATGAGCGGAAGTCACAACCCCCATTATTGAGAAATATAACTTAACAGAAAGTATTGCATTTACTTTCTATTGATAACTTCAGCATTCTTAGAAATATTAACGTTCTTTTTTAGTCTAAAAGTTTTTTTTTATGTTCCCAGGTGATGATTCTCGCAGACGATCTCAAGACTGATCTGATAATGGCTGACGAAGAGAAGGACGATGATAATTCCGAGAGAAACAAGTTTGTTAACGCCTGGGTGTCCAAACTTGCCTGTGATGAAAAAGGTAAGGGATGTAGATAGATAGAGATATACACTTTATTAAAAATACCAGCAGAATACAGAAATTTAAAAAAAATATTAAAACTTAAACCTAGTCTCTTAACTGGCGACCTTATCGCTAAGAGCGATCTCTTCAGTCAGTTTTATAAAGGCATAAACTTAAAAAAGCTTTACTAAGAACAATCATAAGCTCTACTAACCACTTTACAAATTTGGTTATCAATTCGCCTAGATGATGATCTATTGAGGCTTCAAACACGGTGCCAAATTTCGTGAGTGTATGTATATTCTTAAATAAAATAATTGTTCACTATTTTCTCGGAAGCTATAAGTGGTATCGATAAGATTTTTGTATTATATTTAAAAATATTTTAACAAATTTAGTTAGGGAACACATACACACAAATCGGCTGAATAGTTTTTGATACATTTTTTACTTTTGCACTTGACCACAGATTGCTTGATGGTAAGCTAAAGTTCTGGCCTAAGATGTATATAAATAATAGAGAGAACATAACATACGACTGCTGTAAGAAGTTTACATTTTCACTGGGTTTATGGAGATGGTTCATCGATTTTAATTTAGTACATTTTATGTTTTGTATAAAATAACCCCGTTTCTTCCAGACTTGTACTGGTTGCTCGAGGATGTGACGCCGGAGCAGCAGAGCCTGACGGCTTCCATCATAGACTTCGTGATAACCGAGGAACCGTGTGATATAGATATACTGAGACGCGCTCTCTACTGTCAGGTATGTCACTATTTTATCCACAGAAGAGAGAAACCAATGTAAGTGGTGCTCGTATCTCCTGTCTATGCCACAATTATGCAGAATATCGCAACATTCGCGGCGGCCATGATTAGTCGCGCTATAATGCCTTGTTATGCAATTATTACGTGTCAAAATGAAAGCAGGACGAATAATTTATCAAATGGAGATGTATATTTTGTTTTATTAATGTGTGAGTTTGGCGACACCGGTACCCGTACTAAGTAGTTATAAGGGCACTTGTACACCATTGTTTTCTCTATTTCGTGATTTTATCAGTAACTAGTTTTTTTTATACGTCTACATTTTAATCTGTGAAGCTATAAATAAATATTTTTCTTTCTTTCTTTTCTTTTGCCCGTGGCTTAGCACGCGTTATTATATTATGTAAACCTTCATCTTGAATCACTTTGTCTATTAAAAAAACTGCATCGAAATCTGTTAAGGTAAGATAAGATATTTCTCTAATGCACACCAAAAAAATTACATGATGAAAGAAATTTTGTAATTATTTTAATGAACATTGGGCTGCCTTATCGCCTTAGGCGATTTCTTCCAGGCAATCTGTTGTGTAGTTTAAAGATCTAAACATAGATACCAGCATAGGTAGATACAGATAGACCGCGACTTTACTTTATACGTAGTATGTAGTAAATTATACATGAACGGGAATTAAGTTACCTCTTTTTCTTGTACCTAATAATAATTTATCTATAGCGATGATCTGTGTGATCTATCGCAGAAGGCACATACAAAAGGAGGCCTATACCCAGCAGCGGCTCAATGACATGTTGATGATGATGCTTACGATGATCAGTTGAAATGAAATAGCACAAAAAATTCAAAAAACCTGACTACAAAACAAATTATAGTAATTCATTTTGTCGAGCGGTATTGCCTCAACCATGAATACGTTTGGGAACTTTATGGTAACAACTTAATAAATATACACTGCGACATCTAGCCCCAAACCAAGTAGACTAATATCCTTATTTAACTTTCAGCAGGAGAAAGCCTGCTGCGGCAAGGATACTATAGCCCTGTGACACAGGATATTTTGTGATACCTAGTACAGGGCTTAGTACACCTACCAACGTAGTCCATAAATATTGTTATTTTCTTATACCTATACAATCATGTACGTAACACGTAAGCTTAAACAATAAAGGATTTATTTATTTAATTTTCCAGGTACAAAGAGCAGATATAAGAAAGACTGGCTACAAAATAATCAACAGCATCCTCCACTCGTCCCAAACGATGTCGGAGAGCGTGAAATACGCGGCTCTATCTGGCGTGGTGGGAGCCAACTTGGCGGCCTCGGTGCCCTGCGTGGGTCTCACACCGAGCGTGCCCCTGACGCCGCCGCTGGAGGGCGTCGAGTCTGTCATACCACACTCCAAGTATAGCATTCTGTTGGGTGAGTACCATACACACACGCCAGTAACATACACAATATTAGTCGGTCGTCCTGAAAAAAGGTAGGTCGTGTCATTCCCAACAACCGATACTTTTGAGATAAGTCCAACACATGTCTTATTTACCCTAGAGTTACGTATTTTTTATACATAGTACCCACGATACAAGCGTTTGCTTAGTGTGGGGCTAGATGGCGCTGTGTGCAATGTCCCGGAATATTTTTTTTTTTTTTATACATCATCCTTAAAGTACCAAAAACCACGATGCTACGTCGTTCGAAGATGGCTCAAACTTGCATAAAGTTACCCTGTCTGTGTATCGGTTTTTTGTTTCTTTGTACATAATACCAAATGGAGAAACATATTATAGAAAAGTAACGTAACACATAGTAACGTCTCTGTCGCTACTATATACAAGTCTAGTAACGAGAATAATAAACACGAACACAGATTCTACGTATATATAATATAGTAAAGTGTTATTTATTCAATATGTCTCCTTGTTTGTTACAGAACGAGCGAAGTTACTAGACTTCGTGATGCTAGAACTAAAAGGGCGCGTGCTGGAAGGCGAAGTGACGCCGACCAATCAGAGCATGCCTCTCAAGATGAGCGCCAACTGCGGCGCGCATGCCTTGCTCAACCGACCTGCTAGGGCCAGGTATGTTTTGTTATACTCCGTAACTTCGCATTGTTGTACTTCGTAGAGTGTCTTTCTTCGAACTTATAGTATTTCGCACTGGCGTTCTTAGTGCTGTCGTACTTTTTGATGCTAGAGACAAAAAGTCCCGTGCCTAGGTGAAGTGACGCCGACCAATCAGAGCATGCCACTGAAAATGAGCGCCAACTGCGGAGCACATGCTTTGCTTAACCGACCCGCTAGGGCCAGGTATGATAATACCATCTTCCTCTTCCTTGTGTCGTATTCCTCCTAACATAGGGTCGTGACTCCCTTACAGAGTTTGCTCATTGGCGTAGTTTTCTTGGACAAATACATCGTTGTGCTTGGCTAATAGAATTTTCCGACACTATAAGGAAAACGAGATCAACTGAGAGAGAGACTCGTTTAAAACCCCTCTAAATTGTTATGAAAAAATGTATTTTAGAATTCTTTTTTTCCTTATCTTTCAGATTCCTAGTCCACCTACTGGCTCTCCTGACAGAAGGCAGCCAAGGTCCGGAGTTAGAGCAACTTATAACAGGAGGAGCTCTCAGTTCCTGTCTTACTCTACTCAAACAGATTGGTGGTGAAACGGCGCAGAGTGCTTCTTTAATTTGTACTGGGATTAAAAGCAAATGTAAGCTGAATTGTTTTATCTGTGTTAGATTAAGGTTGATATTTCGGTTTACTCCGAGCTTGGAGATATCATCTTTTGTAAGTCAAACAGAAAGATGGTGAGTCTGCAGAACTGATAATATGAAATGTAAGCTAAAATGTACCTTGGATTCTAGATATTAAGGTATATTTCTGAAATCGATATTTCTGGATTCAGAGTAAGAAGAGCTTATGGAACCGATACCGATGGAACTTTTTGTTTCTGTCTTACTCCACTTAAACAAATTGGTGGTGAGACAGCGCAAAGTGCATCTCTTATATGCACTGGGATTAAGAGCAAATGTAAGCAAAAACGTGTCCTAAAAGTGTGAAGTTAAGGTCGATACTTCTGTAAAATTTGAAGTACGAGATAGTACCTTTTTTAACTCGAATAGATTTAAAGCGAGATTGGACAGATCTGTCAATTAAATGTAAGCCAGAATGTACCCTTGACATTTAACAATAAGGTGGATAATTCTGTTTTTGCGGAGTTAATCGAGACGTTAACTAAAAAATTATTTTTATTGTTTTTCATACATATTTAATTTGTTTCTTTTGTACTCCAGCTGACTGCCTAGTAATATATGAAGACGAGCGACTCGGCGCGCGCGCACGAGGCGCGTCTCTCTCGGGGCCAGAACTCGCTTCTCTGATGAAGATTGGCACTAGAGTTGTACGAGGCAAGGACTGGAAATGGGGAGATCAGGTACTCTATTTATATGTATTTATAAATACATAGCCAAGCAGTAAGCACATAACGGCCAAGACATGCTCCTCATCTAATAAAGCATGTTTATATACGAGTAGGTGATATGTTTTATAGTCAGGACCAAATATGGCCTTTGAAAAAAGACCAGTTTCTTTCAAACATTTATATCAAATTTCGATCTATTTGACTGAGTGGCTTTTCGCTTCAGTTTTTTCGCGTTAAATTACAAAGAAATGATTATATTATTGAATTTCAGGATGGTGTCCCAGGCGGCGAGGGTCGCGTTATAGGCGAGCTGGGTGAAGATGGATGGGTGCGCGTGGCGTGGGACGCTGGCGGGACTAACTCGTACAGAATGGGCAAGGAGGGGAAATATGATCTCAAGCTGGCGCGCTCGCCCTCACCGCCGCCCTCTGTCGACGAGACTGTGCATGGGACTGGTGAGAAATGTAAAGAAAACTAAACTGTAGAGCAATCTGCAGCATTAATGCTGAGGTATGACCTTTTTTGACGCACGGGATACATCAATGTAACACATATATCACCTTTGTATTCTACCTGTTGTCAAGTTTTTTATGTATATATTGTTGTGTCCTGTGTGTCAAAATAAATGCCTAGAATTTGAATTTTTTGAAACAAAAGAAAATCTATAAATGGCTTGATTTACAATAATAATACATAAAAACAAGGAAAACTAAACATACCACTTCTAACTACAACATAAAAGGGGGGGGGGACTTAGAAAAGCCTAAAGATAGTCTAAGTGCTCCAGCATACTGGTCGCATTACCACGCTGGATGGCAATGCTGATACGTTGAGCCAGAAAATTGTTAGCATTTTGGTTACGCGTCGCGTTTACCAAGCTCTCCGAGAGGTTGTAGAAAATAGAATTGTTTGATGAATTTAGAAATAAAAACTCAAGCGCATCGGCGATAAGTAATAATATAATTGAATCGCTCCCTAGATGAAAACAAAAGAGAGTATTTTTTTTAGTTATTTGTTGTTCGAAAATGAAACAGGATCAATTAAATACTAGAAGTTGACAGAAAAATAATTAAAATTAATATCTCAGGACATATCACTATATATATATATATATATATTTAAGCGCTGTCGCTTAAATAAATAAATAAAAAAAATGTTAAAACATTATATTATTTAATTCCTAAATGTTCTCTTGTTGCATTTTCTTAAAGATACTCGAAAAAAAACATTTAAAATTTTACATAATTTCTCACAGTGACCGAAAGCGCCGTCGAATGGTGGCCAGTGAGCGAGGTCCGCGCCGCGGTGACGTGCGCCATACGAGCTCTGTGCGGCGGCATCTCGTCGGCTCGCGGCGCGTCCGGCGCCGTGGCGCGGCGGAACGTGGCGGCGCTGCAGCGCAGACTGCTCACGCTCGCGCACGCGCACGCCACGCCGCCGCCCACCGCCTCCGCGCACCACTACCACACCGCGCTGGCGCTGCTCAGAGGTGGGTGCAGCTACAGTGTGTTTATGGTGCCCTGGTACTTACCTGGACTACAAGAAGAGTGGAAGATAGAGTGAGATAGAGGTAGAACTGTCGTTGCTGTTGCTTCGCCTCAAGGTTATTAGATATGGTGTAAAAGAAAAATCTGTCTAGGCAGCTCCAGTCAGTGATAGGGAGAAAGATTGTCATATTTAAGATGCCCTGGTGCTTTTGTTAGGTTAGAAAATAAATCTCTCTCTTGAGTCGTATTCCTCATGACTGAGGGTCGTGACTCGTGACTCCCCCGCTGAATTAATCCGTTAGGGGAGTTTTCTTGGGCAGATATATCGTGGTGGGCGCCAAGGTTCTTCCTCGGGAAAAAAATAGAGACACTTATATTATATAGGCAAAATTTCGCTTTGCTAATCACATTGACTGCTCTGTTAGCTTAGTTGGTAGTGGCTCTGCCTTCTAATCTAGGGGTGCGGGTTCGATTCCCGCATAACACAAATAATTATGCATATTAAAATTTGTAATTATTTGTGTTGAGTCTGGTCGTTTCTATGTATAATAAGTATGTATTTACAAAAAAAAAGTATATATGTATTATATCCGCTATCTAGTACCCATGATACAAGCGTAAGCTTAGTATGGGGCTAGATGGCGCTGTGTGATATGTCCGAAAATATTTATTATTTTTATTATTTATTGATGTTGTTTTCCCCAGCGAGTGCGCAGGGCCCCGAGATGCGGCTAGCGCTGTGCTCGGACTCCTGGTTCGAGCTCTGTTACAGCATCATATCGGCTGCGGAGAAACCTATCACACAGGATCTCATATATTTACAAGTGAGTCCCTTTGTAAAGTTTTATTCCTATAAAATTAAATTACAAGAACGAAGCCTTTAACTATGAAATCTTCTTGAATTTCGGTCAATTTCGTAACTCCACGTAAAGACCTTAAAAAGACGTAAAGGCCTTTTATTGCTAGATAAGTTTTATTTTAAATTAATAGCTAATAATGTTTCGAGCATATGAAACGATTGAAGGAAAGCATCATATGTTACCAAGTCACCTAAAGAGACAAACGCACAAGCGACACTGTGGTCCAAAGTGGAAAATACATTTAAGACTTCGATGATTGTTTAACATCAGGCAAGCTATAGTCAAACGTAATAGTAACGTAATTATGCGAATGATAACTGGATTTTTTGTACAATACATTTATTTTTTTATGAAGTTTACTATTGTGAACAACACATGTACCTACATCTATCTACTTCTGACTTTTAACTATGAAGTTATGAATAAATATATTGTATTTGTAAGCCTATTTTGTGTTAAAAAATATATTGTATTTTATTGCATCAATATTTTGCTTGGCAGATCCAAGCGGTGTGGCTGCTCCGGCGCGTGCTGGCGGAGCAGACGGGCGCGGGCGCGGCCGCGTGGCGGCGCACAGTGTGCGCGCAGCTGCTGGCGCTCGCGGGGCGGCTGTGGCTGCAGACGCACGCCTGCGACCCCGTGCTGCGGCTCAACCACAACATGCTCGCGCCGCCGCCCGACGACGAGGAACTGGGTCAGTACAACTGTCAACAAGGAGTGTGTTGTTCCTCAAAATCCTATCTTATCTAGCTCCTATACAGCTAAAATAATTGTAATTTAATTTTGATGTAATTTTAATCTTCTATTATATCTATTCTAACGGTCTTATTAATAAAAAGTTATAGAAGAGTTAGTGTTCTATAACATCACTATAACAAAAATGACCATAATCGGTATTTATAAACGCACTATAGCGCTAAACAGTTCTATAAGTTTATTGTAAAGTTATAGTAGCGAGGACCCCACTTTAGCCGTACTATAGCGGTGTTATAAGATCTAAGATGGCCGACTATCCTGTCATCAGCTGATTTGCTGTCTTTGGAGTAAAAAACAAGTAGTAGAAGTAGTTTGAAGTATGTTGTTTAAATTACATAATATGATGATAACGAACAAAATGTTCGTATATGAAAGAGCAAAATTCAACTGCAAGCACACAAACTTTACCTACCTCCAGACAATTTTCACTACGTTGCCTTTTTATAAATTCCGTATTCATTTTATTTTATTTTAATTAAAACCTTTGCGAAAACTATGATAGAGTCCGTACAACATAACTTTGCGCGCGACTGGCGGCAGCACTAATGCCAAGTATTGGCTTCTGCCTCTGATCAAATTGCAATCTGAAGATTTTAGTTCTAATTTTATCCGCGCGCATAGTTTCTTGCTTGAACTCTATTTGCGCGCCTGAATATCAACGACTTTGACGTTTGTTTGTGTCCGAGTATCTTCGATCAAATATAACCCAGATCACGCGTAAGCGCGCTAAAAGTAACCAAACTAAACAGTGCTTAAATTCACACTAAGCACTGTTTTGCCGTCAGTGACGCGCCGACCGTCATGTGAAACAGTGCCGAAGTGTGCTGTGAAAAGTTGCAAAAATAACACGCTTACAAAGAGAAAACAACATGGGATTTCGTATTTTCGATAAGTTTTATACTTTTTACAAATACTTACAGTGATTAATATTCGAAATAGTCCAGTTATCCTCTCCAAATTAGTATTTCTAGAATTTAAATCCTTTTGTATTTGCTTCGCACTTGTCTCTTTCGAACGCATAATAGAATTAACACGCGAGACAAGAACAAATTAGGCCTGATTTAGAGCAAGTCTAATGGAGTCGCCGCATTCTTTTATTTTTCTTAGACTGTAAAATGGATCTAGTTTAAATATATATATATATATATATATATATATATATATAATATATAAAGATAGTATAAAGTAGTCAATGTAATATAATTCGGAAAACCAAACATCAATTCTTTCCTCAATCTTATTTTTTTTTTTGAAAGTGCTAGTCTTTGGAACTTCCACCATAAACCGGTGATATTAGTGTAGAAGTGTAAAATAATTATCCACCTTTTTATTAACAAAGCGACTCTATGAATGTTCTATTATATCATGGTAAGTTAAATACCGTCACACGGCCTTACGACGGTTAGAATTTAAGCGTTATCGCTATAGCAATACGGTTGAACTTTCTAACGCTCACTGCGTATGGTCATAAAATATTATGAGCACTCGTTATCGCAGAGCAAGATGACTTATGATGTATACGACATTAGTCGAAACTCAACCTTATGATGCAGTAGTAAGATTGACTTTCATATAAATATTTTTTGTGACATAGTCATATTTTGTATTTCTGTGTATATCGTAAACTATACAGTATATAGTAAACTCATGCCACATTTTTGAGCCGTGTTTGTAAGCAATGCTGAATCTAGTGCATTATTGATCGCAGCCGAGTATAGACAAAATTTTGTGTTTTATGACGCAGTTAGCATATATTTGGCACTAAGATACGTATTATCTGTGGTTAATTTCGTTCTTCTTTGACTTTTTCTTAATAATGGCAATGATTTGGCTTATTGTCGGTACCACGTGGGTACTATAGTTATAGAAGGCTTATTGAACGTTTATAAATAGTAAACTTTATAGAACACTTTAAATGCTTATTGAACACTTTAACTATAGTATGCTTAAAGCATACTATAGGCATTTTTTATAAATAAGACCGTTAATATATAAAACTCAAAGGTCATCAACACACAGCCCAAACCACCGGACGGATTGGGCTGAAATTTGTCATGCAGGTAGATGTTATGACGTAGGCATCCACTAAGAAAGGATTTTTGGAAATGCCACTTTTAAAGGGGTGAAAATAGGGGATGCAAGTTTTACTTCTTAATGCGAGCGAAGCCGCGAGCACCCACTAGTTGTTAAATAAAAAGTAAATTGTAGGTGCCGGCTGTTTGTCCTAGTACGGCAGTCGTTAAGCCATGTCAGAGGCCCTTAGGGCGGCTTGATAAACTCTCGATACCAGAGTCGGCCACTCTTATTCGATAAGAAGAAGAAGTGTATTGTTTTCTGAAATTCGTACGCTGAAGAAGGAAGTGGATTTTATATCTTTTATTTCTCGAACATGGATCGATCTTTGTTGTGTTTGTGGCCATGTTTAGTTTTTCCGAATATCGAACGCTCTTTATGTGAATTGCGGTAGTGTTTTGTTTTAAGAATATTTTTTAGTAATCATTTTGTGTTTTGATAATTTCAGACAACAGATGGCGCGCGCCTGCCACGGCTAGTTACACGGGCGCGACGTGCGCGGCGCTAGTGCAGCTGGTGAGACACCTGCACTCGGCGCCGCACTGGCACGCGCCCGTCACGGCGCTGCTGCTGGACAAGCTGCAATTGGCTGCTCAGATGGTGCGTGACGGGTTTTGAAATTCAAAACTTGGCTATCTTTAATCTGTATTTTTTTTAATTTGCAAATTGCAAGTCGATCCTAGCTTATACTTTAGTTAGGTCTCTTTCTTTGTTGCTTGAGACGGTAATACCTTACTCTTAATTTGATTCAATATATCGTACAGAACACAATCTTTTTTTCACAGTATTCCTTCTTCCTTTATCTATTGATTTTTTAACAGACTTAAAAAGAGGTTCTCTTCTCTTCTGAATATATTTTTAATTATATTTCAGGTAACAAGCGACTGGCACTGGTGGCCGAACAGCAGCCAAGAGATGACACTAACTGTCAAACCATCTCCGCCTTCACTGGAAACCTGCCTGATAGGTATTTATTATCAATAGCATTTGTCAATTACATTGATTTATTAAAATCATAAAAATACAGTTAAAATAATAACGTCATTTCTAACTGGCAAAAAAAAAAAAAAAAAAAAAAACAGAACATATCATACAGCGCCATGTTACTTATTTGTTGGGACGTAATCTTTATCATCTTTACTAAAAAACTGATTTTAAACATAAATATAACAAATCTCATACAAATCTCTACAAAAGGCTGCAAGCACCAGTTTTATGTGTATATTATTATGAACCTTATAGCTAAGAAGTTAAAGTCGTATTTCCCTTCCAGCCGGCGCTTTAGGCGTGGTGGGCGGAATGGAGTGGAGAGTGAGAATGGGTCAGAGAGTGAGTGCCGGCTCCCCGCCGAGACATGGTGTCGTGACACAACTCACTGCGAGGGCCAAGCTCACCCTCGTGCTGGACGATAGTACTCTCACTAAGGTCAGTATTAGTGAGACTGGGTCAGAGAGTGAGTGCCGGCTCCCCGCCGAGACATGGTGTCGTGACACAACTCACTGCGAGGGCCAAGCTCACCCTCGTGCTGGACGATAGTACTCTCACTAAGGTCAGTATTAGTGAGACTGGGTCAGAGAGTGAGTGCCGGCTCCCCGCCGAGACATGGTGTCGTGACACAACTCACTGCGAGGGCCAAGCTCACCCTCGTGCTGGACGATAGTACTCTCACTAAGGTCAGTATTAGTGAGACTGGGTCAGAGAGTGAGTGCCGGCTCCCCGCCGAGACATGGTGTCGTGACACAACTCACTGCGAGGGCCCAGCTCACCCTCGTGCTCGACGATAGTACTCTCACTATTAGAGTATAACAAATTTTGTAATTAGTTAATTTTCCAGTGACATTTTGGCTTAATATAATAAATAACTTCTCTTTGTGGAGTTACATTACCTATATCTTCGATAAAAAGTTGTCTGTCTCCAAATTCTGTGTCCTAGCGACATATCTACAAAATTACATTAAAATTGGTACAGCCATTTGACCGTTAAGTACCAACAAAACGCGACTTCGCGCACATTATTTCGGAATAAGAAGTAGCCTATGGGTCTTTCGAATTTAATTAGATACATGAAGGCGATTTTAAGGTTATTTTTATCCTGAAAAATGTGAAAACCCTTAACACTAGTTTAAAAAATATAAGAAAGTAAGTTATGCTTTAAATAATAAACCACTTGTTTTACCACATTTCAGTGTGAATTGAGCGGCATTCAGAGCGCGGAGAGCGAGCGCTTGTTACAGCCGCTAGGGGGCGGTGAGAGCGCGCTGCGAGTGTGCGCGTCCCTGCTCGGCGCCGGGCCACAGGCGTCGCCCATGCATCCACATCATCTACCTGGTAATATTATAAATTTCGATTGATATTTGAGCAGCACTGAGGTATTAAAGACAAATAAATGAGGGTGGTAAATGAGAGAAAGAAGGGGAAGAAGCAAAAATAATGAACTAAGCGATCAAAAAATAGAGAGAGAGCAGTTGTTATAAAGAGTGTGGAAAGCGAGATCTTAATCCAATCATTATTGTATTTGCGTCTTAGCTTCGCGCTGGGCAACGTACATTTCGTTCACATCCACATAATTTTCCTGGTAGATAGGGGTGAGCGTATAAAGCAGAATAAGCAAGATGAGCGAAAACTACGCTAAGTGAACAAAGGGGTTTGGTAGAAGCAGATTTACCATTTGTGTCATTTGCATTTTTGTAGTTCTAATTATGAGAAATAAATAATAATAATAAGAGGCGCAAAACTCTTAAGTCATGTGAGCGAACGAGCGTGAAGGAGCAAATCAAGTAATTAATTTTTAGAAAGAACAATACTTATTGTCATATATCATGATTTTGGCTTGAAGACATTTGTGATTAAAAAGCTTTGGGACCATATACTGTCGCTAAAGTGGTACAGATTTCTTGTGATTTCTAAAAGACTGAGACTTAACAACTCAAAAATAATCGCAATCGGCTATATATCCAACTATTAAATATACAGGGGAGCGGAGGACTATATATCAACCTATTAAATATATGTATAGATATGTATGTATATACAATACTAGTGGGTGCTCGCGGCTTCGCTCACATTAAGAAGTAAAACTTGCATCCCCTTATTACACCCCTTAAAAAGTGGCATTTCCAAAAATCCTTTCTTTGCAGATGCCTTCGTTATAACATCTACCTGCATGCCAAATTCCAGCCGGATCCGTCCAGAGGTTTGGGCTGTGCGTTTGAGTTGACCTTTGAGTTTTATATATTTAGAATAGACCCAACTATCAAATAGAAATGTATGTACGTATACACAATATTTTTTTTTATTTCCAGCCGAGCTAGACATCTGCGGTCTCCGCAAGCAGCAGATGGAGCTGCTGACGCTGTGCGCGGTGCGCGGCCTTCTCACCACGAGGACCCGGCTGAGAAAAGTGCTCATGCAACCGCCTGATAACTCGGGTTAGTGTTCTTGTTGTATGAGAGTGGCCAACTCTAGTGTCGAGAGTTTTCAAACCTCCTGGCTACTCTGGTAAGTTTCTTCTTCTCTTTCTGTGTTATTCTTGTGATTGTTATCTTAACAAAAAAAAACAATGGCCAACTCTAATGTCCAGATTTTGACATTACTGATGCATCCTCTGTAAAATTCCTAGGCCTCTCTCATATAAAACCACTTACCAGAGTTTTCGTAATATTCGTCTATAGTATTCTAACTTAATTAATTCTATCAGGAGGATAAGTCTTGTAAGATCTTCTTCTTTTCTCCTAGTCACCAACTCTAATGTCAAGAGATCTAAAGTGCTAATCTTATTTGTTATTTCTGGTAAGTTTAAACTTTGTTGGACATACATACATATAAGGAAATTCAAAACCCATTGTTCTTGTAACACCAAATAAAAAAAAAACAATAGAAATCTTATTATTCAATAGAAAGTCTTAGCAGGAAAAAGGAAAAATCCTGACGCCTTGATTGTTTGCGATATATCTTTAAAATACCATTATATTATAAAACTTCGACTAAACATATGTAGAAGTATATACAAATTGTTCGAGTCTTTAAGTACGATCGTAGCCACAAAAAACCGTCTATATCAGTTTTAAAGTAGTTAACAGCCCTAAATAAAAAAAATGCTATATATCATGGCAATACATGTATTCTAATATTTGTAATATATTCCAGGCACAGTGGACCGCAGCACCACTCTGGGTACAGAAGGCACGTTACTCCGCCGCCTGCTCGCTCTAGCAACTCGCCCCAGTCCGCTGGCAGCGTCGCACACACCACGTGACCTGGCCAGCGCCGCCTTGGCTATAGTGCAGCAACTTGCCTCGCATGTGTACAACGGTATGGGAGTATAAGACTTAATTACATATATTGAAGATTTAAATTAGCTTGTTCCTACTACAGACTCGATCGAAGCTATTTTCTTCTCATGTATGCAATGGTAAGGGAATTTGATACTTATGTACATAGAGCTAAGGTTCAAAGTAGCTTGTAGATATAACCCACTCGATCGAAGCAAATCGCTTCTTATGTATACAAACAATGATAAAGGATTTTTATGCACCATGGTTCGAATCCAGCCCTACACCAATGACATGTATGTATTTTCAAGTTCTGTGTGGCTTTGCACTCGCTTTACGGTGATGGAAAACATCGTGAGGAAACCGACATATTTGAGGACCACAATATCCAAGAACATGACATGTGTCTTCTGTGGAAGGACCTGGGCCCCACCACAATGTATCTGCCTAAGTAAACTCCCCTAACGTATTAATTCTGCGGAAGAGTCACGACGCTCAGTCATGAGGAATACGACTCAAGAGATAGAGAGAGAAGGTACAAAATAGCTGTGTGATAAGTCCTGAAATATTTATTTACTTTTACATTTTTGTTTCAGAAGAGAAAGACAACGAGATACCCCCAGAAATACCTCTCATTGACAAATCTAATGTTATGCAAGTGTCGGTCGGACCTTCCACTAGCACCGCTTCTTTGTGTAAGTGGAAATAAACCTTAACGCCTTGTGATAAGAGTGGTTTTAGACTGGCTCATGTTTGAGAAATGAAAATTGGTTTTGAGCTCTTACTACAATCCAGGGGTTTTCAAATCTAGAGTTAATAGGTATCTTGTAGGTAAGCGTGTTACACCCTAGGCTGTAGCAATGCTTAGCATCA
Organism: Macaria notata; assembly: GCA_927399415.1. NCBI lineage: Eukaryota > Metazoa > Arthropoda > Insecta > Lepidoptera > Geometridae > Macaria > Macaria notata. The sequence continues at coordinate 3,353,240 of OV656751.1, forward strand.
GGCAGGCTGTAGTCAAACGTAAACCTATACCGCGTAAAAAAAAGATCAAAGGGATTTTATAAGTTTGACTTGCTTGTATCTGTGGGTATTTTTATATTTTTGTGCCATCCTAGATTCCACGTTTAGAAAATTCCAGATATTGTTTGAAAGATATTATATTAAATAGCAGTGTTCCTAAAAAATATTGTGAATATGTCAAGGTTATTTTTTTTTATACTAGTGAACAGCCGTTGCTTCTTTCCATACTAAAAGCATATTCTATAACAACCTTTATGCCAAAGAAAAACATAATGATCCATTTCCTATTTTACATTTTTGCGCCAAAGAAGCACAAATCAACCAACAAATCGACAAACATACTTTCGTTTAATTTATTTTATCTACACTAATGTTGTAACATTCTACTTATGTTTCCAATACTTGACTTATAATTACTATTGTTATAGCACAGACAACAAAACACTCAATTTAAGCAATTTTACATGATGTTATAATATCCACATCGATATCGTAATAGCTCATTATAACATCGAAAAAGCGTGACCAACCTGATTGCAGGGCCAATCAGGTTGGTCGCGCTGCACTCTCGTTGGTTAGATTTTAATGGCGGCACTCGTTACTATTATGAAACTCGCTGCGCTCGTTTCATAAACTCACGCTCGTGTTTTAATACCCTTAATTATATGACAGTTGCATAAACTACTATTTTATTTCAGCTCGCAAAGATCTGAACACTTGGGCCAACTCATCCCAAGTACAACAGGTCATAGAAATGGGATTCTCAAGAACGGCTGTCTACGCAGCTATACAAGCTATTGGTAAGTGATTGTAGTCTAATTTTATTATATTTTATTCCACTATGTTCATGACACTTTAAATATGAATAAAAATAGATAGATATATACTTTATTCAAACACCACATATAAAAAACGGTACAAAAATACATAGAAATTAAAATTAGCGACTTAATTGGCGGCCTTATCGCTAAGAGCGATATCTTCCGGGCAACCAATCTGGCAGGGATATAATCTTCAAATTAATTTGAATAAAAATAACAGGTATAATTATTCTAGGACACCTGAAACAGCGCTATCTAGCCCCTACTAAGCAGACTTATGATTTTTACCAGTACCGAATATTGTAATAAAATAACTTGGTATAACCTTGGTATTTACCAATTATTACCACAATCTCTTTTGATATTATATAATATCAAATGTGTAATTGAATAAAGGCTTTTTTACTTTTACTTTTACTTTACCACAATCTCTAATCTGTCTTTCCTTTAAGATTTCAATAATTGGGTTTATGCATGGAACTAAAATTTATTTTGTGTAAATAAGCTATAAGCTGTACAAACCCCATTTATATCCACTGAAAAATAAAGAAGTTGGAGATTTAATTAAAGATTTAATTCTATCTCTTTCAAAGCAGAATTTTCTATGTATTTTGTATGGCGTTAGTGCCACGTGACGTCATATGGCATGTCGGTTCTCTCTGTCTAATCGTAAACTAAAAAACGTGTATAACTGCGTTATTGTTAAAGCTAATTGAAAAATAATTTGATTATGCTGATTGTCTATTAAAAACCTTCATTGAAGGAATAAAAAAAAAGTTGTGAATATTCCTTATTTCGTTCCCTTTAGGTTCGTTACTTTTTGTGTTATCACTGTTTTATATGGTGTACTTATAAACTTTAGTTTTAGGGTCTGTTCAAGTATAGACAAATCATTGATGTGTGTAACATTTAAGCTAAGCTTATATATGTTGTTATAATAATATGTATTGTGAACACTGTATATTAGGTATGTAATTTTTTTATGTATTTTTCTTTTCTGCATAAATCTCTTGTTTAAAGTAGCATGTATGTGTGTAAGTAATTATCTTAAAATTGTTTGTTAGGTCTGCATCAAGATGGCTTTGAGTGCTCGTAATTTTCTTCTTTTTTACTATTATGTTATGTGTGTTTTAGCTTAGTGTCTGTTTTGTAGACTATTGTTACGGAAGCGGGTTCAGGGATAGGAAATAATATACCGTTTTAGTTTTGCACAACGTTACTCAACCTTTATTTTTCACCACTCCTCATTCCCGCCAAAAACAAGTCAAACAAAAAAACTAACCTATTTACAAAAACAAAAGAGTTCCTATACCTACATTTAACAAAAGAATTCGTATACATATAATTAATAAAATAGTTCTTACATCTACATTCAAATAGGTTTTACGTCACACTATTAATAAATAAATAAATAAAAACATCACATTTTTCTCCCCAGGTGGCAACAGCCTCCCCTCCGTGGAGTCCCTAGTGGCCTACCTGCTAGAGCTGCCCCAGCAAGGCATGGACGACACGGTGTTCGAGATGAAACAACCCCAGCAGAAGGAGAAGGCGAAGACCCCATACCGCTGGCGCAGCTGCTTCGCCTCGGAGGAGGAGTATGCCCAGTACTTGTCTGACGTCATCACTGCCGGCGTGACTGTGCGCTGCTGCAAGCCGCACGAGGGGGTGAGTGTAGCGGTATTTACTGGCAGTCTACTTTGGATGCCAATTAAAAGCTTCAGCTTTGATAACAGTATCGCATCAGGTTTTTAAACCTTTGATACAAAATTGAATGTAAACAGATTAATTTATAAAAGGACGGTTCACAATTTATTTGACAAGATAAAAAATACACGTTAAAATCTACTATCATCTTAATTTCCAGGTAGCTTTAGGAGACGTCGGACAAGTTCAGAAAGTGGAACGAGACATTAAACAAAACGTGTTTTTACATGTGAGTACTAATTTATAGTCTGTGTAATTGTGAGCTTAGCATTAAGTTAAAAGAAACCTTTAAACAAATATCTGGAAAAAGACACTGCTAATCAAAGATGCTCAAAATATCAGTATAATATATAAGGGCACATTTCGTGGTTCAATTCTATTGTCTATCAAAAAATAATGGCGTTCTCGTTACAAAAATAAAACGAATGCTCTTTGTGTGTATGTTGTAAAACAAACCATTCACTTTTTTTTAAACGTCTGGATTGTATTGAAGTCGTCATGTCTGAGTGAATACGTGTAAAAACATAATTTCGAAACATGTTAATCACATCTCATTATGTACTTATTGTAATGGTGTTTTTTTAATAAAGTGTATATCTACCTATGTTTGTCACATTCCCCAGGTGGAATGGCGCGGCCTGGGCCGGTCGTGCGGTGTGCGCGCCGAGCACGCCGAGGTGGTGTCGGGCGCGCCTCCCTTCGCGGCGGGAGACCGCGTGCGCGTGCGCGCCGCCGTCACGCAGCCGCGGTACAAGTGGGGCTGCATCGACCACACCAGCATAGGGACTGTCACTGGTACGAATACCGTCCTCCTTTTTTTGAAGTGTCTTCATTACTGAGGAGAATTGATTAATCTAGAATTGAATTGATTTGAATTTGAAGATTGGTCCAGATTCTTCTACGGAAGAAGCTTATTTGTTTACGGATTTTGTGAATCTTATACATGTAGGTTTCCTCGCTAAATTCTCCTTCACCGCTAAGCGAGAGTGAACAACAGTCCTGTGATTTTTTTATAGATAGATAGATAGATCAATTCTTTATTAAAACACAACATACATAAAAAACAATACAAAAAAAACATAGAAAATATTTTTTTATGTGTTCTACTTAATAATATTGCGTTTTAGGCTTATCTCTCTATCTTTTATTCCAGGTATATCTGCTAATGGGCGTGACCTGACAGTAGACTTCCCTCAGCAGCCCGGCTGGACCGGACAAGTCAGTGAGATGGAACTAGTCACTGATCAATGTAAGCGTTTGAATAGTAAGATAAGTACTATAAAATATGAGTTATTTTTATCGACCGCTCAGACCGAAGAGCTTGTAAATGAGTGTGGATGTGGTGTGGACGCGCCTAGCAGTCAATCGGCCGTGGCCGAAGAGTCTTAGGCGTTTTTATGTATATTCAGATGGGTGGATGACAAGTTAAATAGTAGGTCCCGGCTGTTTGACTAGTACGACAGTCGTTAAGCCATGTCAGAGGCCCTTTGGGCGGCTTGATAAACTCTCGACACCAGAGTTGGCCACTCTCATTCGATAAGAAGAAGAAGAAGACGTGTATTCAGGAGAATGCAGGTTCAAATCCTGTCGTTTTGCTAAGAAAAACGTTAACGTTATCTTATTTTTTTGCAGCGGAATGGGGCTCAAGCGCTGGCGGCAGCGCGGTCGGTTGGCGCGGCGCAGTGCGAGCGGTCAGAGTATCATCTTGCAGAACTGGTATAGGAGCCCGACGTCTCCTAGATGCAGCGCCGCACACGTATTGGCAGAGCGCCAGCGGGAACGGACAGGTAACCTGTCTTGTTTTATATCTAAATATATAAAACTCAAAGGAAAAAAGGAAATTTGGAACGAAGGTACATAGATGTTATGACGTAGGCATCCGCTAAGAAAGGATTTTTGGAAAGGCCACTTTTAAAGGGGTGAAATAGGGGATGCAAGTTTTACTTCTTAATGCAAGCGAAGCCGCGAGCTTCCACTAGTTTTTATATAAATGTTGAATATTCTTAGCTCATGTCCGAAAGTTTTGTGTACAGCTTAAAGTTCGAATTCAAGTTCGGATTCGAATTTGTTAGAACTATTTTACAATTTTTCTTTTGTTTTCTTGTGAGTCTCAATTGAAATTTGAGTCAGTGGTAGTAAAACTAGATGACATATTTACCGTTCAACAAAGATAGGCATGGTCTCTCTGTGAGTCGTATTTCCTCATGTCTGAGGGTCGTGACTCCCCCGCAGAATTAATTCGTTAGGGGAGTTCTCTTGCGCAGATATATCGTGGTGGGCGTACAGGTCCTTCCACGCAAGACTCATGTCCTCGGATATTGTGGTCCTTAGACATGACGGTTTCCTCACGATGTTTCCCTTCCTTGTTAAGCGAGTCCAAATCCACACATAACTTGAAAATACAAGTTATTGGTGTAGGGCCGGATTCGAACCAGGGTGCGTCTGAATGCATTTATTGCATTGTATCTCATAATGAATTTTTCTTTATATAAGTACAATACTTTTAAACTTAAATTATTAAGTTTACTATTGTAAACAATACATGTACATGACGTATTCTGACTTGTAACTATGGAGTTATAAATAAATAATTTGTATTTGTATTTGTATTTGAATGAAAACCAGACTGGAACCGCTAAGCCACACTTGCTTACTAGGCTTGCTTAGGCACGGTAAAGTAAATAAAACGTCCAGTAGCAATTACTTATTCCACATCGATATTTGCACACTACTATCTAACTAGAACTACGTTTCTTCCAGCACTGGATCCGAGTGGAGATGCGGAACAACGTGCGCATTCGTCGACTCGGTCTCGGCGTGCCGAGCGGGCCCTTCGGTCCGGGCACGCTCACCGTGCGCGGGGGGACCAGCTTCGAAGAGGCCGCCCTCACGTCGATAGCGGTGGTGCCCTGCGTACACGCGGCGCCTGCTAAGAATAACCTGGCGACGCCATTGACGCAGATACAACTGCTGTCTGATTGTAAACAGGTATGAATCACTTTGACTGGCTGTTAGCTTAGTTGGTAGTGGCTCTGCCTTCTATTCTAGGGGTTTCGGGTTCGATTCTATAATATGAATTTTAAAATTTATAATTACTTGTGTTGAGTCTGGTCGTTTGTATGTAAAGTAAGAATGTGTTTACAAAATAAAAGTATATAAGTATTATATCCGTTATCTAGTACCCACGACACAAGCGTTTGCTTAGTGTGGGCCTAGATGGCGCTGTGTGCAATGTCCCGGAATATTTATTTATTTACTTTCAACATTATTCCTACGTCCCTGTGATAATCAAGATCGATATACATATATGACTGTCTAAAGTTTAAAAAGTAGTGTTAGATTGTCTATAATATTACAGCCATCAGCCGCTTAGTCTGAATTGTATGGAAATGAGTGTTGATTTTCGCGCCTGGCAGTTTATAGACCGTAGCCTAGTTGGTTAAGGCGTTCTGGACGGTGATCAGAAATACGCAGGCTCGAATCGTGCCGGTCGTGATCATTTGCGCTCATTTACCAACAAACATTTTTATGTTTACTATAAATAGTTTAAGAAAATATCCTAACCGTCCTCATGGTCTTTTGACTCTAATCATACGCGCTTTAGTATTGTTTCGTCCTGACTGTACATCATAATGGCTTCAGAAGTCACAAAACCGGTTTGTACTTTAATAAAATCTTACAAAATAACAGAATACACTTATAAATCATACAATCTCTTATTTCCAGTACTATCCCTGCATCGAGATAAGTATCAAGCAAAATCGCAGCGTGAATGCAGACGTACGCGTCCATGGTTTATACATCACTGGATTCAGACCAAATCCACTCTATACTGATGTTCTAATGGTAAGCGAATCTTATATATGTATGTCTAAGGCATTTTTTTTTCGGTTTCCTACATTACAAATCTAGGCAAAACAGTAAAAAAAGGAATACAACGTATAGGAAATAAGCTCTACTGGAAAGCTTAAAAAAATGAAAGCTTTTCGCTTTGCAATGCTTAAAAAAGGCCAAACATTTAAATATATCTGACATGATACTTAAAAAAAACCATTGTTCCAATGCTTTAACATGGTAACACAAAGTTGTCTAAAATTATATTTATTGCCATACTAGTGGACGCCCGCAGTTTCGCTCTTATTATTTTGAGATAAAAAGTGGCACTTCTAAGACCTCATACTCACTACATACAAAAAATCATGATGATCCGTTCAGCCGTTTTTGCGTTATGAGTGTTTAAATAAACAGATAAACTACTGACCTCCATTACTGCGTACAGTAGTAATGGAGGCCAGTGAAATAAACAGACAAAAATTCTAAAAACTGTCTGAACATAAACTTTTTTTTTTCAAAAAATTTTTTTTCAATGTTCATGTTTTTTACTCTCTTCAGCTTTATTATATCTATACTAATATTATAAAGCTGAAGAGTTTGTTTGGTTGTTTGTTTGTTTGAACGCGCTAATCTCAGGAACTACTGCTACGAATAGAAAAATTATTTTTGTGTTTAGTAGACCATTTATCGAGGAAGGCTTTAGGCTATATAACATCACGCTGCAACTAATAGGGGCGAAGAAATAATGGAAAGTGTGGAAAAAACGGGGAAAATTATTCATCTTTGAGGGCTTCTGTTGCGTGCGCTGCGAAAACAGTTCAAGATATCAAAAAATATGTATTAAAGAATTTTTTCTCTTAAAATGATCTAACAAAATGTCTGCAACAACTCAATAAACCTGTTTTTATGGTAATAACTATTCCACGCGGACGAAGTCGCGGGAACCAGCTAGTGTACAATATGCATGAATGTTTTACTGCATATCACAATTAATTATTTATTTCATTTCCTTTGTATAATTTTACTATTTTATTTCAGAGTATGAACTTCATCGCAGAGGATTGGATGGAAAAGGATACACCGAGCAGTGCTGTATCAGTAGACAACAACCTACCAGCGATACCTAGCGATTGTCCTAAGGTAAATATCATATAAATATATGTCATTATTTCATTCAAATGACAAATTCTTTAACCCGCTTCAATAAACGTGAATTTTGTAAATGGCGGCGAAAATCATATAATATACCTATTTATTTATTACTTGCAACATATTACATTTCAACTAACTGGTTTTAGTTCCATTCTTTTTACACAATTTAGCTTTTAGACTAGTGCGAAAATGATGGGATTATTTTCTCCGATTTTCTACTCTGTACCCCTGTGTCATGGGGTACAGTCGTTTCCTTATTGTAGTCGATTGAATATAAACTTTTTAACTAATCTTATTTTTCAGGTGTTCGTATGGGGATTAAACGACAAAGATCAGCTGGGCGGCGTGAAAGGGTCCAAAGTGAAAGTGCCTGTATTCTCGCCAGTACTAAGCGCATTGAGACCTGTGTGCATCGCTGGGGGCTCCAAGACTCTGTTCATTGTATCGCATGATGGGAAGGTGATATATCTATACCAATATTATAAAACTGAAGAGTTTGTTTGTTTGTTTGAACGCGCTAATCTCAGGAACTACTGGTGCGATTTGAAAAATTATTCTTGTGTTGAATAGACCATTTATCGAGGAAGGCTTTAGGCTATATAAATTCAAATTCAAAGCATTTATTTCGACACCGGACTGCTCGGCACCGTGAAAGAGCTCATCCTCACATCTTGCAAAATTGGAGCTCCCACACAGTCCGTTTCATGCGGTCGTTTCTTCCGCGAACTTGCAAGATGTGGAACGATCTACCCCCTGAGGTCTTTCCACGGAGCTACAATATGGGGAGATTTAAAAAGGGTATTCACAAACACCTCTCTAAGCTGGCAAAGTCCTGCAGCACCTCTGGAGTTGCAAGTGTCCATAGGCGACGATGATTGCTTACCATCAGGCAGATCGTCTGCCTTTTTGCCACTTTTTTTTTATAAAAAAAAAATATATATTTCGACACACAGGACACAACAATATATATATACATACAAAAGTTGACATCAGATAGAATAGAAAGGTGATATTACGTTACATTGATGTATCCCGTGCGTCAAAAAAAATCATACCTCAGCGTTAATGCTGCAGATTGCTCTGCAGCGCTGATATTCAGTTATGACCTTTTGAGACGCGCGGGGCAAGAGTTAAATAAGAAAGTTTACAAATATAAAAAGAGTAAATAGATGAAGAGTAAACAGAATAAATAACATGAAGCTGATATGATTACATTTGAAAGATACATACAATTTAAATATAACTTAGTAAAGTAACGGACACACAACGTGGTAATTAACAGTTAATTACGAAAGTCATTGGCGTCATATAACATCACGCTGCAACTAATAGGAGCGAAGAAACCATGGAAAATGTGGAAAAAATGGGGAAAATTATTCATCTTTGAGGGCTTCCGTTAATAACTATTCCACGCGGAAGAAGTCGCTGGCACAGCTAGTATCTTATACTAGCAGCGCCCGGCGGGGTTACCCGCTTTATTCCGAGATAGAAAGTAGCCTATGCGTTAGTCCAGGATTTTATCTACCTTCACACCTATGTTTATCCAAATCGGTTCAGTCATTGGAGCGTTAATATTTTTTTTTTTTTTACGTGTGATAGGTTTTCGTTTGACTACAGCCTGCCTGATGTTAAGCATTGCTGCAGCCTAGGGTGTAAAAGTAAGTAACAAACACACACACACTTACCCACGCACAAACTATTGCCTTTGTAATATTACCTACTTGTGTAAAAGGTTCCAAGGAGAAAGTACCTGTCTTATCACCAGTGTTAAGTGTATTGAGACCTGTTTGCATCGCTGTAGGCTCTAAGACTCTGTTCATTATATCGTATGATGTGATGAGAAAGTGGGATATATTTATACCAAGACCTATGAACAAAAATAAAAACTGGATTTTGATTGATGCAGTTTAGATTTTCAGATGTTTAATTTCTGTAGTCTCGTCAATTTTTAGCGGATTAGAAAAGTCTGTACTGTGAAAAGACTGTTGTGACTATTGAAGATATTGTAACACCATGCGCCACCAGCGCTCTGGATCCTAGATTATAACGTTGCTTAACATCAGGCAAGTTGTAGTCAAGCATAAGCCTATATCATGTAAAAAAATACTTTGCTTTGGTTTATACCTGTTTGGTTTGGTTTGGTTTATGCTTTTGGTTTGTTGCTATACATTTTACATTTTTCTGATAGAAAAGTAAAAAGAAGACATTTCATATACCTAGCGCCGAAGAAGTAGCGATAATGTCCTGTAACATTACGATATTCACGATGTTAAACCACAGCGTTTGCTTGTGCATATATATGTAGCTTTAGGAGACTTTGGTCTAATAGCTGACAGTCCAATGTAAAAAAACTATTTTTTATTTTACCTGTGGTAGGTTTACGTTTGACTACAGCCTGCCTGATGTTAAGCATTGCTGCAGCCTATGGTGTAACACGTTTAACTTCGTTTTAATTACTTGTTTATCGTTACTTCCAGCTGTACGCATGCGGCGAGGGCACTAACGGCCGCCTGGGCCTCGGGCACAGCAACAACGTGTGCTCGCCGCGCGCCAACCCGTACCTGAGCCACGTGCTGGTGCGCCGCGTGGCGGTGCACTCCGGCGGGAAGCACGCGCTCGCACTCACCAACGACGGGAAGGTAAGCGTACCGGGCTCGCTGCCACAGGCAAGGCTCTTATGTTTCTCCGACGCTCTGATTTCCTCGACGCTCTTTTGTTTCCCCGACGGTCTTATTTCCCCGACGCTCTTTTGTTACCCCGACGCTCTTCTGTGTCTTCGACGCTCTTCGGTTTCTACTTCACTCTTTTGTGTCTACGATGCTCTTAGTTTCTACGACGCTCTTCTGTTCCTACGACGCTCTTCGGTTTCTACTTCGCTCTTTTGTTTCTACGACGCTTTTTTGTTTCTACGACGATTTTATATTTCTACGACGCTCTTTTGTTACCACGACCCTCTTTTGTTTTCCCGGTTCTCTGTTTTATTATGTGACGAGGGTAGAAAAAAATCTCTGGGTCTCGGTTAAACCATCAAGGTTATTCCATTAGTTTTTTCTAATACCACCACAATACCATTTTCTCTTTCAGGTGTACTCGTGGGGCGAAGGTGAAGACGGCAAACTGGGCCACGGTAACCGGCTGACCCTGGACGCACCACGCCTCATCGACACCCTCTCTGGAGAGCGTGTTGTGGGTATAGCGTGCGGGTCTGCTCACAGCGCCTGCGTCACCGCCAGGGGGCACCTGTACACGTGGGGCATGGGGGAGTATGGCCGGCTGGGGCACGGAGACGATGTGACACAGCTGGTGCCTAAGATGGTGAGTAGTGTTCAGTGACTAGTAGACGAGTCTGTACTTAGAGGAGTATAGTAGCTGATCACAATCTTAATCAGAGTGTTGGTATAGTAATACTGGAATTATGATATTCCAGTATTACTACACCAACAGTACGATTAAAAAAGTTTTGCGATGGTTTATACCTCAAATTGTAAGCCTTGTAAGCAAACAAAAAGCCTTAAGAAAAAAGTGCTTTAATTTTTCCTACTAAACAACAGTTTTTATAAAATTACGCACGTTAAATTATAAGTGACCACCTTTCTGACAATTTATTTGCATACTCGAATGCTCTCGGGTTCGTTTGCGCATGTCTGAATAAAAGGAGTCTTTGTACTAAAAATACGCTGATTCGTTGCTCCGTCGCGGCATTAAAGCGTGACCAGCAGACCATGAAACACGCTGTAATAGTTTTTAAATAATGATGTGATATTTCTTCAGGTGGAAGCCATATCGAGCTACAGAGTGGTGCAGGTAGCGTGCGGGTCGCGGGACGCTCAGACGCTGGCGCTTACCGCTTGCGGCAAGGTGTTCTCGTGGGGAGACGGGGACTTTGGGAAACTGGGTGAGTTATAACTACTATGGTTTGAGTATTGGCTTAAATAAAGAAATAAAATTGGTTATCAATGTAATTCAATAATTCTAATTGTCGAATTCTGATTAAATGTCCTTGAATGGGTGACCAAAAATTGGCATTCCATTTTGGGACCCATGACGCGATAAATTATAGATTCGGGTGGTTTGACTATTACTGCAGTTGTTAAACCATGTCAGAAGCCCTTAATGATGGCTGGCTTGTTAAACCTTTGACACCCGATTTTACACGGTTCATTGAACGAGACATTATCTTTAACTGCTCTGTTAGCTTAGTTGGTAGTGGCTCTGCCTTCTAATCTAGGATTGCTGGTTCGATTCCCGTATAACAAGTAAATATGAATATTTAAATTTGAAATTACTTGTGTTGAGTCTGGTCGTTTTTATGTATAGTATGTATTTACAAAAGAAAAGTATATATGTAATATTATATCCGTTATCTAGTACTCATGATACAAGCGTAAGCTTAGTATGGGGCTAGATGGCGCTGTGTGATTGTCTTGAAATATTTATTTATTATTATATACAAATTGCGGCAAAAATCATTCCATCCTTCGCACAAAGCGGGTTATTTATCGGGTTATTGAGAGAATTGAATACATTTAACCACAGTATCTTGTCCTACAGGTCGCGGCGGATCAGACGGTTGCGCTGTGCCAATGAACATCGAGCGACTCAACACGCTGGGAGTCATACAGGTGGAGTGTGGCGCGCAGTTCAGCCTAGCACTCACTAGGGATGGGGAAGTAAGTTTACTTACACTATGTAATTTATAGTATGGTGAGTGTGAACGCGTGCTCCATATTGAGCTTTTCATGTACCAAGTTGATTTTAATTGCTTTTGTCGATAATAGTTGGTGCGAGCTCAATGTAGCTTGCCATTTACGAAATATAGGTACATTTTGAACTCTTTTCTAATATTCTCACAGTGAAAGTAACTCCGCCGGTCCCAACGGAAGACCAGCGTTGGATGCTTGCATCCAGCATATGCTGAGTTGGGGCCGGATTGTGACATGAAACTTCTTATTTGTACTCTTGTTTCTTATTGTGTGTCTATTTTATGTTTCATGTGACAATAAATTTATTTTATTCTTATTCAAATTTTAGTTTTGTTATTACTAATTTACTTATTTATTATGATGAATCATTTTTTTATAATGGTTTTCGATTTAATGGAGATGAACGCCATCTATCGGGCATTTTTGAAAATCGCTTATTGTAAGTAAATCTTGCACTGGCCAATTTTTGTACAGTACATATATTAAATTAAACTTTTATTGGAAAATGAGCGAAAATAATAACGACCGGTAGGATTCGAACCTGCGTATTTCCGATCACCGTCCGGAACGCCTTAACCAACTAGGCTACGGTCTACTAACTGCCAGACGCGAAAATCCACACTCATTTCCATACACTTCAGACTAAGCGGCTGATGGCGCCACTTGTGCTGTCAGAATATGTCTAACAAGCACTCATATCGATGTACTATGGACACCTGATATGACGAGAAATGGGCCGTTCGCGTTTTTATTATGTTTTTTTATTCCAATAAAAGTTTAATTTAAAACAACCATAGTGCGGGTTTAGCACTTAATAAATTAACTCATAGTACATATTTTCTCTACATGATGATGAATATGGGTGTTTTTGCGGGTATGGCTTCAGGTGGCCTAGGGCTGTTTCTCGCTTTTATTATTTTTACTACTATCGACATTAAAAAGTTCTTGAAGAAAGAGTGGTCAAATGCTTGAAATGAAATAATTTATTCGAAATCATGTCACGTTACATTCTAATAACTCTAATTAATATATTAGAGGGAAAGCACATTTCAAGATTTACTTCGTCAACATTTTTATAATTATTACATTTTATTACCATAGATAAAAATTACAATTTTAGGTAGTGACTATTTTAAAGGTTAATTAACCAATATAAATATGTATATAAAATAAAATCTTTGTTTTACTATCAGCTGTAAAGAGGCATCGTCAAGTAGTGTTATAGCAATTGTTAAACTAAAAATTACAATACATTTTATAAAATACGATAGAGCTGTATAGAGGCTATGTCAAAAAATACCTATAAGTAGATAAATTCAACTTTGTACAGTTTGCACTTGACTGTAAAATACAATATTTTTATCTGCAGGTGTGGACATGGGGCAAGGGTGACTACTTCCGTCTCGGGCACGGCTGCGACGCGCACGTGCGCCGGCCCACCCTCGTGGAGGCGCTGCGCGGGAGGAGAGTCATACACGTGGCTGTGGGGGCTCTGCACTGCTTGGCGGTCACTAGTGACCTGCAGGTTTGTGGGGTTTTAGAGCTAATTTTTTTTTATATGGTTCGTTATGCTAGTTTTCCGTAATGGAGATACTAGAGATAGGAGAAATAAGGTCTTCTTTGGGAGAGTTACAGTCTTGGATCAAAAAAACCCTGGTAGGATCCAATATACTAACAAGTGACGGCCCAAATATCATCAAAAACAGTTAAGTTGAACTGTTTATTAGTACTATTTATTTTTGTAGCATTTAGTTTTTCTTACCTAGGAATTTTTACACACATGTATACGAATCTAAATACTCAGATATGGACAAGCACATTTTTTTTTATTCCAACAACATCATTTGCATACGGGTTAAACTGTCAATCTCCTTTTTCGAATTCTGTTCTTCCCTGAATCTTAAGCATCACGCTAGTATTCAAGTACTTTTGTTAATTCTTGCGGTTGCACTAACCAGTAAGTGTCTTTCCCCAGGTGTGGGCATGGGGTGACAACGACCACGGCCAGCAAGGCAACGGCACCACCTGCGTGAACCGGCGCCCGGCCCTAGTCGCTGGTGTGGAAGGTGTCCACCGCGCCGCCGCCGGCTCCTCCCACTCAGCTGCGTGGGCCATTCGAGCACCTACTGCACCCAGCCCGGCGGAACCACACCTGGCTCCATTGCCGTTCCCGGTGCTGAAAGATCCACTTGGAGCTCAAAGTCTCGGTATGTTTTATTTTTTAAATCACTTCGTTGCAAAACTTTCTGTCCTTTTGAGTTTCTTCTGTGAATAACTTAACTGGTGTAAAGGGACAAAATTCAAAGGTCCAACTTTTGTAGAATGAGTCGACGAGTGTTGTTGCTGAGATTTCCCATTCAGCCCCGTGAGATGAAAAGACGTTAAGTCACTATCCCTTCACTTCTTAGTAATTACGTATAGGTACGCATTAAATATCTATCTCTACAATTTCCAGGGCTATATTCCGAGGAGTCGTCAGTAGAGGAGCCGGCAGGGCCGCGTCCGTCGCTGGCGGCGGCCGCCCTGGCCCTGGAGCCGCCGGCCGCCGCGCAGCACGCGCTCTCACTCATACTGCTCGCGCTGCACATCACACAGGTAACCTATATTATAAGTAAACAAAAGAACGGTCGGATCGAAGTCTGAACTGAAAGTTAGCAATCAAACGAATGAATACTCCGTCTGTTCCAAATTTATAAGGCACCCATTTTAAAAAATAATATTGTCGTTCGAAATTTTAAAGTTATACAATCAGACAAAAGAAGACTGCCGTTCAAAATATGAACATTATGCAATCAAAAAAGAAATAATCATTGTAATTAAGACTGAAGTTCAAATTTTAATTTTAAAACAATGGAAATAAAGTATTCAAAATATAACTGCCTATTGGTCGCAAATACGGCGTCATGAAAAAAGTCGAATAAAGTGGTTAAAACTCGCTTTGTTCCGTCCCAGGCCCGCAGTCTGCTAGTGGAAGCCCTGCGCGCGCACGAGGCGTGCTCCGGCATCGCGGCGACTCCTGTACACGTCGACACTGAGGACGAGGACGACGCGCGCACCGGCGGCGGGGAGGCGCCTGCGGATAGACATACTCTACCGGTGAGAGGGTGGGGCTGATTGGTGGACGATGGAGAAATTTATGATGGAACATGATGATTTTGATGATAACGTATGATGAATAATGTTGATGATTGATTGATGAT
Organism: Macaria notata; assembly: GCA_927399415.1. Lineage (NCBI taxonomy): Eukaryota > Metazoa > Arthropoda > Insecta > Lepidoptera > Geometridae > Macaria > Macaria notata. The sequence continues at coordinate 3,368,675 of OV656751.1, forward strand.
GATTGTGATGGAGGACGATGATGAAATATTATTGATGATGGTAATTGATGATGTTAAGTGATGACGTTGAATGATATATGGTGTTGAATGCTGATAATGATGCTGATGATTCATGGATGATGAGTGATTCATGATGAATTCCGATGATGACATGTTTAGCATGATATATCTTAGTTGCATCTCTATGAGCTAGAAGTTTGCTAATGGAATCGCTGCGTACGCACGAGGCGTATTCCACATGCGCGGTCACTCATGCACTTAAATCTGTTTTATATGTTTTGTGTTGCTGCTGATGATGATGATGTTTTTTTACAGAGCGGCGCCAGCAGTCCCCTGAGCGGTTCTATATCGTCTCGTCACTCTGCCGTGATGTCTTCTAGCGCGGTGTCTGTCGCGGCCGCTACTATGACTGTACAACAAGCGGACGCACCAAAGGTAAATGTCGAATCTTGCTAAATATTAAATCGAAAGCGGAGTGACTCTTATGTGATCTCGTTGATTTTGTATTAGGAGTGATAAAAATTGGTACACGTATGAAAAAACTGGTCATATCACACATAGGTACTAAGCAATCGTTGGTTTCTTATAATTTTCTCAGATACCAATGTATTATCCCTCTTCACTCGAAAACAAGGAGTTAACAAATAACTAGCGTCACGATATTTATTGATGGATTTAAAAATATTTTTTAAAATGTTATGGTTTATTTTTGAAGCGAGTATCGTTGATTTTTTTTATACAGGACGTTAAAAAGTTACTTATCATTGTTGGACATTAGTATGATTTTTTGCCTTCCTCATCTTTCTCCCTTTGTTTCTTTTGCATTACAGTCCAGTATAAAAAATATTGATGATATTAAAAAGTTAGAAGGAAACATCTGGGCAAGAACAGCGCAAGACAGGGAGTATTGGCGTAAGAGGGCGGAGGCCTATGCTCTGCAGTGGGTCCCATTAGGCTGATGATGATGATGATGATAAAAAATATTGACAATAATATTTGTCCCACAGATGGAGTTGGACGACTTCACCTCCCAGCTCGGTGAATCGGACGCGCGAGCTCTAGTGGACCTGCTGAAGCTGGCCGCAGCGGGCCGCATACCGGACTCAAACAACGCTGTCAAGATCATCACGCAAGTACTTATGGGTGTGTACTTTATTTATACTTGTACTTAACATACTTTGATGGAACTAGACGACTTACCAGCGAGTGTGGCTTAGCGGTTCCAGTGTCTGCTTTTCATCCAGACGCACCCTGGTTCGAATGAAGTTCGAACGTTTTCAAGATCATCACACAAGTACTTATGGGTGTGAACTTTATTTACTTGTACTAAACATACTTTGATGGAACTAGATGACGCCCGGGCACTATATAGTATAGCAAACAACGCGGTCAAGATCACCACAATTATTTATGGGTACGAGATTTCTTTTATCTATACTAATATTATAAAGCTGAATAGTTTGTTTGTTTGTTTGAACGCGCCAATCTCAGGAACTACTGGTACGAATTGAAAAATTATTTTTGTGTTGAATAGACCATTTATTGAGGAAGGCTATATAACATCACGCTGCAACTAATAGGAGCGAAGAAACAATGGAAAATGTGGAAAAAAACGGGGGAAATTATTCATCTTTGAGGGCTTCCGTTGCGTGCACTGCGAAAACGGTTCAAGTCGTAAACAGCTATAATTTATAAAGCTGAAGAAGTTGCCCAAAATAACTATTCCACGCGGATGAAGTCGCAGGCACAGCTAGTAGATAATAAAAAACCGAACTTTTCTAATGTATTGGTATCTAACGCATATTCAAGGATAGTTACAGTGTTCAAAAAAAGCAACACGTTCAACAACATATCAGATTTCATGTAACAAAAAAACAATACATCATCGGCTCCTGGCACAATGTTTATTTAATATAACTCACTCTCGTCACAAAGAGATTTTTAATATTAACACTGGTTGGTTTTTTAGTAGCAACGTATCAGCAAATGCTATGCATCATCCTATTTTGTCGCATTAAATATAGCAGTGTCTTTTTCATATTAACCTTACCAATTGTGCTATGTGTATTGTGTTGAATTCCGTGACTCCACGAGTCAATTTATTTTCCTTTCTATAAATTAGTACAACTATTGTTCGTTTTGTCCCAGCACTGTGCGCCAGCAAGCCGTGCGTGGCCGACATGGTGGTGGAGGTGTGCGTGTGCGAGCTGGAGGAGGCGGCGGCGGGCGGGGGTCGCGCGCCGCCGCAGGCGCAGGCGGTGGACAGCCCGCACCCCTACCTGGACGATACTGACATGTCAGGTACAGTACTAATACTCTATGATGATATAAAAGCTAATCTCGAAAAAAATGCTTTAGACTAAGAAAACCTTAAAGCCATCGTAAAAAAGTCGATTTGTGTGTGTGTGGCAGCATCGCGTAACTAGACTCAGATTTCTCGTAATAATAACGCTTCAATTGATATCTAGACTTAGCGACTGGAAGCGATGACGGTCAATTTCATCAGCTTGTCGCTGCTATTGTGAGTCTTAAACTTAAAGTGTGCTAAGCTTAGAACGAAATGTAAAATGCTAGCCGCAGTCATCGTGACTAAATGCAGAGCTTTTGCTGATGCAAGGCTTATCATACTTTCTTCTTAATTCTTAGAATGGTCAAAATACATATGTCAATTGCAATTACTATAATTCCTACTCTTTATAATTTCCAGGAGTAGTAAAGATCCCCGGCGCGTCATCTCTCCGAGTGTCATTCGAGCCTGGCTGCTCGACTGAACGGCGCAACGACCCTCTTACAATATCTGATGCTACGGGGAGGGTGTTGGCAACGCGCTCTGGACGCGAGCCCGCTGATTGGTCGCAAGATATCATTGTTAATGGTAAGTTAAACTTAAACAGGTCATTGTTAATGGCACATTACAACTATCAAGTCATTGTTAATGGTTCCTAAAATCTGACAAATCATTCTTGGTGTTCGTAAATTAACCAACACTGTTGTGAAAATCAACGAAATTAATTGATCATCGGTGCTTTGGAATGCCCCCGTAATAATGTTATATGATGCTACGGGACAGGTTTCCAAAAATCGTAGAACAAGAGTTATTCGATTTTTCGCACTTAAATCAACCTTAAAAGGTTATACTTAATTTACCAGTAACTTCTATGAGAGTGGTCAACTCTGGTGTCAGTTTTCAAAGCAGTAACCCATATTTGCAGGTGACGAACTCCGCTGGCGCTTCACAAGTGACGGCTCCGTCAACGGCTGGGGATGGAGATTTACTGTACACCCCATACTGCCTTCTCAGTCTGTTATGGTGAGTATAACTTTGAAATCACTTTTTTTTCTCTCCCTTTCAATCTTATGTCCTCATGCCTGAGGGGTGTGACTCCCCGTGCAGAATTAATTCGTTAAGGAAGTTCATATACATATACATACATCGATACATCGTGGTGGGAGGAGCCCACGGAAGCCACAAGTCCCCAGATTTTATGGTCCTCAAACATGTCGGTTTCCTCACGATGTCTTCCTTCACTGCTAAGCTAGTGAAAATCCTCACATAACTTGAAAAACCGTTCATTAGTGTTGGATTCGAACTAGGGTGCGCCAGGATGAAACTGACGCTTAAACTGCCGCACTTGCTTTGCTCGAATCGTTAAAATTTTTATGCATCCTTCTGTTTCCAGGATAGTGGCTTCGACCGCTACGTCCTCTCGTGTCCGTCAGTGGAACTAGCGTGGCGACTGTTGGACGGACCGCTACTGACGTCTATATCGAATGATCACCAACTAGCGCCACGCTTGGCCCAAGCGCTGGCCATATGTGCTCAGATGCCTACACTGTGTAAGTACTTGTTTTTGGACTTCGTTCTTATATAGCTTACTTACTATAATGTGTGGCTGCATGCGTATGCATATGCCGCTTAAAAAAGTTTAAAAATCACAATGATTAGTTTTCTGTTTTGGCGTGAAAGAAAAACAACCAAGCAAGCAAAGAAACAAACAAACCAATCAAGCATTACATTCAATTATCGGTCTGCTACGTAGTCGTCGTGAAGAAGGAACACACACCGACTAATTAACAAACAATTTTTTTATAATAATACTATTACCCTGCGTCAATCCAAAATCAAACTAGCCTATGTTGTTATCCCAAATCTAACTAATCAATTGCCTCAAACAGAACCTTGTTTGAAATTATTGTTATTTGATTAAATTTTGATTAGGGCGTTTGACTTAATTGATTGGACTGCATTATGTAAAGGTCTCTATGTAACATTTCCTTAGCATGGCGCGGCCGCGTGTGGTGCGTGCGTCGTCTGCGCGGCGTCGTGGGCAGCGGCGAGCGAGGCGTGCCTCCCGCGCTGCAAGCACTGCCTCGCCTGCTGCAGACACAGTACGAACACGAGGAGCCGGCGCTGAGGACCGGCACGCATCTCGGTCACACACACTACTTGAAGGTACGTGATAGACCAGGACAGACATATAGGGCCTTATTACAAAACGTTGTTTAAATATTAGTCTAGACCAAGTCCGTTTTACTTGTTCGAAAATTGTCTGTCTACTCTCATAATTATCAAACTGTCAAAATGTACCAATGTTGAATTAAAGTTCCAATATCAAGTTGACATTTTAATTGTTTGTATGAGATGTTTGAACAACAACAACCGACTTTATTTTCAAAGGCCTAGACTAATATTTAAACCACGTTTTGTTATAAGACGGATATTTTCATGTGTGGTTATAAGCTACATATATCACGGCTTCTACAAACATAGTATTGCCACTGATATGTATGTGATGCGTCAGAGCAGGACATTCACCTCTTTTGCATCGCATATATTATGATTTTTGAACAAAGATCCTGGGCCTACAATGGTGTCTGTATTTTTGAGGCTCGGAAAACATTTCTCATAGAACTGAACACGACACCGACAACCTTATACTAATAAATTCATTCTTTTCCTACGTGCTCTGTTAGGATTTCTTACATGTACACTAGCATTGTTACCCAATTGAAAATATTTTATAATGAAATAAAGATGTTTGAAAACTGAATCTTTTCTTCCAGGAGCTAGCCTGGCTGGCCTGCAACCTGCGTCTCGACAACCGCCTGTGCACGGGCCCGGACGCCGCTCGCTGGGCGTGGTTCAAGCGCTACTGTCTCTGCATGCGCGCCGCCGACGCACTCATCCGCCGTCTCCCTCTACCCATGCCCTTCCTCACTGAAGTTAGAAAGAGACTGTCAGATCTGGGAGTGTACAATGCAGATGAGCAGACGTCAAGTGATAACCAGTATCCTTGGGAAGATAATACGAAGTTCACCAAGCAACATGATGAGCAACTGCTGCATTGGGTTAACAAGTATGTTTCATGTAGATTTGTAGTTACTACTCGTAGATTAGTAGTGGGTTTCATCCTCTTGGAGGGTATTTGTCCCAAGATGACGACTTCTTACGACAGCAGGGCGCTGGGGTACACAGACCCCGGGAAGTTAGTGCAGCACCCGAAAGCCCTCTTGAGTCACAAGTTGCAATTTTTTTTTGTTGTATAGTTCAGATGACTGTGACTTCCTGAAATGAAATGAAATGAAATGTTTATTTGCTTATTTGCTTAAGAATGTAGGTTACAGAGATTACAGGTACACATTTATGCAATGTGACGTTCCGTACATTCGACCAATAGCTGGCGTGCTGATAATGTTCCTTACGGTAATGATAAAGTTTAGGTAGAATTTGCCTCTTGCATTTTGAGAAATTTGACAAAAAGTTTTGTGTTATAGACGGCCAGAGGACTGGAGTGGTTGGTGGGGAGGCGGTTCGCGTGGCTGCGTTGTCTATGGTTGGGGGCACAACCACCGCGGACAACTAGGCGGCGTGGAAGGGGCCAAGGTTTGGGCAATCAATCAATCAAATCGATGACTAACTCAACTATGGCGACAAAATCTTGACACGAATAGTCTTTAAAAAAACAGTTAATGCCTTGCTATACCTACAGTTACAACTACAATAGTGCTGGCCAATTACATTGCGCATGTAACAGGAACTTACTTGGTAACGGCTTTGCTTCTAGCATTTACACCCATAATCGGCAAGGCAGATTGTCTAGCTTCACCAGACGGACACGTCAAAGACATTTTAACTGCAATAAGATGTAAAATTGTAACCGATTGTGTTGTGTTGATTGTGTGTGTCTTTCTTTTGAATTATGTACGAGAAATAAAAGCAACTGCAGGGCAAGCACGGCACGGAGATAAATAGTCTTTCCACCATTTTATCCACCTGACAGTGTCATTTCCACCTTTCATAACATGACAACAGTGGAAAGAAATATAATTTATCCCATTGACAATTACGGTGGAATATTCATGAAATTTTATCACGCTACTCCCTGCTGTAAATATAAAATAAAAATAAAAGGAATGAACAATTTCTGAAGGTTAGATGAATTGATACAATTTTTGAAGAATAATTCAAACAATGTATTCATTTTAATTTAATATCGTAACTATGGCAACGAAATAGGAATAAAATATTATAACGCTACTCTCGCCGTATATCTTTCGCGGTTTGACTTTTCACCGGCTACTCCGTGCTAAAATTGACAGCGGGGAAACAAAGTCTTTTCTTTCCCTCGGGATATATTGTCTTCTGCCCGTGCTAGCCCTGCTGTTACGATACAAAAAGGTTATCAAATATGTATGGTGTAAAAGTTTCTATTAAAAAAGGTTGTCAAATATGTGTAATTCTCCAGGTGCGAGCCCCGACCCCATGTCTCGCCCTTGCCGCTCTAAACCCGGTGCAGTTGGTGGGCGGCGAGCAGACACTGTTCGCAGTCACGCCCGATGGAAAGGTGTATGCTACCGGTAAGATACTGTACTCTACTCTTCTTGTCGTATTTCTCATTGCTGCTCGTGACTCCCCCGCAAATAAAAATAAATAAGTGGTAATTTTAATGAAATGTTTTGGATTTCGTAATTGTGTTTGATCTTATTTAAAATTGTTAGCTTTTTAAATTTTATTAATTTGTATTTTTTAGATGCAAACATAAATAAATAAATTGAAATGTAAGAAAAACAGATCCCAAATTTATCAAAAAGAATCATATCTATGATTTTGTTCTAGGTTACGGAGCAGGCGGCCGCCTCGGTATCGGAGGCATAGACTCAGTGTCGCAACCAACTCTACTCGCTTCTATACAACACATCTTTATTACTAAGGTAATCATTTCTTATTCTGAGAGTGGTGAACTCTAGTTTCAATAGTTTTTAAACCATTACTTGGGTACTTCTGACTGCGGTACTATGCGATGTTTGTCACAGCAGAGCAATAATTACCGGGGCTTACATTTCAACACGTGATAATTTAAGAAAGAGGTATGTTGTCTCTTTAAAAACTATTTAGTTGCTTTAATCGTTGTGCTCATAGTTCAAACCAATTTTTATAAATATCACTATAGCAGTCAATATTTTGCCTTTAAAATTACTAATACAGTAAAATCAAATGCAAGAAAAATTATAGTTCATAAATTTCCTTTCACACAATTCGAATTAGTTTCAGGCGCCATCTAGTTGATTCCCTTAGCACTACCTTCTCAAAGTTTCGCTTCTGTGTCGCCAGGTGGCGTGCAACTCTGGCGGCAAGCACTGCCTCGCGCTTTCGTCAGATGGCGACGTGTACAGCTGGGGCGAGGGAGAGGACGGGAAACTAGGACATGGGAATAGAGTGTAAGTAGATATAAGTAAAATCGAAATGCTAGTACGCAGTCAGATAATAAAACTAGTAGATCTGTGTGCCTAAGTAAACACCAAAATCTAAAATAAGGACGGTTTTAAATAAATAGAAATAGCATTACAATATTATGTTGAAAGTATTCTCCCTATTTAATAATCATCGCTTCGCAAGTTTTAGAAAACTGTGAAGTAATTGGTGGTTGTAATTTACAAGCAATAGCCAAAAATTCCAATCTTCAAAATCAAAATCAAAATGTTAACACGTACCGAATTCCGGTACGTATTAACATTTTCAATATGTAAATCTAAAAATAATGTGTCATTACGGAATTCTAGAATATCTTTTCAAAATAACAAGAATGAATGACTTATTTTTTTTTCAGGAGCTACGACCGCCCGAAACTAATCACAGCTCTATCAGGACTCGAAGTGGTATCGATAGCGTGCGGCGGCGCGCACTCTGCGTGCCTGACCGCGCGCGGCCGGATATACACGTGGGGCAAGGGGAGGTACGGCCGCCTCGGACACGGGGACTCGGAGGACCAACTGGTGCCTAAATGGGTGAGGGCTACATTAATAGGTACTAATCTTATTGTAGAGAGAAAGTTTGTGAGCGTCTGTATGTTTGTTGCTTCGTGACGCTCGAGTGGATGGGACTGGATTAAATAGGCTGCTCAGACATTATGTAGATTGCACTCTACATTGACGCATAGACTGTTTTGCTCGGATTGGTGTCGCTAGTTGTATTAATGAAAACAAAAGCGAATTGAACCGCCAAATATTACAAATGTCGAATGAAAAGAAATGGGATAAGGTTTCTTTTGATGCGCAATTATTTTTAGTATCAAATCGAGTCCGTAAAACACTAAAACCATAAAGCTAAATGCGCAACAAAGTGAATCACTGCCTTGTCCAGCCTCGAAGTGGTTTCGATCGCGTGCGGCGGCGCGCACTCTGCGTGCCTGACCGCGCGCGGCCGGATATACACGTGGGGCAAGGGCAGGTACGGCCGCCTCGGACACACTCGGAGGACCAACTTGTGCCTCATTAAAGACTTGACGTATGCTTTTGACCAACTAAAAACTTGTGCAAAAGTGCTGAGGAATGACATTGATTGCGCAGATCTGCATGATAGGCTACTGAATCTGTACGTCCCTGACAACTACCTTCGGCATCGAGATAATCGCAGGCATAAGTTGTTTTATTATGACCTGCGCCGGACTGAAGCTCGGGAAAATAACCCAATATGCCGTGCCATGATTGGTTTCAACGCATTCCTTGATCAAAATCGTGACTGTGACATTTTTTGTGACAAGTGGTCTACCATTCTTCAATTTTTTTTTTTTTTGTGAAACTAATTCTTATTCTTAATTTTTATATAATGTGATTGTAATCTTAATTAATGTACTTGGCTTTTGGCCGTGTTAATAAATAAATAAATAAATGGGTGAGGAAAATGGATGTTTTTTCATAAATAGAATAGATATTTCAAACATCGTCAACTTTTACTTTTATTTTCAACGTCTTACTGGTTAATTTAATGGCGGCCAAAATCATTCAAGTTTCCTATGAACTTGAATGATTTTGCCACTTTATCACACAATATTTCCATAATTTAAATTTCTGATTGATTATTTTCCAGGTGGAAGCGTTAGCAATGTACAGAGTGATTGACGTCGCGTGCGGCTCCGGCGACGCGCAGACATTGTGCGTCACAGACGACGACAACGTGTGGTCGTGGGGCGACGGAGACTACGGGAAACTGGGTATGTGATTGGTTTTCAGCAAAGATATGCAAATACAGAACAATGTATTACTTAATAAACCCGTCAGGGGTGTCACAGTTTACCCATATAAAAAAACTGGGTATACCATTGACCATTGACCATGGGAAACTAAGTATGTCACCATGGTGAACTAAGTTTGTGACCACTGATCAGAGAGAGGTATATGTATACTGGCGAACTGGGAATGTGGTGTGACTATACGTAATGATATTTCATCGACAGCAAACGGTGCCCAGTTTTTCAACATGACGTAAATTACAAAGTGGAATTCTGTTTTATCTTCTTCGTATACAGTCTGTTTGTAACCTTATAGGTATATTTATTGTTTCTGTTTCTAGGACGAGGCGGCTCCGAAGGCTGCAAGTTGCCAATGAAGATCGACTGTCTGAAAGGACTGCGTGTTGTCAAAGTAGAATGCGGCTCGCAGTTTTCTGTGGCGTTGTGCCAGTGCGGTAGTGTTTATACTTGGTACGTGTGTCGCATTTCATTTAATAAGTCCCACGAAAAAAACTAACCTCTTTCTTGCTTCGTATTTTTCATTAATAAGAGTTGCGACCACCTCCTTGGATACTTACTATTTCTCATTATTAGATACTTCTCATGCCACGTTATCAGAGCAGCGTGAACTCAACCGGAGAATATCGAAGTCTGTGCGACGTGACCTTCGATCTTCTAATACCGAAGCCATCAAAGAGGCAATAGAAAAGAATCGAGGATCGAAGGTGTTCGCACAGTCTTTAGGGAAGAGTCACCTTACTAGACTTACAACTACGAGTGGCTCTACCGCAATCTCTAAGCCGGAGATTGTCGCTGAGATAGAGGATTTTTATGGCCGATTATACGCCTCACGAGCTTCTCCTCCTTCATCGAGTGAACGAGACTCTCGTGCCACACTGACGCGCCATTTCACAGAAGACCTGCCGGAAATCAGTCTAGGCGAAATTGAGATTGCCCTCGGACAGTTGAAAAACGGAAAAGCCCCAGGAGAAGACGGAATTACGTCGGAATTGCTGAAAGCAGGAGGACGTCCTGTTCTTCGGGAACTCCAGAAAATATTCAACGTCGTAATAAATAATGGGAGAACTCCGCGAGCATGGCATAAGAGCGTAGTAGTTTTGCTTTATAAGAAAGGAGATAAGACTCTCCTAAAAAACTACCGCCCCATTTCGCTCTTAAGCCATGTATATAAACTGTTTTCGAGGGTAATAACAAATCGCCTCGCGAGGAGATTCGACGAATTTCAGCCACCGGAGCAGGCCGGGTTTCGTGGAGGATTTAGTACCGTAGACTACATTCACACAATAAGGCAGGTTATACAGAAGACCGAAGAGTATAACCGCCCTTTGTGTTTAGCATTCGTGGACTACGAGAAAGCGTTTGATTCTATCGAGACCTGGGCTGTTCTGGAGTCCTTGCAGCGATGCCAAATAGACTATCGGTATATCGAAGTGTTGAGAGGCCTCTACAATGACGCTACGATGGCCGTTCAAGTACAAGATCAGCAGACTAAACATATCCATCTTCGCAGAGGAGTGAGACAGGGGGATGTTATTTCCCCGAAACTGTTCACTAATGCCCTCGAAGATATGTTTAAAACGCTGGACTGGAAAGGGAAAGGCTTGAACATCAACGGCGAGCAGCTCTCTCACCTACGGTTCGCCGACGACATAGTTTTGATGGCGGAGTCGCTGCAAGAACTGGAAGAGATGCTGACCACCTTAGCTGATGCTTCACGGCGGATAGGTCTCGGAATGAACATTGAAAAAACTAAAGTTATGGTTAACCGAATAGCTTCTCCGGGACCTGTTGTAGTCAACGGTGTACCTCTCGAAGTTGTTGACGAATATATATACCTCGGGCAATTACTGCAGTTAGGTAGAAACAACTTCGAGGGTGAGATTGACAGAAGAATCAGGCTGGGCTGGGCAGCATTTGGCAAACTTCGCCATATCTTCTCCTCGTCTATCCCACAGAGCCTGAAGACGAAAGTCTTTGATCAGTGCGTCCTCCCAGTGCTGACCTACGGAGCCGAAACATGGACTCTGACAGTGAAGCGAATCCACCGATTCAAAGTCACTCAGCGAGCTATGGAACGAGCTATGCTCGGGATTTCTTTGAGGGATAAAATCAGGAATGATGTTATCCGAAAAAGAACCAAGGTTACCGACATAGCCAGCAAAATCAGCAAACTGAAGTGGCAATGGGCTGGCCATGTTTGCAGAAGGACCGATAATCGGTGGAGTAAGCGGATCCTAGAGTGGAGACCGCGTGTCGGTACACGTAGTGTGGGAGGCCAATTGGCCAGATGGAGCGACGACCTGAGGAAGGTGGCTGGGAAGCACTGGATGCGTAAAGCAGGAGACCGTGCAGTGTGGCGATCATTGGGAGAGGCCTATGTCCAACAGTGGACGAATATAAGATAGGCTGATGATGATGATGATGATGATTTCTCATTATTGTGGGTCGTAGGCCGCCTTCTTTAATCGTATTTGAATACGCAACATTTTGCAATTGATACATACTGTATATACTCTTTAGGCTCGACGAAAGCGCGACTTTGGTCTGACCATCACGTACATAGAGCTTCGAACGTGTAGTTTAAATATCTAGGTCATCTATTAGATTTTGTAGGTTACTGTCAGCTGTTAGTTTAGTTGACTTTTTGGCCAATTTGATCTTTTTTTACGCCCCAACTCGTCATGATCAACTGCATCGTGATTTTAGCTACAAGGGATGTGAGCTGACCTTTCTTCCATTATTTAATTTCCTTGTGTATTTTCCAGGGGTAAAGGCGACTACCACAGACTGGGTCACGGCAGCTACGAGCACGTGCGGCGTCCCATGCGTGTGACCGGCATGCAGGGCAAGGTGATCGTGTCCATCGCTACAGGTAACTGCTGTATACTACTGTACACAGGTAAAGGTAACGGATAGAATTACCCACCTGTAACCTATTTTTGCATCTGTCATTGACACTTGCAAACTGTCGTCTTTTGAATCTCTCTTGTATCGCTAAAACGTTGCAATTTCATACGTTTTAACAAATCTGTTTGAATAGGTACGTGATGAAATGTGGGATACTTTTCAGCAATTTAAACACTCTCTGGAATCTAGGACAGTTACGAACTTTTGTCATACTTATTTAGTTACCCATTTTAAACTCTGACACCAGAGTAAGCCACGTTCATACAAACTTACTTTAATTCAATACAATACAACTCTTTACACTTCTCCTTTTTTCTCTCTTTTTATATTACCTAGTTTCTTATCTATATAGATTTGGACCAGTTCTTTATTGATAACACATTTGTTACAGGTCACAATTTTCGAACATTGCAAAAAAAAATTACCCTTTCCCTTAACTCACAGGTATTCTTAACATATTCCTCCATGTTTCCAGGCAGTCTCCACTGCGTCGCGTGCACGGACTCCGGTGAAGTGTACACGTGGGGAGACAACGACGAAGGACAGCTAGGAGACGGGACCACGCTCGCCGCGCAACGACCGAGACTGTTGATAGCTTTACAGGTATATACAGTGCTTATTTTTGGGGTTTATTTACCATATTTTATCACAGGGCCTTATTTAAAAGTAGGTTAGGCCTTATTCAAAAGGCATACATAGTCTAAAACTGTCCAAGGCAGAGTTGCAAAAACATGGAATATTTGATGATCATTTGTTGAGATCCTGCCTCTGTTGTTTACGTGTAATGTACGTGTAAAAGTATTGCTTTTACAGTCATTACTGGTGCCAGCGAGACAGCGATACTTATACGTGGTAATGACATCGATGGATAAACACAGATTAATGAAAGAGATTTCAAGTAGAATTTGACGGAGCAATAGTGAGACGTGGAGAGACAGCGATGAAGGACAATTAGAAAACGCGATTACGCTGGCGCTGAGCCACCGAGACTTTTAATGACTTCATATGTACACTAGTGGGTGCTCGCGGCTTCGCTCGCATTAAGAAGTAAAACTTGCATCCCCTATACCATCCCTTTAAAAGTGGCATTTCCAAAAATCCTTTCCCAGCGGATGCCTACGTCATAACATCTACCTTTATTCCAAATTTCAGCCCAATCCGCCCAGTGGTTTGGGCTGTGCGTTGATAGATCACTATCAGTCAGTCAGTCAGTTTTACCTTTAGAGTTTTATATATGCGTGAGTCTTCAGATGTGCACATAGAAAGCGGATTTAGATGACTCGTACCTGCACAGTTCGCGAGTAGAATTGCCTCCTTTGGAATCCTAGGTGTCTTTTGATAGCTGTTTGATTGTATTGTGAGGCAGTTTATTTTCTGTTTCCCAGGGCAAGCGCGTGACCAAGGTAGCTTGCGGCAGCGCTCACACGGTGGCGCTGTGCGTGGAGGCGGCCCGCGCCCCGCGCGCCCCGCCTGCGCCCCCGCTCGAGTGCCACCTGCTGCGGGACACGCCTGCAAGCAACCGACTGGTGAATATAATCCTACAAAAACATTGCTATGTAAAATATGTATGTTAACACGAGATCATACCTTGCGCTGTCAAAAAGTTTTTAAGGTTTTTTTTATCACGAAATAAGCTTACGTTTGACTATAGCCTGCCTGATGTTAAGTGTGCCAGGCGCATAAGACGATATCTTCTTATCTGCATATGCAGATAAGATGCTATTTACATAGTATCACGTACCACACGTAGCATTAAGTATATAAGTTAACACATTTAGATTCATAATATACAAGTCACAATATACTTTGTTACATCTCAATATGTAAGTGTTTAAATTATCCCATCACCCTTGCTGCGCCGGCAAATTAAGCGCCACTATAGTCTAAGATGTAGCACGCTTGCCTAGAAGAAACCTATTTACTCTAGGTCTCATGAAGAGCCAAAGCTCTAACTGTATACGAGTATCCTGATAAGACAAACATAAACACTAAGGCAAGATGCGCTTTTATAACTTTGTAGTTAATCAGACAAACAGGTAGTACCATTTGAAGGCGAAGCTATATACTAACTTGTCTCTTAATTTTAAATAACTTTTTATACAAGTAGAAAAGAAATAAACATAAAGTCGGTTACTGTCACTCTGCCGTATAGAACTCTTTAATCGTATTAAATACCTACCTTACATCCCTCTCTCTTCTCTTACTTACCTTGGTTACCTGGAAGAGATTGCTTTGAGCGATAAGGTCGCCAATAAGGACACTTATTTTAAGTTTGTATGTGTCATTGTGTTTTTTCCTGTTTTTGGTATTTATGATATTTCTTTCTATCTATCTACATTTTGCCTCAAACTTATCTCTATTTCTATCCTTCAAATTCACTTTAAAAATTTCTAATTCGTGTTTCCAGGTGTTACTGCACCAGTTCTCAGAGCTGGTGTGTCCGAACCTGCCTCTGCTAATCTTAGACGGACCTCTGGACCAGCTGAGGTCTTTACTGTTCTATAGCGTCAAGGAAGCTGCTTTTAGAAAGGTACAGTATCTATGAATAACTAGTGGGTGTTTGCGGATCCGCTCGCATTAAGAAGTAAAACTTGCTTTTTTCACCCCTTTAAAAGTGGTATTTCCAAAATTCCTTTCTAAGCGGTTGCCTGCGTCATAACATCTACCTTAATTCCAAATTTCAGCCCAATCCGTCCAGTGGTTTGGGCTGTGCGTTGATAGATCACTATATCAGTCAATCAGTTTTATATATTTAGATTGACTATAGACTTATAACTCCTTACAAAGGTCGCGAAAATGCTTCCACTTTTTACGTTTTATTACTCTTTTTGTCACTCTTCTTTTCTTAATTTTAATAAATTATAAACAAAACAATAAAAACAAAAAAAACCTAAATTTAATTGTCATACCTTAACTTAAAAAAAAGCGTAAACATATTATAATCTAATTAATTGCGCCAAAAAGTTTATGCTATAATTGTATATTATGTAACTATAATCTCGATTATACGAAAATCATGCCACCCTATTCCCACCAACGGAGGACCTATATTCTGCGATAAGGATAGAATGATTTTCGCTGCTCTTTGTAAAAATGACGTTTATTGAACCGAGTTAACTAGATGGCGCTGTATCAGCTTAAAACACGCAAACTAACGCATTGCTCCAAAAGCATAAAGATTTCATTTGACGTTATTACTCTTACACTTCATTTTTACTGTTATGAATTACATATGGATTTTTGAAAGCGCTTTGTTTTCTTCAGAGCGCAATTAATAAATTATGAATACAATGCACTAATTTTATATCTGTTAATCAGCTACCAAGCACCGATATATTTCAATTTGAGACTACATTTATTACTTGGCTGTTATGCCTGTTATGTATTGCTACAAATTCTACTCCCGTTGTCTATTCCCTTTAATCTTATCCTGACTTAGGCTACTTTTATCCATTGTTTTTGTAACGACCGTGAAGTATTATATCTGCAGTGCGTAAAAATATGGGTCTCTAAAATGGCTCATATTTTATGATGAATGAATGAATGAATGCAATGGTATTAGTCTACACAGTCCAATCAATTACAAAAAGTTAGTTTGACATTAATTTTATTAATTAAAATTAACACAAAAATGCTTTAAAAAGAATGAAATCAGTACATAGTGATACTAATTATATATAGGACTAGTGGGTTCTCGCGGGCTTCGCTCGCATTAAGAAGTAAAACTTGCATCCCCTATTTCACCCCTTTAAAAGTGGCATTTCCAAAATTCCTTTCTTAGCGGATGCCTACGTCATAACATCTACCTTCATTCCAAATTTCAGCCCAATCCGTCCAGTGGTTTGGGCTGTGCGTTGATAGATCACTATATCAGTCAGTCACCTTTGAGTTTTATAAATATAGATTGCACTATATATGTAAGTACCTACTGACTACCGACGTCGCACGGTAACATATGTATGCATCATTATAGTGATGGGTGTTGAATGAACGAACTAGTTAAATGGACCGTTCACGCGCTATGGACTGGTAGACCGGTCCACGGTGAACTCGGAGGAAATATCACAATGGAGCCGAAATAAGCTAGTATACCCGAAAGGGACGACGACAAATCTCAGGGCTGCCAGAGTCATAAAAATTCCCCTACTTTTGTTCATACTTACACATACACACGTACCAAAGTTGTACGTAATCATTAGTATCACCTAAAAAAGGAACTCAAATAAAAATGACACACACAGTACCTATGTCGATAAAATTTATGTAGGAATAAATTATACTCAGAAGGATTTGTAAACAAAATACATATTTATTTCAAGGAAAACTTTTTACATAGAAATACAAAGAATATAGTAATAACCAACTGCTAAAATAATTTGTTGATTAATTTTCTGGATTAAAGTAAGAATATTAAAAAAAACTACTTTAACATACCTACAAATTTACAAAAAATACTTAACTACAACTGTACGAAATTTTCGAATACGAAATTTTCCTTTGGAATATCTAAATTCATATATTTATTTTATTACTCATGTAAACTGCAAACTGCCTATCCTCAAATTACAACTTCGTACGTCCGCTCGCCTCGAGCGCTGGATTCGAATTGCCGTCTGTTACGAATGTCACGCCCCACCAAGCGGCCACCAGTGTGGCCAGTCGATGAAATATTATTTACCGGTAAATTACAGGCTAATAACCGGTAAATTTAGGGCTATTGTTAGGAAACCTTACACTCGACCATCCTGATGACATGCATGTCCTCATGCATGCACCAGGTGGAACCATTATGAAACCTTACACTTGGCGGAACGAGACATTCACATATACTGTACAATATTCAAACTTATGGCACTCATTACTATAATTACATATTTTTTTTATTGTAACAATACTGTTAATTTAAATTGAGTCATCATCAACAAATTAACAAGAGATGCTGATTGTAAATGAATTAATTATGTCGTTATATAATTCAACAAAACAAATATAAATCTACTTATATCTATCCTCGTAACCTTGTAACCTTGTAACCACTTATATCTATCCTTGTAACCTTGTAACCACTTATATATATCCTTGTAACCTTGTAACCTTGTAACCACTTATATCTATCCTTGTAACCTTGTAACCTTGTAACCACTTATATCTATCCTTGTAACCTTGTAACCACTTATATCTATCCTTGTAACCTTGTAACCACGTATATCTATCCTTGTAACCATATAACAACTTAAATACATCTTTGTAACCAAAAACAATATACATATTTTGTCACTGAGTAATTCATTAATATTCTTGTAATTGTGAAGTGAACTTAACACATGTTTAGCAAAACTTGAATACGAAACGCGTAAACCATTTACGCGATTTACACGTGAGTGAAAACCGTTTAGTTAATCTTTTGATAAAATGTCTCACGAGAGTTTTAATATTAAAACTTGAATAGATGAAAAACAGACAAGACCAAAATCACAATATCTTGCTATATTCTAATTATAAACTCTGCGATGGTTTTGTGCGGTATCAGGCCAGGCACGAATGTGTCTGCAGCTCGCGCCCGACCTTAAACAACACAAAACAACATCCTCGCATTACATTTCACTTAAGTAACAATGTACATATACTCAGCTAAAATCACATTTATATTCTGTTTAATTTGGAACTGGCCGGATGAGATTTATAGACCTGAGATTCTAATTATTCAATAGATTCAGTACCACTTTGTTCATTATCTGTTTCAGCCAAACATAATGAAGCTACATGAATCCATGGTCGCATCCTATCAGCGGCAACCGTGGTTTTGCGTTTCCCTTTCATTCCCTCAAACCTGCTTTTGGAGCAACCCTGTAACGATCGTTCCCTATGACTTTAGTGATCCTAAAAGGACCTTCGTAAGAAGGCATTAGTTTCGTGCTTTGACCTTTGCCTTGAAACGAGACCTTTGTTATTTGAACTAAATCTCCCTTGCTATATGTACGAGCAGCATGGCTATTCCGATCGTACTGTTCCTTTTGCATAGCTTGGGCTTTATCGATCTTTCCTTTGACACCAGTACGAATATCAGATAAGTCGGTGACTTCGCGAGTATCTTCTATGATCTCGTTTAATGCTGGTTCGACTTCACAATTCATCGCGGTACCGAACATTATTTCTACTGGAGTCTTTTCTATAGTTTTTTTTGTATTGTGTTATTTAAGCCCCATTGTATTTGTCCAATTTTACTGTCCCAATCCTTCTCATTATCGCGTAAATTTTGAGATGTCAAACAGTCAAGTATGGTCCTATTGTAGCGCTCTACCTGACTATTTGCCCTAGGACTCGACACTGCGTTCAACACGTGTTTTATGCCTCGCTCAAGACAAAACCTTTGGAACGCATGAGCAGTGAAACAAGAACCTCGATCGCTGATTAATCTATCAGGGGGGGCGAAAAATGACAAAAATGTCTTGCAATGTTTTATTACATTTTGAGTACTAGTACTCCGTACAGGTTTGATAAACAAGAACTTAGTGAAGGAGTCTATGATATTTAGCGTATGTGTAAACCCCCTTTTCGACTTTACAAAGGGTCCAAAGTAGTCAACATGCAAAATGTGAAATGGAATCGCAACTTTTTCTATGGGATGCAGCAACCCCTCTCGCCCATTGGCAGCCTTTTTAGCATAGGCACAATCTATTCATGCGTTTACGTAATCCGTTTCATTTTTGAAAACCAGTAACTTTTCTTCGTGCGTTCTAGGGTTTTTTCATAAGCAACGTGACCTATATCATCGTGATTCATCTTACACACCTGCCACCTTGCACCCTTTGGAACCACCCATTTGATGTTCTCTTTATCACCCCCAAGGCACCTGAACAACAACAAATTTGTTGCTGTTTAACATATAATTGTCTCTTATGTAAGCCATTCCTTTGGGATCTAGGTTACTGTTGACAATATCTCCAATCCTGCACAACTCAGGGTCTCCTAGTCGTAAGGTCAGCAGCCAATCCTCGTCGGATATTGCCAGTTCTGGCGGATATCTTACGTGATCTGCAGGATCTATATCATTTGTAGGATTCCTGGTAAGGGCGTCAACATGGACCATTTTTGTACCTGGTCTATACTCGATATGACAGTCAAACTCCTGCAAGGCAATCTACCAACGGGCAATCCGGGGTATCAAGTCACGTTTCTCAAACGTAGATCGCAGTGCACTGCAATCGGTAACAACTTTGAACGGTTTCCCTAAGAGGTAAATCCGAAACTTCTTCAAAGAGCATACAACTGCAAGAGTTTCTAATTCGTACGAGTGGAAGTTTCTCTCCTCTGGGGTAGTCTGGCGGCTATAATACGCTACAGGATGGAATGGGCCTTGGCTTCCCATTGGACGCTGGAGTAATATTCCCCCGATACCTATCTTGCTAGCATCCGTGTGGAGCTCTGAATTTTGGCAGAACCTGGGCGCATACCATTTGCGCCAATTTCGTACCCCAAGTAGTCTATTTTCGTTCGTAAGAAACTGCATTTAGAAAGGTTCAGTTTCAGATGCGCATTTTCTATCAATTTTAAGACCTCGACTAAATGTTGTTATACATTCAAACGTTTCACCAAAAATTAACAGGTCATCTAAATAAACTGTGGTTTTATTAAATCGAACCTGTCCCAGGACGTGGTTCATCATCCTTTGGAAGACGGCTGGAGCATTTGCTAGTCCGAACGGAATACGATTATATTCGTAATGACGATTAAATTGGTAATAACCTGACATCAGATCTAGTGTGATGAACCATGCCTGTTCCGATAACCTCGCCACTTCATCCTCTATTATTGGAATAGGGTATCTCTCTTTTATGATCAGAGAATTTAGTTGCCTGTAATCTACACATAGTCGCATTCCACCGTTCTTCTTCCGCACGAGTATTATCGGGCTAGCGTAGTTAGAAGTTGATTCTCGGATGATGCCCGCTTTTAACATCTAGTCGACCATTTCACGAACCTTCTCTCGTTCATGGTACCACAGCCGGTACGGCCTGTAAACTACGGGACACTGGCTGCTCAACTCTATGTTCATTTCTGCCGCGTTCGTACATCCAAGGTCTGCCAAACCATGCGCAAAACACTTTTTATGACGTCTTAGCACGTCTAGAAGCTTGGTTTTGGTTTCTTCGGAAACAGTTTCATCTAGTTGTACTAGGCTTTCGTCGAATTTAATAGCCGAGTTAGACTCGGTGCTAATGCTCATAGCTGTAGGAATTTCCCCGCTCACAAGTCTATAAACAGAGTCTACTCTTTCCGCTCTGGCGACTATCGAGTTTTCCTGAAGCTGACATGGAACGACGCAGGGTTGTACGGTGTCGTAGAATGAACCGTCTTTGACTGCGTAAACCCCGACATAATATAACTTCACTAACTATCACATTGCCGGTAAAAGTTCCAGTCTTGACCTTGACGCTAGCAGCCCCTTGAAGGCTACAGTGTGCTACAAGACTGACCTTGTGAAGCCGTTCATCGCTATCATCTTGAATGAAGTTAGGTAGTTCCGAATCAACGTGTAAAAATTGTAGCTTATTCACGTCTTTGTAAATAACTATGTGAGGTTGTTCGGTGAAGATTTGCCCTATAAGCAAGTCCTTCTCCAAGAATTGGTCCTCCACTACGTGACAACAGACAGTTGCCGTCACACCGTCTATGGATAAGTTTAGATTTACAGAGCCCAATGAACTCACAAGGCTATTGCCGAAACCTTTTATAGTGGATGGAATATGGTCGTGAGATAACCCGAGATTTGCCAAACATGACTGAGCAATTAAGGTAACCTCACTGCCCAGATCAATGTACGCTTGCTTCGGCATGTCCTCTACTATAACCTCCTTGGTAAATTTATCGTTTGGTTTTAAACTACTTATAAGCATAGTTTTCGCCACCCCGTCGGCCTTACTTGATCTCGTCTCTTGTTTGTAATGACAGAGTTCAGCTTTATGGCCTACTTTGTCACAACTGCTGCATTTCACCAGAGGCTTTGGGCATCTAAAAAAACGGGTGCTCTTTCTCTTTGCAATTGTAACAGAACAACCCAGGATTGTTTTTTTTTTTTATGCAAGAGCGATTATTTAATTAATCGTCGCTCGTATTTGAATTACGATCCATCGAATATAATTGTTGAGGGGTGTAAGGATCTCTATTATTGCTAATCAAGAACTTCAATAAATCGTCAGGTTCCTCGCACCGTAGTGCTAGTGCGCTAGACCTCGTGGTCCTGTCACTAATTCCGTGGACAACACAGTCGACGGCGCGCTTGCCGATTATATAACATTGGTTAAGGAGGGAAAGTTTTTCATAAAAGTAGTTTTGAATAGGATCATTAATCCTACTTTTGCGCTTTAACATGTGTTCAAGCAACTGCCCATAGTTTTGGTCGCAAGGAAAGGCGCTTAATAGTTTGGCTTGCCATTCCGACCAGATATACAAAATAGAACTCTGACTTTCGTACCATGTTTTAGCTAGCCCGGACAGTTTCTGCATAGCAAAATGTACAGTGCTCTCGTCCCAGCCGTAGACCATCGCACATTCATTAACCTTTTTAAGTCAAATATCCACGCGCTGGTTTTTCTCTGAAGGATTAAACTCAGGTATTATGTTTTTACTATCTCTATTCGACATTTGTGTGCTATTGCCCGGCTGTGACGGGAGGATATCTGTAATGAACTTAATAATCTGAGTTACGTCTTTAGAAGAAAATAATGGACTACGTAACCTTTTTGAATCTCCTCGATAGTCCCCATCGGGTACACGGTTGCGGCCACGGCTGGTACCACGGCTGCGGCTACGGCTGCGGCTGCGGCCGCCGCGTGTCGCTCCTTGTGGTGACCCGTGGCGCACGCTCCGCTGGCGACGTTGCTCCGCGTCTCGTTCTCGTTGCAGCTCGAGCTCCAGCTGGCGAACTCGCTTCTGCACTCCGTCTGAAACTCGTAGCCGGAGATTGTGTGCATTAGATATCAATTCAGGCAATATGAACGGTGTCAAGACAACAAAATACCCAAAATCTCGAAAACTATGCGTCCTACGCAAAAAATAATGGAATTTTGATCCCCCCTTATAAACCCCCTGACCGCACAGTCGGGATACACAAAATGGTTTTTTTTTTTTTTGTTACTTTATTTCGAACTTTTTCTAGTTAACAAGATAAAACTATTCAAAGTTACTTTGGAAATATAAAAACACAATGAACTGGGAATGTGGGTAGTTTTTATGCATACACGTAACAACATTATATGAGTTAACGTTAGATTAAAACTTTAGTCAAGCAAACAAACAAAAGCTTTAAATAAATCTGACTGCATAGGTTATAATCAAGTTGTAGGCGTGTACTTACGTTTTCATTGGTTAGGTAATCCCTGGCTTCTGAGGTGTAAACTGCCTATCCTCAAATTACAACTTCGTACGTCCGCTCGCCTCGAGCGCTGGATTCGAATTGCCGTCTGTTACGAATGTCACGCCCCACCAAGCGGCCACCAGTGTGGCCAGTCGATGAAATATTATTTACCGGTAAATTACAGGCTAATAACCGGTAAATTTAGGGCTATTGTTAGGAAACCTTACACTCACAACTTTAATCAATGGAGTCAATTGTCTGGACGTGAATGGGATATTCATTCTAACAGGAGACGTACACGTCTCTATTTGAGCAACATCATATTTCAGCGCAGCCTAGATTATTACGAGTAGAAAATTAAATTATTAGTATAGATCCCTTCAATTTTAATTTTAATAAAGTGGGTAATTAAGACATTTGAATTAAAATATTATATTTATATTTGAAAAAACTTACGAAACAAATTTTACTAAATTACTTAATTTCAATTAATAAAAAATATATTTATCACCTTTGTCTCATTTTCATTAATATACAGTGTGGGTACAGCAGATATTAAATAAAAAATCTATTATTTGGAGTTTTTCTCAAACTGTTTTGGTCAAAATGTCTAGAACACATGCGTGCATGTTTTGAGATTCCCAATTATGTCGCCCTGTTGCATGAATCCATATTTGACGAACGCCTGGATCCATCGGAAATCTTTATAAATAAAAACAATTATAAATATACAATACAATATAGCTTTATTGCACACCAAAAATAAATTACGATATGAAATGAGCTTAAACTATAAATGAATGCGCAAGTGGGCGGCCTTATCACCTTGAGTGATCTCTTCCAGGCAATCTTAGCAAGAAATCGGTGACTGAAATCGGTTTGGTCGGTGGTGTGCAAATAAATAAATTATACCTACTTACAAATAAAACCTATAACTAAACAGAGAAAATCAAAAATATTATTATGTGGTAATATAAATTTAAAAAATTAATCGATTATCTGATGATAGTATCGTCCCTGCAGCATGTTGCCAAATATGGTCAATACACGGCCAATGACTTTTCCTATCATAATCTTATCTATCTTTCTTATAAAGTCCGTCCTCCAAAACTTAAACCTAAAATTATTCTGCAGCGAAACTTTAGTGGTATGGATCGTGATTCTATGCTTGCTGATGCTAGTAGCATTGACTGGAGCCCAGTTATTAATGCTGAGTGTGTGGATGATCAGGTTATAATGTTTAACTCTCTGATTACGCAGCTCTATGATAAACATGCTCCATTTCGTACAATAAAGTTGAAACAGATTCCTGCACCGTGGATTACGGATGAATTAAGGGCACTTATGCATAAGAAAGCTACGTCTAAGACTAATTACAAAATTACACCTTCTGAAAAAAATCATGAAAAATATGTTCAGGCCCGAAATCGCTGCAATAGGTTGTGTAGAGACGCCTTACGCCGACACATTCATGGTTCCATTGAAGACAGCAATCCAGCCCAAGTCTGGAATTTCCTTAGGTCTTTGGGAATTGGCAAGACTAAAACTTCTACTCCGAACAATATTAACATTGATTCCATCAATCAACATTTTTCATCTTCTTCCGTATCCGCTTTGACTGATTCGGATAAAATTGCTACTATTGCTAATCTATCTACTATTCTCACTCCCGGCTTTCCTTCGTTTACTTTTAATCTGATCACCGAATGTGATGTTAAGAAGTGCGTTCTAGCCATTACGTCCAATGCCATCGGAGGTGACTCTATTAGTCGGAACATGCTTTTGCCCATCCTTGACTCCATACTTCCTATCCTGTGTGTTATTTTCAACAACTCCATTTCCTGCTCCGAGTTCCCTGCCACCTGGAAAGATGCGCAGATAATTCCTTTACCCAAGAAACCGAATCCTAAATCTTTTTCTGACTACCGTCCTATTTCGATCCTTCCATTCCTCTCCAAAGTCCTTGAGCGTCTTGTTCACCAACAACTTTCTCGTTTCCTTACTCGACATGATTTGCTCAACCCTCTACAATCCGGTTTTCGTCCCGGGCATAGCACTGTGTCTGCGCTGGTTAAGATCACGGATGACATACGTGAGGGTATCGACGACGGTCAGCTTACTGTTCTAGCTCTGCTAGATTTCAGTAACGCTTTTAATACCGTTGATTTCGATATTCTGCTTGCGTTGCTTCGATCAATTAACATATCTCCATCGGTGGTCGATTGGTTTCACAGTTACCTGTTTGGGCGTCGGCAACGGGTTCGCCTTGAAGATGCATTTTCTTCTTGGTGCAACACGTCAGCTGGTGTCCCACAGGGCGGCGTACTATCTCCTCTTCTTTTCACACTTTTTATTAACTCTATATCTCTATCTCTTTCTTCGTCCTACCACCTATATGCAGACGATCTCCAAATCTACACTCTATCTCCTTTAGCTAATTTAGACACTGCCATTAACTTCATAAACACAGACCTAGGACATATCAGTCAATGGAGTACATCATATGGTCTCAAAGTGAATCCATCGAAAACACAAGTAATCATCATCGGTAGTTCCCGAATGATCTCAAGGATCGATTGGGATGCTTTGCCTCAGGTTGTTTTTGATGGAGTCACCATACCTTTCAGTGATTCTGTAAAAAATTTGGGTATTATGATGGATCGCACACTTAGCTGGGATACCCACATTACTTACATTAGCAATAGATTATTTGCGTCTGGCGCTTCATTGAGGCGTCTACGTAACTTTTTACCCACTGCCACTAAGGTTTCGCTCGCACAATCTCTTCTTCTTCCTATTTTAGACTACGCTGACGCCTGCTATCTAGATCTTCGGGAGGATCAGCTAGATAAGCTTGAGCGCCTTCAAAATTTCTGCATAAGATTCATATTTGGCTTACGCAAATATGATCACGTTTCCCACTTTCGTGCTAAGCTCAAGTGGCTGCCCATTCGCCTTCGTCGGAATGCTCATATACTCTCTTTGCTCTATAATATACTCTTTAATCCCTCCTCTCCGCGCTACCTAAAAGAGCGATTTTGCTACGCTCACGATTGTCACTCCCTCAACTTGCGGTCATCAGTAAACCTTAAACTCGCGACTCCGACACACAAAAAAGTTTCGTATGGTAGTTCTTTCTCTGTGCACGCCGTGAAACTATGGAACGCTTTGCCGCTAGATATTAGAAAAGCACCATCACTAGATGTCTTCAAACACAATGTAAAGAAATTGTATTTATCTTCTTTGGTTCTGACATAAGTTGCTATATTTGTTATTATTTTTTTGTCTCTTGTATTATGCTATTATGTATGTATGTATGTATGTGTATATTATTGTTATATTTGTTTATGTTTATTCATATAAGAAGTATCAACATTTGCTCTATTTTTCATTATTTTATTTAATATCTAAAACACCTCGTCCTACTCGTTTCGTTTCAAAAATATATCCCTGCCAGATTGGTTGCCTGGAAGAGATCGCTCTTAGCGATAAGGCCGCCAATTAAGACGCTGATTTTAATTTGTATGTTTTTTTTTGTGTGTTGTTTCGTTTGTGGTGTTTTAATAAAGTATTTATCTATCTATCTATCTATCGATTATTTTATCTTTTTTGTAATGCTTTTTTGCAGAGTGATATATGTTGCTTTGTCTATTTCGACTCAAACCATCTTTATAAAAAAATATTTTGCCTTAATTTCTTGGGTAAAATACCAAGACGAAACTGGTATTACCAAAAAACGCATAACCCGATCAAATTCAAAATACTGCTAAATGACAACTATGTTTGACAAACGCTTTGCGAGTAAAATAGTTTACTATACTTTAAATTTAGCTGAGTAATTTTATAAAAACAATTCATGTTTTTAGTCTTAATTTACTATTTATGACCCATATAAATAGCGTTTCAAAAAAGCAGGGCTCTCATTGCTCCTAAATTATTCGTAATCAAGTCACATTGTCGTAAAAATATCGTACTTACGTATGAAAGGATATATTTTCTTCTTTGCGTTCACTACGGCTTTTACAGCCTTTTACATAACAAATCACCATGTTCTATGAAATTTTCTCTAATAATTCACAATGTAAATCAAGTTTTTTCACACTTAGCACTCGTTATCACCAAATAAAAGCAAAAAATATTTTTCACGCAACTGCCATGTTTGTGCCAATTGTTGCGCCCAACGAATCAAAAAGTGAAATTTAGACAAAGACATAATGCTAAGCCTGTCTCTTTCGCTCTTAGGTTTTCTTGGTATAGTTGTCCCGCACGCTCATTGCTTGACGGTGTCATGACAACTCCGTTGATGGATGCTCGAAGACGGTGAATCACGCAACCGGTCGAATTTATAAACGGCTAAATTAACCGACTACGGCTAAGGACTATTGCAATGCAACGCAACGACTCTTGAACGTAGGTGGATTGTACTAGTTCATTTCGATAAATGACATCGTGCAAACAAATTTGAGCTCTAAATCCTACACAAAGTGTTGAATGTTCAAATTTTGTATACCTAAATATTACCGCGTCCAAGAATTAGACAAGGATGTCAGTATTATAATTTTGTGGGAGTGAATGAGTAGGGTGATGAACTGGCTGAGTCGTGCGAGAAAAACCGGTTTGTACAGGATTTCTTGTACTTTTGTTTGTTTTTGTTAATTTTGAATTTGTCAGTTGAGAAGTTTGAGTGCGCGTCGCGTGACACTGTGCGTGGTCAAAAATTAAAGTTTCTCCTGTTGATTTGTTTGTTATTGTAATAATGTTAAGTGTTAAAAAAACAAAAAAAAAAACAAAAATTAAAATATTTAAAAAACAATAACAAAAAAAGGAACAATGTACATAAATCAGTTGATCTTCGAAATACGCCTGAATACGATTTCATTTTAAATTCGTAGTTCACATCAAAATAGAGTTGATTGATCACGTGAAGTCGTGGACCGGTTCACGAAATGAACTGGTAATTCGACTAGTTCATAATTCAAAATAAACAGTTCGTTTACGTTTACGTTAAAAACGTCAACGACTAGGCATGGGTTCGATATATCGAAACGTAACTTATATCGGATATGTGTTTAATATCATACCATATCGATATCTAAATATACATAACCGTTTTCACAAAAACTTCATCGAGTTACGGTTTATCCAAAGCGCAACGAACTGCGAATAACGAACAAAACGCAAACTTCACATCACGAACGATAATATGGCATCGACGGTTTTTATTCGCTTTGTCTCTGTCTTACCGTACAATTTTTTACTGGCGTAAAAGAGATAAAGCGAATATTGCGTAACTTCGGCTAGTGATTGGTTATACGGGTAATAATAGTACGTGCGATTAGCTATTTCTTAACGCGCTAGAAATAAGGTCTGGTTTCTATTTATTTAGTTACAATAAAGAATCCATAAGTTAGCAACTTTCCGGCGGCTACTCGATACCAGGGAGACATTCACTCTCTAAACTAGACTTACGAGTAATAGATTTAAGGTTGAATTTATTTTGTTGGAATAAGAATTGTATGGATTGAATTTTGATTTGTACCTATTTTTTTGGAAAATGGACTGAAACTGATAAATTTATTATTTTTTAACTTTGAAAAACGAAAGTATTTTTCAATGTAATAACGGTAAAAGTCTGAGTTTGCGTTACGCTCGTTTCACAGTTACTGTTACTTGTGCAAATCGTACTACTGATATCGATTATCGATATCTGAAAACGGTTTTTGATATCGATATGATAACTAAATATCGGTTACATATCCGTTTGCAACTATATGCGAAAACGCCCATCTCTATCAACGACCCATCACTTCATCATTATAACTTATTTGTTACGCAATGAAGTTATTAGACTTCACTAGCGATTCAAAAATTAAAACATGTAAGCATATGAAGTTTGTACAGTATCACCGTTAAAATGATCTTTATGGATAAATGCTTATAGAGCCATGCGTAGAGTTAGCGTGTTTTAAGCTGATACAGCGCCATCTAGTGAGCTGAACATTGTAAGTGCTAATTTATACGTTTGTTAAGTAAAAGAGAACTCTGTTCATTAAACGTGATTTTTATTAAAAAAAAACAGATTAATTTATCATTCCATCCTTGTCGCATAATATAGGTCCTCCATTGATGGGAAAAGAAGGGAATGATTTTCAGTACTCTTATTTATATTCATATAATTATATTAGCCTTTATTAGTTACATAGTAGGTATGTTTATGTACTTACTATTGTACAACTTTTTAACTGAATTAATTATTAATTTACACTACTTCTACTACTTATTCATTTACTGTACAAGCTGTTACTTTATGGAATTCTCTGCCTATCAACATTCAAAAGGCTAAGACAATTGATTCCTTTAAAAAACAAGTAAAGGAATTTTACTCGCTTCCCTTCAGTGAAAATTGCTGTTATTATTTCTACTACTATCACCTTTAAATATTTTGTTGTGTATTATATGTATTTGTATATAAACATTAATTTTATTATATTAAGTATGTGTATTGCGTATTTATATGTATTTATATATATATATATTAGTAAAATTTCTTTTTTCCTTTTTGTTGTACACCACATTCTTCTTTTTTTTCTTTTTGCTTATTTCTCTCCAGCTAAAGGTTGCCTGGAAGAGATCGCTTTCAGCGATAAGGCAGCCGCTTGTGGCACTAGTTAAGGTGCAATTTGTTCTATGTAATGTTTTTTTAATATGTGTCAACAATAAAGAGTTAATCTATCTAATTTATTTTAATCCTATAGTTCGTAACTTTGCCAAAATTGCATTGTTGATTTGTACTTGTAAATTCATAAACTTACAAGTAAAATAAAAGCATCATAAAACAAAATAAATATGTTACTCCGTATCCCGTATCCGATTCACATTTGATATTTTGATTTGAACCCCGTTTTCCAAAACAATAATTTATTATTCGACGACTAAAGAGTATATGTATCCATCTGTCTACATTCAATATTGGCGCTTATTTCCCAGGCAATAATGTCGACAATGGTGCGCGAGAGACAGCACGGCCCGGTCGTGGAGTTGTCAAGGGTTGGTGCTAGAAGAGCAAGGAAGGGTGGCTCCGGTCTGGCAGGCCCCGCTGGGATGAGATCGGTGTTCGGACAGATGGTGGCCAGGTTACCAGTGCTGACTCAAGATGCCTTGGCTTTACCACATCGAGTTTGGAAGGTTAAGTTTGTAGGTAAGAAAATAATCTAGAATATATAAAGAAATATCTTAAATATAAGTACACCATGCTATGTTTTTCAGTATAAAATAATACGTTAAAAATTCGAGGAGTGGTTTTAATTGCTCGAAAACTTGATGATGAATGGAAATCTTGTAGGTGGGCTATTAAAACCGGTATATTATGATTTAATTTTCTAAATTATCATGTCAAATCCCATTAAATGACATTTCAATTATGCAAAGCTGACAGAATCGAATGCCTGTCTTTGTATCTTTATAATTATAATATTTTTTTATTCCAGGCGAGAGCGTAGACGACTGCGGCGGCGGTTACAGCGAGAGTATCGCGGAGATGTGTGAGGAACTACAGAATGGGTCACTTCCCCTCCTCATGGCCACACCCAACGGTCGTGGAGACGCGGGGGCCTCAAGAGACGCGTTCCTTCTTAATCCTACTGCTGCTACGCCATTGCATCTGAATTGCTTCAGATTCTTAGGTTACTGTTCTTTTTGTAATGAGAAATATTTCAATGTCTCTTAATGGGTCATGTTACGAGTCCGTCTATGAGACTGAGTAGGTTTTCAACGGGTCACCCTATGAGTTCACCGTTAAGCTATAACTTGTTGTGAACTTGCTCATCTTGACCGTCTTTTTTACGTGAGATAGGTTTACGTCTATCTATAAGTCTCTCAAATTGAAACAAAACCAAGTTGAATTAGAGATGTGTGAAGAACTATACATCGGGTCATTTCCTCTACTGATGGTGACGCCCAAGGGTCGTGGTGATGCAGGGGCATCATGGGATGCGTTCCTTCTTAACTCTACTGCTGCTACGCCACTGCATCTGAATTGTTTTAGATTCTTAGGTCACTATGTTTTTTTATTGGGAATCATTTAATGACTCACTCAATGAGTCAACTGTTTAATTAACAGTGATTTTGATTTACCTTATGTGTCATCTGGTGAGTCACCCGATGACTCGTTCAACGAGTCCACCTATGAGTTTCTTGCATTGAAACAAACAAGTTGATCAAGAAATAAAATACAATGATATGTATGTCACTTAGTTGATATAAACATATAATTTCATTATTTGTATGTTTTAGGTGTCCTAATGGGCATAGCCATCAGAACAGGCTCGCCTCTCTCCCTGTCGCTAGCAGAGGGTGTGTGGAGACAGTTAGCAGGACAAGTGCTCCGGCCGCAGGACCTGGCTGAAGTAGATAAAGACTTCCTACCCGCGCTGCTGTGTATACGAGATATGACGCATCATAACAAGGTAATCATGTTGTGATGTAAATACTTGCAGTACCCGAATCCTGAACCTACTAAACCGCTGGTTAAGCTATATGACAAGTGCCTAAAGACAGTGTTTGATGAAATATGCTTAGAAAAATATTTTAGGGTATTATCTATAAAGAATTGCTGATTAAGGTTAGCTAGGGTGGCATCTACATACTAAGAGATGTTGAATTAAGTTTAGTTTTTATACCTATTATGTCTAATTTGCACACCAGTAATGGTTGAGATGTGTGGTTCTAATATTTGATATTTTATCACCTACCATCATGTAACAAACTACATCTGGCAAATAAATAAATCTTTATCTTCTTTATCATTATAAAACGATATTTTTTCTATTCAAAGGAGCTACAAAACCTCGAGCTACCTTTCTCGATCCCCTCCGCGGCCGGGCACGAGGTGCCGCTCTCCACGCGACACAAGCGCGTCACGCCCGATAACAAGGACGAGTATGTGCAACTGGCGCTGCATTATAGGTATGTACGATATACAAACAGCAAAACCAATTTTCTAGTAAAAAATATAGATGATGACAATTTGGTCCATGTGTAACTACGAACAGTTGGTACAGTCGGTTTTGAGGTAAAAGACCAAAAACTAGTTAGTATATCTTTTGTGGGTTGAAGGAATTTAAAATTGTAGGTCTCGTCTAATCGTCATAGTTCAACAGTATTAAAGCTTAGCATAGCAAGTATAAGTTGTTAAGAGTTGTTAGCATTGCAGAGAGTAGATTAAAGACTCAACTAAATTCAATAAAAATAGAGAAAATAAAAAGAAAACTATACCTACATTTCAATTTATTTATATTTTTTTTAAACCGATTCTACATTTCACCATTCTAGAGCT
This sequence comes from Macaria notata, assembly GCA_927399415.1. Taxonomy (NCBI): domain Eukaryota; kingdom Metazoa; phylum Arthropoda; class Insecta; order Lepidoptera; family Geometridae; genus Macaria; species Macaria notata. The sequence continues at coordinate 3,400,803 of OV656751.1, forward strand.
AAAACTTTACCATCATCCTTCCTCAGACTGCACGAGTTCGACGAGCAAGTCCGCGCAGTAAGAGACGGCATCTCCCGCGTGGTGCCGGCGCCGCTCCTCGCTCTATTCTCCGCAGCTGAGCTAGAGACGCTGGTGTGTGGCTCACCTGACATACCTGTGCACGCACTACGCGCTGCAGCTACTTACAAAGGTAATGTTCTCATATTTACTTTAAGGTCATTAATGTATATGAAGAAAAATTAAGGTGAAAGAAATGTGCATTATTGAACACCTTACATTATGATTTTAAATTAAACTTTTTAATTTAGCGGATTATTTAGTTTCTATTTATGGCTGTGTCTAAGCAAAAACCTAACAGTTCGATGATCACACTTAATAACAAAGGTATATTGTTTGCTGAACAAAGTATGTAGATTATTAATCAAACGAAAAACTATACAGGTTCTAAAAATTAGCCCTATTGTGATACAAGACACCAAACACTCAGAATCTTGGCTTTTGTTTGCATATATGACCTATGTAGCTGCAATGTCACCCAGATTTTTAATGTTTTTTTTTTACGTGGGATAGGTTTACTTTTTATTACAGCCTGCCTGATGTTAAGCATTGCTGCAGCCTAGGATGTGACACGCTTACCTATAAGATACCTATTAACTCTAGATTTGAAGAGCCCTGGATTGTAGTTCGCAGGAAACACGGCTTCTGGTAAAGTGTTCCAAAGCATTGCCGTCCGTACAATAAACGTGGAGCCAAAGCGCTATGTTCGACACTTCGGCACTTCCACCATAAAACGGAGTCTACCTGCGGACTTTCTACTTGGTATACTATTACTGGGTATGTGATGATATATTTAATTTCCAGGCGTGGAGGCCACCGCGCCGCTGGTGCAGTGGTTTTGGGAGGTGATGGAGGAGTTGTCTGGCAGCGAGCGCGCGCTGTTCCTGCGCTTCGTGTGGGGCCGCACACGCCTGCCGCGCGCGCCGCAGGACCCACGCCAGAGGGACTTCGTGCTGCAGGTGAGGTGGAAAACACAAAACGCCGCAAGCGGGATGTCCTTGCAAGACTTCTTATCGAATGATAGTGGCCAACTATGGTGTCGAGAGTTTATCAAGATCTAAGGGCCTTTGTCAAGGCTTAAAACAGGATTCAACGCCTTAGTAAGAATTATGTCTAAAGTCCGGTCAGTGGTTTCTATTTTGACATCACGCCCATAATCACAACATAATTTTTCGCACATGTCATGATCATAAATGATTGTTTTTAAAAGGAAGATACAGACAGAGATTAAAAAGACTTTCTCCTACATCTTGGTGGGCGCCTAGGTCCGACAAAACGTGCTTTCGATTTTTTTAGTCTTCAATGATTTTGGATTCCTTGCGATGTTTTCTTTGACCTCTAAACAAGCGCAAAACCACTTATAGCTTGAATACACAAGGAAATTGGTGAACGCCGGCCCTTTCGATCGAACGAACCCTCGGCAAGGTGACTGGTGACTAACGCCTTTTAAGGGCGGCTTTAGTGCTTCAAAAGCAAGAACTTATGTTCTACGAGTTGTAGAAATTCGCAAAGAGTTTGCAAGGTTGTAATAAGTACATATTCCCAGGTGCTGGACAAGTACCAGCCCCCGGACCAGTTCCTTCCGGAGAGCTACACCTGCTTCTTCCTGCTGAAGATGCCGCGATACTCCTGCAAGACTGTGCTCAGGGAGAAACTCAGGTATGTTACTATAGTAACTGATTGAAAACATTGTTTATATCATCCTTCTTTACGGACAATCCGTTTTGAATCAAAAATTGCCAAAAATATCTTCTAGCATCTCATTTTACTTGGTTGCTGTAACGTGTTTTTATACAGGGCGGCCAAATAAAGTCATCCTTTTCCTACTAATGGATGAGCTATATTCCACACAAGTTAAAATGAATTTGTATGTTCCACTTTCACGTCGCAATGGCAGCACTGATCACCATAATGATGATGTATGTGTTTTTTTTTATAATTAGAAGCTATTGGTTTAAGGTACGCCGTATTTACTATGTACCATTCGACAGATATGCGATCCACTTCTGCAAGAGCATAGACACGGACGAGTACGCGCGCGTCGCCCTCAGCGCTGCGGAGCGTGTCTCCTCAGAGGAGTCGGACTCCGAGGCGGAACCTGCGCCCGCGCAACCCTCCGCGCTCTACTCACTCACCAGGGCACCTACGTGGCTATGAATCACTGAACCCAGTGAACCGCTAAGTTAACCAAGTGAACCGCTAAGTGAACCTTGTGAATCACCAAGTGAACTAGTGAGTCACTGAGTGATCAATTTTTATAAGACAAACAAGTCGCATGGTTCATGGGATTTTAGGAAATATTGCATTCGCCCATTTAGCCTGCAATTACATACATCGAAGTTGTGAATTTCAAAACCCAACAGAAGACCACAGGTTTTATTTGACGTTCGGGGCTCTCGATATTTTTAGATCACCGAATAGAAATTATGAATCAGCAATCAAATGTAGTGACAACAAATGCAGCTAAACCGTTGTGAAACTTAGTTATGTGAACAAATAATAATATATATATATAAAAACCTTAGAGTATTAACAAAGGCACGTTGTCTGTTAATTTGCTCAGACGCATCTTCATAATAGTAAATCACTAATTCCCTTCACTTTCTACTCACTCACTACATCTCTCTTTCTCTCTCTCCAGAGTCGTATTTCGAATTACTGAGGGTCGTGATTCCCCCACAGTACATTGTGGTGGGCACCAATATTCTTCCAGGAAAGGCACATGTTCTTAGATTATGGGATCCCTAAACTTATCGGTTTCCTTATATTTTCCTTCACCGCTAAGCGAGTGCAAATCCACAAATAACTTGAAAAACAAGTTATTGGTACTGGGCCGGACTCGAACCAGGCTGCGTTTGAATGTTAAGCAGACACTTCCACCACTGAGCCACACGCGAATCAAACACCATCACTTTATAGTTGTAAATCACGTCACGAACTTACAGACTAAAAAAACAAACTTTCAGACGACTTGATAACCTCCTTTTTTGGAAGTCGGTTGATAAATTAAATAATGTAACAAAATAAACCACTACTTATGTTATATATCACGAAATTTCAGTTCATGAATTAACTTTTGACAGCTCAATTCACTACTATAAAATGATATTTCACAGTCATAGTTTAATTATAAGAAGGAAATTGAAATTATTCGTGTAACGGATCTCGAATAAGTATACTTTAACTCAAAAAATAAGGATATTCTTGATTGATATTAAATTTACTGTAGATTGGTTCTTGCAAGTTTTCGAGTTGAAATGATGCAATAAAATAAGTTACTAAATCATGGGAACAGTATTGGAAAAATTAAGGCAAACTAACCTACGATATGACATTCCATATAGATTAATTATTTCTGGATCAAAAGTTATTATAACATTAAATAAATTGAAATCTTCACACAAAAACCATTTTTTACAGCTTTTTTTTCAAATGTTATATATATAAAGTTTTAATGAAAGTTCAACTTATGATTACTCGAAATCTATGACACTTAGAATTCTGAAACCTAGTGGGCTGTATTCTATATATACATAGATATGTATAGTATAACTATAAGTATTGTCACACCCTTCTGTTACACCTTGTATAATTGTTCAACAAAACATACCTTTAACTTTAATATTGCGCAGACTATAATTTATGTATGTATAGATGTGATCTTCAAAGCCTTATGAACCCTTGGTTTAAAATATAACGATTTGGTGTAAAGTCGTTGTTAAGTTATATTTTATTGAATTAATGATTTTTTTCATATACAATTAATGGTAGGTAATTAAAGCATAACCTTGTCATAAGAAACAAATTTTGTTCTGAGACTGTTTGAAATTACCATAAAAACCTAAGTAATAATATTTTATAGAGAAAACAGAAATTTCAAATTGAATGTAATTTTCTGAAATGTCTGAACTGCTAATAATAATCCAAGGGCTCATAAAGATTTTAAAGAAATTGTTATACTGATATTTGGAAAATATTTTTTTATGTGACGATATGGAATGAATTTATAGCTATTTTTTTTTTAACTTGAACGGGTTTGCACTATTGACTCTGGAAGAAAATTCTCAATTATATTTCGTAAATTTCATGCTTCAGATATAATAAACTTGTTATATATCTTCGCATGAAACTAACTCACATAATATTGATCGAACTTCACATTGCAAGTTCGTTTAATAATATATTAATTTGGAGTGATATTCGATTTTGGCTCGTTCCAGTAAGTGACTTTTGATTATAATTATGAAATCTGACACTTCGGATTGGATACGAGGCAAACCTAAAAACTTAGCTAAAAGGGTGATTAATAAAAGCATTAAGGTCTTCCCTAACAAAAAACAACAATTAAGTGATTAAAAATAATCGATACTAAACGCAATCTACGAAATCTTGTACCCATTTCTCTCTTTGAGTCGTATTTCCTCATGACTGAGGCTCGTGACTCCAACGCAGAATTAATTCTTTTGGGGAGTTCTCTTGGGCAGATACGTCGTAAATATCATACCTATTTACTTGCAAGATACTGAATCTGATAGTAGAGAAAGATAGAATCTGAAAAAGATAAAACTGTCATCTAAATTATAGCGTATTAAGTGTTTGGGAAGACATTAACAAGAACAAGTTGATAAGGCTAGTCAATATGCAGTTGATTAAAGTTAAGTCTCTGTGAGAGTTATGAGAAAGCTTTTAATGTATTTTGTTTAGTGATAGAAGAGTCATAGCGTGAATCAAACTCGAAAAAAACTAAAGAAGTTTTGAAATTCAGTTGATATGTCTCGCCTCTTCTATTGTTGAACACAGTTTAATGTATTATTGGAATGGTTGTTATAGGTACTCATATAGTCTTACCGAGAAACGGTGTTAAATGTTTGACCGAAAATATTGTAAGGAAGGATTTTTTTATGTGGTGTTAATGATACTCATTGAAGTTCTCGGTAAGGCAGAAGGTCAAATTCAAAACGTGTTTTATGTTTTAGTTAATATTTATTATGACTTCCCGCCATTTTGTTCAACTGTAATAAATAAAATGCTTACGCTTATTATGTGAAAAAGGGGACTTTTCATGAATTCAGCTTTCAAGTAATAAAAAAAAAACAAAATCTGTCCAAGTTTAAGTATGATAGCACTGATATACCGATACCTTTACCAGAAGCTGTGTTTCCTGCGAACTACAATCCAGGGGTTTTCAAATCTAAAGTTAATAGGTATCTTCTAGGTAAACGTGTTACACCCTAGGCTGCAGCAATGCTTAACATCAGGCAGGCTGTAGTCAAACGTAAACTATCCCACGTAAAAAAAAACTTATAACCCCTTTTTGTGTCGGAGGTTAAAATTTTATCAAGTCATAGTAAATTTTAACTGATTCGTAAAGTACACGTTGATATAGTAAGTCGCTTCGCTAGTATTACTAGACATATGCCATTTTGGTGCTAGAGCTTCACTATAGTAATTAGAATACATGTTTTTCTACCATTAGTTAGTGTGCACGAATTAATTATATTTCTAAATTTTGTTCTATGCAGAGCTATTTGTGAATAGTATGATGTTAAGGTTAAGGTCAATTTGCTTTTTTTTATTGTTTTTTTTTACTGTGGACAGTCAGGCATTTGTCCACCAGGTCACCTATAGCGACACACAACTATAATATGTTTAAAGGTGGAGCATGCCTGTACTGAAATGATACTGGCTCACATAAGAGGCTGCCTGAATACACCATTAGGTGCCACCTTTTTCCAGTAAACTGAAATGTACATAAAACCAGAAAAACCATTTAAATGAAAATTCAGTTTTATTTACCTACATTATAACATGACATCTTATCGCCTTATCTTACTTATACCCTTTACAAATAACTTTGTATAAAAATATTATGTACTTGTACATATGTATAACATGTTTTGGACAAACACATTTGAAATCCATATAAATCTTTGCCATTGTCCAAGGTCAAACAGATAGTTAGCTGTTTTAAAATTGCACAGATTTGGTTTCTCAGCATTTTAGCTCATTAATATAGCCTTATCTTCAATATAATCACAAAGTCTGTGATTATATTGTGCATATCTATCATTCATGCTGGGCAGGTTTAGATGAAATTTGATAAAAAGATAGGTCCTAAATGGACAAATCGACTTCTTCTCTTCCCGGATTAACACAACTTTCACAGCAGAGCACCGCTAGTAGCAAACAACCATGCTTTAGATTGCTTGGAGTAAAAATATTATTTATACAAAAAAATTGCAGGTTCTTCCAAGTCTATGCTTATGTGACCATCCTGCTAAGTATGCTTGTATTGGAATTCTTATATTATCTGTCCATACAATATATTTAATTTCAACATTTGTTATTTCCATATATTTTCCATAAAATGTAACGTAAAATATATGAAGTTGACAAATTGAAATATGATGTGTGGAGACAGGACATACCTTCAAACTTATTATATTTTCATCACCAAAGAGTTTATGAGAGACAATGTTTACTACAAAGATCTGAAACGTTCCGAAGCTTGTATATTGTGATCTGTTTAATGCATTATTTATTTTGTACATGCATATTATAAGTATTAAGTATCAATAAATGTATTTATTCCACTTGTTCCTTTCATTTAGTTGTGTTATTAGGATAACAGAAATTATAATTTAGTATGGTCTATAATATAAATCACTACAATACCTAGAACTGAAGCCAGAAAAAGACTTAAAGATAAATAACATGGTAGTTATCTATTCTAATCAAGACACCTAACTTCTATAAGTCGAGAGTAAACCAGATTCTTCTAGGCAAGCGTGCTAGATCACAGATTATAATGTTGCAAGGTGTCAAGTAAGTCGAGTGTGTGCTTATCTCATGTAAAAATAATAATAATTTTACTGCAAGTTAGGTAGCCTGTAAAGCTAATCTTCTTATTTACAGAGGTAACAAAAGTTTATATCTAACAAAATAATTTGTATAAAAATCACACATAGTAAGGTTGCATGCAAGCCAACTCTGGTTTCTGTTTTTAAATTACCCTCGGAGCTTCTAACATGGCTTGATGAATAACTTAATATAACCGAGACATATAATAATTAAAAGACACAAGGAAGGTGTTCACATGATTTAATATGCACTAAATAACTTAAAACATTGCTCTTAAAAGTTTACCATGAAGCTAAAACATATGGATCACAGAATTACTTCTTTGCTTTGGGCTTGAGGGAGAAGTATAAGATGAAACCACCCATCACTGCATATGTGGCCTTGGCAACCTGGAAAAGAATAATATTTAAGAAATTAATCCAAAAGAAATAGACACACCGGGAACTGTTAGTTATAATTCACTGTTGATCAAGGAAGAGCTACACAATATATCATGAAGCTAAGGTAAACTTGTAGCCAGGGCAGAACCCATTAGCCAATAAGAATTAGACTAGGTACTTAAATAGATTCGATTTAAAACAAATGTTTAGTTGAAAAAGTGTAGTTTAATAATCTAGTGAACACTTCTACACTATCTTTCTGCTGTACACTTAAATATGGACCAGCCAGTACAAGAACAGCGGTCGCTGCGAAGGTTTATAGTTACTAGTAGCTTACTGTCGTACCAGCACATAACCTTAACATGTCTTTCAAAGTTGTGCTTACAATACTTATCTGACTTGGTTACTGAATATAATCGATTACTTACGTTAGCTCTGCCCCTGTTGGTTTGGCTGTTGAAGTATTTGGAAAGTCCCTTCAGCTGGGATTCATCGACAGCATCACCACCAGCCATTCTACAAAAAAACACAGTCAACTTTTAAAAACAATACTTTACACAGAACTTATGTGTGACGGAACAATCTATATACAAGCGAGCACTTAAATATGTAGTAATTATGCAGTATTACAAGTAAAATTACCTGAATTTTATTAATTTTAGCCTTATGTAATAACGCGCAAGTGCAGCGATCGGGTGCGATCGGTGATAATAAATGTCAAAACTGTCATTGTCACTGTCAATCAGCTGCGCTGATCTTTTTTTATCTTGGCTTTAGTAAAGTTATTCGTTTAGCCTCCCGGCTTTGCAAATTCTACAACACAGCTTCTCGTTTTATTTTTGTACGACTGCAACTATTTCTTGATGAATTTTCGATATAAGAGAAACGCTGCAAACGCACCAAGTGTAACTTTGGCTACCTGTAAAGAATAATTCATAAGATACCTACAAAACTTGCAGTACCTACAGATTTAATTATTATCATTCTAACGGAAACTCATAAATATTTAGGTACTGACATATAATATTATACATACTTCGAGCATCAATACGTATAGGTACAATAAAAGATGGGGTTCCGCAGAATAACGTTAAAAATGGTCATGAATAAAAAACTTACGTTAGCTCTACCTCTGACTGTTTTGTTATTAAAATATCGGCTTAATCCTTTTAAACTTGGATCATCCTCAAGTCCGTGTCCCGCCATTATTAATATTTTTAAAATATTGCAATAAATAATTTGGTAAATAATTCATAAAAGCGAAATGTTTGCGAAATGTTTCAAATGTGAGTGACATCGTAAGTCAGTCAAAATTAAAAAGATATCTTTGATAGTAATCTAAAGAGTATGTACTACATGATATTCATTTATACTTCTATTTGGATTTATTTATACTTCTTTCTAAAATATTAAGTTACTCTTATAGTAAGTATAGCTATCACCAAATAATGTAAATGAGTTTAAAAAAAAAATTTCAGCTATCTTTTCAATTTTTATTCAATTTAACTAATATAACAATACTCCAAATTCAGAACAAAGTATGTAGCATTATTGGAGACTATTTCGGATTGTAAATTAATACAAGAACATTGTTTAAAAATATTATATTAATCATTTTTGCCAATTAGGTACATGGGGAGTAAAAAAATACAAAATCTTATTTACTTACATTTTAAACAGTATGTATTTTTTTTACATAGTTTTTTTCATTTTAATACAATCTGTACTTAATTTGTTTTTATAATTCATCAGATTTCAATAGATTTTACAAAATGTTTTAAGTACATGTTTATTTAAAAAAATCAAGCATTATCTTCAGCCAATTTATAAAATAAAATACATCTATGTATTATCATATAATCTTTGCAAAAGCCATAATAGTTATAAAGAGTCCAATCATCTTGTTTACACAAATCTTCATTATGTTCAAAAATACTGGGTCCATTGATTTTATTTTGTTTTTACATAATATGTAAATGGGGCTTAATTTTATTGACAAACCAAACCTAAATCTTCCTTTATTTAATTATTTAAAGTATCGATCCCTTGGATAAGCAATAATATTCATTTAAGAAGTCTTAGTAATTACTTGCTTTGAACTCATGGGAAATCTATACTCATGGGAATAAACAATATTTTTCACAAAAATAAATATCCTCTATCTAATAGCCCCATTTTAAGTGCAAGTGTAAAAAAACTGCTTATACATTACATAATATGTTTTGATTAGCACCTATCCCTTTAGTCAAATAACAGATATATAATATAGTATCTTAAAAGATTTCTTGATTATTCACTCCTTCATAATATAGTAAATTCTAGGTCTTGCCCTAAGCACTAAACTAAAAATATCAATTCCATTGGGAATACAAAGAATCTCAATAATATTATTGTAATGGACTAGTTTTCAATACAACAAAACACATCACTTATAGTAAAAATGCGAATTAAATTACTAAAACACAGTTTCAAATTTACTATCTTGAATTTTAATGATTTAGAGTTCCAATATAAATATTAGTTTTTAATCCTACATTTTATCGATAAGTATTAAGTGACATGATATTACATAAGATTAACGAATGATATTTTAATAATATGATAATTTATATTTTGTTTTCCAATTTTTGAATTTGAATTGACCTTTAACAAATGTTATTAATTAAATTATTGTATGTATTTTTCTGTGTCCTAGTAATTTAAAACTGCATTTAATATCATCCAAAAGTCTTACATTACATTTAAAATTTACAATTTTTTTATTTAAAAAATTATTCAATTTTTAAACTAGAGAGTTAGTTCATATTTGATTAAAACCTAATTATTAGTATTAAATTTTTCTTTTGAGCATCACAAAAGATGAGAATACGTATTATGCACAAAACTGATCAGCCCTGTTTTAAAAATGCCGACTCGTTTTTACAAAATGCTATTTTTTTATTCACAAAAAACAATTATTTTATTAGTCTAAAATAGTACATCTACAAAACAGGGGGCTTTCAGTCACAAAAAAATCACATTTACAGTTAATTATAATTATCGTGGATATAGTAATCTCTGGTCAGAGAATGATCACAGCATGTTTAGGCTAGCTAGCAATATTGCACCTCACCCTAGGAACCTAGTATTAGGCTGCCATGACACCAAGTTTACGGAGAGGTATTTTTAATTTGTGATTTATAATGGGTCAGTTAATGATTTAGAATATATAAATCAATGCGCTTTTTCAGTGGCATAATAATTAAATTTTAAATTTGACCAATCAATTAGCCAAAACCCAAGTTAGAAAACTAAGTAGTCAGCAGGTCCGAAATCGACAGATCTCTTTATATTATGTAAAAACAACTGTCAAGCAATATTCTGTTTTAATTTGATAACATACCCTAATAAAACATTTATAAAATTTCATCATTGATAAACTACTTCTCAAGTAAAGAGTTTAACAGAATAGTTTCTTTTTTACTCACAACCTTTTTTTTAATACCTCTCCCTTTCTATTTCTTTACTCCTGGTATCACAAGGCCATCCGGAGCCAACCTACAATATCAGCAGCACTTCAAAAGAGATCCTCCTCCCAGTCCTCCTTCTGTCTCTCGGACACCACCACGCTGGGCCTCGACATCTGTTTGAGTGTGTCGTGTGTGCGCGGGGGGAGGGGGTTGTCTGACAGATCCACGTACTCTAGGGCTCGGGACCGGGATAAACTTTCTACATCCACTTCTGTAAATAAAGAAAAATGGATGGTTAGTATATTGTAAATATGTAGACACATAAATAAAGATGTATTATTTCTTTACTTCGAAATAGATGTTGTTAATTAATTTTATTTTTACTAGTTAAGTAATGTGGTTTAATAATGCATGCAAGTTATATAAGATCTAAGTATTGTATAACATTTAAAAAGGTATCAAGTTCACAGTGAATATTGAATTATCATGAGGAATTCTGCTGTGTTCAAATTCTACCAGGAAAGAAGAACAGTCTTCCACTAAATTTCATAATATTTTCTTGTGCATCTGCTCTGAAGCTATGCCTATATGTTAGTAGGCAACACTTTAGAGCAATGTGTCATTTCATATTATGTGTTTATAACTTTTTTATCTATCTAAAAATTTTTAAGATAATATATGTATATTATGTTTAAAATGATACTAAGTACCCAGATTTAACTCACCAATGATCTGATTATGGTGAGCATGCACGGTATGCAGGCTGGGGCACTGGAAGGTAATGTGCGGGAGCGCCACAAAGGTGTTGTGAGAGATGTCGAGCCGCTCCAGGCAGGCCAGCGTGCACAGCTCGTCTGGCAGCTTGGCCATCTGGTTGTTGGCTAGGTTCAAATCTGGAAATGAGAGAGGACTCTGTTTGAGAATGTGGTGCTTTTGGATTGTTTCTTGTAAGCAGTATAACATTTAAAGTTGTTAACTAAGAAAATGAACAGATATTATAAAGGTTGCCTGGAAGAAATCGCCTAATAATGGTGATAAGGCCACACAATGTGTATTGAATTAGTTTATTTCTTTCATTATGTAATTTTTTTTGGTATGCATTAAAGACTTATCTTATATTTTATGGATAATTACACAAAATGTTAATCCTAATAAATACATTACTAAAGCTGTAATCATCCACTTCACACTTTTATTCCACCTGTTATTGGATAATGGGTGCCAAAATTCACAGATAAAACTCACAAGCACTAGGACATAAACTTTACTAAAGAATTTTCAGAAAAAAATAATGACTTGTAACATACTTTTTATTTTTTTTAACTAAAGCTGGTTAGCACTTTGCCATAGTTTGCATAAGCTACATGCAAGCTTTGTAAATATGGGACTAGATGGCACTTTGTTAAATGCTCCAGAGCATTTAATTTAATAGGTACTAAATATTCCTTACCTGTAATTAAACTAAACTTGACAGCAAACTTGGGAGGTATCTTGGTGATGACATTGCCGCTGAGGTCGCAGGTCTTCAGCTCTGTGTGCCTCATCAGATGGTACACCGCGTCAGGGACCTGCATCAACTGGCATTCTGAGAGGTCTGGAATGAAGGAAAGAGGGTTGTTATGTTGTGATAATGTTGATATTACTACATAGGTATATAACTTTTGCAGTTTTATCAAGTGTGTTGTTGTGTGTGTTTATGACATAAAAATAGAGCAGAAATACTGTGAATTTTGACTATATCATATACAGCAATGGGTCAACAATTATTAGGTACTACTACTTATGTATGCAAAAATATAATCAAAATTATATGTTGTATTTTGAACAAATAACCACAATTTGGTATCTAATATCAAGCTAATAGACAAAGATAATAACCGAATTACATATAGCGTCTTGTAACGTATTGGTTTTATATACATGCATGCATTTTACAGGCTTTATAATTTTAGGATACATTGCAGTTCACAAAGGAAGGTTAACAGAGCAGAAACCTTTCTAAATCTATTACTCGATTATTGCATCATCTTAAAGACTGAAACAAGTGACATTCAATTCGACATAGCATTCTTCGTGGAAAACCGATGAATCATACCTAAAGCCTGAGTTTCTTGGGCCTCTTCACATCTCAAAATCACTTTTGTAACAGCTGAAGCCATGATTATTTCACAAATTTACGCACTGAATATAACGTCTAGTTACCAACTGCGCAACGTTTAGCTTTTACTAGCCAATAGTTATTTTTAAACACGGTAAAAGAGGACTACTTTCATAACACGGAACTACGCCGCTGATTATGCGTGATTAAATTATTTGATTGGAACTGTACTTAACTCAGCTATTAATAGTGAGTTTATGTTATAAATAACGTATGTATTGTTATATTACTACAGTTTTATTAAATTCTTCTACAACTTTTGTAGCGTTTAGCAAACTTGCATTTTTGTAAACACAACTTGTAATTTGATACTTTGACATTGACAGTTCATCTTAAATTGATGTCTGTGAGGATTAGCCTTCTTAATTTTTAACTAAAGCTTTTAAGACCATATGACGAACATTGGGGTACTTTGTCTTGTAGGTGTAAATAAAACATGTTATTCTTATTCTTAGTACATATAATCTTTAAACCACTATATGAATCATTCTCAATCAGGACCTTGTTTCACCAGGAAGTGTACTAGCGTGCAGCGACCTGTCGGCTTTACTTTTATGGAATAAAATCGGTTCGTTAAGGTCAACGTGATGTGTTGCGTAGTGTAACTAATAACTATTGTATATAGATTTAGTTGTATTATTGTATATAGCTTCCATATAAAGTAACCAGACGCAAATATGGTTAGGTTTTTCATACTTATTATGTAGGTATAGAACAGCAACTGGGAAACCATTATCATCAATTATTATTGCAACACAGAAAAAATATTCATCTAAAAAAATTTCTCTGTAAGTAGGTATATACCCGGCAGAGAAATGTAGAAAATTTGGCGACGCCACTTATATGTAGGTAGTTGTTAGGTACTTTTTAAATTTATTTATTCTTTTACTTACTAACTATTAACGTTTTGTTTCTAAATATTTTTAGAAACATATCAATTTATAGGTGTAAAAAAAGAATGAAGAAATTACTTAAGTCTTCCCATTTAATTGGTTAGTTGTAATTAAAATACCTAACTAAAGTAAAAATAAGGAAGAACTAAAGGCATTAAAATATATCAGTAGGAAAAGAGAAGCTGTAAATGATGATAGCACAGATTAAGGGCATTGCACTACAAAAAATAAGAAAAAAATGTTAGATCTATCTAGGTAACTACGACTTCAATCACCTAGAACAGACATACAGAAATGCACTACAAAACGTCTAACATTCTAAGACATGCGTAACTATTCTTTTTGTATTGGCATAATTGTATCGCGGAATAGAAGTGCCTACATACTTATAGATACTTAGTGCGTTCTTCCGCGTGTTAGCACATACGTTGTTTTGATGCCTTCCGGGAGCACATAGTGGATTATGAACGCGCAATATAGATAACTACTAATGAGATTGTAAAAAAGAGGTTTGCAACACATAGTAATCGGAAGAATAGATGAGTTATAAAATGAATATCCAGAGCAAAAACCATTATTTCATAATCGCTAGATTTGTTTATGTTGTTGAAAGCAGTAAGTATCTCTTACATGCAACCTTCTAATAAGGTTTTGTTTCAGACAAGTACCTACCTAGTTATACCTACCTGAAAAATTTGCTGTAAGCTTTCGAATTTTTATCAAATCACAAGCAAATCACGAAATATCAAAATTAAACGATTTAAGTATTACAGTTATTCAAGGTAGTTTTAATATAATTCATTGTATAAATCCATCACGTGTAAAAGAGCAACTTACTTACATATTAATAAACACAATGTTGATACATGACTGCGGTACTGCGCAAGAGTATGTCCAAAATAGCCCAAACTTATAAATAGTCTTCAAACCAGCTGCCGAGTTAAACCACTTCCTGAGATAAAATATTTGTGGAGTCTTCGCAAGATCTTCGTAAAATTAATGCCAATATTTTTGCCATATACCTAATAATTTTCTTTAAAATCACTCAGCTAGCGGAGGTATTCGCATGCAATCATCAACGTTAAACAAATGTAAATTGAGCCAGTTCTTCAAGTTCATTTGGGCGCTTCCATGGGTCGGATAACACGATGATGATTAAATTGTAGGTGCTGTTACAATGTCAAAGGCCCTAAACACTGAACACATAATATTACCTCCTGCAGTTGCATGCATCCTCTTTTAATCTCATACGATAAAAAGAGGATTTAATCAGATTTTCGTTACGATTTCATCCGTACATATAATCATTTTGCGCAGACTCATGGATTGCATCTCAATTGTATATCAAATCAACTGACCGTAAAGCCGTATTTATGTTCGCATAAACTGATGCGCAATTTTTTATATAGTGGCGTGGTACGACTATGGTACTTTAATGGTTTTTTATATCTGTACTTTGTATTGACGTAGAATAAATTATTGCTCTAAAAGTAGGTATATAATTATAGGTAAGCACTATAAAAACAATAGTAGAAGCTATGATTTATGCACAACGTGTTTTTTCTGCTTTACTGTTTTATATACTTACGTTAATTTAAATACGTATGTAAGTAGATGAATTGATAATTTCAAATAGATGTCGTCCTTAAAAAATCGGGCCAACGTTTCCAATCTATCTATCTATTATAACTGTTTGATTCTACACCAATTAATAGATATAGGTAAGTTATATTCTACAGTAAAATGTGTAATTAAAATATTTCAACGCATCAGCACTTGCAAAATTTCCGCCATGTCCTAACAGTAATAATCTAAACAGTAACTAATATTAGTTAAACACATAAAATGTAATCTGCAACAGAGGCCGCCTGGCCTCGCTCGTTTCACAATTTTTTACACGATATCTTCGTTTGCGAAAGTAGAATGTAACTCATTCAAGTTAACCTCCTTGCTACCTGGTTAAAGTTGCGACATATATTGCGGCTTAGCACGGTTGCAACGGTGATTCTTAGGATGATTCATAATATGAAGAGGTATATAATCAGACACGGCAACGGCAATGTGGTATGGTGGTGGGTGATTCACTAAATGATCTGTGATCTAATCAAAACCATGTAGATCAGAAAAGATAGTATAACAGTCTTATGTTGTGAGTGTTGTTAGGTAGAGAAAGCACCAAAAAGTATAACTGTCTATTGATAGGTAGTTCTGTACTTAAGACAATAGAATAAGAACAAAAACATTTATTGTGACACGAAACAACGCGAAAAACAGAAGAATAAAATCATATATAAAGGTAATCTGATCATGATAAGATATTGCAGTGCGGTTTTTGCAACGGTGAATTCTAGGTGATATTTATTACATTCAAGCTAGAGTTCAACTTATTTTCTTAGTCCATAAAACAATAAAGAAACGTATTGTGTTACTACTGCGAGAGTCAGTTGCAATATTGCTAGTGTAACCGTGCTAAGCGCTCGGGCAGTTTACATTGCATTAGTCATTCAAGATGTCACCAACCCGGCAGTTATGAGCAGTTTATATTTTAAAATAACCTCATAATAACTTATACATGAGACAGATTTATTGACGGAAGAGTTTTCTTCGGTCACGGGGTTTTTAAAGGGCTCTAGAAAATTAACAAGTTCATAAATATTGTAAATTTCATTCATAAATTAAATTAATTAAAATTATGTAGGTAATTTACGAAATTAGTGACATACGGCGAAAATATCTATTTAGTATTTATAGGTTGACATACTTTGTCATATAGATTGATTTATTTATAAATTCATGACCATTTGGTTTTAGATTCATACCGACACTAATTATGTTCACAAACAAAAACTATCAAAGTTTAACTCTACGGTTGGTCTACGGTAGTTCAAAAAGTAAATAACGACAATGGAAAGTGGTGACATAATCTTACGAAGTACTTTTAAGAGTATTTTAGTGGAAAGGAAACGAGCCTAATGATGTTTGACAATTTGCGTAACAAACTAACTACCAAACTAAAGTACTCAATGAACACTTTCGGACGGTAAAAAGCAAAGAGTTTGTATGTAAAAATTGTTGGCAACTGTACAAAAAAGTTTTAAAAGAAATGGTCGACCTTTTTTCCGGAAATACAAATAGGTGAGTACTAAGAAGGTTTTACCTGTTTACTTTTTTATTTCAAAAAGTGACCCAATAAGTACCTACTTAATGCTTATTACGAAGTATTTTAATCGTCATTCCTAGATTAGGTGTATTATTATGTCGTACTATTTATTATTTAAGTACGTATTCTATTTATAGGAAATTACTGTCATGTAATCGAAAGTGGCTGTTGTAATATTTCTTGGCTCTTCTGTAGGTTGGATGACAAAATGATGTTTGATTTGAATCAGTTTCTTTAATCTTTAATCTTCTCGGTGTCTGTGAGCAGTATGCTCGAGAGCATAATCTCACATACAATGAAAAGAAGACTGAAATGGTAGTCTTCCGGGCGGGTAGTGGTCCTCTGAATATACCACCACTGAAATTAAATGGGCATCCTGTCAAAATCGTGGAGAGTTTCAGGTACCTTGGCCACATTGTGACGTCTGATATGAAAGATAATGATGACATTGAGAGACAAAGACGAGCTTTATGCGTGGTCGGAAACATGATAGCCAGAAAATTTTATAATGCTGCGCCTGACATGAAAGTTACCCTATTTAAGTCATTTTGCCAAACGTTTTACACATGTCCACTCTGGACTAATTACACGACAAAATCGCACAACTCCATCAGAGTTGCATACTACAACATCTACAGGCAGCTCATGGGCCTGTCGCGGAGCTGCAGTGCATCCGGTATGTTTTTGACGCACGCATTGACAGCTTTAATGCTATACAGCGCAAGAGGATTGCTTCTTTTATGTCCAGAGTTGACATTTGTAAAAACAGTATTATTAAGAGTCTGTCTGACCGCATGCACATGACTGCAACATACCGGCAATGGTTGGATATTGTCACGTAATCTGTATTTCTACATAATTTAATTTATGCCTTTATATTGTACCTTTGTGTGTGAACCTTTCTATGGACCCTGCTGTCTGAAATAAAGACCTATTATTATTATTATTATTTAATTTGTTGACCTTTGATTCTTTTCCCGCATTATATAAGGATAAAAGCTGCCTGTTAGCAAAAAAATATGAAAATCTATTGCTTCGTGACCACGTGAAGAAAGAACAGAATAAGTGTACCTATGTCATAAGGTTATGTCAAACGAAACCAGCCTATTTTATTAAAATGTTATCTAACAATTACGTCAAAATATATATTGAAGAACTCCATTAACATAATTTATTCTCAAAATCACCATCGTAGATATTTTGATGCAATTCTTATGACCCTAGAATAAATTTATTCATATTAGGTGTTACTTAAAAATAATGACCAGAGTTTTTGAATTAATGAATTGTTAATCATTATTATGTATTGGTCACGGTCAACCAAATAGTTCATGGCCTTGTTAGGTTTATTTATTTCTATTTTGCGTTTTAGATAAATGTCTCATTTTTATTTACTACATATGGATTAGTTTTACGATATACCTAAGTGCTGACTAAAATACGTAGGTATTTACCTAATTTATTTATATCCATGTGAAACAATAAAGCTTTATTAATAATTGAAAGTAATGTTTTTATTAAATTACATTGGATTATGAAGTAAACTATAACGTAACATCATGTAAAAATCTAATCATTTGTTTTGGAGTCTTTATCATTAAAAACGATTTCCTAGGCACTCTCTACTTCATTTTCTTGCTTGCTATGAATATCTTTTCGTTTGAACTGGGCGTTGAGAATGTTCTGAACATGCTAGGCTCTTATTTTGTGCATTTTTTTTCTTCTTTTTTGGCCATAACTTTGTTTTGTGCCAGATCTCAAGTTAAAATTGTGCTTAACTTATGTAAATCACTCTTTCTTACGATAAGTGATTAAATATAAGCAACAGCTCTTTATATTACTTCTTCTTCTTATCGAATGAAAGTGGCCAACTCTAGTAATAAAAAAAATAACTTAATTTTTTCTTAAACTAGATAGGCTCACGCTTGACTACAACTCGCCTGATGTTAAGCAACGTTGTAATCTAGGATCTAGCACGTTTGCCTGAAGACCGATAGATTCGAATTCGAGAGGAATAGGGAAATATGGAATATGTGATTAGAACCATCAACAAATATGGCTAACAGACATGTTGATAAGCAGACCTACTTTCCACGAATACTAGACCTTATTAATCATCCACAACGCAATTACAGAATCTGATAAGATATCGAGAACAAAACAAACACGCTATCGTGTTTGGAAAAGTGATATTTCTAACAAAAAAAAAGAAAATAATGAAAATTTGAAAAAGATAATAATTCTTTACTAACCTAGAACCAATGACACCTGAATGTTATTTAAGTTGGGAAATATTTATTTATTTTATTTAATATTACTTATTTATTTTAGCTTTATTTTAGTAACAAAAAATCTGCTATGTTGTGACTGATGAAATGCATCACCCATTTTTTTTTTGAAGAGATGGAAAGGATCACTCTCTCCCATTTCAGATGAAATCATAGATGCCTGCTTCTAGTTTTGTTTTTCAAAACCCAGCATCTAAGATGTACAAACAGTTTTTACCTGTCATATTTTTCCTTTTTTCATATTTGGCAATAAGCATAGGTTATAGTTTCTTATCTGCGCAGGACCGGGACGAGTGGCGTACAAGAAAAGAGGCCTATGCTCAGAAGTGGGTGATGACAGGCTGATGATGATAATTTCTGACCTAAATAATATTTTTTGGTCAGTATTTTTTTAAAGTTTATATGTATCCAAATCAGAACTAAGATGCAGAAATTCGAGTAGATCTTCAGAGTACCAGATCATAATTGAATATTATTAAAAACTAAAAAGCCAGCTGCCATGGAAATAATTTAATTTTCAGCCAGTCAATGCATTTTTCATTATTCATTTTATTCATTAATGGAAACTACAAAACATTCCGCATATTCTAAAATTATTCGTATAGTAAAAGGTTATATTTGTGTTGCGTTCTTAGCCTTTGTAAATATTATTTCCTAATTGTAATTCGCAAAGCGTTTGCCTAACACAATAGCAAGGCTGTTGCGCTAATTCGTTTTACTTCAGAGATTTTTATTGTTTTGTTACAATTAAAAGTGAATAAACTTTAATATTTACTGTTTTAATTGTTACTGCTAAGTGTCATTGATTTTTGAACGCTTCCGTTAACCGGAAAATTCGATTAAAATACAGTAAAGGTTCCGGCTCTTGTTATAAAATAATTATGCTTTGAAAATATCTTACAACTTTTTTTGAGATCCTTGAATCATAATAATTGTCAAGAAAATGTAATAAAAATTGATATCGAACATTTTGTGAGTACATCACGCGGTATGTCCGACATCAATTATATTTCCAGAGTATTACTTCACAATGGGAAATAAAAACAATAAAGTTATTATCAAAGCAGTTTTGAAGTAAGTAAGTAGTTTAAAATAAATAAATATAAAAATCCAATCCTATGTTCCAGATTTCCTTGTACTTGTGTTCTATTGTTATTGGTGTACAATAAATTAAATTGAATTGAAGTATACTGTTCTATGGTACATACCGAGTTGACAATTCTCCTGTGCGTCTTCGCACCGCCCCACCACCCTGATGATGGCTCTCCCAGCCAGTCTGGCGCAGATCATCATGGCCGGAGCCCTAGGGTCGCGCTCCTCGGCCTCCGCTGGCAGGCGGGGCCCCGCTCCGTCGCAATCCGCTGGCGGCCTCATTGTCACACTCAGAAATATCAGTCACTTCACAAGAAAAAAGCACGGAAAATCCTTCCGAAAATTGCACTTTCACGATCTTCTTTCGTTTTCCTTTGTTTGACTGCGTGACACTAGTGATTTTTGGATGGTTAGTAGTGGCTTTTCACTCCAATTAGTGTCGAATCAGCTAAAAAAAGCTCGTGTTTTATTTGTTGTTATTTATTTACTTTGAACGGACCGAAACGCCATGCGCCTGGGTCCGCCGGTACGGTCTGCATAAATTCGAGCGCAACGTTCGCGACCTGCCTTTATATCTTTGCCAAAACAAAGAAGCGTGGTGCGGGAATGAGAGAGCAACAATAACAAACGGCTGTCTCGCTCTGTCAGCTGCGTAGTTGACGTCTTTAGGAAGCGGAGATACATAAAATAATATAATGTTCTATATGTTTGTAGCAGCAAATAATGTGCTTAGGGTGCTATGTACAGTGCTATGGGTAAATGGCTGTATATGACAAAAAGCGATACTTCAAATTCAATTATTTCTTGTTGATTAAAAATATCGGCTAATCCTATAAGAAAAGACAAAGAAGGACAAGTCAATCAAACAAATAAGTTTGATTGACTTTTGTTCAGTTTAGCATTTTATTTCCCATATAAAGAAACAAATCAAATCTACAACATTTTTAAAGAATAATCTGCGTTAGACCATTTTTAAAAGAAGCCTTAGTAAAATTATCCAGCAGGTCTATCTAATCTATCTCCATACAGAATTTCTTCCAAATTAGTTCTGACGTTTGATGAAAAATAGTCATCGCTGACCGCTTAAGAACGTCCAATGTGATTGATTAGAAATATTTCGAACATACATATAGTTTGAGAGTTCACCCATCGTCACGCATCACAAACAAGTCACTGCAAACAATCCCCAATTCAGTTTTCAGTTCATTGCATTGTCACGTTTCATGTTTAGTATTGTAAGCATTCTCCGTTATCTGATGCTCTTTGTTTGATGGATAAGATAGTATATACTATACAGTGTGTTTGGGGAACGATGTCGCCGATTTTAGGGGTTATAATTAGCGCAAGCATCCGTGGTTCCATAACATAAAAAGTAAAATGGCCACCATTTCACTTATGCACCTAGTATAAAAAATATTCGAAGCGTGATTTGTCGATGAATTAGACCAATTACCCTTCAAATCTGTGACATCGTTTCAAAACACACTGTATAATATAATATGTTTAGTATGCTTCTTTTGTTTAATTTTTTTTAAACGACTATGCAGCTGGTTGCTTGGGGCTAACTTTGCTGCGTCACCGGACGATGGCTGGGCACTGATGGTGCCCGGGCCTAAGGAATTAATATGCTTCATGTTGCTTCGTTTGGTGATTCAGTTTTTTATGTAAGATCGTCTGATCGATGCCATAAAAATGACTATCTGTGTGTGTGGTGAACCACAGACAGTCATTAAGCTTGATTTAGAATGGAACTGACTGTTAAAAGAGGTTGCTAGTTTAGTTTAGGATTAATAGTGGTAATTAGCTAGCCAAGCAATTATCAGAAAGCACCTTATCAAGGGTTTTTTTGCAAAAAAGGGAGAAAACTTTACATTGGGAATTGGAAATTTGAAGTCTGCAATATCTTCAGAATTTTTATGCATGCATTACATGCCTAAAAATTATGAAGATATTGCAGACTTCAAATTTCCACTCATTTCACTGTATATAGCATTCTATATACAGTGAAATGAGTTTCCAAATCGAGCTATAAATATATCTATAATGGCAGAGTAATATGTTTCAAAACAAACGAACACCCTCTTTATTTAAGAGGTCGGTTAAAACTACAAACAGTTGCTACCATCTACCGCAGGCATTGAATGCATTCGCTGATCAATGTGAAAGGTTTTCCAGCCTAATTCACAATGTATCATCAGTGTTGCAATTACACAGAGTTACAAGAAATGAGGTACCTATATTAGGTATTAAGAAATTTTTAAATTTAACCTCCTCCTCCTTGAATCGTATCCCTCATGTCTGAGGATCGTGACCACCACCTCCCAGCACCTTCTCCTTGATGACATCTTTCCACTTCCTTCTGTCCTCGGCAACATGCAATGCATTATAGATTGTAGTGTCTAAAGTGGTGCGAATTTGACCTAGCCAGTCCCAAAGCTGGGTAATCCCAAATCTTTCCAGAGATTTCCCCAACAATTCTTTCCAAACTGCGATTTTCGAATTGTTTCGAATTTCTCCGAAATAAATAACATAACATTTGTTTACGGGGTTTCATATGTGGGTAAATTATCCCAAATTAAAGAAGTACTAAATACCAAGAGAAGAGGTTTTTAATTAAAAAACTCATTCTGATCTTCTCAAATTCAAGCAATCTTTAAGAGTAGATATATTTTAAATTATTTTCCTAACAACCCTGTACAATGCAAAGCGGACGCATTAGATGCGCAAACTTGACTGCAGTGAAACATGTCTTTGTTGATTCGCATATGTATGTTGTTAATTTTATTCATCATCATCATCATTAGCCTGTTATAGTTCACTGATGTTCTAAGACCTATCTCTATTCCTAGATTTTTAACACGGAATACGCTTATTTTTGCCTACAGTCTCCTTGATGGTAAGCAGCCCTGTGGTGTAGGGTCTAGTAAGCTTGCCAAAAACAAATCTATTTATTTACTTTGAATTTGAATAACTCAAGCGTCTGTTCGACTTGAATAAAATAAATAAATAATAAATAAATATTTCGGGACATTGCACACAGCGCCATCAAGCCCCACACTAAGCAAACGCTTGTGTCGTGGGTACTAGATAACGGATATAATACTTATATACTTTTTTTAAAATACATATTTATTATACATACATACGAACAGACTCAAAACAAGTAATCATAAATTTTAAAATGCATAAATACTTGTGTCACGCGGGAATCGAACCCGCAACCCGTAGATTAGAAGGCAGAGCCACTACCAACTAAGCTTACAGGCCAGTCGAATAAATGAAATCGGGAAATAAATGATTTCAGATAACACTACCTAGTATGATAAACTGTTTATCTTATAAATCTTACTATGCATTACAATACTAACCAACTTATTTGAGTTTATTATAAGGTTTAAATCTAAAGAACAACGCAAAAAAAACTAACTAAATTTGACAATAAATGCCTATCTAATATCCAACAGTGTTTGGACTTAAGAAATGATGTTTCTATAGAATTACCATTGTCGGGGGTGTCATAATAGATAATGGTTTGAGTAATACAGGACATAGCTATGGGATAATCAGATTTTGTTTTGTGTCGCAATAAACCATCGCTTAATTTTGTACAACATAGTTAAGAACTAAGCACTTTATACACCTGATATGATAAGTTTCTCTATTTTATGAATATGTTTAGTAATAATATGTTTTGTTTTTTTATATGTATTTATAAATAGTACCTAGCTGTAAGTTTTTCTGAATCCAATAAACATATATATCTTACATATCTCAGAGTTCGTGTCAACGGCCTTGTCTTTGGATTAGAGGCAAATAGACAGCCGCCATGCTCCACAGATTGTCGTGACACTGCAGTTGGCCACTCACAAATAAAATCAACAAGCAGTACATTCAGAAAAAAGAAAAATAAATAAAAGTAAATAAGTAAAGAATTTACCAATTAATATCAATTTTATAAAGTTTTGTTTTTGTATATCAAACTTTAATTGTTGTAGTCTTCATCTTCTTATCGAAAGAGAGTGGCCAACTCTGGTGTCGAGAGTTTATCAAGCCGCCCTAAGGGCCTCTGATATGGCTTAACGACTGCCGTACTAGTATAACCTGCTATAAAGGTTTGCCTTTGTAACCTTTATAAACTATAACGATGATAGAGTAATCTATCTTTTATATGCAGCTTAATATCTACCTACCTTTTTGACAATAAATATCTACCAAAGCCAACGAACGACCTTGTCCAATGTCCATGGATTAGAGTTTATACCAGCGGCCATGCTTGACAGTTTGTCGTGACTATAAACAGGCAGTTTGACTGAAAGTGTTATAAATCCGTAATTAATTAGTAACGCGGAGTACCACGCTCATTATTTAACGGGTCGTTGTCTTTTAACAAGTTCTCTTGAGAGTTTTTTATAAAGTTTAAAATACTTTGGATACATTTTTGTGTCCATTAATGATTTATTGTTGTTTATTTTTTCCATTTATTATTTATTTTCTTTTGAGTTTTTTGTGAGTAAATATCTGTTATTTGTGAGTGTTGTCTGTATGTTTAAGTCATTTTTGTATACATTTGTGGTATATATGTAAATATTAGTTAGTATAGAATATTTGAATATATTTTCAAAAACATACTACACTCAAAATTGTTGTTATGTCGATATAGGATAAGATCACATTGAAATTGGACTCATGTAAACCTTATTTTAAGGGCTTAGCTTATGTCATAAAAACGTTAATTCTGTGAGTGAAAATTAATTATCTTTTTACGATTATTACTCTTGGCTCTATTTTAATTTAACTCTATATAAAATGGATGAACTTGCCAGGTGTTTTCAGTTTGACAGAGTGTATCTCATGAACATAATGGGCCTTATTACAAAACGTGGTTTAAATATAAGTCTAGACCAAGTCCGTTTTAGTTGTTTGAAAATTGTCTGTCTACTGTCATAATTATCAAACTGTTAAAATGTTAAATCAAAGTTCCAATTTGAAGTTGACATTTTGATTGCTTGTAGGTATGTGATGTTTGATAAACCAGAACCGATTTTTGATTTTCAAAGTCCAAGAATAACATTTAAACTTCGTTTTGTAATGAGACGGATTATGTAGACAAGTATCTTTTACATAATACAAGTAGATAAGTTTTGTATATAAAGCTGTCGGAGATACAGCTAGTCAGCCAAAAGAAAATTAATTATCACATAGAGACACATGTAACACACCTGTCAGATCAAACAGATTGTTATGTGCTTTCGTCAGCACATGTCATGTACGTCAATCTCATATAATTTGACGTTTAGAGAAATACATAAATAGGGATGTACATACTATATATCATGCATGTACTATTGCACATTAATTTGTGTATAGAAAGAAGTGTACATTGGAAAAGCTATGAACAAGAAACATTAAATCCAACTTAGTCAAGATTTTTTTCAAAGCTATTTTTCGAGAAAATTATTTAGATTTCTTGTGGCTTTAATTTTGTATCATTTAGACCAAAATTTCATGAATTTAATTCTAACCGCTACGCAATTTGATGAAAGATAAAATTACAAATAAATATTAGATACTTATTAGATACTTATTGATGCGGCACTTTGATCTCAAAGCTTTTTTTATACCTCAATAATAGGTTCATAGTTGTCCTTCCTAACTTCTTATTGTTCAACCTCTTTTATTCAAACCTTTTTGCAATAACTCTGTAGGTACGTAAAGTAACTGTTGATTTCTTCGCCAAAGAGAGACGCAAATTTTCAACAAAGAACCTTGAAGCGTTGCCAGAAACTATATTCTGAACTCCCGTGCCCGATTAATATTAAAGTATTTACATCAAGAGATTTATTTATTTCAGCAAAACAAGGAACTGCCGGATGCAATCATGTTTTTCCTTTTAGTTTTATTTTGATGCTAGTTGTAAAATTCTGTTTTGCGTAGTTCCTACAAAGACTCGATCTTTTGCAATAACTTTATAAATTATGGCATATGGAAGTATGTTTGCGAGTGTGTTGTACATCTATGACTTTTCTGAAACGGAGTTTACGTAAACCCATGTATGAACGCAGTAATTGCAAACCATAAATATGCCAAACTCTATTGAAATCACAAAAAATACACATAATATTATTTATTGTATTTATATTAAGAACCCCAAAAAGC
Source organism: Macaria notata (assembly GCA_927399415.1). Classification (NCBI taxonomy): domain Eukaryota; kingdom Metazoa; phylum Arthropoda; class Insecta; order Lepidoptera; family Geometridae; genus Macaria; species Macaria notata. Next base: position 3,427,297 of record OV656751.1, read on the forward strand.
GAATTAAAGATAAAGATAAAGATATATTTATTTGCAACATGTAGTTTGATAATACAGATGGTGTGTAAGTGCTAAAAATTTGGAATCATACATCTTAACCATTACTGGGATGCGAAAAATTATGTCTGGAACAAAAATACTTAGATGTCAATTGAGATAATATTAATGAATGTCATAAATTAGTAATTTTATCATTGAAAAATAGCTTAACAGAATAATAACATTTAGACAATAAAAAATTAAACAATTTCCTTTTAAATATTGACAAATTATGAATTTTGACGGATTGATTTCGGCAGATGATTAAAAATTTTTGGTCCCATACCTACAATACTTTTCATAAAAAGAGCGGTTTTATGTTGTGGTGTACATACTTTGGTATTTAATCGTTTACTCTTTGCAAGTTTATACATATGCAAATTTTTCTTTACAAACATTGCAGTCTCAAATAAATACAGACACGGAAATGGCAATATTTTTAGTTTGGAAAAGTATAGTTTACATGAGTCCATTGGCCGCAAATGACACACTGATCTTAGACATTTTTTCTGTGCAATAAAAATAGCATTCCTCTTTGAACAATTCCCCCAGAATATAACACCATATCGTAAAGTAGACGTAACATACGCATGGTGAGACACAAGTACAGCTTGTTGATTTGCTACTTTGGACAACCTATACAAAGCATATGCGAAACTACTCAATTTGGTGCATATTGCTTCAGCCTGTTTCGTCCACTTTAATTCACTGTCTATGTACAGACCTAAAAATTTAGTTATGTCAATATTCTCTAAGACAATATTATTATAATGTGATTATGATTATATAATGAATTGCTCTTATAATAACAAAAAATAATTTAACATATGAGCATTAATAACAAAAAAGTCAAAATTCTTTGGTAGTGTTTTAAATCTCATCCATTCCCATATCATTTATCTATCACGATAACGCTCTTTCTTTTTTCACCTATTCGCAATGTTTATGTGTGTTAAATATAGTACATTTGGTGCAATTTTATAGGTCAGTGCCACCTCTGCCCACTCTTATTTTCGACATGCGTTTGTAAATCAGGTTAAAGGTTTAATTTAAAGCTTTACCTGGATTTGTGAATCATATTGGTATAGCCTAATTATATAATTTAAATGCTAAGTCACTGGAATAAACCTCATTTTGAGCGTAGTCAGAATTAGATTAATCAATTTTATGGTAACCATTGTTATTTACTAAGTCACTTTACTCATTTTATGAATGTTTCTTTTGATATTATATTAAAACAAAGAATCCGCTTTGATCATATGGGATGGTCAAGGAGATTTTAACCAATCTATACTATTAATATAATAAAGCTGAAGAGTTTGTTTGTTTGAACGCGCTAATCTCAGGAACTACTGGTGCGAATTGAAAAATTCTTTTGGTGTTGAATATACCATTTATCGAGGAAGGCTTTAGGCTATATAACATCACGCTGCAACTAATAGGAGCGAAGAAACAATGGGAAATGTGGAAAAAACGGGGAAAAATATTCATCTTTGAGGGCTTCCGTGGCGTGTGCTGCGAAAACGGTTCAAGATATCAAAAAAATACTTATGTATGAAAGAATTATTTCTCTTGAAATAATCTAGCGAAATGTCCACAACAGTATATGTCTAACTTTTAAGACTAACTCACTAGAACCGTATTTATGGTAATGACTATTTCACGCGGATGAAGTCGATACCAGCTAATAAATAAGGTCCATAAACGAAGCCTGGCTAGTAAGTCAATTTTACTCGTCATGTTTACTATAGTAAACATGACGAGTAAAATTGACTTACTAGCTTAAATTCTGTATCATCATCATAATTCTAATTTTGACCACTCGACCTCGAGTGTGGCCGAGTGGTCGACTTCCTTCTATACTGACCCAGTTGTAGCGTCTACAATTTATTGGGAAACTCTGTTATTACGTCGAATCAACGCGTTACGGAAAATTTCTCGCTCACCCACTTTCTGGGCGATTTTATTGTGCGTTCGGTATGTATTGATGTAGATGTTTATAAAATTGTTTGATATAAGTTTTTTGTGGTACGGTTAAATGATTTTGGTTATCGTTACGGGTTACCAACGAACGCTGATGTATATTTTTTTATTCAGACTCAAAAATATTTATTTTGTACATCTCATTGCAATAATGTATTATGAAATCGTAAATGAAAGTATCAGAACATCAAATCACTGACAACTAGGTACATAATATTAAATTAAAATTAAATAAAAATAATACAGAATTGAAATAATAGCGTAGGCCTGACTGCATTTAGGACATAAAAACCAACAATCTATGTTTTACGAATATTGGAAAATCTCTTAATATAATTACCTACGATATCTATTTTTATCGTCATCGTCAGCAAAAGCTAAACCTCACCCGTATACGTCAATACATATCAAAGCTTTGTCACTGGTAAAAGTGACAAAAGCTTCGATGTTCTATATTTAATATAGTTATGTTGGGAAAGGTTGTGTCATGAAGTGAATCATGTGGAGGAAACAAAAGAATTTGGAACTTTAAAAACATGTTTCATCACGGATATAAGGAGATCGCTAATGACTTATCGAAATCTTAAAATGTTGTGCAATTTTAAAAGAAAATGGATGATAGATAGATTAATACTTAAAATTTAAATACCGCCCTACTAGCAATTATATAGTGGCCTTTCAATTCATAACAAGAGAAAGAATTGTTGCCTTAGATCCATTTTTGCTAGATCGCAACAATTCTCAAAGTTTAATTGAGATTTTTGAAACAGTACATTTTGTATGTCCCGTCTTGCATTTCCTGAATTGTCCAGTACAAATTTTCCCAATCACCAAAAACACTAACTAACATATCATATCACTAGCTGCGCCAGCGACTTCGTCCGCGTGGAATAGTTATTACCATAAAACGGTTCTAGTGAGTTAATCTTAAAAGATAGACATATATACTGTTGGGGACATTTTGTTAGATCATTTCAAGAGAATGTTCAATTCAATTCTTTCATACATATTTTTTAATATCTTGAACCGTTTTCGCAGCGCACGCAACGGAAGCCTTAAAAGATGAATAATTTTCCCCGTTTTTTCCACATTTTCCATTGTTTCTTCGGTCGTATTAGTTGCAGCGTGATGTTATATAGCCTAAAGCCTTCCTCGATAAATGGTCTATTTAACACAAATAATTTTTCAATCCGGACCAGTAGTTCCTGAGATTAGCGCGTTCAAACAAACAAAGAAACAAACAAATTCTTCAGCTTTATAATATTAGTATAGATACATATAAACAAAAGGAAAGTGATATAAAACAGTGTGCACGCAATCAAACATCACGCACTTATTCCACGCTTTCAATGACGCACCAATTTTCCAACCACCTTCCGTATATTCTGTGTCCAGTCCGCTGACACTTCGCAGAAGTCGGGGAAAGCTGAGGTCGATCCTTTGTGCTATTTCAGGAGAACCTGGACGCCAGCCAGTTTCCTCGCGAACGGACTTCGACGCAGTTTTACACGAGGAAGGGACTTGTTCTCTTTCACATCTCAAAGGACTTTGAACCTTGGGTTCGTAGCTTTAGAATTGGTTTTGTGTCTTGATTTGTTCTTGATATTCTGAGTTGACTGAGCTATTTTAGACTGTAATTGGCAAGAGTTAGGGTTGATATTTCTGTAAAATTAGGTATAGTTACTGCTGTTTAAGATCCTGCGCCAGAGAGTTTTCTTTGTTTATAGACAAATTCTATATGGGTGTAATGGCACGGGATGTGTATAAACAGCACATGTTTTTAATGATATGTTGTGCGTAATTCAGTGATGAGGATTTCCTTTGCGGTGAAGGTCTTTTGAAGATCACTCTACGTGCTCTTTATATTTTTTGTAGGACTTTCGTTTCTTAAAAATGGGATATTAAAATTTGTTTTAAGCTTTGCATACCTATTCGTACCGACTTACCTGCATTTATTTTAAGTACTTACTACACATAGTATTGAAGACGTCGTAAATGTTTCATCAATGGATAAGTGACATTAGATTTAACTCCAGATAAAAAGCAATTTATGTAAAAATCGAGTCTAGACCCAGTCAGGATTTGATAACATTATGTTCTGTACTTTGTAAGCTATTGGTGGAACCAGATATAGATAAAAATGAGTTAATCTATAAGATTTATAGTACTTAGTAAGGAACGTTGAATATTTATTTAGATTTTGAAAGTAAAAGGGCAATGTTTAGGTAAGAAGATCATATTAGATTGATATCTCATTGGTACAAAACTCGGTCTAGTTTTAAGAGGAAAGTTAAAGAAAACAGCAGATTTGATTTAAACCAACATTATATTGAACTCAAGTCGGCGGCTGCGCGTCTACCCGCTGCTGCGCGAGCTGGGCTGCAGCACAGCAGTGCAGCATCAGTGCTGTCAGTGCGCACGCGCGGCTCTCGCCACTGTCACCGGCGTCTTCTGCCGATAGCTCCTCGCGGACTGCTTGAAGCTGGAAGAGAAGAGAAAGTTATGATAAGTTAGCAATCTTCTACCAAACTTTAAGAGTTTATTATCCTCCTCCTCCTCGCGTCGTTTTCCTCACTGCTGAGGGTCGTGACCCCCGCCACGGATCATTTTCTCCCACACGATCTTGCGCCATCGATAAGAGTTTATTATAGACAGAGATATTACAGATCCTCTGATAATGATTAGTTACAGGTGTACAAGCAGTTTAGTCTTACAACTTGGTCAATTTGGTCATGTCTGTTTCTAATAGAAACAGATGAAGAGGATAGTCATCGAGATGATAACTCGATATGGAGCATGAAAGTTACGGTCCTCAGTAATGAATGTGACGCGAGGAGGTCTATCATGTATAAAACAAGACAAAATAGCCGTTATAGAATCTACTTCATTCATAGACGCCTTTTTCCATGCCTGCCGGACCAACAAATTGTAATTTGTTGGTTGGTTTATCAATTCTTACTTTACATTACTTCTTCTTGTAAGAAGAAGTAGTGTAAAGTAAGAATTGATACTTAGATGAGGTTTGTTGTTGTTAATGTTTGGCGAGGTGGTGATTAACTGGTGACTTGTGCTACTCACCATCTCATGTATAGTAGCTGGCGACAGCTTAGCAGCGAGCTCAGGCGCGGAGTCCCTCGCCGCAGCCAGCAGCGCGTCCGGCGGGAGAGCGCTCCGCAGCGCCGGCGCCAACATGGCGGGCACGCCGCCGCGCGCACCCCACGCCGCCGCGCACCCGCTGAACGGGTTCCCGCACCGCTCCAGGGACTGCTTCCTGGATAGAGCACAGGCTGATATTTATATACTACAGAATGCTCAAAGCTTAAAGAGCGTACGAGGCATACAAAGTCATTAATATGTAATAGCAATAAACAAGGACCTAGTAAACACCCCTAGTAATAGAAAATCATAAGAAGCCTAGTTTCAAAATTATAAACACGCTTAATAGACTGTTTCATTGATTGAGAAAAAATAAAGTTAAGTTTATGGATCACAGACAAATATTTAGGTACATATATTATGTAGTATAGAAAGAAATGGCTGTAGTTGGCTTGCCTTTTTCCTGCTTGAAACTCCCTAGGTTTCCAAGTCTAATAAATTTCTTAAAATCAAAACCAAAATAGAAGCCTCAAATCCTTAAATAATCTATTTTCTTTGGTTATGTGTATATTTAACTACGCATATATCAACCATGTTTTTACATCTAAAGTATCCTTATAAAAAAGTCATTCCTATGTAATTTAATCGCACATGTCATGCGATTAAACAACACAATGTAATGTAATACATCAATCAATCGACAAAGTCGACCTAGAAACTATTAACTTGGTTTGAACCTACGAATAATTCATACTATTGAATAGTAACTCCTTTAAAATCTCGCGTCGAAAATGCTTCTCGAATGTCGGTAATTTCAACATTTCATCTCTATTCCACTCACCACTCGCACGCAAAGCTTGATCGTGTTTGGTACCGATGCCGGGAATAGCCCAATTTACTTGCTTGGGCGTAGTTGGTAGCTACGAGTAAAGGGTTACCCCCCACCATGCAACTTTACCACAACATACATACATATATGTAAGAAATAATTTTTTGTCTCCGAATAACAAAAAACGTCATTAATTGAAATAAATAGATAGATAAGGTAACATTGACTAAATATAATATTACATATATATTTATATCAACTACCACAAAGAATTAGCCGAAATAGACAAAATATACCAGAGTAAACACGTCAATTGTTAAATGTACCGCCATAGCGGCGTGTGGGTCAAATATTTGATGGTTAAAATAAGCTAAGCCTATAATGCCTTGGACAATGTCCAAGATAAGGAACGTTTAAAAAAAAAAAAACTTTACCACAACGGTGGTTGACTATCTCATGGCATATTTTTTTTACTAAAATAAATATTTCTGGAATAATCACACAGCGCCATCTAGCCCCATACTAAGCTTACGCTTGTATCTTAGGTACTTGATTAACGGATATAATACATGTATAGGTACATTTATTTCGTAAATACATACTTATTACACATAGAATCGTCCAGACTCAACACAAGTAATCATATTTTTTTATTCACAATCACTTGAATTGAACTTGCACCCCTAGATTAGAAGGCAGAGCCACGAAATAGGTTTGCGCTTGACCATAGTTTGATGATAAACAATAGCTATGGCCTAAGTTGGATCGTGCTTACCCAATTAGAACCGGTTTCACTCGCTTTAACCCTAGAGTACTAATATAAATTTACCACAGCTTAATACTAATGATCGCTTGGGAGGCTACTTATTAAAAAACCAATTTATTACAATAGTTATTTATTAAATCTTTACAAGGATAACATAAATAAATTGGCAAACCTCTACCTTTTTAAAAACTTAAATCAAAATTCTTTTATAAAATTAGCATTTGTCTTAAAATAAGACTTAAATCTTACAATAACGAACATTTTTTTTCATAAAGTAACAGTCTTATATCAGTCTGGTAAAAAAAAGTAGGTATTACTATATCCTTACTTTTTTGAGATCAATATCCAATATATAAACTTTATAAAACACTAAATCAAACTCACAATAACATCACATTTTTGTCTACAGACTAATTTGAAGTCAGCCTTTTTATTTTTTGTCACAGGAACTGCAGTTTGGAGATCGATGTTCCAAGCAATAGTTTTTCTTACATTTAGCGCAGTAATAAAGAGTCATACGTGTCGTTTATTAGCTGGCAGTAGCTACACATACTTCTCTTGCCTTTTTTATACAGCTGGTTCAGACACAGTTGGCTGAATTTCGGGAGCGAGAACCTCTTGTATAGCATCTCTAACTCGTTTCCTCATTTTTGGCTATTTGTTCTTCGTTGAGATTCATCTAAAACAAAAAAACATTTGCTAAGTTATAACATTGCTAAATGCTGAAAAATAGCAAAAATCAAAACAAGTAATGAAAAATAAACTTACCGTTAATACTAATGATCGCCTCCCAGGCAATCCAGTAGCTTATATTTTTAAAACGGAGTGTCCGCGCCAAGCCCGCGTGAGCTCCCCTCTGCGGCGCGGGGAATACTGAATTGGCGCGAAAGCACGACTTGGTTCGCGGGCGCGTTTTTGAAATAACGAAAAAAAAACTGATCGCGCGCGGCCTCTCAGGCGATGATTAGTATTCTAGGGTTAAAGAAGCTGTGTTTCCTGCAAACTACAATCCAGGGTCTTTAAATCTAGAGTTACTAGGTATCTTCTAGGTAAGCGTGTCACACCCTAGGCTGCAGCGATGCATAACATCAGGCAGGTTGTAGACAAACGTAAACCTATCCCACGTAAAAAAAGATTACGTTTCTATTGCTACAATGATTCATAGGTTTGAACGCAAGGTTAGAGGGCTGTATTCCCATACACGCTAAGTCGGGGCCATGGCTGTAGGAAGCGATTTGTACTTTTCCTTCTATTATAAATTGTTATGGCTAAATTGCTAGGGCAAATGTTTCCGGTGAAATTACTGGGTATCGAGCCTTGATATGGTATACTATACATATGTGCACTTAGTTTTGTAATTAAAAATTTAGGTGTCACTGTCAGAAAGTCAGAAAAGACATGTCACAAAGCCATCTAATATCCAAAATCATATCTGATGCCGAAAGCTTTATTTTTAAATTGCGTTCTATCTCATAAGCAAGTTAGAATGAAGGTGGCGCTAGATCGAAGGTAATGTATGTATATTAGATAAAATAAAATAAACAAATAAAAATAGGGCCTTTATTTCCTTATTTAAAAAGTTTCACATTACAGTTTTTGATGTCATTTTGTTCATTAAAATATTATTATTCAATATTTTAAAATATTTCTTTATACATTATAATGTCAAAGGGAATCTACGATGTCAAAATAGTAATGTATTGATGTCAAATTGCAACTAAAATTTCTTTAATTATCTCAGGATCGTCCAACTTTGGACGTAGGCGTAAGGCCTATTAATGTATATTAAGAGAGAGGCCTATATCCAGCAGTGGGTCTATAGGGGTTAATGATAATGATGACAACATACCTGGGAGTATGACTAGGTGAGGGCGGCAGTGACCTGGATGACGAGTTGGAGCGCGGCGCCGACAGCGAGTGCGCGGAGCCGGCGCGGCGGAGGCCTGCCACCAGCGCACTCATTGCTCCACCACCTGCGGAGAAAATAGCCAGTATTGTTATAAAAAAACATGTATCTCTTGAGTCGTATTTCATGGGGGTTTCATGAGGGTCATGACTCCCCCGCAGTATTCATTCGTTAGAGAAGTTCTCTTGGGCAGATACATCGTGGTGGGCGCCCAGGTCCTTCCACGGTAAAAAACAGGGTATACCTAAAACGGGTACCTACCGCCCCGCTATATTATGAAAGTTCTATAGGTACAGAACTATGATAGCTATAATCCTGAGCGCTTCCGTGGGTCGGATGACACGTTAAATTGTATGTTCAGGCTGTTTGTCTAGTACGGCAGTCGTTAAGCCATGTTAGAGGGCGGCTTGACAAACTCTCGACACCAGAGTTGGCCACTCTCATTCGATAAGAAGACTGTGATAAAAGAAATAATATTTTAGAATATGTTCATAACCTACTTGTTTTTCATCCAACCTTAGCTTACCCGTGGCTTATCTTCCCTGTACACTTCCAACTATCCCACTTTTTATCCCATGAATAAATAAATAAATTTCATCCCATATCTCATTAATATACTACTAATGTATTGTTAGGTATTTACTGGCAGATAACGTTGAAGATTTACAGACTATAGGCACAGCTATAGGACACAATCAATCGATCCATAGGTACATAACGACTGAAGGTTAATAAATAACATCACACATACTTACATGTAAATGAAAAAAAAATATACTTAGGTACATAACTAAATAACTAAGTAGGTACATACTGTTTCTATATCTTTCATTCTCTGTGTGCGTTAAATTTGTAACTTAAATTTGAGTCGATTTTGTTCTAGGGAATAGGTATTATGATATTCTGATCAATGAAAGACGCAGATCCGAATATTACCTGACATAATTATTATTTTTGATCATAATGAACCAAACCATAGACTAAGTATACTCAAGGAATTGCTGGTCTACTTGAGTATACTTAGTCTATGACCAAACCAAATGACCATGATTATTTAAAAGTGCATAAATGTATGTCTTAAACATACCTAGTTAATTTGTTAATTAGTAAGATATGGCAATAACTCTATTTTATTGACGAAACATATCACTTAGCAATCATTTGGAAGTAAATAGATAATTCATTTGTTAATCCAATAAATGTTAAGTCTATTGCTGAGTAATTATGATACTTATGGCAATAGAAATAAGGTTTAAAATAACAGGGTTTATAGAGGGGATTGAATCGTGCTAAACAGTGGCAATAATCCAGCAGAGCGTTAAAGGACAGTTACCACATATAAAAGGAATTGTAAGATGATGCTACTTTTAAAATTTGGTGTTGGGAAAGTTTTACTGACTTCATAATCATCATGTCAGCCCGTGTTCACCCACTGCTGAGTATAGGCCTACTCTCCAACGTGCCACATAGTACGGTCTCCAGCCTGTCTGATCCATCCTACCTACTCGTTTAGAAATGTCATTCGACCATCGGGCTGGTGGTCTGCCTCTGGGTCGTATACGGCTTCTTGGATACCACTCAGTGACTGCTCGGGTCCATACTGACTTACAGATAAACTTATTATAAATTATTTAATTGTAAGAAATTGATTTTTTGACTGTTGAATCGTCATCGCATAATGGAGAGCGACGAAGTCAAAGATGATTATTTATTAACTGTTTTCAAAATGGGATTGAGAAGTTTAAGTCATGTTTAAGTTTTTCAGTTTGTCAGATGTGTTGGTGTTTCTAAATTTGTCATAAGGTTACCTAATATATAATAGGTACTTGCAATTATAATTTGTCACTGTTTTAAAAAAAAATCGACAAATTTCGTGATAATTACTCTCAAATTACAAAAATACGACATATCACGAACTTATTTTGTTTGTTAGTGTGTGATGTACAAAATAAAATTCGCATTTTTTTATCACGAAATAGGATTACATTTGACTACAGCCCGCCTGATGTTTAAGCACCACTGTAGTCTAAAATATAGCACGCTTGTCTAGAAGAAACCTATTTACTTTAGATTTGAATTTATTTAGGTATTCTTGAATGGATTACATTTGGTTTAAACTTTCGAAAGTAGACATGGCATTTTTAAATTTTGATTTGTTAAGTAGTTTGTGTTTAGCAAACCTATTCTATCTTAATTAGCATTGTAGTTAATTTATTGTTTGTTACAAAAGCAACTGACTATAAAGATTATCAAGACTACTTGCATATCCTACATTACATAATATACCTACTAGGTACGTTTTTATATTTATATTTTTGAGAAATAAACTATTTGTACTAATTCAGCTATAGGTATACAAATCTACACATGTATTAGGTAGTTATAGATACATAAGAGCCTGAGGGCACATAGCAATAATAGGTAGGTACTCAGGTACATAAGAGCCTAAAGACACACACAAAGGGCTCAAACAGACTATCACATATAACACATAAACGTACGTGTGTGTAGATATGTCAGGATATTGTAGAAATATCAGGAAATCCGGTGTGTAAGGCGAGTTCAGCGTTCGAACATCTCGTCTGTATACAAAGAAAATTCATGATAATGTATTTGGAATGTATTTAAAAATAAAATATGTAAACGTCCTTAATGTATTTTTAGATTTTTACAATATTGTAAAGTGATATTTGTACAAAGCGTTTGTCCTTAGCGTGTCCGATTGTAACTTGTTGCTGATTAATCGATTCTCTTTAAAATTTAAGTAATTTTGTCCTAAGTATAGCGGTTTAGAAATTAATTAAGTGCCAATAGTAACTTGACAAATTTACATTTTTAACGTTCAATCTAATCATAAAACAAAATTTAGAAATATTTGTTTCTTATCATCACCGGGCTATCGACTTATCATTATCAATTCAAAGCCTTTAATTTGCGTAAACCTGTTTCTGTCCTGACCAAACAATACGATAGCATTCCACAGATTATGTGGGAAAGCGAAATAAAACAAAACTACTTTTACTAGCGAAAAACGTTTAATGGTATTGCCGTACGAAGGCAGCTTCAAAAAAAATTGCTACAATTACCATTCATTATCATAATCATCATCCTCCACCGGTTTTGTTCCACTGTTGGGTATAGGACTCTCTCATAATTAGCCATTGGCTTCGATCTTTAGCCAGCCTCATCCAGGTTTGACCCGCGACAGATGCTACAACCATTAGTTCTACATAAATGAGGTATTATACCAATCTCACCTTCTTCCTGAACATCCAAGGAGTCCTTCCTCTCGGCAGCAGCCTCGTCTTCGGAGTCAGGGTCTGTGATGGCATCGGGCTCCGTCATTATCACCTCCGGAGGGGCGCTGTTCAGACGGGTTGGAGTACCTGGAGGAAATGAATAAGTTGACTAAGCTATTTGGTATAAGAGTGGCTAGCTCCGGTGTCGAAACGATAAACAAGAAAGAGAGCTTATTACTTCTAGCGAGTTGTTAATTCTGCGGGGGAGCCATACTTTAGTGTGATGGCGAACTTACTATGTTGATAAATAAATTGGTTTATTCTGCAGAAACGTGTATTAGATTACAGTTAGGTAATTATTATTATTTTAGGCGTAGTTACGTAGATTGTGTATTAATCAAAATATATCAAAGATAGCTTCATTAAATTAATTTAATTTTTTATTTATTGTATATATGTGCGTGTGTGTATGTCTTTTAGTCTGTCTCAATAAATGTTTTTCTTTCTTTCTTTCTAATAAATTTTGATGAATACGTCTACCAATCCAAACATTTAAATCAGAAATTTTCAAAAAAAAAACACTACGCAGTATCTCATTCCCGATTCAGCAAATCCGGAAAACATGTTTACAATCAAAAGAAACGAAAACAACGATGTTAAAACTAACGATCTGTATACGCGAAATTGAGGAAAAAACCAAATTAAAATGTAAAGAACCATTGCCAAGATTACGTAGAGTTTACGTAGGTAAAAGATTGCTTTATATTTGTGGCCATTAAATTGTTTATTTGACAAGATTGGCCTATTTATTTACTAAAAAACCTCGTCTCTTTAGTCGTATTTCCTCATGACTGAGGGTCGTGACTCCCCGTACAATTAATTCTATAAGGAAGTTCTCTTGGGCAGAAACATCGTGGTGGGTGCCCAGGACCTTCCACGGAAGAGACATGTCATACATGTCGGTTTCTTCACGATGTTTTCCTTCACCGCTAAGCGACTGCAAGTCCACACATAACTTGAAAATACAAGTCATTGGTGTAAAGCCGGATTCGAACCAGGGTGCGTCTGGATGAAAAGCAGACACTGGGACTGCTAAGTCACACTCGCTTTTAACATCCAACATTATATAAATGTAAAAAATAAGATTAAACGGGGGAGCCACAACCCTCAGCGATGAGGAATACGACGAGGAGGAGGAGCAAGATTCAAAGTCGTCTATTTTCTAATATCTTCTTAGACCGGAGACAAATCAAATAGGAGACATTTCTGTAATGTCTACAATCTTTCTTTTCCCTCTCTAAATAGATTTATTTACCTACCTTTTTTTATTTGAATTTTGAATTTGATACTATGTATATTTATTGACTTTTAGTTTTTTTATTGTATAATGATTTAATTTGTACTTTTTTATGTTACTATTAGAAATAACTTTATTATTATAATTAGAAAATTTATCATTAGAGTAATTCGCTTTGAGCGGTTCTAATTGTGATAATAAATAAATATAATATATATAAATATACCTTGTATTGGATAGTTTCATACAAAAGTGGAGCACGCTCGTTCCTTCCGCGTTACCCACATAGCTTGCCACGAGTTGCGCTCGCGCAATACTTTAATGCACATTGTTGTATTGTTTTTACTTTTATTCAGGGTTACTAGTCATATTCATTATGTTCTAACATATTCAACAAATATCACGGAATTCAACATGACTACTTAAATGATTGTAAGTTTCAATTATTTCATAGATTCTCTATTCCCAACTCGGAATTTTGAAGTCGAAAAATGAAAATAAATTATTTATTATATTTTTAGTGACAGTAGACTTGAAGTCGGTTTTTGATTTTTATTGAAAATCAATTTATTTAATTTATTGACAAGCATGCTGATTTTTAGTGCTTGCTATACATTTTAAAACTGGTTTTCTTTGCGTACGACATGCTTGCTTTAAATGTATAAAAAATAATTTCAGCTTCTTTCAGTAGGTATATTTTCTTTCACAATTTTTTTTTACTTCTCACTGGTATACGGACCCTTTTCTTTTAAATAGAATGTTATCTTGCAAAATATTATTTGGCCTAAAAATATTAGTTTTGTCCCTATAGACTAGTCTTTTTCTTATCGAATGAGAGTGTGAGCCCACTCTGTTGTCGAGAGTTTATCAATCCGCCCTAAGGGCCTCTGACGACAGGTTAAAGTTAGGTATTTATGTCCTGAAACATTAACAGAATTGCCTTCACATCTCATAAGTAAAAAGTTTAATGTTGACAATGATATGTAGGTACAATTTCACAAATAGTCCTGTATAATATGTACCGTTGTCAGAAATGTCGGAATTCTCCTTGTGCGTAATATACTACAGTTTCATTATTTATTACGTACAACTAGGAATTTATTGCGACGAGCGATGATTCAAATATTGCTTAGTGTTTTAACATTTTAGTATTGCAAGTGGTAAAGAAATAATAACTAATTAGTAAAGTAATTGGGTGTTTATATATTGTTTTCAAAGCTTAATTTGTAATTTTTATGTTTACTAAATGAATTTAGTGTTGCAAGTGATAATGAAATAAGATTTTTTTTATTTAATAACAATCAAAACGGCGGAAGCCAATTACATTAATTATTTAAAACAATACTTATTCCACAAACAGAAGAATTAACTTATTAGTAAAGTAATACTATGTTTATTATTATTATTTCCATAGTTTGATTTGAAATAGTAAAATATTAATGTAAGTAGATATTAGCGATGAGATAAATCAATGTTAGTGCGATGTGATCACAATATATACTTATTACTTATACTTGTTTGATGTTTATATAAAACTAGCTGTGCCTGCGACTTCGTCCGCGTGAAATAGTTATTTTGGGCATCATATTTTTTTACAAACAACCTCTTCAGCTTTATAAATTATAGCTGTTACCCACGACTTGAACCGTTTTCGCAGCGCACGCAACGGAATCCCTCAAAGATGAAAAATTTTCCCCGTTTTTTCTAGATTTTTCATTGTTTCTTAGGTCCTATTAGTTGCAGCGTGATGTTATATAGCCTAAAGCCTTCCTCGATAAATGGTCTATTCAACACAAAAAGATTTTTTCAATTCGCACCAGTAGTTCCTGAGATTAGCGCGTTCAAACAAACAAACAAACGAACAAACAAACTCTTCAGCTTTATAATATTAGTATAGATATATTCATGGAAACTGAGGCTTTAGAATCAACGAATCAAACATCGACCGAGAGAATGCTTTTCAACTTATAAATCTATGCTTTTCATACTTCGTGAATATAATACAAAGCACTCAGTGACACATATGGTACGACCGGAAAAATAATTTATAGAGCGCTATCTAGTAAAAGCTAACTACTTTTATTAACTTTTGAGACCAAGTAAGCATAATAAGCGAGTAAATAGTACAACCCGTGACAATCAGATGGCGGTAGTGACTTTTCAATAATCGACTGAGGTGTGAGGTTAGTTAGTTCACGTCACAGAGTACTTTTTTATTGGTTCACGTAAAAAGTTCATACATAATACATCACATATATTTAATTCAAGCGCGAAATAAAAATTGAGCCTTGTAGGGTTAATGGAATACGAATAGGATACGTAAATATAAGTATCATTTTTCTTTACGTGCCAAAATGATTTCTGATTTATTTTAGTGCCAATTCTGAATTCTCCTGTCAACAAATTCAGTACAGAATACTAAAGAAACTAAGTATTTTTTGTACAGGTAGGTAAATTGGCAAGCCAAACGACCTTAGCGTCCAGATCGTTGTCTAAGCTAATTACTAAAAGCAACATTAAAACTGCGTATTTAGAAATCTGAAATGCTATTTTTGTGAAGGCCGAAGACCGCTTTTCGGCCATTTCAAAAATCTTTGGCAACGTTTCATGAGTGTTTAAAGCGCTAACGTTTGTAAATATACATCCTTTTTAAGATTTAATTAAACGTACATAAAGCTATGATTACACTGGATGGTATTTTAAATCAAACGTGGGTTTCTTTTGAAAATAAAATAAAAACATTGTTTGTGTAACCTAGCTCATAAGACGTAATTATAATTAAATTAGAAACATACTGGGAGATGACTCTGGCCTCGTAACACAGCCTTACGGCTACCACGAGGTCAGAGGATTCGAAACATTTTGTGACAAAATTTCTTTGGCAAATAAATGATTTTGTATTTGTATTTTGAAATCCTCTTTTTGTTTGACTTAATGTCTATATGAATAAAATGATATGAATATTATGAAGAAGTCTATAGTCTCGACTAGTCTCAAGTTCTTTCAACCAGTCCTAAAGGTATCTGGCGTATTTTACACAAAACAATACAAATCAATAGGCATATAATCTGAAGTACCCATGAGGAAACGTGAAATGCTAACTCTTTTACGGAATCAATTGATTTACTTCAAAGTTTTTGTAAAAATAAACCTACAAAATAAAACCACATCAACCTTTACTTCATAATTACAATCACGTTGGGTTCTTTTAAGTAAAATTATTTTAACATTTTTATGCCTGTCTTTGAAATGTTTATTTTCTTGCTTTTTATTTCACAACCGATGTTTAGTAAAGCTTTATTTTAACTTATTGTAACCCAACCCTTACGTATAAAATATTTTGAAAGCTGTGTACATTGCCCGAAGAAAGAATTTGGGCCGATTAAAAATACACGACTTTGATATGTGACGTTTGCTTTCTTCCTTTCCCTCGATGTTTAATGTTTATAAGATGAATCGACCTGTTTACTTATTATAGAATTTTATTAGTTTACCAAACGGATACTATGTGTTTACAATTTTATTGTTATCTAAATATATAAAACACAAAGGTGACTGACTGACTGACTGATATAGTGATCTATCAACGCACAGCCCAAACCACTGGACGGATCGGGCTGAAATTTGGAATGAAGGTAGATGTTATGATGTATGTAGGCATCCGCTAAGAAAGGATTTTTGGAAATGCCACTTTTAATGGGGTGAAATACCCCTATTTCACCCCATTCAAATGCAAGTTTTACTTCTTAATGCGAACGAAGCCGCGAGCATCCACTATTCTAAAATAATGTGTTACTGTGTACTTTACACGTCGCACATAAATAAACTATGACAATGACTATTAGGATCTGCACCGAAAACATGTTTCAGGTATGTTGTATTGGGAGTAAATTAGTAAACATCATGAATTAAAGCATATCCTAGAAGTAACTGTAGGTACATTTTATCACTGTAACTAAAAGAAATACTTACCTATCACTGAAAGCAAAAATAAACTAGAGAGGAAAATGCTGGATTTAGTGATCCTTTGATTTGAATAAACTTTTAAACTCCTCAAGAAAGAGATAACTAATGTACAGATTGACGTATTAAGGAGTTTGAAGTAAAATAGTAAGTAACAGTGCCTACACAAAATATTGTAAACAACTTTACAACATTGCTATGATGTTTTAGACTGACTGTGAAAAGCCTGTACAACATCTCATAGCAACGCAAATATCACTTACAACCACAACGGGGCGATAAAAGGGTACTTCTACTTAGAGCACAAAAACGAGAGTTGAGAAATATGCTGAAAAAAGAAAACAAAATAATCCCCTCCTCATTATTCCTCAGTAATGAGGGTCGTCAAGTCATCGTCAAGTTTTCATAAGTATATCATTGTGGACGTCCGGATCTTTCCACGGAAGACACATGTCTCGAATGATGATTCAAACACCATGGTTTTTTCACGATGTTTTCTTTCACCGCTAAGCGAATCCACAACTTCCAAATCATTGGTGCAGGCCGGGTTCGAACCAGGGTGTGTCAGAATATCAAAGCAGACTACACAGCACTACCGAGCACCACACTGACACACTTGTATTTTATTTTATTTAAGCCATGTCAGAGGCCCATGGGGTAGCTTGATAAACTCTCGGCACCTGACTTGGCCACTGCCATTCGATAAGAAATAGAATCTATGTACATTAAAATGTTTGTTAATACTTACTAGGGTCTCTATGAGTGACGCAGACAGACGACTCCTGACATTTGGCGACACATTTCTTGTGACAGCACAGACCACAGCTCCCACACTGCATGGCGTCTTTCAACCATATCTGGAAATTAGTGTTTCTGGGGTAAATACGGTTTAAAACAAGCAAAATCATCATCACCTCATAGGGCCTGCTGTAGTCCATAATAAGTACTCCTTCCGTTTACCCCAGTAATCTCTATATTGTGTCGGAAAACATCCGTACAAGAGTCGGAATGTTTTCTCCAAACTTTCTTAAAGATAAAAGATTTAAGAAAGCTACCATTATTGAAATTTAAAGCGTTTAATAGTGTTCCAACAGTCTCGTTTAAGAATTAGTCGCATTTCGGTAGCAACCTGTTCACAAATATGGAATGTGTTCACTTGAAAACGAAACGCCAATAGTAGAAACCATACAACTTCTTTGATTCGTAGATATCTCGATTTTAGAGAGCTTGGATTGGCGTTTTGTTTTTGAGTGAAAACTTTTCAATTTTGTGAAACCTCCTACGTGTTTCCTTTTTAGGCGTTTCAAGCCACCTGGTAGTCGAATTCATGACATTACGTACAGTGTATTTTTTTTGTACTCACCTTCTTATTACAAAAATCGCACTGCGTCGACCTATGGAAGTGGGTCCTCACGAAATCGTGTGTAAGTTTTGAAGTTTTCTGCGGCTTAGGGGGGGCGGGGTCGCGGGCCCGCGGGGGGGTGCGTGATGACGTCACTCCCTCCCACTCCCACCAGATGAGGGCGTCGCCGAAACAGAGGCACGGCTCGAAGCCAGCGTGGGAGGAGAGCTTGTGGCTTTTGCTGGAAAGGAATAAGGTACATATTGACATACTGCAGTAAAGACTAAAGACCTTGCAATAAATGATTCTTGGGAACAGGGCTGGTAAACAATTTCAAAGTTTTGCTGTTCTTACTATGAAATAATAAAAAAAAACAGAGCACTTCGAGTTTTATATTTTGCCGTAAAACGGCATCGCTTTATTCTGTGGCTTTGCTGATTCGGTGGTGGAATGGAGGATTGAAGTTAAATTGCTACTTAATTGTAATACTCAGAAAACATGGTCCCTGGTAAACTCTACCCATGTTTACCTATCTGTACTAAGTATGGATGTTTTACTCACCTAAACTTAATATCGACATCTGGCGGCAGGAACTGGTACCGCTTCAAATGATGCGGCACAGTCGAGTCCTGACACTCCGCTAGCAACGCTGCCAGCGGTATATTCAAATATCCTAACAACACCTCTTCTTTCTCCCCACCTATAGACGCCCATACATTCACGTTCAAATACTTATGATTCTCATTCAGTTTGAACTCAGTTTCCTCGTCAAAAGGAATGATCGGTTTCAAGGGAGTCGTTTTAGTCCAATACATTTGGCAGATTTCGACATGTTCTGTCTGTCTTGGACCTCCTGTCTCAAATATCTGTTCATCTTCGTCTAAAGTGCATTCGGAGGAATCTGTTCGTATGATTGGCAAGTCTGGGTGTTTGACAGTTTTGTTGGTAGCAGTGGTTTGTTTGAGAGGTGTGCTCGCTCCGGAGGCTGGTGGCGTACTGCCGGCTGAGCTGTCGGAAGACTTGTTTTCGACGGAGCATCGGCGCTTGCGCAAGCCGAGGTTGGCCGAAGGGGACGATTCGGTTTTGGAGAGAGTTCGGGAAGGTTCTGTCTTTTTCGTGGGTGTTTCGGTTTCGGGCTGCGGTTCTGGTGCTGTTTTTGCTGGGGAGTCTGATTCCTATTAAGATAAACATTTGTTCTTATTGACTATAAAGACTCAAATCCCCTTCTAGACTAGAGCATTAGACTTCAAAAACTAAAGTTTCATTGACGAATAACTAATTTCATTCATTTGGGTTCAAAATTTGTTTCTTTACTTATGTACATTCTGGTTGAAGAACAAGTCTGCAAACTATTTACTTAGAACAATCTAAAACAACTTACTGATGCTGTGGACCTTCCAGTGGCAGCTCTCATGCTTTGCAGTCTGACTCCTTCCATTACTTCAGAGACTCTTCTGAAGGAGAAGTTGGTTTTCATCCGCTTGGGTTCTAGGGTTGCTTCTTCTCGTCTGGTGGAGGAAGGTCCACCTCGACGTACTCGGACGGTGACTGCTCGACGTTCCACTTGACGAAGGAGTTTGCCAACCTGGAAAAAAGGATACGTAGACCTTATAGTAGCATTCCAGTTTAGCGCTTTCGTGGGTCGTTAAATTAAAGTAGCCGGCTATTTGACACAGTACGGCAGTCATTAAGCTACGTAAAAGACCCTTAGGGCGGTGTGAAAACTCTCGACATGAAGGTTGGCAGTAGTGTTCTACCGTATCGTACCTTGATGTATGTGCGTATTTACGTAAACGCACATATGAACTTTCTAGAATGAATCTCACCTGAGCAACATTGTTGACAGGCTTGTTGTCAATGGCCAGCAGCACGTCGTCTCTGCGCAAGTCAGCCCGGTAGGCCGGCGACATCGGCACCACGGTGTCTATCAGCACTGCACCCACACCTTGGCAGCAGACCAGGCCGAGCTGGCCGGCGACTGAGGGGAGGACCACGTCGAGGACTAGAATGCCGCGGCGGAGGGAGACCTGGAAGAATTTGAGATAGGCCATTTAAAATCATCGGCATCGCAATCAATGCTTATAAACTAACTACTGTATTGTACTCACTATTGTATGATAGGTTTGTGTTGTTCCCCTTCGTGTCAAAGATGTTGCTACATTTAATAACTGGTTTGGAATGATATCAACTAAAATACAGTTTCCACTTTTTATTGCGTTTATGTATATATTTGTGTAAAGGTATTTTATTCATGTTAATTGATCATCACAATTTTTAATTTGAATTTTGTATAACGAAGATACCAGTTTTTTTTGTCCGTATTGCTGCTCCTTTACACAGTGAACTTAGGGCCCGCCAGGCATATGAAAAAAAATCAAACGCAAAAATAAAAACATAAGTGAAAATCACACCAGGAAAATGCCTGGCGTGTGATTTTCAACCGAAACACATAGGGGAGTTGGTATGAGTATGAGAAATGAACTTGGCCCCATCCGGTTAAAGGTACGTTATTACGCCAGTGGCGTCAGATCCCCTGTCTTCCTCGACACTTGGCGGAGATGTGCAAAAGTATTTTCCCCATGTTAAAAAAAGGAGTGCACAAATAGGTCAAAATATGTCTTACCCATCCATGAGAATCCACAGCAAGCGCCACTCTAGCCGTACCCTGCTGACTCCCGCTGTACTGCAGTCGGGTCACCTCTACCAGTCTCACCGTCAGTTTCCCGTTGGGAGTGGGCCCGTCTTCAGCCTCCGTGCTGCCTGGCTCGGACTTGGGGAAGAAGGGCTTGTATCTGGAAACACATTTATTGTCTCCTTTAGATTGGGTAATGATGTAATTACAGCGATGTGAAAAGAGGAAGTAATGTGTGGTCATGGAGTGGATTTAATGTCTTTTATATGAATTGGGTGAAATACGATAAGTAAGTTAACATACACCGGTCTAATAACATAGCGATCATTTGAGCTGGTAGGTGCAAAAAACTCAATTGTTACCGAATCTTGCCTGTCTTTGCAAAGGACAGTTCCATGCACGATACGAAATGAAAGATAGATATTATTGACAGTCTTAAAGAAGCTTACCTTATCTTATAATTAGGCAGAGTGTGTCTTTGCGCCACTGCTCTCCTGATATGTGCAGCCACTAATGACGCCAGTCGTGGCTTGAGTTGCCTTCCTTGGAACCTCCCTCGAACTCGCAGTTCTAGCTTCGGAGGAGACTCGAACGCTATCGCCCAGTGCGTGTAGGGGTTACGACGGAACATCAGTCGGACGCCGCCGCTTATGCTTTCCACTGGAAAGTAATATATTGTCTTTCTTTTATAAGTATAACTTATATCTAATGTGTTTATTCAAAACAACTTACAAAACACAAAGGGAATTACGAGTAAATTGATTGTCCAATTGGCTTTCTTATTATGAGTTAATTTATTAAGTGCTAACCTGCACTATGGTTGTTTTATATTAAACTTTTATTGGAAAATGGGCGAAAATAATCACGACCGGCAGGATTCGAACCTGCGTATTTCTGCTACCGTCAGAACGCCTTAACCACTAGGCTACGCTTTTCGCGCCTGGCAGTTAGTAGACCGTAGCCTAGTGGTTAAGGCGTTCTGACGGTAGCAGAAATACGCAGGTTCGAATCCTGCCGGTCGTGATTATTTTCGCTCATTTTCCAATAAAAGTTTAATTTGGCTTTCTTATTATTCAGTTATGAGAAAGTAGTTCTCGAGAAGGAAGGTTTCTTGTAGGTAAGCGTGCAAGCTCGTAGGTAGATTACAACGTTGCTTAACATCAGGCAAGTTGTAGTCAAGCGTATATTATGTAAAAAAGAAGGTTACCTAATTAGGTATATTGAGTGCGATATAAACGGACTTTTTATGACCCAGTAACGATAAGTGATTGGTTTATTAGTTTGACCCTATCTGCTTTTCATACTTAAACAATTTAGATACTAAACACTTAATATTGCATTTATGACTATCACTTCATTTTGTATTTAGGACATACAAAATTAAGTGATAGTTCTGAAATCGAATGAAAATCTCAAACAGGACCACAATTCACCAGTTGATTACAATTTATGACCGTTAGCTTTAGCATATATTCTGTATGCAATATGTATCCTCTAACATCTCGTATGGACGTGTGATTGTTTGCCATGTAACACGTTTAATTAAAGCTCGCGGCAAGCCGGTGAAAGATAGACGAGATCACTCTCGCTCGCGAATACTCGTATATATGTATGAGTAAAAACATAAATCTGGTACCAGACTGTTCGCGTTATGAGAACATTATAAGTCAACTGTAATGTATGATAAGTTTTAGGTTTCTTAAAATTATTGACTCTAGTGCACGCCTGCGGCTCCGCTCGCATTATTTTGAGATACAAAGTAGCCTATGACACTTCTAAGACATCAGACTACCTAAATACCAAAAATCATGATGATCCGTTTAGCCGTGTTTGCGCTATGAGCGTTCAAATAAACAGACAAGCAGATGAACAGGCAAATTTTTTTTTATATAATCTTCTATGATCAGATTTTCCAAGTCCAAAATTAAAATTGAATAAAAAATATACTTAATGTTATATATATCATATCTAATCATAAAGACAAGGTGAAAGCTGTAAAGACCACAAAGCAAATTGTGTTACATTTATACATCCAGAGAAAAGCAAACACCGTTGTCTTATTATATTACAAACGTTAGGTAAATTTAATTTGCGCTGTCATGTTTGGTTTGCGGATAATTTATTTAAATGTGCCACGTTTCTTGTACTTTTGTAGGTTTTATATCTACAGATATAGACCGTGCCAGGCACGTATCATTAAAGACAATTTGTATATTCAGATTAACAAATTGAACTAAAAAATTCGCTAATTTTGTCTTTGCTTTAATAAGCTATTATCAGGTTAAGATAAAAACTTTATTACAATATAAAGCACATCTTTCTAGTTAAAGTAAAAACATAGTATCACCTGCCAGCATAATGTGTGCAGTTATATACCTACAAATTTTCGTCAATAGATTTACAAGCTTAGAGAAGTTTTTTTTTATTTGACAAAACTAGTTTACCTGACACGGTCTATATCTAAATAAATAAATAAAATAAATATTTCAGGACATATCACACAGCGCGATCTAGCCCCATACTAAGCTTACGCTTGTATCATGGGTACTAGGTAACGGATATAATACATATATACTTTTCTTTTGTAAATACATACTTATTATACATAGAAACGACCAGACTCAACACAAATAATTACAAATTTAAATGTTCGTAATTATTTGTGTCATCTGTAGATGTAAAACGACTCTCAGGGCAAAAGCTCTTTGTATCGATATAAAGGTTTTAAATTCATAAACGGCCCTGAGTGCTCGACAAAATTGAAATTGAGAAGATGGATTGAATTGAATTAAGCCTCTCTGACGGCCATCAGTCTTTTGTGAAATTGTGGAGAAAATCTTGTTATTATAATTTTTCTTTTCTTTATAATAGAAAGATCGTGATGATGTCCGAATTAAACTTTTTGTAAACGTAGACCATACCGGTCTACAGACCTTTTAAATTTTTTCATTATTTTATTGTAATTTTAAATTTAAAATGCTGTTGTTTCATATAAAAGGCTGCACCAAAAACAAGTAAGATTATAATATTTTAAAAAGATTAGAAAAATAATCGATATCACCTATTTTTTTGTTGCAGTTCATATTTGTAATCAGTATTTTTTTCTGTTCGTTAAACCATTAACTATTTTTTTACTAATTAACCACGGAGATCTTACAAATAAATCCAGTTAAACAATACCTAATTACATTAAGTTTCAAAATCCTACTTTTAAATTAAATAGTATATATTAACAATTAAAAAGAAAGTTTGTATTAGAGTGGTCATCTCTGGTGTCAAAAATTGGCTACTAACAGCAATAAAAAACTCACCCGTAATAGAAATATTAGCGATCTTGCCCAGCAACATCACAGCGTCGACATCTATCCTGAAGTTGCCATCATACGCCAGGTCGAACCGCACGTCCAGCGATCTCAGTCTTGCATTGTCAGCCTCTAGTTCACCGTTCAAGAGACGCAGGTTCATCATGCTGGGGAATTCAGAGCCCACTTCCAGGGAACGTAACTGGCAAGAAAAAAAACAAATGTTCACGAAATATGGTCATTAATGTTCATAGAAAGGACAGGTCTTTGGTTAGACATGTTGTCTGTTTTAGTACGAATCTTGCATTTCTAGGGCACGTTACTGGCAACAAAAATAAAACAAACATGGTCATGAAATTTCATAGAGAGAAGAGGGAAAATATTACAACATACAACTAACAAATAATATGGTAACAAAAAAAAACAAAAGTTCACGAAATATGTCAAACATGGTGTCTATTCTGGTTTCGTAACGGGATCTCAGTCTTGCATTATCAGTCTTTATCCGGACAATAAATGTTTTTTATTTTGTTTCATTTATTTCATTGTTCAACAGACGTAAGTTCTTTTTAGGCTGGGGATATTAGAGCCCAATTCAAGGGAACGTAACTGTTAGGGAACTACAGAGTATCATACCACCACACCTTGATATGCTAAGTTTTGGGCATTTGACAACCAACATCCAAAATTACATCGTACGAGTAGGGGTTCGTTATACAGTTGAGGTTCCAAAGACACTCACACTAAGCGCTTTGCTTCGACTTTCATCGTGCGAACAGCCCAACTGTGGACCTCTTTGCCCGAATCTCTATTCCCCTTGAACTACAATTTGTCGGTCTTCAAGTCGAGAGTAAACCGGTTTCTTCTAGGCAAGCGCGCTAGATCGTAGACTATAACGTTGCTTACCATCAGGCAAGTTGTAGTCAAGCGTAAGCCTATACAGACGTAGCCTCTATACAGCCTTATCGCATATTATTATAATGTATTGTAATTTCTAGTTTACCAATTTCTATGACACTACTTGACGATGCCTCTTAACAGCTGATAGTAAAACAAAGATTTTATTTTAAATACGTAATTAATTAACCTTTAAAATAGTCACTACCTAAAATTGTATTTTTTTCTATGGTAATAAAATGAAATAATTATAATAATGTTGACGAAGTAAATCTTGAAATGTGCCTTCCCTCTGTGAATGTAACGTGACATGATTTTGAATAAATTATTTCATTTCATTTCATTTCATTATAACATGTAAAAAACAAAATTGTCTGTAGGTACAAAGACAACATAATCCAGAGCTTCATCGTCCCACGACTGAGTAAATAACTTCCAAAAAATCCCAAGTAAATTTCGCTGTAATCTTGCCAATTCAGTCTCGCAAAATTCAACGTTTATATTTTTATTTAGAAGACGACCCTCGGTTCGTTAAGCTTCACAAAATTTACTTTGTAATATTCTGGAACGTGGTGATTATTAAAGACTAATATAATTTTAGGCTTATCAAAGGTGGACAAAAGAAGTATAAAAACAGTAGGCACTCGTTATGTCAGCAATCCAGGATATGCACGCGTAAGTTTTTAAGCGAAACATTGTAAATTACATGGACACAATAATATTAATTTACGATAAAATATGGTAAGTACCTATACAATTGGTTTTGGACGAGTTTTACAAAGCTGTAAGTAACCATAACTATACCAAATTACAGATCTTAGCGAGTAGTTATTCTAGTTAAGTATGTGTTGTCTCTACCTAATGGGAACTTTGGACGTTTTTCTTACAAGGGCTAAATATCATACGAATTTTGACGGTTTTATCACATACCTACATATATTTTATAAGAGGAAAGTCTTTATGCATCTTTATTTTTCAATTAGCTAGCGACCCGGCCCTATTAAATAATAGGGCCGGGTCGCTAGCTAATTGAAAAATAAAACCAGTAAACTACCGTCAACCAGTAAATTCGAACCACGAGGACAGAAGGAAGTGGAAAGATGTCATTAAGGAAAAGGTGCTGAGAGGTGGTGGTCACGAGGGATACGATTCAAGGGGTGGAAAACTCACCGTCAAAGACTCAAAAATCTTCCCCGAGGAGGTCTTGGCCAGCAGCTCAGCAAGTTCAGTGGCCATCCTGTGCCGCAGCCAGCGCGTGTCGGCAGTACTCTGCTGGAATATGAACTGCAGCATGGCGTTGAGCGCGCCCTCTGCTGTGCTGCCGCAGAGCTTTGAGATCTCTGTCAGTATCTCCTGGAGAAGAAGGAGAAGAAAAAGAACTTGGCCATTAGCTTGCTCAATGCAATGATTGCTCAGAACAGAGACATAGGTAGATGTGTTCTGTTCTAAATATAGAACATTTCGATGTGATTGTTGTAAAAATTAAAACACTAGGTATTAGCACTCGGATAAATTTAAGTGAACGGTAAACAAAGTTTATTTATCGATGAATTGATGTTGGTTGGTTTTAATTAATGTAGTCATTTTTCGTACTAATTCCGTACGTTTAAAAAAAAAACTAACAAATTGATAGAGTTGCAAACCAATTTTACCTATATTTCCATAACGACCAGCAAAACCGATTTTGGAAAAACTTGCAATGTTCCTAAATTGTATTAAACCTAATCTAGATCTAGAATTTTATAAATATTTATCGCCTTAAGTAAAATTATTTATTTTGTGACAAGAAATCACATACGAACACATTCAGAAAAGTAAGACAAACACATTTTGCACATACACAATATCCTGTTACAAGCCGGCCTCAACTCAGCATGTGCTGACTGCGAACAGTCAGCGTTGGTCTTCCGTTGAGACCGACGCGACGGGTTACGACTCGAACTACGTAAAACAAGAAGTTTTAAAAGGCTAAAGATCAAAGCCTGGTATATTATATTACTCTATGGATCAAAGGCTTGACATCATCACAACGTATTAATAACTTAAAAACTTTCCTAATATCCGGTGCTTGAAAATGCAAAGATTGAATTTGCTTAACTTCGATCGAGTCTTTACAATCGCTTTAAAAGTTGAGAATAAATTCATACCTAGCTTAAGTTTTAGAACGCCCGAGTGTTAGTGGTAGTTTGCATGGAATACATCAATTTTTATATAAATTTATAAAATTCGTAGAACAAAATGTGTTTTACATGCATGAGAAGTTCAATTACTATTTAAAAGTAATAGATCTCAAAAGTCTATACTTAACTAGTTAGTTTGCCCGGCTTCGCACGGTCACGTTGCACGATAAGTATATACCAACTTAAAAAACATCGTCTTAAAAGAACTGGTGTTGGGGACATTACAAATACAAAATTACTTTATTTTCAAAAACTTAAGTTATACCTTTTCATACATTTGTACATGAAAATGATTTTGGTGGGATTCTACGTTTCGAAGATCTGTGTAAGCTTCCGGACCCAGGCTCTATTTATGTTGCCAACTCAATGTTACGCAACGTCCAAAAATTATTAATAACAAATATTTTAATTAGTAAATAAATTTTAATTAGTAAATAATATAGTGGTCAAGAAACTGTGCCACAAAATTCTAGCTGTCATTGTTATCCTGGCGTTTGTGTGTGCTAGATTGCATGCTAGCGCCATCTAGCGTTAGTTGTTGGTACTTAAGGCTACTAATTAATTAATAGTGACGTTCTCTATAACATTATAAATTGTAAAGAAAGTTGTACACAATAGTTAGACTTTTAAATTTACAATTGTTTCACAAATCATATAAGATCAAGTTTCTATTTTATTAAGATTTTTTTAAGTTGTTTTTGTGTCTATTATGAATAAATAAATAAATGCGATGTATAGAATTCTACATCTAGATTAGATTTAATACAATTTAGGAACACTGCAAGTTTTTTTTAAATCGATTTAGCTTATCGTTATGGAAAAATAGGTAAAATTTGTTTGCAACTCTATCAATTTGTTAGATTTTTTGAAACGTACTACCTAGATTAAAAGAAAAAAAATAATTTGGACCATTTCGTAAAAAATCCTACCCGAATAAAAATAATTATTGATATCGGTTCATATGTAACGGAGTAAACAACGGTGTATACAAGAAAGGGCAATAATACACATGTCCATTAAAATAAACTGCCAAATTACCTACATGAAAAAAGAAAAAAAAAACTTTCCAAAATAAACTAAAACAATATTTAATACGGAAATGTTAATTACACTATTGAAGAGTTTTTGAATGACGAATATAAGGAATAGGATATAATCATGATCTCACTGTAATTATTCTCTATAGAATAAGATTAATAACACTCACGTAAAATATATTAATAATAGATAATATAATGTAATAAGAAAATATTGTACATACTATGTTTAAGTTAAAGATTTTTTTAAGAATTAGTTCATAATATAGCTACGCCCTAATTCCCCTATCAACAGGGTAAATGTAAATTTAACATTTAAGCTAATAAAGAAATCGGAGTTGAAGAAAAAATTAAGTACTTAATCGTGTAACACATTCACAAAAAAACTTTTTGAAGACCTGATAACCTCCTTTTTTGAAGTCGGTTAAAAATTCTCAAATAAGCACAGTAGTGCAGTAATAAATTCAGTACTTACAACAAATTGTGTACTTCTTTTTTTTGGAAAGTCGCGAAAAAAAATGGCATTTAAGTTAGTAACTGGTATAAGCGAATTGGATTTTGTCTGTACACAGACAGTTTCAGTTACAGTTTGATATATGTACCTATATATAAATAAAAACACACGGTTTATGAGTAAAACGCAACCAACCAAGATACATAGGAACATAATTCTATTAGCCACAAAATTGTGATGAAAATGTATGAATCTCTGTCAGTTTATATCCGTAAATGCGATATAAACCTAGCGTAACCAACCCTTAAGCTCACATTTCATTTCTCGTACACCGTTTTTGCGTAAAATACGATGTGCCATGAAATATGGTGCCAGTTAAGGCTCTATTTTTAGATATAACCCCGTTATTTTGACATCTTGATAAATGTAAGCCCTGAATTTTATCTTGCTTTCTTTAGAGTTTATTAGTTTTGTTTGGTATCCTTCGCTATAGGTTTCTGACACATACTAGATACATGCTCATTATCCGATTTTATTAACAACCAATAATTTTACTGTCGTTGTATTTTCGATTGTCATTTTGTTTCATACGATTGACAGTTGACAGCCATCTTGGATCCGTTCATCTTTTATTTTTCTGACATATGCGATGTTCTTTTGGTTTTGTTGCATTTGCTCTTTTATTTTTGCTAGGTGGTTTATTCTGATAAATAAATAAAAAAATATTCCGGGACATTGCACACAACGCCATCTAGCCCCACACTAAGTCAAACGCTTGTGTCGTGGGTACTAGATAACGGATATAATACTTATATACTTTTCTTTTGTATATACATACTTATTATACATACAAACGACCAGACTCAACACAAGTACCTAATTTTTTTTAAAGTACCTACATAAAAACTTGTGTCATGCGTCATATGTTTCTGATAGTGTTTTGTGATTGTTCCTTGTTTCTTAATGAGTTTTAGTACAGACTTATGAGGCGTTTGGCAAATTTTATGAGTGGTAGGTATGTGTGTTATATATACTGCGGCTACTACCGGCATACTGAGCTTGTAGTCTAGCTGCGGCCGTCCTCCAGTAGCAGTAGAGCAGCACTAGAGGCACGGCCCGGCGGCCATCTTGGATACGTTAGTCTTCTGTGTTTCTGTAGGTACTATGCGCTGCTTTTGATTTTTTGCCATTGCCGGGTGGTTTTTTCCGATTGTCATTTGATTTTGCGACTTTCTTTTGAGAATTTGTTTCTTTTAAGTGGTAAGCGTTATATTTGTTCCGATTGTTGTTAGTTTTTGTGGTTGTAATTTGTTCCTTAATAAGTTTATAAATAGACTTATGAGGGTTATAAGTACTTACCGGTGGTAAAGTGACCGGCATACTGAGCTTGTTGCCTGGCTGCGGCCGCTCGAAGCTCCTCCAGTATTAGAAGAGCAGCACTGAGGCACGGCCAGGCGGCCATCTTGGATACGTTAGTCTTCTGTGTTTCTGTACTATGCGCTTTCTGTTGGTTTGGTTTCTTCCGATTGTCATTTATTTTTGCGACTGTCATTTGAGAATTTATTTGTTTTATGTGGCAATCGTTTGATTTGTTCCGGTTGTTGTTAGTTTTTATGGTTGTCATTTGTTTCTGAATGAGTTTATAAATAGACTTATACTTAAGTGTTATAAGTACTTACCGGTGGTAAAGTGACCGGCATACTGAGCTTGTCGTCTAGCTGCGGCCGCTCGAAGCTCCGCCAGTAGTAGTAGAGGAGCACTAGAGGCACGGCCAGCGCTGTGAGAGCGCCGAATAGCGCCGCGAGGATTAGGTACGGCCAGTCCGGCATTTTGTGGCTTCTTGGTTTGTTGCTGAAAAAACAAACAGAATAAAATTACTTATTACATTATTTTTACCAAGTAAGGCATTATCTCTCTCGAATTTTGCGTATTCATGGCAGCCATTTTGGGTAAATAGAAGAAATTGCGGCCATTTTGTAGGTTTATGACTGCTTGTTTCTGTTATTTCATGTTAGCCATGTCAGAGGCCCTTAGAGCGGCTTGATAAACTCTCGACATCAGATTTGGCCACTCTCATTCGATAAGAAGAAGTTTATGTTATTGATTGATTGTTCATAGGTTCGCGTTTAATCCTTCATTGACTGTAATGATTACTTTTAGTAAGGAGGTCGCCAATTAAAAAGCTAATTTTATGTTTCTGTTCTGCATGTTGTGTTTATATTGTTTTTTATATGTGGTATTTGAATTGTAAAACTATCTATTTATTTACGATCGTATCATGTTATTATGAAATGTTCCCCTATGAATATTAGTGTCCAAATCAAATGACCAAAATTGTAAAGAAAAATAAGCCTGAGATATCTAAGGTTTTTAATGCCACCAAATTATTCAGGCGTCAGAAATAAAAACCCCATTTATAATTTAGACTGTTTGCCTAGCTATTAGGACAATACATATCTGCGTGCGGATGAAATCGGAACTAACATTTTGTACTTCCTAGGTATTGAGCTAGGATTTTACAGAGACACAATCCCAAACCAAAAAGCGCAGGAAAGTGTCCGAACGCTAACATCGCCAGCGATCGCAAACAAAATACTGCTTTTCTCTTTCGCTCTTACATATTTTAAAAACGTGCAAAAGGGATAGGTATTCCTAAAGTCTACTCAACGAGTAGCGTGGGCAGAGTTTTGGCTAGGACATTTTTTTCAAGCGTTTGTGACTCTGAAAGGCAAAGAGTCAGAGAAAGCTAAAGTGCTGCCCTCAGCCCATCAAAGTTATCTTTTATTCTCTTTAGCTTATACATAACTTACGTAAAGATCAAAGACAAAGTTAATCCGTCTGTCTGCTAAAGTTGAAGACTTTAGACCTGTGTCTAATGTGTTTTAGTCTAACGTCTGAGAAATAGATTTACTTAAATGGAATATGTCTGTAACAGTTTAGAAACTTGATAAGTGTCTGTTTTTCCTTTCGTAGCTAGCCATAAAAATTTAATGTTTATTTTGTTTCTTTTTTTACACGTAGGTAACCGCATCGCGTAGAAAAAAATACATTGGGTAACCGCCACCTTTGGGTCATAAAGCTTATTTTTTTTTGCAAATATCAACATACGTTGATTTAATTTGCTTATAGAATATTAGCTATTTACATTTCACATACATTTAATAAAGCTGAAGAGGGTCAAAAGTCTGAACAATGAACATATTTGAAAAATTATATTTGCAGATACCTACTTCCATTTGATTGCAGATCATGTTCCAACAATTTCTGGAAATTTTTACTGTATATCTGTGTCTCTGTTTAACCTTATCATACAAAAACGGCTAATCGGATCATCATGATTTTTGGTATGTAGGTAGTATGAGGACTTAGAAGTGTTATGTATTTCTTATGGTTTTTTTGTGTTAGGCCTTTTATCCTGTAATAATGCGAGCGAAGCAGCGGGTGTCTACTAGTTAAAAATAACTATAGAGTCTTCCGTGGAAGGCCCTGGGCGCCCACAACGATGTATCTGTCCAAGAGAACTCCCCTAACGAATTTATTCTGCGTAGGAGTCACGACTCTCAG
Source organism: Macaria notata (assembly GCA_927399415.1). NCBI lineage: Eukaryota > Metazoa > Arthropoda > Insecta > Lepidoptera > Geometridae > Macaria > Macaria notata. The sequence goes on from OV656751.1 coordinate 3,459,823, forward strand.
TCATGAGGAAATACGACTCAAGAGAGAGATAGAGTCTCGAGCTAGGTACCTACTGTAGTTATGTTCATGAACTAAACCTCTACCTACATGCACTGAATTACTATTAATACATAAATGCATGCATGTGCATACAATGCAATTAAGTCAGTACATGTAATATATGGCCGACCTAGTCAGCACGCCGGGTCCGGCCTTGAAAGACTTGACAAATGGTGATTTAGAACCTTATCTACAGGGTTACTGATTAGCGCGGGGTGTTGACGCGTTTGAGTATCAGTTTCAACCCAGCTCAGGTATCCACTCTGGGTCACATTTATTTCAGGACATATCACACAGCGCCATCTAGCCCCATACTAAGCTTACGCTTGTATTATGGGTACCAGATAACGGATATAATACATAATATATACTTTTCTTTTGTAAATACATAGGTACTTATTATACATAGAAACGACCAGACTCAACACAAGTAATTACAAATTTTAATATTCATAGTTACTTGTGCTATGCGGGAATCGAACCCGCACCCCTAGATCAGAAGGCAGAGCCACTACCAACTAAGCTAATGGAGCAGTCAAAAAAACATTAAAGTGTTCGCTTGTGCGAGCGCTTTAAGTGACCAGCCCCCTTAGACAAGAGGCGTATATCAGTGAGCGTACTGACGCTCGGTTATAGAATAGAAAGACCAATGTATGGGGGTGACGTAATATTTTCCCCCGCGGAGCGATGTCAATCTCATACATTGATCTTTCTATTCCATAAGCGAGCGTCAGTACGCTCACTAAAATACGCCTCTTGCCTAAGGGGCCGGTGGTTTAATGCCTGGACAATGTAAAAAAACGCATAATATGTAAAGGGTGACTTTAGTACCTCATATCTGTGTAAAATATGTACCCAAGCGCCTGATTGTATGTTCGGGCAGGCTTGTTAGTGAGCCAGTTTCATTCCATTAATCTCTGCCAAGGTAGAGAATGAACCCGTTATATGTAAACGTGCATGCAAAGCATAATAATTGAACCGAATATTTTGTGAATATCAATGTATGTTATATGCAATATAAGGAGGCTATCTGTACATCTGTTAAACAAACGTACACAGACCATAATGTTTTTTAAAAAATCCTTGATCTTTGACAAAGCAGAATTAGTCTAAAACTCAATGCTATATATCACTATGTTAGTGTCTATAAACTGGCTCTAACTGTAAACTCTAAGCCGCAAGCTCGCGTGTTATACGGCTTGTAAAATGCACACTGCACGGTGCATGCGAAATAGTACAGAGTTGCATATTATAACGTCTATCTATCTATACTATACATATAATAAAAATGATATTGAAAAGATATAAAAAAATGTTTCTTCGAATTGATAGCAGAATACGATCCAAAAATATCTAGAAATTTTGTCTGTTTATCTGATTACTAGCTGTGCTCGCGACTTCGTCCGCGTGGAATAGTTATTTTGGGCATCATATTTATTTTTGAAAACAACCTCTTCAGCTTTATAATATTAGTATAGATTTAAACGCTCATCACGCAAAAACAGCTTATCGGATCATCAGTATTTTTGGTATGTAGGTAGTATGAGGTCTTAGGAGTGTTATAGGCTAGTTAGTTTTTATCCTGAAATAATGCGAGCGAAGCCGCGGTCGTCCACTAGTTACTCATAGAAATAAAAAAATATTTCGGGACATTGCAAAGCAAACGCTTATGTGATGAGTACTATATAACGGATAGGTATAATACTTATATATACTTTTAGTTTTTATTTCAGCTTTCATTTTTCGAAAATTGAGTTACCAATATTAAAAAAAAAATAGGAAAAAAACTCTTGTTTGAATACTCTCGACACCAGAGTTGGCCACTCTCATTCGATAAGAAGAAAAACCAAAATTGTTGGTATTTGCAGAATAATTGGGCACTTGAAAAGTTTTTGATTTTTGAGTGAGTTACAAGTAGCCCTGTACAGACAAATTGCTAGTTTTAACAAGATTTTATGTGAGAGACCATTTTGTGCAGTTACGTTGGATATTTTTGGTAAATTGGGTGGTATTTTCTGTATATATGTATGAGGAATTAAAATGGTCACATAAGTTTATTATAGAATCACATTATTTTCATTCTGATAAAAAAGGAAATTTTGACTGATAAAATTAGAATGTATTTTTTAAAACAATCGTATATACACGAAATGTCTCGATATAAATTCCATTATTTTATATTTATTTTATTAAAATGTCAAATACCTACTTACAAAAATATTTTATAAATACTATAGAAGGAATTGAAAGCTTGTTAGTTTCATAAAAGCTTAGGAAACTAGTACATACTAGTCTAGCCTATTCAAATCTTATACATTATTGTACGTAAAACCTGTGTGGATAATGTTATCTCTCTTGTGAGTCGTATTTCCTCATGACTGAGGGCCCTGACTCCCCCGCAGAATTAATTCGTTAGGAGAGTCTCTTAGGCAGATACATCGTGGTGGGCGCCCAAGTACTACAACGGGAGACTTATTTTGTCGGATATTGTAGTCCGCAACCATGTCGGTTTCCTCACGATGTTTTCCTTCACCGTTAAGCGATTGCAAATCCACACATAACATAAAAATACAAGTCATTGGTGTATAGCTGGGTTCGAACCAGGGTGCGTCTGGATGAAAAGCATACACTGGAACCGCTGAGCCACACTCCTTTCACCGTATCTAGAAAATCTTGTATGAAACATGTGTTACATTATATCCCAGATTAACGTGGGTCACAACTATTATTTATTATGTCCGTAGCAACACGAAGAAAGCTCTCACAATTCCGCGGAATGAAACAACATATTTTCTACTTATTGTTATCCCTTCCGACCCGGACCTTTATTTCATGTTTATTCACACGGGTGCAAAAGTGTCCTTTCTCTACTAAAACTTCTATTCTTTTCGTATATTTTTATGTAGTTTGGTATGTACATATATGTACATAGGTAAGTAAATAAGACAAATATGATTCCGAGCCGCTCATTATAAGCAGTATATGAATAAGAAATTCGAAGACTTAGAAATGTATCAATTTATTGCAGGTATTTAGGAATATCAGATATATTATAAAGCGAGTATGGCTCAGCGGTTCCAGTGTCTGTTTCATCCTGACACATACTGGTTCGAATCCGGCCCAGGCCATACACTCATGAATTGTATTATTCAAGTTATGTGTAGATATGCATTTGATTAACAGTGAAGGAAAACATCGTAAGGAAACCGACATGTTTGAGGACCACAATATCCGAGGACAAGTGACTTCCGTGGAAGGGCCTGGGCGCCCCGCCACCATGTATCTGCCCAATAGAACTTCCCTTAAGAATTAATTCTGTGGGGGAGTCACGACCTTCAGTCATGAGGAAATACGACTAAAGAAAGTGAGATTGCAGGTAGGGTAATAAGTATGAAAAACAAAATAACAAAAAACTGTTTCAAAGTAGGTACTTAAATGTACATTCTTTAATCTATTCATGGACAAAGAAAAGCGCTAATTTTCCGTAACCGTTCAAAAGTTACACTAGCAACAAAATTTTGTACTAAAATAAAGCATCTACTTTGGATTAACGTATCTTCTCTTGATCCCGGTTTAACGGAGGTATTCGCAGAGTATAACACAAGTCAGGCATAAAACGTATTTTAGGTCTGTAAGCCACAGGTCTCCGTCGAAACCTAAACTTGGAAGATAAATATTTTATGAGACCCTTTTTAAAAGGCCTTTTCAGATTTTCAAAAACCCAAATTTTCGGCCCTGTTAGCTCTTTGCTCAAGTTTTAGGGATCGTTACTAACCTTTTTAGTACTTACAAGTTTAGTACCTACATATAATATTTTGAACTTTCTTAGGTAATTATCAATTTTATTGACTTTAATGGGTTTATTTGTAGGTTTAAGTTTATAAGTCAGTTATTTTTTAGATTAAGTTACATATCTAATCTGAATTTATAAATAAAACTCAAAGGTGACTGACTGACTGAAATAGTGACCTATCAACGTACAGCCCAAACTACTGGACGGATCGAGCTGAAATTTGGCATGCAGGTAAAAGTTATGACGAAGGCATCAGTTAAGAAAGGATTTTTGGAAATGCCACTTTTAAAGGGGTGAAAAAGTGGATGCAAGTTTCACTTCTTAAAGCGAACGAAGCCGCGGGCACTTACTAGTTTTGTTATGTCCAGTTATGTCATAAAAGTTCATTTAGCTTATGCGAGTAGACAAAAAAACTATGAAAAACTTCGGAAAACTAAAGGTTTGTTTTTGGATTCATTTGTTGTTGGACCTGTTACAAGATCGTAACGTAAGTAATAAAGTAACTACTAGGTTTATAGCTAAGTAAGTTAGCTGTTGCTGGGTTAATTTCACCTTTTTTATCGCCTAAGGGTTGAGATTTTATGTTTTTTTGTGTCGGTGTCTAATTAATCATTAATACCCACTATTGTTGTGTTACGAGCCATAACCCATGGCAATAATATATAAAGAACGTAGAGGGAGGATCAAATAGAAAAGTTCCATGCGTATACTGGAAGAAGATAGCAAATATATACCAAAAATTTTAGGGTTGCCCCCTGTATGGAATATGTTCCCCGAAATGCAAAAAAATCTTTCATTAACAAAATAAATATTTTCAGATTTTATAATAATTTTACGATTCAAACTTAAAATTGACTCAAATATTGCTGTATCAATACGTTTTTATTAATACAATTTTATACAATATTTTTCTATAAGTACTCCCTCTACGATAAAGAAGCAACTTTGATCAGACTGACATATTCATTTGTCATTATAAAAGTTTGGCTACGTTCACTTCAATCTTCTTGCTTTTGCATTCAGCATAAAAACAATAACGTCATAAATAGGTACATAGAAAGAAAAATTACGCTCAAACATTTGAACCAAATTGTATTAAATTTGATACGTAGGACTATGATTTACTGTATTAACACTATACTGATACAAAGAAAGAAAGACAGAAAGAAGGAAAATACTTTACCCCCTAGGGCGCAAATGGTTAACGAAACCTGTCAACTTATCATTCAGTAAAATCGATTGAGTGTCATCGTATTAAATATTTAGCCAGCTTGTGTACAAGCATAATTTAGATAGTAGATTCAAGTAGTAAAAAACAGCCAATTATTATAATTGAATTTTTTTCTTTAGTCTAAGAGTTGACAACTCTAGTGTCAAGAGTTTTCTAAACGCATTCAATCGGGAAACGAATGAAATAAAACGTTTTTATTTTATTTTTTTATTATATCGAAAAATTAAGTACGCTATGATATTTGGTGTGAGTTTTAGTGGTATGATCTCAGATATTTATGGTTCAGTTATTTTAATTGATGAACCCATTGCATTAACAAAAGTATATATGTATTATATCCGTTATCTAGTACCCATGATACAAGCGTAAGCTTAGTATGGGGCTAGATGGCGCTGTGTGATATGTCCTGAAATATTTATTTATTTTTATTTTATTTATTCTCTAGTGGGTGCTCGCGGCTTCGCTCGCATTAAGAAGTAAAACTTGCGTCCCCCATTTCACCCCTGTAAAAGTGGGATTTCCAAAAATCCTTTCATAGCGGATGCCTACGTCATAACATCTACCTGCATGCCAAATTTCAGCCCGATCCGTCCAGTGGTTTGGGCTGTGCGTTGATAGATCACTATATCAGTAAGTCAATCAGTCAGTCACCTTTGAGTTTTATATATATATAGATTATGATCAAACTGTATTGATTTGTAAGTTGATTTAATCAACAGTGTTTTTACAGCTTGCTTCAATTAAATATGTGTATTTAATACTAGTGGGCGCCTGCGGCTTCGCCCGCATTATTTTAGGGTAAAAAAGGTAGCTTATGACACTCCTAAGACCTCATACTACCTACACACCAAAAATCATGATGATCCGGTCAGCCGTTGTTGCGTGATGGGCATTTAAATAAACAGAGACACAGATAAACAGACAAAAATTCTAGAAAATGTTGAGACGTGTTCTGCTGTCAATTCAAAGTATCTCCAACCATTTTTTTAATATCTTCAATGTTCAGACTTTCGACCCTCTTCAGCTTTATTATATGTATAGCAGATAGATGAGTCCCTAATATTTATCTATCGTGTATATTATTTAGGTGACTGATTAATTAATAAATTTAATCAGTCAAAGAAGGTCGAGGTTTTCATATCCGATCCCAATCCATTAAGGCATTGCTATAGGTAGCGATATAATTGTGAACAGTGAATATTGATTTACATTTGCTATTTGTCTTTATTCTATATTAGCTGTGCCTGCCGACCTCGTCCGCGTGGAATAGTTATTTTGGGCATCATATTTTTTTACACACAACCTCTTCAGCTTTATAAATTATAGCTGTTACCCACGACTTGAACCGTTTTTGTAGCGCACGCAACGGAAGCCCTCAAAGATAAAAAATTTGCCCCGTTTTTTCATTGTTTCTTAGCTTCTATTAGTTGCAGCGTGATGTTATATAGCCTAAAGCCTTCCTCGATAAATGGACTATTCAACACAAAAAATAATTTTTAAATTCGCACCAGTAGTTCCTGAGATTAGCGCGTTCAAACAAACAAACAAACCAACTCTTCAGCTTTATAATATTAGTATAGATATGGGCATTAAGTGATAGTGGTAGGTACTTTTGTTTTCTGTGGTAATAGGTACATATATCATGACCTCTAGAATAATAAACATAAGCAAACATATTTATTTTTTCTGTATGTACAGGACAGATGGTAAACAGTAGGTGTGTGCGATTTCAATCATTCTGTTTCTTTCATAGACACTGCCATTTTAGTCTAAGAAATTGCAGTCTGTTCATAAAGTACTTTAAAAAGCGTGAATGTAGAGCCGGCCTTCTTAAATAGGTTCAGTTGTTTAAGTAGGTATACCTACTAGATATAAAAAAAACTTTATTGGACAACTAAAATAGATCCATTTTTGTTAGTAAAACCTTAAGTATAGGACTTATAACTAATATTAGTGCCTATTATAAGAAAAAAAAATATAGGTACTTAATTTAAAACAAAAGGAGCCCAAACTATGCTGGAGCACTCCACCCAAGCCAAGATGAATCTCTCTTTGAGTCGTATTTCCTCATGACTGAGAGTCGTGACTCCCCCTCAGAATTAATTCGTTAGGGCAGTTCTCTTGGGCAGATACATCGTGGTGGGCGCCCAGGTCCTTCCACGGAAGACACATGTCCTTAGATATTGTGGTCCTCAAACATGTCGGTTTCCTCGCGATGTTTTCCTTCACCGTTAAGCGAGTGCAAATCCACACAACTTGAAAATACAAGTCATTGGTGTAGGGCCGGATTCGAACCAGGGTGCATCTGAATGAAAAGCAGACACTGGAACCGCTGAGCCACACTCGCTTTTTTTAATAATGGTTATGTAAATAAAAATATGTTTATTCCTTATTACAACTAGCCTACTCATATTAATAAAAATATTAAGTATAACAGTTTGTGATTAAGTGGATAGACCGCTTTAAAAAATCACCCTCAAGTGGTATATCTGCTGTAGATTAGGCAGGTTTTGTTTTAATTTAGTACAATATAAATAAAATAATTGGTATCCTTGTAAATATCCTAAAATCTATATATCTGCGTGCTGCAGCGGTCCCAGAACCTAATTTATGAAGATGGATGTCATAACATCCGAAACGCGTAAACAACATACCGACGCGAATTACACGGGAGTGAAAACCGTTTAGTTTCCATATTAATATCCTAAAAGCTAGAACAGTGACGTTGCATAAAATACTCATTAAATTAATAACAAAGTAGAAATGTCAAGCAGGGACAATCACAACACAAAATAAACGAGAGAAGAGTAGAAGCAAACATACGATAGAAATGGCAAAGACAAACCTAATTGTTACGATACATGCAACTATAAATGTGCACTTATTATATAAATGTACATTGGTACTATGTAATGAAACATATGTAAAGCGTCGCCGTAGGTCAAGATTCAAAAATATGGCATGTCAAACATTCAACAAATCACACCACGCAATGTCGTTGGCAACATAAAAACAAAACCAACAAGACTCACCTTTTCTCAACGAAATTCTGAGTCCTTTAAATTTTTGATTCCACTAAATCGATTATGCACTAAAACAATTGACATAAAAACATCTATTACATCTATTCGTATAATGTTCTAAGTCTAATCTGTAGCTAAATGCATTTTGCCAGCCGGATCGCCGGCGGCACCGATGTCCTTTACATCACTGGGGTCCGAAACTACTATTTCTTTACAGCCTGGGCAATTTTGGGCATGCGCTAAGCTTCGCCAATTGGAACAGAGTTGCCACCTGGCTTTCGTAAGATCATTATAATCTTCTGTCATTTATAATGTAGTTGCACCGAGATGATCGTCATTTGCTTTTCTTTTGCCCAGATGATAACGTGACTCATATTTTAATAAACTTATAGCCAGTTTTAGAGGTGGAACTGTGACGCTTGCGCGAAAAACAGATCGATATGACACCTCGTTCTCTACAGGTGTACTAAAAGTACATTGATTTGCGGATATCATACGTAATACGATAGAAATAGCGCCCATATTGATGTATAGAGTGCTAGAGGCGCGAGTTCATTGAAAGCAAAGCAAATTGTTGACCTACCCCGTACATATAGTCAATAGCAGCAGATTGGTTCTGCCATTTAATAAACGTTGATATTTACAAATGGATGGGGAATAAGCGTTCTTTTTCGCCTTCTTATGGGTCAGTGAGTGCGTAGGCTTATGTAGAAATTCAGAGTTTTTGTACAAACACACGGTCAATTACCTTTTCTCGGTTTTTTTTATAGATGTTTTTTGAATCTACCTAATAAAAACAAAATTGTCATATATTACTCTCATATGTATTATTCGATATGATTTTATGTGGAAGGATCTGGGCGCCCACTACGATGAAATTGCCAAAGAGAACTTTCACGGTGAACTAATTTGGCGGGGGAGTCACGACCCCCAGTAATGAGAAATGCTATTCTAAGAGAGTGAGAAAGACAGAGACAAAGATAGTTTTTTATCTCATCAATTTATTATACATATCTAATATTTTTTAGCACCGAAATCAATCATGATATTGGTTTGTGTTTCGACCTCCCCCAAGGTGACACTTTGGGACTACTTTTATTCACCATGTGTAGGTACCAATGACGCGGAAAAAGGTTTACTTTCACCAGAAAGAAAGTTTGGTATTTACTTTACATGGGATTTTGTACGAGAATTACTTATTACTTTGAAGAAAGAAGCTGAAATGATATAAGTAGATAACGTTTTCGTTTAAATTCCAGTCTTATTTCAACAAAATAACGTTCAGATAAAATGAGCACCACTTCCTTTTTAGACTCGGTTAAAATCGACTGTTTTTTAGCTGTAAGTTTTTACGCGGTTCGCGTTTGACTATTGCCCATGTTAGGTAGGTACTAATTCGCATAAACAATATCTTATATAGGATTTACCAAAAGCTCTAAATTTTTACTAGCATAAAATAAATAATATTATGCAGGTGATATTATATTTATTACTAATATATTTATGTGCTTATCTATTAGCGACGCTGCGCGGCTTTACCCGCGTTAATTTGAGATATATCGGGATAGCTCACGTGTTAATCCTGGGCCTCATTTATATCCATGCCAAATTTCACCCAAACAAATCGGTTCGAGCTTTAGAGAATAAACATATACCTAACAAACACACTCACTGTCACTCACACACTTTGACGTTTGTAATATTTTTATTTATTTATTTTATAATGGCACAATGGCACACAAAACAGAATGTTCTTAAATGAACTAAATATACATTTAAAACTGGTTTTGATCCAGAACAAATTCCAAAATATGTGTACACATTATTAGTAAGTATCCATTTTTTCATAAAAGTCAACCCTCAAATCACCTCAAACATTTTTACGACTTCGCTCAGACGCAGCACATTAAGGTGTCTTTAGCCCGAGGACGTTTGAATAAGAAAATTAATTCGCTAAGGTTGGAAGGTTAGGCAATGAGATGGAATAAAGAGCTTGCTTTGAGTTCATTTGAATTCTAATTGGGCTTGAGTTAAACAGCCGAATTTATAGGATACTAGCTGCGCTCGCGACTACGTCCGCGTGGAATAGTTTATTTTAGGCATCATATTTATTTTTGCAAACAACCTCTTCAGCTATAGCTGTTACCCACGACTTGAACCGTTTTCGCAGCCCACGCAACGGAAGCCCTCAAAGATGAATAATTTTCCCCGTTTTTTCCACATTTTCCATTGTTTTTTCGCTCCTATTAGTTGCAGTATGATGTTTTATAGCCTAAAGCGTTCCTCGATAAATGGTTTATTAAACACATAAATAATTTTTCAATTCGGACCATTAGTTTCTGAGATAAGCGCGTTCAAACAAACAAACATACAAACAAACTCTTCAGCTTTATAATATTAGTATAGATTAAAGCCTAGCTTTTGCCCGCGGTTTCACACGCGTTGTTATAGACGAAAACCTTGGTTTAGAATCACTATCTATTAAAAAAAACCGCATCAAAATCCGTAGTGTAGTTTTAAAGATCTAAGCCTATATACATATGTACGTACATATTACAGACAGACGCGAAGTATAAACGAACATCAATAGCCGCTTTTCTATACTACAAGCGGTAGCTTGCGGCTTTGCTTGCATTACCTTGGTAGGTATAAATAGTAGTTTTATCTTTCTACCTATTTTACTCCCAGGATTAAAAAATATATCACCACCATATCAAAATTAAGAATCCAAAGCTATATATGAGGGATACCATGATTTTATTAATTTTAAGATTACTGAGCTACTATATCCCTTATAGACTCCTCTAGAGCCTACGGTTATCTGGAAGAAATCGCTGTTAGCAAAAAGGCCGCCAGTTGTGCCACATGCCTTTTTTCTGTACTATGTGTGTTGCAATAAAGAGATTTATCTATCTTTCTACTTACATGTTTTAAAATATTGTAAATACTTGTCACACTCCCTAAAAAATATTATATACATCTTATTATTGTTATACATAATAAAAAAAATATTATACATATTTTATATGGGCAAATTTATTATAAATATCCAATTATTGCTATAAATAATAAAATACCAATTTTAACTATCAACATCAACATTTATTTCAATGCTCTTAATAAATTAATGATAACATGTTTATCATTATACACATACATAAATAGATATTCGATACACATCTTTCTAAAGCTAATTCATACAACACAATTGGGCTACATTTGAAAACGAATGAAATTTAAAGAAGTCACATAAAATTTACATTTGACATAACATTTTTTTTCTCAAAAAACCTATTCACCAGATTTAATTTGCCTGGAAGAGATCACTCAATGTGATAAGCCTGCCCTCTTGTTCATACATCTATAGTTTAAGTCCTTTTATTATGTCAATTTATATTTTTTGGTGTGCAATAAAGTTGTAATGTAATTAAATCTGAGTTTGATAAAACACATATCAAAATTCCACCGTTTTCAAACGCATCCCTTTTGACTCTTTAAAATTTTGACATAAATTAATTATCGTTCTAATTTGGTTATTAAATTTTTTTATTTCTTACCATGTCTCCAATATTTATTTGACTAGGCAGAACATCGATTTTGTAACACTTTTTTGTAAATCATTTACTAAATTTCTTTTTGCTTTTGACTCTTACACTTTCTTGTATTATTTCATTGACATTATTTCTTATATATTTTTATTTATACACTTTTCGTATATATTTGACATGATTTCTTGCGAGTTATTTTTGTCTAGCGCTAAGCCCGCACTATGGTAACTTTTATTGGAATACGTAGGTTCGAATCCTGCCGATCGTGATTATTTTCGCTCAGTTTTCCAATAAAAGTTTATGATTTCTTGTATTCCTCATCTATTTTTAATTCATAGGAAGCTTTAGTAGGTTGTTTGGTGGTTTCTCCTACTTTACATTATGCTTATATAAATACTTTGTGCTTGTATTCTGCTTGTTTATGCGTCTGAAAGAGCTGCTACTCCTGGCAGTACTTTACCTGTAAAATTATAATAAAAATAGAATTAATTTAAGTAAATATAACAGAAAAATACTTACAATTTGAAGATAAACTCTAGAAAATAGATAGTCCCGAATTTATATCAATTACATTTTTTAGGCTCAAATGCGATCAAAATCTCATACTTATTAACCTCTTATCTTTAGATATGAAAAAAGGAATTGCTGCAATTAATTTTATTAATATTAATGAAACTGTAGAACACCTGGATTTGGCTAATTTTAAATTAAAGAAAGGTAAGAAGTAAGTAAAAAGAATCTACTAATGATTGACAAGGACGCTATTTCATTAGAAACGGTTTATAATACAATAACAAGGCTATTTTGTATAGGTTTTTTGGTATAACCTCTCATCTCAGTCCTATATGCAAGTAGAGGTTTATTTATGTTTTTTTTAAGCTAAAACGGTTTCGCACTTGGCCATAGTTTGCCTGATGGTAAGCAAAGGCTAACAAACTAAAATATGTAATCTGTGTATGAAAACGATGCGCTCACCTTCAAGCAGTTCCAAGGAGGCGCCCCCTCCGGTGGAGACGTGCGACACCTTGTCCTCAGTGCCCCACTTAGCGCAACAAGTGGCGGTATCCCCGCCACCTAGAAATTAAAGGGATAAATGTAAGTTTCGAGTTGCAAAACCTTTTTATGTAGAACATTGCATAGATTTGTTTTTTTTGGTAAGAAATGAAAAACCAAATCATAGATGACCTATGATTGGTGAATAAGTGTCATTGGTAAAAATACCTATATCGATTTAGATGTCATTAATTGAGATATTGATGATTTGATTTGGCATCTTCATTACAGTGTGTCTTTTCGCCGTGTGTGTGTTTTTTAACAAAATACAGGTTTACACTTAGGCCTGCATAACTAGTCTCTCCAAGGTATCATAAACACACATAGCCCTCAGTCGTTAAGCCATGTCAGAGGCCCTTAGGGCTTGTTTATCAAGCTCTAAGAGCCTCTGACATGGCCACTCTCATCCGATAAGTAGAAGAAGATGTATGCTAGACTCTCCCAGGTATCATAAACACACAGCTCTCAGTGATGAGGAGATCAATACGAGCAATACATACACAATAAAAGTATTTATTTATTTACTAGTGGGTGCTCGCGGCTTTACTCGCATTAAGAAGTAAAACTTGCATCCCCTATTTCACTTTTTTAAAAGTGGCTTTTCCAAAAATCCTTTCTTAGCGGTAGCCTACGTCATAACATGTACGTTCACTCAACATTTCAGTCCAATCCGTCCAGTGGTTTGGGCTGTGCGTTGATAGATCACTATATCAGTCAGTCAGTCGGTCAGTCACCTTTGAGTTTTATATATTTGGATTTATTTATGGCTATATTTCAGGACATATCACTATATGTCCTGAAATATTTATTTATTTACCAATGATAGTGATGGCGCCGCTGTTGGTGGCTTTCACAACTCCGTCCATGAGCGCGCGAGTGCCGCCCGCGAACTTCTCGAACTCAAACACGCCCGCCGGACTGCAAATTAAACGCGATTGTATTAATTACTAATTAACAACAGTGTAGTAAACAATATACTTACTTAAAAACATTTTTAACAAGATAAACAATTTATTAATAACTAGCGGACCCGACAGACTTCGTCCTGTCTGTTGACTCTTTTACTCTTCAGTTAGTTAGAAAACGTTTGTATGGAAAAAAGGGCGTTTTTTTCTAATTTTTTTCGCCTTAAAAACCACCTTGAACTTCAACGAATACTAAAAAAAAGAATTGGCCAAATCGGTCCAGGCGTTGCTAAGTTATGCGCTTACCAAAACATTTTACGATTCATTTTTTTTACAACAAATACAATACAAATACAAATTACTTTATTTTCAAAAAACTTAACTAACACCCTTATAAACTAATTTATATATACAATCATGCCATACCTGTAATAATGTTGGTGCATTTTTATATTATAGATTTGTACAATTACATATCAATTATAAATAATTATTGTGATTTGAAATAAAGTAAGTATATCTAATAATAACAATTATTTCAGTTGTCACATTATTTGTGTGATATGTCCTGAAATATTTATATATATTTATTTATTTATTTATTTATTTATTTATTTCACACATCTTCTACCATTCATGTTCAGTTAGCTTATTTTATGGGTATCGAAAAACTCGTTAATCGTATCAAATGATTGCGAAACGAGCCAGTTCTTTAACTTATTTTTGAATATGCTGTCACTGCTGGCGCTAGTGATCTCTCTATTCAAATTATCCAAATGGTAACTAGGAAAGAATATATGGTTTCGTTGCTTTAGCACCATACTTAACAACCGTATCTCCAAAAGGCCGCTAAAACTAGCTACATCGATGTTGATAAAACTTTTATTGAATCATACTTATCCTGATACAAAAAGCCATTTTTATATAGCATTTTTCCTAGAAATCCATTGAAAAACATAAATTTTATTCAATTCTAACAATATCACATACATGTACAAAAGCTGAGATAAATAATAATTTTCTCGTTTATTAAGAAGGCGGTTATAAGACAAAATATACACATACAAATAATTTATTGATAACACCACTAATTACAAGTCGTATCCATTCCTATAATATCTATGTATCACACGTCAACTTTTTATGTGACTTTTGATATGTGAATCAGTGACTAACTGGAGTTTCATCAATTTAAGATATTGAATCAGGCGTAACTTTGCGGAAATTTATTACAGATGAAATTCTGGAGAAATGTGTAGTTCTTTATCCGCTGCGACAAACACTAGACTTAACTTTTTATGTAGTGTTGTGACACAACAGTATCTACATAAATATAAAATAAAAAAATATTTCAGGACATTTCACGCAGCGCCATCTAGCCCCACACTAAGCAAACACTTGTGTCGTGGGTACTAGATAACGGATAAAATATATAATATATACTTTTCTTTTGTAAATACATACTAAAGTAAAACAACAAGTTATACAAATTCACATACCCGTTCCATACAATAACTTTGGCCCGGGCAATGGGCTCTGCGAAGATGTCCCGCGACTTGGGCCCCACGTCCAGCCCCATCCAGCCCTCGGGGATGCCTGAGGACACGTCAGCTGTGCCCACCTGGGGGATACAATATTTAATAATTGAACATTAAATAAAAATATATTTATTTACCTTTGGACTACAGTCTTGTCTGATCTGATGTCTTTTTTGTAAATTTGTAGGTAAATGCTATTCAAGAATTTGACTATAAGGTCTCTTGGTCAAGATTTCAGTATAAGTGATGATGCATATAATATAGGGATATAGTAAATATATTTTTTGCTTTGTCTAGCAATACTTATTACAAATTCGTTGAAAGATATTATTTAGATCGTAGATTATAACGTTGCTTAACATCAGGCAAGTTGTAGTCAAGCGTGAGCCTATCTAATGTAAAAAATAAATTAAAAAAAAACAACCGCTTGTTAACAGTGACACAGAAACATCTCGATAATTGTCGACAAAAATCAAGAGAAACTTATCTCGTGTTGCACATCATAAACCTACTGGTTTCCACAACACAGGCTAACCTAGTGTATGTTTCAGTGCAAAATAATAGTAATAAGTGAATGAACTACAAAGTATTAATTTATTTTTCCATACCTGTGCGTTTTCATCAAACAGTGATAAAGTCTAAAAAAGCCAGTGTATTTTCATATTGTTCTTGGTAGTCTTCTGCAGGAGTCTGGCTACGATCTTAGCTCTTTTATACATATAACTTTATCTTATCTTAGTCAAATCAAACAGTACTACTAGGTTGGTACACTGGATCCTATGACACAGGCTAAACTAGTGTGGCTTTAGTGGACAACAACTTTGCACACACTTTTAGTAGCTTGACACTGATTTTGGTAATATTAATTAAATGGTATATGTATTAAACAATATATAAATATTTATTTCCATACCTGTGCGTTTTCATCAAACTTGTCAGCAGTGATAAAGTCTACAGGCAGGTGTACTTTGACATTGTTTTTGGCAGCTTTCTCTAGAAGCTTGGCCACAATCTTGGCTCCTTCGCCATCGTAGAGGGAGTTTCCGATCTGGAATTTACAGCAGGTTATAAGGGAATGCATTACGATAAATTAGAGGCCTTTAGGGCGATTTGAAAACTCGTAACAATGTACCAATATAGTCTTACTTACAAAAAAAAACTTTCAGAAGACTCGATAAACTCCTTTTTTTGAAGTCGGTTAAAAATATAGGTACCTACATGTGTGTTGTAAATCGAAATGACAGATGTCACATTAGTAATTATCTACCCTCTACTTCTAAGTTGTTATTTATTATCTACCTGCATTCTTGAATAAATCAGTCTGGATACAATGGTGGTTTGATTTGATACACAAGCTCCCTTATTCTTAGAGAAACTAATGTGTTCTTGTAAACGACACGTTATGTTGACTATTTTGATGTAGGACAATTTCTTTTATAAATGTCTCTTATAATAATAACTCTTGTTTGACTAAATACGGAAAAGGTCACACTTAGTGAAGATAAATGATAACTGACCAATTTTTTTTTTATATGTTAGGACAACTGACTGGCCTGTTAGCTTAGTTGGTAGTGGCTCTGCCTTCTAATCTAGGGGTTGCGGGTTCGATTCCCGCGGGGAACAAGTATTTATGCATTTTAAAAATTTATAATTACTTGTGTTGAGTCTGGTCGTTTGTATGTAGGTATAATAAGTATGTATTTACAAAAGAAAAATATATAAGTATTATATCCGTTACCTAGTACCCACGACACAAGCGTTTGCTTAGTGTGGGGCTAGATGGCGCTGTGTGCAATGTCCCGGAATCTTTATTTATTTATTTAACTGTTTTCTTGAATTTATTTAATTTATTATTTAGTTATCATTCAATTAATTACATATAGGTGACCTTATCCCCCAGTCTGTAGAATGTTAATCTGTTTAATTTTCTTATCACTTTAATTTATACATGTTGACATTGGTGCATTTAAATTTTTAGCCAATGGCAATGCATGGAAATTGATTTGATGGGACATGAAAATGATTGTTGTTCTAAAAACAAGGCAAAGGTAGCAAATTGAAACAAAAATGGAGCTTACTATATGTATTAAAAAGTAATAACTTACCGCCATGCCCTGCGTCTCCTTGAGGAAGGTGTAAGCCATGCCACCCCCGATGATCATCTCATTAACCTTGTCCAGCAGGTTCTCAATGAGCAGGATCTTGTCAGCCACCTTGGCTCCTCCCAGGATGGCTAGGAAAGGCCTGTGGAAATGGATATAATACTTATATACTTTTCTTTTGTAAATACATACTTATTATACATACAAACGACCAGACTCAACACAAGTAATTATAAATTTAAATTTCATAAATAATAATAAAATAATAATAATAATAAATATTTCAGGACATATCACACAGTGCCATCTAGCCCCATACTAAGCTTACGCTTGTATCATGGGTACTAGATAACGGATATAATACATATATACTTTTTTTTTTGTAAATACATACTTATTATACATAGAAACGACCAGACTCAACACAAGTAATTACAAATTTTAATATTCATAATTACTTGTGTTATGCGGGAATCGAACCCGCACCCCTAGATTAGAAGGCAGAGCCACTACCAACTAAGCTAACGGAGCAGTCACTAGTAGTCGAGAGTAAACCGGTTTCTTCTAGGCAAGCGCGCTAGATCGTAGATACGCTAGATCACGCTAGACTACAACTTGCCTGATATTAAGCAATGTTATAATCTACGATTTAGCGCACTTGCCTAGAAGAAACCGGTTTACTCTCGACTTGAAGACTGACAAATTATAATTCAAGGGGGAGTCTTTGGAACCTCAAATGTATAACGGTGCCTCCTTGCCGAACCTCTACTCGTGCGATTTATTTATTTTATTTATACATACTTGTATTTATTCTAATAAACATTTTGATTCTGATGTTTGATTTCATTATTCACCACATTTACCAAAGGGGTATGGTAATTATGTATAATTACCGGTAAATGTGATTAATTCGAAAGTTTTTACCACTTTTACCGAAAGCACTGGTAATTATGCATAATTACCGGTAATTATACATAATTACCGCATTATCCACATTTACCGTAACATATTATATACTATACCACAGACTATACTAATTACAAAAATAGTATCTCATAAAAGTATAGTGGAGATGACCTGTTCACCCAAACATCTCAGTGTTCACTGAGTGGTTATTGTTTCACATTACCCGATGATCAAATATGTGACTGTCCACTGTTAATAAAATAACTGACCTCTCAGGCTCATGCAGTGCCTTAGCAAAGTACTGCAGCTCCTTCTTGAGCAGGAAGCCGCTGGCTCTCTGCTCGAAGCCCTCACCCATCATCGAGCTGTGTGCTCGGTGAGCTGTGCCTGTGGGGGTTAATACAGATTGATAAATTGAAGTTTTGGAGAACTTTTTCTTATGTGAGATATGTTTTAGTTTGACTACAGCCTGTCTGATGTTAAGCATTGCTGCAGCCTAGGGTCATGTCTCAGCATGTGCAGTGACACAGAATTCAGGAGTACAAGCATTGTGCTAGGATTATACAGAGACACAAAATCAAACTAAAAAGCGCAGGAAAGTGTCCAAACGCTAACATCGTCAGCGAGCGCAAACAAAAGACTGCTTGTCTCTTTCGCTCTTACATATTTTAAGAATGTGCAAAAGAGATAGGTAATCTAAGAGTCTGCTCAATAAGTAGCGTGGGCAGAGTTTTGGCTTGGTCGTTTTTTTCGAGTGTTTGTGACTCTGTATAATCCTAGCTCAATGAGTATAAGCATAGCATAGCACCATGTGAATGAGGAGCACAAAATCAACATGGTAATCTTATGCTGTAGTGATGCTTGCTTTACATCAAGCACAGAGTGTAGGTACAATTATAAACATGTCAAATAAAAATAACCATGCTCAGCTGGTTTTTGAGGTTGACATACAAATTAATATCTTAAAGCAATTAAATAACTAGAGTAATTTCAGGTGTGTTTAATATAAGACTGACTAAAATACATACATATGTATGTAAAAGTGCCTCTCACAATATTCATTTAAGTATGTGCAAGAATTAGTTCTTACTGGGTAAGTAAAGCATGTTCCATCCTAGACCATAATGATTGCTTACCATCAGGCGAATTACAATCAAGTGCAAACCCATTCCTTGTAAAAAAAAATAATAGACATCTAAAACTTACCAAAGGCATCATTGATGTAGACATCACCCAGCTTCCTCAAGCTAGCTCTGAACGCTTTGACCTTCTCGGGATCAGCCTTGACCTTGGCACCGCTGGCATCCAGCCCCTTGCCTTCCTCCTCCACATGGAAGCGGAGGTTCTCCAGCAGAATGACAGAGCCTACGGGAGGATCAGCACAGGCACCTTCCACTTCTGCACCAACACAGTCCGCTAGGAAGGTGATATCCCTGGAAATGTAGGTATTATTAATAGAAGACTTAAAAATATATGTTTATAGGATGTGAGAAAGGTGTCATGACTGCCAACTGAAGAAATTAAGAGAGTACTTTGTTCAGCTGTGGGATAGAATAGGTTAAATAAGAATGTAAAAAGTACAGTAGCAGAACAGGACGAATCATACTGTTTAATCCATTTTCCCACCTTTAAAAAGCGATGGATTATTATAATTTTCGGTATGATGATAGAATATGGTCTTTGGCTAAACATAGGCTACTTTTATCCTGTAACAACACTGTGGGTATCCACTAGTTTTGTATGAACAATGCCTGTCTCTTCCGTATTTTAAATTATTTTTGTTGTTCCAGAATGTTATATTACCATAGATTTTTTTTTAATTTTCAGCCTCAAAAGTTTTAATAAGGATATATTATACAAACAATGTTAACAATTAGCATACCTGCTCAGAAGCTTCTTCAGTTCTTCAGCAACTGGTTTCAGAGTGTATTTGAGGTTTGCCTGGCCGTCGGGTCTACCCAAGTGGGACATAAGCACCACCGACTTTGCACCTTTTTCCAATGCATACTTGACAGAGTCCAAAGCAGCTACGATACGCTGGTTGTTGGTGATAACTCCTTCTTTCAGCGGAACGTTGAAATCCACTCTAAAAACAACCAAAATTACAATTAATCGTTAACCAAAATATGAGAGTAAAATATGTATTCGGCCTCGTGTGGGTGTGAAAAACTTACCTCATCAATACGCGTTTGCCCGATAAGTTAAGGGCATCAATGCTTAGTTTATTCAAAGCCATATTAGAGAAGTAAATTAAATATTATTTGCTAATATCTGAATTTTATCACCGGCCAAATACTAAACTTGACAAAAGTGACCTTGGAAATGTCATTGAGGTCAAACTCATAGCTCAGTGCTGCCAACAGTGCCAACTATTTATACGTAGCGAATCATCACAAACCTGCGGTCCCTTACACTCTGAACAACCGTCTTAAAATCACGCTGTTGTTAGATTTACTACCTGTCTATTTTGCTTTATTCTATTAATCAAAATTATATAAATTTAAGTGATTAGGCTATTTATCGCCAAGGTGATTTCGTGTAATGTGAGCTCAGACTAAAGAAGAAAGAATATATATATTCTTTTCCTATTGTCTGTGAATGTGAGCGAAAAGCTGTGTAGAATCAGCTTTATCAATCAATTATGTTTCGCTTATGTTGGCAATCCTGAGAAACTATAGACAACGTGCATTTTTCTATCAATGTGACAGCTTTTCGCGAAATGAACGCATTGGGACGCCCGGATTTGGAATGTTCTTTGAAAATCTTCGTTGAATTTTATGAAAACCCGCGAGTGGTGGCAAAGTTCCGTGTAATACCAATTCCTAGTACTGACTTTCATTGTGATTCTGTGTCTATTAGTGACTGTGTTGGGTGACGAACAACGGAATCGTGTAGTGCGTCGAAAGTTGAAACATGGTGCCGCTAGGTCCGGGCCCTGGCCATACTGCGGCACACCAACCCCACGGTGGTCCCTCCGCCACCTTATCTGGCCCAAATTCGCTCTCACAAACCACCCCGCAGTCTAACAAGTCTTCAGCGGCGGTAAGTTTAACGTATTAGTGGTATTTCACGGGTATGCGTCAGTGAGGCGGGCGGCGCACATGTTTATGTAACTTCAACTTTGTTCGAGCACGTGCGATTTGGCGCTCATTTTGCCGTTGTTTTCCAGAAGCCGAATTACACCCTCAAATTCACCCTAGCTGGCCACACGAAGGCTGTCTCGTCCGTGAAGTTCAGTCCCAATGGAGAATGGCTGGCAAGCTCTTGTGAGTACCTACATCTAATCATAAATATAACTTGCAATATGTACTAACGCTTTCATTTATTTGTTTAGTAGGTTTTTATTGTACCTTGTGTGAGCTAAAACCCTTATATGTAACTAGTCTTTGTGCTTGTAATGGAATGGGTAAATTTGTTGTTAATTATATTACACCATAATAATGTTGATTTGGAAATGCATCCCAAGGCCAAATCATCTGTTTTATATGTATATTATCACAGTATATAGTATCTAGCTAATATTATATATATTTTATAAATAAATTAGCTATACATACATAATGTTTAGGTTCAAATTGTGTTATCTCAGAGCTATCTAAGTAGTTGTCTAAATAAATTCCAAACAACAGATTGACCTACATACAGATAAATTTATTGCTCAACTTTATATTATAAATACTGACCACCAATGCTAGTCACATAGCAACAGAATATGTCAATAAAAATTGTAATTTAATTGGTACTTTTGAAGTAAATATTTAGCCATTGTTTCTCATGTAAATTTGTATGAAATATGCTGCTAATTTGGTTGTATAAAAATATGTTCTAACATCCCTTTCTAATAGTCAAATTCTTAACAACTATAATTTTATAATAGAGTGGAAAAAATAACATGTCACAATACTGTTAGTACTAATTGTTACAAATAACCAGTAAAATTTAATTGTCAGAGGCCCTTAGGGTGGCTTAATAAACTCTTAACACCAGATTTGGCCACTCTCATTTGATAAAAAGAAGAAGATCAGTAAATTTTAGTTTTATTACTAACAAGCAACTGAATATAGTAAACTTTTTAATGCTAGAAAAAGTTAAAACCAATCTATGAATTGGAGCCAAAATATTACTCAGCAACATAACTTCAAGGGCAGTCAATTCATTCTATTTTTTGTTTCCTTTTAATTTCATAGAAACTCTGCTTAATCTGTGGTGTGGCCTTAAATAGCTCACACCTGTAGTTTCCATAGTAACTGGTATTTTTATATGTGCTTTTGTAATGTGTGTTATTAACTTTTATTAAGTTCAAAGACTTCTTTGTTTGGTTTGTCATGATGGCAATACTTTTGTAGTTGTAGGCTTCTTATTTATTGTTGTTTTTTTTTTTAAAATAGCTTTTGACCATAACTTGCTTGATGGTAAGTCATCATTATTGTCTAGCATGGAGTGTGCTTACTTGGTATGATCTTCTTTAACTACTCTCACTTAGATCACAAGATTGTCATTTCTGGGTCTCCAGCTTTACTACTATATTCAGTTGCCATGCAGTATTGTGCAAGCACTGATATGCTGTTGTGTAATGAACAATATTTATGATCAAATTATTACACATGTAGACATATGTTTGAATTGACACACTGTTTTAAAAATCAAATCATAGTCAATTCCATCATCATCATCAGCTTGTTATCAGAGCCAGCTAAGGCCTTGCTCCTGTATTTCACTTGTTTTGATCTTGCAAAGATCCCTGTATGTATTGGTATAACTTCTTGCTGAAGGAGCTGGTTTCTGAAACATAGATTTTATCTAGTTTAAAAAGAAAGAAAGAAAACATTTATTGTGACAGATTTAACAGAAAAACAAACAAGTTAAAACATAATAAACAAACGTAATATCTGCCACAGCACAGCCCCAACTCAGCATAAAGCTGGTTGAAGCCAGATCTTCTATAAATAAAATGATTGATATGGAATAGGTACCTATGTACCAAATGAAAAAAAAAAACAGTTTATATATGAATTTATTGTACTAATATGCTAAATTTAGTCTGTGATCAAAAAAACTATATAAAAGTAGATGTACCTACCTAATTGAGTCAGAGTGAACATCTACTGCCCTAAATTTTGCTTCCTACATGCCAATCTATTTCAGTATTCACATGTACCTAGCCTAACTGACAATGCTAAGCTGTGTGATATGTATCATCTGTTCTGTCTCTTCTTTGAAAATACAAATAGTTTAAGGGTAAAATATACAAATGTTAAAAAACTTAGGTACCTAACTAAGTACCTATTTACCTATTCTACCTAACTACCTATTAGGAACATAACTGGGTATTTTAATAATATATTAACTAAACGGTTTTCACTCACGTGTAAATCGCGTAAGTTGTTTACGCGTTTCAGATGTTATGACATCCATCTTCAGAACATATGTTCTGGGACCGCGGCAGCACGCAGACTAACTAACATAACTAGGTATACAAAATATGTACCTATAATAAAAATCTCACCTACTTGCCGCTAGTGCGGAGTGAGCTGGCATTTTTTTTTATCATATAAGCTGTTCCCTCTAAAACAATCAAAGTTGTTGATGGACAGGGCTGGGTCGCAGCGTCACTGTTGAGTCTCAGGGCTGTTTTTTTTTATGTGGAATAGGCCTATTTTTGACTACAGCCTGCCTGATGTTAAGCACCACTGTAGTCTAAGATGTTGCACGTTTGCCTAGGAGAAACCTATTTACTCTGGATTTGAAGACCCCTAGGCTATAATTTCCTAGCTGTTGTCTGAAATGACAAATACCAGAAAAGAGAGCCCACATTTACTCATATTTTGTGTATATATTTTTGGTTGTTTTTGTCTGATTTAAGGTTTCATGTTGCAATAAATGGTTTTCATTCTTTATTCTTGTATTTCTATGATTTGCTATTTATGTTCCAGCCGCTGACAAACTTATTAAGGTGTGGGGCGCTTATGATGGCAAATTTGAGAAGACAATATCGGGACACAAGATGGGAATCAGCGACGTCGCCTGGTCCTCCGATAGCAGACTCATTGTCAGTGCTAGCGATGACAAAACATTAAAAGTAAGTTTGTTTTTTTATAGCAATTTTTATTTAACACTTTATAGGCTATAAGACTATAGCCTGCCTGAGGTTAAAAGCATTGTTGAAGTGTAGAATGTGGCATGCTTGCCCAGAAGAATTCTGTTTATTTTATCAAGAATTTTATGGATTTGAAGAAGTGTAATTAGAAAACGTGAGTGGGGCTCAGTGGTTCCAGTGTCTGCTTTTCATCCAGACGCACCCTGATTCGAATCCGGCCCTACATCAATGACTTCTATTTTCAATTTATGTGTGGATTTGTACTTGCTTAACGGTGAAGGAAAACATCGTGAGGAAACCGACTTGTTTGAGGTTTACAATATCCGAGGACATGCGTCTTCCGTGGAGGGACCTGGGCGCCCACTACGATGTGTCTGCCCTAGAAAACTCCCCTAGCGAATTAATTCTGCAGGGGAGTCACGACCCTCAGTCTTGAGGAAATACAACTAAAAGAGAGAGAGAATTAGAAAACAGAGTACTTGGTACAGAGCAATGACCACATTTTTTTTTTTTTTTTTTTTTTTTTTTTTTAACTTGAACGGGTTTGCACTTGACCATAGTTTACCTGATAGCAAGTAAGGCTATGGCCTAAGATGGAGCGTGCTTACCCGATAAGAACCGATTCACTCTCGCTTTGAAGATCGCTGGATTATAGTGCGTGGGGAACAGAGAGCCAGGCAGGGAGTTCCACAACCTAGCGGTACGAACAATAAAGGTGGAAGCGTACCGTTTCGTGCGGGTCTTAGGAACTTCCACCATAAACCGGTGTCGTCCTGCCGTACCTCTACTCGTCCGGTGAAAGAAGGGCGCGGGCGGAATTAGTCCGTGCAATTCCGCGGCACACTCTCCGAAATGCAACCGATAGAAAACCGACAAACTGGCGACTTTGCGACGGTGTTCAAAACTTTGAAGTTTCGCTCGGCACAGTTTATTATTATCAATGATCTTCTTGGCTCGACTCTCAATGGCCTCTAGTGCCTCAAGTTGGTACTTGGCTGATCCATCCCAAAGATGCGAACAGTACTCCATGCACGACCGAACTTGTGCTTGATACAAAGTAAGCAGCTGTTCCGGCTTGAAGTACTTTCGCACCTTCGAGAGGATACCCAACTTTTTGGCTGCAACTTCGGCTTTAGACTCAATGTGAGAGCCAAAATTAAGAGTAGGGGACAATGTAATACCAAGAAGATCAAGGTGGTCAGTTATCGGCACAAAATAACACAATATGTGGTATGATGAATGATGGTATCAGTGACTACTAATCAGTTGGTCAGTCTTCTTTTAAGCTCAGTTGGTTCACATTATTTTACCTTATCTCATTTCCATTATTGTCAATTAAGCAGAAAACCACAATATTTTCAAGTTTATTAACATATTTCCACAAGTTCTAATTCTGTATTGTATTGTTGTATGTACACAAGACAGTCATATGTTGTATCATGTTTTTTGCTTCATTCACAATTATTATTGTGGTCAAAAAAAAAGATAACTCTAAATCAATGTGTTTTCTGTACCTACTTAATGCAACATAGCATCTTATGAACATTGGATGGCTTAAAAAGTTTTCACAGAGTAAAAATAATTTTATTAATACTTAATTGTTATCTATTCAAAATTGTTTATTATCATATATGTAAAATGTACACAATACAATAAAACTCTAAGTTTAACGGAGATTAGCTACTTCCTGTGTCTTGACTTAATGGATAAATACATACATTTGAAAATTTACTTTTCCAAAATAGAGTTGAATTATCTATGCTACTAAATTTAGCTTCAAACCATTCCCACTATATGACACTATCTGCTCAACTAGCTTGTTTAAAAAACAACTTATCAGTGAGATAAGAAATGCAAGCGTGGGAAATGTTTACAGACACCAGATTTATTCAGTAAAAAATGTAAGAGATAAGTTAACTTAGAAGTTAAGACGTCAATTAATTGCCACAATCGTTGATTTGTTTGATATTTGGTTTATGAACATTTCTCTATTCAAATTCAAAATCATTTATTTCAGACATTGGTCCATATTCACAATAATATAATTCACTTTCATTCAATCTATGATCATTAAGGTTTTGTCTTGATCTTTCATTTTTGGGTAGTGTAATATAAAGAAAGATTTTTTTTTTAACTTAAGCGGGTTTGCACTTGGCCATAGTTTACTTGATAGCAAGCAAAGGCTATGGCCTAAGATGGAGCGTGCTTACCCGATAAGAACCGATTCACTCTCGCTTTAAAGATCGCTGGATTATAGTGCGTGGGGAACAGAGAGTCAGGCAGGGAGTTCCACAATCTTGCGGTACGAAAAATAAAGGTAGAAGCGTACCTACCGATTCGTGCGGGTCTTAGGAACTTCCACCATGAACCGGTGTCGTCCTGCCGTATCTTTACTCGTCCGGTGATAAAAAGGCGCGGGCGGAATTAGTTCGTGCAATTCCGCGGCACACTCTTCGAAATGCAACCGATAGAAAACCGACAAACTGGCAACTTTGCGACGGTGTTCAAGACTTTGTAGTAAATACTTTGTAATAAAGAAAATAAAGATTTCTTTCAATTCCAGGTATGGGAGCTTAGTTCTGGCAAATGTCTGAAGACCCTCAAGGGGCACAGCAACTATGTGTTCTGCTGCAACTTCAACCCTCAGAGCAATCTTATTGTGTCCGGCAGCTTCGACGAGAGCGTGCGGATATGGGACGTACGGACAGGTAACTTATCCTCCTCTTCCTTCTCCTCGCGTCGTGTTCCTCATGACTGAGGGTTGTGACTCCCCCACACATTTTACTCATTGGGGAAGTTTTATTAGACAAGTACCTACATTGTGGGCGCTAAGATCTGTTACGGGAGACGCATGGTGTCAAATTTTGTGGTTTTCAAACCACATAATATCAGCTGTTTAGGCTTGAAGAAAAAAAAATTTGCCAACTTCCACTTTTAAAATCTATCTATACTAATATATAAAGCTGAAGAGTTTGTTTGTTTGTATGTTTGTTTGTTTGAACGCGCTAATCTCAGGAACTACTGGTCCGATTTGAAAAAATCTTTTTGTGTTTGATAGACCATTTATCGAGGAAGGCTTTAGGCTATATAACATCACGCTGCAACTAATAGGAGCGAAGAAATGATGGAAAATGTGGAAAAAACGGGGAAAATTATTAATCTTTGAGGGCTTCTGTTGCATGAGCTGAGAAAACGGTTCAAGATATCACAAAATTATGTATAAAAGAATGATTTCTCTTAAAATAATCTAGCAAAATGTCCTCAAAAATATATAATGTCTATCTTTTAAGGTTAACTCACTACAACCGTTTTTATCTATACTATACTATACTATACTATACTATATATATACTACTATACTATATAAGCTTTAGGCTAAGAAACAATGGAAAATGTGAAAAAAACGGGGAAAATTATTCAAGATTTTTAACGGTATCGCTAAATACGTACGAAATAAATAGGTAAATAACCATCAAGTCTGTTGTTTTGATGTCGGTTAAGGAGCAGTCGCAGCGGAAAAACACTACACATTTCTCCAGAGTTTCAGTATTGTAACTGAAACTTCCGCTGATTTCCGCAAAGTAACGCTTGATTCAATATTTTACAAAAATATGTACAAAAGAATTATTTCTCTTAAAATAATCTAACAAAGTGTCTTCAACATATATGTCTATCTTTTAAGGTTAACTCACTAGAACCGTGACGAAGTCGCGGGCACCAGCTAGTATTAGATAAGAGCTGTCCATTAAGCTTAAATTACTCCATCTATTTTCAAGTTGTGACGCTGAACATATACTCGTACGTCAAACGTTAAAACAACCAACTTTCTTGCTTTTAAAATAAAACAAAATAGAAATACCTAGCCCTTTGAAGTAATACTATGCACAATTTTTACCGTTATGTGTTTTCAATTGGTTATTACAAAAAAAGTCAATGAATAAAATATTTATAAATGTCACCGTTTTGCTGCAATAAATGACAATTCTATATTTTACAATTAAAAAAGTCAAAACCTCTTCTTCCTTTTACTTAGCTGAAGAAACCATGCAACCATTATTAGATTTATTAGCCATTTCAAAGAGCGATGCCCAAAAACGTCGACTATCGGAATACTTGACGCAATTTATGTAAAAAGGGCCATGTTTGTTTGCCAGATTAGACGCTCAAAATAACTTCGAGGAAGCTATTTTATAGAAACTGGTTTCGTGATTTACTATTTTAGCTATTACAGGTTTAACACCTATTTGTTAATGAAAGAAAGTGAGTCAGTAGGTCAGAACAGAATAGCTATAAACAAATAATGCAGTTGTGTTGCTATGTACAGTTGTATTTAGTAATCTCCTTGGCTATATCTCTACTGCCATAATTTAAAGTAATAAGTAAAAAAAGTAATAATAATATTTCACCATTTTCAAAAAGAGAAAATGCACATTTTGATGCAATTTTAATTATATTTATGTTAGATGTATGCCATCTTTCAAAGTTACTTAGTCCAAAGTATAAAATACATTTCATAAAAAATACATTTTATAATATGCTACATACTGTGCTTACCTGACGTATTTCTATACACTATATTGAATTTAATGACAAAATAAATATCATTATCTTTTTTAGAAAGCGATTAAAATAGTTTTTTTTGCTAAAAAAAGAAACAAATACCAAAAGTCTGGCTTTAACTTGTTATCCTTTATTATCTAATGCTTACTGTCTCATAGAACTACATGGATATAAATGGCATAATATCACTTTTTCCAGGTAAATGCTTGAAGACGCTGCCGGCGCACTCTGATCCAGTCTCCGCCGTGCATTTCAACAGAGACGGGAGTCTCATTGTGTCTTCCAGTTATGATGGATTATGGTGAGTTTAGTTTATTCACCTTTCTTCTTATCTGTGTATTTTATCTAATATAAAAATAAGCCAGGTTTTCCTTCCTGACGCTATAACTCCAGAACACACGAACCGATTTACACTGTTTTGCATTTGTTGGAAAGGTCTCGGGCTCCGTGAGGTATATATAAAAAAAAGAAAGTTATCTGGTGGTGAAACGGAGTTCGCTGGGTTTGCTAGTTATCTCTATAAACATATTAATTAGTTTGTATGTATATATGTTTACCTAGAGTTGGCCACTAGCATGCTCTACTAATAAGGGTTCACCTATAGTAATGTTTCACATTACTTACTTATGTTTTTATATCTTGATTGGAGTATGGCCAGATTTAAACCAAGATAGTAAAACAGACACTTCATGTTTAAACCGTGTAAAAAGTACAAAAATGCTAGAAACTTTTATTCAGACTTCTCTATTCTCAAAGGAGTCACAACCCTCAGTAATGAAGAAATCGACAAAAGATGGATATGGCCGTTATATTTACCTATGTGACAAATTTGTTGTCATGACAACGTGTTTTTTCTACTTCCAGTCGAATCTGGGACACCGCCTCGGGGCAGTGCCTGAAGACCCTCATAGACGACGACAACCCCCCTGTCTCCTTCGTCAAGTTCTCTCCCAACGGCAAATACATCCTCGCTGCGACCCTCGACAATACTCTGAAACTGTGGGACTATAGCAGAGGGAAGTGTTTGAAGACGTACACGGGGCACAAGAATGAGAAATACTGTATCTTTGCTAACTTCAGTGTTACTGGCGGAAAGGTGAGTCTATACATCTATTTTTTTACATGGAATAGGCCAATGTTTAATTACAGCCTGCCTGATGTTAATCACCACTGTAGTCTAAGATGTTGCATGTTTGCCTAGGAGAAACCTATTATCATAAACCTAGGTATTCCTTTAATTAAGGCTAAACAATACTCTGAAACTGTGGGACTAAATAGCAGAGGGAAGTGTTTGAAGCCATACATTCTTCTTCTTATTGCATGAGAGCGGCCAACTCTGGTGTCGAGAGTTTATCAAGCCACCCTAAGGGCCTCTGACATGGGACATAAGAATGGGAAACTGTAACTATAGTGTTTTTGGTGGGAAGCTGAGTTTTTTCTCT
The DNA here is from genome assembly GCA_927399415.1 of Macaria notata. NCBI lineage: Eukaryota > Metazoa > Arthropoda > Insecta > Lepidoptera > Geometridae > Macaria > Macaria notata. The sequence goes on from OV656751.1 coordinate 3,490,060, forward strand.
AGAAATTTAGGCTAGTTTTAGATAATATCAAGGGAATTACCCTCAAATTTTGTCACAACTATGTTACTAACTACAAAAATGTTGCAAACTTATTTATTTCATCACTAATTTCTATGTTCTATTTTGATGCTTCACAAATACAGTTTTTACTCAAAAACGAAACACTTCCCATATAAGCCCATTGGATAAACTTCTATGATTGGGGAATCATTTTCATTGGTTCAAATATGACACATTTTAAACCGTCTTTCGTTTTTTTGTAGAAACTTTACGACTGTATGTATGTAACATTTAAATACACCAAGCCATGTAGGAAAACTGCTGAATCCAATCCTGTTGGTTGCTATTATTTTTATCATCAGCCTGTTATCGCCCACTGATGAGCATCTCTCTTCTTGTACGCCACTTTTCCTGTTCCTGCGCAGATTGAATCCAGGTGCTCCCTGCGGTTATTCTAATGTCGTCAACCCACCGTATTGGTGGCGACCTCTGTTATTATTACAATTCATAATTACTTGTGTTGAGTCTGGTCGTTTGAATGTATGTATAATAAGTATGTATTTACAAATGAAAAGTATATTAAAGTATTATATCTGTTATCTAGTACCACGACACAAGCGTTTGCTTAGTGTGGGGCTAGATGGCGATGAGTGCAGTGTCCCAAAATATTTATTTAAATATAATCGATTACAAAAAAAAAATATAACATATTTCATTTGTCCACAGTGGATTGTCTCAGGCTCAGAAGACAACCTCGTGTACATCTGGAACCTGCAGTCCAAGGAGATAGTGCAGCGGCTGTCGGGACACACTGACACGGTGCTGTGCACGGCGTGCCACCCCACCGAGAACATCATCGCCTCCGCAGCGCTCGAGATGGACAAGACTATCAAACTGTGGAAAAGTGATACTTAACAATCTAATCAGGTCAGTTAATATATGGGGCTTTTTCATCCTTCTAGCTGGTATACCTTATGGTAGCATAGTGGTACCGTATGGTAACATAGTGGTACCTTATGGTAACCTAGTGGTACCTTACGGTAACATACAGTATACCTTAATATGGTCAAGCATTAGTCTAGAAGCTTCTCTCCTTGGAGATAGTACAGCGGCTGTCGGGACGCACTGACACGGTGCTGTGCACGGCGTGCCACCCCACCGAGAACATCATCGCCTCCGCAGCGCTCGAGATGGACAAGACTATCAAACTGTGGAAAAGCGATACTTAACAATCTTATCAGGTCAGCTGATATATGGGGCTTTTTCATCCTTCTAGCTGGTATACTTAGTGGTATGGTAACACAGTCATGGTACCTTATATTAACATAGTGGTACCTTGTAGTAACATAGCAGACGTCAATATGGTCAATCTTAAGTCTAGAAGCTTCTCTCTCTGGAGATAGTACAGCGGCTGTCGGGACACACTACACACATACATATACTTACCGTGCATTCTCTATTTGTTTCAGACTTCCATCGTATAATGGAGACCGAGTTGACGCCCGCACAATGCGAGCCCACAATGCTGATTGTGAATATATTTTAAAACGAAATACCATATCTGGTATAAGAATATTACAAAGTGTATGTGAGTGAACTAATTTTTTTCATTTTGTAAATCGCAAATGGTATATATTCATACATACGTGTGCATTTTCAGTTGTTTATAAGATATACATATTTTTGTATCTCGACGTGGAAATGGAGATTTAAGGAATGTGTTAGCGATTATGTTTAGTTAAGATTGATTTAAGGATTTTGCTTAAGAATAACTTGTTGGATTCGATTAAAAATTTAGTAGTTTATGAGTGTTTTATTGTTGTTTATAAGTTTAAGCTGTTGACTGTGTAGAGATTAGCAGATGTAGCTATTTATAAGACATGTACCTGCACAATTTTGGTTTGCTTAGTAATTCTTAAAAATTATACGGACTTAAAATCCCTTTTTAAATTAACTATTGGCCAGTAAAAAAGGAAGGGAATTATAAAAATAATAAAATAATATTAAACCTAGCTCACAATAAATAGCAAAAAATAAAAATTTAAAACAAAGGGATATTGAATTTATTGTTCAATAGTGTCATATTGCAATGCGGTTCCATAGATAGAAACACTACGTTACTACGTTGTATCAAAGTTCCTCATCTCAAAGTTTGCAAGTAGTTAATTAGAATTCAAAGATCACTCCTATTTCATAAGACTAGCTAACAAAGGCCCGTCGGAATTTTTCTAACGACGCAAGATTATGCTACTTCTACGCATCGCACTACGCTACGTTTCAAGGTTGAGGTAATACTGAGTATAGTGGTTGTATGCTTATTACTAACCATAGACAATATTGTAAGCGAATGAGGCTCAGCGGTTCCAGTGTCTGCTTTTCATCCAGACGTACCCTGGTTCGAATCCGGGGCTATACCAATGACTTGTATTGTCAAGTTATGTGTGTCAAGAGTCACTACCCTCAGTCATGAGGAAATACGACTCAAAAGAGAGATTCATAGACAAATACTGTAACTACGGCACAAGCGTTTGCTTGGTGTGGGGCTAGATGGCGCTGTGTAAAACGGCTTAGAATAATTATTTTATAAACTGTAGCATTTATACTAACCTGTGGTGTGAATTGTAGCGATTACGGTGTATGGGGTAACTGGTAATAATACAATCTGATAAGGGTTTTGTCATGGGACATTTAGGGGAGCTTTTATAAGTTCAAAAGCAACAACTTTATTGCTTTGGGAGTAAAAAAGAAAAGACATATTTCAACATTTTAATATTGCACTCACTGCTATTGCTTTCTTTGTAAAGTAAACTGCTTTGAAACTTATAGCTTAGGCCAAAATTTACAAGAATAACATTATTATCAGTAGGATATGTATAACGCCTGAAAGAAAACGAGAGCAATTTTATTGTCGGATCACACCTTATATTATTCTTATAGTTCTATATTCTATATCATTAGTGTTCTAAAATTAATTCTTAAGTTTGATTGGAATTTACTACCTACGTACTGGTTGAAAACAAATATACATTTTAGATTCTACTTATATATCTACAAGAAATACATAGCATAGCTATCTAAATCAAGAGATCAAAACAGAGAAATCCTATCAGGCAATATCACCGTCTCAGAGGGATATGGGGCCGTACTCTGATTTCCAATACTTATTAACCGACTTTCATGAAGGTAGGTTTCATAATTCAATTGTTGGTTTATGCATAAAACTAGAAGTATTTTTGCTTCTGATGCCGCTGAATCACCCCGAAGAAAACCTCCCCGTGCAAAACAGCATAGAGTTAAAACCGCGTTTGCGCAACGCTTGCCTGAGTTTCGATTTCCCTATATATATAATAAAATTATGTATCTTTGCAAAATCCATGACAAAACCAACAGGCAATGCAAAATAATCGTTCAAAATTATTTAATGTCACTATCATATTCTGAAACAGAAGAACTTCTAAAGATATTAAAATAAATAACCCTGACACACTCGTACAACACATCACACACACACACACACACACAAACAAACACATCACACACACACACACACACATAAATACACACACACTCACATACTTACATACACAACACAGGCTTATGTCGTCACCCCAGTCGGCAGACTGCTGGTATTCAACATTGAACTGATACTAGTTTAAATTCATAACAACAGAGATATTGTAGCCAATATTTCAGTATAGTTAATATTTAATCTTCTTTATTATATCCATTATTACCGCACCGCACTCTAGTACTGTTATAAGTAAATCTGTAGGCGGGCACCTGCGGCACAAGTGACATACTTAGTGCAGGGCTCGCAAGTACATGTATTTTAACCTTTTAGTATAATAAGTTATTTTAACACTGTAGGTATGATTACGTTTAAGGTTATATTGTTATCTCTTTTTGGCTAATAAACGAATTTGAATTTGAATTTGAATTTGGTATATTATTCAATCGTTATCCATCGGACAGCTCAACTCTTTTAAAGACACTTTTTTTACGTGGGATAGGTTTACGTTTGACTACAGCCTGCCTGATGTTTAGACAGATTTAGAAAAAAAATAACTGTTTGCAGTTTCATGTGGTCATGTTTTCGGTGAGTCTTATTGAACAGTCTCTCTTTGAGTCGTATTTCGCATTTGTTTTTGTGTTCGTATGTAATTACTTGTCACGAAATAAAAATAATTTTCATTTTTTCAATTTTCATTTTTATTTCCTCATGACTGAGGGTCGTGACTCCCCCGCAGAATTAATTCGTTAGGGGAGTTTTCTTGGGCAGATACATCGTGGTGGGCGCCCAGGTCCTTCCACGGAAGACGCATGTCCTCGGATATTGTGGTCCTCAAACATGTCGGTTTCCTCACGATGTTTTCCTTTACCGTTAAGCGAGTGCAAATCCACATATAACTTGAAAATACAAGTCATTGGTTTAGGGCCGGATTCGAACCAGGGTGCGTCTGAATGAAAAGCAGACACTGGAACCACTGAGCCACACTCGCTTTTATATTGAATAGTACCTGTTTAAAAAAGCCAATGCTTTATGGTCTTGATATTTATGCTTTTATCCAAAATCAAGTAAACATACGCCTTAAAGAGATAATAGTACAGGCCCTGATAACTCGCCAGATAAGCTATTAGCTCTAGTGCAGTGAATTAGGTCGACTGGCCTGGGTCCCATAGGCATGCCATCATTTGTGACGGGGGGATATATTGCTGTTTTTGTCCTCGTGGATAGTAAGTGATTTGTGTTTGAAATCTATTGGATTCTCTATAGGTATACTACATATTTATATACAAACATTTAATATGTATTTAGATCATAATTTGTTGTTTAAGCTCTAAAGTTTTGGTAGGTATTATTTGAAAATGTTCTGTGTTTTAGTATCTGCTTGACGACTCTGGTGGCGAGAGTTGTTTTTTAACACGGATGCGTAAATGAATTTCCTACACGAAAAAAAAAAAAGGCTTACGTTTGACTATGTCAGACCAGCCTGCCAGATGTTAAGCACCAATGTAGACTAAGCTGTAGCACGCTTGACTAGAAGAAATCAATTATCTCTAGATTTGAAGACCTCTGGGTTATATCTAGTGTTATCATTATCAAAATAAAAAGTTATCTATCTACTTAAGTACATAGGTATATAAAAAATTATGCAAAGCAATAAATTACTATGCCCACATGGATATAGATTAGAATATAACGTTAAAATTAGTGTCATTGTCATATACTTTACTATCTACAAAATTATGTGCTTAGATTTAATCTATGAATGTCATTTTTATAATAAATTTAATTTGCTTTTAGAAAATGAAACTATTAGTACAGAAAATAATATGCTACTGCAATCTAAGATTCAACAATTTCACCGCCACAGTTCATCGCTATATCTATAGGTATACATACTATATAGATAGACCATATACGAGTAGAAAGATACCAATCTACCGCGTGCGGTGGACCGTTTGACACGATTTATTTTTTATATCCGCACCCTAACGCCTGCAGAATATGTTATAGCAATCCAGTGATAATATTTCAAGAAAGAAGTACCTAGTAGAGTAGTTAGTTATTGGCAATAAATAATACAATAATTCCCAATAAACAAGGTAAATTTAACATTTAAGCTAATAACGAAATTGAATTGAATTGTAGTAGTACGAATTGTAAAAGTCAAAAGTGAAGTATATTACTGTACAAACAAGCGCGTAAGATCGTATACTGAAACGTTGCTTAACATCAGGCGAGTTATTGGCAATTAGGTACATAAAAAGGTTTTTATTAAAAGTTATGGAACTTAGACCTAAGGCTTGCATAATATTATGTATAACAAAATTAAATGTAACTTACATTAAAACAGGCAAGGAGTCTGTTCTAAGTTGTTATGCTAAAGTAAAGTAGAAATGATACGTTACGAAAGTTCACAAAATCGCTTACCTAGTCGATTGTCTTATTAAATTTCAACACTGCCATGCCATGTGAATTATTTCTACAGAAATGGTGGCTTTAAACTTAAGGCTGACTTTAAATTTAACGTACATTTCTCCAACTAGTATATAAATCAATTTCTCTAACTGTAAATGAACTAATTCACTGTCTTCCACGGTAGTGTGAGCTCGGCGAGTCTTTTAACGCGGATTAGCGGCTGAATGAGAAAAGTAGTAACATGATCGAGGCGCGATCAAATTAAATGGCGGTTGCACGCTTGCTTGTCGAGTTATTTTACTGAACATGTAAGGTTAGGGTTTTCATTGCGATTTGTATTTATTTTATGGTTTGAATTTATTTGAAGGTTTTGTTCACAATATTTCTTGAGTCTTATTAAAATTTAATGTTCTTTTGAGCAAAGTGCCAGTAGTAACCAGCCCAATAGAGCTCGTACCGAACTTAAAATGTCTTTTATCTGATTGATATCTTTGTGAAATCAATACAAACCGTTTATATATATATACAAGTAGTTTTTGCCTGCGGTTTCGCACGCGTTATTATACATACAAATCATCGTCTTGAATCACTCCTCAACCCACCAAAAAAACTGCATCATAATCCGTTGAGTAGTTTTAAAGATCTAAGCATACAAATATATATGTACATATATACATAGGGAACGACGCGGGCAGCGACTTTGCTTTATACTATGTAGTGATCAGCCTCTACGACGTAGATGCTCTACGCTTCTACGTCGTAGGCAAATCCGTAGAGCATTGTTGAATATCCAGCATCTAGATTCTCGAAAGCCTGTTGCATGTGAGAGCAATCTTGTAGAGTATCTATTGTGATAGACGCCGTATACTTATATATTATGTTACAGTAATGTCTGAAACAGAAACGTGTTTTTGGATTATATGATATTTATCTACTACTAGTAGACATCCGCGGCTTCGCTCGCATTATTTTGCGATAAAGCCTATGACAATCCTAAGATCTCATACTACCTACATACCAAAAATCATGATGATCCATTCGGCCGTTTTTGCGTTGTGAGCGCTTAAATAAATAGACAAAATTCTTAAAACTGCTGAAACGTGTTCTGTTATGGTTTTAAAGTATACCCAAACCATTATTTTATTCCTAATATCTTCTATGTTCAGATTTTTGACCCTCTTCATGTATAGATTACAAGTATATTACGAGACATTAATTAGAAATTATTTGCGTTGCTTAGCATGCAAGTTGTAGTCAAAAGTGAGCCTTATATCATGTAAAATATATATATAATTAGAAACTATTATTTATAAAGACATTGAACGTCAAAGAAGAGCTTTGTGTGTTGTAGGAAATATGATTGCTAGAAAATTTCACAGAGCCTCCATGGATGTCAAAATTTCTTTGTTTAAGGCATATTGTCAGTCCTTTTACACGTGTCAACTCTGGATCAATTACACTATATCGTCGCACAACGCAATAAGAGTAGCCTACAACAACGTCTTCAGGCACCTGATGGGCCTGAAGTGGTATTGTAGTGCCTCGGAAATGTAGACGAATTCGCGAGTTGACTCATTTAACGCTATCCAAAGCAAAACGCATCGCATCCTTCATGTCCAGAATTGACACGTGTAAAAATAAGATTGTTAGAAGCCTTATGGACCGGCAGCTGCTGTCTGCAACATTTGAACGATGGATAGCAATTGCAACTTAAAATGTATCTTTCTATATAATATTGTATATATTATCTGTTTATGATTGTGTGTGATATGGATCTCAGTGTCTGCAATAAAAAGTTATTATTATTATAATTTGCTTTCAATGTATTTTATAATAGTCATAATTTATTTGTAAAATTTGATTACGGCTAAGGTAAGTAAATTATAATCGAAAAACAACAAATATCTATAAATAAAACACGTGAACTCCCGACTGGTGGGAGCCTAACAACCTTCCTTGATAGCGATCGCCGAGAATGCACTCTCAAGTGCTTCGTTTTTATTAGGATTCCGCATGAAATAGGTTTAGTTTGGTTGGATATTATTTTATTAATTTACTCCTGGGCAAATGTCTTCCCCAACTCTATAAGAAGCAAACATAACCGCGTAACCGCGCCTAGTTCTACAGGACCTTTTCAGTACCTAGTGCAAGTTTTCAGGATTTCTTCACTTGAAATTACTACTCACTACTATTCATGAATATTGTACCTAAATAATGTTTGTCTACCTTAGCTGTTTGCCAATAAACAATTTAATTTATTATTTGATTCATGCAACACATTAAAGTGGGAGAGGATTGTGCTCTGAAGAAAGCGTACTTGGGACGACAGACTGGTCGACGGCCGTCCCAAGTACCGCTGAAAGGGCCAGGATAGAGGAGGATCTGCAACAACTCCATGCTACCGAGTGCAGGAGATGGCGCAGAACCGAGAAGAGTGGCGTCTCTTTGTGGCGGAAGCCAGGATCCACTTTGTGTCGCAGCGCCATATTAGGAAGTAAAACATTAAAGTTGAACTTGCAAGTTCATTGATGTTTAGTTTCTCCTTTGTGCCGTAAAAGATGGTCGGATCTTTAGCTTTGTAATGAAGGTAGTAGAAAAGTCGAAGCTAAGACTCATAAAATGTCTGTCATATTATGTCGATTCATTTTTTTTTCAGTTTATGTATGAACACTAACGTTCACTTTTATAATAAATAAATAAATAAATAAATATTCCGGGACATTGCACACAGCGCCATCTAGCCCCACACTAAGCAATCGCTTGTGTCGTGGGTACTAGGTAACGGATATAATACTTATATACTTTTATTTTGTAAATACATACTTATTATACATACAAACGACCAGACTCAACACAAGTAATTATAAATTTTTAAAATGCATAAATACTTGTGTCACTCGGGAATCGAACCCGCAACCCATAGATTAGAAGGCAGAGCCACTACCAACTAAGCTAACAGGCCAGTCATATATAGTCATAATGTAAGTGTTTTTTTCTTTACATAATGTAGTAGTGTTATGTACTCATTGTTTTATTGAAATTGTGTATAAAAAACTATGAAATACCTACAATTGAAATTATGAATAAAATTATTTTCCAAAACCTCTCGGAGCGCTTAGTTGGCGCGACGCATTACCAAAATGATGGCCTTTTTCTGGCTCAACGTATCAGCATTGCCATCCAGCGTAGTAATGCGGCCAGTATGCTGGGCGCACTGCCCTCTGGTAGTGGGCTGGAGCACTTAGATTATCTTTAGGGTTTTCTAAAGATTTTCTAAGTGCCCCTTTTTTGTAGTAGTTAGAAGTAGTATGTTTAGTTTTTCTTCCCTTGTTTTTATATTTTATTATTGTAAATAAAATATTATTGAATAAAATAACTTTGAACACTAAAATCATCACGGAACCACAGGTTCTGATATTTTTCTTGGCTGATTTTTAATTCAAACGACGATCGTGCGCTCACCGCTCCGAGGAAAACTTGAAAAATAGCATGAAAAAAGAAAAAGAAGTGCATAGAACGTACCTTGCAGGTATAAGTATATTATCTCTGTCGATAGTTTTCTGTAGTTTGTAGAGAGATTTTATTGTAACAAGGTATAAGATGAAGAGGATAAGTTGGACGGAAAAGACGACCAATGAGGAGGTACTGGCTATGGTTCAAGAACAAAAAACAATACTGACCACAATAGAGAACTGAAGAGGGAAGATGTTTGGCCACCTTATACGACATGACAACTTTATAAAAACATTGTCAAGGGGAAGCTAAAGGCATCATTGGCAGAATTGCGAACTCATATATTCGCAAAAGCCATAACAAAAAAAAAAAAGCTAGAGGCACGAAGAGGAAGAGGAAGGCCGAGAAGGACATATATCGATCAAATCAAAGAGAAGGCAAGCGTCATGTCGTATAAGGAGGTCAAGGAATTGGCCGAAAATTGAGGAGAACGGCGGATACTCCACAGACAAGAGCATCGCTCTTACATTTTTGAATGAATGAACAAGGTATAAGTATATTATATCTGTCGATAGTTTTCTATAAATAGTTTGTAGAGCATTTTAATAAACTAGCGATAGCTATTCATATTATAGATCTATAGGTGTAATTACTAAGTTAGTAACTATAATCAAACTTTGAAGCTGGACTTTGTAATTATTCACTGTTGTAGTTTTTTTGGCATGCAAAAAAGAGAAACCCAATTTTCCTGATGTATGGGTTACATTTAGAAAATTACTCGAAGATTCTGAGTATTTGATGTGTAATTAATTTAATTTATTATGCTTCTGTAAATTTAATCTATATCATGCCACTTGTAACAATTGTTAGGTTAATCAAATAGTCCGGTTGCGGAACAAATATAATTTTGCCCATATAACAAATAAACATAAACATGTTTGCACAAAAATTGTGTTTGTGTTAGCTTTTTCACGAGGCATATTTGTATGCTTTTAAGCAACAGTACTAGAAGAGAGGTATATGCTCAGCAGTGGGCAATAACGGGTTGACTATGATGATGAACGCCTGAAAGAGATCACTCAAGGTGATAAGGCCGCTCTCTTGTACATAGAACTATTAAGTTAATGTCTTTTTTAGTATGTTCATTCATATTTTTTGGTGTGATGTATTATTTGTAAGCGAGTGTGACTTAGCGGTTCCAGTGTCTGCTTTTCATCCAGACGCACCCTGGTTCGAATCCGGCCCTACACCAATGACTTGTATTTTCAAGTTATGTGTAGATTTGCACTCATTTAACGGTGAAGGAAAACATTGTGTTGAAATCGACATGATTGAGGACCACAATATATTGTATCGCATGAACAGTACTTTCTCAAAAGCTTTTAGAATGAGGCCTATCACTAGTAAAACTACCATTATAACCGAATAATCCGAGATGCCAAAACTTCACTGACACACTCTCGAGGGAATCAAGTTATTGCATTAAGATGTACTCAATTATACAGAGCTACATAGTTGCGATATAGGTTTGTTTGAAATCTGTAGACACTAAACTTGATCACTCTCGTACGGTAAGAAGACTGATGACAAAATTCCAAAAGTTATTAAAGAAAAAGATAAAGAATCTTAAGAGATACTGAAGCAACAAATGAAATATCGATGAATCTGTATATATGCAAAACCTAACACGTACACAAATAAATAAAATATCTCTTCTGGTAACATAATTATATGCCAGCGACTTCGTCCGCGTGGAATAGTTATCAACAGAAGCCCTCAAAGATGAATAATTTTCCCCATGTTTTCCACATTTTCCATGGTTTCTTCGCTCCTATTAGTTGCAGCGTGATGTTATATAGCCTAAAGCCTTTCTCAATAATGGTCTATTCAACACAAAAATAATTATTCAAATCGCACCGGTAGTTCCTGAGATTAGCGCGTTCAAACAAACAAACAAACTCTTCAGCTTTATAATATTAAGTATAGATTTTAAAGTTTACGTAAAAATGTTCATGCACTACCAATTATCAAAATAATATCTAACAACACAACTTAGCACATGTTTTATAACCCTGTATACCTCTGCTAAACTATCGTCAAGATATAATTGAGTTCTGATGGAATAATCATAACTGCTGACTTATGACAAGAGCCTGTCTCTCAAATATTATAGAAGCTTTACTTCCTATATAATAATAATCTAATAAAGAATTAAATAAATAATCTATACATATAATAAAGCTGAAGAGGGTCAAAGCTGAACATATATTATAAGGTATAAAAATATATAGGGTATATTTGGGTATACTTTAATTTCGTAACGGAACACGTTTCGACAGTTTTCAGAATATTTGTCTGTTTATCTGTTTGTTGGTTAACTGTTTGTCTGTTTATACAGATCATCATGATTTTTGGTATGCAGGTAGTATGAGGTCTTAGAAGTGTCATAGGCTACTTTTAATCTCAAAATAATGCGAGCAAAGCCGCAAGTGTCAACTAGTATTTTATTAAGTCGGTTATAAATTGTTTTAAAATAACCAAGATACATCACATTCAAAACCTAAAAGTGACGATGTGAATTTAACTTATTTGGAATACTAATTATTTATAAAGCAGACATATTTTTTATAAATTTCCCAGATGCATCATTTTTAAAAGCTATAAAGCTAAGCGGGTGTAGTTTTCATCTGCGCGTCAAAGCAAGCAACAGATGCCTGGAGGTATAATATGAACATGGATATAGTATAAGTTTAGGACTAGATGAGCTATGTGTCTCCACTCCTATTGCATCATATAATGTTTGTTGTAATGCTACTAAAATGAAAACTTTTAGCGAGCTACTTAGCACAGCAAAGTTACGATTTACAAAGAGAGTATATTGGTTTTTTTTATCTACCTAAACACACATTTTAAACCAGGTAATCAACTGTAGACACAAGTGCTTTGAAAAACACTACCTATTATACAAATTATGTGTTGTATTTATGTTATAAATATTAGATTAGAGAGGCCCTTATAATCATAGTTTAATAAAGAATGAATCTGTTCTTGATATAAATTGTTATATTTTTTTTAACTTAAAAATGTAAGAAAGCCTTGTTAGATCCCAAATATAACATCAGCACGAAAAGACTTCATAGGATTTAGCACATAAAACATCAATTACTACCCATTTGTGCCTTAAAAAAACCTACGGCACATCAGATCTAGTATCCCTACATCTTATAGACAAACCTACATGGTGTAAGGCCTATGAATCAGACGCGCGGCAGTCCGTGCCGCGATCCATCTACGTAAGGACGCCTCTCAAACAGGAAAGACGATAGGCGCGAAAAATAAAATAAAAACCTGGAAATATACCTTAGTTAGGTATAGAGGTCAATAAAAAAAGAACTGTAGCTTTTTTAATTAGCTGTGGTGAGAACGTTTCGTGAGACGCCAATAGTTGAAAAAGAACTGTAGCTTTTTTAAATATCTTTGGTGGGTGTCGAATTGGTGGTCGAAAATCGGAATAGTCTATTCGATTTGAATTCGGAAGAGTGATTTGTGAATGTGCTTTTGGATGATTTTTCGTTTGTTTTTGGGTAAGTTTTCAATTATATACTAATTTTATTTATATTTCTCGTAATAAAGTACTAAATTTTATTGAGAGCGGCCTTATCGCTTGTAATGATCTCTTTCAGGTATCTTTGTCTCGTTCTATTGAAGACGGATATGTAAAATAATTAACCTTCTTCTCTTTGTTTCAAATCAGGTCTTCTTGCGTCTTAGACACAAAAAACGCTATAATTTATCGTTGCCCTTTGGAGCCATTTTATGCCAAAAATAATAATAATATAATTTTCATACAAACCACAAAATGATATTTATGATAAAAATACTACCTACTAAACCTGCGCTTGGGTGCGAGGAGCTGTGAACCGCATCGCTGCCAGTGTGGTACTGATGTCGACCAGCTCGGGCACCAAGGCCTCTCATGTTCGAGGAGTGCTGGTAGAATTAGCCGCCACGCTAGTCTGAACGACATCATTCGCCGGGTTTTTTCCACTGCCAATGTTGCAGCTATGCTCGAACCGAGCGGCCTAGCACGTGACGATGGAAAAAGACCTGACGGTATGACTCTTGTGCCCTAGAAGTTGGGACGGCCCCTTGTGTGGGACGCAACTTGCGTCGACACATTGGCGCCGTCTCATCTGTCTATGACACGGTGTCGGGCTGGAGCGGCGGCTATTATTGCCGAGCATCACAAGAGACGCAAATATGCTAACCTCGGCCGAGGTTACATCTTTGAGCCTTTTGGAGTCGAGACTTTGGGCCGTGGGGTCCGGGAGCCCATACTATTTTCCAAAACCTCTCGGAGCGCTTGGTTGACGCGACGCATGACCAAAATGCTGGCCTTTTTCTGGCTCAACGTATCAGCATTGCCATCCAGCGTGGTAATGCGGCCAGCATGCTGGGCACGCTGCCCTCTGGTAGTGGGCTGGAGCACTTAGATTATCTTTAGGCTTATCTAAAGATTTTCTAAGTGCCCCTTTTTGTAGTAGTTAGAAGTAGTATGTTTAGTTTTCCTTCACTTGTTTTTATATTTTGTTATTGTAAATAAAAACTTAATGGTTAAAAGTCTAAAAACCTACCTAATAAAATGATATAATGAGGTACCTAAAAAACTTGAATGTCAAATAAGTCTTGACTAATCTATACTATATATACTTACTATATACTATATAATATTATAGAGCTGAAGAGTTTGTTTGTTTGTTTATTTGTTTGTTTGAACGCGCTAATCTCAGGAACTATTGTTGCGAATTGAAAAAATATTTTTGTGTTGGATAGACCATTTATCGAGGAAGGCTTTAGGTTATATAACATCACGCTGCAACTAATACGAGCCAAGAAACAATTGAAAATGTGAAAAGAACGGGGAAAATTATTCATCTTTGAGGGCTTTCGTTGCGTGTGCTGCGAAAACGGATCAAGATATCAAAAAAATATGTATGGAATAATTATTTGTCTTGAAATGATCTAACAAAATGTCTGCAACAGTTTATGTCTATCTTTTAAGATCAACTCACTAGAACCGTTTTTATGGTAATAACTATTCCATGCGGACGAAGTCGCTGGCACAGCTAGTAAATCATAAAATTTATTCCAAAATCTAAGAATCGGTAACGGATTCAGAAACTTGTCATCATGAAGTTTATATGACCTTTAAAGTATAAGAAGTTAGAAAAAATCTTATTTACTTAGATGTGGAAACTTTGCATTTTTCTTGTCTTACGAAAGAATATTCCAGAAAGTTTTCTTTTTACATAGATTAGAGTGTCTGATTATAAGTAGTCCGAGACAGCGAAATGGATGTGCTTTATTATAACTTTTTCGGGTAATATTTTTATTTTGAAATTTAATATAGAGCAATGAAATGCTTTATAGTCTCATCACTCAGAGATATTTATTATTTACTTATTTATTTATTTATTTACAAAAGCTGTGTCCCGTTAACCAGCTTATGTCTTTTGTGTAGGTTTTTTATATGTATGACATTTGAATACTTTTCTATAAGTCTTGCCATCCAGCGTGGTCATGCTGCCAGTATGCTGGGCTTTTCTAAAGATTGTTTAATGTTTTTTTTCTTTTTACTTCTGTAGGTCTTTAATTTGGAGTGAACCGGTTTTTTTCTATAGAAGTGCATTGAATCGTTGCTTACCATTTTGCGAACTCAAACCGCACGGAGCACCTGGATTCGATCTGCGCAGGACCAGGACGAGTGGCGTACAATAAGAGAGGCCTATGCTCAGCAGTGGGCGATAGCGGGCTGATGATGATGATGATGAGGTAAGTTCGCATAAAAGTGGCAAAATTTGGGGTCAGAATTTCCAAACATGTATTTAAGACATGGCTTAAAAACAGCCTATGATTTTTCATGTATTTATCATACTTTTAGTCTAGTTTACCATGATTTGTCAACAGGTTGCGATAGTGCTGCCCCCATGTGTTATCTAGGTACTCTAATCTTGTCTTGGACAAGCATGTATGCAACAGGTACCTAGAGCTTAGAACACAATGTACTGCAATTTAGTCTTAGCAACGATAAAATTACTAATAGACACCGTAATATGTTTTTAGAATGCGAATCTCGTGATAAAAATATGAACTGTTTGTTTGTTATTTTTTTTTTTGGTGCAAATTAAGTGGTTTAAAAATATGCCTTAAAATTTGATTATTGTAATACTAGCTGTGCCCGCGACTTCGTCCGCGTGGAATAGGTATTTTGGACATCATATTTATTTTTGTAAACAACCTTTATGGCTTTATAAATTATAGCTGCTACCCACGACTTGAACTGTTATCGCAGCGCACGCAACGGAAGCCCTCAGAGATGAATAATTTTACCCGTTTTTTCAATTCGCACCAGTAGTACCTGAGATTAGCGCATTCAAACAAACAAACTCTTCAGCTTTATAATATTAATATATTAGTATAGATAATTACAAAGATTTTTCTTCGTGGAAACTGTTTAGCTTTTTTTAGGATTAGTTGTTAATTCGTATCTGATCTGTTTTAGAATATTTATTGTGTTTAAAGAATCTTTGTTACTCCACCAATAGACAATTTCTGCTTTTTCCTTCGATTAAATCGTAGAAAATTGCTCTAAGCCGACATTTTTTTTAAAACTAGGACGGGTTTGCACTTGCCCATAGTTTGCCTGATGGTAAGCAAAGCTGCAAGTCTATAGCCTAAGATGGAGCGTGCTTACCCGATAAGAACCGATTCACTCTCGCTTTGAAGATCGCAGGCTTTTAGTGATCGTAGTTTAATTTAAATGGTCTAGATAGCTTCCAGCTATTAAATTTAGCTTTTTAACTAGCCACTAGAAGAGGGATCTCCACCTTCCCTAGTCTACGTGTACAAGGCTTTCTCGGCTTATTCCCCGCTCACATAGGGGTTCGAAGAATCCATTAGGGGGGTATTATCTGCTCTTTGTTTTGTCGTCCTGCTGGTTTTTAGCCAAGGGTGAAAAAGTAGTGTTTTTAGTTTTAATGGTACATATATTTGGATAATTACTTTACAAGTAGAAATCAAGAAAATAATTTGCATAAATCTACATAAGTGCATGATCTTTACACTATAGGTTTTATTGAGGGTCCCAAATGGGAAAAGGTGTTGTCGTACAGGCCTATGCTCAGCCGTGAACGATAACTGGTAGACAATGATGATAAAAAAAATGATAGAATAATATCACGACCCTCAGTCATGAGGAAATAAGTTTCACAGAGAGATTTTATCCATGAATGAGTGTGATGAGAGAGACACATTCACATATTTATATAGGAAAGTAAGTTGATGATATAAAATTTTGTATTTAACTCACTTGTTTAGACATACGGTGTTGGCGTCGTCTGAGTAAATTGTAGGGCTTTATGAAAGAGCTCAGTGTTCAGTACTGTAGTTAGATCAAAAATACCTACGTTAAAACTAGTTTGATTTTTACCTATGCACTAATTTGATCTCTATTTATTTTATCGATTTGCAAGAAAATCCTTTACAATACCGGTGTGATATCAAAAATAATGTATATTGTTATCTATATATATAAAACTCAAAGGTGACTGACTGATTGACTGACTGATATAGTGATCTATCAACGCACAGCCCAAACTACTGGACGGATTGGGCTTAAATTTGGAATGAAGGTAGATGTTATGACGTAGGCATCCGCTAAAAAAGGATTTTTGGAAATGTCACTTTTAAAAGGGTGAAATAGGGGATGCAAGCTAGTTTTACTTCTTTATGCGAGCGAAGCCGCGAGCACCCACTAGTTTACCATATAAAATGGTTATTTTAGGAAACTCTGAACAAATTACAAGCAAGATTTTTTGATAAACATAACCAGAATAATTTTAAATCTTTGGCGCTCATTATCAATATTATCAATTGAAATACTATTAAATAAGTAACTTACAAAGAAATAGTTTCAATAAAACAAAATTTTATGCTTTTAGTAAGACCCTTATAGAGAGATTAAAACTCTATCGATGCGCAAATAGTTTGATCGTAACCAAGCATACAAAACCTGCATTTGCACTCCATTTTAAAATGCTATGAAAAATCTACCAGATTTTTGTATCATAAAATAACAAATGTAGTAGAAACCAATATAACTGATAAAAATAATATATTGTTCAAGGTTCATTTGACCATATATTTTTCTTACGCCAAGAATAAAATAGAATAAATAAAATTAATTTAATTATTACAAAAATCTAAATCGGCTTATAAGCTTAGCAACAATAATAAATGTACTAACCTTAGAAATTGAAAGGTATCATTAGTTTTAGTAAAGATCTACAAATTCAGAGAATACGAACAAACGATCTCCATTTATTTGCTTGAGAATATTCATTCAATTGATACCACGGAAACGTAATTGATCCGAAAAAAAAATACTCCACGAGATGGTGGTCACGAGATTGTGGTGGACCACTTCCTCTTATTATTTATTTATTTTATTAACTTTTTCTCATAATTAGAACCGCTTAAAGCGAATCTTATGGAATGAGAGTGGCCAACTCTGCCTCTCAAACCACCCTAAGAGCCTCTAACATAAGAATAATATAAGAAATAAAATCTAATATAAGAGCTTAACGACTGCTGTACTATCTCTAACAGCCGAGACCAACAATTTACCGTGTCTTTCGACCTACGAAGCGCTCTAAAAGGCATGCCACATTTTGATCACCCATCCAAGGACTGACCGCGTCAACAATTGCTTAACATTGGCAAACGCATGTGATCACCGCCGACAGCTGAGCTACGCGCGTTACAGGTGGCCAACGTCACCGCGGTTGACTTTGTGGGCAGGACTGTTAGCTTTTAGGCACCATCTTTGACCAAGCATTCGGCTATTTACAGTATCTAACCAATCACAAGCAAGTCTTGTGTGCAAGTGTGTATAAAAAATATAATAAAAATCTTTATTGTCAGACACATAATCCATAAAATACAGACAAATTAAACACACTAGCTTAAGTATGGAAGAGACATGAAATTTGGAAGCATTTTTGACGCGACATTTGTAAGGGTTACAATTCCATGGTACTTATTCGTAGGCTTGAGTCTGTATATTTTCTATTCGAATAAGTAAGGTACAAAATCCTATATAAACATTTACCTTTGAGTTTTAGTTAGAATTGTTTACTTCTCAGCTATAAGGATCTTATCTTACTATTGAAATGTTGTTTAAATCGACTATTCATTTTGTGAATAAATTGGTCGGTTAGCTCAGTTTGGTGGTGTGTCTGCCTTTTAGTACAGAGGTCGTGGGTTCGATTTTATGTATATGTATATGATCAGCTTATTACTTGGTATATTGTACGTGTCTTGTATAAAACATATAATTTATAAATTCAAGAAAAAATCATACTATTCTTTTTCCACTTAGGAGTTATGTCGTGTGCAAAAAGGATGGACTGATTTCCACCGCGTTTTTTGGTAATAATACCATTATATTAATTTTAAATATATTAATATTTTAAATTAAGAAGCGAGTGTGGCTCAGCGGCTCCAGTGTCTGCTTTTCAACCAGACGCACCCTGGTTCGAATCCGGCCCCACACCAATGACTTGTATTTTCAATTTTTGTGTGGATTTGCACTTGCTTAGCGGTGAAGCAAAACATCGTGAGGAAACCGACATGTTTGAGGACCACAATATCCGAGGACATGTGTCTTCCGTGGAAGGACCTGGGCGCCCACCACGATGTATCTACACAAGAGAACTCCCCTAACGAATTAGTTCTGCGGGGGAGTCACGACCCTCAGTCATGAGGAAATACGACTCAAAGAGAGAGAGAGACCATTATTTTAAAAGTGTATTTGTTCCTCTTAAATGCATCAACGGCGAGAGGGATGGTTGTCATTTTTGGCACGGTGGTTGTAAAGGGTCCCAAAAATCATAGGTTTTGATATAATTTTAGTAGGTATGTAAAAGCCTATTTTTTATCCCAAAACAACGTGAGTAATAAAACATACCGTTCACTAATCCCGTATAAAAAATGCGTGTGCGTAAACATCAAAGGAAACTTCCGTCCAGCGTTCCTTAATCGCTAACCGCTGAGTTTGCGTTAAGTATTTTCGAAGTCTATTATGAAAATAAAATTAGATGGAGGGACTCAATGTGACGAGAAAAGAACAGGAGTTAGCATAGTTAACTATGGTGTTTCATTATTTAGTACCAGATGAAATGATTCGCAACAAGTCATCATCATCATCATCATCCACAGCCCTTGGGATCCCACTGCTGGGTATAGGCCTCCCTTTGTATGATAAAAGATAAAGAATCTCTATTGATAATGCAACATAGGTATAAGTACTAATATCATAAAATATGCTACTCAAATTACAATATCTCGTCAAATTAAATTTATAACATTTAGTTTTAATAAAATTTTAGAAATTATTTAATGTCAATTTTATTCATAAGGAACATAATTAAATTTTTGTTATTAAAATCATGTCAAACATAATAATAGGTATGTAATCATATGTGCCATCTGCGTTGATCTTGTGCAGACCTCATCCAGGTTGGGCTATCGACTTTAACGATGTCATCGACCCATCTCGACGGAAGACTCCAAGTCAGTATTCAAAATTTAAAACATGAATAAAAGTCTATCGGTACAATATCGTAGGAAAAATACTCACTTTTTAACAGAATCAAAGTTACCATCAATTTTTATCAAAGTTACCATCAATTTTAATCAAAGGTATACCATCAATTTTTTATTTACATAGAGCCGACAAAAACCAAAAAAAAAAAATGTTCTTAGATATTTCGAATTGATATAAGAACACGTTCCAACAGTTATTAGAAATTTTGTCTGTTTATCTGTGTCTCTGTTTAAACGATTTTCAGAAAGGATAATCATTCAATCATTTTTGGTATTGTTTTTTGTGGTATACTCGTACCTACATACTTATCTAGAAACAATTTTCTTTTTACCTTTACCAAAGGTCTTAAATTTTCGATTGACGAAGCTTTCATCAACAGACAGGAAATATTATTTTCAACTGCCTTGAGAAATAAATATCTCATTCATAAACTGAATTGCAAGTGTGCTTGCTATCTCCAAGAATGGAGGGTGTCCCAATATGACGGCCAAGAACAGAGCATTATGATGATTGCTACGTCAGCCTGTGGACCACGGGTTTTAGAAATCCGGTATATGTAAAAAATACGTTTTAGGCTTTTTTGTAAGTGAACAGACACATACATAACGGAAAATAGAAAAAGACAATCAATTTTTTTAATTTATAAATGATTACTTGTTTGAATTAAAGAAATGGATAAGCATTCAATGTTTTTTGAAAACAAACTTTGAGACTTTGATAAGAATGTTTTTTTTAATTCCAATTGCATAGTTAGAGGTACCTACCATTTGATTGGTTTATGTGATGTGTGTTAAATTAGTAATAGTATAATGATTCAATTTAAAAAAAAAAATTCTTCCTTATAAAGTTATAAGGTATAAAACTGATCATAAATTGAGTTCATTGTTACTATACTTTGAGCTAGGTATCCTAGGCATCCTGTGTTACAGAATTCTCCATGCTTAATCTTATACGAGTACATTGAAAGTCAATTAAAAGCAATATTTCTTACTAGTGGACGCCCGCGGCTTCGCTCGCATTATTTGGAGATAAAAAGTAGCTTATGGCACTTCTAAGACTTCATACTATCTACATACCAAAAATCATGATGATCCGTTCAGCTGTTTTTTAAGTTATGAGCGTTTAAATGAACAGAAAAACGACAAAATTCTTAAAACGTGTTTTGTTATGGATTTAAAGTATACCCAATCATTTTTTTCTAATATCGCCTACATATGTTCAGATGTTTGACTTTCTTCAACTTTATTATATGTATAAAGATTAAAATAGCAACAGAACCCCATAGTAACGTGTAGCCGACATGAGCTTGACAAATTATGTTTTCCTTTGAAAAATTGAGCTGCGAGGGGGAGTAACGCGATTTTGTTGATTTTGTCATTTTTGGAAAGTCGAATTTATAGAGCCGTTTTTGTTGTAGATTAGAAAATAATGTTTTGTCACGTTATTGTCTGAAAATGCCAATAGGTAACCATAGGTTTTTAGTATAATTCACAACATCTACATGGGTATAACTTTTAAATAATATAAACTTAAGTCGGAATCTCCGGGAAAGGTAAAATGCTGGCGGCGTTACCTCGCTGTATCGCCAAACTTAAGCGTTGACCGAGGTAAGTTCCAGCGCAGGTTCCAGTTCTCGGATCGTTAGTTATGTCCACCAGCCGTTTGAAAAAACACATATGGCATAGGATTGAATTTTCAAACAGTTTTTTTTAGTTTCGTAAAGTAGAATAGAAAGAAACTGGTCTATATTACTATATACATATATGTTATACTATATGTTATATGTCTATATTAAGTTTATTATTTTTTTCAAAGTGTGTTACAATAACGAGTTTTATCTATCTATCTATTACCAATTGAAGTAAAGTAAGTAAGTAATATCTATGAACTGTTCAACTCATATATCAGAGTTTTCAAACAGCTCGAGGGCTTATGACATGGCTAAAAAAATTGCTTTACTGTGCCCAAAAAGAATATCACGAAAAAGGTCTTAAAAATATAACGTTTTTTAAAACATTTCTCCACAGTCTTAACATACAAATCACTCATATAACTCAATCGAACAAACAACAATTGACACATTCCCAAATTAATTACGTCCAAAACGAATACACTCCAAATAAAATTCATACAAAAATACAAAAAATACAAAATACAAAAATCTTTATTTCTTTAAGTTTACATAAAACAATGTGCAGGTGATACAAAAAATAATATGTTCATGAAACATCAGTGGATCCATCCCGGAGGTTGACCCTCAGCCCCGAACTAAGCTTAAGCTTGTGTGTCAGATACTGGAGATCTTCCCCAAGGATCGAAACAAAGACTTACAAGTATTAAGTATTTTTTTATCAAAGTGTAAACACCTACACAGTACGATGTCTCTTTAAGGCTGCAAGGCCTGTTTTCGGACATCGGTACAGAGTAACTAAAAATAAATGGATAGTGGTCGCCGCTGACGCCATCTAACTTATTATAAGATTATATTACAAATACATTTTTTAAGGTTCATATTTAGGTGTGTGTGTGTTTTATAGTATAAATTGAATGTTGATGTGTGTAGAAGTATGAAATTAGAGATTTAATGTCTGTGTCTGTTTGTGTGTGTGTTTTTTACTGTCGTAGAGAGTGGGATAATAGTGTCCATAAAGGAATATTACAACACTTAACGGGAGTCGTTTGTCAATTTGTTTGATTCACGTCGCTTCCTTGCAACGATATTATATACAGTAGACGGTACATTATAGCAAATAAAAAAAGTTCTTATTTCTAGTTATTTTGCTTTTAATAATAATCTGTCCATATAAGTAAGAATGTGACTTTTTCATGTTACTAATAAACATTACTTGTATACGCGAACAGCTAAACTGTACTATTTTTAGCATAACAACTTACAACTGCTTACACAAACAGAAAAACCGTAATAAACAATGGGTACATAAATATGTCTTAATTTTGGTGAACCTATTTTTTATGAAAGTAAGATGCATTGTTGTCTGCAACATGTCAAATCATCAGGCGAGTTTTGAAAAAAAAAAACCTTACAAATAACAAATAATTCAAAAAACTAATAGGTTTATTTACAATAATAAAATATAAAACAAGGGAAGAAAAACTAAACATACTACTTCTAACTACTACAAAAAGGGGCACTTAGAAAATCTTTAGAAAAGCCTAAAGATAATCTAAGTGCTCCAGCCCACTACCAGAGGGCAGCGTACCCAGCATTGCTGGCCGCATTACCACGCTGGATGGCAATGCTGATACGTTGAGCCAGAAAAAGGCCAACATTTTTGTCACGCGTCGCGTCAACCAAGCGCTCCGAGAGGTTTTGGAAAATAGTATGGGCTCCCGGACCCCACGGCCCCAAAGTCTCGACTCCAAAAGGCTCAAAGATGTAACCTCGGCCGAGGTTAGCATATATAATCAAAGTTGGAACGAGTTCAGGGGTATATAAGCGGGGCAAGACGCGGCCTACGGCAGTGTTGATTTTGAAGTGAAAAGAAGAAGACGAAGAAAAAGGGAAAGTGGAAAAGTGAAGTAGTGAAGTAAAGTGAAGTACAGTACAGTGCAGTGGACAGTGTTGTGCGCGCAAGTCAGCGCATAAGCCGTGTGCGCGCGAGTGTCGAGTGCTCGAAGACACAGTCGTGCACGCGCAAGCGACGTATCGTGCACGCGAAGTGACTGTGGTATACCGCGCGTCAGTGTCAGTGACATTTTGAGTGCGTGTCGAAGTGCTCCATCGTAGCTCTACCGACCTGTGAGTACCCCCGCGGTGAATAAAGGCGTCAAACTATAAAAGTCGAGTTTATTTCCTATCCCCAAACCCACACGCCGTAACAATTGTTATTTTGCTTTTAATAATAATCTGTCTATGACACTATATAGCTAGGAATGTGACTTTGATGTTACTAATAAACAGTTCTATTTTTCACATAACAACTTACAAATTCTCACAAAAACAGAAAAACCGTAATAAACAATGGTAAGTATTTGTCTGAATTTTGGTAAACCTGTTTTTTTAGGCAAGCAAGATGCATTGTAGTCTGCAACATGGCTAATCATCAGGCGAGTTGTGAAATAAAACTTACCGACGAATAAAAAATAACTTTAAAAAAGTCCACTTCAAATACCATTGTATTGACCACCACCATATTATATTACCTACCATTAAGTACATTATTGCAAGCTTATTGGTCAGCTAATGAGCTGGTCACGAAACGCCTTGAATTCCAGGATATAGTATTATAGTGATTGTTATTAGGAGCCTAGAGTTTATATTGTTGTTTCCATCGAATGAGTTCAATAAAATGGTTTCATTTCGAAATGTAGCCCGTTTTAATTTTTTTTCGTTTTTAATACAGACATTTTGGTTTGTGGTGAAGTAAATTTTTTTATGCCAAAGTATCGTTTGTAAATTGTTGAAATTGCTACCGGGTTGGCTTACAATCTGAAGTTAACATGGTTATAATACATACTCCTGACTGTGCTAGATATTAGAATTTTTAATAATTCATGTACTTTACAGATTACATTAAATGCAATTTAAAGAACTCATAAAATAAATAGGTACTATCAATATATTGTAGTTAAATATTTAAAGTGGATTTTCTTTCCCTAGTTTGATTAAAAATGTGTGAATAATTTTCTAGCCTAGCGTTAATTTGTATACAGAACAGACACTAAATTATTGGGTAAAACTCACCTGAAATACAATAAAAACGATCCTTTAATATCTTTGATAAATCATCTTTTTCCATTCGGTAAGGTACAGTCAAACAAAAGTCCGTAAAATGTCAAAAAGATGTCTTTTGTAATAATCTTGCCTTAGAGAAAATAAAAAACAACATGTTCACAAGCTAAGTTTTGTTTTTGGTTTATTTTCTACCACATTCACACTTTTACCGCGATTCAGGTAAGCCGCTGTCGACCTGCGTTCCATTTTACGTCTTTTACATAGTTTTATTCATATACAGGGCTATTGAGAATAGGGATATCGAAATTTTAATTAAATCAGCAAAAAAAATACGTTACTTTTTTATTTAAAATCTGTTTTATTTGAAAAGGTTTTCACTTATTTTTATAACAAAAAATCATGAAGAAACCGACAAAAAATCGACATGTATAAGAACCACAATATTATCTATGTTTTGTAAAAATAATTTAAATTTCCTACTTACAATAAATAAATACCGGTCAAATCAAACCCGATCGCCACTCAACACCAAAATCCACAAAAGCCTTTCACGAAGCAAAATATCGAAGCAGATCGAGGGAGCGTGTTTAGTAAGCGATTCAGTGGGGGTCACGACAAAGTTACGACCCTCAGCTATGAGGAATACGACGTGAGGAAACGGATTTACATCATTTTGAATTTAAGATATTGAATCAGGCGTTACATTGCGGAAACCCATTGTAAATGAAACTCTGGAAAAATATGTGTTCATTTGAATTTAGTATGAGTTTGCTTAGTGCGGGGCTAGATGGCGCTGTGTGCAATGTCCCGGAATATTTATTTAGTTAGAAATAGCCCAGTATACCAAACGCGATCGTTCACCCTTCCCATGGTGCCGGCGTGGAGGTGTGGCGACTGCCATTTGCCATCTATTGCCTTTCTTAAGACATGAATCCACGGGAATAAGGCTTGTATTTTCTTAATAAATAAATATTTCAGGATATTTCACACATCACCATCTAGCGCCATACTCAGTTAACGCTTGTGTTATAGTAGTAGTACTACATAACGGACATATAAATTCATAAACTTTTTTATTATTGTAGGTTCCGGTAGTTTGTCATAGTATGGTATCTTTATGATTTTCGGTATGTAGGTAGTATGAGGTTTTAGAAGTATCATAAGCTACTTTTCATCCCGAAATATTGCAAGCAAAGCCACGGCTGTCCATTAGTTACATGATATAGTAAGAGATTTTTCTTTTACAAAAAGAAAAGTGTTAGTGGGTAAAAAGCCTTAGTAAAAAGCATGGTGACACAGTTTTTCTGTGTCAATCGTCATTAGATGTTATTAGGTGCAAGGGGGGTCGATATATGTATTGTAACTTGGGGTGACTTTATTAGGTAACATTCTGTTAATAAATATCTTCAACTTTTATTTATGAGATCACTTGTAGCTAATTTACTACAACTTCTAAATATTTGTGGATTAGTCAACATTATAGAACACAAAATAGTATAATTCTCTAAAATCTTGTCTGTAGTCTTTTGTAGCGAAAACGACTATTTATACTCTTTATCCAGTATGCTTCTTACTTTTCGTCACACCCTGACCATAAAATTGTAAAAAGTATATTATACTAGTGGGTGCTCGCGGCTTCGCTCGCATTAAGAAGTAGAACTCGTATCCCCTATTTCATCCCTTTAAAAGTGGCTTTTCCAAAAATCTTTTCTTAGCGGATGCCTACATCATAACGTCTACCTGTATGAAAAAAATTCAGCCCGTCCAGTGGTTTGGGCTGTGCGTTGATAGTTCACTTTTTCAGTCAGTCAGTACCTTTGAGCTTTATATATTTAGATTACTAAACTATGTTTTAACTACTAATAATTCACATGCATCGAACAATTGTGACTTGGAATGAATAATTTTAATTCCATTTATGTTAAGTAGTAATATACAAGTAGATATTTTAAAATCGGTTATAATCGGTATATAATCGGTTTCTTCTAGGCAAGCGTATCGATCGTAGACTACAACGTTGCTTAACATCAGGCGAGTTGTAGTCAAGCGTGAGCCCTTCTGACATAAAACAATAAATTAAAATGTAACGACATTTCAAATTTCATGTGCATGTAAATAAATACAAGTATATTAATTTTGTCAGTAAAATACATTTACTAATGAACCAACATGAGATGAAATTATTTAATCGAATAGCTTTCAAAGCTCTTAAAATAATTTCGCATAAAATTAACCGATATAATGTTATTTTTGATTCGGTAATAGATATTTCAATATCGATATCAAAAGGCCTTATTACTAAACGTGGTTTAAATATTAGTCTAGACCAAGTCAAGTTTGAAAATTTGTCTGTCTTCTGTCATAATTATTAAACTGTCAAAATGTACCAATGTTAAATCAAAGTTCCAATTTGAAGTTGACATTTTCATTGCTTGTATGTGATGTCTGAACAACAAGAACCCACTTTTTATTTTCAAAGGCCTGGACTAATATTTAAACCGCGTTTTGTAGTAAGACGGAAATTGACAATTATGAAACAATTAATTAATTTTAACAATTTAAAAAATTAAACCGAAGCGATGTAGCTTTTCTTTGCCATGTTTAAGGTCCAGTAGGTAGGTACCTACATGCTTTTTCTGCAATGATACTCATCATCATCCATATCTCAAAAACTACGTAGTAAGTTTTGATGAAACTTTTACTGTTCCATAATTTGAAATAATTATAACGAATCTCTAACAAATTTCTTTCTTCTTCATTTTATCGAATGAGAGTGGCCAACTCTGGTGTCAAATTTTCAAACCGCCCTAAGGGCTTCTGACATGGCTTAACGACTGTCTTACTAGCCTAACAGCCAGGACCTACAATTTAACGTGTCATCCGACCCACGGAAGCGCCAAAAATGGAAAGCAACTTATCGGTCACCCATTCGCATACTGACCGTGTCAACCTTTGCTTAACTCTGGTAATCAAATTTCTTTAATATTCATTCAATTCTGACAATATTACGCATAATATATACGGGTCGAATTTGTAACTTCCTTTCTTGAGAGTGTTGGTTAAAAAAAGCTGCGTTTGGTCTAAGATCTAGATAATAAAACCAGTACCTATTTCTAAGCTACAGATTGGTATCGATTTTGATGGAACTTTTACTTTTCCCAAAGTAGAAATAATTATAACAAATCTAATACAATGTTCTACAATTGCTTGATTGACGCGACGCGTGACCAAAATGCTGGCCTTTTTCTGGCGCAACGTATCATCATTGCCATCCAGCGTGGTAATGCGGCCAGTATGCTGGGCACGCTGTCCTCTGGTAGTGGGCTGGAGCACTAAATGTTTAGGCTTTTCTAAAGACTTTTTAAGTGCTAATGTTTTATGTTGTAGTTAGAAGGAGTAGAATTGATAACCCCGTTTTTAAGAGCTTTGGTGAAAATAAAATCACTTAGTTTATTATACAATCTAGGTAATAAAACCAGTACCTATTTAGGTACAGATTGATACATCCAAGTTATGGGTCATAAAGCGAGGCAAACTAATAAAAGCGGACGTTGAAGGTAAAACACATAATTTTACTGCGTGGGCAGTAGTGTCATAATTATCTACAGACGTCACAGATTTTATGAAGACGGTGATTAGATATAAATATAAATTATTGCTATGGTGGTGACTTACGGAAGACCAATGTTAAGCGACGGTTGACGCGGTCAGTTTTGTGATGGGCGACCGACAAATTGGTTATTGGTGTATAGATTAGGTGTGTTGTTAAGTAAAGGTCAAAGTTTAGTTGAAAAAGTTTCAAAAATCACTTCAGTAGCTTTTGTGATATATAGGTATATATACTTGTTATATATAGTAAATAGATGGCAAATCTATATTTCTTTA
This sequence comes from Macaria notata, assembly GCA_927399415.1. Taxonomy (NCBI): domain Eukaryota; kingdom Metazoa; phylum Arthropoda; class Insecta; order Lepidoptera; family Geometridae; genus Macaria; species Macaria notata. The sequence continues at coordinate 3,518,683 of OV656751.1, forward strand.
ACGTATATTATTTGGGATGTTTCCTTACCAGTCACACCACTTCTATCTCGCTGTTACTGTTTTCAAGAATGTCTACCGTATATTAAATTAAACTGAACTAAAAAAGAAACAATGCAATCTGTTTAATTTATCCAAATTACCGCTTACAACCAAATCATGCAGAAATGCACGCGCAATTAGTACGCGCAACCAAAACAAATAACTCCATAAGTAATAATATGAATTATAGCAGTAAGTAACAGCACCTTGTTTCATATTAACACAAGATATTTGCACGGAGGGAGTTCGTAAATCCGACCTCGTAATTGCAGGAAAGTTGTAAACGCAGAATTATAACCGAATAGCGGATTCCGCACCACTGGTTAGGGGGGTACTAATGGATTATAATTAAAGGTGTATAACTCCCTCTTTGAGTCGTATTTCCTTATGACTGAGGGTCGTGACTCTCCCGCAGTGTTCATTTGTAAGGGGAGTTTTCTTGGGCAGATACGTCGTAATGGGCGCCCAGGTATCAGGTATAAGTATCTCTCTTGAGTCGTATTTCCTCATGACTGCGGGTCGTGACTCATCCGCAGAATTCGCAGTTCTCTTGTGCAGATACATCGTGGTGGGCGCCCAGGTCCTTCCATGGAAGACACATGTACTCGGATTTTGTGATCCTGAAACATGTCGGTTTCTTCATGATGTTTTTTTTAGTGTTAAACGTAAAAGCGTATGCACTGTGTCCTAGCATTCGGCCGCTTCCGGTTATTTCCGGCATTGTCATCCCTTAGGACGATTTAAAATATGACACCAGAGCTGGCCACTCGCATACAAACATTACTTACTTTATCAGTAGTGATCCTCAAAATTGTCTCATAGTAACCTCATTTTCATCGCACGTGCGATGTGGTTACACTATATAATGTTTGCTCCAATATGGGGTTTTATTTGAGGGGGCGTGATCACAGTTAATCGATGGTGTTTAACATAACTTGCGCTTATGAGGAAACTAGCAGCTGCCTATGGTGTTATTCGACATTGCTAGAGAAAATGAATGGAAAATGTACTGTATGGAGTTTTTTAATATAAAACTTTAACTTTTCCTGTTTTAAATCAGTTTGTACAGATATCGCTGCGAAATATATGGATAATATAAGTACAATATAACTCCTTAATAATCTTATACTGAATTATATAAAAAAAAACTAAGGACTAAACCGAAAAACCTTTTATGAAATTTTGTTACTTAAATAATAGTAATACTTTGTTTCAAAAACAAAAATGATCATAATAATTTAGCAGTATCAAAAACAAATCGACCTAACTTTTTGATCATTGCTCAGCACGTGTGCTAAAAACATAACGAAGATTGTGCGGTTCTTAAACCCTGACATATAAGTGAATGTCCTGTAAAATTTGGATCGTGTAATATTTTCCAACGCCTCAAAAAAGGATTGTGCTTTGCTCCCAAGGGAGAGAAAAGATTTGTGAAAGGTTCGTGTTAAGACATAGATTAAGACATGTGTTGATACTCCATAGTTAGAAGGGTCGTCCGTTTGCAGGAAGTCACCGTTGTTTTTTTCTTTGAAATAAACACTTTAAATATAAGATATTGAATCAGGCGTTACTTAGCAGAAATCCATTGTTACTGGAACTCCTCACCCTTCTCTTTCGGACCGACGTTCGAAGAGTCAACACGAGTCCTGAGGATGCCTCGTGGAGAGGCGAAACACGTGTCGACTAGAATATCTTGCCGAAAGAGAACAACAAAGCTTCAAGACACAAGGTGCGGTGTTGGGAAGATCTTGAGATCCATGGAGGCCACGTTGGTTAGGAGGTGAGGTGTGGCGGTGGTATATGGAGGAACACACCTAAAAACAATCAAGTTTGTTGTTTGAAGTCGGTTAAGGAGCAGTCGCAGCGGAAAAAACACTACATATTTCTCCAGAGTTTCAGCACTTTAAATATAACTAAGTATAATAATGAAGCCGCGTTTAATACAAGTAGAAAACTACGGACTACTCACTTTTAATCATTTTTTTGATATAATAATAATATGTAATAACACAATGTAATTACATGTAAGTTAGTTTAATACAAATACGAATCATTCATCGGGTATTTCAACAATTCGATATAAATAGGCATATACACATAAACATTTATATATGTAAACGTATTATTTCGATCCAAAGGTTTTAATGACTACAAATGGCTGAAGGATATTTTTTTATCTTGTGAATATTTAAATAAAATTGCTAATATTATTGAGTAAGACTAAGAATAAATATAAGACCAGTCAATAAACTACATCTACGTTGAGGTAAATTTTGAATAAAGGACGACTTCGTCCGGCATCTCAAGGGTCCGAAAATAAAGTAATTCTTATCAATGATGTATGTTGTTCTGCGGTGAATCGGGGGGTCATAAAATGGTCTGCTTGGCTTATGCGGGGAAGTTTGTGTTTAGTTTAGCAGGGATTTAAGACATAAAAAATATTTCGATCTAATCTACTCAATCTGCAGCATATGTAGTGAGTATGTTTATATGAGAACTAGATGGTGCTCGTGGCTTCGCTCGCATTAAGAGTAAAACTTGCATCCCCTATTTCACCGCTTTAAAAGTGGCATTTCCAAAAATCCTTTCTTAGCGAATGTCTACGTTCATTCCTTCATTCCAAATTTCAGCCCAATCCGTCCAGTGGTTTGGGCTGTGCGTTGATAGATCACTATATCAGTCAGTCAGTTAGTCAGCAAAGTTTTGAAACCATGTAGCTGGGACATTGTTTCCAGTCAATCAGAACAGATTTTGTACAATACAAATGTCTTCAAAAGCAGAGTAAAATATGTTAATCTCTATTCCCCTTGAACTATAATTTGTCGGTCTTCAAGTCGAGAGTAAACCGGTTTCTTCTAGGCAAGCGCGCTAGATCGTAGACTATAACGTTGCTTACAATCAGGCAAGTTGTAGTCAAGCGCCTATATCATGTAAAAAAGAAGTTCCATACAGGCAAAATGCTAAATCTTAGACTACAGTGGCGCTAACATCATACAATATCTGGTAGCAAAGTATAATCCAATAAAGCGTTAGAAAATAGTGCGAGGATCTCTGTGGTAGATTGTGTTTTAATAAATCATCCAAAATGAAATTTACAAAACTACAAATATGCCGTCATATTAAACGTCCTCGAAACATTATAACTTAAATTTACAAGTTACCCTATAATACTTGTTCAAAACTAAATTTTCCCATGCAGTAACTATCTAAAGAAGCTCTATAAATTAACAGTTGTTAATCGCCTCAAATTTACGGTTCGTCGGATACAACGACATCACATGTTTTAAACGTGTCATGGTGGCAAAAAAAAAATTGTATGTTTTGCAGTCATCGTCCGAACTACTGAAAGAAAAAGATTACCTAAGATTATTGATTATTTAGATTAATAAATTATAGAGATAATATTAATTTGTTAAGTACTTAGATAAGAAAGAAAGGGAAGAAAGAAATATTTATTCAAATCATATAGATTACAAATAAATAAATAATTTTATGCATTATGCAACACTATGATTTCTTGATATACTTTTTGATATTTCAGAACAGTATATCTAAATAAATAAAAGTCAAAAGTGACTGACATAGTGATCTATCAACGCACAGCCTAAACTACTGGACGGATCAGGCTGAAATTTGGCATGCAGGTAGATGTTATGACGTAGGTATCCGCTAAGACAGGGTTTTGGAAATGCCACTTTTAAAGGGGTGAAATTGGGGATGCAAGTTTTACTTGTTGTTAATATGAGCGAAGCCGCGAGCACCCACTAGTTAGACATTCCCAATAGATAAAAATCATCTTTTATCTTTTAAACTGCACAACTGTATTTGCTGTATTGTTTTTAATAGATAGTGATTCAAAAGGAACATTTATTAGCTAGTTAAATATGAATATTTGTTAAAAATCCTAGTTAAATTCCACGTTTTCAGCTACCACACTATTGTTAGCAGTCTTTCACCTATATTTTCTCTCCAGGACCCTATTATACTTCATTGACCCTTCTTTTCTTTTTCCGCATTCTTGCCTCGCGTACATTTTATCGGTTAAACTGGATTTATACGGTATTTCTTTGTTGAACATGTTCTAACAAGGGTAGCTGTGTACCATTATAGGTGTATAACATGGAATATGATAGCTATATGTTTATACTCTGTATACTATAGGTATAGCTATTGTTTTCGATTTTTCAGCAGAAATAGTAGTTTAGATATTATATTGTTATAGTAGAATTTAATGCAGGACCGTCCGCCAAGCATTAGCTTGTGTGTGAAATGAAAATGAAAATTATTTATTTTGAGACAAGAAATTAAATACGAACACTTGTGTGTTTAATATACCTTTTTAATAAAGTGGATGGCCGTAACTTTGGCCGCGTTTTTTTTTAAATGAAGCTTATAGAAATAATAATGTAGCTTATAGTAATACATTTCGTCAATCGGTAAGATCCAATAGGAATAAATATACAAATAAGCCAAGGAATACACTTTTTTATGTAAACCAAAGTACATTTTTGGTACTTAATGTTTTTTTTTAATCACTTTATGAACTGTCATAAAGTGATTTCTCAGTTATCTACCGAACAAAACGAAGCGTATATGTAAAAGTTGATTTGTTGAAAAGGTGATTTCGGTCTACTTTTTCCCCCATAAATTTTGCAAACGAAGCCACAAGTGATGAATGAAAAAATAATATGTTTTTACACTTAAATATATGTAAACATTATTTGTCTTTACTTCGAGACACTATCGACTTTCAACTGTGCTATAGCTCGCCAAGAAAGAGGCCGATGTAATCTAAGCGTTGCGTGCGGCCACCGTCATTAGCACCCACTGATAGCTGATGGCATACACTTTGTAATACTATGTGTACAGAACAAACAATAAAAAAATAGTTTTAAAAAGAGCACATCCTCAAATCTTGCAACATTGGAGCTCCCACACAGTCCGGTTCATGTGGTCGTTTATTCCGCGAACTTGCAAGATGAGGAACGATCTATCCCCGAAGTCTATCCATGGAACTTCAATATAGGGAGATATATATTAAAAAGGGTATTATCAAACACCTCTCTAAGCTGGCAAAGCACTGCAACACCTCTGGAGTTGCAAGTGTCCATAAGCAACGGTGGCTTACCATCAGGTAGATCGTACTTGCCACTTTTATAGAAAAAAGTGTTTAAAAAGTCATTGTGGTGCAAAATAGAAAAATTGCGATAATCTGTTGCTCCCTTGCTCAGCGGAGGGGTAGTAAACATCAATAAAGGAATAAACTCATAAACCTTCATTTTTTTCTATTTCAAGATACTGTTGTTTGAAGTTTGGTATCTCTGAGTTCTTAACGTTATATTGAAGTGTATAAGTAAATGAACTCTGGTGTTAGAGTTTTTAAACCAGCGTAACGGCTTCTGACATGGCTTAGCGACTGCTGTACATGATGAACAGCCGGGAACAAAAAAAGTTAGTTGAAGTTCAAATTTCATTCAAACCTATGAATGCTACTAATGAATGCTAAGCTTATACAGCTTTTCTGTATTTTTTTGTTCTTTGCCTCGTCTTCACACTTTGCATGTGAAAGGTTTGCTTACGCACGCATACTTTGATTTCTTATCGATGGTTTCAAAAAGGATTCAGTATTTTGTAGCCAATGTACAAAAAAGAGGAGTTTATCCACTATTTATGGGGTATGGTGATCAAAAATACTTGGTAAGACTTCGGTGTTACCTGCGTTAATTTAAGAAAATAATAATCAGTCTTTGTTTTAGTTTTGTTTTATATAAGGATCCTTATCCTCAACTTTAGACATTTGAGAACAAGCATGTGCTTGTATATACAGTTTCTGAAAACTGGAATATAGATAATTAGTTTGTATGTAGTAAAACCACTCTAAATGGCTATGCGTTAGTAACCAATAAACAAGCATAGACATATTTGAATTTGAATCAATGAAGGTTTGTTATACTTTTTGTATGTTTGTTTTGGTTTTGTTTTGTTTATTTTTTGTCGTTTTTAAAACTTGCAATGTAAGAATCTTTCTTGCATTGCAAGCAACGGAAATTCGAACAAATAAACACATGTTAATTTTAGTTTTTAAGTAAAAGAAATGTAATATTGTACTATACGTTAGTATTGGGCCAGTCATGGGTCTCCAGTCCGTAATGTTTTGGTCCACCTGCTGTCCTATAGAAACAGAGGTTGCCCGAAAATGCAGAAGGTTGACGACATTAGAATAACAGCAAGGAGCACCTAGATTCAATCTGCGCAGGACCGGGACGAGTGGCGTACAAGAAGAGAGGCCTATGCTCAGCAGTGGGCGATAACAGGCTGATGAGAATGATGCTAGTACTTAGTCTTGAAACGACTGTTGTAGTTTTTCATGTAGATTTGTATTTTATTTGTATGAGTAAAACTACGAATAATAAATAGTACTAGCTGTGCCTGCGACTTCGTCCGCGTGGAATAGTTATTTTGGGCATTAATTCTTTGAATTTTGAACCGTTTTCGCAGCGAACGCAACGGAAGCCCTCAAAGATGAAAAATTTTCTTCGTTTTTTCCACATTTTCCATTGTTTCTTCGCTCCTATTAATTGCAGCGTGATGTTATATAGTCTAAGGCCTTCCTCGATAAATGGTCTATTCAACGCAAAAAGATTTTTTTATTCGCGCCAGGAGTTCCTGAGATTAGCGCGTTCAAAAAAACAAACAAACTCTTCAGCTTTATAATATTATATTAGTATAGATTAGTATTAGTATAGATTTTAATAACATCTGGCATTATTATCGCCATGTTTCCGACAAGTGGCAGAACAGTGATTCTTATTATCGCCATTATTATTTTTGTGTAGCATGAAATTAGGCTCGCGTGAGCCAAATATAATGAAGTCCGGTTGACCATGTTGGCATATAAACTAGATGTGACATCTCAGACAGCCAGTTCGCTGTAGAAAACATGATTTAGCTATAAAAAATATTTGTTAGAGGTAAGAAACATTGTTTGACTGAAAACTACTATTGATGTCAGTCTTTAGATTTCGATTGAATGATATTGAATTTCACCTAATTGAGACTAGATGGCGCTGTGTGCAATGTCCAGGAATATTTAATAAATTTATTTATCTTTAAATTCTGATTGATTGGCTTTCACCTTTCTACAACTGGATTTGTCCGGAATCTTTTTTTGAAGGAATTTGAAGGAAGGAATTGTAATTTGAAGGAAGTCATCATCATCATCATCACAAAGCAAGCGTATTGCTCGTGGTTGTGTTAATGTTTCTTGGAGATGGAGATAAAAACCTAATATGTCACTTTCGGAACTCTTTTACTACCAAAAACCACGATGTCTCTGTATACATTTTTTCCGGCCCTACACCAATTACTTGTATTTTCAAGTTATGTGTGGATTTGCACTCGCTTGACGGTGAAGGAAAACATCGAAACCGACTTGTTTAAGGACCACAATATCCGAGGACATGTGTCTTCCGTGGAAGTACCTGGGCGCCCACCACGATGTATCTGCCCAAGAGAACTCCCTTATCTAATCAATTATGAGGGGGAGTCATGACCCTCAGACATGAGTCTTTGCTAAAAAATTATAATGTATATTTGTAAAGTATCTCTTCTGATCCATGTTGTATGTTTTGGTGAAATAGTCTGTAAGTACAGCATGTAACTACAATAAATAAATAAATGAGGAAATTCGACTCGAGCGAGAGAAACATTTATTTATACATTTATTTGTGACTTGTAGAACTGTATCGTAGGTTTGCTTTCGGCCATTTCCATGCATTTACTTCTACGTAGGGCCGGCGATAATTTGTAAGAAACAGAGGGAAGTGAATTAGGAAGTTTTTTGATTTATTAGTTGTACTAACTTGCCTAGTTGCTGTTGTTACAATGCGTATGACACGGAAATCACAAATGTTTTTTGATTAGAGATAAATCAGCAATCAAATGATAGTGTTTTGTTTGTAATTAAATACGGAATGAAGTTATTGCATAAAATATGTTTTTAACTTGATCTTTATTTACTTTACTTTTTTCTTTTCCCTTCATGCTTATTTCTCTCCAGCCAAAGTTTGCCTGGAAGAGATAGCTTTCAGCGGTACCGCCGCCGCTTGTGGCACTAGTAAAAATAATAAATTGTTTTATGTACTGTTCATTTTTAATATGTCAACAATAAAGAGTTTATTTATCTATATATTTACAATAATAAAACAAACCCAAGGGAAGAAAAACTAAACATATTCTTCTAACTACAGCTTAAAAAATGGGCACTTAGAAAATCTTTAGGATAGCCTTGTGTAAACTTAGTAAATACCAGGCAAATAAAGGCTTTTTTATTTTTTTATTTATTAATGATAATATAAGTGCTCCAAATCAAACCAAATCAATCAATACAAAACTAAGGCATCGGACATAAGAAACGGCGACAGACATCTCAAATTATAACACCTCTCTTATTTGTTGGGTTAAAACATCCCATATTTAATACTCTCGAAAGTACGCCACTCTCATACCAATTTGTTGAGTAGCTTTACGGCTGCTAAGTAAATACTTAGGTACAACATTATTTAATTTTTTTAGTATGTTATATATTAAATATATATTATTATATGATTCTTATATGAATCTTATATTACATTAAATATATATGGGTATTATTATATGTATATTTACCTTGCGATCTTCAAAGCGAGAGTAAATCGGTTCTTACTGGGCACGTTCCATCCTAGCCCGTAATGATTGCTTACCATCAGGCGAATTACGGTAAAGTGCAAACCCATTCCTTGTAAAAAAAATCATCACTGGGAAAGTAATATCCCATTTGATCGGTTTTATTAAATGAAAATATTTAAAAAGAAACGTTATTGATTTCGCACTCGTGCGAAAATGTGGTTTGTCCTTCTATTTACGTCGGTACCAAACAAATTGCTTTTTTCCATTCGAGGCTGAAAATGAGCAACCCTCATTTATTATTCCAGAAGGGCATTTTTAAATCTGCTATAAGCTTCAGTGATTTAGGGATTTATAGAAGTGACACACACATACAAAATGGAGACAGTCTTGTTTTTTAAACTAAAACGGGCTTGCGCTTGACCATAGTTTGCCTGATGGTAAGCAATAGCTATGGCCTAAAATGGAGCGTGATTTTCCAATAAAAACCGGGAGAATTGTATTGTATTAACCAATATTATGACTCAGAGGGGAGGTGTAGACATTTATGTCACAGGTGTAAGCTTAAATTAGGCGATTGCGTCTTTTGTATCAGTTAGCTTTTAATATGCTTATAAGATACTAGCTGGTGCGCGCGACTTCGTCCGCGTGGAATAGTTATTACCATAAAAACGGTTTTAGAGAGTTAACCTTAAAAGATAGACATATACTGTTGCAGACATTTTTTCAGATCATTTTAAGAGGAATAATTCTTTCATACATATTTTTTTGATATCTTGAACCGTTTTCGCAGCGCACGCAACAGAAGCCCTCTAAAATGATTAATTTTCGCCGTTTTTCCACATTTTTCATTGTTTCTTCGCTCCTATTAGTTGCAGCGTGATGTTATATAGCCTTAAGCCTTCCTCGATAAATAGTCTCTTCAACACAAAAATATTTTTTCAAATAGGACCAGTAGTTCTTGAGATTAGCGCGTTCAAACAAACAAACAAACTCTTCAGCTTTAAAATATTATATTAGTATAGATTAATCTAAAAATAGTCAGCTATCAATTACGTCAAAAAATATTCAGAAAACTTAGCTCGACATGTTTCGGGACAACACTTCGGGGTACTCCACTCTCAAGAAGACAAGTTTTTCGGCGCAGTTTGTAACATAAGGAACAGTCAGTGTAATAATTCAATTTAATCACAAGATAAAATAGGCTGGAGCACTTAGATTATCTTTAGGCTTTTCTAAAGATTTTCTAAGAGCCCCTTTTTATGTTGTAGTTAGAAGTAGTATGTTTAGTTTTTCTTCCCTTGTTTTTATAATTTACTAGTGGGTGCTCGCGGCTTTGCTCGCCTAAGAATTAAAATTTAAAAATTAAAATTGCATCCCCTATTACCCCTTTAAAAGTGGCATTTCCAAAAATCCTTTCTTAGCGGATGCCTACGTCATAACATCTACCTTCATTCCAAATTTCAGCCCAATCCGTCCAGTAGTTTGGGCTGTGCGTTGATAGATCACTATATCAGTCAGTCAAACAGTCAGTCACCTTTGAGTTTTATATAAATAGATTATTGTGAGTAAAAAATATATTTAATCATGCCTTACGGGAACTTTAGTCTCGTAAAAGTCTAGTGATACTTACTCATTTACTTGTCTTGCCATTTAATTTATGAGTGGTTGTTGTTGCAGTTGTTTTTTTTTTCAATAAGTCACATCTAGCTATTACAACTTGCTTGTAAGTACACATACGACGATGAATAGGAGTGGGAGATTTCACTCATCGATCCTATATAGTAGGTAGGTATACTAATAAGCGGTTTCAGTGTCTGCTTTTCATCCAGACGCACCCTGGTTCAAATCCGGCCCTACACCGATGACTTGTATTTTCAAGTTAAGTGTAGATTTGCACTCGCTTAACGGTGAAGGAAAACATCGTGAGGAAACCGACATGTTTGAGGGCCACAATATCCGACATGTGTCTTCTGTGGAAGGACTTGGGCGCCCACCACGTTGTATCTGCCTAAGAAAACTCCCCTAACGAATTAATTCTGCGGGGGAGTCACGACCCTCAGTCACGAGGAAATACGACTCAAGAGAGAGATACTAATATGCCCTGCGGTGTTAATTTTTATAACAAGTAATGGATTTGCACTCTACTATAGTTTGCCTGAGGGTAGGCCATAGCTATAGCCTAAGATGGAGCGTTCTTACCCAATGAGAACCGGTCCACTCTCGCTTTGAAGATCGCTGGATAATTAATGCAGATATTCGTTTTTGAATGGGTGACCAAAAACTGGTAAAGTGTTAGTGGTATTTCATTTGGGCGCTTCTGTGGGTCGCCTGGAATGTTAATTTGTAGGTACTGGATGTTTATCATAATACGACAGTCGTTAAGCCATGTCAGAGGTCCTTAGTGCGATTTGAAAACTCTCGACATCAGAGTTAGCTACTCTCAAACCAACTAGCGAATTTCCACAGTTCCACACGCGTTGTTAGTGAAAAAATCTCTGTCGCAGCTTGAAGAATAAACCAAAATCAACCAACACACAAACCTTCTTTTGATTTTTAACCTATGTCAAGAAAGGAGGTTACCAAGTCTTTTTCATCCAATAGAATACTTATAGGATTGTATGTTTCAATAATTTGATAGATTTTTTGCTCCCAATTCTAAATTATGAGGTCGCAAATATGAAAGTTAATTATTTATAATTTTTTTTGTGACTCTTTTGAAATATTTTTTTTTTATATAACAGTTCGATGACAAACATACCAACATATGTACCTGTTTCTATATTACACTAGCTAGCTGTGCCCGCGACTTCGTCCGCGTGAGATTTCGATTTTGGGCATCATATTTATATTTGCAAACAACCTCATCAGTTTTTTGTAAATTATAGCTGTTACCCATGAGTTGAACCGTTTTCGCAGCGCATGCAACGGAAGCCCTCAAAGAAGAATAATTTTCCCCGTTTTCTCACATTTTTCATTGTTTCTTCGCTCCTATTAGTTGCAGCGTGATGTTATATAGCCTAAAGCCTTCCTCGATAACTGGTCTATCCAACATAAAAATATTTTTATAAATCGCAGCAGTAGGTCGTGAGATAAGCGGGTTCAAACAAACAAACAAATAAACAAACTCTTCAGCTTTATAATATTATAGTATAGATATGGTGACAAACATTCAAACATACCTGTTTCTATACATACGAGTACATACGAGGACCGTCAATATGTCAGCACGTGGCAAATATTAAGACATATAATCAATAATTTTAATTAATGACTGGGACCTGTAATTGAATTAAGCGTGTTAGATATATAAACGTTACTTGTATTCTATTTATTTTTTATGTTTATGTATGTTGGTTTTTCCCCTTGTTTGTACACTATTTAATAAAATATTAATGTTAGTAAATGCTTTATTGGACGTCGTGGTATTATGTACGTAAGTAGGTTTGTATGGAACAGTGAAATTCTGTTGCTGTGAGTAATCACACACTTACCACCTAAACGCGATTTGTTGCATATTCTAATGTAAAAAAATGTAATTCAAAGGAAAAATTACGAGTGCATATTTTTAATAAATAATAATAAATAAATAAATATTTCAGGACATATCACACAGCGCCATCTAGCCCCATACTAAGCTTACGCTTGTATCATGGGTACTAGGTAACGGATATAATACATAAATACTTTTTTTTTTGTAAATACATACTTATTATCAACGACATTAATAATACATTATTAATGTCGTTGCTTATTATACATAGAAACGACCAGACTTAACATAAATAATTACAAATTTAAATGTTCATAATTATTTGTGTCATGTGGGAATCGAACCCGCACCCCCTAGATTAGAAGGCAGAGCCACTACCAACTAAGCTAACAGGCCAGTCAAAAGGCCAGTTTAACTTATTCTTGCTCAAACAGCAGAACTGATTGGAAAGAAATTTTGTATGGGGATAGGGTAGAACCTAGAAATTAGTAAATTTATAATAGATTAATACATACTACAGCTTTTTATCCCGGGTTAAAGCGGGCAAAAGTGCGGGATAAGTTATAGATGTTTGGTCCGACCATCATATTTTAACCATATGACTGGTTAATACCATTTTCATAAAGTCGGTTAAAACAGTAGCCTATATTTCTTGTCATGACATTGCTTAACAACCACCTTGAGGTCAGGGGTCAAGGTAGGAGGTTATTTATCACAACATGAGTTATACCTAAGTAACTAGGCGATCAATCAATGCCTATATGTACTTAGGTATTAGAATCTATGTAGGTATGTACATAATATTACTGAAATATAACCTAAATAAAGTACTAAGTGAATTATTTCTATACTATCTTATCTACTATTCATTATTTTTGTTTATTTTGGTAAAATATTTACCAAAATAAACAAAAATAATGAATTTGTTTTATATAGGTAATAAGTAAAAAAAAATTGGTTACAAACTACTAGAAAATATTAACTGCTAGTAATAATTTATGTACCTAGATAATATTTATAAATATCAAGATGGATTCAAAGCATAAATTTCAAATCACATTTTTTTGTATATAATCGGAATCTGCGGGCAATGTGACTAAACTGCTGGCGGCGTTACCTCGCTGAATCGCCAAACTTAAACGTTGACCGAGGTAAGCTATTGAGGGGTATAAAAAGTGTAGCTATGCATATGCATAGCTACACTTTTTATACCCATGACTTATTATGGTCATATACCATATGGTATATAGTCATATACCATATGGTATATGACTATAACATATGACTGTAAACGTCAATTTTCATAATTAAATTACTGATTTGTGTACAATAAGATTTTAGCGTAGGTACATGATATCTAAAAAAACATTCAGAAGACTTGATAACCTCCTTTTTTGGAAGTCATATCAAAGTGAAATTATTTTAATAGCGGGCAGAATCGCACATTTATCAAAATATTATGTAGCCTTTAATAGAGTACGTCTTTTCTTTTAAAAGACTTTTAAGTTAAGAATTCTTTTAATGGACAAAATCTTGGCCAAATTATGTAAAACCATGTAAAAGTGGTGCGAGTTTTCACGAACAAACAGCGAAAAAAGCAATTAAACTTTGGCAAAAGTCACAGAATTTAATAAAAGCCTTTGTAGAGAAGCGTTGACATGAAACATAAATGGGCTAGACATACATTCACATCATATAATCATTGTAATAAGACAGACCTCTTTTTTAACACGGAACAGGCTTACGTCTGCAACCTGCATGATGTTAACATCGATGTTGCACATTTGCCTAGATCAAACCTATTTATTCTGGATTTGATTTTCGAGAACCTCACCCAGTTACAAAATATTGAGCTAAAACAAATAAACTTTTATTTAAAAAAATGTAAGCCCTTACTTATGTAAAAGTAGAACAGCTGCCCAATATTACCATTGGTTTGCTTTAATATCCCATCAAAAGTTTTCACAACGCATGAATTTGCGCATGTTATTATATTATACAGTTTTTATATTCCTCTAAGCAGTTATTTTAATTATTGAACAAATTTTATAAATAAAATGGCAACTGTGTTAGTTTGTTATTTGATGTGATATAGGTGATAATTTTGTAAATAAGATAAGATATTGAATCAGGCGTTACTTTGCGGATATCCATTGTAAATGAAACTCTGGAGGGATATGTAAAAATAAAAAGTATATAAGTATTATATCCGTTACCTAAAACCCACGACACAAACGTTTGCTTAGTGTGGGGCTAGATGGCGCTGTGTGCAATGTCCCGGAATATAAAATAAATAAATAAAATATAAATATGTAGTGTAATATACGCACGCTATTTATTTCTCCAGAATTTCATTTGTAAATAAGGTACATATTAGTTAGACCTATCTTCCCCTATACTATGTCCTCGCATGAAGCTACATCGCCTCGTGACGTGTTGAGGGGTAATCAATCAGATACTTTCCGCGGGAAATAGCACCTCCATTCTGCTTTAAAGGTATACATAATATACATAAAGTACGGTACGTGGATAATAGACTTCGGTAGGGGGAAGTTGAGGATTTTGTTATGTTTTGAAGTTGAGAACTCCCCTAACGAATTAATTTTGCGGAGGAGTCACGACCCTCAGTCAGGAGGAAATATGACTCAAAAGATATACTTACTCTTTTTTTTTTATTCATAATTTTATTTATTGGGGCTTTGGCCTACATTGGCATGTCAGTCGCATCATACCTTAACCAATATCAAATACTTACTTACTTACTCGTGTTTGTTTTTTTTGTCAAATCTGCCACAGTAAATGTTTTCTTTTTGAAAAAATAATAGATTTTTTTACTATTAAGCGTATCATTTACTTTATTGTTCTCAGTAAACACCATTAGTAAACTCATGTAATTACTCACGTCCATGATTTACTTTCTGCCAAAAACTTGGTATCGTTTTCCTCCCGATAATGTACAAGGTGATTTTTAGACATAAAATCTATATCCATACATATAATAAAGCAGATGAAATAAAACATATGTACAAAGAAGATATTAGAAAAGATGTTAGCTATACCTTAAAACGATAATAAAACACTTTTTTGCAGTTTTATATTTTTTGTCCGTTTATCTGTTTGTCTGTTTATATAAACGCTCATCACGCAAAAACGGCTCATCATGATTTTTGGTATGTAGGAAGTATGAGGTCTTAGGAGTGTCATAGGCTTTTATCATGAATTAATGCGAGCGAAGCCGCGGGCGTGCACTAGATATAGCAAAAAAAAATGATAAACATTGATACATATGCACATACATAGGTTTAATTTCATCATCACTGCGATTAAATTTAACTAACACAATGATACCTTTAATGGTTCTTGTTATTTGTGATTATGTAGCTTACCATCCCGCAAATTGCGGTCAAAATAATTTTAACATGTTAAGAAAATGTTACAAACGAGGTTATGTAATTATTTAACAATAAAGAATTGGTAAACGGCTAGCACTTACGTGAAAAATTTGATGAAATTTAGCGACATAATAATAAATTATTAATTTTGATGTACATAAGTTCTAGCCGGTGTTATAAGATTTAATAAAAAAGAAACCATTTAAAGCACCCTGTATGGAGTTTTCTAATTAAGTACTTTATTTTCTTGTTTTTTGGGGTAATTAAAAATGTTTCGTGCTCTGTCGGCGGAGAAATAATTAAGACCAAAGGATCTTTACGGCTGAATTCTCACAAATGTCTTAGAAGTACTTAACTTTGTTACGATTATATTAAAAAACATAATATTCAACATATTAACCTATTTGTGAAAGGACCTCTTTGCATGCTAATTAGAACAATGTAATTAATTACAAACGCGTGAATATTCTGTTTAAAACTTATAAAATAAAAAACTTTTTCGAATCACCGAAGAGTTTCTGTATCAAAATGTGTAAACTATTTGCACATAATCAAAAAGTCGTAGTCAAGCGTACAGCGAAAAAAATAGTTCGATAATTATTCTTCTGCACTAAAATATTTGTAACTATAAAAATACGTAATATCATATATTGGAAGTTATTTAAGATTAAGAATATAATGAAAAAAATATTAAATAGATATTAAAAATAGTTAAAAAAAATCAAACATCGTATACATGGTATAATTTAGCGGTAAAACTAAGTTATAGTAAACGGTTTTGGTAATTAAGGTATTTTTTTAGACACACAGTGCTATCTAGCCTTAGCTAAGGCTTGTTATAGATAATTGTATCGAAAAATGGTTTAAAAATACCTATATAAGTCTTTGCTCAATCTTCATCTGTCATTCATAAATACTTTTCTTCTGTTCTTTATATGTTCATTGTTCATTTCATTGTATTCACTCGTATTATAAAGTTTCGATTACTTATATACCTATAAGAACACAGGTAGGTACCTAATAATAAATCAGCGACCCACCAGCGAACAATAGGGTATCAGAGAAAGCCATTTTCCAATACCAACAGGGCCGTTGAAAACCTACAATGTCCTTCTGAAGCGTACACTATGTAATATCGAGATTGGTAATGAACAGCAGCGCTGACTGCACTTGTCTTGTTAATTTATTTAGTTTGTTGAGATTTATAACGGATTGCCTGTTTATGTTGTATTTTACGATAAGTATACAAATTCATTTTATTCAGACTATAGTCCCAGCGCAGATTAAAAATAATAACCGAGCGTTCTACGTTAACACCATTGCAACGTTCAATCATTTAACGGTTACCGTGATTACATTATAATATCCGTAAATCCGCTTCGCTTGTGCTGGCTTTCTAACTAACTACTAATTTAAAAAAAACAAGAGAAAATAATAATAATATATATGTCGGCGCGTTTGATTCGAAGAGTGTTTAAGTTGATCTTAATGTTTGATTCGGAGAGTAGGCGAGTTGGTTTCAATGTCACTGTCAGCTGTCACAATGTTCGAAATGTGTTATAATGTTTGTGTCACTGTCAATAACGGCTGACATTGACTTGAGACTAACTTCGGGGTCCTGCTCTGACGCAACAACCAGCGCTAGTGCCGTGCGAGAGACCGCCATTCTTACTTGGGACGGCATACAATTCGCATCGCGTTGTGGCGTTACGTGTTGGTTGGAGTGTCGACCGAATTAGTGTAATTAGTTATCAGACAATCTTCCTACAGTTGTATTTCATAGTTTAACCTCGAACAAATTAGTATCAATAAGTTGAAGTGCTACGTTTTATTTCTCCATGCCCGAATATCCATGCCCAGCCGGTAGAATTACTATTATGGATAATGAAGATGCTCCGCTGTCCCCACATATAAATAAATATTCGAACTAATCGTCATTACTAATCACGTCATGTTTGACCAATCATACATACATATTTGTTTGACACATGTAAGTCAAATATTTTTTACCTCTATTAGGCATCTAAGAGGTATTACGTGGTTCTGAGAGTATTATTTTTGGCGCGAGCGCGCTCGGGCCGATCCGCCGGGCACGGTAGTGCGGGATGCGACCTGTTGACGCGAGGTCGGCAACCGATGCAAACTCCTTGCTCGCAAATAGGCGGGACATTTGAATTGGAAACGCTCTTGCTTCCAATACGAATGACAGCGTTCTTTTTTTTCTCGTGAGTGGCTTGTGAACTTTTTTGTGCTGTTTCTATTTTATAAAGGAGTGCAGTGCGTAGAGTTTTTATGCAAAGAGGTGAGTATTTGTTGTGTCATATTTTTTATTTTTGGTAACAAGCCGTCTATTTTTGCCCGTAAAAGGTTTGTATTGATTTTCGAATAAAATTTATGGCAAACGAGTTTACGGAGCACTTTATACGAACAATAGGTCATTGAGAGACATTAAGTGAATCAATGCTTTATGGGGCACATAAAATTGAAAGCATGGCTTTACTTTGACAGCTATTATTTATGTATGGTTGGTAAATGAATGGGATTTTTAACAAGGAAACCTAATAATAGGTCTTTACCTATGAAATTGCCGTTTTTTTATTTATTTATTTGAATAATGGGCGAGCAGCAAATTGCTGATGTGCCCATATCACACTGTGTCAAAATTGTTTTATTTAGTCCACGAGATAAAAAATTAAACAGTCCACTGGTGCAACGATCACAAGTTAACAAGAGATTTTTTGGTTTTACTTAACCAGTCATCAAGCCGGTTCTTAAAGTTGTTTACAGATGTTGCACTGACCACCTCTTTTGGCAACCTGTTCCAGTTGTGAACCACTCTGTTGCTGAGTATGTGGTGACCTGTGTTAGTTTTGGCAGAGCATCGCTTGATTGTCTGGTTGTGTCCCCTGCTATGATCACAACGATTAGTCTGTATAAACCAATTTGATGTATCCGGGAGGTTGTATAGTCCATTCAAAAGTTTAAAAGTCTCTATAAGGTCTCCACGTAGTCGCCTTTCTTCAAGAGTGGTAAGACGCAAGATTTCCAGCCTTTGCTCATAGGTTTTTCGGCGTAAGGCTAACGGCAACCTGGTCGCTCTTCTTTGGACACTTTCAAGGAGATTAATGTCCTTCCGAAAATATGGGCTCCAGACTTGGAACCCATACTCTAATAGTGGCCTGATGTAGGTCTTGTATATCTTTATGAATAGGTCAATAGTCATAGTGAGGAATGATTTCCGGATTACATATATAAAAGAATTAGCCTTCTTAACAATTATATTGATGTGATCTACCCATTTAAGATCTTCTGAGATGGTAGCCCCCAAGTCTTTCTGTTGTTTAACTGCAGCTATGGCATTCCCATGTAGGCTGTAACCTACGCAGGGATTGTTCCTTCCCAAATGAAGCACACTACACTTGGAGGCATTTAGTTTGATAACCCAGTCTCTGGTCCAGTCTTGTATCCGTTCAAGGTCTTGCTGTAGGTGTCCTGATCTGATGAGAGGGTTAGCGAAGAGTTTCCCGTCGTCAGCAAAGAACGCTGTATGACACTCTATGAGCTCAACAAGGTCAGTTATGAAGAGTCCAAACAGCAAGGGCGCCAACACTGAGCCTTGAGGAACGCCACTAAACACCTGTCTGCACTGCGACAAGTGGTCTCCGACTCGAACTTGAAATGTTCTACCTAACAAATAGTTTTTTATCCATGTTAAGAGTTTCCCCCTTACACCAAAGTGATCCAGTTTTGCTAATAGTCGTTGGTGCGGGACTTTGTCGAATGCCCGCTCAAAATCAAGATACACAACGTCGACCGGACTTCCACTGTCCAGCTCCTTGCACCAGGTTAGAACACAGGAGAGCAGATTGGTTATCGTTGATCGCTTCTCCATAAACCCATGCTGCTTCACGGATATGATGCACTCCCTGTTCAAAAAGTGTGTGAGGTGTTTACAAATTATTTTCTCCATTACTTTAATTTAAATGACATTTATTTATTTTATTTTATTTATTTAACTACTATGCTAGTAAGACTGATAGGCCGAAAATTTGCTGGGTTAGTTTTATCACCTTTCTTGAATATGGGAGTAACAATTGCATGTCTCCAGTCCTGCGGTAAGTACCCTGATTCAAAAGAGCTATTCATAAGCACAGTCAATGCTGGAGCAATAGTTGATGCACAATTCTTGAGGATACAACCTGGAAACAAATCTGGACCAGGAGCAGATTGAATATTCAAACTTAACAATACTTTCTCTACTTCCTTATAATGAAATGAAATGTCACAAAAGCTCTCTTCAACCCGGGATAAAGATAAAGATAAAGAATCTTTATTGATAATGTAAAATTGTAACATACATAGGTATAAGTACTAATATCACAGAATATGCTACACAAATTACAATATCTCGTCAAATTGAATTTATAACATTAGGCTTTTATACAATTTTAGAAGTTACATATGTCTAGTTTTATTAATAAAACAATGAAAATTTTTGTTATTAAAATCATGTCAAACATAATAATAGGTATGTAATCATACAATATGTCAACTTAAATAAATCTTGGTACTGTCACTTTAGCTGTATAGGGGCTAAAATGACAATTTGGCATCACACTCCTTACTCAGTAGTTAATTACATAATTTCTAAGCAAGTTTAGAATCAATTGGTAGTTGACTGTAGTCATTTTCAAAGTATTCTTTAAAACTGTATAGTGTCTGATCTAACAATAATTGTTTGACGCTATTGCAAAATTGCTGATCATTATTCAAAGACTGAATGTGTGCGGGGAGTTTATTGAACAGTTTCTCTCCCATTATAGTGGGTAGTTTCTTAGTCATACACAGCCTAGGCACAGTTGGTTTCATCAATACTCTGTTTATCTTGGTTCTATTTGAGTTATAAGTCTTAAGTTTAAACAAATGTGGATTTCTTTTTACAAACTTTATAATCTCTAATATATATTGTGACACTGACGTCAAAATCTTCAACTCTTTGAAATGGTTTCTACAAGACTCTCTATATCTACCTCCCACAAGTACTCTTATTGCTCGTTTCTGCATTATTAACACTCTTTCAAAGTCTGTCGCATTGCCCCATATACTTATGCCGTATGAAAGTATAGAGTGTATGTATGAATAATAAGTTTCCTTTAGGTGCTCTGGGCTTGTTATTGGTTTCAACTGTTTTAATGCATAAACCCCTTTTGCCATTTTTTTACAAGTATTATTAATATGTTCTTTCCATGTTAAGGAGGGATCTAAATCGCATCCTAATAGCTTAACATGCTTTGCGTATATACATTCAGTTCCATTCTCTAATATTAATGGAGCTTCTTTAAAGTTTGGTGATACAGCATTGAAGGACATTATATTCGTTTTATCAGTATTCAGTTTCAGACCATTCACCGTAAACCAGTTTTCTAACTCTCTTAAAGTTTTATTTATACATTTCTAAAGTTCTTCATGTGAGTCAGCGGTTATAATCACTGTCGTATCATCTGCATACTGGATGACTTCTCCTTTAATTCCACTAAGGCATAAATCATTGAGAAATACCAGAAACAAGGTATTTCCCAATGACGATCCCTGTGGAATTCCTATATCTACTTTCCTTGGCGATGACTTATGACGTTGTTTGTCTATTTTCACTTCGACAATTTGCTCTCTATCTTCAAGGAATGATTTTATAAGTCGGAGAGGTTTTCCAGTTATTCCGTAAGCTGAGAGCTTCACTATTACAAGGTCATGACTCACAGAGTCAAAAGCTTTTGATAAGTCTAGAAATATTGCAGCCACTTTTTCTTATGTTCAAGGCCATCAATAATCGTTTCTACGCTCTGGTCGTGGTACAGCTTGTAATGGTTTTGGTCCTTTGATTTCTTGTAATTGTCCCACAGTCTTTTTTTCTCCGCTATTAATTTCAGTACTTCTTTGGATAACCAGGGTTTATTTTTAATTTTACTTTGTTTAAGTTTCTTCAATGGTGCAAATATGTCTGAGGTCTGGTTAATTGCATTTTGAAAATCTATCCATAGTTGTTCAGTGCAAAGTGAACAATCCATAGTTTCGAGTTTGTTATGAAGCTCAAGATTATAGTTGTCAAAGTTAATACGTGAGTAATTTCTTCTATACTTTGGTAACAAGCGTCCCTGTTGCATCAGCAACTGAATACTGAAGTCCAATACACAATGATCACTTTTTCCAATCGGTGGATTATGTGTCACATCCTTAATCAACCCTTCTTCATTCACCAATATAAGATCTAGCAGCGATGGAGTCTGATTAATTTGAAACCGAGTAGGGTTTTGTACTAATTGATATAGGTTACTGTTTACATACATATTTATGAAAATATCTTCTGGTTTAGTAATTTGTTGCCTAATTTGCAACTGATCAGGTGATAAAGGCCACTTTAAACATTTGTAGTTAAAATCTCCTACGATGACCACAGTATTGTTCTCCGAGGCCAATTGAATATTTTCCATCATTTTGGTGTCCCGAGCTTTCCATAAGAACTCATCTTTGTCATCAGGTCTATACACTCCAACCACAAGAAAATGATGAATACCATGTTGAATGTCAAGGTAGAGAGCTTCTACATCATCACACATGTATCTTAAGTTCTGTCTCACAACAATGGGTACTCCATTAACATGGTTCTTAACATACATGGCCACACCTCCTCCTCTCGTTTTGCCTTCCCATTTATTTTTCTTATGTTTACGGTCTAATCTGTAAAGTGAGTAACCGGGTATATTGTACAAGCTGCTGCGATCACTGCTATTCAACCATGTCTCTGTGACTACAACAATAGATGGGTTTGTGGAGCTAACTCGCTGTAGTAAGAGATCAAACTTAGGATGTAATGAGAATAGATTGGTGTACATAAAAGTAAGGTCATAATATGGATTCTTAGAGATGCAACTTAGTTTTTTTGAACAATCTTTGGTGCACCTTTCACATATTTTATAGTTATATTGGTCTCACCCTTCTCTATTCTCATTTTGAGAACATCACGAAGCTGTTGCAGTTCTTGTCTCTGTAGGGGTGTTTTATCATCATAAATTATTACCTCCTTTCTGGCCTTACTCTTATTCTTCAAGGTGGAGATGGCATACTGGGGAGATTTAAACACCACTTTCACCGGGCGCTTCTTGCCTGGCTCGCGATGACCTAGCCGCTGCACCGCCACCACCTTGTCGTAGACGTCAGCCCCGTGAACCTCACCCAGCACCTGCTTCACTATCGACTCGTCGTGCGCTTTCCTCACGCTTCCACTGTCGGAGGCACTTTCCTCTACATTGACGAGTACTACGTTGCTTGCTCTGCGCTCACGCTCCATTATTTCTTCCAACACTGTGTTGGTGTTGAGAGTAGATGCGGACGCGGCCTGCGCCCCCACGGCGCCTGCGGCGACCGTTGCAGACGCGGCGGCTGTTGCGTAGCTCTGCGCGCGAGATTGTGCCAATTCGGTTTTGATGATATTAATCTCTTCTCTCAAGGTATCATAAGATTTTATCAATTGGGGCACTTGAAAGAGAGCTTCCCGGCACGGGGGGCACAAGTATAGAAGCGTACGCTTCCCCTTGAGCCCCATGACGCGCGCCTCACTACTGGTCAGATTACTGCACTGCAGGCATATAAATCTCTTGCAACCGTCACACTGCACCAGATTGTCTTCATTTACGACATTATCACACACGAAACACTTCATTTTTAACTGTTTCAATGACTCAGATTCGAAAAGTAAGCGTGCGTAAGCGTTTTTGCGCTTCGTAATATCACTCCACAAACACAAGTTTCTGTACAATTTATGGTTTATTATATGATTTACACTAGATTTAATCAAATTAGACTGTAATGTAACTTTTATCAAGTAAAAACAATTATTTAAGATTTATTAAGATACGACGTAATTTTGACACAGCTTGTTTTTTCGAAAAAAACATATTAATCTGTTTGTAACTTTTACGTACAGCTATATTTTTTCCAAATACAATTTTTATTCAAATTCAAATTCAAATTCAAATTGTTTATTGACTAAAAATAAAAATACTTATTCTAACACGTACATTCATTGGGAACACAGATTGCCAGGTGCAGTCAAGTATGAATCAGGTAGGTACGTGAGGTAGCCCCGGAAACTTGCACTAGGTACCGAAAAGGTCCTGTGAAGCAAGATTTCGGGAAAAACCACAGCACAATATACAAATTTAACTACTTACTTGCACATCACTCGTCTCAAAAGAACATAACTAAATTTGACTAAAGAGATTGTCACATTTCAACAGCTACTCACATATTTCTTCTTAATTCTAAACATTTTACCTATTGTTAAGTAGGAAACTATATATTATATTGTATCAATTGTTGAATTATGTACTTATTAGATAAAAAAAAATGTATTACTAGTGCATATTACTTATAGGGAAGTCATTGAAAACACCTCTTTCAATGTGTCGTCGGTTTCACTACTTTAACTAGTTATATTTTTATCATATACTCTGTTTTTGAAAAATTTATATACGCAGAGCATAGCTTTTTTTCCATCTAACTATAGTTATGAATTGCATCTAAATCTGTTCAGACATTTTCATACAAACATTAAAAATGTTTGTATGAAGATATCATTTTTCTCAATTTCATAGGCAAAGACCTTATCTTCAATAAATCTGAAGCAACAAGTCTATTAAGCAATGAAACTCTCTTCACTATTTTTTAAGATTAACGTAAGCTATGGGTAAAAGACTAATCTACTAACATTATAAGCAATTGATTAAGTTGTTAGAGATAAATTAAGTTTATTTATATGAGATAGGCAACCATGGAGTATGGTCACACATTTTATCTTTTTTCGGTTTTTTGACACGATTTAGCAACTATTACGAATATACCATGAAATATAAAATGGAACCTAAAATTTAACGTGTCAGCCCACCCACGGAAGCCATTGAGTCTTAATTAATTATGTATTTATTTTGGAGTGTTTGCTAGGTAACTTAATTATGCGTAAACTTTAAGGTAACCTTTATATTGAGGTCGATTTAAAAATAATACGAGGTTGTTTTTGAAAATGAATCGGCTTGTTTTGTATGTATATAAGTATAAATTGTTTTTTGTGAGTATACATTTGTGATGTGTTACTTAAAAATAAAATAAAAATAGCCTTTATTTTCTACTACTCAATAAAATATGACACAGAAATTATTATACTTAACTTAACAATTTTTAACCACATTTAATGAAGGTATAAGCTAAAAGTGTTAATAAAAAGGACTGAAACATGTTCCTTATGTTTACAAACTACATAATGTGGTACTTACTACGCTGTAAAAAAATGATAGTACTTGAAATATATAGTCAATAGGTTTCTAATTCATATATAGGCCTATCTTCTCTTAGAAAACAAATTAATACCTGTTTATATTGGTGAAACCAATAGTATTACATATTTATTGCTCAAAGCAATCTTTTCATATTGTGAAAATAAAGCAACGAGGGAAAAAATGTACAACGTCTAATCAACTAAAGATTCATCATCATCATCATCCACAGCTTTCTCTATGCCACTGCTGGGCATAGGCCTCTCTTTGAATGTGCCAGCTGCGTCGATCTTGTGCAGACCTCATCCATAAAGAACGTGGGACTCTTACAATGTCGTCAACCCATCTCGCTGATTATTATTCAACTAAAGATTAGTTTGTAGAAATTTCCGGTATTCATATATATTTCTAAACTAGTGGATGCCCGGCTTCACTCACAGGCTTATGATCTTAAGAGTGTCATAGGTTACTTTTTATCCTGAAATAATGCAAGCGAAGCCGAAGGCGTCTACTAGTTAATCAGCATCTGCATGTAGCATATATTTGTCATAGTACAGCAGTTAAGCTATATCAAAGGCCTTAAGGGCAGTGAAAACTCTCGACACCAGAGGTGGCCACTCCCATCCAATAAGAAGATATTGACAGCTAAATTAATTTTTAAAAGATAATTTCATATATACGCCGAGTTAAAAGCATGAAAATGGCCATTTTACTTGGGCTTAATAATAACATTTTTAATTGACGACAACTTTCGGCGCGTAGAACCTTCTTCCGAAATTTAAACAGATGCAAAAGTTTGCTGATAATTTTATTTGTTCATAAAATGTTTTTGCCTAAATGAAAATGGCTTATGATTGTGTGATTTGTTTTGTTGTAATTATTTATTTATAAGTTTTGGTTTAGCCGAGTCCAACCATGATTTAGAAAAGAAGCAGTCTATTTAGGTTTCTTTTAGGCAAGCGCGCTAGATCGTAGATAATAACATGGCTTAAAATCAGGCAAGTGGTAGTCAAGCGTGAGCCTATGTCATATAAAAAAAGTTTTTAATTAAAATATTTTAATTTTTTTATAATTTGGATGATTAATTAGCCACCTAACTAAAAAAAATACTTTAAAATGTTTTTCAGGCAGACTATAGTCAAAAGCCTATTTCGTGTTAAAAACAAACTTTTAAAATATTTTTTTTAAAAGTTTGACCATTTTTGTATATCAAAGTTTC
Source organism: Macaria notata (assembly GCA_927399415.1). Lineage (NCBI taxonomy): Eukaryota > Metazoa > Arthropoda > Insecta > Lepidoptera > Geometridae > Macaria > Macaria notata. The sequence goes on from OV656751.1 coordinate 3,544,816, forward strand.
TTTTATATTTCACATTCTAGCCTATGCCTATAGGTATATTATATTAAAACTTTTTATATAGTTTTTTTTTAAAGTGTGACCTCTATTTGTATTTCAAAGTGTAACACTCTTTATTTTTCACACTTCTACATAGCCTATGCCCTATAGGTATAGTATATACAGTACCTATTAGTACTAAAAGCTTTCACCTATATCAAGTGGTAACAAGGTTTGTGTTCGGTATACGTTATCTCTGATGACTATTTTCACTTTGCTACGAGAATGAAATGTGTTTTTTTTGTTGTTTTACTTAATAAGTTTTTAAATAATATTTTTATAGTAAGCAAGCGAATGGTGACAACAAACTCTGGATTAAGGTATTTTCAAAATGATTTAAAAACAGGACATGGTCCATAATTTTATTGTACCTACAATGATTATACTCGTAGTTTTGTCTGCTGTGATATGTTGTACATATATATATATATATATACACATATATTGAATAATTTTGCATTTTCTAAAGGTAAATAATAAAGTAGAATATGTTTTATATATCACGAAATAGTTTTACGTTTGACTTAGTGATGCAACGGAACTGGCATAACGGAAGCAGAAACGGAATCAGATGTCAAAAGTAAATCTTAACGGAAGCGGAAGCGGAAACGGAAGCGGAAACGGAAGCGTTAATACTATAAAGAAAAAGCACAATTTTGTATTTTTAGATGTTTTTTATTAAATTTGTAGTAGTACAAGTAACAAAATTAAAAAATTTTGCCCCCTAGTGAATTATGGCCGTAACACCTATCTAAGAACATGAAGCAATAATTAAATCCTAACCCATTACTGAAAACCGCATTAAAATCGGACTAGTAGTTTTGAAGATAAATGGCAACATTTGTTTGCACAAACAAACACACAAACAACCTCAAACCTCACCCCAAACCGTCTCCATTCCGTCGTGGGTAAGAATATAAAAAATTAGTAGTCAAAATTAAATAGCGGCAAATTATATTTAATAAAGAGTAACTTGGCCGCTTTTTCACCTTTTAGCCTATTTCTATGTTCTTCATATATTAAACCAGCTCCGCTAAATAATTGCTCGCTGGCTACACTGCTGGGGGGAGCTGATAAGTATTGGCGAACTATTGGCAAGATATGGGGGTATTTGTGCGCATTTCTATTCCACCACATAAGGGGATCCTCATGAAGAGGTAGTCTCTTCTCTTTCTTGTACTCCCGAAGGTGTGACTGTATCTCTAAAAGTAAATTGTCACCATCATCAGCTGTAGAAGAGTCCTCCTCCTGGTCTTCATTTACACTTAACATCGATTCCAATATTTGTAATGATGATGATGATTTGGAAGTAGAAGGCTGCATTTCAATGTCTTCAATCGCAATTTGAGTTCGGCTTCTTTTGGGGGAAGGTGCGTCATCATCTTCTTGGATGGAATTGGATTGTCTGGTTCTAATACTTCTAATGGCGGTAACAGTCACATTAAGTAATTTAGATTCAACCTGCTCTGCAACGACGCTGGTGAAAAATTGCGATTTATATCGCGGATCCAAATACGTCGCAATAGTGTATTTGTCGTCTTCGACCAGGTTTCCAAATCTTACACTTGAATTCAATTCATCGCGTAATTTTGTTGTAAAATTTATGACTTGTTCTGAAGTAGTAGGTTTCGCCTCTTCTTGTTGTAACGTGGTCAAGGCAACTTGAATTAAAGGTATGACTGATGAAATACTGATTTGAGAACTGCTTAGATTTCTTGTTATTTCTTCAAATGGCTGCATCAATTGCACATATTTTTGAATATTCATCCAGTCTTCGGGGGATATAATTGCAATTGGATTTGCGCTTAGGTACAAGACAAGCGAATCTTTGAGTTTTGAAAACCTTTCCATCATATAGAATGTGCTGTTCCATCTTGTAGGGCAATCTTGAATGACAGAAAGAGGAGACTGATTAAGGCGATTCTTTTGAATTTCTGTAAGTTCTGCCTGTGCGACTAAGGAATGATTGAAATGGGTCCCCCGCAACCGCCCCCCGCGGGCCCCCGCCACGCCGCCGTCATGTCGCACCCATCCTCACCGCTCTCGCCCCGCATCCGTTTCGAGTTCTGTTATTAGTTTGCGGAACCAGAAGCAGAAACGGAACTGAAAAAACATGCGGAACTTCTGCAGATGCAGAAGCGGAAGCAGAGTTCTGTTGCAACACATCAGGCAACATCAGGCAGGCTGTAGTCAACTTGACTACAGCCTGCCTGATGTTAAGCACCACTGTAGTCTAAGATGTAGCATGCTTGCCTGGAAGAAACCTATTTACTTAAGATTTTATCCTTTTTAGCTACAGCAATATCTAGTGCCTTAGTCTAAATATAAATATTAGCAACACATGCTATTTAACACGTATACCACTTATACCTATCTACATGTAATACAACAGTTATGTCAAATAAATAAACAAACGAGTCACGTTATGGGTGTCACGGCTGTCAAATTCGATCATCCACTATCGATAGGTACATAATTCTTAACTCCAAGCATATATTGAAGGGGCGTTACACGTTAAATTGTAGGTCCCGGCTGTTTGTCTAGTACGGCAGTAGTTAAGATATGTCAGAGGCCCTTAGGGCGGCTTGATAAACTCTCGACACCAGAGTTGGCCACTCTCATTCGATAAGAAGAAGAAGACAAGAAGTTAGTTTTTAAACGGAATGGGTTTAAAATTGATGAAAATTTGCCTGATAGTGAGTGATCATTATAGTTAAGGATACTCCTCCTCCTTGAATCGTATCCCTCATGTCTGAGGATCGTGACCACCACCTCCCAGCACCTTCTCCTTGATGACATCTTTCCACTTCCTTCTGTCCTCGGCAACATGCAATGCATTATAGACTGTAGTGTCTAAAGTGGTGCGAATTTGGTCCGACCAACGTGTTGGGCTGCGGCCTCGGGATCGATTGCCTTCTACTTTTCCTGTGATCATCAGTTTTTCCAGGTTGTCGCCATCTTTCCGGGCAATATGACCAAAATATTCGAGGATCCGTTTCAGACATAAAGTGGATAGTCTGGTTTTGATACCCAGTTGTTTTAGTATCGACACGTTAGTACGGAAAGCTGTCCACGGTATTCTCAGCATGCGTCGCCAGCACCACATTTCAAAAGCATCGATGCGCTTTCGGTCCGCTGTTTTTAGGGTCCATGTCTCAACTCCATAGAAGAAGATCGAAAAAACTAGAGTCCGCACTAGCCTGGTCTTTGTCTTCAGCCTTATGCCTCTATTTCTCCAGATCTTTTGAAGCTGAGCCATAGCATTTTTAGCCATTCCGATACGTCGGCGCACGTCTGTTTCACAGGAGCCATTGTTACTTATGGTGGATCCGAGGTATATGAAATCGTCGACAATCTCTAGCCCAAGTGCTCTAGTCAAGTTTAGAGTGTTTGCGCGATCAACCACCATTACCTTTGTCTTTGACTTATTTATGTGAAGCCCAAGGCTATTACTGACTCCCTTCATTTTATTCAGGAGCAGTGACCTTTCGAGTTCGTTTGCGGCCAGTAGAGTTGTGTCATCGGCATACCGGAGATTAGAGATGTTCTTTCCACCGATGCGCACGCCTCCCGTCCAGTCTTCGCAGGTTTGTCTCATGATGTACTCTCCATAAGCATTGAATAAAATGGGCGACAATATGCAGCCCTGACGGACACCCTTTCCAAAGCAAAACGGCTGGGACATAACTTCGTCAATTCTTACGACACCTTGGCTCTTGATATATAGGCTTTGCACTAGTGATACCAAATGATTCGGTACGCCAAGATCTCCCAGAACCCTCCACAAGCACCCCCAATTAACACAGTCAAAGGCTTTACTGTAGTCAACAAAGCACATAAGAAATGGAACATTGTACTCGCGGGATTTTTCAATTAGCTGTCTCACATTAAGGATCTGCTCACGAGTGCCTCTGCCTCTAACAAAACCGGCTTGCTCTTGCGGTATTTGCTGATCCAGGAAATAGCGTAACCGGTTGTTCAGTATGTAGAGCAAAACTTTACTAGCGTGAGATATGAGCGCTAAAGTGCGGTAATTGTCACACTGCTTTGTCGAGCCTTTTTTGTGCAGTGGAAGGATAATAGATTTAGTCCAGTCGTTAGGCCATTCGCCATTTGTCCATACACTGTTGCAGATGGTATGAATTACAGATATCCCCTTTTCTCCCAAAGCTTTTAGGATTTCTGCCGATATTAAATCAGGGCCCGGTGCTTTTCCATTCTTGAGTGATCGCAAAGCCGATACAATCTCAGTTCGCAGAATATCCGGTTCTTTCTCCATAATACCGACAGCAGGTGAAATGCATCCATTTGTTTGCAAAGGGTCTCCGTATAGGTCCTGGCAATAGGTACGCCATCTTTCGGAAACTTCATCCAACTGGTGCAAAAGACGACCGTCAGCATCTTCAACCCCCCATGTCTTTGGCTTAAACTTCCTCGTGAGTTGTCGCACCTTCTTGAAAAGATCAGCTGTTTGGTAACTATGAGAGTGAGTTTCAATTTCCTGGCATATCCCATTAATGTAGCTGTCTTTGTCTTCTCTGCAGTATACATCAACTAACTTGCATAGGACACTGTACTCACTTCTCACTGCTGGATTCTGTAAACCAATCTTCAGTTCCCTCCTTCGTTGGATCAGTGCCCAGGTGCGGTCTGTAATCCATGAGGCTTTGTTCACCTCCGGATTCTGGGATATGCGGATCTCTGCTAGAGTGTTATTTACTAACTCTTTAAGATTCGTCCAGAGGGCATCAGCTGAGGTCTGCCGGTTTGTTTCTGCGTTAGCCAGCTTTTCTTCAAGGGACAGCCGAAATGCAAGACTTTCAGGAGGACTAAGCTGTTTTGGACACCTTTTAGTTCTTGTAGGTGGTGCTTTCAGCCGTAATGCAAAATTCGCTACAAGCAGGTTATGGTCGGAGCCACAATCTGCTCCAGGATATGTTTTTACATTGCTTACGGATGATTTCCAACGCGAATTAAACAATATGTAATCAATCTGATTCCTACATCTGTCGCCTGGAGATTTCCACGTGTAAAGGCGCCTGGGGTGGTGTTGGAAGCAGGTGTTGAGGATAGTCAGCTTCCTGTTTATACAAAAGTGGATGAGCATTTCACCTCGTTCATTTCGCTCGCCCAGTCCATGATTGCCGACTACTTCTCTCAAATACTCTTCTTGTCTAGTTTTTCCCACTTTTGCATTCCAGTCTCCTAGAATCATTACCATTTCACGATTCGGTATTGAGTCGAGTACTTCTTCCAGTTTGCTGTACAAAAGTTCTATTTCCAGATCAGATCCAGTACCCGTACTGGTCGGGGCATATACTTGAATGATATTCAATAAACAAGGTTTCGTGTTCAGCTTCATAGTAAGTATACGCTCCGATATCGGATTATATCCAAGGACGAATCTGTTCATGGAAGGTGGTACTAAAATTCCAACTCCACGCTGACTGGAATCCTCACATCCCGAAAAATACATTGTGTTACCAGTTCTAGTTTTATAATGACCGTTTCCGCGCATGTGAGTCTCACATAGCCCCAGTATGCTAAGATTTAGACGTTTCATCTCTCTTTCGACAATGCTGAGTTTTCCTGGTTTCAGTAAGCCTCGAACGTTCCAGGTTCCAATACGATGTTGAACTCGTAGAGATGTTTTCGTGTGGGTAGGCAGCTTTTTGCTTCTATTGGTGTCAAACTCCCCTGTTGTAGGGGCTTCGGTAGCAAATTTCACACCATCCAGCCCGGGCACTGGATGGCGCCGAGGGTCAGTCGGGTCGTCCAACAAATCGCATTCTCGTGTATTCGTATTCATGGTTGGTGGTGGTTTTCTTGGGTAAATACTCGGTGGGGCCCCACGTCCTTCCGGCAACACTTTTTGGGGTTATTTACTCCTCAAGGCGCTTGAAGCCTCTTCCATCCTAGAATGGGTGTTAGGTTATACCGCCTATGCTCGGTCGCCATTGCCTCGTCTGTTATCTGGCAGGGGGCACCACGGCGACCTAAGGGTCGTCCGCCGCCAACTATCCTGAAAAGGACCACTGACGCGTGCAGGTGAGGTTGACAGTAGGGCCGGATCTTTGTTAATTCCGTTCTCCCCTTACCCCCCAGTTAAGTAATCCCAGTTAAGGATACTAAATTATGGTATTTTTTTTAAATATTTTCCTTTTAGTAGTCTTTATTTGTGTTAAAAAATAATAAAATTTGACTAATGTTTTAACAGTGAGTAAATGTCCAATCAACTGTACCCTGTTTGTTGGACATCTCTATATATAAACCATGCGTGGTAAGGAAAAAATAATAGAAATTTTACAACAAAAAAAACATTATACTCGTGAAAATCAGTAACAGAACGTTACAATCAATGAGTCCCTAGCCAGGACTGTTTCCCACCTGTCTCTATTTACCTAACTGCCCACAGACTTTGCCGTTTGCGTTGATAAGCCCACATAATTGACTCCTTATCCGAGGCCACAAAAATCAGTTACGCTGACGCATTAGTTGTGATGTATTTTTTTGGACAGTGGATTAGCTTAAAAAATATTTTATTTTATCTAATATTAGAATTAAATTAAATTTATCTACTTAAATAAATCTGACATTGTTTGTTTGTAAATGACATTATGTACACATTTTTATGTTTTTATCTTTAATTCTTTCGTTAATAATTAGTATTAAGTTATATAAATGATTACTGTATTATATGACGTACCTATTGTAGCGCAATGTTATAAGGTCAATAAATATCTTTGAATCTTTGAATCTTTGAATCTTTGCTTTCGACTCTATTCCATAGTAATCTATATCTTTACTAATATTATAAAGCTGAAAAGTTTGTTTGTTTGTTTGAACGCGCTAATATCAGGAACTAATTGTGCGATTTGAAAAATTCTTTTTGTGTTGAATAGACCATTTATCGAGGAAGGCTTAAGGCTATATAACATCACGCTGCAACTAATAAGAGCGAAGAAACCATGGAAAGTGTGGAAAAAATGGTGAAAATTATTCATCTTTGAGGGCTTCCGTTAATAACTATTCCACGCGGACGAAGTCGCTGGCACAGCTAGTCTTTATATAAAAAACTCAAAGGTGACTGATTGACTGATATAGTGATCTATCAACGCACAGCTCAAACCGCTAGTCGGATTGGGCTGAAATTTGGTATGAAGGTAGATGTTATGACGTAGGCATCCGCTAAGAAAGGATTTTTGGAAATGTTACTTTTAAAGGGGTGAAATACGGGATGCAAGTTTTACTTCTAAATGCGGGCGAAGCCGCGAGCAACCACTAGTTACATATAAAGGTAAATGTTTGTGACTATTTTGATATCTTGAATTTGATTTTAAATGAATGAAACATGTTTCATTTTTATGTATAAACTAAATTTTTGACTAAAGTGGATTAAACCAAAGCATCACTTGTTTTTAATACAATTGGTGTAAAAAAGAGATTAGTTAGTTTACTGAAACCCCATACTGTAGAAAACGCACTGACTAACAAGCTTTAATCAGAACTAATTGGTTTCCAAAATGGCGTATCATACGTAGAGATTTCGTAGCAAATCGTAGAGCTCTCGTAGCAAAACATTGAAATCTACATTTTGTTATAAAAAATCTACAATCCGTTTATGTTTTTGTCGTTTTTCTTCCACACAGTAGCATTTTAATCTTTAATGATATAAACAATGTTTTTATTCTAAAAATCAGCGAATCTAGGGGAAATCGATAAACTTTATGAGTTGGTAAAACACGTATACAGTCATGGCTTTTTTTCTTTTTAATACCTGTTCAAACTTTCACTACTGTAACAAAAGAGTATTGTCAAACAATGTTCTGGCAATCCAAGTTAATGTAGTACTGTGTACACTGATAACGCTTATCAGTGTAGTGCGTGCCATGTCCTGATTTGTGATAACAGCTTTATACCCTACAGCCAGAGATAATGTAGATTGGAGACTCCTATTTGTCTAGCTTAATACATAGAACATTGCATTCTAACAAACAATTGCTCAGTGGATATTGCTTTAAGCAATCTGGTAGTTAAATGCGATCCTATGCTAAAAAAAATTTGTGTGAATAACATTGTTTTTGGTATCGTAAAAGCAAAGAATCAAATGTATAATAAATAAATAAAAATTCACTTGAATAGTATATATTTGAACAGCAAATATTGGATACTTACTGATGTATTTTTATTCAGCAAAGATTTCCAGAATGCAACGCAATATTGTGTAACCATATTACGTCAGATTGTTGTATAATGAACATTCTAGAGTTTTTTTTTAGTTTTTCTAGTATACTAGATAAGCTACGGGAAAATTTAATCTAAAAATCTCTTCCTTGTAAAACAATCTAGTATAGTAGATAAGCCACGGGAAAATCTGAAAAACTAGTTTTGCTCTCGACATTAACACCTTAAAGTGTTTGTATACCAGAGACGTGTACGGTGTTTACCGGGTGAAATGTCGTTGCTCCAGGGCAAACGATTTGCAAAGCAAGTAATGTCGAGCGAATAAAAAGCTGGCGTAAAGTTTTTGTAACAAAAGTGTTGGACAGGGGTGTGCCGTTGTACCACTGAAAGACACTGGAAATGTTAAAATATTCTTTCATCATCATCATCATCATCATCTACAGTCAGTTCTTTTTTTACATGAGATAGGCTTACGCTTGACTACAACTTGCCTGATGTTAAGCACGTTATAATCTACGATCTAGCGCGCTTGCCTAGAAGAAACCGGTTTCACCCCACTGCTAAGTATAGACCTTTCTAGTGACCTGGTAATAATTGACCACCTTTCTGATTGTCTAGTACCAATCCCAATTACGATAAAGAAATTAAAAAAATACAATTTATATTTTAAAACGCTCACAGGGAACCCAATTCAAATAAAATATTACAACTTTATTGAACACCAAAATATATAAATAAATAAATAAATATTTTTTTTCGGGACAAATAAATATTTCGGGACATTGCACACAGCGCCATCTAGGCCCATACTAAGCTTACGCTTGTATCATGGGTACTAGATAACGGAAATAATACTTATATACTTTTCTTTTGTAAATACATACGAACGACCAACACAAGTAATTATAATCTTTTTAAAGTACATAAATACTTGTGTCATGCGGGAATCGAACCCGCATCCTAGATTAGAAGGCAGAGCCACTACCAACTAAGCTAACAGGTAAATGTGCTTAAACTATAGATGTATGTACAAAAGGGCAGCCTTATCGCCTTTAGTAATCTCTTCCAGGTGAATAATGACAATAATATCACTGAAAAATAAAAAAATAAATATTATTCATACCAGACCTTTAGTCCATACACAATTCTACACATCAACATTAACTTAAAATAGGTACAACACTTAAAACCAAAATAATATTGCATTGAGTGGAATTGAAACTAAAATTTAACTTAAATTAAATAATTTAATTTAAAATACACATGTGTGTTTCATGTATATGGTATCAAAAACACACGACAGTTAAAAAATCATAAAAACATGCGGTTGTTTCAAATGATGATATTGTTGTCATAAAAGCAAATACAGATCTACTGACCTACTTTTTATATATGTGAAACGTTATGTTAACATAAAAGGAAGCGATAATTTACTGTACAATTTGGTAGTGAAAACTTTATTTATTTATTTATTTTAATAGGCACACAACACAATACACAGAAAATACGTGACAGCATAATATTTTAAAGGTATTGATCCATTCTGTGCATCAAACACATGTGCACAACATGATTATAGACAAATCCAATGTTCAGTAAGTTAAACTTAAGTGAAACAATTAATAATAAATTATAATAATAATAATAAATATTTCAGGACATTATCACACAGCGCCATCTAGCCCCATACTAAGCTTCCGCTTGTATCATGGGTACTAGATAACGGATATAATACATATATACTTTTTTTTTAATTAAAATAATACATACAATACGATACTTATGGAAATTATAAATATTAAGCAAAATCTAAAAAAAAAACAAGACTAAGGTACAAAAATAAAAAAAGTAATTTGTGTAGCAAGCAAAACAAGTTGAAATACATAACAGTACATTGTTGTGGGTTTATAATAATATGTCAAAACACCAAATCAACTAAGTCACTAAAAATAAACGTAGAACCAACGACATTAATAATACCTCGTAGAACCATAAATGGTTAAAATTTCAAGTTGATTGCAGAATAAAATAGATTATATTTTTAATCCTTAGTTTTAATTTGAACTTTATAACAGTTTTCATCTAAATTAGTTCAGCTATTTGAACTCAAAGAAAGAACAAAATATACTCATACACTAGTACACCCACAAACTTTAGATTTATAACTAGGTTAGGTTTATAACGAAACGAACTTACCTACTACTTTTATAGTTGTAAAAGTATTATGTTTAGAATAGAATATAATGTCACTTTAATGTACACAAAAAGACAGAAATTACACAATAGAAAATAGACTTACTGGCCTGTTAGCTTAGTTGGTAGTGGCTCTGCCTTCTAATCTAGGGGTTGCGGGTTCGATTCCCGCGTGACACATGTATTTATGAATTTTAAAATGTATAATTACTTGTGTTGAGTCTAGTCGTTTGAATGTATAATAAGTATGTATTTACAAAAAAATAGTATATAAGTATTATATCCGTTATCTAGTACCCACAACACAAGCGTTTGCTTAGTGTACACTTAGGGCTAGATGGCACTGTGTGTAATGTCCCGGAATATTTATTTTATTTACTTAAATATTTTAATGTTCTGCAAATTGGGCGGCCTTATCGCCTTAGGTGATTTCTTCCAGACAACCTTTTGTTTTTTTGTTTAATTATTACTTAGAATTATTAAAAGCATAAAAAAATTCTTACCTATGTACGTGTTGCAACATAACTAGCTGTAAAAACACTAGCTAGACTTTCACACTTTATTTTAGCCCTTATTTTCTACACTGAAATGAAAAATAAGCTTTACAAAACAGGAGAGAAGCCAATTAATAAAGGGCGTCTCTGGTTCCGTACATTTCCAGTAATGATGTGGGTTTACAAGTACACTCTCGAATAAAGAACCCTGAAATGCGAGCCGTATCAAAACATCAAGTGTAGAGAATATGTTTACTTATAACGTGCTATTATTAGATTGACTCGATTGACTTTGTAAGCGAGTGTGGCTTAGCGGTTCTAGTGTCTGCTTTTCATCCAGACGTACCCTGATTCGAATCCAGCCCTACACCAACGACTTGTATTTTCAAGTTATGTGTAAATTTGCACTCGCTTAACGGTGAAGGAAAACATCGTGAGGAAACCAACATGTTTGAGGACCACAATATCCGAGGACATGCGTCTTCCGTGATAGGACCTGGGCGCCCACCACGATGTACTCGTATGTGCCCAAGAGAACTCTTCTGACAAATTAATTGCAGGGGAGTCATGACCCTCAGTCATGAGGAAATACAACTCACACACACACACACACACACACACAGAGAGAGAGAGAGAGAGAGAGAGAGAGAGAGAGATTATATTGACTCGATGCTCGGTAAGTTAATTGTATCGATATTAGCAGCACTGTTTTTTATAATGCCACTGGTAGTGTTTTTGGTTTGCAGGCGTACCACAAAGGTTGTGGTACGCCTGCAGTAACCACCTCAATAACTATGTAATAGATAAATTATTGAATCTGATGTTACTTCACGGAAACACATACCTAGTAGATCAAACTCTGGAGAAACATGTAGTGTTTTTACGCTGCGACTGCTCCTAACCGCTTTCAAACAACGAACTTGGTGGTTTTTAGGTGGTAAGTATGTTTTTTTAATCTAAAACAGGTATGCACTTGAACTTAGTTTGCCTGTTGGTAAGCAAAAGCTATGGCCTAAGATGGAGCGTGCTTACCCGATAAGAACTGGTTCACTCTCGCATTGAATTCGCTGGATTATTTTTCGTAGGAAACATGGAAAAAAACCTAAAAACCTGAATGACTCGCATATTATATTATCATATCCATCTGTAAGCTTACTTAGATGTGTAGTTGCACAAACAGCCTTCTCATATTGTAAATTTACACCAACAAATTTGCTTTGTAAATTTGAAAACTTATTGCAACAGTTTTTGATAGCGTTTTCATATTTAAGGCAGCTACATAAGTTTGTTAATTAAAACAGACTCTTGACATCAGTGTTCACTACTTTGAAAGTGGATTTACATCTAACGACCGAACGCTCGTTTTATTCCCACCACGTCAAATTCTTTATTCTTTGTAACAGGCGTAGAGTAAGTTACCTAATGTAACTTACCGCAGTGACCAATGTAACTTACCGTAGTGGTAACATAATATGTTTTTTATTTATGTAAATTGACTTTCAAAAGTGCACTGAAGTGCCTACTTGAAGAAATTAAGAATAAATAAATAAAAAGAGCATTCTTTCGTTGTTTTTAGTGCATTCGCAAAGATTCTGCAGAATGCTCACTCGCTAGATGTACTTGGAGTGATCTTGCGTATTAGTACCAATCACAGAATTGACACTAATGAGAAAAATCTGATGATCTATGTAGCTCGACTGCTCTGTTAGCTTAGTTGGTAGTGGCTCTGCCTTCTAATCTAGGGGTGCGGGTTAAAACCAAACCCCGCTTCGCTCGCCCTCCCATTATTATGAAAGCGAAGTGTTCACACATTTCATAAAAGCTAATTGATCGGAAAGCATATGGAAACCGCGTAACCAACGAACCAAGCGTAATTTAATCATAGTCTCGTGTAATAACAATGGAAAATTGATCTTTTGTTTGTTTATTCTACGTGCTCAGGATATTCTGGGAGTATTCAAAATATGGGCTGATTGCGAAAAGAATTTGGTTCAAGGTGCATTTACATCAAATGACCATCGATTTAGAGCTAGAGCTAGAAAAAGAGCATTCTTTCGTGACCTTTTAGTGTGAACGAAAACTCAAATTCAGCGTTTACACCAAACGAACAAAAAGCTAGAGCATTTTTAGTAATATTTCAGTGTAGACCAAAGCTATAAATAAATAAATAATAAATATTTCATGACATATCACACAGCGACATCTAGCCCCATACTTAGCTTACGCTTGTATCATGATAACGGATATAATACTTATATACTTTTCTTTTGTAAATACATATTTATTATACATAGAAACGACCAGACTTAACGCAAGGCTTATTGTAAAGGCGTAGGCCTGAGCGTGTGTAATTTTTGCGTTAATAAGCGTTTGTTTAGCGCTTAGCGGTGAAGGATCGTGTAGACCACAATATCCGAGGACATGCGTCTTCCATGGAAGGACCTGGACGGAGAACATGTGTGTTCCGTAGCAAGTATATCTGCCCAAGAAAACTCCCCTAACGAATTACTTCTGCGGGGAGTCACGACCCTCAGTCATGAGGAAATACGACTCAAGAAAGAGAAGGGCTCACGTACCACCTACTCACAGTATCATATAATTACGTTCCATTATCCAAGCACTTGTGGCAGCCATGAAAATGGCGGACAGTTACGATGGGTTTATGATTATGTTGCATTTACTGCTGGGATGTAATCAGGGACAGAGAGGGATTTTGGGGGAAATATGTTGAAAACGGCATATTTATTTTGCAATTTAGTTTTTTGCATATCCAAAATACTTATGTAGTTATTGAACAAAAAAACTATGATTCATCATCATCTACAGCTGGTTCGTCCCACTGCTGGGCATAGGCTTCTCTGTTTCTCTTTATATGCCATTGGTTTCTATCATAACTTAATAACAGATTAAGGAGAGAGTATAAGTATTTATTTCCGTATTTTTATTGTTTTTTTTTCTGATAGATACTTACTAGAAACATAAATAAATTCAGAAATATCATTATTATTTTCAAAATACTGCACAATTAAATAAATAAAATAAATATATTTTCCGGGACATTGCACACAGCGCCATCTAGCCCCACACTAAGCAAACACTAATTAGTATGACGAGAGAGATTATAGTAAATTTGAGATATTGTGAGAATAAGTGGACTTGATTTTGAACACATTTGACTTCAACCTAACCTAAACCCACCGAGGTAACTTATTACGTCCACTTTGACTTGTGATCTCCACGTTTCCCACCAAATATATTTTACGAGACATGTGCGCGCAAACTGCGGTTTTATTGTATTGTTATTCCGTTTCATTATGCTGAATAAGCAGCCACTTTCCGGTCGAATGAACACCTTTTACAACACTGGTTATATTCAAATAGTAAATACAATTGAACAGTACTAGGCCTAGTATTAAAACATATTATATTTCAATAGGAAACAAACGAATTAAAATTACGAGATATATCACACAGCGCTATCTAGCTATGAAAAAGTTAGAATATTATTTTAGTGGTATTTGGAAATGAGATGATTAGTACATTCAATTGTAGGTCTTGACTCTTATTAGACTTACTTTTGTATTAGTAGCTAAAGTTAGTTGATTCGATTGCCAGTATAGATTTTTTAAATCGATCGCACTCATTCGGTTTGATTAAGTGCTGACTATCTATTTTTATTTGATTAATGGCAGTATTCAAATATTTCTTATATTGAAATAGCAACGCCATTTATGTCAAAGTCAAATGGAAATCATGATATTTTGACAAATGCATGTCCCAAACTTAGCGGCAAAAGGATCTTCGACAATAAAAACCAATTTAATCCTTCAGACTGCAGTTTAAAATCATGACAGAGGTTCTAGTAATTCTATAATACTCGACACCAGAGTTTGCTACACTAATATGAACTCAATGTACAAACTACTCATCATCATCATCATCAACCTGCTAAGCATAGGCCTCTCTTCTAGTACTACTCTTCTACTATATACTACTGCTAACTCAAAAAGCTACGTGACGCAGCTAATTTCAGAACACCTTTACGCACTCGTCGACAGAATAAAGTGTTTTATGTGAATGCCGTTTTTACATTTCTGCAGCAATTTGTATCGGGTTATAAAATGAATACGAAATGAATTGATTTGGCCTCGATAAGGTATGCTTGGAATACAGGTCAATTTGCTCTAAACACGATTGGATTTTTGTACGATTCATAGGTATTTGAGGTAGTTAGATAATTATCTAGTATAGTTTATAAAAAGCTGGACGATCACGAGATAATTAAAGAAATTTTAGTTAAAATTTGACATCAATACATTACTATTCTGACATCGTAAATTCTATGTGTCATTTAAATTTTTGACATTATAATGTGTAAAGAAATATTATAAAAATATATAAATAAATATTATAAGAATAATAATATTTTATTGAACAGAGTGACATTAAAAATTGTAATGTAAAACTTTTTATATAGGGAAATAAAGGCTATTTTATTTTATAGTTAATTGTGTAAAGGATGTCCATCTAATAAATCTTATCAAACCAAACATCAATGACATGCATTTAAGCCCGTTATTACTAATCTAAAATAGCCATTTTTATCTAAGTAATTTTGACACAAGTGGGGCTTTAATTTTAACCTTATTACTTATAAATTTACAAAGTACCATCGTTTTAGTTATGCACGTACAAAGTTTCAAAATCATCAAATCTTAATCGTCTTATTAAGTTTTTTGAACTAACAAATAATGTATGAAAAAAAAACGTACATACGAGTAAATCGTATCTTAAAAAAGTATTTAGTTATTAAAGTATTAATTTCACGTCTCATTTGTTACAGGTGCAAAGTGGAGTGATTGGGTCTGTCCCAAATAATGTGCAGTGAGTGAAGTGTAGTGAAGTGATATCTTCAGTAGCCTTAACACCTTGGCTGCTAGTTTCTGTATCACTAGCGTGTCAGATCACTGAACTCGAGGTTTTACCTTGAGCTCAATATTAGCTTGATTTTCACTGCCACAAACCTAACGTGGCTAAGCTGACGAAGATCGCTAGCATTTAATATATAGCTAGCCTTTCATAGATAGCTAGCTTATAGCCTTTTAAATTGAGTTCACGCTGGAAGACCAACTTCCAATGCAACGTACCTGACAAGGATTGCTAGCCTGACATCCATTGCTAGCCTAGCAACCTTGAGATGGGTTGTTAGCTAGCGTCTTTCGATAGGCTGACAGCAGTTGCTAGCCTGGTGTTGATCGCTAGCCTGACTTGTGTTGCTAACCTGATCTTCAGGCCATGCGGCGTTGAGTTGGATCACTAGCTTGCGTCGTTCGCTAGCCTGTCAGTTGCTAGCCTAGCGTAGATCGCTAGCCTGACTTTCAGGCCATGCGACCAGCTTGAGGTGGATCGCCAGCCTGCATCGTTCGCTAGTCTGTATGAACTGCTAGCCTGAACTTCAGGCCATGTGACTTACCTAACAAGAATTGCAAGCGAGGCGCTGGTCGCGTGCCTGGCTACTAGGCTGCCTGGCGCTGTGGATCGGGAGGTGCCGTGACGTCAGCTATGCCGCTGAGTTGACGGTGGCTGTCGGCCGCTTCTCACGCCGCGCTTACTCGCAGGATACAGGTAAGCTATTTATCTTACTTCTATACGTTTTATTTTATTTTTATCTGATTGAAAAGAGAGTTAAACAGATGGAAAAAAAGTGAAAAGATGTGTCAGAAAAGCTTCCAATATAACTATCATAAATTATTTCTTCGCAAAACACAGTTTTTGCAACTTGACAACTGCTGCAGTTTATTGGTGCATTGAATCTAAGTGAGTGTAAAACATAAGAACAAACAACTAACAGTTCCAGGTTCATAACGCCTATTGCATTATTCCATACGTTTTAATAACGATTATATAGGACAATCAATACTTGGTTGATTAAGTTACTATTGAAACACGCTCTATCCTACACCATAATGAACGCTTACTATTAAGGAAATGATGGTCGTATGTAGGCTTACTTCGTTAAAAAAATAAAAAAAAAAACATCTAAGTCTGTAAAATAAACTACGTATGATATAATACGATGGTAAATTTGCCAGGCGTCGATACGTGCCTGCGAGCCAGTACCGACACAGTGCCGAGTATTTGTCTCCGTAATGGTCTATCGAGAACAATGGGGCTGTACCATTACCTCTTAGACATTTTTTGACAAGCAATATGTATGAAATAAACTGGTGTATAACAAAAACACTTTAATGGCTTTATTACATAAAATTACTATAAAATTTGTTTTCAATTTTTGAAAATGCAAACTCTTATAAAATCTTCGACCCGCAATTACAAGATGACATTCATAGATTCCCAGTCTTATAAATAAAAAATAACTTAGATACACAATATTTGTGTAAAATCGGGGATGCAAATTTTACTTCTTAATGTTACCCACTAGTTACGAAATAAATATAGGCGATCCGCTTAATTTCTTATTAGTGTTCTTAATCTTATCAAATGTTTTAGTTAATGTTTTATGAATGTCCTTATGATTATTGGGAAAAAACTCTAATGAGCTAAAAAAAAACTGTGTAAAATTAGAATTGTTTATTTACATTACAATCACATGTTTTTTTTCTTAACTAAGATTTTTTTTTAGTATGGAGCTAGATTGTGCCGTGTGTTTATGTCCTGAAATATCGATTAATTTATTTATATTACAAACACATTACATTTTCTTTTATTCCATTCTCATACGATTCGAGAGAACAAATCTTTTTACTTTCTCGAAAGATAGTACAAGCCCCGTTGTCAGAAATTGAAATCACCTGGGCGAACAGAGCTCACGTCCACACGTCAAGGGACAAGTAACTAGTGTCTATGAATCTTTCACTACATTGAAACATTTTCAGCTTTCGATACTTTGAACGATCATAATACATTTAACGGTCCATTTATACATTTGAATCAACAGGACGTTAGTCTTATGTTTCACTTCGTAAATTTATGTAAATCATATCTAAGCCGATGTCAAAGTTGAATGTAAGTTTCAACCGTCATTAAATACATCAATCTTTAGTTTTTTATTTCACAATGACTGCCTTGAACAGTTGCTGATTTAAGATGCAGAAGGCGGTGCGATTTCCGTAAAAAATGTGTTTTTAGGAGTACAAAACAACAAAAAGAAAACATAAGCTAATGAGTTTTGTATTGAATTCAAAAAGTTACAACAAAAAAAAAATTGCAATTAAAAAAACAACCGCATAGGTTTTTTGTTATGCATATTTCGTAAAAAATATCATTTAGTTCACATAGTTTAATTAGGTACGCACTAATTACATTTTAGCGTTTAGTTTTCCGGTTGTAAAGAACGTTTCGTAAAAAATATCACTTACATAGTTTAATTACGTACGTACTAATAACATTTTAGCATTTAGTTTTCCGGTTGTAAAGATTACTTACTTACTCCGCTGGCGCAGCGACCCGAAGTGAGTCTTGGCCTCCGATACAAGTGATCGCCACCGGTCCCGGTCTTGAGCCGCTTCCCGCCAGTCAGCTACTTGAAGTTCGCGCAGATCTGAAAAAAAAAGATTGTTAAAAAAAAGATTGTTGAAAAAAAGATTGTTGTTGTTGTTGTTGTAAAGATTGTTAATAGAATTTTAACAAAAATATTGCGAAAAAATACAACAGAAGCTCAACAATCACCGTATCATAATAACAAGACATGTTTAATATAAGTTGAAAAGTTTTCTAAAGCAAATCAAGTATCAAGCAATAACAATGATAAGAAGCAACAGGAAATTTCTATAAAAGCAAACAAAGAACAAGAACAGGGACAATAGAAGAATGGAATCAAAGGTAGAATGATATATAACTTGGTAATACTATCTATTCTTTTGAAACATATTTTTTTATGTCAAATTAGTTCATGCTTGCTTACAACTGATGTTTAATTGATGTTTAAGTTTAATCATAGTCATAATCATCATTTATTCATAAAGCCATTTTACACGTCAGGTTGTATAGTTGTAAATAGGTACTAAAAATAATTACAGTACTATTTAATATATCTGTTTAGCAAATCTAATATTATCTTAAGCGCTTAATCTAGAATAGAAAAACCTTTTGATTATTTTGTTATTAAAAATGACTATTATTAATTGATATTGGCGTGAAAATTAATTAAAATTATGTCAATAAATAGTCCAGTATATTAAATTAACAGATTCAGGATCAGACAAACAAATATAAGTGAATAGATATTAAGAATACTTTTAAACGAATTAATATTTTTGGTGCATTTGTCTATAATATCCATTTATAGAAATGTGTTGTTTCTCAATGACAAAAATATATATACTTGGTTAGTAAATAAGTATTTTATTTGATTTCATATTTTAATAAACAATTTTTCCTCACTTAGGTACCTTTTTTTTTCATTCATACCACATAAGCTAGCAAATTCAATAAAAACATACATACTTACTATAAATATCCCCAGTAATAACTGTTCTATGCCACTAAAGTACAGGGAACATAAAGAACTATTCCCTAGGGAACAGTTATAAATCAGGACTTACAGTTTTATTGCCAATCGTAAAGTTGAGAGCTTGTCTCATTGTTTATATTTTATTGGAGAAAATGTGGTGAAATTCAGTGTATTTTTTAAATTACATTTATTTTATTCATTAGCACAATATGGGTTTGGTATGGTCTTTAATTATTATAGTATGGGCCCCATATTGTAGCCTCACGGCATGCAATATAATTTTTGCTATGAGATTTCGTAGAGGGTCTACGGCGTAGAGCTTAACATCGAAGCATATGCTACGCGAGTATAATCACTATGTAGCATAAAGCAAAGTCGCTTCCCGCGTGTCTGTTTGTATGTTTGCTTTTTACTTTCCATTTAATTTTAAATTTATTTGACTTTTTATTTTATTTTGACATTTATACCATTATAAAAATGTATTATTTTTGGAAAATTAAGACATGTTTAAAATCTTTTAACTGAAAAATATTTTTGTATGACGAGAAAATAGAATTACCAACTGTTAACGTATAGTTCATAAGTTGTGTATTACTATTGACGAATAAATGATTATCTTATCTTAGACTTTTAAAACTGCACAACAGATTTTGAGGCAGTTTTTTTAATTTATGGATATTAACGCAGAAAAATGTTGACACTCCAAACATTTCGTCGGGTCGATGATTTCTTTGTATGAAACAGCAGAAATTTAATTTTAAATTAAAACTTATTTAATTTTTAAATAAAATAAGTTAGTATGAGAGTGGTCAATTCTGACGCAAAGTTTTCAAAGCGCCTTTAAGCCCTCTGATATTGCTTGATGAAAAATCCGTTATCTAGTACCCATTATACAAGCGTAAGCTTAATATGGGGCTAGATGGCGCTGTGTGATATGTTCTTAAATATTTATTTACTTATTTTATTTAAATAAACAGACAGAAGTTAGCCGTAGCTCAGAATATCAGTATAACGTATCTAAATAATATATAATTAAGTTTCAGTTTTCAATATCGGCTGTACGTTGTCATGTAATCACAAATACAATGGAGGTAATAGGGCGTGCGAGCAGTGAACCGAAATTTCAGCTAAAATTATATGATGGAGTATATTTTTATACCGCTTTGTATGTTGTTGATAGATAGGTGTTAATAAAAGGTGAAAATAATAGAAAAAATGTAGTAAAATGTAGTTTAAGTTTTTATTCTATTGTTAGTATTTAGTTTTGTAAATTAGTTTTTAACAATAGATACAAATGTAAGTTTTTTAAAAGACAATACTGGTGTCAGATTTCTATACACCTTAAGGGCTTCTGACATGGCTAAAAGAATGCCGTATTAGATAAACAAGATGAACAATTTATTGATAATTTGTAAAATTACAAGGCAATTCCAAATAATTAAATGAACAATAATAATTATTGTGATTTAAGATAGTTTATAAAGATAAACAGCCAAAACCTACAATTTGTGTGTCATTCTACCGACGGAAACGCATAAAATAGAAAACCACTTTTAGGTCACCCATCCAAGGACTGATCGCGTTGCTTAACATTGGTAGTGCTATTACTTCCTTAAGCTATAGCATGCGAAAATACAATATACATATGTAGCTAAGAAATTTAATATCTTATTTGATTCACCATTAATATTTACAAATTACGTGACATTGTATCCCCTGAAAATGATTTACAGGTAAACAAAGGAAGCGTGAACGAAGAATTTCATTAAAGCACTTTTAATAAAACAATTAAAATATTCACGTCAACAGATTCAGAGTCGGGTGTACAAGTGAGTACAGACAGCAGAATAAATACAAATATATCAAATTCAAATTCAAATTCAAATAATTTATTTACATAAACGATTACATGAAACTTTACAATAATACATAGCTGTGCGTAATAATAGGGTTTTAAAGGTTAATTTGTGCTCTTGTGAGCCCTGCACTAAGTATGAAACTTGTATCGCAGGCGCCCTCATCTAGCATTACTTGAGAGCATTACTGATGCGGTGTGAGATTAATTTGAATACTTTACGATTTAATTTTCAACTCTATAATATCGTTTTTTACTATTAGTTTTTACTAAAACTAAACTTCATGCTACATCTTTCCATTATTGAGTCTTATATTTTGTTCCATATTTAAATTAAATATTTACTTACTTATATTAAAGGAATATATATATTACATATATTATATACTTATATCGTGCTCTGAAGAAAGCGTACTTGGGAAGACCGACCGGTCGACGGCCAGTTGGTCGTCCCAAGTACCGCTGGAAGGACCAGATAGAGGAGGATCTGCAACAACTCCATGCTACCGAGTGCAGGAGATGGCGCAGAACCGAGAGGAGTGGCGTCTCTTTGTGGCGGAGGCCACGGTCCACTTTGGGTCGCAGCGCCACATTAGTAAGTATTAAGTTTATCAAAGGTATTTTAAAGATGATGTTTATCCATTTTAAACATTATATCAGTAATCGACTAAAAAATAATCGCTTCTCTAAAAGTAAGCTAGTTTCTTGAGCTACTTCAAGTTTGGAATTTCCTAACTTTTTTACGTAGATAGGCTTAAGGTTGACTACAGCCTGCCTGATGTTAAGCTTACTGCAGCCTAGGGTGTAACACGCTTGCCTAGAAGATACCTATGATTAACGAAAGTATTATTTATTACAGTGGAATGAATGTGATGGTTTCAAAATGACGATTTATATGTTAAAGGGGAAAAAATATACTCAAAGTAACTGACTGTACTTAATATTAAAAGTGTATTTTCATACAAATAACGAATCCGCTTTAAACTTCCCTCGGAGAGTATTCGGAATTCATTTTATGTAGTAAGGGTGTGGTCGCACTGTCAGCGGACTGTAATCTGGTGTTTAGTGATTCAACAAGTGGGTGGTATTTTTTGTTTTTCTGTAGAGATTACTGGAGGCTTATTCAAAACTTTTCAAATCGTGGGTTTAGTGAATGAATACTAAGCAAATTTTAAGTATTTGTAAAATTTGTGAAAATATATAGATCTTTAGACTCTTTCATTAATTGTAAAAAAAAACACTTAGAAATAAAATTTAAAATAAAAGTCAACATATTTAATCATTGGATGGGTGATTAAAACTTATTTCAAAATACAATTAAATTTGTAATTTATCTCCAAGACACATTAGTTTCGGTTATACATGACGAATTGAGTAATTTTTGATTATTTAGATTAATAACGCTGGCTGGTTCCTTGCGCAAAGGATTTCTATAGAAATCCAGCGTGGGAATGCAGCCAGCGTTCTTGGCTCCATTCCACATGTGGATGTTTTGAATGTAAATTATATGTACATACATACTCTTTTATAGTTTAGTGTATATATGTATAGGTATATATTTATTATTATTTTTACTGACTAACAACACAAAAACAATAAATACAAAATTAAACCTTTCGACAAATTGACATTTAAACAATATATTTTTTTAAATTATAAAGTTTTATTTATGTCCTCAAATATTTATTTATTTATTTATGTCCCGCTCGATTGTGCCCAACTTTCATGAGCTTTTGAATAAGGAATTTGACACAGGTTGGGGCGTTTGAATACGGAACTTGTGACCGATTTCACCAACTGACAAACTTCTTGATGAAAACGAATACGTGCGATAATGTTTGTGTGTGTGTGTTTGAATACTTTATAGTGAAGAAACTGTTTTGCATTATCTGATAGATTCAACAGTTTTGTAGAAGATCAAAATCTTTATTTTTTTGTATAGTTCCAAAATATCATTATTACATTAAAAAATATTTTTAATCTCTTAGTAAATACAAACTACATATTACAGATAGTTTTTTCATAAGTGTGTCACACCGCTTAGCAAAAGTTGGTCTCATATGTTGTATTCAGCATGCATTCGGTCCTTCGCTGCGTTTTATTTAAATAGACAGAGTTTACTAGACTACGTGCATAGTACATGCATACACGTATATTTTGACCAGTCGTATTCTGGTGAAATACTTTGTATCGTGAGTTATCTCATATACCTTTTTTAATTTCTTCTTCAATTGTTGACATAATTTTTATTTTATTGTATTATTTTTATTAATATTTAATGTTATTTCATGTGACCTATAATTATTTTTGACTTATTTAACCTACCTAATTATTGTAACTGGGTATTTCGTAATAATTACAATCTGAATAAATAAATAAATTATCATCGAATGAGAGTGGCTAACTCTGGTGTCGAGAGTTTATCAAACCGCCCTAAGGGCCTCTAATTAATTTAACCAACAAGTTTTATTTACGTTTGA
Source organism: Macaria notata (assembly GCA_927399415.1). Classification (NCBI taxonomy): domain Eukaryota; kingdom Metazoa; phylum Arthropoda; class Insecta; order Lepidoptera; family Geometridae; genus Macaria; species Macaria notata. The sequence goes on from OV656751.1 coordinate 3,568,531, forward strand.
GTTCCATATTTTTCAGTTTACGTTCCCTGCAAACACACGCATCGATAGAAATAACTGTAACCCAAAAAGTGTTGCCAAACTCGCCGGGAACTTTCCCCACATAATCCGGGGAGTTTTTTGAACCGTTTCATAAACTACTGGGGGCGAATGCTAAATCAGACGGGAAAAGGGTGAATGTTTATGTGATGGAGCTATATAATATAAGTAAGCTATATACACAGTATAAGAGCTTTAAATTTTATATTCATTAATCCGAGATAAAAAGTAGTTTTTGTATTAATCCAGAGTCTAATCTGCCTCGATACCAAATTGTATCCAAATCGGTTCAGCCGTTTGAGTGTGAAGATAAAAGAAACATAAACACTTACTCACTCACACACACAAAAACTTTTGCCTTTATAATATAACAATATGTTGAGAGTAGTATCTATATACATTCAAACAAAAATTAAAAATGTTTCTATTGGATAAGGTGTATTATGCTATTAAAGACTTCTTAAAAGTGACGATTTGTAAGTTACTTAGTTTAGTATATTATTTTAAATGTGTAAAATTTGTTAACGTTTGCAAAATTTGTTAAAGTATGTATAATTGCATACCTTGTGGGTTGAGTATGGTGTTCTTATGTAATGAAATGTACCATCTTCTTTACCTGTACTCGGCAAATAAATGCATTGACTTTGACTTTTATCATAGTAGGTAAATCGTTAAGGCACGTCTGAGACCCTAAGGGTGATATGAAAACTCTCAATACTAAAACTAGCCAATCAATCTTTTTTTATCGAATGAGAGTGGCTATCTCTGGTGTTGAGCGTTTATCAAGCCACCCTGAGGGCCTCTGACATGGCTTTACGAGCGAACTAGACAAACAGCCGGGTCTATTATACAATACAATAATTTGTTGATACGTCATTGATTATTCATTATCAATTTCATGCAATAATCTGATACAAATCTTTAATCAATGTGATTAAATTGATTATGATTACATACCTATTATTATGTTTGACATGATTGTAATTTCTAAAATTTTATAAAAACTACTTAAATGTTATAAATTCAATTTGACGAGATATTGTAATTTATGTAGCATATTTTATGATATTAGTACTTATACCTATGTTACAACTTTACATTATCAATAAAGATTCTTTATCTTTATCTTTTTATCTTTAATAGAACAAAATCTTAGCAAAAATATGTATCAAACAAGCATATAACCAACCTAGAACCTAGTTATATTTTTTTATGTTACATAGCCTTAAGACGTATATTGTAGTACACAATAAATATTTTCATTTTCATTTTCATATTAAATTAGATCATTTAAAAACCTAACATTTAAAAATTACAAATGCCAACATTTGAAACATTGAAAGTTATTGATTTTGGGCCCTTCTATTTATAAAACTGTCTATTTCTCAATAACCCGAAAGCTCACAAACTAACAAAACTTTTCATTTACCAATAACGGCGAGCAAAAGTTTATACAGGGTTATTTGATACGTCTCTTTCTGTAGATTCAGATTCAGATTCAGATTCATTTATTGTCAGTTATGTGATATTTCATTACAAGTGGTTTACAAAATAATAAACAGTTCATAACGACGCGTCAAATTGGTTATAGGTACATTTAACATTCAATAATTAATAATTTTATACATTAGTAATAATTCTAATAATAAAGCAGCTGTAAAGAGGCTTTGTCAAAAATAATTAATAACTCAATAAGAAACATGTCGGCACTTATCATACCTCGTCATAGAAAATAGTTTACAATTTAAATACCTAGTCCACACTTAAAAGTATTTACGAATAATACAATACAGGAAATAAACACGGAGACAAGTAGTAGGAGGCCAGGATCCACTTTGTGTCGCAGCGCCACATTAGTAAGTAAGTAAGTTACTTAATCTTAAGTATAAAACTCAAAGGTAACTGACTGACTGACTGACTGACTGATATAGTGATCTATCAACGCACAGCCCAAACCACTGGACGGATCGGGCTGAAATTTGGCATACAGGTAGATGTTATGACGTAGGCATCCGCTAAGAAGGATTTTTGGAAAGGCCACTTTTAAAGGGGTGAATTAGGGGGTGCAAGTTTTATTTCTTCATGCGAGCGAAACCGCGAACACCCACTAGTGTGTTATAAGGGTGACTAAAGCACATTTAAATTAACATTTTTTGTTCAATACCATAGTGCATTCGGGAAAAAAACCAGTTGTTACTTATAAAACGTTCATCACCCTTTGACGAAAAGTACTAAAACTATATGTAAAACAAGTGTTATAGTGTTATTAATAAAAAAAAACACTTACATAATAATAATTTTATTTAATTATCTGAAATTGTAGATATGAAACCACGAACAAGATATTGCACATTTTAGTGCAACATAATGGTATTTTTATGCTGTTTACTTTATAAAACATAGTTTTCCTATATAGGTATTTATTATGTTTTAGTTTAGTTACCTTGTACATATGTAACTTACCTTCAATATACAAGCGCCCACTTCAAACTTTACCCCAATATGATTTATAGCCGTACTTGCTTTCAACGCCCTATGAACACGTATTTTTCATAATATACGAAACAATACTCACAACATAATTCTAGTATTGGTAATTTAGTAATATTGGACTATATTACTTTGCAATAAAGAATATTTTGGTTTTGTTTTTTTTAAATCTATACTAATATTATAAAGCTGAAGAGTTTGTTTGTTTGTTTGTTTGAACGCGCTAATCTCAGGAACTACTGGTGTGAATTGAAAAATTCTTTTTAAGTTGGATAGACCATTTATCGAAGCAGGCTTTAGGCTATATAACATCACGCTGCAACTAATAGGAGCGAAGAAACAATGGAAAATGTGGAAAAAAATCGGGGAAAATTATTCATCTTTGAGGGCTTCCGTTGTGTGTGGTGCGAAAACGGTTCAAGATATCAAAAAAATATGTATGAAAGAATTATTCCTCTTGAAATGATCTAACTAAGTGCCTCCAACAGTATATGTCTATCTTTTAAGATTAACTCACTAGAACCGTTATTATGGCAATAACTCCATGCGGACGAAGTCGCTGGCACAGCTAGTATTGTATAAAAATACTATTGGCAGCTATTGGTTACATTGGACGTTATAGTTTTGTAACTAAGATGTTTTGGTTTATCTTTGTTATATATTGTAGTGTATCTATACATATAATAAAACTGAAAAGGGTCGATAATCAGTATATAGAAGATAATTTATAAAAAAAGAATAGAATAGAATATAACTTTAATGTACACCATAAAAACACAAAAATTACAAACAGAAATAAACATACATAAATTAAAGTTTTGCACATTGGGCGGCCTTATCGCCTTAGGCGATTTCTTGCAACCAAAGCAAAAAAAAGAGGTTTAGGTATACTTTAAATTGATATTAAAACACGTTGCAGCAGTTTTTATTATGTTTATCAGTTTAACTGTTTATCTGTGTCTCTGTTCAACGCTCATAATGCATAAACGGCTGAAGAGATCATCATGATTTTTGGTATGTAATACAAATACAAATACAAATACAAAATCATTTATTTTCCAAAGATATTTTTCACAAAATGTTTCGAATCCTCTGACCTCGTGGTAGCCGTTAGGCTGTGTTACGAGGCCAGAGTCATCTCCCAGTATGTTCATAATTTAATTATAATAACGTCTTATGAGCTAGGTTACACAAACAATTTTTTTATGTAGGTAGTATGATGTCTAAGGAGTGTCCCAAGCTACTTTTTATCCTGAAATAATGCCGCGGGCGTCCACTAGTTTGTAAATAAAGTCCCTAAGAAACATGAGATGGGTCCGCGCTGTCTTGAAAATGTCAACGCGTTTTCGCTTTTGTTATGATGCAAAGTAATGTTCGTGTCTTTTCTATGAATTTTATTATTTTATCCTTTGGGGTCTTTGGTGTGTGGTGTGAGTGGATTTGTATGTCTTTTTTTTAATTTTGACTTCCAATCATACATTGAAGATGTTGTTATTTTACTCGTAAGAATTAAAAAGTCAAGTTTTTTTTTTTGCAAGTTAGTCTCAAAATAGTGTGAGTTTCAGTCAAATTGCTACTATAAAATTAATCCATCACCAAATGTTACATCATAAAAATATTGTTATTCATTAAATTGATATTAAATGTATATATTTAACTTGAACAAGGTAAATATTAAACATAAGACGGAATATTTAAGTGTCTGGTTAGTCTTAAAATCATCCACTCATCTTAACAATTATCAACATCACCATCACGTTAATCTCTTATCGACCCACTGTTGGGTTATACAATATAGATACTTTAAATCTAGAATGAATAGGTACCTTCTAGGTAAGCTTATTTCACCCTAGGCTGCAGCATGCTTAACATCAGGCAGGCTGTAGCCAAACGTCAACCTATCTATATTAAAAAAATACCTCCTCCCCTAGGTGTCATCTAAATATATAAAACTCAAAGGTGACTGACTGACTGATATAGTGATCTATCAACGCACAGCCCAAACCACTGGACGGATTGGGCTGAAATTTGGAATGAAGGTAGATGTTATGACGTAGGCATCCACTAAGAAAGGATTTTTGGAAACGCCGCTTTAAAGGGGTGAAATAGGGTATGCAAGTTTTACTTCTTAATGCGAACGAAGCCGCGAGCACCCACTAGTAAGATCATAAAATAACTAGTTTAGGTATCAATACATACATATATTCAGACATAGAAATCAACAAGTACAATATACATTCATCTCAGATAATTATATTGTGAAGTTACAAAATAGATTTAAGCCGATGTGTTGAGGACATGTATTCTATTGTCTGTTGTATCTTGAATAACGTTTAATGTCCGTTCGTGTCATTTAACGGGCTTTGATATATTTATACAGAGTGTTATTTAGTATTTGTATGTTAAAAAATATTATGGTAATATTGTGAACATAACCAAGGACATGGTGTCTGCCGTGGAAGGAACTGGGCGCCCACTAAAATCTATATGCCCAAGAGAACGCACCTAATGAATTAATTTTACTGGGAGTCACGCCCCTCAGTCATGAGGAAATACTACTCATTATGATAATAGAAAGATATTAAGAAAGAATTCATAAATACTTTATTACCACACAACACAGAAAACAACACTAATTAAAAAACTTAAAATTAGCATTTTAATTGGTAACGTTTTTTTTACCTTATCTGTCAAAGCGATAATATTTGAAATACGACAAATTATCAACATTCTATCAAAAGATTAACTAAATGGTTTTCACTCACGTGTAAATCGCGCAAGTCGTTTACGCGTTTCGGATGTTATGACATCCATCTTCAGAATGTTCGTTCTGGGCCGCGGCAGCACGCAGACTGCGCGCTGCCGCGCGAGCGGCCCGCCGGGACACGGGCGCGGGGGCCTGTGGTGGTGGGGGTGGAGGCGAGACGATGTTACTACTCCCGGCCGCTTCGTCCTCGGGTCGCTCCACTGCTTCATCAGAGACAGCACCATCGACTGATGTACCGGCGCACACAAAACTGACCGTATCTTGATCCAAAGCTCCAATGATCCTTCTCTTCGTCATCGTATTAAGAGCTGGGACCCACGCCGGAGGAAGCGCCCATCCACGGTCTCGTTTGAAATTCGGGTGGCGGTTGATCTCTATAGCCTCTCGTACCTTCCGTGGAACAAAAGACTTCTCTCTCGCCAGCACAGAAACTTGATCAAACCGAATGTAATGCTGTACATCCGAGAGCCGCGCATCAACATTCTGTTTAAATCCACCTAAATATGTTTCATATTCTGTAACAGCCTGTATATATACATATAAGCATGTCAGACATACAATACATATTGTGTACAACCTTTGTCTACGAACGTTTGAAGGCATGAGGCGTAGATCTTTGTCCCGTATTTCATATTCCAATATTGAAAAGTTTGCGAGATTCACGTCAGTCAGATTTGTCTTTTGTTTAAAAGAATGTATTGTTTTGAAATTTAGAACCGAGATTGCTTTTTGTTTTTAAATAGCAAATGACTAGGAGTTCAAGACAAGTTTAGTAGCATATCACTTTTAAATTAATATAGGTACTATTTAATTATTTTGAAATCCAATAAATATAAGTGCTGCAGCAATATTTAAAAACAACCAAGGATCTCTTGCTTGGCTATGGCCTTGGTTTTTTTTTTATTATTAAATAAAAAAGAACTTATTTTTTTACATATATACAAATAATACTAAAACATTTTTTGTTAGGACACCGTCCATACTGTCGCCATGCGGCAGGGTTCCCAGGACGTTTAGAGAAATAACTAAAAAAATTATGTTCCTTATTATGTGAATGAATCTGTATTGCATTACACATGTTGGCAATTATTAAGTTCAGAAAGCTAAGTCGTGTTTGGTGTCATGTTTTTTTTTTTTTTTTTTTTTTTTTTTTTTTTTCCGTGTTCCTTGGACGTTATCCAAGGTCTTGTCTAGCTTGATCCATTAATACGTCGCATAATGTTTTTTGGTATTCTTCTTCATAAGATGAGTCAAATTATAAATATGTTCGTTTATTTGGTGTCATGTTGAAATAAAGCAATATATTATGTAAATGTATGTAAGTATTAAGAACAAGAGATTTATTGCGCAGACTATAACTAGTTTGACATCTCTAGATAACAATGTCTACGTGGTGTAGTGACGTCGCTGAGTCGGATTATAATGCACTCCGAGCGTTCACTTACGCGCGTAATGCTGGAGCGAGCTTGCCAGGGCTGCCATGATTGTTATAAACAATACTGAAATTATTCTTCTTCTTATGGCATGAGAGTGGCCAACTCTGGTGTGGCGAGTTTATCAAGCCGCCCTTAGGGTTTCTGATATGGCTTAACTACTGCTATACTAGACAAGTAGCCTGAAATTTATTTACCCATATATTAGCTTGCAATTTCATATATATTAATTAAATCACCAAAATTTTGCCAAAAAACGCATTAACTTAGCATTTTATAAAGCACTTAGCTATATTTAAGATCTGAGCGCCCACAACTTTATTTATTTTGTAAACCAGAGATTATTTTCTTTTTAGGGAAGTTTCAGGAGTTTTCTTCTTCTTCTTGTAGTTGAGTTTTTTAAGTTAAATGATATTTTGGCGTGTATTAAAGATGCATTTCTCTAGCAACAAAAACAAAACAAAATCTTATTTTGTTACATATATGGGGTGTATTTTTGTATATCTGTCCTGTCAATTCGTATTGACATACGTTGATCATAGGTGTCATGGGACATCTCACTCAATACATTGTTCGGGGTATTTTTCACATACGTATTTGTGGTAGGTGTGTATTATTATAGGTGTAGGTATGCGGTTTACTTATCTTATACAGTTTGTTGTTTTTTCAGTTAATTGAAATGTAAATATCATAATGATAATAATTAAAAAATAGAAACTTTTTACCTAGCTTATTATTCTCTTTCACGGCACTACAGACCGACGGTTTTTATTTATTTTTTTATTATCAGGCACACACCATGACACACAGACAACCCATTCCATATTTAAAAGAAGGGTGGTAAACTCCAGTGTCGAGAGTTTTCAATCCACTGAAAAGCCTTCTGACATTGTTTAACGACTGCCGTACTGAGCTAAACAGCTAATAATTATATGAGCGAGCAAAGATATAACTATTTACGTACAATAATAATAAATAAATACAAGGGAAGTGAAACTAAATATACTACTTCTAACTACAACATAAAAAGGGGACACTTAGAAAATCTTTAGAAAAGCCTAAAGATAGTCTAAGTGCTCCAACCCACTACCAGAGGGCAGCGTGCCCAGCATACTGGCCAAAAAAAAATTAATAATAATCTAAACGGCCGAAGCCAATTGCATACATTAATTATTACAGTTACAAGAAAACAAGACTTATTTTACAAACACTTAATAAAAAAGTAAATGAAATACTTGTATAAATCATCATGTAAGGGTACATAGATGTCCTGTCAAGTCATATAGACATCAGTTGATTAGAGGCGCCATGGGACGTCTATTCAACACATTGTATGGGGTATTTTTCCTACACGAAATGTCGTTTTCCTCAAGACATGATAATAGATATGTTATGTGGTAGTGATAAGATATATTTGTTTGTTATATATATAAATGTAAGGAGTTTGTATGAGAGCGGCCAATTCTGATGTTTTACATTGATTGTATATGGACGTCTTGTATCGGGACCTGGCCAAGCGTTTGGTGGAAGTGATAGTACTCCAGAATGCTGGCTGCTACTTTGCTCAAAAGGTGAGCATTGCTATACAACGCGGAAATGCCGCCAGCATTTTTGGGACCTTTCCTTCTACTACAGGCATTTAGATTAAGTATTTTAGTTTAAGAAGTACCTAGTTTCAGTTTTTTATTCTATTGTTAGTATTTAGTTTTTTAAATTAGTTTTTAAAAAAATATAAGTTTAATTTATACAAATAAAAGTTTCTTTGCTTGCAGCATATAAGTAAGTAAATCTCAACAAAATATGACGGATAATAAAAATATAATAAAGTACATATATGGTATATTTTTTAGTTTAAAAGGTATTTTACTATAGATATAAACATTATAAGGTGGAATATCATCTCATTGTGGTCAAGCGTAACTATATCCAATCGTTATGTGAATATAAATCGTATCTTATTATGAAAAAATTGATTATAAGACACCACACAAGTACCATTTTTTAATTAATTACGTCGATTTACCAAGTATACCGAGTGGTGCCTCTGATACAGGTACAAGTCTAGCTTAGTTCAGAGGCACCAGTTCATAGTTAAATTGTAGCACTTAATTTAATTCAGTTTTAACCTTGATTATCTTAAGTCTAAAGCTACAAATTTTGTAAATAGATAGATTTAAGTTCAATTTAAAAAAAAACATTTTTTCTAATTTTTATTTGCGTGTAGTAACGATGAGATATATAAAAATAAAATCTCGGAATGTTCATTCTTATTCATGCAGGTAATTTGGTCGTGTTTTATTTCTTATAATAATAAAATATATAAGTAGATTTTTGAAACAGCGCTAGATCTATAATAGCTTTTTTTAAACTTATACTAGATCCATAGATGAGTAAATTACTTGTACTCGTATAAGTCTTTTGTTAGTAAAATATATTCATATATTTTCCATGGCATAATAATATAGCAACCCTAAACATGTTGCGACCTACTCAATGACAGGCTTCCTTGTCTCGAGCCTAGTCGATACTGGCAGCTTTTGTTCAAGCAGTTTAGTATGAATATGGTATACACATATACACATTATATTATATATGTAACTTGAACGGGTTTGCACATGGCCATAGATTACCAGATAGCAAGCAAAGGCTATGGACTAATTTACCTACTAGTGGACGCCCGCGGCTTCCCTTCCATTATTTTGTGATAAAAAGTAGTCAATCAATGACTTTTCTAAAACCTCATACCTACATATTAAACATCATGATCAAAAAACAGCTAAACGGATCCGTTTAGCTGTTTTTTGAGTTATGAGCATTTAAATAAACAGACAACATTTCTAAAAACTGCTTAAATTTATTCTGTTATGGTTTAAAGTAGCGGGTCCACCTGGACAGTGGACTGCGGTTGGGACGGGAATTGCGGAGGAGTATTTCTCGCTTGCCCGCGAAACCCGTCCTTGCCGAGGTGAAGGGGCATCGTGGTAGGTTTTAGTCGGTAGTGGTGTCCCATTACCTCTGAGCCCGACATACCCTGCTTCCTAATTCCTTCCTTGACTCTTAAAATTAAGTTAACTTACTAATCCTGGTTGTTTTTTTTTTGTTAATAGGTCTGTATTTATACTAACATAATTACTTATTTCTTTTTCGCATTCTACCTACTTTTATACCCAATTAAAACTTATTTAAGCTTGTTCAATACTGTTTTCATTACAAACTTTGGTTGAATTAAATACATCGGATCATGTTCAAATAATGTTGTTTAATTTACAACTAATTACGGCCAGTTTTAATTTTGTAATGTAAATGAGGTTTTGCGATTGCAAAAATATTTGTGAATTAATTTTAAATTGAATTGAATGGTAATGTTGAAATGCTTTGGAGTAAAAGTTTTTATTTATGTGTAATTGTAATTTATTAGCATGTAAATATCAGCTTTTAGTAAACCTTGAAATATATTTCATGACCAAAGGAAACCGATATAAACTTACAGAACACAGATAATTACTTATTTTATGTCATAAAAAATAACGTCAATCTTTTTATGTTTTATAGATGTTATATATATGAATTACACATACGAAGTTTACTGGAAACGATTTATAGTGAGAGAAAACTGCCCCTAACTGTACTCATATAGTACAGTACTTGGTTTATAAACAAATTATTAATATGTTTTTTATACTGAATTGAACAGTGTTTTGGGTTTCTTTGTTTGGTAAATCTTATATTACACAACACGTTTTCTTACATGAAATCACTTAGCAATATTCAATATTTCCACAAAACCATTTAAAGTCTGTTATTTCACACTTTGTTTTTACCCAAAAATTATATCGCATTAAATTATATTCCATCTTACAACTTAATCTTATTAAACTCTAAAATTACCCTTATTATAAATACATAAGAATTAGTTTACATAAACTCAGTCTGAACTGAAATTTCAGGTCCTGAATCATATGATTACGAACATAAGCTAGTTTAGGTAAACCTTCTGGGAATCAATCTCTACTACGTTTGACATATTTATGTGAATTCTGAAATCGGGCTTGGTTTAGTATATTAACGTTGAATGCCGAATATTGGTGGGAAACGTTTGAAACTTTGATGAATTATATACCTAGGAGCTATTTTATATACTTGGGTAACTAATTAGTATCATCGTCATCATCAGCCTGTTATCGCCCACTGCCGAGCATAGGCCACTCTCCTTGTACGCACTCGTTACTAAAATTAGTCAATAAGTATACTTTTCTTAAAGAAGCTTACTACCTATTTAGATCTTATACCAACATTTCACTCTATTTTTGTCGACATCAAAATGCAATTTTCTCCAAAACGGATTCGGTAACTATTAAGACGTGGACATCAACACATTTTGTTTAGGCGTCATCTTTTTAAATTGATAATGTTAATTTGAATTTGATTAATATCCATTACTTCTTTCATAGATAACAAAGGGTTTCTGTTGTATAGGTCTAACCATCAGCAAAAATCAAGGTTGTTGTAAGTTTTACGTGTATGAGGTAAAAAAAATTGTTTATAATTCTATGCTTTTAAAAAACAAAAAATAATTAGTTTTTAATAAGCTTGAAGCTTCCAAACAAAAGATCCGTTTACGACCAATTAGGTGTCAAATGCTTAAATAAGCAAAACCGGATGTTTAAGTCATAAATCTTTAGTAACTGGAAAAAAAAGTTTCTAAGAAAAAATGTTTCTTTAGATATAAATCCCTGAAAATAAATAAACTAACTAAACAAGCTCCAAGTTTCTATTTACATCCCAAGCCAAGTCATCTTATTCGCTAAAAGCGGTTACCAAGAAATCTTGTCAAAGAACCAGAACTCGCAGATTGTCGTTAATTCTACAAATAAATTATTTTATAGAAACGCAGCGAAGCCAAAAAAATCCTCCATGCGATGGTCAACTGCCACCGCCGCGGTTGAGTTGGTGAGTGGGGTTTAAACTTTTTCGCATCGTATCATCATCAAAATACGCAACAGCAAACGATGTCTGAACATATTTACTTTATTTAAAAATTAAGCTAGAAAACAATTGCAAACTTGCAGAAGTATCTCAGAGATCTAAAATTGATGATAACATGAAGCCAAGCAGCACTGGAACGAGACACATGATAAGGAAAATAAAGGCTTTTTTATTTATTTTTTATATCATTTTTATTTAACCAATCACAAGCTATGATGATATATATGATATGATGTGGAAGAGAGAAGAGACCAATTGAGACCAAGCATTTGACAGCTTCAGACCAAAAAATATCATATTACAATATTATATACAATTAACCTGTAAACATGACATACATACCAATAAATGGTTTATCTTTATCTTGTTACCATTCTGCTGTTTCCATTGTAACCATTCACATGAAGTGAAAGCTTAGAGTGCAAGTGGTGATGAAATGTCGAAGCATTTTCCACGCGACATTGAACTCCCTGTTCCCCGCAGAATATAAACTTGCGATCTTCAAAGCGAGAGCGAATCGGTTCTTACTGGGTATGAACGCTCCATCCTAGACCGTAATGTTTGCTTACCATCAGGCGAATTACGGTCAAGAGCCAACCCATTCCTTGTTATAAAAAATATTTGTAAGGAGTTACAATTCTACAGTGTCAGTTATTCGTTGGCGGTTACCAAGAAATCGAGTCAAAGAAGTGAACTCGTAGATTTGTAGTTCATCTCATTTAAGTTAGACGCTGCGTTTTCCAGTTAGCTGACCTAACGGGAAATGGCATTCCTGTTGACATTATTTTGATGAGGAGCTAACAAACTTTTAGTATTTGCGTATCGTACTGCAAGAGTAGGTTTCGTTGGTGTAGTTTAGTTAATCAAGGCAAGTGCACTTAGATTGACACTTGACAATTTTGAATGTAACAAAGTTATTATTTATTAATTTAATTATTTTAATTATGATTTGAATTGTACATTTTATACTTACTCTTAAGTAATACAATTTAGTTTTTGATTTGTAAATTTACATATATTAAATAGTACTGTAATTATTATCTAGTATTTACAACTATACAATGTGACGTGTAAAATGGCTTTATGAATAAATGATGATTATGATTATGATTGCAACATTCAATTTATTATTTGTATTAAATTTATTTGCATGATTTGTGACATGTGGCGATGTAGTCAAGCGTAAGCCTATAAAGTTTAAAAAAGGTCAGCACAGTTTTATGCTGATAATCGTAATTATCAGATACAGGATTGGATTTTTTTGCGGAATAGTGCTTAAAATATTAAGTAATTGGACTGATGCCAGTAATTAAAAAAAAAATATAAAATTATGTTTAGTATAGACTGTGTTATTAGATTGTAGGCTATACTTAAAAACAATGTGGAATTTTAAGAAGCTATTTTTAACTCAGTAATGAATCTACAAAAAAAATAAAACGAGCTATATAAATATATTCATTAAGTCGGAGCTCAATAGGAATTTTATTTTACTTTATATTAATTGACTAAGCAATTTAATCGTGAAATACAACTGCCAAGATTATTAAACTGTAGGTTGTTACTTTTTAAACCACCAGCTTTGATTTAGAGTAAATAATTACGTTTTCCCATTAGAGTACTAATTAATATAATTACAAATTCTCTATACAGTCTACAATATCATTGTTTAAAACATTCATACATACTCACCAGGTTTAGTTTGGAACCAGACCCCGGTCTCTGAAGGATTGTCCCTTTGTACCTAGGATTACTATGTTATACCTAAGAGCTGAGACTGTGATTTATTAAACTACTAGTGGACGCCCGCGGCTTCGCTTGTATTATTTCAGGATAAAATATAGTTAAATATATATTTATGAAAATCATGATGATCCCTTAAGCCGCTTTTGTGTGATTAGCGTTTAAATAAACAGAGGAACAGAGACACAGATAAACAGACAAATTCCAGAAATTGTTGGAACGTTACTTTCGACCCCCTTCAGTTTTATTATATGTATTGTATATATGTATACTACTACTACCATTTTCTTAATTTTCTAGTGAATGTATGAGGCTTATTTTGGGTTTTTTTTCTTTTGGAATTACGAGGACCCTATTCTACCTCAGTAGCAAATATCACTGTGATCCGATGCACTATTAAAGCTGGAAGAATAACAAAATTATATGATAAAATTCAACGAAACTCACCATCATCATTATCCACAGCCTTCTCTATCCCACTGCTGGGCATTGGCTTCTCTTTGAATGTACCACCTGCACAAATGAAGCTCGCTTTTGCTTATAATGTATTGTAATATCATAGTTTGGGTTTAGGCTGTTTTAATAAATAAATGAATAAATGACTAAATAAAAATAAATTAATAAATATTTGAATAAATATATGAATAAAAATAAATAAATAGTTAAGGTATATGATGATGCTGATAATCAGCTCGTATAGGTTTCTTATTAGCAACCTATTTGCAAATGCTTAGCATTATCTTTTTCCCCGTGGAAAATAAATAAGTCAGGGGAGTCACAACCCTCAGTCATGAGGAAATACAACTTAAAAAGAGAGAGTTCATTTTTCACGCATGGTAACATTGTTCTCTTCATGTGTTGAGTACTTATCATTTTTGTTTTTGTAATAAATGATCCCTACTTTGACTATTATAAAAGAGAAAAAATGTGACTAAACAATAGGATCGTACCATTATAATAATGTCTATTCCTCCTTCATTCATCCTTCACAATAGTATTGTATTGTTTATAATATCTTCAAATACCACTTTCCCGCATTGATCATTTGTCATAAAAACAACAAAACCATAAACCAGCAATTTGTAGAAAACGCCTAAACAGAGGCGAGGGATATAAAAGCAATCAGAAAATATATGAAATGTTGCGAACGTACGCGAGTGAATCCTTGTAAATCTATACAGGTTGGCATACTCGTATGTACATCAACGAAAATAACAGAGAGGGACTTTAGTATTAAAGTTATAGTTATTTTATTTTGACGTATTATTTGATAGAGCACCCGATGATTCTCTCGTATCTCCACGCTTAAACAACTAAAACGATTTTAATAAAAACGAAATGTAGATTGTCCTTATTTATTCCATGGTGCTATTAATATGGCTTAAAAATAAATTAGATAGATAGATGGACAGATAAACTCTTTATTGTTGACACGTTAAAAATGAACAGTACATAAAACAAATTATTATCTTAACTAGTGCCACTAGCAACGGCCTTCATCACTGAAAGCGATCTCTTCCAGGCAACCTTTGGCTGGAGAGAAATAGGCATAAAGGAAAAAGAAGAATGTGGTGTACAACAAAAAGGAAATAACAAGCATTTGTTATTAACATAAATAACTAATACATATAATAAATATATAAAAAAAGAATATACAATTCATATACTAAATATGATAAAACATTTAACTAATATACAATTACATAAATATATTACAGAATATTAAGTATAATAGCAGTTGTTAAAATAACAGCAATTTGCATTGAAGTGGATTAAATCTTTGTTCAAAGTTATATATCTACTTATAGTGTTGCGTGCAACTTTGTAATTAGATATAAATACATCTTTTCTTAGTTTTTAAGTATTGTATGAAACCAATAAAAAATTTTAAGTTTGAGTTTGATATATCTAAGTGAATCGAATTTTGATTGAGCTTAGTTACTTGTGTCTTATCTCTATTTCTTCAACGAAACTAGCTTAGCAAATCCCATATTTCAATGATATTTTAAAACTTAACAGTCAAACGTTTGATCACTAGGTTACCTCAAGCATTAACAGTATAAATTAAAACTAAAAATAATCTTCCCTTCTACTATATAAAAATAAGTCGAGTTTTCCTTCCTGACGCTATAACTCCAGAACACACGAACCGACTTCCACGGCTTTGGATTCGTTGGAAAGGTCTCGTAATCCGTAAGTTTTATAAAAAAACGAAGCCATCTGGTGGCGAAACAACCACTTCAGCTTCGTTCGTTAGTTCGCCGGGTTTGCTAGTTTGTATTAAAACATTATGTTCATGCCTGAATCCGCCTCGTTAATCATCGGTGGCTCTGAACACTCGTAACTCTGTTGTAAAGGATATGTAGCGATGGTTTGTAAATACTCGAACTCTATGCTTTTTTGGTATATTCGGAGTGCACGGATTTATGAAGACCCTTCGAAATGGGGCAGCTTTGATGTTGCTAGGAATGATCGATATTTCTCGCCATTTACTTGTTTCTATGTCATAGTTGGGATTTTCTCTAAAACACAGCTGTCGGAGGTTTTCAAAAGTATTTTTTAGAAATTTGTATAATAAGACGCATGCAAAAAGATTTACAGATTTTATGTACAGAAGTATCATTCATAATCAAATTTAAAAATCTTTCAATGACACTTTTTCCAATATGCTGGTTTTACGGTTCAACCCAGTATTAAAATTTATCCAAACTGTCCAATCGTTTCAGTGGGATTAAGAAACGAATATATACATTTTACACACACAAACTTTCGTTATTTTGTATTTCGTATTGAGTGTTAATTTAAATATCATACCAGAAACATTTTCGAAGGTTTTTTTTACGTCAGTACTAAACGCAATATACAAGGTGTAACAGAAGGGTGTGACAACATTAAAGAGTATACATATATATCATGTAAGGAGTCATATACCAAAATATGAAAAATTAAATCGCATATATTTTTTACCATACAAAAATTAGATAATATTTTTCACTTGATTTCGTGGCAGCCCTAGCGAGTGATCACTGACCGAACGAAACCGAAATAAGCACACATTCTTTCATCCCGTTCTAGCATTAGTTTTAACGCAACGTATTCTCTCTCTCTCGCGGTCTCAGAGAGACACCGCCGTGCCGTGTCATTTGATAGCGTCAAAAGTCAATGAACGCTCAAAATGATAAGATGTAGGGTTGCAAGTCTTAAAGTTTTAATGAAAGTTCAACTTATGATTACTCGAAATCTATGACACTTAGAATTCTGAAACCTAGTGGGCTGTATTCTATTTATACATAGGCATGTATAGTATAAGTATTGTCACACCCTTCTGTTACACCTTGTATAGTAGTAGTATAATAAGTAAACATAAGCAAACGATTCAATTTCTAAATATATTTACTCTAACGAAATCCATTTACCTATGTACTATTGTAAGTGTTAATCCTAGTAACGGTCTACATACATATGTGATATTTACATAATTGTTCATCAAGCCACTAATTATCTATACATCTTCTTCTATAAAATATATAACAATGCTGAAGATTGTCAAATATCTGAACATAGAAAATATTAGAAGAAAATCTTTTTGGGTATACTTTAAATTGATAATAAAACATGTTTCACCTGTTTTATCTGTTTCTCTGTTTATTTAAACGCCCACAACGCATAAATGGCTGAACGGATCTTCGTGATTTTTTTGTATGTGATAGTATGAGGTCCCGGTAGTGTCATAGGGTATTTTTTATCCCGAAATAATGCAAGCAAAGCCGCGGGCGTCCACTTACACAATAAACATATTTTTCCAAGAAGTCTAGCAAAGCAACCGTTGCAAATAATAAACGCTTCATCTCCGATGTCGGCACGGAATAACGCGATCAATTTTCATTTACTACAAATAATTAGAAACGTTGTTAATGTTAGCCGTGTTTAATTTAATTATAACACACCTTATTTACGATGCTGCTTTACGATTAATGAGAAAATGGAAAATCTAATGGTAATTTCGTCTTTAATGCATAGGGAAATTGCTATAACGAAAAATCTTATGCGTTAAACTTGTATCTGTTCTCGTATAACTTCACAAACATTAATTTGTACATAGTATATACACGTTTAGCAAATATCTGTTATTAAAAACCTATAGTTAAAATAAGGTTAGCTTTAAAAAGTAGGTTAATTACTGTATTATAGTTCCCGTAAGGCATGATTAAATTTAGTCGTCGTGAGAGACTCGTCCTCTTGATGATGGAAACCTCAGTTTTCCGAAACTTGTCGAGCTAATTTTTCGACAAAATTATTGACGTAAGTGCTAGCCGGTTATTACAACTAAATTTTGTAGGTTAAATTATTAGGTTTACTATTTGACTTGAACCTTTCAGTTTTGTTAAAGTGCGCTGTAGTTAAGACAGGTAATGTCAATTATTTATTATATGTTTATATTCCTATTTATTCCATATTTTTTAAATATATTTGTATTCTTCATTACTAAGGGTCGTGGTTCCCCGCAGAATTAGTTTAATGGCGAAGATTTAAATTTCAAAATATCACCTTTAAATATATTTTTTAAACTAGATAGGCTCACGCTTGACTACAACTCGCCTGATGTTACGCAACGTTATAAACTACGATCTAGTGCGCTTGCCTAGAAGAAACCGGTTTACTCTCGACTTGAAGACCGACAAATTATAGTTCAAGGGGAATAGAGATTCAGGCAAGGAGTTCCACAGTTTGGCTGCTCGCACGATTAAAGTCGGTGCGAGTCTTTGGAACCTCAACTGTATAACAGACTTAACACTTTTATTTTTGTAAAAGTGTTAAATAAACGCTATAGTCAGTAAGACATTTAGAATACTGTAATATTATATTTAGATAGATAGATTAACTCTTTATTGTTGACACATATTAAAAAACAGTACATAGAACAAATTGCACCTTAACTAGTGCCACAAGCGGCGGCCTTATCGCTGAAAGCGATCTCTTCCAGGCAACCTTCAGCTGGAGAGAAATAAGCAAAAGAAATAAAGAAGAATGTGGTGTACAACAAAAAGGAAAAAAGAAATTTTACTAATATATATATATACATATAAATACGCAATACACATACTTAATATAATAAAATTAATGTTTATATACAAATACATATAATACACAACAAAATATTTAAAGGTGATAGTAGTAGAAATAATAACAGCAATTTTCACTGAAGGGAAGCGAGATAAAATTCCTTTACTTGTTTTTTAAAGGAATCAATTGTCATTATTTAGCAGGTCAGTCAAAATTATTTCTATTCCTATATACCTATTCCATATTTTTATTAACTTGTATCCTTCATTACTAAGTCGTCGTGGTTTCACGCAGAATCATTTCATTGGAGAAGTTTACTTAAGTTATGTTACATAATATTATATTTAGTATTTCAACACTTTAGTGCTCAAAACAAGTTGAACAGCACAAATCGATTTCCAATAATAAAAGTTAGTAAGCTACCTCGGAACTCATACGTTACTCGCTTCTAAGCTGAGATGCCACAACTTTACTTAGCTTCCCTTCACTTAACTTTACTTATGTCTATCTGTTTTACTCAGAAAGTGCTGTTATTGTTTTGATTTTTAAGGTATATATGTCGTGAATTCGTAATTAAGTACCCATGATACAAGCGTTTGCTTAGTTTGGTTAGTGAAATTGTCCAGGAATATTTATAAAATTTTAGTTGTTTTGTATTGTTTTATATAATCTTTATAATATAATATATAGCTCCCGTACTATCCGTGGAAGGACCCGAGCGCCCACAACGATGTGTCTGCCCAAGAGAACTCCCCCAACGAATTAATTCTGCGGAGGAGTCACGATCCTCAGTCATGGGGTAATACGACGTAGGGCCGAATTTGAACCAGGATGCGTCTGGATGAAAAGCAGACACTGGAACCGCTGAGCCACACTCGCTTTTTGTAGTACTTAGAAGTATTTTTTTGTCACAAATAAAACCAGGAGCCAATAGAAGTTATATTTTTATAGCTGTATTAGTTCGGCTTACGACCGACCTGTTGCTTCGCTACCGAAGTTAAACCGAGCGGTTGCAGCTAACAAGATCAGAAAGTTGTGGTAATAGAATATACTAACTATATATACAGGGTAACTATAGATATACATTTAGAGTATATCATCATTATCATCAGCCTGGTTATCGCATACTGCTGAGCATAGGCCTCTCTTCTTGTCCGCCACTCGCGTGTATTTACTTATACTGGTATCTAATACATATAATCTTTTTAAGGATTGATTTGTGTAGTTCCTTTAGAGCAACCAGTTATATTACGGCTTTTTTAATTTACCACATTTATTTATTTTGCCTAGATGTAAGCTTTTTCAGCAGAAAGATGATTAACGATTACCCATTTTGTATTTGTTGTATTTTTTCAGGGGGTTATGATTTTTTTTATACAGCAGCCTGCTCACTTTTGTTATGCGAAATTTCTGAAGTTGCTTTGTTTGATGGTATCCTTTTGTATCTGAAATCAGTTTTATTTAAAGCAGGTTATAAATATAAAAAAGTATAACAAAAAAAACCGAAAATACAAAAAAAAATGTTTTTTTTTGTATTTTCGGTTTTTTTTGTTATACTTTAACACAAAAAAAACATTTTTTTGAATATTCCAAAATGTTTTATATAGAACAAAGATCTCAAGGACTCATTAGATCGTATTTTCTGATGGCTAAGGGGAGTGCAAATCCACACATACGTCACTTAAAACTACAAGTCATCGGTGTCGGCCCGGATTCTAACCAGAGTGCGTCTGGATGAAATGTAGACACTGAAACCGCTAAGTCATACTTGTCACATAAATAAATAAATAAATAAATATTCCGGGACATTGCACACAACGCCATCTAGCCCCACACTAAGCAAAGCCGTTACTTGTCACAAAGCCGTTATGCGTGACCCGTAACTCTGTATGATGACAGTTGCATTATGGATGTTGGAAGTTACCCCTGTTGTTGTTGTGTTAGGTAAAAATAACTTAAAGTGTCTCCTGGCAGGTTTTCCTGAACCGGATTTTACTGCATATTTCGTATTTTTAAATTATTGCCTGAGAGATTTATATTTAAGACAAATTTGTGGAATAACGCATTTTTTTTAATGCAGATTTAAAAATTCATTCATTGTAAAACCGAAACTGATCCGATGTTCATTAATTGACAAAATATTTATTACTCTGCCAGCAGCTCATTCATTGGGCCTAAATAACCCAAATAAACTCATGTATTCTTACTTACTCGATAGTTAAAAAGCTACAACATAAGAGGACTCAAATTATATGCATATTATAAAATCCACACTAATACATTTTTACCCACAAATAGCCAACACATAAAAAAAACTGTTGTAACCTATTCAACACAAAAAGATTTTTTCAATTCGCACCAGTAGTTCCTGAGATTAGCGCGTTCAAACAAACAAACTCTTCAGCTTTATAATATTAATAGTATAGTATTAGTAAAGATAAATCCATACTATACCTTTAAAGTATATCTCTCTATTCTACCTGAAAACGTTATAATCGTTAAATTTGTATTTGCCCGTGGAAGTGGCCCCGAGAGACTTAAGAAGACAATCAGGAGAGAGCAAACATAAATAGAGAATACTTTGGATGATGAAATAAAAGATGTGGCATAAAAATAGAATATAAATTATGTTTAATATTATATTATTTCATCATCATCATCCACAGCCCTTGGGATCCCACTGCTGGGTATAGGCCTCCCTTTGTATGTGCCATCTGCGTCAATCTCGTGCAGACCTCATCCAGGTTGGACCCTCTACTTTGACGATGTCGTCGACCCATCTCGCATATATTATTTAGAATGAACTAGTTGCTCCCAGCAGCGGTTTTGTGCATATAAATAATAATTTGTTTTGTAAAATACATGTAATTTTTCAAATAAATTTTTAAGTTATATCCTTGCAAAAAAACCTGCTTTTCCATCGATCAGTTGTAGTGAGTGACAGAGACTAATTAATATACTTAGAATTAGTCAATAAAATAGCAAATAAAAGTCGTACCTACTGATAAGATTTTTACTACAATAATATAAATTTTATTTTGCACTGATCACTGTTTACACTGATAAAATTAAGAAGGAAAATTTATATAAATGTATTTGACGCAAAATGCTTTTAAGAAAAGTTGAGCAAGTGAGTCTCATTATAAGTTTTAACATGCCTAATGAACATCATTATCATCAGCCTGTTATCGCCCACTGCTGAGCATAGGCCCCTCTTCTAGTACGCTACTCATCCCGGTCCTGTGCTGATTGAATCCAGGTGCTTAATGGTGCTTAATGAATAATATTGTAACCAAAATTTTTATAACACATTTTTATTATGTTTTATTGCAAATAATATAATGTACATAAAATTGACTTGTAACTATGGAGTTATTATAAAATTATTAAAAAGTATATGTAACAATAGATGCGCCGTTATTTCGCTTATGGAGGCCTGCTATGGCTATTCTAGATTATTTTACATCTGCAAACGGGAAAGCAAAATTCAAATGTTTTTCCGGACGAAATTAACGGAATGATTTTTATTGTTTTTCGAGAGTTTGAAAGGTTTGAGTGAAAATTTAATCATTGTTTTTATGAAATATTTAATAAAATTACAAATTTGTTTTAGGACTAGCTTTGTGCCCATGATTAATGTTTCCCTTTTTTAATAGATTGTGAATCAGCAAGGTTATCAATATCAGTCTAGGCGATTCGAACACTTTAGAATAAGCAATTTTCAAGTAAATTTACTAACTTATCACGTCAAAACGTATTCAAATAATACCGTAGGTATTAACATCTCGATTTCAATTACATAGCTAATAACGTAGTCGAGTGACGATTGGATCAAATTTATCGATTTACGTCTCATTTGATAACTCAATATATCTACAAGGTCTTTACGTAAGAGGATGCCAATTTGGTGAGCATTCGATAATATTTGAAAGATAGATTGATAACATTTTATTTAAAATACCAACAAACAAGAATAAACACAGTGAAACACAAACATGACCAAAATGTTGGCCTTTTCTGGCTCAACGTATCAGCATTGCCATCCAGCGTGGTAATGCGGCCAGCATGCTGGGCACGCTGCCCTCTGGTAGTGGGCTGGAGCACTTAGATTATCTTTAGGATTTTCTAAAGATTTTCTAAGTGCCCCTTTTTTGTAGTAGTTACAAGTAGTATGTTTAGTTTTTTTCCCTTGATTTTATATTTTATTATTGTAAATAAAGTATGAAACACACAAAAATTTAGATGAGTGTTCTTTGGCAACCTTTTCGCTCAAAGCGATCTCTTCCAGTTAACCAACTTGGCAGGGATCAGGGTGCAAGGTTATTTTTTTTGCGTTTCATCATTATGATCATCTACAGCCTTTGAGATCCGACTGCTGGGTAAAGGCCTTTATATTTAAACTAAAAATTCCATATATTTAATTAATTCTATGTCTAGCTTGTGACTCCAGTGTCACTAAGTAATATCTATAGTGTCAATTATGCTGATATAGCTTTAGGCGTATCGGTGGTCAAATACCCGATGATAAAGTATAAAAAAATCTGCTGAAAGTACAAAAACCCTATATTTGTGTAATAGCATGATTTATGTCCAACATCAATAAAAGAGGTAACAAAAAGCATTCGGATATTGAAAATAGAAAGACGGCTCCGAAATGATGTAATATTTCTTACCATATCAAATACCTTTATTCTAACTAAAGATTTCTCGAAGTTTTTTAAACAGTGGGTAGATAAATTATTTGAATTCTTCTACTTCTTATAGAATGATAGTGGCCGACTCTGGTGTCGAGAGTTTATTGGGCCGCCCTAAGGGCCTCTTACATGGCTTTACGACTGCCATACTTGACAATCAGCCAGGACCTACAAATTTAACGTGTCATCCGACCAACGGAAGCGCCCAAAATGGAATGCCACTTTCCGGTCACCAAACTCAAACTCAATTTATTAATAACAAAATATAGTTACATGTCAACTTAATAATAAAATAATTGTCTTTTTTATGTACCTATATATATATAATAAATTACATTATTTACATACATTTTTTTTTGATATCGAACCTATCATTAACGTTATAGTACGTTTTTTCGACAAGCCAATGCTTGAGTAACCGTTTAAAAGACGCGTTAGAGGGCGCGTCACGTACTTGTGCCGAAAGGGCGTTGTACTCGTGTACCGCAGTCACGTGCACTAGTTTGGTCGCCTTGGCTAGCTTGCAGCTCGGCGCGCGGAGGCGGTGCTCGTGCCGCAGCTGCTGCACGCTCCCGGCCCCGCAGTGCGAGTAGTGGTGCAGGTGCTCCCGCGCGTACAGCGCCGCCTGCAGGCACACGAGGCTCGGGACGGTCAGTATCCCCAGGGACCGGAAATGCTGCTCAGCCGACGTGTCTTGTGGCACTCTCACTACCGCTCGTACGGCTCGCTTTTGCATTCTGAAGACGCGTTCCCAGTCAGCGGCGCGTCCCCAGAGCTCGATCCCGTACTGCAGCAGCGAGTGCACAGATGCAAAATAGCATTGCCGGACCATGGGGGTCGGCAGTATTGCAGATACACGCCACAGCGCGAAGCATGCTCTGCCCAGTTTTTCGCACATACGATCTATATGAGCTTCCCAAAAGAGACCGCTATCTAGATGTAGACCCAGGAATGTTGTCTCATTTACTTGATCCATGTCAACCCCCCCGACCTGCACCTTCAGTTCCCTGTAGGCTCGGCCAGCGAGGTTGAAGTGGATAAAGTGGGTCTTCTTCATGTTGAGACTTAAACCGTTCATCGTGAACCACGCGTTTAGGTCTCTAGCCGCATTGTTCAGGTAAAGCTCAAGTTCGTCGATAGATGGCGCTGTAATTATTCCCGCGACGTCGTCGGCATACATATCTGCCCTCATAACTCAAAATGCAGTAATCGACATTTTTGGGATTTTGACTTTTTTGCAAAAATGGCATCCTATGAGGCTAATCTATACCTAAAAAATTAATATCATATATTTTTTGACTGTAAACATGTTTTTTACTCTGTACAAACCGCAGTACTTGCACAAAAACATTGCTTATGCTAACGCAATCTGCAGTAATCGACGTGTGCTAGAACAAATTGCAGTACTTGCGTCGATTACTGCATTTTTCTCTAGCATAACATTGTATGGCAACGAACGTATACTAAAACCAAACGCAGTATTCTACTGTATAATATGAGAAATACCTAATGTATTTCCTGAAAATTGCATAACCCAAAAAAGAAAATAAGGTTATTTATATATTATAGGTAAATAAATTATCATTTGATCAGCTAGAGCATGAAGAGATTGAAATAAAACTAATACATATAATATGTTTGGTTCTTATATAATATAACTTTTTTGTAAAATAACTAGGTTTTTATAGAACTATAATATTGTGTTTTAGCAAAAATGCTGTTTGTTTGTTTTATATTTTTTAGATTACGTAGCAGTTTTAAAAACTTTACTACATATAAGAATTTTAAATAGATACAAAGAGAAAATAAGAAGAAGTACATATAAAACATAGCACAGACGAATAAATATACTTAATATTATAGAATTAATTAATATATACGTTAGTATCAAAACTTTATTTTGGTTTTGAAAGGAGACTTTTGTTGGTATTAGCAGAATTGCTGTTTTAGTTGGGTTGAACGTTTCAAAACCTACCTTCATTTAGTGTGATTATTATGACACAGTATTTTTTTGTCTGGTACATTGGTTGTAATAGCGTAGATTTCCAATTTACCAATGCCTCGTTAAACAAAAAGCTTAAAAGCAGATTTAAAAAATATATTACTTCCAGAAAAATCAAACTCTGCCTTAGTTGCGCCTTGTGTGGTCAAAATAGCAATAATATTTTAATTTATGAACTGATTGAAATAAAATAAAGATTTAATGTCTAGTAAAAAATATTACTACCTATTAGTAAAAACTCCAACAAAATCGGTTGAGCCATTTCTGAAATAAGCACAAACACAGATAAACGGACAAACATTTTTTTTTAAATTAGTATGTATGAGTTCGGCTGCATTGATGCACTTTACTTGTAATTTCTATATAAAATTATCTGTCATGTACAAAAACCGATGAGTTACAGTTTTATTAAATGTAGGTATAGATTTGGATATTAAGAGTTATATTAAAATTTCAAAACAAAATCGTCTAAAAAAATATTTCGTTTTCTCAGCCACCCAACAACCGCCTAAGATCAGCTTATTACTTATTTATTGCATCCAAAATATAGGTAACAATACTAACAAAAAACGCAGTACTAAACATTTGCTAGGCAATAACGCAGTAATCGACACATATACTGCACTTTTTCTTAGCAATCTTGTAATGCTCGCTA
Organism: Macaria notata; assembly: GCA_927399415.1. NCBI lineage: Eukaryota > Metazoa > Arthropoda > Insecta > Lepidoptera > Geometridae > Macaria > Macaria notata. Next base: position 3,594,398 of record OV656751.1, read on the forward strand.
GGCCAGACGTTAGATGAAAATGCAGTACTAAGCATTTTATCCTAATGATACAGAAAAAATAATAAATTTTGCATACCAATAGAAAGCTTGATTTTTTTCTTGATTTTTAGGTACAATTTAATAGTTATATAACATGTATTTGATGTTTAGATCACTCAAAATGTTTTAACCGCGTTTTTCTCGAAACCGCCATTTGTCGATTACTGCATTTTGAGTTATCAGGGCAGATATATATGTTACGGTTAATGTGGATAATGCGGGAATTATGCATAATTCCCGGGAATTATGCATAATTACCAGTGCTCTTGGTAAAAGTGAGAAAAACATTCGAATTAATCACATTTACCGGTAATTATACATAATAACCATACCCCTTTGGTAAATGTAGAAAATAATGAAATCAAACATGGCAAAAAACAAAACAGGCAAGGAGGCACCGCACTGAATTATAATTTGTCGGTCTTCAAGGCGAAAGCAAACTGAGTTACATGGTAATCTCTGCCGGCTGCCGCGCTCTGAGTATTGTACCTATTGTGATTTGTAGCAGACCTAGATTAAGCTAGCGTAAGTTATAGTTTAACTTTCATTTATTGTTATATTAATTATTATTACTATTGTAGGTATTACTGATGAAAAATAAAATAAAAGTTACATACGTACCTACATGATGTTTGTTCAATTGAATCTTATTGCGCCACGGCGCGATTTTGCATGCTCATTCCCTATTAGTAGACCATTTTGTTACGTGTAGTACCTATTAAAGTCTTAAATGGAACTAGGTACCTACTTATTTTTTTTAGGAAAAAGTAGGTACAAAAGTAGGTGGGTACCTACTTGAGTAGTTATTACAATGAAGTAAAAACATAAATTATAAGTTCGAGGGTTAAGAAGTTTCAAATATAAAATCGTATGTTAATAAAATCATTTATCCATAAAATTCCGTCCTAGACAGAATTCCAGTACCTAACCAGAGTCTCACAAAAGCAATTAATATTCACTGGTTTTGTCGTAATGTTTGGTTAATTGATTTGACGACGTTAAATAACCGTTATTTTTTGTTTAATTTGGTTATTGTTATTAACATAGATATTTCGAATTTATAAAATTTGAACGTTTTATTTGCCACGGTTCACAATGTTCTTTAATAATCACTAGACACAACACGTAAAGAATATTAAAAAAGGGCGTTTACCGCGTCACGCTAGCGAAGTGAAGTCATCCGTCGGGCTTTTGTCAGTGCTGGCGTCCCATCGGTCTTAGAACCTAGTGGTCTGATGCGCGACGACGGTAAAAGACCTGACGGCATGACCCTTATTCCCTGAAAGATGGGCGGCCAGTCCAGTCCAGCTGCGTTGGACTTGTACCTGGACCTGGCCAAGCGCTTGGTGGTAGTGACAGGTCTCCAGAATGCTGGCTGCTACTTTGCTCAAAAGGTGAGCTGCTATAACAACGCGGAAATGCCGCCAGCATTTTGGAGACCTTTCCTTCTACCACAGGCATTTTAGATTAGGTACGTATTTTAGCTCTAGAAGTAGGCTGTTTAAGTGATTATTATATTTTAAGCCACTTTTAAAGGGGTGAAATAGGGGATGCAAGTTTTACTTCTTAATGCGAGCGAAGCCGCGAGCACCCACTAGGTAGTCGAACTTTTACTTTTGTAATAAAACATACATACTTAGAAACGACCCTCAACCAAATAATGAATATTGAACAAAGACAATTATATGTGTTGTGCAGGAATCGAAACCGAGACACCTGGCACTGAAGGCTATGCTTACTGGGCCAGATGAAACAGATCATGTTCTATCATCCCCAGTATGGAGAGTTAAGTGGATACTTTTCTTGTATCATAATTTGTAAAATACCTAGTAATTACTACATGGAAGAAAGGTGTTGGTTGAACTTATAAATAAAACTGCTTATTATACAACAATCAGTTTTTATTATAAAAATATTATTATCATGTTCAAATTCAAGAAGATAAAGTACTATTTTAGGTTGAGTTTACACAATTTCTATACTAATCTTGGTTATGGCCTCTGCGGTATGGACACAATTTTGCCATTTACACAAGTTGATATTGCATCATTAAAAATATAACTTGAGTTTAATAATAAACTTAACATTATTAAGATTATAATATATAGGTACTAGATATGTACATAAATTTGTTTTTTTTCTTCTTTAAAATTAAATGTTGTGATACAGATGTCAGGTAAGTATATACATTTATGTTATAACTCAGGTCATTGACACTTGACAAGGTATAAATACATTTGAGACTTATTTTGTACAATAACAAAATTAATAATTTGTGTACAGACAGAATGATTTCACGTACCTAACATAAGAGAAAAGGAAAGTCGTTTATTTATTTAACTTAAAAGTTACACAAACACACAATAGCAAGTTATAATAAAAACACGGGAAAATATGGGATGAAAGTCAGCAAAATCTGCTGCTAAAAAGGAAAGTTTACGTCAGTTTATACGAAAATTACCTGCAAGCGAAAGTCACTATAATAAAACGAAGTCTCGAAGAATTTATTTATCGTGTGACTTGAATCAAAGAAAATTAAGTTCGGTTAGTCGGTAAGATTCGGTTCCTCAAGACCTCCGTGTGACAAAGACCATGCTCCAGAAGGTATTTTCTGAAGATTTTAACATCGGATTTAAAAGTCCTGCTTCTGACGCCTGTAGCACATGTATCTTATTAAGTAATAAAATTAAAACAGCAACTGACCCTGACAATAAACGCATTCTTATGATGCAAAAAGGGGTTCACAATTTACGGGCCAAAGCGTTCTATAAGCTATGCAGAAATGATGATCCTGATTCGAAAAAAAATTGTTTCGACCTACAACAAGTCCAACCTTTGCCTCGGACACCCATTCAAGAGTCTTTTTATTCTCGACAGATTAGCTATTACAACCTGTGTTTCGTGGGTATGGACTCGAGAAATCCGCGTTTCTACCAATGGTCTGAAGATCAAGGCGGAAGAGGAGCCACTGAAGTTGGGTCGGCACTCTTGCATCACTTAAATTCTTTGGATTTAGCAGGCAAAAGAATGTTGCGTTTATTTTGTGATGGCTGTGGCGGCCAAAACAAAAATTCACATATAGTCCACTGTCTGATGTTTTGGCTCGTCAATGAATCCCCAGAAAATATTAAAGAAATATATTTGACATTTCCCGTACGTGGTCATAGTTTTCTACCTGCCGATCGTGTTTTCGGCAGAGTAGAAAAGGAGGTTAAAACGGTCCCGGTAATTACACAAAAGGAAGAATATCAAACGATTTATAAGAAACATGGGGATGTTTTACTGCTGGGTAACGATTGGGGCTTGAAAGATGTCAAATCTTTGGAAACCTTTTATAAAAAACTTGAAGGAATGAGGAACTTAAAACGTGTTCATTTGAAAAAATATAATGTTATTCAGGGAAGAGAAACAAGGCGACAAACTAAAACTCTTTATGAGGTGAGAACCTTCCAAAATTTTGTTAACGAGTCTGATCTGGAAAAAAAACGGTTTAGCATCTTAAAATCAAGAAAGGCACATCCTCAGTCAATGGCACCACTTACCGTAAATAAAAGTCTAAGTGCTCAGAAGAAAGCAGATGTAAAGTCTCTCATGGTTTGCCATTTTATTCTTGGTTATACTTAATTGATTATAATAAAATCAAGAAATAGCTAAAATTTTAAACAAAAATCTAAACTATTTGAGACCCACGACACAAGCGTTGACTAGATGACGATGTGTGCAATGTCCCGGAATATTTATTTATATATTTATTTACAAAACAGACATTAAAAACCGTTTTTGAAACAAATAGATCTACCACTATTATTATGTGATCTAATTTTATTTTTATAAACTAAAAACAAGTATGAAATTAAGCCTGAGTCCAATGAAGGCAAAAAATTGGAAAGATCTCTTTTGCTTATCGAATTACATCTAACAAGAGCTTTTCCTTTTTAATCCTTGACACTAAGTCGATTATAACAAAGTCGAGGGCTAGCGTAAAGGCACTGTTACATGGAATAGTAAAATTTGCAAGTTTGTATTATTTGTTTACAATTTTACCCTTTTACACGTAAGACCTAATGTATGCTTAATTTTGTATTTAAAATTGTAACTATAATAAGAATTCGCAAATTTAAACATAGGCGTACAACATAGTGTGACCTCCTTTTGCGAGACGGTGGTGTCGCAAAGGGAGGCCGAGGAGCGGGAGCGGGAGGTGAATCCTGCCGCTCATCCGATCCGCAGAAGAAGGACACGGAGGCGAGCCGCTCGCGCTCGGACTCCGTCTCCACTAGGAGGCCCTGGGGCGTGGGATGCGGGGGCATCCCATACCCCCTAGCAGAGATAAGGGCCTCCCGAGGAGTCGATGCCTGGATGTCCCTGGGCATCGCTCGCGCAGTAAGAGGGAGGTTGTCCTCCTGAGGCGGGTCCACCTGGACAGTGGACTGCGGTTGGGACGGGAATTGCGGAGGAGTATTGCTCGCTTGCCCGCGAAACCCGTCCTTGCCGAGGTGAAGGGACATTGTGGTAGGTTTTAGTCGGTAGTGGAGTCCCATTAGCTCTGAGCCCGACATACCCCGCCGCCCCCCCCGGGGAGAGTGCGGGAAAAAATACAACATAGTACAAGTTCTGCTTTAGGTACTATCACTACATAAAATAAAGCAAAGTCGCTTTCCGCGTCAGTCTGTCTGTATGTAGTATGTAATATGTATGCAGATTTTTAAAACTACACAACAGATTTTGATGCTGGTTTTTTCAATAGATAGTGTGATTCAAGTGGTAAGTCTATATGTATAATTATGAGTGCGAAGCTGCGGGCAAAAGCTAGTACACTAATAATATTCTAATTATCACCAAAAGCCTGTTTTGCCGGTTGAGCATAAGCCTCCCATCTGGAAAGCCACTTTTTCGAGCCCTGTTATTATGAAATCAGTGTGGCCAAAACGAAACTATATAATGTGGCTTCTCACCACTGAATCCTGGCCTCCGACATAAAAAAATGTAAAACTATTATATCCGTTATCTAGTACCCACGACACAAGCGTTTGCTTAGTGTGGGGCTAGATGGCGCTGTGTGCAATGTCCCGGAATATTTATTTATTTAAAGAGACGCGACTCCTCCCAGGTTCTGAACCATGTCTTGCCACCACTATCACTACCACTCGACAGCATGGAGCTGTTGCAGATTCTCTTCCTGAACCGCTGAAAAACCAGTGAAAATCTCAATCACTATTTTAAATTACAATTATTATTGTGTGTAACCACACCTTTACAATCTATCTCCCCCTGGCCGAGAGATCATAGTGTAATCCAGTAATCAAGCGACTGAACCCGAGACGGGTACAGATGGATATGTATTGTGTTGCTACGTCTACGATTTTTGCTAATTAAACTGTTATTATTGTACCTAAGCTATTATACTATTGGTGTGTTAATGTAAGTTTTAAACTTAACAATTTTGAATGTCAAAATTGAGATTTAATATTTAATGAAAATTTAAACTTAGCCATTATCTTTTTTTTTTATTTAGTTCATCAAAAGAATTGTACTACAATTAAAACTTATAACTAAATACACAAATATATAACGATTTGTACGCTTCCTTAAACAATGAACCTAGCTAACTTAACATGAGTGACAAAAATAAAACCTAACACCACTTTAAAATATACATACCTACACAAAAATATAATACAAAAAACATTAACTAGTATTTAAATAACTTATTCAAATTCAATTTTACCGAAGATAATAAAATAAATAAAATAAAATAAAATAGCCTTTATTGCCCATTTACAAATGTATAAAAACTTACAAAATAATTTTAAATAAAGTAATCTACATATTTACATAAAATGTATTAGTTTCTTCAGTAGGTATCTTTAGGGCACCCAAAATTTGGTGAAGGCCTCTTCCATGCGTGCCCACAGTTTCCTGTCTTGTGCTTGTCTCGTCCATGTGACCCCCGCTACTTGCGTGATGTCGTCGCTCCACCTGCTGCGTGGGCGGCCGCGTCCCCTGGTGCAGTCGCGCGGGTACCAGTGTAGGACGCGCGCGCTCCACCGGCCATCTGAAACACGAGCTATATGCCCCGCCCATTTCCACTTGAGCTTGCAGAGCATTGATACCGAAGATAGAGAACCTTTATTATAGACATCAATAAACAGCCTGATATTATCTCTGTTGTATACATCACACATACGGTTAACCGGGGAAAACTTAAGAACATTAGTATGACATCTAGCCGGGGTGAAACTATTTTTCCATAGCGTCCTTGCCTTAGGCAATTGTACTCTGATGTTCATCTTTGCTAATACCTCTGGACAATCAACGATTCCGTTTATCAATTTATATAACATTAGAACGTCGGCCATTTCCCGACGTATTTTCAATGATGTGATTTTAAAATGTTTAAGTCTAGAATGGTAGGATCGAAGCTTTTGAATCTTGTTTGGAATAAATAGATAGTAAAAATAGTGTTCAGTATTCAGTCATTTTCCCTCGTTTTGAAAACTACAGCCCTTATATAAAGCTTAAAGCTTTGGAACACTTTACCAGAAGCTGTGTTTCCTGCGAACTACAATCCAGGGGTTTTCAAATCTAGAGTTAATAGGTATCTTCTAGGTAAACGTGTTACACCCTAGGCTGCAGCAATGCTTAACATCAGGCAGGCTGTAGTCAAGAGTAAACCAATCCCACGTAAAAAAAAAAACTTTACCAATGATAGTCAAGGAGGCATAGAAATAGAAGTCCAATTAATCTTCTTCTTCGTATCAAATGAAAGTAGCCAACTCTGGTGTCGAGAGTAAACAAGCTGCCCGAAGGGCCTCTGACATGGCTAAACAACTGCCGTACTAGACAAACAGCTGGGACCTACAATTTAACGTGTCATCCGACCCATGTCCAATTAATTAAAAACTGGTTGATACAGTTGTATACTATACTCAAGTAATATGCCTAGGATGATCATTACATATATTTTTGAGATGATATATTTATGTTCTTCCTTAGGTGTATCTAAATTTAATTAAAACACATTAATGAAATTGCCATATCTCTAATCTACCTTGTATTTAAAGTCGACTAGAAAAATGACAACAAAATAAAAGTTTTTTTTCTCAATACGAATATAATGCCACCCTCAACCCGAACTTGCGTAAAAAGAACTACAAAAGTGCGAGAGTGCAAAAAGGTGTTATTTTAGACATGTTTACAGAGTTACATTGTATTTTGTTTTTACATTGTGCAGTTAGAATTTATTTCCTCCATTTCAAACAGAAATCGTAAAAGCGAGACTGTTCATAGTTATTTATTTTTAAAAGAACTAGCTGTGCCTGCGACTTCGTTCGCATATTAGTAGTTTCGTTGGTATTGTTATTTTGGGTATCATATTTATTTTTGAAAACAATCTCTTCAGCTTTATAAATTATAGCTATTACCCATGTCTTGAACCGTTCTCAAAGATGAATAATTTTCTCCGTTTTTTCCACATTTTCCATTGTTTCTTCGCTCCTATTAGTTACAGCGTGATGTTATATAGCCTAAAGCCTTCCTCGATAAATGGTCTATTGAACACAAAAATAATTTTTCAATTCGCACCAGTAGTTCCTGAGATTAGCGCGTTCAAAACAACCAAACAAACAAACTTTTTTTTTTAACTTGAACGGGTTTGCACGTGACCATAATTTACCTACCTCATAGCAAGCAAAGGCTATGGCCTAAGATGGAGCGTGCTTACCCGATAAGAACCGATTCACTCTCGCTTTGAAGATAAAAGTAAGATTATACTAACTCTGCAGCTTTATTACTATTAGTATAGATTAGTATAGATTATCAAAAAAAAAAACACATGAACCTAATAAGGATTTGTTATTCATAGATTAATAAGTGACATTTCAAAATAATAGTTGTAATAAAGTTGTATACAATAGTAAGACTTATTTTACAATTTGTTCCACGGATCTTATAAGATCATGTTTCTTAATTATTATACATAAGTTTTAGTTTGTAAGTCATCTAAATTTATTAAAATAATATGTAAGAAACAATATTTACACATATTAACACTAATAGAACTAAAAAAGAGTATTTACATCTAAACTAAATTTAAACAATCTACATGTGGTATGGAGCCAAGAACGCTGGCTGCATTCCCACGCTGGATTGCTATAGAAATCCTTTGCGCAAGGAACCAGCCAGCGTTCTTGTCTCTAGTGATGTCAATCAACATTTTATTTAATTTTTTTATAAAAGACTTCGTGCTTTTACCCCACGGACCAAAAGTTTCGAAGCCAAACGGTACGAAAATATAATCAGTCGATAATGATGTATATTTTCGCCGCTTGGCTTCTTCTTCGTTTGTAAGTTGTTTTTGTGTCTATTATGAATAAATAACAAAAAATCAACTGTGGCTGACATTTACTAGATATATTTTTAGTAAATGATCTGTGCCATATTTTTAAACACATTTTGAACAGACATTATATTAAAAAAATACATGAGAAGTAGTGCTTATAAATAAAATATTACAATAAAATGTTTGTACCTATACATTAATAAAAAAATGGATTTGAAAATTTTGCGTTTGTCATCATTTAGTCCAGTATACAACATGCATTATTGAAACACGCTGTGAGGATAAAAATAAGATAATATCTGGGTTTTAGAGGAAAGGTGAAATCTTGCTCTTTCTATACAGGTTTGAATGGAGGATGGTATAACATTTTTGTAGGGATGGCTGTTTTTACTCTTCTAAAAGTAGATCAATAGATATAACTCTTTACGACTCTCACAACTCGTACTTTAAGAAGCTAAAAACAACAGAAACACAAAAGACTTAAAAATAATGCCGCTACTGGCAATGATATTCTATATAAACTGAGGTAGATGCGTTATATCCCGTTCTGTGTGGCGAACTCAAACTAAGCGAATTAGCCTGGACGGCTCAGTCGCCTCGAAGCTGTGAACATACGTTTATCCCTTTCTCACAACCGGGATTTATATATCTCTGATCTCTTTTACTTTCCTTCGCCACGTGCTAGGACGATTTTCAATGAGTATTACGTCTGTATTAGTAAAATCTCATTGGCTACTGGTGGCTTTACTTAAAGCGAAAAAGGTTTTTTCTTTTGAAATAGTCACTAAAAATTATAAATCCCTGATACTCGCATAAGCAACATAGTAGTTTTAGGTGACGTATACCTGTAATGGATTGCAGCTGGCTCTCAAACAAGCCTGTCAAAAATTTACCGTTACACGCTTGGTCAGATTCATCAGTCTTGATAGATATGATCTATACTAATTTATTTGACTAGAACTGAACTGGCTTGTGAAGTGCAACACGAGATAAGACTCTCGTGGTTTGTGTCGACAAAACATTCAGATATAAACAGTGCTAACACACACATCCTAATGTAGCAGTCACTGACGAGAAACAGCGAGAAACCAATGACAACCAGTTGGTATCGTAGTTGTGCCGTTGGGAACTAGTTGTGCCTAAGGGAAATCAGTTGTGCGGAGCAGTTGTGCGTCGGGGAAGTCACGGTTTTTTGTTATATGTGGCGCGTAGTTTAAGTTTAATATTTGGAGTTAACAAATTAGGTACCTACTCAGCGTAATTTTGTCGTTTCAATACAAGATAGTCTTACTTTTGACTATAGCCTGTCTGATGTTAAGCACCACTATAGTCTAAGATGTAGCACGCTTGCCTAGAAGAAACCTATTATATAACCTATATTTAATCTTACTCTGCTATAGTATGGTATCATTTGAACTGTGTATGGACGAAAGGTCTCAAATAAATGTCATTTTTATTTATCCTCCTCACTTGACAAGTATATTGGCTGTTTGACACTTGTACGATATAATGGTGATCGTAAAGCGGTACGTTTCCGCTCGACCTGTTGCTATGGTGACGGGTGTGGTACACAAAACGGTGTAGGTGGGGAGTTAGGGGTGTTTTATGTTACAGTACCTTTATAGCTAGAAGTCTCCTTCTTATAGAATGAGAGTGGCCAACTCTGGTATCGAGAGTTAATCAAGCCGTCTTAAGGGCCTCTGACATGGCTTAACGACTGCCGTACTAGAGCCAAACAGCCGGGACCTACAATTTATCGTGGAAAGTGAGTTGTCAAATACTAAATCCGCACTAACTGGCAGTCTACAGACTGGCAGTTAGTAGACAGTTCAATCAATCAATCAGTTCTTTATTGACAAAAATATACACAAGACACAAAAAGTTTCAAAGTCTCTGGCTTCCGAACTAGAAAATTATCTATGTCTGGGAAACCAGCTTCTTCTCTAGTTGCCTAGCGGTTAAGGCGCTCTGCGTTTACAGCTTAAACAGTAGTTTACTTTCTCCTCGCGTCCTCCTTTTTACTGAGGGTCGTGACTCCCCTGTAAATTTTATTCATAGGGAAGTTTTTTTGCAAGCAAGCATATTCTGGTTAATTGTGATTAAGGATTGATCAATTGTAATTGTAAAACTACTTCTCCTCCTTGCGTCGTATTCCTCATATCTGAGGGTCGTGACTACCACCATCCAGAGACTATCACTGATGATTTTCCGCCATCTCTCTCTATCCTCAGCGTCATGCAGCGCTCCATACACTGATATATCAAGTGGACAGCCCTGTAATCAGGGCTTTTGAAAACTACACTTTAAGGACACTACACGCGAAATTTACGTACCCCTTTTATCAAAAAAACTGGCCTGCAGTAAGTCCTCCTGCTCCTGGTCGCCGGCGAGTCCTGGACGCCTCCTGGCATCCAGGTAAAGTCCAATTATCGGAACACACAAAACAGATAAACGAGGACACTGATTAGGTTACAACACTCGCGATTTTTAGATTGTTTTTTGCATAACGTATTTTCTGCTCAAAGGTTGGAGCAGCACTCTCGATGTATGAAAATGTCATTCATTTTAGAGATGCGCGAGCGCGGGGTGAATGCGCGAGTGACATATATTCGATTGTACATCGACTTGATGAATGTAGTTTTTAAGCAAAGCCAAGTCCCTACATCAAGTGTGGTACGAAAAAAAAACGTGGTACGTACAACTACTACTAAGTACTTTTTACGATTACAATCGATCAATTGTTATATTTATTTTATTTTATTTATATTTACGTAACTGTATCCCACATTGTCTCCTTAACTACACAGATACGACACCTCCGATGAGGCGCAGAAGTTAACGACTCGTTTTATATTTGTTAACCTACTCCACAATTGACAGGGTGTGAAATCACTTTTACAATGTGAATTTTTTGAAATAATATTATATTGCCATATGTAGTTTGTTTTTTTTATAAAAAGTAGACCGACCAAACTGATTTCTGTCACCATTTTCTTGCTAAGGTTGCCTGGAAGAGATCACTCAAGGTGATAAGGCCGCCCACTTGTGCATTCATTTATAGTTTAAGTCATTTCATATTGTAATTTATTTTGGTGTGCAATAAAAAGTGTAATGTAAAAAAGTGATATTGTATTGTAGTGTAAGTGGCTCTTTTTAAAATGAAATTTATTTATTTTGTAATATGAAATTTGGTACGAAGACGTAAGAATACACAGATATTTAATTATGAGAACACAAACATGTGTATTATAGTATTTTGTATCTTGTCTTATTTTTCTACATCAATACTTACTTATTTTCATAGAAATCGGTTCAGCCGTCAGCGTGTAAGAAACTAACAAACATGGTTTCACTTTTACGCTTATGATATTAGCAGGATAGAAAACCCTCTTTTCCAATAATAAGTAAATCTTATTCATTAATAAGAGAATTATTTTAGGAAAATTTTCAAAATTTCTTTACTTTTCAAATAACATAAATAAGTACATACATGCGCACTACTGCTTAGCAGCATAACAGTGACATTCTGCTTTGTTTATTTATTTAAGTCACTATTAATTCCTATCATAAAAGGAAGAAACACATTCTTCGCTCCCGTGACCATAACATAAATAAATATCAATGATTACTGAGTCATAGATGTTTATTACAGAGATATATGGTGTAGTTTTCTTTTAGTACGAATTATACTTTTATTTTTTAGATAAAAAAAAATAGAATTACATTTATCTAGGTATGTATAAGATAAGACAAGATAAGATATTTCTTTAATGCACACCAAAAATTACATAATGAAAGAAATTTAAAAAAAAACTAGTCTAATGCACATTGGGCAGCTTTATCGCCTTAGGCAATTTCTTCCAGGCAACCTTTGGATGGACAGGATTTAGAATTATAAATAGGCGGTGTACAAGAATACGTAAAATAAATAAATAAGTGAAAGAACACAATACAAACTCGAATAATACACTAATAAATAATAATAAACAATACAATACATAATACTATATGGATGATAAATAATGAAGATACACTAGCTTTTGGAATATGCTTAAGGACTTAGCTTGCCTAACAGGCAAGGGCAACATGTTCCACAACTGGATGGCTTGAATGGTGAAGGAATTACTGTACATTAAGTATGTATGTTTGTGTGTATGTATGTATGGATGTATTTATTAAGTTTTTTATATTTTTTATGGGTACATAAAAATCTTAAAGAATATTCGCAACCATAACTTCACTATACATATCAAAATATTTACTTACTAGTGAACGCCCGCGCCGTCGCTTGCATTATTTTGGAATAAAAAGTGGCCTGTCACTTCCAGGACCTCATACTACCTACATACCAAAAAATCATGAACATATTCTGTTCAGCTGTTTTTGTGCGATACGCGTTTTAATACTCAAATAACATTTTTTTCTGTTAAAAACTAAAAAACAATAATTAATAATACTAAGAAACTGCTGAAACTTATTCAATTACCTAATTAAAGTACATACCTATACGCAAACATTGTTTTTCCAAATATTTTCTATGTACAAATTAAAGCTAAAGTGGGAAAAATCTATACATAGAAAATATCCGAAACGATAACACAGGGATTTTTCATTACTCATACTCTGAAAGTAGGTCTGAAGTTGCCTGAGGAGCGGGTTGAAAGTAATACTTTTCATCCCTAGGGAGAATCGCTTTCAACTGACAGCTGTCAAATTAACATGTGAAAACTCTGCGCGCGACTGGCGGCAGCACTTATGCCAAGAATTGGCCTCTAATCAAATTGCAATCGGAAAATTTTAGTTCCAATTTTATCCGCGCGCAGAGTTATCTTGCTTAAACTCTACTAACCTATTTACAAAAACAAAAGAGTTCCTATACCTACATTCAACAAAAGAGTTCGTATACCTAAATTTAACCAAAATACATTCAAAGAGGTTCTACGTCACAATACGTATAGCAGAGATTTGTACCTATAAAATGAGTTCATCTGATTCTGATATGGATTTAACGACTGATTTTATATGAGAAGAGGCTAAAGCGGTAGTGGAATAACCAATTGTTCTAATTTTACCATAAATTTAAAATAAAATTATCTTAGCAAAGTTGTTGTTAAAAGTAAAATAAAATCCAAACCCCGTCTCGGGACTAAATAAGTTACTTTCACCCCTAGGGTAACAATGTACTATTTTTTACATAAGATAGGCTCACGCTTGACTACAACTTGTCTGATGATAAGCAACGTTATAATCAGAATACAGAATACCCAGCACTGGTTCCCCAAGGGCTGTAGATGATGATGATGAGGATAAACGAAGTATCTATAAAATATAATATCGTTGTTGTCGTAAAGAGCTTTCACAGCTCCAAACTAGGTAATATTATTTGACGCATCCTGAAATTGAGTTTACCGCCAATGTTTCATTTGAGTCTGCCTTTATTGCCTTCACAGCCAAACCAATTTGTGCCTTATGGGATTAAAAATAAAGGTCAATTTGGAAGGAAAAGCTCCAAAATTGATCCCTGGAGCAAGCAACAGGTTTCAGAAATAAGAATCGCCCGGTTTTGCGACCTCAAAATTATTGTACATTTTCGTAATTGTTGTAAGCTATTCGCGTTCTGTGGTTTTACTCGAATTTGTCTTGGGTATTTTTTTGTATATTTCGTTATGTACCTACCTACTTGTAACAGATTACCTATATGATTTTACTTATAAGATTTTGTTACTATTTCTACTCCTTATGGGCATACGATTGCTTTGTTTCACTTTAATTAAGAAAATAAATAACTTTCAGAAGACTTGTTAACCTCCTTTTTTTGAAGTCGGTTAAAAATCAATCCTTTTTTCTTTACTAAAGAAATAGTATGGTAAACCATAGTCTAGTCTATCTTCTTGCCAAATTTAATTATTTGGTAGTTGTATTATTATCCTCCTTACCAATTTATAAGTTTGTCTTTTTTAACGCATAAAAAAGTCGCACATATCAACTTCTAGCCATATCATTTCATAACCTATGTCAAGCTTTCTTCTTCTCATTGATAACGAGTCGCCAACTCTGGTTTTGAGAGTTTATCGAGCCGCCCTAAGGGCTTCTGAAATTGATTAACGACTGCCGTACTTATATATTATTATACTTATTTAACCTATCTCAAATTAGAAAAAGAAAAATAGCAGGGAGCAGGGAACATCAATCTGTACAGGACCAGGACGAGTAACGCACTACAAGAGTGGCCTATGCTCAGCAGTGGTCGATAAAAGTCTGATGTTGATGTAAAACTGTTGGAAAAAACAAACAGTTGTACACTTTTTATGTTATGTTACCTAGCCGTGCCGTGGCTTACGCCAGGTTATACATTGTTCTGTTTTCTTACAAATTTTCAGGCTAAGCAGTTATTAGGGTAGGTTTTCAGCTTAATTATGTTTTCTGATATAATTTACCTAAATGAAGGACTCAAATCTGAGTCGCCGTTCGTAGTAATGAAAAACATTTTTTTAACACTATGTAAATAGGCTTACGTTTGACTATAGCCTGTCTGATGTAAAATGGAATATATTCAATGTTTTTATTACTATTTGGCATTTTAGTTTTAATCTAGCCGTCTCGCTAAGAGCAATTTCTTCCAGACAACCATTAGAATTGAACCTCTATCTATACGTGTAATTAAGCTCAAGAGGGTCAAAATCTGTAACATAACTTTAAATCTATTAAACAGAACTTTTTAGGAACTTTTGTCTGTTTACCTGATTATTTGGTTGCGCATTACGCAAAAACGGCTGAACGGATCATCATGGTTTTTGGTATGTAGGTTGTATGGGATTCTAAAAGAGGCATATGCTATTTTTTATCCTTAAATAATGCGAGCGAAGCCGCGGGCATCCACCAGAAGTAATATAATAATAGGTTTGAAAACTCTCGAGACCAAAATTGGTGACTTTCATACAAGAAGCAGAGGTATAATAATAAGTCCATTCACCTTCTTTAAGCATGATCCATATAAATCTATGTTGGATAGTGTATAAAGGTCGCAACATGAACTTTAACAATGAAGCCGGAATGGAAGTCTCGCGAGAACGAACGTGCGCGTTCGACCGTACACCGAGCGAGTAGTTTGAGATAGTAAGGTGCGTGCGGGTGACATTGGTACTAGAAAGTTATGTTGTAATGTAGAAAAATAAATGTATCAAATAATAAAAAAAAATGTCAAACCCTTTATTAAGATCCGTAAATGCTCGTAATATAAAACTACGTTGATCTGTAAGGTATTGCTGTCAAGTTAAAGTCACATCACACTTATTTTATCTAAACAAATATTTGTTAGTACAAGTGTATAATCGCATTTTTTTAGAATTATGCATTTTATTAAGAAAAAAAAGCAAAAAAGAAAGAGAAGAGTCCAAAACATATCCTTAAACTTATCTTAATAAATAAAAACCTAATTAATCCTTTAATTTCCAACCGGCGTTCCCAAAATGCCAAATATTTTACCTTTTTGTATAGCAAAGCAACTAAAAACAAATTATTATAGATCCCATCAAAATTTAGTCAATCTAATGCTCCCATACTACGCTTAAATTAGTAGGTATTTAAAAAAAAACTACATAGTTACACATATAATTTTTTTCGACCTGTCAATTAGTTACACACTATAAGTGCTGCCATCTACCACAGATTTAGTTATGTTATACGGTATCTATGCAAGTAGTTTGCAGATACTTGAACGGTCTGCGGGAAAGTTGGATATTTGCTTTCGATATCTAAATACGATTTGATGAATTTCTGTGTGGGGGAGTGACTGATATCAGTTTGTCTGTTTATTGTGACAGATTTAATAGAAAAACAAACACGAGTAAAAACACAATAAACAAACATAAAATCTGCCACAACACAGCCCCAACTCAGCATAATGCTGGTTGTGTGGAAGCAACCAGTCACAAAGCTGGTCTTCGAATAATCTGATCTTTGCTCCTTCTTCTTATGGTATGAGATAGCTCAATTTTAATGCCAAGATATTTTTAAGCCGTGTAAACGTCTGACAACCTTGGCTTTATATTGCTAATTGTAATTTAAGTTTTGGCATGCAACTGTCAGAATAGGTGACTAAATAATGAGATTTATTTATAGTGGTCTAAGTGATAAGTTTTGTGGAAATATTATTGTTGTGTATTTTCGAAGAATCACAGAGAATTAAAAATCAAAATATTCCATAACATGAAGCCGAGCAGCGCTGGAATGAGACACATTGATGAAGCATGGAGGAGGCCTTCACTCATCTCTGAGTGCCGTGACGTCACACACACAACTCAATATTATCACAGTTGAAGGAAAAATCTTATAAATTTAGTATACTAGTATAATTATTTATAACTGTTTAACGTCATGTCATGGCAAATAAAGGCTTTTTTATTTTTTTATTTTTATTTTATTTAAGTGATAAGTTGAAATTGTAATGACTATTTGTGCTGTGCAAGTTGTTAAGCTACTCGAAAGCTCTTGTAGTGGTTTGAATTCAACACTACATAGACTAACTGTATACCAACTACTCACACATTTTACTATTTATCTATGTCAAAGATAATAAATGAACATAGTGCAATGTAAGCGCCCGTAGCTCAGCTAGCGGAGGCAATCGTATGCGAATGCAACTGTCGACGCAGTAAGTAAAAAGTGGCATACCATTCTGGGTGCTTCCTTGGGTTGGACAACTCGTTAAATTGTCGATCCCGGCTGTCTGTCATAGTCCAGCGGTCGTTAAACCATTCAGAGGTCCCTAGGGGGGTTTAATAAACTCTCGACACCAGAGTTGACTACTCGTAGTCGATAAGAAGACAAGAACTATTCTATTATATGTGACAAAGTATGTAGTACACATGAACACAGTGGTATTTGTTAATTGCATGAACATTTTTTTTTAATTTGATTGGCTCAGGCTTCTATTAACTAGCCCGACGTTAAGCAACGTTGTAATCTACGAGTCTTCTTCTTCTAAATAGGTATATATATAAAACTCAAAGGTGACTGACTGATTGACTGACTGACTGATATAATTTACAAAAACTGAAGAGGTTATTTGCTAAAATATATATGATGCCCAAAATTACTATTCCACGCGGACGAAGTCGCGAGCACAGCAAGTAAATAATAAAAATACTTATAATAAGCAATTAATGTGTTTCAATAAAAGTTTTCCTATTTCTAATTCTAATTATATTTAAAAGCAAACTAATTCATACCCTTTTACACAGCAAAGCCAAACCAAAGTCCCGAAAGCGCGGCTTGCGGTCAGTGCGTTGTTTATAACGGACTAACAAACAGAACTACAGCTAATTAGCGTAGTTAAGTGCTAATGAATGGACGCTTGGACTATTCTACTTTGTAGTGTAATGAAATTTTACCTTGTAAACTCCACACTATATTAGACTAGCGGGTGCTCGCGGCTTCCCTCGCATTAAGAATTAAAACTTGCATCCCCTATTTCACCCCTTTAAAAGTGGCATTTCCAAAAATCCTTTCTTAGTGGATGACTACGTCATAACATCTACCTTCATTCCAAATTTCAGCCCAATCCGTCCATTGGTTTGGGCTGTGCGTTGATAGATCACTATATCAGTCAGTCAACCAGTCATCTTTAAGTTTTTTATATTTAGATATTTATAGACTGATGAGTCTCGTATATTTCATCTTTGCTCTAATCCTTGCTCCAGCTGTACGTGCCGGTCAGTCACCGCGTCGTCACGTCGACGCCATTTTGTATCTAACAATATATTTTATATTCACATTTACTTATTTGGATTCTCACAACTTTGATTTGTTAATAAATAACAAATTTTATTAATCTATACCTACCTATATTAATTCTGAAGAAGGTCGAAAGCCTGAACAATGAAGATATTAAAAAAAAAGTATTTCTAGATACTTCGAACTGATAGCCGAACACGTACCGACAATTTCTAGAACTTTGTCTGTTTATCTGTGTCTCTGTTTACTAGTTTATCAAAACGCTCATCACACAAAAACGGCTAAACCGGTTTTTGGTATGTAGGTAGTAAGAGGTCTTAGGTGAGTCATTGGCTATATATTTTTATCCGGAAATAATGCCAGTGAAGCCGCGGGCGCCCTTAAGTATGTTTTATTGAATTTTCTCACGAGTAAGGTTTGACCCCTCGCAAAATTACGGAAATTACGGTCCTACGGTTGCCTGGAACAGATCGCTTTTAGCGATAAGGCCGCCATTTGTGGCATTAGTTTTAATTAATTTTCTTTTATGTTTGTGTATTATGTTTTTTTGTGTCCAATAAAGTATCAATCAATCAATCAAAATTAATTCGTTAGGAGCAGTGGGCAGATACATCGTGGTGGGCGCCCAGGTTCTTCCACGGAAGACACATGACCGATTTGAATATTGGTGCAAAAATAAGCTAGGTATTTCATACAAAAAGGTGATCGTTTCCAGAAGCTATTTTTTTGTGAATAATGTTAGTTAATACTAACCCTGTAAATAGCTTCACTGTTGGCTGCACCCTTTGATGTCATGTTTGTAATCCACCGCTATTTGAATTTAATGCGGGAGTCAATCCCAGCTTCCATACAGAGTTATACAATGATTATAAGTAAGTTAAAGTCGAGGGTCCAACCTGGATGAGGTCTGCACAAGATCGACGCAGATGGCACATACAAAGGAAGGCCTATACACAGCATCCCAAATCGGGATCCCAAAGGCTGTGGATGATGATGATGATGTAAGTAAGTAAGTTTCGCCTACAGGTGAAGGAAAACATCGTGTAGAAACCGACATGTTTGAGGATCACGATATCCGAGGACATGTGTCTTCAGTGGAAGGACCTCCACAATGTATCTGTCCAAGAGAAATCCCCTAATGAATTCATTCGGCGGAGAAGTCACGACCCTCAGTCATGAGGAAAAAATTG
This sequence comes from Macaria notata, assembly GCA_927399415.1. Classification (NCBI taxonomy): domain Eukaryota; kingdom Metazoa; phylum Arthropoda; class Insecta; order Lepidoptera; family Geometridae; genus Macaria; species Macaria notata. The sequence continues at coordinate 3,613,703 of OV656751.1, forward strand.
TATTCATATTAACTACTAGTTGAAGCCCGCGGCTTCACTCGTATTCTTTCGGGTTGAAAAGTAGCCTACACTCGCAGGACCTCATACTGTCCGCATACCAGCCATTTTTGCGTGATGCACTTTTATATAAACAGACAAACAGATATGCAGACAAAGTTTCTAAAAACATGTTTACTATCCAACTTAAAGTATACTTCATATTTATATGTACACGAGTAGGTGCTCGCCGCTTCGCTCGCATTAAGAAGTAAAACTTGCACCCCCTATTTTACCCCTTTAAAAGTGGCATTCCTAAAAATCCTTTCTTAGCGGATGTCGACGTCATAACATCTACCTGCATGCCAAATTTTAGCCCGATCTGTCCAGTGGTTTGTGCGTTGATAGATCACTATATCAGTCAGTCAGTCACCTTTGAGTTTTTATATATATTTTGACCATCTTTAGTTTTGTTCAATGTATAGATAGATAGATTATATGAAATTTTACAAACAACCCTGTAGAAGCACTTTACTCCTGTTGATGAGTTTAGTTCAATCAAAGTGGCATCCGCGAAGGATGTACATTTATCTTAATTAAATATTAATGTGGGTGTGACTGTCTCATTAGAGAATATTATTTTGATGGTATTATTATAACACTATAAGCGAGTGTGGCTCAGCGGTTCCAGTGTCTGCTTTACATCTAGACGCCACCTGGTTTGAATCCGGCCCTACACCAATGACATGTATTTTCAAGTTATGTCTGGATTTGCATTCGCTTAATTGTGTAGGAAAGCATCGTGAGGAAACCGACATGTTTGAGGACCACAATATCCGAGGACATGTGTCTTCCGTGGAAGGACCTGGGCGCCCACCACGATGTATCTGCCCAAGAGAACTCCCCTAACGAATTAATTCTGTGTGGGAGTCACGACCCTCTGTCATGAGGAAGTACGAATCAAGGGAGAGATTATAGCACTATTCCTACATAGTATAAAGCAAAGCCTCTTCCCGCGTCTGCCCCTATGTATCTCGTTTGTATGCTTAGATCTTTAAAACAACACACCTGATTTTGATGCAGTATTTTTTAAATAGATACCTACAGTGATTTAAGAGAAAAAGCTAATAAAATAATCTAATATAATATAGTTAAATAATTTTTAACATTTCACCAAGCGAGTGTTACTGGTTGGTAAAAACAACTGCCTTTTAATTTGACGATCCCGGCTCGATCCCAGTACTACACTAATTGCTTGTTTTTTAAATTATGTGTAGGTGGATATGCATTCGCATAATACGGCAGTTACTAAGCCATTACGGAGGCCCTTGGGGGGGTTTTACAACTCTGGACTCCAGAGTCAGCCACTCTTATACGAAAGAAGAAGAATCGAATTCGGAAATTCGGTTCTTTTATAGTGCGAACTGCTGCTGTGGAACTCCCTGCCTGACTCCCTGTTCTCCGCGAAATATAACCTTGCGATCTTCAAAGCGAGAGTGAATCGGTTTTTACTAGGTAAACACGCTCCATCCTAGATCGTAATGATTGCTTACCATCAGACGAATTACGGTCAAGTCCAAACCCATTCCATGTAAAAAATGATACCAAACCTGTGTAATTTCAGTTAATCATGTTTAGCATCAAAGCCAATACGTACCTTTAATACAGGCGAGTTCCTTTTGGTATTGACTTCGTTTGCACCTTTTTATAAATAGATTAATTATTTAGAAGAAATATTAATTATTTGTATTTTTTTAATAAATAAATAAAACCTTATTAGTTCTCTCACCACCTTACTATCTAATGTCGCTATACTGTAGTTTAAATATTATCTTTGAAAGTTTGTTTATTTATTGGCGCTTTAACGGCATACCTTCTTATTTTAACAACCTATTAACATAGTTAAATTGTATATTATGTTGAATCAGGTCGTTTCTATGTATAATAAGTTTGTATTTACGAATTAAAAGTATGTATGTATTTTATCCGTTATCTAGTACCCATGATACAAGCGTTAGCTTAGTATGGGGCTAGATGGCGCGTGTGATATGTCCTGAAATATTTATTTATTTATTATTATACATGTATGGGTATTGTATTTTATTCTTGATTAGTTGGTAGTCCTTAATTTCTTTCTTTCGGAATAAAAAGTAGCCAATGTTATTTCTCAAAGCAATCATACTATGTTCGCCACAAATTATTGTGTATAAATCACAATTATCCATCAACCAGTTGCGTTTTGAGATAGGAACAAAAAGACTTATAAACCATAATAGTATGAGGAATAATTAGATAACACTGCAGATCAAAGCTATGTTATCGTAGGAATGGAATAATTTTGAAAGTTACAAATACCTATACGGGCAAAAAGAGCATACCTCTGAAAGGCCGTACGGATTAATTTCAAAGCAATCTTTTGACTGTCCAAACGGCTTTGTTCAGCTGAAAGGGCCAATAGCAGCCCATTCGTAGGGATGGCTGGCGAATAGAGGGGTTGTTCGATTAATCAGTATTTTATTATAAAGTAGACTTTTTGGATTTGAATCATGAGTGAAAAAAGTTCTTTCAAGCACTATTAGGGTGGATTTACACCAAACAAACAAAAAACTTGAACAAGAGTATTTAATCGTATTTTTTTTAGTGTGACGATAACTCAAATTTAGCGTTTACACCAAATAAATAAAGACCTATATATAGGTAGAATACCTTGATGGCGCTGTGTGTAATATCCGGGAATATTTTTTATTTATTTATTAATAAACAGAACCTCATTTAATATTTATGTCTCATCCCTAGCGTATGCTCGATACAGCACAGAGACACCTGTGGAGTCAGAATTGGCGCCATTAATTACGATCCAGAGGTTTATTTAGGTAACTGTAACGACATCATACCAAACAGACTCCTGTTTATATTAAAACATTGTGACATACATATGTCATAATACAAATGCTCTCACTGTAAGTGATATTTCCTCATGACTAACGGTCGCGACTCCCCTCAGGAATTGATACATTAGGGGAGTTTTCTAGGGCGGATACCTCAGAAAAAAACACTACAATGAAAAAACACAGCAAACTTTTAATTACTTTATCGATGGTATGAAAATCTTGACATTAGAATTTACCACTTGCATCAGATAAGAAGCCTTAGCCGTTAAAAAAAATATTAGCTAGATGACATCAAGAAACGGACAAAGCTAAGCTACCCGCATCTAAAAGAAGCAGCATGGGATCGCAAGAAGTTTTGCCAACTGACCTCCAAACTTCAATATGAAGATGGCACCCAATGACTGGCCTTGGTTAGCTTAGTTGGTAGTGGCTCTGCCTTCTAATCTAGGTCTGCACGTTCAATTCCCGCATGACAAAAATAATTATAAATTTTTAAAATCTATAACAGCTTGTGTTAAGTTTGGTCGTTGCTATGTATATTAAGTATGTATTAAAAAAAAAAATTGTAACTATTATATCCGTTACCTAGTACCCACGACACAAGCGTTTGCTTAGTGTGGGGCTAGATGGCGCTGTGTGCAATGTCCCGGAATATTGATTAAATGATGATGATACGATAAGAAGAAAAAAACGCCTCTGAGTTATTTGGTCTATGGTAACTGTAATACCAAACTGGATTAAGTTCGGTCGTATGTTACTGCCCGGGTTTATTGTAATGCCTGTATATGCATGTTACATATGTTAATGTAGGAATGTTTTTTATGAAAGAAGAACTTTTTTTTTACTGACTCCAGCTGCTTAGCGATTAGCTGTTATCTTATAATATCTTATCGTACGTTTAATATTATTTGTATGTACTTTGGTATAAAAGTAGTTAATCCAAAGTACAATCTCCTCCTCCTAAATCGTATTCCTCATTAATGAGGGTCACAACTCCCCCTCAGAATCAATTCATTAGGGGAGTTCTCTTGTGCAAGTACACCGTAGTGGGAGCCCAAGTCCTTCCACAGATGACACACGCCACGACTCGTCCTCGGATTTCTCAAACATGTCGGTATCCTCTCGATGTTTTCCTTTATCGTTGAGCAAGTACTAATCCACACATAATTTGAAAAACAAGCCTATGGTAAACAACATGGACTTGTTTTTTTTTCAAGTATTTTAGACTTTGTTAAGTCAAAAAATACCACTATAGCTACATACATAATATATATCCCACATAACAACCCTTATACTAACTCCCCAAATAGCCGGTGAAAGCACGCTATTCCGTTTACGTATGAACAAATTGAACTAGGCAACTATATGCCGAAATATGAGATACGACTAAATTGAGTTTGCAACATGCATTCGCTGAATATGGTTTCATTTTGTTTATGTTTCTGTCGCGACGTGTTTAGTGTTAAACTTTTTTTGATTAACTTAAAGATACCCTAAATTACATATAAGCCGGTATACCTACCAAATATATTCTGCTAAGACGATAAGTAGAATAATACGAGTATATAATATAACTAGCTGGTTCCCGCGACTTCGTCCGCGTGGAAAAGTTATTACCATAAAAACGGGTCTATTGAGTTAACCTTAAAAGATAGACATACATATATTGTTATGGACATTTTGCTAGATTATTTTAAGAGAAATAATTCTTTCATACATACTTTTGTGATATCTTGAACCGTTTTCGCAGCGCATGCAACGGAAGCCCTCCAAGATGAATAATTTTCCCCGGTTTTTTCCACATTTTTCAGTATTTCTTCGCTCCTATTAGTTGCAGCGTGATGTTATATAGCTTAAAGCCTTTCTCGATAAATGGTCTATTAAACACAAAAAGAATTTTTCAATTCGCACCAGTAGTTCCTGAGATTAGCGCGTTCAAACAAACAAACAGACTCTTCAGCTTTATAATATTATAGTATAGATACCTAATGGGTAAAAAATTGGTAAAATATTAGTTTTAAGAATTTATTCGGTTTATAAATACTTTTTTCCTTCTACATAGGCCTCTAGAGCGACTTGATCAACTCTCGGCTCCAGGAGAAGCCACTTTCACTCAATATTAACATTTTTACTAGGTATACAGAATCTTTCTAAAATTTACAACGGAATAGTCAAGTTGTTGTGACCAGTTAAGGTATATAAGTGTCCGCCTGTGGCTTTGTTCTCATTATGTTGAGGAGAAAACTTGCTTATGTCACTCTCGGGACCGTACACGACCAACATAATGTACATTATTTATTAAAATCACGAAGATCCGTTGCTCCATAGCGGCGTGAAAGAGGAAAATAGGAACAACACATTTTTTTTTACTGTATCAGTGATATTAGATATTCTATTAGTATTCCACTTTTTGACTTTAAAGTATCGGTTCATCTACCTATACATAGGTTTGATAAAGCTGAAGAGAAAGATATAAAAATCGGAACATAATAAAATAAAAATAAAATAAAATAGCCTTTATTTCCCTCGTTCTTTATAAAATTACATTTCATTCACTTCTTAATTAGGTTGTTTCAAATTCTGTTTAATATTTAATTTTAATTATGAAGATTTTTATAGTTGATATTAGGGCACCCAAAAGCGGGTAAAGGCCTCCTCCTTGCTGGCCCAGGCGTTGCGGTCCTGGGCTAGTCTGGTCCACGTGAAAATCGGAACATAGAACATATAAAAAAGGGGTTTATGTATGGTACGAGTATACATTGTAAACTTTAAATCGATAATAAAACACGTTTCAGCAGTATTTGTATTTTTTTACTATTTATTTTAACGCAAATTCGGCTGAACGGATCATCATGATTTTTGATATTTAGGTAGTATGAGGTCTAAGGAGTATTATAAGCTACTTTTTATCTATATTAATATTATAAAGCTGAAGAGTTTGTTTGTATGTTTGTTTGAACGCGCTAATCTCAGGAACTACTGGTGCTAATTGAAAAAATATTTTTGTTTTGAATAGATCATTTATCGAGGAAGGCTTTAGGATATATAACATCACGCTGCAACTAATAGAAGCGAAGAAACAATGGAAAATGTGGAAAAAACGGGGAAAATTATTCATCTTTGAGGGCTTCCGTTGCGTGCGCTGCGAAAACGGATCAAGATATCAAAAAAATGTGTATGAAATAATTATTTCTCTTGAAATAATCTAACAAAATGTCCGCAACAGTATATGTCTATGTTTTAAGGTTAACTCACTAGAACCGTTTTTATGGTAATAACTATTCCGGACGAAGTCGCGCGCATCAGCTAGTCCTGAAATAAGCCGCGGGCGTCCACTAGTTGCTATCAAAATTATATTTTTTTTGTTTTAAATTGTTTTTTTTTTAATAATAAACGTGAATATTATTCATAGTGAAAGTTTATATCCCTTTGGGACTCTTTATATCTATGATGTCCAAAAACCAATTGGTATTTTAGTTTATATGGTCTGAATACTAAACATTAAATAATTCTTCTTGAAGTTAGCTCAGTTACAGATTAAAGATTTCATTTGTTTGTTGGTAAACTTTGACTTAACATAAAGAGCGTAGTGGAAAATGTACTAGGGGGTAACTACAGTTCCATCTTACCATTTTATCTACGAATATTACCTACTTTCATTTAGCTAGTTCCATTTAGTAACTTTCATGGCCTGACATGACAAACTTTAAAATAAATTTTTGATTTCAAAGCGCATTAAAATCCAAAAAAATGGTATTTGTAAATTTTTGAGATTATTTTTAGAGAACATGTAATGAGAAGAGTGCCAAATTAAGAGGTTTTTTTATAAAAAAGTTGCAAAAATTCACACGATCTGCTTGAAGGTAAGCAGTCATCGTGACCTATGGACACTTGCAACTCTAGAGGTGCTACATCACTTTGCCAGGTATTCATTCTTTGCTTACAAAATCCATGGGTCTGTACTCTGTATAAAGCTAAATGTAATACTTTATTTGTTAAACCTATAGGTCTGTATAAAGCTAAATAAACCACAATTTAACTGTATCTTTTCATATTAATCAATCATCATCATCAATTATAATAGGTACCTTATGAGCTAATGAATTACATAACTTATCAAATCACTCAAAATGTAAATAGGTTAGAAATGTAAGACTTATCTCATAGTGAAACACTTTATTATTAAATCACATATTATAATAACGCTGTAACACTATAGATGAATAAATGAATTATTATTATTAATTATTATTTATTTGGTACACTTTGGTGATCTCTCCCCCATGGGAGGTACATGTTGCACGGGCCGGAGCCAAGTGTTTCTTAAATCTAATAATTTTCTTATAAGTATCTTATATTTACAATATATCTATAGAGTTAAAAATTTTCGAACTATTCTACATGTGTTTAATATGACTGCTTTTTGAAGTTGTTTGTATGTTGAAGTTGGTAGGTCAAGTGTCTCAAGGCTCTTAAGTAGATTTTTGGGTATCACACCTGTGGTCGAAACTATTATAGGTACTGTTCTTGTGTTGTTAATGCGCCACTGTGTTTTTATTTCTATTGATAAGTCTGTGTATTTTGCTATCTTCTCTGTGTGTGAAGTTTGTAGGTTGTGGGTGTTGCAGATAGCTATGTCGATTAAGTATGCAGTCTTGTTGTTTTTATCTAACACTGTGATGTCCGGTCTATTGAAGTGTATGGTCTTGTCGGTTATTATTGTCCTGTCCCAGTATATCCTGTAGTGTTGGTTTTCAAGAACGGAGTCTGGTTTGTATTTGTAGTAGGGCGTCATTTTATTTATGAGTTTGTATTTATGAGCAAGTAGTTGGTGGATGGTGGCCGCTACCTGGTCGTGTCTATGTTTGTAATCAGTCTGAACAATGGACTTGCATGCACCGGTGATATGTTGTATGGTTTCGGAGCTGCTACTACATCTTCTGCAAATGTCATTTGTATTGGGTCGACGTATAATGTGTCTTTGGTAGTTCCTGGTATCAATAACTTGGTCTTGGATTGCTATCATGAAAGCTTCGGTCTCAGGGAATAGATCGCCACTCTCCAGCCACGCGTTCGACGCTTCTTTGTCGACATGTGGTTGCTGAAGATCGTGGTAATTTCTACCGTGAAGTGACTTCCGCTCCCATGCTGCAATCTTTTCTTTAGAGTCGGTAATGCGTTCGTTTCTTTGTTCACTTGAATTATTATTAGCAAGTAAGATATATTCATATTTTAATAAAACTTCAAACTTTTATTGTCGATCCCATCTGTTTGTTTAGTACGGCAGTCGTTAAGCCATGTCAGAGGTCCTTAGGGCGGTTTGAAAACTCACGAGACCTGAGTTGGCCACTCTCATTCGATAAAATAAAAAACCAGTTTTAAATGTATATTTAGTTCATTTAAGAGCACATTCTGTTTTGTGTGCCATTATTAAATAAATAAATAAATAGTTAAGAAGAAGAATAAAACTTCTTTAAAAGTATCTGACAAGTTCTACAGTAATCCCTTGTCCTTTATGAATCTCGTTCTTTGAGAGCGTTCAGATAAGTTCGGAACTGTGTGCGTTTGTACGACTTCTGAACTGGGTTTAATTTGACCGCTCGAGTTAGAAGGTTTTCAAAGTTTTCTAACATGCCATTTAACAAGCTTTATGGACGTGTTTTTACATCATTTTCTAATGCAGCACTGTTCTTGTTATTTTTTTACAAGGAATATAAAACAGAATAGAATAGAAAATTCTTTATTGCAACACACGATAATAATTACAAAGACAGAAATAAATATACTGATACTAGAGCCACAAGTGGCGGCCTTATTGCTAAAATCAATTTCTTCCAGGAATGGGTTCGCACTTGTCCGTAGTTCGCCTGATGGTAAGCAATCATTACGGTCTAGGATGGAACGTGCTTACCCAGTAAGAACTGATTCACTCTCGCTTTGAAGGTCGCAAGGAGTCTCGGGAACTTGGACCACTGTTCTGGAAAACAAAGAATGACACATTAAATTGTAGTTCTCGACTGTTTTTCATAGTACAACAGTGGTTAATTCACTTCAAAGGCCTATAGGGCGGTTTGAAAACTCTCGACAATACTTGAGATGTATTCCTCGTAACTGAGGGTCGTGATTTCGCCACAGAATTGATACATTAGCAATTTAAACCACACTTATTTATACAAGCTTAGATAAGTAGATACTTAAATATACAAAATAATGTAATTATAATTTTAGATTAATATATCTTAAATACATACTGACACTCAAATATACACAAATTAAACTTACAGCATTCCTTCATTACTAGACCCGATGTTAAAAATACAAATTGTCACTCTCCAAAGTTGAACAAGTTCAGACTTCACGTTGAAAATAAAAAAAGTGTACGTCACTGTAAATATTCAGGTCCGCTAGCTGTGGACCTCTGTTTGACCTACATTTTTATTAACTGTTATTTTACAGCTTGTTATAATAAAGAAGATCACATAACACTACAATAAAATAAAAACAAGGGATAAACCTAATTTAATTACACATTACAAAAAAAAGGCTGGCATGTTCCCGGCTCAACGTATCAGCATTGCCATCCAGGTAATGCGGCCAGCATGCTGGGCACGCTGCCCTCTGGTAGTGGGCTGGAGCACTTAGACTATCTTCAGGCTTATCTAATGATTAGTGTTGCTTTTGTATTCTTATAAAAACATTTTAATGTAAACACGAGAAAAGACTAGGTATGGGTTGCGCTGTTATTGTTCTCAGGTACAGCCAAGTCTCTTCTACTAAGCCTGGAAGAGATTGCTTTTAGCAATAAGGCCGCCACTTGTGGCACTAGTATAAGTTTTTTTTCTTCTTTCCTTTTAATTTTATCGTGTGTTACAATAAAGAATTTTCTATCTATCTATCTTCTACTAAAAGTTCTAACTATTAGATGTATACTGTAGCCTTTGCTATGATTTTGATATTGTTTTTCGAATTTTCACATTATTTTTCATTAATCTGCACCATCCACGTCAACTTCCTGAGCGGAAAGTAAGGAAAAATAATGGGAAATATAAAATTTTGGTGAATTTTTATTTTAATTTAAAAAGTCATTCATCTAAGACCTCAACCAGTACACTAACGATGATGGTAATATTTTCTTATCACCCCGATAAATGTGTTGAACATTGCTGATACAAACTGCAGAAGACTTTCTGGTAGATGCTTATTTCTAAGTATCCACAATTGCATATTGATAACTGATTGGGAGTTAGTGTCATTCCAATTCTAAAAAAAAAAAAACTTTGAAGCAATCCTGATATTTAATTTGTACAATGTGTAGTGTAATTTTAGGGACCCAATTTATCTCACCATACTCCTATCAAGATGATCCGTCGCTCCATTGCGACCTAGAGAAGATAAAAAAAAACAACCCAACAAGCTTTAGATAAAGGTAATATGATAAAACAATGCATTTTCTATGAGTACTTTTCGCGGCTCTTCTATGTTTAAACGTAGTTTATGAAACAGTTTTCATTGGAAGTTGGGACGGGAAACGACTGTGGCTTTTTTGTATGTTCATTATTAATAGTTAATTAGATTAAAAAAGCATGTGTTTTGTTCTGTTTCTTGAATGAATCAGAACTAAATTCACCGGTATCTTTTTTCCAAAATGTATAGTCACAAATTGGAAGCTTCTTCTTCTTATCGAATGCGAGTGGCCAATTCTGGTGTCAAAAGTTCTTAAATTAATTGTAGGCTTAATGCAAATAAAAAAAAATGGTTCATGGATATGGATAAATCTAAACCTACAGCTCGCCTACATTAATTTCGCACTCCACTCATCTATACTAATATTATAAAGCTGAAGAGTTTGTTTGTTTGTTTGAACGCGCTAATCTCAGGAACTACTGGTGCGATTAGAAAAAATCTTTTTGTGTTGAATAAATCGTTTATTGAGGAAGGCTTTAGGCTATATAACATCACGCTGCAAGTACTAGTAGCAAAGAAATAATGGAAAATGTGGAAAAACGCGGAAAATTATTCATCTTTGAGGGCTTCCGTTGCGTGCGCTGCGAAAATGGTTCAAGATATCAAAAACATAGGTGTGAAAGAATTATTCCTCTTTAAATTATCTAACAAAATGTTAGCGAGTGTATATGTCTATCTTTTAAGATTCACTCACTAGAACCGTTTTTATGATAATAATTATTCCACGCGGACGAAGTCGCTGGCACAGCTAGTGTTGGATATTGAGAGATTTAAGTTTTCAAATATGTACATAGTGGATATAAAGATTCAACTAAAACATTTAAAAATAATGTTAAAAAAATAACTGAAAACTATTTGCACTTATGAAATTTAGTTGAGGTGAAAATAGTTTACCATCCAAATAAAGGTACCACTTAGTTATATGTTGCAATAATGATTGTTTTTATTAGTTGCTGTTAACAGATTAATAAATTAAATAATGATTGTTTTTATTAGTTGCTGTTAACAGATTAATAAATTAAGTTGAAGAACACTTCTTAATGTACCAAAGTATTAAATTGTAATATAAAGTTTAGTCTAGCTATTCAACGGGGCAATGCAGCCAGCATTTTGGGTACGCGCCACCTTTTGAAAAAGTAGATTAGTTTGTTAATAACACCCTTCACACCCTTCTGTTACACCTTGTATATATATATATAATTTATTTGTAAGTGTTACTATTAATTTTTGTTGTTTTGAATTAAATTACATTTGTTGTAATATAAATAAATTGTTGTAACTATGTATATACCCATATTTTTCACTTGAAACATTCAACTTGTTTACCTACTTTATAAACAACCAAAAAGCTTACTCTTAAAAGTCTTGTAATATTCGAACCAAATTAATTAAAACCACTATCAAGTAAGTACATTATTAATGAAAACTCATCGAGGATCTCAAAGGTAAAGCATTCCTATCACAGAGTAAGTATTGGTATAGCACTTAAGTCTAAGTAGAGAGAAGTATTTTTAAGCAAAGATAAGTTTAGGTACAATATTTTGTTGTCGACAAAATCTCGTTGTTTGGTTTGTAACTTTAAAACCTACTTGCACAACGATTCTTAAATATATTTAAAAGTAACTAAGAATTGAAGGAATACCTAGTAAAAAAATGCTAGTGGACGCCCGCGGCTTGGCTCGCATTATTTTGAACTATAAAGTAACCTATATCACTTCCAGGAACTCATACTACCTACATATAAAAAAAACATCAAGATCCGTTCAGCCGTTTTCGTGCGATGAGCAACCAAATAAACAGACAATTTTATTAAAAACTGTTGAAAACGTTAAAAAAATCTGTTAATTTATTATAATTAAAATATAATCATCATCATTCACGAGCGTCGATCTTGTGTAGACCTCATCCAGGTTGGACCCTCGACTTTGACGATGTCGTCGACCCATCTCGCGACCGGACGGCCCACTCCTCGTCTGCAGTTCTAGGCCACCACTCTGTAACTGCTTTACTCCATCTGTTATCTGTTCTCCTAACCACGTGTCCTGCCCATTTTAAGCACACAGTAATCTATGTTACTATTAAAACGCTATCGATTTGAAATACGAGAACCCGTTATTTTTTTCAAATATCTTCTATGTATGTACAGATTGTTGACCCTATTTAGCTTTCTTATATGTATAGATAGATGTAACTACTTAAACTAAAAGTAAACTAGTTAAATACACTGCTGTATTCTGTCCCTAAGCTGCGAAGTGCCCCCAGTTTAATAAATACAGGCGAAACACTCGTGCATCCCATTTGCTGATAATTGCTCTCCCGATCCCTTCCTATCGAAAAGGTAAAGTAAAGTAAGGTAAAGGTATTGGAACCTTCTTACTATTAGAGCGCTATCGATTGGGTAAACGTCTGTTTTGTTGTGGAAAAGTTCGTGTAAGAGAGGTGAAGCTGAGAGTTTTTAATGGCTTTTGACTTGTTTTATTGTCGTGAGGGCTTTCTCAAATTTCAAGAACAAAGTAATGTCTAAATACTAGTAAACGTCACTGGTACTCAACGTTTTATTCAATAATGTTTTTTTATTTTTATTGCTTTGGTTACAGTGTTATAACTATCATTTTGGAAGACGTTTCAATACACATAAATAAAATAACTCATTTTTAAGTGTAGATTAAAAATTAAAAAATTTTGATGGCATGTTAATATTTAGCGAAATGCGATTTTACTATTTGAAGAAATTGAACAAATTAGGACCTCTTTGGATGAGGTATGCACATGATCGACGCAGCTGGCACATGCAAAGAGAGGCCTATGCCCAGCCCAGGGATAGAAAAGGCTGTGGATGATGATGGTAATGTTTATAATTACTGACTTATTACCACCATACCTATCGACCATCTGACGCAATTTACCTCGCGCTTAACAATATCTTGGCTCGCAATTTTATTGCGCCTTCACCCCATCTGAGCGAGTCAAGCGTAACATATTAATCTTCAAAATGGCATTACATTATTTGCACACAATCCCCGCGAACGTGGTAAGTGACATAGATAATATACGTAGATGATTCGTGTTGGCTTATTTGTGAAAGGGTAATAAAACATATGACTATACCAGTTTTAACTCACGTTTTCTTTCGCGCATGTTGTTTACGCGTTCAGTACGTACATTCTGAAGATGGGTGTCATCACTCCCAAAACGCGAGAAATTTCAAGATCTGGATTATCTTATCCCTGAAAGTTGTTTATGTTTTCGATTTTATGCAACATAAACACGTATTACATCGGAATTGCGACTCCCCTTGTGATACAATGATTTTATTCAATTATATCATCACTAGAAATAAAATCTCTGCTAGTTCCTTGCACAAAGGATATCAATAGCAATCTTGCGCGGGAATGCAGCCAGCGTTTTTGGCTTCATACCAAATGTAGAAGTTTTAAATATAGGTTCGTGTACATGTAGTTAGATTAGTGTAAATTCCTTAATTATATTATCATGGTATATTTTTTGTAATAAATTATTATTAAAATAATATACCATGATAATATATTAGTATATGTAGTAAAATCCTGAAAGAAAAAAATAGCAAAAATTCAATCAGTTTAAAAGTCACACAGCGTTCTACATGTCGTATCCACAAATACGTCATCCTTTACTACCAATATCTGTGGAGAAAACTCATCAAAGTTGCAGGCGACCGTAGCGACGTTCTTTGGAAACAGTATGAATGGAGTGGCCCACTTTTAGACCGTAGGAGGGTAGAGGTGCGTTAGGATATCGGAAGTTTTTTTTAATGCTTTGGCTACAGTTTTAGCGCTGGTGGCCCTGTGCCACCAGTATTAGGCTTAGTTGCAGCTGTATTGAGACATCACATTCATTTTTTATTTTTTTTTGTATGTTCGTCTGTCATTCCACCAACATATAGAAGTCGGAGATGTTGTCCAACAAACACTGATCACATTCTTAGCATGTAAGTTTAGTAATTAAATAGGTTATTTTTTGTGTGTGTCTCAATAAATATATTTTCTTTCTTTCTTTCTACTTAGTAACGTTTTGAAATGACTCAAATATAAAAGTTTTTATATCATATTATAATAATACATGTAAATAATAATGTTAAATGGAAAAAAATGCTTGTAATAAAATACTAAATATACTATACTCTTATTATGTTCATTGTTATTCTTTATTCCATAATATAACGATTTACTTAGAATTCTTAACACGCTGGCTAAATTTAGTAACTGATCGCTTTTAGCGATTGTGGCACTAGTTTTATTAATTTTGTTCTTTGTACACTTTGCTTATAATTTTGAGTCAAAATTAAAGTATTTATCTTTCTAAGTTCTCTTATTTACCTACCTCATGTTTTGATATTTTATTTCAACCCTATTGCGTTTTAACCCTAAGCCCGCAAATATACCTGTAGCTTACGAGTCAGAATGCCTGTACTTTTCAGAGCCTGTACCATTGCTTCCTGAATGTGAAAGCCTTCGAGTAAGGAAAGAGGCTTAGCGAAGAGTTAACTGACTCAAATGTGGTACTTATGCTAAGGCTATATTAAGTTGTTTGAGAGTTGTTTTGCATTTTGCTTTCGTGTACGGGATTTGAATTATTTTATTAGGTAATACAGTTTTATTTTATGTTGACTTGAACAATTAAATTTATTTTTCCCTTGTATACTACAATACCCTTAAAGTGAGAGTGAACTTGTTCAAACTCTGTATGAATGTATAAAATATGAATTGTTTTAAATATTATTTATTTATTTATCGTATGGCATTTTTTTTAAAACTATAAATATGTTTCTTACGTAATAGTCATACATGCTTATCATCATAATTTTTTTTCCACTGCTGGGTATAGACCTCTATCTTGTCATGCCAACAGTCTCGGTCCTATGCCAATCAAGTATACATGCTCATACTCGTAACATATTATTTAGTCAATTTTTATAACAAAATTAATATCAATAACAAATTTAGTCGCAAAGATCATGCTTGAAAAATCCAGACTAGCTCCTACTAAATATCTTAAGTACCTAAAGTAGTTATTTATGCCAGGTTTTTTTAGACGAGCGTCTAAAAAAACCTGGCATAAATAACTCGCATTAAAAACCCCAATTCCCAAAAAGACCAAGAATTATTAACACTTCTCGGACCATTTAAACTCGCAAACTTCTGATTCGAAAAACTTCTCAATTTAGTGGGGAATTAAGCTTTATTTTACCAGCAGTTGTGGTGATGTAGAATCTAATAAAATTTTAATAGGTTAAGGAAAATACTGAATGGTACAATAATATTTCTAAATAATGACATGCCTCACATGAGTCGTATTTCCTCATGATTGAGGGTCGTGACTCCCCCGCAGAATTAATTCGTTAGGGGAGTTCTCTTGGGCAGTTACATCGTTGAGGGCGCCCAAATCTTTCCACGGAAGACACATGTCCTTGGATATTGTGGTCCTCAAACACGTCGGTTTCCTCACGATATTTTCCTTCGCCGCTAAGTGAGTCATACCATTAAATTATGAAACAGGAGTTTTATTTAGTTTCTTGACTATTTTATTATGCCTCCTCCATATCGCAACAAAAAACGAATTTGATGATTAACCATAATCAACTTTAATTAACAAAATAGTTTTAAGGAAACACTTCATCAAGAGTTGTGTAAACATATTTAAGGAAATGTTCAACCGAATCGAGATAATTTTTATCTTATGACAAAGCAAGGAAGTTTGTATGCGAGTGGCCAAGTTTTCAAATCGCCCTAAGGGCCTCTGACATGCTGCAATACAACTGCCGTATATATAATATTGTATATTAATATTAATCAAATAATTAATTTAACAAACACTGTCATATAATAAGCAAAATATATATATAAAAAAAACTAACTAGTTAAGCATATAGCTTACTATCATGCGCGTATTCGTTCGTTTCGTCCTAATATCATAAAAAACGGCTTAAAAGAAAAAAGTAATAAGAGCCACAAAATTTCAAAGCCGGTTTACCTGTCTTTATTGGTCTGATTGAAAATCACATTCTGAATGTCCTTTGAAGTAGCTAAGAAGGATAATCTGTGCCTCTCTTTTGTCGTCAGTAAACAAGTCCGATGAAAATACATTATAGGAATATGTTTCTTAAGGATCTTTTAAGGAGTAATATTTTTGGTTGAGTTGTTGATGTTTTTGGAGCTATAAGTCCTTGCGCAAAGGATTTCTACGAGTTAGAGTAGCGGGCAACGAAACGGCTGATCGTTTCGCGAAGTTAGGTGCAACTGCAGGAACTTTATTTACTGCCTTCACATTTTGAATACTTATCCAAATATAAGGATCTATGTTTCCAAAATTGGCAAGAATATTTTGATGAGCGTTCTAAAACTAAAGGTATTTGGTATAAAATAATGCAGAGTCAGCCGCATCGCTCGCCCTGGTTTGTAGATAAACTGAGCAGAAAAAGAGTTGTAATCGCGTTCAAATTGCGTTCCGGACACATACCATTGAATGCCTTTGCTTTTATGATGGGTAAAGTTCCGTCACCCAACTGCGACAGTGTGGTAAGATAGAAGACGCGTACCATCAATCAATCAATCAATCAGTTCTTTATTGACAAAAATATACACAAGACACAAAATGTTTCAAGTCTCTGGCTTCCGAACTAGAAAATTATCTGTGTCTCGGAAACCAGCTCCTTCTCTATTAAGGATCACAAAATGTCAATAAGACAGAGATAAGACTTACAATTAAAAAGTTTATAATAGCGTGATGACAAAACATTGTAAAAAAATATTTACGAAGCTAGTTAGTTACACTTAGTTAAGAAAATTACAGAATAAAAAAAATTTTGATAGTTAGGTAATATTATATATTATAAGTTAGGCACACCTATTATCGGGCAACGGAAGAATGTCATATGAATGTAGGAGTAAATATATTTGACATACATAGGTACATACATATATAATTAAATCAAAGGATATAAACCCAATAGAATAAGTATGTACCATGGTTTTATATTGATGTAAGGTATAAAGTTTATTACATTTATATAATTCGTAAGATGCAAATTTGTAAGTGATAGAAATGTGTAGTAAGCACAAGCCGATATTAACATAATATGTTTTTCCTTCAAAATAGCTTCCTGGCAGGTATTAATAGATTTTCAGTGTCAGTATAATTCAAGTTACTAAGCCATGTTAGTACGGTATTTTGAAATTTGTTAAGTGTCATGTCTTTGATCTGATAGTTTTTATATAGTTTGTTGTACAAAAAAGGAGCAGTTGACTCAAAGTGTCGTTCTGCAATAACACATCCAGCTTTTGGGACTGGAAATTTATTTGTACGTGTGTTACGTGTGTTACGTGACTGTATTAGTTGAGGTACATAGTGTTGATGATACCTACGAAGTGTTCGGTAAATGAATAGTTTTCTAACTGACAGCACTTCTATCTTTTTATAAACTTCCACTGTGGGGTGGCGAAATGGTAAATACATCATCACTTTCAATACTGCACGTTGAGCTCTTTCTAGTGAGATCATAAAACTTTTGGCTGCATTGCCCCATACACAGATACAGTAATTTATAATGCATTCGCATAAGGCTTTGTAAGTTTGTCGAAGCAGGGACAAGTTGGCAACAGTTCGTAGCGTTTTAAACACATAAATAAGTTTTCTAACTCTTGTAGTTAAACATCTAATATGGAAATCCCACTTAAGGTTCTCATCAATAGTTATTCCCAAATATTTGATGTTAGTAACACGAGACAGAGTGGAACAATTGCAGTCTATATTATCAGTCATGAGTTGGCGATTACATGGAAATGTGTGGATGGTAAGTTTATGCGATGAGTTAGGACTAGAGGCGGCAGTTTTCGAGAAACAGATGTACTTCGTTTTGGAAGTATTCAACGACAAGAGGTTATCTTCTAACCAAGAGGTTACTAGGCCCAGTCCTTTCTCAGCTAATGAGGTTACCTGTTTCCAGGTTTTTGCAGAATAGAGAAGGACTGTGTCATCGGCGAACATTAGGAGCTTCATCCCCTCCATGTGAGTTTCACAAAGAGCATTAATATATACCAAAAACAGGGATGGCCCCAAAGTGCTGCCTTGAGGCACACCAAAGCTGTTAAGTTCAATGTCACTCTTATTGTCTCCAACTTTAATCTGTTGTGGTCTAATGGTCAGATAACTTCTAAACCAGTCTAAAACTATACCTCTAACTCCTACATTTTCCAGTCTTTTCAGAAGAATTTTGATTGATACTGTATCAAAAGCTTTTTGTAAATCTAGGAAAACCCCGATACATTTTTTCCCATTGTCCAAATTTTCTTTGATGTAAGTAGTAAGTTTCAGGACCGCATCTTCAGTAGATCTGTTGGTTCTGAACCCAAACTGATTGGCACTAAGAATTTTATTCTTTTCAAGGTAAGTTAACAGTCTTTTATTTATTAATTTTTCTATTATCTTCGACAATATTGAGAGAAGCGAGATCGGACGGTAATTACAGGGATCCTTGTTGTCCCCCGATTTGTAAATAGGACAGACTATAGCTCTTTTGCATGAGGAAGGGAATTGACCACTACTGAAGCTAAGGTTACATATATAGGAAATTGGACCAACAATAAAAGGTAAGGTTAGCTTAATAGTGGCGCTAGTGATACTGTCCCATCCTGGGGCACTATTGGTTCTAAGCCCATTAATTACAGTTCTGACTTCCGACTCGTCAGTCATGAAGAGTGACATTGAGTTGGGAAGTAAGTCATCTACTTTTAAATTGTCAGCTAATTCATTTTCTGTTTTATTTATTTTTGAGAGCGTTATATCAGCCAGATTCTTACCAATTGTGGTGAAGTATTTATTGACTGTATTAAGTGATTCTGTAGGATTAGTACTAGTTTTTAATAGATCTGTAGATTGGTTTTTTTTAGGGGTAGAATTACAAACTTCGCGAATAATTTTCCAAGTTTCTTTGATGTTACCATTATACTTAGTTAATTTTGACTGATAATATTGAATTTTAACTGATTTTATGATGTAGTTACATGTGTTACGATAAGTTACATACTGCTTTCTTAGGCTATCATCATTTGGATTCTTTTTACATTTGGCATGCATTCTATCTCTTTTCCTCAGTGATCTAACAATCCCTATTGTAATCCAAGGCTTTATCGGTCGATTCTTCTTAGGTACTTGAATTGAAATAGTATGTTTAGCTACATAACTAAGAATGCGGTTAGTAAACAATTCAGTGGCAGCATTGATGTCAAGTTCTAGGTATAAGTCAGACCATGACTCTTTTTTAAGTTCCTCTTTAAGTAGTTCATAATTAATCCGAACTTTTCTGTAGGTAATGCATTGTTTTACAATTTTAGCTTTATCAAAAAATATTAGAGTAGGGGAGTGGTCAGTGAATCGCTCTTCAAAAACAAAAGTGGTCCAATCTAGGGCAGATTTTATCATTATGTGATCAATGCAGGAGTTTTTGCCGTGACATGGATCAATTCTAGTGGTTTTATTGATACCTATCTTAAAATCGTACATTGCCAAAAGATTCAAATAGTTATCAGCTTTAGTTGTGTCGTTGGTGGGTAAAATATCTAAATTAATATCTCCTGCAAGGATGATATTTTCAGCTTTAATGCTTTGCAAGAGTTCAGCTAGGGAATTAACATAATTTGTTGGGCTACTGAATCCAGATGGTCTGTAGGTGCAAATGATAGAAAATTGTTGACCTATTGTAACAACAATGCAGTTGCCATCTATGATAGTAACCTCTGATAACTGTGCATTAATCTCTTCTCGGACATAAACAACCACTCCATCATTCTGGTTATGTTTGAATGAGGAGTAAGCTGTTTTGTAGTGATTAAAACATGGAGGAGGATTGTTTATGCCGGTCCAGCATTCAGTCATTATAATAACATCTAGGGCAAAATTTAGAGTTGATGTAAACGCAATAAATTTATCGAAATTACAATGTATGCTTCGTATATTTACCGCAATAATATTCAAATAGTAATTGTTATTCTGGATCGAATATTTATTTAATTGATCACATTGGCTAGGATCAGTAACTGTAACACAGTCAGAGAGACCTACTTCATCCACTTCAGCAAGTGCAGCACCATGTATTAATGGAGTGTGTGAGGAACCAATCTGAGCGACGAGAAGTGTTTACTACACTTAAAATACTCGATGTGGGATCAATATTTGTTATATTATCTGAACCCAACTCTGTGGAGGCTGGGATGGTCTTCGGCCTGGTAGAAGCTTATCTGCGGGCCGCAGATCGTCCAAGAACCTTGCCACGGATTTTAGTTGGATCGGATTAGCTAAGTAGTTAATCTTATTCTAGCATTACTCTAGTATTATAGTACATTTTTTAAGTAAATGTAATTGTTATTAGGCTACGATGGGGCTGGCATAAATGTGTAGTTTAAAGCCCCTAAATTTCAATTGAATAAAAAATAAAAGTTTTCTACAGCAATCGGCAATCAGCAATTCTACAGAAATGCAGCGAGCGGTCTTGGCTCCATACTACATGTGAATGTTTTAAATTTAGGTTAAATTACATACTCTTTTTTAGTTTAGTGTATATATGTGTATTTATTGTTTATTATTATTGAAGAAATGTAACCCCTAACATTGGTTATGGTTTTTATATTAAACGTCCACAAAATTTAGTTTCCAGGCTGTAATGTTATAAAAGCTACTAGCTAATATTTTCCTAAATAGCTCGTCTAACTCAATTTTTTTACTTTTTTAAAAAATCAGAAGCTTTTATGTGTTTTTTATTTTTTAGTTTACACGGCTGTAACGATTTGGATAAAATTTGATCTTCTAGATTAACATATAGATAACTTTTTCCTGGATTAACGCAACACAGCGGGCTTTTATTAAAATAGTTTTAATAACTTAACGTACACAGCTCAAAATGTTGATTATAAAAGTAAACACCACACTTCTTTCCAATTTATCGAAGGTATCCGCAAATACCGGATATAAATATAGGTGTAGTAAGAGGATCGTCTACTGGTACCCACGAGACAGCACTAGGACAAGGGGACGGCAAAAGAAGAGGTGGCGCGATGACATTGCCCAGGTTGCAGGCGTAACCTGGCCGCGACTAGCTTAGAGACCGCATTACTTGGAAGGCAATGGAGGAGGCCTATACCCGTACTTGGGTGCCCTTATAACACAATTATAATAAATCACATAATTTATTTTAATAATTAAAACAGTCACATATCGAAAACATTGTAAATGTATAGTTTTTTAAAGGAATAAAGGCTATTTTAATTTATTATCCGCAAATACCGATGCAGTAATTTAGCGTGTTTGTATGGCAGCCACGTTGGAAGGGGTCGGCATTTGAAGAACGTGGCTAAGAGATAGGTATAGCTTAGCTTGCATAGCGTACGCTGGACAAATTATGAGTAGGTATAAAATATAGTTATGGTATACTAGAGGAGTTTTATTTTTAGAAAGTTTTATATAATAAAGTATCTTTATATAGTTCCTTACTTCGTATCCTTTTTTCTTCCTACTACATATGATATGATAGATATATCACAATTCCTACTATTATTATAAATCTGTTTGTTTTTTCTTCGCGTTCAAATGGCAAAACAGATTTCGTTAAAATTTGGTAAGGAAGTAATAGGTAAAAACCTGGTAGAATATTAAGAAAGGTAAGAATTAGTAAGATATGACAATTTTATTACAAATCTGAAGTTTTAATTTTTTTTTATACAGATTTTTTTTTGCGGTAAGAATGGCGCTTTCTACACAGACAAGCGGTTTGGCCTTAGATTTGTGATGATAATGATACAACATTTTAATTATTTTAGAAATTAACTCAACGATACAAAGGTATTCAAATCATGATATAAAACACGATTTTATAAAAAGTTAAGTCAACAAAAACAATTATCATTTTTTCTCTCTCTTATCATAAAAAGCTATACAGTATCAACCATACCTGTCAAGAAACTCACTTTATCGTTTATTTTCCTTCCAATTATCTGTCTCTATCTTTCTACTATTCCAGCCGAAGGTTGCCTGGAAGAAATCGCTTTCAGCGATAAGGCCGCCGCTTGTGACACTAGTTAAGGTGCAATTTGTTTAATATGTACTGTTTCTTAATATGTGTCAATAATAAAGAGGTTATCTATCTAGCTATCTATTAAAAATCTACATACTTCGTCTCTCTCAATCATAAAACTCATACAATATCTCATCACGTTATTAAAACTTGTTAAATCTCCGCGGTAGCATCGAGTGCTCTCAAAGGACCGTGGCGGCCATTTTTCTTTTCCACTGACGGGAAATGATATCTTTTTCAGGCTTCCCGTATCTCTATTACTTGTTGTTGCCTGAAATTATATCTATTATCTATACATATAATAAAGCTAAATATGGTCAAAATCTGTCCATAGAAGATGTTAGTTAACACCATATTAGAAAGAAAGAAAGAAAGAAAGAAAGAATAAAGGTAGAAAGAGAGAAAGAAAGAAAACATTTATTGTGGCAGATTTAACAGAAAAACAAACACAAGTAAGTACATATACATTTAATAAACAAAGAAACCTAAAATCTGCCACAACACAGCCCCAACTCAGCATAATGCTGGTTGTGTGGAAGCAACCAGCGCTGGTCTTCCCCGTTGGGGCTGGCTGTGACGTCACGCACGTACAAGAAGGCAGGCAAACAGACAAACAAGATGAGACGTATACAATGAGGAGCATAATTTTAAATTAGACATACTAAACTAAGTATACAATTATATTATCAGTGACATTGAAGGTCAGCGTAATTTGACATAAGTTTTTTTTTTGTGCTGGTTTGAAAGCACGGGTGGTTTGTGTGCAAAGAATGGACAAAAATAGATGGGCTTATATAACTACAAACTGGGTGCCTCGAGAAGCCAAAAGAAGAAGAGGAAGACCGCTACAGAGGTGGAACACGGACATCCTGCAGGTGGCAGGAGCGCTCTGGTCAAGAGCTGCTTCATCGAGACAAGCATGGAGAAAAATGGAGGAGGCTTTTACCGCACTAGGCGGTCCCTATACTTAACGCAATAATAATAATGAAAAAACACTAACATAAGATAATATTACTAACATTTATTACATAAGTTCAAAAACTCTGTTTACATTTTTTTAAGTAAGGGAAAATAAAAGCTATTTTATTTTTATTTCATTATTTTTTCAAAGTAAAGCCGTATAATTTCAGCTTCGCTCGACATTTTACAATGCCTTTCAGCTAACTAGCAAGATCCTCTTATTGTCCAGTAAAGCCTGCAAACTACGATAGCCTCATATTAAACTATACTATTGTAGTATATAGTAGTATAAGTTAGCATACAGTAGGATTTGAAGCTTGGAACTACTACTTTGGGCTCTATACAATAGTTGTTGTCATGTTTGTTTGAATTATCTTAAAAATAAGTGAGCAGAATATTCGATGTCACGGCATATGTCTTGTTAAAAATATTCTTTATTGGACATCATAAAACTGGTCCGTTTTTGTTACCACCAACTTAGGTATAATCTCTCTTCGAGTCGTATTTTCTCATGACTGAGGGTCGTGACTCCCCGCAGAATTAATTCATTAGGGGAGTTTTCTTGGGCAGATACATCGTGGTGGGCGCCCAGGTCCTTCCACGGAAGACGCATGTCCTCGGATATTGTGGTCCTCAAACATGTCGGTTTCCTCACGATGTTTTCCTTCACCGTTAAGCGAGTGCAAATCCACACATAACTTGAAAATACAAGTCATTGGTGTAGGGCCAGATTCGAACCAGGGTGCGTCTGAATGAAAAGCAGACACTGGAACCGCTGAGCCACACTCGCTTTCACTAATAAATTATAATGCTTATAACTAATGTGAGTAGGTAAATTCTTTTGAGCAAAGTTAAACCCGTTTGTATAGAATTTACTTATAATAATTGTACCTCTAACATGTGAGTTATAAAAAGCAATCTATTATATTCACTCCATATTTTTACTTAATTTTACGGTGGATTTTTTTCTACTAGGCAACTAGAATCAACATTAAATTTGTTCCGCACAAGCGACATGTTGCTTCTTGTGATCATAGTGGAGCATGCTTGTATTGAAATTGAATTACTTACCAGAGTAGGTAATTTTAAGTATGACATACATACAAAAAAAATAAGTTGCTTTAGATGTTCCAAATGTTTTGTATCATTAAAAGCGAGTTATTAGCGAGTGTGGCTCAGTGGTTCCAGTGTCTGCTTTTCATTCAGACGCTCCCTGGTTCGAATCTGGCCCTACACCAATGACTTCTTGTATTCACAAGTTTGTGTGGATTTGCACTCGCTTAGCGGTGAAAGAAAACATTGTGAGGAAACCAACATGTTTGTGGACCACAACTTCCGATCATATGACATAATGTGTTATGTTAATGGAAGGACCTGGGCGCTCACCACGATGTATCTGCCTAAGAGAACTCCCCTAACGAATAAATTCTGCGGAGGAGTTACGACCCTCATACATGAGGAAATACGACTTATGCAAAAATGCAAGCTCTAAAAGATATTTCTCCACCTAGTTCCCAGAAGCTAATCGCGTACAACAAATTCGTGCATATTTCTAGTCAACTAGCGCAAGCACATCACATCGTAGCAGGTAATATATCACCAAGATGTTTTCTCCTCAGACAGTACAGTTTATATACTAGGAAGTAGTCAACTGGAGAATAAAAGGGGGTTTTACAGCACACGATACGAAAACGAGGCGCCCGTAGCTCAGCTAGCGGAGGCAATGATAATACCAATGTTAAGCAAAAATGTCGATACGGTCAGTACTCATCATCATCATCTTCCACAGCCCTTGGGATCCCACTGCTGGGTATAGGCCTCCCTTTGTATGTTCCATCTGCGTCTATCTTGTGCAGATCTCATCCAGGTCAGTACTCGGGTGATCAAAAAGTAGCATACCATTTGGGGCGCTTCCGTGGGTCGGATAACTGGTTAAATTGTAGGGCCCGGCTGTTTGTTTAGTACGGCAATCGTTAAGCCATGACAGAGGTCCTTAAGGCGGCTTGATAAACTCACACACTCAGACACCAGAGTTAGCCACTCTCATTTGATAAGAAGAAGAACATGATATCTTTTCGTGACTAAACGCATCTTAAATATAATTAAATACAATAAAATAAAATATTATACAGGTAAATTATTTTTTGCTGATGAAACTTACGTGTACGATAAAGGCATTTTCCACAGTAAATACCGCTTTAAGTACAAATTCTCACGATATTTTTACTACGATCCTTGAATGTAAAGAAGATTCCTAAGGCATAAACATTCATTCGTGCAACAAGTACTTTCCAAGAATAGGAAACTCAGTAAAATCCACTTCGCTTTCTATTCTCTATTCTTTGCTTGTAAATTCTGAAGAAAATACTTTTAAGTATACAAAGAATTTTAATTTTATTTTCTGCCAGATAGCATTTCTATACAATCTGTAGTTGTATTAAAAATATAAATAAAGTGATGATCTTAAACTCTAGTTATCTTAATAAAGGATTCAACCACAGAAAATTCACTGCCACATATAAGCTTTGAAGTTTTTGCAAAAACACTTATTGTATGACTAGTGGATGCTCGCGGCTTTGCTCGCATTAAGATGTAAAACTTGCATCCCCTATTTCACCCCTTTAAAAGCGGCTTTTCCAAAAATCCTTTCTTAGCGAATGCCTACGTCATAACATCTACCTGCATGCCAAATTTCAGCCCGATCCGTCCAGTGGTTTGGGCTGTGCGTTGTTGTTGCAATCAGTCAGTCACCTTTGAGTTTTATATATATAGATAGATGACATATTTGTTCATTAAACTATAAAACATGTCTGATTGTTCTTTTTAGTAGCAAGCTTTATTTATACTCCTTAGTCGTATTCCTCATTATTGAGGGTAGTGACTCTCATAATCAATTCTTTGGGGAAGTTCTCGTGGGCGCCCACGGATGACGCATGTCCTTTGATTTTGTTGTCCTCAAACATGTCAGTTTCCCCAAGTATTTTCCTTCATCGTTAAGCGAGTACTAACGCACATATATACCTAACTTGAAAAACAAGCCATATGTGTAGAGCCGGCATTCGAACCGGGATAGTCAGATTGTAGCACGGACGCAACCCAGCCACACTCGCCTTGTTTAGATTCCAGTGATTAACATTGTTGGTCATTACATTTTTTCTACTCGCAACAGTTTATATAATGACACTTTCGTGTTTCAACGCTTGTACCAGTCACAGTCGAACCCACAAGCCAGCTTTAGATAAAGTTCCCGATCAGAATATGAAGTAGCGTCCCACACTGGAGTTATCAACAACCCACATGCTCCACAGATTGTCACAATTATGCACTATTTAATTGGGGCAATGGCGGCTGGAGGCATAGTGTGGTTATTCAGAAAATAAAATCCAGTCATATATTCATTTGTATGAGAAAAAAACGAATTATAAAAAAAGTAATTAATTTAAAAAAAAGAAGTTACTATACAATTATGGTCAAATTTTGTTTTTTGCATTTCCTCAGGTTGCTCACTTTTTTTCTGTAGGCGTTACAAGTGCATAAGATACTAATTTTACAATAGTTTTTATTAAAACATACCTACTCTTATTCCTTCATTTTAACTAGTCACTTCTGAACCCACAAGCCAGCTTTGGATAAAGTTATCGAACAGAATATGAAGTCGCGTCCCACACTGGAGTTATCAACTACCCACATGCTCCACATATTGTCTCAATTATGCACTATTGAAGCCTTGCAATGCAGGCGGGAGGGTTAGTGCGGTCTTTTTATAATAATAAACCTGTGGCGATATCCATTTTGAATTTGGCGCGCCTTGAGCATGCGCCCCCAGCCACGCCACGGCCACAGCGTAAACTAGGAGAGCTGTCATGGCAATGGATTAGATCGCGAGGTTTTCTGGTTGCGTAATTGTATAAAAATGGAGTGAGAATGAAAAGTGACTCTTGTACATAATGAGTGTTTTAATTAAACTGCACACCCAGTAATTTAATAATGGACACGACAACGTGACATTACATATTGTATTAAATAAATAAATTCTTTATTGTCAGACAAATCTATACTAATCTATACTAATATTATAAAACTGAAGAGTTTGTTTGTTTGAACACGCTAATTTCAAGAACTACTGGTGCGAATTGAAAAAATATTTTTGTGTTGAATAGACTATTTATCGAGGAAGGCTTTAGGCTATATAACATCACGCTGCCACTAATAGGAGCGAAGAAACAATGGAAAATGTGGAAAAAACGGGGAAAATTATTGATCTTTGAGGGCTTCCGTTGCGTGCGCTGCGAAAACGGTTCAAGTCGTGGGTAACAGCTATAATATAGGTATACAAAGCTGAAGAGGCTAAATAAAAAAATAACTATTCCACGCGGACGAAGTCGCAGGCACAGCTAGTAATCCATAAAATACAGACAAATTAAACACACTAAATTAATACTCACAATATACACTAGAAATATATCTCTTTGCTCAGACATAATAAAACATTAATAAATAATTGACATAAATGATACAGAGTGTCACAAAATGTAGAATACTAATGTATGGTGAAGCAAATAAAATCTAGTATATTCTCTATAAGCCTTTTATTTACACGTTTTTCAAAACACGATTTTCATTTTCCTTATCTTGTATTATGTTTTGAAATGCTGGAAACAACTGAGGATAACTAATAGCATTGATTATGTAAGTGTTTAAATTTTCACACATCGTTTGTCCACATTTGTTTGAATAAACAACTTGACTATGGATTTATAGACCTATGGATTATGATTCTCAGGAAACTGTCTTTTCCTTAAAAAAATACAAGCTATAAAAAGAAATAGTGTTTTTTTAACCCTTTTTATATAGTGACTCTAATCATTCACTAGAAAGTATCCCAGACGCACCCTGGTTCGAATCTAGCCCGATACCAATGAATTGTATTTTCAAGTTATGTGTGAATTTGATTTACTCGCTTAACGGTGTAGGAAAACATTGTGAGGAAACCAACAAGTTTGAGAACTACAATATCCGAGGACATGTGTCTTCCGTGAAAGGACCTGGGTGCCTACCACGATGTATCTGCCCAAGAGAGGTCCCCTAACGAATTAATTCTGCGGGGGGGGGGGGGGGGGCAGGACCCTCAGTCATGAGAAAATACAACTGAAGAGAGAAGTTCATTCACTAAACCTAGTTATCTCTTGTCCTCAGGATGCTGGGCGGCGTGGGAGGTCGGCACGCGTCGGTGCGGCGGCGCGGGAGTTCCCCGGCCGTGCGGCGCCTCGCGCCCGCCGCCGGGGACTCGCCGCCCGCCTCGCCGCGCCCCATGCGCCGGCGCAGGGCCGCCGTCGCCGCCTCGGACCAGAAAACATGCGCGCTTGTGCATACAAGACTCAAGCTGGGGGACATCATGTAAGTTGGTCTATGAAAATATGTGATAGTGTATTAGCGTGACATCCATTAAGCAAACTCTAAATGAGTTTAAATTAAAAAAACAGTGAATCAACCACTTTTGTGAAATACTTTTCCGTTTCGGTCATACATTAGTCTAAACATACTCTGTCTAAAAAAACTGCTAGTTAATGTCGCACCCGATTCCGGAAAATTTCCACTTATACTGTTCACAATATTATGTTTATTCATTTGCTGAAATTACCCATTTTTTGTGGATTCCAAAAATAGCCATTTAAATCAATAAGTATTCTTTGTTAATTTGTGACAGTTTTTTTGAAATATTACAACTAGTAGTTAATTAATTATTTAAATATTAATTTAAACCTAAAAACCGTATTTGTCAGCTAAAATAACCTGTTGAAATCACATTTCTATTGCAAGTTATTTGTAACGCTTCAAGCGCCATCTATGTGAGTATCACTGTACCACATAAAATGGCACCACATTCTTGTTGCATGGAAAATTCGGGAACTAAAATGAAAACCAGTAAACAGGTAGCGCCATCTAGTACCATTTTGTCGTAAAATTACAAGTGGTGAAAACTGGAACCAAAACGACAAGCCAGTTGACAACCAGCGCCATTGGGTTGTGACGGAAAACTTAGGGAACCATTTGATTGAAAGTTTGTGAAAAATTCACATAGATGGCGCTGCTTGTACTGAAAGCCGTATGTTGTTGAAAGGTAGATTTCATTTGTTTCAATTACCTTTTACATTTTTAATACATTTATAGGTATTAACATCATATAATAAAAAATATGTAGTTTAAATAAATCATATTGTGGCTTGGAGGCATGATTTTTGGCTTCTTTAATATATAGGTACGTGCTTTGTTTTTAATATAAAAAGAAAAGATCTCATAATACTATGGAATCAAGTTTTAATATCTATAGTATCTTAGCCATGTTTATAAAAATGAATGAATAAATAAGCTTTTTATATGAAAGATATTCCAAAAATTAAAAAAAAGACAGAACGAATTCGTTTCTACTAAATTCAGTACGTAGAGATCGGGTGATGACCTCAAAATTGCTAACATATCTATAAAAATATATCTGAAGCCAATTCATAAAGCAAAACTCTTAACCTATCATTCTCAATGACAGAAATATTTGACAATAATAAAATTAATAAATAATATTTGTATTGTAGGTCCCGACTAATAGCCTAATACGGCAGTCGCTAACCCATGTCAGAGGCCTTTAGGGCTTATAAACTCTCGACACCAGAGGTGGCCACTCTCATTGGATAAGAAAAATAATGAAGAATATCTTTTTTCCCAAAGTCAGTTACCAAAATGAAGCATCAACTCCTCGCGCGGCATTTTTCTGAACCAGAACACCGTTTCTCCACGTGCCTTGGCCGCCATTATTGATTTCCGTCGCGAAACGAGACAGCGCTATACACACAATTTGTTGCACTATTTTCCGTCCTTCTCCCCCGCCAATATATGACCTATTTTTATGCCGCTTTACCTATATTAAATACAGACATAAGTAATTAGGTGAAAAGTTTCATCGCTTTTCATGGTACTATGGTGACAGGTGTAGTTAGGGGGTTTTAGTTGTTGGTTTGTTGAAGTGGGTTGTTGGGTTTTGGTGGTGGAAAATTAGACAAAAATTGTTATGAAAAAAAAAATTCGTAAACACACTGGTAATGTAAATTTTGAGTGCTGTTTTTGGTTCGTAGTTGTTCTTTTGTGTATGTACTTTGACTTAAAGATTAAAGTAGTTGACTCTTAATTATTAAAATGCACACTCAATTTTGGTTTCATTTAATTACTCATAAATGCGATAATTTTATCGAAATGTTTTACAATCCTTCCGGTGGTGATAATTTTCGTTTGTCAAATAAGTATAGTAGTAATCAAAAGTAATAGTAATAATAATAATAACCGCAGGGGCGACTTTATGGCGAGTCGTCGGTGAGTGGCGTCACCGCGGACCGCGATTCCCTGGGGGCTAAATGAGACCCCCTGCCTCCCGGCTTGCCTTAATTGGCCGACCGGGAGTGGAAGACGCAAGAGCTCAGTACGTAAGCTCCAGGGTGGAAGTGTTAAAGGGCATAACGCCGCTAGTACCGCTCAGAGAACGCGCAGCACACCTCTCTACACCCTAAGCCACTCACATCAATGTTGCCCTTCCGGTGCCATCTTAGGCTGCCTTTTGTGGAGGGCCCATTTAGTGAGTGGCAAGTCATCACCCGCTATAATTTTTATGAATGAGGCGTAACTGGCGGGTGCCGTTCCTCGTACAATAGACCAGTTTAATTAAGTCAATGAACAACTCAACACAATAGCCTGTAACATCAATACCATGTCTGCAATAGTTACTTGATATACCTAACATCCTCTTTCTGTAGTTTTGTACTTAATTTTAAGTATAGTATTGTAAAAGTCCTCTCAGTGTTGGCTACGGCCCCACTGATGCCTTAAAAATACCGGGCGTAAGGCCCGAGAGTCTGTGAAGGAATTAATAATAATAATAATAATTTATAATTATAATATTATATTATATTATATTTATTTATAATAATTTCTTTAGCAATCCAGCGTGGGAATGCAGCCAGCGTTCTTGGCTCCATACCACATGTAGATTGTTTAAATTTAGTTTAGATGTAAATACTCTTTTTTAGTTCTATTAGTGTTAATATGTGTAAATATTGTTTCTTATTATTGAATAAAATTTACTTACCTACTTTCAAAATCGAATTCACTATCAAAAGTTTAAAGCGTAATTCATCTCCAGCAAAGCAAAAATAAAATTCAGATAATATATATACACTCATGAATCTGTAAGTCAGTCTGTAAGCACTTAACTAAATAAAAATAAAACTAACATACACTCACAAAAGTCGCACATGATTAAGAAGCCTGAAAACAAACAAAAAATCATATTTTTTAGTGTGATTCCTATATCACATACTCATAGATCGAACGTTAATCCCCTTACTGTATTATAGTTCCCGTAAGGCATGATTTAATTGAGTTGTATTAACCGGCTAGCACTTACGTCAAAAATTACGTCGAAAAATTAGCTCGACAAGTTTCGGAAATCTGAGGTGATGAAAACCTCAGATTTCCGAAACTTGTCGAGCTAATTTAGGAGGACGAGTCAGCACGCGCGTCCCGGTTGGCCGCCTCGTCCAGACACGATAATAATTTTTAATTCATTAGTTAATTTTTCGACGTTATTTTTTGACGTAAGTGCTAGCCGGTTAATACAACTAAGTTAATCCCCTTGTTTTAAGAAACCAATCACCATTGTAGTAATTTTACAATCACTCACCAATAAGTAGCTATTATATATGTATAAATGTACTCGTAAACGCAATGGTCACCACAAGCTTACAATGCACCATCTATCAAATCTAAGTACCTCCAATTAGCAGAGCGTTGACAGCTTACATTTGTGCACCTTGTTGTATTATAGGTACATACTTAGATTTTTAGCTTTCTTTGTGTATAGGTACATTACAGTTGTGTCAAATGGTTAGTTTGTTGCAGTATTTAAAGTATGAAAGCTAATAAACTAGTTTTATGTGGTTAGTGGTACATAGATCTTAGTAGTTATAAAATAAAATATGAAATATTCCGGGACTTTGCACTCATCACCATCTAGACCCAAACTGAGCAAACGCTTGTGTCGTGGGTACTAGATAACGGATATAATACTTATATACTGTTCGTTTGTAAATACATACTTATTATACATACAAACGACCAGACTCAACACAAGTAACAAGTAACTATAAATTATAAAATTCATAAATACTTGTGTCCCGTCCCGCATCGAACCCGCAACCCCTAGATTAGAAAGCAGAGCCACTACCAACTAAGCTAACAGGCTAGTCTTGGTTAAGTGACGCATTCATAAAAACTAACAAATTAAAATACAAATTGTCGTCGCGATCAGTTTTGGACATGTGAACACAGAAAGAAAGCATACATGTATTAAAAAAGGAGACGCAATTGATTTAAGTCGAAAACACCTAATGAAACAATTTTTAATTTTGCAAAGTTTTAGTAGAACGTAGAACTAGTATCGAGTAGATACTAGTTCTACGCAGCTTCTACGGCGTAGCAAGTTCGTAGCATAAAAGTTAGGGCCATAGGCCGCAGCGCTTCCTAAAAGCTTCAAATACGGTTTGAAGTATTTGAATGTCAGAATAGTAAACTAAGAGAAAGTCTAGGTGACGCGAAACACAAAACTCAGACACAAAACATAGGTTCTACCTTTTTTTATAAGATTGGCTAACTTGGTTGTTAAACCATGTCTCGTCACTAGTATCGAGTAGTTTATAAACCACCCATGGAGCCTTTGAAATGGCTTAACGTTTACTGTACTGTGATTAAGAGCCGAGATATACTATAAACGTGCATTGGATTGAAAAGGGGTGCGTCACATATTGTTTTCTCATTTACCTGTTAAAATTTATTCAGGTAAGGCGGATGCTGCTTTGATCGAACTGCACTTTTGCAATAATTTAAATCTCTGGTGTAGTATATTTTGTAATACAATAAAAATAATAATAATTTGTCGGTCTTCATATCAAAAGTAAACCAGTTTCTTCTAGGCAAGCGCTCGATCGTAGATAATAACGTTGCTTAACATCAGGCAAGTTGTAGTCAAGCGTGAGCTAATCTCATGTAAAAAAAACTTTGGCGCCCACCACTATGTATCTGCCCAAAAGAACTCACCTAACGAATTAATTCTGCTGGGGAGTCACGACCCTCAGTCAAGAGGAAAAACGACTCACAGTGTGAATTCTAATTTGTAGTGGGAGCGATGAGTCCTGCACTAACAACCCGCTTGGGGCGTGTTGTGCAAAAATAAACCTTTATAAAACAGTCTGTAAACTAGTGTATGATGATGATGATGATGATATGCAGTAGCCGGGCTCGGGCGAGGTCGGCGACCTCGGGCAGTAGGTCGCAGCCGCAGTCTGCAGGCACACTTGAACTTAGCGCTATGAATGTGCTGCATCTTTACATCTGAACGGGAATTTAGGTTTAGGCTCTGTAATGCTTCATTGATTCGCTAAATTGCAAATGAAACTCTGGAGAAAATATGTAATGTTTTTCCGCTGTAACAAAACACTACTACTAACAATAGCATATTTAACTTTAAGTTACGACTTTTAAGTTTATATTTGGGAATTATCACAGGATTTACATTTAAAAAAAAAATTAAAACCTTATTCGCCTTTTTAAAATATTTCACTGTCTAATTCACTATACCGCTTTATCATCCTGTGATAATTCCCAAAAAAGTCAACTTAAAAGTATAACATCGTAACTAATATCAGTCAAAGTTCAATATACAATTGATTAGAGGTTATATTTTAATGGTTTCATAATATGACATTACACTATAAACTGTAAGTGATTTGGCCACCTCACTATTAGGAAGCAAATTTTTCATTTTTCATTTTTTAATTATTATTTACTAGTGGACGCCCGCTTCTTCGCCCGCATTATTTTGAGATAAAACGAAACTTGTCAAATTTCTAAGACCTTACACTACCTACATTCCAAAAATCATGATGTTCTGTTCAGCTGTTTTTGAGTTATGAGTCTAAAAACTGCTAAAACGTGTTCTGTTATGGATTTAAAGTATACCAAAATATATTTTTTCTAATATTTTCTATATTTTTCAGCTTTATTATTTATAAAGATAAAAATATATATGTAGATGGATTTTGTTAAGTGTGAGTGAGTGTGATACGATAAAAAAAACTTTGCGGCTTGATAAACTCCCGACACCAAGGTTAGCTACTCTCATTCGATAAGAAGAAAAAGTGTGAAACGATGTAACTAGTCAGCTTAGTGTATATTTCAATTAAAATTTCATTCCAATTTCAATTAAAAGTTCACAACCAATACCATCCAGTATAAAAGCTACGTACGCATAAGTCCCATGTATCTGTAGATCGTAGTATATAGGTATTTGTGAACCAACGCTGCACCCATCTGCAAGCAACATATAACCTACAATGTAGTTTTACTGTGTTTACACAGAACAGGGTGACTTTTACGACAGACTTATGAATGAACATTATGGGAAATGGAAGAGAAAACCCATGTATGAATTTTATATATTTTTTCTAAACTCTGACATTAAAGTAAACCACTTACAGCAGAACATGATATTTATCAAAACTATGTACCGTTTCGGAAATAACGTTTTCAGTGACGTTTTTAGGGTTCCGTATTTTCATAGTAGAACAACTTCTATAAAACAAATAATCTACATTATTTATTAGGTGAATATAACCAACAAATATGAGATTTTAGGTTAATGTTTATACATTATTTAATTTAATTTTATAATAAGAAACAATATTTACACATATTAACACTAATAGAACTAAAAAAGAGTATTTATATCTAAACTAAATTTAAACAATCTACATGTGGTATGGAACCAAGAACGCTGGCTGCATTCCCACGCTGGATTGCTATAGAAATTCTTTGCGCAAGGAACCAGCCAGCGTTCTTGTCTCTAGTGATGTCAATCAACATTTTATTTAATTTTTTTATAAAAGACTTCGTGCTTTTACCCCACGGACCAAAAGTTTCGAAGCCAAGCGGTACGAAAATATAATCAGTCGATAATGATGTATATTTTCGCCGCTTGGCTTATAATAATCTTATTTTTCTCACCAATAATTTTATGGATCTTTACATAAGCTAAAATCGAAATATATCAATCTTTCAGACAAATAAAGGAAACGCTATAGTACCTTAAATATTTACGAAAAATTTCATATCCAAAAACTGACTCGCAGAGCAAAAAAAGGCGAAAATAGTAAACACAAAAACGATATAAAAACTTATAAGCATTCCTGCGTTTCGCTCATACATCGTAATATTTTATGCAAAAGTAGAAATTGTAAAAAGCGGCCCAAAAGCGACTTGCATTTAAAATTTTTTGGCGCTGCTGTGAGCTTTACAAACCAGCCTGATTTTCTGATGACTGAACTTAAGTAAGCTTTTTCTAGACGCGAAAGCTTTATGCATTTGCGACTTGTAAAAGCTTGATGTTTTAACGGGAAAACTGCATTGTGTATTTAATTTACTATTATTTTAGTAGTAGTTTTGAATTGAATTGTCATCACAATTTTATCGAATGGAGTGAGTCAAATGCATATTTCCATTCAAATTGGTATGTTTGATAGTGGTTTTATGTACATTACAATATAATAATTCTTATATAATTCTGCCTTTTAGTAAAACAGCACAATATAATGACCAATGATAGATTTTATTGTACTTATTATGTACCTATACAAAGACAATATGTACATACGTTTATATATAAAAAAATCATTCAGAATATTTGACTTCCAGCATGAATAAAATAAAATATGTATGCGAAAAAGTCTCACAACCACTGGGGAGCATGCATTTCAATGATACAAAATTATATGTAAGCTCTGTTTACATACCTATTGTAACGGACCACTTTAGGCCGTTAAAACCATCATCATTATCATCAGAAACTGAGAAATAATACTTACATTAAATATTGCACCGTTAAATGCAAGTTCGATCCTTGCTTACCACTTAAATTGGATAAATAACTGCAGCAATTTCATCGTTATCGGCAAATACTACCAAATTATATCATCATTATTATTTAAGAATCATTAGACAATGACAATGGGTTAAATTATGCACTGTTAAGAGCAAGTTCGATTCTTGCTAGTAAATAATTACCAAATGAATTTATCAAATTTCATCCTCATCAATCAATTTATTCAATACATAAAGAACTGCAAGTTCGAGTATTGCTTATCACTTCGACGTGATAAATAATTACACCAATTTCATCACTATCGGAGGATAGTTCTAATGTTATCATCATCATCATCTTTAAATCATTGGATAATGGCAAACAATGACTACGGCGAGTTCGAATCTTGCTTAGTATTTCATAGTAATTACATCGATCAAACAAATTTAAGTGATAAACCACTGAAACTATGGCACTATTAAGAGGTCGTATTCTACGAAACCCGAGTACTACGATAACATAAATCGTTTCGATAAACGAAACATATTGCGATGACAGATCTACTATGTTAGTGGTATAGAAAGGGAAAGTTTGTATGTTTGTATGTCATAATGACTACTGATGTCCTAAGCAACGTAAGCTATCATAAAATTGGTGATATGAGAATGGAAAGTTTTACGACCTTAACAGGCACTGATGACTTGAGAAGCGTAATCTGATA
Source organism: Macaria notata (assembly GCA_927399415.1). NCBI lineage: Eukaryota > Metazoa > Arthropoda > Insecta > Lepidoptera > Geometridae > Macaria > Macaria notata. The sequence continues at coordinate 3,650,770 of OV656751.1, forward strand.
AAATAGTAATACATATATAAAATGAAAGTTTGTTTTGTGTCCAGTATTCATACAGGCGGATCCGCAGGAGAGAGCATGCGCATGCGCAGGCAATAAATTATAGTTACAAAAAACCACTTAGCTGGGCAAACACACCACTAAGTTACAGTTCAAATGTTAGCAGCAAAAACTTGACAGGGCCATTAATTACAATGTTTATTACCTGAGAAAACACACACTGAAAAAGACGTATGTTAAAACGACGTACCGAGGTAGTAAAGGACAGACAGTGTGATTTGGGATTGGTTAGAGAAAGACAGACTATGAAGAAAGTAGGGTGGAAGGGGAAACTATAAAAGCTAGTGTAGGCTAATTTTTGGGGAGACTCGGCGCGGTGTGTAAAGCTGCAAAGAGGTACACTAGGGCCGGGTTGGGATTAGGGAACCGATGTTCCGATTGTGAAAGTTTTGTGTTAAATTCACTTGTGGGATTTAAATTGTTGTGGAAATTAATGGAGAATTTTTATTTATTGGTCTGGAATTGAATCCACACGTTAAAATCATTTTGGGAATAAAATCAAGCTAGTTAACTAGATGGGGGTAGGTGAGGTAACTGATCTGCGAGGATGGGCCTAACGGTCTTAGCTGCGGTTACCTTGCATTTTTGGGGAATCGGAGTTGTTAACAAACAATACTTAATAAAACAACTTCCTGCTAGTTTTCGTTGGAATAGGGTGATTAGTGAAAGTTGTACGAAAGTGAGGTACGCTGATCTGCGAGGATGGGCCTGAAATACGGTCTTAGCTGCGGCTACCTAACTAGAAATGCAACTGAATCTGACTCACAATACATACGATTGGAGTTGTTAACAATTTAACTAAACACAACAATATCCAAACCGTAGGAATTCCAATAAGACGAATTAGTTGGGAGTATTTGATAATACGTCTTCTGGAATTTAGAGCTTTCACAATTTGTTCATTGGGAACTGGGTTTGTCCGGACTACGGTCTAGATAGATCTGGGCTCTTTCTTGTCGGAAACCGGTATGATTTTGCTGGTGTGAACGAAGACGAGTTAGAGTTGCTGGGGCGACGCAAAGTGGACGCTTGCGGGTCTGTTTACTTGGGAATACCAAGCAGACGAAAAGTCCCCTTTCTTATTCATGTTGCCATGGCGATTTATTTAACAGACGTAGAAGTGTCGACCCTGCCTTGTGGCATCTAAGTCGCCATGGTTAATGTGATGAGGATTGTATATTATATTTATGTATATATTGTAGGTATCCACTTGGCGTTTTATACACGCAAAACACGGGCTTTAGCGCACTAGTCTTAAGGTGTTGCCCCACCTGCCAGTTCGGTGTAGGAACCCACGAGTAGCGGAATGTAAGTCAGGACAATTACCGGTTGGTAATTGCTTAGACTGAATTTCCTTGTAGGATTCTTCACACGTTTAAATGTAAATGTGAGATTCCGGAATCTCTAGTTTTGCTTGGTTATGTAGCTTAGCTGGTTGTTAGGAGAAATAGGCCCGGATGGGTAGACGATATGTTAGGTTTTGTATAGGTTTTGTGTTAGGACTCATTACTATGAGTTAGGGTGTGGAATGCTGTAGGCACTTTTATTTCAGCGGTTAGGCCGTTCCTGGTTGGTTCCTGATTCCTGATTTTATGATCCAGATAAAGTTGGTAAAGTATTGTAAGTTAATTAGTAGGCAATGGTTAGGATAAAGTTTCATTGTAACGTTTACAATGTATTTGTATAGGCAAAGGTAAACTGGTAATATTTTACTCCTCTGTGTATTTAAACTAATAAGTTTTGCTTCCAATTGTACAGAAGTACTCACAAATCAATTTTATTCTCACTCCAAATTGTAAAAATATAAAATATTATAAAATGCTATAGTCCTTCCACTGTTTTACCTACATTATCTTATTTCAAATATTGAAATTACCTGACTTATACAACTTATCCTATTGAGCAATGTCTCCACCCTTTATTTGAATGTTATTATTTACCTTTATTTATGAGCAACGCCTCATGTTTACTTCAACACTTTTATCCATTTGGGACCTTCAATAAAACTTATAGTGTAAAGATCATACACTTAATGCAAATTTTATTTATTTACACTGACTCCAACTGGAGTATATCTAAGAGAGACAAACTCTAATTTATTCTACGTTTGAATTCTACCTAGCCATGGGGAATTGCAGTTACAATTTAATTATATTATGTACCTATATTTATGAGCAACGCCTCATGTTTACTTCAACACTTTTATCCATTTGGAACCCTCAATAAAACTTATAGTGTAAAGATCATACACTTAATGCAAATTCTATTTATTCACACTGACTCTAACTGGAGTATATCTAAGAGAGACAAACTCTTTAATTTATTCTACGTTTGAATTCTACCTAGCCATGGGGAATTTAGTTATGCGAAGGTATTACGCTATGAGAAAGATCATCTCTTAATTTCTCGTATACGGAAGATCACCGTGAGAAATGCCTAAGTGTATTATCGGGACATAACTTTATCTACGGATAAATTTTATCATGATTTACAAATTTAAAACGTCTCTCTTTGACTATGCAAAAGTTAGGATCATCTAACTTGGGAACATACACTCACTTGACATACAATAGGCCGCGTGTCCTCTTGTCTTTTGGATAGATTACAATTTTATGTTAACTCACTTATGAGTTAATTTGCAGAGCTTAACTAAGCCCTCCACCCATTCAAACCATTGGTGTTTGCCAGAAGACTGTCCACAATGGCTGAAGTCTATGGCTATAGGCGTGCCAGGGGCCTATAACTTCCATTTTATTCAAAAAAATGACATTGATGACTTGGAAGCAAACACTAATACTATGTCAGTATGATGAATGAAAGAGATGATTGAGTGGAAGTATTACAATTCTAAAGGAATATTTATTAAAGCCCAACATTAATGTAAAACCGTCATATTATGTACACTATCTTCATTATCATAATCATTAAACTATCTCATTCTTAATACTTTCTTTATGTACTACAAACGTGAGACTTGCAATAGATTGATGTTAGTTAAAGTATTTTCTTTGAACCTCATAAAGGATTTGAGTTACTACATACACAACGGGTCCGTAAACTACTAGACGATTCACTGCCAAAACAAAACAATTCACGAGCCAAAATGATGTTCCAATAAGTACTTTAATATTAGGAAAATGGTGTTTTATTTAGTAGCGGTTTACAGTAGTCGCAAAGTAGTAGAAAATGTAATTTATATTTATTTTAAATAAAGAGGGGGGGTACACTATATATAGGCGATTCTGTAAAACTAGTTAGAATGTGAAAAGTACCTAAGAAAAAAATCATTATAAAATAATTCAGCTAACTAACATCTATACATATAATGAAGCAGAAGAAGGTAAAATATCTGAACATTGAAGATATTTATTATTGGAAAAAATGGTTTGAAAAAAAGTTTTTTTTAATAATAATATCTTCTGTTCAGTTAAACACGTTTAAACAATTTTTGGATTTTTATCTATATATCGGTTTGTCTGTTTATTCAAACGCCTATCACGCAAAAATGTTCGTCAAACAGTTCGTCATGATTTGTGATATGTAGGTAGTATGAGGTCTTAAGAGTGTCATAGGCAACTTTTTACCCTAAAATAATGCAAGCAAAGCCGTGGGCGACCACTAGTCTATCTATCTATCATTAATATGATAATGAATTGCAAAATGTGTTGGTAAGCGCATAACTCAACAACGCCTGGACCAATTTGGCAAATTCTTATTGTATCTTATTTAATGTTTGTTGAACTTCAAGGATGGTTTTGACGACGACAAAAAATCTAAAATTTACTGGTAAAACCCTAAAAACCGCCCTTTTTTCTCACAGGACGAAGACTGTCGGGTCCGCTAGTTGTAAATAAATTTGAATCGTTGCCAACAAAAATATTGTCTTTTTTTTAAATAATATATCAAAAGCACACCCTCATGAAATCATCATTCTGCAGCAAACCATTGCAGCCGTCCTTCTATTTCACACACACAAAGCCTCATTCAGTGTATTAAGTGCGAACATTAAGCTAGAACGGCTCAAAACTATTCAGTGCTAAAGTAAATTTCAGTGTCCCTGATGAGGTGGCTCGGAACCAAAGAGTATTATGTGCTTAGACAGATATTATAGATCTATTGAAGAGACGCAGAGTTTTGTCTAGTTCAAAAACATAGCAAAAATACACTTCTTCTTCTTCTTATCGATTGAGAGTGGCCAACTCTGGTGTCGAGAGTTTATCAAACCGCCCTAAGGGCCTCTGACACGGCTTAACGATTGCCGTACAAGACAAACAGCCGGAACCTACCATTTAACGTGTCATCCGACCCACGGAAAATACTCTTTGCACAACACACAATGTTGGTTATTTTAAGATATTTATAACATCATATCGTGCAAGAAAGATTATTACGTGAAAGTAAGGTTTATAAATTCATGATTATAATCTATTTAAAAAAATAGATTATAATCATTGTTAAAACAATGAATGGGTTTGCACTTGACCGTAATTCGCCTGATGGTAAGCAATCTTCTTCTTCTTCTATCTCATTACGGTCTAGAATGAAACATGCTTACCCAGTATCGCCTGATGGTAAGCAAATATTACGGTCTAGGATGGAACGTGCTTGCCCAGTAAGAACCGATTCACTCTTGCTTTGAAGATCGATATGATATATATGTATGTGTATATATTTATCTCAATCATAGCGTACGAGTGAGTAACTGTTTTTAACAGAAGAGGCATATTTTTATGAATATAGTATTTATTGTACGGGTATCATCACGTCCCCCTTAGACAAGAGGCGTATTTTAGTAAGCCTACTCACGCATACCTACTTATGGAATACAAAGACCAATGTAAAGGATTGACATCACGATGCGCTCCGTGGACGGAATTTTTTCGTCAATCCCATACATTGGTCTTTCTATTCCATAAGCGAGCGTCAGTACGCTCACTAAAATATTGTCTAAGGGGGCGGGTGATATTTTACATTTCCGTCCCGTTCCGAGTTTCAGAGAAACCACTGTACGTCCGAGGCAAAAAATACTCTTAAATTTATAAATGGACATTGGTTGCAGCGGTAACATTCATCATCATCCACAGCCTTCTCTATCCCACTGCTGGGCATAGGCCTCTCTTTGAATGTGCCAGCTGCGTCGATCTTGTGCAGACCTCATTCATAAATAACCCGCGACTCGTACAATGTCGTCGACCCATCTCGCTGCCGGACGACCCACTCCTCGTCTGCCTGCTCTTGGCCATACTGTAACATTAATAAAAAGTATTCAAGAGGTTATAACCTCTATGTCTACAGAACACACTGCTAGCCTTTTTAATCGCGGCGTCTGAGCGTAGCTCTACTTTGCTTCCTCCAGCTTCATTACTAAACATGTGGCTCTATACAGTCTGCCTGTCATGCTTTTGATGTTTTTTTGGTAAGGTACTTGTTATTTACAAAAATAATAGTTAATGAAAGATAAAAAATAGAAGAGGGAAGATGGTTGGCCACCTTATACGACATGACGAATTTATGAAAAACATCATGGAAGGAAAATTGGAAGCCCGAAGAGGAAGAGGAAGACCGAGAAGGTCATACATGGAGCAAATAAAAGAAAAGGCGAGCGTCATGTCGTATAAGGAGGTCAACGAATTGGCAGAAGATCGGGAAGGATGGCGCCTCCACAGACAAGGGCCCAGCCCTTATATTTGTAATGATGATGATGATAAAGACAGTACATCCCACCTACATTATAAAAACGAAATTTTGTACGTGTGAGTACGTTTGTTTCTTCTTCGCGCTTAATTGGCGAAGCTGTACTTTTTTATGAAAAAAGATGTAGGTAAGTAATCAATATGTACTATTTAAAACATTTTGACAAAATTAGCATAAAATTTTAGCTTAAGTAACTATCTAACGACAACAAAAGCAGGTCTAAGAATGTTCATTTAAATTAGGTATGCCGCATTCAGTAAGTATCATTTCGTCGGTAATAATAATACATATGAACTGTTCATATACTATAATATTAACAATATGTATTAATTTATTTTATTTTTGGTGCATTATTATTATACGTATAAGGGTGTATGATTTATATGTATAGTTTATTAAGTAGGTTTGTAGTATGTATTTTTTATCTAATCTTTTCTCCTTTTATTGTATACCACGTTCTTTGTAATCTCTTATTTATTCCTTTCCATCTAATGGTTGCCTGGAAGATATTGCTTTTAGCAATAAGGCCGCCTCTTGTGGAATTAGTATAAGTTTTTTATTTGCTCGCTTTGTACACCATTATTAGCAATTATTTTTTCCGTCCAAGATACATAGAAAAAAAAATACATTTATTGGGACACGAAACAAGAGATACAGAATGCAAGATATAAACAAGTAGAGATTTCGTTTGCTTAGTCAATTCACCAATCATTTTACAACTACTTCTTACAACTAATTTACCACCTTCCCTAGACAACAATACATCAATGCAATCTCAACATTTACAGAATAACTGGAATTGAATTGGCGAGTGCATTCTCAAGCGATGCAGACTAGAGGAGTAATCAAAGACAATATACGCCAGAGATATGTAACTGACCTCCAAAATCTAAATATATAAAACTCAAAGGTGACTGACTGACTGACTGATGTGCCCAAACCACTGGACGGATTGTATATTGGGCTGAAATTAATTTGGAATGAAGGTAGATGATATGACATAGGTATCCGCTAAGAAAGGATTTTTGGAAATGCCACTTTTTAATGTGTGAAATAGGGGATGCAAGTTTTACTTCTTAATGCGAGCGAAGCCGCGAGCACCCACTATTCCTTTATAAAGATGACACCTGATGATGATGATGATGATGACAATAATAATCCTCCTTGCCGTTTTCGGTTACGGTGACTGTTTTCGGTACATTTAAAACGACAACGGCAAGCGTTCTATATCGTAAAATACAACGTTGCTTAACATCAGGCGTGAGCCCCTCAAGCTTAATAAAAAAATATTAATAACTTGTGTAAGATCAAATCAGGGTATATTCAGGCAAATCTGTTTTTATAAACTAAACTAAACTGAATCTCCAAAAAACAACATGAATGTCCAGTTTACTGGGCTAGATGTCCGAGCGAACAATTTACGGAGCATTATGTACCGACCTAGATATTCGGGTGCATTGTGCACTCGACGCGTATTTTAAACGAAACGCTGCCAAAGAATAACAGAGATACTGCTGTAAGATAAACAGGGCAATAGTCATCTTTGAATAGGGTAGATATAAGTCTCTCTCTAAAGTCGTATTTACTCATGGTTGAGGGTCGTGACTCCCCCGCAGAATGAATTCGTTAGGGGAGTTCTCTTCGGCAGATAATATTATATCGTGGTGGGCGCCCAGACACATGTCCTCGGATATTGTGGTCCTCAAACATGTCGGTTTCCTCACGATAGTTTCCTTCAACGTTAAGCGAGTGCAAATCCACACATACTTTGAAAATACAAGTCTTTAGCGTAGAATGAATCCGATAAACCTCAGTATGAAAAGCAGACACTGAAATCGCTATGCCTCACTAGCTTACATAAAAGTATCAATTTAAAACTTAAACGTGAACAAAAAGATTATACGTGGCATGGTGACGTTGCTTTTCTTAGCCGTTGAACAGTCGGGGTCACAACCCTCGGTCATGAGGAATATGACTTTAAGGAGTAAAACATTTAGATTAGGTTTTTTTTTCTTAAGCACTTTTAAAGTAACGTTATTTAGCAAATACATTTTCTGCTGAATCTTTTTAGCGCTTTTAAAGTTTGAGTCCTTGATAGTTGAATGGTATCGTCCAACATCATCATCATCATCCACAGCCTTCTCTATCTCACTGCTGGGCATAGGCCTCTCCTTGAATGTGCCAGCTGCGTCAATCTTGTGCAGACCTCATCCATAAAGAACCCACGACTCGTAGAATGTCGTCGACCCATATCGCTGCCGGACGACCTGCTCCTCGTCTGCATGTTCTTGGCCATCACTCAGTGCTGTGAAGTGTAAATTGACAATACCAATAGATCCATATTATCTTTTTTTTAACTAGGACGGGTTTGAAAAGTGCCTTTAATTAAGACATTTTTTATTATTAATACCTTTCTATCTTCCTCGAGTCTAAGAAATTGTACGATGCAATAGCAAAATAGTGCTCTCAAGTTCGACCCAAGGAGGAGTTCACGACCCTCGGTAATGAGGAATATGGAGCAAAGTGATGTTATGATGTATTACAATAAACTAGAAGAATGTCAGAGAGAGTTATCAAATGAAATGCCCGATGATGATGCCTAAACCCTAAGTTTTATCTATCGATTTATCATAAAGTTAGTCAATTGAAGTGCTATGATAGATTACAGGTACAGTCAGGTGTAGAAGGAAATATTCCAATAGATGTTTTTTTTATTATTTATTTATTGTTCGAAAACCCGGACAATATCAGGGACTATTATTATACTTATCTACATTTACATATTTTTTTTTGTAAATAGTAAAGATGTATATTAAAGGGAAGGGTTCACGTAGAAGTGTAGTGTCCGTGCAGTCGTGCAGTGGTGTCGGCGGGGCGCGGGTGGCGGGGCGCAGGCGGGGCCGGTGCGGCTTGCGCGCGCCGCCCGCCCCGACCTCAGTGGCGTGCTGCCGACCCCGCGAGCGGCCGCTAGAGACAGCCGCCATGCTCGGCCCGCGCCTCGGCCTCGCCTGACAGCATGGGCCTCCATACCACCGACCCACGTAGCCACGCTCTGACCACGGTACAGTGCCAGTGATCCTCCCCTAGTGCCCTCTCACCCCCTCTAGCGCCGGCCGCTAGATGGCGCGCGCTCCCTGCGGCTCCAACTCCACCCGCGCTAGCTACTGCCTTTTGTTTCGCGCGTACATAAAATAATAATTGGCAGGTGGACTAGTCGCTGACGTCAGCCCGAACCGGCTTCCCCGACCTTCCGCGCCCAACACACTTTCACGTCACTAACCGCTAACCCTCCGCCCCTTACCGTGCCAAATTGAAAAAAAAAAACGCAAAAAAAACTGTTAAACCAAGGTACAATCAACTAGCAAATATAATAAAGTCGCATCGTGCGAGCGCGTCAAAATGTTAGGTGTGACGCGTCGAAATGTGTAGGATTCATTCATGTAACAAACGGTCGATTGATCAGTTCGTAGCGACGGAGGAAGTCTCCGCTCTTAAATATTGGGTGATTACTTCGAGAAAATGGCGAAAACGTTTGCCAAAGCGAGTAAAAGGAGGATTTAGCTAACAGTGTTCGTTTGGCAAACCGCGCCGCCGCGCCCATGATCGCACTGGTAAGTGCTAGTTTGTAAGGCTTCGTTCCATTTTCACAAGAAAATCCACCTACGGGTTGTTCGCTGGAGAGCCTACGTTTAGTGATGCTTTCAGCCAATCACTCGAAACTTGCAGGCTGTAAAACATGTAAATAACTGGGCATGTCAAGCTTTCGATTGAAAGCTTAAACTTCCATTGCTGTTGTGGTAACCTTAAAATAAGCAACCATACTTATACTATGCGTATTTAAGCTCCTATTTTGCAGAAATGAAGCCTTTTACCTAGCTTTTCGTATCTTAAAGCAGTATATACAAGTCAAATAGGCTTTTTAAGCTAGTAACGAGATATTTTGGTAACATTGTCTTAGCAATCAATAACCTAGCTTTGCATTATTTAATTTAAACTACAGCGATTACACAATTGTAGCAAACCAAAGGAAATAATTTTATATTATCTTACTATTGGATGTTAATCTACTGCAAAGCAGTGGTGGGCGAGTACTATTAGTAATAGATTAATTAACAGAGCATTAATTGTTGATCTTTGGTCGATGAACTTGTTCAAGGAAACTTCCCCAATGATTAAAACCTGCGGGGGAGTCATGACCCTCATTAATGAGAGTCGTAACACGACGCGAAGAGAGAGCTGTTGATATTCCTATACATGTTCCTAATATATAGTTGTAAGCAATAGTGTGCAAATAAACGATTATTATTATTATTATTATATGGGGGCGGGATGTACCTGGTTTGACATAATACCGAATATTTACTCAGAGTGTCTGCTATAAGACCTCCGCAACCCCGGAGGGTTATAATTTGTAGGTTAGAACGATGTCGGATTATTTGACCCTAGTGATAACCTGAAAACGTCTTCGAGTGATATATACCTTGCAGTGGCATAACAAACTTTAATTATTTTAATTTACTGATATATGTTTATTACGAATACTTTTTATTTATCTACATTTAAGTATATTATCATCATCATCATCTTCTTAAGCTGTTGTCGACTTACTGCTGGGCATAGGCCTATTCTCCTATGTCATTGGTGTCTAGTGCTTTTCTGTATTTAATAAATATGAGATTCGTGGAGGGAGTTGGGGGAGACCTTTGCCCAGGAACGTGTCAGTATAGGTTAATAAATAAAATTACTTTGACATTCTGTATTGACCTTTGAATTTGTTTTTATCAATTGTTTTAAATTTATTATGGCTAGTAATTACTTGAAGTAATTGTGTAATATGGGCGTAATGAACCTGTAAAAATGGTTTTTATTTAATTATTGGGGTAGGTGTGGGTAAACTTTACGCTAATAAAATTATCAGAGTAGTGAATTTTTTTAGGAAAATAGTTTGACATTTGACAATTGCCTGATAAAAAATATGATAAACTGTGGCAATTGTGGTTAGCTGAAGTAACCATTTTTAGTAAACTCGAATTCTTTTAGAAACCATGATACGTTTTAGCTAATATTAGGTAGTCTGTATGTACTTATGTAGTAAACACGAGATAAATGTTACCTGTTCAACCAATCAGCAAGGTTAGATACTTTTTATACTCTAAATACTGACTTGGCTGTCCATGGTGGCCAACCAGTCAGCATCCAGACATATCACGTGATATTTATAACTGACCTATCACGGTCATATTTATTGGAGATCGGATGTTGGAAACTGTCTTTTAATCTTTATTTTTCTTCGTCTATATATCTCTGTTTGATTTGATTTCATTTGAAAAGCTTATTCAAATATGACGAAATAGGTATTGAATATATTAATATCGTTTTTATTATTTACAGCCTTTTTTTCTAATACGTACTACAAACTGTATTAGAAAAAAATCATTACTGTTATATTAAAATAGACAAACATATACAGACATAACACAGACATAAGTAACTTATATAAACTTATACTTATATAAATCTTGTCATAGCTTTTTTACGTGAGTTAGGTTTGCGTTTGCAGTTTCACTATGCTAAGCATTGCCGCTCGATGCTAAGCATTGCCACAGCCTAGGGTGAAACACGTTTACCTATTAACTTTAGATTTGAAGACCCCTGGATCGTAATTCTTACGAAATACAGCTTCCGGTAAAGTGTTTTAAAGCTTAAGAATTTTCATTATTACACTTTGACAACTGCACCTTAATATCCTCGTTCTTAATCGTATACTTCATAACTGAGTGAGTGTCGTGACTCCTCATTCTCTTGGACAGATATGAGTACATCGTGGCGGGCGCCTCTGGTCCTGCATAGAAGGCACATGTCCTTGGCTTTGGGGTCCTCAAACATATCGGTTTCCTTACGATGTTTTCCTTCACCGCTAAGCGAGTGCATCCACGCATAACTTGAAAACGAGTCATTTGAGTAGGGCCAGGATTCGAACCGAGATCGTTAGATTGTAAAGTGAACGCTTTCCCAACCCAGCCACACTCGCTTAATATACTCGTATGTTAATCTAGAACAAGCTGATTTGTATTTTAGGCCATTTTAGAATTGGAACGCAGTGCAACCTTTAAGAATTAGGTCAGCAAGCCTTATTGTTCGAGACACAAAAATGCGTACAGATAGATATTTTGGCAAATTTTTGCTGTAATAATTTAAACTTAAGGTGCTTTGCTAAGCTATTTTTTTTATAAATGTATGCTTTATTTTATATGATTTTGATAAAAACTCATTTAATGTTTGAACCGATTACTAAGGTAATCAATCCAATTTGAATTATGACGTGTATACATATCAGTATTAACAAAATTATAGATCATTTCAGTATGATGATCTACGATTCCAAATACGTATGCAAAATTCTGTTAGGGTATGCTTTTTTCTTGATAGACTTTTACGAAAATGTAACGTAAATATTTTTTATTTTATTATTATTATTTATTCTTCCTCTTATCGAATGAGAGCGGCCGATTCTGGTGTCGAGAGTTAATCAAGCCGCCCTAAGGGCCTCTGGCATGGCTTAACGACTGACGTACTATGACAAACAGAAGACCAGCGCTGTTTGCTATGCAGCCAGCATTATGCTGAGTTGGGGTTGTATTGTGGCAAATATGTATTTTATTTAAGTAGTTTTAAGTATAGGTTTATTTTTAAATCTATATATTTTTTGTTTGTACTTATTTCATTATTATTTGCTACAATAAATGTTTTTCTTTCTTTCTTTCAAACAGCCGAGACATACAATTTAACTTGTCACCCGACCCACGGAAGCACCTAAAATTGAATAATATATTTTAATCAACCTTGCAAATATCGTAAGCAAAAAGCTGTTTAAGTGTCGTATTGGCTCAATGGCCACTACGAAGAGGTCAGTACCTACCCTTTACTACATCCAAGTGTCCCAAACAATGGGCAATTGCTACAACGACAGGATGACAACAATTCTCGAGGCGATGATACTTGTACCTAATTGGTAACAGTAATGCGTTCACACGGCGCGGCGCGTTTGAAGTTGTGGGTATAGATTGGTATAGAATAGTCGATTGGCAAGTTCCGCTTTAACATACCTACATTCAAATCAAATCAAAATATTTTCATCATTATCTACTTCGGGTGCCATCTTCGTACAGAAGTATGGAGGTCAATTGGCAAAATTTTCTGCGATCCTGTGCTGCTTCTTTTAGATGCGGCTAGCTTTATTACTTTATTAAACACCAACTTAAAAAAGCGCGTGTGGCTCAGCGATTCCAGTCTGCTTTTCATCCAGAGGCACCCTCGTTCGAATCTGGCCCTACACCAATGACTTGTATTGAGGATTTGCACTCGCTTGACGGTGAAGGAAATCATCGTGAGGAAACCGACATGTTTGAGGACCACGACTACGACCTTCTTCGACGTCTTCCGTGGAAGGACCTGGGCGCCACCCACGATGCATCTGCCCAAAAAACCCCCCTAATAAATTAATTCTGCGGGGGAGTCACGACCCTCAGTCATGAGGAATACGATTCAAGAGAGAGTACACCAATTACAAAAGAATACAAGCATAAGGAAATTTAAGACATGTAATTGAGAGAGGGAGGGCGGTCTTATCACTTGGAGTGATCTCTTCCAAGCAACCTAACTAGCCCATTATGAATTTACATTATTAAAAAAGCCATATTTATTAGCTATCCAATTTACATTAAGTTTTAAAGTTTCTCTTAGTTTTGTGTTTTTTGTGTTCAGTTGAACCGAAAGAGATGAGATTAAATATCGAGATAGAGCTGATTGATTGATTGGTTAACACTATATTCAGCACACAAATAAGAAAAACACAAACAAGACACAATTTTAAATCTAGTACCACAAATGGCGGTCTTATCGCTAAAAGCGATCTAAATAAGCGAAAAATCTTTTCCAGACCATAGAATCAATCAAATCATAGAATCATAGAAATATTAACGCTTCCATCAGTATATATATATACGAGGCATCTCTTTGGATTAAAAGCGACCTAAATAAATATGATAAGATGAAAAGCGCTAGGCATGAAACTCGAATATGTTCGAATAAACACAGAACTACTCAGTAAAGCAAGAGTATATTTAATTTAAGCATACAAATTTACAACAAGCTTCCGCCGTCAATAAAAGAAGCTAACTCACTTGGTGTGTTTAAGAATAGACTCAAATCATTTTTATTAGATAAGGTCTACTACTCAATAAAATTATTTTTGGACGATAAGACAATTTGAAATGTGTGTAGTATTTTTATTGACATATTTAAATAATTGATATAAGTGTAATATTCTAAAAACTAAACTGGTAATTATAATTTACACGCCCTGTGGGTGGAAATATAGCGCACTCATATGTACATAATACCACCTTTGTATACCTACCTATATTTCGCAATGAATAAATGAATTTGAATTTGAGAATCGTAGAGCTCTGAACTAACACATTTATTGGCTCCAGCTGACGCAAGTAAAACCGCGGTGCGACACTAGTTGTTATTAATTACCATGACGTGTACGTAGATTTAACAATTATTTAACAGGATCATCAATTAGGTCACCTGGTAGCAGGTGTATAGTGTTATTGCAGGTGTTTACTATATTGTTGCCATTATAATAAAGTGATATATGTACACAGTGTTGCCAGCGGATAAACTATGAGGAAGATGAATTTGCATAAGAGTAAACAACGTTTCAAACTTTTATTTAATCGACTTATTTATCCTATTGTATTACGTTTAAACCGTGCCACCGTATTTTTTTTACTAATAATTATTTTTTAATTAATTATTAAATTACCTACACAAAATTCATACTAAACACTAGAAATTGAATTTCAGTCTTATATCGTATTAAAAACATGAATAGTTGTTTTATGATAAACTTTCATAAATTGACTTCTCAAACATCTATCACGAACAAATATCTCATACCTTTCTGTGAATAGTATTTCCTCATGAGTGAGAGTCGTGGCTCCCCCTCAGAATTAATTCGTTAGGGCAGTTCTCTTGGGCAGAAACATCGTGGTGGGCGCCCAGGTCCTTCCACGGAAGACACATGTCCTCGGATATTGTGGTCCTTAAACATGATGGTTATAATACTTACTTCTAACTTATTAAACCACTAACGTATGTTTCGATAGAGAATTGCTCAGACATACATAAATACTTACAAGAAAATTTATTAATCGTAAATACCTTACATATCTTAGTAAACTGAACAACCGGCCGTATTTAAGAAATATGTATTATTAAATAGTTCATTGACCCTTTAGAAGATATTGAGTTAGTGATTGATCACACAGGTTTTGAAGTTTTACCTATGATTTGCAGTTTTCTTCTTAAATAAATGGATTTTTAATTTATATTCTTTTTTTTAATTTGTGCTCAAGTTAATAAGTTGTTTGTACACGAACTTAGAAACTTATTCTTCGTATGAGAATGAAAACCTCTAGCATCTCTAGTTTTTGAACCACCTTAAGGGCCTCTGACATGGCTTAACAACTGCCGTAATATGACAATTAGCCGGGACCCATAATATAAAGTGTCATCTGACCAACGGAAGCGCAAAATGAAAATCTCTTACTTGAGTATATTGCGAAAAGCCTGTGATCTAATGGACAATAACTAAAGCGTTCGCACTCACCAAAGCTAAGTTGACCATCATCATCATCAGCCTGTTATCGTTCACTGCTGAGCATAGGCCTCTTTTCTAGTACGCCACTCGTCCCGGTCCTGCGCAGATTGAATCCAGGTGCTCCCTGACCCAGACCTTAGTTGACCATAAAAACAAAAGAAGTAACATTATTTAAAGTAACCTATATTTACTAACCCAGTATTCAGTTGTTATTGTCACTGTTATATCCCGATATAATAAGTTCTAGCTCTATTTGCTAATTAATTAATTTGATTAGCCACTCGTGTGCAAATCAGTTCACGCGGGTAGGCTGTGTAACTGTGTCACAAGTAAGTATTTAATGAGCCTGTAACACAGCTAGTGTAGTATTAGCACATAGTATATATATATATATATATATATATTTATATATTTTTATTTACAATATTACGTAGTATAATATACATATGTAAGTATGGGTTTGAGTAGTATATTATTATTTTAATGTTTATGTTTATTGTTTAAGTTTTTATTGTCGAATTTCATGCGCTCGTTATTGTACACCCCGTCTAGTCTTTTTATATATTTTCCTCTACATCCTACGGTTGCCTGGAAGAGATCGCTTTTAGCGATAAGGCCACCATTTGTGGCATTAGTTTTAATTATTTGTTTTTCCGTTGTGTATTATATTTTTATGTGTGTCCAATAAAGCATCAATCTATGTATCTATCTATCTAGTGGAGACTTCCAATGTTAAGCAACTGTCGATGAGGTCAGTTTTCGGATAGGTGACTAAAAAGTGGTTACATCTGGGCTCTTCTGAAGCCTTGTATCACAAAGACCTGTGTTATATCTGACATGGCTTACAGAGACTTTGACTTTGCATATTTTATATTTTTTCTATTGACTAGGCTTTAACTGTTTTTATCTACACTAATGTTGTAACATTCTACTTATGTTTCCAATACTTGACTTATAATTACTACTGTTATAGCACAGACAACAAAACACTCAATTTAAGCAATTCCACATGATGCTATAATATCCACATCGATATCGTAATAGCTCATTATAACATCAATAAAGCGCGACCAACCTGATTGCAGGGCCAATCAGGTTGGTCGCGCTGCGCTCTCGTTGGTTAGATTTTAATGGCGGCAAAATCACTGTGACAATACACGTACGCGTGAATTTAGTGTTTCGCGATGTGTTTTGTTTAATTAATAAAATTAAAAGTTAAAAATGGATAGCGACAATGATATTTGTACGCCTCCGGATATTCTAGAATTGGCAACAAAAGTAACTCACAATCTTTTGCCAGAAAAATCTAGAAACACTCGTTACTATTATGAAACTCGCTGCGCTCGTTTCATAAACTCACACTCGTGTTTTAATACCCTTCATTATATGACAGTTGCATAAACTACTATTAAAAGCATAGTTGAACAGATAAACACTGCAAAGCACATTTAACCTAAATTAAAACATCCACATATGGTATGGAGCCAAGAACGCTGGCTGCATTTCCACGCTGGATTGCTATTGAAAGCCTTTGTGCAAGGAACCAGCCAGCGTTCTTGTCTCCAGTGACGTTGTATAATCCTTAAGCACTAGATTCGGATAATTCAAATCTAATCCACTGTCTTTTGTTATTTTTTTAATCCTGCCTTTCCTATGTAAATTTGATAGACGGTCGAATAGTGCAACTATGTAAAGCTTTCTATATTAAAAACTAAAATTACTTTTTTTTGCGATAATTGAAAGTTAGGGTTTTTAAATCAGAAAAGATATTGCTATTTATATTAGTTTCAAATTATGATATAGTGAGAGAAAAACATTAGAAGAGAACGTTTGTGTCTTGTTTTTTTACAGATATGAATCCAACATAGTTTTATGCGTGGCTTAATAAAAAATAAATAAATATAGTGTCTTAAGATATCATATTTTTTTTGTGTCTTAAATAAATAAATAAATATTCTATATCACTATTATTAAAAAATATCAAAAGCCCTTAGGGTGGTTCTATAAATTTTAGAAAAAAAACCTCTCTCATAAGAAGAAGACTATTACAAAATCATAAAGACATGTACATTGCATTGCTTTGTAAGCAACCATATATAACTCAAGTGATTTTAATTATACTATCCATAACTACAGATTATTCCAATCCATTCATTTTCTTAGGTACCAATAGTAATAGGTAGATCCTTCAATATAATACTCTTAGATTCCTCCTTAAGCCTACATATATATTTTCATGACAAATCATACAGCGCCATGTAAATAAATAATAAATAAATATTCTGGCACACATCGCCATCTAGCCCCACACTAAGCAAACGCTTGTGTCGTGGTACTAGATAACGGATATAATACTTATATACTTTTCTTTTGTAAATACATACTTATTATACATACAAACCACCAGACTCAATAATATAATCAATCTAGCCCCATACTTCGCTTGTATCCAGAACTATAGTAACCTCCAATCCATTCATTTATATGTACGTACCTACTATAATATAGATATGTCCTACAGCCAGACTTACAATATAATACTCCTAGATTCACCTAAGCTCACTTGCCAAAGCAAACACGATATGCACTGGTCCAGGTATGCAAGGCTTTGCTACCAATTATCGAACTATATTCCAGATCGCCGGGTCGAATTTAGGTAGTTATTGACTGAATGAAGTGAGGTTAGATTCTAGTGTCATCGATATAGGACAGTTAACTTGATCTATACAGTAATAATAATGATAATAAATATTTCGGGACATTGCACACAGCGCCATCTAGCCCCACACTAAGCAAACGCTTGTGTCGTGGGTACTAGATAACGGATATAATACTTATATACTTTTCTTTTGTAAAAACATACTTATTATACATACAAACAACCAAACTCAACACAAGAAATCATACATTTTTAAAATGCATAAATACTTGTGTCACGCGGGAATCGAACCCGCAACCCCTAGATTAGAAGGCAGAGCCACTACCAACTAAGCTAACAGGCCAGTCAGCCAGTAGTATACAGTTTACGGTTAGTGGTTACCAAAACACTACCTTTTAAAATAAGTTTCAGTACATCAAGCTGCCTGAAAAATACCTATAATCTTGCAGGTAGGTATATGTAGCTAATATATTTTATTACAACTTTTGTTTTACAAGATTTGGAAATTCGTGAATAAAAATCAGCTGTTTTATACATAAAGTTCATCGTCTTGTGACAAAATGGCTGGCCTGTTAGCTTAGTTGGTAGTGGCTCTGCCTTCTAGTATAGGGGTTGCGGGTACGATTCCCGTGTGACACAAGTATTTATGAAATTTAAAATTTATTATTACTTGTGTTGAGTCTGGTCGTTTGTATGTATAATAAGTATGTATTTGCAAAAGAAAAGTATATAAGTATTATATCCGTTATCTAGTACGCACGAAACAAGCGTTTGCTTAGTGAAGAGCTAGATGGCGCTGTGTGTAATGTTCCAGAATATTTATTTCATCATCATCATCGTCATCATCATCAATATTTATTTATTTAAATGTACAGAGGAGAGTTTTTTTTTGTAGATAGTTTCTGTTTTTTTCATAGAATGTTAATCTTGATAAAATATGTCAGAGGCTCTATTTGAGGCTACTAGCTAGGCTCGGATTTGAACTGAAAATTTTCGGCTCAGTCTAAAAAGTAAAACAGAAAACAATAATATAGACTCTTGGTGGACATTATTATTGTTATTATTATTTAAACCAAATAAGTTAGCACTGTGCAATTACAATTCTAGATTTAATTTAATTCAAATCTAGATTTTCTATAAAACTGTTTGAATTCTTGTTGTATTAAGGTTGTATATATTTAAGATTATTATAGTTGTTAATTTATTATTTTTTAAGTTTATTATAAGGTTTAGTTTTTAATTTATTATTTCCCTATGTGTTTTGTTAGTTATTCTGTATATGTTAAATAAACTTGTTCATAAATAAATAAATAACTTATATATAATTCTTGTTAAAAACTTCACTAACTTTATTTATCCTAGGTATACAACCAAGACAGCTTCATAAATTAATATACAGTAATACATTAATTAGTTAATACAATACTGTCCTATTTCCATATATTACATGACTGCAATTTATCATGTAATAATGCAGTAGTTGTCAAGTAGGATTGCTTGAGAAGGTTATAGGTAATGCTAGTGTAGCTGGCTATTGTTGCTTGTTGTTACAGTAATGCTGTGCCTACATTAGCGGGCTATGGCGAATATTCGGGCTACGGCAATGTATGTAGCCGGGTACATCGCGACAACGCGATGCATTCGCGCGCAGACGATGTAGCATCGGGACAAAGGGATTTGTCGCGACAATATTCGCTGGAGTGGCCACACCTACGTCACTTCAGTCTGATTCAAACATGGAATTGATACATAACAACATAACTGAACAACGAATATTCAGTCAGTCAGTCAATCAGTCAGTCCTTAGACCTTAGACTGAAACTCTGGAGAAATATGTTGTGTTTTTCCGCTGCGACTAGAATATCTTGCCGAAAGAGAACAACAAAGCTTCAAGACACAAGGTGCGGTGTTGAGAAGATCTTGAGATCCACGGAGGCCACGTTGGTTAGGAGGTGAGGTGTGACGGTGGTATATGGAGGAACACACCTAAAAACCATCAAGTTTGTTGTTTGAAGTCGGTTAAGGAGCAGTCGCAGCGGAAAAAGACAACATATTTCTCCAGAGTTTCAGTAACAATGGATTTCCGCAAAGTAACGCCTGATTCAATATCTTAGTCACCTTAGAGTTTTATATACATATAGATGAATATTACGAATGTGATATATTTTATTTTTATTCTGGTCAAATTCAACTGGAATTTGAGCTCGATTTGAAAATTATTTTTTTACTGATTGAGTAGTAATCAACGAAAGTCATAATCCTCATTATTGAGGGTCAAAACTCCCAAGAATATCAAATTACTATGGAAGATCGTCTTAGGCAGATAGGTTGTAGTACCACCCTCGAGCTCTTCCTCGGAATGCACCATACTCTTGAAATTTGTAATCATCAAACATTTCGGCTTTTCACGATATTTTGCACCGTTTAGATTCATCGTACATGAAACCTTATATGAGAAATAAATCTGAAAATATATACAAATTGTTTTTTGTTTTCGAAGTCACCATATATACATTTATTGACATATATGTATACAAAAATACCTAAACATACAGAAGGCTATAAAAAAAACTTAAAAAATACACAGATAATTTTACACAAAACTTAGCACACCGTCCATATTTTATATTATGTCAAATTGTTTGTTTTGCCTGTAATAGTCGATCCTGACTTAGTTTTATCTCATTTAACCAGTGTTTATACATCTATACTATCTATACAAATAATATTATAAAGCTGAAGAGTTTGTTTGTTTGAACGCGCTAATCTCAAGAACTACTGGTGCGAATTGAAAAAATATTTTTGTTTTTAATAGACCATTTATCGAGGAAGGCTTAAGGCTAAATAACATCACGCTGCAACTAATAGCATCGAAGAAATAATGGAAAATGTGGAAAAAACGGGGAAAATTATTCATCTTTGAGAGCTTCCGTTGCGTGCGCTGCGAAAACGGTTCAAGATATCACAAAAATATGTATGAAATAATTATTTATCTTAAAATAATCTAAAAAAGTGTCCTCAACAATATATGTTTATATTTTAAGGTTAACTCACTAGAACCGTTTTTATGGTTATAACTATTCCACGCGGACGAAGTCGCGGGCACCAGCTAGTAACTAATATATGTTCCTGTGTTGGTGTTGTAAGTCGTTAAACCATATTAGAAACCCTTTGAGTGGTTTGAAAATTATACTACTTATCGTTACCAGAGGTTGGAATTTAGTGTTAATAGTTTGTTTCCCCATTTATTTACGTCTGCTATCAAACCAATACACATCAGATTGTAACCTAAACTCCTTCCATATACACTTTCAAATCAGCTATCTTATAACCAACTTAAAATAGCTAAACAGCTAGCAAACGAGCTTTGAAGTGGCAACAAGTGTCGGCCTGATGATGCTAATTGATGTTCAGTATACATTGACGTGCATATGACGCGAGCTCTGGACCTTGCGTCATTGATCACGCAATGAGTGCTGTGAGTAGATTTACAGCTTTGTTACCAGTTTTTTTTATCAGGTTATATCTAACTATACATATGTATAATAAAGCTGAAGAGAGTCGAAAGACTGAGTATTAAAGTATTTAAAAAAAAGTTTGGAAATAATTAGAATTGATTGCAGAACACGTTACAACAATAACCAGAAGTTTTTTCTGTTTATCGTTTTTACTGATTATCCGTATCTCTGTTTGTCTGTTTATTTAAGTGATCATCACGCAAAAACGGTTAACCGGACCATCTTGATTTTTAGTGCTGGTTGCTTCGGTACAGGCTTCAAGCCTAGTGAAGCAATCGATAGATATGACCTTTACAAAAGTTTGATTAGGCCCATCGCAGAATATGGAGCCGTAGTATGGTCACCCTACTATAAAACTCACACAAGTAACGTGGAGCGTATCCAGCGGCGCTGCCTAACCGCGCTGTGCCGCCGCCACGGCCTGCAGCGCAGGTACCCGGAGTACGAGGACCGCGTCACACACTTTAAACTGAGTCCGCTGTCCGTCCGGAGACAGGTCGCTGAGCTATTATATCTACATAGGATTATACACTCCACTGTAGATTGCCCTATCTTGCTTGCATCTGTTAAAATAAACTCAAAATATAATCTCAGACGCAGCTCATGTAATGTATTTTACATTAATGACATTTATAGAAATAATGTATCTAAAAATAGCCCTATGGTGCGTATGTGTCGGTCCTATAACGAACTTGAGAGTTGTAACGCCTCAGATAACAATGATGAAGATCTAGACATATTCGGAATTAGTCTCAGTTCTTTTAGAAATAATTTATATAAGGTGTTTTAATATAATAATAATAATAATAATGTTGTATTTCACATTGTTTTGTTTTGATTGCTACACAAATTCCTGTTGTACCTTAGCCGTGTTTTTATATATATATATATATATATATATATTTTATAATTTTGTTTAATATTTACAATTAACTGTAACTTCCATAAGTATCGTTATATATGAATTATTTTAATTGTTTTAGTTTAGTTTAGTTAACTTACTGAACGTCTCTGTTTATAATCATGTTGTGCACACATGTGTTTGATGCACAGAATAGATCATTACCTTTTATGTGTTTTGTTGTTAATCATGTATTTTCTGTGTATTGTGTTGTGTGCCTATTAAATAAATAAATAAATATGTAAACCTATTTCGTTAATAAATACATTTTCATTTTCATTTTCAGTATATAGGCAGTATGAGGTCTTAGATGTGTCATAGGCTACTTTTTATCTTAAAAATAATGATCTGATACATACGTCAATATAAACATACAAAATTTGACATACGTGTTAAGAACTCTAACTCACCACACCCAAGTTTTATCTTCTATATCACATACATACTCACATACTCGGGCAAATTAAAAACCTTCTTTTTTGAAAGTTGTTTAAAAAATTACGGTTAAAAAGGACTCCAGTACCCGGGTAAAAACCGGTTACGACCCCGTCTAAGTTTAGCCAACACGTCCCTACGGATACAATTAGAAAAATAAAGTAGGGCGAAACGCCTCGAGCCATTAAATGTCATAGGACCTTCTCCCTGGCTGCACTGCAATATGATTATGTTCGTTTTACACACAAACACACACACACAAATCCAAAAGCCAATATACACAGCAGGACAAACAAGTACATATAAACAGATAAAAAATATTTATTCTTCTTTTATTATTATCTTATGATGTCCATAGTTTTAGTTTTATTTACTTTTAATTGTATTTGTTAACCATCCAAACCACTTGGAAGAACCTGTCTTTTGCAACACAGTTCCAACTAAAGCCAAAGACAGAATCATGTAAATTATACAATAAGGTAGCTCAAATAAAAATTTACTTTACTTTACTTCAGGAAAATTAAACAAGAAAAGAAAAAAAAAGATAGAAAACATTGATTATGGCAGATTTATCAGAGAAACAAACACAAGTAAGAACATAATAAACGTACAAACATGAAATCTGCCACAACACAGCCCCAACTCAGCATAATGCTGGTTGTGTGGAAGCAACCAGCGCTGGACTTCCGTTGGTTTTAGGTGATTAGTTACATCCTTCGGTTGGGGTTACCGACATGTTTGAGGACCACAATATCCGAGGACATGTGTCTTCCGTGGAAGGACCTGGGCGCTCACCACGATGTAACTGCTCAAGAAAGCTCCCCTAACGAATTAATTCTGCGGGGAGTAACGACCCTCAGTCAAGAGGGAATATGACTCAATGACAGAGTGACATCATGCAGTTTTGGCCGTGTCAATCGTAACCTAAGGTTTAATCTATCTATATACTAAATTTCATCAAAATTAAATCAGTCATTAGAACGTGAAGAAGTAATAAACTTTCATTAGTAAATTAATTTTATTGGGATAGTGGCATAGAACAGATAAGTTCAACATCGACTCAGCTGTCAGAGAAACCTATATCCTGCAGTGGCATAAGGAAAGCTGTAAATAATGATGATGTTAATTATATTACTTTTTTACTCAAATAAGCTTACTTTTGACTACAAGCCAGTCTTTCTTACCATAGCCTGCCTGATTTTAAGCACCACTGTAGTCTAAGATGTAGAACGCTTGCCTAGAAGAAACCTATTTACTCTAGAGTTAAGTAAAATCACAGAAAATAACTAATTAATACTTACATAAAAATATCACGCCGTATGCCTGGTGGGGTCTGTGAGACCCGAAAGCACTTTACATATGTCCTATTACTACTGGAGCGGGCCCCGGACTAAGGTAGTGGGTGGATAGTGTAACTAAGTTCACTACAGTCAGCTACTGCGAGCAGTTACACACGGAATTAAAATTTGAATGAATTGTAACGGTTTAACTGCAGCGGTGGGTCTCTCAGACCCTACCAGGCATGCCGAGGGTTAATACAAAAAATAGTTTATTTTTATTACGTTTTTTTTTTCTTTTTAACCTTTCTTAGACTATAGTGGTGTTAACATCAGGCAGGCTGTTGTCAAACGCAAACCAATTTCGTGTAAAAAAAACCTACTTCTAAAAATGACGGAGGCTCTCTAAATGTTTTTTTTTGTGCGTTTATAAACAGTTATCCATATTGGACAGCATACAGCAATTTCTTTGGCGTTGCATGAAAGTTCAGTATATAACAAATATAACTACCTAACTATTAACTTACCAGTGATTATACAGTCCGTTACACACAACTAAGCAAGCTAAGTACAACAGACGGAAATAGAACAAGCATTCACTAAATAGTCAGCAGTCCAGACGATCGATAGACGATGCGACCGATATTTGCGTTGGCGTTTGTCAATGGCTGTCGCAAATAATTGTAAGCCTGAAGCGCCCGTAGCTCAGCTAGCGGAGGGCGAAGGTCGACGTGGTCAGTCCTTGGATGGGTGACCGAAAAGATGCATTCCATTTTGCTTCCGTGGGTCGGATGACACGTTAAATTATAGGTCCTGGCTGTTTGTCTAGTACGGCAGTCGTTAAGCCATGTCAGAGGCTCTTCGAGCGGCGTGATAAAATCTTGACACTAGAGTTGGACAGTCTCATTCAATAAGAAGAAGAATTAAGCCTGGTACTGTGAATTTGAAACACTTATTTACGTATACAAAAGCGTTGATTTGGTATGGGGCTAGATGGCGCTGTGTGTTATGTCCGGGAATATGTACCTATGTATTTATTAATATTAATAAAGAAGCAACGATTTGTATCTTAATTACGCACGCTCGAAGTAACTTATAACATTCAAATTATGTACGGTAGATTACCAGTTTTTTCTGCAATTTCCTTAAAAAAACTGTGCAAGTGAAGGTGTCTAAATATTTTACTACGAAAAAGTTTTTTTGTAAGCAAAATTAATTTTCATGATGTATTATGTTTTTAAACGTATAATCTAACCTGGATGAGGTCACATACAACGGTAGGCTTATACCCAGCAGTGAGATCCCAAAGGCCATGCATGATAATGATGAACGTAAAATTAGTGAATAAAATAATTTGACACACAATATAATATAAATTACAAACACATAGAACTAAAAAAAACCTTTAAAGTTATGTAGTAACAAATTTGCAACGCATGCAAATGCATTCGCTTAGCGGTGAAGGAAAACATCGTGAGGAAACAGACATGTTTGAGGACCACAAAATCCGAGGACATGTGTCTTCCGTGGAAGGACCTGGGCGCCCACCACAAAACTCCACTAATTAATTAATTTTACCGGGGAGTAACGACCCTCGGTCATGAGGAAATACGACTCAAAGAGAGAGTAACAAATTGTCACCAAAATAGTCAAACTATAGCACGAACTCGTAACCAATTTAAAACCCATTTATATTAATTAATTACGATATAAATATGTTTGGCTTACACCTGACACAGAACATTTAAGTTGGGCCTTATCTTGAATATTTTAATGTCCAAAAATCAGTGTCGGTTGAACTTTTGGTCATGCGATTGCGTGAGCATTGCTTTTCGTAAACAAGGAAGTATGGAAGTTGAAAATTTTCTTTCATAAAATGGCTTTGGTTGGTCCTTTGTGACTAATTGGAATGACCGTTAATTACCAGTTATGTTTAAAATATCATCATTATAATTATCAGTCGCTATCACCCATTGCTGAGCATAGGCCTCTCTTCTAGTACGCCACTCGTCTCAGTCAGTTTTTTTAAGTCGTCAACCCACCATATTGGTGGGTGACCTTAAATATGAAGCATTCTTAAGTCAGTTAATAATATGTTTGCTATCGACAAAATGTCCTTTTATCTTCCTATCATAATGTTTTTAAATATCATATGAATGCTTTCAGTTGAACTGAGTTGTCCTGCTAACATTCAGTTGGATAAATCAATCTAAAATTCAATCAATCAATCAATCAATATAACTTTATTGTACACCAGAAAACAAAATACAGAAACAATTTATAGTAAAATTACTTAATCTAGGTACATTGGGCGGCCTTATAGTAGGCGGCCGTAGAGCGATCTCTTCCAGGCAACATAAAAATTAATATTTATTTTATATGAAATCGTGAGGAGACAAATGATAACACATACAAGAACAAATACACAATGAAGCACACAAAACATAAAATCTATGTTCCGATTTGTGACCTTATTACTTAAAGTGATCTCTTCCAGGTAAGGATAAGTAGGTATTGAAGTCAATCAATAAACTTAAATATTTATCATCAAGAAAATTGTAGTCAACTGTAAATTTTGTTTAAAAACATTTTTGCAATTGAAGCGTTTAGCTGGTTGTATGAGGTTTCATGTGCTGATATTCTTGTTGGTCACGTCACGCACTAATATGATACAAGTTAAAAGGCACATACAATATAGGTATTTAATAAAAATCATAAAATAACAATCAATAAAACAAACCCACACAACAGGAAACCAACAGATAAATAAAGAAAATTTAAGCAAAATTTAATCGAGCTTAATTTCTACTAGATTTCAAAACTACGTTTGATAGTTTTATTTGCAGCTCCGACTGAAATTATCTACAATATTATGTTTGTTTATTATTCTATGTGTCCCTTTTTTACGTAGCAACGATTTATTACATATTCAGGTAGTGTTAGAATATGGCTAATTTTAAAACTGAAATATCGTGAGTGAAGCTTCTAACATCCACTAATATGTGCTGTGCAATTCAAAGTTATCGTAGCTTTAAAACGTTTTTCCTGTTTAAACTATATGTACTTGCAAAGACTCCCGGTTCCATAAATGTACCCGGCGTGTTTGCAATATTGATTGACTGACAGGTAAACACCGGACGAAACCAGGTCAAGAAAGCGATGTACAACATTATTTGTTCAAAAAGCGTTTTGTATTTGGTACAATAGAAAAACAGTAAATGTGTTTAGGTACTCGTATATACAATGCAAAGAACAATATTATTAGTAAAAAAAAAACAATAATAATATCAGAGTTAATGTTTG
Source organism: Macaria notata (assembly GCA_927399415.1). Lineage (NCBI taxonomy): Eukaryota > Metazoa > Arthropoda > Insecta > Lepidoptera > Geometridae > Macaria > Macaria notata. The sequence goes on from OV656751.1 coordinate 3,678,284, forward strand.
AGCTAAGACATACATTTTATTAAACTACTAGCTGTGCCTTTGACTTCGTGCGTGGAATAGCTATTTTGGGCATTAATTCTTTGAATTTTGAACCGTTTTCGCAGCGAACGCAACGGAAGCCCTCAAAGATGAATTATTTTCCCCGTTTTTCCACTTTTTCCATTATTTCTCCGTTTCTATTAGTTGCAGCGTGATGTTATATAGCCTAAAGCCTACCTTGATAAATGGTCTATTCAACACAAAAATAATTTTTCAATTCGCACCAGTAGTTCCTGAGATTAGTGCGTTCAAACAAACAAACAAACAAACTCTTCAGCTTTATAATATTAGTATGAAGTATGATTAGTCATGTAAATATGTAAAAATAGCATCATCAAATTCATAAAAAAAATATTTCGAATTATTACGAAATACTCAACATTTGACATTGTTGCATGATTTGCGTAATTTTTTTTTTATATTTGTTAACCATTGGAATTTAATTAATACATCAAAAAGAATATTCTCTTCAATTTAAGACATTCTTTCGTAATATAAAAATCTCTACTTTTTCTACAAAAGACCATACGTACCTAAATAGAATGTCAAAAATATCGCCATTAAAATTTTCGTAGACAATAATTTCGGAAATTCGTAGAACATCTACGTATTTCCGTAGCGAGATTAACGTAGCATCAAATATATTTTGCTGCTCATCGGCATGGAATTATGTGTGAGTGCAGTGCTTGCAGGCTTTTACGGAGTTGACATAGTGAGAGAAATAATAGTAGAGAAAAAATATTCGATGCACAAAAATTGATATGCGATTCGTAATTTCGTGTGCATGTTTGTAATTAATATTTTAGTATGTTATTTATTCGTTGTATATTTAATAAAAGTCTAATAAAGACACACCAATATAAAAAAAAACAATATGTTTGTTATTATTATTAGTGGCTCTGCCTTCTATGACTGGCCTGTTAGCTCAGTTGGTAGTGGCTCTGCCTTCTAATCTAGAGGTCGCGGGTTCGATTCCCGCATGACACAAGTATTTACGTACTTTAAAATTTATAATTACTTGTGTTGAGTCTGGTCGTTTGTATGTATAATAAGTATGTATTTACAAAAGAAAAGTATATAAGTATTATATCCGTTATCTAGTACCCACGACACAAGCGTTTGCTTAGTGTGGGGCTAGATGGCGCTGTGTGATATGTCCTGAAATATTTATTATTTATTTATTATTATTATTATCTTATCCATCATCATAATAAGTGTTAAAAATTTCCGTCACGTTAGTTGTACATAAACCATAACGATTAAAAACTACATAATATTAAAATAAATATTATAAATTTAAAGAATATTTATAAAGAAAATTAAACTTAATGTAACCATATTCGTTGTGTAGTCGCATCTATTTTTTCTTACATCACAGTTAAAATAAGCATTTTGATTTGGAATCTATTAACCATCAACAGAAGCAGTTGATGGTTCAAAAATAGTCCTAGACGTTATACATATGTATTTATTATGTACGATTATGTATAAAAGTCTATGTTCATAGTTTCGTTATTCTCAATTTATGAAACTAAACATCTATACATATAACAAAACTTAAGAAGGTCGAAAGTCTGAACACTGCAGATATTTAAAAAAACGTTTGGATACACTTAAAATTGATAGTAGAACACATTCCACCAATTTATAGATTTTTGTCTGTTTATCTGTGTCTCTGTTTATTTAAACGCTCATCACGCAAAAACGGCTGAACGGATTTTTAATTTTCGGTGTATGGGTGTGTATGTCATCTACTTTTTTAAACGAAATAACGGAAGCCGAACTGCAGGCGTCCACTCATTTTAAATAAATGATAGTAAAAATGATTTAATTTCTATTTACGCAAAATGGCATCCTAATTATTAAAATTTATGGACTTGTAGAAATATTATTCTCTTCTCATAGTCAATTTATTTATCTTTCTGTATAATATACACACATATGCAGTAATTACTTAATATCATTGGTAACTCTATTGGTATTCTATTTCTTGATTCCTTCCCGATATATGTACATTCAAAGTAAAATTGCGTTTTGCAGTTTCGTACTCTTTCAAGGACAAACGTTTCAGTACGCCTGAACCGATAATGCTGTTGCTTCTATACATACAAACATTCAATATACATATAGTGATAGCTACGAGTAGCATGTGTCCATGGCTTTGCTTGCATTAAAATGTATGATTATCAAATATAGTTTCAAGTTTCAAATACAAATACAAATACAAATACAAATTATTTATTTATAACTCCATAGTTACAAGTCAGAATACGTCATGTACATGTATTGTTTACAATAGTAAACTTAATAATTTAAATTTAAAAGTATTGTACTTATATAAAGACAAATTCATTATGAAATACAATGCAATAAAGATTATGTCAAAATTATAAATGTCAATAATATCAAATATATGTCAAAAGAATCTTTAGCTTATTCATATGTCCGTGCTGTAAGAATTAGGTATGTTTAGTTACTAATGTAATGTCAAGTTTGAGGTAGTCGTCTAAGTCATAAAATAATTTCTCGAACAGCCACTTTTTTATCCTGGTTTTGAAGCATGCGGTGGAGGGTGCATCTCTCACGGTGGCGGGCAGCCGGTTATACACCGCGGGCCCGAGTATGTATACCATCCTCTCTGATTTCACTAGTCGATGTGACGGCGTTACAAGTAGGTCGGCTTTTACGTCGCTACGCAATCCCCATTCATACAAAATTGCAACTTCTATGACGCACCCTTAAAAGTAAAATTTCTTCTTATCTGTCAAAACTCAATCTTCAAATCAAATCAAACATAACTTTAATGTTCACCAAAATAAATAATCTATACTAATATTATAAAGCTAAATAGTTTTTTTATTTGTTTGTTTGAACGCGCTAATCTCAAGAACGAAATCCGAGGTCCGAATCGAAAAAAATATTTTTGTGTTGAATAGACCATTTATCGAGGAAGGCTTTAGGCTATATAACATCACGCTGCAACTAATAGGAGCGAAGAAACAATGGAAAATGTGGACAAAACGGGGAAAATTATTCATCTTTGAGGGCTTCCGTTGCGTGCGCTGCGAAAACGGTTCAAGTCATGGGTAACAGCTATAATTTATAAAACTGAAGAGGTTGTTTGCAAAAATAAATATGATGCCCAAAAAAACTATTCCACGCGGACGAAGTCACGAGCACAGCTAGTAAAAAAATAGATAAAAAGGTAGAAGGTAACCAGGGGCTTTGGGTGACCTTATCACTAAAGTGCTCTCTTTCAGGCTTCCGATCTTATGAGAAAAATGTAATTAGATCACAAAATACTGACGTAATCGTTTTTTTCATATTGAAATGCTTTTTGTAACGTTTAGTAGGTTTACGTTTGACTACAGCCCGCCTGATGTTAAGCACCGTTATTGTCTTAGATGGAGCACGCTTGCATAAAAGAAACCTATTTACTCTGGATATGAAGACCCCTGGATTGTAATTCTTACGAAACAGAATGCTAAAGGTACTTTAATTCAATTATTTCACTAATATGAATTAGCTAGCTTAATCTGTATTCGTGTGTTTTTATACTCATTATAACTATTATATTATCCTCGTATGATTTCGTTTAAGTATTATAGGGTGGCTTGATAAACTATCGACACTAAAGGTGGCCACTCTCATTCGATAAGAAGAAGAAGTTTTTATATTGGAACGAAATTGTTGATATAATTTACTCCATAAGACCGAAGGACGAAATCGCTGTTAGCGATAAGGCCGCAAGTTGTGGCACTATTTTTTAAGCCTTTTGTGTTCCTGTTTGTATTTTTTTTATGTGTGTTACAATTAAGAGTTTTATCTATCTATCTAAGTATGTATATGTATATGGCATTAAGTGCTAGTAATTTTTTTTCTATTCATTAAGTTTGTTATGTGTGTTTTAGCTTAGTGCCTGTTTTGCAGACTATAAATAAATAAATGTATGTAAACAGTTTAACAAAAAACACTTTACATAGTAAAACCAAATCAACTCTCGCTTTATATATAGCGAGAGTATATAAGCATATGCTTAGATCTTCAAAACTACGCAACGGATTTTGATGAGATTTTTTAACATATATACTTACAGTGTTTTATTAGGAAGGTTTTTATGTATAAATCTTGCCTGTGACCGAGCGAAGCCGGGAAGGATGACTAGCTTAGAAATAAAACATATTATATTATAAATATAGATTGATGTAGTGGACCTGGGCGCCCACCACGATGTATCTGCCCAAGAGAACTTCCCTAACGAATTCATTCTGAGGGACTCAAGACCCTCAGTCATGAGGAAATACGACTCAAGAGAGTGAAAAAATTTTATACATCGAGTGAATCGTTTCTGGGTAAGCACACTGCATCCTAGACCGTAACTATTGCTTACCATCAGGCAAATAATGGCCAAGCGTAAACTCATTCCGAGTAAAAAAAATTAAATGTTCCGGCACAATATTTTCAATGAACGATTATTCGCGATTTAATTTGAATACAGTCAACTACCGAATTCCTTCTACAGGCAAAGATGACGAGACGTGACGTCACAGAGCGCCTTTGCGGCTGCGGCTATCGATCCACTAAACTAGCTTCACCTCTTTCTATCGCGGGCTGGAAGCTCGCTCCGTCTCTTTCGCACACAGGTCTGTTCGCTGGAAAGCTGCGTTCCGAAATACGCTACTAATATTTATTTTAACGCAACCGCTCTGGGCTTGCACACGTGGTGTTGGTGGCGCCTTTTGGTCTTCTAGGGATGTTTTTTGGTATTTTTTGGTTACGATGGAGGTTTTAGTTAATTTTTTCTTTGTCTATGAGTGATAGGTAGGTATTGCGAATAGGACTTAGCGAGTATTGGTTTGCATTCTTTTTATTAACTGAATTTTTAAATATTATTCTCGATACCAATTATTTACTCAGTATTTATTAAATTTAATACTTATTTTCTGGTTATTTCTATAAAACAATTAGTTACAAAAACCTATTGGAACCTTTTGATACGTAACGGTAATTCTAAATTTAATTTACTTCATTCAAATCAGTAATTATGGAGATGTTTGTATTATTATTTAATGTAAAAATATAAACAATTATCAGGTTGCAAGTTTGGTAGTGTTATTTAGATTATGATATTTATCATAGGTCCATGTTAGGCATTGCGTTACGCGACAGGGTTCGTAATACTGAGATCCGAAAACGTACGAAGGTGGAAGACGTCGGGTCTCGTATTACGAAACTCAAGTGGCGATGGGCTGGACACTTGGCGAGACGTACTGACGGCAGATGGAGCAAAGCAATAACTGAATGGTACCCACGGCTAGGTAAGCGAAGTGTAGGAAGACCTGTGCAACGGTGGCTGGATGATGTAAGAAAGTTAGAAGGAAACATCTGGGCAAGAACAGCGCAAGACAGGGAGTATTGGCGTAAGAGGGTGGAGGCCTATGCCCTGCAGTGGGTCCCATTAGGCTGATGATGATGATGATGATGATGATTTATCATGAAATACAAACAAAATGTTTGAAAACTCTGACACCAGAGCTGGCCACTACTTCCCTACTTTTGTTACCTAAAATATTTCAAAACCTTTCTTACTTCCTCAGATAATTTACCATACTTTAGACAACTACGTTCGTAAAAACGTTCATAACAAATGCAGCTGATTGATTATAAGTGTAAATATACTCTATATGTATAAATAGGTTTTCATGTTTTTAACCATTCATTCTTTAAGTCAGTCTCAAATCTATCTATAACGCCCTTAATATAAAGCTCCATACTAACAACAAACATTGTATGGAAGTGGAAATGTCAAAGTACTGAAACGAATGTTTGACATTTAGAAAACTATTTTTTACTCATACAAAGGTACCTACACTAATATACATTCAAATGTATCTATGTACTTAGGTATTGTGAATCTTAGCCACATAAATAACGTATATAGGTAAATATGTAGGTGTTATGTATTTTATAATGAAAAGGTCAAGTCTTTAGGTAGCATCATTGATGTCTATTTGACTGACTTACAAGAAAGAAGGAGGTACTTGACGAATTATTTATGGACCTTATTGATTGCTACTTTCTTTTTACATAAAAAGGCAAAATCGTATACAGTTTAAATTTATTTCTGAAGCTTTATTTAGTACCTATGTTTTTACATTTTCACATTTGATACCTGCCATATATATTGACTGCCCTGTTAGCTTAGTTGGTAGTGGCTCTGCCTTTCAATCTAGGGGAGTGGGTTCCATTCCCGCATAACACAAGTAATTAATTTGTAATTATTATAAAATATATAAATATATATAAATAACAATTTGTAATTGCTTGTGTTGAGTTTGGTCGTTTCTATGTTTATATAATAAGTTTAAATTTGCAAAAGAAAAGTATATATGTATTATATCCGTTACCTAGTACCCATGATACAAGCGTAAGCTTAGTATGGGGCTAGATGGCGCTGTGTGATATGTCCTGATATATTTATTTATTTTTATATTATTATATATCTGTATTATATCATTTAAACATTCATACTCAACACAAATCAAATCATCAAATCATTTTTTTCGTTATATATTTTTATATTTTCTTATATTTTAACGCTTCACTCTGTGAACATTACACAAAACTCTAATATTAACGAATTTTTACTATAGCTTCATTCATAAAAAGCTATACTAATATTATAAATCAGGAAAGTTTGTTTGTTTGAACGCGATAATCTCAGGAACTACTGATGCGAATTGAAAAATTATTTTTGTGTTGAATAGACCATTTATCGAGGAAGGATTTAGGCTATATAACATCACGTAGCACCTAATAGGAGCGAAGAAACAATGGAAAATGTGTAATAAACGGGGAAAATTATTCATCTTTGAGGGCTTCCGTTACTAACTATTCCACGCGGACGAAGTCGCTGGCACAGCTAGCATATACTAAAGTTAATCAAGTCTGATAAGATTAAACCGTCAGCTGTTGTAATACATGATAGCGTATTGTATTTTGATGTGCTATAAAAATCAATAGAAGTTATCTTTATTAAATAAATAAATATTCCGGGACATTGCACACAGCGCCATCTAGCCCCACACTAATCAAACGTCGTGGGTACTAGATAATATTGATTTAGTATATGACATTTATTGTAGGATATATGCTAATAAAAAAAGAATAACAGTCACACATAAAACTTCTTCTTATCGTATGAGAGTGGCCAACTCTGGTGTCGAGGGTTTATCAAGCCGCTCTAACAGCCTCTGACATGGGTTAACGACTGCTGTACTAGACAAACAGCCGGGAGCTACAATTTAACGTGTCATCCGACCCACGGAAGCGCCCAAAATGGAATGCCACTTTTTGGTCTCTCATTCGCGTACTGACCGCGTCGACCTTTGCTTAACATTGGTAAGCGTCTGCGATTGCCTCCGCTAGCTAAGCAACGGGCGCTACATAAAAAAAAAATCTACTTGTATCAATGGCCATTTGTTTATTATTATTATTTGATTTAGTTGTAAATTGCACAAAAAATGTTAGGAAGTAAGTTTGTATCAGAGTGGCTAACTCTGGTGTCAGAGGTTTCAAACTACAGAAATTACTATTTTATATAAACCGACTTTTCATGTAAATTTTGGTACAACATAGCCAAAATGCGGTGGTTACTATGGTTACTGTTTGTAACTTTAAATCATTCTGTAGGCTTGATTATGTTTCTTTTGTTATTACAATTTCAATGTCCACAAATTATGGGACTTTCGTTTAATATTCAAGTTAGGATTTTTTAATAGATCTATATGTTACCGTCAATCTTAATAATCAGGCATTGTATAGAGTTCCTAAAAATATATAATAAAGCTGAAGAGGGTCAAAAATCAGTACATAGAAGAAATAACAAAAAAAATGTTGAAGGTAAGTATACTCTAAATTGATATATAAACATGTTTCAGCAGTTTTATATAATACCAGTGGGTGCTCGCGGTTTTGCTCGCATTAAAAAGTAAAACTTGCATCCCCTATTTCACCCCTTTAAGAGTGGCATTTCCAAAAATTCTTTCTAAGTGGATGCCTACGTCATAACATCTACCTTCACTCCCAATTTCAGCCCAATCCGTCCAGTGGTTTGGACTGTGCGTTGATAGATCACTATATCAGTCAGTCGGTCAGACACCTTTGAGTTTTATATATATAGATTTGTTTGTTTATCTGTGTCTCTGTTTATCTGTGACTCTGTTTATTTATACGCTCATCACACAATGCATATGGACAATTTTACATCTGTTTGTGAAACAAAAAAAGACTCCATAGCGTTTTTATTTTAAAACAGTACGTAGGCAAGCATTTGACAAGCGTATACTATGGTCCCACATAAAGTAAGCCTAACTTTAAATAAATAATTAAAATTATTAAGCTTACCATCACGAGAATCATGGTCAAGTGCAAATCCATCTAAATATATAAAACTCAAGGACTGACTCATTGACATAATAATCTATCAACGCACAGCCCAAACCACTGGACGGATCGGGCTGAAATTTGGCATGCAGGTAGATGTTATGGCATCCATTAAGAAAGGATTTTTGAATAAACCACTTATAAAGAGGTGAAATAAGGGATGCAAGTATTACTTCTTAATGCGTGTAAAGCCACGAGCACCCTAGATAGATATATAGATATGTATAGGTATGTCTATTGGATATATCTTTAAAGCACTCCAAAATAATCAAAAAAACGTAAAAAAACTACAACTTAATTAATGTACATTGGACGGCCTTATCGCCTAAGGTGATTTCTTCCAGGCAACCTTGGGATGAACAGGACTAGACTGGTATAAAAACGGCTGTAACACAAGCGTCAAATTGTAGCTCGATTGAGTATCGCTGGCAAGTGTCGATCATTTTGGCAGGAAATTGGGCCATATCCGAGCATCGGTCCGCTTCCACCAGCAATCCGGGTTTTAGCACCCGGTTCAAAAAGAGGCATGTTATGTTCGACTTGTCTGTATATGCTTGTGCTGTTGTTGTGTGAGAGTGGTCAATTCTAGTGTTGAGAGTTTACGAACCGCACTTAAGGTATCTGACATGGCTTAGCGAGTGTTGTATTATGACAAGCTGACTAACCTAGTTGGTAGTGGCTCTGCCTTCTAATCTAGGGGTTGCGGGTTCGATTCCCACGTGACACAAGTATTTATGAATTTTAAACTTCATAATTACTTGTGCTGAGTCTGGTCGTTTGTGTGTATAATAAGTATGTATTTACAAACGAAAAGTATATAAGTATAATATCCGTTATCTAGTACCCACGACACAAGCGTTTGCTTAGTGTAGGACTAGATAGCGCTATGTGTAATGTCCCGGAATATTTATGTACCTATTACAATTTAACATGTAATCCGATGCATGGCATTGTATTAATAGTACTATTATGTTTCTTTCTGGACGCCCATCCAAAGAGTGATTGTATTGACATTTATAGCTGTATTGAATATCTATCTATTCCGTTTAAGCCTTCAGTCAAGTATTTACTCATCAAAATCTATCAGATACAACAGAAAAAGAGTAAACGAAATTAGGAAACTGAGCGACCTAGTCACATGAAGTTGTTTGTTGCAGACAAATTTGTTTATTCAATTTTGTTTATTTGTCGAGAGTAAACCGGTTTCTTCTAGGCAAGCGCGCTAGACCGTAGACTATAACGTTGCTTACCATCAGGCAAGTTGTAGCCAAGCGTAAGCCTATATCATGTAGAAAAAAAAAACAATTAGACCACTGAGATTATTGAGATGATTCTTGACCCTTAATATGTCAGCGGTCATTTTGTTCAGAAACAAAAACGTAAAAACAAAACGCGTCAATGTTTTTTAAATAAAGTGAAAAATCAAACAAAACGTGCAAAATGCAGCTTTTGCTATCAAAAACACATTTTAAACTGTCGATACTTGATTGTTATGCTTTGGTCACTTTTTATACCCTGACCTCACGTTAAGCAAACAATATTCGGCATTGTTTTCACACCAGTAATAACAATAAAGTGGAATCAGGATTAGCTGTCATGTTTCTCTTTGAGTCGTATTTCCTCAAAGAGAAATATGACTGAGGGTCGTGACTCCCCCGCAGAATTAATTCGTTAGGGGAGTTTTCTTGGGCAGATACATTGTGGTGGGCGCCCAGGTCCTTCCACGGAAGACACATGTCCTCGGATATTGTGGTCCTCAAACATGTCGGTTTCCTCACGATGTTTTCCTTCACCGTTAAGCGAGTGCAAATCCAAACATAACTTAAAAATACAAGTCATTGGTGCAGGGCCGAATTCGAACCAGGGTGCGTCTGGATGAATAGCAGGCACTGGAACCACTGAGCCACAATCGCATTTAGCTGACATGTAAATGTGTTATATATAAATTTAACCAGTGTATTATGGGTAATTGAAACACATGCAATACACTTTACAATGTGTATTTTTACTAACATACAATTTTTTTTTTAAATGACCCGCTTTCTACGTGTTATGGGATATCTTATTGCTACGTGTGTGAAAGTTTTGTGTCAAACGTTTATTTTTACATGAGATAGGCTCACGCTTGACTAGTTGTAGTCTGATGTTAAGCAACGTTATAATCTACAATTAAGCGCGCTTGCCTAGAAGAAACTGGTAATGTTTGAGTATTCATCACTACCGGATTGGAACCTTAATTTCCTATGTATTTTTGTAAACTGTACATTTATTTATAAATAACATAGCCTGCCCTCCACAACACAGGTTATCCTAGTGTGGAGTGCAGTGAACATATTGATATAGTTCATGAGTGTTTGACTCAAATAAATTGTTATTATTATTTATTATTCATTGTTCGATTCAATCGGGTTTTTTGCGAATTTGCTAACACACAATTGATAAGAAAGTCTATTTATAGGGCATTTTAAGTGTTATTACATTCTAATTAAAAATAATAATGTCTTGAATGAGTATATTCTATTTTAGGCTATACTTTATTCGTAAACATTTTATATTATACTAGTGGGTGCTCGCGTCTTCGCTCGCATTAGAAAGTAAAACTTGAGTCCCCTATTTCATCCCTTTAAAAGTGACATTTCCAAAAATCCTTTCTTAGCGGATGCCTACGTCATAACATCTACCTGCATGCCAAATTTCAGCCCGATCCTTTCATTGGTTTGGGCTGTGCGTTGATAGATCACTAAGTCAGTCAGTCAATCAGTCAGTCACCTTTGAGTTTTATATTATATATAGATTAACTATTTTTTTTATTGTGCATTTTTGTAATAATTACTCTTCACTGACTTCTTATCCCAAACACCAACCCAAACGCAATCCAAAATCAAATCTAAATAAAAGTAACAAGAGATCTGAAACATACAAAGTTTCACTAATGAAAGTCCACATAAAGTACGAAAATACAAGACAGAAGTTGTACCATTATTTTTGTGGAACTCCTTGTCCGAATCTGTATTCCCCTTGAACTATAATTTGTCGGTCTTCAAGTCGAGAGTAAACCGGTTTCTTCTAGGCAAGCGCGCTAGATCGTAGATTATAACGTTGCTTAACATCAGGCAAGTTGTAGTCAAGCGTGAGCCTATCTCATGTAAAAAAAAACCTAATAGTTATAGCTGCATCTTCATTTTCATCACATCTTGTTTACAATCCAACTAGCGTGTTCTGAAGCAATAAGCTTATAACAAACCAACAGAAGTATATTTACCAGTAAGACTTAAATACTGAAGTTAGCTTAATTTGTATGGTTAACTAATTGAATAGGTGCTTGCGGTGTTACCTGTTAATCCGGATTAAAAAGTAGTCTGTGAGTTAATCCATGACTTATCTTATCTCAAAATCTAATCGAATCTCCAATGGTTGCCTGGAAGAGATCGCTTTTAGCGATAAGGCCCTTAATGGCACTAATCTTCTTCTTATCGAATGAGAGTGGCCAACTCTGGTGTCTAGAGTTTTCATGACATTTTCATTTGACATTCTCTGGCATGGCTTAACGACTGTCGTACTAGACAAATAGCCATGACCTACAATTTAACGTGTCATCCGACCCACGGCTCTAGTAAAAGTTATAGGTATTTAATTTCTTACTTTGTATTTTATTTCGTATGTTGCAATAAAGAGTGTAAGTCTAAGTACAAATTGGTCGAGCCGTTTGTTTTTATTGAGCAGGAAGAATTAACAAATATAATATAGGTATATGTACACACTGCAAGTACCTACGCTATTTTCTATATGATATCACATAAAATTAAATTGTTTAATAATTTCATTAAATATTTATTTAATTGTAATGTATTTTTTTGTACTATTAATTTTAATTGTTTCAATTTATTTGTTTTTCTGTGACGTGTATCAAACATCTGATATAAATAAATGACTATGACTACTATGACTATAGGTGAAAGTTTGACTGTGTGTATGTGACCACTTTACGGTCAGCCTGCTAACCTGTTTTGAATGTAATTTGGTACAGACAGAAATATTAAAGCCATTCAACAGTTTTATTTCGATATAAATTTAACCGAGTGAACCCACGTAACACCGCTAGTGTAGTCAATATAAGCACTACCCTCTGCTCAGTGTAGCGTGCCAATGTTTCTGGTCAACCGCCCCTGGGGCCTCTGTATAAATAAACAGATTAATAATAGCTTGGCACAACATGCGGACAAATGCTTTATTGATTGTAAATTGTAATTACCTAATATAATAAGTATACATTCGGTAACGGGCCTACGGTCACTTCAAGAGCTGTCAATTACTCAAAGGCCTCCGAGAAAATAGCGTACCTTTAAAAATCTGAAATGTTGTATAAAGTATTTTTGTATCCATATGAATTTAAAAACGTAACATTACTAGCACATAAAACGCTTTCACATCACATAACATCAACAATGTCTTTTAGATCATATCATCAACAACAATTACATTACAGCAAACTTAAGTCTTACTATAACCATGGGTAGCCAAATCAAGTTATATATACATAGTATGTATAGTATCTACGGCGCCAACTTGTCTATATCCCCGCCAGGACGAAGGACAAACCCCTGGCTTCCATCCAGATAGACGAATATTATGTAACGTGTACCTATAGTATATGAAAATAACTAAATTTGTCATTAAACTAACTGGTAGTTTGATGTCATTGAACTTAAGTTTGAAAACAGATTTCTTTGAACATAGATTTGATTACAGATTTCTGTTGCCTAGTCTCTGCTTTCCGTTAATTGCCTATTGTAGTAGTTGACGTTTTTTTTTCAAGGCATCTATCATCTGAAACTACAGTGATGCATAGTATCAGGCAGGCCTGTAGTTAAAAATGAGCCTAAAAATCAAGTTGATCTAGGTATATGTATGTAACACTAGCTGTGCGCGCGACTTCGTCCGCGTCGAATAGTTATTTTGGGGGATGAATAATTTTCCCCGTTTTTCCCAGATTTTCCATTGTTTCTTCGCTCCTATTAGTTGCAGCGTGATGTTATATAGCCTAAAGCCTTCCTCGATAAATGGTCTATTTAGCACAAAAATATTTTTTCAATTCGCACCAGTAGTTCCTGATATTAGCACGTTTAAACAAACAAACAAACTCTTCAGCTTTATAATATTAGTATAGATTGGTAGAATTCAAAAATTTAAAGGACCTTTCTCGACAACTGACAAATAAGTGGAACCTACAAAATAACTTAACATCCATCCACAGCCTAGGCGTCTCGTTGTCGCGTTTTCAATCCAAGGTTACCATGCTGGCCACACTCCAGATACTTGCCAGCAATTGTTTTAGGACTCCATGTAATACATAAATATTATGTCTATATTGATAGCTTTTGCCTGAATGAAATCTTCTAATAATAATACTTGCTGCACGGAGATCTGCGGATGTGTTGTTCGGTTACCTGAGGCCTGAGAACTTTTCAGCACTTACCGTTCCGTGTTCTCCTGGATGTGCGTAATTCAGTTAAATCTCTCTCTCTTGAGTCGTATTTTCTCCAGACTGAGGGTCGTGACTCCCCCGCCTTCGTTAGGGGAGTTCTCTTGGGCAGATACATCGTGGTGGGCGCCAAAGGCTCCATGGAAGACACATGTCTTCGGATATTGTGGCCCTCATACATGTCGGCTCAATTCAATTAAATATATTAGTAATTTTCTTGTTGATACTATTTTGTTTTATTTTGCTTTTTTAACACAGAATGGGCTTACGTTTGACTGCAGCCTGCCTGATGTTAAGCTTTTAATAGGTGAGTAAGCTTTGCCTTTACGGTGTATGCATTTTGCAGAGGTGATTTGCTCACTCCCATTGTTAGTAAGCCTATTATGAAAATGAAATTATAAAAGTAAGCAATAACTGTATTAATATTATATTTACCGTGTTTAATTATGTTTATTAATATTTTATAGTATTTTTTTTTCTGTGCTATCGATGATATAGATTAACTGTCATAAAATAGTATTTCTGTAACAAACTTTAATTTATCTCTCTTTGAGTCGTATTTCCTCATGACTGAGGGTCGTGACTCCCCCGCAGAATTAATTCGTTAGGGGAGTTTTCTTGGGCAGATACATCGTGGTGGGCGCCCAGGTCCTTCCACGGAAGACGCATGTCCTCGGATATTGTGGTCCTCAAACATGTCTGTTTCCTCACGATGTTTTCCTTCACCGCTAAGCGAGTGCAAATCTACACATAACTTGAAAAATACAAGTCATTGGTGTAGGGCGGATTCGAACCAGGGTACGTCTGGATGAAAAGCAGACACTGGAACCGCTGAGCCACACTCGCTTAATTTATCAATATATATGTAAAGTATTATTTACTAACTTACTTGGTGTGTTCAAGAATAGGTTCAAAACGATAGATAAGGTCTGATACTTGATAAAATTATTTTTGGACGATAAGACAATTTGAAATGTGTTTACTGTTTTTATTGACATATTTAAATAATAAAGTACCTGTGTATTAAATGTACCAGTAAGTGATGAAGTAAAGTAAGTATCGTTTTTTTTTTTTTTTTTTTTATAATGTAATGTAATGTAATGGTAATGTTAAACATGTCAAATTAGCGCAGTCATCAATAAACTTTCACCCTTATATTGTTAGTGATATCATATTTACTGTGATTCCACAAACATGTTTTTCGCAACAGCCAATGAATCATAAGCACTTAAGTTCTTCGAAAACTAAAATGGTAGTAAGTTAGTAATGCGTCAGAACACCATAATATTAGCAGTTACGAGAAAACAACAAAAAAACTGACTACCTAACAGCCAATTATATAATATTTGTTATAAACCGTTCTATCAATCATCATAGTAATCATTATCATAGGGGCTTGAATTAGTTTTTCGACACGTTTCCATTAATTCGTGGTGATTTATTTGACACTAGCTGTGCTCGCGACTACGTCCGCTTGGAATAGTTATTTTTCAAGTTATTTACAGCTTTATAAAGTATAACTGTTACCCACAACTTGAACCGTTTTCGCAGCGCACGCAACGGAAGCCCTCAAAGATGAATAATTTTCCCCGTTTTGTCCACATTTTCCATTGTTTCTTCGCTCCTATTAGTAGCAGCGTCACGTTATATAGCCTAAAGCCTTCCTCGATAAATGTTCTATTCAACACAAAAATAATTTTTTAATTCGCACCAGTATTCCTGAGATTAGCGCGTTCAAACAAACAAAGAAACTCTTCAGCTTTATAATATTAGATGATATTAGATGTATAGATTTGTAGGTAGAAGAAGCTAGGATTGACATAAAAGCTATTTTAAACTAGATTAACGCGGGTAGCGAAGTGTTATTCTTGTACTAAGTCATACGCTGTATAAATATATAAGCATTCAGTTCTTCACAAATATTCAATACTTCTTAATTTTTGAGTCTTACTATACAAGGTGTAACAGAAGGGTGTGACAATATTAAAGAGTATACATATACCTATATATCATGTAAGGAGTCATATACCAAAATATGTTAAATTAAATCGCATATATTTTTTACCATACAAAAATTAAATAATATTTTTCACTTGATTTCGTGGCAGCCCTAGCGAGTAATCACTGACCGAACGAAACCGATATAAGCACACATTCTTTCATCCCGTTCTAGCATTAGTTTTAACGCAACGTATTCTCTCTCTCTCGCGCTCTCAGAGAGACACCGCCGCGCCGTGTCATTTGATAGCGTCAAAAGTCAATGAACGCTCAAAATGATAAGATGTAGGGTTGCAAGTCTTAAAGTTGTAATGAAAGTTCAACTTATGATTACTCGAACTCTATGACACTTAGAATTCTGAAACCTAGTGGGCTGTATTCTATATATACATAGGTATGTATAGTATAAGTATTGTCACACCCTTCTGTTACACCTTGTATATACAAAAGTTTGAATAGAAAAGCATTCAAACGACAGCACCGTAACACACAATTCTGAGAAAACGTTGTCAACACCCCTTAAGAATGATTCAAGACTATTTTCTTTTAAATGCCAAGAACTATGTTGTGACGCATCACGACTCACCACCGCGTGGGTTTTCGCTGAACTAAGCCAAGTATCTTATGAGGGTAGTAAAATCTGGTGCCAAGAGTTATCAAGTGTCTTAGATGCTTATAATATAGAGATCTGTTAAAGACGCAATATGTTCTTTTTGTATTTTTTTTACATTAGATAGGCTCAAACTTGACTACAACTTGCCTGATGTTAAGCAACGTTGTAATCTACGATGTAGCGCGCTTGCCTAGAAGAAACCGGTTTACTCTCGACTTGAAGACCGACAAATTATAGTTCAAGGGCAATAGAGATTCGGGCAAGGAGTTGATAGCTATAATTTGAAGCCTATAAAATTTCACTCAATCATAACGTTTTTATTTTAATATGATAACTAATCAAATTCGTATCAAATGAAACTCTGGATAAATATTTAGTGTTTTTCCACTGCGACTTTTCTTCACCGGCTTCAAACAACAAACTTGATGGTTTTAGGTGCGTTCCTCCATATACCACCGCCACACCTCACCTCCTAACCAACGTGGCCTCCGTGGCTCTTAAGATCTTACCAACACCGCACCTTGTGCCTTTAAGTTTTGTAGTTCTTCTTCGGCAAGATATTCGCAAAGTAACGCCTGACTCAATATCTTAAATTCTTATCACTTACCATTATGGCGCTGCGATCCAAGTAACCTTTGGTCTCCGATACAAAGAGACGCCACTAATTCCGGTTCTGCGCCATCTCTTGCCACAATTATCACATGTTTACAATTTTTCTCTTTGGTTTCTGACATCCTTAGTAATAACCATAGCCAATAAGCCTATCAGCAACAATAGTCTATCATTATCATTTGATTTAGGGAACTAAAATAATAAAAAAAAACATGCTAAAGCGCACATTTGAGTCACAATCAGTAGGTAAGTGATTCAAAGAATAAAGTGTCAATAACGCCTTAGATAGTGTTTGTTTGCATGCTTCTGTCTGATTGCTCACTTTTATCTGTAGGCGTTATAGTGTCATTGATAAATTATTGTACAATGCACAGAAAACTCTAAATCAACCCCCATAAAGTATTTATCAGGCTTAAGTTGCAACCTCACTTAGGTAGGTAGGTACATAACAAAAATAGAATACGTAGGTAATAAGAATCACTTGATAATTTGCGAAGAACCTAATCATGTAAAATACGAGAATGAATACAGGTGAATTGAAAACCTACTCCTTTTTAAGTCTATATGTCACGCATTAACAGCTATTAAAATAAAAAACCAAAAACTCCGTTCCTCTTCTTATCGAATGAGAGTAGCCATATCTGGTGTCGAGAGTTTATCAAACCGCCCAAAGGGCGTTTGACATTGTCTATCTACTAAGCACTATGCTAAACAGCCGCGACCTACAATTTGACTTTCTATCAAATTTCTAAGATATCACATAACAGGGCAAACTATCCCATTAGCTCCATATATGAATGACGCCATTGTCACGGCAGTTTTACGAGCATGCAATTAATTTTATTATTTACATGTAAGTCGTATAATGTTGCCACTTGATTCTGAAGTCATAGTGACGTCAGAGACAGTTATTGCGTGGGCAAAATTCTGTTGAAATGGATATAGTGGTGCCCTGCAGTGTTACCTGCGTTTTTCTACGATAATCCCGTATTATTATAGTTCCCGTAATGAATGATTAATTTTAGTTGTTATAACCGGCTAGCACTTACGTCAATAATTGTGTCGAAAATTAGCTCGACAAGTTTCGGAAAACTGAGGTTTCCATCAAAACGAGGACGCGCGTTAGTCGGTTATAACAACTAAATATAAAGATAATCTAGTACGTTGAAGCTTAAAATGAGCTGTCGATTGGTATCATGTATACTTATATATGTATCTATTCTATGATGGGGGCAGATCTTGGCGCGTGGTTTTGGAAGGTGGGTCGTAGATACATAGGTATAGGTAGATTATTATTTATTCGTTTTAATGTTTTGTTTATACCTACGCCTACATTTAAGTCTCGATCTATCAATAAATAATTTTCTTTTCTTTTTTTTCTTATCAAATACAATAACGAATACTATTATAATGTACATAACAAATTATTAAATGTGAATAACTTCTTTCTAAGTTTAAGATTCTTTTAAATTATTATAATTTAAGCTACGCCCCAATTCTCCTATGACAAGGATGTAAATTTAACATTTAATCTAATAAAAATAATTAAATTAATGTGAAAAATATTTTTCTTATAGTCCTATATATAACATAGATTACTTATTAAGCTTTTATTAAGACACCAAATATTGTATAAATTATAGTGAAATTCGCTTCAGGGATAGTTGAAAAATTATATTTACAAAATTACTGCTATTTTTAAACAGAGCATTAATAATGGACTCTAATACATTTTACTCCTTGGATCTTATATTTTTATCATAACTAACTAACGAGTAAAATTGAATATCAATTTAACAATGTCATCAAAAACTTATCACCAATTTTACATAAGACTCACGTCATATTACCTACGTCTAGAGTTATTCAAACATCTAACCCACCTCACCAAAAAGCTTCGAAAATGCGCCACTAGCGCCCCTAAGCCGCCCGCCCAAAGTCCGCAAGCCAAGTCGGCTGGCGCCGGGCGGGCGGTTGTCGGCGCCGACTCGTCTGCCCATCTTCACTGTCTTGGAACTCGCCCAGAGTATTTTTTGCCTATTGAAGCTTTCTAGGCTTCGAGGTCAAAGAGGCTGTTATGTTAATCTGCTGGGGAACCCTATGTTATATAATATTATGTATGTATATTTGTATAATTTGTCAGTGTCGGGGAGTAGGGCACTGTTTTTAGTGTTGATCGCTTTTTGTTGTTGTCTTTTATGTGTTATGTAACCTTGAGGGCAGTTATTACCTATAGTTTATTACCAAGTGAATTTGTGGTGTGAATGACTGAAATTGATTAGATACAAGTGGACGTCCGAGGCTTCGCTCGCATTATTTGAAAATAAAAAGCAGCCTATGACACTTCTAAGACTTCATACTACCTACATACCAAAAATCATGATGATCCGTTCAGACACTTTTGCGTGATGGGCCTCTGTTTAACCGTCAAAATTTCTAGTAATTGTTATTCGAAGTATCTCCAATTTTTTTTTTTAATATCTTCAATTGTTAGACTTTCGACCTTCGTCAGCTTTATTTTATGTACAAATAGATAGTATACTTAGTTCGGTGGAATAACACATAACAAACCTCCTCCTCTATGAGTCGTAAGTTTTTTTTTACATGAAATGGGTTTGCACTTGACCGTAATTCGCCTGATGGTAAGCAATCATTACGGTCTAGGATGGACCGTGCTTACCCAGTAAGAACCGATTCACTCTCGCTTTGAAGATCGCAAGGGCATCATCGTCCCCATTAGAGTTAGACTGAGGGTTATGACCCCCTCGCAGATCTAAGTCGTAAGAGACAGATACATGTGGTAGGCGCCCAGGTTCGTCCACTGAAGACACGTGTACTCAGATTGTGTACCTTCACTGTAATATCGCTCGACACAGTACCAGCGAGCAGTGAGCCGTAACTTAAACAGTTCAATGAACTCACCGTGGAATTTCTACTCAAAGATTGATTGCTTTACATCGGACTTACCTGTTAGCTTAGAACAGTCGTTGTATTCATGGAGGCAATAATTATCGTGAAGGAATATAAATCTATACTAATAATATAAAGCTGAAGAGTTTGTTTGTTTGTTTGAACGCGCTAATCTCAGGAACTACTGGTGCGAATTGAAAAAATATTTTTGTGTTGGATAGACCATTTATCGAGGAAGGCTATATAACATCACGCTGCAACTAATAGGAGCGAAGAAACAATGCAAAATGTGTAAAAAACAGGGAAAATCTTTGAGGGCTTCCGTTGCGTGCGCTGCGAAAACGGTTCAAGTCGTGGGTAACAGCTATAATTTATAAAGCTGAAAATGTTGTTTGCAAAAATAAATATGATGCCCAAAATAACTATTCCACGCGGACGAAGTCGCGAGCACAGCAGAGCTAGTAAGAAATATAATATATACCTCAGTACATGAAATTAATCAAAATCAGTTTTTTAAGAGTATATAATTGCTAATGCATAAAGTCAGCTGTTAATATTATTTTTTCAAATTAATACTTATATAGCTGTTAATGTTTATTGATAGCTTACGCACACATAGAACACCATTGTTGTCCCTTCAAGTCAAGTTCTCAATGTTAAGATCGATGCAATGTATCAGATTTAAAATTTGATTTGACTGGCCTGTTAGCTTAGTTGGTAGTGGCTCTGCCTTCTAATCTACGGGTTGCGGGTTCGATTCCCGCGTGACACAAGTATTTATGCATTTTAAAATGTATGATTACTTGTGTTGAGTCTGGTCGTTTGTATGTATAATAAGTATGTATTTACAAAAAAAAAAAGTATATTATAAGTATTATATCCGTTATCTAGTACCCACGACACAAGCGTTAGCTTAGTGTGGGGCTAGATGGCGCTGTGTGCAATGTCCCGGAATATATATTTAAAAAAAAAAACAAAAAAAAAAAAAAGATACCTTCCAGTTTTTACGCCGAGCGAATGCAACAAATACGAAAATCTGCGGCAAATGTATGGTAAAGTTATTTTTTTCTATGAGAAAGAAAGAAAGAACATATATTTATTGAGACACACACAAACTTTAACCTATTTACTTACTTACTAAACTTACATGAGAACTATAGGTACTTATGAGAATATGTGTTCGAAGAATTATTTAGAAAAGAAACACAAATTTCAATAACATGACTTGATAAACATCAGAACCATATAGCTATCCCTATTTTTTCACCATCAGAACGATTTTAAAACAATTACTTTTGAGGGTAGTTATTGTAAACAAAGCCTTTATCTGTCAGATCGGACGAAGAATTAGTTTCTATTTGACATTGCCAAGTGATGGGCGTTTAGGTATTATACCTAGTGTTTTTTGTTTTTTTTTCTTTCTGTGTGTGCATAGTGCTGATTTATATAAACAAAGATTCAATATGTAAGAAACTGCGACAAATGAATTCCAAATAAAGTAAAACACAAAAAATATGACCTTATAAAATTCTCTCGGTAAAAAAATAAAACTCAGAAACTAAATTACGATAATGATAGTCATTCTTTAAGAATCTTATGATATCAATTTACGTGTCATTCAGTGGTGCCTTCGATTTGAATGATAATTATATGCCGTGAAGGTGTATAGTAACCAAAATGTGACAAAATAATATTGAGGTTCTGTAAGATTTGTCTAAAAGAGCAATCAAATGTGAACAATGACAATGACAGAAAACACAATTTCAGTTTTTTTATAATCAAAAGCTTTATTGCAGTGCATTAAATTGTAATTAAATATCTAATTTCCATAATCATATGTTCCATTTTAAAATGATAATACTATGTAATCATTATAAATTAACCTACAATTGACTATAAGTCATATTTTAATCAGTGAATATTATGTACAGTATATTGACACTATATAATAAAACCTATCATGATACAAGACAAATATAGCACACATAAGCATTGCAGTGCTATCTGAAGTAAATAGTTATTTCTAAACAATTGTAATCGTGTTTGTAAATACGGACATACGTTCATGTTATTGTTGTGATTAAACTAAACTATTATTTAAATGATCGAGACCGTGTCATGGAGATTAACGCGTAAGTCATATTTCTTTAATACACTAATAAAACTAAAAAAGAGTAATTAACATTTAAACTAAATTTAAAACATCCACATGTGGTATGGAGCCAAGAACGCTGGCTGCATTCCCACGCTGGATCGCTATAGAAATCCTTTGCGCAAGAAACCAGCCAGCGTTCTTTCTTTAATTATATCCTACTGCATAGTAGATTTATTAAAATAATAAGAAACAATATTAACACTAATAGAACTAAAAAAGAGTATTTACATCTAAACTAAATTTAAACAATCTACATGTGTCACATGTGTACAATCTTCTGTTTCCTATATTAGACTACGCTGACGCTTGTTATCTCGACTTAACCGAGGAGCAGCTTGACAAACTCGAGCGACTTCAAAACTTCTGTGTACGTTTTATTTTTGGACTGCGCAAATACGATCACGTTTCCGAATATCGGCAGAAGCTCAAATGGTTGCCCATCCGTCTTCGCCGCAATTCTCATATCCTAACCCTTCTTTACAAAGTCCTATTCTTTCCGTCCACTCCATGTTACTTAAAAGAACGTTTTGCATTTGTGACCGCCTCCCACTCCAGCTCCCTACGCTCGTCCCGGACCCTTCTCCTCGAGTTTCCTTCTTCATCGTACTCCAACTTAATGTACAGAAATTCCTTCACCATCCAAGCCATCCAGTTGTGGAACATGTTGCCCTTGCCTGTTAGGCAAGCTAAGTCCTTAAGCATATTCCAAAAGCTAGTGTATCATCATTACTTATCATCCATATAGTATTATGTATTGTATTGTTTATTATTATTTATTAGTGTATTATCTGAGTTTGTATTGTGTTCTTTCACTTATTTATTTAATTTACGTATTCTTGTACACCGCCTATTTATAATTCTAAATCCTGTCCATCCAAAGGTTGCCTGGAAGAAATCGCCTAAGGCGATAAGGCCGCCCAATGTACATTAGATTAGTTTTTAAATTTCTTTCATTATGTAATTTTTTGGTGTGCATTAAAGAAATATCTTATCTTATCTTATCTTATGTGGTATGGAGCCAAGAACGCTGGCTGCATTCCCACGCTGGATTGCTATAGAAATCCTTTGCGCAAGGAACCAGCCAGCGTTCTTGTCTCTAGTGATGTCAATCAACATTTTATTTAATTTTTTTATAAAAGACTTCGTGCTTTTTCCCCACGGACCAAAAGTTTCGAAGCCAAGCGGTACGAAAATATAATCAGTCGATAATTATGTATATTTTCGCCGCTTGGCTTCTTCTGCTGCGTCCGCCGCGGCTCCTGCCGCTTGTACTGTTCCACTGAGGCGAGAAGGAGCTAGTGTATCGACGCAAGTTGCGTCCCATACAAGAGCTTTTCCCCGCTCCCAGGGAATCAGTGTGAGGCCATCGGGGCGCTTACCATCGTCACGGACCATGCCAATCGGTTCAAGAACTGATGGTACGTTGACAGTGGCAAGTGCCCGTCTCACTATATCATTCAGCGAGCCGTGGCGGGAGAATCTGCCTGCACTGCGAAGGCATGAAAGTCCGTGGAGGCCCTTCCTATCGACATCGCTACCACATGTGCAACTGTGTTGTTCGACAATAGCAGCTCCAATTCGCAAGCCGATAGCGATTCTGAAACTGCCATTGTCGAAAAGTGTACCGAGGTTGGCAGAAGGGAGGGCATGTAGCCATTGGCCAGATTCGTGTTGAGACACTGCTTGAAGCCTTGCGCGATCGTTGTCACCTATTAAATTTTGTTTTAAAGAGTTAAATTGCTTCTGTACCAATGGAGCATCCCAAAGTTTTTGGCAGAATGGTTCCTTAGGGATGTCAACATTGGTACAGAGAGATGTCCACTCTCTCAATGCCTCTGCCGCACAATTTATCTCAACTGACGATGATTTCAAAATAGATGAACAAAGTTGAGATACGCCATGCACAGAAGACAGAAAGGCAGGAAGTGCAACACTAGAAATTTTGCGAATGCCGATACCACCCGTTCTAATAGGTAAAGTTGCTTGTGTCCAAGAGTTCGATGCGAGGTTCAAATTTAGAATTTTTTCCAATGCTGTTTTTAGCGTGGTATCTAAGTCTTGTAAAACATCTAAATGTTTCCAGATTGGGCAAGCTCTTAAAGCGTAAGTAAATTTTGGTACAAAAAGGCAAGATTTAAGTATGGTGTATGCAATGTGTGAATTTAGATAACCCAATCTGTGAATATTTTCCGAAAGCAACTTCAATTTATTTTCTAAAAAGGGCCCGATACTATCCTCGCAAATTGGGGCACCTAGAAGGCAAAGTGATTTGGAATCAAGAAATTGTATATTTGGAGCTATTTTTTGAAAACTTTCAATCAGGTTAGTACGTTCATGATTATTGAATTTTTTTGACAGGTGTAACTCACATTTATCAAAATTTAAAGTCAGATTTATTTTTTGGAAATTGTTGATCAAACTTTGAAGATCATTTAAAACTGTATCAGCTTTGCCCACTAAGGTGCCATCGTCCAGGTACCACACGTTTAATTTGGAAGAGAGGCTTGAGATGATGGGATGAATACCTAGACTGAAGAGCGCCGGTCCAAGAGGATCTCCTTGTTGAACACCTACTTCAGAAGATATCTCTTCTCCGTAATAAAAAAGCTTTGAATTAAAATTGTAGCATTGCCAGATGTAGTTGTATGCTTCAGGTATGTGAGCAAAAGCCTCGTTTAGCAAGGTGCATCTGTCTAAGGAGTTAAAAGCGTTTTTCACGTCGACTTTCAGAAGTACATCTGCTTCACTATCTGATGATAGGATAGTGCGAACGGAATTAAATATATACTATAATATATATACTTTAATATATATATACTATAATATATATAAATATATACTTTATCCTACTTGTGTATAACGTTTGTAAATCAATTTTCAGTATTTCTCTTTAAGTATTTCACATTACTGATGATCGTAACTCCCTCTCTGAAACATGCAATGGATTACACATATCCTCGGCTAGCTGTACCAGCGACTTCGTCCGCATGGAAAAGTTATTACCATAAAAACGGTTCTAGTGAGTTAATCTTAAAACATAGACATATAATACTGTTGCGGACATTTTGTTAAATCATTTCAAGAGGAATATTACTTTAATACATACTTTTTTTGATATCTTGAACCGTTTTCGCAGCGCGCGCAACGGAAGCCCTCAAAGATGAATAATTTTCCCCGTTTTTTTTTTACATTTTGTTTCTGCGCTCCTATTAGTTGCAGCGTGATGTTATATAGCCTAAAGCCTTCCTCAATAAATGGTCTATCCAACACAAAAAAAATTGCACCAGTAGTTCCTGAGATTAGCGCGTTCAAACAAACAAACAAACTCTTCAGCTTTATAATATTAGTATAGATTTTTTTACAGCCTTTTACAGGCTTACTGTCTACATACTGTCTTTTGATATGGTGTGTAATAACCGGGATTATAAGATTTGATACCTTATAGAAATATAGGAAGAATTTTACCAATCAGCAGGTACAGAATTTTTAATCTTAGCTAATTGGCTACTAATAATTATAATTGATTGTAATATTGTGCTATAATTAGTGACGTCATAGTATCTTTTCATTTTGCTTACTTTTCTATACATATAATAAAACTGTAACCGGTCGGTGTCTGTACATTGAAGATAATGGAAAAAAATAGTTGAGGGGTCTTTATTGATGCAATAGGAAGAACACAAAAATCATGTTTCAAAAATAAATTTCTGT
Organism: Macaria notata; assembly: GCA_927399415.1. Lineage (NCBI taxonomy): Eukaryota > Metazoa > Arthropoda > Insecta > Lepidoptera > Geometridae > Macaria > Macaria notata. The sequence goes on from OV656751.1 coordinate 3,704,249, forward strand.
TTGTCTGTCGGTATGTTTGTTCGTTATAGACTTGAAAACGGCTGAACCGATTTGTCTACGGTTCATTAACATGTTGGTGCATTTTCAACTTAACATTTAGTGTTTGTTTCATATCAATCGGTTCGTAAATAAAAAAGTTATGTTCATTTTAAACATTTTTATCTCAAAATAATGCGAGTGAAGCCGCGGGCGTTCACTAGTTTGTACATATATGCGTTATAACATGGACAAAAAAAACATTCAAGTCTCCTTTTTTGAAGAAGATCTCAAAGTATGATAATTATGGTTTTATTTGCTAATATTAATATGACTTTTGCTATAATTAGTGAGTTCATAGTATCTATTCTAACGTATAGGTTCCAGCAGTGGAGTGGTTTAGCTAATGAGAGAGGAAGGGCGAGATGTGCCGATGTCCTTAGCTACATCTCTTGAGCCGACCTTAGGGTGTCGTACCACTACACTCTAAATAAAATCATATTTTTATAAATTGATTGATATCATTTATTCAAAACAACGTAAAAACTAAACCTTATTATAAAATTAAAAATACTATAAATTAACAACTATATAATCTAAAATATATATGTTACGGTAAATGTGGACAATGCGGTAATTTTGTGAGTTTTTTTTTACATGAAATAGGCTCACGCTTGACTATAACTTGCCTGATGTTAAGCAACGTTATAATCTAACCTCCACTCCACATAGACTTGAAGACCGACAAATTATAATTCAGGGGGAGTCTTTGGAACCTCAAATGTACCTATAACGGTGCCTCCTTGCCGAACCTCTACTCGTGCGATTTATTTATTTTATTTATACCTAGTTGTATTTATTCTAATAAACATTTTGATTCTGATGTTTCATTTCTTTATTTACTACATTTACCAAAGGGGTATGGTATATATAATTACCGGTAAATTTGGATAATTCACTACATTTACCGTGTGCGTTGGTAATTATGTATAATTACCGGTAATTATACATAATTACCGATTACTTACACTTACCGTAACATATACAGCCTTACAAATAATATACCAAACTTAAATCAGAATCTGCGGGCAAGGTGCCTAAAATGCTGGCGGCGTTACCTCAATTGATTGATTAAATTGATTTCTCAATTATACCTATACTATACTATTACCATGACAAAAACTGTGATGGCCCGTTAGTTGGTAGCGGCGTAAAAGTGCTAATTGAATATTAAACATTATGTAATTACTCACAGAACAATCCCAATATATTTTCTATTGTTTACGTTTGTATTTACTGTGTTTCGGATTAGGTATCAAGTTTTTGTAAGTGAAATTGAAATAATGGTATTGTATCTTACAATAAATCTATTCACAATGTTTATTTTAAGAAAAGAAATTTATTCAAAACTAATAAAACTAATAGTATAAATAAAGTAACTAACTAATGGTATAAATTTACAAGTCTTACACATAATATTAAAATATACTATATAATATTTAGTTACTCTATGTTTATTTTTGGTTTCTCCTTAGTTGATAATCTTTTACAGATCATCAAAAACAACTAAAAAAAATCAATAAATTGGCAATAATAAAAGAGAAAGAAAAACATTAATAGTTATGGTTTTCATTGGCAAATTTTATTATTGGCTCTTACATTCTCGAGCCAAGATCTTTGGCAACTGTGATATTGTGATTCCCCTTAGCCTTGTTCCTATTTTATGGGGTTGGCTCCTAATGTACCTAAATTGGCAGACTATTGAAACTGAACGATTGCTATGAGACCTCCATAACTCTGATATTTCAAGTGATACAAAAGTATTTGCGTACATATATGTATGTACTAGTGGGTGCTCGCGGCTTCGCTCGCATAAAGAAGTAAAACTTGCATCCCCTATTTCACCCCTTTAAAAGTGGCATTTCCAAAAATCCTTTCTTAGCGGATGCCTACGTCATAACATCTACCTTCATTCCAAATTTTAGCCCAATCCGTCCAGTAGTTTGGGCTTTGCGTTGATAGATCACTATTTCAGTCAGTCAGTCAGTCACGTTTGAGTTTTATATATATATATATATAGATTTGCTTAGATATTACAAGATTCAGCGTTAAACAGCAAATTATAAGTAATCACAGAGTTTGTTGTTGTTTCTTACAACAGTAAAGTTATGAGTTAATTTATTAAGTGCTAACCTGCACTATGGTTGTTTTAAATTAAACTTTTATTGGAAAATGAGCGAAAATAGTCACGACCGGCAGAATTCGAACCTGCGTATTTCTGCTACCGTCAGAACGCCTTAACCACTAGGCTACAGTCTACTAACTGCCAGGCGCGAAAATCCACACTCATTTCCATACACTTCAGACTGAGCGAAAAAAAGTCACAGTAAAGTTATAAGTGATATTGTCGATGCAATCTGGATGGATAATAAGTAGCTTTCCATTTGAGTACTTTCGTACGTCCGCGTCGGGTGAAACATTAAATTTTATGTCTCAGATATTTGTTATCATTGAGTAAAGCCACGTCAGAGTCCCCTGGGGCGGTTTGAAAACATAACCACAGAGTTGGCCATCTTTTTACAAACATACGTTAGTATTTAGTTTGTTTAATTTTTAAGATTTTATGAGTGCTCACATAAATAATTATTATTTATTTCTGATATTTCCTCCTGCCTCCTTTATTCTGTAACATTACTCATAGTGGATTCACAGCAAGAAAAATTGCGTTTATTGTTTATTTAAAAAATATTATATAAAACAATAGGTAATTAAGAAAATGAAACCTTACATAACAAATTCTTTAACAATACCAACTATATTTTTGCATTACGCACATCTATTTATATTTAAGACAGAGTTGCACATAAAATATTTTATCTTAATTATTTTAGACAAGCATGTTTTCTTTAAAATTTATATCTAGGTACACTTTTAATTTCATAGAAATATTTTTGGTTTATTTAAATGTGTGTTTTACAAAATTTAATACTTAATCGTCACTTTGTATTGCAATCTACACAACTTTGTATATTTTCATTAACTTCGAATAATTAAATTAATAAAATCTCAGTCACAGTGCTCTTTGACCCTTCCTTCCCCTCTTCACTTCACCGCCCTTCAGTCGTAGCTCTTTTGTGCGCTGATTTTTGGAGGCTATTCTTTTCATACAAATTATTAGACTAATGACTGACGCTGCTTATCCGCTTTCTTGTGTCAAGTGGTTAGCTCTGGTGACACAGATTTTGAGGCTATATACTTGATTAGTGATTTTAGCTTTAGAATAGAATAGAAGTTGTTTATTTCTGAATTAACATCATCTCTCTGATGACCATATAACAGTAGGTAACAGGTGCTCTGAGTGGTTGATACGGTATTTTGTAATTCGAGAAGAACTAAAAGGGCTCTGATTGGACGAGATTCACGAGAAGTTAATAACGCATCTTATTCTTTATGCTGGGCATCGTCACATGCCTAATAATACATAGGCTTTGCCCGGTTTTTTTTTAGTTTAACCTGTACTCACATTGAAAAGACCAATTAAGTACCATAATTTTAAAGCCTGTGTTGTACCTAATTATTTTAAAGCATGTGGTGGCTTAAAGAGGAATAAGCAAACTGAAAAACAACATGTTGGTTTTAGTTTTCTGATTGCACAATTGCTAAACACAGTTTAGAGAAGATTTTGATTAGACTATCTAGCCATTTAGTAGTAAATCAATGGCACAGGTCGGATTCCTGCCCAGATTCCGGGAACTATAATCGGGCAGCTATTCCCGTTGCCTGATCCGGTGACCTACATCCGGGTCGGTAGCATTTTACATTGTTGCTAGCGACGTCTTACCCAATAAACTACACATAGGCATCATTACAAGATTTATACAAGATTAGAAAGAACTACGCGAGCGTGGCTCAGCGGTTCCAGTGTCTGCATCCAGATCCAGATGCACCATGGTTCGAATCCGATCCTACACCAATGACTTGAATTTTCAAGTTAAGTGTGGATTTGCACTCGCTTAACTTTGAAGGAAAACATCGTGAGGAAACCGACATGTTTGAGGACCACAATATCCGAGGACATGTGTCTTCCGTGGAAAGACCTGGGCACCCACCACGTTGTATCTGCCCCAGATAACTCCCTTAATGAATTAATTCTGCAGGAGAGTCACCACCCTCAATCATGAGGAAATACGACTTAAAGAGAAAGAGAAAGAACATCACTGAAAAGGTCAACAAAAAACAAAAGCATCTAATGATGCTCGTACCCAATGTTTAAATTATTGTTTTGTGAATAAACTTACATATATAAGTTAATTAGTTTTTTAGTTAACATAGACGGCAATTATTTGTTTTTTTTTTTTGTAAGTAACCTTCTATGTTTGAATAGTATATGTGCATGTATTTTTACTTCTGTGCACTTAAACAGCAGGATCAATTTAAATCATAGTGTTGTGATAAATTATACCTATTTTAAATACTTTTATTCCGCATTAACGCAGGCAAAATCAAGAGGCATCACCAGTGCGTAATCTATACTAATATTATAAAGCTGAAGAGTTGTTTGTATGTTTGTTTGTTTGTTTGAATGCGCTAATCTCAGGAACTACAGGTGCGAATTGTAAAATTATTTTTGTGTTTAATAGACCATTTATCGAGAAAGGCTTTAGGCTATATAACATCACGCTGCAACTAATAGGAGCGAAGAAATAATGGAAAATGTAGAAAAAACGGGGAAAATTATTCATCTTTGAGGGCTTCCGTTGCATGCGCCGAGAAAACGGTTCGATATATCACAAAAATATGTATGAAAGAATTATTTCTCTTAAAATAATCTAACAAAATGTCTGTAACAATATATGTCTATCTTTTAAGGTTAACTCACTAGAACCGTTTTTTGGTAATAACTATTCCTCGCGGACGAAGTCGCGGGCACCAGCTAGTATAATATAATGTATCTGTGTAATAGTTTAGCAACATACATGGTTGACAAGCCTATTTTAGCCTGACCCTCGGAGGAAGGACAAGCCTGGAGTCATAGTAATAAGTTGAAGTGTGGCGCACTATCGGAACCTCTCTTTTTAATGAATGTTTTTAGTGTGCTAAAAAGAGACAACTATATACAATCTGTTCGGCCCTTTACGTTAGTGAAGCCGGTTTTTCTAGCTCGAGTAACCAATTTGGATACTAGCTGTGGATTTGGATTTTTGGCGAATATACCGTGAATCTTTGGAATATTTGGTTAAATGAGTTTGTTTGGGAAGTGTTTTATACTGAAGAACAAATGGCGTGCGTTGCCTATGGCTGTAAGAGCCATGCTTCGAAGAAAACTGACGAAATCCAGAGCTTGTCATTTCACAGGTTAGAGTTTTTTATCATTTTCCACAAAACAATACAAAACTGAATCAAAATATTAAAATATAACAAATTTCTACTCTTTTAAAACCTCATTTTGGAGGAAAACAATTAAATTTTGCCATTATATGTTAAAAATACGCAAAAGTTTGGTTTATAGTGTTGTGCACAATTGTTCTGAATTCGGTTAAAATCGGGTCTCAAAATCGAAATTATATTTCGAAACCAGTCAATCCAGCATGTTTATGTCCGTCATAATATAGTAATTTATTCGAACAATTATTTCAACATAGTATTGATCAGTGGAATATTGATAATCATAGAAATCTACTCATAAAAGCCATAGCCGAGACATACTTAAAAACGAAAATTCATTATATGACTAAGCAACTTATACAACCACAAGATAAAGTACGTAATTTTTTAAATAAAACTGTATTGTTTAAGGGTCAGTAAATAAAAACCTACAAAAGTTATCTGAGTTATTTTATTTATTTCGAACTACACAATCCTTTTCCAGGTTTTCTCACCTAGTTCTAACTATGCCTAAAAGATGGATTTTGAAAACATGTTACAATTACGTCACTTTAATATGGTTTAGTTAGCGAAACTACTAGAATAATCGTTAACGTGACTGAACAGAATGTATGTTTCGGTTCGGTTTCGGTTTTTTATTTCGTACGTCGTAGGCACATCACTAAATTGAGGTATTAAAAAACGGCTACACTGTCATTTGAAGGTGATCTATATAGTAACTAGTTATCTCTTTCTTCCGCGTTGGTGCGCACATAAGTCGAAAGAGTGCAGACATACAGAACACGTTCAATTTATTACTATGACTCCAGGCTTGTCCTTCCTCCGAGAGCCTGACCTATTACATATTTGGTTTTCATAATCGCATGTTATTACTGGCTGCTGATTGGTCTACGGAATGGATTGTTTAGACATTTGAAATAAATTACTTGTCTTTGAGTATTATTGTCTATGAATATTACTTATTGGATTGTGAACTCAGAGCATTTTCCAATTGTCTATACATCGTATTATGTAATAATGCAAAGTTCCCGTGCTTCAGCTGATTAAGGAATTTTATATATGCGGTGATACAGAGATTATACGTGAACTTATATTTTTACACTGTATAAAGTACTGACAGACTTTTGACCATGTATGTTAATTGAAACAAACTATATGATTTAATCTCTCTTGCGTCGTATTTCTGCATGACTTAGGGTCATGACTCCCACACAGATAATTCTGTGTGGGAGTCATGACCATCCCAGGCTCATTAGAGGAGTTATCTTGGGCAGATACATCGTGGTGGGCCCCCAGGTCCTTCCACGTAAAACACACGTCTTCGGATATTGTGGTCCTCAAACGTGTCGGTTTCCTCACGATGTTTCCCTTCCCCGTTAAGCGTGTCCAAATCCACAATTAACTTGAAAATACAAGTCGTTGGTGTAGGGCAAGATTCGAAGCGTGGTTTGTCTGGAACAAAACCAGACACTGGAATCTCTGAGTCACACTCACTTCAAATCAATTGACAACACAAAACACTCAAGTGACTCAATAGTGTACCGAATTGAAACTGACTCTTCAACTAGGCTGCCGCAACATAATGTTACAGCGCACTTTTTGACAGAAAATCACTACATGGTATAAAGCATACTCGCTTCCCGCGTTTGTCCCTATGTCTGTGTGCTCAGATTTTTTAATATAGTTTTTTGAATAGATAGAATAATTCAAAAGAATGTTACATATGCATGACGATAAGTGCAAAGCCGAGGGCAAAAGCTAGTAATATATAAGAAAGACTCCATATTCCCTGCGTGCGGTGTGACCCAGTTATATGCCGTTACTTGTAGACACTCCTCAAGCTATTGATGGCTACTCCGCCTGATTGTTTCTACCGCCTTGCGAGGTTTCGTACCTACTATAATAGGTATAGGTAGGTATGTACTTATGTTGGTTTGGTGATGACAGGTATAGCTGCAAAGATTTTATAAACTACTAAATAAAAATAAAAAAATATTCCGGGACATTGCACACGTCGTCATCTAGCCATCTACTAAATGCCTGTGGATTTGCTTGCATTATTTCGGGATAAAAAGTTGCCTATATAACTTCCAAGACCGCATAATACCTATATATTAAAAAAAACATAAAGTGTGTGCCGTTTTTGTGTGATGCGCAACCATTTCACCATCGTACGAGTAGGGGTTCGGCAAGAAGGTACCGTTATACAGTTGAGGTTCCAAAGACTCACACCAAGCGTTTTGCTTCGACTTTCATCGTGCGAACAGCCAAACTGTGGAACTCCTTGCCCGAATCTCTATTCCCCTTGAACTATAATTTTTCGGTCTTCAAGTCGAGAGTAAGCCGGTTTCTTCTAGGCAAGCGCGTTAGATCGTAGATTGTAACGTTGCTTAACATCAAGCAAGTTGTAGTCAAGCGTAATGAATAAGCTGGCTACGTCACTCGCGCTTCGCCCGCGTGCCCGGATCGGACGACCCGACGTGTAAGCTAATATTACTCGTATTACAAAGGTGTATCGGGTCAAATTAGCTTGCGCGTTGCGGTGCCGGTCGGTCGTACGGCCATCGCGCGAGTACCTACACGATTGCTTGTTGTGGAAGCGCATCGCGCGCAATGTCTACTTGCTTCATTATCACTACACCGGTATGTATCCCGGTTATTTCTTTTCAAACGTATTTTGTAAAATGTATAAGCTGTTTCTAAAGCTTGCATAAAATTATTAGATGATGAGTTTCTACCCTCAATATCAAAGTTAATTTGATTTGTTTACATTAAGATAGCTGAAAGTGATTTATTAGAGTTGAGTACTCCAAAACAACACGTAAGTAATACTTATGACGTGCTCTGTTAGGATTTCTTAGATGTACACTAGCATAGTTACCCAATTGTAAATATTTTATAGTGAAATAAAGATGTTTGAAAACTGAAAACTGAGTCAAGCGTAAGCCTATATCATGTAAAAAAAAACAAATAAAGAGATAAACCTGTTCGTTTAAAGTTACGCTCAGGAACATAATTATGTGAATGGGACGATTTCTTTAACTATAATGGTTTCATTATTTTCTTTTCATATCACTAATGAACTAATATTACCAACATTTAATCTATAAATCACTTTAGTGTTTAAGTTTTCTTTATTGTTATGTGTCATATCTATAAATAATAGTAGAAATAAGGGCTTTTTTATTTTATGTTTATTTACTAATTTTAACATGTGTTTTACTGTATTTCGGTCACTTTGAAGCTCTTATACAATAAGAGATGATTCATTTGTTGCAATACAATGATTACTAGGGGCATTATTACAAAACGTGGTCTAAATATTAGTCTAGACCAAGTCCGTTTTAGTTGTTCAAAAATTGCCTGTCTACTGTCATAATTATCAAACTGTCAAAATGTACCAATGTTAAATCACAGTTCCAATATGAAGTTACCATTTTGATTGCTTGTACTCGTATGTGATGTCTGGACAACAAGAACCGACTTTTTATTTTCAAAGTCCTGGACTTATTTAAAAATCGAGTTTTGTGATATGACGGTAGCTGTCTCTGTGAATATTTCCTGTGAAATAATTTCATCCCTAGAGATGTCAGCACGCACGTATCAGTTGGAAACTCGGCTTTAATTAATCTAATGCACCATTTGTATGGACAGGGACGTATTTAGGAGGAAGGGTATTTATATCAACTTCAAAAGTAAATACACACTGAAAATCGCTGCTGGGTAGTACTGAACTTTAATATGACTATTCAATCTCTTCGCATTTGTCTTTTCCTTATCTTAAGATTTTTTGGTATAGGTACCTTTTTTTTATTGTTGACGATGGGGAAATCTTCTAAGACATACCCGACCACAATAGGGTGCAGTCGAGTTATGTAGGATTTTTACCCACTAAAACCACCCGGTGGCCAGCCTCATTGTCGTGTAAAGAAGAGCTTCGGGTACTCCAATGGAAACTCGCCGAAGCCCCTCTAACACTTTATGGTGTGTGTCGCCCGTATGTCGTATGACATCTTGAACCACCACTGCTCCCATTCGACTGCTAAGACCATCTTAGCTGTCTACTATTCTAGGCTATGGTTATAATACCTACGTAATTTTTATGTGTTGACTTCTCACTGATTAATCTGTATCGGTATATCTCTATATTTTCCCCAATTCTGTTAAAAAACACAACAATTCAAACAAATCTGTAAAACAATTCTGTAAAAATACACTTTGTCCAACTTTCGACTGTACCTATATATACCTATACATACCCATAAAAAACGGGATGGAAAGTATCCTATGTCCGTGTCCTAGTTCTTAGCTACCTCTCCACCAATATTCAGCTAAATCCGTTCAGCCGTTCTTAAGTTATAAATGGTGTAACTAACACTACTTTCTTTTAATATAAAAATAGAAGATTATAAAGTTTTAGTTTGCTATACAGATTTATATAGATTTTGTTTGTTATAAAGAATTCCATAGAATTTGTTTCCTGTACAGATATTTACCTCCAATTTTTTTTCTGTTTTTCGTCCCTCAAATTTTGCGTCCTTATTCCGTCCACCTCCCCTTTCCCGTCAGTCACGTGACGTCACTGACCTATATTCAGCATATCTTGCTGGTTGCGTATGATTAGTTACAGAGTACGTCGTGACGATTTCATTAACGAACTTCTGTGGGGTTACTTTTATAACTTACTTTTGTGCAACGACTGTTTTTTACTGGTTTTGAGGGTTTGGTTTATCGTTATCCATACGCTCCATAGGTATCAAAACTTCAAAACATGATCTGATTGCTATACAGTTTTTCTAGATAAACAATATTTGTTCATACAAAATAATCTTTGGTGGTTTTCATCTCAATAATTAAAATTGAAAAAAAAATATTATTTTTAGTGACTTTTTCTCTATTGCGTACGGGTCAAATCAATATAACAAAACGTCGGAACTACTCAAAAGCTAATATAAACACGCATTAGATAATCTAAATAAAAGAAACCAATAACGTTAAAAAATACTTTCCGGTTCGCGCACGCGTGGTAATTTCCCTTCGCGACAAATATTAAACATAATCCATATAATTGTAAACATTCGTTCAAATTAATTATGTAGTCCCATAGTCTTCCCAACTACATATGTTAATCTTTATAGCCTTATACGTATTTTCCAACCTTAGCTCAACATGGTGCACGCAAAATTCTTTCCTATAATGTATTTCGTTACAATTGCAAAAGGTCTTACAAACCCCAATAAAGTACCTACACACAACATCCACCCCTATATTCTTACAAATTAAAGAATACATTTGCTCACAATATGTCCCGTTATCATCTTTGCATTAAATCTACTCTCACACATACAAAAGGTCTTACAACCCTTAACTAAGTACACACAACACCAACCCCTATTTTCTTGCGATTCAAGAAAACATTTTCTCACAATATATCCCTTTCTCATCTTTGCATCTAATCTATCCTCACACATGCAAAAGGTCTTACAACCCCTACCAAAGTACACGCAACATCCACCTCTATACCTCTAACATAAGATCCATTCTCGGTTGCAGGTTGGCGGCAGCGCAGGAGGCGGCGGGCGCGCAGGCTCGCGCGGCGCCAGCTGATACCATGGGCGGCGCGCACCAGCCCGCTACTCCGGGGCCCAGCTCGCTGTTTATATTTTCCGACGAAAATTATATTCGGAGGTATGTATTATTTACTTTATTAATTACGTAAATATTGCTTCATCTTCTTATCGAATGAGAGTAGCCAACTCTGGTGTCGAGAGTTTATCAAGCCGTTTGTAATACTAAAACTCTAGCATAGTATATAAGTCAATAGCAAATCAGTTACACTCACCTCGCACCGATAGGGACCAGAAATATATACGCGTATTCCCCGTCCATTTAAAAAATACTGAGGTGAACGTCACTAATTTATTTACATTACATTAAATCTATACTATATATACTACGAGTACCTATATACTATTTATACTTATATAATAAAGCTGAAGAGTTTGTTTGTTTGTATGTTTGTTTGAACGCGCTAATCTCAGGAACTACTGGTGCAAATTGAAAAATTATTTGTGTTGAATAGACCATTTATCAAGGAAGGCTTTAGGCTATATAACATCACGCTGCAACTAATAGGAGCGAAGAAACAATAAAAAATGTGGAAAAAAACGGGGAAAATTATTCATCTTTGAGGACTTCCGTTGCGTGTGCTGCGAAAACGGTTCAAAATTCAAACAATTAATGCCCAATAAAACTATTCCACGCGGACGAAATCGCAGGCACAGCTAGTTTACTATATGATATGTGTGATACTTTTCATTACATGCTTAATTAATAATAATAATGCTTAATTTTTTATTTAAATGTTAGGTACATGTATTTTATTACGTGTCACTCAAACTATTCAAGATTAAAAGTAGCTTTTCAGACCATGCATTATTGTCACACCAAAAATCACATAAAACAGGAACAAACAGTCAGTGTTTTCTTTTCACATTCTTGTCTTGTAAGCAATTTTATAAAAATAGTACAACCCATCTTAAAAACCAATTAATCAATGTTACAGTTTTTTTTACATGAGATAGGCTCACGCTTGACTACAACTTGCCTGATGTTAAGCAACGTTATAATCTTATAATAATAAGTTACAATTTTTACTTACCATAAGGATAAAAACTTATCGATAGTGAGACAGGCCTCATAAAAACAAATATATCTAACTACATCTACATGTACACTCCAATAAAAACAAGTGAGTGCGTCTCGAACCAGTTCATGCAAACGCGGTGAAGCCAACATTGAATCTACCCTTTATTTGCCAGGAGCCTGTAGGGACAGGGGACGGACTTAGGATAGTTAGCTACAACACATGTTTTGTATTTGCCGTACCGTTTAGGAAACCAAACTTGTGTATGGAATGGCAAACCTATTGGTCGGGACTACGTATAAGTTGGGATTTTGGATAGTACCTGAAGTCTTTTCGCCATTTATATTTGTAGGTCGTAGCACACTTATCAACTCGTAAACGTATCGAGTGGTTAAGTATTTTTTTTTGTATGAAACTCTTTACTGCAAAGCACATGCCGGCATCGTAACTTAATCGTAATCGCTTCGCCACGGGACGGGCTGTTAGTGCGGGGCGTCGCCCGTCGCCTAATCATAAGCGCAGAGAAGACAAACTCCATAACGTAAAAGAGAAAAGAAATAGACCTAGGAACCAAAAATATGTTTTCGCTTTTATAATATAAATAAATATACATAGGTAATAGTAAAACAACAATAATTAAAAGTCGAGTCAAAATTATCTATTCTTTATTTTAATTTTTTTAATTATCTTTTATATACTATCTTCATGCTATTCCTAACTCCATATCTGCACAGGCCACTATTGCCTTCGTTGGCTCCGCTTATAAATATTGAGCGGGCACCTTGTTTGCCCCTTATGTATTTTGTAAGGAGCCGCGCTTGCTGCGTCTCGAGCGAGGCTTCTCAAGTTATCAATACTAGTGAATATTAAGATGCAAGTTTGAGCTTATTTTTTTTGTTTATTTCACCAATAACTTACGTGTACGTACATTACATATTATAAGAATACAATTGCAATTTTATGCACTAGTTCAGTACGTCAGAAGCGTACTGAGCTCTGAGCTAAGTATCCAGTGGAGTTGAGTTGCAGCATCTCTGCAACTCAAGTTTTCAGGGGAGATTCAGAGCTGGAGTATCCCTGGAATATTAATAGTACCATTGTAATACTGTTGATTAGTAAATTTGAACGATTTTAAACGTGCGCGCGTCCTCTGTATATTGGCACTTTTAAACACAAACTTTCACCTGCATTTATCAATTTTTCTGCATCTGCAAGTTCATGCTCGAAAGTTATTTTAATACTCTGGATTACCTCACATGAAAAACTTTTCTAGCTCTCTGTGTATAGAAAAACATTCGCTAAAACGTACCTATAATAGGTTAAATGACTAAGGTATAAAAATATTTTTAAAAAATCGTTTAATGCTTGTAATTATTGTCAGAATTAGGTTAAATTTGAGTATTGGTTTAGACAAATACACTATATCAATACGTTGCTAAGTCCATGTGTGTACATAAGTATGTACCTTATATAAATTACTTATATCGATATGATACATTTAATTTATATTAGATCAATCTATATATTAGTAGTTAGAAGTAGTATGTTTAGTTTTCCTTCACTTGTTTTTATATTTTATTATTGTAAATAAATACTTTATTTTATCTATATATTATAATTACATTACATGAAATTACATGAAATTATATTGTATAACTATGTACTTAGGTATATGGATAGTTGTTACTAATTTTATAAATATAAGTATTAAGATTTAATCAATGACATGTAAAATAACTTACCAATAAATAACTTTGACTTTGACTTTGACTTTATATAAAACTCAAAGGTGACTGACTGATTGACTGACTGACATAGTGATCTATCAACGCACAGCTTAAGCCAATGAACGGATCGGGCTGAAATTTGGCATGCAGGTAGATGTTATGACGTAGGCATCCGCTAAGAAAAGATTTTTGGAAATGTCACTTTTAAAGGGGTGAAATAGGGGACTCAAGTTTTACTTTCTAATGCGAGCGAAGCCGCGAGCACCTACTAGTCTAATATAATTTCATTTAGGAAACAGAGAAAACTGAACAAAAATAATACAATTAGACACCTTATCCACTAAAATGTACTGAACAGAGGGTCCCAGATATCAGCCACGTGTGTTGTAACTAGGTTACTTACACAGGTGCAAAAGGACGCAATGCAGTGCGCCGTATGTATGGCATTACGGGAACTACTATATACCATGTACTCGTAGGGTAACTGGCAACTAACGCGTGGTGTTAAGGGCGGTTTTTGTGTAACGATATTTAATACTGCTTCTGCGAGTTGTTTTGGAAATTTGCGAAAATGTATGGAGGTTTTTTTTTAAACTAATTTTTACAGAACGCTGAATAATTTTTCTAAATATTTTAATTGTTCGTATCGTATATTTAAGTGAAGGCAAACAAAGGCTTTTTTATTTATTTATTCGTATAACTTTTAAAAATGGATTTAATAAATCTACCACTCCTCTTTATGAGTTCTTATTCAAACCTCTGATGGCATGCTCATCGGGTTTTGTGGTCCATAAATATGTCGGTTTCCTCAAGTATTTTTCTTTGCCACCAGTTAAGAAAAATATCTTCATTTCGCATATATTGGATTCTACGCCATAACAACCACATAAACTACTTACTTTTAAAAATTCACGTATTATATTTTTTTCTTTAATACCAATTTAACTAGGCCACTATTCACCAAGCAAGTTATTTGCTTCGTTGTCATAGTTTTAAAAAACCGTTAATTATGTAAATTAAATTTTCTATGTGATATTAAAATTTCAATTTAGGTAATTTAAATAAATAACCTAAAAATTATTTGATAGTTCAATTCAAGACACTTTTAACCATAATATACTTTTGCTTATATGTTGTTATCATTACTCACTCAACTTAATAAATTATTTACAAGTCTGTTACTTTCTAAAGAAAAAAAACCTTTAACCTACTTCCATACACGAACAATTGCAATTTTCTTGTAGAAACTGTTAAACATTTAGTTTTAACACGTAGAAAAGTTTACAGACAGCAAGGTTGTAAAAAATGTCGCTGCAGGATAATATCTGCAACGCTGCAAAATGGCTTGCCTCTTTGTAGATTCCATGGATAGACTATACATGGTGTTTGATTAAAAAAAACTCTTTAGTGCGAACTTAAGAAAACTACTACTAACTGACCGACTATCGATGTTTCACCTATTTCTTAGGAAAGTAGTTGGACCCTATTATTACCATTTTTATACATAGCAGTCTAACTTAAATTTCTACATATTACTCAAGCAAAAAGTATGTAATCTCAAAATCTTGGAGATAAGTAAATATTGCTATCGTTTTTTTAATGTATTTTTTTAAACTATGAATCGAAATTTGAACAATTAAATCGAGAATTAAATACGTATTTACCCTTTATTACACAGTTTCAAACACTTTACAGACAATCCGTTTGATCTATCTTATATCATAAGTTTCTTAAAACATAGTATACCTAAATACTATATCTAGCATACAAAAAATTAAAATTGTATTTGTAAGAAAAAAACATCCTGTATATACAAGTGACCCCTTACTCCCGGGCCGAGGAGACATAAAGGCGTAACATTCTGCTAACATCCTATTTGTGTGAATAGATAGGGCGTGTTTTGAACACGGGAGTTTGTCCAAACGTAAGCCTTCCTCTTCTTCTTTTTATCGTAGCGTAGGCCTAGGAATCTAATAGTACTTTTTATATTACGCTAGGGCGCACTTGCACAAACATACCAAATTAAACAAGTTTATAGTAAGTTTGGTTAGTAATTTAGTTTGCTTGGTAATTAATTTAGCTATGTATATCCTATGTACAGGGTATATCTTAACCATAAACTAATTTAGGTCACCGTTTTGCTGAATAAAATGAATATGGAACACTTAAATATTACCTTACTATAAAGATACTGTTAGAGTACTTACCTGTGCAAGTGGGGCTAGGCTTTTCTCGCATATTTCCTGGAAAAAAACTAGCTTTTATCATTATGAAGCCTACCACGATGTATGTTGCCCAACAAAATTTACCCAATGAATTAATTCTGCGAGGAGTCTCGACCCTCAGTTATGAGGAAATATGACTCAAATAGAGCGAAAGATAGAGATTAACGGAGCAGTTACGATCAAAATATTTTCATAATCCTCCACTAAACTTCATCAATATATTGTTTCATCCAATTCAGTAAAAACCTACTGCCATTAAAGATATGTGGCAAACTATGTCATATCTAGCAATACATAAGTAGGTTTGAAGCGTAATTCATTGGCTTCGTTGACACACATTCGCTCCGCTGGCCCGCGCTTATAGCCGCCATGTTTGTTTTGCCATAATGTTGGGCACGATGCGGTTTGGATGCCGATGATGAGTTTACTTTGGTATTTGGCAAACAACTTTTGGAATACTAGCTAACTGTATGTAGTTATAGTACTTATAGTCAAGCGTGAGTCTTAAACATATGCTATCATCTATACTAATATTATAAAGCTGAAGAGTTTGTTTGTTTTTTTGTTTGAACGCGCTAATCTCAGGAACTACTGGTGCGATTTGATTTTTTTTTGTGTTGAGTAGACCGTTTATCGAGGAAGGCTTTAGGCTCTATAACTTCACGCTGCAAGTACTAGGAGCGAAGAAATAATGGAAAATGTGGAAAAAACGGATCTCATCTTTGAGGGCTTCCGTTGCGTGCGCTGCGAAAATGGTTCAAGATATCAAAAAATATGTGTGAAAGAATTATTTCTCTTGAAATTATCTAACAAAATGTCAGCAAGAGTATAATATGTCTATCTTTTAAGAATCACTCACTAGAACCGTTTTTATAATAATAATTATTCCACGCGGACGAAGCCGCTGGCACAGCTAGTTAAATATAAAACTATAAATAATTCATCATCATCTACCAATAAACCATACACCAAAGAGTTTGGTATGCGTTTATTAGCGGCCATGTTTGTTTGCTATAATGTTGGTCATATGGTTCGATGCGGTTTGGATGCCAATTGTGAGTTTGCTTTGCTATTTGGCAAAAAACTTTTAGAAAATGTTACTAACTTATAGCCTGAGCGTGTAATAAATTCCACCAATTTATAGGTATATTATATAGATTTACATACAGATTTACTGATAATAACTTATTATTTACCTACTTTTTGAGACCAGATTTAGTACCAGTACATAAAATCAGCTGTCTCGTAAGTAGGTAGGTACATTAACGTACGTTCGTATATACTTATGTCATATATTTTAGCAAATTTAAAGTTTGAAATAAGTAATTCAGTAAAACTTTTGCCTTCTTGCAAATATTTCAAAGAAAATCCACCTCAATTTCAAAGATCATCATCATAATTAACCCAAAGTTAAACTTTAACTTCATAAGTATATTGTTCCTGATAGACATATCCACCAGACTTGTCAAAACACTGGTTTTTAAAAGAGCGATTGGCATTAGACCTCCGCAACCGCTGATACTTCTTTACACAAATATTACAAAGCAAACCCGCCTCTATTTCCAGATATACAAAGTTCATCATCGAGTGGCCACCCTTCGAGTACGCGGTGCTGCTTACCATCATCGCCAACTGCGTGGTGTTGGCCCTGGAGGAGCATCTGCCCAACGGCGACAAGACCATCTTAGCACAGAAACTGGTAACTGCACTCTTCAAACACTATTAGTACCTTTCTAATTTTCTTCTACATATTTATGAAAAAGAAGCAAATAATATCCACTGTCCCACGACCCCCGCATGCATATTGGCGCCAAAATGTTGCTCACTTTTCCTGAAATAAGCCGGCGGTGAAGTCAAATTATCGTAAAAATCTGAAAATATATCTTTGATATAGTAGATAAGGACAAACAAGACAACTGTAATTTCCCTTTTGAAAAAAATGCTTGAATGTGTGTAATTCATACCCAGCTTATTTGAAACTGAGCCTGCCTGGTGTTAAGCATTGCTGCAGCCTAGGATGTAACACGCTTACCTAGAAGTTAACTATTAACTCTAGATTTGAAAACCCCTGGATTGTTCTGTGTTGTGTGCTCTTAGGGTTTAGTTTAAACATTGGACTCGGCAATCCACCTTTTATATGTACATATATGATTGATTAATGCTTTATTGGACACATAAATAAAATAAAACACAACACAAACAAGAGAAAATTTGAATCTTATGCCGCAAATGGCGGCCTTATCGCTAAAAGCGATCTCTTCCAGGCATTATATGGAGTATGAGCTATTTTTTACGATTGTATCTGGCAAATTCCTTGACTCTTTGTATGACCAGACGCTAGCTTTCTCTTTTACCTGGTCAATGTATGATCGTATGTCAAATGTATTGAAACATAATTTCTTCTTGTTTCAGGAAAGCACCGAGGCATACTTTTTAGGAATATTTTGTGTAGAAGCCTCGTTAAAAATCCTAGCTTTAGGTTTCGTTTTACACAGGGGATCTTATCTAAGAAACGTCTGGAACATCATGGATTTTTTCGTTGTAGTAACTGGGTAAGTTATTTTCTGACTAATTTACAAATTTGTTGAAAAAATGTAATTACTTATGCCTAAATATTTTTAGGCGCAGGTGATTTTGATGTCCTTTTATATTGTGCAACGATAGTTTTGAAAAACAACCTAAATTGTAAGCATTGTTTTTAAAGCAATCGTGTATGCAGAACGCTCTCTTGAAATCTAATAAAAATTAGTACCTACAGCCAATAATAATACAGTTTTAGATTTACAATTGATCACTTTATCTATACAGAAAATCATCACATTGTTATTCGCTCAGAAAAAACCAGTATAATAGTCTACGTAAGACACTAAACTTATCAAGACAGCGTTCCACAAATTATACAAACACCAAAATTGATCAAAAAACAAAACATAATCGAATTAGGCAAAACAATTGGTTTCCTACCGACAACGCCTAGAGTAGTGAGCATTAAGGTGTGATATTGAACATGAAACCAAACTAGGTCGATGACGATATTCGCCGAATACAACGTGGACGTTGACCTGCGCATGCTCCGCTCGTTCAGGGTCCTGCGTCCGCTCAAGCTCGTCTCACGGATACCAAGTAATTGACAGTAATTGGCGAAAAGTTCACATAATAAACCTTATTTGTAATAGAACTCGTTATAGAACGTTCTCGCTAGATGTTTTCCAATTTTGAACTCTCGTAGCAAACGCTAGTCTATGGAACAATAGATTTTTGAACTCATTTAGTAAAAAACAATGTAGCATCGTATTCTCAGACTTATTGTGGTTTTGAACTAGATTTTTTTGTAAAGTACAAAATACAATGTGTGACTTTTGATGTCATTTTTTATGGAAAATGTTTAATGTATTTCTTTTGTATTGCGGCTACGTGTTGCATAATAGTAAACATTTGCTAATATTATATACATTTTTTGTGTAATTCGTAGGTGTTTCAAATATGAAAAGCTAACAAGTAAGAAATTAGATAAAGAGATGACATTAGGTGTGAATAAATATGGTGTATTTAGATTAAACGAGTGTAAACATTAACATAATTAGCTGACAATGTAATCTTTAAATTAGATACACGATATTTAGACAGTAGCGATATCTTTTGATAACATAATTGGGACTGTGCTCACTCGATCTTATTTCCACAAAAACATAACATTTACAATTCATAGACAATAAAATCCTCTAATACGAATCCTCATCTAACAAATGACAAACGTCATAACTTTCGCGCCAAAACATGACAAAATCAAAATTTTGATTTAAGTACTGGCTATCATCATCATAAAAATATATTGTTATGGTTTAGCCACAAAAAATTGAAGATCATAAATCGAACAGCACACAAAATAAAAACAAAAGTGACGTTCGAAAATTGAACAGCCCAGATTCTTTTTTTCTTTTTGGCCACAACTTTGAATCGGGCCAATTCTCAAGTTAAAAGTTAGAAAATAAAAACATAGCTGTCATTCATATATCGTTCAGCACGGTCCCAAGTAGTGGTCCAAGACTAAACTAGTTGCTAGTTCAAGCTATAGTATCGAGTGATATGTGTTTGGCAGTATCATCACGCAGCTCCCCGTCGCGCCCGAGGTCGACTTCCGGACCTTGCGTGCCATTAGGGTGCTGAGGCCCCTTAAATTAGTTTCGGGCGTTCCTAGTGAGTTATAGAACATTATTAGATTAGTTCAACTGTAGTGATAATAGATGGCGCTGTTGCATATTTTATATTATTTTATAGTATTTTCACGACACAAGCGTTTGCTTAGTGTGGGGCTAGATGGCGCTGTGTGTAATGTCCCGGAATATTTATTTATTTTATTTATTTATTTATAAAAAAATGTTTGCAAAGGTTTTTTCTTGTACCTATTATCCTTTTTAATTGTAATATTCTTTAAAACTATATGCCTTATTATACTCTGTCCACGCATTATATTTCATTTGGACAGCTGTTAAAATGAAATATAATTCGCGCTAAGGGTATATATAAGGGTATATAAACAATATTTAACTAACTTCAGTTTTTTTACGGTTACAGTTTTACCATATTATTCATCAAAACTTACTAAATTATCAATACTTATTATACCAAAAAGTATTTACCTAAAACGCTCTGGCCAGTACGAAAGAAAACAACGACAATACGTAAAAAGTTCGTACTGGCCACAAATATGCGCCATATTTAAAAAAGATATGCAACGGCTGTCATAACTATGCACGCTTTCATGTTTTATTTTGTTGTTTTTGACCTTGTAAGTGTTTTTCTTAATAACTGTAATTATTTTTTCTTGTCATATCCTATCTCGACTACTTTAGGATTTAGTTAGCTGATAAATATTTTTATTTAAACTAACCTATATAAATATGAAAAGGTAACGTTATATTTATTTAATATTCACTAAAATGTATTAAATTATATTTATTTATTATTTTTTGTACTAAAATTTGAATCAACTTCCTTCCAAAGTTATAAAATTTATTCATTTATTTCTAATTTTTCATTGATTTTCTAAAGTTATTATTATATGTATATTATATGAATTATCCCACGCATTACTTTTAAAATTCGAGTAACCCAATCTTTTTACTGAACTCATAAATGTTAGAAACCTATTTGGTGACATTTAAAGAATATAAACGCTAGGAAAATTTCACCACTTTTAAATGTATTTTTATGGAATACCTAATAATTTTTATGTATTAGAAACTACATATGTATATGTCTAGGTATATATTTTTTTAACTTATCAACAATCATAGCTAATAATACCATTTACTTATCATTAAAATATTAATAATTCTTATATATTATATACCTAAGTTACAACAAGAATACCTACTTTGTAACAATACCCTAAAAGGTATACATACTACACATGTAGTTGTACCTTTTAGGTTATAAGTCACAAAATACCCCAAGCGATTGTCACATCTATTTCCATGTCACTAACGTTTATTTTCCCATATAGGTCTACAAGTTGTGTTGAAGTCTATCATCAAAGCGATGGCCCCGTTGCTTCAGATCGGTCTGTTGGTGCTTTTCGCTATAGTCATCTTCGCCATCATTGGCCTCGAGTTCTATTCGGGGGCCCTGCATAAGACTTGTTATAGTTTAGAGGATATAAGTGAGTATTATTTTTCTATCTTTTATTTAATGTAATTACATGTTTACATACTGTAATCATTATAATTTCATCAAGTAGGCACCTTAGAGTACTTTCGATTTGATTGCCAATTTACATATGATCATAATTTGATGTATGAATATAGGTTTGTATATATAGCATATATTCTTGCTATTGGATGCTTTCTTTGGAAATAACAGAGCACATGTTATGGGACTAGAGCCCTATTGTACTAGGTACCATATAAAACTCAACTATGAACTAGAACATGCATAGTTTTGTTTTTAATAAAATATATTATTTAAGGTATTTTCTGGGTAAACTTAAAAAGATATACTTATTTATAATTCTTTTAAGAAGTTTATCTGAGAGTGCAATTCATTAACAATAATTAGAATTATTTTGTTTTCAATCACCATCGATTATATTCACAAAAGTTGAGGAACCATGTAAATCTAGATTGTCTAAACATTTTTTCTCCAAACTTCTTTTTATAGGAATTAAGATTAAATGGTTATCTTTCACAGGTACCTTAGTACCTAGTACTAAAGTGCATCTATGAAAAATGCACAGCGTAAAACGAGTTACCATTAAATGCTTTTACTTACCTTTTATACAACGGAAATGAAACGCTTTAGTATCGACGTGACTAGTCTGATCATCATCTAGGTTTATCGTGTTAACTCTTGATTCAATCTTGTATAACTGGTTTAGAGTTATTGTTAAAAAGAAAGGTTCCCTAAATCTTGAAGTTTCCTCAAATTGAACTGAGCGAGAAATAGCCTTAAAGCCATTCAAATCCATTTTTAGTACCTAAACCACTTGGCTCTGGTCTTTTTGGTTTGCTTTGTGGTCGCAAAAAGAACCATGGCTGATAGTGGAGAATGCTTGCATAAAAAAAAACAATCTAAATTTTAGTTACTCTACCAAAATCAAAATTACGTTAAGACCCACAATATGTACAACGAAGCTTAAACTGTCTTCTTACAAAACGCGATTTATATATTAGTCTAGGACTTTGAAAATAAAAAGTCGGTTCTTGTTGTTCAAACATCACATACAAACAATCAAAATGTCAACTTCAAGTCGGAACGTTGATTATCATTGGTAACATTTAGACAGTTTGATTATTATGTCAGAAGACAGTCAAATTTCAAACAACGAAACCGGACTCAGTACTTTCAAAGTTCTGGACTAAAAGTTAGCCTACGTTTTGTATTAAGGCCCATTAGGTATTTTATGATTACCAAAATTATTACTAAACGACCACTAAACCTGTTTAAAAGTCGATGTGCAAGCAATAAATATCATAAATCGAATTCAATATCCATATTCGAAGTAGGAATTACACTTAACATTCGTCCTGACCTACTTAAAACTGTCCAAAATAATTACATGCAATCGCAGTCGAACTTGTATAGAAACTACTTTGGCGTGTTTAGATTAACTTAGTAAATTAACGGCCTTAGTTTCCTTCCCTGTTCCTCGTAAATGTGCTAGTTTTTCTTTAAATGTGCAGTAAGCTTTTATAATTACTGGTATAATCGTAAATGCCGCTGGTAAAGTTCTAACGCCACTTTAGTATGGATGGAAAGTTGTTGGAATTTTAAAAGACTGCCACGTCAAATTAATAGATAGATAGATAGATAGATAAACTCTTTATTGTAACACACATTGACAAAAAAAGACAAACAGAAACACACAAGACTTAAAAAAAATATAGTGCCACAACTGGCGGCCTTATCGCTAATAGCGATTTCTTCCAGGCAACCGTAGGATGGACAGGAGTCGAAAGAAATATAAAGGATGGGGTGTTCAAAAAGAGAAAATATATACAAATAATAAAAATATTCAATAATATATATATATACATATACATACAATAACAAATAACACATATTACATATACGTGCAAATAACTATAAATATATAAAACATATACATATTATACCCATATACTATAACGACAAAAGGAGACAACTATAAACACACGAATTCAACAGCAGATTATTGAGCTATTGAGTTTAGGTACCAGTTTCTAACCTGAGTTTTGAAGGCCTCGAGAGTCTGAGCTTGCTTGATACACAAAGGCAAGGCGTTCCACAAATGAACAGCTCTTGCTGCGAAAGAATTTTTATAGAAAGAGGTGCTGGCCGTAGGAGTCTTAAGAATAAGCGTACCTGATGACCTCAGATTTAGGGAGTGGGAGTCATGCACATAGGAAAATTTACATTTTAAATAGGACGGGGTGGTGGGATTGAACAAAATGTTGTAAACTAAAGTAAGGATATGAGTATTCCGTCGTAGCTGAATGGGAAGCCACTTGAGCTTTGCGCGAAATTCGGAATTATACCTTGTTTTGAACGGAATATAGTTTGAAAATTAATACTATAATCTAAAAATCTTATGCAACGTAGGATACGCTCAGGAGCTATATTTGATTTAAATTAGACATTGCGTTAATAAATAATTTGATGTTCCTTTGAGCCATATTCCCATTTACATGGAGTCGTCTCCCGACCTGCCAAATTTGGCAGAATCTGCCATCAGACTTACCCAACCTTGAAAAGATAACCAATAGTCACGTTATTTCTAAAGAGAAAGAAAGAAAAAAATAAATATTGAGACACACACAAACTTAAACTTATCAACTTACTAAATTTACATGCTAAGAATGTGATGCCCCAATACAACAGCAACTCAAGCTTATGCTGATGGCACAAGGCCACCAGCTCTGATATTCTGTTGCGGCTGGCGCTGACTTCCCAATAACGACCGACGAAAATGATCATCCAAACTACATCAATCGCTAAATATTAATCATTTCAAATTTGTTTTCCAGATGAAATATTTAAAGAAGGTGACAATCCAGACCCGTGTAATGCAGATAACGAAACGCTGGCACCATTCGGGGCGAACGTGTGTGACTATGAGAAGAGCACGTGCGTTGAGAAGTGGGAAGGTCCCAATAAGGGGATCACGTCGTTTGACAACATCGGGTTCGCTATGCTCACCGTCTTCCAGTGTATTACCATGGAGGGGTGGACTGCCATCCTCTATTGGGTATGTTCTTTTACTTTTTTGTAGAACGTTATATGTACATATGTATGTGTAGATTTAGGATGATATGTTAGTGGAAGTTTTGATTGTGAAGGGGACGTTTGCCAATGATTCTGTCACAAATACAAACCTTTTCACCACCAAGCAGTTGTCGGCAAACACTGTTCCTTGTAAAATGAATGTGCACCTAAATAAGGCACACATCTCTCGAACAGATAGACAATATGCACAGATACCAATGGTTTTGAAAGTCATAATGTTCTTTGCGTTGAGAAGTTGGAAGGTCACAATAAGGGGATCACGTCGTTTGACAACATCGGGTTCGCTATGCTCACCGTCTTCCAGTGTATTACCATGGAGGGGTGGACTGCCATCCTCTATTGGGTATGTCTACTTCTTTATTTTAGACTATATATTAGAGGTAGACTTCTTATTAAGAACATGGAGACATTTGAAATTATATGTTATTATCGGGTAAGCACGCTCCATCATAGGCCATAGCCTTACTTGCTATCAGGTAAACTATGGTCAAGTAAAAACCCGTTCAAGTTAAAAAAAAATATTTGAAGAATTACCACACTTGTGTCTGTGATTATATCCCAAAGACAAACCTTCTGGCCACTAAGGAGTTGTCTGCTAGCGCTGATCTTAATGAAATGACTGAGTATCTAAATGAAACATGCACACATCCCTAAGGTTTTGAAGAACAAAAGCCATAATGTACTTTGCGTTGAGAAGTGCGAAGGTCCCAATAAAGCTCACGTCGTTTGAAAACATCGTAAGCTTTATCTACTTCTTTATTTAAACATGTAGATAATACATACATGATATATCATAATACAATTTAGTTTTTGACTTGTAAATTTACATATATTAAATAGTAGGTACTAAATTTTCACTTCAAAATGATTTAGGTACTTATTAATATTATATGTAAGTAAATGTAGAATAGGTACGTTGTAGATGCGGTAAGAAGAACTGCAGGCCTACAATACAGGATTCGATTGGATACCTAGTGTAGGTTTTGCAAATTCTAAAACTGTACATAGATTTAAGTTTATCATAAATATATATATATATTTTTTAGTACTGTAATTATTATCTAGTATTTACAACTATACAATGTGACGTGTAAAATGGCTTTATGAATAAATGATGATTATGATTATGATTATCATACTAATACTTTGCTTTTCCAATAAGCAAATTGTGAACTAATCTGAAACATAATCTTGTATATGGAAGTGTATCGTTCCAATTGGTAGTGTTAATAAGGACATACAACAGAGTGCTTTCTTTCAATATAACGTTACTTTGATCACTGAATTCCGCTTATTACTTTAATCGTAAAAAATATGTAATTTCATTTTTTTTTTTGGCACACAAAACAGAATATGTTCTTAAAATAAACTTAATATACATTTTAAGCCGGTTTCGATTCAGAACGAATTCCAAGATATGTGTACACAGCTCGATCTAAATGTGACGATTAATAATTAGATACTAATTAATTATTCCTTGTTTCAGACGAATGACGCGCTCGGCAGTGCATTCAACTGGATCTATTTTGTGCCTCTCATAGTATTGGGTTCATTCTTTATGCTCAACTTAGTCCTCGGTGTCCTTAGCGGGTAAGTTATCATAATATTTCTTTATAATTTCCTTTAAAATAAGGATATATTTTAAAGAAGACTTACTCAGTGAAACTCATTAGTTTCGAAACTGTGTAGGTCTTTTATATCTGTAAGTTTGTTTTGTCCATATCCATCTGTAATAAAATAACTTTGGTTTCGATTTCTTTATGCCGTTATCACTTTTAAATAGGTACATTTCACAATGTGTGCAGGTACTCTGTTCGTATCTTTCGATGTGTATAGATTTACAATGATACGTAAATATTGGCTGCTCACGATTATATTTACGTACAATAATATAACAACACCATACCAAAAATCACAATGATCTACAAATAGCCCTATATGATTGTATTAAACAAAGACTATCTTACAGCTATAAACTACATATTAAAGTAACTTGTATCGTTTTACTACGACAATGAGAACTCATTTATAACTCATGCATCATTTTGACTTTTTATTTTTGCTTTGTTAAGTATCCTCAGTTTTTATTTTTAATTCAGCGAGTTCTCTAACGAAAGAGGTCGCGTAGAAAGGAGGGAGCAATTCGTAAAGGATCGCGCTCAGCAGATGTTCAACCAGGATTTTAGCGCATATCTGAACTGGATTACAGAAGCAGGTGTTATATCGTGGTTTTGGCTTGATTAACTTCACTACTGTATATAATATAACAGTTATTATGCTAGTAGTGCTAATGTGGAAGGACCTAGGCGCCCACCGCGATGTATCTGCCCGAGAGAATTCCCCCAATGAGTTAATTCTGCAGGGGAATCACGACTCTCAGAAATGAGAATTAAAAAATAAGGAGATTGAAAAGCTCTATTAACTCGTAATAGAATCCATGTTGAGTTTTGGCAGATTACTAATTAATCACATTGCTATTTAATCATAGCACTATTAATAAAAAACTTGCGAGTCTCCTTTCTGAACTGAGACTGGCTGAATTCGCTAGCAGAATGTTTTAACTGTGTGTTTAATTTGTGTTTTGCTATTATCACTTTTACACATATCATAATACCAACACTTTTGTATCACCTGCACATTGTTTTATGTAAACTTAAAGAAATAAAGATTTTTGTATTTTTTTTTAACACATTACTAAAAAATGTCACATGTGAAATGTTATACCTACTAAACCTTTTTGCTATACCTAAAAACCTATTACTAAACCATCTTATTCAAAATGATCAGTGATTAGAGGAATTTTATGAACACTAATCTGATACGCCCACGATACAATACAAGCGTTTGCTTAGTGTGGGGCTAGATGGCGCTGTGTGCATTGACCCGGAATTATCAATATTTTAATTTTAAATCATATATATGTTACAGTTAAAACCAGTTTTCAGATAGAACGCGTTTTCCCTAGTTAGAACTAGTTTTTACTAAATGCCTTTGTTAAAACTAGAATTAACTAATAATCAAAATTGAATATTAGTTAAAACTAGTTCTTACTAGACAAAACGCGTTTTTCCGAAGCGACTCGGTTAAAACTGTGACGACCGCTTGGCTCCTCCTCGCTTCGCTCGTCGTCGCATGTGCGTGGTAGAAAGCAACCTAACGAACCTAATCTTACCTCCTGTCACAGACAAGTGACTTTACTAAGTACATGATGTCCTAGATCTTTTTAAAAAATATTTTAAAAACTATATCTTATTTTCAATCCCAAATTAGTTTCTCTAGCGCTAGTTTTAACTAAAGCTCGGAGTGACAACTAGTTTTAACTGAAAATCAAATATATCAGTGGTCAATTCTAGTTTTGACTAGGTATTTCTAGTTTTAACAAAGGCATTTAGTAAAAACTAGTTTTAACTAGGGAAAACGAGTTCTAACGAAAAACGGGTTTTAACTGTAACATATACATTTAGAATCATTGATCATTTTTAGCTATCTGTTGTTATGCTATAATGTACTGTATGTATCATAAATGGCTATTTCCAGTGAATTCGCTAAAGAAAGAGAGAAAGTAGAAAATAGACAAGAATTTCTTAAGTTAAGAAGACAACAACAACTAGAAAAAGAACTCAATGGTTACGTTGAGTGGATATGTAAAGCAGGTATGTACAGTGATAGTATCTGATTTAGAATAAAATGAAGCGCCTGTAGCTCAGCTGGCGGCGGCAATCGCATGCGATTACCAATCTTAAGCAAAGGTCGACGCGGACAGTCCTTGGATGGGTGACCGAAAAGTAGCATTCCATTTTGGGGGCTTCCGTGGCTAGGATGACACGTTAAATTGTAGGTCCCATCATATTACGTCAGTCGTTAAGCCATGTCAGAAGCCTTTAGGGCGGTTTGATTAACTTTCGACTCCAGAGTTGGACACTCTCATTCGATAAGAAGAAGAATAAAATAACATTAAAATATGTTATGTCTGGAAATATATGATTAATTTCTGGAATACCTGCAACCATCATAGGAAAGACCATTTTATTTATTTTCTAAATGTCCATAAAATTATTTATTAAAAGTTAAGAGTTGTGTCCTCAAACGATTTTCTAGACAACATTTGGACTCCTACCTTCCTCCTACCGTTTTAATATTTATTCAATTATAGTCCTATTTCCAGTCTATATTTTTTTGACCTAACTGTGATTTAAAATATGTTATAAGAAAACTTTATAACACGAAACAAATTTGTGTTGCAGAGGAAGTAATATTAGCAGAAGAAAGAACGACAGAGGAAGAAAAAATGCACATAATAGAAGGTAATAAGAATTCTTTAAATCCTTATAAGTGCCTATATATAGCACTGAGACTTCTTTTTCTTCTTATAAGAATGGCGAAACCTAGTTTTAAGTATTTTAGAACCACCCCAGAGGTCTTTAAAATAAAAAAAATAAAATTTATTTATTTATTAGTACAGATGGATTACTTCATAATGTTAATGGAATCCTTGATAGAACGTTACTACTCGTACAGCCCACTGCAGGGCATAAAAAATATGCATATTCTTTACGTGAGTAAGGAAAAGGAAGATGTCAGAGTCATTGTTTTGTGCTCATATTAAAGAAAAACACAAAAGAGAAAATAGAATAGATGTTTTAAAGCTTTTTTGTTATTTTCAGCACGGAGAAGAGCAGCAGCGAAAAAGAAATTAAAAAACTTAGGAAAAAGTAAAAGTACAGACACAGAAGAAGAAGAACAAGACGAAGACTGCGGAGACGACGGTCAGTATTTATTTTTTAAATGTATTCTTGAATGTCCCCGTATTTTATTTGTGTGATGTCTATTTGTGCAATATTTAAAGCCAATCAGCAGATTCAGGCTAAACTTAAAGCTTTAATTACAAAAACAAAACTATAAATATCAAAACAATTGCTTAGGTTGAGAAGTCTTTTATTTTTTCACTTGTTGACAAAACTATCAATGCTGGAAAAAACAAAATACTTTTCAACTTGTGCAACTGTTTGATTATTGTTTCTTTTTTTTATAAATAAAGCGTTAACGTTTAGTTTTAGCAATCAAATGAATCCAAAATGTAATCTTAAATGACGCCATTTTGGGCTTTACGGATTGTTTATTTTTCTAGCTATGAAGTTTTTTCCAATACTCCCGCAGAATCTTATTTTAGAAGCATGTTCATTTGTGTTGTTCTATGCCCATATAAGTTTTAAATTGATTTAGAACACCGACTTTTCATTCGTTATTTCGATTCCTCCATCGGTATTGCACTTCTTGTTTCAATTTGAATTCCTTTTTAAAAGAATGTTGCATGATAAACTTGGATTCTACATTCTATAGTTGCTACCAAAGATTTTGGCAAAAGTGTAAAATCTCAATCGACTCATATACCAAAAATTTCAAATTTTTAATAGTACTTGTGGCTTTAGTCAACAAAACAATGGCAGCAAAAACATTTTTTAACAGTTAATAGTTTTAAGGCCTTCAAATTTAAGCTATGTCATTCTGTTTACACTGTAACTAGCCGGTAACACATATTCAATGTCGTTTATCGTCAATTATGTTTCATTAATGTTTGGTAACCAAAGAGTCATTTAAGATAATATTTTTTACCATATCTTTTGTCTAAATATTTGGTGGCAACAAAAACTCATTCTGATCCATCTCCATTTTGTATTCGTACTGTATGTGTGTTAATTGTTTACAGTTTCAAAGAAAAAACAAGGTATGGGATCAACCGTGATTATGGTAGAATATTCCTTTTCATCTTTTAGTAGACAAATATTAATGTAGACTAGATTAGTTGTAGGATTAGTCTAACCATTAGTATATAATATATATATATATACACTTTTATTATCTTGTCTGTGGTTCGACATAGTTTAACCATAGACAAGGGTGTAATTAGATAATTTAGTATAAGTAATTTAACTTTGGGTCACGGTGATAAGAGCAGTATAGTGATACACTGGGTTTTGTAACTCAAAATCTAAGGGTGTCGCGGTATGTAAAGAAAAAAGCATATAAAAACCATCCAATCTTAACACTAAAATATACTTTCAAATATGAAATTTTTTAAAGCGATAATATTTGACAATATTTCTATTTATAATAACCAATAAAAACAAATTATAAACTACAAATGCAATGAATTCTAACAACTAAGACAAAATAGATACTGGCCCTTGCTTATTATATGCGTTATTTTTTTTATAAGTAAGGAACTAAATCCTCACCTTATGGGAAAGGGGTAGAGGTGATAATTATTTCTTAACCAACTCCAAAGTATATTAACCAAACCCCTAACCAATATGAAAGTGATATTAGATTTAGTGTACCATATAACGTAACTTTTCAAAAATAGCAATATACCTCGTGGTAAGATATATAAAATACAAATAAATCTTTTGATATGTGCTTAGGAGTTACACAAATCCAGAGTAAATAGGTTTCTTCTAGGCAAACGTGCTACATCTTAGACTACAGTGGTGCTTAACATCCGGCAGGATATACTAAAATTAAAACCTCTCTCTCTGTGTGTGTCGTAGTAATTAAAACCTATTTCGTTTTAAAAAAAAAACATATTTCGGCACGAAGTTACTCACAGAGCTTTGAAGTCCATGCTTGTCGCCCGCGCGCGGGGGCGATGTGGCCCGATCGTTATTCTGTGAAGTTACTGCAAAGTAAAGAAGAATCTTTAAATATCTATTCCAAACGAGTACAGGCGTACTCCATCTACGACCACAGACACGACTGTCGTTTCAGGTCAAATGTCGGACTGTCATGTGTAAAAAACACTGGCGTAGAACGTGCATATGTAATCGCTAGATATGATAGATGGATGTAACCCGCACCCAATAGAGAAAATCAAAATTAAATCGTGTTACACGTAGAATATCGGACATTGACCTTTTGTGTCTTTTTCCGTCTATAAATGGTATAAATATGACCACCTCACTAGCATAGTCAGTAATAAAAAGTGTAACGGGAATATTTTTACGCTGAAGCGACATATATAGACATACCCAGGTCTGTGACCGAAATTTTACGTGTATCGCGACCGGCCTTTAGATGTATTACAATCGAATAAAGTTTCATTTACCCAAGATCAACATTTTTCTTCAATATTAATGGTGATAAATTTTCATTTGACGGACTGAGATTTTTTTTATTACAAAAATCTTTGAATTCATAATCCTAATGATCTTCAACTTAGGTAGCATTTCATGATGCTACTTTATATTAAAATCACGTTGAAACTTATTCGATTGCCCAACTTAATTCAAGGAGATTAAGTAAAATACACAATAAAACGTAATCTTCTTGATTTTACCATTCCCGAACCATAGATGCCTCGACTCCACCAATCCAGTCCAGGCATGCTTTAGCTTTGGAAAAAAACACCACAGTGTCGCTTCAGGCGAAGTTGTGGTCAAATGCCTGACTGTCCAGTGTAAAACAAACAACCATCTTGCAATGCAATTGGCAAGATTAGTACTATAGAAGCCAATTATAAAAAAGTAATCATTTTGCAAAACAATTGGCAATTAAAAGTATATAAGTTGCAAATCTTTGACCCCATTTTTTCTGTTTCTAGGTTTCCTTAAAAGCAAAGCTCGGTCGGTGGGCAAATGTGCCGACTTCTGGCGAGCAGAGAAGAGGTTTCGCTTCTGGATCCGGCATACAGTGAAGACGCAGTGGTTCTACTGGTTCGTCATAGTGCTGGTGTTGTTCAATACCATCTGTGTGGCCGTGGAGCACTATCGACAGCCGCCTTGGTTGACTTCTTTTTTATGTGAGTTTAGTTTTGGGTTTACAAATTATTCAAACTAATATTTTTGTATCTATCATAACCTATGGTCTTACACCAATCACTGATAGCTCGTTTCTCAAAATATGTGCGGATTAGCATTGGGACACGAAACATACAACATAAGGAAATGTAAGTAATTTTTCGACAACCATAAAATTCGCGAATGGTAGAAAAATAGGACACAAAAGAAACTCTCCTTAGTTAAAAAGATACAAATAAACAGGTCTTTTTTTTTTAAATAGTTGACGAAAATGATTGTAATCACAGTGACAAAGAATAAATCATTAACCAAATCAAAATAGATACTCATCGTATTAATATATTAATATTAGCAAGGGTATTATTTACTTGTTAAGTTTTAAATAGATTTACAATTGGTTCATATTATTATGAACAATTTAAAATAAAACTAACATAATATATAACTGGCCTGTTAGCTTAGTTGGTAGTGGCTCTGCCTTCTAATCTAGAGGTCGCGGGTTCGATTCCCGCATGACACAAGTATTTATGTACTTTAAAATTTATAATTACTTGTGTTAAGTCTGGTCGTTTGTATGTATAATAAGTATGTATTTACAAAAGAAAAGTATATAAGTATTGTATCCGTTATCTAGTACCCACGACACAAGCGTTTGCTTAGTGTGGGGCTAGATGGCGCTGTGTGCAATGTCCCGGAATATTTATTTTATTTTTATTTATTTAATACACTTGAAGGTATCATTGCTTGGTTAAACTCTAAATTTGTAAAATCCATCTCATCTGATTCAAAGGATAGGATCAGGTGATTTCAAAGCTGGAATTGAGCATGCTTTCACAAAAAAAGCAGTAGGTACATTATTTTCGCGAAGTGATGTGATGTGATGTGGATAAATGTAAAAACCGGAGTCGAATCGAATCAAATCATTTATTTTCGCCACCTGGTTTCCATATGTTATTATGAGCACAGTATGCGAACAATGCGAGGAAACTGAACTTAAGTTTTAAGAATGAAACCTTGACTTGATGATTTCTATTAGAAATGCGTGTGTCAACAGATCCAGTAAATAAATAATAGCAATTATAGTAGTAATTTAAAATTTTGCTTCCAAACAACCACATTGCATTATGCTGAGTTGTGGCAACAAATATTTAGTCGTTTGTTTGTTTATTATGTACTTGTGTTTGTTTTTCTGTCAAATTTGTCTAAAAATCACAATAAATGTTTTCTTTATTTCTAAATGATTCTAATAAGCTCTCCTCTCCATTTCAGACTACGCCGAGTTCGTTTTCCTCGGCCTATTCATGATGGAGATGTGGGTGAAGATGTACGCGCTCGGGCCGCGGATATACTTCGAGTCCTCCTTCAACCGGTTCGACTGCGTGGTCATATCGGGGTCCATCTTCGAGGTGGTGTGGTCGGAGGTGAAAGGAGGCTCGTTCGGGTTGTCCGTGCTCAGGGCTTTGAGACTGTTGAGGATATTCAAAGTAAGTTTTTAATTCCTATATCTTTTTAAAGTTGCATCAAGTTAGAAAAAGACCTTCACGGGCCGACGTCCACCGTCTACCGTGGTAGATTCTCATTAACTTTGTTTTAGTTGTAATAACCGGCTTGCACTAACGTCAATAATTATGTGGAAAAATAAGCTCGACAAGTTTCGGAAAACTGAGATTTCATCATCAGGAGGACGAGTCAGCACGCGCGTCCCGGTTGGCCGCCTCGTCCAGACTCAAATGTAAAAACTTTATCAGTTTGAAAGATAAGATGCAAAGAATATCTAAGCAGTTGGAAGTAACTCCGGCTCAGTGTAATTGTTGGATTTTTGTATGGCATCGTGCTGGTCCTGTTAATATTTTGGTCTGAATATAATTTTGCACCCCTGGAACGTGTTTATGATTAATACGAGCTTTTCCTCATTTTTCTTGATGTTAAAACAAACTTGTGACCTAGAATCTAGCAAGCTTGGTTAAAAAAATGCAATCGTATTTACATCTGACAAAGAAAGTCAAACCAAAAAATGATTCGTGCCCAACTTGAAAGTCACAGGCGAAAACTAGTTCCTCCATAACTTCTTCTTGACAAATTTGACATCTATAACTAACCCATTCTAACCTTTACTTTCCAGGTCACAAAGTACTGGTCCTCGCTCCGCAACCTGGTGATCTCTCTCCTCAACTCGATGAGATCCATCATCTCTCTGCTGTTCCTCCTGTTTCTCTTCATTCTCATCTTCGCACTCCTTGGGATGCAGCTGTTCGGTGGACAGTTCAACTTCGAGGAAGGCACTCCGCCCACCAACTTCAATACTTTCCCCATCGCGCTGCTGACTGTCTTCCAGGTAATTATTTTTACAAGCAAGAAGAAGCAGAATGACATTTATTTGGCCTAGTACACTATTCAATACTTTTACTTGTATTTACGATTATACTCATATTAAGTTATATAAACTTTGACTTAAAAACTAATCCTAGACTTTGATTATGTTAACTATCACATCACCTAATTCTGAGTTCCGTGAGGTCAACATGGATAACTTTGACACCGTCTCAACAGATAAAAGTGTATCAAGTAAATTATAAAATTAAAAATAGGTTCCGTTTCCTCAGTGCAAAGGATTGTGGCTATTTGTGAAGCACAAAATAAACAAACACTCACAATTAATATCAACTACTAGTATAGTTTTAGAAAAACGCCATGTCTGATTAATAAACAGGTGTTGCTAAAATCATTATGCAATCAACCTCTGCAGAGTATATAAACACATGCATAAACATTACATGCATAAATTAATAAACATCTTCTCAAATTTCCAGATCCTAACAGGCGAAGATTGGAACGAGGTGATGTATGACGGCATCAAGTCGCAGGGCGGTATCAAGGCCGGCATGCTGTACTCACTCTACTTCGTCATCCTCGTGTTGTTCGGGAACTACACGCTTCTGAACGTGTTCCTTGCCATCGCTGTCGATAACTTGGCTAATGCCCAGGTGAGTGGGGATCGAAGTGCTTGGTTTTGGTGCCAATTTGAGCATTGGTTTGATCAAATCTATAGCGTAAATTGAACAATGCAATCGATTTTTAGTTCTAAAAGTAACGACACTATCAATCTGAATGAAATTGTAAGCCATTAAAAACGATAATTCACTAGAACCTCCATAAAGCAAAGAGGAAAACAGAAAACTGTAAAATTACTCACGTATCTTAAAAACGGGAATAAAGCCAAACAGGGGTATAAAAGCGATATTACATTTATCATTAGATTTATCGCCAAGGACTCCTGCACTGTAGTGTAACAACAGCTAGTAGTACAGGAATTAGATAGAAAAAAACACAAGAAAGCATTTATGGTTCATGACGCGATTGTCATTAGAAAAA
The DNA here is from genome assembly GCA_927399415.1 of Macaria notata. NCBI lineage: Eukaryota > Metazoa > Arthropoda > Insecta > Lepidoptera > Geometridae > Macaria > Macaria notata. The sequence continues at coordinate 3,740,136 of OV656751.1, forward strand.
TATATATTTATTTTTTCTACAACACATCTCTGAGAAGTAAAACAATAGGTGGTAAATGAATAAATTATATCAATATATCACAATGCTTGAATTGGGACCAATAAAAGCAATAAATACTGTACAGAAATGGACTAAAACATGTTGTGTGTAACTGTTGCCGAGTTGTAAATCTAATCGCTTGGTGTGTAAATGTTGCTTTCTGTCTTCCAGGAACTGACGGCGGCTGAAGAGGAACAAGTCGAAGAAGACAAAGAGAAGCAGTTGCAAGTAAGTTTAGAAGAACTATACCACCATCCCATGCTTTATTAGAATCACAGTTTGATTCACGGCATGCTCCACTTTTCCACGAGCATCTTTCAATTGGAGTCCTATTGTATTTCGTACTTTTCGGCAAAATTGAGAAAGAGAATTTGAAACTTTAGGAATTGGAGAAAGAGATGGGCGCGTTACATGCGGTGGACGGAACACCGCCGCGCGGTGACTTAAGTCCTTCTTCGCCGACGAGTAGGAAGGTAACAGCGAGTGCCGAGAAGATTATTAACTTATAACGTAAACACTGGAGAATGCACTGTAAAGAGTCAAAACAAACAAAAAATAAAACGATAAATCACATTGATATGGAACGATCTTCATGCTAGTCTTCCCACGAAGCTAATACCTGTACAGATGTAAAAGGAAGGGTCAGAGATCCTTTGAAAGTGAAAGCAAAACACATCAATGCTTTTAGTGTTTAATTTTTTTTCAAAGTACGTATTTGCATTGATAAAACCTTTATGTCTGTGATAATATCTAACGTGTGTATGTACATAATATGTTTGTGTTTATCTATTTACTTTTTAACTGGCCAAATGAAACGATGATGAAGAAACTACCTTCAATAAACTCTCTAGAGGCAATCTCCAGTGTTATACAATTTAATCTTCTTAGATGGTGCTAAGCTAAGCTTCGTCCTGTGCATTGACTTAAAATATTGTTGATACAGTCTTATCTATAACATCTATGATGCTTCTATCACTGCACGAACTTTGCACGCTGTTGGTCTTCCCGTATCTATTTGTTCTATGTTAACGTCAACAATATTTTAAGTTCAATCTAAATACAGGTCTATGTCGCTTTTGTGGGCAAGATAGGTGTTTTGAACTAAATTCTCATTATTTTTGTCTTTAGATGGCTATTTTGTTATATTATAAACAACTTCAGTTGTTTCATTTATAACGAGTTCTAATACGTTTGAGGTGAAGTGAAATGGATTTTTTGGCTTTTCCTATAAGCTTTTTACACTTTCATTGGTAATTGTCACTGAAGCATGACTATTTGTGTAGACGCTTCTTCTAACGAAAACAGCTAGATTTTATAATAATTATCATAAAAGTGCTTACGTTGTCCTTACGTATGTACTTTACTTAAAGGTAGTACATGTTATTTATTTTCTATGTAAAGATTTTGCTCATTCATTTTGTATAGTTTTGTCATTAGTTGTAAGTTAACTAGCTATAATGCTATTCTTTGTACCATATTATCATATCAAATTAATACATATTACGTTCAAAAGCTAGTACTTATTATAAAAATTATAGCCACGTAATCTTTACGGCAAAATTATTTGATCACTAAAATAATCTGGCAATAAAAATTCCAAAATATTGTGATATGATGTCAAATTTTGGCCTTTTTTTATTGGTGGATTCTTTACATTCTGTCGAACATTTTTACCTAAAGATTATCTTGGTAGTTTCAAAATTCGTAGAATCATTACAGAACCTAATATTGTACGAACACATGTGAACACAAAAACGTATGCATTTCAGAACAAAAAGAAAGAAGAGGCCAAAAAAGAAGAAGAAGAAGAAATATCGGATGGACCAAAACCAATGCTGCCATATTCGTCCATGTTTATTTTGTCTCCCACTAATCCGTAAGTTATTTTTTATATAACAGTAATATCTAAATTCACAAAGTATATACCTAGGTAATGTTGTCATCCAGTACTCTTGTTTAAGAATATTATGTAACTATTTGATTCCATGCTCTATTTTGTCGACATTATCCTTTGTATCCTTTGTGCTGGTATCAATCAATCAATCAATCAATCAATCAGTTCTTTATTGACAAAAATATACACAAGACACAAAATGTTTCAAGTCTCTGGCTTTCAAGTATCGTTTTTAAGCTGATTTGGTCAGATGCCTGAGTTATCAATGGCGTATATTAAATTTAGGGTGGAAATTATTTTTATACCACCTACATTAAAATAAGTCTACTCTTGTTCATAAATTCTTAAGCATTTTATCTACACAATGAATCAAATCCTAAGTTTAGAGTGTTACCTACGTCTGATATTATAAAATTATAACTCATGTAACTAATTTATTCAGGTTAATTTTGAATATTAATTAATTTTATTTCTCTTTACAGAATTAGGCGCGGTGCACATTGGGTTGTAAATTTAAAGTATTTTGATTTTTTTATCATGGTAGTTATATGTATGAGTTCCGCGGCTTTAGCAGCTGAAGACCCTGTGAACGAAGATAGTGACAGGTGAGTTACCACAATATTGTTTTTTATATAGACAGTGTCCTTAAAAACACAAACAAGGAGAAAAATAACCATCACTACTACTAATACTAATCCAACTCCTATAAAAATAATCAAAAATAATAAGTTGAAAAATATTTAAGATAAAAGTATCCCAAAGTAGTTCAAGTGTTCCCGCCTTATACAACAGCGCTGTATTCTACTAGTCTTAGATATTGTATATATCGTTACTATGCTGAAACATAGCAGATGTTCTTTCCAAAGTTTTTATTTCTTAATCTATCTATCTATAGTTTCGCCCACTGACCCATGAGAGAATTCTTACATGTGTTATAATATATTCTTCACTATAAGACGACATGTTCATATTGACACGAGTTTCTCTTCTCGTAACATTATAGAAAGAGAAAATGTACCTACTTACGTCTTAGCAGTCACTAAACTTCGTCATAAGTCATGCAAAGCATTTAGAAATTACAATATGCTTTTGTCATTTTCCTACAAACGCAAGTGCTGAGGAAAAAGAACCAACATCACGTTAAATTCTAGGAACAAGATCCTCAACTACTTCGACTACGCCTTTACTGGCGTGTTCACGGTGGAGATGTTGCTGAAGATAGTGGACCTGGGCGTGTTGTTTCACCCGGGGGCATACCTCCGGGACCTGTGGAACATTATGGACGCGGCAGTGGTCATCTGCGCGCTCGTCAGCTTCGGCTTTGAGATAGGGTAAGTTTTGAGAGCTTTGGATGATGACGATGTAGGTAGAATTAGAACAAAACTCACAAAAAGACAAATGAAAACCAGACTAAGATGTAAAACATAAAAAACACAAAGTAACTGAGGCAAAAATGAATGTAAAACACAATACAGACACTAAAGCATGAGGTAAAGGTAAAACACAAGTGAAAGAAAGTAGGTAAGAAAGTCCTTAGTATGTAAATTTCACCGTGGAGGACTGCACCCAGGACTTGTGGAACCACATAGACGGACGCGGCAAATTTGCTAATTAGTGGTATAGATTTATGAGACCACAAAGAAGCACATAGAGAGATGAAGGGGAAAAAAAAGGACACAGAATAAAATATAAAGAGTATTTGTACAGATAACGCGTCAGGTTTTGAGATTGGGTGCATAATAGAAAAACACTTATTTGTAAACCCACGACAAAGAAGAAAGTCCGGTTAGGGGTTAACGAATGTGAAAAATGCAAATATCAACACTAAGCCGATTTTCCAATGTCTTTCTCACTATCGAAATGTGTGCTACTTGATATTTTATTATGACCATCTTCGAATATATATATTTTTCTATTGTTACAGGGGAGTGAAAACGGGCGCCGGACAGAACTTGTCCACAATAAAGTCGTTAAGAGTGTTACGAGTGCTCAGACCTTTGAAAACAATCAAACGAGTTCCAAAGCTAAAAGCAGTGTTTGACTGTGTGGTGAACTCTTTGAAAAACGTTATTAATATTCTCATAGTGTACATATTGTTTCAATTCATATTCGCTGTAATCGCTGTTCAACTTTTTAATGGTAAATTTTTTCACTGCACGGATAGCAGTAAGAATACGTTTGAAGACTGCCAGTAAGTATATTGCCTTCATTTTTCTATGACTACTTAAATTAGGTATTATAGGTTTAAGACTAATGGGACCTTGTACGAATTTATACTAATTTGATTCTAGATAATATCAACTAAGACAAATTACAGTATTCATTCCTGCTGGATGCCGATTAACTATATTTGCCATGTATCTTTGACAAATCCTATCCTTGTCGTACTAATTCTTTTTTCAAATCAATAACCTCATAACTGAAACTGTTTATTCCTCGAATTGTTGTGTTCGAAAGTATTACCTATCATTATTTTCACTCTTAAAGACCTTGTCTTATTAGATTTGTCGGTGTCGTGATACAATACTCCATTCCACTATTTCCTATCGTAGCCAAAACTGACTCAACCAACATTAACCCTTACCCCTTTCCACAGAGGGTCGTATTTTGTCTACGAGGCGAACAGCCTGATGCCAAAGGTGCAGACTCGTACGTGGACCACGCAGAGTTTCCACTACGATAACGTCGCCACTGCCATGCTCACGCTATTCGCCGTGCAGACGGGGGAGGGGTGGCCACAGTGAGTATAATGTCTAACCTATCAAAAGCATAAGTTAACCCCTTCTGGGGACCGTCCAAGCCGAGGTTCGTGCCTCAGAGGCGCCCTTGTGCCAGTCGCCCTAACTAGTACATAGGCCCGGGCACCATCAGTGCCCAGCCATCGTTCGGTGACGCAGCAATGGTAGTACTTGGCAACCAGCTGCATAGTCCATTTTTTTTAAAAAAGCATAAGGTAAATAATTAAACGTAAATATTTTTTATTATTTTTTAACTTGAACGGGTTTGCGCTTGGCCATATTTTGCCTGATAGCAAGCAAAAGCCTAATGGAGCGTGCTTACCCGATAAGTACTAAGTAAGATATGAGTTATTTTGTGCCAAGTGCTAAACCCACACTATTGTTGTTTAACTTATTTTTTTTAATAGAAAATGAGCGAAAATAATCACGACCGGCAGGGTAGATATTTCTGCACCGCCAGAATGCCTTAACTAACTAGGGTATGGTCTACTAACTGCCAGGCGAGAAAATCCACACTAATTTCTTACAACTTCAGACAAACGACTTCAAAAGCTAAGGTCACTACTTTACATTAGGTCAGGCGGCATCAAAATCGCCTTATTTTATAAAAAAAAATACTTTAGACAGCATCGACCAATGAAAAATCCTAGAAATAGAATATTGACAATGCTTTCTTCCAAATAAATTTTGGATATTGTACTACACTTTTTGTTGTATGAAGCAATAACTAAATCCGAAACTAAAAACCTACAAAATTTCAAAATAGTAACACCACCGTTTCTTTCCAGAGTATTACAAAATTCAATGGCCGCCACTTACGAGGACAAGGGACCCATACAAAATTTTCGAATAGAAATGTCCTTGTTTTATATAGTTTACTTCGTCGTGTTTCCTTTCTTCTTCGTTAACATATTCGTAGCTTTGATTATTATCACATTTCAAGAGCAAGGAGAAGCCGAGTTACAAGACGGCGAAATTGATAAGAATCAGGTATGTTACTACTCATTTTGAGTACGATAAATGCAATAAATTCTTTATGGGCCTCTCTCAAGACTTCAGAAGAGAGAGAGAGTTTTCACTCAAAATTCTTAAATTGACATGATCCACCTTCCACTATAGAGAGAACTACTCAAAATCAAATACGCCAGTAAAGGTTAAACATTTTAAAGTGCCTGATTGTTAAATGAATAACACTTGTTTAACAGTATGTTTTGAAGACGCTTTGCTCAAAATACAATTTATTTGTTATGTTCTTTGGCAAATACTGGCGATTTCTTACATATTTGTATTTTGTATAGAATGTAAAGGTTAAGTCCCAACCACTGCAGTCTACACTGCCCGGTCTGTGGTCGTCGAAACTGATAGTTATAACATACGGTATAAATTTCAATTAAGTTGTAATAACCGGCTAGCACTTACGTCAAGAATTTCTTCGAAAAATTAGCTCGACAAGTTTCGATATAAATTGATATAAATTTCTTTCAGAAATCCTGTATAGACTTTACAATAGAAGCGCGACCTCTGGAGAGGTATATGCCAAGTAAAAGGGCCAGTTTTAAGTACAAAGTGTGGAGAATAGTTGTATCTACGCCATTCGAGTACTTTATCATGACCCTTATCGTTCTCAACACATTGTTGCTCATGATGAAGGTATGTATCATCGCTTATCTGTGTTAAAAGTAAGGTTATAATAAGAATACTTTGTCTCCCTTCAACATCTGAATCAACAAGTGATTAGTTAGTCAGTGTTTTGTTTTCTTCATTGATATATTTCTGATGAGTGAAAAAGACAAATCACTGTTCAAATAATCACATGTCGGTCTAGGTTTTTAAGTAAGACAGTTAGCCTGCGCTTATTGGATGTCGAAAAGATGGAGGATTTCAAATGTGTCAATATATTTTTGTAATTTGTCTGATAGAAATAAGCTATGTACTTCAATGCTCAGTGATCGAAATTCTGAAGCATTGAAATATACGCCTTATTTTGACAAGACACTTATTCAACTCTATTGATACATTATGAATCATCTGCCATGACTACCAATGTGCGTAGGTTATTACACATATATTATAATTAATGAAAATCATTTAAATAATCTTAACGAAATACAAACACTCATTGGATAAGTTGTCACAATAAACGAAACAAATGAAGCACTATCAATGTGAGACGTAGATAAAGAACACATGTCCAAGGTAGATGCTGATATTATTAGCCAATCACAAGGCACGAAACGACATAGTTTAGATGAGTCCTCGAAATTCACTCATGCCTGCACTAAGCCATTTTACAGAGCTATTAAACAAAAAAGTTAAGCTCTCTAATCTGGATGACCTTGAAAATCCTTTGTCGTAAATGTGACTTCAGTGTTGGCACCATTATAATTATTTCCTGTATCAAAACTGTTATAAATGTTCATTCTATGTATAATGTATATGTGGCTCTTATCTTTTCCATATCCCAGAATTCAGCGTGATATAGCTATACATATAGTTCGAGGGTTGGCATATTCGACACACATACACACATCACACACACACGAACAAAATTTTACATTCTCACTATATTCGGCGTCAGACACTGCATCGGCATGCGCCGTACTTACAAGTTCTTCAGCCTCTCCTGTCAAGTGTATTACATGTTCATTTCTCCTATGTTGAGTTTCTCCTTCCGTGAATCCTAGCTTGCTATTTATTATTTTCAATGTTTCTATCAGTGTTTAATGCACGGTATATACCTGTCCTACGGCACATCAAGGCACAATATACACAAACATTTTATTCGGCCGTTCGTGTTTGTGAATGCACAAATCTGGAACGGGACCGGCGTATGAGCCATCAGTGTTGTTCGTGTTGCATGTACTTATTTAAACCTATTCCTAAATTATCTATATGTGAAAATCATGCATGCTTGGTGGAATGGCCTACTGCCAGGCGTTAATGTGGTGGCTATTGGCTGCTTCTTATTCGTATTGGAAATTCAAATCACTCAATATACCAAATTCTATGCGCAAAACGAAAAAACAATCTGGTACCTCTAGACGTCCTTTGTGTTGGTTCTATTATTTGACCCCGTTTAAATTATTTTTGTTTACAATGAAAGCCTTAATCACACGTGACGACGAATTCATATTAAGTTTCATTCCATTGTGGCCCAGTCATAGTTTCCTTTGTAAATTCTATACTTTTGCACAGATCCTCACCGAACAATATATTCACTATCCTTATGACCCTCATTAATATCTGAACTTACAACATGATGATGACATAGATATTCAGAATCATTAAGAGAATCCACATCACGATACGTTGCGATGACTTGCTTGTATGAAGTAACAAATTGTATTTTTATCGCCATGGGTTTACTTTAACTCCCGGCCGATCTTCACACATGGCAGTTCTATAAACAAGATGACACCTACGCGGATGTCCTCAAGTATTCTAATATGGGATTTACTGGAATGTTTTCCGTGGAAACCGTGTTGAAAATCGTCGCTTATGGTGTCAAAGTAAGTACACTAACAAGCTGTTTGCGTTGACACATAGGTATACTGAGAAGACGAAATAGGTACAAATGTACTCTTTCTATTATTAACTTGGTTGTTTTGTTTTACATGACTGTATGGGATTTTTTGCAGCCGAGCAAATACCGACCTTTCCCAAGTACCCGATACTTTCTCTCCTAAACTGATGAATAATTATTTATTTGCAATTACTTGTTGAGCATGGCTTGATTCCGCTGCATGTGGCTGTCATCTGAACACGCCGGTCGATGTCTGTTGTCACTAACAATTGTTTCTTGTGCAAGGAGAAGGTAAGTTTACATAGAATTATGTCCGCAGTCATCGGCAGCTCCAAGGTAAATATCCAATGTTGCTACACTTTCAATTTAGCAAATGTAAAGCGAATGAATGTGAGCGTGTCGCCTCAATGCATGGTCGTACCTTCGAAGCATGCGAGCACGAGCACTTTGCCACACGAAACAAGAGCATTGCCATAAACATCAAATCGTTTGATCGAATGGCGGTTTGCGAAACATACAAACACACACACAACACACTCACTTATAATAATGACTATAGAAGAAACCGAAGTAACATAAGTTAGCTAATTTTAATTTCAAATACCCGTTTCGTTTGTAAGTAAGCTGGTGACGAAAGTAATCTGCAACTTGTATATATTTGTAAAACTTTTTTGATGACTCGCATTTGGCTTTGTAATTAATATTATCATGATGGTATTTGATGAACAATTTGTTGAAAATTTGTAATTTGTGGTAGTTCCACGAGGCTCCACTTCTACTCATGGACACGTTAACATTCATGAACCTGGTCTTTACGATCTTCTTCTTTCTCGAGACCGTGTTGAAACTGATCGCCTTTGGCTGCGCGGTAAGCATTACACACGATTGTTGTTATATTATCTGGGGCTGGACTGGTGCAAGCGCTTTTAAGGGTAACTTTGGTACGTCTTTGAACATAATATGCGTTGTACAACTTTTTGAACATTCAGGACTTAAATATAATGGTATTGTTACGTTGAAAACATATCACTGGGAAATAATCTGTCTTTTAAAGAATCTCAAAATGTTGACATCGATCAAGTTGTGATATTATAAAAATGTTTACAGATTTTAGCCTCTACGATTAAATGGCTGTCTTTAAAAACTAATCAGTAAAAGTCAAATAATATATTGGTATGGTAAAACATAATTTATTTCACGTTAAATTGAACAGTTGTACAATAAATATTGTAAGACTTGGCGTACCTAAGATACTCCTAAAAGAATTTGTATTAGTTACCATGAGTCCTGTATTTATTTTAAGTTTTAGTTTCTTAATTTCACTTATCATTTTAAGTTAACATTAAAAACTGGTAAATCATGTGAGCGGAAGCAAATATTATATTTAGAGGGATATATTTTTGTATTTGATCATTATGTTTGTCTGATTAGAGATAGACTTTGCCTAGAACAAGCCATGCTATTGGAATGAGGTAACAGACTTACGTTGAAAGTTTGCCAGAAGATTTGAGTAGTTTTTAAATATTTGCCTCTGATGCATGATACACATTTGTTATTATAATAATTAATTAGATCTGCATTCAATATTCAATAATGACTTGAATATATTGAAAATTAGAACTCGTTTCGATAGAGTTAAACGCTTTTTGACATTAAATGAATTTTCATAGCGTACTTTAGAGTTTAAGTATGACATTTTTATGATAGATTTTATTTGAATACTGAGAGATTCCCGAATCCTTTTCCCGATCTAAATGTCCTAACGTCATTGTGAATAGAGTAATAGAAAGTGTACATTTGTATGCTAAGATTTTGTGATTTTACTTGAATACATTTTATGAGAATATATTTTGAATCTATCATCAAATCAGGCAGGAATATAGGTGTCTAATATGCAATCTATAATTTCAGAATTTTTTCAAAGACCCTTGGAATACGTTTGATTTCATAACGGTCATTGGCAGTATAATTGACGCCCTAATCATGGAGTTTGGTGTAAGTATTATTATGTTAGCTATTTTTAAATTAATATGTACGTTTAATATTAAACGTAATTTTCGTTTTTGCTATAATATTTTTTTTACTATGAGACTTTTCTTTAAAAGATGAAAACGTTTTTTATGCGCTGAAGCCTTTCTAGTTTGAATCCATTTGTGTCTAATAAGTAAGATGATTCGAAATCATTTTACTTTGTTACTTGCCACTCATTATTATAACAAGTATCATCATCATCATCAGCCTATTATCGCCCACAGCTGAGTATAGGCCTCTCTTCTAGTACACCACTAGTAACAAGTATGCATATATGATATCCAAGTCAACCACCCATAACACAAGCGTTTGCTTATTATGGGACTAGATGGCGCTGTGTGCTGTAGAATGTTTAATTAAAACACCTTATATATTAAAAAAAAATAAGTGTACCAAAATATTAACTGAAGCTAAGTCTCATAGCATCTAATCTAAGTTTTTTTTCCAACTAATATTTGAAGAGAACTATCAAAATATGTAAAGGGAATATCCTTATTGCAGACCGACCTCGCGGAAAACTGTGCTGACATGTCCTGTCAGCAGGTAAAGAAAGATCGCTAGGAATTATTAGAGTAACGACTCCATAGAGTTCCGAGTTCTTAGAGAAACCAGTTCTTAGAAAACGGGTTCTTAGATTTGTTACTTTGTCCGCCATTTGTATTTTATTTTGGCCGTTGGCGTCTCTATACATTTTCCCTCAAATTTGAAGTAAATGTATGGAAAAGGTCAATTGTTGAACTTTAATATAATGTGCGGATACGGAATTATCAGTTTTTAGAATTTCTGTCGCTAGGATATCTTAGATTTTTGAACATCGATCGCTAGGATTTTTAGTATTTTGTAATCGTTTCTAACCAATTTACTATACTGTATTTTAGACGGTGTGTGTACAAATATCTTGGGATTTTAATAAGTATGTAGTAAAGCTAGATTATATAGATTAAGTTGTTTGGGATTTCTAGATTTTTTAAAATATTTGTAGTATTTTTGAGATATTGTTGGCGCTAGATAAGTTTTACTAATAAAACGATTTAGTAACTTTGTGTACAAGGGTGTGTGAAATGTATTTTATCATAGATTCGAGATTATGAGTCGGCTAGATTATTTCATTAGTATATTTTAGTTTGATAAATATTTTGAGTTTCATAATTTTCAAAGTAAATGTAATTTATTTGTATGTTTATTGTAGCAATGAAAAAGCCACTCATATTCAGTTTTTACTATTTTGTTGATTAATGTCTAGTTAATAACCAAAAGTTGACTTGATAAGTATTTTTATTAGACTTTTCATAATTTATATTAGAATGAATAGGATGTTATGAAGATATAAACTTTTTGCAAAACTACCAAAGTAAATCATAGAAATAGATAATGCTCCATTAAATTAATAATTGTACTTTAGTAATTTTGTCTTTAGTAAGTATGTGTATTTTATTTATCCAGTTGCTGTGAAGAATAGAGCTAATAATTAACAAAGTATTGAACTACAAAAAAAACATAATAAATACGACAACATAAGTAATCCAGTGGTATTCAAATCTAAAGTTTACATAGAAGGTGTCTTTTTAACTTTCTATGTGCCTAAGCGTTTTACTTTCTAGGCTACAGCAATGCTTACCATCTGTAGTCAAACGCAAATCTATCCCACGTACAAAAATGCTTAAAGCCATATTGTTTTCTTAGTGTGGGGCTAGATGGCGCTGTATGTAATGTCACGGAATTGAAAATCGAACATGTCTAACTTCCCAGCAACTATCCTCAGAAGCCTGATAACCACCATACCATGACCAGCTATGACAAATACCTTTAATTTATAGGAGAACACATTCAACGTCGGTTTCCTGCGCCTGTTCCGAGCCGCGCGACTGATCAAGCTACTCAGACAGGGCTACACCATTCGGATACTGTTGTGGACATTTGTGCAGAGTTTCAAAGCCTTACCCTACGTGTGCCTTCTCATTGCGATGCTCTTCTTTATCTACGCCATCATCGGAATGCAGGTGAATTAAAATCAAATATAAATTTATTTACAGTACAGTTATGCATGATAGCACATGTATATAATAAGATCAATAGATTATTAAAATACAGAGCAAGATTATGTGCGCTTCCGACGGGCCCCGAACTAGGCCAGGCCTGTATCTCTCTGTTTCTGAATATTTAGTCACAAAAACAGGGTAAAATACACATAAATATACACAGTATAGTTTAGTGGCGATAGTCAAACAAATGCTTACATTTCAAAACCCGGGTGGAGACTATTTATAACATCTAAAAACATTATGAGGTACATCTAGTGAATTTAAAACACGAATTATTGTACACTATCCATTATCTAGTACTCACGAAATAAGCGTTTGCTTAGTGTGGGGCTAGAAGGCGCTGTGTGATATTATGTATGTCCCGAAAGTTTAGTTTAACAAGTTTAGAGTCAGTTCTATTATTTTTATAATTGTTCTATAACCATACTCCACATATAGGTAAACATACAAGACTCTTTGGTATCAGCAGTAACTTAACCACCTATTTTAACCCTGTGTTTTTTGTACTTTACAGGTGTTTGGAAATATAGAATTATCATACGAATCTGATTTGAACCGACACAATAACTTTCGAAGTTTTATCCAAGCGCTCATGCTGCTATTCAGGTAAGATTTAACATGTGTAACACTCGAAGTTAGGGACTACTTACGCCATCTAGGCACTAAGGGAGGAACCATGTATTTCGTCATAGAAACTTAGGCCCGCGTCGTTCGCTCTCTCTTTCCCACTCGTGGTCCCAGCTGTATGCATGAGCGAGAAGAAAGAGGTGAGATGCGGCGACGGCCATGAAGGAAGATCTTCTGCAAGACATACCGAGAAAACGGGATCGACCATTTTTCTCGCGCGCCGATTTCTAATGTAAATTGTGAAATAATGGGAACTGCAATAGTGAAACGTGCTTTTACCTAACACAGACTCTTTTTTCTTCACCCGACCCGTAGGTTGCAGCATTAACAGCCAATTTCATAAACTTATATTATGCCTTTTTATTTCCAAGACTACGAGATAAACTGTTTTCTCTTAAGGATATGATTAGACTTAAAATTGTGTATGTACTAATAATTATAATAATTAATAAATCAAAGTAATTGTGTGTTCAATATATTATCAGAAGCCTAAAAGAGATTATTCTCATCAATAATGCCGCTATTTGTGACACTAGAAAAAAAACTTTTTCTATTGGTTTATTACATCTGGGTTACTAAAATTATTTATATTCTATAAGAAAAATTTCGCACCCATGGGACGGAAGTATCTCCAACTCTCCATAGCTCTAATGATTATTTTTACAAGGCAAGTGGGAAAACAAAATAGTTAAAACACATCCAATAATATTTTTCAGGTGTGCAACAGGCGAGTCGTGGCCAAACATAATGCTGGCGTGCCTCAAGCCAGCCAAGTGCGACGCAGAGGCCAGGAAGCCGGCCAACGAGTGTGGAAGCACGCTCGCATACGCGTATTTTGTATCTTTCATATTCTTTTGTTCGTTTCTCGTGAGTATTTTTTTAAGATGCATTTTTTTATTATTGATATTCCACACATAAAACTCCCCCAGCCTTAGCAAGAGACATTACTAAGTCTTATAGACTGATTTAAGACTATATAACTGCTATTTACAATGCTATGGAGCAGAAAAGTGTCTTAGCAAGTTAACATTTTTTTATTCTCATATTTTCAATTTTCTCAGGTTTGCAATAGAAAATTATTTTATTTATTAAACTGTAGTTACTTAAGTAAATTTATTAAATGAAACCGTTAAACATGTCTTAATTTACGACATCTAACACGTTAGTTTTGTTCAACATAATTTAGAAAGAAAGAAAGAAAGAAAGAAAAACATTTATTGTAGCAAATAATAATGAAATAAGTACAAACAAGAAATATAATATAAATTTAAAAATAAACCTATACTTAAAACTACTTAATTAAAATACATATTTGCCACAATACAACCCCAACTCAGCATAATGCTGGCTGCATAGCAACCAGCGCTGGTCTTCCGTTGGGGTTGGTGATGACGTCACGCACGCATACATGGAATTATTTTTATTTTTAAACAGAAACAACAAAGACATACCTAGACAAGTTAATAATTACCAATAACAAATACAAATAAGATAGACGATGAAAAACAATTCTATTTTCAACAAAAGAGTACGCAGTATCAACTATTTAATTTATATTACGGTTATATACATACAATATATATATATACCTAGTCAGGTCATAAGTATTGTCACACAGTAAAAACTTTTCTTTTAGAATGCTGGCCACAAAAAAGTTTATCTTTTAAGTTTATTTTTTAGTTACTATCAGTTGAGTGTTGGACTATATTAATGTTGAAACGAACGATCACATAAACGCCCAATATTCATTAAAATGAACATGATATAAATACTTGAAATCAGGTGTACTATACTCCATTGTACCTCTTAGTGCCCAGAAAAATTATGAAATAAATCCTGGTTGAATTAAACTTCAAAAAAATCGTCAAGAGTGCGCGGGCGGTACTCGTGTTAGATGAAATTGTACATTGTATTGAACATTGGGCGTTAAGCCCGTCCTACCAGAATATAGCTTGGGCGTTACGAGGTTAAGTATCACAGATCTTTTTATGGACTATCAATAAAATTTGGTTAACTTAACAACAAAAATACCACCCAATCTGTTCCTTTACAAAAGATTTACGTACATAGGCATTTGACAAAATATTTATAACCAGCTGTGCCTGCGACTTCGTCCGCGTGGAATAGTTATTTTGGGCATTAATTGTTTAAATTTTGAACCGTTTTCGCAGCGCACGCAACGGAAGCCCTCCAAAATGAATAATTTTCCCAGTTATTTCAACATTTTCCATTGTTTCTTCGCTCCTATAAGTTGCAGCGTGATGTTATATAGCCTAAAGCCTTCCTTGATAAATGGTCTGTTCAACACAAAAAAAAACAATTCGCACCAGTAGTTCTTGAGATTAGCGCGTTCAAACAAACAAAACAAACTCTTTAACTTTATTATATTAGTATAGATTAGAGTAGTGATGGCTCGCGGATTTGTTCATTTGAAGTACGCAGATTTTGAGGTCCTCAAACATGTCAATTTCCTCGAGATATTTTCCTACATTTTTAAGCCAATGCAAATCCACATGTAACTTGTACACAATGGTCTGGGACCGGATAATAATAATTCATTATTTCTCATTTCAGATGTTGAATTTATTCGTGGCCGTCATCATGGATAACTTCGACTACCTAACGCGAGACTCGTCCATATTAGGTGCACATCACCTCGACGAGTTCGTTAGGATATGGGCAGAGTACGACCCAAACGCAACGTAAGTATTACTATAATTATGTATTGTGTTTGTATACAAGGTGTAACAGAAGGGTGTGACAATACTTATACTATACATACCTATGTATATATAGAATACAGCCCACTAGGTTTCAGAATTCTAAGTGTCATAGATTTCGAGTAATCATAAGTTGAACTTTCATTAAAACTTTAAGACATGCAACCCTACATCTTATCATTTTGAGCGTTCATTGACTTTTGACGCTATCAAATGACACGGCGCGGCAGTGTCTCTCTGAGAGCGCGAGAGAGAGAGAGAGAATACGTTGCGTTAAAACTAATGCTAGAATGGGATGAAAGAATGTGTGCTTATTTCGGTTTCGTTCGGTCAGTGATCACTCGCTAGGGCTGCCACGAAATCAAGTGAAAAATATTATCTTATTTTTGTATGGTAAAAATATATGCGATATAATTTTTCATATTTTGGTATATGACTCCTTACATGATATATATGTATACTCTTTAATATTGTCACACCCTTCTGTTACACCTTGTATATTTATTAGACCATTACTATTTTTTTCAGTATTTACACGTATTCTATTCTATAAATGTATTACAGACACATTGCTCGTTTTTAGTCTTTGAACATGACCCCTAAAAGCTGAAAAACTAATCTACGCGGTTTGAAAGAGTTTTTACGCCATCAACGCCGCCGGCCCGTTTTGTGCGAATTGAATTGTCCTTCAACTATAAGGGCCTTATTACAAAACGTGGTTTAAATATAAGTCTAGACCAAGTCCATTTTAGTTGTTCGAAAATTGTCTGTCTACTGTCATAATTATCAAACTGTCAAAATGTACCAATGTTGAATCAAAGTTCCAATTTTTGTTGACATTTTGTTTGCTTGTATGTGATGTTTTAACAACACGAACACATTTTTTTTATTTTCAAAGTCCTGGACTAATATTTAAACCGCGTTTTGTAATAAGACGGCAAGAGTTTATAAAGTTTGAAATACTCAAATTGATTGTCGTCTGTTGTATAAACTTTTAAATAATAGTTCAATTGTAATAACCGGCTAGCACGTCAATAGTTATGTCAAAAAGTAGTAGTACATTTCGGAACATTGTCACCTATCATTGTAGCAAGAAATATATGGAACAAGGAATAAAAAAACTACTAATCTTACTGATTATGTTTCTTATTTCAGGGGGAAGATCCATTACACAGAAATGTATGATATGCTGAAGAACATGGATCCGCCCTTGGGGTTTGGCAACAAATGTCCAAATAGACTAGCCTATAAGAAATTAATTAGAATGAATATGCCGCTAGACGACGAAGGGAAAGTTAATTTTACAACTACACTGTTTGCCTTAATACGAGAAAATCTTAACATCAAGATGAGATCTGGTAAGTGCGCTTTCTAGTATTGATTCAACAACAGCTGTTGGTCGAATGTACGGAACGTCGAATTACATGAATATGTACCTGTCATCTTTGTAACCTACACCAGGCAAGTTGTAGGCAAGCATGAGCATATCTCAAGAAAAAAAAATCATTTTATTTCAACAACCATAAATAAATACCTTTTTGTCACCGAATCATATTAATTAAGGCATTATTACTATTAGAAAGCTTCCGCCTTATCCATAAAAACAAATAAATCTCAGGGATTTATGATAGACACCGTTTGCCTTTACACTGTGCAAGCAAAAATGAGTGCAAACTTTACATTGTTATTTCACTAGAACAATATTCCCTTTGAACTGGTGCAAAACAGTGTTTGCGAAACTGGCAAAGTTTCTATACTTTTTCGGAGGGCTTTATTTTTTTTCTTATCGAATGAGTGTGGCCAAATCTGTATATGAAGCTCTAAGGGCACTAAAGGCTTCTGGCAAGGCTTAATGATTGTCGTACTAAGACAAGCAACCGACATTCGAAAACACCCGACCAACTACTACAAAACTTTATATAATCAAATATCTGACTGATAGATTATAAATGTATGATATCACATTTCCAGCGGAAGAAATGGACCAAGCAGACCAAGAACTGAGAGAAACAATCACTCACATATGGCCACTTCAAGCGAAGAAAATGCTGGATTTGCTGGTGCCTCGAAACGACGTTTTAAATGCAGGGAAACTGACAGTCGGGAAGATTTACGCAGGCCTTCTCATCTTGGAAAGCTGGCGGTCTACTAGGTTTGCTCAGACCGATCCGCAAGGCGTTCCGGTAAGCTATACGATTCTATATTATTATATATTATTTTAACTGCACTTTTCTTTAATATTCGATGTATATTGTATCTATGTACATTGGTCACAGAAGACGTAGAACAAATGAAGCCAGAGTTAATAAGGCTATAACTTTTTTGTACATATCCTTGAGCCAAATGTAAAATACGTGGTTAGGTAATATACACGTTAATAGTAGTGTATGTTGATGGTCCCTTATTGATTCCCACATTAGAACTATTTACAACGTTATAGTTAGTTATATACCTAGAGAGTTGTGTTGTCTACCTGTGGATGTATTGTTGTGTTTAATTCGTACCAAATCTTGTACCAAGCTAGACGTCTTCAAGTTATAATGATTGTATAAAATAAGTGAACGTCTATTTTATGCAGCGATATTTTTTCATTGACAAATCGCAAACGATTGGCTCGAATTTCGAAAGGGAAATAATGACAACAATACAAAGTCACTTTAGAGAAAATCGACTCAAAACGAGTCGACTACATTGGTGGTTTACTTTTCAGGCATTCGACGAGAATAGCCCTACGGCCATTCAGCCGGTAGTATATATAATATATATATTATACGGAACGAACTTTAAATACTTTTTCTTGCACTATTCTAGATTATTTCTGTTGATCATAATTTATCCGCATCGTGTTTCGATAATTTAATCCTTTTAAATAATGGAACTCAATAATAAATTTAAGGAAATGACATAGTAATCAGAATGGTCAATAAAAGAGTTAAATAAAAACCAAACACGTAAACGTAGTTTAGTGAAATGATACTGTTAATATTAGACTTAGTTGAATAGTGGCACAATGAGAACTTAAGTTTAGGCAAAGTTTAACTTTGCTTCGAATTCCGACGGAGCTTTGTAAACCACAATACAATAGCGATAGACACTGTCCTATAGTTGCAAAATTAGTGATAGAGAAGTGTGTCGTTTGCAACAGTTTTTTGGTACAAAGTAGATTAGTTGTGACCTCTTGTAGTATATGTACAATTGTTTGTTTGTTTTCCAATATTTCCCACTTTTGATATAAATGTTTATTTTCTATATAGAATCTAATTATGTACCTATGTTCAACAAATATATTTATTCTTTCCACGTTCTATATCCTTTGTTAACTTTGATAACATTTTGTATTGCATGACTAACTTTGATCCACTGATTTGTCTATGGCTTATGAATGTTATTTTATTACATTTTGGCTCAATCGAAACCATTTTAGAAGCCTAAGACGACAAGAATCGCTTAAACATGCTCTTTTGCCTCCTGATTAATTTTTGTATAGCATTTGGGATAAAAAAACATAACGATTGTGTTTCAAGGCATGCTGATATAAAAATATATTAAAAATACCATATCATGCCTCTGGCTTCAAACTTATAGCACATGATTATATTTAGCACAAGTCTACATAACATGCTTTATTTACAGCTCCTTTGCCTTATAACCTCGATTCTGCTGACATAACCAGACATCTAACCACTAAATAACATCTACATATAATATGTATAATATAATTGTACCTAATAATCATTAATCTAGTTGATTTCTCAGACTTGTAGCGTTCATTTCACAGACACTACAGAAAGGTCCTGTTAGATCCATTTGGTTGGGGTTCTTGTTACACATACACACACAAACACACACATATATAGATACATAGAGCCCCAGCATGGACGACGAGTAGGAAATGTTTGCGCAAACTCATGGAGGCTTTAGCCGTTTTGTGTGAAAGCTGGTTGGATGGAGCGAGTTTCTTGACTATGGCTAACTATACATGAGAGATTTATGCCTTTTTTGGTGTTCTAAGTAGCTAGATATTAATTATTATGTATTAATATCTCTATAATGATTAGTTGGTTGGTTGGCAAAATGGTTCATATGATAAAATCAATGAAAAATAAATACGATGTAAGTTTTTTACAGTTTAGTGCATTGACACAGATTGAACAATTTAATTTTACACTCCGATAATCGGTTATTTTGGGACCAAATACAGCTTAGTCAGTGTTTTCCATAACGATAAAAACATAAATCATGGTGCACTCTATTTTGTTGATAGACAAAAATTAAATGAATGAAGATGGTTTTCGCAACCAACTAGCGAGCCAGCTTTACTGCCATGAACTCTTAATCATGACAGTAACGATAAATAGGTAAATGCTAAGACGTACAGCCATTTAGTAGGTACAGTTAGGTCGCATAAAGAACTTTCCAAGTCCAAGTCCAAGAAACTCGTTCCAACCCTAAGCCAATACTACATAGTAAAGAATAATACGGTACATGAGCGTGCGCTAACCGTCGCATGACCGAGTCGCCTGGTGCAGAAGGCGTCGTTCTTTAAATGCCTCCTCGACGTGGCGGCGGGCCTGGGCCCGGGCTCGCGCACCGGGTCGCTGAGCCACGAGCCTCTCCCGACGCCGGCGGAGCACCCGGACGACACACACACGCTGGCCGATCTGGCCAGGCAGAGGAATACACGGCAATCGCTCAAGTGAGTAAAATTTGTGTATCATTAAAAGTAAAAATAGTGATCTTCAAAGCGAGAGTGCATCGGTTCTTATCGGGTAAGCATGCTCCATCTTAGGCCATAGCCTTTGCTTGCTATCAGGTAAACTATGGCCAAGTGCAAACCCGTTCTAGTTAAAAATATATATATATATATATTTATACGCGAGTGTGGCTCAGCGGTTCCAGTGTCTGCTTTTCATCCAGACGCACCCTGGTACGAATCCAGCCTTATACCACTGACTTGGATTGTTCCAAGTTATGTGTGGATTTGCACTTGCTTAGCGGTGAAGGAAAACATCGTGAGGAAACCGACATGTTTGAGGACCACAATATCCGAGGACATGTGTCTTTCGTCGAAAAACCTGGGCGCCCACCACGATGTATCTGCCCAAGAAAACTCCCCTAACGAGTTAATTCTGCGGGGAAGTCACGACCCTCAGTCATGAGGAAATACGGCACAAGAGAGAAAAGTAAAAATGTAATATGCGTGCCTGATGGTAAGCATTAAGATTATCTTGTTCGGATAAAGTCCTATGATATGAGAATTTAACGCGGCTTGTCTACTTCTGTTCTGTTCATTTACATATTCATCACCGCAAGACATAGACACAATGTCTTGATATCCAGTAATTTACCAAAATCTATCATGTGTTTACACGTCACGTATGTATGTGTATGCTGAAAATTATTCTCTTTTGTTTCAGGAACAGTAAAAAGGTGATTACCTTACCCAAAACAACCTACAGCTCATTGTCGTAAATTAAAACCAAGCCATAGCTATTGTCTAGTGAGCTCAATGTACCCACCAATATCATGCCGCTATCAAAATTCTTAGATCCAAATTGGCCAGTAAATATATAATTGGATAACCTTTGAACGCATTATGTGATGTTGGTTCTAAACTGTTGTTACCTATCCAAGGTGTATTCTGTAAGACTGATTTATGCGGGGAAAGTTACTTGGCTTTTTAATGGTATATCATTGAGACGGGTTTTAAATTTGTGTAAAGAGTTACTGATACGTAATAAGAAATTATTTAGAGGAGGTTTTAGTACATAAATTACACTCTATTTTGTTCTATGACTTTTGGTATGTTAAAAAGCAGCTGTTGTATTATGTAAGCGAGTGTGGCTCAGTGGTTCCAGTGTCTGCTTTTCATCCAGACGCACCCTGATTCAAATCCGGCCCTACACCAATGACTTGCATTTTCAAGTTATGTGTGGATTTGCACTCGCTTAGCGGTAAAGGAAAACATTGTGAGGCAACCGATATGTTTGAGGACCACAAAATCCGAGGACATGTGTCTACCGTGGAAGGAGCTGGGCGCCCACCATGATATATCTGCCCAAGAGAACTCCTCTAGCTGATTAGTTCTGCGGGAGAGTCACGACCTTCAGTCATGAAGAAATACGGCTCAAAAGAGAGAGAGTATTGTGTCGGCTACCAGCGTCGACCGTTTTTTTACCGCATTTCCAAAAGTTATAAAATAAAATTGTTAGTATGTATGTGCTGTAACCGATTCTAAAAGGTTGTTCATTAGGTACCAGTTCTTCTATATACACGTTTATTAGTTTTGGTCTTGATAATATTGCCTAATTGAAAGCAGGAATTACTCTCGTGTATGTCAGTCTTTAGTAAAGTCAATGCATCATCATAGATAGATTTGATGTTGTTACAATATTACGTTAAAAGCTTTATTTGGGTAAAACCCGGAGAGGAAATATGGTAACTTTATAATTGGTTACTGGTGTCAAATTCAAATGCTTTTATGGTACCCTTTGGACATGAAAGCACATTTTATTTTACGACTTTGTATAATTGAATGGCTCAAATGCATCTGTTTTGATAATTTAAAAAAAAATATAAATTAAAAAAAAATATATTAAATGAAAAAAAAAATGATTATTATTATTATTTTGTTTTTTTTTTGGGGGGGAAATTTCTGACAATGGAATTTTACCCACTAAATGAAGCCAGAAAAAAAAATTGTTCTCGGTTAAATTCCCTATAGCTGCTTTTAAAAGCAACCTTCCAAAGTCGTGGTATGAAATTTGTTTAATGGTACAAAGATCTTAAAGTATTCTTGAATTGGCTACCAGTGATTCTGTATTTGTTGTCTAAATTAGATTTACTTAATTATTGTTTTAGGTGAAGTTGTTGTAACAAGTAGGTAATAGGGCCTTAGGCTCAATTTATAGAATCATAAAATGTGTTGAAACTCTTTGAGTATTAATCGTAAACGTTTTTAAGTTTACAGATGGTTGTTGATGTTTAGGTAAAACTTTTCAGTAATAGATTTACATATTTTCCTAATATCGTAGATAATTGTGTAATTTTGTCTCGAGATAAAAATAGGGAATGGTTTTTTTCAGTACTTTAATAGGGATGCTGGTCTTAATATGATGTTCCCCTAAGCACTCCACAGAAAGAACATTAACATAACATTGTGACGTCATAATACACCACCTATACAGACTATCCAAAGCCCTTCAACCTTTCGCCATAAACTTAATCGCATGTCATTGTAGTAAACCAGTATGCACTAGTTTAATCTAGATAAACCATGGGAACAAGTAAGTATACAATCAACGCACAAAGCAAAGCACGGTTTGATGCATGAGCAAAAAAAATGCACGATATCAACGCATGTACTGCAATTGTTTAAGAATTTTGTAAATATGGGACAGAGAAACAAAAATTAGCGTTAAAAAGCAAAAAAAAGGAAAGGTGCTTAAAGAGGTTAGTGATAAAGAGTTTGTTAGTAATGAGGTTGTAATGTTTTAGGTATTGGAGCTGCAGGGGTCCCAGCATGGCTCTATGGAGTCACTGGATGAGGCTCGGTTGCAAGCGCCACATACAGCCTACCAGAATGGACACCATGGCCGGTCATCAAGCTTAAGGTAGGCTATATTTACTACTAGTGGACGCCCGCGGCTTTGCTCGCATTATTTCAATATAAAAAGTAGCCCATGATTTACCTAAGACCTCATAATATCTACATATCAAAGATCATGGTGATCCGTTCAGCCGTTTTTGCGTAATGAGCGTTCAAATAAACAGACAAACAGAGACACAGATAATTAGATAAACAGGCAACATCTCTAGAAATTGTTGGAACGTGTTCTGCTATAAATTCGAAGTATCTCTAAACATTTTTTTTTATTATCTTCAATTTTCAGACTTTCGATCCTCTTTAGCTGTATTATATGTATAGATTACAAATACAAAATGTATGTATTTAATGTAATAATATATATTTTATCCCTGATATATTAATATAAATAGTGTCAATGTTTTTTTTTGGTCCAACTAAATAGTAGGCAACTTTTTCAGACAATTTAGGAGCAATACAAGAAGAGAGTTTCTTATTTTATCAAATATTTCTTATTAAAATATAGATTTCTATTCAATTACTTATTTGAAAATATCAAAAGCTTCGGATATGTTTCACGCCTACATACATATTTGTTTAATATTGCTTATATTTTATATGTTTTGTTTATTTTTGTTTTTAGTTGTTTTATGTTTTTATTTTATAGCGCCGTCGGTGAAGAGATTGCTCTCAAAGTAATCGTAGTCAAAGATGGTATGTTCGGCATGAGACAAAACTAAATATATTCGTCTAACAATTTACCGCCAGGCAATTAAAAACCTTTGGATAGTTTTAAACATCTAACATACCTACTAACATTAAACAAATGAATAAGTGAAATATTCATATTCATATATATTCATAAAACCAATTTACATAAAAACAATTAAATAAAAACAAATGAATAAATGAATGAATCAAATAAAAATAAAACATTTAATTATCCTAACCTTGCACGAAGACAAACACATGACTAATCAATTTAACGGCGTCACCCCCGGTTTCTAGAACGACAATCAGTTATTTCTCCCATCCCATCATCAATTTCAACGCAATGTCTGTTGGTTGAAAAATCCAAATTCACCAATAATAGCGCCGCATAGAAATGTAATGGAAGGGAGAATTAAACTGTTAGTCTTTCTACAAAACCGCGGGGTCAAAAAAAATTCAAACATTTATTAGATATGTATATCTACTTCCTAATAATATTAGTTTCCCCGAATAGTTGGGAAACCCTATCTACTGCAACACAGGGAATCCTACAGCAGTAGCCAGGACACACAATGTAACAATTCTATGCATGCCAATTTAAATTGTACTGTATTTAGAATATTATAAAAAAAATACGAAGTCGAAAAAAAAATTGGTTCCAAGACTAATCAAAATCTTCACCCAACTTCCAGACGCACGCCGAGCCCGCGCCGCCGCGGCCACTACGGCGGCTACCACCACGACATCGGGTTTTCGGACACTGTGAGCAACGTGGTGGAGATAGTCAAGCACGAACACCACCGGCACGGGCACGGCCGCGCGCACCGAGCGCCCCACCACTACCACCCCTCGCACGGTACGCAAACTTTCCTAGATATATCTTTTTAAACAAATTCTAAAGTCATGCCTAGCCTTAACTTTTTAAAAATAAAAATAAAAATATTGTAAAAATTAGTCATTAGCTAATTGACTAACTGACTCTGACCCACTAACTCAACTCATTAGTTGATTGACCACTGACTCATTATTTGACTGAACAGCTACATAACTCATTAGTTGACTAGCCAACTGACTTGTCAGTTAACTGGCCAACTGTAAGCAACGTGTTGGAGTACCACCCCTCGCACGGTACGCAGTTTCTTAATATATCTTTCTAATCGAATTTTAAATTCTATCTAAAATCTGAAAGAAAAAAACTGAATTAATGAGTCGTTAATTGACTGACCCACTGAGCCATTAGCGAGCTGAACAACTGACTCATTAGTTGACTAACTGACTCCTAATTTGATTGACCAACTGATTCGTTAATAGACTGACCAACAGCCTAATTAAGTTATTGGCAAATGACTCATTAGTTGACTATCTGACTCGCAATAATATTCTCTAATTGAATCATTCATTGCCTGGGTCAACAATCGTTTTACCACCTGAATTGATTCAGTTATTTATTTGTCAACTGAGTCCTTGAACAACACATTTAATTACCAAATAAAATAAGCAAGAAAATAATCAACTGATTGACTAACTAAGACTAAAATAATTAATTTGTATACGCGTCATTATCCAGAAAAATCTAACTTCTGACTATAAGACCAAACAGAAAATATAAAATTAGTGTTATATCATGTGTTTCTTGATTTTAGTATAACAAAATGTGCAATTTTCAACTATAGATTTTTCCAGAAATTTTAGATTTCATATTTTTGATAGACACAATTCTAGATTTCACAGATTATTAGTAATATATTTGCTAGATAAGATACTAATTAACGTAGTATCTCGAATTTCATTAATCATTTTCATAATTACATTTTTCCAGCAGGTTTTTTCATCGATGGCTTGATGCTATTCTGGTATAAAAGGATGACTAGATTTGTCTTCCTATTACTTGAAAATTCTAGAAAGTACCCCAAGTATAACTGGTGTACTATCTGCCAAAAAACTTCTCATTTAATATACTATCCATTTAAAAATTCTCACGCATTCTACATTTCATTACTTTTCTGTAGTTACCTTACTTCATTTAAACAACACTACGCTAAAACCGTCCAATAAACTAGCTTGATCGATTCAAACAGTTTTGCAAACACTTTCTTACATGTTTTCTAAGGTTTTTGAAACACAAAACTGTCAATCTTGATTTACACGGTGCTCCAATTTGCGCAAATTATTTGCTGAATTGTGTCAAAGTTTAGTATAGTTTAACCATTTTACTTTGAATGAATTAGATTTTATCTAATTTTTATTGTGAGAGGTATCAAAGTTTAGTACTGTTTGACCAGTTTACTTTGAATTAATTTGATTTCGTCAATTTTTTATTGTAAGAGGTACAATAAAAATTGTCTTTTAAATCAGAGTTGACAAGATTTGTGTTTTTCTAATAACTCTTAGCAATGAAATAAAAACAATGTTCTTTTGGAGACTATCTGTGAACGTTAGCCAATTACAACTTATTGCATCATGTTTGGTAAATAAATAAATAAAGCCATTTATTCGCAGTAACTTAAATAACATTTTGTGGTTATGGGGTTTACGTTAGAAACACATTTTTCATTTTAAATAATATGTTTGGTAGGAAATGCTAAATGATTTATAAATAAAATTTGACTTTTATTTCAATGCTAAGACACTAAAACCTAAACCGTATTATTACAAAACGTGGTCTAAATATAAGTCTAGGACTTTGAAAATAAAAAGTCGGTTCTTGTTGTTCAAACATCACATACAAACCATAAAAAGTTTCGACTTAAAACGAAAACGTTTATTTATCATTGGTAACATTTTGACAATTTAATTATTTGGCCAGAAAAAAATATTAAAAAAATATTCAGGGACATTGCACAAAGCGCCATCTAGCCCACACTATGCAAACGCTTGTGTTGTGGGTACTAAATAAAGAAGAAGAAGAATACAAATTTTCAACAACAAGAACGGACTACATATTTTCGTAGTTCTGGACTTATAGTTAAACCACGTTGTGTAATATGACCTATGCTTTAAATGTAGATAGTAGATACATTTTGTCCTCGGAAATAGATATAAGATATCCTGTATTAGATTGTTACATTAGAGAACCAAATCTAGATATTGGGAGTTCTTAGATTCATAAGTGTTTGTAGAACATCGAAACCTATCTGTAGTGAGCTAGTGTTAAAAAGTTAAATTATCATTACACTAGATGTGAGATTGTTATAGATAAATTTATTAGTGTAAAATAATTTGAATTAGCTCATATAAAAAAATATATTTCCTAAACCAAATCCTTTTAAAATCAACAGTTAAATTTTATGACTTTTCTGTCAAACTCGACTACATTTGTAATGTAGAATGATGAATGAATAATATATTAAAACAAAGGAAGAAAAACTCAACATACTACTTCTAACTACAACATAAAAAGGAGCACTAAGTAAATCTTTAGAAAGGCCCATAGATAGTCTAAGTGCTCCAGCCCACTACCAGAGGGCAGCGTGCCCAGCATACTGGCCGCATTGCTACGCTGGCAATGCTGATACGTTGAGCCAGAAAATTAATATATAGTTTTGATTCGGACAAAAGTTACATTTATAAGCACTCGCTTGATTACAACTCGCCATTTGTTAAGTCATATAGCGGTCTACGCTGCAGGACGCAATCCTAGAAGAAACTAATTCACGCTCCTATTATTAACAAGACAGAATTAAAAGAAAACTAATATAACTCTTAAACAATCCAGCTAAAACTGGTTTTAAAATTGTCTGACTACCGCTAAAATGTACAACCTAAATTATCATTTTGCCTGCTGCATGCTAAATGCTAATTAAATCTAAATTCTCATTTGCACACATAAATGCTTTCTTCAAAGGCTTTTGATGCTCAAACGCATGCACTTTCCATTATCATGCAGCATGCAAAGTACTAATGTCTTTATAAGTTTGTGATACAAAATTACTGGTAATAAATGAATACTTATTCAAACTTAGAATCCGAACCTAAAAATGCTTGACTATCTTGTGTAAAATATAAATTTGAGAATGTGTTGTTTTTTGTATAAAATGAATCCCAAACCATCTCATTACAAAACGTGGTTTAAATATCAGTCTAGAACTTTGAAACTAAAAAGCCGGTTCTTGTTGTTCAAACATAACATAAAATAAATCAAAATGTTAACTTCAAATTGGAACGTCGGTTTACATTGGTAACATTTTGACAGTTATTATTAACAATTATTTTGAGAGTAGACAGACAAATTTCGAACAGTAAGAACAGTAAGGCCTGCATATTTTTAAAGTTCTGGACTAATAGTTAAACCATGTTTTGTAATAAGACCGATAGTCCTTATACGAGTACATGTCTTCCGTGGAAGGTCCTGGGCGCCCACCACGATGTATTTGGCCAAGAGAAATCCTCTAGCGGATTAATGGTGCGGGGGAATCACGACCTCAGTCATGGGGAAAATACGCCTCAAAGACAGAATCTCTTTGTAAAAATAACAAATTTCTATCTATGTATATGATAGTCAAGATGATTTTTAAAACATGCATTGCATTTTTTTGTTACCAGTCATCCTGTATAAGTAGACAATAAACGTCTTGTACATAGCGAATGATGTGAATGAACGTAGCTTTAACTTTAAGTGAACTTAATAAAAATGTACTCAAAAAATTATACTACAATCACATGCATATATAAAAATAGTATGTTTTAGTCAAGTGACTATTATATTGTAAGTCCCGACTATTCATGATACTCGGCCTATAAGGTGGTTTGAAAACTCTCATCCCCAGAGTTAGCCACTCTCATACAAAGAAGAAGCTCGGGCGATTAGAAAACAAAAATTTGCTAAATTTGTTTTTTTTTACACTTACTTACAAGCTAATCGTTAGCACGTAAACCTGTTTGATGTTGTATACAAACATGAATTTGCCACATACGAAACTTAGGTTAATAGGTAGAGTTAAGGTACATGAAGATATTCCTGACAGCAGGCAGGCAGTGGCGGCACTACCCCACGGCCTACCCTCCGAGCCACGCAGCCTACTCGCCCTCCCCGCCACACCGGTACACCTACGCATACGGTGAGATTCACTCGCCTTCTCACTTACACTCACTCTCTCATTCACACCTAAGCTCACATCTTTACTATACCCAACACTAGTCGCATGTGGTCACTTATGGCTACAGTGACGTTTAATCTCAGTCACGTCATAAAGTGAGATTCAGTCTTCTCTTTACAGTCACGTCAACCTCACGTGCACATAATGTCACCATACAAATAAAATTGACACCCGTCCCTTTAAACCGGTAGATCTACGCATACGGTGAGATTCACTCGCCTTCTCACTTACACTCACTCTCTCATTCACACCTAAGCTCACACTTTTACTGTACCAAACGCTTGTCACATTTGGTTACAGTTATAGGTAGAGTGATATTTATTCTCAGTCACGTCAAACTAGTCGACCCGCCGCACCGGTGTCAACCTCACATACACATAATTTCACAGTACACTCAGATACGTGCACTTCTCACTGACACCATACAAATAAAAATAGTCTCCCATGCCAGAGAGAGAGATAAAAATAAAGGATATTTTTTTATAAAATACTGCATAAATTTAGTTAAGAGACTATTAAAAGGAATAAATAGATATACAAGCCGCTACTAAGTACGTATAATGAGTTATAACATATATCAGTACAATAGAAAGCAAATAGATGTACACAGATTGTATCGAATAACACTTGGCAAACAAAATTCTCTTGTCCAGAAAGAGGAGAAAGAAATACTAAAAAAAATTGTCACCCGTCCCCACCTACGCATGCGATGAAATTCAGTCACATCACTGTCCCATTATATCTACACTCTCACTGAGGTCTCTATGTCATTATTATCCATACAGCAATCACTAATAAGATTCATCTATACATTTATACACACATACAAAACATTTTTTCTTAGACTGAGTATTCAATCATTACCATCACAATCACCATGTCTTTTCGTAACTCGTAGCACCGCTACGTTCATGCTACGAAATAGTCGTAGCAGTTCGTAGCTTCAAAAGTTACTTGAAATTGTGCTACGCTCTTTATTCAAAACTGTTTATAACCAATTCAAGGAGTAAGCACGGACTCAAAAGAGAATATTAGCAGACCCTTTTCACAATTAACACATACATAAGGATCACAATACAACTCATCATACAGAATACAAAAAAATACAAATACAAAATCATTTATTTTTTTTAAAGATATTTTTCACAAAATGTTATTGAATCCTCTGACCTCGTGGTAGCCGTTAGGCTGTGTTACGAGGCCAGAGTCATCTCCCAGTATGTTCATAATTTAATTATAATAACGTCTTATGAGCTAGGTTACACAAACAATTTTTTTATTTTGTTTTAATATCTAACTACCCTCCATTTGTGTATAAATTCAAGTGGTATGACAACAAACAGTGTAGGCAAGTAATGTAGGCAGTCACTCACACACGCACAATCGTACAACTCGCCCCACCATCGACTTCTTAATCAACTGACGCATAATGTAAAATGTAAATGTAAAAGAATAAGCACCATATTTGTGAACACTTTACAAATTGATGTAAATTTCCAAAGGAATTTTCTAAAATGAACTAATCCAAATTATACCGTATATAAGAATGTAAAGCAAAGGGTCTAAATGCAAACTATTGAAAATACAAACAATAATTTGGCCTTTTGCTATTGGCTAGTACGCAATGTGTATTAGCTGCTATTGGTCAACGTAAAGACAAAGCTATTTTGACAAGAGTTTAAATAATCCCTACTTATAAAGTCAAAGTCCCTGCCAAAATAGCTGTGTTGTATATTACAATCATTGCTTTATGTGTCGCATAGAAAGTGTTAGAAATTAAGAAAATTGTTTGCACATCTGTTTACCACATCTACGATCGGCAGTGCGTAGATGAGAAAATTTCTATTAAAAATTAAAACGACTACAAAATTCACATGAACTTGCGCACAATTATGTTCGGAAAAACTGTTAGTGTCATTTGTTATGTCCATTGTTTTTTTTCCTTGGTATCTATTTATTTTTAAAAGACAAGTGAATATATTTTACAAATTGCTCAGGTACTTATAAGAAACCACTTTTAGGAGTCAATCATTGTTTACAACATGAACAATGTTCTAAATTTAATGAAAAGTGATTCGCTTTCCAAACAAATAACATGAATTGACGTAAAAATATGTCAAAATGTTATTTTTTCAAGGATAACTTAATATACACAAATCATCAATTTTCAAAAGACTAGTCATAATTTGGAAGCTCGTAGTATAAATGGTCATAATTAATAATGGTAAATTATATACTGAAACTTTAAGTGGTTACCAGTAATATTCAATATTGTAGAAATTATTCACACTCTTCGTAAAGCTGGTTAGTAACCAACCAAACCACACAGAAAAACAAAAAGCAATCGCGTCTTTCTAATGTATCGCCAAGTCGAGCGCGAAGCAAACACTGCCGTACCATCCTTTACTGGAACCATTTCGCCACATTTTAAGACCGCTATTTGAGAACCTCTGGATAGGATCTGTGTATACCCGAGAAAGAATGTACAAAACGATTCAGTCGGGTAGTGTGGGTGCCCGCAGGTGGCGACAGAGAGCGCGAGTGGCGCGAGTGGCGAGACCGCTCGTGGGAGCGCGAGGGCGCCCGCCGCGGCAGGGGCCGTCAGCTGCCCCCCACACCCACCAAGCCGTCCACGCTGCATGTGCACAGCGCCAAGCAGCAACCGCCCGCAACCAGAATTAGCCATAGTCCCTCGCATGTGAGTACCAGTGTCTGTTAGGCTTCAGAACCATAGTCTCTTACTTTTGAGAACTATCGTCTTATGATAACTATTAGTATTAGGAGTACGTATACTTGGCTATTAGCTACTGGTATATAAGTACTAAAATAACTTATCCTATGATGGGTTTGCAAGAAGTTTTGCTAACTGACCAATATGAAGATGGAATCCAATGATGATGATATAAGTACCTATACCCGCTTGAAGCGGGGGGGTGCCGATGTCTGTGTGAGTAAAAACCGATTTTGGCATTTGAGGACAATGTTTCTCCCGTTTTTTAATACTTACTGCGAGTGTAATCTCCCATTACTGCCGAGTGCCAACTAAGAGTATGTTAAAGTTCCGTTAAGAGCACTTGCAACGTCAGAGGCGTTAGAGTTTTGACATCTTGGAGAACATTACTTGATTCTGGCGTTTAAGGATATAATCCTTAAACGCCAGAATCAAGTCTTGTATCGTATGTATACCACAATTTACGTTGCGTTTTTGAGTGTCATAGTCTCTTACGTATAACTGCACACGACTATACATCCTGGCGTATATGAGTATAAACATTCATGTGTGCGAAGAGAGAGCCAACTAGCTAATACAGCCATGTTTTCCTTTGAACAGAAGGTCGCCAGTTAAGACACTAGACTTAAGTTTTAATATTTTTTTTTATAATTTCTGTATTGTGCTGGTGTTTTAATAAAGTGTATATCTATCTATCCTTTGGTTCCTCTTCAAGCTGGTGGTCAAAACTTTCACTGTCATGCAAAATTGAAACCTTCATAAAATATCTATTGACCATGTTCCAGTTATCACTGAGGCACACGCACACGCTCCGTGAGCCCGTGGAGCCTCTGCACGACGAGTACGAGTACGGCCGAGAAGTTGAAAGACTGATACACCGGGATTATAGATCTAGGGAAAGGTAAGTCTGTTTGCCACTCTATGGATGTGTTATGCATGTCTTTTATTCAAAGCGTTTGGCTATATGCTCTTGCGGGGTGAAGGTCAGATTTGGATTCGTTTTTTATGAAGTAGGTCTGCATTAGTCCTAATTAGATCTGCAGTGTTTTGCAAATTCGGAAAGTTTCGTTGTCGAATAAAAACTTTCCAAATTTGTGAGAAACCTTGCTGATGCAAAAAGACGATGCGGCCTACGGCAGAAAGAAGACAACTTTTTTTTTAAATTAGCTAAAAGTTTGTATGTTCAAGTATCGCAAGAGCGTAGAGTCGTCCGCTACGGTTAGTACAATAGTTGCAAATCTTTGTGAGCCCTCGGAAGTCAGGCGAGAGATCATTTTGTGCCAGTTATATATCTGTATAAGTCAGGTCAATTTGATGGGAAAGCGTGAGACTTTCTTGATAGATATCGTTGTCTGATGGCAGATGACTGTTATAAACATTTTTGAAAATTTGTTAATAAATCCGAGGGTTGACAAAGCGTTGCGCTGCGTGTACATGGTTGTTGTTTGAACGCAGCGACCGGGTGCGCCTCCTGGCACAGAGTCCGCAGTGAGCATGTGGTTGCAGACGCGGGCGCGGCTACTCGGCGGCGCCGCTCAGCTACGAGGCGGCGCTGGCGCTGGGGCGCGGCGCGCGCGCGCAGGGCCCCGCGCCGCGCCTGCCCAACGGGTACAAGCCGCGCGCGCGCCACTCCGACTCGGACGAGGACGACTGGTGCTAGCGGCGCGGGCGCGCGGCCCGTGCGCGCGCTCGCACCGCCCGCGCTCGCCTCGCGCCCCATCGCACCGTCTGACGCGAGGACGATCCCCTTTTATACTCGGCGACCGTGTGTACATAGACCGTTCTCCTTGCTCAGGATTTTGGACGCAGCGCGCCACCGAGCGAGCTACATCCAAATTCTAGTATTTACAAAGTTTTGGAAATTTTAATTTTTAATTCGCTAAAATTTTACTCTTTGATTTATATTACGGTTAAGGTGATCGAACGATGAAACGGTGCCAGGCGAATCGTTTGCGCTAGGATTTTTACATAAATGAAATTATTAGTCTGTATCGTAAAATAAACTTTCTATATTAAATTTGCACTACATAACGTTACAATATGCCTCTGGCGCGGCCCGGTCGGCCCGCGAGTGGACGCTCCACTCCGGACGCCGTCCAGCTCGCGAGTCGGACGCTTGACTCGGACGCCGGAGCACAGCCGACTCGTGAGTTGGGCGTCCGACCCCGGCACCGGACGCCGGCCGCCCCGCGACCGACACCGTTTCAAGTTCCACTTAGACGTTGAGAGAACACTAGGAATTCATCGTCGGACAAATTAATACTAGTATTGTATAAAATATTTACATAGTGAATAATTTTTACTTAGTTAATATTATACTAAATAAAACATTTTTTATTGAATTTGCTGTCCTTCCCCCAAGTGCTTTATACCTACGTTATATTTTAAATTTAAATACGATTAAAATAAATAAAAATGAATTACATGTAAACTTTGAAAATATATTTCTGCATTAAATTACTACCCAAGTTGTTAATCGTGTAATTAGTATTGTTTAGATTTTGTCGCCTGGTTACCTAACCCTTCAAGTTGTGAAAAAAAGAATAATGGCACAGCAAATTCTATTTAATTTTGTCAGGATTTTTAACCCAAATATTAGATATATCAAGACATTTTCGTTAAGCCTGTGTTTTAAATTTAATAAACCACACATTTTCATAAACGCCTCCAGAAAATGTTTGGGAAACAATTACAAATATATGTAATGTTTGTGTGAATTGAATAAAAATACCAAAAAACCAGGCGCAAAATCAAATAACTTATTATACAGTCTGCAAGAGAATTGGTTTAAAGGACGATCGCGGAGCCGGAACAATTTGTATTGAAACATCAATATGTATAGTATAAATTAGTTATTGTATGGTATAATTGTTTTTTTTTAAATAATATAATTAGTGCAAGAGCCAAAGAGAGACATAAACAAGTAGTACTTACCTTAATAATTTGGGAAAATATATACAACTTTATTTTCTTAATACCGATATGAAAACCTAATAATACTTAGCAAATTGAATAATACAAAAAAGAAACAAATAATAATACAAACACGGATCGTTTCTGAGATCTGTGGACACACATACAAACATACAAACATACGATTTTTTAACACACGTATTTGGAAGTCGAAATAGAATATCATATTCAAATTTCATCAAATTCTGTCCATTTCACATACCTACATAATAGATCGAAGAAAATTTTCTTGATCATCTATAAAACATGGCGCCCGATGATGATGTTTAGAATTGACAGCCCATTATTTTGAAAAGTCAGTTAGCAACCTTTTTTAAAAAAGTCGGTTACAAAAAAATTCGTGCTCTGCGATTGAACTTAACATGTTACTACTATAGATTAAATAATGAATATTTGCCAACAGTTTTTCAGTAATGTTACGGATTTTAACTAAAGTAATATTTTAAACGCACCGAACCAATTCTGATGGGGACTGTACGTTGTATTATTAAATATATTTATGTCCGTTACTCGATTTCGTCACGTCGGGTATTCTGTCATTGCATCTTCATTATTAATCATAAATTAGTCACACGATAGTTGTCAAGCTATACCTGATAAGACTGGTGACCTTGTTTTTTAAATTTTTGTTGAGATAGAGTTTAATTGGATAAACCTTATATTAAAAAATCTTTTTAATATCGCCGGATTTTGAGTAATAATTTCACTATTTAATTCTAATTTCATTTTTGAATGCCACTACTATACTACTACTATAGTAGCTATCTTTTTAAATATCTTGACGTTGTCCTTTCTTGTTTATTTGAGTCACTCTTATCTGTCTAATTTCTTGTTCTCGTTAGCAATGGTAAGTTTAGATTTCCGTATGAAATGCTTGGTGGTTTAAGTTTCAACTCTACCTTTCTGTCTATCTAACCTCTCTCTATGCGTTTATTTTAGCTAAAAGCCTGCTCTTCGATCTGTGCACAGATATAAATAAAACAGGACCAGTCGTATCAGAGTATGCAATCGTTCGGTATCATAATACATATGTTGCAATGCATTATATAGGCTACGTACATCACTTAGTACGACAAAATTGTAAATACATAATTTTCTGTGATAACATGTGGAAAAATGAGAATAATATTAGTACTGTGTGATTGCAAACGAAAGTTGTTCATTTGACTTAGAAACGCCGCGATTTCGGGAAGGAACTTGTTAATTGCAAATTTTACTACTTATCAAACCATGAAAAAAAAACAAAATATTTATGTAGACCTAATTACAGATGTGTGTTAAATGTTTTGTGTATTCCGATTATAGTTATTACAGTAACCGTTGGCATTTGATTGATTCTATTTGCATTTTGAAATACAAAATCTTTATGAAATAGACGTCTGAAATTGTGAATATACCTGTTGTTGTTTGTATTTATGTATTTCTTGTTATATTTTTAAGTTGCGATGCGCAATTTCATTTGACCCTGTTATCTGTGAGACATATGCTTTGTCAATTATAGTATACCAAATTATTAAACCATACATTTTACGTCAATACAGCGTGAAATATAAGAAGGCCGCTATTAAAAATATTTCCTATAATTGACGAATCATAGATGCTTATTTAGTTCATAAGCTAGTTAAAACCTTATAAGGCAATATTAAGTACCTGAAGCTATGCTATGAACGTTATGACTTGCGATTAAATATAATTGAACTCATAAGTTGGTCGAATAGTTAATGTAACTAATGATAAATCGATTTAATTAAATTTAGTTGGTGATTGTGTATAGGGCAGATTTACACGGACTTATTTTTCTGACTTAGGACCGGGACTCTATTGAGGTTAAAAATGGAAACTTTCAACTGAAATATGAGCATCCATAGTACATTATAATATATAATAATCAATGTATTTTGTTTCTGGGATTGATTGTGTTTCACAGAATTATATGATGAAACGTTGACCTATTTGGTAAGTTAATGATGCAAGTTCCATTCTTGAAATTTAAATAAACTTTCTACCATTCACTGAAAGAAACTTGAGCCTTAATTTTAAAGAAATAGTCCGTGTAAATCAACCTTAAGTTACACGGTATGAATCGGATGATTTCAATTGATATTATTAATTGTTTAAAGCACTACGTGAAACCCTAATTCGATTTTTAAACCATTGTTTTAAAACCAGTCTCACAGATACAAAGTTGTTACCTGTTTCCGTGTTAAGATTACTTCTAGAGATCATTATTTGTATTTGTAAAGTTTGACTTGAAAGTTTATAATTATAGTTACTGTATAGATATTTCGTTTCGGACGCGAGCAGCCGATGGACTTTCAATGACTGAGTGGTTCAAACAGTGCTCCCTGCTTCTGTGGATGTGACCCTTATACCTATAGCGTTAAGGTTGTAAATATTGTAAATTAATTCGCGGCCGTGTCGTAGAGGCCGCCTGTGAAGTATTGAAATATCTAGTGGTATGTTACTAATGTTAGCTAGGTAATCTCCCCAACAGTCCTTGAGTTTGAGTTGGGTGTTTCACTGCCTTAAAATAATGATGAATAATCGGTGTAATAGTTACCTTAACTACTACAGATAAGCGTCACGATTATTATTCTTAAACGTTTTTTGTATCGTTCACTTCACAACACTAATTCCATAGTACTTTTGAGGTAAGCGTTCACATAACTGAATTGTACGCATATAATGTATCGCATCAAATGGAATGTACCGTTCACATCTGTTCAGATTCAATCAATGAAATCAGATATTCAAACAAGTTAAACGTGTTTATTCAACTTAAGGACACTTGTTTTTTAAGTTGTGAACATGCATTCATGTTATCATAAACAAAATAGATCAATACAATGTTTTTCTGAAATTCAAAATTTATTGTTAGGCAACATTTTTACTCATTCTAACTAGCATCATACCAATTTTAATTGACATCTACATATATGTAATTTTGAATTAATTATGTCTAGACCTGTGTGATCTATGTTAGTTAAAGAAATCTAATATATTTTGATACGTTACGGCTGTTGCGTATGATACGTGTATGTGAACGTTTACCTCTAACGTTGGTCGACATTTCATTTCTTGACTCTCGTATTTTAATATTTAACGATTATTATGATATCTTACTATAGGCGAACTGGACAAGTTTGTTTCAAAATTTAGAGACATTTTTGGTATAATACAATGTGACAGTATAATTTAGTAGACGCTGTTGTCACGTCAAATAGCTAGAAAATAAGAATATAGCAGAGGGAAGAATTATTTTCCCGCCTATACACATTTTCTTGATGTTTGATTGTTTGTTTGCGAAATGCTAGAATTTCGAACGTTGACCTTTTCTTTTTTTATTGTTCCTCTACAAATATATATATTGTCGTCACTGTCACTCAATCGTCCTTTGCAATTGTACGAAAGTGACAATAATATTTTATGACAGGAGCAACAGAGATAGACTTACAAGTCAATATGCGAAATTCTTCGCACTCTACGTCTGGATTTTACCAGATCTAATTTCAACAAGTAAAATATGAAGAGATAAATAAGAGGAAAATTTGATGAAAATTCTAAAAAATATTGACACAAAAAGTATTATGCCAGAAATGTCTTACAATATCTATAATATCACGATGACTATTATAATTATAAATCAGCAGCATTATTTATAAACGAGTATTTGAATAAATAATCCGATTCGATTTAATAATGACGATTACTCTCTTAGCTCACTTCTTTTGAAGTTGGATAGACGTTGCTAAGTCAGCTTGTTGTTGGATGGAACTTGCGCTTGACCACATATTGAATAGAAAAAAAAAGAGAATATCAAATCTAAAATATATTTTGTTTTAAATATGTCTTCTTGACGACTTCTGCAGCTTAAGGAAATAATAGATGTTTAAAAGAAAATAAAATTAATCAAAGTCTCTTTGACGAGTTGAAACTGAAGTTTTTTTTATTTATTTTGCCACTGAAATAAACAATAATCTGTAATACTTAAACATATGTAATGTTTAAAAACAATTTCCTTATTTCAAGGAATTGTGAACAAAAATAATGTAATTTTTAATAAACAATCAGATTCCAAATGCAAAGGTTCTGAAATAAAACAATAAAAACTAAACTTTTCATAAAATGTATTATTATTGGTGAACAGTTTGGACAAGAGTTCTAAAAATATATCATCATCATCATCAACCCATCATCATCTATTCCCCTTGAATTATAATTTGTCGGTCCTCAAGTCAAGAGTAAACCGGTTTCTTGTAGGCAAGCGCGCTAGATCGTAGATTATAACGTTGCTTATCATCAGGCAAGTTGTAGTCAAGCGTAAGCCTAAATTATCATGTAAAAAAAACCGCGTAGTAACAAAGCTGACTTTAGCACGTTTATCTAAACTCTATAAAAAGCCTCACATTATATCTATACCATTAAATAAGGTACATACAAACGGTAAGTTTGTGTGTTTGTTTCTAAGGGGCTACGTTATTGAATGTTAAGATGAGACACGCTCGAATATTTAAATCCGTGCTTAGTTTCTTTTCAAGAAAAAAAAATGTTGTTACATTTTGCATTCCAAATTCTTTCTCTGAAAAATTCGATAAAATAGAAAAATCATTAAATTTTGAAAACATTAAGGAGAGGTTTTTAACCCAATTTTGTCAAACTAATGCAATGTTGACATGTTCGGAGACCGCAATATCCGAGGACATGCGTCTTCCTTGGAAGGACCTGGGCGCTCACCACCATGTATCTGCCCAAGAGAACTCCCCTAACGAAATAATTCTGCGGGGGAGTCACGACCCTCAGTCATGAAGAAATACGAATCAAGAGAGAATGCAATAAATTTAAGTGGTATAAATTTAATAAGGGATTGTTGCTGTTGTTTGTTGTTGTTGGGACACTTTTGTGATAATATCTTAGCATTCTGTAATCAAGTCCCTTATTTATGAGTATGTCAAATATAAATAAAAAGTAAAATATTTGAAGTGAGATGAGGAAGTCTGAATCCAATAATAATTATCATGCCTGCCTTGAATCAATGTAATAATCGCTTCAAAACGTTCATGTTTTTATATATTTAAAGTTATTATTGTACCTACTGTACATATACCGGGTTATGTGCAACGGGTGGGCTAAGTCGAAACAATATTAAAATAAAATAATAATAATTTCATAAAAAAATATAATAAACCACCTTTTATATTGCGCGTTCAGAGTGCTAGATAATCTTGGAAAACAGTTGTTATATACTAAAAATTCAAGTGTTAATATATAAAACAGTTGACGTTTTCTTTGATTTCACGGCTGCGTTGCAATAAAAAAGTTGTTTGTTATTGACAAAAATAATAAGAAACTAAAAATACCTAGTTATATTGACTTCATTTAGATACAAAGGAAATAGTCGATCGCATTACCACTCTATACCAGATGATCTGTGGCCAATCTTCGGACATTCAAAATTTGACACATGGAAAAAAAACCCGACTTAGCCCAGCCATACTGTATAACCCTGTATGTAGCATAGAAAGTTCATCGGCCATCGAACCAGCACAATAGGACGTTTTCGGTATGTTCCAAACTTTACAGGATAACGCAATCCTATTGATATTGTATTAATAAAGAACCAAACTTAAAATTAGTATTTAAGTAATTTATTATCCTAAAACTAAAAAAAAACTATACGCATGTTTTCACCTATACTGGTAAAATGGTTATGTACAATGAAAGAGCTGATGTTTTATATATGAATTCTTGCTCGCATGTAAAATTTTGCAGAATGAATCATTATAAGATTGTACAATACGAATAAATGCAAAAAAAGAAATTTCCTCGATATATTGTGTTTCGTTACTAACTTCCATTCTATTTCTCTATCAACCAAGTTGCTAAAGAGTTATTTATTTATTTCCTAAAGGTACAGACATGAAAAGCAGGTTAAAAGATTAAAAATAAATTACACTGTGATGTATAAGACTAAACCTACAGTTCATTTAAGTCCGCACTCTACACTCATGTTGGAATCTGAGGGTTAATTTTTAAGAAAAGTACAAAGTACGAGATTGTATTTAGCAACTTGAGAGTATTAATCCAGGACTTTTTTTGGTTTCGAATTTGATAATCCACTCTGAATACTAACTACCTAGTTTAGATGTATGTATGTATGTCCAAAAAGATTTCAGTTCTTTATGTAAATTTTATTTCTTTGAGAGCGAAGCACTAGTCTCCCTTGTAGGTACACTTACATACAAAGTTTTGCCTCCGTTTAAAATAAAGTGAGAAATTAATTTTATTTATAGACTGGCCTTTTAGCTTCGTTCGTAGTGGCTCTGCCTTCTAATCTAGAGGTTGCGAGTCCGATTCCCGCATAACGCAAGTATGTATGTACTTACTTTAAAAAAATATAATTACTTGTGTTGAGTCTGGTCGTGTGTATGTATAATAAGTATGTATTTACATAAGAAAAGTATATAAGTATTGTATCCGTTATCTAGTACCCGTGACACATGCGTTTGCTTAGTGTGGGGCTAGATGGCGCTGCGTGCAATGTCCCGGAATATTTATTTATTTTATTTTAGTATTATTTATTTCTAAGGGCATCTTAGAACATATGTGGGCAAGGATCTTCGCAAAATCTAAAAAAGAGACGAAATTATGCTACAATAGGCAATTCACTCTGTATTTTTATTGCAAATTTACTTGGTAGCCAACAAACGTATAATATGAAGTAGGTAGTCACTCTAAATAACAATGATAACACATTGACACTGGTTACAAATAATTTATTAATTCATGGATAATTATCAATATCTGAGCTAAATAAAATCATTGTTACAAGCTGTGAGTATAAAAACTGCAAACTCAACAGACAAACTCTCAATCATACTTTACACTCTTTAGAACAATTTTAAAATCGAATTCCACCATTTACGCGCCGCCATTTTGAATTTCGTGACATCACAACATGGCCGCCGCCAATCAAAACAAAACACTTTCAATTTCGAACCCAAATCAGCATAAATCTCGCGCGAATTTGGACTTAATGTAAAATACCTTAGGGGTCGGTATGGGGGTCTTCGGCGTCAGTTTCGAGGGAACTGACGTCGGCGTCAGCGTCACTGGCTGACGTCAGATCAGCTCTTGTTCGAGGAGGCTCGCCGCAGCTGAAGCTCTGCTGGTCTGCGTCTGTTGAAGCTGGAAAGTAGACAAATAGTAATTTGATCAAGTATTGGTTAAATATAGCTCTTGGTGCTTAAATTTTATAAGAACAGAAGCGAAGTTATAACCTGGTTAAATAAATTAGGTTAGGTTTACTATGTAAGGTGACGTACCAACTGTAAGTTATTGTAATATTTTAAATGTGAATGTATAACAGTCAGACCGTTACTGTTTGTGAACTAAATAAAAAAAACGTGATGTTTATAACGCGGTTAAGTTAGTTGAGAGGTTAGCAATCAACTATAACCAAGTATTCGACTATTTCCGGCATCTTAACCAATCAGGAGCAAGTTTTGTGTGCTAGTGAGAAAGAAAAATGAATTGTGGAAGCATTCAGGGCGGCATTTGTAAGGATTTTTAATTCTATGGTATCAAATATTCGCAGATTAATACAGTAACATTATTTTACCTTGTCTATCATCCACATGCTCGGCGTTGTCGACAGCCATCAATGTGATAGAACCGTCGATGGACTCTCGGAGCAGTTCGAACTGGGCTGCGAACGCTGCTGGGTCGATTAGAAGCGCCTGGTATAATAAAAATAAATCTAAATATATAAAGCTTAAAGGTGACTGACTGACTGACTAACTGACTGGCTGATATAGTGAATTATCAACGTACAGCCCAAACCACTGGATGGATTGGGCTGAAATTTGGAATGAAGGTTGATGTTATGACGTAGGCATCCGCTAAGAAAAGATTTTTGAAAATGCTTCTTTAAAAGGAGTGAAATAGGGGATGCACGTTTTACTTCTTTATGCGAGCGAAGCCGCGAGCACCCACTACATAATTTTATTTTGAGTACAAATAATAATAAAACGTTAAAATAGAAGTAATTTGTTAATTTATTATGTACTTGTATCTATTTACAGTAGCTATAAGGTTTGCAGAACGAACAAAAGGTATCGGATCCTGTTTTGCAGGATAGCAGTTCCTCTTACCGCATATACTTACTTGCATATTCTTAAATAATAAAAAAAAACAATGCTTCGGTATATTTTGAAGAGTTAAACATTTCCTGCTAAAGACCTGGAAGGACCTGGGCGCCCACCGCGATGTGGCCAATAGAACTACTAACAAATTACTTCTGCGGGGGAGTCACGGATCACGACTCACAGTCATGAGTAAATAATACGACTCAAAGAGATACCGAGCAATATGGATTAGGATGATGATGATGTCCCACCTGACTGTGTGGTGGCGAGGAGCTGTCGCTGGAGCTGAC
Source organism: Macaria notata (assembly GCA_927399415.1). Classification (NCBI taxonomy): domain Eukaryota; kingdom Metazoa; phylum Arthropoda; class Insecta; order Lepidoptera; family Geometridae; genus Macaria; species Macaria notata. Next base: position 3,783,280 of record OV656751.1, read on the forward strand.
AGAGGAGCCTTGTCCGGAGCTGTCCTGGGAGTGGTCTGAATGTATCCCCCTCCCGTCGCCCGCCCCCGCGCCCGCGACCGCCGCCTCCACCGCGTTGCCGTTGTCGTCATAAAGCGGCTCTCCTATTGGCACTTGGACTATCACCTCGCCCGGGTTGTCTAGGTCTACTACGCCCTGGAAAAAATATAAATGAAATATAATGATAATACATTAATTATAGCGAGAAGCACAGAAATCAAGACATTACAATATATGGAACATACATGACATGAATAAAAGCTTTTGTTTCATATTATAACCCGGCCCCAACTCAGCATGTGCTCGATACATACCACCAGCGCTGGTCTTCCTTTAGAACTGGTGGGTGATAATTTATGGTTATTTTTAGAGAACATAAAAATGCATATTGTAAAAAAAACAGCTAAGTATCTATTAACTTTTAGATTCAACATTACATATATGTATTAGGCAGGAAACCAACTTTACAGGCAGGTAACAAGCTTTAGTTACAGAATCATGAAAGATTGTTTTTATGAAACATTGCGTGTTTTGTATGTTGCCAATTTATTGTACAGTTTTTTTTTTCTATAAGAATAGCAACTGTGCCCTACACCCTAGTTTTAACTTCATCTTATCACCAAATTGTTAACTAAAAAATTATATTGAGCAAGGTTCATCGTCATCATCATCATCTACAGCGTTCTCTATCCCAATGCCGAGCATAGGCCTCTCTTTAGTGCAAGATAGATAGATATACGCTTTATTAAAAACACCAGCACAAATGAAACAATATAACGAAATTTAAGCCTAGTGACTTAACTGCAACCTTGTCGCAAAGAGCGATCTCTTCCAGGTAACCAATCTGGCAGGGATAAGACGCCAGTATAATGGTAGACGAGGTGCTTTAAATGTATGTGAAGAGCAATGTGCAAGGTTGATTATTTAAATTCAAATAAATAATCAATCAAAATACTTCCTTCTAAAGATTCATGTGTTTTACCGAATGCTGTTGGCTGATAATCTGGAACAGCCAATTGGGCACTACAGCTCCTTCATCCAACATGCAGGAGTCGAAGCTGCTTGACGACCTGCCCGATACTAGCAGCTCTTCAGACGTCTGGAAATTAGGAATGGAAACTTTATTATTATTTGACTGGCCTGTTAGCTTAGTTGGCATTGGCTCTGCCTTCTAATCTAAGGGTTGCAGGTTCGATTCCCGTGTGACACAAGTGTTTATAAATTTATAGATATTCACGTGTGTTGGGTCTGGTCGTTTGTATGTATAATAAGTATGTATTTACAAAAGATAAGTATATCCGTTATCTAGTACCCACGACACAAGCGTTTGCTTAATGTGGGGCTAGATGGCGCTGTGTGCAATGTCAAAAAAAAATATTATTCTACTTCTAAATTCAAATGTTAAGCTGTTTGTTACGATAAAAACTGTTACTATTATATGATTGGCCTAGAAACTTGAACAGAGTTTCACAAGCTTTCACTAAATTATATAGTGTAAGCAAACCTTTTTAGTAAACCTACAAATGTAGAACTCTGCGGTCACGAGAGACTTTTAAAAAGTAAAACCAATGACAGTTGTAAGATGACAGTTTTAGGTTGTTATTATTGTTACCATGGAAGGTAGTTTGTTCTTAAAATCTTTTGGCAGAACTACAGAAAGGATGTAGAAAGGGTACTGTGATATCTTGATATCACAGTACCCTTTCTACACTTCCCTACCTTCTTCTACCCTTCAAAATGAAACAAGAAATATATCTGTATTTTCATGTAAATCTTCGTTTAATTATTCTGAGATTAGCGTAGAGCCCATAATAGTATAGCTGATATATAATAAGCTACTTTCATGAAGCATTGCCGCAAATACAGGGCCCCTATAAGATAGAGTTAAGTAACGATTTAATTTAAAAAAAATTGATTTAAAAAATAGGACAGCATTGATTGATACAATCAGGCAATCGATTGGTTTTATTATTAAAAAAATAATTTTTAAAATCGGTTCTTAAATAAAGGAGCAATCGAGTAACATGCCTACCCTCAAAAAACTTTCAGAAGACTTGATAACCTCCTTTTTTGGAAATTGGTTAAAAAATAAACATATAAACTTACCGCTTGCCGCGTAATAGCCTCTAAGCTCCCTGTCGTAGGGTTGACCAGACGAATAAGGTCTGGTTGGTCGCCCGCCACTGCTTCCTCGTTTATTGTGAACCCGCTGAACACTTGGTTGGCTATTACTCCTGTTTCCGTCTGTAATTGTAAATAGTTAAATTGCAGTAAATGCATATAATTTACATAATATGATTGAAGAAGGAGACTAGCGAATTTTCGGTCCTTCAGGCGTGTTATATTGGTATAAGAAGTACCTATTTTACGATACTAACTATGATTACGACCAAATACTGGCGCCTTCGTTTTTGAAATAATAATTAGATTAGAATAATATAATAATTAGATATTTTTCGTCGTGAAATTAAATTGGAGGTTTACGTTGGTATTCAATAAACTGAATCTTGATAGTTTACCTGAGCAGGTTGGTAAGGCTGTTCTCTCCTCTCGAAAATATCACGAACAGACGTCGAGGACGGTTCACGAGTACACTTTGGCAATTTAATCGAACTGCTAAACTCATTATCTGCTGACAAATACCCCGACAATTTCGACCCAGAAGTCACAGATTTAAAAGACAACGTATCGAAATCAGTTGTCAATCGCGTATCATTCAAACTCATAACTGATCCGGAACTATAGTCAGCAGCAAGGGAATTATTCAATGCGTATTCGATATCACTCGGTGATAATTCGTTCACGTAATTATCGTTGTTTGTAATGACAGTTTTGAAACTTGCTGGGGAAGCTGGCAAGTTGTCAGCTGATGTAGAATTCTCGCATTTCAGTATTATAGTCTCCGTATCGATTCCTTCGTCGTCTATAAAATCTAGGCTGTCTTCGATCAGACCTTTCATTTGAGAATGTATGCTTTGGTTAGAGTGTCGGATAGCTATGTCTTCTTTAGTACTCTCAAGATTGTCTGTGTTCTCAGTAGTTTTTGGCACATTATTTTGAGTCACATCTTTAGAGTGGTTTAATATTACCGTAGGATCCGGAGTCATTTGACGAGGGGGTGGATCAATCACAACGACCATATTAGACGTTTGTGCAAAGTCGGCTTCATTGTTTTTCATAAGCGGTGCAAGATTCAAAGAATCAGAAGATTTTTTTGCTATCGGTGTACTTGTGTCCGTCAAACTTTTAATATCAGTATGACTCTTAATTTTCACGTTTGTATTTGAATTCGCTAACTGGTTTTTAGTTTTGGACAGAACATTTGTGGCTAGAATTATGGAGCTGTCTTTCACTTGAGCTATGTACACATTTTTCTGTGTGCTGAAGTTGCTTTTACACAATTTTTCACTGTCTTTCTTCCCAACGTTTAATATTTTCGACGTTTCTGGAATATTTTCCTTATTATCAACGGCGACTCTGTTTTTGATTCGTCTCGTGAATTTTTTATTCCTTTCTGGGGTAGAATTTTCTGAGCCTGAATTATCTGTGCTATTTACGTATGAAGGGCCAGAGTGTCGGCGGTTCGCCACATTCTTAGCTCGGGTAGGAACTGCTTTTACTGTCGCTACACTAGACGGAGAAGAGCAAGTTGAGCTATTTGTAGAAATAGCAGTTGCTGACCGTTGTCTAGTAGCATCCTTCTTTCTAGCACTTCCAGGTGCAGATTTAAACCCTAACCTATCTTTTTTCTCTATTTCATTGCGATACACAATAAACTCAGTCTTTGGTTTCGGTTGAAATTTGATCAAATCACGATTTATTTCTTCAGTTTTAGATCTAATTAGTTGTGGGGTATTTTCTTTTTCTTTGATTTCTGAGTCACTTTTAACTTCTGGTTTTATGGGATTTGAACTCAATTTTACGTCTGGTTTCTCTTTATCAGCAGCATTTAATACTCTTCGTCTCAAATAAGGAGGTATGTAATTCTTCCGTAGCTTTCTCTGCACTGGCTTTTCATCTTTTGGTTGAGGAGATGCCGGTGGGACTGGAGATTTTTTAGCAACTGGCGGTGATTTTAGACTTTTCGGAGGCAGGCGACTGAAATGGAGCAAAATATTATGACAATTGACAACCATAGCCAGGTGGATTATGTTATGATATTGAAAGTTTATAATGACGTTTCATACTTAATTGGCATTACACAACATACCTTTCTGGAAACGTAGCGGGTGCCTGAAATATATAACCGTTTTAGTCATTGGAAGAAATCAAAGTTTACAATACGCGACTGTGACTTTTGAACGAATTCGTAACGTACTAAAATTCATAATGAAATAACAGTTATTACCTTAATTATATTTCGGAATGGTTTAGCGACTGTAGCAGCACAAGCTGTTTTAGTGATCCTTCGTTCTTGTTTTACATTAGGATGAAACACTTTACAAGGCACTGGCTCTTTCACCTCTTTTTTGGGAATGTCTATCACATTTCGGTCTTTGATAGATATATTTTCTTTTAAAATGCTAGTTTTTGTCAATACTTTAAGCTTTTTAGAGTTGTGGTCATTTCTATTAGCAGCTACAGGTACAAGCAACTTTTTCTTATTTGATACTTTATTCTGTTTCTGCCACATGCCTTGGCACATTATGTCTTCTGACAGACCTTGCTGATCTTTGTAACTGTTCACTTGAACTCCGCCACTGGATAGTTGTTGTTTCCCATATTTTGTTCCAATTGATATGTCGGTAATTTTTACTTTGGTTACTTGCAAATGATTGCAACGCATATCAGCTGTATGATGATTGTCCATAATATTGCTTGTAGAGTAACATGCACTTACGTCGTCACGTGGTTTCAAGTACATTATTTCCTTCTCGGATTCGTCATCTTGATTTTCTGTTAGAGACGCCAATGGGCCAGAAAATTCTGTAATGGGCACCAAGTACAAATCTGAGATACTTGATGTATCTCGTTCTGGCGTTTTCTCTTCAACATTGTCAGATACTAATTGTTCAGTTGGCGAATTGATTTTATCACATTTCCCTTGAATAATATCTTCAGTACTAATAGGTTCAATATCCTCAAGTACTGTTTCTTGTAATACAAATTCAACTGTTTTTCTCTGTATACCTTGTTCTTTAATTGTTTTTTTAGCAGAGGCGTCCACATTTGCGGGGTCCACATTCATAGGAATTACAGGCATATTAGGATCTAAATACTCAATTTTTTTACCTGTTTCTACATGCACATCTGTGTCTCGTTCGAAAAGCTTTTGTGACGTGACAATAATCTTGTCGTACATTTCTTGAGTACTCAAAGTACTATCCACTTTCGTCAGAGTATTTTCTGGTTCAGTTATTTTATCATAAGGCTGTTCTAGTGTCACAGAATCAGCGGGATTGATGAAATAATGATCTGATAAAGAACCCTCATGCAAAGAAATGTTCGAAACAGACCCCTTCATTTTTATACCTCCCGTAACGTCCGGCACAATCGTATTGTAAACAAATTCTGGAGTATTAGTACCAGCTTTGTAAGTAGGTGTAGCTAGTGCTTCATCTTTAGAATTTCCAGGCATAGCATTGAGATCAGAGTTATCTACTAGCAAGTTTACATCAGAATCTTTAATTTTTATACCAACGAATCTATTTCCATGCAAAATTCTATAGTTGTTATCGCTATCGTATGTGGAAGTAGCAAAATCGGCACTATTAATTTGGGATCCGGAGTTCCCAATTTTAATTCCGGTGGAGTATATTTTGGGCACTCTAGTTAGGGATGTGGTAGCAGATAACAAGGAATATGTAGGAGCTGTTGTGTCAGGGCCGCACTGCGCGTCAATACTAACATGGCGTATTCCTTTAGAAGTTGTGGGCTCGTCAATATCTAAAAATAAATTACAGAACACACATAAAAAAACATCTACAAAAATTTAAATACCAATTTAAAACAAAGAACAATGCGTCAAAATGAGCTTACTATACAAGAATATTGTCTGTGAATCTATAATTTCATTTGGACCTTGAGGTTTATCAAATACTTGTTCCTCATGCATCAATGTGTTACTGACGCTTCGAATCAGTTTCTCATCATCGAAAACAATTGTAGCTTCATCAGCGTCTGTGCCTATTGTTCTTTTCAAGGCTATCGTTTCCTGAGTATTTTCAGTGATGATTTCTACAAACATGCTCTCTTTTGTAGCGGCTACTTCGTTTTCTACATTATAAGTATTCTTTTCTTGCTCGTCTTCATTAATCACGTCAGTTTTGGGAGTGAAAGATTCTAGTTTGTTTGCCATCATTATTTTTGGTAGGCCTACTTGAACATGATTCACAGATATCTGGAATGAAGTAACATAGATATAATTCTTAAAAAAATACCATGATATTTAAGACAGAAAAATACGTATTATTATAATTTTAAAACTTACCGGCCTAGCTAGACCCGGGTACACATTTTTCTGTTTCCTTCGAGACTTGACTTTAACAGTTTTATAATCGACCGACACATATTTCTTCTGCGTATACTGTCCCAACATATGATCACTCGACTTCTTCCTAGTCACTTTCTTTGCTAGCTTTGTCACGCTCTTCTCTTTGGTTTTCACATCTTTTTTATGATGCTTGTGCGTTTTCGAATGCGTCTTTTTGCATATCAAGCAGTTGAGCTCTATACATTGCTTGCCTTTATACTTTTTCTTGTAATATTTCGTAATGTTAGTAGCAATGTGTTCTGTTTCTATCGAGCTATTGTCTACAATTCCATCGTGTACTGGATAAGGGACTACTTCTATTTCTTCCTCTAGCCAAGCTTGAGTTCTTTCAAGTTTGGATACATCTTGTTGAATAATGAGTTCTGTATTAGATATTTGTGTATCAGGGGCGATATCTTCGGTTGTAAGATCTGGGATATCATCTATATCTTTATCTACAATTTCGTATTCTGGAATCATCAATATCAAAAACTTATTACGAAACTAGCCCCAGACAACTATGTACTCAGGTATAGTCTAAAATTTTACAAGAGTAGTATGCTTTTTATATTCAAGGGTGGTTTTGTTTTCGAGTTATTTTCTCCGCCGAGAAAACAACCACACACCATCAGCATAGCATCATAATAGTAATTTAAAATCATACCTTTCGCGTACTCTGTACTTGAGTCGGTGAGGCCATCTATTTCAAAGTCGAGGATCCTGTACGTAGCAGTTTCGCCATCTATAATTTGAATAATTACTTTAATATTTAAAAAAAAACATGGTTTTGAAATTATAAAAAAAATACTGAATTGATATTGCATCTACCTTGGCATGACAACATAATTTCAATTCATGCTTATAAAGCTCACCTTTTTCATTAACCAAATGCTTGTACTTGTCGACAATTTTCAATCTGAAATAATAATTCAATTAGTATAACCTTTTTATATACACACACATACATACATATGAACTTATTCTTTGTAAAATTGTATAACAATATTAGAACACTAGTGGACCCTTTAAGCTATTTTTGCGTTTTGAGCATTTAAATAAAAACGGCTGAAAGGGTCTTCATTATTTTTGTTATGTAGGTAGTATAAGGTCTTAAAAGTGTCATAGGCTACTTTTTATCTCAAAACAATGCGAGCGAAGCGGCGGGCGTCCAGTAGTCTAAACATAAAAGTAATAATCATAAAAGTACTAACGCAGTGTCATCTTCCTTGATTTTCTCCAATGCGGCCATTTCTACAGACTTCTCTTCTAAAGAAATAAATAACTATATAGTACTTAAAAAACTTTAGTTTAAAAAAAGCAGAAAATCTAGAGGAGATAATAAGACTCGAAATCATTATCAATGTGAGAAAAAATTAACAAGATTTTGATTTTTCGTTAGTCAAGCAATTGACAACATTCTCATAAAGCGACACTATGGCCTAAAGTGGAGCATGCTTGTAGAATGGAACTGGCTGTTAAAAGAGGAATCATCATCCACAGCCGGTTTTTTCCTCTACTGGGTATAGGCCTCTCTCTTGTCATGCCAACCAGTCGCGGTCCTGTGCCATTGTCGCCCAGGATCGACCCGCGACAGATACTATGTCAACGACCACATTTGACATTATACAAATACGTTGCATCAAATACTAACCAAAATTAATAGATTTCAACTCATAGCTTTCGATAAAGTGCCTTTTCCTTCGTTCAATCGATTTCTCCGTGAGAGTCAATAAATCTAGCAGTTTGCATTGCATCCATCTCGTTGGCGGGGGATTGTTACGACCTAAATGTAACAAATTGATGTATAAAGATAATATTATTTAAAAAAACCGATATACAAAATTTTGGCGTTGTCAAGTACAGAAAGATTTAATTTCGTAGAGAATAGTATCTACTGGTATTAAATGGACAATTACTGGAGCCGTGGCTATGCCCAAACAGAAATCACTTCTACTTGTCATTCCGTTAGTAGATTTCTAACATTAATTGCTCTGTACCGATCCGCCGATATCGGTGAAGCCGTGAACTTTATTTAGGTACATACATATCATATCATTAACATTTCTTTAAAGAATATTATTCAATAATACTTTGAGTATCTATAGGTACCTATACATAAAACTTAAAGGTGACTGACTGACTGATATTAGTGCTCTATCAACGCACAGCCGAAACCACTGGACGGATTGGCCTGAAATTTGGAATGAAGGTAGATGTTATGACGTAGGCATCATCTAAGAAAGATTTTTTGGAAATGCCACTTTTAACACTCCATTACACGCGCGGGGCTCAAAAGTGCCCCAGCCAAGATTTTTTGCTTATTATTAATTAAATATGTGAAGCATGATCTTGAGACGTTGAGTAGCTGACGCTAGTGTCCTTGGTATGTGTTTAGTGACACGTCGACTGCGTTGGCGGAAGGACGTTCGCTGGACAATTATTTAAGTGCTGCCGTGGCACATTTGTGCCCCACGCGTGAAACTACGGGACTATTGTACGTACAACGGAGGTAAGTTGTTTTAGTTATTTTATGCAATTTATCAATAAGTTTTGGTGTAAAGTCGTTTATAATTTTATTTGTCGTTTTGATTAAATACATATTTTGTTTATTTTAGGTACTACCATAAATAAAAATGGATAGAATGGACTCTCAAATACTTGAGTGGCTTCAGGAGTCTGTCTGACGTATTGGACAAAATGTGCAAGCATTTCAGCGTAGCACGAAATAGCCGACGATGACCGTTGACCATATTTTTTGATATAATAAACATAGCTGGAATAAATGGCATGATAATTGACGCTATGGTCAATCACAATTACAAGCGCATACCTCGACGCAACTACTTGCGCTCTGTTGCTATAGAATACCTAAAACCACAAATGCAACGGAGATTGTATTCTAAAACGATTCCTAGAAATATAAAATAACGAAGCATGCTATTTTTAGGTATCAATGAAAACGATTTGACACCCCAGGATAACGATATCCCGCGCAAAAGAACCAAGACGGCCAGATGTCATTACTGTGGAAGGGCCAAAGATCGATATCGACCAGAACAGCATGTCAAAAATGCTATAAGCCGATATGTAATGAACATAAATATAGTATATGTATCCAGTGCTATGACCAAAATATAAAAAATCTCGACCAGGCACCTAATGACGACTAAAATTATAATTCTTAATTAAGTATGTCTTTTTTTGTTGTTTCCTGAGGTTATGGTAAAAATGTTTTTTTTTTTATGTTTGAGTGTAAAAGAGTGAAATTTTTTATTTGTATTTTATGCATCAATAAAGACTGATTACGTATGAAAAAACTTTTTGTTCTTTTTACTATTCCAATAGGAAAAAAAAATTAATTTCCTTGGGGCACTTTTGAGCCCCGCGCGTGTTATCACGGGATCTCTGAAGGCGCGTGTAACGGAGTGTTAAAGGGGTTAAATAGGGGATGCAAGTTTTACTTCTTAATGCGAGCGAAGCCGCGAGCACCCACTAGTAATTGTATAAAACTTACTAATTTCGATTAAACTACATTTTTGATAGCAAACTGCGACCGGAATATATTCGTACAACAGAAACCAACCAATGAAGCCATCGGCTCCCGAGACACAGTGAAAACTAGGCTTTGGGCTCCAATCTTTGTTTTTTTTTAACACGAAATAGGTTTACTTTTGACTATAGTCTGCCTGATGTTAAGACCACTATAGTCTAAGATGTAGCACGCTTGCCTAGAAGAAACCTATTTAGTCTAGATTTGAATACCCCTGGGTTATAGTTTGAGCTTGTTTGGGTTGTTGTTTGTTAGACAAAATTATGCAAAATAAACCAATTTCATTTTATTTTTATATTTATTTTAAACAACAGAATAAAGCACGTACCTTTACTACTCCTCAAGGCCAACTTCATAAGCCTGCACACCACTCGATCCAGTTCTGTGGTAATATCCTCATCGGCAGTCAGCATGGAGCGGAGCCGACGCACCTTCTGATCGAGAGCGCGGCGGAGACATCGCGCTGTGGAACACCGGTCCAGTGAACCTGTGGAGCACTCGCCTATTGCCATCATATCAGTAAGTAGAGGCCTTCTGGGGCAGTTGTAAAACCCTCCAAGCAAGTTTTTCGTTGTCATACGATCATAAAAAAACAAAACCGGAATACATATGTATAATGTAAGTCACTATGCCAGAGGTCGCGGGTTCAATCCCCAGGCAACGGATTCTTTTTGCCCATTTTATTTATGTTTTTGGAACTGGAGCCAACACACCTTCTGATCAAGGGCGCGGCGGAGACATCGCGCTGTGGAACACCGGTCCAGTGCTCGCCTATTGCCATCATATCAGTAAATAGAGGCCCCTGGGGCAGTTGAAAATCCTTCGCAGCAAGAGTATATCGTTGTCATATGTATATATACGCCCCGCGCGCTCGCCGAGGTTGGACGTGTTTTTGTATTGTTCCGTATATTTGCACTGTTTATTATCCGTAATGTCAGCAGAATCTGATAACACTGCGATCCGGGAGTTGACGAAAGTAGTGCATTCTATGCACAACAAAATTGTGTCACTGGAAGAAACCGTGTTGGAACAGAGTGCATTAATAAAAATACTCATCCAAAATCGCGAATCTGTCGGTGATTCGACAAAATCGACACGTACCGATGTGGAAGCGAGCAAACATGATGACGACACTGTGCCACCTGCCAAGCGGCCAATACGGAGCGCCCGCGCTCGTGCCCAGATAGCATTGCGCATGGACACACGGAAAAATAAAGGAGCAACGGTGAGCCGGAACGCAGCGCCTGCTGTCCCTGTCGCTCGCGCAGGGAAACCGTGCACGCCGAGTCGCAGCGCTCCTTGCACACCTAGTGTTCCAAATCCAACGAACAATGTTTCGCATCCGCCAGTGCTATCGCTGCAAGTTCCTGCTGTAAATGTCACCGCGCAATCAGCTGATATTCTTGGTAAACAAAAGGATGACAATGATGGCTGGGTGGAGGTATCTCGCCGAGTGCGCCGCTCGCCGCCGACCAACGTCACGCGCGGTACGGCCGCGCCTGGCTCGGCGGCTTGTACGCTATCTGCCGCCGAAAGGAAGACATATCTCCATCTTTATTTCGTGAAGAGCGGAACTGCAGCGGAGGAAGTATTAGCTCATTTACAATCTATTTGCCCAAATGATAAATGTTCTGCCGAGGCTTTAAAATCGCGTGGCGATTATGCTTCGTTTAAATTGACCGTACCGACTAAGAATGTGGAAACTTATATGAAATCTGAGTACTGGGCCGAAGATGTATGCATTAAACCGTGGCGTAGTGGGTTTCGTAACTCAATGCAACAAGCGAGCCAGTAATCCGTATAAGACTTACTTAGTTTTTTATCAAAATGTTAGGGGTCTGCGTTCAAAATTGGACGAATGTAAAAAATCAATAATAGCCGAATCAGCGGATATTTTTGTGTTCACGGAAACATTTTTAATTAGTTCTGTACACGACTCTGAGTTGTTTCCCCCCGGCTACACGGTGCTGCGGCGAGACCGCGCGCGCGACGCCGGCTGGGGCGGCGTGCTGCTTGCCGTGCGCGACCCCTACGCCGTCAGGGAGATAGTAGATGTAGATGGCTACAACTGCGATGTTGAAGTACTTGCCGGACTTGTTACTCTTAAATATAATAAAATAATATGTTGTGCCGTGTATATTCCACCACGCTCTAGTGAAATAAAATATTGTAATACATTTAGTGTTCTAGAAAATTTAGTATCCAAATATAATAAATTAGATGTTTTGATTTTAGGCGATTTCAATTTGAATTCATGCAATGAAACTGTATTAATGCACTATGAATGTTTTTTAGAAACTTGTAAGTTGAAGCAACATAATGTAATAACCAATGATTATGGCGTTATTTTGGATCTGGTTTTGAGCAACCTTGGCGATAGGTGGATCGATGTCAGCGGAGACACTGAGCCCATGGTAAAGAACAAGGTGGACGCGTACCACCCTCCTCTGGAGGTGTCGTTGCGGTGCGTGCGCCGCGCCCCGCGCCGCGCGCCCCCCGCGCCCTCGCCGTCCGCGCCCGGCGCTGGCGATGATTCACGCAGTGAATGGAATTTTCGTAAAGCTAATTTTAGCCTATTATATGCTGAATTAGAACTTTTAAAATGGGACGATTTATTTTTGCTGGCCGACGTAAACTCGGCGGCAAATTTATTTTATAGTAAAATTTCTAAATGTCTTGATCGGAATGTTCCCAGGACAAACAATAAACTAAAACATTCATCGTATCAATATCCGACTTGGTTTACGTCTGAGATAATTATAACTTTAAAAAATAAGCACTTTCATCTTAAAAAATATAAGGAATTAGGACTGGAATTTAATCGCGAATTATTTAAATATTATCGGCAAAGTGCAAAGCTACTAATTGATCTAGCTTATTCTAATTACATAAGACGAACAGAGGCGAATATAAAAAGGGATCCAAAATCTTTTTGGTCTTTTATAAAAGAGCAACAGCAGTGTTCTAGCGGGACTTGTACGGAATTTGTTTATGAAGGTCAAGCTGTATCAGGTATAGATGCCGCAAACGCGTTTGCGCGGTATTTTAGTTCCGTTTTTTTGCCTCAGAGTCCAAAGTTATCTGCTGTCGATGCGGAGCGGGAAGCTGCATCTTCGCTGTGCTCGTACCGCATAGAGCTGAGGGAAGTTACTCCGGCAGACATTTCACTAGCTGTTCGACGTTTGAAGCAACACTCTTCTGCTGGGCCTGATGGCATTCCACCTTTTCTTGTTAAAGATTGTGTTTCTGTTATCATGGTCCCTCTTATGTACATACTAAATCTGTCCCTGAATACTGCCGTGTATCCTGATGTCTGGAAAACCTCGCGGGTAACTCCTATACCTAAGGGTGGCGACAGCATGCACGTAGAAAACTATAGACCCATAGCTGTTCTATCGGCATTTGCCAAAGTTTTTGAGTCTATCCTGAATCGACATATTACCAGGCAGGTCAAGTCTCAATTGTCCGACTGTCAGCATGGGTTCAGGGTAGGCAAATCAACAGTCACTAATTTAATAAACTTCGTCGATTATACTGTTACGGAAATGGATTGTAGAAAGCAGGTAGATGTGGCTTATTTTGATTACAAAAAAGCGTTCGATCGGGTCCACAATGATGTTTTATTAAAAAAATTTGCTGCTGTAGGGTTCACTCCTAGGTTACTGGAATTATTCGCGAGCTATTTCACTAATAGGATTCAGTATGTGCGTCTAGCTGGCGTCCAGTCAAATTCATATATTACTACTTCTGGGGTCAGCCAAGGTAGTACTTTGGGGCCGACCCAGTTTTTAATTATGATTAATGACCTGCCAAAGGTCATAAGGTCAGCAGAGTGTCTTCTTTTCGCCGATGACCTTAAGATATACCGGAGTATTGGTGCCATTGAGGACTGTGACGCGCTGCAGGCTGACATTGACAGGGTTGTGAGTTGGGCCGAGAGTAATTACTTGGAATTCAATAGTTCCAAGTGTAAGACTATGACTTTCACTAGACTACGTGATCCCCTCACTTACAACTACTGTGTGTCTGGTGTCAGTCTGGAGCGTGTCTCACGAATAAGAGATCTCGGTGTGACATTAGATACAGAGCTTAAATTTAATCTACATATTGAAAATATATGCAATAGTGCTTTTAAAGCTCTTGGATTTGTGATACGGCAAACAGGACGATTTCATGACAGAGGGGCTATAATGGTACTGTATTACTCTTTGGTGCGCAGTAAACTAGAGTATAACGCCCTAATCTGGGATCCGCATGAAGAGAAGTACAAAGAAATGATTGAAAAAGTACAAAGAAAGTTTGCTAGATATTTGTACAAAAAGTTATACGGCTTCTACCCTTTTCTGTATCCGTCTCTCTTCGTCTATGGTATGGTAGGTATGTATGCGTTGGAAGTAAGGCGAAAATGCAGTTTGCTATCGCATTACTTCCAGCTCTTGCGCGGATCCATCGACGATCCTAGTGTTCTATCCCGGTTGTCGCTGGCGGCGGGAGCGCGTGCGGCGCGCGCATGCTGCCCGCGCCGCCCGCTGGCTATGCCGTGCGGGGTGGTGCGCACCGCCACGGCGCGGTACGCTCCCACAACACATGCTGTCAGTCTGCTTAACGACATGCTTGCACAGATGCCAGATCTTGATATATTCCATTCGAAATTTAAATTTATATTACAATGTTGTAGTATATTTATTTGTAATAATAGGAAAATTTACTATAAGTCTAGGTATAGGGATTAATTTTAATATAAGTATATTTTTTTAAGGTTGGCCCACAGCACGCTTTGGGAAACTGTAAGTGCTGTGGGCAAGTGAACAATAAATAAATAAATAAATAAATAAATGTAATTACTAAGGTAAAATCAGATCTCTATATAGGTACTAGCTGACTCGGCCACGCGTTGCTGTGGCTAAAGTTTTTGTTATATTACATTATAGTAAAGCGTCAACAACACGTGGTAATTATGCTGTTAAAATTTAGCTTATATGACACGTTCGTAGATTTACCATAGCAGCGCCATCTATTGAAGTTATATGACACGTTCGTAGATTTACCATGCAGCGCCATCTATTGAACTTATATGACACGTTCGTAGATTTACCATAGCAGCGCCATCTATTGATTACTTACTCAACCCAGTCGAAAGGTATCGACATCTGTTAGAATCATTTGGAGTTAACAGATAATTGCGACTGTCAATTAATAACAGACAAATAATTAGCAATAAATTAAAATTGCGACTATAATTTGAGATTTAAACTATCCTATCTCTCAAGTTGGATCGAACTGCACATGGTGTGCGAATTTTATTATAATCGGTTAAGTGGTTTAGGAGTCCATTGAGGACAAACATTGTGACACGAGATTTATATATATTATAAGATAAGATAAGATAAGATGTATGCTAAGTATATATGTGGGTCAAGATACCAGAGATCGAAGGTTCAATGCCCAGGCAACGACTTATTTTTGTTATAACCTCGCAATTGAAGAGCTGGTTGGGGAACCAAATATAATGGGTGAGACAAAAGCCCATAGACTTCGCTGGCTGGAACACTTGGTGAGAATGGGAGACGATCGTAGTGTCGAGAGAGCCTATCTCGGTGTCCCGAGTGGCCGTCGTACCGTTGGTCGGCCGAGGTACCGCTGGAAGGATGTCGTGGAGTCAGATCTATGCGTGCTTCAAGTAGCTGACTGGCGGGGAGCGGCTCAAGACTGGGACCGGACGCGATTTCTTGTATCGGTGACCAAGACTCACTTAGGGTCGCTGCGCCAGACTAATCCTATAATCCCAAACATGCATAGCGTCCGAAGCCATAAGTCACGGGTTCAAATCTCGATTGATATTTTTGTACATTTTTAATTCTTCTTATTTCACTATACCCGACGCTGTTTCTTCCATACAAACTTGACCCCTCTTTCGACTTCTAAATATAAAACATTCCATAACGTTTTCTAGTACTAAGTCAAAAACTTGGCTAAAAACGGATTACACCAACCTAATATGATAGTAGAATACTTAATTATCAGCGAAACTGACTTTTATCGTTACAAATTTACCTATATATTTATTAAGATATTGAAGCAGGCGTTACTTTGTGGTAATCCATTGTAACTGAAACTCTGGAGAAATATGTAGTGTTTTTCCGCTGCGACTGCTCCTTAACCGACATCAAACAACAAACTTAACTTAACACACCTAAAAACCATTAAATTTATTGTTTGATGTCAGTTAAGGAGCAGTCGCAGCGGAAAAACACTACATATTTCTCCAGAGTTTCAGTTATATATTTATTTTTAGATAAATTATAAAAAATATAGGTTTGTATGCAAGTTAAATATGTGTTTAAGTGTAGACAGGTAGTATAATAAATATAATACTTAGCCAAGCTTATAAGTTGCGCACCAGAATCCTGATCTGTTGGTCTGTCTCTTACCACTACCATAATGTATAAAACTAAATACAAAGATATTATACAAGAAGATAAATAGAAATCAAACCGTTATAATCCGGTACAATGGTACTTCCATCCGACATAGAGGTGGAATCCCACTGCAAATACAAATACTTTATTAGTATATATTTTTATTAAAAAATCTTTGGATAATTGTGGCTGAACGAATTTGAAAGATATTTCGATTTTTAGCGGCGCCTTTAGTTAAAAAGTAGCATATAATTTAATGCAGGTGCCTGTAATGCGGTTTAAAAACTCTCGACACCAGGAGTTAGCCCAGAACTATTCAGATTCAAGCCAAAAGGAAGCAGACATGAAAATGAACTATATGCAAGACGGTCTAATACTGCATACTTGTCCAAAAGCGTTTTTTGCAAGGCTACTAAAATATTCAATCAACTACCTAAGAAAATTAGAAGTATCGACCAAATACCAAAATTCAAAAAAACTTTAAATGCATATCTACTGGGTAAAGCCTACTATTCTGTAAAATTGTTCCTGGAAGACAAAGATAGGGACAACATACAATGACAATTCTGGTTGACATTCTCTAAAATTTAATCTTGACATCTGCATTGTTTGTTTTAGATATAAGATTAAATTACCTACTTTTTAACTTAAAACACAATGTCTGTAAGCCCATACGGGCAGCGGCTAGAGATCCTTCTTGTCTTATAACTAACCTAGTTCCTAGATTATGCTATAAGAGTGTTAACACCTTTAATAACCTAGTTGCCTGACAATAAACTATTTCATTTCATTTCATTTAGCTACTCGCAACTTATTACTAACTAAACTAGACCTAAGAGTTGAAAATTTTGAAACAAGATTTTTTCATACAAAATTTTAATAAACGAAACGAAATCTCCTTAATCTAACTTAAACAACATACTTAGTTATATATTAGGCAGACTTTCAGACATAGAAATATTTTTTAAACTAGGCAATGGCATTTAGAGGTACAAAATTAACGCAACTCGTAAGTTAACAAAATCGAATAGCAATACGCTCCGGCACGAATTTAACTTAATCGCATTTATTACACACATTCGAACATTTAAGACATTCGACATATATTATGTATGTATAATGTGCGTGCAGGATACACAACTGAAAACCGTATCAACCATACATTTTCCTTGAGGTATTTAAAATCAAATCAAATGATCAAACTTAAAGTACAACGCGAGAACGACACATCCAAAAAATCAGAATTACTCATAGATGACTCAATTTCTAATGTCTATAATATGTCTTTAGAGGCAGACACTTTTTAAAGACAGCTACAGAATGGGACTCATTCTATAACAGTTGTACGACACTCATTCCCCACATTGACACATTCTACAATGACGCATTCTAGATATCCAGAATGTCTCAATCGAAAATTTCAGAATGACTCACAAAATAATTCCAGAATGACTCACATAATAATTCCAGAATGACTCCTAGAATAATTCCAGAATGACTCACAGAATAATTCCAGAATTACTCACAGAATAATTCCAGAATGACTGATAAAATAATTCCAGAATGACTCATATAACAATTCCAGAATTACTCATAGAATAATTCCAGAATGACTCATAGAATAATTCCAGAATCACTCATTCTACAATTCCTGAACACCACTAGAGTACTAAGAGTAGTATCAAAACATGATTACGTCAGAGTATATATCGGAGGTGTCCAGAGACTCGTCCTCCTGCGTGCCGGCGGACGAGTAGTCAACGACCATGCGCGAGTGTACCACCATGTCACCCTGCACCTCGTACCCGTTCCATTCTAGGATGTCTCTGCAATAGAAAAAAATGATTTTTTACCTACATTATACAACATTCTGTCGATGTTAGACACGACAAACTATATAACACGAAATGGCCAGTTTATATAGTACTTAGAACAACATGAAATGTAGAACACATAGGAAATATCATTTTAGCACAACTTTGGGTGCAATGATGAATTAGTGAATTTAGATGAACTTAATACCTATCCTATTTAGTATATTACACTTACTTGACTTAATCAACATCATCAGTTATATGCCACTCCTCTTATAAGCTGTTATATCGGTTTCTCCAACCTGATCAGCTCGAAAAAAAAAATCCTCTAATTTTCTCATCAAAGAAGGATCAGATGACACGTTAAATTGTAGATCCCGGCTGTTTGTCTAGTACAGCAGTCGTTAAGCCATGTCAGAGGCCCTTAGGGCCGCTCGAAAACTCTCGACACCAGAGTTGACCACTCTCATTCGATAAGAAGAAGACCAAAGAAGGACACTCTCTCACAATACAGGACCTACCCTAGAGTGAGGTACATGGCTCACAGATTTGGTACAATAACAAAAAAATATATAAAACCACCTATTCTAGTAAAACCATCTTACTTGTGTTAGGAAAATAAACATACTTGTCGTTATTATTAATGTTATTATTCACTAGCTGTGCCTGCGACTTCGTCCGCATGGAATAGTTATTTTGGGCATTAATTCTTAGAATTTTGAACCGTTTTCGCAGCGAATGCGACGGAAGCCCTCAAAGATGAATAATTTTCCCCGCTTTTTTCACATTTTCTATTGTTTCTTCGCTCCTATAAGTTGCAGCGTGATGTTATATAGCCTAAAGCCTTCTTCGATAAGTGGTATATTCAACACAAAAATATTTTTTCAATTCGCACCAGTAGTTCCTGAGATTAGCGCATTCAAACAAACAAACAAACTCTTCAGTTTTATAATATTAGTATAGATTATACTTGCTTGACTTTATCAACATCATCAGTGATATGCGCCACCTCCCTCATGAGTCGTTCTATCGGTATCTCCAGCCTGTTGAGCTCGAATGAGAAGTCCTCGTCAATCTGCGAGTCAACCAGACGGTTTATCTCGTCCGAGATCAGGTCTAGGATGCGGCATTCTTCGGATTTTACCTGGAAAAGGAAATATTGAGATTAAGGTACGTTTAATATTTGCTGCCCTCTGGTAGTGGGCTGGAGCACTTAGATTACCTTTAGGATTTTCTAAAGATTTTCTAAGTGCCCCTTTTTATGTTGTAGTTAGAAGTAGTATGTATAGTGTTTCTTCCCTTGTTTTTATATTTTATTATTGTAAATAAAGTTGGTAAGTTCAGTATATTTGAAAGTACATGTATGAAACATTTATAAAGGGATATTTTTTTAGTCTTATTAATTTGTAAATGATATACTAGTAGCTGCTTTCGGCTTTCTCTATCCTATCATACTACTAGTACACAATAAGACTTAATTTTACGGCAAAAAAAATTGTACGCCAGAGAAAAATAGGTAAAGAACAATTTATGGTAATATATGTAGTTCTAGGTACATTGGGTGGCTTTTTCGCATACAAACATTTCTTATTATTCTTTTACTTATACCAAGTTTCCTCTGATTAATTATTAAAACTCATGCACGTAATAATATTTCCGGTCAACTATTTATTTATTTATTGTACTACAAAAACAGCTTACTTAAAAAAAATACCAATATTTACCTCAAACGGATAATTATACGCCTTCACAATCTTGTAATACTGGTTCCAGTACGGTGCGTTCTCTCCCCAGTTTATATTACACCACGTGTGAGTCCCATTTTCAATCTGATTGTGGACATCTTTATTGAAATTGAGCATTTTCGTGAGATGCTTTATTTCGTCCAACACCTCTCTGGTGTGGACCAAAGTGTCCACTTTGTTCTTGGCCATTAGATTCTGAGTCGCTTTCGAGAATTTTTTCACTTCCAATGTTGTGCAGTTTAGCCTGGAAACGGAGATTTTTGTGTTGTTAGTTTTGAATCTATGTATGTGAAAATATTTTAAACAGGTAGATTATTGTACAATAGATATATCACTTGAATTCGTGGGTAGTATGTTTGTCTTTCCTACATAGCATTTTATTTTCATTTATTTATCAAAAAGGTATATAAATAAATTCAAAAGCTGGGTGGGGAATCTCAATGATAGGGGTTATAAATATGTATTTTTTTTTATAAATAGCTAGGTATACATATACGATCTCTATCTGAATTGCAATTAATATATTTATATAAATGATGACTAAAGCTGTTATTTGTTCATTTAATTTTTTTTTAAATAAAGAATAACTGTAGGAAATGGACAAACATGAAATCATTACTAGAAAAAAAGTTTTTAGACACGAAAACAAAATTTCTACTTAGTTTGCACATTTTGCATCTTGTTTTACCCTGGTATTTCTTTTTTATCTAACCTGTTATAAACATCCTCGATATCATACACCCTATGGTTGGCCAGCTTCCTGTTAGGTTCGACCACGTCACAGCACATCTCTTCATAGTCAAACATCAAGAAACCCTTCTCTGTTTCACTGTCTAGGTTACACTGAGACATTTTGTCATGGTAAGGAATGGTCTCGTCGGAATTTGAAGCAGAGCTTAGGTAAATGGTTATGGAAGACTGCATGTTGGATACTAGTTCTGGGTAGGATTCCGCGCTGAAATTTTAGGATAGGAAAAAGGAACGGAAATTGTAGGAAATATGTAGGATTAAGGAGAGAAACAAAGCCAGTTTACACAATTTTTAACAAATTCAGGACTCGTTATCGATAAATGCGTTTAATCGTTGTGCTTTTAAAAAAAGTAAGGCTTTTAAAAAACTTGAAAGCTTATAAATCTGTATGTTAATCTCTTCTTCTCGCTCCAACAGTTGAATCTCATTTGAATAAAATTTAAATTTAGTCTCTTATTTAGGTACATCATCATCATCAGCCTAATGAGACCCACTGCAGGGTATAGGCCTCCACCTTCTTACGCCAATACTCCCTGTCTTGCGCTGTTCTTGCCCAGATACATTAAATTACATACCTATATCAATTCAAAATTCCAACTAATTAAGAGTGAAGAAGAAACTAATATACTCACTCAGTCAACTTTCTCTTTGAACGATTATCTTTATTTTTTATTGTACTATTTTAATTTTGTTTTTTATACCGAACTGTATCTGACCTACTACTATAATACTTACTTCTTCGGGGGTTCAATCATGTTGCACTCGATAGGTATGTCACATGTCTCCCAGCTGCTTATCAGGTTACTGATGCTGAGGGGGCTGGGAGTATCTGGAAATAAGAATGGAAACATTTTTAGGAACCAAACTTTTGTAAAACCTCTCTCAATAGCAGGCACCTGTAATAAATATACATATGTATCTGTACTGTACAATTAGAGAAGAAACACTAATAATAAATGAATAAATATTCCGGGACATTGCACACAGCGCCATCTAGCCCCACACTAAGCAAACGCTTGTGTCGTGGGTACTAGGTAACGAATATAATACTTATATACTTTTCTTTTGTAAATACATACTTATTATACATACAAACGACTAGACTTAACACAAGTAATTATACATTTTAAAATTCATAAATGCTTGTGTCATGTGGGAATCGAACCTGCAACCCTAGATTAGAAGGCAGAGCTACTACCAACTAAGCTAACAGGTTAGTCATAATAAAATAATGATCTCATATTTGTAAAAATGAGTAGCTTGTCTTAAATGTGTTCGTTCATACCATATCTTTACAATCACTCTCTGTAGTAGTATTAATAGCTCTACATAATGTGCTAATTCGGTACATTTTATAACTAAAAAATATCATAGTCCCAGTTGGACAGCAAATAGGATATTTGAACCGTCCAGACAAATATATGTACATACAAACATACATATAAGTAACTAGCTGTGCCCGCGACTTCGTCCGCGTGGAATAGCATCATTTTTATTTTTGCAAACAACATCTTCAGCTTTATGAATTATAGCTGTTACCCACGACTTGAACCGTTTTCGCAGCGCACGCAACGGAAGTCCTCAAAGATGAATCATTTTCCCCTTTTTCCACATTTTCCATTGTTTCTTCGCTCCTATTAGTTGCAGCTTGATGTTATATAGCCTAAAGCCCTCCTCGATAAATGGTCTATTCAACACAAAAAGATTTTTTTAATTCGCGCCAGTAGTTCCTGAGATTAGCGCGTTTAAACAAACAAACAAACTCTTCAGCTTTATAATATTAGTATAGATAATATTAGTATAGATTAAACTAAGTACTAAACTTTACTTCCAGCATATTACACCTCCAACCACAGTGCCTTGAGCTGATGGACAAATACCTCATAATCTAATGTAAAAAAATATTGTGTCTTATTAAACAAACACTACCTACCTGCCACTAAAGCAGGCTCTCTTACATTTCCATCTGTCACTACTCACTTATCACCTCTACATTCACTTTCTCGCACATATATATACCCTAATTCATACAATTCTTACTAACTTATATTATACTAGTGGGTGCTCGCAGCTTCGCTCGCATTAAGAAGTAAAACTTGCATCCCCTATTTCACACCTACAAAAGTGGCATTTCCAAAAATCCTTTGTCATAAGGAGGATGCCTATGTCATAACATTTACCTTCATTCCAAATTTCAGCCCAATCCGTCCAGTGGTTTGGGCTGTGTGTTGATAGATCACTATATCAGTCAGTCAGTCACCTTTGAGTTTTATATGTATAGATTTAGATATCTTAACCTTATCTCACTACATTCTCTTTACCTTTTCCCACAATGTGTGGTCGGCACAGCATTTTCTTCTTCCATTTCTTTCTGTCACTCACCTACTCTGCATTCACTCCTCTCGCACATATTATACACTCATTCACACAATTTCTCACTTACTTACTTACATTATATAGTAGTAAAAGAACCTAACATCTTAGGCGAAATAAAGTCGCTTAGACTTCGCTGGCTCGGCCATGTGGAAAGGATAGGATCGTGTTCTGAAGAAAGTGTACTTGGGACGACCAACTGGTCGACGGCCGTCCCAAGTACCGCTGGAAGGACCAGATAGAGGAGGATCTGCAACAGCTCCATGCTACCGAGTGGCAGGAGATGGCGCAGAACCGAGAGGAGTGGCGTCTCTTTGTGTCGGAGGCCAGGGTCCACTTTGGGTCGCAGCGCCACATTAGTAAGTAGTAAGTAAGTAAGAAGGTATACCTGCAACTAAAGCCAGGCTGTTGAGGTTCAAGTCAGGCTGCTTGCAGTACTCCCGGGCCACGAACACCGCCATCTGACTGCAGCAGCCTAGGTGCTGGCTACCACCCGGGCCCGGGCCTATGCCCTTGCACGACACACTGTACTGGGGGTACCTCACTACTATGTTGCTGCACCTGGAGTGTGGAACAATCAAATGCTTACTTTGTTTAATATAGATAGATATACACTTTATTAAAAACACCAGCACAATACAGAAGAAAAAAAAACTTAATATAATGATGAAATTTTACATCAAGAAATTACTGATTTCACAGAATACATACAACAGTAACTGATTATAATTTTGGACTTGCTTTTTCAAACTCAGATTAACATATGGGCTACTTTTATCCCTGAATAAGTCATTAAACAAGAATAGGCGCTGCTAGTCTTGTTTTGCTAATGTTAACTAAAGTAATTGAAAGTGTTTGAGTTTTGTCCTGAGATGGGGTACCAAATAGGTTCTACTGACATGTGAATTCTTCTTTATAAATCCCCCTACACAAATCCTTGCTGTTTGACATATTACATAACTAGCTGTGCTTGCGACTTCGTCCAGGTGGAATAGTTATTTTGGACATTAATTCTTGTGGAATTGTTATTTTGGACATTAATTCTTTGAATTTAGTTGTATTAACCGGCTAGCACTTACGTCAAAAATTACGTCGAAAAATTAGCTCGACAAGTTATTAATTCTTTGAATTGTTTCTTCACATTCCTATTCGTTGCAGCGTGATGTTACAGTTCGCGCAAAACTTTATGAGCTCTCGGAACACGCACGCTAGTGGCTGCGCAGTACGCATATTATAGGTATCCGAGGGACGGGACAGGGCGTCGGGGAGGGCACCGGCCCCCGCGCCCCGCGCCGTATCACCGCTCGCGTCCCGTTGCGCCGTGCCTTAGTGTGAGTGCTACGTTCGTACATAACACTTGCGCACGTTGTAGACGAAAGTACAGTCGAGTGCAACAATTAATTTTCATTCCTATTGTAAATTTTTTAATGTTATTTGTTTTCGTTATTTTTATTTGTTTCTGTTATTGTTTGTAGTGTGTAAATAAAATGCTAACTTAGCATTTTACTTACACACTACATGTTGTTGTTAAGTTTTGTCACCGTTATATTGTATTTGTTATTTGTTTGTTCTATTACTGTGGTTTCTTACTGTTATCGAACTTTTTTGTTTAATTAAATATGCCTTGCGGACGCTTTAATGTGCTACGTCGTCAAACATAAATAAATAAATGCACAAGTTTTATATTAAAGTTTTTAATTTACTTAAATAAATACCTACATGTTTGTTCTAATATCTTACTGCACGTAAAATACCTAAAATCTAAATACTTTGTGATAGGCATAAATGTACTATGTTTTTTTTTTAAATCTTACAATAATGATTGTGCGCTCAACTGTACCATGCGCGGTTACGTACTCGGGCCTAACTTCAGAGAGCTCATAAAGTTTTGCGCGAACTGTATATAGCCTAAAGCCTTCCTCGATAATTGGTCTATTCAACACAAAAAGAATGTTTCAATTCGCACCAGTAGTTCCTGAGATTAGCGCGTTCAAACAAGCAAACAAACTCTTCTGCTTTATAATATTAGTATAGATTTCAGAGGTCTTTAACACAACTCCAAAACCTTGTACAACAGAGCTTGCCACTCTCAAACAAATCAGCATACTCAATGACAGTAAATTATACTAAAACCTCACCAATCATGAAACTGGTCCCGGCTCCATTCAAAGAAATGGTCCAACCTCCTTAGTCCATTCTTCTCCATAGCTTTGAAGAGCACATTGAAGTCTCCATTTGGTGTGGTGAATATGGCAACCCAGGGTTTGATAAAGCCAAAGACTGTGTGGATTAGTCTGTCTAAATCATGGGGAAGCATGTGCTCAATCATCTCTATGGCAATTACTGCATCACAGCCAATTAACCTGTAATCAGGGTCTGCTGCATTGCCTTTGAAGAGCTGAAATATATTATTGAATCAAATGAAAAATCAAAATCTAAATATATTAAACTCAAAGGTGACTGACTGATTGACTGACTGACTGTTAAAGTGATCCATCAACACACAGCCCAAACAACTGGATGGATCGGGCTGAAATTTGGAATGAAGGAAGATGCTATAACATAGGCATCCTCTAAGAAAGGATTTTTGGAAACGCCGCTTTTAATGGGGTGAAAAAGGGGATGTAAGTTTTACTTCTTAATGCAGGTGAAGCCACGAGCACTCACTAGTAAAAAATATATTTATTTACCATGAAAACATTAAAAACATTGGTGCACTTATAGATAACATATAAAGGAAGACTTATTAAGGTTACTGATTATTTTAGTTTCAAATACCTAAGTACATACTCTGATTTAGTATACAATAGTATGCTGCATCAAAGACTCTTTTATTGGTCTTAATTCTAAGTCTAGTGTTGTCCAAAATAGCCTGGAAATCACTTTAGTGATCACCCAAAGGCCCTGATTACCTTCCACCTTTATATGTGAATTGTATTCTTTATGTTGGTGTACAATAAAGCATATTTGATTTGATTTGAAAAGCTTGTTGCTTATGACTATAAGATGAAAGCATGAATTCGTTTACAAATATTTTTTTTAATGTTACAGTTTGAATTTGAACTTGTGCCTCTGAACTAAGCTAGGCTTGTGTCTAAGAGGTACCACTTCTCCATATGTATGAACAATTAATTACTATGAGTAATTATTAAAACTCATAATAATTAATTGTTCATACTATTAAAAATACATATTAAAAAAGTTAATTAACCAATTTGATTATAGGCATAATTATAATTTACCATGAGGTGAATTTATATTATTATTGTAAGACTTTAGTAAAAAAAACTTTTGTGTTTGTATAATTAGGGTCAAGTGCAAACCTATATGTGTACAAAAATAGTTTGTTCACAAGATTTAGTCTTTGTTATGCAAGATAAGCCCATGTTTGACTACAAGTTGCCTAGATTTTTAGCAAAATACAGTCTACAGGTATAACCTAGATGATATTGATTGATTCTGAATTGGAATCTGATAAATTATAGCTCAAGGTGACCAGAGTATCTGGCAGGGACTTTCACTGTTCGGCAGTTCACTCAATGAACATAGAAATGTAATTTTTAAGTGTGTTTCTGGTTGTTTGTTTTGCCAAGTGTATATGGGCCATTTTATTTAGTAGTTAGATAAGATATTAATTCTAGTGTGTTCCGGATGCCTCTTTTTTTATTAAAACAGGTTTGCACTTGACCATAGTTTGCCTGATGGTAAGCAAAGGCTTTAATCTAAGATGGAGTGTGCTTACCTGATAAGATTCACTCTCGCTTTGAAGAATTGAGAGCCAGTTTCAATTTAGTATGTGTTTTCTTGTATTGGTATCACTGCAGGTGACCTAATTGGTCTAAGTTGTTAGTTGTAAAGCCATGTTAGAGGCCCTTGTTAAACTCTCGACACCAGAGTTGACCACTCTCATTTGATGAGAAGAATTGGTATAATGCCTAACTGCTAAGAGTAAAAATTAGGGTTTAAAACATGCTTACAGTCACATCCAAAGGTTTCTCCCTCTTAGGTGCATAGTCATCGCAGCCAACTAGATCCATGGAGCAGCGGAGAGGTATGGTCTCCAGGTCTACTCCGAGGATGCACTTGATGCCTTGCACTTCCTTCAGGTACTTGATGAAGCTCATGTCATGGTATCCTAGATCTACTACCTATAAAATGGTAAACATTATAGGTAGTATAGGATGAGTTAAATTTGAGACAATAAACCTATACCTACTTATATTAAGCTTTTAGTATACCTATGCAGCACTTTCTGATGCTGTACTCCTTAATAAAGAACACATTTGTTGTTGTTGCTATAAAAAGTTACAACCTACTTTACAAAATGTCTGACTACTTATCTACCTTTCATAAGTTTCAATGATGGCGAAAGTTGGAAGAAACATTGTTTAATCTCTTTGTAGATAGGTACCTACTTGTTTTGTAAGTTTTTCTTGGGATGGAAGTATGTATGTAAGAACAAATCTAAAGTAACATAGTAAGACAGACTAGATCGTTCTAATAGCACTATGTTTATGTAGGTACCTTTTCCAACTTCCCACTCCACGGCCCGTCCATGAGGCAGTCGCTAACCGCGGCGTATCTCTGCAAATACATCGGGGGGTAGAACACCACTCCTCTCTCATCGTCGTACTCCGCAAAAACCTGTTCCTCGGCCTCCTCATCAACCGCAATTTCACCTTTTCTACCAAGAGCAAGAGATAGCTTGTTGTAATACGGCCGCAGGAGCCGGTCCAAAGCCGTCAGTAACGATTCCCGGAAGAATATGAGCGTCTGCAGAGTTATGATCATGATTAGTGGACTGGAGATTTGTAGAAAATACTTGTTTTATCTCTGAACGAACGAAAATATAAATTTCGGCAAAGTCCCTACCATGATGCTCACATGTTTTTGTTTTGAATTGAAAAAATAAAAAATTAAAAAAGCATTGAGTTTTCATTGGTTGAAAGTTTGTTCCGGTTACTTATTTAATTTCCTGGGAAAGTGTTGCCTAGCCTAAAAGAATTTATACACCTAGCTTTACGCCCTCGGAGGAAGGACAAGCCTGGAAATAAAAGATTGTCCTTCCTCCGAGTTTACGCCTCGATAGTCAACGTCGATTAGCGATTACTATCAGTGTAACGCTAAGAACTCACTGAGCAGTGAGCAGTTTTTTCCCGCGCCCGCGCGTGGCGGCGGAATCGCGTTTAATTTTCAAAACTCACGAAGCCGGAGTTTTGTGCGGCGCCGCTGCCGCCGCGGCAGCGATTATTGCCCGCAAACCTGGCGGTTGATTATCGCAAGAAAAACCTTGATCGCAGAGAGCGCGGATGGAAACTGCCGCGACAACAGTGCCGCGAACAATCGCAACAGCCGCGGGAGTCTGCGGGAGTAAACCGCGTCGTGAAATGTGCTTGAGTGTTTTACATACATATCTGTATTCTACAAAGGCTGCGGTGCCGCCACCGCACGCGGGTGCGGGAACAAACCGCTCTGTGAGTTCTTAGCGTTAAGCGCAGCAGTGAAACAAAAACCACACGTCCCGTGTCTGTATGTACCTAGACCTACCTATGTATATACTAAAAAGTAAAGAAATGGAACTATAACTATAACTAATTTGAAGTAAAACAAAAGATCAAAAGTTTTCGTTTAGCGTTTCGCACCCTTATAAAAAAGCAGTGCGTCTGGCACGTTTTCAAATTATTCGTGGGTAAACGTATTGCATCATTTTGGAACCGGATTTTTAAACTGCAGTGCATTGATGCCAACAGTGCCAACAGTCATTTCTATCGAACCTGAATCTCTATCCACCAGATTGTAAATAGGAAACAATAAAAATAATGTGTAGGTATGTAAGTAAAGTGTATGTTAATAGGTGTAATAGTGTTAAGTAACACGTAGAACTTTTTGATGTTCGGTGATAATACAAAATTGAAATTTTTATATGAATAGGTCCACATTTTAAATCTTCTTCTTCTACTTCGTAAAAGAAGAAGATTTTTCAGAAGGTTTTCTTTATGATGAAGAAGAAAACATTTTATATAAAATGATTATTACTTACTCACTTCTATTTTCGTTAACAACAGTTAGGAAAATAAATTGAAAAAGTGAATTATAAAATTCGACTGTATATTATATGTCTTTCATGAGGTTTATTTTATTGATGATAGCAACACTAGCTGAAAATACTGGCACAATGGCTTGGCAGTGGCAGCCATTTTGATGATGAATTTGAGTGAAACAAAATTATCGACAATCTTCACATTTTGACAATTGACGGTTTCGAATTATTTTGTGCATTCGAAATAAAATGCGAGGGAGATATTAAAAATAACTTAAAAGTTTGAAATTCGGAGGGATTTGTGTTTTCAAAAGACTATTCAAACAAATCCGGATTTTCGCAAAGCGACACGAGTTATCGGACAGCGATGAGCGATACGATAGAAGATGGTGCCTTCCAAGGCACTAGTAGGAACATAATGCAGGTTAAACAGGAACAAAGGTATTATTTTGTTTACTTGGAATGTTTACTCTAGTCTTCTGATTATTTTACTCTGAAATAAATGGTGCTAAACATTGGGATCTTTGGAGGCGGTGGCATAACCAAACACTTGTCTCCCGCCTATCTATGCGTTTCTAGGCCACTTCTATTTTTCATGTAATTTGAGTGTTAACTTTGCAGTGAGCTGGACAGCATCATAATGGAGGGTGATTTAATACTCAAGGTGCATGCTGATGGAGAAATTGATTACAGTTCTCAAAAAGGTAATCTCTCTTTAGGCTAATTAGGTACAATGAATGATGCAACTTCTAATTTGACATCTCTGAAATGAGTTATTTCTTCTTTTGTTAGTGAGAAAATGTTCAAATCTTAGTTACATTCTTAATGGACTGATAATAAATTAAAATGTTATTTAAAATAAATACAGTTTAAACTCTTTATAATGAAACCCAAGGGACTGAGCATTTTTTGTCGTTATAGAGAGTTATTGTTATATAGAGTGAACAAAAAACACCATGTTAACAGTTTCAAAGTAGTTTTATGACTGATAATACAATAGGTACCAAGTATGCTTGGTTGAAAAAAATCACAACTGAGAAAACAATGCGTCATACTGCACGTGTTCAAGGAAATTAAGGATAACAAAAGCTAGACCGACCTCTGATGTTTCCGAGCTTCAGTCTTTTGTTACCTGATAACATAAAATAAAATATTATTGTAATAAATAATATTATTAATAATATTTGTTAATAATATTAACAAATAAATAATATTATTGATAAGGAATTATGAATTATATTACTGACGAGATTTTATAATATGATACACACTGTACATAGGTATATTGTAGTATTCATTTTATATGATTAATAAATATCTTTATCATACCTAACATAAACAATAATACCGATAATAAATATTTACTGTCTAAAAATATGAACACATCTCTTCGTAATTCTTCGTAATAGAGAATGGCATATTGCATTAAAGAGTGTTTCAATATGTAGGTTTTAACGCAAACCAACCAAGTTGGGCTCACTTTAACGTTATAGGGAGTGTATCGTTATAAAGGATTACATTATAAAGAGTTTACACTGTACCTACCTAACTAACCAAAGCCAGTAGGTACTCTGAACTTTAATAAATAATTAGTTTATTTGATCAATTTATCTTTTATGGCAAGAATCCTTGAATTGAAACCTACATGTTGCTTAATGTTTACAGATTTCACCACCACAGTTTTGACCGGGGAATGTGCAGATCACGGCAACTTAATAGACTTCCAAGATGATGGCCTCGTCAAAGTCGGAGATGCGTTTGATACCAACAAAGACTTTGTGAACTATGTCAACAGTCATGCAGCGAGATGGTGCTTCTCATACAAATGTACTGAGGCACAGAATCCTGACACGGATAAGGAGTCCTATACATATTGCTGTGTTTATTTGAAGAATAGAGATTATACTAAGAAGAAGGGGGTGAAAAAACGGTAATTTCATATTGAATGCTTATACACATTGGTATAACTTTAATATTTGTAAAACTGGATGTAACAATAAAATATACATATCATTTAGTGACATTCAATATTAGGCATTTAAATTGTTTCTGATTTTACTATTTTTAGTTGTAGTAAATGGTAAACATGAACTGTTTTTACTAAATTGTATACTTACTGTACAGTTTTTGCTAATGTAAGAACAGATATACTAGCTGAAACATGTTACTTCTTTGCAATAAATTTATCAGACCTATTGAATATGACAATATTAAGAACACAGAATTTTAAAATAATACTTTACATGCTCTCTCTTGTATGTTATATTTGAAAAATAGAGATTTTTGCAAAGAAAGGGGAGAAAAACAGTAATTTCCTATTGAATGCTTGGACACATTAGTATAAAAATTATAAAAGACTACATCGAAAAATAAAAAATATGTCATGAAATTCAATAGATACATAATAAGTATAACATACATGAGAAAGCATGAAAAGTGTTCTTATATAAAATCCAGAGTTATCTTATTGTAACCAAAAGTTATATCTGTGATGTTAATTTTTTATTAATTTCTTATCAAATTTTCAGTCACAACTGCAAAACCGACTGCCCCTGCAAGGTGAAGCTGAGACGCCAGCCCGGCACAGACCTGGTGGTGGAGTATGTGTGCAACCACCACGACCATGATATATCCAGGGAGGACTTCCAGAGACTGCAGAGCAATAGAAAACTACCGCCTTATGTTAAGGAGATTGTAAGTATTATTTATTTATTTATGAATAGTCTAAAATAAAAAATAAAAAATCTTTTTATTTGAAACAGTTAATTTTTTTTACAGTATTAGCTTAATCTATGACTAATTCTAACATTATAGCTATAAGCTTATAAGCTTTCCTTAATTATTAAGCTTTTTATGCAGACCTGCATATCTAAACTAAGCAGGAGCTTGTATTTTAGATATACATGTTCCCCATTTGTAGTGATACAAAAATAAACCTATAATTTGTTGATCTTTATCTACTTAGTAATTAGACGTTATTTTTTTTATTTTACGGCGGGCCACTCGCGCGGCGGCGCGCATTCTGCGTGCTGCCGCGGTCCCAGAACATACGTTCTGAAGATGGATGTCATAACATCCGAAAGGCGTAAACAACTTACGGTGAAAACCGTTTAGTTAATATATTTACAAAATAAATACACATATATTACATTCTAATTGCAATTTAAACAATTAAAAAAATTAAAATTACATAAATAAAGAGTGCACAATACATATTATTATAACTACATATCGAAGCTTGTAAAAAATAACAAAATATTATTATTATTATTACAACATTTAACACTACTTTATAGACTCACTGATTGACTGCCCTGTTAGCTTAGTTGGTAGTGTCTCTGCCTTCTAATCTAGGGGTGCTGGTTCGATTCCTGCATGACACAAGTAATTATGAATTTTAAAATGTGTAATTACTTGTGTTGAATCTGAGGCTAAATGGCGCTTTGTGATATATCCTGAAATATTTATTTATTTTTATGACCATGCTATATATATAAGGAGTAGTTTGCAGCATATCTGCAGAGCAAATAGGAAACTTGCCTTATGTTAAGGTGATTGTAAGTTTTTTTTGTAACATATGTATAATTGGGTTATGTTTGGAGAAGCCATTTGGAACTATTATTAATAATTCTAGGATTACAAATTTACCTTTGTCAGCAGAATTTTGATTATTGGAAAAAAACCTATAACATACAACTTTTTTTTAATGGCTTCTGCGGCACCACCGCAAATTCGCCAGTAAAAATAATTAACATGGCGCTAATCAGTTGTGGTCGGAGCGGCATTAGATAGATAGATAGATAGATAAACTCTTTATTGTAACACACATTGACAAAAAAAAAAGACAAACAGAAACACAAAAGACTTAAAAAAAAATAGTGCCACAACTGGCGGCCTTATCGCTAATAGCGATTTCTTCCAGGCAACCGTAGGATGGACAGGAGTCGAAAGAAATATAAAGGATGGGGTGTTCAAAAAGAGAAAATATATACAAATAATAAAAATATTCAATAATATATATATATATATATACATACAATAACAAATAACACATATTACATATACGTGCAAATAACTATAAATATATAACACATATACATATTATACCCATATACTATAACGACAAAAGGAGACAACTATAAACACACGAATTCAACAGCAGATTATTGAGCTATTGAGTTTAGGTACCAGTTTTTAACCTGAGTTTTGAAAGCCTCGAGAGTCTGAGCTTGCTTGATACACAAAGGCAAGGCGTTCCACAAATGAACAGCTCTTGCTGCGAAAGAATTTTTATAGAAAGAGGTGCTGGCCTTAGGAGTCTTAAGAATAAGCGTACCTGATGACCTCAGATTTAGGGAGTGGGAGTCATGCACATAGGAAAATTTACATTTTAAATAGGACGGGGTGGTGGGATTGAACAAAATGTTGTAAACTAAAGTAAGGATATGAGTATTCCGTCGTAGCTGAATGGGAAGCCACTTGAGCTTTGCGCGAAATTCGGATACTTGATCATATTTGCGTAACCCAAATATGAATCTAATACAGAAGTTTTGTAGGCGCTCAAGTCTGACAAGTTGATCAGCACGTAAGTCTAGAAAGCAGGCGTCAGCGTAATCTAGGATAGGTAGAAGAAGAGATTGAGCGAGCGCAACTTTGGTGGCAGTGGGTAAAAAATTTCTGAGACGTCGTAAAGACGCCCCGGACGCAAACATTCTACAACTAATAGCATCCAGATGGGCATCCCAACTCATGCACCGATCCATAGTAACGCCAAGATTTTTGACCGACTCGCTGTACGGAATAATAGTCCCATCAAAGATAACCGAAGGTAAAGTAGTCCAGTCAACCTTAGACAGCATACGTGAGCTGCCCACAACGATGACACTAGGTACTTTATTCATTGTTGTGTATTATCATAACACAGGATCCTTTGTGATACCTAGTACAGAGCTTAGTACACCTACCAACGTAGTGCATAAACTTTGTTATTGTCATTATACAATCATGTATGTACGTAACACGTAAGTTGAAACAATAAAGGATTTATTATTATTATTATTATATTATTATAAATGTCATTTTCTTATGTTATAATGAGGGTAGTCAATAAAGTTAGAGTTCTATTTCTTAATAAACTGTGTGTGTTATAATGAAGCTAATATGAAATGTTTTTACTGCTACATGTTTGATTAAAATTGTTACATGTTTTTTTTGTATTGTGTTTGTGTATTTTAAGATGAATTCAAATGATAATAAACTGTGCCGAGCGAAACTTCAAAGTCTTGAACACCGTCGCAAAGTCGCCAGTTTGTCGGTTTTCTATCGGTTGCATTACGGAGAGTGTGCCGCGGAATTGCACGAACTAATTCCGCCCGCGCCCTTCTTTCACCGGACGAGTAGAGGTACGGCAGGACGACACCGGTTTATGGTGGAAGTTCCTAAGACCCGCACGAAACGGTACGCCTCCACCTTTATTGTTCGTACCGCTAGGTTGTGGAACTCCCTGCCTGGCTCTCTGTTCCCCACGCACTATAATCCAGCGATCTTCAAAAAGAGAGTGAATCGGTTCTTATCGGGTAAGCACGCTCCATCTTAGGCCATAGCCTTACTTGCTATCAGGTAAACTATGGTCAAGTGCAAACCCGTTCAAGTTAAAAAAAAAATGATGTAAGTATACACATATGAAAGATTCCAACACACACAAGGAAAAAAATACAACAAAAGACTCCACAAACTCCTGTTAGGCAAGCTATGTCCTTAAGCATATTCCAAAAGCTAGTGTATCATCATTACTTATCATCCATATAGTATTATGTATTGTATTATTTATTATTGTATAATCTGAGTTTGTATTGTGTTCTTTCACTTATTTATTTATTTTACGTATTCTTGTACACCACCTATTTATAATTCTAAAGCCTGTCCATCCAAAGGTTGTCTGGAAGAAATCGTCCAAGGCGATAAGGCCGCCCGATATGCATTAAATTGGTTTTTAAATTTCTTTCATCATGTAATTTTTTTGGTGTGCATTAAAGAAATATCTTATCTTATACTCTAGTGTCACAAGATGCTTTTTTTATTTCATTTTCTGAAATTGTTGCTTGTTTTTTTTTCAGATAATGGACTTACTGGCGTTAGAAGTAGAAGTGACCAAGATCCGCAAGTTTATCGAAATGGAAACCGGCATGAACCTGAATCGGTCATATATTTTCGAGATTGAAAAGAAAATGAGGCTGAAAAATGAAGAAAGGCAGATTACGGATAAAAGGCTAAAGGAACTCTCGGAGAAAATGAGTCGTAAGTTATATTCTTATCCATATTTGTTTTTTTTACATCTATACTAATATTATAAAGCTGAAGAGTTTGTTTGTATGAACGCGCTAATCTCAGGAACTACTGGTGAGATTTGAAAAATTCTTTTTGTGTTGAATAGACTATTTATCGAGGAAGGCTCTAGGCTATATAACATCACGCTGCAACGAATAGGAGCGAAGAAACCATGGAAAATGTGGAAAAATGGGAAAAAATATTCATTTTTTAGGGCTTCCATTAATAACTATTCCACGCGGACGAAGTCGCTGGCACAGCTAGTTAACTATATAGGCTTACGTTTGACTGCACCTCGCCTGATGGGAAGCGACGGTGAAGTCGAAGATGGAGCACGCTTGCCCAGAAGAAACCTATTCACTTGTGTTTCATGATTTCATGATTCATATGTGTGATATGTCCTGAAATATTTATTTGTATAAACATTTATAATAAAAAAATGTGAGTTTTTATGATGTTTGTTTCTACTCTTGAGTAAGGGCTTGAAAATGAAATATTACTTTTCGCCTTCTATTTGTACCTTTCTTTGACATATTTCCTCATTACTGATAGCCATGATTCCCATTTCGGAAAGTTCTTCTGGGTAGATACATATATTGTGAGCACACAATATTTTTCAGACGACATAGCCCTGACTCTGCAGTATTCTTTAATAAAATAGGTACATATTTAGGATTTCACTTATATTACCCTCTTTCTCTCTCTCTCTCTCTCTCTTGAGTCGTATTTCCTCATGACTGAGGGTTGCGACTCCCCGCAGAGTTAATTCATTGGAAGGAGCCATACATACCTTACTCGATCTATTAATATAATTACTATATCATGGTAAATATACTGAATTTATCTTCTATACACTACTTTACTACTTTTTTCTTTTCACTACTTTAGTATTCGTTTTTATAGGTACGCCAGCGTTACTGTTTTTCTATCGTTATTTTCCAAGCTAGATTGCCTGGAAGAGATCACTCCAAGTGATAAGGCCGACCTCTGTCCCAATCCTATGTTCCAAATTTCCTTGTACTTGTGTTCTTTTAGTATTATTGTACAATAAAGTATTTTGAATATGAATTTTACTAAACACCTAATTTATTCCTATTTCAGTTGTGGATGAGATGTACAGCGGAGACGATGATGAGAACTCAGATGAACAAGCGCAGGGACCTAAAGTGAAACGTAAGTGTGTTTATATACAATTTATCCACTTACACATATAAATAAGCAACTAATAGCTGCCCGCGGCGTTGTGCGTGTTTTATGAAGACAATAATTTGATATTCTGTTCTATCGAGGAGTTCATGAAGTTCACCTGACAATTTTGAATGTAACAAAGTTATTATTTATTAATTTAATTATGATTTGAATTGTATATTTATACTTACTCTTAAGTAATACAATTTAGTTTTTGACTTGTAAATTTACATATATTAAATAGTACTGTAATTATTATCTAGTATTTACAACTATACAATGTGACGTGTAAAATGGCTTTATGAATAAATGATGATTATGATTATGATAGACGCGTACCGCATACGACTGAAATAGGGACAAAAATAAAAAAAATAACACACATTCGCTATTATTAGGTTACAAAAGTATGTAACTTTCTTTGTATGTCAAATTTGAGTGTGATAGCTGAACTTATTAGTATCAAATATGAAAATGACATAATATATCTTTTTTTTTACTTTAAACAGTTTCTTTTTTTTACTCTCTCTCTCTCTCTCTCTTTGAGTCGTATTTCCTCATGGCTGAGGGTCGTGACTCCCCGCAGAATTAATTCGTTAGGGGAGTTCTCTTGGGCTCTGTCGTGATGGGCGCACAGGTCCTTCCACGAACTAAAATACGTTTTATATTACATTTAGTTTACAAATTGAGTATGTCTGTCTGTATTTATGGATCTGAAGACTGACTTACATGAAACTACTTTGCCATTGAGTTAATGTGTAAATTATAGTTCACATACACACTTTGATAATCTCAATCTACAGGTATAAAAATGTTCGGACCCGGTGGTATTGTGTGCAAATTTGAAGACGAAGAAGACACCTCTAAGAGTTCTACCTTGAAGTCGCCTGATAAATCCAGCTTTTGGGAGGGCAAGACTCGGTAAGATATACTTTATGTAATTAACAGCAAAAAATAATGGCTATAAAAGTATTTATAAAAATAAGGTAGTACTTACATATTTGTAAAAAGAGTATTATTGATATATAAGTATAAAGTATTATTGATAATTCTTATGATTATTTAAATTTTTAGTTAGTTACTTAACCATGTTTTAAAACATTATTTTTTGTGTTGATTGGTAAAATCAAAGTTAATGTTGTAGCAAAATAGTAGTTTATGCAACTGTCATATAATGAAGGGTATTAAAAGACGAGTATGAGTTTATGAAACGAGCGCAGCGAGTTTTATAATAGTAACGAGTGTTTTAATACCCGTGTTATATGCAGTTGTATACACTACTTTATCTTCACTAATGCAATTAATCAAACAACAACAGTAAAAGCTGACAATAGTTAATTTTTCATATAATTTTCTAGATTTTTCTGGCAAAAGATTGAGTTACTTTTGTTGCCAATTCTAGAATATCCGGAGGCGTACAAATATCATCGTCGCTATCCATTTTTAACTATTATTTTGTATTTAAAAAACAAAACACATTGCGAAACATTAAATTCACGCGTACGTATATTGTCATAGTGATTTTGCCGCCATTAAAATCTAACCATCTATAAAGCGCGACCAACCTGATTAGCCCTGCAATCAGGTTGGTCGCGCTTTATTGATGTTATAATGAGCTATTATTAGCGATATCGATATGGATATTATAGCATCATGTGAAATTGCTTAAATTGAGTGTTTTGTTGTCTGTGCTATAACAGTAGTTATTATAAGTCAAGTATTGGAAACATAAGTAGAATGTTACAACATTAGTGTAGATAAATAATTTAATTCAATTTAATTTAATCTCTTATCATTTTGTCGCTTTATTATGCTTATGTATCAGACATTTTACCATTGGTTAGCTCTCTCTATCCTTTCTAAATGATTTCTATTGAATTGGGAACCAGCCTTCTGTTGCTTTTGTAACTCAATTAAACTTACTGTGACGATTTTTACTTGACTATATTTTAATCGAGTGTGGCTCAGCGGTTCCAGTGTCTGCTTTTCATCCAGACGTACCCTGGTTCGAATCCGCCCTACACCAATGACTTGTATTTTTCAAGTTATGTGTAGATTTGCACTCGCTTAGCGGTGAAGGAAAACATCGTGAGGAAACCGACATGTTTGAGGACCACAATATCCGAGGACATGCGTCTTCCGTGGAAGGACCTGGGCGCCCACCACGATGTATCTGCCCAAGAAAACTCCCCTAATGAATTAATTCTGCGGGGGAGTCACGACCCTCAGTCATGAGGAAATACGACTCAAAGAGATATATTATTATATTGTAAAATAATGACATGTACAGAGAGTATAAATAAATGAATATGAATATATGAATATGAATATTTTAATCACATATACACGAAATATAGTTTGCCCTAGCTATTATGTCATAAAAACATGTTATTATTCTTCTGTTATCTCAATTCACAGAACATCAACATCCGAATGGAACGAGACCACGATGACAGCAGAAGAGAGCAACATGGAAGAGAGCGTGGCCCAGGAGTACTCCCACGAGTACGCCGTAGAGGAAATGACGCAAGAGTCGCAAGCGAACACCGCGGAACACACAGACGAAAACAACTTCCAACAATACGAGACCGTAGTCCTACAAGACGAATTCGGCAACATCATAAACTGCGAGAACGACGAACAAATAGTCATACTGCAACAAGACGAAAACGGAATGGTACAAGACGAGAACGGAACAATAGGCTATTTCGACGGGGAACAGATCATATACATGTCCGAGGAGAACCAAGAGCAGACAGAGCAAGTCGAGAACACTGAAGGTAATGAGGCGTCTCGTGGCAGCAAAGAACGCGGTGACAGCGCGGGGCCGGCGCGAGCGTTTGTACCCGTGTTTGATATTCACATGAAGAATGGCAATGTTACAGGCTTCGTCATGGATGAGGCGGACGCTACGGAA
Organism: Macaria notata; assembly: GCA_927399415.1. NCBI lineage: Eukaryota > Metazoa > Arthropoda > Insecta > Lepidoptera > Geometridae > Macaria > Macaria notata. The sequence goes on from OV656751.1 coordinate 3,822,893, forward strand.
GGGAAGAGCCCCAAGAAGGCGGCCAAAGAGCTGCACATACCTATTGCTAGGTGAGTTTGATGAATTTAGGCCGTTTACACATTATGCCGCAGCCGCAGCGGCACCGTCGCCGCCGCGGCGCCGCAGCAGTAGCCTGCCTTGGATTTATATGGAGCCTTACATACAGACTCGCCGCCGCCCGCCGCGGCGCCGTGTGTAAGGATTTATACAAATCCAAGCGAGACTAATACAGCGGCACCGCAGCGGCGACGGTGCCGCTTCCGCTGCGGCATAATGTGTAAACGGCCTTACTGTATAAAATAATTCAAGAAATAGTTCCTCTGTTGTTTTTGACTAGCCTTACAAATTTTTGTTACATCTAGATTAACCAATAATAATTTATTTATTTTAGTAATTTATTTATTTGCACTTAACAACTAGTTACATATGTTAATTCTATATAGTATACTTAAAAGTATTGTACATGGTTTACGGGATAGGTTACATTGGTACAATATAGATATTAAACACTGGGTGTACTACATTCCACACTAAGTCCAAATATTTTATGTATATATATATTCTCAATGTTTTTTAAATATCTGACAAGTTTTACTAATTGAGCTTATTTATTCATTAAAATTAATACTAAAAATAAACTCTTACCCAAATACAGTCCACTTAAAAATACATTATTTAATAGGCGTGACCTATGTGTCAAAGATGCAATTGAACTTATTAGACTTATATTTCATTGGCTATCAATATAATAACAAAGGAACTCTTTCTTGAAACATTCTAATAAAGTTGTGATACATAAAAAGCAGACGCTGATTTGTATACCCATCTCAGTTGTCGTACAAATGGTATTACGACATCACTTATAACCACAACTTGTGTGTGTGTGTGTGTGTGTGTGACAACAAACAGAACAACACACAGGCATACACATCACACAAGTCAATGTTCGAATTTTTTCGAATCTTGCATTCGGATTTATTTTATAATTTTGCACACTCATCATTATCATAAGCCTCGCTACGAAGTAAATAACAAATTTAAGTAAAATTAATCATGATTAACATTATGTAGTGTCCATCCATTCGTATCTGCTGCCGTTCTCTGACTTTTTGCCCCAAATCGATTTATTTAAATTTAACCATTTCCGTGTTAGATTTTTTCAGATTATCCGTCGCATTTCCGCTACGTAGTTGGGTTTTTTTTACTTGTAGTATTAATTTTCTTGCATGGATATAATAATTTATCGTAATAGTATGCAACTCTGATCAATAATTATCGAACCAGTATGCATGCAAATTACTCTGAAAGTTTCAGTATTAAAAATATAAGGTGCTACTTTATTCTACAATCAAATTGCCGTCAATTTTTTTTTTTACATATACAAGTAACTATATACTTAATAATAAAAAAAGGCAGTGCTATACTAGATTTTGAAGTTCAAAACGCGAGTTGTCATATATGCTTTTGCATGTGTCATCATTCACTATTACTAAAGTCGCGGAACACATGGAATATCACGACATTCACCTATGTATCTATCACACATTTAAATACATACATAGGTAAACATAAACATTACTGAAATTCCTTATGTATCGCGACTAGCCTTTAAAATAAACAAAAAAAATAAGAGCTTTATAACTAAAATAAAATAAAAAGTTTATTTGACTATTTACAATTTAAGAAACTTAACATTAGGTTTAACTGACAATTCATTAATTAAACTTAATTTATTGTGAAATACAATCTATCTGGTATGCGCACTAGTTACAAAACTGTATTGCGCACACCAGGTCTCAACTCAATAAACTTAGTTTACAAATCTAATAGATACAATTTATATGTTCCCAGCACATCACAATCAGAGACCGAAGCGGCGACGGAATCAATTCGGAACATCAGCGCTTCGAACGCAACCCAGGAATATATGAGCGGCAACACTTACACAAAACACGAATATATCCACAGATACAATATCGACCAGTACATGGCAAACCCGCACTTCCCAAAATACATCGACACGTTAGCGAAAAAAACAAGAGTCGATGTCATACAAATGCTGGCAAGAGTTTACAACGAAAAAGCCATGTTCAAAATGACGACAACGCAACGAGGGAAAGAGGGCAACACCAAAATCTGGTACTTAACCGACGTTAGACGTAAAGGGAAATATAAAATGAGTGACGAGGAGAAAATGAAGAGAGACAAAATCGGACAATACCTAACAGATATACTGATATTGAAAGAGAGATGTAAACACTTGAAACGAGAGAACGAAGAATTGGTCACAAGGAATAAATATCTGGAAGAAGTCGCTTTGCGATTGGCCAAAATGCAGGAGCATAATTAAGGTAATTTAGTCTAAATAATGTCTATTCGATTCCATTAATACTATAACTATAGTCAGTTCACAGACTAGGTAGAATTTGTCTTTGTACCAGTGAAATTGTTATCATTAAATCACACTTTACTGAGTGTGACAGCTGCTAAATATTCTTCGTGTTCAGCGATCGGACTTTAAAACAAAGACAAAAACTTACAAGCGAAATCATAGCTTTTATTAATTGAATCGTATAGTCAACTATAACTTTAATGTAGGTTATATCATATCCGAAGATTTTATCATAATTATATTAGTTGTTTATTTTAAATAATAAAATAGGTAAGTATTTTAAGTAAATTAAATGTTTATATAGCATTAATTGCACATTCTTTAATGAGAGAACTAGCCTTTGTTGTCTTGGCTGGGTGCCATTTTACTATTGGTTTATCTTGATATAAAAAAAACTTACAGAAAACTGATAACTTTTTTTTTTAATCGGTTAAAAACTGTTTTTAATACAATTTAGTATCATTAAGTAATGAATAATAACTCAAATTTTAGACATCCAAATGAATAGGTTGCTTCTAGTAAATCAGCTGCATAGGTTTTAAATTGTATCTAAAACCAGTATTTCATAAAAAGAGTTTATCAACGAAACTACAAAACCATGAAACATATGTGGTTAGTTTTCTAGTGGCAAGCTTATTATTAAGATTTCTACAATTTGAATATTGTTATAGTATTTTGAACTCAGATACAGTTCAAAATACTCCCTAACTCTTAGAATTTAGATATATCCTATCAAACTATGGCAAAACAATCAAATCGTTGCAAAATAAAGCCAATAAAAAGCAATTCGTTTTTTTTTTAATAAATGTTAAATAAACAGCGCCCAGTCAAAGACAAAGTAGAATCGTATATAGCAATAAGATATTAGCCACAAATGAGATGACTTGCAAGTCATATGCAATTCGTGTTCAGTAATATTAATGTGAAGCCCTTTTGCTCGACGATTCTTAAACGAAAGAAAGAAAGAAAACATTTATTGTGGCAGATTTTCAGCACACACCAAAAGCAATTACACAATGAAACATAAAATCAGTCACAACACAGCCCCAACTCAGCATAATACTGGTTGTGTGGAAGCAACCAGCGCTGGACTTCCGTTGGGGCTGTGACTTCACGAACGTACAAGTTATGTTAAATGTGCTTAAAAGTCATTGAAGATATGGTTAAATGTGTTTAAAAGTCGTGCAAGTGGAATTAAATGAATTAACATGGTTTGTCAGTAAACAATATGTATATGGGATCCATTTGGAAACGAGTGAAATTCACCCGGTTGTAATGTTTACTAGAGAAAAACACATTGCCAGTGAAATTTGTGTTCTTTTGAGTTTTCAGGATTGACATATACCTACTGCCTTATATATAAAAAAAACAGATCAGTGATTAAGTATGTAATTGTTTGATTAAATATAATTTCCTGGAGGAGTCCTATATCCAGCAGTGAGTCGAAAGGGACTGAAAATGATGATATTGATTGACTTAATAATTTCCAATACTTAAGATACTTATACAAATTGTTTTTTTGCTAGAAAAGATCCTCAAAATATTGTCAATTTTTTTTGAGAGTGAGCTGTGTATGTTACCTATGTAACATACACAGTGTGTGCTTATACTATGTACACATGTTGATTATAATATATAATATGGATATCGATAATATTTGTCCAAATAACTGAATTTGTCATATCCTGGATGATTTTCACCCGATTCCAAATAGATCATTATTGAGTACAAGAGGTTCGATTAAGTTTTTTTTAGCAGAGTGAGTTGTTCTGATGAGCAATATTTTAATTAGATTTTGTGCTAATAAACTGTTGTTTTTGTTAGTGAATGTTTTATTTTTTATATAGACTTATATAAATTAAACTTTTATATAGCCCACTCACGTCTCACTAACGGTGAATGAAAACATCGTGAGGAAATTGACATGTTTGAGGACCACAATGTGTCTTCCGTGGAAGGACCTGGGCGCCCACCACGATGTATCTGCCCAAGAGAACTCCCCTAACGAATTAATTCTGCGGGGGAGTCACGACCTTCAGTCACGAGGAAATACGACTCAAGAGAGAGAGAGTGCCCACTCTGTTACGGAATAAAAAGTAGCCTTATTTACCCGGGACCCTAAACTAATACCTTATTTTAATGTGGTTCTTCTTCATTCATATCGAATGAGAGTGGTCAACTCTGGTGTCGAGAGTTTATCAAGCCTAAATGCCTCTGACATGGCTTAACGACTGCCATACTATGACGAACACCCGGGACCTACAATTTAACGTGTCATCCAACCCACGGAAGCAACCTTGGAATGCCACTTTTTGGTCACCCACACAAAGACTAAATGTGGTAATTTATTGCGACGTGAAGAAGTAACCAATAAACTTTCGACTTTAAATGGTATGTTATTTCAATTCCATTAGGTTATTACTTCAACAATACATTAACAACTAATGATGATGGTAATGGTAAAATAATAATAATATAATATTTACTTTATTTACACAAAAATCCTTAGACTAAAATGCAGAGGTACTTTTTCAAACTTTGTAAGTTAAATAGTCAACTATGTATTTTTTCATATCTTTTATTAGAGTTTAAATTGAACTTAAATAAAATAACAGATATAAAATAAGAATTATAGGTACTTGGTGTAAAAACGTCTTAAAATTCAGCTGTTTTTTAACTCCTAAAATGAAAGAGGCATTGTTTATTGAGTAGTTGATAAACTTTCTAACTTTTACTTCAGGATAATGTAACTATGTCGTGTTTTAACTACCTAGTTAACACAACAATTAGCCGCTAGAATATTTGTTATTACGAACTTTATACAGAGTTAGTCTACATACGAGTAACCATAATTATTATTTACTAATGGACCAAAATTATTTCAGGATCAAAAGTATAGTGTACGAGTAACCATATTATTTACTAGCGGTCACCCGCGGCTTCGCTCACATTATTTCAGGATAAAACGTACCTCATACTACCTACATACCAAAAATCAATATAATCCGTTCAGCTGTTTTTGCGTTATGAGCGTTTAAATAAACAGAGACAGATATGTGAGTCAAAAATTCTATAAATTGTTGAAACGTGTTCTGTTATCGATTGTAAATATCTCTAATATTTTTTTTTAATTAAATGTTCAGACTGTATTTGTCGACTCTCCTCAGCTTTATTATATGTATAGATATAGATTATATAGTCGACAGTTTACGTTTTAGTAACAAACAGTATACCTTCATACCTTACGCTCAAACCACTGAATTTGGATGATTTTTTGTACGAAAATTTATTAAAAACGTTTGAATAAAAAAAATATTTTTTTTAATTTAATCGTTTGATTGGAAAATGAGCGAAAATATTCCTACTCAGGCAACTTTGTTTTTGGATTGGATCTTTCCAAAAGTTTTTATTCATTTAGTTTTTGGTGTTTACTGTAGGGACCTCCTAGGGCAGTAAAAGCGGTAGGTAATGTTATATAATATTTTATTATACGCATATGTCTTGTACAAAACTGAAACTAAAAATTAAGTACCTGCCTTTACTAACCAATTTCCCTTAGATAGGTACATATACCTACCTACCTACTATTATGCAAATAAGTCTTTTCATATAGCCCTGTATAGAAACGTTAGTCATAATAGCAGTGGCCAAACGACTGAGTGGGAGTAACGTATGTCTTAACATTTTATTATCGTCTTTAAAAATTTCATTATTACAACTTACGTGTCGTATAAATTCACAGTGGTTGCGCGCGACCGGGGTTACGATGGGAGAAAGTAATGTTGTATAGATATTGTTTTTGTCTTTCATATGAATATCCTTTTTTTGCTAACCCCCACATAATAAGGTTATCAATTATGTTTCATGTTAAGGAACAGTGAAAGTTTCGGCAAAATCATTTGGATATCTACGCATTCCAGGAGCAGGCATCCAGGTGTCCGTACGGACACCGAAACCTTGCCGAAAACCGAACCGAAGACGACTTGTCTTCGCGTCGTGGAGGCGTCGCTTTGCGTTTTTTTTTATTTGAACGGGTTTGCACTTGGCCATAGTTTACCTGATAGCAAGCAAAGGCTATGGCCTAAGATGGAGCGAGCTTACCCGATAAAAACCGATTTGCTACTTGTTTATATTCGTGTTGCTTATTGTTATGTATTTTATTTAGGTACAACACTTTCAAAAAGCCTACCAAATCTTGATAGCTTCCGAAGCACGAGAAAGAGACATAAAACAACCATAAAGTTTTTTTTCTACGCGTGAAGAACGTACCATTTAGTGACGGCTTCGGTCAATTAATATCATGAACCTATATATATTCATCATCCACAGCCCTTGGGATACCACTGCTGGGTATAAGCCTCTCTTTGTATGTGCCATCTGCGTCGATTGGTTCTGTGCATATCTCATCTCATCTCGCAGTCGGACCCACTCCTAGTTTGCCAGTTATTGTAAACTAGTGGACGACCGCGGCTTAGCTTGCGCTATTTAAGGATTAAAAGTAGCCTATGACACTTTCGAGACCTCATAATACCTACATAACAAAAACATCATGAAGATCCTTTCAGCCGCTTTCGCGTAGTTAGCGTTTAAATAAACAGAGACACAGATAAACAGACAAAAATTTTAGAAATTATTGGATCGTATTCGGCTATCAATTCGAAGTATCTCCAAACATTTTTTTTTTAAATATCTTTAAAGACTCTCTTCGGTTCTATAATAATAATTTTGTGTATAGATAAATATATAGATATTAGATAATTTTTACTAGATAAGTTACGACTACAAGTAACCCCGCGAAGGTGAAAGTTAGCATTGCCTGACAAAGCTCATTGTCTGATCTATCACTACTCTCGACCGGTTTATTAGCCATGCTAATGGTGATGAAATTATTTAGTATCTGAGTTTCTAGCTCGGAGCAAATTGAACAGGATTCATGACTTGTTTTAGGTAGGTGATTTATCTTGGACCATGGATTAAGGAAAGTTGGTTTATGTCACTCTCGAGGACCTATATTATCATCATCATCGTCAGTACTTGTCGACTCTATACCAATCAACCGTGGTTTCTGCGACACAGGATATTCCTAGTGCAGAACCCACAGGGATATCAAAAATGCAGTATTCCTAGTTAGATAAGTCAAATATGGTATTTAAGTTAATTGTTAAGGTAAAATAAATCTATACTAATATTATAAAGCTGAAGAGTTTGTTTGTTTGTTTGAACGCGCTAATCTCAGGAACTACTGGTGCGAATTAAAAATTATTTTTGTGTTGGATAGACCAGTTATCAAGGAAGGCTTTAGGCTATATAACATCACGCTGCAACTAATAGGAGCGAAGAAACAATAGAAAATGTGGAAAAAACGGGGAAAATTATTCATCTTTGAGGGCTTCCGTTGCATGCGCTGCGAAAACATTCAAGATATCAAAAAAATGTGTATGAAAGAATTATTTCTCTTGAAATAATCTAACAAAATGTCCGCAACAGTATATGTCTATGTTTTAAGGTTAACTCACTAGAACCGTTTTTATGGTAATAACTATTCCACGTGGATGAAGTCGCGCGCATCAGCTAGTTAATTAATAAATAAATTTTATTTATTGCGGAATAGGTAAATACAGTAGTTAAAATATGACATAATGGAACGCTATACCCGCCAACGTTATGTACACAGTACACAACTATACCATAACGCCTACCCATAGGGCGTGCAATCTACAGACAACAGAATGAAAATTAAATTAAAACTACTATCACCTTAACAAAAACCTTGTAGGTAAATAGATTAGATTAGTTAGAGTTAGTAGGTAATGACTCACTGCCACGTGCGATTTCAATTTCATTGTTGTTTGATATCAGTGCTATGAGTAGTAACTGTAAGTTTAAATAACAAAAGAAAAATATATATATAGGTAAGTATGTATGTATTATATTCGTTATCTAGTACCTATATTATTACAAGCGTTAGCTTAGTATGCGGCTAGATGTAGCTGTGTGATAGGTATGTCCTGAAATTACTGATCGCAACAGTTTAAGATTTAATCATACGTATTTTTTATCTGTTAGTTTATCCGTTTAGTTCTACAGAGTGCACATTCTATTAATCATACCTACATATTTTTTTTATCTGTTAGTTTATCCATTTATTTCTACAGAGTGCATATTCTATAATTCTTATTTCATATTTAACTAGTGGGTGCTCGCAGCTTCGCTCGCATTAAGAAGTCAAACTTGCATCCCTATTTCACCCCTTTAAAAGTGGCATTTCCAACAATCCTTTCTTAGCGGATGCCTGCGTCATAACATCTGCCTAGTTTCAGATCCGTCCATTGGTTTGGGCTTTGCGTTAATAGATCACTGTATTAGTCAGTCAGTCAGTCAGTCACCTTTGAGTTTTATATATATAAAACTTATATATATATATATATATAGATGTTCATTCTTTATTGTTCGATGTTTTCTTTTACTATTAAGCGAGTATAAATCTACCCAAAGGCTGTCGATTACATATATGTCGTGATTAATACATATGCACGTCAACATAAAACAGCCTTTTTAAAACCAGTAATACATTTCCTATTACTAAAAATAAATAAAACTGAATTATCTGGTTCGCGCTTGGTGACAGATTGGAATCCAGTGAAGACTGTCGAATTTCGAGGTTAGTCTTTAAGGACGGTGATTGTATTCTTTATGAAAGGCTAAAGTACCATGCGGTATACTAGCGGTACCTGCGGTGTTACTCGCATTTTACTTTTTAAAGTCATGTTCCTATAATTATCTTATAGTGAAATGCATTATTATTAAATATTGTAGTAAGGGTATGACACTATTGATTAATAAATGGATAAATTCCATTTTATATATGTGGTCCTGCTAATTATGATTTGCATGAGTACAACGCGTTATCCTGGTAGGTAATATTACAAAAGTCAAAGTTTGTGAGTGTGTATATATGTATGTAAATAGGTGTGTATGTTAGTCTTTCTTTTACTATTAAACGACTATAATGTAAGAACGAAGAAAACTGTATAAATAATATAGCATAAGACGGCTCATACAAATTGAATACAATTTTACGTTATGATAGTTTGGATCACAGATTAATATATCCTAGTATTTATTATATCACAGCCTAATGTATCACACTAAATTACAAATTTCTGAATCGTAAAAGTCGTTGGTTCATAAAAAAGAAATAAAAATACTTACATACATACACCATTTTTCGCCTTTTTAATATTAATATGATATAAGAATGTATATATAAATCACAATACGATAGGTCGTTAACCTGAAAAAGCCTGTTCAAAGGACCTTCGATTTATCAAAGTTGGTTGAGCTTTTTAAGTTTACTTTTAAGGATAATCTTTGCAATCAGCTGATGCAAAATTCATATGTTTTTTCATGCTGAGAAAAAATATCTCCGACCTCAGGTTATAGTTAATGCAAATGCGGCTTATATAATACAAACACATTTGTGTTATCTGGGATATTATTTATACTCCAAAACTCTTAACTGTTATAAAAGGACGGTAAATCTTTGGAGCGCTGGAGGCTGTGTTTCCTGTGAACTACGATACAGGCAATTTATTCAAATATAGAGTTAAAAGGATACCTTTTAGGTAAGTATATGCCGCTAGCAGTTTGGGGACGTTTCCTTCTACTGTAGGCGTTTTGGATAAAATTTTTAGTGTTATAAGTAGTTAAAGTTTTTATTGCTATTGCTAGTATTATTATTTTTTAATTGGTTTTAAATTAGATACCTACTTTATGTTAGTTACTATACGTTACTTTTATAAGTTTTGTATAAAGTAAGTGGGAGAAATAAAATATGTTTGAACTTTTACCCTAGGTTGCAGCAAAGCTTAAAATGAAGCTGACTAGAGTCACAGGCCAACCATATATCGTAGGCTACGTAAAAAAATACACAACAGACCTCCACGTTACATTTGTTTTCATATATATAGGTATATATAGTATACATGTACAGTATAAAAGTGACTAAAGTGACAGTACCAAGATTTATTTAAGTTGACATATTGTATTATTACATACCTATTATTATGTTTGACATGATTTTAATAACAAAAATTTTCATTGTTTTATTAATAAAACTAGACATATGTAACTTCTAAAATTTTATAAAAGCCTAATGTTATAAATTCAATTTGACGACATATTGTAATTTGTGTAGCATATTCTGTGATATTAGTACTTATACCTATGTATGTTACAATTTTACATTATCAATAAAGATTCTTTATCTTTATCTTTATCATAATAATATGTAAAACTGAAAGTTCATTGTCCAAACACAAAATACATAGTACACCAAAAGTTATCGTGTTAATAAAAATACCTAACAAGTGTTTCTAATTCTTATTGGTAGGCAATAAAACAAAGCACCCAAAGACTATAAAGTTAATAGCTTACTTGGCAATTGAAGACTGAAATGTTGTATAATCCGCTCGCCAATGTATTGTGTTTGACAGTTATGACACAAAAAACGATAGACTTAAAAATGATTTAACAATATTTTAGCTTTGTTTTGGAGACCCATGACTAGCCATAGAAACAGAGGTCGCCCACCAATGCGGTGGGTTGACGACGTTAGAACAACCGCAGGGAGCACCTGGATTCGATCTGCGCAGGACCGGGACGAGTGGCGTACTAGAAGAGAGGCCTATGCTCAGCAGTGGCCGATATCGGGCTGATGATGATGATGATAGCAACAAATCTAACATGTAGCATAGCATAGGTACTTGTCTTGAAGCTACCTGGTTAATTTTCATGTGGGAAATTTAAAGATATAAATTCCTAGAACCTAGTATATTATATGTAAAAATCTATAATTAATTCTAGCGTCTAATGCTTATATCAGCTTTTTAGAGTTTTTTTTTTAAATATGTTCAATGTAAGTTTTAAAAATCATATGGTCAGCCCATATCATTTTTAAGTACTTAAAGCTTTATTTACAATAATAAAATATAAAAAAACAAGGGAAGAAAAACTAAACATACTACTTCTAACTGCTACAAAAAGGGGGCACTTAGAATTTTTTTAGAAAAGCCTAAAGATAATCTAAGTGCTCCAGCCCACCCACCAGAGGGCAGCGTGCCCAGCATACTGGCCGCATTACCACGCTGGATGGCAATGCGGCCAGTAACTTAAAGCTATATTTAATATAATGTTATTGGACCTGTGCTACGCAATCTTTCAGCGTACAAACTATAGTCACTTACCAGTTACTAACTAAAACTTATGTAACACCACCTTTTGATATGACGTTAGGCAAATAATTTTAATACGACTTCCGCTTTCGAATTTATTGCAATGGCCAATTTTGCAATCTTTGTTGTAGCTATTTGCGATTTTATTGTTGTTGTTTTTGCTGTTAAATTTATCGTATGAGTTTCATATGAGAGTTGCGAACTCTAGTGTCAAGTATTTTTAGAAACCCTTGGAAATTATTCAAAGATATAATTAGTAGAAATGGTTGACAACACGCAAATACTTTTTTGCAGTTTTTTATTTATGTGAAAAGTTCTAAAATCAATTTGAACACAGATTAAAAAAAAAAAGATTAAAATAACAACAACAAAAAAAATTAAAAACAAACACAGATTAAATAATTCCTTTTTAGGGTTCCGTACCTCAAAAGGAAAAAACGGAACCCTTATAGGATCACTTTGTTGTCCGTCTGTCCGTCCGTCCGTCCGTCTGTCAAGACCCTTTTTCTCAGGAACGCGTAGAGGTATGAAGCTGAAATTTATATCAATTACTCAGGTCTACTGTCCCTTGAAGCTGTGAAAAAATCAAACTTCTAAGCCAACGCAATCAAAAGATACAGCCATTTATGCCGCAAATTTTCGACACTTGCAAGGGAATCAAAACCTACAGGGTGCTTCCCGTGAACTCAGAATCTTGAAATTTGGTACGAAGCAACGTCTTATAGCATAGATAAAGGAAAAATTACGAAAACCATAAATTTTTAGTTACATCACAAAATATTTAACCTTGCAGGTTTGTACGGAACCCTCGGTGCGCGAGTCCGACTCGCACTTGGCCGGTTTTATTTCTTTACAATGAAGTCATTTATTTTTAATCTACATAATGTAATTCAGTAGGTAGTAGTCACATCAACGAAGTTTTAACTGTAAGGTTCTTACTATTGTTAAAAATAATGATTCATTTCATCAAATTCTTCTCTACTTAAAGTAAGGAAGCTATTTAATAAAATTTCAAAGCGGTTTGATGCAACTTACATATGTAGTAGGTATAGGTTCATGCATTCTTATGTATTTACTTCAAATTAGATTTAATTCAATTATAAATCAAAACAGCAGTCTACAGCTTTGCATCCATTATCTTGGATTAGATGTATCCCATGTCGCTATTAGGACCCTATTCTACCTTCATATCAAAATTACGATGATCCAACACCCCATTGCAGTGTGAAAGAGGACCAAACAAATTAAAAAAACAAACGAACAAACACTTTATTTTTAACCGACTTCCAAAAAAGGAGGTTATCAAGTCTTCTGAAAGTTTTTTTTTATAAAAAGTATTATATTCGATCGAAAAGTAAGCGCAACTTAGACTATAGCGTGTGCATAAAAAAGACATACATTGGTATTTGCATATATGTATGTATGTATTTATTTACTTATAAGCTAAATATATAATATATCAGGAAACAGCTATAATTTATGTTGTGTTATGAATATTTTTCAGTGTAATATAGAAATGTGTTTCCTGTTATTCCAACGTACGTACAAAACTAGACTTACAGTTTTTTCATATAATTTTTATCCTATGGCCTCTAAATCTTAATTTTAGGTAAATTCGCATGTAAGTGACCAAATTAAGTCTCTAGAGATTTCCAACCGCCCTATAGCCTCTAGATACAAATACTTTTTTTTATCTGCTCAACAATGGCACGTTTCACCTATCCAAGCTATGACTGCATCGATAATTTTGACTGCTCCTTTAGCTAAGTTGGTAGTGGCTCTGCCTTCTAATCTAGGGGTGCGTGTTCGATTCCCGCATAACACAAGTATTTATGAATATTAGAATTTGTAATGACTTATGTTGAGTCTGGTCGTTTCTATGTATAATAAGTGCATTATATCCGTTATCTAAGGTGAAGGAAAACATCGTGAGGAAACCGACATGTTTGAGGACCACAATATCCGAGGACATGTGTCTTCCGTGGAAGGACCTGGGCGCCCACCACGATGTATCTGCCCAAGAGAACTCCCCTAACGAATTAATTCTGCGGGGGAGTCACGACCCTCAGTCATGAGGAAATACGACTCAAAGAGAGAGAGAGAGAGATCCGTTATCTAGTACCCATGATACAAGCGTAAGCTTAGTATGGGGCTAGATGGCGCTGTATGATATGTCCTGAATTATTTATTTATTTATTTAATTACAATGATGTACTTAGCTTTAGTTACATATTATCTTCAAATATTGTAAAACCTGCAATAGAAGTTTAGGATTTTTTTACCAACTGACTTCAAAAAAAGGTTATCAAGTCTTCTGAAAGCTTTTATTGTTGTGTTACGCGATTACTCCGTTATTTATAAACCGATTTCAAAATTCTTTTTTATTCCATGAGGATTGTTTCTGAGATGGTCCCATATTTTTTTTATTCTATTTCTCGCTAGATAATTGAAAGCAATTGCTTCCGGTAGCATCATGATTAAGTCCATGTTGAGATGGGACTTGGATATCTTACCTACATTATGCAAGCTAAAGCATATTTTGACTTCATAAAACGTTCCATTGTCTGCACCTAGACGCCTATTTGTAACTTCGTAACTCTGGAATACAATTGTAATGCAACACGTAACTATAGGAACACCATCGTGATCAGAATTTTGGAAACAAACCGTTCACTGAACTCGAATTAAAATTATGCACTGGTTTTGTTTTGTTTCTTTTGCATAATAAGTACGCACAGCGGCCATTTTGGAAAAGTAAGGCACTGTTTTTGAAACGATTTACTAAAAAGAGGTCGGCAATCTTTTTCATGCAATTTGTTTATCAAACAACTCCAATGCTTAAAGGTTCCGAAAGTAGCGCTGTTGGTGAGTTCAGGTTTATCGGTTCGCCAGCATATTTTTTTTACGTGGGATAGGTTTACGTTTGACTACAGCCTGCCTGATGTTAAGCATTGCTGCAGCCTAGGGTGTAACACGTTTACCAGAAGATACCTATTAACTCTAGATTTGAAAACCCCTGGATAGTAGTTCGCAGGAAACACAGCTTCTGGTAAAGTGTTCCAAAGCTTTGCCGTCCGTACAATAAACGTTGAGGCAAAGCGCTGTGTTTTTTTGTGTCATATCATAGTTAACTATATTTTTCTCGCGATCCTTTACTATCGCAATACCAAAAAATACAATGATCTATCACTCAGAAGCGTGAATGTGGAACCAACAGAAAAGTCACCTTTCCGTCCATATTTTTGTATCGACTTAAATTTTTAAGATTTAAGTCCCTTATTATTTAACAGTAACCGGTTTACCCATATCAATATGAGAAAATTGACAGCTTGATAATATCGGATAAGAACATAATACCCAGAGATTTAGTATACATAAGATTTGATTTACAATACTTTTAAAATATGAGAAAATCCTTCTTCTAAGTATATTTTATTACATGCACAATCATATCCTGAGTTTGTTATTTTTTGTGGTTATATTTGTATATTAACACCATATTTAAAAAAAAAACAAAGTTGTCGTGGATTTACAATATCAGACTTAACGAATCGGCAATATCTTCATCCTCAATATTTTGTAATGTTAAAAATCACCATTTTCATACTACATATTATTTATTTTTACATGTCCATAGTTTCAAAGTTATTAAATGCGTCAAACAAACTAATCACAACATTATCATTAAGTCTCATTAGAATAGTTGCATATTTAATTGCGTGATAATCCATCAAAAAATGTACATCCTCATTTGTTAAATCTTTTAAACGAGGGTCGAATTACCGCATAGTGAATTACTGCAGAGCGTCTATTATTTGGTAAACAAAATGAAGCAAATAATTTATTTTATTTGGTTAGCTAAAACTTTGCAGAATATTTAAAAATTCTTAGCCGAGTGATAAATAAATAAAACTATGTTTTACTGTCCATTTCCACAAAAAACGTTTATTCTGTTGAATGAATCTTAAATAAAAAAATGCAATATGTATTTGCCAAATAAAAAACCTTTAATTAGTATATACATTTATTTTTTTGTATCTTGGCATCTAAAATTAAAACTATGGTTACTTAATTTAACTAATAACTGAAAATTGTACTACCTAACAAACAAATATAGCATAATATCACAGCCATATGTCTACACTCTCAAACGAACAAGCTGTAGAGGTCAAATTTGCCAAAATAAACCGCCTCCCAATCACCAAACCAGCTGACCAAAAAACCTGTCCCCTCTATTGTTTCATTAATAGAAGAATTTTGTTAAATCACGCCTAGAGTAACACTTTACCAGTTGGTATCGGAGTTGCTTAAAGAAAAGGCGACGCGCCGTCACTCCATACCTCAGTCTCGCCTTTGTCAGCGGTCGGATCAGACCTCTTTAGACATTTCTAGTCATTAAAAAATATTGTTGAAAAAAAAATATCAAAGGTCACCATGAAAGTGTTCATCGTGTTGGCTGCCGCTGCCGCTTTAGCGAGTAAGTTTTTTTTTATTTTTTCTGTGTGGTTGCAATGTTTTAAGTTATATTGTTAAGTACTTAGGTACTTCTCTCTCCCTTAGTTTTAAGGTTGTATATGAGTAGAAGTTTAGTAAAAGTGACGTTTCTTATTGCTAACTTTTTGATATCAATAAAACTTGTTGTATAGATGAACGAATTTGAGATAGGTCATAAAATAATATGGGTACCAGTTGTTGGTATATAAAATAGCTATGTTTAAGGAAATAATATGACATCTATGTATCAACATCTTATTTTTTCAATGTGATATTTATTAAATTATTATTGTTATATGCAACACAGTCATTTCTTTTATGTACTAGTTTATTATTTAGTACTTATTCAAGCTCTAATACAAAAGACATCAACGCGCGTTCAGTGCCTACGAAGCTACGTTCTTATATTCTATGTAAAAAATATGTTTACTTCGTTTACTTTTACTTTACTGAATTTGCTTTAATGCCAAAAGCTGTGATTTAATTTTTATACTTTTTTACAATTCCTCAAACGATGATAGTTTGTGTTTATTAATAATGATTTTATTTTTGAAACGACACCGTTCGATTTCTTCCTGACCTAACCTAACATAATGGAGGTATGTTTTTTTTTATAATCCTGGTTTCCATTACAGCAAAGTAAACGTTACCTATTTATTACTAAGACAACGAAAAAGTTCACATTAACAATAATTCACATCGCAATCACAGAATAAACGCAAAATTATCGATCAATATCGAATATCCCACGCAACTGGTCCACCGATTTGATTACGAAAAACGTTATACAATGTATATTGCAGTAGAACAAGCCTGCTGACACACTTATACTCCACACACATTATATCGACAAAAACATGCAAATTATGCAATACCAGCTTCTGCCTCGTAATATGTCAATTGTACATCGGCTGGTTGTTAATGGTAGATATTGGTATTTTGCTAAGAGTTTGTTGTAACCTATAGAAATACTTATAACCTAATTGCATTTTATGATACAAGATTGTAAGACACAGTCTTTAGCTATCTATATATAAAACCAGCGTTTTGCTTTTGCGATACCAATAGAAGAATGCAAAAGAACGTTGCTCTACGTTCTAGACGCTTGTCTCGAATAAACCAGTTTCCTCTTGACTTAAAGACCAATTATTTATAGTTTTGGAGGAAGAGAAATCCAGGCAAGGAGTTTATTTTTCTTTTTATCTTAAGGTAATGGCCGAAGTTTAGTAAAAAAGAGATTTCAAATCAACTCTTACGACGTCAGACATGATATCATGAGTTACTTTGACTGGGAAGTATAATTCAAAGTGTTATCCGATAGGAGCATCCAAATGGAAGGACACTTTTAGGTCACCCATCCAAGAATTAATCGCACCAACAGTAGCCTAACCTTGGTAATTGTCTGTGAAGTTTTAGTACAATAAATGATAGCCATAGAAGCAATTACTTTCTCTTAATCTTTCATGAAAGTCGTTAAAAACAAGTGATTTGCGACGAAATTGTCAATAAAAGGAAATGAAGTTTTAGAAAGTTCTCGCAATCTCGAGAGTTTAGCGACAAAGAATGAAAAGGAATTAGTATCGGTGAATTCAATTAAACAATTGTTCTTTTGTTTAAAATGTCTTTCGTAGTATTACAGTCGTTTTTGTATGTCATAGAGCCTTAAAATGACTTACATAGTAAGTAGTTCGTGTGAGCGTGGCCAACTCTGATGTCAGAGTTTTCAAACCCTAGGGCCTCTGACATGGCTTAACGACTGACGTACTATGGACTAACAGCCGGGACCTACAATTTAATGTGTCACCCGACCCACGGAAGCGCCCAAAATGGAATGCCACTTTTCGGTCATCCATCCAAGAACTGACCGCGTCGACCTTTGCTTAACATTGGTAATTGCATGCGATTGACTCCGCTAGCTGAGCTACGTGCGCTTCATGACTTATAACGTCTATATACAAGCTTCTTAACAATTGCATATAGGTAGTAATTATAATTTTAAATTAAACAAACAAAATTTCACTTCTCTTTTTCAAATCTATTATCCCTCTTTTGTTTCTTAAATGATCATCGATTGAGCATTTATTTTAGTCACACAGGGCAATTCTAGAAACTTTCTATATAATATTATATAGCCATGTCAATCTAGAGGAAAACCACCGGCTTCACCGTCCAGTGGTTTGGCATTGACATTCGTACTTTTCACAGAATAATAATACAGTCATACGAAATTCTACAAAACATTGCATTGGCCGTGTTGACACCGTATCATTTACGCAAATATTACTTTTGAAATTGCGTGGGGGTACTAAAAACTGAAAAGAGAGAGGCCTATACCCAGCAGCGTAATAAACCCGTTTGTAGATGATGATGATTAATTCATTCTATCGTCGTTTTCAATGTTTGGTTTTTTACATATAAATTTTTGTATATGTGTAGTATGGAAAATGTATGTTACTTAAAATAAATATTTAATTTAATAAGTATTTTCAAAAATTCTTGTGTTTTCATTAATAAATAAATATTTCGAGTTTTGTTATTCATTTTTTATGTTGAATTAAATTGAACGTAATATGAATTTCTGATATAGGTCTCAGTAAACCAAAATAAATGTTTTTTTTAATATATTCATAAAATATGATATATAATTATAGCTTAAGTGTTAAGTTTGTGTTATCAACGGCGAAAAATAAACCTAAGACTGTTTAATATTTACTATTTCCAAGTTACTATTTCCAAAGTATGCTAAGCAACGCTCAAATATATTAAAAGTTGCGTACAAGCATAGGCTATGTGTACTAATTTTACAGACAGTTAATTATTGCATTATCCACAAATAATTAAATACGATAATTAATCTTTATAATTAAGTCCACATTTTTTAAAGTTTGATTATTAAATGGACATTACTAAATAAGACAGTCATCATCATCAGCAGCTCTTATCGAACCACTGCTGGGTAACCTTTCCTCCTTTGTAATATTTTTTTTTAAATTCTAGTAAGTCTGATTAAAAAAGTAAGCAGGTTTGTAACAGAGTGGCCAAGTCTGGTGTCAGAGTTTTCAAACTGCCCTAAAGGCCTCTGACATGGCTTAACGACTACCGTACTAAGACAAACAGTGACATACAATTTACCATCTGAATATAGGATTTGATTAATACAATTAGTCAACATTATTAATATTATTTTTGTGTCTAAATGTCAACATTCAAAAACCTTAACACGTTTTGAAGCACTTTTATCTCAGAGCTATTTTCGCATGCCTGTCACTAAGTCCATTTAAACACGTGACTGTAGATATTTGTGTCTCGTTCGTGAATACATTTTAAATACCTAATATTTTAGTCCTTTTTGGTCTTAACAAGTTTGAATAAAAGCGAAAGGTCAATCAGTCACTGATTCATACCAATTCTGTAACTGAATGCCAATTCATCTGAGATCATTATGAACTATTTATTTATTTTAGGTGTTGATTTTTAATACTTTCCTTAATTTTCTTTCAAATACATATGTACTAGCTATTTCACTGTGTTGCTGATTTTTTTTTATGTCAACAAATTAAAATGAAACACTTAATAAAATTGGAGCTCATATATTAAGAGCGCCTCATAGATTAAGTCTACACGCGTTGATGCCTTGTATATGACATATATATAAAATCAATAATATCTGAGTCAATCATAAATATCTAATATAAGTCCAGTTACGGAAAACAAACAATTATTCATAAATATTGTAAATATTTGCTGCTTTAGCACCATGTCTTTACACTTCAAATTATTTCTAAAACGCATTCGAGTTTTACAAAAACTATCAAATTAAATACGTGGCGTGTGATAAATCCATCAATAATTGTATTTAAATAATTTATGCTTTTAAGATCAGGTCAGTCCATGACCTTTGATGCATGCATAGTGTTGTAACTAACATTCAACAACTATTCACTTTGCTTTTTCGTATAGTAGATCTTTTTTATTTTTTTTACAAATGACTAAGCTTTTGTTATGTTAGATGTTATCTTCTAAGACACAGGATGCGCGTAGTGCAGAGTATTAAAGTATATCATATATGCTGTCATTGCTTAACATAAATGAATACCGATTAAATTAACAAAACATCATGTCAAATAATCAATATTAGCATACAAATACCTAATGCCTCTAGGATCAGTTCAAACGACCATTAATGGATCAAATGAATGCATTTACTTAGCAACAATACGTTAAGAGTCTGTTCTTCGTGACACAGGCTGCGCCTAGTGCGAGGTGTTAGTGTAAATCATATTTTTGCTATCAATGACACTAGGAATAAAGAAGCAACAGAATATTGTGGTGTGTCGAACATCCATAAATATAAGCATACAAATATACCTCTAAGATCAGAGGACCCTTGATGCATCAGTCGAATGCAGCATGTTGTAACTCCGACTTTCACTTCAGCTTGCGTCAGACATTGCGATACTGTTGACGCCTACTGCCATGTGGATATTATAGTCTGTGGCGTTGGGTTGAAGAGGTTTTTTTAAATATATTTTTATAATATAGAATGGCTTAAGTTGTATCTGAAAGCAGAGAAAAGAGAAGAGAAAATAATGCATTTTCTCTGCTCCTTTATAAATAAAAAATAAAATAAATAAATAGGTAAATTCTTTATTGTCAGACACATAATCCATAAAATACAGACAAATTAAACACACTAGCATAATACACACAATACACTAGAAATATATACCACGGCTCTTTGCCCAGACAGAATAAAGTTTAATAAATAATTGACATAAAAGATATAGAGTGTCACAAAAAGTAGAATACTAATGTAATAAAAAAACAATAATGTAATGTAAATAGTTGAATACTAGTGTAAAATCTGTCATTTATAGTTTTGACACTGAGATGAGAAATTAATTTAAGTTGAAAGATGAATGTCGTTACATCACATTGAAAAAATAAAACAGTATTCAGTAGTAACCTTTACTTTAATATATTTAGAGAAACTCATGCTCATTAAGTACCTAATAATTAATATCATGATGATCATATATGTTCATAAATAAAATATCTGTCAAGAGACAAAACTAACAGCTTGTCAAATCGTTAGGACATTCTGAATTCAATACAAGTAGGTAAGTAATTTCAGATATTACTAAACGAGTCTCGTTTCTAAACCTAGATATTCAACTTTTAAATAGAGTCAAAGGTCATTTCTACGAAGTCAAACTTAATGAGATAAGAAATACTAAAGTTTATGCTAATATAAGACCTTGACTTGTAATTTACATTGCAAATATACCGCCTGTTTCAAATGTCAGCTCACATCCTTATAGGATTACCAGATGGGACCGTTTTATTGTTTAATGAGTATTTATAGAGAGTAGGTATTTGTCTGCTTTGGGTAAAGTCTCTGTGGTTTAAACAATGTTGTTACAGTAAAGTAATGCTACAATTTTTACGGGTTAGTTTACAAAGTGTTCTGCCGAAAAATTAAATACTTATAATCGTTGGTCAAAAGTTAGTTACAGAAATCTGGCGGTTTGTCAAAGTACGGCAGTTGTTAAGCTATGTCAGAGGCCCTTAGGGCGGGTTGATTAACTCTCGACACCAGAGTAGTCCACTCTCATTCTATAATAAGAAGAAGAAAAAGCCCTAAAAATAATGTACACACCTTCAACTCTTGACACGAGACCTGACTACTCTCACTCGATAAGAAAATACCATTCAACACGTTGTACATTACCATCTCACCTAACAAATCTTTTCCATCTTTTCCAGGCGCCCAATTCAAATGCCCCGCCAAGGACGGCCAGTACGAAGACGACAGACAGTGTGACAAGTTCTACGAATGTGTCGACGGTGCTGCCACCACCAAGCTGTGTCCCGACGGTCTGGTGTTCGACCCCACCATCAGGAAGATTAACAAGTGTGACCAACCCTTCAATGTCGACTGCGGAGACAGGACTGAGCTGCGTGAGTACACTTTATTTAGATTAAAAAGTTTTTAACCAATAGGGGTTTGCACATGGCCTAAGATGGAGCGTGCTTACCCGATAAGAACCGATACACTTTCGCTTTGAGATCGCTGGATTGTAGTGCGTGGGGAACAGGAAATCAAGCAGGGAGGGGTATACCAAATGAGTGAATGTAGTCACTCGATTTTTGGATGACACAGCAGTCGTAATTTAATGTATCGAACAACTTTTAGTACAGTAGGTTATAGTATTAATTTGCGATTACTAAAGTAAAGCAACTATAGTCGTAGTCAGTACTTGATTAGATGACAGATGAAAGATTCATAAAAATAAAAACGTAGCATTTACATCTGTGCTTTGTTGTGTCACTTGGTTGGATATCATAAATGTAGCATGTTTGCTGCAATTTCAATTGGTTGGATATTATGTAAAATACATAGTTTTAATGATTTTATTGTCATAGTTTAGTATTACCTAGTTATTTCGACCCAGAATTTACCACTATTCTATCTAGATACGAAATGCATTTGCATCTACTCCTAAAGTGGAAATGCCACCACCAAAACCAACAAATTACTAAATTTACACAAGCAGACACATAATCGTATATACTTTATTCACCCCGTAAAAATAAAAACATAATTTTAATTGTCTCCTTGCTATTCTGGATTCCAACTTACAAAACGTACAACAAAAAAATATATCTGATCGTAATTAAAACACTCGTAATAATTAAAGCACCTACTTACAGTTCAAGGTTCATATAATAACTGCATTATACTGTTTAGTAACAGTTACTTTTATGCAATACTTAACTGGTCGAACTATACTTAGCTAACTAGGTTTCGCAATACGCTTATGCACTGCATACCAATATGCGTTTGTCAGGGTCAAAGTAACTTTAGGAATGGTGGCATCTTGGATAAGTTGTTTCAGTTAAGGATTGTAATGTCAAGGCTCATAACTATCAGTTATGTAAATACTGGGTTAACAGAATTTGCGTAAAATTAATATACTCAGGCCAAAAGGACATTTTTTATGAATAAAAAACTTTTTGAATGATAGAAAAAACACTATAGGTACATATAACATACAAAATATAAAATACTAGCTGTACCTGCGTCTTCGTCCGCGTGGAATAGTTATTTTGGGCATTCATTCTTTCATACATATTTGAAATCTTGAGCAGTTTTTGCAGTGCACGCAATGGAAGCCCTCAAAGTAGAATAATTTTCCCCGTTTTTTCCACATTTTCTATTGTTTCTTCGCTCCTATTAGTTGCAGCGTGATGTTATATAGCCTTAAGCCTTCCTCGATAACTGGTCTATCCAATACAAAAAGAATTTTTCAATTCGCACTAGTAGTTCCTGAGATTAGTGTGTTCAAACAAACAAACTCTTCAGCTTTATAATATTAGTATAGATAAATAAAAATATTCACTCCTGAATACACTTGTTTATTAAGAATATCATAACCAGCAATGATACACTGAATTTATCGGAGCTTGTTATACAAATATACCTATTGCGATGTAAACTTGTTCTTTAACACATGTATATAAAAAGGGGCTGCTTTAAAAGTTAATGTAGTGCTGTATAATAAAAAGTTATAGATCAATCGACCTTGAACGAAAGACCGTCTGTTACTGGTCATTTATATGATAATACCAAAAATATGTGTTAAGACGCAAAAATAACTTCTTATGGCGACACTTAACTGTTAACAAAAAGGATTTTTACTAAAGTAAGGTATTTTTGCAAACTGAATGCTAGAGAAATATGTCGTATTATTTACAGGAAATAACTTCCGTGTAACTTGAGATTTATGCCATGCGGTAGATATCTGAAGGTAATCTTATAGAAGCATAGATAATTGCAGGATATAATAATAGTAGTTTATGCAACTGTCATATAATGAAGTTACTAACACTCGTTACTATTATGAAACTCACACTCGGGTTTTAATACCCGTGTTATATGCAGTTGCATACACTACTTTATCTTCACTAATGCAATTAATCAAACAACAAGAGTAAAAGCTGACAATAGTTGATTTTTCATATAATTTTCTAGATTTTTCTAGCAAAAGATTGTGAGTTACTTTTGTTGCCAATTCTAGAATATCCGGAGGCGTACAAATATCATCAACGCTATCCATTTTTAACTTTTAGTTTGTAATTAAAAAACAAAACACATTGCGAAACATTAAATTCACGCGTACGTGTATTGTCACAGTGATTTTGCCGCCATTAAAATCTAACCATCTATAAAGCGCGACCAACCTGATTGGCCCTGCAATCAGGTTGGTCGCGCTTTATCGATGTTATAATGAGCTATTACGATATCGATGTGGATATTATACCATCATGTGAAATTGCTTAAATTGAGTGTTTTGTTGTCTGTGCTATAACAGTAGTAATTATAAGTCAAGTATTGGAAACATAAGTAGAATGTTACAACATTAGTGTAGATAAAACATCATAATCATACCTATCAAAAAGTGTTAAAAGTGTTAATAAAGTGTTCCTAGTATTAAAAAATGTTCCCTCCTATGTAGGTTGTGTGAGTATATAAATTGAACCACGCAACTTTAACCTATGAAATGTCAAAAACTAAACATTTTTATTCTTCATACTAGTGGAAGCCCGCGGTTTCGCTCGCATCATTTTGAGATAAAAAGGCTTATAATAAACATAACTTTTTTATTTACGAACCGATTGAAATGAAATAAACACTAAATGTTAGATGTTATGTTAAAAATGCACCAAAATGTTAGTGAAAACCGTAGACAAATAGTTTCAGTCGTTTTCGAGTCTATAACGAACAAACATACCGACAGACAAACAGACAATCAGAATTTATTTTTTAAACATGATTATTGTGTTCTATTGCATCAATGAAGACCCCTCTATATTTTTTTTTCCATTATCTTCAATGTACAGACACCGACCGGTTACAGCTTTATTATATGTATGTATAGATAATATAAACGAAAAGTCGAACCTATGAATATAACAATGCATTTGACCGATTAATGCAAGTTAGTAAATCTAATTCCAGGAACTCCTTACTTATTGAAAGATTAGTGTTTCAAAAGGTTTTTCTTGTATTACGTCGTTTACAACATAAAACCTAGTCATCAGTAACAAATCGCAATCAGAAAACATGTCATGAGTGTGTGGTAGACGATGCATTCCTGCGACACCTTTTACGTTTGAATTTACATTTGTGTTGAGCAATTTGGCATTTAGAATATCTGTATACATAATTTTGTCTTACTTTTCTTAGTAGGATAAACTATTGATTCTGGCCAGGCAATATATGTATGTACAACTAGTGGGTGCTCGCGGCTTCGCTCGCATTAAGAAGTAAAATTTGCATCCCCTATTTCACCCCTTTAAAAGTGGCATTTCCAAAAATCCTTTCTTGGCGAATGCCTACGTAATAACATCTACCTTCATTCCAAATTTCAGCCCAATCCGTCCAGTGGTTTGGGCTGTGCGTTGATAGATGACTATATCAGTCAGTCAGTCAGTCAATCAGTCAGTCACCTTTGAGTTTTATATATATAGATAGAAGCCAAACATCACCACATATTAAAATAGTAAGTACTAATTACATGTCTGAGGCCTTAGAGCGGCTTGATAAACTCTCGACACCCGAGTTGGCCACTTTCATTCGATAAGAAGAAGAAGAATTACTAAAAACGTCACTGATGTTTATGTACTACCTACTAAGATTCAGCGAACAATTCAAGTCCTGTCATGTATTGTTTGACTTTGGTGATCTCGTATGAATATTTCTATCATATATGTAATGAGCACTTCAGATTCTTGTCACATAGTATATCTATAGTTATCAATCTTGTCTAACATTTGCACGCCAGCTATTGGTCGAATGTACGGAACGTCAAATTGCATAAATATGTTCTTGTCATCTTTGTAACCCACATTCGCAAATAAATATTTCATTTCATTTCGTACAAATAGGTACCTACCTACATATGTAAATGTATAAGTAATTCCTAGTATCTATCCATATGACCTAGAAAGCCACTGGCGTGTGTAAGCGGTCAGAGGCTACATTCACTTTGTAGGAACTTGAAATGACCTTTAGGACACCTAGCCATCTAGTGCTTGTCACATTCTATGTCCTAGGTGTTGTGGTCATAAATTACTTCTTTACTTTTTTATGAGACCTTGGCAATTATGGAGACAAAGATTGTGGTTTAAATTAAGTGTAATTTATTGTAAATTAGTTACATGTTCCGGAAGTAAATGGTTTCCATAGTAATGGTAGATTATTAATATTATATGAATAAGATTGTCATAAAATTGCAATGACATTGCATTCGTAGTATGTATGTATGTATGTTTTTAGGAATAGTAGGTTTTTATATATTATTATTGAACTTATGTTCGCTTGGTTAACAACTGTAGCTTTATGTAATTAAAAACCGACATACTCAAATGAAAATAAAAGTTACATTAAATTTGTTCCTTTCTTATATGACGTAATCTAACCTATCTCATACAAGCCAATATCTAGTTATAAGTAATATACTGAAAACTCTCAGCACTTCATAAGAGCTTAAGATGATGATGAAGAATTTTCTTCACAATAGGAAATATTTACAAATACAACTTTTTTATATTTCAATGAAAGCTTTTTATTAGACAATCAGCATAAAGAAAATATTTTTCAATTGGCTTTAACAATAACGCAGTTATACACGTTTTTAGTTTAAGATTAGACAAAGAGAACCGACATGCCATGTGACGTCACATGGCACAAACGTCATACTCTCTTTATAGTTTATTTGCAAAAATCTAATTTCAGTTCCATGCATATACCCTATTATAACATATTTTACATTTTGTCCACAGAGCCTCCCAAGCCCACAGGCCAATGCCCTCGCCGCAATGGTTTCTTCGCTCACCCCGACCCCACCGTCTGCAACATCTTCATGAACTGCATTGAAGGAGAAGTTACCGAGGTCAAGTGTACCGCTGGACTTCACTTCGACGAGTACTCTGGCACCTGCGTGTGGCCCGACACTGCTGGACGTCAGGGATGCGTCGCTCAAGAGAGTAAGTTTCAAAAGAGAGGTCATCATGGGGTCATAATGAGGTCATTATGTGGACCACAAGAACCACTGCGATGGTTTCTTTGTGCACCCGAGGTTATTATGGACATTATGGGCAAAGTGATGAGCACATTGAGAAAGATAAGTTTAAATAAGTACCATTGTAATTTGAAACTGAGTTACATCTAAGCAAAAGAGTAAATTTGCATAACATAAAGAATATTAGTCCGTGATTAGGTCATTATGGTCTATTAATGAGGTCATTATTGTACAATAATGAGGTCGTTATAGAGTTTATTGTTTATTAATTTCAGCTCAATACCGTTGGCAAAGATTGAAAAAGACAATTCAATCAATATATCGATGCTTGTTTGGTTTAAAACCAAACGCTATGTTCTTATATTTAAACAATTAAACACCATATTGCTCTTGTAGTCCATTTATTACTGACTTCACACACATCTCCTTCCTAATGCTACATCGCGAACGTCGGAGCGGTTTACGCGCTCTAACTCGACGAGTAGGTATATACGAACTATTGGATAGATATAGGTACATGTCACCCAGATATTGTACTAACTATATTTGCCTTTTCAGAGAAGACCAAGGATGGTTTTGAGTGCCCCAAGGAGCAGAAGGTGGATGCTAACGGCCAGATCGTCGCCCACCCCAAGTTCGCCCACCCCAACGACTGCCAGCGTTTCTACGTGTGTCTTAACGGAGTTGAACCTAGAGACCTTGGATGCCAAGCTGGAGAGGTCTACAACGAAGAGTCGCAGAGGTGCGATGCTCCTGAGAACGTGCGCGGATGGTAAGAATCTGTTATCTTTAGAAGTCAATCAATATATCATACTGGCCTGTTAGCTTAGTTGGCAGTGGCTCTGCCTTCTAATCTAGAGGTCGCGGGTTCGATTCCCGCATGACACAAGTAATTATGTACTTTAAAATTTATAATTACTTGTGTTGAGTCTGGTCGTTTGTATGTATAATAAGTATGTATTTACAAAAGAAAAGTATATAAGTATTATATCCGTTATCTAGTACCCACGACACAAGCGTTTGCTTAGTGTGGGGCTAGATGGCGCTGTGTGCAATGTCCCGGAATATTTAATTATTTATTTATTATTTATTATAGGCAAAATTTTATTGTCTAAAGTTTTGAAAACGTATACGATGACATAGTACCAAACACATTGCTAAGACTATCTCTACAATGATAGCTTCATTCAATCTCTATCATTATCTCCAGTCATTTTAGTATCAAGTGTCTTTCCCTATAATAACAACTTCATTAGAATCAACGTAATAGTTTATGCCACCGTAGGGCCCTCCTTGCAAAAAAAAAACAGCGATAAGTTTCTCCGTTGTGACGTAATGGAGAAACAAAACAGACTAAACAACAAACAAAAACACATGCATACATGTACACATTATAATAACTATTGTTTTACATATCATCATCATCATCATCCTCTTACGCCAATACTCCCTGTCTCACGCTGTTCTTGCCCAGATGTTTCCTTCTAACTTTCTAATATCATCCAGCCACCGTTGCACAGGTCTTCCTACACTTCTAAGTGTAGGAAGTGTTACATATACTCATGATTATTCCGTTTTGTATCGGACTTCGAAAAAAGACGAGTTTTTCCACTGTTTTTTTTCTTTGCATAAATATTTTTCTTTATTTTCCAGTGAGGACTGGTACAAGGACTCCGAGGAGGCGGCGCCCGCACCTAAGGCGAGATCTTAAGAACTAGTGTTAATGTACTATAGTTAAGCATAAGACTCAATAAGTTAAATACATTATAAGTTATACAAAACTTTTAAAATGTGGATTTTTATTAACCTCTCCTTTTATAAGTAAACTTTTAATTAGGAGGTCTAATAAACTTTAGGTGGAACACGATATCATTATAACCATGAAATCAATATTCTTGGTTCTCTAGAGGCCTAATTTTTGTTAGAAACCTACAAATTGTGGTTAACCTAACTCAATCATTATTACTCACATTATTTGAAAAATATATAAGGGAACAGTCATATAAAAAATCTATCAACAAATCAATACAATATTATTAATCAATAATACAAGAGATTGAATAAAAATTGCGTATAATGGTAAATGGTTATATATAGACAGTTACATAAACCGTTAAGATTAGTAGGAACAAAAAATTGGATAAGGTTTCTTAGTTCTTTCAAACAAAACCTGATAAATGTATGATTCTAATTTTTACAAGGCTAGAACTTTATGCGTCGTTTTAATATTTTTTTCTAAAATATTTTATTAAATATATTTTACACTAACGATTTTATACTTTCATACATTTTTTAACCCTAATAAATGAGGACAAGACTAAGCAAATCCTTATATTTTATAAAAGAAACTACTTTAAACCGTAGGTACTTGATACTCAAAAAGTACGAAAGATTGAATTACGGTTTTTATTATTAGTAGTATTTTAATGTATAACCATTGAAGTGAAAATGTAATAAACATTTTTACTAAAAAACTTCATTCACAACATTTACATTCAGTTTCGTATACAAGTACATATACATTTTGCATGTGACGTTTCTAATAGCCATGTCAGAGGCCCACAGGGCGGTTTGATAAACTCTCTTGAAGAAGAAGGGTGTTTTGTGCAACCAAGCAGTTTTGTGGTAAAAAAATATGTTAACAATACACAGAAAAACAAACGTTTTGTAACAAATTATGTAGTGTAGTGGTGTCCTCTTATGGATTAGTTTGTATTCACTGCTATGCAGATCCCAGACCTATATCTATGACTAGTTTTCAAGTTATCTGTAGATTTGCATTCGCTTAGCAATGAAAGAAAACATTGTGAGGAAACCGACATATTTGAAAACCATACAAAATTCAATGGTGAATTGAACAAATGAACCATGATGTTACATGTGCAAAAGAATTCTTCAATGAATTCATTCTGGTAGTAACACGTTATACACCTACATATAATTTTCTTCATTGCTAATAAAAAAAAACATTTATTTCGGGTTACTGAGACCCATATCGGAAAATCACATTACATTCAATTCAAATCAACATATATCAGAATTAATTATTATTATCTAATGGACGTGTTATATTTTTCACATTTTTTTTATTGCAAGTGTAAATGCAATTAAAAAATAATTTATGTGTGTGTATGTGAAGTATTGATCTTTATGCAACCACGAACTAATAAAAAAAGATCGACAGATAGCCAACCTATCAACGAGAAAGCTGAACGGTTAGTTGTAAATCGGAAACAATAAAACAAAGGCCTTTATAACTTTCTTCTCTCGATCTTGTAGCAAAAGCTAAATTATTACCGTGTCATATGACACCATCTTTATTGCCATGACAGTTAAACTATCGATGGTATTAAAAGTAAAAGTAGCCTTGAATTTAATTCAACATTTAATGAAAATAGAAAAAATAAAAACAACTTACAAGGCATATCAACAATATCAACTGTTACAATTCAGGGGTCTTCAAATCTCGTGTGAATAGGTATCTTCTAGGTAAGCGTGTTAGGTACACCTTAAGCTGCAGCATGCTCAACATCAGGCAGGCTGTAGTCAAACGTGAACCTAACCCACTTAAGAAAAAACAAGAAACAACTACTATGTATGTATGTTATGTATATAAAGTATTTTTTTTTATTTACATCAATATCAAATGTGTTTACGACATGTGGATGACTGTAGCTTTACTTGCATTAACTTAAAGTAGTCCAGAGTTCACACAAATCATAATGATTCTCTCAGCAGTTTTCGCGCGCACAAACAGACAAACAGAAAAATAGGGATTATATATATTATATATAAAGCTGTTTGAACATGTTTTATTATCAATCTTCAGTTTTTTGACATCTTGCTATGTTCTTATCTAGGATATTATATTACTCTATGGTTCTTATATTTAAACAATAAAACACTATACCAATCTTGTACTCCGTTTATTACTGACTTCATACACATATCGGCTCGCACTCGGTATGCTACATAACGAACGTCAGAGCGGTTTACGAGCGCGTAAATATGTACCTACATATGTGTAACTATAGATCCATACAATTCACATCTGAGCTTTTGTAGTTTTATTATATGTTCAACAGGCAAGAGATACTTCCAATCAACTCTAACTTTTCACATATTGCAATCTCATCAAAATTCGTCTTGCAGGATACCTTTCAATTGATATTTAGCTGACCTTTCTAAAATTGATGTTCGAAGTATTGGTTCGTTAAGTTAAGTTACTTGAGATGGAGTAACAATGTTGAATAAGTCAAGTTATTTTAAGTAATATTTAAAAGATACGATTTGAAAGAGAGTGGCCAACTCTGGTGTCATAGCTTACAAACTACCCTAAGGGCCTACCTAGATCTTTAGTCATATTCGAGCATGTCATTCTGTGAAAAGTAAGTTAAAAGCCTACTTTTACGTTTTTTATTTTCAATTAAATAAAAACTACTTATGTACCTAGAAATAAAACAGTGCGATCAAAGTTGCTCTTCTTCTAATGTAAACGAGAAGTTTTTGAGTCGCACTTACTACCATGGCTTTACAAATGGCTTGGCTTTAAAAAAATGTGAAGGAAAGAGCCAAAGTATTTCTTTCGTCTTCTTTGAATGTAAACTTAAGTATATTTATTCAATAATAAGAAACAATATTTACACATATTAACACTAATAGAACTAAAAAAAGAGTATTTACATAAGTAAATAAAATTGGAAATATTTGCATGACGCAAAGGTTAACATAGTTGCATTCAAGTTGCAACTAAATACCCAAAGTCTAGGTTTTAACCACAAGTTCTACTTGTAAGCAGGTAGGTAATTAAAATATTTGCAACTTTTTATGTGACCTCAACAATCATATTTTTACCTTGTAAACTGGAAGACCTTAAAATGCATCTAATCTATTTTTTACACTGAGAAAGGATTTGTTTAGTCTAATGAGAATTTGATTATCATTTTTTGCAACTCTCGCTGTTTTAAATTAAGCAGCCGCTAACAATATAATAGAGATATCATCTATTAATCTAGAAATATATGTACCTATACCTATAGATACATATGTTTTTTTTTATGCTAAGTAGTTCGATTTTGGTATTTATTATTTCTCCCACCGAATCACTTCTATGGAGGAGTTATGGCACCCAGTAATAGGAAAACAACTCCAGGAAATTAAATTTCTTTGAAGTGATTGCTATTTCATATATCTACTATTAAATACATTTATTAAGAAACTAGTGGGGCACCCGCGGCTTTGTTTGCATCATTTCAGGACAAAAAGAAGCCGATAATACTCCTAGTATGAGGTACTACCACAAATAATAAAGATTCATCCATCCGTTTTTGCGTTATGAGCATTTAAATAAACAGACAAACCGATAAACAAAATATAATTAAAACTACTGAAACGTGTTCTGTTATGAATTAAGAGTATACCCATTTTTTTATATCTATACTAATATTATAAAGCTGAAGAGTTTGTTTGTTTGTTTGTTTGAACGCGCTAATCTCAGGAACTACTGGTGCAAATTGAAAAGTTCTTTTTGTGTTGAATAGACCAGTTATCGAGGAAGGCTTTAGGCTATATAACTTCACGCTGCAACTAGGTAATATAAGCGAAAAAACAAAGCAGAATGTGAAAAAAAACGGGGAAAATTATTTATCTTTGAGGTCTTCCGTTGCGTGTGCTGCGAAAACGGTTCAAGATATCAAATAAATATGTACTACTATACATAGTATGAAAGAATTACTTTTCTTAAAATGATCTAACAAAATGTCTGCAACAGTATATGTCTATCTTTTAAGATTAGCTCACTAGAACCGTTTTTATGGTAATAACTATTCCATGCGGACGAAGTCGCTGTCATAGCTAGTATATATATACCTATCTGCAACTTTCAACATTCAGGTCAAAATACCCTCTCCAGCTATATTATTTATCTTCAAATCTAGATTTAATAGAATCCTTCTAAGAAGAATCAAAACAGATTAACTAAATACTCTTTTATTCCTGAGCGCAACTTTACAGTTATGTGATTTGATAACTTAATCAAAGCTTGCCGAGATTAAATCGTGCTTAGAACAACCCACGACCATTTTAAAAGCTCATTTCAATTACAGACGAAGAAACTAATTAATATTCAGGGGCTTACTATGAGGCGTGATGGTATTGTTTTTGGTTTTATATAGTGCTGATTTTATATGCAGTTTAGACTTTTAAAGGATCTTAGGTAAACCTTACGTTTGTATAATCTCCTAACTGCGGAGAGTTTGTTGTTGATATTTTAATTAGTTGTAAGATGAAAATAGTAGAAATTAAGTAAATAGGTTTATTCTAGGCAAGCGTGCTACATCTTAGACTATAGTGGTGCTTAACATCAGGCAGGCTATAGTCAAACGTAAGCCTATTTAATGTAAAAAAAAAATGTCTGGAATACACATTTTGGCTTGAATGTAATGTCAGTATAGTATAGTATACTACAATTTTGTCGTAACTTTTAGACAAAACAAAACATAAGTAAAGCTTAATCCATAATGTTTTACATTTTATAGTTGTCCTTTAGGGGTGTATCATGGAATGAATTATGAAAGCCATGATTGATGTGTTGACTGCAGAAGAGAAAGGATGTGTCTATTCTATATGATATGTGTTATGTTAATTTATGTAATCTTCAGCTTAGAGTAAAGCTTAATACTGAGAGTACTAGATTCTTGCAAAAAAATACATGTATTACTTTTTTATTACCTTTACTATTTATTAATCCATCCAACGGGATTATTTATTGGATTTTTCTTTTTTATGGATGGGTTACCAAAAACTGGCATTTTGGGCGCATCCGTGGATCGGATGACACGTTAAATTGTAGGTACCGGTCCGGTCGGTCGGACTGCCGTACTATGACAAACAGTCGAGACCTTTAAAAACTGCTGAAACGTGTTAAAACATGTTTCAGCAGTTTTTAGAATTTAAATCTATTCATCAGTTTATCTGATTTTTAAAAGCTCTTAACGCAAAAATGGCTGAACGGATCATCATGATTTTTGGTATGTTGCTACTTGCTAGTATGAGGTCTTAAGAGTATCATAGGCTACGTTTTATGCGACCGAAGCCATGCGTTCACTAGTCATCAAATAAATTTATCTTTATAATAATATTATAACGTAAGAATACCTACTCTATTTAGTTCTTAGCTTACACCTACAGGCGCATAGTAACAAACCATTCTCTATAGATTACAGACAATAGGTTTCACAAGAACAAAAGGAATTATTATAAGCTCTTATTGTTAACACTTTAGTCATCAATAAAATTAGGCACTTATATGTTGTAATCGGATTGAACGTGACAATGTATGTTATATATATTAAAGCATTATATAAAAAATGTGTTTACTGGGTTACATGTAATCGATAGCCATGTCAGAGGCTCTTAGGGTGGCTTGATAAACTCTCGACACCGGCAGGCTCATGATGTGCAACGTCGAGTTTATCTCATAGCGGAACTACAAATTATGAACTGTCAAAAACTGTCAACTGTCAAAACATGCGCCACAGATAACCAAAAAACATTGGTTTCTCGCTGATTAGCGTCAGTGATAGACAACCAGAATTAAATTTGCATATTAACTCTGGTAGAGATAAAGAAACATCTCTAAATTTTATCGACAAAAATCACAAGAAACACACTCGTATATCGTGTTGGTCATCATAAGCCTACTGAGCCGCCATGCTCTCATTAGATAAGAAAAAGAAGGTAACTGACTCATAACCTTTTAGGGGCGTGTATCTAAATATATAAAACTCAAAGGTGACTGACTGACAGACTGACTGATATAGTGATCTATTAACGCACAGCCCAAACCACTGGACGGATTGGGCTGAAATTTATAATGAAGGTAGATGTTTATGACGTAGGCATTCGCTAAGAAAGGATTTTTGGAAATGCTACTTTTAAAGGGGTGAAATAGGGGATGCAAGTTTTACTTCTTAATGCAAGCGAAGTCGCGAGCACTCACTTGTAATTAATAAAAATGAATGACTTTTCTACGACTAGTAATACTGGTTCTACGACTAGTAATATATGTAAAAAAAAAACAAATTCTTCACTGTTCCCCTCGAATTATAATCCAGCATTCTTCAAAGCGCAAGTGAACCGGTTCTTATCGGGTAAGCACGCTCCTTCTTGGGCCATAGCTATTGCTTACTATCAGGCAAATTGTGGTCAAGTGCAAATACGAGTAAGTTAAAAAAATACAAAAATATTTCTCTACCCCAATTAAATTCATGGAGAAATGCAATCTTCTTCACGAGTTATTAAAAGTTGTAAAAAAAAATATTTTTACAAATTATCCTTTAAAGTGCATGTGTTAGTTATAAATAATCTTGTATAGTGAATTTATATAGATAGCGTTGCTTCTATGATTGGCGCCCAGTTCATGATTTAGTCAACTTAGCTATACTTACATACATACATACATATGTAAGTACAATAATAGTACAATATTTTTTTACAGATTGACTTTTAATATACAAGACATATTTATATTTTGATATGTCAGTTTAAATAGAATTTATTACATACATAATGAAGGCTAAGATAATAATACCCATTAACCTATAGCGCCAATAAAGTTATTTGAAAACTCTGACACTAGAATCGGTAAGTTTCCTACGAACTTACGTACTTTTATATGGCATGTATAACATAAATAAACCTAAAAGTCACCCTGTACATATTTCGGGTATATTCGCTAAGTGGGTGAGATAGTGAACTCACGCAACACCAGGTCCAGCGTACCTAGACCAGTTTGTAGGCATTTAATTACATCGACATAGAATTGAAACAGACTGGCTTTAACACGCCATTTTGTAAGCACATAGAGCACTAACGAACTAAAAACCGCTCAAAAAAAGGCCGCTTGCACAAAGACCCTTAAAAATATTGAGCATTTTTTTTCGAGATAATTTTGTCGCTAAATATGCTCAAGAAAAAACATTGTGCAAATGAATTGAATTGAATGAGTTTGAATCAGACTAATTTTTTATAGTACAGTTAGTGCAAGTATTCAAATACAATCTAAAGCTAAGCAGTTTAAATGCCTTTCGTCCTTTGGAACGATGACTATAAGTCATATAGACCAACAGTCAGTCAGTCGGTTCCAACGGAAGACCAGCGTTGGATGCTTGCATCCAGCACATGCTGAGTTGGGGCCGGATTGTGACATGAAACGTGTGTACCTACTTGTTTATATCTTGTATTTTGTATCTCTTGTTTCGTGTCCCAATAAATGTATTTTATTATTATTATTATTATAGGTAATATAAAGGTATATAGGTAAGTGAAATTCTATTTCGGCACTTCAGTTGGTTGGATGACATTTATAGATTAGTTATTTGTAGCATAGCACGGCACACGTTAAGCAATTTCATAGATCCCAAAATTAGTTTGAAAACCCTTGACATCATTTACCACTCCTATATACTAGCTTAATTTTGCTTTATTCGGTATCTGCCTTCTAATTATGTTAATAATAGAGTTATCTTTTTTTTTAAATAAAAGCATTGTCAAGGCATGTCTGTCTACTATACAATGTCACCGTTTAATTGCCTAACGTTTAATTGTCACATTGCCTAATGTAAGTTATAGACTTTTGCCGGCACTGATTATTCCTGTTTATGCACGCGAATACTTATAAAATGACGGATTGATATTTTTGTGTATTATATTATAGGATTTGGAATTAGAGTTAGAATTTAGGATTCAGAAACTAAAAAAAAAATTTCAAACAAATCCACAAAGAAAATATTTTTTTTACATGAATAAGAAAAGATAGGCTCACGCTTAACTACAACTTGCCTGATGTTAAGCAACGTTACAATCTACGTTCTGGCGCGCTTGCCTAGAAGTAACCAATTTACTCTCGATTTGAAGACCGACAAATTATAGTTCAAGGGGAATAGAGATTCGGGCAAAGAGTTCCACAGTTTGGCTGAGAGCCAAGGTTTTTGTCCTGTTATTTGATTATACGAGAAAAAACAGTACAATTAAAGAAAAGTGTTGAATTAGATACAGATTTATTTATAGTCATCACATAGAAAATGCTAACATACATAGTTTGCTGAGTGGCTGATATATCCAAAACACTCATAACTTTAGTAACAAAAATAATATTTAATAAAGGTCTTTCTGGTCTGTCAGAATCGAAGAAGAGGCACTGTATCGTCAAGGTTATACCCAGTAGTGAGTCAATAATTGTTGGAGTTGAAGTTGATGATCTTTTTGTTTCCTGAGATTCTTCGTGTTTGTCATCATCAGCCCACACTACTACTTAATGCGAGCGAAGCCGCGAGCATCCACTAGCAAACAATAATACCATTTAAATTATTCAAAACTTCCTTTTCAAAGCAGGAAAATTCTTGCTAATGATTCAATTCTTTTCAACTCAATTCAAAACCTGAATTGTATCAACAAATATTTGTCCAAGCACTGACGTCATGTAAAGCGGATTCATGCAGCAACAGGGATTGTAAAGCTATGTCTGAAATGCAAGCGACCTTCGAATTCATGTTCATTACCAATTTGGATTATTGGGAGTGGTTTTATAGGCTGTATAATTATGTACTTATGTCGCCCCTTCAGGGCTATTTTAATGTAAATATTGTTTTATATTCAAATTGGTAAAATATTGTAATTTTTGTAGCATTTATTAAACTGAATTGTAGGGAAGTTTATATGCTTCAACCTTACATTAATAAAAAAATATTTTATTATCATTTACTGGTAAGCCAGATATTATTATCAACACAGTTCAAGTTAAAAATGAAGAAAAAAATTGTTAAAACCATGATTAGAAGAGAGTACACAATACAATTTCTTAAAGTAAGTTTTGTCAACATTC
The DNA here is from genome assembly GCA_927399415.1 of Macaria notata. NCBI lineage: Eukaryota > Metazoa > Arthropoda > Insecta > Lepidoptera > Geometridae > Macaria > Macaria notata. The sequence goes on from OV656751.1 coordinate 3,860,981, forward strand.
AGTCTTCATATACAAATATCTAAATATATAAAACTCAAAGGTGACTGACTGATTGACTGACTGACTGATATAGCGATCTATCAACGCACAGCCTAAACCACTGGACGGATCGGGCTGAAATTTGGAATGGAGGTAGATGTTATGACGTAGGCATCCGCTAAGAAGGGACTTTAGGAAATGCCACTGTTAAAGGGGTGAAATAGGGGATGCAAGTTTTACTTCTTAATGCGAGCGAAGCCGCGAGCACCCGCTAGTTTATTTATAAATTTATTAATATTAATTCTTTAGTAATTTAATAGAGTGATTAATTTGAGAGAAACCTATACCTAGCAGTGGGACGAAACCAGCTGTAGATGATGATGAATTTGAGCAAAGTTGTTCAGATCTGTTTTCCGGATGTCCTTAAAGCCTTGTATGTATAAAAGGTAGTCAAACTGCAATGGACCAGTTTTGAGCGCCATGAAATTGACCATGGGACAACGAGGCTGTCGAGCTTTGGACCTCGTATATGTGTACACTAGCTGGTGCGCAGGACTTCGTCCGCGTGGAATAGTTATTACCATAAAAACAGTTCTAGTGAGTTAACCTTAAAAGATAGACATATACTGTTGCAGACATTTTGTTAGATTATTTCAAGAGAAATAATTCTTTCATATACATTTTTTTGATATCTTGAACCGTTTTCACAGCGCTAGCAACGGAAGCCCTCAGAAATTAATAATTTTCCCCGTTTTTTCTACATTTTCTATTGTTTCTTCGCTCCTATTAGTTGCAGCGTCATTTTATATAGCCTAAAGCCTTCCTCAATAAATGGTCTCTTCAACACAAAAATATTTTTTCAAATCGGACCAGTAGTTCCTGTGATTAGCGCGTTCAAACAAACAAACAAACTCATCAGCTTTATAATATTATATAGTATATAGTATAGATAAATAGTATATACATATGTACATTGTAAATGTATACATGTTTTACAGGGTTATGTATATTCAAGGAACAACTTTTAAGGGACGGTTTATGTAGTATATCATTATTAAAATCTATACATATAATAAAGCTGAGGAGAGTTGAAAGTCTGAACAATTAAGATATTAAGGAAGAGCCTGCACTTCATAACACAGGTTATCCTAGTGTGGAGGGCAGTGAACATGTAATAATAGTTCATAAGTTATTTACTTAAATAAATAATTTGAATAAATTTAAATAAAAAAAAAAAAAAAAAATGTTTGGAGATACTTCGAATTGATAGCAGAGCACGTTCCAACAATTTTTAGAACATTTGTCTGTTTATCTGTGTCTCTGTTTATTTAAACGTTCATCACGCAAAACGGGTCATTATGATTTTTGGTATGTAGGTCTTAGAAATGTCACAGGCTTCTTTTTATTCTTAAATAATGCAAGCGAAGCCGCGGGCGTCCACTAGTATAACATATGTACATTTGTAGGTATATCAAAATTAAGATTTATATCCACTATTTTTGGAAATAAATTGTAAACACAAATATTTGTTTGTTACTTTTCCAGAAGGCGTTTCGCAAAAGCCGTAAATTTTGCTGAACTAAAACTACTTCTTAATTGCATATTTTAGGGTCAACTATTGTATATTAGGTAGTAATTAAATGTATGAAAGACATACATACATAATACGCGAGTTTGATAATATGTATATCTAAAGTTTATATATTATTTATAAACAAATGACCTTTAGATAGGGATACATATTTTACAGTTTTAATGACAATTTCATATTAACCAAATATAGGTATATTTAATGTAGCGTATCTCTCTGTTCGCGTCTCTGTGTTTATCAAGCTATTTATTCCTATTGTAATTATTTAAAAGTAGTAATAACTGAAACTTTCACCAAAATTGAAATGTTAATTGCACTAATTGACATTTGCATTTTTTGATGGCCTCCCGCAAAAATATGGCATTTACAAGCATCTCAAAATGGGTACTTTCTTAAAACACCGTCCATATATTAACAATTTGTCATTTTCAAATGCCAATTAAGCTTTCTCTTCCACATATTTTACATTTTTAAAGTCAATAAATAGACATGAGCGTATCTTTCACAATTACCATTTAACTGATGGTTGCAATCACATTTGTCGAGTTGGCTGTAATAAAGCTGCGCCTGCGCCGGCTACAATACCGCCCGTTCTACCAATACGCATCGACCGTCCACACGGACAACACGTATTTCGAATTTAGAATTTAGCAAGTTAAAAAAAAAGAATTCCAAACATGAAAAGCTTACTTCTTGTCGTGGGACTTGCGGCTTGTGGATTGGGTAAGTGTTAATTTATTTGAATTTGGAATTTTACTGTGACAATGTTGTGTTGTGAGTCATGTTTGAAATCGAGATCTGATTTAAGGTTTTCGTAATAAGGTTGGTATAGGCTGGTTTATTTCTGGTACGTTAGTATTGTCAACTAACTTTATCGCTATTTGTGAAGTTTCCGCCTTGTTTTATATTCCTTGCGCGAATGGATTACGTTTTGGTCTGATTTCTCTTGTTTGTGATTACGTTTTGTCTAAGTTGTAGTCTAGACTCGATTTTTGTAGACATTCAATTGTAGGAATTTTAAAGATTCTCCAAATTCGATTGAATGCTTTGAATCTCGTTATACGATGACGGTGTTGGATAATGGGGCATTTTTATACCATATTTTATCAATGCTATAAAATATACAAAACAAATGTTTTCATAATATAAGAAGAAATACGTTCTTCGTGCTTTTATTATTTATTATTTTGATCATTATCACAAAATTCATAGAAGTAACATTCCAAAAGAGTTATTTTGGAAGAGATTAGTATTAAATTTTTTAAAAACACTGGTGACTGATATTTACTCATCTATTCATTTTAACGTAATTTTTTTTAATAATATGGCTAGATTCCTCTTCCTAGTTATGCTTACTTGCTTACTAATAAAAATATGACACTAAAACTATGGTGTTACTAGATTTTGATTAAATAAACTAGAAAAGATCTCTATGATGGAATAGTACCTTTTAACAAAGTACTTTTGTGTTTACGAATTTTTGTGTGAATGGAAAGATATGAATAAAAATATAGTCTCAGTACTTAATTTCGACATTTTTCCGCAACAAAAGTTTGTAAATTTTATTATACTGATTGTTGTATCTATTGAATTACAAAATGTAAATTTCAATATCACAAAATATCTGTGAAAGTTTCAACCTCAATTTTGTTACAAATGTTTGCAACAATAAGTGTTTATAATGTTTCTTACACAGAGATAACTTGCATAATACAATGTTTAAACTTAAGTTCCTTTTTATATTCAAACTTACGTACCTAAAGTTAAATTAGGTTTACGTTTTGTGTAAAAACATTTTTAAGCAATTATCATGACATATGTCACTTTTACTGTTTATTTTGCTGACGATAATAAATGTTGTACAATAAAAGTAAAGTCTTCTAATAGCAATTTCTTTTCAACAACAAGCAAACTTTTGTCTTCTAGTTTGAAAGTTTTTCCATTTTCCATATTTAATTTTGTTTTGTTGGCCATGGCTTTATAAATTAATGTCGAAAACCATATGTACAAACATCTCATATTGAATGTAATGTTAGATTAATAAAGTATTTTAGAATACTTGATAAACTCTCGACACCAGAGTTGGCCACTCTCATTCGATAAGAAGAAGAATACAGCTGCTGTACTTTATAACGTACTAGCTCTGTCTGGCCTTGCACGGTCACATACGCACGATTTATCCTTAAAACCGTCCTCTTAAAACACTTTCTATAAAAAAAACATATTAAAACCCGTTGCGTAGTTTTGTACATTTTAGCACGTATTGGCCGCCTGTACAGTATACTATATACCACGTCATTATCCATAAAATTTTCCATTAACATATTTTCTATTTTCATCTTCAAACATATCATCACCATCCACAGCCTTCTCTATCCCACTGCTGGGCATAGGCCTCTCTATTATTACATCAATTAACATAAATATAACTCCTTGGCTGTAGTATTACTTAAAACATATTCTATTTTTATTTTCAAACAAATTATTACAATATCATCATCATCATCATCCACAGCCTTCTCTATCCCACTGCTGGGTATAGGCCTCTCTATTATTACATCAATCAACATCACCCTTGGTCGCAGTATTACTTAAAATCAAACAGCCTATAGTCATATACAAAAAAAAACTTAAAATGTTTCCTTCGGATTGCATTGTCTAGAAATGGAAAACTCTTTTTTGAGATACACACAAATTTCTTATTTGTACATATATGTGATAAAAAGAGGGTAAAAAAGCTGAACATAGAACATATTACAAAAAATCTATACTATACTAATATTATAAAGTTGAAGAGTTTGTTTGTTTGTTTGAACGCGCTAATCTCAGGAACTAATGGTCCGAATTGAAAAAATCTTTTTGTGTTGAATAGACCATTTATCCAGGAAGGCTTTAGGCTCTATAACATCACACTGCAACTAATAAGAGCGAAGAAACAATGGAAAATGTTGAAAAAAACGGGGAAAATTATTCATCTTTGAGGGTTTTCGTTGCGTGCGCTGCGAAAACGGTTCAAGTCGTGGGTAACAGCTATAATTTATAAAGCTGAAGAGGTTGTTTGCAAAAATAAATATGATGCCCAAAATAACTATTCCACGCGGACGAAGTCGCGCGCACAGCTAGTAAAAAATAAAATTGCGTATACCTACTTTAAATCGATAATAAATAAAACACGTTTCAGCAGTTTTTTATATTTTCTCATTACGCAAGAACGGCTCAACTTATCATCATGATTTTTGGTGTGTAGGTAGTATAAGGTCTTAGGAGTGTCACAGGCTCCTTTTTATCTTGAAATAATGCGAGCATAGCCGCAAGCGTCCACTAGTTGAATAATATAGCTATGATATAAGTTTGTCTATGTCTACTTCTCGAGAACAATCGAGACTTGTTCCGTTAGCCGATATCTGACAAATTATCTCGACTCATTGTTCTGCCTTCAAATCCAGTCGAGACAATATCTGTAATAAGAAGTCATGATTTGACAAAGATTTGTAAAGATGCAGAAGTGAAACTTGGAGCTTGAGTTATCCAATATGTACGTAAGATAAATATTACATGCACACAGCACTGCCTAACCCCATCCTAAGCAAACGATTGTGTCATAAATATGCAGTACTTAGATAAAACCTTTATAATTTTCTTTTTACAATACACTAGTGGACGCCCGTGGCTTCGTTCGCGTTATTTCGCGATAAAAGTAGCCTATGACACTTCCGGGACCTCATACTACCTACATAATTATAAATACATATGATAAAGATCCGTTAAGCCGTTTTAAATCTTCATCTTCTTCTTATAGAATGTGAGTGGCCAACTCTGGTGTCGAGAGCTTATCAAGCCGCCCTGAGGGCTTCTGGAAATTAAAAACAAAGACACAGAAAAACAGATAAACAGACAAAATTCGATAAATTCTTTAAACGTGTTCTGTTATAGAATCTAAGTATATCCAAACATTTTTTTTATAATATCTTCTTTGTTCAATCCGACCCTCTTCAGCTTTATTATATGTATAGATAGGTACACCAATAATTGCAGAGAGTAAATCAGGTGCTATTGGATAAGTCACCTGTAAGACCACAAATCAGTGTTTTCAGAAACTAGATGAAATATTACCAATTTGATAGACAGCTCTCACTGTGAGTCGTATTTCCTCATGACTGAGGGTCGTGACTCCCCCGCATAATCAATTCGTTAGGGGAGTTCTCTTGGGCAGATACATCGTAGTGAGCGCCCAGATCCTCCCGAGGAAGACGCATGTCCTCGGATATTGCGACCCTCAAACATGTCGGTTTCCTCACAATGTTTTCCTTTACCATTAAGCGAGTGCAAACCCACACATTACTTGGAAATACAAGTTATTTATAGACGGCTACTTAGTATATAATAAACATTAACTTATTAGGTAATTATTATATGTGCCTAAAATACGTCGCCAGCTAATTAACTAATTCTCAGTTATGGAAAGTTTCAATGGACATTACGTAATATTGTCCAATATTTTAATAGATGTTAATCACCGGCCATATTCAACGATTCAAGTTATTATTGTTGCTACAGTATATCTATTAATAAATTACATCAACCATTTAACCTTCTTGACATTCTACATTTGGTTACATCTGTTTTTCATTCGTTTAAAGTTCAACTGTCACAAAAATTACAATATTTTTCGTAGTGTTTATTCCTAATTTGTAATCATTTATTTGCAGAATATATAAGTATGTAGGTGATACAGAGTTATTCACAAATAAGATAAAAACCTCTACATTATCCCTTTAACAAAATTGCTGGTTGTAATCACACTTTTTTAAGACCGTTAAATTCTTTCTTTAACAAAATTTCTTCTTTTTTTATGTTGTTTCGTGTTCCAAGTTATATCTCTGCCTATACATTATCTGTGTCGTACTCCTTTCACCTCGTTGCCAGTTCAACACACCACATGTTGCAAGTAGCAAGGGCGGACACATTCTGTTGCTCGTAACAATGAGAACATACGAGTTATATACAGGGTCTCATCTAATATGTCATTTACTTTCTTCTTTCGATTATGTATGTCTCTCTATTAGAATATCTTTAGTCATATTCCTCACTAGTAGACGCCCGTGGCTTCGCTTGCATAATTTCATGATAAATTGTAGCCTACGACACTTTTAATACCTCATACTTTCGACATACCAAATATCGTAATGATGCGTTCAGCCGTTTTTGCGTGATGAGCGTTTAAAGACACCGACAAAAGTTCTAGAAATTGCTAGAACGTGATCTGATATCAGTTTGAAGTATCTATGTTCGAATTATTTATTGATGTTCAGTCTTTCGACCCTCTTTAGCTTTATTATATGTATAGATTGATATATTACAGACTGAGGGTCTTGACTTCCTCGCCAAAGTCACTGGGAAAGTTCTATCGGGCAGGCACATCGTGGTGGGCACCTAGATCTTTCGACGAATGACACATTTTCTCGGATTTTGTGGTCCTTAAACATGTCGATGTCTCTTCGATTAAAACAACCGGTTTCTTCTAGGCAAGCGTGCTAGAACGTAGATTAAAACGTTGCTTAACATCAGGCAAGTTGTAGTCAAGAGTGAGTCTATCTCATGTAAAAAAAAAAAAAAAAGTACTATATTTTAACGAAGCAGCTGGATAAGTGGTTTATAGTTTTTAGTGAGTAAAGTAGTTACTATTTTAATTACGGCGAGAATCGTGTGACAAAAAATGTTGTTTAAAAAACTTAATATAAATGTTGATACATTTATCAACGTAGCCTGCCCTCCACAACACAGGTTATCCTAGTGTGGAGTGCAGTGAACATATTGTTATAGTTCATAAGTGTTTGACTTAAATAAATTATTATTATTTTCATAGGCTCGTTTCATTTATAGATACAAATATAGGTATAATTTAATTAGTAAATAAAGTGTTTTAGCAATGATTTTCTAGTTTACTACCAAAGCCTTGTATTCTAAACAGATACATTATTATACATTTATTATCACAGTAAAAAATTGTTGTCAGAAGCGAATTGAATGTTACAAAAAATACATTCCTAAAGCTCTTGCGATATAAACTGTCGTGAGAAACAACCGTAAAGTTAAGAAATGTCATTAAATTGAGTGAAATTTCGTATAAATCGGAATGCGGTAGTAATATAGAATAATTCAAAGGTCAAGGATAGTTGTGGTCATTTTTGTGCGTGGTGGTTGGTAGTAGAATTTACTGTCACTTGAGATTAAGTAGCAATCAATTGATTACGATAAAATAACAATTTTTAATGTGTTAGCTATGTTTTTGGACTAAAATTAGTAAATGTCACTAAGGACCCTTTACTACTTCCATGCCAAATATCATGATGATAGGTATATCTGTCCATAACATGTATAATATGTACTTTTCCAAATCACTTATTTTTTAGATACTTTATTTACAATAATAAAATATAAAAACAAGGGAAGAAAAACTAAACATACTACTTCTAACTACTACAAAAAAAGGGGCACTTAGAAAATCTTTAGAAAAGCCTAAAGATAATCAAAGTGCTCCAGCCCACTACCAGAGGGTAGTGTGCCCAGCATGCTGGCCGCATTACCACGCTGGATGGCAATGCTGATACGTTGAGCCAGAAAAAGAAGTTGTTTTTTAGATGTTGAAACCAGACTTTGATTGATTAATTCATGACCTATCAGTTGTTACTGAAACTAGACTTTAACCTTGTATCGTAGTATAACTACTTTCTTGTTCGTATTTGTACACGCCTCACCATTCGTTATTTTGTCAAGTGCTGAACCTTATGATTGTTTATTTTATTTGTAGGTGAATTAATGCAAACGAAAAGAATTTTGCGTAGGAAAACTTGGATCACACCTGAAAGTGTTTTGGTTAACAGAAATATATTTGTCATAGGGCAAAATAAGTAAAACCTTCACCAAAAAATTGTATATGTATTACAAAACTTATGTATTGTCGTAATACTAAAAAAGCATTGTCTAACATATTAATAACATTAAAACGTAAAATCCAATATTAGTGATGAATTCGTCAGTTACTTTTCTTTAACAAATTCATAACTCTCTATAGGGTCCAAATCTTTCCAACCTAATTTTTCGAGAAATTTTCAAGTAAAACTTTATACCTATTTGTCTAAAAACATGCTAATACTATTTTTACTCATTTTTATAACATACTAATTATAAAATATTTCCAGTTTCAGGCCAAGAATTCGACTGCCCCCAGAAGAGCGGTTACTACCCAGACCCGTACCAATGTGACCTCTATTACAAATGCAGCAAAGGTCAGTATCGCTCAAAGGTCGATCCGTAATGAGCATGTAGGAAGTTTAATAGCTAAACGAGTTTTTTTTTAATAATGGTAATAACATAATAGTACTAGTTTTCATAATAAGACTTTTACTTTTGACTTTATACTCATTTCATTTAAAGATTAAATCCCTGCCAGATTGGTTGCCTTGAAGAGATCGCTCTTAGCGATAAGGCCGCCAATTAAGACGCTTATTTTAAATATATATTTACACTTTCTTAAAACAGCAACATACAAAAATAAAAAGACAATACAACATACAAAACCTAAAACTAGTGTCCTGATTGGCCGTCTTACCGCTCAGAGCGATCTCTTTCAGGTATTATTATATACATTCATGAATTAATGAAAAAAATAATGTTTCACTCAATACACAAAGTTATCAGAATGCTTGGGTATATTTTCATGGTGTGTTCTTTAATAAAGCAACTTTAAAAAAAGAAACTGCTATTTCCGTTTACCCTGTAAAACAACTTCTAATTAATAATTTCGCCAAGTTAAGTCATTTACGACGTCAAATAGAGTGTGACAATTGCCAGCCATTTTACTCGGTCAACATACTTTGCTTGTGTTAATACGTGACTTGAACTAAATATCTCTAACATCATTTTGAAAGACATGCTTGCAATGCTAGGTTTTAAAATTGAACGTAGATATAGTGACTCTTTTGTTTCAAATATTCTTCTTCTTCTGTGAGAAGTTAAATTTTATATAAAATTATGTTTATAAAAACTCGATACAATATTCAAAAGACGGCAAAATAATCTGACAAAGTTGTATAAAATTTATTTAATTACTTAACACTAGTCGACGTCCGAAGTTTAGCTTTTATGTTGTCAGAACTTAAAGTATAAGTAAACTTTCGTGATTCTATACCATTTTCATATGACAAACATTAAAAACCAATCAAAATATATTCTGATTTTAACTAAAAAAACATATTTTAAAATCAATGTGACTAAAAGCTTCGCAAAATTGGAACAAAAGACATCAACGCGCTTACGTGTTATTTTAGTTACTTATTTAGTTTTTACATTAACTATTCAAAGAAAATAGTAAATAGTACTATATTTTTAATGAACTCACTTTCGAAATACTGTAACAATTACTATGTTAAGGTTAATTCATTCATTAATAATTACAATCATTACGGCAATCTAACGTACGCGCTGCATTTTTTAGTAATTCGATTGCATCAGAATATAGAGATATTCATGACTAAAAATTGTTTATAATTTTTATGAGTAAGCTTAGTATGGGGCTAGATGGCGCTGTGTGATATGTCCTGAAATATTTATTTATTTATTTATGTTGTTAAAACTGTATTACCAGTTTTTATATGATTATGATGTTTTGATACCAGGACATCACTATATTAATGTATAATAACAATTAGTGTAAGTTTGTAAAAAAGGTTTAAATTGAATAAAAAATATGTAATGTTTAATTTGTCATGAAATCACATATAAAATCTTTTTTCTTCTACAGGAAAATCTGAAGCGAAGCTCTGTCCAGACGGCCTAGTGTTTGCAGATGAGAACCCCAACAAAGAGCTCTGCGATATCCCCTCCAATGTAGACTGCGGTGACAGGAAAGAACTGCGTAAGTATACTTAAGTTATACTATTTAAGTTATTTATATAAATAATTTTAATAGTATATATTTAAAGTTTTAAATTTTGACTGCTCTGTTAGCTTAGTTGGTAGTGGCTCTGCCTTCTAATCTAGGGGTGCGGGTTCAATTCCCGCATGACACAAATAATTACGAACATTTAAATTTGTAATTATTTGTGTTGAGTCTGGTCGTTTCTATGTATAATAAGTATGTATTTACAAAAGAAAAGTATATATGTATTATATCCGTTATCTTGTATCCATGATACAAGCGTAAGCTTAGTATGGGGCTAGATGGCGCTGTGTGTAAAAAAAAAAAAAAAAAAAAGTTTTTCCATCTCTTATTGCAAAAATACTCAGAAATTAGGTCTTAGGCCCTGTCTAGAAGATGCAAATTTGCCACGATTATATTGTGCAAATCCTAGTGTCCAGAAAGAGTGTACTAACATGCGTGCAAGTTTGTAAGCAAACTATGTAATTGTATAGATAAATCGTTTGCGTTGAAACTTGTCTGACGAAACAAATGTCCATAGGTGACGATGACTAGACATCAGGCTATTCGTTTACTAAATTAATGATTTTTATTTACAATAATAAAATATAAAAACAAGTGAAGGAAAACTAAACATACTACTTCTAACTACTACAAAAAGGGGCACTTAGAAAATCTTTAGAAAAGCCTAAAGATAATCTAAGTGCTCCAGCCCACTACCAGAGGGCAGCGTGCCCAGCATGCTGGCCGCATTACCACGCTGGATGGCAATGCTGATACGTTGAGCCAGAAAAAAGCCAGCATTTTGGTCATGCGTCGCGTCAACCAAGCGCTCCGAGAGGTTTTGGAAAATAGTATGGGCTCCCGGACCCCACGGCCCCAAAGTCTCGACTCCAAAAGGCTCAAAGATGTAACCTCGGCCGAGGTTAGCATATTTGCGTCTCTTGTGATGCTCGGCAATAATAGCCGCCGCTCCAGCAACAATTTGGCTATTCATTTGGTATTTTGCCATTTCTATTATAAAAATTGACTAAATACATATAAATACCTACATTATGAAATATAGCTAAAATTCCGAGCTATATTTTTACACAATCGTTTTCATGGCGCATGAAACTATCATTGATCGCATTTACTAATTACTCGAGTATGTGACATCGTTTTGAAACTGTTTGGGCGTACTTCAAAGCGCAATCTTCCGGAAATCTAATTTGACATAATTAACAGGCAAATGCGTTATTGCGATAGACAATAAGAAGTCTTAGGTAATGTAATAGGTACATGAATTCGTACGAAATAAGCTATTCCGGTGTTGTGACGTTATAGATCCATAACTATTATGGTTTTTAGGCATGTAATTAATCTCAATTTATACCAATTTAAATATGATGAAACCAGATATAAATAATGCACGAAGACTCTAGTGCGGCTTGATTGCTGTTCCTGAATCTATTGTTTTTTAATTTATAATTTCATAGCAATCTTTGGTAAATGTACAATTTTCAAATTATCTACATCGGCAGTTGCTAAGCCATTTAGCGGCCCTTAGGGTGGTTTGAAAACTCTCGACACCAGATTTGACCACTGTCACAGGAACTTACTTCATGTTTCTTCTATCTAGTTTTAAAAATCAGATATCATCAATTAATAAATCTATATTGATATTGTGGACCAGAAAAAACAAAAATACAAAACAATTTACAGACTGATTTCTTAACCTAGGTACATTGGGTGGCCCTATTTCGCTGAGCGATTTCTTCCAGGTATCATTTGGATAAACAAATGTAAAATTTACAAATTAGATTCCATTTACCCATTCTGAACTTCGTCAACCCTTCAAGGTTCCTAGGCTTGCAATATCACCTTGAGATATGATCTCGACATGCCCTGTAGTTCCATGCAACGTCCTGTGAAGCGGAACTATGAATGTTGGCACACCTTTACTATGTTATGTTACTAGTACTGTTTCATATATTAAATATTTTCAGCAAATATTATTGTTATAATACACACCCACAAAATTTGTTAAAAATGTGATTCGGCCATTCTAAATGATCGTTTAGATCGTATATTGCAATTTAGCTTAAAATCAGAAGAGTTGTAAGCATGTTTCGTCCTAATTAGCTTAAAACACGTTAAACTTTTACTTCAGTTAGTAGCCATCTTAGTCATCACCAACCCTTATTGCGCTTCTGCTGATATAAACCCTAGAAAAAGGACTAAAATCCTTTAACTTACGTTTGCGTTTACATCAAAGGTTTGTAGTTATGGTTAAAGGTTGTTAGTGTCACTGATGGCCTTACGATTCAAGAAAATCATGGAGCCAGATTATCAAAAAGTCCTTTATCACTACAAGTAAAATGAACCATAAATATTTATACAACAAAAATCCTTGAATACCTACACAGCGCCAATAAATCTCACCTGTAATGAACACCACCCTAAAAAAATCTTTTATTTTTCCAGAGGAACCGAAGCCCACCAAAGACTGCCCTCGCCAGAACGGATATTTCAAACATCCTGACCCACAGGTAACAATTATGTTACGAAACATACCGGTTTGAGAGCGGTGTTGTATAACGTCCTGCTTTCATTCGATGTTATGTTATCCGTTTAAGGTTTATATATGTTTATATTTAAGGTTTAGGGAAAAGGCGCGGTTAGTACGTTAACTGGTAATTGTTAATGTAAAACTCTTGATTGGAAGAGCAGTGTTATGTATGAATTTGACGTAATCGCTTAAAATATTGGACAAAGAATGATATTTTATCACAGGAATTATCATATTGGACTGTTAGAAGTAATGAATTAAGGTTTTGAAGAAAAAAACTGCAAAGCAAAGGTCCTAACCCTTTTTTTATCACAATCGCTTAAACGGATTCAAAATGGACACTTCTATGCGTTTGAATTGCTTAAATGTTCAAAACGGCATAGGCGTCTAAATGATTAACATGAAAAAACAGCCTTAGAAACTACTAGGGTGGTAGGTATATATAACGCATTTAATAAAAAACTACAGATTCAATGTTGAGTTTTTTGAAATTTTAGTTTGATAGCTTTTTAAAAAAACGGTGGGGGCACACATTTTTTTTTCTCATATTCTTTTCTCATAGCAGATACAGGAATTAGATGATTTAATAGATATTTGATATAGTTTTCATTGTATTTCCTTCCAGGCGTGCGACAAGTTCCTGTACTGCTCAGAAGGCATCCCCAACGAGCACCCCTGCCCTCCCGGCCTGTACTTCGACGAGGAATCATCCAACTGCGACTGGAAGGAGTCAGTCGCTAGGCAGTGCGATAGAATTACCAAGGGTAAGGATGTTTTGTATTACCTCTGTTATGTAGAAAGTAGGCTATATTTTAAACACAGAGTCACTTGGTGGGTTCCCTTTATCGGTTCAGATACTTGACTCAATTTCAGTTTCAAAAGGAACACACATAAGAAATTTACAATAACCTACGCTAGTGTTACATTTAGGTATAGTTAATTACTAGATTCAAAGATTCACCTGTTCTCGCATTTTTACTGCACACACAATCTAAAAAAATATTTTCTTTTTCCTTTACTTATACACTTTACATTGTCAAATTCCAGATGTCCTCGATGATGGTTTCACGTGCCCCGACGGCGAAGTGATGGGACCCAACGGCCGTGCTCTGCCCCACCCCACCTTCCCCCACCCGGAGGACTGCCAGAAGTTCTACATCTGCCGCAACGGTGTACAGCCGCAGAAGGGAAGTTGTCCTTCTGGGAAAGTGTACAATGAAGACACTTTCATGTGCGACGAACCTGAGAAGGTGCCTGGATGGTAAGTGCACATTTCAACTCACTCTTTCTTTCTTTCTCTTTTACTGACGATTGCTTGAAGTTCTACATCTGCCGCAATGGTATCCAACCACAGAAGGGAAGTTGTCCTTCCGGAAAAGTGTACAATGAAGACACTTTCGTGTGCGACAACCTTGAGAAAGTGTCTGGATGGTAAGCACACAAATAATATAAGCGGCATCGCTTCAGGCGACATAGTGAAGTTCAGAAAAAAATGTTCGTGGCGTTGCAAAAATACATTTAGCAATGGGATATGAAAGTTGATAAGGAATTATACTTATTTTTCAGCTTAGCTTGATTTCATAGAAATATTTTTCACACAGGCATTTCTGTGACCAAAGCCTATTAGATAAAATCTGAAGTATATTTTCGATCCATCTTACTGTCAAGCGAGCCTTTTGTCGTCTATCTACTGTGTGAAGTTTTCTTCCATCTTTGTTTGTCATTAATTGTGCTTTATTTTGTTTCAGTGAAAACTACTATGAGGGCCAGCCTTTAGAGAAGAACAAACTTCCGAAGAAGGCGTGAACCGTGTCATAACTTTAAATTAACTAGCTTGTAAGCACTATTTAATAATGAATAAATAAATAAGTACAATAATGTCTCGTGAGTTTTCATCTTCCTGTTTTGTTAAGAAGAAACAAGAATTTATTATTTTTTTCTTTTATTTACGTGGGATAGGTTTACGTTTGACTACAGCCTGCCTGATAGCAAGCATTGCTGCAGCTTAGGATATAACACGCTTACCCAGAAGATACCTATTTACTATCTTAACCATAATTTCCTAGTAACTCATTACTATTATAAAATAAATAAATAAATAAATATCCTGGGACATTGCACACAGCGCCATCTAGCCCCACACTAAGCAAACGCTTGTGTCGTGGGTACTAGATAACGGATATAATACTTATATACTTTTCTTTTTTTTTTTATAGTACGAATGAAAAGAGAAAGAAGAAAGGATATTTTTTGCGAACACAAATTATAGCTAGGTAAATGTTAAATTATGTCATGGACATGTTATATACTTAATGTACAGTTGTGCACTCAGGGTCTTAATACAAAACTAGATAAACCGGTTTCTTCTAGGCAAGCGCGCTAGATCGTAGATTACAACGTTGCTTAACATCAGGCAAGTTGTATTTAAGCGTGAGCTTATCTAATGTAAAACAAATCTAATGTAAAACAGGTTTAACTATTAGTCCAGAACTTAGAAAATACTTAGTCCGTTTTTGTTGTTTGAAAATTGGTCTGTCTACTTTTATTTATAATAATCAAACTGGCAAAATATTACCAATGATATAATCAAACGTACCAATTTGAAATTATTATTTTTTATTGTTTTGTATTTATATGTAACCGATTTTTTTATTTCAAAGTTAGGTACATGCCAATATATAAACCATGTTTTGTCCTAAGACAGCCAGTGTTTACATATTATGAGGACTAGGTAAAACACTATACCTACTTGTTAAATATTATTTACTTAAAGGTATATTGAGCTTGAGTTATGCTTATTAAATAAATGAAAAAAAGGTGTAGTAAATCAGTGTAATCTAAAATATACCTGGACTGTTAGGTTAACTTTTTGAATAAAAGTATTTTAATAACAGTTGGCAAAGTTTGTACAAACGCCTTGTAATTTTACAATAGCAATAGTGCTCAAGAATCTTTGCATGAATTATAACTTTAAGCCGAGTTTACTATTTCCTCGGAGGAAATATTTCCTCCGAGACTATTTCACTTACTTATACAAGTGCTGTTTTATTTTCATCATATTAAGTAACTTCATAGCTTCTTAAAATTAGCTAAATAAAGGTTTCGGTTGCTCAATAAAAGTAAAACAAGAAGAGTTTGCCACTTCTATACGAATGTATTAATTAATTCTACTTTTACCCTATTCTATTGAACAAATAATTATAACAAGAGCTGTTAGCAGTTATAACTACACAGGCAACAAAAATCTGTTCAAGACCTTTTCCTACCTAGAAGTACTTACCTTTTCTTGAAATTAATATCTGATTGTATCATATATGACTGAAATTAACGTACAGTAGGTACTGTTATACGTAGTAACAACCACCTTGTTACTTATAACTGGATTGCAAAGCATTGCAAATATAATTATTATTATAACGCGTAAGTTGTAGAGCAATATTGCGAAAGAACTGGCTTGACCATTGATGTAAGAACGCCTTATCAGTTTTAGCTTGAAATTAATGAAAAAGCCTTTCAAAATTTGCAATTAGTTCAATCTTAACTTTTGTTATAATGTATGTACGGTAGTTTTTTCATGGGTTGATGACATAATAAAAACAGCAGGGAGCATCTGGATTCAATCTGCGCAGGATCGCGACGAGTGGCGTACTAGAAGAGAGGCCTACGCTCAGCAGTGGACGATAACGGGCTGATGATGTTGATGATGTTTTTTTTTATATGGCGGCTGCCTGCGGCTTGCCTCGTATTGTTTCAGGATAAAATGTAGTATAGGTACGTGTTAATACAGGGTCTAATCTATCTCAATATCAAATTTCATTCAAATCGGTTCTGATGTTTTAGTCTGGTGGGAGATGTAATAAACACGTACAAACTGTCATCTTGTTAATATTAGTGAGATTGTGGCTATCAAATAAAAAAAACCGGGACATTGGACACAGTGCCATCTAGCCCCACACTAAGCGAACGCTTTTTTCATGGGAACGGATATACATATAAACTCTTTTTGTAACACACATATTACACATAACCACAACCAAAAAGTAGCATGCATTAATCAGTTTCCTAACTCCATACATACTACAATCACACCAAAAATAATGATGATCTTCTGCTCGCTTGTAACAGGCAAAATAGACCAACAAGTTAGAGTAGGTATTTGTCAGAAAATTACATTTTATTTTGAATTTACATAATTTTTATGGACCCCTCCCCTCCTTTCGAGCCTCGCGTGATTAATGGACGGCCCCTTAGTATCTAACATAACTTTTAGTTGTTCAAGAACAGACTCTCTCTTTGAGTCGTATTTCCTCATGACTGAGGGTCGTGACTCCCCCGCAGAATTAATTAATGTAAGAATTGCATTTGTCTAGATTCTACGAAATTAGTACCTATAAGTAATTACAGAAATCTAATAAGTTTTAATGCGTGGTACTGCACTAGGATTATCAGTTTTGATATCAATTAATTAATTAAAACAAGAGTGAGAGGCATTTACAACATTGACTGTACTGGTAAATGGATGATGATTAATAATACAAACCTATACATAGGTAGAAATATATACCTACGTAACATAATAAGATTTAAAAAAAATTGGCTGAGTTATTTCCAGTAATTGACACTTCTCCAATGTTTTAAGTAATTCATACATCTGACGGAATGTTAGCACTATATTTACCTACTCGCTAGATCAATAAGGACTACGATTTATCGGATGTAAACAGAATTAGATAGATGAATAACACTTCTTTAAAACACCAATATACAAGAATAAATATACAATGTAACATAATAAAATAAAAATAAGAGCTTTTATTTCCCTTAACTTATAAAAGCAGCAGCTCTTGCTCTTTCGCTCCAGCCACCTGTAGGATGTCTCAGTCTTCAGTGTTATATATGGTAGGAAGTAGTAGTAGGTATGTTTTTTCGCCAGGGTACCTACATCTTTCTCGCTTTTCTTTTGTCCAATTGAATATATGTAATGTGTTAATGCAATGCAATGAAACATACAAAACTTTAAAATTAGTCCTAAATGGCAAACTTATCGCTCTACGCGTTGCTGCAATCTCCAATCAAGAACGGTTGTCTAGGAGAAACCTAAGCCAAAGGCATAAGTAAAATATACTCGTTTACTCAATACTTTAATAGTACTCGGCAAATAACTCAATTTTAAGCCTATTATATTTGATGCATTTAATATCCTTTAGATAAACACGCTAAATGTTTTTAGAAAGTCGACTACGCGGTTTCCTTTCGGCTTTACTCTTTGAATGGTTAATGGTCTGTGCAAATATCAGATTCTTGCGTATTTTGTGAGACTTCAAAATAAAATATGCTTTCTAGAAGTATAGGAGAAAAATATCAAAACATATTTTTGAACCAGCTAAGCCCCTACCTGATTGAAAATCTGTTATATTTTTTTTTGGACGGGAAATAATCCTTATAACTAAAAGTATAATATTTTTTTTAATAAAACCCGCAAAAAGAGACACATTTACTATTTAATCGGTATTTTTTCAGCTGCGAGTTAATTTATTAATGATTATAATGACTAACCTAATACATAGGTACCTATCAAGTAATTTATGTGGTGTTGAGAGTTTTCATACATTTTTTTTCAAAGCTAGCCCATGACTTCTTGTTTGCAAATCGAGTCTTTATGGATAACGTAAGTATATTTTTATGTAAGAAATAATGTTTTTATTTTTATCCTTTATCGTGTAATTAGTTATTGTTATCGAAATTAGCTTACTGTCTGGCTAGATGGCTTTGTGTGGAATTCCAATTAAAATATATGACAATACCTGCACAAGATCCACGCAGCTGGCAGATACAAAGAGAGACCTATACCCAGCAGTGGAATAGAGAAGGATGTAGATGATCATGATAAATACCACTAATTATTGACATGTAAAAGACAGTTACAAGTCAAAGTTGCATAGGTGAGCCATTGTGTGTTTTATTGTTAGTCGACGCACGTTGCGAGGTATATGCCCGTTTTCGTAATAGGTGACTTGGTCGAGTTACTGACTTTAGTGTCGTATGCATAGACTGGTGTTTAAATGTGTTTTGTGTGAATGCAGATAAATATGTACCTATAGTGTTTCTCTTTTAAGATAAAAGAATCATTTAGTTTCATTTCCAGAATTAAAGTTTCATTTGTTTATTGCAAAAATATAACAATAAAAAATACACAATATGACAATATGTGATTTTGCGTCTTTTTATTGTGAAATGCTTAAAATAATGTTTTTTTGCAGCATAAATATACTACGCCGAAATTGACGTAATACTCCATTACATTGTGTGAATCCTTAAGGCTTATGCTAGTCCTGAGACTATATCTATACTGTTATGTATATTTACACCAAATAATATATGTACTTCAAGTCAACTTAAATTCAATACAATAATATTGAATCCGTAATCAAACGAAGCAACAATGACACTAAGTCCCCTCTACACATAAGACCGTGTCTGGTCTGCCACTACCCCGCTCGCGTCAGTGCAAACCACCACAGACCAACGTACAGACGTGAACATGGCTGTACAACTCACCGTCTTCGCCGCTTGCATCGCTTTTGGTAAGATTCTTGTTTTTTGCAACACTAACCACTAAGATAGGGAAGGTTTAATATGTAACCACACTTGGGTGCTTGACAAAATTTTCAATTCAAATCAAATAAGTTTATTTTACATAACATAGTAGGTATTGTTTAAATTTATCATTGTGTCCGTATATATGTATATAAAAAGCTGTTACAAACTTATTTATTTACCCAATTCTGAAAGAAAAAAGCATTTTAAGGTTTATTTTAGAGCCCCTTACTTACACAACATAAATATTTTTATTATTTAGACATTTAAGAAGTTCAGAATCCATTTTTCATCTGCCAAATATGTTTAAATAAACGTGACCTCCTAATTTAAGAGACAAACGAGTCAACGCTTTATATTTGAGAGTGATTGTTCAATGCTAAATGTCACACAAATATGTCCTTTAAATAATTGTCAACCTGTTATTG
This sequence comes from Macaria notata, assembly GCA_927399415.1. Classification (NCBI taxonomy): domain Eukaryota; kingdom Metazoa; phylum Arthropoda; class Insecta; order Lepidoptera; family Geometridae; genus Macaria; species Macaria notata. The sequence goes on from OV656751.1 coordinate 3,881,047, forward strand.
TGAATGAGAATTTGTTAAAATTATAAATGCTTAAGAGTGGTAGTCACGGTGATTTTATAACATATACATATGTAAGCTTTGAAGTGACATGTATGTAATCTAGTACTATGTCCTTGCTCTACTCTCACATACATAAGTTGTTTTTTAACACATTCATGTTAGACTCAACCAGCTTGATGCCAGTCAGTCTAACTTAGAACGATTGCCTGAAATATTGATTTACACATTTGACAACAATAGGATTTTGATTCTCAAGAATCAAGGACCCACCTCTGGAGTTGTCCTTAGGCGACGGTGCTGCTTACCACCAAGCGAGCCGGCTGCCTTCAAGTCACTTAATTATATAAAGAGTTTTTTGCAACCTACGAATATACCATTAAATTGATCTCACCATGATGCTTGTAAAGTTTTTCCTCATTTTCTCAGTTGTTAACTAAAATATTGCAATCAACTTTCTCCAATAAAATGTCACTTATATAACCTAACTTAAACCCAACTTACCTATAAGTATATCGTTATTTAAACTAAAGCACCACAAAAGAAGATTACATGACAACATAATGATGACCTTTAATTTGACTCTTACGGTGTATGGCAGAGCAATTGCTTTACATATGACATTATGATTTCAATGAAATTTAATACATAAGTTTATTAACACGATAAAAATATAAAGTTCTTAAGTCGTATACGAAACTAACTATATAAAATCCTAGACTGTGTTAATTGTTTCACATAATATGTTCACATTGTTAATTATAATTACACACATTCTGACCAGCTAATTGCGCGTACTGCTCGCGGTCGACCTTAGTCTTTCAACTTTCAAATACGTATATAAACGTAGTGATATCGTATCAATTAAATACAAAAGATAAAAGAATGGTTACCTGGATAAAATTGCGAAATCGCCAAAGCTACTCTCGGCACAATATTGTGAGATGAAAAATCTCAACAAATATTAACTGCCATGTATTTTACATGACTTCCTCACAAAAATATTAAGAACTTGACATAAATAGCAACCCCACAGTAGTGGTAGTAATAGTAGTGGTTACATATAAAACTAGTGGTTGCTCGTGGTTTCACTCGCATTTAGAAGTACTATGCGTGCCAAATAAGAATAGGATCGCGTTTGCTATTCTTATTTGGCACGCATAGTAAACCTTACATCCTCTATTTCCCCCCATTTAAAAGTGGCATTTCTAAAATTCGTTTCTTAGTTGATGTCTACGTCATAACTTCTAACTGCATAACAAATTTCAACCCATTACGTCAACTGATTTGGGCTGTGCGTTGATAGATCACTATAGATACCAGTCAGTCAATTAGTCACCTATGATTTTTATAGACAATAAAAAATAATAATCATAAATTAACAGTACCTAAAAATGTACAGTCACAACATCACAAATTGTCTATAAAATACTATCTTCAATTGGTTTGAAGTTATCACTTAAAGTTTACTTAATTAATACTCATGTAATATTATATACAAACACACACGCGATATTTTGGGACAAAGTCAAAAAATCACACAACTTATAAACGTTCAACTCGAGATTCACCCAAGCGAATAGAAACGGGTCTAACTTGAATTATTTATTAACTTAGTATAACTTGTTTATTTTGTAACTTGAGTCGTTCACGTAATGTGATGGTCTGGGGATATATGTGTCTGTTTTGTATGTGTATACTATGTTTAGTAGTATATGAAGTTTCAATCAGAACGCGGAGACAAGAACGCTGATTGGTTCATTCCCTAGCGTTTTTAATTGATCGATTGATTGATCAATACTTTATTGGACACTTACATAAAAAATCATAATACAAAACGGAATAAAAATAATTAAATCTAATGTCACAAATGGCGGCCTTATCGCTAACACGATCTCTTCCAGGCAACCGTAGGATGGAGAGGAAATAATAAAAAAAATAACTAGACGGGGTGTACCATAACTAGCACATGAAATTTGACTATAAAAACTTCAACAATAAACATAAACATTTAATAATAATAAACTACTTACACCCAAAAATTAAAATCAAATTTTTTTTTGCTTTATACTACATCTTAAAGATTTAAATTCAGGTTAGTGTAAATGTACATTTGTTTGTTTAGTGATATCCAATTTGCATACAATTTTGCTTTTCATCCTGACGAACCCTGGTTTGAATCTGGCCTACACCAACGAATAGTTTTTATAGTAATGTGTAGATTTTCTGAAGGAAAACATTGTGAAGAAACCGACACGTTTAAGAACCACCAAATCCAAAGTCACGTGTTTTCCGTGGAAAGACCTGGGCTTCCACCACTATTTATTATAGATTTATTTATTTTCTGCACAAGAGAACTCCGTAACAAATTATTTCTGCGGGGGAGACACAACATGAGGAAATACAACTAAAAAAGAAAGAGTGGTATCTACGTCATAACATACCTAATTTTATTTCGGAACAAAAACCTGACGGATACCTTGCCATGAGGATTGCGACTCCTAATTTTGTCCACTACATGGTAATTTATGCTGAAAGAAAATCATTATCATTATTATAATTATTCGCTTTCTGTTAAAAAACTAAACAATAGTTTTTTTTAACTTGAACGGGTTTGCACTTGTCCATAGTTTACCTGATAGCAAGCAAAGGCTATGGCCTAAGATGGAGCGAGCTTACCCGATAAGAACTGATTCACTTGCTTTGAAGAGTAAAGCTAGGAGTAAAACCTTCGATCAATAAACATACATACATATATAGCTAGTTTTGCAACTTAAAATGACTTAACTTTAATCTCTAAGTTACATAACGTAAGCATCTTAACACCGTTATTTATGGCTTTCTTCAACACAACAAAACATGTTACAAACTTAGTTATATAACATATACAAGCAATTTCTATAGAAAACTTTTTTTTTCTTACTGTGATTTTTTTCTAAATGTGTAAAAAAAAGTTAGCAAGTCAAGAAAAAGTCGTTAAGCCAGGTCAGAGACCCCTTTAGACGGTTTGAAAACTCTCGACACAGAGCCAGAGTTGGCCACTGTCATTCGATAAAAAAATAGTAAATAAAAAATAATTAAATCTATATATCTATATATTAATATATAAATTGTTTATTATTATTAAATCTTTATTAATATTGTTAAATCGTAATCTACAGAACAAGCTGGTGCATTACTCAAAAATGATACAATTATTTTTACACACCCTCATAGTTAACAACACAGAGCTAACTGGTAACTAACACATAACGTAAAAACATCTTTAGTATGTCAAATGCAACATATCTTCTTCAACGACCTTTGGTAATGGTTAAAAATCACTTGTTTCATGCAAAAAAATTCATCACCCCTGACCGAATTATCACGTTTTTACATTATTACACCTTTGCGAAAATCGTAGATAAAAAGTTGATGTTTATGAGGTACCAAAGCCATGTTATTTTTTGCTATGGCTTTTGCGAAGTTTCAACTTTGCAATTCTGCCGGTGTCACGTGGGAAGATAGGCCGTCAAACTAAGAAATCGAGAGTGAAATGTCTATATAAGGTTATCTCTCTCTCTCTCTTTTAGTCGTATTTCCTCATGACTGAGCGTCGTGACTCCCCCGCAGAGTTAATTCGTTAGGGGAGTTTTCTTGGGCAGATACATCGTGGTGGGCGCCCAGGTCCTTCCACGGAAGACTCATGTCCTCGGATATTGTGGTCCTCAAACATGTCGGTTTCCTCACGATGTTTTCCTTCACCGCTAAGCGAGTGCAAATCCACACATAACTTGAAAATACAAGTCAATGGTGTAGGGCGGATTCGAACCAGGGTGCGTCTGGATGAAAATCAGACACTGGAACCGCTGAGCCACACTCGCTTGTAAGGTTATACGTCTGGCGATATTCAAAGCGAGAGTGAAATTGCTTGCTGGGTAAGCACGTTCCATCCTAGACCGTAATGATAGCTTACCATCAAGCAAATTATGGTAACAAAAAATAACCTTTTTTTTAGCTTGTACGGGTTTGCACTTGGCCATAGTTTGCCTGATAGCAAGCAAAGGCTATGGCCTAAGATGGAGCATGCTTACCTGATAAGAACCGATTCACTCTCGCTTTGAAGATCGCTGGATTATAGTTCGTGGGGAACAGGCAGACAGGCAGTGAGTTCCACAACCTTGCGATACGAACAATAAAAGTACATAATAAATAAGCGTACCGTCTCGTGCGGGTCTTAGGAACTTCCACCTTTGACCATATAAACTGCAAGCCCATTCCAAACCCATATAAAAATGCGTTATTTACAAGTTACTCTGAAGAATATAAACGTGCTAAATTCACCCATTCATACGTAGTCATGCAAAAAGTTATGTAAGTGGTACAACTGTATCAATAGCTGACCTCAAAACATTAAGTTTTTAGTTCTTTGAGCCAGGTGTATGTAATGAAGGTCAAATCTACAGTATGAATTTTATATATGTACAGTTTTTTAACATATTGCTTCTGTATTATGCTTTTATATTATTTAATCTATGTTTCGCTACATAGCATTTCTAAAGTTTGTGGAAACAAAAATGTTGATTATAAAATATTTGTATTTTGCTGACTGCTGACATTATTGTATTCTCTCTTTGAATTTTATTTTCCATTAATGAGGACCGTGACTCCCCTGAAGATTCTCTTTTTCTAAATATAGGTACATCGTGGCGGGCGTTCAGATCCATCTACACGTGTCCTCGGATCCGAAGACACGTGTTTTTCGAATTTTGAATAATACTAACAGCATCAATAGAAATATAAATGCCTAACCAATAAGAACTATACAATCTAATCTCAAAATAGCTTGAAATTAAATTACTATTTTAATCTTGTCTTAAATTAAATTTACCGGAAATTAAACGGCAGTCAGAATGATTTATTGAGGAGCTGTCTATACTACTACTATTAATTTTTTTTTGTTATGGATTTTGCGAAGATATGACTTCGCAATAATAACGGCTCCTAAATTATAGAGAACTGTCATTTTTGTAGCATTTTATTGATACAAAAGAGTTTTATAAGATGTTCAGTGCTAGAAGTGAGATATTTTTTAAATCGATTCAAGTGATTATTTTTCAAAAAGAGTATCAATTCATCTAAGATTTTTGTTTCTCTTTTTTCTTGAGTCGTAGTCCTGATATTTACAACTCTCAAATCATTCATTATAATTATAGAGTTCAGTTCTTACAATCTATACGCTTGTTTATGAGCATACAAGTAACAACCGCAATATTAGTCCAATACCAAATTCAATCAACTAGAAAAACAATTAATAGCCGGCCTTTGCAATAATCACCCGACAATTTCCTATACAAGCAACAGTTATTCTAGGTTACTAAAAAACATAGCAAAATTATATTTATTTACAATCCTAATTCTAATAATGTAATATGTGAAATTCTAAGCTGAATGTTTGCATCGTATAGTCTAAAAAAGTCAACAACTACAAATTAAAAGTCTAACGTACATATCCTACCTACTTATTACTTTCTATACTAATATTATAAAGCTGAAGAGTTTGTTTGTTTGTTTGAACGCGCTTATCTCAGGAACTACTGGTGCGAATTAAAAAAATATTTTTGTGTTGAATAGACCATTTATCGAGGAAGGCTTTAGGCTATATAACATCACGCTGCAACTAATAGGAGCGAAGAAACAATGGAAAATGTGGAAAAAACGGGGAAAATTATTTATCTTTAAGGGCTTCTGTGGCGTGCGCTGCGAAAACGGTTCAAGATATCAGAAAAATATGTATGAAAGAATTATTCCTCTTGAAATGATTTAACAATATGTTCGGACCAGTACATGTCTATCTTTTAAGGTTAACTTACTAGAACCGTTTTTATGGTAATAACTATTCCACGCGGACGAAAGTTAAGTTAAAGTTGCCTAACCAATGGAAAGGGAGGCGGAATCGAGACCAAACCAAACTCAAGGCAACTCGGTCGACATTTAAAAAATATACTGTGTGAATTATTTCGGCCGGTCTGACCGGTGAATGTATTGGGCAATGCAATTGATTCAATTGCTGAAGTTATCGTTTTAATTTGTTTCTGTATAAATTATCGAGGTTTTTTTCATACTAGTGTAAAAGAACTGTTCCCGTGGATATTTTAACATATAATGTCACTCTTGCTATCCTAAACTTTATTCTTCGTTATTTATTTATAATGGGATGTACACAACTGTAGAACTCCTTGTAGTAAACTGAATTATGTGTTACATTTATATAAAATATATATAATTACACATTGTAAAACAATTACAATTGCACAGCGTTTATACGAATTAAATGCTTTGTTAAATAATAAGAAACAATATTTACACATATTAACACTAATAGAACTAAAAAAGAGTATTTACATCTAAACTAAATTTAAACAGTCTACATGTGGTATGGAACCAAGAACGCTGGCTGCATTCCCACGCTGGATTGCTAATAGAAATCCTTTGCGCAAGGAACCAGCCAGCGTTCTTGTCTCTAGTGATGTCAATCAACATTTTTTTTTCCTAAACTACATCTGTATAACAAATCGTGATGATGCGTTGCTGGGTGATGTAGAAACAACCGACAATCGACCAACTAAATTTAATCAATAATCTCACTTACAAAAGACATCAACGCGCTCTTTGGCTATATTTTTGCTTTAAATTGAACTATGTCGGGAAGATTATTTTCTTTAAATAATGTCATACTTGCAAAGAATTACTTTAAATCAGCAACACATTTTTCTTGACCATTTTGTAATTCAACCTGTTGCTAACTGAATGTATGTTCTTGATTATTACGAAAACAGCAAATTGCTAAACTTTACTTACGTTTTTATTACTCGTGCATTATATTTTAATTAAATAATGAGCTACTAGCAATTTTAACAAAAGCTATTCTAATTACAGTAAGCAATTTGATAAATAACTTATCTAACGTAAATAAATAGAGACAGTAAGGTTTTTTATCTTGTGCGATTAAAATGTAGACAGAAACTGAAGCTAAACTATTTATGTAGTTATATTTTCATTGCTGTGTTAACTTTGTTTAGAAAATTATTGAGTAAAAGATTTAAAAAAAAAAGCGTTTGTTACATTATTGTGTTTGCATCATTAATAATTACGCTTAGCGGTGAAGGAAAACATAGTGAGAAAAACTGATATATTTGAGGACTACAATGTTCGAGAACATATTGTGTCTTCCATGGAAGGATCTGGGCGCCTACCACAATGTATGTGCTTAAAAAAACTCTCCTAACGAATTAATTCTGCGGGGGAGTCACGACCCTCAATCATGAGGAAATACGACTCAGGAGAGAGAATGATAATAAGCCGAGAAGCCGAGGACGAGTTCATTTTAAGGCTAAATGCGTTCAAGAATTATTGTACAAGTGGATTTAGGTCTTACAGCTTTCCAAGATTCGTCCATAAACAAGTAATCAGAGAAATTAGATAACAGCACAGTCACCGGGTCACGCCATGAATGCGAGATAAGCAGATTTCCTTCGCGGAGTTAACATGGTTATATCATGATGATTCATTATTTGAAACTGGTGTAGGGAGTTAGTACATTTTGCGAAGACATATAAAAAAACTAGTATTACCATAGAATAATCACAGTAATACTTAAACGGTGAAAATTAGTAAGCATACGCTTGTTTCTTAATTTTCAAACAGCAGGACCAATTTGAACGAAATTTGGTAGGAAATATAATATAAATAGTACAATAGTACAGGCTTTGTAATAAAAAAATAGTAGTTTATGCCGCTGTCATATAATGAAGGGTATTAAATGTATATGTTTCATAATAGTAACGAGTGTTTTAATACCCGTATTATATGCAGTTGCATACACTACTTTATCTTCACTAATGCAATTAATCAAACAACAAGAGTAAAAGCTGACAATAGTTAATTTTTCATATAATTTTCTAGATTTTTCTGGCAAAAGATTGTGAGTTACTTTTGTTGCCAATTCTAGAATATCCGGAGGCATACAAATATCATCGTCGCTATTCATTTTTAACTTTTAATTTGTATTTAAAAAACAAAACATTGCGATACATTAAATTCACGCGTACGTGTATTGTCACAGTGATTTTGCCGCCATTAAAATCTAACCAACGAGAGCGCAGCGCGACCAACCTGATTGGCCCTGCAATCAGGTTGGTCACGGTTTTTCGATGTTATAATGAGCTATTACGATATCGATGTGGATATTATAACATCATGTGAAATTGCTTAAATTGAGTGTTTTGTTGTCTGTGCTATAACAGTAGTAATTATAAGTCAAGTATTGGAAACATAAGTAGAATGTTACAACACTAGTGTAGATAAATATAATTAGTTAACAAGTCAATCGAGGACGCAGGTGTCGACTAGTTGGCTAACTAGACTCTTTTTGTTAATAAATAAAATCACCAATAAATAAATCAGGTAATAACAACTAATTTAAAACTCTGGTAATTAGGTAAGAAATAAATTCTAAATTCTAAATATTCTTACGGTTTAATGAATATGAACGTACACTGTACCTTACTTATATTTATTGAAGTCAAGTGTTCGTTAGATCCAAGGAAGTGATTAATTAATTAAAGCAATTGTGATAATTCAGATAGACCATTGCTGTTCTGAATTTCTCAGCAAATCACAACTGTGTCCATACTAACTCTGCTCGTGATTGCAAAATCGCGGAAGGTAGAAACCTGTTCGAAGCATCTTCTTACGTAACCACGGAAATGTCACCTTTATCTAGAGGTTTTCTTAATTTTATTAACGTTTGTCGTTACCCACCATCGATAGAAAAGATTCTTATTTTTTATTAACCAATTTACTGTTACGCTGCATTTTTTATACTCATTATTGAGTACTTATTTTACTCTAGTTTTATTATTTATGTATAGATTCACAAACAAATTACAAGACTTTAAATAAATTTAGCAGATACAATTAAATACACGCGTAATTTTACAATGAATTAAAGAAGTTTCTATAAAACAACTAACTTTATTATAAACAAAAATAACAGGAATAAAATTAATTATCAATTAAAAATAATCAATCGAAACAAGATATTGTATGAAACTGTACATTTAAACGTAACAAAACTATGTAATTACAAAATATACATTAAAATTTAAACTTAATAATATATTTTTTAACTGAAACGTGTTTGCACTTGACTATAGTTTGCCTGGAACCGTGGAAGGACCTGGGCGCCCACCACGATGTATCTGCCCACGAAAACTCCCCTAGCGAATTAATTCTGCAGGGGAGTCACGATCCTCAGTCATGAGGAAATACGATTCAAGAGAGAGATAGTTTGCCTGATGGTAAACAAAGGCTATGGCTTAAGATAGAGCATGTTTAACCGATAAGAAGTGATTTTATAATTACTGTTAATAAATAGCAAAAGATATAAAACCGTGATAAGAATAAAGTCAAAGACACTAAGTAGTGTCGTTCAGAGATATCTATGGATCTAAACTTGTTTAACAACGTTCATATCAAGGCTAGCGAGGTACTTTCGCTTCTACGGGAGTCCGGTAATATGTTGCTTGATTAATAATTTGTTAATTACACTGGAGTTAATGTTAATTAAACATTTAGTTTGTTGGATAGAAATAGATGTAATAATGCTGTTAAAAGTTAGGGAGGCCGCTAGTATGTAACTTAATTAAATATTATGTTAATTAAAAATATGGTTCAATCGAACAGATTAAAATTAATATAATCTTCATCATCATCAAACCGTTATCGCCTACTGCTGAGCATAGGCCTCTCTTCTAGTACGCCACTCGTCCCGATCCTACGCAGATTGATTTCAGGTTTTCCCTGTGGTTTTTCTAATGTCGTCTATAAAATTGATATAATAATGTTGTCAAAATGTATGCAGGCTGCTAATAAGATAAGATATTTCTTTAATGCACACCAAAAAATTACATAATGAAAGAAATTTAAAAACTAATCTAATGTACATTGGGCGGCCTTATCGCCTTAGGCGATTTCTTCCAGCTAATATGCTAATATGGAGTTTAAGTTAGCTAGAATTATTATAAGTTAAATAAAGTTAGTGTAATTATGTGACAAAAATTTAGGGAGACTGCTCATATTTAGCTTGGGTAGGCAATTTATTAATTATTTACACTAGAATTATGAATATAAATTTAAATCGTTGGATTGAAATTAATGGAATAATGTTGAGAAAATGTTAAGAGGTTGCTAATATGTAGCTTGATTATTAACTTTATTAATTACACTAGAATTATAAATTAAAAATATAATTCGTTGGATTGAAATAATACGATATTAAATACTTTGTTGCAAAAATCAGAGAGGCTGCTGAAATGTGCCTTATTTTAGCAACTTTATCGCTACAAGTGATGTATTCCAGGCTTAGCTATATCCCTCTAGGCTTAGCTATAGGTGCTTCAAGTAACTATATTACACTACGGTTAATCAAATCAAAGAAAAAGCAACGAAAATCCAAACAACACTGTTTCATACATCAAACACAAACTTGATCGATACGATAACTAGAACAAGATATTACACAACTAACGAGACAATTATTGCTAGTTATTGTGTCCAATTAAACTCATATCTACAGTCTATTGTCTCGGCAAAAGTAAAAGTCGGGTTATTGCTTCTTTGGCCGATATACCAGTATGTTACTTCACGATTCAACACAAAAACAAGTAAGATAAATTGAGCTGTATATGTATCAGGATAAGGGCTTGTTTTCTATGCAAGTTGAATTGTATTTCTAGGTTTAATGCTTGAAAGATGAATTGAGATCTAAATTAATCCCTTTAAGGTTTATATTTGAATGGTTAAGAGATGAGGTGTCAATGAATCGTGAGATCTTTGTAGGATGCGCGTTTGTTTTCGTTTGATATTTACGTTTGAGTTATCCGTATTTACCTACTATGAGTGGTTTTAAGTTGTGTTCTTGATCGTAGTATTGTATGGGTTATAACTTTTCGTTCTTTAACCTAAAATTCTACTTTAAAAGTTTATTCTTTTGTATGAGACTGTAATTGGAAATTAGTTGATTAGTTTTCTAGTGCACAGGGCAGTAAATTTTTACGCTTATTCTTGTCAGGCACTCAGGCATACTTTCCTGGTTTTATAAATCAAAACAATTACATAGAATAGAATATAACTTTATTAGACACCAGATAAAAACATACACAAAACAATCTAAAGAGACATAACTTAACCTAGGTACATTGGGCGGCCTTATCACATAGAGGTATCTTCCAGGCAACCTTAGTAAAGATTAGAAGGAAAGAAACAAGCAAAGTCGGTGGCGTACAATCGTAAAAACAATACTTATGATACCTAACAAACATACTTACCATAAACAATATTATCACGACAAAAGCGGAAAAAACTTTATGTGTAGGTATGGTGAAAAAAAGAAATTCAATTCACTAATAATTTATTTTGCACAGAATCTATACAAAACAGAGAAATGACTTGGAAATTGTCACAAAGTCAATATACATAAAGATAAATAATCTTTATTGATACCGTAAAGTAAATAAATAATAATAAATAAATATTCCAGGACATTGCACACAGCGCCATCTAGCCCCACACTAAGCAAACGCTTGTGTCGTGGGTACTAGGTAACGGATATAATACTTATACACCTACTTTTCTTTTGTAAATACATACTTATTATACATACAAACGACCAGACTCAACACAAGTAATTATACATTTTTTTTTTTTAAATGCATAAATACTTGTGTCACGCGGGAATCGAACCCGCAACCCCTAGATTAGAAGGCAGAGCAACTACCAACTAAGCTAACAGGCCAGTCAAAGTAGCAACACACACGTATGATATTTAAACAAAATCATAGAATATGCTACACAAATTACAATATCTCGCCAAATACCATACCTATAACCATGTAAGTGAGACAATTAGGCCTCTATTAGGCCCAAGCAGGGTTGCCTAACGTCTCGCCTGACCAACTCTTACACGCGTGTTATTACAACGAAAGTGTAATTCAATCGATGAAATCGCACCGGTTACTGCCAACCCTTCATTTGGGCCAATTATGGACTGAAATTGTAGTAAATTGTAAATATTTGCAATAGTTTGAAGGTTAATATTGGAGTTTCTGAATTAAATAAAAAATAATAATTAAATGTTTCGGGGCAATTTACACCGCGCCCTCTAGCCGCATACTAAGCAAACGCTTGTGTCATGGGTACAAGATGTCAGTTTTTTTTGTAAACAAAATCTATATTTTATGTACCTACTGATTTTACTTATGTAAAAAAGTATAGTAATAAGTATAATGAGCGTTGTCTAATACCCATGTCATATGTGTTTGTTTAGTATGAGGCTAGATGGCACTGAGAAATATCCCGGAATATACTTATTTATTTATTTTCTTTTAAATTCAGAACCATCAATGTTTAAATCTTTCTAACTTTCAAAAGCAACAAGCTGAGTGGCGTCCCTTGGGAGAGACCAATGTCCAGAAGTGGTCGAGTTCAGGCTAAAGCAAATAATATAAAAACATTTATTTCAGCTTTCAAAAGTGTTGTATAGTAAGGATAAATAACGAGAATTATATTACAAGAACTAGGGCTTTAGTGTTTACTATACACTAAATGACAAACCCTACTAACCACTCTAGGTCTATTCCTGTGTTGTAACATCCAGTTTTACTTGTATTAAAAAGCATGTTAGAAATGAATCACTTACCAAATGCCTTTGTTCTTGTTACAGCGAGCGCTGGAATCCTCTTGGAGCAAGCACCCGCCTGTCCCGAGCGGTATGGAGTTCAGGTAATTTCGTAATATCTTGCCTGTTTCTTCACGCTGTAACTTTACTTTGTAACTTTTGTTTGTAGGTACTTTCTTTTCTGTTTTCATAACAATAATAATAATGACGAGAATCTCGTGAAGGCCGAGAAGGACAAAGTCAGCAAGTACCTTGACTTGGCACATGAGATTACCGCCATGTGGGATGTTGATTCGACGATAATTGTCCCAATAGTTGTTTCGGTGAACGGTCTTATAGCGAAGAGCCTCGATCAACACCTTAAGAGGCTCTCCTTGGAAGGTTGGGTTAAGGGACAGATACAGAAGGCAGTGATTCTTGATACGGCGCGTATTGTCCGGAGGTTCCTTTCTTTGTAGCCTCTACCACCGGTTGCTTGGGTTCTGCCCCGTTGCCGGCGGCATCACTAGTTTTAAGTTTTTTATGATATTTGTTATTTTTTTTATACATTATATTGTAAAAAATTTAAAAATAGTTATTAATAAATGAATACCGAGATAATAATAATAATAATATGTCTTTATTGCACACCAACATGAAAGAAATACATGAAAGGATAAATTTATGATGACGTACATATGGGCGGCCTTATCGCCTTAAGCGATTTCTTCCAGGCAACCTTTGGATGGACACGATTAGCTGAGAAGAAAAGGGTCAGAGAGGGGAGGGGAGGGGTGGGGATACCATGCTTGTCTAATAAGAATCAGTTCACTCACGCTTAGGACATACTCATCTTATTAATTTTAATTTCAAAGGTAGGTATCTAATTAATTTGCTACTAAAGTGTGTTGATAATTCATTTCTTAATAAATGTAATTGGCTGTTACCGTTTTAATTTAGTAAACAGGGAGAACTTTTAGAAGCTAGGAAGGATTGAAAGCTCTGTCAACAAGAGTTGTCCACTCTTATACGAACTTACTAAACTAACTTTCTTCTTACAATAATTTCAGGCCTACGCTCATCCAGAGCTGTGCGATCAGTTCTTCCTCTGCACTAACGGTACCCTGACTGTGGAGACCTGCGAGAACGGCCTGTTGTTCGACGGAAAGGGCGCCGTGCACAACCACTGTAACTACCACTGGGCTGTCGACTGTGGACTTAGGAAGGCTGACTGTAAGTCAACGTTTCTATAATCTTTTAAATAGAATGGGCGTATAACCAGTCTGGGTTATGCCAACCTAATTAACGTTGGAATGACGACCCAAAACGAATCATGGCCTCCGACACCAAAAGACGCCATTATTCACTGCCCTGTGCCTACTCCTGCCACTCAGTGGCTTCGAGTTAGGACAATTCCTTCTTCACCTGGTCCTGGCCCAGGTAGCATTTATACGTTATTATGACGTCCGTTTACGGTACTGCTCGACGTAAGAGACGTCATAATCATGACGTCGGGGACTTCCTTCAGATGACGACAATTTGTCACAGCCTCAAGACGTAAGTTTACTGACGTTAAAGTGACGTCATATACTGACGTTGGATTGACGTCATATACTGCATTTATAGAGACGATAATGGGCCGTACAATTTAGGGCAGCTACTGACGTTGGAGTGACGTCATACACTGCATTCATAGAGACGTCATTAGGCCGTACAAATTAGGGCAGCCACTGACGTTGGAGTGACGTCATATACTGCAATCATAGAGACGTCACTAGGCCGTACAAATTAGAGCAGCCAATGACGTTGAAGCGACGTCATTCACTGTATTTATAAGGACGTCACTAAGCCGTACATATTAGGGCAGCCACTGACGTTAGAGCGACGTCATTCACTGTATTCATAAGGTCGTCACTAGGCCGTACATATTAGGGCGGCCACTGACGTTGGAGAGACGTCAATTACTATATTTATAGGGACGTCACTGGGCCATACATATTAGGGCAGCTACTGATGTTGGAGCGACGTCATTTACAGTTTTCATAAAGACGTCACTAAACCGTACATATTAGGATAGCCGCTGACGTTGGAGTAACGTCATATACAGTATTCATAGTGACGTTACTGTGAATCCTGTGTATGACGTCACTCCAATGTCATTGGCTGCCCTAGTATGTATATATGGCCCAATCACTTTCCTGTGAACTAAGTAAATGACATTACTCCAACGTTGATGGCTGCCCTAATATGTACAGCCCAGTCACTTCCCTGTGAACAAAGTAAATGATGAATAGAATTTAAAATTATTTTGCGATATGTGGCATCCTATATCCACGTACCCTGAACACACTCTTAGGACTATGGATGTAACCAAATAAAACAATGTACGTAGCATAGTAAATTTATATTTAAGAAATACATAAGACTGTTAAGGACAATCAATATTATGCAAAGTTATTTTTCAAGAATTCTAATCTACTCAATATTAACTATTTGTTTATTTATTAAAGTTTACAAAACTGAGCAAACATAAACAATTGACATGTACCCGTAGTTAGGGGAAGTGTGGCGTAGGTAGCTATTTTACAGGTAGAACTTAACTAATCTTAAAACTTAACATACAAAGACTGTTAAAGACAATCAATAATTGTTATATACTCTTACAACATTACATATTATTAATATTGCTAATCTTAATTATCCATAATACGCAAAGTTATTTTTCAAGAATTCTAATCTACTCAAAATTAACTATTTGTTTATTTATTTATTAAAGTTTACAAAACTGAGCAAACATAAACAATTGACATGTACCCGATCTGAATTAGACACTAAATGCTCATCATCAAAAGTAACAATATGATTTTCATGGAAAATGTCATGTTGCATCAATAAATTGGAATTATTACTAGAACCTCATGATTCAATTTCAGATTGAAAAGTATTTGGCAAATTAAGAAAGGAAGATGACACACTTACTGCTATAGTACTCTCTTGTAAATTAGATAAAAAACATAATTCTGCTTCCTTCGCTCTTCTCAATAATTGACGTTTGCCAACTATAGCCTTTTTCGATTTTTTTATTTTCCCTTCCATATTTTGTGTGACTATTTAATTATTTTTTTGCTTCTTCAATCTCTGAGGGGCATGCTTTAACCAGATTTTAATAAAATCTTCCACTTCTTTGACAGTAGTATATCCTGTGGTGATGACAACCCCTTCTATAAAGAAATAATAAATTTGTTAATGGTGCCTATTATACAATTATAGCCATGTACAATTAAAACTTTAAACTTCATTTCTAGCGTATTGGCAGTGCTGAGTACAGGCCACCTTTCAAATTGATAGGGCTTGGGCTAGGCTGAAACTTCCAATGTTGGTTCTGTGGGGATTTGAACTTCACATAAAAACAGTTGCATGTTATGTTAAGCTTACCCACTATACACTTTCGCAGGCGCAGCTGGCAGAAAGCCTTTTTGTTAGATCTTTTTCCATAAAAATTAAATTGTTCAGCTAGTTGGTCACTGAATAAAAATTTCAGTATGCGAGACACTTTGCTAGATATATCCCTGCCTCCAAGTGTTCTCATGTAAGAAACCTGTAACAAAAATATATGTATTAATAACTTTTTAACTTAAAAACCCCCTGACATTTGATTAAATTATGGGTGAGTACACTCTAAGTGTCCACTACGTTGAGAGTGTACTCAACCATAAATTTCAGGCCAATCTTTATAATATCCTATTAATCGAGACTAATACAATGAGCCCAAACACGACATATCTACTGTAATTTGGCAAGGAGTTGGGTATCCTTTAGATTCCTGATGGATGATGCAGCAGTATCAGGTCTAGGTAACCAGCCAAGTTGCGAGTCGGACTTGCGCCTGAAGGGTTTCGTACCATTTTCTATAAAAAAAACACTCCAATCTGCTGTATCTCATGAACCATATAATAGCTGGAAAGTTTTTCTGTAATGTTTAATTTGTGGTAGGACTAACTAACTACTATGTGATCTTTGAATCTACAGTTAGGGCAAATCCAACTCGGATAGGTTAGAAGGCTAGCTAGCCTAGAGTTTTGTAACAACCCAAAAACTACTCCTGCTCGATACACCAGTGATACTATATGATGTGGTGCTGAACATGTTTTAATATACCTATGTATGTACCTACACAATAAGTTCTCAATGCCATGCCTTGTGAGTAAATTTTAGATTTAAATTCTAGTTAGCAGCACAATATTTACAATCTAGATCGGTTAGTCTTAGAATTCACTGGTAAATTTTAATATTCATGGTACTTCAGGCTATTACAACACCATTATATACATAGGTATTTTAATTATCACGGAAAAACTAAACTCTTAGCAGCACACAGAAAACTTTTAGCAGTAAGCTCAATCAGTAAAGATTGCACCCAGAAGCTATTATAGTAAGTACTCCAACCCAGGAAACGAGTCAAAACCAAGCGTTTCATAAGAAAATATATTAAATTATACGTACCAGTTTCACCGAACACTCTCTGGACGCTATAGAGTCTCCATTTCGTGTCTGGTGTGTTGGCGTCAGATAATATTCTTTCGAACGCCTTCGTTCCTTTTACCGGCGGCCAATAGGTAAACTTTACAACGCCTCGGCGTAAACCATTTGCTGTGTGGTGGCGGCGGTTGCCACTCTACCAGCTCCTACGTCACAAGGTAAGTATACATGCGTAGATTGTAGAAGTAAATCGAAACTTGAAACTTTTATGCGAGTTGCTGCGAGCGGCGGATAGAGCCAGCGGGTGTGTGCATCGGATCGCGGTTATCAGCGGACTGGCCTCACCACAAGATGGCCGGCGCGCGGGAACGAGCTCGCGTGGCCTTGGGCGCGGGCGGTTCCCCCCGCGCCCCGCACCTCAAGTGCGACGTGGCTCCATCCGTGCTTGCTTTGCTTGCGTTTAATTAATAACAGAATACAATAATAACAGAGTAGAACTTACGGCTACACCTGTGTACTATTGACACGCTCCTTCCATTCTCTTCGCTAAATTGTATAATAGAATACATAGGTATTTTTCAATTAAGAACACGGAATACACGCTCACTAACGGTAGTATAAAGTAGTGTTATACCTAAGCGGGAAAAACTTTATCAAAGAATACTATTACCCTTATAAAAAGGGTAATAGTTTATGCAAGACGCTTCAACTCGATGTTCGGTACCTACTTCAACGAAATGTCAGAATTACGTTCCGTTAACTTCCGTTCCTACTTCTGATGTTTTTAAAAATCACAAAGTTTAAGCTTTTTTGATGTTATTAATTAAAATACCTGTACAAAATAAATGCTTCATTATAACTTCAGAAGTACCTGCAGAGACGGAAGGTTTTTATTAATAACTTATATATATTTTACTTCATAAGACTGGAAAATTGATGTAATTGAAACGAAACGTACTATTTTAAATTCTGAGTCGGTTACAAGTTACTGTAATGACGTCAATAAAACGTCCTCTTTCGGACTAATTTGTTACGTCCTGATATTGACCATGAATAGACGTTAATAAAACGTCCACTAGAGACGAATATGATACGTTCTAATACTTTTTTGTTTTTGTTTTGTGTGTGTGTGTGTGAGTGTGAACTGTTTATAATAATATATATGTATCGTGTCTTGAAAATCTGTAACAATAAATGTATTTCTTTCTTTCTTTCGTTAAATACTGACCCTGAATAGACGTCGGTTAATCGAAAACTTTGTGGCGAATACGGTACGTCCTAATAATGACCCTAAATAGAGGACAATAAAACGTCCACTTTGTGACGAATATCGTACGTCCTGATATTGACCCTAAATGGACGCCAATAAAACGTCTACTTTGTGGCGAACATGGTACGTCATAATATTGACCCCTAAATAGACGTCAGTAAAACGTCCATTAGAGACGAATATGATACGTCCTAAAAATTACCCTGAATAGACGTCAGTAAATTGTAAACTTTTGTTGCGAATATGGTACGTCCTAATAATGACCCTAAATAGAGGTCGATAAAACGTCCACTCTGTGGCGAATATGGTACGTCATAATATTGACCCCTAAATAGACGTCAGTATAACGTTCATTAGAGACGAATATGATACGTCCTAAAATTTACTTTGAATAGAAGTCAGTAAATAGTAAACTTTATGGCGAATATGGTACGTCCTAATAATGACCCTAAATAGAGGTCGATAAAACGTCCACTCTGTGGCGAATATGGTACGTCATAATATTGACCCCTGAATAGACGTCAGTAAAACGTTCATTAGAGACGAATATGATACGTCCTAAAAATTACTTTGAATAGACGTCAGTAAATCGTAAACTTTATGGCGAATATGGTACGTCCTAATAATGACCCTAAATAGAGGTCGATAAAACGTTCACTTTGTGACGAATATGGTACGTCCTGATATTGACTCTAAATAGACGTCATTGAAACGTCTACTTTGTGACGAATATGGTACGTCCTGATATTGACCCTAACTGGACGTCAGTAAAAGGTCCACTTTGTGGCGAATATGGTACGTCCTGATATTGACCTTACATGGACGTCAATAAAACGTCAATTTTATGGTGAATATGAGACGTCGAGATACTGACTTTTAATTAACGTACATAAGACGTCATCGTCGACGCATTAATGACCGACCCTATTATGACCTAAGAGTGACGTCGTTTAAGCGTCACTGACGTCACTTTGCTACCTGGGGGACCCAAACAACTAATCTATATTAAACACCATACTTTCTCGCGTGGAGTGTAGAAACTTCAACCATTCAGACCAGTTATATGGAATCCTTAATTTTCTTGATATTGTGAAAATTTAAGCTTTGTTGTGGAGCTTACAATGTACATACATATTCCAGTATTACTATGTGATGCTTTTGCAATTCAAATTAAAAGAGGAGTAAAGCTAAGGTGTGCTTATTTGGACAGTCTAGTTATAGACCCAGATTTATTTCCATGCGGAATGTACTCACACTGTGCCGTTTTATTCTTTATGCGGTTGTTGCTTAAGTCTCTAAAACTCTCAAATGACAAAATCTGTAATAATAATGTCATTTTCATTTTTCAGTGACGCCAATCTCCACTCCTGGCTGCGAGTACCAGTTCGGCATCTACCCTGACAGCCACGAATGCTCCACCAGCTACATTAAGTGTGCCTACGGCGTCCCCAACCAGGAGCCTTGCACTCCTGGCCTGGTCTATGATGAGAGGAGTCACAGCTGCAACTGGCCAGATCTGCTCCAACCTTTCTGCAACCCTGAGGGTAAGTCTAACCTAAATACTTCTTAGGTACAAGCAGACCACTGAATGTCGAGTTTTCATGCCACCACAGAAGCTGTGACAGAAGTTATGACTGAGTGGCGGTCATTATGAGAAGAACTAAAACATTTCTGCTACCCAGAGGGTATCTGGTTTGCAGATATGCTGCTATAATAACTTCTTAAAAGCAAAGCAATTAGAATAGTCGAACGGATCCAAATGAGCTGCCTCCTTGTGTAACCCTAAGGCTAAGACTTTCCTTAAATAGTTTTCTGTAGGTATAAGCGGAGTCATGTCCCCAACCTACTGCATTCTATTAAGATAAATAGAGTATGTCCTGAAGATCAGACGCAGAGTTAAACCGACCACCGACTAAAACCTACCTAAAGACGCCTAGTAAATTTGCGACAAATATTCTATTAATCCATTGCGCATCATTTTCAATCAGGCACTAAATTCTACATTGATTCTCTTTCCAGCGGTCATCGGCTTCAAATGTCCCTCCAAGGTACCCGCGCACACGCAATCTGCGAAGTTCTGGCCGTTCCCCCGTTTCGCTGTTCCTGGTGACTGCCACCACCTCATCACCTGTGTGGAGGGTCAGCCAAGGTTGATCGCCTGCGGAGAAGGCAAGGTGTTCGATGACCAGAACCTGACCTGCGAAGACCCTGAGCTGGTACCACACTGCGGTCATGCGTAATTTATATCATAGACAAGGATAGTTTGGGTCTTACCTTCTTCATTACATATACTACTAAAACACCTTGTAAAGAGACAAAACCCTGGGACAGGTATACAAAAATCATTTATTTTAATCAAAAATAGTCTTTTTTCAATATTTCATATGGCCATATTAATGTCTGTCTGTTCTTTACAACAATGCCTAATGTTCAAAAGCAAACACTTTATATTTAATAAGTTATAGCGAAAAATGTGCTCTAACTCTAATGTGCCTACAGGTATATAAACTGTGAATTGCATTTTAGCCAACTATTCAGTACATAAAGTGGTTATTGTACATAACGTTAGTGATGTTATTAAATATATTCCGTTTTATTGTAGACCCAAACTATACCAAAAATAAATTCCTATTGCAATTTGGAAACGTGAGTACCTAAACATTACTTTAATGAAAACTGTTAAAAATAAAAACTAGTTTTCACATTGCAATATGAGAAGTTAATTTACGAATGACATTTGGAAGTAATTTCCACCGACACTTATTTATTTCTACTAATTATTGACGGAATAAAATAATAACGGCCGTTTTGGTTCAAAATGTTCGCCATTTTATTGTAAATTCACAAAATAACCATATCTATGTAATGTTGATAGTTTATTTTAATTATTACCAACACTGCCAAATAAAATAGAGATTCAAACGTGATATTAGTTACCAATGAAGAAAATATAATATATAATCCTGTTACCCTATATCTATATGAATATGTATAAAATATCGAACAAGATTTTTCTGTAAATATGAACTGAAAGATGAAAATGTAAATAAGAAAATATGTGTGAGAATAAAAATATTAATTTACAGTTGTGTTTTTATATATTTTTTTTGTATACTCCGGTTTCTTCTAGGTAAGCGCGCAAAATCGTAGATTACAACGTTGCTTAACGTCAGGTGAGTTGTAGCCAAGCGTGAGCCTATCAAATGTAAAAAAAATGTTACTAACTTATCAAACTACTGTCCTAATTCACATCAATATCATTACGTAAGCATTGCCAAGTACTGAAACTGAAGAGGGCCAAAAATCTGATTACTTATAGAAGATATGAGAAAAAAAATGTTTCTGTAGTTTTTAATAAATTTTGTCTGTTTACTGAAACGCTCATCACACAAAACGGCTGAACAGATCAGCATGATTTGCGGTATGTAGGTAGTATGAGATCTTAGAAGTGTCATATGCTACTTTTTAACCTGAAATAATGCGAGTGACGACGCGGGTGCCTACTAGTTTAACCTAAAATGGTGATTAATTACAATCATGCTTGCACATCTACAATACTTTGCAGATTCATTTCACTCAAACCAAATAAATCAAAACACTCCTTTATTCCCTCATTTACTCTTACTCTTCTGCACTTTCTTGATCCCTTTCAACTTTTTCTTCTTCAGCTCTGCTTTATTCTTCTGTCTCTTGTCCTTCATGAAGGTTCTATAATCTGTCTTCCTCTTCTCATCGATTATTTCCTTGTATTTCTTCTTGTTATACTTCTGGAAGTTTGCGTCTGCCAGTAGCTCGTCCACCATTGTCCTTTTGCGTTGTTTCCTGGTGAGACGCTCGTTGACGTGGTCTAATGGGGAGTCCATTATACGACCAACCTGGAATTACGGAGATATTTAGAGATTAGATAAGAAATAAATACTTAAACTAGGTGTTCTCTTCTAGATAAGGGCTACATGGAGGCCCAAGCCAGACATAGGTGTTATTTCGCAGAGAAAATTGCACTTATTTTGTTCGCGTGATCTCTATGCACAGGGTCTCACTGTGGTTAGCTATCATGCCAGTGCTAGAAACCAAAATTTTGCAACATGATGTTCTTATGCCATTTTATTATAATGGACTCATCAATTCCTGGGCCAAAAATTGGTGGTGGTTTTAGCAAAAATAATTATGCTTGTTGTTTGTCTAGTATAGTAGTTGTTATGCCATGTCATAGGCCCTTTGGGCGGCTTGATAAACTCCTGACACCAGAGTTGGCCACTCTCATTTGATAAAAAGGGAAGAATAAATAATTTATTGATTTTGATTTTTTTCCCTTACCTGGAAGTACTTGGGTAGGACTTCCATATCATTCTTCTTGTAGAACCTCTTGGGGTCCAGAGCTGACCTCATCCGAAGCACCTCCAGGTCATTCTTGATCTCCTCCGTGACCTCTGTGGCGGGCATGTTGAACCAACCAGGGCCCTTTGTCTTCTCACGCTTTTTCTAAAATGTTTTGATGAATAATTAAGAATGTGAGATGTTTGTGACAACAACACACAGAAAGTTGAAAAATTATAGGTAAGTACACAAAGAACAATAGGTACTTATACTGAGGATCATTTTTATAATAAGGAATTGTCTGTGATATTACTGTATTTAACTTATATTTAGGTAGGTACCTACTTTATTTTATGTGGCCATGAAATAAACTAATCTCTCATATTTACCACCCTCATGCTTCTATGAGTTTAATCACAATCATTGAAACATTGAAGTGGCTGTTTTAAATCAATTTGAGCAATGCTGATAAAATACAAGTTTAGAAACTACTAGGGTAGTAAACAAAGACACATAAAAAAAACTACAAATAGAATGTCAAGTTTTTTCGTATTTTGTCTATCTGATAAAAAAAAAATGTTAATAGTTACAAAATTACAGTGGTGAAGCTCAAACAATCCAACCTTAAGAAAATCAGAATCAATTACCTTCCTCATAGCTTTCAATCTCTTCTCACTTATAGTATATGGCTGCAACTTATGTCTCTGCTCCATTCCTGGCTGAATTACTGAAGACTTCATCTCTTTTTCTACATCAACACCTCCTATGTTAGATTTCAACAAACCAGTTTCATCATCTAACTGATCAAAGTGGAATAACCTCGGTTTCTCCTGAATTTTCATCAACAAAGGCTTAGTCCAACCCATGTCGTCGAAAAACTGGTCAAATGTAACATCCACTTTTAGGTTCTTAAGTTTTTTCTGGATTTCCTCTTCGGCTGCCGCTTGGGAATCTAATTCTTGTTTCTTTTTGTCGAATAATGCTAGAACGCTTATGAATTTGTCTTCTTTGTCTGTAAAATGCGAGTGAGTGATAAATTGGTGCTGTAAGTATTTATTATAAAGAACTTTGGTTAGAAATTTTATGTTTTTTTTTTATTCATATTGTTTTCGAATAAATATTCCTAATCTTACTGAGGGATGTCTAAGGAAGTTTACTTTCATATCAAATGAAGTGAAAAATATGCGTTTTTTACACAGAATTATAGAAAACTTACCTATGAAGTAGGGTTTGTCCTTTTCATCAAGTAACTGAGATTTATCTTGAAGTTCATCGTCACCGACAGTATCTATTATAAAATCCATATTGTTGATACTTTATACGCTTTTTATTCATATAATTATTTGAAACTTAAAATTTAATTCCGGAAATCTAAATAAACACCACACGAATACAAAATCACGTTTTTGTGACTTGACTGACAGTGACATAACAGTATATTAAGTTGTCATTGACATTATTTTTTATTATTATTGGCTACAACCATTATCATCAGCCCGTTAATGCCCACTGCTGAGTATAGAGCTCTCTTCTTTTAGGTACGCCAAAAATTTAAAATCAACGTACCTGAGACTTAATAATTGATTGCATGACGTTTTAATATAAGACAGACATCCAAAAGAACGTTACAAGATATGGTATTTTAAAAGTTAAGTTTAGCTTTCGCTCTATCTCTCTTTGCACGATTCTTTGTCAGGCGTTGCTATATTTTTTGTTCTCACAATCTTATAACAAAGGAATGGACTACTTATACTTAAATGGTAATATAGTATACCTACCTATAGATATTATAGAAAAGGCTATATTAAGAATGGCTTTGATTTTATACCAGGTTGCCAAACAAATTACCAAGATAAATCCTCGACTACTAATGTATTTTTCATCAGGTTTTATCAAACCAACGTAAAAATTATAAAAATAAACATTTAGCCTAGTTCAATTCGATATACCTACCAAGATGGTTCTATATTAAGTATGTAGTTATTACTAATAGACTAAACAGAAGTAATACACCAAAATTAACTTAAATATTAATTTATTAACCCTAAAACTCCGTAAATGCGTTACTCGTCCAGATCAGCTGCCTTGCCTTTCTGGGGGCGTTGGGGTTTGCGTCTGGATGGGGAGCCTGAAGGCTTGGGCTTGACGGTGGGGGGGTTCTCCAGGGCCTCCAGCTCGGCGTCTGTCAGCTGGTCCTTGTACCAGTCCGCGCTGGAAGAGGAAGGAAGTGTGAGTCAATGGAAAAAAATGTATTACCTACATATTTAAAAATATTGCACACAACGCCATTTAGCCCCATACTAAGCAAACGTTTGTATCGTGGGTACTAGATAATAGATAAAATAAATACCTGCTTATATTGTGACTTTTATTTTCTAAATACTTACTTACATAGATACTTAATACACATAGAAACAGAACAACCAGACTTAATACATGTAATTGCATATTAAAAACTAGCTGTGCCTGCGACTTTGTCCGTGTGGAATAGTTATTTTGGGCATTAATTATTTGAATTTTGAACCGTTTTCGCAGCGCACGCAACGGAAGCCTTCAAAGATGAATAATTTTCCCTGTTTTTTTCCACATTTTCTATTGTTTCTTCGCGCCTATTAGTTGCAGCGTGATGTTATATAGCCTAAAGCCTTCCTCGATAAATAGTCTAGTCAACACAAAAATAATTTTTGAATTCACACCAGTAGTTCCTGAGATTAGCGCGGTCAAACAAACAAACAAACTCTTCAGCTTTATAATATTATAGTATAGATAGGCAAATATTTATTTTGTGTGGGAAACGAACCCGTGACCGCTGGCATTGACGAATGAATCTATCAACTGACATAACAGGCCAATCTCTTTGTGGTAGTTTTATGGCAAAATGCAGCCAAATATTTTAATTTTTATGTCTGCAGGCAGACTACCAGCTAGATGAATCAATGGCATCCAATTCATTGAAGGGTCGGTCTAGTGCCTTTCTTGTGCAAAGAGAGGTCTGGATGAGAAATACACAGGGCCGACACCAATGGCACCTAGGAGAAGGTCTATACCCAGCAGTGGGTCAACAAGGGCTGAAGATGATAATATAATATATATATATATATACCACACAATAACAAAAAAGAGCAAAGTATGCTTATCGAGGGTTATCGAGGCGATGTGACTACGTTACGTTTCCGATTTGTAAATTTCCAAAATATTTAGATTCTCATCTCATTTAAAATCTGTCTTCTCAAAACTTGTCAACTATTAAGCGACAAGAAAATGTTGTACGTTATCTAGTGTCCATTATAGCGTTTGCTTAGCGTGGGGCTAGAGGGCGCTGTGTGATAAGTATTATGGATGAGGTCTGCGCAAGATCGGCGCAGCTGGCATATTCAAAGAGAGGCCTATGCCCAGCAGAGGGATAGAGAAGGCTGTGGATAATGATGATGAGATGATTGACATAGCTCACCATTCAGGCACCTTCCGGGCCCATTCACAGCGCTTGTTGACATCATCGAAGGCCTGTCCGAGCTTGCAGCCAGACCGCCTGGGAGTGTTGCCATTGATACAGACGTAGAAGAACTGGCAGTCGTCAGGGTCCGCGTAGCGAGGGTGGGTGAGGCCGAACGTCTCGTTCACTTCGGGACATTTGAAGGAGAACAACTCTGGAAATGGATGAAGATTTGTTTGATTAATTTAATTAATATGCTGGGTTGATCTAGAACTTTCCATTGAGATCTTTGTATGAAAAAAATTACTTATTGCAATTGAACTATCCTCATACTAAAGTCACATTTGAAAATGGTTGTCTACAGAAATACAGCGTCTATGATAACAAGCCACCGAGCAGTAGAAAGAGTGCAAGAACTTAGGTTGAGTTTGAAACGCAGTGCCTTATAGGTGTTTAAGTTTATATATGAAAAACTTTTGGCTTCTTCTTGGCCTAATCAGCCCAGGTGCAGATACCCTTCTTGTCATTGTAGACCAGCCCAGAATTTACTATACTCTTATTAACAAATCCTAGACATCACAATAGGTCTATTCCTGTGTTGCGAAATCTGGTTAAAATATTTACTAACCATCAGCGCCACATCCCTTCTTTTTGGCCTCATCAGCCCAGGTGCAGATACCACACTTGTCGTTGTAGACCAGGCCAGAGGTTACTATACTCTAATAAACAAAAACCCCAGATATCATACTAGGTCTATTCCTGTGTCGTGACATCCAGTAAAAATATTTACTAACCATCTGCAAAACATCCATTCTTCTTGGCCTCATCGGCCCAGGTGCAGATACCACTCTTGTCTACTATACCCTAATTGCTAAACCCTGGATATCACACTGGGTCTATTCCTGTGTTGTGACATTCAGTGAAAATATTTACTAACCATTAGCGCCGCATCCCTTCTTCTTGGCCTCATCAGCCCAGGTGCAGATACCACTCTTGTCGTTGTACACCAGGCCGGCCGGGCAGGTGATCGCGTTGAACTTTCCATCGACGCAGTAGTAAAACTTGCCACATTCCTTGGGATCTTCATGGGAGAAGTAGCCATTTTGGCGCGGACAGTGCAGGGCTGGGATTGGCTCCTCTGTAAGAGAAATAGGTAGATATTAAACTGCATATTCCTAGAATGTACTCGACTAAGATCTAGAAGAGTTAGATAAGATTTTTTTTATTAATTATTTTTTTCAAAAGTTGAAGGACGGTTGAAGGTAGTTGGGGAGACCTTTGTGCAAGAGTGGGACAGTGTAGGTTAATAAAAAAAATTCAGGAAAAAGAGATAAGATAAGACAATTTTGAGCCATATCAGAGGCGCCTAGAGCGGTTCGACGATTCATGACGCTAGAATTGGCCACTCTCATGCAATCTAATTTGTCGGTCTTCAAGTCTATATTAAACCGGTTTCTTAGGCAAACAAATTAGGTAAATAACAAATTTACTAGTTAGAAAAACGCGTTAGATTTAAGATTACAACGTTGCTTAACATCAAGCAAGTTGTAGTCAAGCGTGAGCCAATCAAATATAAAAAAAAATTACTCATCGGCCTGATATATCTCAAAAACATTTACAAAGCTAGCCAGTAGACTTTATTATTGGAAAGACAATACGCCACAAGGTCGCGCTTCCCTTGGTATTGGAAAGTTGTCGGAGCAGTCTACTTGTAGTGTTTACAGATAATGTATTCTTCTGATGCCTTAGGTACTGTGGCTAGCTTTATTATCATTACTAGTGGATGCCCGCGGCTACGTCCACATTATTTCGGAATAAAAAGTATCCTACGCCCAGGACATCATACTAACCTACCTACATAATTATCATAAATCGTGATGTTCGTATTTCATTTGGATTGTTTAAGCTTTGAAATATAAATTAAAGCTTATAAAATTAAAAATAAAACACATCTTGTTAAATTTTGTAATCAAAATTGATAACATTGATAATGAGATAATATTATCATCATGCTATTAGAGCCCACTGCTAGGCATGAGCCTCCTCCCTTTTACACCAATAATCCCTGTCTTACGCTGTTCGAACGACTTAACGACTGCCGTACTGGACAAACAGCCGGGACTTACAATTTTACGTGTCATCCGACCCACGTAAGCGCCCTAAATATAATGCCACTTTTCGGTCACCCATCCAAGAACTGACCGCGTCGACCTTAGTGAAGATAAAAATGATAAAACTCACGCCGCAAAGGTCTCGCAGAGCAGTCTAGGTTGAAAGGCAGGTCACATTTCTCCTCAGTCTGGCTGTAGTCATTGAACACCATGCCATCGGGGCACAGCTTCTCGATGATCTCACCGTTTCTGAAACCAAGACATTCATCGGGTGAAAAGTGTATTCTGTTCAGCCCCAATATAACAATTTGGTAACAGGTAATTCCCACGGGGCAGCGTTGTTCAAGAAAACAGATGGAGCAAGGCTCTGATTGAATGGTGGCCGAGAATACACGTCTAGCAGCGAGATGGGTTGACGATATTATTATCATAGTATCTGTCGCGAGTCAAACATTGTTGGCATAACAAGAGAGAGGCTTATACCCAGCAGTGGGAAAAATCCGGCTGCGGATTATGATGACGATGTAGCGTTGTTCGAAGTAAACCGCTGTGATTGGCTGAGTGGCGAGAGTGGCTTGAAACAGCCAAAATTTACACAGTTAACAAATTTACTGGAAAACAATGGCTTTGCTGAATCCGCTGTAGTTCCGACTTTAGGTAACCGATACCGACTATCTATCATGGTCACCTTTGTTATTAGGGAGTATGGAAGTAATATACCAAATAGAGGCTTAAAATTCCTCAAATTGTAGGTCAACTAGATGAATAGGCATTCTTGACTATTTTTATTTTCGGTGTTCTGGGTAAACATCGATAAGCTGCTAGATATAAAATTAGTTTTAAGTTTTACCTACGCCCTAATTCCCTCATAAACAAGGTATGTAAATTGTGTCCACCAATCATCATTTTTCCGGCTTCATTCAAAATTTAAGAATATTTTGTTTTCGGCCAGTTTCTTGACCTCCTTATACGACATGACGCTTGCCTTCTATTTGATTGTCATATATCTTCCTAAACTAAGAATAACATTCAATTGTAAACTAACAAAAGGGGCAAAATGATTTCATTACACTTGAAGAACCTGCCAGTTATTTTGTACAGTATGCAGTTTAATACATGACATTTCTCAACATGCAGTGAACTTTACAAGGAAAACTTGTCGAAGATCTTGGAAGAATGCGCAATCACTTGATTTAGTGTTTACTGAAGATTACATTCTTGTTGATTCACGCTTTGAATGTAAATTTATTCGAAGTATTTGGTACTAGTAGGTGCCCGTGGCTTTGTTCGCGTTGTTTTGTAATAAAAAGTAGCCATGTCTCTTCCAGGACGTCATACTTCCTTCGTGGCAAAAATCACGATGATCTATTCAGCCGTTATCGCGTGATGCACACATATAAATTGACAATAGGAATAAAAATCTCCCAAATGTGATGTGTGATTTTCTGTACCCCAAAACATTTTTTTCAAAAATCATCTTTGTACAGGTATTTTCTTATAAGTTTACAAAGTAGGTACCTACTATAATCACGTACCTATTATAAATTTTTCATTCCAAAGTTCATATTGTAAGCAAGTCCCGATAAATACTACTAATTTTACAAAACCTCTAAACAATTATCCTAACAAAATTAAGGAAAGTAAATTATCAAAGTCGTTTCATAAATATCAAAGTAATCCAGTAATATACACAAAAAACTTTCAGAAGAATTGGTAACCTCCTTTTTTACCTAAGTCGGTTAAAAAGAACATTCAAAAGCACAAGGAAGTTGATAAAATATACCTATTCAGATGTTGCGTGGTCATGCATGTAATCAGATACAACAGTAAATCTTGGGCCTGATTTATTTAGGGACCTTTTGTGCATAATGATTTAGCAATTTGTATGTGAAGTAAAATATGAGTAAAGCAATAGGCTGCAACAGCTTGAATACGGGAATGTAAAAATATCTTCCTTTTTATGTAATAAATATAATAAATATTTGAGGACATATCACACAGCGCCATCTAGCCCCATACTAAGCTTACGCTTGTATCATGGGTACTAGATAGCGGATATAAAACATATATACTTTTTTTTGTAAATACATACTTATTATACATAGAAACGACCAGACTCAACACAAGTAATTAGAAATTTTAATATGTATAATTACTTGTGTTATGCGGGAATCGAACCCGCACCCCTAGATTAGAAGCAGAGCCACTACCAACTAAGCTAACAGAGCAGTAAGGTGAGTATGTTCATTTGTTCATCTACTTTTATTGAAAACACATTATGAATCACTGTGGAATTGGGAATGAAAATAGTAGGTATAAAGTCCCTGAATTGATAATTTTATAAATTGATATAGCCTACTTAAACTTTCTTTTATCGGACGCAACGCGGCCGAAAGCGCTGTAATCCATGACTTTCCTTCTAAACTTTGGCTCATCTTAATTCATTTTGTTCTATAGATTTATACTGTGTTATCATCACCATTAGCTTAATGAGACCCACTGCAAGGCCTCCTCCCTCTTACGCCGATAATGCCTGTCTTGCGCTGTTTTTGCCCAGATGTTTCCTTCAAACTTTTTAATATAATTCAGTCACCGTTGTCCATACATAATATATATGTAAGTACAAGAACAATACGTTAATGTTTAGCCTGATTAATTCGATATATATGGCAAAATGATTGATCTACATATTTGCAAGTTACATTACAAGGCCTTGATAGCTAATTAGTGGCTATTAGAGATAGTTCGAAGAAACATTGCATTAACTCCACTTTATTTGTACCTCATAGTAATTAGCTAATGTGAATTTTATGCAATAATTTGTAACTCATTTGTTTCTACTTAGTGACTTAGTGAATAAAAAAATGTTTTGCGATTGTACTTATACAAGACTTTTTGCTTTGATTTTGATCTAAGTGTCTAAGTTTTACCCTGATTTTGACACTGGCCCTTACTATGACCTTGACCTTTGCTTTTAGTTTTGACCTTTAAACGCCCTGCACTCGTAATATTTGTCGCACTGCTCGGCATCAGCGAAGAAGCTGTCATCAGGACATGAGTTGGTGATCTTGGTGCCTCGGTTACGCTCCTCATTAATGGTTCTAGTAGGAGGGTTCATTGGCTTCCTTCCTTTATCCTCCATTGATAATATTTTGGATAGCTTACCTTTCATATCAAGCAACAACAATAGATATAGGAGGACAGTATTCAATTTTTTTTTTTGGTTTTCCCTTACTGTGACAGTAGCTTTCACCTTTTCGAATTTGACCTTGACTTCGACCTTTTTTTAACGAATTTAAAACTTTATTTACAATAATAATATATTAAAACAAGGGAAGAAAAACTAAACATACTAATTCTAACTACTACAAAAAAGGGGCACATATATAATTTTTAGGAAAGCCTAATGATAATCTAAGTGCTCCAGCCCACTACCAGAGGGCAGCGTGCCTTGATCTTTTGTTTTGACCATTAACCTACCTGCACTCGTAATATTTGTCGCACTGCTCGGCGTCGGCGAAAAATCCGTCATCAGGACATGAGTTGGTGATCTCGGTGTCTCTATCACGTTCTTCGTTGATGGTGCGGGTTGGAATATTCACAGGCTTTCTACCTTTACCACCCGCTGAAGATGCTAGTACTGGAAAATGGAGATAAAATGATTTAATAAATTAACCTATAATAACTGTCTTAAGGCTGGATTAAGCGTTTAGTTTCTGGATGATGCGTCGCCGTTTTTTTTACTATTTAATTTTTTAATCCGATATCAAGCTAAAATTCCAAAAAACTAGGCTTTGCATTTGTAACATTCTATTAGCGCGTCTTTGTTTACTACCCTATTAGTTCCTTGGGCTATATTTTCATCACAATCATTCAAACCCAAAGTTTGACTGATTATTTTTAGAAAATTAAAATACGATGAATCTAATATCTTTTACATAGAAACTATATTGCTGAGGTATTTAGATAATTCGTATGGATATATATATACATTATGTAAAACTAAATAGGTACACAAATGTCTTAGACATGTGGTAAAACTTGAATGTGCCTATAAAAGTGGTTCACATTGATACTAGACTTACACTTCCGACGTATTTGATCATGTTTAAGGTCATATTAGTGCTCGTACAAAATGTCTTTCTAACACTTGAAATAAAACTTAAGGTCAGGTTCTAATTTGGATACTAATTAAGTCTGGCTACAATTATTTAATAATTACTTTCCAAAGTTAACATTGAGTGTTTTAGTATTATGACCATTCTACTACCTATTGAGTGTATATTATGTTATATTATATTTTTTTATCCATACAAATAAACAACAACACAACATTAAGTCATTCTTTTTCCACATTTATTTTTAGTGCTAAATATATATATGCTATTATTTTATTATATTTATTCTACAATGAATTTAATACAAAAACAGTCATACAATCAAATAAGCTTATTACATGAATAAATACAAATTGCTAACATTAAAAATCACGTGTCACATCTATTTCTACGTAATAGCATAGGTTTTAAAATTCGTAAGTATAACATAAGGCTAGTTTAAGTAATTAATAACTATGATTGACATGCAACTCGTAACAACAAAATAACCACATTTATCTATTACTAGCTGTGCCTGCGACTTCGTCCGCGTGGAATAGTTATTTTGGGCATTAATTCTTTGAATTTGGAACCGTTTTCGAAGCACACGCAACGGAAGCCCTCAAAGATGAATAATTTTTCCCGTTATTTCCACATTTTCCATTGTTTCTTCGCTTCTATTAGTTGCAGCGTGATGTTATAAGCCTTCCTCGATAAATGGTCTATTCAACACAAAGAGAATTTTTCAATTCGCACCAATAGTTCCTGAGATTAGCGCGTTCAAACAAACAAACTCTTCAGCTTTATAATATTAGTACAGACTAATACATAACTAAATATATATAATAGACAGCACAGAGTGGCGTAGGCGCATGAAGCAACATTTCGCACTAGTTTTCACTTGTTACCTAACAACATAGTTCTTTGTCCGTCTGAACTGAAAGCTTCTAGGTCAACTGTTTATTAGTACTTTTATATTTCTACATGAGCTGGCGCTGTTATAATGTTTTGCTGTATTTTTTTCTTTTTAATTGCTCTTTGTATGATTAAGTGAATAGGCATTATATTAGATAATATGAATAAGAATAAAAGTCATTTATAGCAACAATAAACCTTAAATTGGACAAAAAACAACCAAAAATATATATGTAATTACAAAATATGAGAAAGTTAAAGTACAGTAATAATAATGTATAGTATGAACGAGACGTATTTTAGCAGGTGCCAGACCCCATGCAATAGACAAGTTACATTAGAACGATTAACAGCGCAACAAAATAGCCTAAATGTGTACCAGGTCTGCAATAGAAATACATTTATACACATACATCCATTTTTCTGTATATGTTACTCATTAATAAGTATTTAATTGTAAAAGGCCTCTCAGTGTTGGCTGCAGCCCCACTGATGCCCTAAAAATACCGGGCGGCCCTAAAAAATAAGCTCGAGAGGATGTGTAAAGTAAAGAAGTTATACTAAAGTAAAGTAAGTACTACAT
Organism: Macaria notata; assembly: GCA_927399415.1. Classification (NCBI taxonomy): domain Eukaryota; kingdom Metazoa; phylum Arthropoda; class Insecta; order Lepidoptera; family Geometridae; genus Macaria; species Macaria notata. Next base: position 3,914,946 of record OV656751.1, read on the forward strand.
GTGCTGGAGATAGTTATTTTGTTTCTTTTTAATTGGTTATTGTATGATTGAGTGACTGGGAGTTGTATTGCGTAAGAATATAATATCTAATTTAATTTTAATGGTAATACTTAAGCTTCTGAGCATGAGCAAGCAATTAGAAAGGGCTAAAATTGTAACGTAATTTGTAAGTATTTGATGTATGAAGAAAATAAATCGAAGTATTTTATTGTGTCTAACTATATCACACACTTTAAGTCCCATCAGAGGCCCTTAGGTCAATTCGAAATCCCTAGATACTTCAATTTGCCACCTTATAAATTATTTTTTTTATTTTTTACTGGCCATAGAAAACAGCTGATAATGTCAATCACAATAAAAACAATTCATAATAAGTAAACACTGAATTATGAACGATTTGATGAACTTTTATATCACGTCAATTTTTTATCTCAAAATTCAACATTATTGCAAAAAAAACTTATAAATAACATGACTAACTCAATTCTGTTGATTGGTTGTCCCAACACTCTATTAAAATATTATTTTTTTTACTTGATAAGTATCATAAAAACCGCGGTTTATCGTAACACGAAGCCTCAAAAACATGTCAGGAATGTGTGCCAATTTGCGTGAGTTTTGACACTGACTCCGATTCGATACGATTCAGGTGAAATATTTGCAATTATTTGTAAAACATTTGTAAATCTAGCAGCGCCCCGTTATGTTACCTGCGTCAATTGTGAATAAAAGGTAGCCTGTTTTAAATGAACAATCAAACCGTTGTGATTCAATCTAATCTACCTTCATACCAAATGTCATTAAAATGGGTTCAGCTGTTTGAGCGAGAAAAAGTAACAAACTTAAACACGAATATAGTTTTGCCTTTAAACTTAATATTAGTATGATAATTATAGATACTGTGGTTGTGATAATATTTTCGATTAACCAAAACGTCAGATACAATATACAAGCTATGTTTATTTAGCTATATACATATATAGATATATGCGAGCTTTCTGCTTGATTTCCACACTATTTGATCATTCTGATAGCATACCAGTGTTTTGTTTGAACTAAGAGAAAGGCGACCGATGAGTGCTTTTTGCGTGTTGAATAAGAATTTATACTACGTACTAAGATTGAATAAAGATTTGTCCAAAACTATATATATTTTATAAATGTTTGTGCTTAAATGTGTTGCAACTGTAACTGAACAAGTTGAGCCTGAATATAAGTTTTATTTAAGTTAGTATTTTGTTTAAACGAATTGAACTTTGTCTGTAATGCATAACCTTAATTTCTACAAATAAACTAAATAAAGGTAAATAGTAAGTAAAAGTTCTTTTGGATTCTTTAGAAAAAATAATTTCGTATGAGACTAGCTAACTCTATTGTCAAGCTCAAAATATTTTTAGACGACACGCCAAGAAAACGTGCGCGCGCGTTGATGTATTTACTTTCATTTTACCTACACAAGCATAAAGCTAGTTTTAAGTAAGAGTATATAGTTTTAAGTAAGTATACTATTTGTTTCTTTTTACAAGATATACGCTTGGCTACAACTTGCCTGATGTTAAGCAACGCTATAATCTACGATCTAGCGCGCTTGACTAGAAGAAACCGGTTTACTTCCGACTTGAAGACCGACAAATTATAGTTCAAGGGGAATAGAGATTCGGGCAAGGAGTTCCACAGTTTGGCTGCTCGCACGATGAAAGTCGAAGTAAAACGCTTGGTGCAAATCTTCGGAACCTCAACTGTGCGTATAAATTTGGTCAATACGTAGTTTTCTATGTGAAAACAAGTGTTTCATACTGTTTTTGGCCACTACGGAGCGATAGATCTACTTAATTTTTGTCACTGAGATAGTAGAGTAGTAATAATATGACAGGTTACTATTTTTATCGTGACTTCAAGCAAATATATCCGTAAGTAAAAAATATACCCATAATAGATGAAATCAGACCAATATTGATAATAATGATGATTTCATAAGAAGCCAATAGCCTTCTCTATGGCATCGATCATGTATTCTATAGATGTAAATAAATAAATATTTCAGGACATATCACACAGCGCCATCTAGCCCCATACTAAGCTTACGCTTGTATCATGGGTACTAGATAACGGATATAATACTTATATACTTTTCTTTTGTAAATACACACTAATTATACAAACAAACGACCAGACTCAACACAAGTAATTACAAATTTTAATATTCATAATTACTTGTGTTATGCGGGAATCGAACCAGCACCCCTAGATTAGAAGGCAGAGCCACTACCAACTAAGCTAACGGAGCAGTCAAGTCAATGTATCGATTAGTATTCAACAAGTAATTATATATAACATACATCTACTAGGTATAGTTTATACATATAAATTAGACAGGATTTCAATATCTTGATCCCAAGGTCGTCGTGTTATACAATCGTTGTCTCTTTGAGATTGTGAATATTGCTGTGCGAAATTTAAAGTTTAATGTATTACTGAAATTGGACCCAGATTTATGACGTTTCTTATGTATGTGCTTGTAGGGAGAATCAAATAAAAACATGCATTTTTATAAGTAATTTGTAATAAGCCAAGCGGCGAAAATATACATCATTATCGACTGATCATATTTTCGTACCGCTTGGCTTCGAAACTTTTGGTCCGTGGGGTAAAAGCACGAAATCTTTTATAAAAAAATTAAATAAAATGTTGATTGACATCACTAGAGACACGAACGCTGGCTGGTTCCTTGCGCAAAGGATTTCTATAGCAATCCAGCGTGGGAATGCAGCCAGCGTTCTTGGTTTCATACCACATGTAGACTGTTTAAATTTAGTTTAGATGTAAATACTCTTTTTTAGTTCTATTAGTGTTAATATGTGTAAATATTGTTTCTTATTATTGAATAAATTTGTAATATAAAAGAGATGTTTAATATCACCTCGAGCAGTTCATAAGTTTAAATTACACAAAGAAAGGTGGATTTACTTTAATGTTCACATAATTTAATAACTTGTACATACATATTTCTATTCCATTTAAACAAACAAAGGCGATGAAAATATATAGTTAATTAGATGGTTTTAGCGTATTGGAATTTATTCTAGACAACCTTTATATTGCCTTGACTATTATAAAAAGAATATGAATAAAAGTAACTTACCAACTAAACAACTAAGTAAAACAACAGTCGATTTGAACGCCATCTTGTGTCGTAACCACTAAACACTTAACCCTAACTCAAAGTCACTTATCAGTGACTTAATTTACTTTTTTTTGACAAATGCGCCCGCGCAGCTCGCGATCGCACTGTTACTGGTCTGTTTTGTCATCACTTCTTAGCTAGCGACCCGATTTCATGAGAGGTCGCATTTACATATCCGTCTCGCTTACTCCTTAACATTAATAGGTATATCTATCCTTGTTTGGCATGAATATGTCGACAGTAAATCATGTTATTGTTGTACGTGTTCTGCAAGGGAATTAAGGACTGGATATGCTGTTAATCTATTTTTAATGTGCTAAATGCCGTTGAGGACTGGAAAATTTTCTAAGCAAAATGTAAAAGTAATTATTGGGTAATGTTGGCAAATTTGATGTTACTTTAATTGCATATCAGCTGCATTGTGCAAAAAAACTGTTTAATAGTTATATTAACATAGTTAACCATTGTATATCTTTAAAATTATAATTAAATTTTTAAGTATCGATTAAATTTTTATTTTAAAACATGCTAAAAATCATGTATACATTAGTACCTACATTGTACGTATAATACACATTATGTCCTTTAGAGCTTTATCATTACCGCCAGTTAAATGATGCAGAAAATAACAATATTTAACACGTACTAAGTATTTATTCGATTTTGCATTTATCATTGAAAATGATCACGAGAAATTATGAGTCTTCATGTCTATACATTTTTATTAATATTGTATATAGAAATGTATATGGGATGTCCATATAAGAGAGTATAAAAAAATAAATATACTAAAAATAAATAAATAAACTAAATAAATACTTACTAAATCTAAATACTCTTTTTTAGTTCTATTAGTGTTAATATGTGTAAATATTGTTTCTTATTATTTTAATAAATTTAACTTTCCTTTTATAAAATAAATTGTTAGGTTTTAGAGAGTATAAAGATTTTAAATCAACCAAACACCGCTGGCATGGCTCAATGACTGCTGTCGACTCAAAATCCATTTTAAATAAAAAAAAAACACGTTCACAAACATACGTCAGTAGCTTGTCTCCTTTTTATATAACTATTCTTATGATGGCAAACACATGCATTTTATTTCTCTCCCTTTCTTAAGAGGTACATTAAATGTTAATGTCAACAAGGAATCCCGGATGTTCTCAATATTAATGGTAAAATGTCAAATTGTCATGAATGTCAGCCATTTTAATGGATGGTTTAAGTTTTTGACTTTTTTCAGCAGATATGTGTTTTTGTTCCTGAGCAATGTATTTAATTAAGGCAGGTACTTATAGTACAATGTTTGGTCAGTGAGTCATGGTTGTAAATATATTTTTTGTTTGTATTTTTATTTAATAGATCCTTTTTCTTTTTGTGTTGGATCCATGGTAAATCGGTGATGAAAGTTTTAAAAACAGTACAATATTTGTTTTTTTTTTGTTTTTAGTGTGTATTTTTAATAATAAGCGAGTGTGGCTCAGCGGTTCTAGTGTCTGCTTTTCATTCAGACGCACCCTGGTTCGAATCCGGCCCTACACCAATGACTTGTATTTTCAAGTTATGTGTGGATTTGCACTCGCTTAACGGTGAAGGAAAACATCGTGAGGAAACCGACATGTTTGAGGACCATAATATCCGAGGACATGCGTCTTCCGTGGAAGGACCTGGGCGCCCACCACGGTGTATCAGCCCAAGAAAACTCCCCTTACGATTTAATTCTGCGGGGGAGTCACGACCCTCAGTCATGAGGAAATACGACTCAAAGAGATGTATTTTTAATCTAATCTTTTCTTCTTTATTTATTTTATTGTATACCACGTCCTCTGTTATCTCTTATTTATTCCTTTCCATCCAATGGTTGCCTGGAAGAGATTGCTTTTAGCAATAAGGCCGCCACTTGTGGCACTAGTATAAGTATTTTTTTCTTCTTTCTTTTGAATTATTATCGTGTGTTGCAATAAAGAATTTTCTATTCTATTACTTTATGTTTTATAAGTTATGAATAAAAAATTTTTTTATTTCTATTCTATTCTATATTTGATTTTCTGCATAGTAAATAGTCATGATTCACATTATATGCCTACAATCCGTGTTTGATTAATCTTTCATCTGAGGCCATAATCATCATTACGTATGTACATTCTTTGGGTACACAGTTTTCCAGGTGCAGAAATGTATCATGTACGTGAGGTAACCCTGAAAACATGCACTAGGTACCGAAATGGTGTCACCGGGGCTGCGGTTGTATGGCTACCGTTTTCGGGGCCCAAATAAGCAACGCGGAGGAGGAACACCCAAGGTTTCTAGCTATGCTTAAGGTTCGGTAAGGAATTACGACTCCGTAAATCCTCCTCGGGATTGGGTGGTACCTTTAAAAGGTTATCTTGGGCTAAAAAAAGGTAACTAAATGGTCCTGTTAAGCAAGGTTTCAAAAAATATCACCGCAGTACACTTTACAACACAATGTCAGTAATCATAAAAGTGTGTGATTACTGAAGCAGCACGCAGCACCACTTTCATTCCAATGCTCGTGAAAGTGTACTACAAATACTGAATGATTTCGCTTTGACGAGTTTTTGTCTATTTGTGATAGCGGTGATACCTGTATATATCTGTTAAGATTAAATTATGTGATTTTGATAAGGTAGTAACGGAGTTATGGTAGGAATTTGTACCTAAAACTGCTGGTTGTAATTTAAATTGATATGGAGATGGTAAAATTTGTTACAGGATCAAGATCAAGTTATTTTCACTATTAATCTGGCGAATTAAATTAAAAAAATATTGATAAGGAAGTTGCTCAAACCACTATAGAGTTTAAACTTGATTATATTTTTAATCGGTGTGCTAATATTAAAAAGAACTCATTATATTAAATAACATTACAACACCACTTGTATAACACCACAAGATAACTGTAACAAAATATATTGAAAACAAAAGTAAAGACTAGCAAATTATGATTTACCTAAAATCATATCTGTGTGTATGCTAATTATTTTTATGCCTGTGGGTACTATCCCATACTGAATTACGTATAAAATATAAGATTTTTTCTCAAGACATCAAATTACTTTGAGGATTTCCCCGATACAAGAACTTAATCATAAGCTGTAAAAAGTTATTGTACTCTGTTTTCTCTGTAAAGATCACAGTCGATTTTTTAAACGGTAATCCATTAAAATTAATTATTTTGTCTTATCTTACGAGTACCTTGATTGCTTGCCTGATCTGTATTAATATAAACATATCAGTGTAATATTTGTATTCCCTTTTTTATAAATTGTATGTGCAGTATACTGCTATTTTTTTTTCTTTTATTATATGCTCTAAACTGAAATAACAACGACATTTTATGTCCAGAGTTGACATTTGTAAAAACAGTATGATTAAGAGTCTGTCTGACCGCATGCACATGACTGCAACATACCGGCAATGGTTGGATATTGTCACGTAATCTGTATTTCTACATAATTCAATTTATGCTTTTATATTGTACCTTTGTGTGTGAACCTTTCTATGGACCCTGCTGTCTGAAATAAAGACCTATTATTATTATTATTATCACCGTAGCACTTTAATATATTTAAAAGTGTCAGCAAATTAATTAATTTTATCTATATCAATATCAGTTCATATATCTTTGCGCAAATATATAAACATGTTCGACGCAGCTGGCACATGCAAAGAGAGACCTATTCCCAGCAGTGGAATAGGAAAGACTGCGGACGATAATGATGATGATGAAATAAACAACTTAAAAATTAACTTATCTAAAGTACCCTATACTCCCATACAGTCCGAATTGATAATCCTCACTTCAAAAGTTGGTTAAAAACACATTGTCTTATTTACTATTACCTATTTTAGTATAGCAATGCTACCACAGGTTCAGTAGACGTTGAAGACTAGTCCCTACTTGCAAGGATATATAATTAATTAGGAGAGGTAAACGTGCACGCAACGGATGCTATCTTCCTACGATAATGCATAAAATACTCTCAGGTCTAAATAGTATAATAGATAGATGTAGTTTTGTTTACAGCGCAATGATACGATAGGTTTTGAGTAGTATTTGTCCGGATTGTCTAGTTACTTAGTGCTTAGTACAATACAATCTTCTTCTTATCGAATGAGAGTGACCAACGCTAGAGTCGTGAGTTTTTAAATCGCCCTAAGGGCCTCTGACATGGCTTAACGACTGCCGTACTAGACAAACAGCCGGGACCTACAATTTAACGTGTCATCCGACCCACGGAAGCGCCCAAAATTGAGTAGTTACATGTAGTTAGTACAATATAATAAAGTTTGTCGTTAAGAATGATATTAATATATTAATACTTTAAAAGAAAAGTTGTACCTGTGTTGTTTAAATGTGAAGGAAAAAACGAACATAAAATTGTAACACATTAAAAAATGATTTTGTAGAAAATTTACGTAAAATGCTTTATATTATTCAGAAAAATTATATCAAGCAGGGCACACAACACCTTTTGATGGCAATGCTTGACAGGTTGAAACCAGACAAAAATAAACAGAAGACTTGATCACCTCCATTTTTGAAGTCGGTTAAAAATGGCCGAGCTTTGCGTTTTACTTCTTCCTTTAAATATCTTTTTAAAAGCACAAACTATATATCATCTTCTTTCATTTGTTCTGAACAGAAAGAAGAAGATGTTTTTTTTATTTAATTAATATTCTAACATAAACATTTCATATACAACTATGTATTAAACAAATTCCCTTCCGCATTTGTACATTACAGCTATAGAAACAAGATGGCAGAGGAGCATGACATGGCTTCAAGAAGCATAGATTAATACACGCGTATGTGCAGAAGGGAATTTAAAAGTATTTTCATAATAATATTGCTTGAAGGGTAAATCTATACTAATCTATACTAATATTATAAAGCTGAAGAGTTTGTTTGTTGTTTGTATTTTTGTTTGTTTGTTTGAACGCGCTAATCTCAGGAACTACTGGTGCGAATTGATAAATTCTTTTTGTGTTTAATAGACCATTTATCGAGGAAGGCTTTAGGCTATATAACATCACGCTGCAACTAATAGGAGCAAAGAAATAATGGAAAATGTGAAAAAAAACGGGGAAAATTATTCATCTTTAAGGGCTTCAGTTGCAGTCGCTGCGAAAACGGTTCAAGATATCACAAAAATATGTGTTTAAGAATTATTTCTTTTAAAATAATCTAACAAAATGTTCTCAACAATATATGTCTATCTTTTAAGGTTAACTCACTAGAACCGTTTTTATGGTAATAACTATTCAACACGGACGAAGTCGCGGGCACCAGCTTGTCAAATATATGTTTTTTGTTATGCTGAAACACTGCTATTTGTTTTCATGTATGACGGTGCCGCATATACGAATATTATAATATATACAGGTATTAATTTATGTACTATGTGTAGTATTACATATTATTTTATGCCTAAGTTACATCGACTGCATACTGTAAGACGTAATTTTAACCTTTAAAAATGTATGTTTGATTGTAATATTGTAAGGATCGTATAAAAATATCTTCTCAATTTCGTATCTATATTGTCTGTGAGTTATACAAATTAATGTACATGTATGTATGTAGTGTGTTTTTTAAAGTGTGTTACATTAAAAAAAACAATCTTACTTAATTTGAGACAATTCTAAGAATTTACCAAAACAAATTTAAAATATGCCTAATAATTAACAAAATCATTCTAAATTCGAGAAAAAACACATACAAACTCTCTTCGTATTCTCTCGTAGTGTGTTAGTCCCGCATCAAGATCGCAGCTTGATTAATGTCCTACAGGATGCAAGTAACAAGACGGGACGTCTATGATTAAAGGATGCGCTGTCAGGAAGGCTTGTGATAGGGATAGGTTGTGGGGAATGGACAGAAATTTTAAAAGTAAGCATACAAAATAGAATATCGTATATTTATCATAAAAAGTTCAGTTTTAATGGACTTTTATACCTATGCTATGATATTGGTATAGAAAGTTAACCTTCTTTTTATCAAATGAGAGTGGCCAACTGGTTGCAAGAGTTTATTAAGCCACTCTTACAGCCTCTGGCAGTGCTTAGTGACTGTCGTACTATGACAAATAGCTGGGACCTACAATTTAACGTGTCATCAGACACAAGGAAGCGCCCAAAATAGAATGCCACGTTTTGGTCACCCATCCAAGGACTGATCACGTCGACAATTGCTTAACATTTGTTATCGCATGCAATTTCCTCCACTAGGTGAACGACGAGATCTTATTGTAATATGAGGAAAATAAGTAATTCTTCTCAAGTCGAATTGTGAGTCCTTCGATCTGTGTTAAGTATTAGCGTGGTCCTATGTTGATAACATAAACTTTCGCATTTTGAGACACAACGTTTTAGAAATCTCAAGTGGCTCCAATTTATCTTAAGTAAGCTAGACTATCATCACTTATAGGCATTTATTTTTAATTAATTTCCTGTCTAATTGATTACATCTGGCCCGCAACTTCCTAAGATATAATTGCTCTAACATTGGTAACTTGACAACAACCGTTTGAACATATGCTAAAATAATAAATTATTAATTCGACCTAATTCGTTTGAATGATAAAATCATAAAACGAAGTGACAGTAAAATCGAGAAGAAACCCAAAACTGTCATGAAAATGGTAAGAATAGACGAGTGGAAGAACAAGGTGCAAAAACAACATTTATTTTACAACAAACACAGTTAATTTATGAACAGAGCATAACAAGCCGGTTCCCACACAACCAGGAAGAAACTATTATCATAATAATATCAAGGATATACTCCCAAAACCAGATTGCCATTTACACGCACTTTTATTACCTCTGCCATATTGCTACAGCAACGTAAACAATTGCAAAAATAAATTAATTGAACGTCATATCCTTTTAGTCTTTCGTTGAATCCTGGCTTAAACTAGAACCTACGTAAGTACCTATAACATGTACTTGTTTTCGACGTGTCTGTATAAAAGCTTGGGTCTGGTTGTAGCCCTGACAATGCCCTGTAGTCCTGCTGCCGAACTAACAAGCCATCCTAGGATAAGTGAAGGGAAAAACCTCCTTTGAGCTTGAGTTAAAAACTCTTGGAATAAAGTTTTGAGCACAAACTCTTTGGAAAAAGAATTGCATATCTTTTGTTTAATTCTCTTCGAGTTTTGTCTCAGTAAAATAAGTTGTTTGGAAAAAGTTTGCAATTAGTTTTCGATTAGTATAGAAACTTTTTGGTAACAATGAAGTTTGTGTTATTGTTGATGCTGGCGGCTTGTGTGAATGCGCTAGAGAGTGCTGTTAGTGAGACGGGGAGACAAAAGAGACTTTTATGTAAGTAACCTTTATAATTTTTTTACCTATATGTTATTTAAGATGAAGATACATTATTTTACTATAAATCTCATTAGCGTCTCAGTAAAATTTTTGGTCCTTAATTAAAGAAGATTAAATACAACAATTCAAATCCAATGAATTTTTATCCAATGTTTCGTCTTAAGTATATAATAGTAATGAACAAATTTCATTTATACAAATTGACACATTATGTTGCATTTACTGATGCTTTGAGTCTCTTAGAATTTCATCATTATGTATTGTTATTTTTTGATGACAATTGAAAATACTTTACACCACCAACTTTTACGATAAAATTAATCAGCACTGGTAATGCAACTCCGTTTGTGATAATGTCGTTGCGGTCTTCGCTTGTTTTACTGTATTATTTAATTGCTAAAAGTTTATCAACCGAAAATTCAATTATTTTTCTAGTACTTATATTATTTATAATTTTATACATACTTATATCATTTATAGTAAAGTTTATAAACCTAGCAATCTAACACTCACTCTCAATAGTAGATTTTGTTGTAGATTAATTATATAGTGCATTGCATTTTTTTATCAAAAAAAAAGGTTTTCTTATAGACAAAAATTTGTGATACGATATACTATAATTATGATACATTATAGATTACACTAACAAAAACACATAAATAAATAGTAGATAGCCCAACATAAATCAAATTTTCATAAAAAAAATCTTTTCAATTACTTCTATACTCAATTACTTACTTTGTTTTCTGCAATCAAAATTCCTTTTAAAGAAGTTTAATTTTATCTGAAATCACATCTTGAGCCTACGCATAGGCCATAGTTAAAAGGTACAAATATGTAAAACAGGTTAGTGAATGTTAGCAACATTACCTCCGCACTATATTTTACTATATTTTATTTGTTACCTGAGACACATGGTAGGATCAAGTGCTGGGTTATATAAAAGCAAGAGTTAATCCGTTCTTCCGGAAAAAAAAAACACTAAGCATACTCTATCCAAGACCATAATTATTGCTTACCATTAGGCGAATTAAGGTCAAGTGCAGAACCGTAAAAAGTGTATTACAAATATCGAGTAAATATTTAAATTCACATTTATATTGCCATATTTTTTACTACTGACTCAGATTTTAGTATCAATAAATGAACAAATCGTATATCTGTCCTGGACCACTTTTGTGCGGTTAAGATAGGTTTTTTAAATGCATTTAGAGACCAAATTACAAGTAATAAATGGTAAAGATCAACGCCAATGGCATATTAAGAGAGAGGCCTATATCCAGTAGTAGGACGAAAGCAGCTGTGGATGATGATGGTAATAATAATAATGAAAATAACACTCAAAGTGATCTCCACTTGGCCAAGTGGAGGCCCGTGGTTTTCATTTAAATGACCGAAATTCTTAAAATTGCGAGAAAAAACAAACGTTTTTAAAAAAATAATAATAATATGTCTTTATTGCACACCAACATGAAAGAAATACATGAAAGGATAAATTTATGATGACGTACATATGGGCGGCCTTATCGCCTTAAGCGATTTCTTCCAGGCAACCTTTTCTTCTTTTTGATGATGAAGAAGACATATCAAAATGTTTTTATGTGATTCTCTCTCTAGCCTTTGTTCCGTCCACTTTATGTATACATATGTAAGTACATTATAATGTCCATATATGGCAGGTTATAAAACGCGCGTCATCGTAGTTGTGTTACCTACAGTGCAAGCCAGTCAATGCCCTATGATGCACTAGGTAACTAAAGACCCTAGGTAACCTGGGTTCTTAATGTATATAGTGCTACTAGTACAAAAGCTCAGCTCTGAATAAATGCAGTTTTTTACCGATTTTCATTATTTTCATCTTTGATTTTGTGCCTCTTACTAGCTATCTTTGCTTCAATTACTTTAATATTTTTATATAATTTAATTGTTTTTTTGTAACCGTTCTTTTAATAAACATTTGAATCAAACCATCACAGAACAAAATTTCACTTCAAAATCATCTATACTAATATTATAAAGTTGAAGAGTTTGTTTGTTTGAACGCGCTAATCTCAGGAACTATAACTGGTACGAATTGAAAAATTCGTTTTGTGTTGGATAGACCATTTACCTATCGAGGAAGGCTTTAGGCTATATAACATCACGCTGCAAATAATAGCAGCGAAGAAACAATGGAAAATGTGGCAAAAACGGGGAAAATTATTCATCTTGCGCTGCGAAAACGGTTCAAGTCGTGGGTAAAAGCTATAATTTATAAAGCTGAAGAGGTTGTTTGCAAAAATAAATAGGATGCCCAAAATAACTATTCCACGCGGACGAAGTCGCGAGCACAGCTAGTATTAGATATATCGAAAATAATATCAAATCAATCATTCAATTTAAAAATATGCACAATTATTAGAATACAGCAGATGGAAGGCTTAATGTAATAAGTTATAACATATTTTAACAAAAATTACATTTTATTTTTACTCACAGCTAATATGTAAAATTAAAATCCTCGAGAAAACACTGATAACTGACTATTTGATTGACATAATACAAATTATATTATGTATTTAAATTGGGCGATCACGTACCAATTTTATATGTATTAATATTATACGTAAAGCAATTTAATCCGTTTAAATATCACCTTGAAACCACCTCATCAACGGGTTGCCCTGTCGTAAATTCTAAAGACCATTGCCAAGTTGTAAAGTTCCTAGGATACGTCAGCTTTTTTCTTTTTGTTTTCTTAACTTTAGATCCTGGGTAATTAAGGTAATAAGCCCTTATATTGTAAGCCTGGTAGATATTAAAGGATGGACAAGAGGAAAACTTCATAAATTAATATTCCAATCTAAAAAAAAATACTCTGCTTTGATTCCACCCTAATTAATGACTTAGTTTTCAAGTTATGTCGTCCACCAATGGTTTACTTTTTCCAATTACATATACACTCGTTTATCGCTTAGTGGTGATATAAATATCGTATATAATAAAATTCATGATTTGATTTAATTTAGTGATTATACATACAAAAATTATAGTATGCGGCCAGTATGCTGGGCACGCTGCCCTCTGGTAGTGGGCTGGAGCACTTAGATTATTATTAGGCTTTTCTAAAGATTTTCTAAGTGACCTTTTGTTGTAGTAGTTAGAAGTAGTATGTTTAGTTTTTCTTCCCTTGTTTTTATATTTTATTATTGTAAATAAAAACCTTTTGTTACTTTAAAAAAATATATTATATAGTTGTTATTTACAAAGTAATTTTATTACCTTATTAACTTATTCAAATTGATTATAAATAGACTACTATGATATGGTTATAAAACATAATTATACTATAATTTCAGTTTTCGATGAAGGCGGTGCGTTAGTGAAGACGTACTCCAACCCTTACATGAGCAATCTATCTGAAAATGGACAGAACCTGCCGTTCTACGGAAACTACCTCAATCCATTCTTCAATTTTATTCGGGTAAGATTTTAAACCGTTTTTTTATTAAATTTGTATGAGATTGATGTCTTGGAAGCCTAAAGGTTTGAAACCTCATTATTATATACCCTATTATTTAGACTTTTATTTGTATTGTTTTAAATACATAAAACCTAACTGAAAAATCGTTTTGTGAAGTAGTGCATAGCATGGAGGTAGATTTTGTATTCACATACATAAATAGATAGATAGATAGATAGATAAACTCTTTATTGTAACACACATTGACAAAAAAAAAAGACAAACAGAAACACAAAAGACTTAAAAAAAATAGTGCCACAACTGGCGGCCTTATCGCTAATAGCGATTTCTTCCAGGCAACCGTAGGATGGACAGGAGTCGAAAGAAATATAAAGGATGGGGTGTTCAAAAAGAGAAAATATATACAAATAATAAAAATATTCAATAATATATATATATACATACAATAACAAATAACACATATTACATATACGTGCAAATAACTATAAATATATAAAACATATACATATTATACCCATATACTATAACGACAAAAGGAGACAACTATAAACACACGAATTCAACAGCAAAAAATAAATAGTGGCCTCCTTCATCAAAACACGATTGAGATGAAATTTCGTGAGGTATTAAGTTCCATTTCAGTGTTATAAGAGAGTACACACAGAGTAGCTTGTATTGTTATCATTTCAGGTAGCGTGGTCAAATGAATAACCAAAAAGCCACCTATAAAACTGTTATCAGTGTAAAAAAACATTATATCTATTGTTTTCCAGCATTTTGAGAGATTGCTCATACTGTTGTTCAGTGTGAAAAAAATATATTATATTTATGGTTTCCCAGCATTTCGGTAGCTCGCTCATAGCGTACACGATCCCCGTCTCCGCCGCCATCATACAAGCCATCAAACTGGACCCGAACATACAGAACACACTCGTGGTGATCCCCAAACAAGACCCCGTGGTAGCACCCAACCCACTGTGCGAGGGGAAGAGGACTCAGGTAAATAACATTTTTTTAAATAATATAAATGATAAGATACATAACATATATTTCCTCCGAACTATATCTATATCTTAGGCCATAGCCTTACTTGCTATCAGGTAAACTATGGTCAAGTGCAAACCCGTTCAAGTTAAAAAAAAAAAAAAAAAAAAAAACTATTTATTGTATGCATGTGTGTATATATATATGGTTAATCGGTCTCAATAAATGTTTTTCTATTTCTATATCTAGGGGTCTTCAAATTTAGAGTTAATAGGTACTTTCTAGGTAAGCATGTTATTCTCTAGGCTGCAGCAATGCTTAACAACAGGCTATATAGTCAAACGTAAGCCTATCCTACGTAAAAAGTAAAAACTATAACACTTATTAATAATGTAATTTAAAATAGGGCATTTTAGAAAACAAAAGATATGTCGAGCATCTGCTACGCTGAGAGAAAGTGGTCTCTCGAGTTGTAGCAGCTGATTCCTTCAGGAAAACATTTTATTACTGAAGTTTAGTCCTCAAGGCCAACTGCAAAAGTGGCTGAAGCTGGAACGGATTTTACGCCTTTGAATCAATTATTGAATTAAAAGTCACTTAATCAAGCATGTTTTTAAAATGCAAAAAATGACAACCTGAACTCGGACTAAATGAATAGTAAAAACCTGAAAAAAATATCAAAAATAGTTTTGTTTTTCTAATTACATATATCTCTGTACAGCTGAATTCTACTAAAAAAATTCTCATGTCAATGAGTTATTTTCTCTTTTCAGGTCCCATCTCCCAGCGTATGCAACAACTTCCTAAACTGCTGGGATGGGTGGGCGTTCGAGCAGGAATGTCCCACTGGCCTGCTGTTCTCCAGCTTCGGATACTGTGACTACGCTGACAATGTCGACTGTAATAATCGGAAAGTTGAACGTAAGTATTAATAATAAAATAATAAATATTCCGGGACATTACACACAGCGCCATCTAGCCCCACACTAAGCAAACGCTTGTGTCGTATACAATTGGTCATTTTAAAAAGTTTTATTATTATACTCGTACTATGTTTGACATGCTTTTAATAACAAAAAATTACTTTATTTTAATTATATAACTTGAATTTATACCTTGAAATTTTATATTAAACCCAATATTCAATTTGACGTGATATTGTTATTTGTGCAGCATGTTCTATGATTTAAGTACTTATATGTATATGTTGCAACTTTACAATATCAATAGATTATTTATCTTATACATTTTTCAACAGCTGTATGTACTTATAAAGTTTAAACATTACAAATACAAATACAAAATCATTTATTTTCCAAAGATATTTTTCACAAAATGTTTCGAATCCTCTGACCTCGTGGTAGCCGTTAGGCTGTGTTACGAGGCCAGAGTCATCTCCCAGTATGTTCATAATTTAATTATAATAACGTCTTATGAGCTAGGTTACACAAACAATTTTTTTATTTGGTTTTAATATCTAACCACCCTCAATTTGTGTATAAATTCAAGTGGTATGACAACAAACAGTGTAGGCAAGCAATGTAGGCAGTCACTCACACATGCACAATCGTACAACTCGCCCGCACCATCGACTTCTTAATCAACTGACGCATAATTAGCTTGCAACAGCCTTTTAAACTGCTCGAATACCTACGATATTAACGTTGACTGTCCTGTAATTAAGCTATTCGCATCATTGACTTTTCTTATAAATTTACTTAGTGAACTTAACAACAAACAGGGCCATTTCATAAAATTTATTTGTTAATTTTATGAATAGAAATATTGACCTGTTTTAAAGATTAAATAGGGTCCATCCTCCTGCCTTATAAAAAAAAATACCTGTCTAGCTCAATTCCACTATTTAAAATTTATATATACGGTCACAAAACCAACAACATTTTAGAAAGAATTCCCTCAGGCGTTTTCACATACATATTGCTTCAAAATTTCTTCTCAGAAGGCGCTATTACGTAAACCCTAATGTGTTATATTAGCAAAGATGTCGACATATATCTGGAAATGTCAAGTGGGTTATGTAACTAGTGTTTCTATGAACAGTAGACCTCGCAAGTATGGTAATTACAAAAGGTTCATTTTTACTAACGCATTGAGACATATGTACCGAATTAACTTCAATTAAACTTTTCCAATTTTATTTTCTTGGATTTTTGGGATTCATTAAATTGAACAGTTTTTTTTTGTTTTTAACTAATAATCACCAATTGGTTGCCATTGCCACCAATTAAATAAAACCTAAAAATAATGTTGCATCATTGAACCAAATCCTCAGTTGAAATTATTAAAAAAAATACTTACTATCAGTGTCACATAACATATTTACATCTAAAACTTACATAATATTAAAACTAAATAAAAAATATTGAATAAATCGACCAATGTGCCAATCACAAATACAACTCAACAACAAGAAAACAAAAAAATAATTATTATTTGTCAGTTGATATAGAATTTTTCGCCCTCTTCGCTCGCTCGCTCAATTATATGATCATTCTTGGTCGAGTTTATTACACAATGCCACCTATGTGACCTTTGTTACATACTATTATGTATTAGGCTTAGCATTTATTTATTTAGGCGGAAGGAGATTGTGAATGGAAGAAAGATGGACATTTTAGAGAGGTGAATACGATTTTTGGAGTAAATTAAGGAATAACAATGACATAATTTGTTCTACTACTCCACAAAATGTAAAAGGAAAAAATTCAAATATGGGCAAATTTTTCAGCAAAATAAACTACGTAATTATATGACTATAGAAGACCAGCAAAATGTGTTATTTTCCTTGTGAATGCCTGCGGCTTTGTTTGCGTTGATTTAATTTAAAAAATATGCTCATGTTACTTTCGGACCCACATACTATATTGTAATGATCACACATTTTAGAAAACCTAGTTATTAGGGGCATAAAAAATAAAATAAAAAATTATTAAAACTTTCTTCATTGGACAACTAAAATAGATCAATTTTTGTTAGTAAAACTTAACTGTAGGACTTATAAACACGGCTTCATTTATTTTACATGCAAATTTTATATCATTAAATTCTTGCCACATTTTTCCTTTTTCGACAAAGACTAATACTGACACCATTTTCTTTACTATGATGTAATTCAATATTAAATTAAAAATACACTGGGAGATGACTCTGGCCTCGTAACACAGCCTAACGGCTACCACGTCAGAAGATTTGAAATATTTTAGCACCTTAAATTGTACCCTAAGATTTTTGGCAAATAAATAAATTTCGTATTTTTGTTTTTAATTTATTAGATAGAAGCTTTGTCGCTGAGCGACCACATCGCATTATAAACACTATGACTAGTACATACACATTTTTACTGCCAACTTGTACAATGTAACAGCCCTGTCAGAAGTCAGGCTAAATTTCGTATTTGTATTTTATGTTATAATTTCCTCTATTTCAGCGGAAAAGCTCCAACCCCAGCCGCAGCCACCCTGCAACAAAGATTTCGAAGCCTTCCGAAGCTCTTCCAACTGCAACGAGTTCTTCGTGTGCGTGAACAGACAGCCTGTGAAGTTCCAGTGTCCAGCTGATTTGGCTTATAGTCAGGTATGTTTTTTTTTACTTGATAGGCCCGCACTTGGCTGCATCACGCCTGATGGTAAGCGACGTTGTAAAATGTCCAGCTGAACTTGCTTATAGTCTGGTATTGTGTCACTGAATGGTATAAAAATTTACTTAGACATAGGCTAACTGACTTTGAATAAAACGTTTATTTACTAGGCATTGCATTACAACACACAGAAAACACATGATTACTTCTAAAATATTTTAAAAGACCTTATTTATTTTGTGAATTTTATACATCATGTTTGTAAACAGTTAAAAAAGTTTCAGTAAGTTAAATTGAACTAATAGCTTAATTAACATAAATTTACAAAATAATATAAGTATAAAACAAGGGAAAAAGCTAAACATACGCTGATAATAAATAAAGTCAACAAAATAGATGTATCACTCAAACCCTTCTTAGCAATATTTACAATTCAGATATTTTAAAAAAAAAACTACTATAATCCTAAAAAATGGTAGCAGTGCGCGTTGATGTCTTTTGTTTAAAGAGATACTGCATAAGTAACCGAAGCTAAGAGCGTCTATTGTTCCTATGATTTTCTTTTTATAGATGAAATTACATTATATATATATTACAAAATTATGAAATAACACACAAGTTTTATGCAAAATACAGAATAAATTATACAAGCAAACATACTCATAGACAGTTTCTTACACTACGGTCTATTTTTCCTTCAATATTTCATCCAAACATCGCAACAATTCTGAGTATAAAGTGAAATAATAGCTTTTCATACCTACTTTAACCGAGTACCTGGATGACCTCGCATATAGACAGGTATATAAATATATAATAAAAGACGTAAGTCATATCCGCATGCCTGTATATATACATATAATATGTGTATGTACATATAGTTGTCACCTTTCACTGCGATCCAAGATCAATTACAAATTGTACATAATACCTATAATTGTTATGGATTGGTTCTCTTATCTACAAATTATTGGAGCGAACTTGTATGCATCTCAATTTGTGTTTAAAAGGTTAGGTTTTTTTATAATTTAAAATCGTAGTGACGTCTCCATTTAGTTGATAATATTAAATGATTTTAAGTAATTAATGGCAAGTGAAAAAAGCATAAAGATACTACGTACGTATTTACTACTTACTACGTATTTAGATGAATTCTAGAAGTTACAATTTAATTAATTAATTTGCAGTAATTTTTCTTACAAACCTAGGAATAAACCCCATTTTTACTTCTGAAATACATACATAAATTTAGTCTTGCAATTTACCAATCAATTATACTTTAATCTACATCAAACATATACAACTGATGTCAGGGAAATTGTAAATTAGATTTGAAAATTCGAAGGCTCCAATCACTTGAATTAAATAAAATAAAAATAGCCTTTATTTTCTACCACTCACTCATCACTTGAATTAATATAAAAAAAATCAAGAAAATTCAAATTAATACACTTTTACTATGCGTTACATTAGATTATTTCTAAACGGAAACTAAATATAAAAAGACCTGCATCTAATCCAAGAATATCGACACTTCAATCTAAAACTAGTCAGTGCATCAAAATGCCTGCAAGGTGCATTCAATGCTAACGCCTTTCTAAAGGAAATCCTTATATTGTCCATAAAATATAATAAGCAACGTCTCGCATTTATTAAATGTCTACTCGTTCCTAAAATGGGCATCTGCTTTTAAAATCGGTATTTTACGAGACGACAATGACCTTTATTATTTATAAGTATTTACTTGCTTTAACTTTGGAGTTATAAACCTACCTAGTTTATGCTACTAATTATGGACACATTTGTATGTTTTAGTTCTTTCTTACAAATACCAAATAATTGACAAACAATGTGATCTTTTTGCCTTAACTTTTTTCTGATTAATGCGATTTCATACGATTTTTATAACAATTTCTAGATACTTCTTAAAATATGTAGGTGACACTAAGAAATATGGCACCAAAATTCTCACTACCAATTCCTGAAATTAAATGATAAGGTATTGAAATAAACTTATGAGCCTTTACTTCGATAATCGGATAGTACAGAAAGCAAAAAGCCACAATATAATATCCGTGTAATCTTTAAATCATCCCATACCCTACTATTTTATTATGAGCAACGTCACTCTTACGTTTATATTCGTCATTGCTCGTTTCAGATTTTAGGCGTTTGCGACTACGCGGACCGCGTCGATTGCTCCTTAACTAGCAGTCCTAGCGTACCACAACAACCAGCCTACCCCACTCCAGCCCCGGCACCAATTTCACCTCCATTATCTGATACTCCTGCTATCCCACAGGAGATTCCAAGCATACCTTCATCACCTTCCTCTCCACCTATCCCTTCCGACCCAGCACCATCAATACCTTCATCACCAGCTATTCCAGAAATACCAGCTTCTCCTGAAGTACCTGCAACTCCCGAAACACCATCATCATCGTCAAGTCCGCCATTGATTCCTGCTTTACCCCAATTCCCATCTTTGCCGGACTCTATTCCGTCTTTCCCGATCAAACCTCCTTCGTTCCCTACATCACCCAATTCCCCTCCGTCTTCTTCGCCTCCTTTATTCCCTATTTCGTTTCCTTCTATACCTAATTTACCTGAAGCTTCTTTGCCTCCAACGATACCTCCAGCGCCAGCGTCTATACCTCCTTTCCCGTCCTTACTTCCTCCAGGTTCTGTCTTCCCGTCTATTCCTCCAGTATACCCAGCACAAAGACCAGTTCCACCAGCAGATGTGTTCCCAGCTCCAGTGCCTGAAGGAGTTCTGAAGCCTGCTGCAAGACCAATCAAGTTCTCGGATTTCTTTAGACCAGGTGATATATTTACCTATTTTAAGTTTAATATTTTTTTTATTTTGCGTGTGACACTTAGAATCTTTTGAGAATTACTTAAATACCGATATAATTTGGTATTTTGGTAATTCTCAAAAGATTTTTTCAAATACATAACCTTATCTTAGTTGGCTAGGATCCTTATAAATATGCCAGATTTTCTACAAAATCTCAAAATGTAATTCTCAGTAGGTACTCAAAAATCATCAAGACATGATTTCTTTTTTTTTGTGTAAACATGCCAAATTTCCTTATGTTTTTAATATCTACATATACTTAGAGTATGTATAGTAGAACTACTAACATCTACAGATCTCTTAACATATTCATCACCTTTATCGACCCGTGATCGCTCTTTGGGAGCATAGGCCTCTCTTCTAGTATGATCGTTTTCTCAAGACAACTCACTTAACTCTAATGCCTGGAAGAGATCGCTCTACGCGATAAGGCCGCCCAATGTACCTAGGTTAGTATTTTGTTTTCTGGTGTACAATAAAGTTATATTGATTGATTGATTGATGCCTAGATTTGAATACTTACGAACACTATTACTTCATCATCATCATCCACAGTCCTTGGGATCCCACTGCTGGGTACAGGTCTCCCTTTGTATGTGCCATCTGTGTCGATCTTGTGCAGACCTCATCCAGGTTGAACCTTAGACTTTGATGATGTTACACTATTACTTACTTATTATTAATTATATACTTATTATCTTTCAGCTTGTGACGCCGGTACCGTCGCCATGTCACGTAAGGATGCTATTCAAATGCTACAGAAGGCAATCTCAGCCAACATTTCATTTTAAACCGTATTAGATATAGTTATGTGATAATTACTTTAAGATTTAGCCTCATCTATCCACTATTAATAAATACTAGTTAACTAGGTATTTTCCTCAACTAAGTTCTTCTTATCGAATGAGAGTGGCCAACTCTGGTGTCGAGAGTTTATCAAGCCGCCCTAAGGGCTTCTGACATAACTTAACGACTTCATTACTAGATTATCAACCGGGACCTACAATTTAACGTGTCATCCAACCCACGGAAGCGCCCAAAATGGAATGCCACTTTTCGGTCACCCATCCAAGGAGTGACCGCGTCGACTAAGCAACAGTTAGAGAAAAAGTAAACACAGTAAGTACAGTAAAGTCATTTTTTTTTTCATTTTGCAATAAAGTAAAGTTTCATTTTAATAAATATGGATAGGTAATATGCAGTGAAACGTGTTACACCCTAGGTTGTAATAATGCTTAACATTAGGTAAGGTGTAACCTAACGCAAACATAGGTAGACCTAGTTTAAAAAATAAACTATATTATGACAATCAATAATGACCCAGGGGTCTTCAAATCTATAGTAAATAGTTTTCTTCTAGGCAAGCGTGCTACATCTTAGACTATAGTGGTGCTTAACATCAGGCAGGCTATAGTCAAACGTAAGCCGTAATAAACACGTTTAACGTAACGTAGTGTAAAAAAAAAAATGTCAGATTTCCTTACCATGAAAAATGGCTGACTCTACCAGAGTGAATATGTAAGGTTTACCTGTTGTAATCTAACGCAAATCTATAATAATAGTTTAAAATAAATACATACCTAAGCTTCACTGAATTATCTAAATTCCTAATTGCTAGTAAAACTACGGTATGACAACTTTTTAGATATAATAATTATGCTTTCTAAACTTAGAAGATTCAGTTTGTAAGTCTGTGTAATTTATGATATTAAATAAATTGATAATATACGTAATATGATCAAGTGTTTCATTGTGATTTACATACCATCCTATTTTTAAATAATAGTGATAAGTACGTTCAAGCTAGGATTTCAAAATTAGTATTTTTTTTCGCATGACCAAAATGCTGGATTTTGTCTGGCTCAACGTATCAGCATTGCCATCCAGCGTGGTAATGCGGCCAGTATGCTGGGCACGCTGCCCTCTGGTAGTGGGCTGCAGCACTTAGATTATCTTTAGGCTTTTCTAAAGATTATCTAAATGCCTCTTTTTTGTAGTAGTCGTTTGTTTAGTTTTTCTTCCCTTGTTTTTATATTTTATTATTGTAAATAAAGGTCTTTTGATTATTTTATATACTTTACTACAATATTTCATGGCCAAAATTGATGTTAAATACTAATCTAAAGTTCTTTTAAGTAATTATTAGTGAAGATTTAAATTCTATTATTTCAATGAACTATAAAACAATATCGTTTGGGAAGATTGTTCTGTGTTGTGTAAAGTTTGCCCAATGTAAAACAACACTAACTTCATTACTTTTCTCCTTAATATTACAACTAGCATGTTGTGTTATATTATATATTTATAAGAAATAACTGGACATCATCACACAGGTGATGACCTAGTTTGATGTCCAGGGTTCACCAACTAGTGTATAGTCATAAGCCCTAACTCATAGTACAATTTCAAATGTTCACTACCTGCTATACTTGTTTGTTTTAATAAGGTCAAATAAAAGTTTTTATTTATTTATTTTTATATAAATTACAATATCTATAATAAGGGAAGGGGTAAATAGAAGTTATCATTACAATAAATAAAACCGAGACTCATTTTGTAAACTTATTTATTTACAAAGTACAAAACTGTCTTAACATAACACACATAGAACTAAGTAAAGCAACATTTATTTCAACACGACACCAATACACGCTTTGGTATCGTGTCAAGGCTATAAAGACTCATTTCGAAAAACTTTTTGGCAATTCACAAATAAAGAGTAAAAAAGTACCAAAAAGATGTTTGAAATTGAAAGCAATTCCAAAGAGCACAAAAAGATTGTAATTATGGAATTTGACGTGTAAATAATCTTTACGGATAAATGAACATTGAACATTGAACATAGACATTGTTACAAGTTCATTCTTTCTGCTGTGATTGAGAAATCGAACCAATTTTTTATCTATGGTCAGTTTGATTAGTTTTCTTTTTCTTTGGCCATAACTTTGTATTGTGCCAGTTCTCAAGAAAAAAGTTTGATTAGAGGTCTTAATTTTCTCGTGCATTTTTTTATATTTAAATCAATTAAATTAATAGTAATTATGATTTGTCATAATTATGTACAAATAATGCTGATTAAGATATACATATGTATATATATTATGATCACACATGTTTGCTAAAGAAATTAATGCTTGATTAAAGGACCTGTTTCAATAATATTTAAAGGGTGGAATTACTTTCAATTTTATGTCACACTTAGTAGAAAAATAATTTTAAATAGAAGTCCATTTCTTTCATAAATACATGCGTCTCTTCAGGACGCACATTTTCACTCAATTACCATTTATTTTATTCACTTATTCACTGTTTAATCGCTTTTTATTTTAGATCAAACACTAGTATTTCTAGCCTCAATTTACGGCCAAAGAAACTAGCTTATAATTTCATCCAAAGAGTTTGGACTACGCTTCTTTTTATTTTAACGCACGAAAGAGGTTTTATTTTTTGGGAGTTACCTCGTTCCACGAAGGAGGATTTGTTTGAGTATTTATTTCAGAAGAGTGCAACCTCTATAGTAGATCGATAGGATTGAGTTTCAGTTTGTCCTTGGAGCCGCCGCGTGTCATTCACAGGCCCAACTTCCTGAGTGCTTTGAGGTCGACGTCACCGTAGTAATCCTCGCTGTAAATATAACATTGTTTTATTCTAAATTCAAAACATTATCTATAATAAATCTCTTTTATAAAATTGCACAGACTAAACAAAGCCGACAGAGCGTCGTCTATTGTTTTATTTTCAAGATGGCGTTTAATCAAATGTTTTGTTTTAGTCGTGGATTGATTCAAAGATAATTCCTGTATGTACCTACATAAAAGGTAAACATATAAATTTTATATTATATTATTAACAGAAGCAGTTTACAGATTTGTAAGTTACTCACCATTATTTCGATTCGTATTCCACTGTAGTAAAACATGAAATAGAAAATGAAGCCTAGATTCCCAGTTTTATTAAAAGTTGGGAGAAAGTTTGTTACTTTTTGGAAGTACTAAAATAATCGTTAGACATATTAATATCAAGATAGAGATTATTGTTACGATTTTTAATTAGAAAGTGTGTTTGTAGAATAAAGTGCTAGTGAATGTTAAAAGAAAGGGTGCAATGTGCGACTACAAAATAAATACGACACAGTGTAATTTTTTATAAAATTTTATGTTTATTTTATCACTAAAAATAAAACTTAAGTAAGTATTACAGTTTCTATGAAAACAACACTCAGTCGCAGCGAAACATTTCAGTACAAAAAAATATTATTTACAAGATTATTGTGATTGAAATATGCATGAGGAGAACTACGATACGCTGAACTGGATGATGTGCTTAAATGCAATCCAACTTATGTGCGCTCTGCATTTATATAAGTCTAGGCAACAATACAGCTCGTTCAAAAGTTATATAATTCCCGATACAAACATGTTGGCATCAAACTAATGTACAAGGTAATAAACAAATAAATACATCTATCGCTGTATGTGTTCAATCTCCTAACCTGACAAAACTGTTCAAGGGAAGCTACAACGAACAAAACTATTTGGCAACTTGAAGTGAATACAAAATCAATCGTGGCTCACTCACTGAACATTTGAAATTATAATTTGAACCTGGAACACGTGCACCAAAAGCAACGCTTTTATTTTTTTTCGTTTAAGTCGGTCTATTCAGCCAGTGTTTTGTGGTTGCTTTTGGCGCGCGCTGAGTTTTTTTTAATCTAATTGAGTATCAGAAGGTGTAGGTGGGAAAGGAGGTTTTATTCCTTCTGGGGGCGGGGTTTGAGCTTGGGCGCGGTCTTCTTGCCGTCCTGGTTGAGACCAGCAAGGAGTTCGCTCTTGCGGATGCTCTTGAGGTCCAGGTCTCCATAGTAGTCCTCGCTGTAAAATGTCGTAAGGTTGGCTACTTCCTCTTCTACCTCTCTATATATTATAATCTAACTTATTTATACCTTAATTATATTCCTACCTTTTCTTATTACTAGAGTTACCTACTGTTTGTTTACTTAATTTTAACTTTTGTTCACTTTTTTGTAAAGTAAATGTGATTTAGTCCAAAATATGTTCTAACTATTTTCTAGCAACTTTTACTGGTCGCGCATCGTGTAATGATATCTTGTCCGCCTTGAAACAGTAACAAGAATATCCGTTCGCTTTTCCAGCTAAAGTTAGATAACTTTTGTTTTTCTCGCCGGCAACTAATTGGTATCGAACCTTCGCAAAAACCTCATTGGAACTCGTTTCGCGACCTTGGCTTTAAACGAGGTACATCTCGACCGTTCCTTTTTCGGATGAATTATTTTAAATGCCATCGTATAAATAGGTGACGATAGGTGGAGACTTAACGTGTTCGAACTTTAAATTGTGCGACTTTTGAATGTATTATTCTACAGATTTTAAATTGACATTTAAAAAGCCGCGAAAATAATTGGACCACCCAGAATCGAACCCATGCATTCACAATCATAGACTTTAGTGTGTTTTAACGGCTAGTTGCTGTTTACTTTTAATTGCTAGTTTTTGAGATGTATTTATGCTAAAGTGCAAATACAGAAAAGCGAAATCGTTTAACTCCAGGACCGGTTGTTGCGGAACTGTCGTCCATTGCGTATACTCAGGGCCATATCTCTGGCGACATGAGCTTACATTTTAAACATTTCCTACTTCTGTTCAAAATGTTTCAAAAGTTGTTCTTTCCATATATTTTTAACCGACTTCCAAAAAAAGGAGGTTATTAAGTCTTCTGAAAGTTTTTTTTACTGTATTTGATTGTTTGTTTTTCAACATTTTTTATTGATAACCACTTACAAAACATTTGTGGTAATAGTGTACATTATCCTATCACAACAATATCATACGCTACCATTTGTTTGAGTGGTTAATTACCTTTTCACTGCTTAGTATTATAAACAAGTACTACAAAATATTTCAGAAATTGTTTGTAATTGTGTTTGATTGTATCTTCTTTACGCTAAAACTGTTGAACCAATTTAGATGTTTATTTTCAACCAGGGGTCTTCAAATCTAGAGTAAATAGGTTTCTTCTAGGCAAGCGTGCTACATCTTAGACTATAGTGGTGCTTAACATCAGGCAGGCTATAGTCAAACGTAAGCCTATTTAGTGTAAAAAAAGATGAAAAATCTACCATTTTGTTTAGAAAGAAATGAAACTAGATCCAAACATATATAATAATCTTTTCATACCTAATAAAAATGAGTTATTTAGAGACATTGCTAAATTATATGATGAAATTATTTCTAGCATGTCTCAAGCTATTTAAGTCCATATCAATCGAGTTCGGGGCAAACCACTAGTCATTGATATTCACCAGAGTTATGGTTACAGGACACGGTCAGACAGACAAACGATAATTTACATGTGTTATGCATATACTTGTGGCCTTAGCAATGCTGCAATGAATCACTTCTTTTCAATGTATATAACATTGAAAAGTGATTCATTTGTGATATCGTAAAACAATAACAGTCTAATTCTATACAAAACTAAATTGTGATTTTGATTGAAATGTTTTAAAATTCAATTTTAGTACTGTTCACAAGTCATGCCGCTATCAAATGCAAATAAAAAAATAATTTGCTTCGTTCCTCATTTTATATTTAACAGTAAGAGATTTGCTTTGGCTTCAGCAGGTCACCCAAAGTAATGTTTGTACAAATGACACTATATGTAGTCAAATCTAAATATATAAAACTCAAAGGTAACTGACTGACTGATATAGTGCTCTATCAACGCACAGCTCAAACCACTGGACCGATCGGGCTGAAATTTGCCATACAGGTAGATGTTATGACGTAGGCATCCGCTAAGAAAGGATTTTTGTAAAAGCCGCTTTCATAGGGGTGAAATGGAAGATGCAAGTTTTACTTCTTAATGCGAGCGAAGCCGCGAGCATCCACTAGTTAGGTATAATAAGTATAAACAGTTATTTAATGTAGCTGTGCTAACCCTTTTAACAGCATTGACCACGGTCTCTTGAACTATCCTAAAGAGATGTTAATTTCTTGTACGCCCTAAATATGTTGTAACGCTTAAGGTTTTTAACCGCATAGTTGCTAGCGAGACACAAAATGGACGGAGTTTTAATTTTGAATGTATTTTTATATTTGGTACTTATATGTACCAAACACCGTATGTTTTGGTACTTATATGTGCCTTATAGCTATTAGCGATAAGGCCGCCAGTTGTGGCACTATTTTTTAAGTCTTTTGTGTTTCTGTTTGTCTTTTTTTTCAATGTGTGATACAATAAAGAGTTTATTTATCTATCTATCTATATGTTTCTCAGAAAAAAATATAGGTATTTTTTGGTCTTAAACTTTGTTCTTTGTATAAAAACTGATCTAAAACTTTATATTTTTTCTTTATACTCAAATTCTAACTGTGTTTATATAAACTATATACGTGCGATTGATCTGTGTCGATATAATAAGTGCGGAAGAATTGTTAGTCACAAGGACATTTGTTGGACAGGACCTAGGTTCGATGCCATGCGATGTCACGTATTTCCAAAACCATTATAAACTTAGATAAGATATTGAATCAGGCGTTACTTTGCGGAAATCCATTGTTACTGAAACTCTGGAGAAATATATAGTGTTTTTGTCGCAGCGGAAAAACACTATATATTTCTCCAGAGTTTCATTATAAACTTAATAAAAACATTTTAATATCAACTGCAAGAGTCACCAGATAATCAAAAACAATTGAACCATGCTTTGACTGGAGAGAAATTTTATTTTTCAAATAGGAGCTTCCATAAACAAAACACAACCAACAACTACATAAATAAGTTTAAATAATAAAGAGTTCCAAATCTGTAACTCAAACCTCATTTCTCATGCGGTTATTTGTCAAAAGAGGTCTGATACTGTATATAGTATATCAACCTTTATGGTTATTAAAAAGAGTTCTGTAACATCGTGACATCGCATAGCTCGCATCACACACTGTGACACGTACAGAGTTAATAGCATCGTTTTTATTTAAATAGGCTATTATTACTGAACCAGAGTTTAGAAGAATTCAATACCCGTACAATGCACCGTCTTATTTGGCATCGAACGGGATAGGATATCCGGACTCGACTCTTTACGGACAGAAACAGTTAGAAGAAAGTCTCTATGAATCGAATACGTATTTCCTGCCAGTTATATTTATAGTTGGCGCCAAATGGTGACAGAGAGACGTTTTACTTTGAACTCCTTTTTTAGCATGGCTATTGCAGCGTTCGAAAGTTTTCATTCAAAAACCAAAGCGCCGTTCGAAAATTCCTTAATTTAATTAAATAAACAATATCATTAATACCCACAATACAATTTACTGTTAGCTTCAATGTTAAACAGTTTAGTTTTCGAATCAAAATTTTTCGCTGCAATCACTATGCAAGTCCAACTATTTGGCACAAACTTCTAAAATTTGAATTGCGAACTCACCATCCGGGAACATCTTCGGGGTCCTCGCAGTTGCCAGTACCGTCAGAGTCTCCGATCTTGAACACGGTTCCGATGGGGCAGCCGTACTCGCGGGCAACTCCTTCCAGACAGATGTAGTACTTGCGGCAGTCCTCGGGGTGGGCGTGGCGGCTGAAGGAGCCAGCGTTGGACACCTCACCGGGAGCGGGGCAGTTGAAGCCGTTGGCTACTTCTGGGAAACACCAAAGAGGTTGCGTTAGAAGAGGTTGGAAGACGTAATTGAAATAAAAGAACTAAAGAGGTTGGTATGCAACAAAAGAGTAAATTTAGATTCGAAATTAGAATAATTTTAGAACCATTTTTTTATCTAGTGTGAATTTTCCCTGTCGTTATGTGCTATAATAAAATTTTGTTATAAAATGTTATCACTTCTATTTTGAGACTTGAGTTCTAAGTTCAAAATCAAAGCAAACTCTTTGAGCGACGCGGACGGTCATAATACCGCGTGACACAAGTATTTATGCATTTTAAAATTTATGATTACTTGTGTTGAGTCTGGTCGTTTGTATGTATAATAAGTATGTATTTACAAAAAAAAAAGTATATAAGTATTATATCCGTTATCTAGTACCCACGACACAAGCGTTAGCTTAGTGTGGGGCTAGATGGCGCTGTGTGCAATGTCCCGGAATATTATTTATTTTTATTTATTTATAATGAAGTCTTTATAAATAAAAATAAAAGGTTAATTCAAGGCATAGTAAGGAGTTTGGTATTGCAGTCAGAACAACTAAAAGTGATTGCATTCAAAATTAAAGTGCTGTTGAATTCGTGTTCTTATAGTTTTAATATCGTCAAGAGCTTATTAAAAACACTTAACTTTATAACGACATTATTCTGAATAACTGTTTATAAGTACTAATAAAATAAAAACCTTTATGTTTAAATGGAATCAATTAGGTGTTATAATGGTCTATAAGGGTATTTTATCCAATCATTAATTGCGTACGTTCAAACTTCAAGGATGTAAGGTTTTTCCTGTCATAAAATTTGTAAAAACAATATCCTTACTATGATTTTGTTACAATGTTATAACTATCGTCTCATGAACAAAACAGTTAAGACAAATTTAAAAATGTAATAGGGACCATTATTCTACTTCGCTTAGTGAGAGTTTTGTAAAAACTTTATGAACGTTGAATATTTTTCCTCACATTTGCACTAAAAACTCATCATAAGCATTTTTTCTCCTTACTACCTTCAACTAGTAACAAAAATGGTTGCCTGAATCTACCCTCATTTGTACGAACCATTATTAAATTCAACACCTACCCTCATTCTTGCACTCTGGCACCTGGTCGGCCCACATGCAGACGCGGGACTCTCTGTCGTAGGCGAGGCCAGGGCTGCACTGGTAGCGGGACGCTTCTCCGTTCCAGCAGTTCCAGAACACGTCGCACTTGGCCACGTCGGCGAAGATACCGTACAGGCGCTCGCAGTGGGGAGTTGAGATTGGGGGCTCTGCGGAGAGAAAGCATTGTTAGTAAAGTTTCTAAGTGTGTAATGGTACAGAACAAGGAGTTATAGTTTAAAGTAAAGTTTAGTTAAGAGGGAAACAGTTTCAGAGCAAGATTCTGTATATTATTATCTGATCATCCTGGATATATGTTTATTACAAAGGTTTTTCAGTATATAAGGTTCAAGTTCAAAGCACAAGTGAAGGTCTTCAAGTTGAGATGGCAACAGATTACGAGCAAAGCGCTCTAGATTATAATAAATAGATAGATGTCCCAGGACATACCATACAGTGCCATCTAAATGTATGTATATAAAACAATTGATTGTGTTATGTGATATTATATAAGTATATGATTGGGCTATTGTTATATGTATATATGTATTTCTTGTTTGTACTCATTTGTTTATTATTTGCTGCAATAAAACATTTTCTTTCTTTCTTTCTAGTGTAATAGCTGATGATTATTATACTTTTACCAACAGCAGGGGTAAAATATCAAGCAAAGATGAAGTGTATTTTTTAAAGATTTACAGATTTTGTACACAAGAAACGCAAAGTTAAGTGCACTAATTCTCGACTCATATCAAGAGTATAAGTGCATAACATTGTCCTAACCAATTCTTATAACAGTTACTTTAAATGTGCTTAAGTACAAAAAAGTGATCATCTAAAAAACTAATAAACTCTACGAAGACATCAAAAAACGTGCAAAAACCTGCTAAACATGTTTCTTCCTTATTATAAATCATCAGCATAAAAACTACTCAACAAAAGTGAGTTCACAAAATCACAAAGCGGTTCTAGTTCAAGGTGAACTGATATAATGACATCCTATTGACATATATTAGAGTTTAAAATAAATCTGATTGCGATTTTACGCTCGTCCTAAATGATCTTTTGAGACATCCTGGTCCTACTATAATTTACTATTATTTTTAAAGACATGACATCTTTTTAGATGTCTCATTGTGGGTACATGATTCCGATTCATATATATGCCAAAGGAAACCACGTACAATACAATATAACTTTATTGCTCACCTAATATAAATATACATAATAAAAGGACTTATGTACACTATAAATGTAAGTACAATAGGCGGCCTTATCAGATGATAATGAGTGATCTCTTCCAGGCTATGTTAATGATTATTTAATAAAATTAGCTGTGTGCAATGTCCCGGAATATTTATTGAATTAATTTTATTTACGATGATTGACGGAATGATTTCAGACAGATAATTTAATGTAACGTTGGTAACGTTTAGGTGTCTCTAGCTCATATAACTTATGATATTATCCTTAAATTATACATGTATAATTATGTAAAATATATGTAAATTACAGCCTTGACCGTCGTTTTACTGTTACTGGGTATAAATTGACATATAACGATCGCATGATTGTGAACTTTAGGTTGCCAAAGTCAATATAGACTTTGTATTAGCAAATTTTAATTGCAAATTTATAGGTGCGGTTTTCAAGATGAGGATTGTAGTAATCTAAATGGCTGTCTTATCACATATGCCTCGTTTATAAAAAAATGTGTGATTTATCACTTGCTATTATGCGTTGTTTATAAAAAAATGTGACTCTAAAACTATTTTAGACCCGAGTAGATAGTTTAACCAACCCGGTTTACGATTATGGTTTTAATTAAATTCAGTCAATTCATAAGCAGATAAATTGTCCCATCGGTTTTAGTTCCAGATTTACGAGGATCACAACACAGAATAGCCAGAGATAATACAGTGACTAATGTTATGAACTTATTTCACATTTTCAACATTACCTACTGCAAATCACAACGCTGAACACCCAAGGACGATAAACTTATCTGTCATGTTCTATGCAGGGGAATCATGACCCTCAGTAATGAAGAGCTTAAGGAGGAGGCTCAATTATTTTTTTACGAGCTGTCACCCGTCGGTCTCAACGGAAGACCAACGCTGACTGTTCGCAGTCAGCACATGCTGAGTTGAAGCCGGCTTGTGACAGAAATTGTGTATATGCAAAATGTGTTTGTCTAATTTACTTTCCTGAATGTGTTCGTTTCGATTTCTTGTCGCAAAATAAATAATTTTCATTTTTATTTTTACTCACCAAGCTGTGTCCTGTCTCCGCACTCGACATTGTGCAGATAGTCGCAGTTCTCAGTGAGGTATTTGGAGTCAGTCGCGTCGAACGCCAGCCCGTTGCCGCAGGTCTTCAGCTCTGCGACACCGTTGTCGCACTTCCAGTATTTGTCGCATGAGATGTGGTGCGGGTAGAAGCCGAAGTCATCAGGGCATTTGAAGGATTCCTGGCCAACGGCTGTGGAGAAAATTGTGGGGTTAGTTTTGTTTGTTGGAAAAATTGGGGGTAGTTGTAGAATTTGCGTAAAAGAAGAGTGGCATGGATCGGTAGTGATGATACGTTTAAAATAACTTCAAAGTTTCCTAAACTATGAAAAAAATATCATTGATGTAGCTTACAATATAAGTACATTGGTTAAAAAACATAGCAAAATATGTAAGTATGTGGATTCAATAAAAAAATCATTCAATAGAATAAAATTACTCGTGACATTGTATGAATAATATTAGCACAAAAAACTTGGTTTCTGCAACTCATATCGATATTAGACAACTATAAAAACTAGTCAAGTTTCGTTTGCGAGGCGTTACTGATGTCAACATATTGGAAGCATGCGTGGCTCGTACCTATAAAACAACGCCCTCTCTGATCTAGATAAGTTTCCAGATTGATCTTACGAAATCTAACGCAAGCGCATAAACCGTTTGACAAACTGCCAATATTGCAATACGATGAAGTAACATAGGTTCGAAATTCAAACATTTAAAAGTCGAGGCGTCTTGAATTTTAATTCGAGTTTCAAAAGCCGCCAGGGGGTTTGGTAAACGGCAGTTATGCGTTTTGCAACGCCTGGTCTGCGGCAGGGCCGCTCTTTCTCCGAGGAATGTGGCCCGCTTACACAACGACCGTGCGACAAACTTAAACACAATTGTCGCCTACATTTTGCTTACTTCACTCCACACTCAATTGTTTGTTGTGGCTTTGCCTAATTATAGAAGCACGTGCTAGTCGTTCTATGAAGTTCTGTGGTGACGCAAATTCAATTAATACAAAAGGTGATATAAATAATTATGAAGTTGCGCGGAACGCGGATATGAAAATTTTACCGAATTGTGGCAATCGCGTTGCGCGCTTTTGGGTCTAAATTGCGTTTTTGGTTTTGTAACTGCTTAGTTTTAGTGTGTAGTCGTAATGTTTAGTAACGAAAATGTATATTTATTGAGACAGATTTATAAGTTATCAAATGGAAAGGCCTAGAGTGTTCCTATATGATTAAAAAAATCAAATGTGTCTATCACCTAACACTATGAGAAATGTTTATTCTATAGTAAATCAATGCTTTTTCTCTTGTCATTTTGTTGCTTTTTAAGCAGTAACCGATTATATTACATCAATACAGTCAGTGTAAATCTCACTACACAAAGTTTACATATTACATACGTATATGTCACTTCCTCAGTTTTAAAAACGTCAGTTATGTCATGTTATGTCACTGCTGGTCACTTGTACCGGTTGACATTTGCAAACTCATCCGTAATCTTTTGCAATATGTAATACTGTATGTATTTTTGCACTTTTGACATAGTCGTGTTTATATGCAATATGCAAATTAAGACGTTATATAAGACACGTTTAAAATAAATTGTGACTACTTTTGAGTTTAATTGTTAAATATTTAGGTTATATAAAAATATATACTCATTGATTTTTATAATGTTCCTTGAATTTATATTGTTTAATACAAAGCAAAGTTCATCTGTCTTTATACTCACATTATTTCATCTATTAAATAAAAAAATACATACGAACACACAGACATAATGTTCATTGTCTGTCACTAATATAAATTATTAACTTCACTAATTAATTACTTAAGTAATCACACAATATAATACCAACAAATTAAGAAACCTCTAATTAAAATCCCCAATCAGAAAGTATCAATTCCCTATTGCTCCACTGACTTGCTAATCACGCGCTTGGTTCATCTGTTGAACTAATTTCTAGTGCATGTGTTAATTGCTCTAATTGGAAGGTTTTACGCTTTCGTGCCTTTTCTTGGAACAGCCTTTTCGCTTTTCTGCGAAATAGAAGTTTCTGTTTTAAACCGATGGAGAGGATAAATGTTCATTAAAGTAAGTATGAGAGTACAGTGTGGTGTCAGAGTATTTAAACCACCATAGGGGCCTCTTATATGGCTTAACTACTGCCGTACTATGACACGTGTAGGTACATTAATAAATGTACAGTTCGTTTTCAATGAAAATAGATTAAAATAGATACTTCTCTGTTAGTTCTGTGAGTTCTGAACTCGTTTCCCAAATTAAAGGAGAATTTAAGAGAACAAATACTAATTAATGATATATCTTTACTTCTTTGTTAATTAGAAATCTGATCTCGTTTGCCAATTTATATAGTTAAATTGCAGACAGAATATCAAGGCTCCAACATAATTAGAACACATAAAAAAATCATCAAATAAAGCTTATCTATACTAATATTATAAAGCTGAAGAGTTTGTTTATTTGTTTGAACGCGCTAATCTCAGGAACTCCTGGTGCGAGTTGAAAAAATATTTTTGTGTTGGATAGACCATTTATTGAGGAAGGCTTTAGGCTATATAACATCACGCTGCATCTAATATGAGCGAAGAAACAATGGAAAATGTGAAAAAACGGGGAAAATTATTCATCTTTGAGGGCTTCCGTTGCGTGTGCTGCGAAAACGGTTCAAGATATCAAAAAAATATGTTGGAAAGAATTATTTCTTTTGAAATGATCTAACAAAATGTCTACACAGTATATGTCTATCTTTTAAAAATAACTCACTAAAACCGTTTTTATGGTACTATTCCATGCGGACGAAGTCGCTGGCACAGCTAGTCTACCTAATATCCACAATTTAATGATCTCGACATTTCAGTACCTATCTTATTAAAGTGGCACGTTTTCATCCGAAATGATTGTTTGAATGCCGTGCTCATCGAAACAACCTCGAATTAATTCAAGACTCGAATAGATAGTCGTCTAAGCTTGTTACGGTCATCTGAATTTGTATTTAAGGTGCAGCCTGAGCAATACTGGGCATGTTTTCATACAATTTTCTTGTATAAAAAGTAGTTTTTAAAAACTTGATAGGCTCAAGCTTCGATATCTAAATAAAGGGCTTATTTGAAGAAAACTAATCACTTAATTCTAGTTGATGATTTTATAGTCTTTGTTTATTTTTTTTGGCATGAAACTATTTTTAATACTACATAACCCACCAATTAGGTTTAACTTTATAGAAATCGAATTCTTAAAGTTTTAAAACTAGAAACTAACCACTTGTTCAGTTTTTTTAGAATCAAATTCTTCAATCAGATGAACCTACATTACGCAAAATTTATCCTACATTATTTCTAAATTTCGATTCATAAGTCTAGTTATACAAACTTTGTATGAAAGTAAAGTCGGTACACTGCACCTTAACATAGCAACCTTTCTTAATGAAATCAAATAGGTAACCGAGGTGAACTACAGTCACCGCGAATGCTTGGCATTCTTGTTAAGGCTGGATATATAACTAGGTATAGTTGTAAAACTAGATAATATGAAAATATTTACTTCCTAAGATAACAAAGAAAAAGATTTTTTGTTTATATTGTTTTCATACTGCTTAAGAGATCACAAAACATGGTAAAAACTATGTATGGTTATCATTTCTTACAGTTAAAGTTTGAATATTTATTTACTCGTAAAATCGACAATTAATTAAATTTCGTTTTAGTATCTTCAGATAATACTATGAATTTGTTTTTAAAACCTCTCAAGGAATGGAATGCCTTTTCAGCTGCTGTATTTTCAGATCGTGCACTGATTTTTATTATTAAAAATTTGCCTCTCAGCATTTTTACAAATCCAAATAAACAACTATTATACATGATTAGCATTTTGTCACAAAAGCGACACCTAATCATAGATACAGGTAGTAAGACAGTTATTTTTCATAACTAACAAACAACAACATGTGACAAATATCTCAATTCGATTTGACCTTCTCCATTAAATATATAACAATCTCATTAAAACATGATTTGCTTTTCGACCTTCTATAAATGATCAAGTCATTACAGTTACTTCCATATCCTTCCGTGTTCCGATGACAGTTAAATATAAACTTGTTTTCTTTCATCTACAGTTTTGGTCTTCCGGAGACCCTTGTTGGCCTTTGTGAGGGTTATGATACTTTTACTACATACATATATACCTACTCATTTATAATTAGTTTTTTTTTTAATTTTTACGTAGGAAAGGTTTACGTTTGACTACAGCCTGCCTGATGTTAAGCATTGCTGCAGCCTAGGATGTAACTCGCCTACCTAGAAGATACATATTAACTCTAGATTTGAAGCCCCTTGGATTAGTATCGTCATCATCATCCACAGCCGGCTTTTTCCCACTGCTGGGTATAGGCCTCTTGTCATGCCTGTGCCAATCTTATCCACATTCGATTTTAATAAAGAGCTTGAAATTATGTAGCATTCATTTTAGCAGTGCCTTTAGTAACAATTGATGTAAGGTAGAAAATCTAAACATACTTCTTCTTTCTAGTTCTCAGTAAAAGAAAGCCTGCTCTTACTTAGGAGTAATGTATTTTTTTTTCTAGTCTGTTGCTGATTATTATCTCAGAAAAATTACCAAAACCATATAATTATAGGTTTTAATGCAATTCAATTGCTACAAGGAATCATTGTTTTGCGTAATATAAAATATAAACAATATACCATAATGGCATATGAATATAATGTACTTGTACATATACGGGTACATAGTCAAATAAGCCTTGGCACACGTGAGAAAGAGGGCAAAGTAATTCCACCAAGCGTGTCTTTTCCAACCAATGATTGTAACCAACGAGACACCATATTTTTCTTATTGTTTTGTCCATGACTTTTTACGTGAGTTAGGTTTACGTTTGACTACAGCCTGTCTGATGTTAAGCATTGCTGCAGCCTAGGGTGTAACACGTTTACCTAGAAGATACCTATTAACTCTAGATTTGAAAACCCCTGGATTGTAGTTCGCATGAAACACAACTTCTGATAAAGTGTTCCAAAGCTTTCATCTCTCAAGTTGTGCTTCATAAGCCTTTTGTTGATCAAATTCCTGTCTAGTGTAAATAAATACTCAATAATTGAGAGTCTTGTAGATACAGTGTCGATAGTTCGTTATGCAACCACCGGCCACGGGGGCGACACTTGAGCCCTGTGTGCGTATGACATAATTTTATTATTGATTCGATCAGGTGGCATAACACGTTCATGTAACAGACAGGAGAGGCGCAAACTGGGCAAAGTTAAGCCACGGGGCGTTCGGTCGGTTGACGGATAGGTGACCGAAAGCACAGAATACATAGTACAACCGAAAATGTCAGTTTTATGGTGTTGTAATGTGTATTATAAATTGTCATAAATAAAAAAACACTAAGTTCAATTGACAACACTCTACTTTAAAAAGTTGTTTTAATAGACATGATATATATGGAACATTTGAGTATTTCTTTGGGTCATAAAGAAAAAAAATAAAATTTTATCATAACATCATTATGTATTTTAAGCACTTTAGTGATAATAAAAACTTTACGTATTTACTAAGTATACAAACAGAAATCAATATAACACTTGTATAATGTATATATGTATGTCAGGGTGTCTATATGTATGTTTGTGGCGTTAGTCTGATAATCGCGGTTTTGGTTTAAAATTACTTTACGAAGCACAGGTGTTCATTTAGATATCAATGTCAGTATTTTCTGGTTTAATATTAAAAAAAAATAGATCGCGATTTTATTAAGAAATTGCTTGGAGAAATGATGAAACCTATATCACTGTAAAGTTACTTATTTCATTCCCAAAGCTTAATAATTTGTATCATTAATAAAGAATTGTCAATTTATTTATTTTGTACTTTAAAACCTCTCTCTATCATAAAAATTACCATTAACACAACAAACAGTTTATATAAATCTAAAAACAGGCATACCAAAAAACCAGTCTGAAATCTAGAACAAAGTCATGGCATGATTACGTAAATCTCTTCAAGCAAACCTACTAGCCCACTCCCATAGGTTAAACAGACAGACATAATGGATGTCTGACAGAAAGTATATATTTAGGCCGAATAAATACCTATACAAGTACCTATTATCGCATATATTACATAAAAACCTGTCCAAAGGTCGACGGCCATTAAGTAACATGGTGAAAGCCTACGCTTATACGAGTATGTGTATATAAACGTATGTATATAGACGGGTTTTAAGGTTGGCCAAATAAAGTTTGTATAACATTTATTTATATGTCATCTATTAATACTAATATGTAAATAGTAGTGCATTAACATTAGAAAAGTTAAAAAAATGATCATGCTGATTACATAGGAAATTAGCTTGACGATTAATAAATGTATTTTTCGTAAAATTGTATTTAATTAAAATTCTTCTGCATAGATCAGCCATTAGCATTTAATTCTTTTCAATTAATTGAATTTGACATATAGATACTTCTTGACATTTCCATTTTATTTGATTTTTTTTAAATTAATACTATAAATTGGTATTAGTTAATTTTCAAATTGATACTGAAACACATGCATGTAATATTTTTTTATTTACATATCAGTAGTATATCTGATAAGTGAGAACCCTGGTATCAAAATGTAGGCAGAGCTTTCAATTTCTATGGGCACATTACATTGAGTAATCTCACATATGCAATTTCCGACCTACACAACACAATAGTTTTGATGAATAAATTAACTCTTGCTATTTGGTGTCAAAATTGTTTTGCATAAAGTGACGTAATATTTCTTTACATATTTGACATAAAATGTTATTAAATTGATCTGCAGAACTCAATTTCAGTATTTTTAGTGTAAGTTTCAATTTTAAATTAATTACTGTTTCGTGATTTACATTAAGAATAAATCTGATCTAATTCATAACGAGCCAAAATAATGTTGATTAAAATTATAATTTTTTGTACTTACATTTAAATCAAATAAAAATATTTTATTACTTTATATTTGACTAATCAAGGTTTCAGTATCCTGTTTATTAGTAATACCAATTATTAGCTAATTTAATGACTTACAAACAAACTGACCTAGATAACTGAACAAGTATTTTAACAACCTAATGGTTCAATATCAATAAATCAATTAAAATATATAACCGTTAATATGTGGGTGATTCTGTTACGCATACTAAACTTTAGAAATAATATTGGTTTTAAACGATTACATACATACATATTTTTATAAGTTTATAAATAGAAACATTCCAGATAGCACAAGTTTTACTCATTACCTACTATATCTAGACCAATAGGTACTTTATGACATATGATTTTGTTGACGTGATGTGACATTTTGACAATTATGACATTCGTTAAAGAATAAAGAAATGTGAATTTGAATTAATTGATTACACTTCTTTCTTTATTTATTATCACGAAATAGGCTTAAGGCTTAATAGGCTAAGGAAAACCCCTGGGTTATAGTTTTCTGAAAACAGTTTTTTTTTTATTTACTAGTATTACAAAAATGAAAGTTTATACAATTGAATATTTTTAATACATTCAAAAGAATTGTAATTTTGACTAGTCAAAAATTTTACCCCAAACTTGACATGTCAAAAATGGAAAAAAACTCTCACCTAGATTATTTTTCATCTCAAATAAACGCATAACAATGGGTCGCCTAGTCACTAATTACGGTCACTGATTCCTGATCACACGTTCCTGATGCAATCATTAGATAACACGATTGTAACAATGTAGCCTCGGTGAAAGTTCGACGAACATTAAATAAGAGAACATTAGTGAATGAATGGGGGCATTTTGAGAGTTTTTGTGAACGTTAAAGTGTATGGAGTTCGTGGGTTAAGATTTTTTTTTTCTTTTCTATATGAATGTTTTGTAGTTGAAGTTGATTTTTGTTGTGTTTTATTGAATGCTTTTCTTATCTTATTAATTAGATATTATGAATTAATGTTTACTGTAAATTTTATAGGTATGATTGAATAGAAAGTATGAGTACAAACTTTGGCGCTAAAAAAACTCAAAATTATATATTTTAACTATTAAAAATTCATGACCTAATGAAACGTTTTGGCTTCTCAAGTTATAAGTATCGAAACTTAGTGAAACTGCTACATAATAACCTTGCAATTATCTAAGTTATCATTGTTAAATAAATGTATAACAATGATTGCAAACTAGAACAAACAAAGTGTTGTTTCACCACAGTTTATTGACTGTTTGTCACAGACTATCGATCCTGCAGAGGTGACATAATTGAAGTATTTGATGAAATTATACCTAGCAAACACCTAATTACGAAAAAAAAATACCCATATGCCAAAGACATTTGTAAGTCAAATTCATTATGAGGAATTAGCAATAAAATAATCATTTACATTTGTTTCTCCTGTGACGAGACATTGGCAAAATTGCGGCAGTACCGCAGGGGCCATTAAAAAAAACAAGTGACAGACCAGATATCAAAATTATACAATGTGTTTTGACTTTCACCATGAATGTGTGAGTTTACAATCTGATTTTACCCAAGATATACTAGTTTGTATAGAAGTTTAACAGCTAATATAAACGTCTATAATATTATGGTGAAAATTATTCGCCATTGCCAAAATGTGACTGAAAAGTTGCTTGTAGCAATAAAGACGCCATTTGGGACAGAATTTTATTTTTTTTACTATATTTTTTTCCCTTACATATCACAAAAAAAGATAAATCTGTTACATATAATCTGCCATATTAGAAGTTTCTCAAAATAGGAAGTTCATACTAAGGTGTCTTTAGATTTTATTATCTGTACAAGTACCTAAAGATTTATTCAGCTATAAGAATTCCTAACGCGACGTCGACGCAGGCGAGGCCTGTCGTGCAATAGTTGCGTAATTTTTAATTTAATTTTGCACGATGTGTTTGACGCTTCTGGACATCGAGATTAAGTAATCTTTGAGGTGTTTGCTGCAAATTTAAACTTTTGAAAATAATTTAATAGTCAGTGCCTATCAATTTGATTGACGATTCGTATTGTTAATAAAAATGTGTAGAAAATTGTTTATTTCTCGCGGACATCTTTGTGTCACAAAACTGCCTACACTTTTCCTAAAGATTTAGCAAATATTTTGTTTTTATTTTGTTATATTCCAAAAATAATAAGTATTTTTAAACTTTCTTCCCGTTTATCATCAAAACGCACTGCGCACAAAAGAATATTGCACTTAGATATATAGACATACCAAAATTGTACCAATAATTACCCGAGAAGGTTGCTCCTTATTTACCAATAGCCCTATATACATAGTTATATACATATAACAGTATATATCGTATCTATATGGGTGGTCGAGCTGCGCAGTGACTGTACGTCCTTCGGCGTATAAAGTATAAATAACTTCTTGTCCTAGGCAGGCTTTGTCGCTTTTTGCACTACACCATCGGTTACGTTTAGATGTTTTTGTCACGATTTTACTCGTATATTGTTATGTGTAAGAGATTTGTATGCATCTTGTAATTGGTTGCATTAGGAACATATGTATGTGTAAACAAAATTGTCATTTAAAAAACATGGTTAAGGGATTTTTGGTAACGTTTCTGGCACTGTATTATTAAATGTGACAAGAGTTCTGTTACATTTAATGAAA
Organism: Macaria notata; assembly: GCA_927399415.1. Classification (NCBI taxonomy): domain Eukaryota; kingdom Metazoa; phylum Arthropoda; class Insecta; order Lepidoptera; family Geometridae; genus Macaria; species Macaria notata. The sequence goes on from OV656751.1 coordinate 3,958,110, forward strand.
GTTTGTTTTAAATTTTAAACAATAGTTAAATCATTTCATTAGTTACACAAAGAATTAATTTCTTATACAGCAGTAGTAGGAAGACCAGTATGAGAGACGATAGTATCTTTCATTCTAGGTTTTGAATAAGATTAATTAAATCATGTTTGACTAACGGCTAAACGTAGCCATATGAACCAATCCACAATATTATTTTCTTGTTAAGAGAAGGTTTTGGTTTACTCTTTTAATACAAAAAACAAATACAGGTTGAGTAAAATTATGTTTGTTATTTTGTATATTTTCTGCTACTATTAAATTTCCTACATACAAAGTCATGACATGGCTGGATCCTTAATTGTTAAATAACACCACACCGTGTGATATCATTGTTGATAAGTCTCTAAGAATCCCGTTTCCGACTCATTGTGAGTCAGTTAATTACTATTTCCGGTAAATGGCTGACCTCTCGTAAGCATGTCATTGTTTACTGTTTGTTATCTTACTGTCAACTTTTGTATAATAAAATTAATTCATATATTTCGTGACCTCTAAATTGTGGTAATCCCTTCAGGGTTTCGGAGGTCCGATGGTTGAGTGTGTGAAAACCGGTAGTCTGACAATTCAGACGTATAGGGCTGCTTGATTTGGCAAAATACTTACCAGTTTACTATATTAAAAATGGAATATGACTAAGAGACTAATATGGCTTTTATAAGTTATACTTATACATGGACCAAGTAAAAGAAAAGGCGGGTGTCATGTCGTAGGTCAAGGAATTGACAGAAGATCGGGAAGGATGGCGCCTCCACGGACAAGGGCCAAAATTGTGATGATGATGATGACTTATATAACCAAAATACCTTAGACATCTTCAGTCCATCGAAAAGTGTTTGACGTATTACGAAAATCGTGAAATCTAAAGTTTTACTCTTAGTTATGTCATTAGTGGAAGCATTTCTCACAACATCGCGAGGACGACAGAAAACTTCTTTACGAATATTTTGTTAAGTACTTCATAATTAAATTTACATACTTGAAATAGACATTGAACTAGTTTCTACGAAGTTTAATGAGCAAATTACTTAATCGCATGTGAATTAGAGAGTAACCCAATTACGTTATTAGCAAGATTGCAATCATTAGTTACGCATAACTACGTTTGAACGAGAGTGAAAAACAGTTTGATAAATTGTTTAATTGAAAACGAGAGTTATTTTGCATTTGAGAGTCACTCACGAACAAAAAAGTGGTAAAAACTCCGCATTATAATATGAGCTGGAAAAAAACTACAGGTTAAAAATGTGAAGTATATAACGTAGGAAAAGTCGTACTTAATAGTGCACTAGTAAATATTAACTGCCTTAATGTGTGCTAATCTTTTTATGGCAAATTTCAGTTACATCAGGAGTGCTGTTTGGCCACAATTTTATTTGTTTGTGTTTGCTAAATCAGTAAACATAGTTACACTATTCATGAATTTCAAATAAATGCAAGCAATTTAACAGATTGATTGTAAAAGACGTCTGATTGGCTGATCTAATTATTTCTCTCTCAAATATATAGAATGTATTCGATGCGCAGATGCAGTGAAGCAAATGCATTATTTTCACCGTATCTTGGTTGCTCTCGTGAAATTCACACACGCACAGCACAGATTATAAAATACCTTCACGCTTGCTGTAAAAAAAGTTTTATGGAATATCTAAACGCGGGGCTAAATACCGCTGTCGTTCGAACACAATAAATAAGAAAATAATTATAATAGGGCTATTAACTTGCAAACCACTCAACTTGTTAAGAAATAGAAGGAGTGTATGTATTTTGAAACTGACTTTAAATTAATATGACTTAACACGACTAAGCTGTTGCAAATATAGTTGACCTTTCGTTTTAATGATGAATTTACGAAATAGATTTAGACAACGTAGTAAGGATGAGTCTTTACAAATAGATATGCATATCGCTACATATTTAAACATTCAAATGTGATTTTGGAATTTGACATTTTGTTTTATGACAATATTAATAAGATTGGGTAATAGTGCGATTGAACTTTGTGAAAATTGACATTTAAGTTTGTCATATTTTTTTTATAGAAAGTGTGACATTCTTTCCGATTGACATTTAAGTTTAGTGATATTTCAAACCATCATAAAACGTTGTGCATTTGAGTCTTTTACAGATTTATTTATTTATTTAGAAAAGGTGCAAACACAAAATGCAGGCTAAAAGATTACAAAAAAAAATAACACTGTGACGCATTAGACTAAACCTACAGTTCAATTAAGTCCGTACTCAACCCTCTTGTGGCCTCGGAGAGTTTTTTTCTTTGTAATTTTTTTTGTGAAAACGACCGAATCTACGTCCCTTTTTTAAAATAGTAAAATAATGCTGTGATTGAGTAAAACATTACCATGACAATAAAGAATATCGGAAAACGTCTACAATCGATTCAATCAAATGAATCGGCCATAAAAGACAATGAAGAAGTATTGTTTCATTACCATTTTGTGTTGAACAAATCCCAAGTTTTTCCCTTTAGATGAAACTATAGAAATCTTACACAAGGCACTCATATGGCTTGTCCGTGAGAATTGGGTACGTGATAGAAATCCTAAACAATAGTGGATTCCACAACGCTCATAACTTACTAGTGAAAATGGAACAACCCTGTCTGGGATATTTATAGGTTATTTATTTAACATCGATTGCAATAGAGTTATTTATTTAACTTTGAATAGCAAGAGTAAGCTTAGTATGGGGCTAGATGCTGCTGAGTGATATGTCCTCAAATATTTATTATATATTTATTATTAATAGTATGATTTGTCAGGAAAGATGTGAGCATTATATGATTAGTATATACGAGTATAGCATTATGTGAAACATATTTTTTTTATAAATTGAATTTAATTTGAATTAACACTTTATAATTTAACTAGCATTATGTCACTCGCATAATCAACTTTAAAAGTTAAAACGATGATCATTGGTATGATCATCGTTTTAACTTTATTTTGTATGATCACATAAGCGAAATTGGTAATTTGGGTATTGACTGACTTTATACCTTTTGAACTTCATTTACAACATTTTTTGGTTGACATAAATTTTTGTACAATATTTAGACTTTTGAATTAGAATTTTGGTACTTAAATATTCTTTAAACGCTTCGTTACAGTAGTCTATAACTACTACTCGTGTTTATAACAACAATACAATAACTAACAAGTTTCTAAGGTAAGGAAAGTAAAGTGCAAGTTAGCTAGAAGCTATAGAAATTCACGTCCACTTTCTAAGCTCTATTTACCAAGCTATAGTAAGTTTCTAGTGATTTTCTAATCTAGAAAACTGCACTTGATTCAGTTTTATGTGCACTAGGTCTTCTAGAAAGATTGCGTAAAAATGCGCGTGTATTTTAAATAGCGAGTGGGTTTTATGGAGTGTATGAAGTTTTAAATTGTGGTTTAATTAGCAATTTTAACAAACAAGATGATTTATTTTAGTTATACTTTAGATACATTTTTTTACAATTATTCCCCTTAAATTATTTACTGATAAATTATTTTATAATTTGTTTTATTTTGATATCTCAGTACCTTCCATAATATGTCTATTTTTAAATACCAGTCAAGAATACATTGAGAAATTTAATTCAATTTTATAATTTATCAGTAAATAACTGTTGCCTATCATCAATTTTGCAGTGATTGAAATTATTTTTACCTAAAATTCATATATTAAATATAAATTGGAAAATTTAGAATAGAGTTTGACCGATTTAATTTTGAAATAATATTATATCAAAGTATTATATAGATAGCATTTGAATATCAAACTGGATTGTTTGACATTGAAATAAAATTGAGTATCACAGTCAATAAATTGCATGAGCTTTTTCAGTCAATGAGGATATGGTCACAAAAGCTTGTTAACACACGGATGCTGTTTGCTGAATCACTGCACATTATCCTTTATTCAGTGACTCACTGAAATTCTCACGAAAGCCTTAAGCAACTTATAAGTTAAATAAATAACCTTTTTGAAAAACAGGACATATATTTGTGTTGCACAATCTAAGTTTGAGCAAAATTAAAGGAAACATGTTTTTAAACATACAACTTAGCTGGAAATTAGTTTGTTTAAATTGCACAATCCAAAATTTCCAACAAATGATTTAGACAGGATATTTTGAACAGAAAAGAAATATTTTATAATCCATTAGATACAACCAGCGTCCGTATGTCACTCGCAAGTTTAGTTACACCACATCATTGTTACAGCTACTCTGTAGAAACTCGAACTCACTCCCGACTTTCGCGACCAACAAAACCGATCCATGCCCCGCCATTTCGTTCCACGGCCTAAATATTTCAAATGCTACGTACCCACGCCAAGAGCGGCTGCAAGAACAACTAAACACCGTGAATTCATGATTGCAACTGTCAAAAGTCCTTCCGTGAGTAGTGTACACGGCAACGGATAAACACTCACTGCGACCTGGTGAACGGGCGATCACTCTTATATATCGTGAAGGCCGGTGGAAAGCCCGCCGCAGCAGCACCCCGGCGACCCATCACCCCGTGACGTTATAAACAAACAATTTTACATAAGAAAAAACATTATTACTACGATTTTATTGAAGGCAATTTGGTTGTAAAGAATGCTGGGTTAACCTTCCGGAAAATTGCTACTGTCATATGCTTACGATGTCTACAATTGGAGAGTTTGTAATATTACTGTCAACTTGTCTAGATAGTCTTCGATAGATCCTTGACGTTTTCTACTGATTAATATGTATTATTTTTGGAGAATTTTAACTTGAAAATACTGTTTAGGTTATTATGTATCTAAAGTAAACCAGTGAAATGAAAATTCTAACGTCCTTTTCAGTTTATCATGCAAATAATCCAATCAGAATTTTATGTTTTTTGTAGTGATTGACTGCTATCTGTTTATATGTAACATAGCTGCAGTATAAGATATGGAATGCTATTATAAAAAGTTTCTATTTATGTAAAAAAAATGCAGCGGAAAAAACTACATATATCTTCAAAGTGTTAAATAATAAAAAAACAACCATAACTTTGAAGAAAAGCAGATCAACAAAACCGAAAACAAAATACCAGATTTTTTTGAAAAAAATGTTAAATCTATATTATGTAGTTATAATGAAACCTTATGTAAAATTTGAAGTTTAATAAGTAATTTTAATATATTTTTCTATCCTTTACAGCTTTATTATATTTTGTATAAAATAGATTTTATGACTAAATGCGTTTAAGCATCGTTGTACAAGTGGACCTAAGGAACGTATCGTATAGGTATCTTATTAACCTGTGTCTACGAGACGGTGTAACTTGTCATTGCCATCAAGTGAGTCGCGGCGAGATGTCCTTACTTCATTCATGAAAATAGCATCCAATGTCAGTGACGGCTTACGGATGTATATTGTATGTAATATATACTTGGGAATTTCGGATAAAACTTGTGCGTAGTTTATATATCGTATATACTTGAGAGTTTTGCAAAACTTATTTGTGTAATATACGCGCACACAAATTAAACTCACAGTAAGTAGTAAAGTATGCACAGAATTTAGAAGTAGTTGCTATTGTATCGTTGTACTTATAAAACATATAGGGGTAGCAAGAGTGCTTTCCAAGTGCATTTTTGCTAAAAAAATGTTTGATAATTATGTAAACTCTATTAACTTCAATTTTTAATTGTAAAAAAAAAACGGAATAAATGTGCAGTAACGATCGCAATTCATATCCTCACCTTACGACACACAAAATACAAAATACAAATTACTTTATTTTCAAAGAACTTAACTTACACCCTTATAAACTAATTTATATATACAAACATGCCATACCTGTAATAATGTAGACGATTGATATGATGTTAAGTTCCGCGATGTTTTTATTTATTCACTAATGTTATTGTAGTATCCTCACAGCCTTGTCCTTGGTACTAACTCATAGCCATCATTCGACATCCAAAAACAATATCTAATTTCAGGTTCAATGTATTAAAATGAAAATTATTTGCTCCATTTCACAGATAACTTTCTTCTACTTATTAGAAATTAGAGACACCTTTTATCACACTCTAATTGGAATAATACATGTCTACATTGTCTACTAACATATTATGTCTGGTTTTTTTTCAGCCAAATAAAAAGCGTATAAAGATAAAATAAAAAAGCGTATAATTACGTATAATTACACCGTATTCTTGAATGAATATAAGCTAATCAATTTCTCAAATCTTCTGATGAGCATAATCGAATTGATTCGCGATGCATTTAAATCGAATACCTCTTATATCGATGATTAATTTCTTACAATCGACTGCAGTAACAATGCAAGGGCAGCTCGCCGATGCACGAAAGACTGTATGGGTGGCAAAAAGTTATTTTGGTATGCTTTTTTGACGTTTTTGTACAAGGATAAGTTGGTAAAATACATATTTCAGTACTTTTGTATTGTTGTTGCAAAGTATTACTTGGCAGTGAAGGAAAACATCGTTAGGGTTAGACAGGTTTTGATGAGAGAACGGAATTAAAAATATATAGGTTTATTATGTATCTTATGTTATTTGTATATGTATCTTGTGTGTTATGCCTAGTTACCTCCCTTAATATTGTGATAGTCAAAACCCTAATAATGATGAATTCAACATAAGACAAGAACATTGTACCGTGTGATTAAATTTTAGAATTAAGTAATGCTGTGCTTTTTTCAAGTTACATGACAGTTTTGTTTATTTTATAGTTATTTTTTATCATCGTGTGTTAAGTTATAGCAAATAAAAAGTTTTTTTTTATTTATTTCTCTACTAAAATTGCTATAAGATTCTTATTCTATCTTGATAGTGTAGTCTTCAGCTTACAGAATCATACATTTAAAGGACTCAGTCATGGCATTCAGGTTTTTGATTGCATGAAAATCTTAACACTCGATGATACAGTAAATATAAAAAAACCATCGCATAACATACACAGCTAAAATACTATCTATAGTATATCTGTACAAGTAATAACATCAAATAAGTATTACCTATATATACATATTCCCACACTGCGTGCTAAATGAATGGTTGCATCCTTCAGTCGGAAGAATTTAGCTGGTAACCTTGTCTTCCCCGGTCTATGAGTTATACCTAGACTATACTTAGGTCTAGATTCTTATCTAGTGGACTGTGGTCTAGTCTCTATCTAGTAGGATGGGCGTGTGTGAGTGTGTATGTTTGTTCCTGATTCATGTTCAAATTGCTATGCTGATTTGAATTATATTAAATAAAAAACATAGTACTATTATGTTGTTGTTTGATAACTTAGCTTGGATATAGAGTCCTTGGGTTAACACATAAAAACTTTCGGATTAAAATGGGCTCTGTGATATTAATATTTTTTTCCAGCTGGCTTTAATGGATCGGAACCACATGAAGGGCCTCTAAAATGACTTAAAGGCTGTTTTGATTGAAGAATAGCCGAAATTTACAATTTAATAAAAACACTTTTTTTTCTCTTTATGTGCACATGTAATCATTTAAAGACAACCTGATGCACCACGACAACAGACAACTATACTATAGTTTATTCTTTGATTTGTTTTTTATTTAACCTACATATTTCATACTAGTGGACGACCACGGCTTTGCTTACATTATTTCAGGATAAAAAATACCCTATGATACTCTTAAGACTCATACTACCTACATACCATAAATCATGATAATCCGTTCAGCCGTTTTTGCGTAATGAGCGTTTAAATAAACAGACAAAATTTCTAGAAATTTTTGGAACGTGTTCGAACGAGTATCTCCAAACATGCTTTTAAATATTTTCATTGTACAGTTTTTCTGTCCTTTTCAGCTTCATTGTATGTACCTATATTTTTATTTAAAACCACAACATAGACCCGCCTCAGCTGACTTAACCTCCAAACTCTGAGACTATCTAAATCTCGATAATAGGCCGAAACAATTAAAACCACACATCATGAGAGGTTGACAAGCATCTCAGGGAATCATAATAGCTATTTACATCCATGCCGACTTCCTTTAGAGAGGGTAATGTTTAAGGGGCACTAGCCTGATCGCATTTTTATACAAACTATTTTATACAAATAGACTCAAAATAAATAATAAATCAGCGATGTATTATACCTGAAATTGTCGCATAAAGTATACCTCGTAAGTATAGATAGATAGCATCTAGATATCTGCAAAGGTTTAGGAGATTTTCCAGAAAAGCATTTTGTTTGAAAATTATTCAAAATCGCATAACCTATATGGTGGGTTTTCTGTAGGCAAAATCTTTCTATGGATATCTTTGATTTATATATTTAGTAGGTACTTCATTTTTTTTTGAAGTAACAACTTACTAAAGAAATTTTAACAATGAAAAATAAAAACTTAACTAATTAAACTTCATAATTAACCACCATATCTTTTTTTTATACTTTTGAGTAAGTACAACGATACCAAAAATTTGTATGGTAAGAATAAAATTAAATTAATTTGTCGTGCAGTTTCCCGAGCATAATTCCCATACCACACTTTGTATGAAAACTTTACACAGGATATTACACGTTAAATTGATTCAAGGTTCTCATAAAGGGGTCGTCGTTCACATAAAAGATGAATCATGCGGAGCTCAGAAACGCTTTCGCTGCGTCTTGGCAAGTGATAATGTACGTAACTGCGCTAGATTGAGATGTAATACATACCTATGTATGTACATAATAATATGTACTTATATACTTGTGTAGGTAGAATTAATGTGTTGCTTGTGTATGTATTGAATACATGGAATCAATAATAATATCCCTGGGTCGGATGACACGTTAAATTGTAGGTCCCGGCTATTTGTCTAGTACGGCAGTCGTTAAGCTATGTCAGAGGCCCTTAGGGCGGCTTGATAAACTCTCGACACCAGAGTTGGCCACTCTCATATGATTCTCTTCTTTGAGTCGTATTTCCTCATGACTGAGGGTCGTGACTCCCCCGCAGAATTAATTCGTTAGGGGAGTTTTCTTGGGCAGATACATCGTGGTGGGCGCCCAGGTCCTTCCACGGAAGACGCATGTCCTCGGATATTGTGGTCCTCAAACATGTCGGTTTCCTCACGATGTTTTCCTTCACCGCTAAGCGAGTGCTCATATGATTAGAAGAAGAATAATAAGATAACAATAGTATAGATATTAGTGTTAACATTTTGACCCTATTGTCAAAATGTTAAATATATAAAGTAGATGCTTCACATACTTAATTATTGTTAATCTATGATCCACATTCACAATTTTGACAATAATATTTGTCGTTCCGTTCTATCAAATCCAAATGGATAAATTGTTGTAAATGAAAATTTCTTCTAGGCAAGCGTGCTACATCTTAGATTACAGTGGTGCTTAACATCAGGCAGGCTGTAGTCAAACGTAAGCCTATTTCGTGTAAAAAAAAACTGGTAAGTAGTTCAAACTTAGTAAAAAAAACTTTATAAACTTAATTTTGATTTAATATTAAATACTTACACACATGGCTTCTTTAAGACATTAAAGATATTTCATTTTAAAGAGCTGAGATCTCCACTGTTCGTCAATACATAGTTATACGTATAATTAATTTAAGGTCTAATTAATGCAAGTAACACCGCAGAGCGCTACTAGCTTAACATATTGGGTTTTTTATTTAAAGTAACCTTGTAAACTGCAAGTGGCATGCGGAAAAAAATAAAATTAGCATCAGACCACACTTCATGAAGCAATGGAGAAAAAATTCGGACTTGTCTCAGGAAGAATAATTTTGATTTCTTATTACTAAAATTGCTGTTTGTATAGGTCGGCAGTCGTTAAGCCCTGTCAGAGGCCCTAAGGGCTGTTTGAAAAAGGTTTGAAAGATATCATTAAACACTTTTACGTAAAATCTGCATTATTTCATTGAAGTTACCGAAAATGATAAGGAAAGTAGTTTTTCATAGTTTAGATACTAACTTCGTCACCATCATCCACAGCCCTTGGGATCCCACTGCTGGGTATATAAGCCTCCCTTTGTATGTGCCATCTGCGTCGATCTTGTGCAGACCTCATCCAGGTTGGACGGTCGTCGATACTACTTATTTCTGAGAAAAAAAATACTTTATACGTTGCCGTTTAGCTTAAAATTTGATTATGTATATTATATAGATTATTAATGTATTATCACAAGTGTGGGGTTTAAAGACAAATTGTTGCTCAAATTTGTCTACCAGGGTGTCCTAAATTACTTATTAAAATCGTTCCATATACAAAATTCTTCATCGAACCTGCGCGTGCGCCGTAACTTACATCGATCGTAACTCACGCGCATCCCAACAAGTCGATATAAAACGGTACTCTGAATGAGGCTACTGTAAAGTTTAACCATGGTAGTTTTGATATTTCTTTACTGTTTCTGTGTTTTTTTGTAAACAATTTTAGAGTAGGACAATATCACCATTTTCTTCTATAAAGAATTAATCTTAACATCCCATAGATTTTGATGCTATCTAAGTATGTAAGTAAATTGAACTTCAATATGGCTCAAAACTTTTAATATTGATATATGTATAAAAAAAGTTTATTTAACATATACAGAATAACTTACAAAACACATAGGGAAATAATAAATTAAAAACTAAACCTTATAATAAACTTAAAAAATAATAAATTAACAACTATATAATCTAAAATATATACAACCTTACAAATAATATAAAGTTAGCTAAATAACCCGCCCCTAATCGTTCCCGGTGCAAATGTGCCCATCAAGCTCGCTGCGTTTCCGCGCTGGATGGCAATAGATAGCCGTTGCACCAGAAACGAACCAGAGCGGGGGTCACCGGGCGTAACCCTAAGCTTATGCCCAATTTCCCCGATGAATATATATGTATTGTTTACTAAGAGCTGTTTTATCGAAATATTTAGTTTATGATGTTCATTTGTTTTCAATATCAAAGCCAATGTACGAGTATGTTCATTCTATACTAGAATTTATTTCCTGAAATGTATACACCAATATACCTGTCGGGCAAAAAGAGAAATGGGGAAGTTTAGCTTTATTTATACCTACTCCATAAAATTATTTATACGTTACTACATCCAGTGGTTCCCCCTAAGTTTAATATGCGCAGGAGTGTGAATCGAAATTGAACTCTGGCGCGACGAACTTCCCTGTGTATAGATATAGCTACAAACATAGCTACCGTAAGGATACCTTGATTTATAAGGGTCTTGTTATATGTTTTGTGATACAAGTTAGAGATACAAATACTGATATTTAGGTATGTATAGTGGACTAGCTTCTCTCGCATTATTTTGAGTAAAAGAGTAGCATATGATACGAACTAGTGGACGCCCGTGGCTTCGCTCGCATTATTTTGAGATAAAATGTAGTTTATGACACTTCTAAGACCACATACTACCTACATACCAAAAATCATGATTGATTGATTGATTAACGCTTTATTGGACACACAAATAAAATAGAACACAACACAAACAAGAGAAAGTTTAAATCTTATACCACAAATGGCGGCCTTATCGCTAAAAGCGATCTTTTCCAGGCAACCGTAGGATGGAGAGGAAACCATAGAGGATAATAAGACGGGTACAATAAAGATCACATGAAATTTACCTACTAAAACTATATGACTAACTACATGATGATCCGTTCAGCCGTTTTTTGCGTGATGAGCGTTTAAATAAACAGACAATTTCTAGAAATTGTTGGAACATGTTCTGTTATCGATTCGAAGTTGGCTGACTGGTCTGTTAGCTTAGTTGGTAGTGGCTCTGCCTTCTAATCTAGGGGTTGCGGGTTCGATTCCCGCTTGACACAAGTATTTATGCATTTTAAAAATGTATAATTTCTTGTGTTGAGTCTGGTTGTTTGTAGGTATGTATAATAAGTATGTATTTACAAAAGAAAAGTATATAAGTATTATATCCGTTATCTAGTACCCACGACACAAGCGTTTGCTTAGTGTGGGACTAGATGGCGCTGTGTGCAATGTCCCGAAAAAAAAAATATTTATAAGTATCTCCAAACATTTTTTTTAAATATATTCAATGTTCAGACACTCGATTCTCTTCAGCTTTATTATATGTATAGATTACGTTTTCTTTTCAAGTAAGATTCATATAACATAACTTTCTTTATAAAATTAATCAATTAGTTTCATATTATTTTTTTATATGTGAGTCAAAGTCCCTAATAAAATAGGTACCTTTTTTTTACGATTACCGCAGTTGAGTAATCTTTAATAATTTGCATTACGAGCTCTTTTACAAATTATACTTAATTGTTGAAAAGTAAAAGCATTCCTGTAGTTTGGTATTTGGATTAGCATAAGTCAAGGTTGATTCCAGTTATGCTTAGTTTCTAATTTAAATACCTTATTAGATTATTATGTCTGAGCAACGTGACGTATTACAAAATTAATTTCATCGCTAAGCTATGTGTTTCAAACTCAAAGGTGACTGACTGACATAGTGATCTATCAGCACCACATATTTGGAAATGCCACTTTTATAGAAGTGAAATGGGGGATGCAAGTTGTACTTCTTAATGCGAGCGAAACCGCGAGCACCCACTAGTCATTGTATATTGCTGTATCATTAGTTTGTGAGTATGTAAGTATTCAGTTCTTTGCATGCGACAGTAAAAAATCTTTTAATCCAAGATATTGTCTATTTCCATAAGAAATTACATCAAAATTAGGGTATATTTAAGGTGATAAAGAGTTTATCTAGATATATATCTATCTTTTTTCACACATTCTTGAAAACTTTTACTTTTTTAACATTTATGAGATAGGTTAAAAAATTTTTTTTGCTTGCCTACTTAATTAAAAATAAATAAATAAATATTTCGTGACATTGCACATATCGTCATCTAGCCCCACACTAAGAACGCTTGTAATTAAATTGTACCTACTTTATGAAAACTGTGTAAATGAATATTTCTTTTACCTTTTAAAGCTTCTAATATAACTAGGTTCGACTTACTTAATTAAAAATTTTAAAAGCAGACGAGTTATCCTTGACTTTTAAATCCTGACGAATGAATTAGACACTTACTGCTCCGTCAGTGTGATAGGAATACTAAATATTTGTGACACCTATATATAATTTATTCAAAAAGGTTTCTGAACAACTGAAGTTAAAAATGTTTGAAGAAGATTCCAATACGGAATCTCATGTGTGTTTTTTTTTTTATATTTTCATACGTACGAGTAAAATAAATGTAAAAATTAACAAAAAAAACCGTAAAAAATAAAAAAAAACTGCAAAAACAAATGACTGTCAAATTTTGGAACTCCCTGTCGAACTCTCTGTTACTTTTGTACTATAATAATCAGTCACCAAGTCCGTAATAGATTGGTTTCTTCTAGGCAAGCTCAATAAATCATACACTGCAACGTTATTTAACACCAGATAAATAATAGTGTCATCAAGGAGAAGGTGCTGGGAGGTGGTGGTCACGATCCTTAGACATGAGGGATACGATTCAAGGAGGAGAGGAAATAATAGTCAAGCGTAAGTATACCTAGCAAAAATTAACGCAATTCTAAGCCAGTAAATGAACGCGAGGAGCGCGTTGAAATCTTTTGTACTAGGACTTTACATTTCACTGAGAGTTGATAGAATATCTCGTTTTTATGATGTGAGTCGTCTTTTATAACTACGTTAAGCCTAAATAATATATGTACCTACATGTAGTCAAATCTAACTGTAACATTTAAAATGAGAAAAATCTGTAGATTTTAGTATATTCAAAACTAAAGATATAACCTAACTTGTTTTGCGCAATCAAAAAATATATATCAAATCAAAGTAGGATATAATACATTTTTAAAATATATTGCTGTGAACAAACATAGACAGTTTTATTTGATTCGCCATGTTTTTTTATTAAATTAGCAGATACAAATTCAAAATCTCCAAGATACTGCCAAAACAACACAACTGATCTTGAATTGCGCAATAACGCCTTCAAAAACAATGCGAGCAATTATGAATATTTATAAACCCTTGTCTGTGCTCAGAGTTTTACAAAAATATTTGCATAATATTTTACATTTCTGAAAGTATGTTTTCAGTTAAAGAAGATGTCTGAAAACAGATTGTATAATCTCAAATGCTCAGGTCATGGCCGCCTGTTAAGTAATATGGCAATGTAACTAATATTTACGGATCTTTACTTTGTTAGTAATATTTGGAACTGATTGACGTTAACGGGTCATATTTTGAAGGAGCGTTGTAATAGCTGATTCTTTTCTTATCGTTTGAGAGTAATCAAAAAAATAAATGTATTTGTCGGTCACCAAATACTCATTTCAAAAATAACAACAATATCTGATGATGATGATGATATTTTTCTATATTTTAAAACTTTGAGCAATACCAGCGATTCACGCGACGTTTTGGAGAAGGCACAATTAGTTCCGTATGATTTGAAACTGCAGCTTGCCAGCCCTTCTACAACTGTCGCTACGATAAATAACCAGCTAAGTCTCTTTTTATCACTCGTTACAGTGGTTCCAGTGTCTGCTTTTCATCCAGACTCACCCTGGTTAGAATCCGGCCCTACACCAATGACTTTCTTAATTAATGACTTTCGTAATTTCTAGTTATGTGTGGATTTGCACTCGCTTAGCGGTCATGGAAAACATCGTGAGGAAACCGACATGTTTGTGAACCACACTATCCGAGGACATGTGTCTACCGTGGACCTGCGCGCCCATCACGATGTATCTGCCCAAGAAAACTCCCCTAACGAATTAACTCCGCGGGGGGTCCCATCCCTCAGTCATGAAGTAATACGACTCAAGAGAGAGACCAAGAACTGCAAAAGAATAAATCCAATGAAATTCCAAACCGGGGTCGTGTCTAGTGTCTATTACATAAATGCACTTTTATCTGTGTGCAATATACTTACTCAACGCGCCATTTGGCGAAGATGCGTCGACACGAAAGGTCATGTGTAAAGTCTCGGTTACTGACACCGACATAGTATAGAGATGGAGAGGTTTTGAGTATACATTCCTCTCATATCTAGTCATCAGTATATCAGTTTAATTTGCACTATTGAAATACTAGAATTGAATGCAGTATCACTGTAAATCACAAAGATATTTATTGACTTTATAACATTATTATGCTATTTTTTTTCTGGTGTACAATAAAGTTGGTTTCATATTACATATGCAGAGAATGTCTCTTGCAATCCAGCGCGGTAATGCTGCCGGTGTTCTGGGAGCATTTGAACGGGGAGTGACGAACCTAAAAATTTATAGTTTTTTTCTTTATTTCTGTATTTTGTACGCTGCCTAGGTTTAACCCCTAGTTTGTATTTAATTTAAGTTTAGTAGTTAGTTTTATTTTACATATGTGTGTGCTGTTAATTTTTTTTTAGTCAATGTTATTTGTTCAATAAAGTTATATTGATTGATTGCGCCGTTTGATTTAAAACTGAGAGTGTTCGTGCGCAAACGATAAAGTGTGCTAATTCCAGTCTATTACTTCTATGTCAGTGGTTAGTGACCTACAAGTGCGGTTCGTTGGCCGCTCGTTCCGTGTTAGAAAAAAAAGGTTTTGGGCATAATGATGTAAGACTGTTTGTCCTTTGAAGTGTCACAGTTATCACAGGGTGTGTGATATTTTATGGAAGTTTTGATATATTGTATTGCACTTATATATTTACTTGTAAAAGACGGTCACTATGCTGCCTGTTGACCTTTATTTCGGGTACATTTAAAAAAGGGAAGGAAAGATAGACAAGTTTTAATTACATACGTTGATATCATCTAAAGTTATCTCAGCGATACGTAGAATAGCATCAGCAATAAAGTAAAAGATTGGTTCTATTTGTATGGGCGTTTATATGACATGCATAATATATAAAAGTATATAAGTATTATATCCGTTACCTAGTACCCACGACACAATCGTTTGCTTAGTGTGAGGCTAGATGGCGCTGTGTGCAATGTCCTGGAATATGTATTTATTAATTTTATTATTAATATAGTAACTATGTTTGTGATTACTAACGGGAAAATGAAGTTGAAGTTTTGTGAATCATTCTGTATTTATATTCGTTAAAACAGTATGTCACGAAAGATGCTTGTCGATCAGTGACCGAATCGTTGCGTGGCCGAGTAATTTAAATGTTACCAATATCTTTAAATTTTCTTCTCTCTTGAGTCGTATTTCCTTATGACTGAAGGTCGTGACTCTCCCGCAGAATTAATTCGTTAGGGGAGTTTTCTTGGGCAGATACATCGTGGTGGGCGCCTAGGTCCATCCAAATTTTCTTTTCAAACTACAATAATAAAAAATATTACTACAAAAAATATTTGGCCTACCAACAAGTGAGAAGGTAGACTGTTCAGACTGAAAATGATGGATTCTTACCACAATATACTTGTTTAAGAGAAATTCCCTAACGGTTTAAAAATTCTGCAGGGGAGTCACGACCCTCAGTCATGAGAACAATGTTTGAGTCGTTTTAGGAGCAGGATCGAGAAAACAGCGTCTTATTAAAATTAATTATTGTTTACTTATAGAAATGACAATTTTTCATAAATATCTCTCATTATTCTAATGACATACCTAAGTATAATAATCTCACCTTGCATATAGGTCACGATAGGTGTAAATAATTACACATGCCCTAGATTATATGTAATTTTAGATACCAGAACGAGATATGAGCATAATAATATTGATGCGTTCAAGGAATACATAAATTTTACTACTTTATGCTTTGTTTTACGTTTTGCTTCTATGTTTTTTGTAAGGACGGCAAATCTTTGAAACACTCACTTTACTTTACTTAATTTTACTTTGACAGGTCAACAACAACAACAGGTCGGGTACAGGACAGGTAGAAGGCAGAGCCACTACCAACTAAACTAACAAGTTTAGTTGGTAGTGGCTCTGCCTTCTAATCTAGAGTTGCGAGTTGCAAAGAACTAATTCTGGATCTGGACATTATAGTGAGGGCTTTATCGGTGAAATATGCCTATATACCTATTTCAGCCAATTCTATAGTAAGCAGTATTAACATTTGTAACTTATTATGACGAGCAATTCAATAGATACACTATTTCTAAATCAATCCAGTCTTATAACGAGTTACAAAGTTAAAATTATTTGTACAATATTATTTGGTTTCATGTTATCACGATATAATAGGTGCAGCTTTTTTACAGAAAGCTGCACCTATTACATATACGACTGCTTCCTTCAACTCTTTGTTGGATCATTGTAGTACATCATAATAAAACATTTATTTCAAATATATTTTGATAATTATGATGCGTAAGTAATATTTTATTTGAAGTACTTAATATACATATTTCGTAACTTATTTAAAAAAATAAAATATGAACATTAAACTTGAAGATGGTTGCATTTTTTGTATTATACCTATATACTTACATAATTGTAAAACTAAAATTTTGTATGTTGAAGTACCTATATGTGTTTGTTTAGTTCTCTTACCACTCTATTACTGAGGGTCGTGGCCCCCCAGTAGAATTAATTCATCGGGGTAATTCTTTTCGGGAAGTACATCGTAGTGGGCACCCAGATCCTTCCACGAAAGCCACGTGTTCTTGGATTAGGTGGTTCTTAAACATGTTGGTGTCCTCACGATGTTTTTCTTCACCCTTAGGCGAGTGCCACACATAACTTGAAAATAAATCTTTAGTAGGGCTGGATTCGAGCCAGAGTGCGTTTCAAGCAGACGTTTCCACCACTTGCTGTGAAATAGCTATTTCTTGTCCTGGTTTAAAACAAGCGAAGCCGCGGGCATTAAGTATTATTAATTAACATTTAATTAGTATGTGTTTGCTAAAATTAGCAAATTTGATACACTTCCGCGTCTACGCATAAAGTGCTTCCTTGATTTTTTGTATGATTTATGTATTTATTTACATCTATCTTATATCTAGTATATATTTTTATTTGCGAACTGTTTTGTTTTATGATTAACAATGCTTGAAGTTCAAAGGTTTTGTTTTTTTTTACTCCGTGGAAAATCCATAACTACATATCCTAAAGATATACGGATATGTACATTAATTTCTTTACTGTTGACGAAAATTAGAAATACATAAAAATAAAGCAATTTCGTTTGTGAAAAAAAATACATGTGCAAAGTCAATAGATACATAGATATATATATTACAAACACAGCTACATAAGTCACCGAACATACATAATAACTAGTGGATGCCTGTAGCTTCGCTCACGTTAAGAAGTGTAATAAACTTATTTTTTATACAAACTTGCAACCTCCATTTTACCCCCTTAGTAGTGAAATTTCCAAAAAATCCTTTCTTAACGTTTACCTATGTATGAATATAGAAATTATCTGAGTGTCAAATTACAGCCGGATGGATACCGTGGTTTAGGCTATGCACTGATAGATCAATCAATCAATCAATCAGTTAGTCCCTTTGCGTTTCATTTACATAGATATATAGAAGATATATAATACGGCTAAGTACAAACCAGTTATATAACAAATGTGGTCATCCAATTAGGTTTCTTGCTAGCCTTACCCTTATTTGCATTGAAGGGCAAAAGCACTACCATTGGTTATAAATAACTGAACCTTCTTCTTATCGAATGAGAGTGGCCAACTCTGTTGTCGAGAGTTTATCAAGCCGGCCTAAGGGCCTCTGACATGGCTTAACGACTAGACTGTACTGTATGGTACTAGTCAAATAGCCGGGACCTACAATTTAAAGTGTCATCCGACCCACGGAAGCGCCCAAAATAGAATGCCATTTTTCGGTCACCCATCCATGGACTGAACCATTCCAAAACGTACGTCCAAACGTACATGATCTAACTTAAACCACATTGCAAAAAAAAATACAAAGTTTACATGACACGGTTGTATTGTAACAAGTATGTATGTATTTTATCTATGTAGTTTTTTATATATATATATATTTCTTGGTAGCAAACATTTGGTCCCTGCCACAGGAGATCTCAGGCTGGCTGCTATTTTTCTCAACGATTGAGTCTTTCCATTCAAAGAGGAAATACTGCCAGCATCCTGGGATCCTGCCGCACAGCGACAACATGGGCGGTGTGCTGAATTGTTTGTAAATATCTGTTATTTTAAAGTTTTCTGTATTTTAAATCATTTTTTTATATACTTGTGGAATATATGTAAATATTTCTTGTTTGTACATGTTTATTATTAGCTAAAATAAATGATTTCTTTGTTCTTCTAATAATAAACTCGTCCATTTTTGTGCCCTAGGACCAACTTCAGCAGATATCAATCGAGTTGTCTGAATCCGTAGTAACTAACTGCCTTCAGATCGATATCGATCGGCAATTAACAATTTACCATGTGGCTTTATATATGTAAGTATGTGCAAATGTAAATCTGTACAACACTTTATATATTACTAGCTATTGCCCGCGGCTTTGCACATGTTAGTATACACATAAACATTCCCTTTGAATCACTATATCTATTTAAAAAAATGCATCAAAAACTGTTGTGTGGATTATTTATTTATATATTTATATATGCTGTAACACAATACAAAATTACATTTTAGAACTTATTCTAAAAAAAAAATTGTTTTAAAGATCTAAGCAAATATACATAAAGGCAGACGAGGAAAGCGACTTTGTTTTATATACTACGAGTATGTAGTGAATGCGCTTATTCTTTCTATTTGTTTATTGTAATACACAATTTTCATCACATCTCCTTCTTTTATCGAATGAGAGTGGCCAACTCTGGTGTCGGGAGTTAATCAAGTCGCCGTAACATCCGTAGCCGTAAACAACAAACAGCTGGGACCTACAATTCAACATGTCATCTGACCTACGGAAGCGCCCATAATATGTACACATATCTAAGAGTGAGTATAAAAGTGGCTAACTCTGTTGTCAGGTTTTCAACAGCCCGAAGGGCCTGTGACATTGCTTGCCGTCTGCTATACTGTGGCAAACACCCAGGGCTTATAATTTAAAGAAAATCTATATAATAAAGCACGAACATTTTAAACATTAAAAAGAATGAAAATCATGTTGCACTTTTGAGGTAAATTACAGGATAATTATAGTGTTTTTATGATATGAACCATTTCTCTCTTTGTCTCTCCATCTGATCTGTTTTATCTACCTAGCCAGCCTACGATTTGTATTTCCTTTTTTTATTTTTCCTTAAACAGTGTCTGCAATTAAAATTTATCATTAAGTCTTATTTAAATTCCATGCCAATTTATTTCTTATATCTACAACTTTAGAGATCATTTTCCAACTGAGCACATCTAAAACTCAAGATTTCTATTAGCATTTATAAAGCTACAAATAATAGGTGCTTATCACTTTTTGCGACACAAAATATCCTGATATCATTTTTTGCACTTTGTTCGATTCCATGGACCAAGACCTTTATTTAAGGTCAAACGAATGTTATAAAACTGGATACAGAATCAGACTGTAAACACTACTGTTGTAACTACCTAAGAAATCACTATAACAATTATTATGGCTTCATTTTTCCACGCAGCGCTTGTTAACGCTCTCATTTTATCACAAGCTATATTAATGACAGAATCGCAGAGAACTAAACTAGTGCCATATTCAATACCTAACGATCGTGCTTTGAAGAAATCTTTTGGATACTACGAAGATTCTTACCTTAATTTTACCGAGCTGGTCACAAAATACGGCTACAGATCCGAAGAACACCAAGTGACAACCCAGGACGGATATATATTGACAGTGTTTAGAATATTATCGAAGTGTAGTGAAGTGCAAGTGCAAAGAAACTATCCAGTTCTAATGATGCATGGAGTGATGGACAGTGCAGACGTTTGGATTATAGCTGGGAAAAAAACTGGCCTAGGATACCTACTATCCGACAACTGCTACGATGTCTGGGCGGCCAATCACAGAGGGAACCGATACTCTAGAAAACATATTCGACTTAACCCAAACACAGATGCAGAGTATTGGAATTACACATTCGACGAGCATGGAAACTACGATTTGCCAGCTTTAGTAGACTACGTGTTATACATGACAAGAAGACCAAGACTCTTCTATATAGGACATTCGCAAGGAACCACCAATTTCTTCGTCATGAACTCTTTGAGGCCAGAATATAATCAGAAAATACAATTAGCCATACATTTAGCTCCAGTAGCTTGGCTCAAGAACTTGAATAACCCTTTACCAGTAGTTGCAGCTCAAGGAACTGAACCAATAAGAAGTTTTCTGGTTGCAGCTGGATATAGTGAGATTCTTGGATACGATCAAATACTACATAATGTTGTGGAATTTCTCTGTCAAAGATTACCTGATATATGTGGACAGCTGTTAACCTTAAGTTCTGGTTACAGAAGAGGTACGATTCGATCTAAGACGCTGTCTATTGCTTTTGGACATTTGTTAGTTGGTCTTTCTACAAAAGATTTGGCTCATTTTGGCCAATTAATTGTGTCGAGGAAATTCAGACGCTTTGACGAAGGCAGAGCTGGTAATATCAAGAGATATGGAACTCCTAAGCCTCCGAACTACAACGTTTCTCGTATAACAGCACCAGTGGTTTTAATCAATGCAAAAAGTGACTTGATTTCTACGTTAAAAGATATTGAAATATTGGAGTCGAAATTACCAAATGTTTTAGAGAATTATGTCGTACCAGAGCAGTACTGGAGTCATCATAACCATGTCTATGGGATCAAAGCACCGATATTTGTGTATCCAAAGATATTGAATTACTTTGAAATGTTTGATAGATATATTTAAGTATGATTAGAAAGAGAGACAGATGTAGAACTATATTATACTAGCTGATGCGCGCGACTTCGTCCGCGTGGAATAGTTATTACCATAAAAACGGTTCTAGTGAGTTAACCTTAAAACATAGACATTTACTGTTGCGGACATTTTATTAGATTATTTTGTTATATAGCCTAAAGCCTTCCTTGATAACTGGTCTATCCGACACAAAAAGAATTTTTCAATTCGCACCAGAAGTTCCTGAGATTAGCGCGTTCAAACAAACAAACTCTTCAGCTTTTTAATATCAGTATAGATTCAAAAAAAAATAAAGACTGATAGAGTAATGATCAATTAAGCCATTGTATTGTTAATTACATGAAGTAAAATTTGAGCTTTAATTTGAATAAAGTAAGAACATTAAACTAAATTATAAAGTATTAAAAAGCCTGTTATAAAACAAGATCGAATTATTATAAATGAATACATAGATATCAAAAATAGTATTAACATAAATTGTCCTATATCATTATCTGTCTATACATACATAAAATAAAGCAGCAGAAAGCAGAAGAGGGTCACAAATCTGTACAAAGAAGAAATTAAAAAAAAATTGGGTATACTTAAAATCGATTCTAAAATACGTTTCAGTAAGTAGTTTATATATTTTTTGTCAAATTTCTAATTTATTTCATATTTATATTTGTTAACTATAGAAATAATTGTCTATTTCTAGTTTGTCTGCTAACGCAAAATCGGCTCAACAGTTTATTATAATCTTTGGTATGTATGAGGTCTCAGAATTGTCAAAGGCTATTTTTTATCCCGAAATAATGTGACTGAAGCCGCGGGCGTCCACTAATAATAAATATTTCAATAAAGATGATCCGTAAACTAGTTATTTCGCAGTTGATAAATGGTTCGATAATACCTGTCTGAATGTATCTGCATGAAATGAATAAAATAAATATAGAATCTTGATCTTCTGCTCATTAAAATAATTTCAACTGACTTCTTAAAAAGCGGTTATGATTTCGAACTGTATGTATGTATAAATAAATAAATAAATAAATATTTCAGGACATTGCACACAGCGCCATCTAGCCCCACACTAAGCAAACGCTTGTGTCGTGGGTACTAGATAACGGATATAATACTTATATACTTTTCTTTTGTTAATACATACTTATTATACATACAAACGACCAGACTCAACACAAGTAATTATAAATTTTAAAGTACTTATATACTTGTGTCATGCGGGAATCGAACCCGCGACCTCTAGATTAGAAGGCAGAGCCACTTCCAACTAAGCTAACAGGCCAGTCAAACAATTATATTTAGGCTTCAAAAACCGTGTTCTTATCTTCGTATTAAGTTAATATCGTATGTATTTGTATTTTGTAAACTTAGGTAGATAAATTCCTCAGAAATTATAAATAAAATCAAAATGAAACTGTGAAAAATAATTCTTGCTGATATTCTCAAAATCAGGTCATTCGTTTTTGAGATATGATTTATTCTTCAACTTATTATCAAATGAGAGCGGCCAACTCTCGTGTATTAGATTATAAAGACGACTTAAGGGCCTCTGACATGGCTTATCGATATAACTTATGGTTGATTAAGGAGTGTCGAGAATTTGAAGTCAGTTTCACTTTTCCATATTATCTCATATAATCGAGTAATTTTCCTTGACTTTACGTATTATATTGATCCAGGTTCGAAGCCGGTGTAATTTTGGCAAGTATAATATTGGTCAAGGCATACTACGAAGCTGTTACAGGTTGAATTTGGAGATAAACACGATGTGGTCTGAGAATTTCTTTACCGAGTTCCTTGTTACTTCCGATAGTGTACTTTTTGGCATGGCTTTGGTAATCTATTACTGATTTTATAATATAGCTTTTAATAAATTATAATATTAAATAATTATATATTAATACCTGTACCATTTTGACAACACCCCTTTACAGTATTCTATTAGTATTAATTTTCTATTAGTAAGTTGTAGGTAGAATATGCCTGAAATAAATGACTTATTTTTATTTATTATTTTATTTATTTGATCTGATTGATTTGTCGAATTTATCTTTATATTTTTATTTATTAATAATTTCATCTCATATTATATTCTAAATAGAATTTTCTAGGTACTATTTTAGTTCCTAGATTTCATTTCATTCATTTTGACATTCATGACAGGTAGGTACTCAAGATTTTGTATCTATCTGTTTTTAAATTATATAAAAAACATATTTTGATTTGGCTTTGGTTGGTCTATAAATATGTTTAGCTATATTTAGGGGTAATTACAGTTTTTATTGAGCAGATTAATATCTACGTACATCCATTACCGATTCATTTTGTTGGCAAATTACACGCTCAAAAAACTTAACTAAGCATATAAAAATATTTAATAATTACTCCTGAGTACGTCAATGAAAAAATAAGTTACAAAGGTACTAAATGTATAAGTTTTTAGCAATCATTAATTTTTTTTCCTACTTATAAATTTATTGCAAGTTAAAAGTAAATATTTTTTCTCAAAAATTAATATACCTACTAAGTTATATTCGCATGTCAGTTTTTAATTGTTAGATAGGTGCGACTGATGTTAAGCAACGTTGTAGCCTACTATCTCACGCTTGCCTAGAAGAAACAGACTAACTCTCCATTAGTCTTCAAAAAACTTACCTACCATTCAGATCTAGACAGATATAACACACTCAAGCGTAAACATCCGTCTTATTAAAAAACGTGGTTTAAATGTTAGTCTAGGACTTTGAAAATAAAAAGTCGGTTCTTGATGTCCAAACATCACATACGAACAATCAACGTGTCAACTTCAAATTGGTTGATTTATCATTGGTAACATATTGACAGTTTAACTATTATGACAGTAGACAGACAAATTTCAAACAACGAAAACTGACTGAGTACTTTCTTAGTTCTGGACTAACAGTTAAACCACGTTTTGTATTAAGACCCATTTTGTTTAAAAGAATGCTTTAAAAGTGCATCTTTACTACCGAGGACTTTCTCTGCCCCAAGTTGCATAACCAGCATAAATTCATCATTTATTTTACACTTTTACTACTAATTACAGGTTTTTAACAGTTTAATTGTTTTGCTATTTTAACGTATTCGTGTGAGCGAAGAAAGTATTTTGAAGTTATGTGGGTTTTGCATAGAAATTTTAGTAACCTTAATGTTAACGAAATAAAAATTAGTAAGCAATAAATCTTAGCGAGATTAAGCATTTATGTAAAACACTAGTGGGTGCTCGCGGCTTTGCTCGTATTCAGAAAGAAAACTTGTATCCCTATTTCAACCCTTTAAAGATGGCATTTTACATAAATACTTTTTTAGCGGAAACCTACGTCATAACATCTACCTGCATGCCAAATTTAAACCCAGCCCAGCATAGGGCTGAGAGCAGTGGTATAAAAGAAGAGAGGCCTATGCTCAGCAGTTAGTGATAACGGATTGTTTATTTATTTATTTATTAAGGCTTAACATTTGTAATGACAATAGTACGTACAATGAAATTATTACAGACATAGGTCGTAGATATACGTTAATAATAAATTGTGTGTCACATGACACAATAATATATTATAATAATTACTGTTAAGGATAATGATGTATAATTACATGTTTGTCTAGTACGGCAATCGTTAAGCCATGTCAGAGGCCCTTAGGGCGGCTTGATTAACTCTGGACACCAGAGTTGGCCACTCTCATACGATACAAAGAAGAAGTATAGACCTATAACATCCTTAACCTATAAATACCACAACTTACTAGCTTAAGAAAACTTCCCCGATTAGTTAATTCTGCGGGGGAGTCATGGTCCCCAGTAATGAGGAAAGAGGATTATCACTAAAGAGGAGGGCGACCTTACCTATAAAATAATAAGTTTACATGTAGGTATTGAGAACTCATTAATTCTGACCGAATATTCCAATTGGCTAACGGTGACTGACAACACTTCTTGAATTATATTACGACATTTGTGAAATACGAGGTATTTTTGAATATTTATATATCGTTCAAGGTCCTAAAACATAACGTTAAAAATGTATATTATGGAGAACAAAAGGCACGTTATTGAGTGCATCCGAAACGCTGTGGTTTGTGAATATTAAGTTTATTTTGTTTCTTTGTGTGTATTGTATGTGCTAAGTACATACACATTGTCATTTTTGACTGGCCTGTTAGCTTAGTTGGTAGTGGCTCTGCCTTCTAATCTAGGGATTGCGGGTGCGATTCCCGCGTAACACAAGTATTAATGCATATTAAAAATGTATAATTACTTGTGTTGAGTCTGGTCGTTTCTATGTATAATAAGTATGTATTTACAAAAGAAAAGTATATAAGTATTATATCCGCTATCTAGTACCCACGACACAAGCGTTTGCTTAGTGTGGGGCTAGATGGCGCTGTGTGCGATGTCCCGAAATATTTATTTATTTATTGGTAAGAATTCGCTTAAAAAGGCTGTAGACCTTACCGTTTGGCGCGTTGGATAGGCCTATATACTTAGCAGTGATATATGATTATAGCTAAATAGTATTTATCTATATCAGTGGCCTCGTGGTCTCCTGTCTGCCCATGGTCTTCACTCTACTAATCTTTGGGTCCATAGGTGACAGTCCATACGAGCTTTATGGCAAGGACAAATCCACCTTCTTCGTGCAATAACTTCAACCACATCCTTTAGCTCTGTCTTTCGCCGAATCCATTAATTTCGTCTTCTGTAGATATTCCAAGTATTGCTCTCTCCATCGCTCTTTCCGCGACTCTGAACTTTTTGACTGGCTAATCGAATATTATAGCATGAATATTAGAATTATGATTTTTACTATAATAAAATACTAGCTAGACTTTGAAATATGCGGCTAAAACATAAGTACCTGCTTGTAGATGGATTTCGCAACGAAGAAATTTATTGTTTTAAATGTTTAAGTGTTTTTTTTTAATTAATTTATCATCATCAGCTCCTAATATCATTGCCTATCAACTCGTTACCCCAAGAAACTACAAACCTCAACTGGAAATATATGTCAGTGTCATCGCCGACTCCGTTTAAGGTTGTCTGTGTCAACAGCCAGACACAATGCGCCCCACTTGCACCCATGGGTAAAAATGTCATTGAGCGCTGAGCGAGCGAAGTGAGTGAGGTAGCTAGTACTAGCTCAATAAATGTTTAAATTAATAAGCTAAAGTGACTAGTAGGTAATGTATAAAATTAGATCGTCTAATAGATGTCATAATCGATTATTTGATAGAAATTGGGACTGTATATGTGTATAAATGAAATAAAATAAAAATGTTTGTTCATCAATCATGTTATGATACCTTCACAACCCTACAATTAAAATAGAGGGAAATACGTTTCAAAATTGGCATTGCCAATACATACATATACTATACATAAACATATTATGATGAAATAAATTAAGTTTACTTCTGGATTAATATTAAATTTTGTATGTTATTTGGAACCACTACTTCGATTTACAAAATAAAGGAGTCTATAAGTTTACAATTCTTTTTGCTTTCAATTTTGAACTCCTCTTGCCTTAATTTCTGCTCTAAATCTGGATAAGGTTTACAATATATAAACCGAGGTCTACACTTCCCACAAAAGCTAGTAATATTTATATCCCATACTTATATCAGACTAATATAACGGAAGTGGACTGTGAGGTGCCTAATAATGTCTCTGCCCCACTGACCCAAGGACCGCGGTTGCCCCCTTTACCTAAACTTAGCGGCTATTGAACTTTGTTTAAATGGATAGAGAAAACTTGTATCTGATTTAAGTAGAACTGAAGCGTTGGTGTGGGGTATAAGGCCGATTTTTAACCAACTTTTTTAAAAATAGATAATCAATTTGGCTAGTAGGTACTTGTATGTATGTAATATGTATTGTATGGAATGTGCCCAGATTTTATAAAATTTTAGTATGATGATCTGTTTCATCCGAGGACATTTGTCTTCCGTGGAAGGACCTGGGCGCCACCACGATGCCCTAACGAATTAATTTGCGGGAGAGTCACGACCCTCAGTCATAAGGAAATACAACTGAGAGAAATATCCATTTAGGCTTACTTACTAAAAATGTGCCTGTGTGTTTGTATTGTTTACGTATGGTTGTATGTATATGTATTTGTCCATAAATTTATCAGAGTTTTTGATAAATTTAATGTAAACTATGTCACTATGATTCGTTTGTTTATTATTAAATTCAGTAGTTTGTAAGGTATGGTGTAATAAATATTTTCCAAATTTACTTTGGTTTTTTTAAATTTACAAATATTAGTTTAGGCAAATTCCTTATAACTAAAAATCGTCTGGACTAGAAATTGCGTTAAAAAGTTATTAATGATGTAATTCAAATTTAATACTTGTACTATTTTTACAATAAATATATCATCATTTTGTAATTGTATTACCTAATCAAACATTAGCAAAGCTGGTTCTAATCATTGCCAAAAGTTGAAGTCGTTAATAAATACTAAGTAAAATTGAAAAATAACTCTACGTGTGGTCAAAGTCGAAACCAAAAATTCATTTGAATATGTTTTTTAAATCAAATAGTTTGTATTGTATAGAAACAAATCAAGCAAAGATTTAAAAGGAAGACAGCAAATTAACTGATTTTGTATTGGAGACAATGTGGTGTGTAAAACCAGCCTATTTAATATTTAGGAACGATACTTATAACGTGTCTTTTTTATACTTTCTAAACAAATTGAAACATCAAGATCAACATCATCGTTATCATCATTCACAGCTTTCACTAACCCACTGCTGGACATAGGTCTCTCTTAATAACATA
The DNA here is from genome assembly GCA_927399415.1 of Macaria notata. Classification (NCBI taxonomy): domain Eukaryota; kingdom Metazoa; phylum Arthropoda; class Insecta; order Lepidoptera; family Geometridae; genus Macaria; species Macaria notata. The sequence continues at coordinate 3,986,739 of OV656751.1, forward strand.
ATGCCGGTTAATTTCACTAAGCAGTTATACTAATGCTTAGTATGGGACTAGAAATTTTGTGTGTGTCGGCGATGCATGCACTGACATGTGGACAATGTATGAAAGAACTAATATGAACAGTGAAGGCAGCGACGCATGCCTTGTTCGAGTTCAATTAGTGAAAGTGAGTGCGCGTAACAAACTAAGAGAATATATATCATTTTCGTACACGTTTCGCGAGTATCATTAGTGAAACAGATGCTGCGTGAAGAGATCTAATTAGAATGGTATGATACTCGCGGATCACGACCGTAGTTAGTTTGTAATTAACGAAAATGTATGATGAAAGTTGCGTTTTGTGTAAATATTCACCATTTTTTGCTGATTGTGTCTAAAGTCCTTGGTTGATCTGTGTAAATTTTATATGTATAAATAGAGTTTTGTAAGGGCTTTCTAATGGTGTAAATATTATGTGTGTAACTTTAAGATCAATAAAGATATGGACGGGAAATGGTGCCACTCATAATGAAATTGCTTCAAAATGTAGAGAATTTTAATGGGGCTCTCTTTGCGGTAACGATAAATTCCAGTGCCGCGGTTGAAGATCGGTCGAATGTTGTGTAGTAGTTCCAGCCGACGTCTAAATCAAGAAAGAAGAAGTGCCCTCAAGACCCCAGCCAAGAAGGATTCCAGCCTGCAGATTGCTCGAAGAAGTGAGCACCGCGGCGACATCGAGGGGCTGACAAGAAGCCGCACCGCGGGCAGCTGCTGTGAACCTGGACTGGGGTCGCGAGCGTAGGGGGTGTTAGATAGTGGTACCGTTCCTCGTTTCATAGTTTCCTTCATTCAACACCATTGGTTTCGCATTCAACCCACAATAGACTTAGTACCCTATCTAGGCATCTCTCACGATTAGGCCTCCTCAAGGCATCTCGCACACAAGTTTAAGTTTCGCGACGTAGGGACGGTTCGCACCGGCGCAGACGTCTTTCTCAAGACGAGAACCGCGAGCCGTCCACCCACCCAGGGGCACAGCGCCACACCGTGCGCGCTTGTGTCCGCCACAGCTGGTCCTTCGAGCCGGATTTGAAGACGTCGCGAAGCTACGTCGAGATGCCAGTCACCAGGAGCAACGAGGGACAACGCCGGGCACGAGGGCAAAGTCCGCCCCCGTCGCCGCCCGGCCCGGGTGACGCCGCGCAGCCGCCGCACACACATGGCGACGTGCTGCCGGCCGCCACCACACCGGCCACTACTACATCGAGCACCGTCGCACCGACCGAGGCCGCGCCCGCGGGCGCGACTACCGGTACATCGAGCGACGCGACAACGGGAAGTTCGACAGCGACCCGCATCACAGAGGAGGACCGGACCCGAGGGCGCTGCCCGTCCGGCACTGCGGGGCCCGCCGTCGAGCAACCAACGAAGACTCTGCGTGCTGCGTCGAAGACTTTGGACGCGGCCAAGCTGCGCCGCCTGCTGGAGGCGCGTGCAGAGCACTCACGAAGGGTGGTCGAAGAAGCAAAAGCGGCCACACATCTCGCCAAGGTGCAGCTGGAGCTGCTGCAGCTTGAGGCGAGCGAAGAAGAGGATGGAGACTCCATCATCGAGGACCCGGCCAACAACGAGGAAGATGTCCAGAGTTGGGTGCAGTCGACCCGGGAACAAGGCGCTGCACCAAAGGAGCAGACGACTCCAGCGGACGTCAAAGGAGAGCCGGTGGACCTCGCGGGCGCAATACTGCGCGCAATCGAACATTCTGCAAGGCCGGCGGCACCGCCGCCCGCCTACCTGCACGAGCTGCCTGCCTTCGACGGAAATAGTGGTGAGTGGCTGGCATTTAAAACAGTGTATGAAGACAGTGCTCCTTTGTTTAACAGTGTACAGAACTTGGCGCGACTGCGACGCGCAGTGAGAGGCTCGGCAAGAGAAGCGATCAAAAGCCTGTTGTACTCCGACGTGAAAGCGAGTGAAGTGATTGAAGCGTTACGCAGACGTTTCGGGCGCCCGGAGGCGCTTGTCCTCGCCGAGCTCGACAAGCTGCGCCAGCTGCCCAGGATCACAGAAGGTGCCAAGGAAGTCTGTATATTTGCCAGCCACGTGAGTAACACTGTCGCTACTATTAAAGGCCTGAAGAGGCCTCAGTACTTGCATTCGCCTGAAATGATAAAGATTATCGTAGATAAAATGCCTGCTGTTTTGCGTTACCGATGGTTTGATTACGCGGCGGACCGGGAAGACGCGGACCTTGTGTTACTAAGCAGGTTCCTGGAACGCGAGGCGGACCGCTGCGGGCCGTACGCACTGCAAGAAGCGGGACCAGCCGCCGCGAGGAGAATTCCGCGGCAAGCCGCGCACAGCGCGGCCGATCAACCTGCTGAGCACCCGCAACAGAAGCAAACTCAACAGCCAGTAAAGTGCCCGCACTGCGAGGAGGCACACTACTTGCGCGAATGTAAGAAATTCCTTCAAGCGTCGATCGAACAGCGGTGGGAAATGGCGCGTAAGTACCGCATGTGTTTTAAGTGCCTACAAAGTCGACATCGTAATGATACTTGTAAACGCCCACCGTGCAGGAGCTGCAGACGCAAGCACCACATTCTGTTGCACTCAGAAAAGCAACGGAAACCCGAGGCCGAGACAGAAGCGGCCACCAACAACGCGGTCCCGGTGAACGCAGCCCAGACAGCGCGCGCCTACCTGAAGATGGTGCCAGTGGAGCTCTACGGCCCTGGCGGGAAAGCCAGGGTGCTGGCACTGCTGGACGAGGGTTCGACCATAACCCTTCTAGACGCTTCGGTGGCAAGACAGATCGGGCTCAGCGGACCGAACGAGACACTCCGTATCGAGACTGTCGGCGGAGGGAACATCGTCGAGAGGGACTCCATGAAGATCGCCATGAAGATCAAAGGAGTCTACCAAGCTGCGAAGCGGACCATCGAGGGCGTCCGCACAATCCAGGGACTAAAGTTAACTCCGCAAGGTATTGACTATAAATTTATTATTGAATATCCGCACTTGAGACGGCTTGCCGATCAGCTTCACTACGAGGACGAACCCCCGAAGCTGCTCATTGGTCAAGACAACTGGGAGCTCATCGTCTCGAGAGCCACAAGGAGAGGCAGGAAACATCAACCTGTCGCGTCCCTCACGCAGCTTGGATGGGTGCTACACGGCACCAACGGAGGAGCAGCTACAAGGCGAGTAAATTTTGCTACTTGTACGCACGCTCAAATGCATGGTACGTCGAGCGAGGAAGATATCGAGCGGCTCATCAAGGAACATTTCGCCATCGAATCTTTGGGTGTGCAACCTCGCCTGCCGAGTACCGACGCTGACGGAAAAGCGTTGGAAATCCTGAAGAAAACGTCCAGGAGAATTGAAGGTGGTCGCTATGAGTCCGGGCTTTTGTGGAAAAGCGACCAAGAAACGATGCCCGATAACTTTGAGTCTACAGAGAGGCGTCTCAAGACTATAGAGCGAAAGTTGGACAAGAACGAGCAGCTGAAGAATGAATACAAGGCACAGATCCAGAACCTGCTGGATAAGGGTTACGCCGAGGAGGTACAGCATCACAGCTCTTCGAACCGTAAGTGGTACTTACCTCATTTTGCTGTTGTTCATCCAACTAAGAAGAAGCTGCGCCTCGTGTTCGACGCTGCGGCTAAGTACGAGGGGAAGAGTCTCAACGACGCGCTGCTACCGGGTCCGGACCTACTTCAATCGTTGTTTGGAGTACTGATGAGATTCCGCCAACATCCGATTGCTGTGGTGGCGGATATTAAGGAGATGTTCTTACAGATAAAGATCCGGGAAGAGGATCGCGATAGCCTGCGGTTTCTGTGGAGAGGAGACAGACGCACCGGAGCGCCGAAGGAGTATCGGATGACATCAGTCATCTTCGGCGCCGCGTGTTCACCCAGCACCGCAATCTACGTCAAGAACATGAACGCAACAGAGTTTGCACATGAATATCCGGACGCGGTAAGAGCTATTGAACGCAATCATTATATGGATGATTATCTCCACAGTTTCGAGACTACGGAACGAGCCATCCAAGTCGCACGCGAGGTAGACACGGTGCACAAGAGAGCGTGCTTTGAGCTGCGAGGCTGGGCGTCCAACCAGCCAGAGGTTACCGCAGCGCTCACCCAGGAAGAGACCAAGGAAGAGGTCGACCTGGGGAGCAACGAAGAGAAAACTTTGGGTTTGCGCTGGTTCACTCAAAGCGATGAAATTGGTTTCAGAACTTGCCTTCGGAACGTGCAGAATGTTGTCACTAGACAAAGCGTCCCGACCAAGAGAGAAGTGACCAGCGCCGTGATGTCTACCTTCGACCCGTTGGGCTTGGCGTGCCCGGTGCTGATCCAGGGCAAAAAGCTGTTACAAGATATCTGGAGGAGCGGCGTCGGCTGGGACGAAGTCATCGTCCCAGAGAACGAGGCGGCGTGGAGAGACTACCTCGAGAGCCTGCAGATCCTGCGAGAGCTGCGCGTGCCGCGGTGCGCTACACACTCCGGTACCGAGGGGGAGCTACACGTCTTCACCGACGCCAGCGAGACTGCGTACGCTTGCGCTGTCTACTGGCGACAGCGGGATCAACAAGGAAGGAAATTGAACCAGAGCGACGCGTCTCGAGACCTGCGATGTGGGGATGTCGTCCTCATAGTAGACTCCACTCTACCGAGAAATACATGGCCGCGAGGAGAGGTCGTGGCGACCTATCCAGGTCCTGATGGGCGCACACGCATTGTAGAAGTGCGTACCAACGGTGGAGTCCTGAAGCGACCGAGCTCCAAGACGGTGCTGCTAGTACCAAGGCAAGACGACAAGGCGCTTGCAGACGCGCTCAGTAGCGCCGAGGCGCTCAACAACGACTGTCGCAACGAAGAGGGGCAGCCAACTACAGACGAGCCACGCAACTCCGGAGCGCCGAGAGGCGCTAAGGCGCCGGACGTCGGGTCGCACGAGAGCGACCACTGCAGCGGCGGCACATCTCCCCACGAGACGCGAAGCTCCGAGTCATCGCACTGCGTGGGACCGCCAGGCGGCGGTCCTCACCACTACGAGGGAGCGTCTGTCGGCCACCTCACGGTCGACGGGGCGCTCCGCACCGCATCATCGCGCTGCGTGGGACCGCCAGGCGGCGGTCCTCACCACTACGAGGGAGCGTCTGTCGGCCACCTCACGGTCGACGGGGCGCTCCGCACCGAGTCATCGCACTGCGTGGGGCCGCCAGGCGGCGGTCCTCACCACTACGAGGGAGCGTCTGTCGGCCACCTCACGGTCGACGGGGCGCTCCGCACCGCATCATTGCGCTGCGTGGGGCCGCCAGGTGGCGGTCCTCACCACTACGAGAGAGCGTCTGTCGGCCACCTCACGGTCGACAGGGCGCTCCGCACTGAGACATCGCGCTGCGCAGGGCTGCCGAGCGGTAGCCCTCACCACTTCGAGAGCACGCCCGTTTGCGAGACGCCTTGCAACGGGACGGCGGGACAGGCGCCGGGTGACAGCGGACCGATGAGGACGGTCACAAACAACAGAGGCAGCCGTCGCCCGCTCCTGTAGACTGCACATCGCCGAGCCAGGAGATGTGCTTTCGCACGAGGGGGAGGATGTCGGCGATGCATGCACTGACATGTGGACAATGTATGAAAGAACTAATATGAACAGTGAAGGCAGCGACGCATGCCTTGTTCGAGTTCAATTAGTGAAAGTGAGTGCGCGTAACAAACTAAGAGAATATATATCATTTTCGTACACGTTTCGCGAGTATCATTAGTGAAACAGATGCTGCGTGAAGAGATCTAATTAGAATGGTATGATACTCGCGGATCACGACCGTAGTTAGTTTGTAATTAACGAAAATGTATGATGAAAGTTGCGTTTTGTGTAAATATTCACCATTTTTTGCTGATTGTGTCTAAAGTCCTTGGTTGATCTGTGTAAATTTTATATGTATAAATAGAGTTTTGTAAGGGCTTTCTAATGGTGTAAATATTATGTGTGTAACTTTAAGATCAATAAAGATATGGACGGGAAATGGTGCCACTCATAATGAAATTGCTTCAAAATGTAGAGAATTTTAATGGGGCTCTCTTTGCGGTAACGATAAATTCCAGTGCCGCGGTTGAAGATCGGTCGAATGTTATGTAGTAGTTCCAGCCGACGTCTAAATCAAGAAAGAAGAAGTGCCCTCAAGACCCCAGCCAAGAAGGATTCCAGCCTGCAGATTGCTCGAAGAAGTGAGCACCGCGGCGACATCGAGGGGCTGACAAGAAGCCGCACCGCGGGCAGCTGCTGTGAACCTGGACTGGGGTCGCGAGCGTAGGGGGTGTTAGATAGTGGTACCGTTCCTCGTTTCATAGTTTCCTTCATTCAACACCATTGGTTTCGCATTCAACCCACAATAGACTTAGTACCCTATCTAGGCATCTCTCACGATTAGGCCTCCTCAAGGCATCTCGCACACAAGTTTAAGTTTCGCGACGTAGGGACGGTTCGCACCGGCGCAGACGTCTTTCTCAAGACGAGAACCGCGAGCCGTCCACCCACCCAGGGGCACAGCGCCACACCGTGCGCGCTTGTGTCCGCCACATGTGATATGTCTTGGAATATGTATATATTACTAGTGGACGCCCGCGGCTTCGCTCACGTTTTTATAAGATAAAAAGTAGCCTATGACACTTCTAAGATCTATTACCTGCATACTAAAAATCATGATGATCCGTTCAGTCGTTTTTGCGTTATGACCGTTTAAATAAACAGATAAACAGGGACACAAAGAAACAAACAAAATTTCTAGAAATTGCTGGAACGTGTTCTGCTATTAATTTGAAGTATGTCCATACAGCTTTTTAGAACATGTATTACGTTGCTTAACATCAGGCAAGTAGTCAAGCGTGAGCCTATATCATGTAAAAAAAATGTCCAAACCACTTTTTTTCAAAGTCTTCAATGTCTGACCCTCTTCAGCTTTTTTATATGTAGATACTAATAGGTTATCTTAAAAGTGTAAAGTGCTGCCTCCACTAAGTTATCTTACCTACTCTATAGCCTACGCATTTTGTTGTCATTAAGTAATTCGTGTTAATTAAGTAACTTGTATCATACTTAGGTATGTATATGTTTTGTAATGTATTGAGTAAGTGATAAATTCACACACAGGAATTTGGTATTTGATGAGTCTAGATTTACAGGTAGGTAATAATAAATAAATAAATAAATATTCCGGGACACTGCACACAGCGCCATCTAGCCCCACACTAAGCAAACGCTTGTGTCGTGGGTACTAGATAACGGATATAATACTTATATACTTTTCTTTTGTAAATACATACTTATTATACATACAAACGACCAGACTCAACACAAGTAATTTTTTTTTTTTTAAGTACATAAATACTTGTGTCATGCGGGAATCGAACCCGCGACCTCTAGATTAGAAGGCAGAGCCACTACCAACTAAGCTAACAGGCCAGTCAAAGGTATTTGGTAGGTTTTCCTTTTTATCGAATGAGAGTGCCCTACTCTAGTGTCGAGAGTTTCAAAGAGCTGGAACGCACCACACACGAAAATGGCCATCTATCTATCATTAATAGGTACATAATAATGAAGCTGAAGAGAGTCAAAAGTCTTAACATTGAGAATATGAAAAAAATTTTTTTGGAGATACTTCGAGGTTAATTGACAGCAGAACACGTTCCAACAATTTCTAAAAATGTTGTCTGTTTTTACGTTTGTCTGTTTGTCTGCTTCTCTGTTTATCTACATATGTCTCTGTTTGTCTGTTTATGTATGTCTCTTTTTATCTGTTTATTTATACGCTCAACACGCAAAATCATGATTTTTGGTATATATGATATCTTATGATATCATAGGCTAACTTTATCCTGAAATAACGCAAACTATGCCGCGGGCGTCCACTAGTACGTAAATATAATACTTTTTTTGCAATGGTCACCCATCCAATTAACGACCGCGGATGCAGTTGCTTAACTTTGCTCGATAAGTTTGAAATCATTGACAGATAAAATACATTACATGGCTTCAGTGGTGGAAATCGCAAGGTTGTGGAACTCCTGACTGACTCTCTGTTCCCCACGCACTATAATCCAGCGATCTTCAAAGCGAGAGTGAATCGGTTCTTATCGGGTAAGCATGCTCCATCTTAGGCCATAGCCTTAGCTTGCTATCAGGCAAACTATGGCCAAGTGCAAACCCATTCAAGTTAAAAAAAAAAAAACATCACATTTGTAGGCATGATAATCACAATACTTGTTACAATTTCTTCGTAACACATGTTGTTGTAGTAAGTATGTAATTCACTTTCTAGCAGTTCTTACATTCAAATGAGATTCACTTTACAATTCTGTACTCGTCTTTTGGTACAAATTCGGTGATTTGCGGTAACAGATTAGGAATATATAAAAGTCTGTCTTTTCCTCAAGATTGGTTCATATTTGACTTGTATATAGCCTGATACTATGCTATGAAAAATGTAATTATTAATATCACTTAATTCTTTTTTTGGATGAGGTCTGCATAATATCGACGCAGCTGGCACATTCAAAGAGAGGCCTATGCCCAGCAGTGTGTTATTATATATGTTTTTTTTTAGTTTGCCTTAAAATAAATGTGTGTTCAAGCAATAAAAAAACATAAAGAACCACATTATAAATAAGGCCGAGTTCTTTTTACATATATACATGAGGCATAATAAACAACCAATCAAATAGCCAATCAATGAAATTGGCAATCAATAAATCAATGGCAATTTGGTTTAATACAAATTCCATAAAATACATTGTGCAAAATTTTGGTAAAATATCACTAAAAGCGAGTACATACCTAGCTAGCTTTATTATTGTAAGTTAAAATCTCACATAATCTAAAAAAAATCCTCATGGAAAATTATTACGTATTTAAAAAACACTCTGCGAAGTAGAGATTTAAAAAAAATACCATACGATAAATAAATAATGGAAAAATATTAATTTTCTATGGTTATCGCCACTAAAAATAAAAGAAAGATAGAAATTAAATATCCTATGTAATTTTATGTGTAAGTATGTTTGTATCTTGTTACTTTGAATGTTATATTTGTTATTGTGTTTTTTAATTATTTAATATTGTGATAATTTCGCCAGCTTTACGGATTTCCTCTAGTGTTGTCCAAACTAGGTTACCTGGAAGAGATCACTTTGGTGATAAGGTCGCCCAATGTCCCTGATTACCTTTATGTTAATTATGTTCTTTTCTTGGTGTACAAAAAAGTATATTTGATTGATTGATTGAAATACACATCTCTCTTCACCTAATCTGTGCGTTGCAAAATGTCATCGGGAGAAAGGTGTGATCAATGTTCGCGCGGCATTTTTACTTTCGGATGCATTCGCAGTTTTATTACCTATTATTTTCGCTTTTATTGGACGCTTTATGGAATAATTACAGTTGTAAATAAAGAAGAGTTTTTAATTGGTAGATTTGTATAATTGATTATGTTGATAATTACTTGGAAGGTCATGTAGTGGTGTTAGATGAGATGTTTTTTGTGTATACAGAAAGTTATCTGATGGTGCTTTAAATGATCTTATTCATATTAATAATTGTTTTAGTAACTACACATTTTAATATATAATCCATATAAGATAAGATAAGATATTTCTATAATGTACACCAAAAAAATTACATGATGAAATAAATTTACAAACTATTTTAATGCACATTGGGCGGCCTTATTGCCTTAGGCGATTTCTTCCAGGCAACCTTTGGATGGACAGGATTTAGAATTATAATAAAGCTAAAGAGGGTCCAATATCTGTACATAGAAGAAAATAAATGTCTAGGTTTAATTTTCATCGATAACAGAACATGTACCTGAAGTTTTTAATTTTTTTGCCTGTTTATCTGTTTATTTAAACGCGCATCACGCAAAAACAGCTGAACGGATCAACATATTTTTTGGTATGTAGGTAATATGACACTTCTAAGACTAGAAGTGTCATAAACTACTTTTTATCTCAAAATAATGCGAGCGAAGCCGCAGGCGTCTACTAGTGGTAAATAAACCTGTTGTAGTTGAAAAAACTACCCATACCAACGATTAATTCCTAATCGAGAAAATTCTAGAGGTCGATGACCACCTTGATTTGTATGTAAGAGTGCATGTGTGCTGTCTATGTGTGAGTACGCATATATATGTAATGTCAGTGAGTGTTATATAGCTATGTAAACTTATGTATACGTCCTTGTAACAACACCAATGATATAACAGTAGGGTGAAGGGGTTACTATAAACAATAAAATCTAGCTTAGCAAGTTATTTTTCGTCAACTTTTTTTTAACAAGCACTTAGCTAAATGATATGACAATACGTACGTAGATTGTTTGTAAGCTTGGTAAGTTACGTTTTGTAGAAGTTTTATTTTTTTCATAATTTTCATTAATAATGAAATTAATCATATCAATTCTTTTTTCTTTTATTAGAAAACAAGCATATTTTGTATATAATTTCGAATAAATAATATTCTTATCTACAAAATCTTTTAAATAAATATTATTCTATGATAATTGATTTCCTAGTAATTAGTAAAGTAATGCTAACACTATGATGTTATTATTCTGTAAGTAACCCCTACGTTTGCAAAAAAAGTGTTGACAAAACGATCAACTACTGATAAATACTAAATGAAAGCCTATTTCCTAATTTAGTGAGCAGAATTTAAAACATCTTACATAAAAATACCTTCACGAATTTAAACTTTTAGGAAATTGATAAATTACAAACATGAAGTATATATAAATAAATAAATATTCCGGGACATTGTACACAGCGCCATCTAGCCCCACACTAAGCAAACGCTTGAATCGCGGGTACTAGATAACGGATATAATACTTAAATATACTTTTCTTTTGTAAATACATACTTATTATACATACAAACGACCAGACTCAACACAAGTAATTATAAATTTTAAAAGTATATAAATACTTGTGTCATGCGGGAATCGAACCCGCGACCTCTTGATTAGAAGGCAGAGCCACTGCCAACTAAGCTAACAGGCCATTCATTTATTTATTTATTTAAATTAATTACGTTACGAGTACTCAAGAATAATTAGGATTAAGAATATGTACTTGCTTAACCATAACTCATTGGTAAATAAACATCGTTAACTTTTACTTGGTGAATTTGTATGAGAGTGGCTAACTCTAGAGTTTTTCAAAGCCTATAAAAAGATTAATAGGCTCTGTGAGCTGCTGGTGATGATAATGATGATATTAGTACACAAAACTTGTAAAATGCGTTTACCAAATTGTTTCTCCAGTACAATACTTCAATCGCATCACATTCTAAATAGTATAAAGAGTTTGTGCGTGTGAGTGTGTATATTTTGATATAGGTAGATCAGAGCCTGGATTAACACATTTTCCTTTTATACAAAAACAAATAGTATTATTTTACAAAAACAGTGACAGTACATACAATTTAAATATTCTAAAATATAACTTAGATTATATTGGCGTACCTATAAAGGGTTTATACTAAACGTACGCCAATACCTATTTTGAGGTACAGGCTCGACTGCGGTATTCAAATTGATGCATTGGAGACAGGGGCGGGGGTTACGCTAAGTTGATTTATTTTATAAGCGGTTAGGTTCATCTGTAGGTATAATCTAAGTCTCCACGCTAAGTCCCATTGTGGGACATGTGTTTGTGGAGCCACAGTATCCATCCCAATCACTACGTTGTTTACACACTCAGAAATAGGTATAAATAAACAGACCTTTTTTTCTCTCCTGAGTTGAATTTCCTCCCGAATGAGGGTCTTGACTGCCACGCAAAATTAATTCGTTAAGGGAGTTCTCTTGGGCAGATACATCGTGGGGGGCTCCCAGGTCCTTCCACGGAAGACACATGTCCTCGAATATTGTGGTCCTCAAACATGTCGGTTTCCTCACGATGTTTACCTCCACTGTTAAGCGAGTGCAAATCTACATTATACATCACATAAACAGACATTATCATAACATTGTCCCCGATTAACGCGAGTAACACCGCAAGGTGCTGCTAGTCATAGCTAATGCATTCTACTGCATTGAAATCAGGTTGCATCTGTCAAAATCACTGCAACGGTATCTGTAAAGTCGGTTACACTTACGATTCGTCATCCTCTATGTAACAACACTGTTGTGACAATTTTACGGACCCGTTTCTGAACCAACATGTGCATTTTACAAGTATTTGAAGCGCCTTTCCTACGTCATCTACTCATCATCATCATCTTCAGCTCTTGTTGACCTACTGCTGGGTGTAGGCTTTCTCATCTAGGTGCCATTGGAGTCACTCTTGTGTATTTCTTGTCCAGACAGTACTCGTATATAAGTATAAAAAAGTAAACAAATATGCTAAGAATATTATAGTCTCCAATTTTTTTGATACGAAAGAGCTTGGTTGTGAGTACAGATAAGTTTGAAACGAATAGCGATGCACCAGAGCCATATTTTGAAATTTTGCGTTCAAAGATTTAGTTTTTTATTAATTAAATTAATTCTATTAATTCTAGCAGATATATTCAGCGGTAATACGTACAAATTATTTATTAGTAGTGGAAGCACTACATTTCAGTTCCCCCTAGGACGGTATGAAATTTCTGACTCCAGAGTTTGGTCATTCTTATACAAACTTATTTTATTTACATGAGATAGGCTCACGCTTGACTACAACTTGCCTGATGTTAAGCAACGTCATAATCTACGATCTAGCGCGCTTGCCTAGAAGAACCGGAACCAAAGAATCTTTTGCACAGATCCTCGAAATAAAGCACTACTTCAGTTTCAAACGTGGTAATAACAATTTGTCACCTATACATTTTGTCACTTGTTAAAGAAAGACAAAACCCCCGGGTGCTGTGATAGTGTCGAGAAAGCTCGCGGCATGCTAAGGAGCTTGCGCAATGTCTGCGCCCGCGCATTGCGTCAGTAGGAGCATCGCGAGTTTATGTCACTTGGATGTAGTGTTGCAGTATGGACTGTCTTTACATTTCACTACAGCTTCTCTGTGTTCCACAATTTGTAAAACAAAATCAGTATTGGAAAAAAAAATCAAATCCAATTTCTTTATTGTACACCAATCACAAAAGAGCACAAGCATAAAGAAACTTAGAATATATTACATATTATTGGGGCAGAGGACGGCTTTATCATTTGAAAATATGTGTCTTATATAAGAATTAAAAAATCAAAATCGTGCAAGTCGTAATATTTCTCGCACATTCCCTAATAAATTTCGCTTGATATTTGCAATTTTGTCTATGATTGATTTGATATGAATTTTATAATGTTAAATTAATTAAAATGATTATTACCTAAAAGAACTCTCATATGTTTAATAATTGTGGTAAGTAATAATCTACATATTGATTTAGATTGGTCAAACTTAACAAAATTTGATATACATAGATAAACTAAAACAACTTTTGGTCCGAGAGGACAAAACACAAAGTCTTTTATAAAAAAAAAGGTTGAATGACATCACTAGAGACAAGAACACTGGCTGGTTCCTTGCGCAAAGGATTTCTATAGCAATCCAGCGTGAGAATGCAGCCAGCGTTATTAGCTCCATACCACATGTGGATGTTTTAAGTTTAGGTTAAATATACATACTCTTTTTTAGTTTAGTGTACATATGTATATATATTGTTTATTATTATTGAATAAATAACATAGATAAACAACCAGTCCTACTTTTCATTATTATATTATTCTCTCAATCAACCACAGAGTCAATTAAACAAAGGGTATAGGAAATATTTCTTTTAAAAAAAGTTAATTTGCATCTAGTTTTTAAGTATTGTATGAAACCAATAAAAAATTTTGAGTTTTGAGTTGAGTTGAGTTGTTGATTGTTCTTAATGTCTTTTCTTTGTATTGACATTGAGATGTGACACAGAATCTGCATAAAACATATGTACCTATACATACTTTAAAGGTCTCGTGTACATATGTATATCTACCAGGAATTGAAGACTAATATATAAATAAAATAATTAAATAAATATTTTGGGACATTGCACACAGCGCCATCTAGCCCTACACTAAGCAAATGCTTGTATGATATGATATGTATATAGTAAGTTCATAGAAATGTAGGATAAAGGAAAGTAACTATTTCGTGTTGTACTTATAGGTATATACATACTTTTTATATGTTTAAGGACCACTAAATCCGAGAACTGATGTGTCTTCCATAGAAGGACCTGGAAACCCATGAGAACTTCTCCAATAAATCTCTCGACCTTATAAAAATCTGCGGAGGAGTCTTGACCCTCAATAACGACGAAATACGATTCGAGGGGGAGGGTTCTTATTCTTAGTACCGTACAATATATAATAAATTGTGGAACTCCTTGCCTGACCCCCTGTTCCCCACGGAATATAATAACCTTGCGATCTTCAAAGCGAGAGTGAATCGGTTCTTACTGGGTAAGCACGTTCCATCCTGGACCGTAATGATTGTTTACCATCAGGCGAATTACGGTCAAGTGCAAACCCATTCTATGTAAAAAAACTTACTTACTTACTCCTATGGCGCAGCGACCCGAAGTGGGTCTTGGCCTCCAGCACAAGAGAATGCCAGTATTTAATACATTTTTTTTTAATGTAAAAAAAAATACATTAATACAAACGACTTGTTTAACAAGATACTAAAAGATTGTAACAAATACACTTACCAGCATAAATATGAGAATAGATATCTCGCAATGCTAAGAGTACTGAGATGAGCCAACCATATTTGCCAACCGAGGCGGAAGCAAGCCCTAATCATAGTTACTTTGCAAATGCTATGCCGACACAAATACCTACCAGATATTTGGTCACAAATTTAGTAATTGAAGAAATATGAAAAAACTTACAAAATAGAGCGTTTTTACATATATGTAAAGTACACTATCACTCATGATTGTTCTAATTGTAAAAAGATATATAAGGATGCTCGCGGCTTCGCTCGCATTAGAAAGTAAAACTTGCATCCCCTATTTCACCCCTTTAAAAGTGACATTTCCAAAAATCCTTTCTTAGCGGATGCCTACGTCATAACATCTACCTGCATGCCAAATTTCAGCCCGATCCGTCCAGTGGTTTGGGCTGTGCGTTGATAGATCACTATATCAGTCAGTCAATCAGTCAGTCTTGAGTTTTATATATATATAGATTTTTACTTTTTACTCTAAAAGCAATTTATTTAAACGCTCATAACGCAAAAACATCTGAACGGATCATCATGATTTTGGTATGTAGATAATATGAAGTCTTAGCAGTGTCATAGACTAGCTTTTTATCCTAAAATAATGCGATCGAACCCGCGGGCGTCTTCTAATTATGAAATACTAGCTGTGCTCGCGACTTCGTCCGCGTGGAATAGTTATTTTACATATTAATCTTTGCACACAACCTCTTCAGCTTTATAAATTATAGCTGCTACCCACGGCTTGAACCGTTTTCGCAGCACACGCAACGGAAGCCCTCAAAGATGAATAATTTTCCCCGTTTTTTTCACATTTCCCATGGTTTCTTCGCTCCTATTAGTTGCAGCGTGATGTTATATAGCTTAAAGCCTTTCTCGATAAATGGTCTATTCAACACAAAAATATTTTTTAAAATCGGACCAGTAGTTTCTGTAATTAGCGCGTTCAAACAAACAAACAAACTCTTCAGCTTCATAATATTAGTATAAATAAAAAGAAATTCGCGAATACATCCTCTTCAAAAAAAGATTGTCTAAAACAGTAGCCTTATTATCGCTTAAAACAATAACTATGTTCATACAAGATTTCCAGCTTTTACTTCAGAGCACAACTTCGTGACAGCGGTGGTCAAATGGCTTCCTTATGACGTCACGCCAAGGTCGACTGCATTGCTCGCCAGTTCATGTCATTGCCTAGATATAGAGCTTGGTAGGTTAGGTTTGCCCCCTATAAAATCAGTCCAAGAACTATATTTGAACTTATTCTTCTTCTTACCTTAACCTTATTCTGGCCAAAATAGCGCTAGTAGGTACATTGGCGACATGAGACTTCAAAGTGGAGTAAGCAAACCAAAAAAAACAACATTTGTTAATGTTTTATTGATTTGATTATAATTGCACGCGCCATAGATTCACATATCAATGTATTTGTTAATATATATTCTTATTCTGATTAAATTTCCTACTTCCCGCTTATGTTTGAATGTGTGATCAGCACAGAGAACACAACCGATATTCACGTAATTAGACAAGGTAGATTATCATCCAGCATCGCTACAAAATATATGTACATATGTGTTAATAATTTTGTCTTCTCTTAACCAAATAGAGAGCAAACAGAACAGACCTTAAAAAGCAGCTTTCGCACCATGAATGTGGCTATCTATACACAGTTACACAAACACGCCTGAAGCTATGTACTCTGTAATACTATGACTTAATCGAGTCATAATTTTGGGCGCGCTGAGTGACTTAATAGTTACAATACTTGCTTGCTTTATTATCCTGCTTAGGCTGTTAATGGATTATTGTTGGTAAATAGTTGTAATGCCATGTCAGAGGCCCTTAGAGAGATTTGAAAACACCGCATATAGACGCTAGATAGAAATAAATACCACCTTTTCATACCTACATTATTTTCCAGGCATCCACTTTTTTTTAAATTAAGTATGTATTGTGTGTAAACTAGTAAAAGTCTCAGACATCCACTGATGTACTGACTGTAGAAAATAAGGCTTACCTCAAACAAAACTCTACATTATACATTATTTAGGTGTTATTCATGTAAATTCACTAAAGTTAAAAAGAATCCCGCCTCAGTTACTTAGCTCTCATCTAGCGTACGGAGGTGTCCTAACACATTGTTTGAAAAGTGCATATTCTAATAAAATAAGACATAACAACACCTATATATCCATTTACCTAAATAAAATGAAAAATAAATAAAAATAGCCTTTATTTCCCTTCATTCAATAATCAAATTACAAAAAATTATAATGTTAATAATTCACTGTTTAAAATTACAATATGTTTGTCTGATTTAGTTTTAAGATTATAACTCTTGTCAAGTAAGTTCATGATGTCAAAAAATAAACCCATGCACATAAATAAATGAATCTGAAAATCTGAATCAAAACTCCACACTATACATTATTATTAAGGTGTTATTCATGCAAATTCACTAGGTTTAAAAAGAATCCCGCCTCAGGTACTTAGGTCTCGTCTAGCGTACGTGGGTGTCCTAACACATTGTTCACTCACAATAGATGCTGCAATGATACGCAGGCGTTGACATGAGGCAAGGTGATGAGTCAGGCATGGCGAAATTGATAGATTGGGTAATCGGTGCATTCTAGTCGGATATCTACATGTAGTTTGCGTGTGTATTTTTTATCTGTAATACCAACTTTTTAAAACTTTCTAAGGCAGAACCGTAATATTTATATAAACCTTTTTAAAAAATTATGTAATGAGATATTTTTAGGTGTATTTTGATAATAATATGATAAATAGTTATCATTATCAACATTACAGAGAGAATTACAACAAAATTTTAACATTCATGTATTGTTAAATCTCAATAAGTAAACAGATCGTGCTAGAATTGTAGTTTTCATAAGTAATATAAAAAATAAATAAATATTCCGGGACATTGCACACATCGCCATGTTGCCCCACACTTAGCAAACGTTTATACTAATAATTAATATG
The DNA here is from genome assembly GCA_927399415.1 of Macaria notata. Classification (NCBI taxonomy): domain Eukaryota; kingdom Metazoa; phylum Arthropoda; class Insecta; order Lepidoptera; family Geometridae; genus Macaria; species Macaria notata. The sequence goes on from OV656751.1 coordinate 4,004,461, forward strand.
ATCTACTAATCTATACTAATATTATAAAGCTGAAGAGTTTGTTTGTTTGTTTTCTTTGAACGCGCAAATATCAGGAACTGATACTACTGGTGCGAATTGAAAAAATCTTTTGGAGTTGAATAGACCATTTATCGAGGAAGGCTTTAGTCTATATGACATCACGCTGCAACTAATAGGAGCGAAGAAACAATGGAAAATCGGGAAAAAACGGGGTAAATTATTCATCTTTGCGGGCTTCCGTTGCGTGCGCTGCTAAAACAGTCCAACCCGTGGGTAACAGCTACAATTTATAAAGCTGAAGAGGTTGTTTGCAAAATAACTATTCCATGCGGACGAAGTCGCAGGCACAGCTAGTGAATAATACGACGAGTTTATTAAAAAAAACAGTTTTTATTTAGTGACTTACTTTTGGATGCATGCGGATTCACTCGCATGATTTTAGGATATATAGGTATCTATTCAGTTTTATATGCAAGACTGAATTTGTTACTATAAAAAAAACTAGGTCAACGTATTTATTAATGTTGATGTTTCCTGTCTTACAAAACCTACATTTTAAACTTTTGATCCCGGATAAATATCAAATGCTAATAATTACCTAAAAACAGGCTTTCAAACCCATGATGTAAGGTTATCTAATATATTTGTTCATTCTAGATTTTTCTTTGTTCGTAAGAATTTAAATCTCTTTAAAATTAAAATATAAATAAATAAAATTGCGCAAGTATAAATAAATAAATATTAGTCATTATATTAAGATCATAATTATTATTTCACTCGAAATGTTATAATTTTAATCGGAAATCATAACTTTTTGTCATCGATAACAATAGTATTCGATACAAAAAAAAACGTAAGATTTATTGACAAGGTTTCTACGTTACTTTAGAAAAGCATTATTATTTATATAGGAACGCCTAAATATAAAAGTCCAAGGCTACCGCCAGAGGGCAGTGTGCTCAGCATGCTGGCCGCATTACCACGTTGCATGGTAAAACGCACTTAACTAGTTCACATATCGTCACATATCGATTTCAAACACCATAAAAATTCACCCAACTACTTACATACTTAGTTTAACTAACGAAATAATTACCATCATAAAAAGTAAAGACTGAATTGAGGCTTGCAGACATACAGTAAGCAGTGACATAGTATACTATAGGAATGTTCCAAGCATGCCCTTTTGCGCATAGAGCACTCTCAATTAAAACGTGAACATTCAAACTACATTTGGTACATCTTTCAAAGAAGTGCTACAACTGGCAACTTTTATAAATAGAAATCATTCAACTGAGACACAATTATATACTCACCAAAAGATTTAATACCTACAACCTAATTGTACCAATACAAAAATGGTTTTCTACAGCCTGCCTGATGTTAAGCATTGCTGCAGCCTAGCTAGGGTGTAACACGCTTACCTAGAAGATACCTATGAACTCTAGATTTGAAGACCCCTGGATTGTAGTTCACAGGAAACACGGCTTATAATAATATTGTGTATGTATGTTTGTGTGTTCCGGTTTGATGCTAAAATAGCAAACGATGACTGTGATTTTTGATATGTTAGTAGTTTTAAACAGAGTCCTGAGAGTGATATAGTTTACTATTTAGTTCAAAATCAAAATATTGTGTACTGTAATCGATATTAACAATTTATTTCAGCATCTATACAGTTGCTGATTAGTAGTAGAGTCAAGGCCTGTCCTTTACAGTACCATGAACTATGTCACAAACAGTATGTTATAATATTAAAATGCAAGACGGTATTCTTCGGTCCCGTTAGCTGAGACAATAGTACCGTCCCGAGGGAACCCGGCCCGAATTACAATTGCTAGCGAGGAAATTAGGGTAAAAATGTGCTGGAGGGTCTGGAGGTAGTACAGGCTATTATTGGAAAACTAGTGGGTGGTCGCGAAGTAAAACTTGCATCCCCTATTTCACTCCTTTAAAAGTGGCGTTTCGAAAAATCTTTTCTTAGCGGATGCCCACGTCATAACATCTACCTTCGTTCCAAATTTCAGCCCAATCCGTCCAGTGGTTTGGGCTGTGCGTTGATAGATCACTATTTCAGTCAGTCAGTCAATCAGTCACCTTTGAGTTTTATATATTTAGATCATTAGATAATATCTACAAAGAAAAGCAAGTAAGTAATAAAGCTATTTTATGACCAGAGTGCTTGCTTTTTTCTGGCTCAACGTATCAGCATTGTCTTAAAAAACAGTGCTTTCAAACATGGAAAGAATACTTCGATGAAAGATCTATGTATAAAGGTATTTGGTATAAAACAATAGTATGTGAGCCCCCTCATATACCATGGTTCAGTAATGTTTCTATCGGACGTAAGTTAATTGTTACAGCACATAGACTAAGAACTGGACACATGCCGTTAAAAAAATTCGCATTCCTCATGCGGCAGGCGGATACACCGAATTGTGAAACATGTGGAGTTGTAGAGGATGTGTTCCATGTACTGGTAGAGTGTGTCCGCCTTCAGCAGGAGCGGCGCGCCCTTGCAGTGACCTACCAACTCAACCTGCGGGATGTGGGTTGCTTCAATGATATACTAGCTGTGCCTCACTGTGACGCGGCGAGAGATCTGTTTTCCTACATGTCTCAACTTAAGTGAGATATTTGGGTGAACAGGTCATCTCCATAATAGTTTAATATTTTTGTAATTAGTATAGTATACTTATACAATGGGACTGACATCTAATAACAAAAGTCCCTTAAAAATGAGAATAAAAAAAAAAAAAAAAAAACAGCGCGGTAATGCGGCCAGTATGCTGGGCACTCTGCCGCCTGGCAGTGGGCTGGAGCACTTAGACTATCTTTAGGTTTTCGTAAAGATTATTTAAGTGTCCAATATTCCTACAAACTTATTAATAAAAAATCTATTGCATTACTTACCAAAACGTTTTATTTTACTTACCATATTTTCATTATTTAAGTTATTTGAAAAAGATTTGTACTTGCAGTAACGTTTTGCATGCCAATACAAATACGATATATCGGCACCTCAAATTCATCAATGAAATTGATTGCCAAATTCATATCACGTGATGTTTGACTGATTTATTTCCGAAGTCGAATAATAGGACTTTATGAATAGAGGTAGGTATGTGGAGAATATAGAATGACTATTGATATTCTAATGACTTCTAATAGGTTATTTGATAAATGGAAATGTGCATGAATATTTTATTTATTGTATGGTTTCAATACTAGATTTAACTGCAGTGGTGCTTTGACGATAGTTTTTAACCGACTGCAAAAAGAAAGTTCACGATTATTCTGTTTTTTTATGTTTCAGTTCCGCTGAATTTGAGGATATGTGTCATTCGTGGAAAGAGCTGCCCAAGAAAATTCCTAATTTAATTAATTAGAAAATAGTTCTGCAAGAGGAGTGCGGTGCGACCCTCAGTAATAAAGATAACGACTCAAGGAGGAGAGTATGTTATGTTTAGTTTGGTTTGATATAATGTTATGTTTTGTCATGTTCACAGAAAAGAAATTGTTTCCAATAAAATCCATTATTTACAAAGAGTTAGTAATAAGGGAAACTGTTACCCAAAATAATTGAAACTTCAAAAAAATATAAGGGGAACTGTTGAGCATCCATCCATCTCAGGCCATCATAGCCTTTGCTTGCTATCAAGTAAACTATGGGCAAGTGCAAACCCGTTATAGTTTAAAAAAAAAACAAACAAATAATTGAACCGTTAATATTCCTACGTTACCTAATTCCCTAAAAGTTACTGAACTTGCTGCGTTCACACATACCAACTATACAGTCGCGTGGTTTTGTTTATAATCACCAACTTATGTTGGTCACGTGCAGAGATATCGATCAAGAAGCGGTCAGTTAAATCATTGGTTGAAACTTAAATGCTTTAGGACTATGTCGCTTTTATGTAACTATTATGGGCGCATCCGTGGGTTGAATGACTCGTTAAATTGAAAGTCCCGGCTGTTTGTCTAGTACGGCAGTCGTTAAGCCATTCAGAAGCCTTTAAAGCGGCTTGATAAACTTTCGTCACCATATTGGTTTTGGTTCTAAAATTTCAAAAAGTATATGCGAGCTTCTCTACTGAAAATGAAGAATACCTCCTAGTATTCATATTGTTTTTTTTTTAAATATAAAACTGCAGATATTTTTATATATTTAGTTAAAACAAAAGTTAATGTTGAGTCTCTATTTCGACATAGTTGTTAAAAGTGTAATCCTAACTTGTAGACAATCAGATTGGTCTAACATTGATCCTATGATAAGCGTAATCTATTGGTTGCCATGAATAGAATATCTATCTACTATTCTAATAATTTTCATTTATTACTTTCTTGGAATTAAAACATTAGTTATGTAACTTATATACCTACAATTTAACGTGTCATCAACCCACGGAAGCGCCCAAAATGCAAAGTCACTTTTTTAATAATATAGTTAAGACAGATATATAAACAAATAATTATAATTTCATCATCATCATCAGCCTAATGAGACCCACTATATTATCTACTATATAAAAATAAGTCGGGTTTTCCTTACTGACGCTATAACTCCAGAACGCACAAACCGATTTCCAAGGTTTGGAATTTGTTGGAAAGGTCTCGGGCTCCGTGAGGTTTATAGCAAAGAAAAAAATCAACAAAGAAGCGGGAAAACAGGGAAAAACATTTTTCACATACAGCGCCATCTACTGGCGAAACGGAGTTCGCCGGGTTTGCTAGTAATAGTTATTATTATAATTAATTAATTATAGTATAGGCCTCCTCCCTCTTACGCCAATACTCCCTGTCTTGCGCAGTTCTTGCCCAGATTAATGTATTATCATTTAAATAAAGATACTTATAATGAATAGTGGTAAGCCCTGAAATTAATAAAATATACTTACTTCCAGCGGAAGTAAATGAATAAGTAGAGAAGTTCCGGGCGACATTGGCTCGAGTATGTGATATGTAGCGAGGTCGAGATTGACACTTTTACTTGACTTGTCTCGGACAGTCTAGTCCATTGAAAAGTTACAATTTTAGGTCCGAATATTGCATATCTTAGAAGACGCAATTTTATTTTTGGGGCATGTTTGGGGGGTCAATGGAAGCTTAACTTCAAGTTTGTGGGGTCGCCACTATTGTCTCCCGGCCGCCATCTTGGAAAAAGGGGTAAAAACGCTTTTTTCGCTATATCTCGGAAACTATACATCTTACAAAAAATTGTTGAGACATAATTTGTAGCAAATTGTTTTGCCTACAAATATGTTGACCACCCAAACATGCCCCAAAAATAAAATTGCGTCCTCTAAGAAATGCAAAGCTCATGTAATTTTTTAATGGACTAGTCGAGGAAGAGGTCTGTTCGTTAAATGACAGGTTCAATTAATTGATAGATGTTTCTGTCAGAGTGCTAAGTCAATTTGCAACGTTTTTATTTAAATTTAGGTATTTTTGTAGTCAAAAGTCACAAGTTACTTGTTTCACGTTGTTACTAAATTGAAAAAAACTTCTGTTTAACGTGTTTGTACATATATTAATTTCTTAATTACTTTTTGTGTTTATAAGTAACGTTTTTAGGTTTTTAATACAGTTTTTCAGTAAGGATTTTAATGATAATTGTCTATTAATTAATATGTTCTACACATATGTGTCCATCTACAGAGGGATCTTTATCTCTCTTGGCATATCTCTCCTGTATGGCGGCCATGTTGGCAGCACTGCCGTTTTGCGTGAAGTAAAAACAGTTTTTCTGTTGAAATAATGAGGGTAGTTTTAAATTTTTCTTATTAACTGGAATGTATATTTCTTAATGAAATTTTGATGTTTATAAGTTACTTATTTTGGCTTTTTAATAGTTTGTCACTAAGGGATTTTAATGATAATTCTCCAATATAAACCTGACAGCAGCTGACAGTGCTCCCACCATGACGGCATTAATATGTTCAACACATGTGTCATCTACAGAGGGATCTTTATCTCTCTTGGCATATCTCTCCTGTATGGCGGCCATGTTGGCAGCACTGATGTCCTGAGTGAAGTATCCGTATGGGGTCTGGTGGTGGATGAACCGGCTCATCCAGGAGGTGCGCAGGAACTGAGCGTGACCGTCCAGAGTGCAGAAGGAAACTGGAAAATAATAGACGGGAAATTTACGCTTCAGTTGGTGGATTCATCATCATCATCTGCAGCCCTTGTCAACCCACTGGGTATAGGCCGTCCCTCCTACGTGCCATTGGTAATTTGCAGGATTATGCGATTTGTTTTGGACGGAATTAAAAACTGGAACTGTATGTGAAACTTACTAAAAATGTTTTTTGAGCTTGTACGGTTACACTTAGATACCTACTGTTTTTAAACGAATTACTATAATTTTCAAAGTAATACTTACTGTTGAAAGAAAATAAAATTGAAGTAGAATAATTTATCCTAAGCTTCCAATGTGTTATAAAAATGGTAAGGATTCGCTAACAAAATCATATCCTAAGATTGTTTTTAAAACTCTCTGCACTGAAGGTTGTCTCTGTCTCTTCTCTTTGGCAATACTCCAAAGTTTATTAACGCCGGATATCGGTTTACTTACGGGTACTCATAAGTTTAAATCTCTCTTAAGTCGTATCATTGGACCTCATGACTGAGGGTCATGACTCCACCGCAGAATTAACAATACATCGTGGTGGGCGCCCAGGTCCTTCCACGTAAATTTAACTATGTATATTGTATAGGTCTAAATAGAGATAGTAAATATTGTTATGAAAATAATCTCACTATGCTCAGCCATAAGGTCGACTTTCTTGAAGTTATTGTCAGCGATATACTCGGACTCCCTGTAAGCACTCTTGCAGAGATGGTGCCTCACTCTCTCGTCTTGTAGGATGGAGAATATGGTGCACTTTCTACTCAGGCGGGCGAGCAGGAAGAATAGTAATCTGAAAGTACGAATATTACTTGAAAATACAGCTGAGATAAGTCTTAGAAACAAAATAAGGAAAGATATGGCTTTTATAGCAAGTGAACATCGTAGAATTTCATTGAAATTTAATTAGAATTTTAGGTGTAATTTTTATGTGCTGTGTCCCTAATTGCCTTGAAAACCCTACATTTAAACACAAATATATTTTTTGGAGCCTTCTAGCGTACGAATAATTTTTTTACTAAATACTCACTTAAAAGACAGCACATATCCAAAGTTGTTAGAAAAGTCCAGCATATCTAGGCAGTCGGGAGTCAGCTTGCAGCGAGGGACATCTGCCGCCGGGTCTAGAGATGCTGCTAGCTTCGCTAAACAGGCGTCTGAAAAGAAACCTTATCATTTCTACAAGAAGTACTTTTACGTAATTTGAACTGTATGTAAATGGTATAGTCAAATATCTATGTATAACATTAGAGTGTTGGTAAATGCGGCCAGAATGCTGGTCACGCTGCCCTCTGACAGTGGGCTGGAGCACTTAGACCATATTTAGGCTTTTCTAGAGATTTTCTAAGTGCCCTGTTTTTATTATTTTGTAGAAGTTAGAAGTAATACGTTAAGTGTACATTCCTTGTTTTATGTAAAATGGTGTTTAAATGTTACAAAATAGTATGAGGACCTACGATTATGGCTACCAAAAGCGTATACCAAATATATCATAATAGTGTGCATGCTACATATTTTAATGTCTATACATCCACAGAATTCTCGTAAACTATCTAACTCATGTAATTTATATTGTTGGTGGTGGGTACACGTTTCATCTAAATCGCTGATCGCCAAAATGTGTTTTCCGGGCACTGATAACAAAGCAAATAATTCCAGCTTCTTAAGAAAAAGTGATGGCAAACAATATGAGAAATTCATCATAATCGGTGCAACCATAACAAGCATAGTCTCAAGAACCTCCTTTCTGTGAAAATAGTGGGAAATTCACTCTGAGAGGTGTTGCTCAATTCTTTTTAACAGGAGTTTTTAAACTGCTATTGTTTTGCGAAATTACATAAACTTTGGAAGAGTTTTCAAGTCTTGATATATTGTTATCTTGATATTAATTAAAAATATAGTATGCCTTTTATAAATTACATGAAAGAGACGTTACCATGTGTCTGACCCTGTCTAATTTATCACTTATTTTATTACCTACTTTCTATGATTTGTAGAACCATATATTGTTATCTTACTTGTTTTTGAGTTGTTTGCTTACACATAGAGATTTATATTATCAATATGAGACATTAAATTATTACTTACTTTTACTTCATTAAATTTGTGAAAAAGTATGTAATACTTACGCCATTTTGTTGAGGCGGACATCACTAACATCATAAATCCAAGATGGCCGCCTGGCTGTTGAGGCAGCCATGTTGGATTTACTGTACAAGTTAGTCAATTTAAGGGTAGTCGAATTTTAATTACTTACTTTATTAGAAAAAACATGATAAGTAACTTACTCCCCAGAGTCATGTCAGGCATCCATTTGAGCGGATCGTGCAGGTCGGCCTCGTACCTCTCCCAGGCGGGGAACTCGTACACGTATGTGTATATCTCTCGCAGCAGGTCCAGGTCGAGACGCAGGATGTGGGCTGACCAGGTGCTGTCGTTTGTTAGCATTGATATGTCTGGGGACCGGAAAAAAAGATCATTTTTTTTCGTACCGTGTAAATCACACACGCCTTCTACTTACTAAGGTTGCCTGGAAGAGATCACTCAAGCTGATAAGTGCACTTGCACATTTATTTATAGTCCTTTTGATATTGTTAATTTATTTTTGTGTGCGATAAAGATATGTTGATTGCCTCATCTAGCTGAACTACGGGCGCTTACGCTGTGGAGCTGAGTTGTTGTTATTCCTGAAAATTGGTACTACTAGTTTCTTGAATCTATGACCGATGTGACCGTCACAGGTTCAAGAGTTAGCAGCAATGACTTCACGTTACTCCAAAGTAAGTTTAAAGTACATCAATCAAAAAGGTACCTACCTACTAAAGGAAAAAAAACTTTTTTCTTAAACACGAAATGGGGTTACGTTTGACTATAGCATGTCTGATGTTAAGCACCACTATATATTGCCTAGAAAAACCTATTTACTCTGGATTTGAAGACCCAGAAGACTTGATGACCTCCTTTTTTTGAATTTGGTTAGTAAAGAAGATGATCTTACTAAGTGCATACTTACACATTCCAGTAAGATTATTGTTCATATCATTTGGTTCTCTCAGGAACTGCGTGGTCAGTTTATGTTCAAACTTGGTGTGCAGTTTATCAGACTCCTCCACCAGATATTTGACTTCGGTACGAAGGGATAACGGTATTAGATTGTCTTCTTGGATAAATAATCTTAAATTCACTGAAAACGATGGAAATAGTATGAATAGAAGGTACTTACTTAATTGTATACCTAACAAAATTGGGTTCGTCATACATTTTATTTTTGGATAATGTTCTTTTTTTCTAAGGAACAGCTGTTTTTTTGCGAATACATAAATTGTAGCTTCTCACTTACTAAAGCCTCCCATAAATTTTATTGTTGTTTTATTTTATACCAATGACACGTACCTATATTAAAAATCGCCACATAAATTAAAAATAAGTCTATAATTGGTGTAGCGCTGAATCCGAACCAGAATCCATCAGTTTAAGTAAATAATTCCACCACCAAGCCACACATGCCCTGCTTGATTTTAAGCATTGCTGCAGCCTAGAGTGTAACACGCTTACTTACCTTTCAAAAGAAACAGTCCAAACTCCATACTAAAATCCAAGCATTTTGTATGCACAGTCAAAAATTTAATCAACAGTTTTAACGCACTAATATATTGAAACACATCATTTTGTGACGGTAACTCACTGATCACTTTTAAGGTTTGACTCGTAGATTGCATGTAAAACCTCTTGCCAATTTCATCGGCTTTTGCGAACAAAATAACGAAAGTTATGAAAGACAGAAATATTTTCCCGTTGACATTCATTGTTATCAAAAGCTATTTTGTTATTTAATGTCTCGCATGAATTGCTCAAAAATTTGGTGACAATTTTTTTTATAAATTCCGGATTTTCGTTTTATTAAATCGGCTACCGCTGTCTGGGGTGAAGTTTTGAAAATGTCATGTAACTCATCAGATGAATTAACGCGAAGTTACACAAAACAATACGTATGATACACATAAGAACAAAGGCACATACGCAACGCTGTAGGGTTGTGCTGTTATTTAATTATTTATTTATTTACAGACACAAAAACAACTTACAAACTAAAACTTATAATGAAAAACAAACTTCTTTGTAAAAAAAAATTGTAAGTCTAACTATTGTGTACAACTTTCTTTACAATATAATGTTGAACTCTTAAAGTTTATAGTAAACGTCACTATTATAAACGGTAATATTACATGCCTTTTTCTTCGCATGGAAGCGGCCAAACTCTGTTTGTCGAGATTTTTCAAACCAACCGAAGGGCCTCTGACATGGCTTAGCGACTGCCGTACTATGACTAACAACTGGGACCTACATTTTTAACATGTCATACGACCCACGGAAGCGCTATTTTTTGGTCACCCATCCAAGGATTATCCGCATCGATAGTTGCTTTAACATCGGTTATCACATTTGCCTCCGCTAACTGAGCTGCGGACGCTTCTTTGCTGTGAGGTTAGGTACATTACACAAAGCGATAAGACAGTTTTAGTAGGTATTATCGCATTGTGTGTGTAAATTAAACTTACATTTTGTTAAAATCTACCTAATTTAAAAAAAAAACTATTATATATTATAGCTATTCTCGCATTGAGTAAATTCGCTATATTAAATTATAATACAAATTGACAGTCGTTTGAAGGTGGTCAATTTTTACTGCAATAAAACTAGTTTTCAAAAAAGTCTGCTGGCAAACACTGCTTTTTAATAGATTTAAATTTTAAGAGTGATGGTACCTTGTGTGTTTTTCTACCTACTTTGAAATATCGACATCTTAACTTGCGCATAGCATAACCAGAACAGAATATTATGTTATATTATATTAAGTATGTCTTCACGGGAATTGAAGCTGAAACGTCCCGGAAGCAAGGCAAAGGAGTGTGAACCCTATCACGACTATTTACAAATAAGGTATTCATTCAATGAAATCGTTGAATTGACAACAATCGCGAGAAATCTTCACCGTGAACCAGGGCAGTATTAAATAAAGGTAATAAAAACAATTTCAATTTCATCAACCATTTCATAATAACAATACACCATAAAATAAAATTAAATAAGCCCAGTGACAAATTTAGCAGCATTTTTCTTTAACTTTTCAAGGTGTTTGAATAAATTCGCGGCAAAAAACATGCTGCCAACATTGAAAATAAGTTCTGATATTATATTTCTTTAAATCACTAATAGATGGCGCTTAAAAATACCAGATTCACACTACAACGACACTTTTCAAAATTACTTTTTTTCTAACATGGCAAGTCGAACACGCTGTCAAGCTTCCATTTTGAAATGTCATGCAACTCGTCATTCTCGTTGATTCTCGTTTGTTGTTGTCAAATTGGAATTTTATTTTGTAAAAAGTTGCATTTATCACTGTAAAAATGGGATTAGCTACAATTATTGAAAGCGAAGCGCATTTCCAGTCGGAAATGGCTAGTGCCGGCACTAAACTAGTTGTCGTAGACTTCACAGCGACATGGTAAGTTGGTGTTAGTAAAGTGATCAAAAGTTCAAGTCATCATGGTATAGTTGTGGTGTTATAGCGCTTTTCTTGTGTTTGCAGGTGTCCGCCGTGCCAAAGGATCGCTCCGTTTTTCGAGCAGCTGCCCGCGAAGTACCCCAGGGCTGTGTTCCTGAAGGTTGACGTGGACAGATGCGCTGAAACCGCTGGCGCTCAAGGAGTCAGTGCTATGCCGACTTTCATCTTCTATAGGAACCGGGTAAGGTTTATTAACTCTACTATTTAGTGTCAAGATCATGACAAAAACAAATCTAGAACCATGTAGATGACCACATAAGATTTGTGACTAATTTGTTACCATAACCTTAGCTACAAATGACATGTTTGTATTATCTTTGTTACACAGATAACTTTATATACAGCGGAAACAACACAGACTAGATTAGATGATTATACATAAATGTTCATTGTCTCCTGACATAATGTATGGTTAAGCAATCTTTTCATTTTTAAGATGTTCCATTTCATAAAATCAAAGTTATTGCTTTGACATAATAAAGCCACCCTTACCTATATGGTTATGTGTTAGTTACTATGTATACTTTTCTCATTCCATTAATTATAAGCATCACATATGTCTCTTTATAAAACCTCTACAAAATACAAATACAAAGGTAATAAGATTCAGATAAATGTTTACTGTCAGTTCTGTCATATTGCAAATAATAAATATTTCATAATGACATGTCGAGTTACACATTTATACAATATACTAAGTAATGTGTATTATAATGCTCTTTCAGACCAAGATTGACAGATTGCAAGGTGCTGACTCGGCAACTTTGGAGAGTAAAGTGAGACAGTACTATGGCACTGAAGAGGCTGGAGATGATGATAATTCTGTGGCGGGTCATGTAAGTATTTGGGAATGATTTTGTAATATTATGAGAGAAACTTATTAGATCTTATTTGTGTAGACACAACATGCATCCCCATATTATAGCTGACAAATTTTGTATAGCAGATTACTTGCCAATTTGGTCTACAATTTCTGTAAAATCTTTCAAGCCAAAAATCAGGTTGATATGCTTTGTATACATTTACTACTTGTAGCCTGTTCTTAGGTATAAGAAATGGATTAGTCATCAAATGCTGATGTCATTTTCCTCAAGTAATATTTTTTACAAAGAAAATTCATGTTTGTTTGTATTCACTGCTGATTTGTGTTTGTATGAATAATTAATAAATATAATAGTATAATAATTCTTAACACATCATTTAAAAAGTCTATCCGATTCCTGAACAAATGATACCCTAACATAGAAATAACTATAGATATAAAATCTTCAAATGGTTCTACTTTCTCGCTAATGTATCTAATCTTGAGATTTTTTAATCAAATAAGCTAATTCGAAAATAAATATAGTAGTATCTCTGATACTGCCTTAGGTAACTTTATGTTTCCATACCATAAATGCCCTGAGCAACCAATAAGACATTTCATCTAGTCAATGAACAATCTAATTCTTATTTGTGGTGGGGTTAAATAAATATTACGGGAATTTGCACACAGCGCCATCTAGCCCCACACTAAGCAAACACTTGTGTTGTTGGTCCTAGATAATGAATATAATACTTATATACTTCTCTTTTACAATACATACTTATTATACATAAAAACAACTGAAACGACCAGACTCAACACAAGTAATTACCCCTTGATGAGTCCTGCACGGACAACTTGCTTGGGGCACACTCAAGACAACATCTAATGCGCCTCTTATTTCAGATGGACCTGACAACATTCATCACAAAGAGTGAGTGTGAATGCTTGAACGAGTCTGATGAACATCCGATGGCACACTGCCTGACTGGCGCAGGAGGCTACCTGCAGAGTGACTGTGATGAACAACTCATCATCAACCTCTCCTTCAACCAGGTAAGAAATTCTTCTTAATAAGATAAGTTGGTGTTGGTTGGTGTTTTCTGTGGAAGAACCTGGGCACCCACCACGATATATCTGCCCAAGAAAACGAATTAATTCTGCGGGGGAGTCACAACCCTGTCATGAGGAAATACGACACAAGAGAGAAGATAAGTTGGATACCTGAATTCAGACTGTGCAGGACTGGGACAAATTGGCGTACTAGATGAGAGACCTATGCCCAGTAGAGGGGAAAACAGGCTGATCATTGAGATGATTTTATATACATGACCAGGATGATAATCATACAAGGAGAGAGTATGCTCAGTGGGTAATAACAATAATAAGTAATTCCATAGTTGAAGGCTGATTATGCCTGTTCTGTATATTTAAATATTTTACAACAATGCTTCTCGTGTCAAACAGCTCAAAAATTAGACTTACGGCCAGCTTGTGGCAGGGTTCCTTTTTATTATTTTACTGTGTCTTTTTGTATCAAATAATATTTTCTTTTACAATAAAAAAATGCACCTGGCTCACTTGGCTGAGGCAATCGAGTGCGATTAAGCAAAGATCGACGCGGTCAGTCCTTGGATGGGTCAAAAAGTGGCATTCCATTTTGGGCGCTTCCGTGGATCGGATGACACGTTAAATTATAGGTAGGCTGTTTGTCTAGTATGGCAGTCGCTAAGCCATGTCAGAGGCCCTTAGAGAGCTTGATAAACTCTCGTCACCAGAGTCTGCCACTCTTATTCGATAAGAAGAAGAAGGTATTCTTACTTAATTATTAATAATAAACAAAAACAAACAAACTTAATAACATATTTTCTCTTGTAGTTGGTGAAACTCCACTCATTGAAAGTGAAGGCACCCTCGGACAAGGGCCCGAAGACCATCAAGTTGTTCATCAACCAGCCGAGAACGCTGGACTTCGACCAGGCGGCTGCCAATGTACCCGTGCAGGAGATTGAGTGAGTTCAATTATTTTATTTATTTTATTTTATTTAGTTTGGTACAGTCACAGACAATCAGTTATAAATATATATACTAAGCACTTTTAAGAATAATATTAAACTAAGAGTCCAATAACGACTATACACAGTGTTGTTAAGTGATAATAAACACTAAGTAATATTTGTTTTAAACAATTTTTTGTATAAATATGCAATATATTTTTATATATTATGCCTACAATAAGTAAAAAATCAGTGCTCAGGTTTTATTAATAATGTTATACATTTAATTAATATATTTTTAATAATTCATTTCAATATTTTTTTATATGATAATATTTAAATGATTATCAATATTATTCACATGTAATTTGTGTTTTTAAAACGTACTTAAGTATATTGACATATAAAAAGCAAGGACAAGACAAGAGTTCTTTAGTGATATCTCAAGATTTATACTAATTTGTGCCTACTACACACACTATAAGAATAAGTAAATTTAAATCCTCCTTGATGTTTTATAGTGGAATTGATACAATAAAATCTTATATAACATACATGGTAACTGCAAAAGACCAAATTAGTATTTTCGTTTTGAGTAACATCATTCAATTGGCAGTACATTAAAAGTAACATTAACCAAATTTTGTTACAGGGTAACCCCCAACGATCTCGACGGCAACCCGGTGCCGCTGAAATTCGTCAAGTTCCAAAACGTGCAGAACGTGCAACTGTTTATCAAGGACAACCAGTCAGGCGGTGACGTCACTCAGGTGGATCACCTAGCGTTCTACGGCTCACCTATATCCACTACCAACATGGGCGAGTTCAAACGAGTCGCCGGGAAGAAGGGGGAAAGTCATTGAGTGTGTGTATTTTGTAATCTATGTGTTTTATATGTTCGGAAACTTTACAATTGATGACAAAATGCCAAAGGCAGCAAAACTTCTTTTTTTTTTACTAGAACAGGTTTATACTTGGCCATAGTTTACCTGATAGCAAGCAAAGGCTATGGCTTAAGATGGAACGTGCTTACCCGATAAGAACCGATTCACTCTTGCTTTGAAGATCGCTGGATTATAGTAATTTGAGTTGTACTCTTCATTATTGAGGAGTCTGACTACCCCATGCTAGTAATTTTTTCGTTTTCCTTGCCTGGCTGTCAGAAGACCGTAGCCTAGCGGTTCAGGCGTTCTGACTGGTAATCAGAAATATGCAGGTTCGATTCCTGCCGGTAGTGATTATTTTCGCTCATTTTCCAATTTTTTTTTAAGTTAACAGATATACATTGTGGTAGACACGTAAGATTTCCACAGAATGTAAAGCATAATCTAACAGATAAATATTTTTTTCAACCAATGGGCATATAGCAAAATATGTATAAAATTCACTCAATGATGGAAGTTTTCAAGTGAATCTGTGATTGGCGTTTAGTTTTCGAGTGTAAAGTTTCCGAATTTGTAAAATATAACTTGGCAATGTGTCTTACCATGTGTAGAGATACAATAGCTACTAAATAAGTTGTTGAAAAGATTAAAGGAAATGTGGTTGGTTTTTGTATTCTTTTAAAAGTTGACTAGTTTATAGTCATGGTGGTATCTGCTTTCATGTGGGATGAAAAGTATCCTATGTCATTATAGTTTATATTTATTCCCTAATTTCTTACAAAAAACTATGTTGATGAACAAAGAATTTACACTGCATTATATTAGTAAGTAGAAATAGTATGCAATAGTGGGCCATAATATTTAACCATATTTCTTTCCTTCTTTTTGTCTACTTATTTTAATGTAAGCTATATTATGTATTGTAGATTATATATACAGGGTTGTTGGTATATAATCTTTTAAGGGTAGTTTTTGTACATCAATATTGACATCTTATGTATCTGATGTATCTGCCCAAGAAAACTCCCCTAACGAATTAATTCTGCGGGGGAGTCACGACCCTCAGTCATGAGGAAATACGACTCAAAGAGAGAGATTGACATCTTATTTGAACAACCAAAGGTGTTTTGCTGTACTTTAACTGCCCTTAGCATTTTTTATATTAGTTATACATAATCCTGTATATAAAATTATATGTATGTATATATATATATATCTACACATGGAGATTTACATTGCGTATGTACATTTCTGAACCACTCAATTTTACAATAGATTTAATAACATCAGTATGAGAATATTGAAAAGGAAAACTAATGTTTCGTAAAAATATACATACATACTTACATGCCTATTTATGAAATATGTGTAATTTTATAATTAAGCTCAACGGTCACTCCGCAGACCATAAGAAAGGGATTCTTCTTAGCAATTTGTATGTCTTATGTATAATATTGAACGAATAAAAAACTGAGAAATGGTGTAAAACTTTGTTTTATTTGCTTAATGAACTAAACACTTATATTCAATAAGTACTTATAATGTAAACAGTTTCGTAGGATTTATCAGAAATGGTAGGGTATGATTTCATTACAAATTCCAAGTCTCAAATATAATAAACCTATGAATTTCTTAGCTGATATTTAATACCATACCTGTTTGCCTAAGATTTTCACTACATATAATCATTGGACCTCAAACACACAAAAATAAAGCTGAAGAGGGTCGAAAGTCTGAACAATGCAGATATTAAAAAAAATGTTTGGAGATACTTACAATAACAGTACACGTTCCAACAATTTCTAGAAATTTTGTCTGTCTCTCTGTCTCTGTTTATTTACGCTCATCACGCAAAAACGGCTGAACGGATCATCATGTTTTTTGTATGTAGTTAGTATGACGTGTTAGGAGTATCATAGGCTACGTTTTATCCTGAAATAATGCGAGCGAAGCCGCGGGCATCCACTAGTAATTTAAAATTCCCCACTAGTAATTTAATTTGTAATTTAAATTTTTAGTAATTTCTCTATTCCCCTTAAACTATAATTTGTCGGTCTTCAAGTCGAGAGTAAACCGGTTTCTTCTAGGCAAGCGCGCTACATCGTAGACTATAACGTTGCTTAACATCAGGCAAGTTGTAGTCAAGCGTAAGCCTATTTCATGTTAAAAAAAAAATGAGTTCCTTGAACTAAGTGTATGTGACGAACAAACAAATACTTTAATTAGTTTCAGTCCTGCTTGAGTTCATATATTTGTATATATGCCTCTGTTAGTGTGATCATCTGCGGTAGAATGCTTGTTACGTGAAGATCTTGCATTTCATACCTGGAAGTATAGAATAGTAGGAATGAGATGTATGCTGAAGGGATTATTTTTACCTAGACAATAATTGTATTTTATGATTGGCTTGGCTTTGACTCAAAAATAAAAAACCGGCCAAGTGCGAGTCGGACTCGCGCACGAAAGGTTCCGTAATATCATCTACCTAGTCAGGTCATAAATTCTGTCACATGTTTAATATAAAATAATTGAAACAACTTTATTCTTTATGTAACCATTTATATACCAAAATGAACTTAACAAAACATAGATTTTTATGACAATAAAGTTTATTCAAAATGACCTCCGTGATTTTGAATACAGGCCTTCAATCTGCGCGGCCAGTCGTCTATCGCTGCACGAACGAGGTCCATGTCAATATCGGCGGCTGCCTTAATCAAGGATGTCTTGAGTGACTCCAAATTGGGATGAGGCTTTGAGCACGCCTTTTCCTCCAAGTGTTGCCATATCTTGTAATCTAACAGATTCAAATCTGGACTGGAGGAGGGCCAGTCTTCGTGCCGGATGAAGTCGATTTCACGCGCCGCCAGCCAGTCTTGTGTGCTCTTCGCTTAGCTGGCGCCGAATCTTGTTGGAATGCCCAGTGCTTGTTATTGAACATGATATGAGAAACAGGTTCCACAAGGTTCGTCAGGACTGTATTTTGATACACAACTGCATTTGTTTTTACACCTTTCTCACAAAAATGTACCTCTGTTAAGCCCCAATAAGAAACTCCCAACCATACCATGAGCGAGGATGTAAAATGACCTCGTTGGACACGCGGAATACGTTTGCTCGCTTCTTCACTACTGTGTGCGTACACCTTATCATTTTGTTTGTTGTAGCTCTCTTCTACGGTAAAAATTTTTTCATCCGAAAAAAGAATTTCCCGATATTTTTTTCCCGCGTACCGCTTCAACAAAGCGCGGCATCTCTTCAGTCTCAGGTCCATTAGACGAGCATTCAAACGATGTCCTGTTTTTCTTCGATATGCCCGAAGCCCTAAGTCTTCATTTAACACCCTTTTCACCGTGGTTCTGCTTAACCCCATCTGAAGGGCCAACAGTTTCTGCTTACGTTTGGGATTTCTTTGAATTCGCGCCGTCACAGCTTTTATCACTGCTGGAGTCCTAACAGACCGAGGGCGACCACTTCTTGACCTGTCATCTACACTAGAGTCTTCATTGTATCGTTTGATGGTACGATAAACGAATCTTTTGATTATATTCAAATTTTTCAGTATGTCAAAAATTTGAATTGGCGCGTAACCGCAACGATGCAATGCAATAACTGCAACACGGTCTTCTTTAAGCGTCCACTCCATATTTAAAAATGAGTAAAATTCTAAAAAGTATACATTTTTATTTTCATGAACAATTCGAAATTCGAATTCAATAAACTTTATTGTGGCCAGCATTCTAAAAGAAAAGTTTTTACTGTGTGACAATACTTATGACCTGACTAGGTATAATAGAATATCACTTTTCTAGATACTACAAAGTTTTGTTCTGTTTATAAAATAAACAGAAATCAACAAGCAACCGCCTCGCGCTCGCGCCACCACCACACCATACGAAAATAACACGTTTATTGTATGGGGTAACCCCCCTTAATATTTTTTTTATTGTATTTGTTGTTAAAGTGGCAACAGAAATATGTATGTACATTATTTGTGAAAATTTCAGCTTTCTAGCTATCACGGATTATGAGATACAGCCTGGAGACAGACAGCGATGTGAAAATATGAAAGAACTATTCCTCTTGAAATGATCTAACAAAATGTCCGCAACAGTATATTATGTCTTAAGGTTAACTCACTAGAACCGTTTTTATGGTTATAACTATTCTACGCGGACGAAGTCGCGGGCACCAGCTAGTATATGAATATACATACCACTGCTGCGTAGGTTTATGCAGCACATGCGCCCTGTAGGTGCCTTTTTCAGGCGTCCCGTCGTGCACGATGTTGCCCACCAACTCGTACGTCGTCTTGTTGTTGTGCGCCGCCTTCACCTCGGCTGTTAGGATGTCGCCGAAATCTACGTTTCTGGACAAAAACCCAATCACGTCAAAATGTTTTCTTTTTTATTGAAAATAAAAAAAACGTCTATGTAAGGTTTTGTAAGGAAAATCTGCTCAGCTAGTGAAGGTAATTGCATGCGATTCACAAAGTTAAGCAAAGGTCAAACGCGGTCAGTCCTTGGATGGGTGACCAAAAAGTGGCATTTCATTTTGGGCGCTTCCGTGGGTCGGATGACACGTTAAATTGTAGGTCCCACACTGTTTGTCATAGTCGTTAGCTCTATCAAAGGTCCTTAGGGCGGTTTCAAAACTCTGACACCAGTTGGCCACTCTCTTCAAAAACTAGACATACTATAGTTCTACCTACTACAAAAAACTCTACTACGATAACACTTGAAATTATCTAGAAGTAGCCTAAATATATTATCCAAGAGCTCTAGACCAAAGAATCATACCGAAAATATAAATTACTTAACATTAAAAAGTAACAAATGTATTATAGTGGAAGCTCGCGGCTTCGCTCGCATTAAGAAGTAAAACTTGCATCCCCAATCTCACCCCTTTAAAAGTGGCATTTTCAAAAATCCTTTCTTAGCGAATGCCTACGTCATAACGTCTACCTTCATTCCAAATTTCAGCTGAATCCGTCCTGTAGTTTGGGCTGTTCGTTGATAGATCACTAATCAGTCAGTCAGTCACCTTTAAGTTTAATTATATAGATATTCGTCATCTAGTACCCATGATACAAGCGTAAGCTTAGTATGGGGCTAGATGGCGCTGTGTAATTTGTCCTGAAATATTTATTTATTTAGAAATATACAAACTTACTTGACAGGAAAATTAACAACGGTAGGATTCTTCTCCACAAAGAAGGTGTTCTTCGTGAACCTTTTGATGTATAGTATCAAGTAAGGAGGTAGCTGTGTGATCTCGAACCTCTTTAGAAAGTTCTCCTTGTAGGTTTTATACTCTTTCGACGTTTGCCCGTTGAACTTTGAGAGTAATTGGTAGAGATTTACCTGAAAAGCAGAACAATTTAAAATTATGTATGTAACATAGGTATGTGTGAAATACGTCGTAATATTTTATTTAGTTTGGTACAGTCACAGACCATATACAGGGTGTTCTGTAGAGGGTCCGACAAACTTAGTGAGCGTGTTCAGGTACGTATTTAGAGAATACAAGTTGGCCAAAAAAAATCCCTGGCCTCCTATTTTTTTTTAAAGATTTTTTTTGTAAATTTTACGTTTTTCACCGAAATTGTACCTATTCACTTAAATAACATTTCTAAAATCCGTTTTAGACCGGATGTATTCATGTGATTATAATCTCAAATGCATGCTTAAGCCACGAAAAGCAAAATTACATACAATTAGAACTACCTAACTGATGTAGAAGTCATAAAGTGAAAAAATAAATTTAAGCTTGACATCTAAGTTCAACTTTCACAGTGATTTAAAAAAAAACCACTAGCGATTCTGGAGGTAGTATGCATTAAAAAAGTTCTCCATTTATCACTTATTACAACGACATAAAAAAATGCTATGATACTTATCGGCTTGTTCAATAAATGAGGTACCAACTAAAATACAAACAACAGAAATTAATCAAAATTATTTTTATTTCAAATCCTGTTCGAATACAGCTCCTCTGTTACGAATACACGCACGGCACCTACGACGTATTTCTTTTGTGGTGGTGTTTAGAGTCATTTCTGCTTTAATTTTTGCAAATGCGTCGTTAATTCTTGCCACCAATTCTTCTTTTGTTGTGATTTCGACCTCATACACCAACTCTTTAGCACGTCCCCAGACATAGAAATCGAGCGGTGTTAGGTCTGGGGACCGTGCGGGCCATTCAATTGGGCCACGCCTCCCAATCCATGAATTGGGAAAGCAGTTATCTAAATGCTCGCGTACAATGTTTCTGTAGTGTGCCGGGCAGCCGTCATTCTGAAATATGATTGCCCGGTCATCTTCAAAAATCGGCAGGTGGCTCATTAATTCCGGTAAGTCATTGATTAAAAATTCCAGGTAATTTTCGCCATTTAGTGTATCTGGGAGATAGTGGGGTCCTACGACGTCTTTCCCAATGACACCTGCCCATACATTGACCGAAAACTTGTATTGGTGTGATGTCACTCTTGTCGCGTGAGGATTTCGCGATTTCCATAAGTGAAGATTGTGTTGATTAAAAATCCCCTCTCTCGTAAATTTTGATTCATCTGTCCAGAGTATGTTCTTCAAAAAATCTTCGTTATCTACATTCGTATGTAAAAGAAAACGGCAAAACTGCGAGCGCCGCTCTTGGTCCCCTTCTACTAAACCTGAAACCAAAACAAACCTGTTTGTGAACATCAGATGGGCAAGTGGTAAACCAATTATTTTTATTGTAGAGCGTGCTCTACAAAAACTACTACAATCATAAATTAAATGTACCTTGCACCGGAGTGTAGTGATAAGGATGCCTCCTATCTGCATTAATTACTGTCCAAACTTTGAATGACGAAACTCCCAAGTAACGGGCCACTTTTCTGACGCTGGTGGTGGGATCTGCATCGAACTCTTGTACAATGTTTTCATCTACAACGACGCGATGCTGTCTATTGTTCAGGCGTGGTTCCCTAAAGTGTAGGGTACCAGTTTCCCGCAGTCTCCGAAAAGTGTTTGTAAATGTGGTGTGATGAGGCACACGTCTGTCGGGGTACGACTCTCTGTACATTCTTTGTGCAGCACGTGAGTTCCCATCAGCTCGGCCGTAGACAAAAACCATGTCAGCGTATTCTTCGTTATTAAACTCCGTCATGTCTTCACAGAAAGAATCCACACAGCAACAACAGCAACAGTCAACGTTAACAACAGTAAAAGTAAACAACGGATGACACTCAACAACGGTAACAGTTCAACAAATCAACGGAAAAACAAAACAGAAAAACAAATAAGTATTACGAATCGTACTCGCGTCAAACAGTGATAACAGTCAAAGCTCGACTAAATTAAATACTTACACATTTTATTGTTTAGACAACCGCCAATAACCGGTATTGGCCTTACCACGCCGCCTCTGCATTCTTTGATAGACAGAGAAAGAAGAACTTATAAGTAACAATAGTTTTATACTTGCTCGTCGTATTTGGTCCCTATTTGTTTGTTGTTATGATGTTACCTTGAATCTTAATTTTACTCAACAAGCCGATAAGTATCATAGCATTTTTTTATGTCGTTGTAATAAGTGATAAATGGAGAACTTTTTTAATGCATACTACCTCCAGAATCGCTAGTGGTTTTTTTTTTAAATCACTGTGAAAGTTGAACTTAGATGTCAAGCTTAAATTTATTTTTTCACTTTATGAGTTCTACATCAGTTAGGTAGTTCTAATTGTATGTAATTTTGCTTTTCGTGGCTTAAGCATGCATTTGAGATTATAATCACATGAATACATCCGGTCTAAAACGGATTTTAGAAATGTTATTTAAGTGAATAGGTACAATTTCGGCGAAAAACGTACAATTTACAAAAAAAATCTTTAAAAAAAAATAGGAGGCCAGGGATTTTTTTTGGCCAACTTGTATTCTCTAAATACGTACCTGAACACGCTCACTAAGTTTGTCGGACCTTCTACAGAACACCCTGTATAAACAAAACACTTTTAAGAAAAATATTAATCTAAGAGTCCAATTTCGACTATACACAGCGTTGTTAAATGATAATAAACACTAAGTAATATTTGTTTTAAATAATTTTTAGTATAAATACTAACTACTACATCATTAAATACTAACTAATGAAACTTAGCTAGTGTGTTAAAAAATCATCATAACCATGTCAACCAGTGCCAACCAACTGCTGAGTATAGGCCTCTTATTCAACGTGCCATATAGTACTGTCTCCAGCCTGTCTGATCTATCTCCTTGCTGTTTAGAAATTTCATCCAACGATTGGGTAAAAAATATTAAATTCTTATTTTTTTTAAAAAAGAGCCCTTTCATTTAAGATTTATTACTTTTAGAACTGTAATTAAACATACCTGGACTAGGACGACACATTTTGCTTTCTTTTCTTTCGGTTATTTTTAAGCGTGTGTTAATTTTTTAATTGAGAAGATTGTCATGTCTTTATTAACACTTGGGAATCAAATGTGTCTTTATGATAAATACACTGCCGAGTTGGGTCTGGGTTGTGACACGAGGGGTGCGATGATCGGACTACCTTCACGTTGGGTAAGCCCAACTAATTTCATCTCTCCATATGGGGATTTGGGGTTAGTTGGGGAAACCTGGTGCACCCCGTCCACAGGTTAGTAACTTCCACCTTCCGGTGGATCTTGCTAGCCTGTGTCCAAACGTTCGATCGAGTGGGGGCCCTCGCCTATACCTCCCCTTCGAGAGGGCTGGTTGTAGGGCCCGAGGCGTGGAGCTCGCCGCACCTCGCGGTGTAGGTGGAGCTGGGTGCTCTTTAAGAGCACCCGAGGTGGTCGCCGAGAGGCGAGAGGAGTTCGGTGTACCGGCCGAGTAGCGGCGACACGGTAACCGAACTCCGTGCGCAGAGGGCGCATTGGAGGAGGGCGGTCGCTTTGGCGTGCGACTGCCTGACTCCTGGGGGCTCTGGGTGGCAGGTCGGGGAACCTGTTGCCCTGGAATGAGTCCCCACAGGATGCATGACGTGTCCCGTGTTCTGACACGTCATCCATTGAGGGTTGAGCTGAAGCTCCCCGAGGCGGGGCCCGTTACCGGGCCAGCATCACCAGGGCTGCGGATGTATGCATCGCGCTCTCGTGGCCCTGGACCAACGATGCGGAGATGGAACACCCCAGGTTTTTAGTGGGTATGCCGCCCTTATAGAGTGGGGCGGAGACTCCCACATAACCACCCGCCCTCCCCGGGGTTTTTTGGGTAGTACCTGTAATAGGTTTTCCTGGGCAACCAAAAAAAAAATGGGTTGTGACATGAAACTTGTGTTTTTATTTTAGTTTTCCTTTTTACAGTAATTGTTGTGTCTTTCATGTTGCATTATGTTGTTGTTGTTGTTTTCATTCCTTTTTAAGAATTAGATTGAAATATATTTATATTTCAATCTGATTCTTAAAAAGGAATGAAAATTATCCATTAAACCAGTACACTTGACTGGCCTGGTAGCTTAGTTGGTAGTGGCTCTGCCTTCTAATCTAGGGGTTGCGGGTTCGATTCCTGCTTGACACAAGTATTTATGAATTTTAAAAATTTATATAAATACTTGTGTTGAGTCTGGTCGTTTCTATGTATAATAAGTATGTATTTACAAAAATAAAGTATAAATGTATTATATCCGTTCTCTAGTACCCACGACACAAGCGTTTGCTTAGTGTGGGGCTAGATGGCGCTGTGTGCAATGAAAAAAAAAATTGTTCAAAAAAAAATTTTACTTACCTGCGGAATGATATTCTCTCTAAACTCATCAGTAAAGAGCGGCGTGGGCGGCAGATCACACGTGAGATAGAGGAAGGGTGACTCTGTGATCATTTCACTGTACTCCTCACTCTTCAGGTCTACTTTGGCAGCTTCCTCGGCATCGGGGGGTGGCAGTTTTCTGTAAATATACATTTATTTAGGTATTTTTTTTGTAAGTAGGCATTATATCCGTTATGTAGTACCCACGACGTGTGAGACCAGATGGCGCTGTGTGCAATGTCCTGGAATATTTATTTATTTAATGTTTGTGAAATTACAACTTTGCTCGCGCGGCGGCGCGCAGTCTGCGTGCTTCCCAGAACATTACGTTCTGAAGATGGATGTCATAACATCCGAAACGCGTAAACAACTTACGCGATTTAGACGTGAGTTAAACAAAACCGTTTAGTTAACATATTGATAAAATGCCTCACGAAACTTTTAATATTAAAATACAACTTGCATGATGTTAAACAATGTTACTGCCTACTATCTAGTGTGCTTGCCTAGAGGAAACTGATTAAATCTAATACTTGAAGTTATTTTTTGGTTTAGTAATTTTCGTAAAAAACTTTATGTATGGAAATATATTTTAAGGCAAATCTTTTATGTAAGTACCTACTTCTGTATTGTGCAAAACTGAAAAAAAACACTATGTCGTTGATTTTAGAGTTGATCTCTTGGTAACATATGCTATAATAATATGCTTTCAATTAGATCAACAGTTTATATCAATCAATACATATGTAGGTGAGGCAATGTACATTAATGCCTGCACAATTCTCTACAAATAAAATATTATTGTAGGTATCTATATTAAAAGTCACAGTGAATTACAAAATAATTTTTTTTTTAAATAATAATAATAAATGTTTATTGGACACACAAGTTCTTATAATATTTACACTTATTTATAATCTAATTTAAAATAGGACATTTTAGAATACAAAAAAATAAGTCGAGCAGCTGCTACGCTGAGAGAAAGTAGTCTCTCGTGTTGTAGCAGCTGATTCCTTCAGGGAAACATTTTTTTTAGGAGGTTGGAAAACTCATCTTACGGAAACAAAACTATACAAAATTTAAATTGAAATTAAGAAATAAAAAGAAAAATATTTAAAAAGTAAAATCTTAGCCTATTTTTTTGTTATTATGTGAGTGTATGTGTGTGTGTATGTGTGAGTGTGTGTGTGTGTGTAGTCGGTTATGTATAAATGGTAATGAGCAAGAATGTTTGAGTGATTATGTGTAAGTGCTTGAACGAGTATGTAAGCGGTGCAGTGTGCATTGTTCTTATGTGTGACATATTGGTCTAAGTAGGTATGGTGTTTTTATATATATTTTTACATATCGGGTAGAAGTGATATTGGTCATGCATTTTATTTTAAAACAGTTAAAAGTTTTTCAGTGTCGTCATAGTCAAGAGAATTTAGCCATTTGTCTACTGCTGACTGTAAATCTCTATTATTTAGATTAATCATTCTATTTATTCTGCTACAAGCATTGTTATATAGATAAGGACCCAAGAAAGATTGATGGTGCTCAAATAGAGCAGTGTGATGTTTAGGAATAGGAAAGTATCTGTCATTTCTTCTGTGATTGCCGTCGTTATTAGTAAATAAAAATACCTTGTATATATCCTCATATGTCCCAAGAATGACTTGTATATGATGGAGCTGTTTGGTTTCTTCGTGCCGTTCAGAGCCATGTGCAGGGAGTTCAGGAACCAGGACATGAAGTCTATGGGATCACCTGGAACAAATTATCACTATTACAATCAATCATTCGCTTCATTTTACCGACAAGACACTTACCTAATAACTTTCATACTTTTTAAGATAAGGCGATAATCATTAAAAAAAAAGTGTGTTGGGACTATAATTTTAGCCTTTATGACACTTAGTGACTTAAGCTTGGATTTCCTAGGAAAGCGGTTCCGGCATATAGCGGCCGTAATACAGCGGTGAATGAACGTTGTCTATGTAAACGTAATGGCGCGGTTTCCTAGAGAGCGGTAACTTGCACCGTATTTTACTTTAATTATTTTTGCGTCCATAATATTACAGCCGCTATATGAAGGCACCGCTGTCCTAGGAAACCAAAGCTTTACTCTAATGTTGAAAGTTTATAAAATACTCTTAAAATCTGTGCCAAGATTTATACTATGAATTGCTGCAGCCCCACTTCACCACTAAAGACTCGCACCAAGCGTTTCGCTTCGACTTTCATTGTGCGAACAGCCAAACTGTGGAACTCCTTGCCCGAATCTCTATTCCCCTTGAACTATAATTTATCAGTCTTCAAGTCGAGAGTAAACCGGTTTCTTCTAGGTAAGCGCGAAAGATCGTAGTTTGCAACGTTGTTTAACATCAGGCAAGTTTAAGTCAAGCAAAAAAAACCAATCTGGACTTAAAATTTTACCTGTTAGTCTGTTTGTTCCGTATTTATGTCACAACAGAGTGATGGATAATCATGTTTATTGATATGGATAATAAATAAATAATAATAATAAATAAATATTTCGGGACATTGCACACAGCGCCATCTAGCCCCACACTAAGCAAACGCTTGTGTCGTGGGTACTAGATAACGGATATAATACTCATATACTTTTCTTTTGTAAACACATACTTATTATACATACAAACAACCAGACTCAACACAAGAAATTATACATTTTTAAAATGCATAAATACTTGTGTCAGGCGGGAATCGAACCCGCAAACCCTAGATTAGAAGGCAGAGCCACTACCAACTAAGCTAACAGGTCAGATGGTAGTAGTATAGGGTCTTGAGCATAACATAAATCTCTTCATGAAGGAAATAGTCATAGCAGAAGCCCTAGATGTGGTTCGAAAACTCTTGACAGTGTTACCTACTAAAATTATTATAAGAGGTATTAGTAACTCACTTTGTTTAATAAACTGGAATCGTTTCTTAGACCACAGCACGACAGCCTGCAGCATTTCATGAGGCGACACGTGAGCTTTGAACGCTCGCGGGTTCCACAGCTTCCTGAGCAACTCCCCGAACCTCTGCACCAGGAGGAACCACGAGTCACCCGGGGGACGCTTCACGTTCATATAGTTCTCCTCGCGGAGGAAGTAGTTGCGGAGCGGTGTCACTTGGGAGAGACACTAGAAGTAAATAATGGGATCAGACAAAGAAAAATAAGCATTCTTTATATGTTAGAGGGTACAAGTCAATGGCCAAGTTACACAACATTAACTATAAACCTTAGACTTGGCACGACCTTGTCTAGATTTCATTACTTTTTAGAGATAAATAAGCAGCTCCATTGAGATTTAGCTAGTTTTTTACAGAATGTTTTTGGTGGGATGGTGATTACATACTAACATACAAAACTAATAAAACAAAGCATAGTTTGTTCATACATGTAACTTTTTTACTAAACTGCGTATAAAAAAAACAATATAAGTATGGTGATATGAGCATAGCTTAGCGCTTCAAGCTCGTTTACAGACCAACTACAGGGCACAACACATCACAGGTACGATCCAGAAAACCAAACAATATAAGTTCTATTATATAGGTAAAAACCATGTACCAAGACGTAAGCTTTTGTCAGAACAATAAACATAATTATCTACACTAATGTTGTATCATTCTACTTATGTTTCCAATACTTGACTTATAATTACTACTGTTATAGCGCAGACAACAAAACACTCAATTTAAGCAATTTCACATGATGTTATAATATCCACATCGATATCGTAATAGCTCATTATAACATCGAAAAAGTGTGACCAACCTGATTGCAGGGCCAATCAGGTTGGTCGCGCTGCACTCTCGTTGGTTAGATTTTAATGGCGGCAAAATCACTGTGACAATACACGTACGCGTGAATTTAATTAAATTAATTATCAATGCATTAGTAGCAAAGATAAAGTAGTGTATGGAACTGCATATAACACGGGTATTAAAACACTCGTTACTATTATGAAACTCACACTCGTGTTTTAATACCCTTAATTATATGACAGGTGCATAAACTACTATTTATTAAAGATAAAGAATCTTTATTGATATCGTAAAGTTGCAACACACACACATATCATTTAAATATGTAGAATATGCTACACAAATTACAATATTTCGTCAAATTGAAATTACCTAATACATTTTATCTCAAAAAAAATGTTTTATATAACTAAGATTTATACAACGTCAATATTGTATTATATCATTTGTTCAGTCTTTATATTTCACTAGCAAACCCGGCGAACTCAGTTTCGCCACCAGATGGCTTTCTACTTAAAATATTGGTTTGTTTGCAATGTATCAGAGATGTCGCTGTATGTGAAAAATGATTTTCCCTGTTTTCCCGCTTTTCTGTTGAATTTTTCCTAAATTTTCTTTGCTATAAACCTCACGGAGCCCGAGACCTTTCCAACGAATGCAAAACCGTGGAAATCGGTTCCTGCGTTCTGGAGTTATAGCGTCAGGAAGGAAAACCCGACTTATTTTTATTTAGTAGATAAAGAATCTTTATTGATATCGTAAAGTTGCAACACACACACACATATAATATTTAAATATGTAGAATATGCTACTGAAATTACAATATCTCATCAAATTGAAATTACCTATTACATTTTAGGGGTCGTCAATTAATCACGTGAGGCTCGAAAGGGGGAGGGAGGGGTCCATAAAAAAGTCACGAAATATCACAAGGGGGAGGGGGGGTGTAGTGACATATCACGTGTATTTATTTTTTCGAATAACGCGCGAAAAGCAAGGCATTATTGTAATATTTAATTTGAATAAAAGTAGAAAATTAAGATTCTTTATACGTCTAAAAATACACGTGATATATGGGGAGGGAGGGGGGGTTAATCATAAACATCACCATGTATCACCACGGGTGAGGTGGAGTTAAAAAATGCAAAAAAAAAACATCACGTGATTAATGGACGGCCCCTTATCTCAAAAAAAAGTTTTATACAACTAAAATTTATACAACGTCAATATTGTATTGTATCATTTGTTCAGTCTTTATATTTCACTAGCAAACCCAGCGAACTCCGTTTCGCCAGTTTGTAGTACATGGTATGTATCAGAGATGGCGCTGTATGTGAAAAATGACTTTTCCTGTTTTCTGGCTTTTCTGTGGTAATTTTTCCTGAATTTTCGTTGCTATAAATCTCACGGAGCCCGAGACCTTTCCAACAAATGCCAATCCGTGGAAATCGGTTCGTGCGTTCTGGAGTTATAGCGTCAGGAAGGAAAACCAGACTTATTTTTATATAGTAGAAGATAAGAAAGATAATAAACTATGCATTCTTACCTGTAAAATAACATTGCAGTAATCATTAGCCTTGATATTATTAAGGCCCACAATTCCCGGCATATACATAGTCCCGTCTATGGCTCGAGACATCTTGGTGTTTGAATCCAGCTGCTTTATTTGGTCCGGTGTGAAGATTGGGTTCAGGACATATTTGATGTCGTTTAGAGATGAATCTGGGACAAAAATTTAAGTTTATTTTTCTCTCAGATACATACTCAATAAATAGAAGATCTCTTTCTTGAGTTGTATATCCTCATGACTGAGGGTTGTGACTTCTCCGCAGAACTAATTCGTTAGGGGAGTTCTCTTAGGCATTGTGGTGGGCAGCCAGGTCCTTCCACAGAAGACACATGTCCTCGGGTAGAGGATCAAAACAATAAAGTTTGTATTAGCAGTACATAAGAGAATTGACAGTCTCTCTTAGATAAAAGAAGTTTGGAACTTTAAGTTTAAACTCCCTACAAGTATAGTATATATTTGTAAGCTATGACTCTATGGGGCTGACATGGTTTTACTTCTGAAAACAAATACTATTCTATTATACATATTTATTTGAAACACTTTACTCAAAGGTGTGTTTCCTGTGAACTACAATCCAGGGGTATTCAAATCTACTCTAGAGTTAATAGGTATCTTCTAGGTATGTGTGTACACCCTAGGCTGCAGCAATGCTTAACATCAAGCAGGCTATAGTTAAACAGAAATAAACATATCCCACATCAAAAAAATGTGTACTAAAATATGACTTATGGCTATGAAACATAAAAATTATAACTAGATTCTTAAATTTGTGGTGAAAGATTGCGAGTCATTGATTTTCCTGTAGAATTTACAAATTGTAGCCGCGGGTTTTGTACTATTCCGGAACACAAAATTTTAATTGACCGCCTGTATGACGACATTATACGAGTCTTAAAATATGCTGCAGTACAAACAAATGTTAAACGCAAGCCTAAACGTAAAGGAAGACCTAGAGTTATGTGTGGCTGGAACCAGCATGTCAAAGATGCACACCGGGATGCTAGGCTTAAATACGAAATGTGGTTGCTGTACAACAAGCCCTCTACGGGGCAAGTTTATGATGAAATGTGTGAATCGCGTAGGGTTTATAAAGGTAGATTAAAGTGGTGCCAGAAACATCAAAATCAAATCAAGATGGACCTGATAGCTAAGCACCGTGCCAATAATAACTTTGGTGATTTCTGGAAGGCCACTAGCAGCTTGGACATAAGACCTGGCCTCCCGGCATCTGTGGGTGGTAATAGTGATCCAGATGAGATTGCCAATATGTTTATGAGACATTTTCAAGTGCGATCTCCTTTGGGCCCACAGACTGTGATCGACCCTGAGCCCGTCGGCCTGAGAGATGAGCCTTTGATTCATTTTTCAGCAAGTCAGATAAAAGCTGTCATCAAACGAATGCGTCGGGGTAAATCTCCTGGTCATGACGGGATCAGTATCGAGCATCTAAAATATGCTGGTGACCATCTTCCGAGAGTCCTGTCCTTGTTATTCAGCTTGTGCATCAGTCATTCCTATCTTCCGTCTGAACTTATGAAGACCACTGTTGTACCGATTGTGAAGAACAAGACAGGGGACATCTCTGATTTGGGGAATTACCGCCCGATTTCCCTGGCTGCAACGGTTGCAAAGGTAATGGACAGTCTACTTGATTCATGCCTAGATAAGTATTTTAATATTCATGACGCACAGTTCGGGTTTCAATCCGGGCTTTCTACCGAAAGCGCAATTGTAAGTCTCAAGTATACTGTCCATTACTATACCAGCCGCAAGACTCCGGTGTACGCCTGCTTCCTGGACCTCTCCAAAGCCTTTGAGCTCGTTTGTTATAAAGTGCTTTGGAGAAAGTTCGGGGAAAGTGGTGTACCGGAAGAAATTACTAATATTTTCAAGTATTGGTATGCTAATCAAACGAATTATGTGAAATGGTCTGACTCTCTGTCGGAAGCATACAGGTTGGAGTGCGGGGTAAGACAGGGGGGATTAACATCTCCCAAGCTCTTCAACTTGTATGTCAACGAGCTCATTGTGGGTCTCAGCAGCATGCGTGTTGGATGCTGGATAGGTGGCGTTAGTGTCAATAATATCAGTTATGCTGACGACATGACGCTGCTGAGCCCTACAGTGAATGGTCTGAGAGAGATGCTTAAGTACTGCGATACTTATGCAAGGAACCATGGTTTAGCCTACAATGTGAAAAAAAGTGAATTCATGGTCTTTAAGGCCGCCGGTAAATGTCCCGGAACAATCCCACCAATAACGCTGAATGGATTGAACATTAATCGTGTCTATCAGTTTAAATACCTTGGACATTATCTTACCGACGACCTTAAAGACGATGCTGATATAGAAAGGGAGCGTAGAGCTCTGGCGGTTCGCGGTAATATGCTGGCCCGCAGGTTCGCCCGCTGTACAGACCAGGTCAAAATCACGCTCTTTAAGGCGTTTTGTCAGGGAATGTACACGGGCGGCCTCTGGTTGGCGTTTACCAAAAAGTCGTTAGATACTCTACGTGTCCAATACAACAACATTTTCAGAATGATGTTGGGTCTCCCTCGCTGGTGCAGTGCCTCTACAATGTTCGCGCAGGCCCACACGGACGGGTTTTACGCCATTATCCGGAAGAAAGTCGCGTCACTAGTGAGGAGGGTGCGAGGGAGCCACAATAGTATTCTGAAAATAGTTGCAGAAGATTTGAGTGCGCCAGTGCTGAGACACTTAGTAGGTGTTATGGTCAGAGAAGATTTGTGTTTTCTTTGACTATTCCTAGCCTCGTGAAACACGTAACGGCGTTTTATTATATATTTTATATTGTGCAATGTCCATGTATCTTACTAACACTAGTCTTTAAGTTGTGTTTTACTTTTTTATGTGTGCCACTAAACAAAATGGATCCATTGTTGTCTAATAAATGAAATTTTGAATTTGAATTTGAATTAAATCAAATTGAATTCAGGATATGGTAACCCAGTCTGGAGTATGACACATCATGTTTAAGGCTAAGTTATTTATTTAAGAATCTAGTTATAATTTTGATGTTTAATAGCCATAAGTCATTTTTTTGAGTACACAATCAATATTTAAATAAAACAAAATGTTTTCAGTATTATTATTCTACACATGACCATAGGTGACTTACCAATGACTTCATAATTATCGGGCAAGCAGTAGAACTTGAGAGTGTGCAAGTTGAGGAACACATGATGTCCATCTGCCACTGAATGGGTATACGCGTGAGTATTGGTGCCTCGACCCTGGAAAATAACACATTAATAATAAAAATGTATCCATGAAATACTTGAATCTATGTAGTTTTAGAATATGCAGAACCTACACAAGGCATCCAGTCAGATCCTGTATTGTAGGCTTGCAGTACATTAAATTATTCTAAGTTTTTAGTCTATTTTTACTTGAAGAGAGCAGGCTAAAGTGATGAATAACACTAGTTACAACATAAACCTTATTTGACATTCCATTATCTAACAAACAAGATGATAACTTGTTTCAAATAACTAATCAATTTACTACTGTACCAGAGTTCCTTTAAGGCATAATTAAATCAAGGTATAATATTGGCTAACACTTAGTCAAAAATTATAACGAAAATAAGCTTGATGGTATAGGCTCTATTTTGAAGAGAATTTCTGGCTCAACATATCAGCATTGCCAAGAGTGGTGATGTGGCCAATACCGGTATGCTGGGCATGTTGCCCTCTGGCAGTGGTCTGGAGCACTAAGCCCATCTTAAAGCATTCCTAAAGATTTTCTGAGTGCCACTATTTTATTACTTTGTACTACTTAAAAGTACTTTATTTAGTTTTTTCCAATGTTTTTCTGTTATCTATTGATTATGACATACATTGAAAGCCTAAAGTTACCTGAAAATATTTTCCGCATACTAAGCAAGCGTAAACATTGATTCTTGTCAGTGAAACTGAGCAGAGCTTCTCGAAATCAAAGTCCAATATATGCCTATTGATAGTGTCCAGGTAAGGGCATTGAATATGCTTAGACTTCGTAACTGGTTCTGAAAATGAAGAGGTAACAAGTGAGCAATAACTCGGGATGTAAAGCTATAGGTAATTATTGTAGGTTATAATTCTTGGTTCTTACCCGCAGATTCCTTTCCATTTTCCTCTGAAAGCTTATGCTTAAGAGGATTAGTTTCACTCATTATTGTTGCGGTTTTTATGAGGAAACAAGCAAATGCAGTGTGAAATTGTGTTTACGTTTCAATACGAAAATAACAAAAACGAATGGAATGATTAGGTATGGTTATAGTCTGTGGTAATAGTATAATGACTATAATGAGTACTCGGAGGAAATATCACAATGGAGCCGAACGAAATAAGCTAGTATACCCGAAAGGGACGACGACAAATCTCAGGGCTGCCAGAGCAGAGTCATAAAAATTCCCCTACTTTTGTTCATACTTACACATACACACGTACCAAAGTTGTACGTAATCATTAGTATCACCTAAAAAAGGGACTCAAATAAAAATGACACACACAGTACCTATGTCGATAAAATTTATGTAGGAATAAATTATACTCAGAAGGATTTGTAAACAAAATACATATTTATTTCAAGGAAAACTTTTTACACAGAAATACAGAGAATATAATAACCAACTGCTAAAATAATTTGTTGATTAATTTTCTGGATTAAAGTAAGAATATTTAAAAAAACTACTTTAACATACGTACAAATTTACAAAAAATACTTAACTAAAACTGTACGAAATTTTCGAATACGTCAATTTTCAATATGTCACCCTGTTGCATGAATCCATATTTGACGAACGCCTGGATCCATCGGAAATCTTTATAAATAAAAACAATTATAAATATACAATACAATATAGCTTTATTGCACACCAAAAATAAATTACGATATGAAATGAACTTAAACTATAAATGAATGCGCAAGTGGGCGGCCTTATCACCTTGAGTGATCTCTTCCAGGCAATCTTAGCAAGAAATCGGTGACTGAAATCGGTTTGGTCGGTGGTGTGCAAATAAATAAATAATACCTACTTACAAATAAAACCTTTAACTAAACAGAGAAAAACAAAAATATTATTATGTGGTAATATAAATTTAAAAAATTAATTGTTTATTTTATCTTCATTGTAATGCTTTTTTGCAGAGTGATATATGTTGCTTTGTCTATTTCGACTCAAACCATCTTTATAAAAAAAATATTTTGCCTTAATTTCTTGGGTAAAATACCAAGACGAAACTGGTATTACCAAAAAACGCATAACCCGATCAAATTCAAAATACTGCTAAATGACAACTATGTTTGACAAACGCTTTGCGAGTAAAATAATTTACTATACTTTAAATTTAGCCGAGTAATTTCATAAAAACAATTCATGTTTTTAGTCTTAATTTACTATTTATGACCCATATAAATAAAGTTTCAATAAAGCAGGGCTCTCATTGCTCCTAAATTATTCGTAATCAAGTTACATTGTCGTAAAAATATCGTACTTACGTATGAAA
Organism: Macaria notata; assembly: GCA_927399415.1. Taxonomy (NCBI): domain Eukaryota; kingdom Metazoa; phylum Arthropoda; class Insecta; order Lepidoptera; family Geometridae; genus Macaria; species Macaria notata. The sequence continues at coordinate 4,040,458 of OV656751.1, forward strand.
GGATATATTTTCTTCTTTGCGTTCACTACGGCTTTTACAGCCTTTTACATAACAAATCACCATGTATGTTCTATGAAATTTTCTCTAATAATTCACTATGTAAATCAAGTTTTTTGAATGAATGAATGAATGAAATGAATGAATGCATTTATTGTCCGAAAAACTAGGTATAGTACAGGTCTTAAATAATGTTGATAGAATAAACATTTTACATTTAGCACGCTAGTTTTTACCGTGTTAGGTTTACAGACATAAGATATACTTATAAAAAAAAAATATTATAACTAATGTCAAAAACTTATAACATAGGTATTTCACAAATTATGATATTATAATAAAAATGTCAACGATTATATGATGAAATAATTACCTACATTACAAATAAAATGTCATTACACAATACTTAGACTTAAGACTACTCATACATTTACATTATGTGTTGATCTTTGAGAAACTCATCAACGGTGTAGTAGTTTTCACACTTAGCACTCGTTATCACCAAATAAAAGCAAAAAATATTTTTCACGCAACTGCCATGTTTGTGCCAACTGTTGCGCCCAACGAATCAAAAATTGAAATTTAGACAAAGACATAATGCTAAGCCTGTCTCTTTCGCTCTTAGGTTTTCTTGGTATAGTTGTCCCGCACGCTCATTGCTTGACGGTGTCATGACTCGGAGGAAGGACAAGCCTGGAGACATAGTACAGTCAAGAAGGCGTAAGCTGAGCTTTGCATTTGTGTGGGTGAAGTATGGCAGGTGGGCGGGGGAGTGAGATGGCGCTATCGCACGATGGAGAAGCCGATTGTCTCACCTACACTATCTATGTACACCCACACAAATGCAAAGCTCAGCTTACGCCTTCTTGACTGTAATAAGTTGAAGTGTGGCGCACTATCGGAACCTCTCTTTTTAATGAATGTTTTTAGTGTGCTAAAAAGAGACAACTATATACAATCTGTTCGGCCCTTTACGTTAGTGAAGCCGGTTTTTCTAGCTCGAGTAACCAATTTGGATACTAGCTGTGGATTTGGATTTTTGGCGAATATACCTTGAATCTTTGGAATATTTGGTTAAATGAGTTTGTTTGAGAAGTGTTTTCTACTGAAGAACAAATGGCGTGCGTTGCCTATGGCTGTAAGAGCCATGCTTCGAAGAAAAGTGACGAAATCCAGAGCTTGTCATTTCACAGGTTAGAGTTTTTTATCATTTTCCACAAAACAATACAAAACTGAATCAAAATATTAAAATATAACAAATTTCTACTCTTTTAGAACCTCATTTTGGAGGAAAACAATTAAATTTTGCCATTATATGTTAAAAATACGCAAAAGTTTGGTTTATAGTGTTGTGCACAATTGTTCTGAATTCGGTTAAAATCGGGTCTCGGTTTTGCCAATAGTAGTAATTTATTCGAATAATTATTTCAACATTGTATTGATCAGTGGAATATTGATAATCATAGAAATCTACTCATAAAAGCCATAGCCGAGACATACTTAAAAACGAAAATTCATTATATGACTAAGCAACTTATACAACCACAAGATAAAGTACGTAATTTTTTAAATAAAACTGTATTGTTTAAGGGTCAGTAAATAAAAACATACAAAAGTTATCTGAGTTATTTTATTTATTTCGAACTACACAATCCTTTTCCAGGTTTTCTCACCTAGTTCTAACTATGCCTAAAAGATCGATTTTGAAAACATGTTACAATAAAATTACGTCACTTTAATATGGTTTAGTTAGCGAAAGTACTAGAATAATCGTTAACGTGACAGAACAGAATGTATGTTTCGGTTCGGTTTCGGTTTTTTATTTCGTACGTCGTAGGCACATCACTAAATTGAGGTATTAAAAAACGGCTACACTGTCATTTGAAGGTGATCTATATAGTAACTAGTTATCTCTTTCTTCCGCGTTGGTGCGCACCTAAGTCGAAAGAGTGCAGACATACAGAACACGTTCAATTTATTACTATGACTCCAGGCTTGTCCTTCCTCCGAGGTGTCATGACAACTCCGTTGATGGATGCTCGAAGAATGAGTATAATGTAATGAATGAATGATTATACCAGTGTTGCCAGATGTTTTTGACGAGCGATCGTACGCTGGTATGGAAAAAAAAGTATTTCTTAGGGAGAGATGAATAAAAAAATCGTACAAAGTTTATTAATAAAATTAGCTAGGTACGTCTCATACAAAACTTTACTGGTCATCAAATTGAGCGTTTCAGGTGCTAGTTTAGGTATAATTTTCACAGCACCCGAAACGCTTAACATGCTGTTTTGATAGTAATAGACCATTTAAAGTTTCGCTATTGTGTTTGTTGCGGCTCTTTGTTTTTATTAAATTGACTGAGCTAAAACAGCGCTCACAATCCGCATTCGAATGTGGTAAGGTAAATAATACAGCAATTCAATAGCAAACTGAAAATATGAACTGAAAAAACTTCTAAATTGCATTTACCGTAAAATATCCCTGTCTTCAAACTAGCACAGGATTCAGAAATCGGTTGGATAATAACTGAACTGTTGAATGAACTTCCGCGATAATAAATAAAAGGGTAATCCTCGACTACTAATGAGAGTACTCGGTGAATAGTGATGGGCCAATAACATTTGTTTGGTGGCTTTTTGGTTTGTTCCGCAAGTTTTGATTGATTGATCATGCATGACTGACGTGGTGTATATAACTTTGATAGGTACCTACTCAGATAAAGGAACCAATAGATATAACCGTAGCGTGGCCGCCTATGAAACAGCACTATATTGTTTCGGTGTGACCATGTTGGGAAAATTACCAGTTTTCGGTGGCAAAATTTAATAATATTATCTTTGAGACAATTCAACTTTAAATATGATCTATTAGTACAATAAATACAACTTTGCATTTACTGAAGGCAAACGAGCGATAATTAGAAGTGGAAATATTGTTCTCATCATTATATATAATATTTAAAATGGCCACTTTATGCATACCTACAGCAGCCGTATCAACTACCAGCATATTGCTGCCCTGACTGCTTGGAAGAGCCTAAAAAGAGGTGCTGCTTCACCTCCCTGAAGTCTTTTCGAACAAATTTCAAGGCGGCATTTAAATAAAACTTCACACATAATTTTTATAATTTTTTATTGTCCTTTAAATCGTGTATGTAGGTACATACCATAACACTGACTGCATCATGAAAACTTTTAGCCCCTTCATCTCTGCCACACTGCGTTGGATTCTTAGACTGAAAACATTTGAACACAATTAATAAAATGTACATAATATATTTGCTTACAGCATTTAAACGGATGTCTTTAACACCATTCAGGTTAATTTTTATTTATTATTTATTTTTAATTTATTTATTTATTTATTTATTTATTTTTTTTTTTTTGGTTCCTTTATCTGAGGGTACCTAATAACAATTACAAGACACTGACTTGACAGCTGACTTTTCTAAGACCACCGTTCGAAAATATGGGCATAGAATCAGTCGTTCAAAATCTTTAAAAAATCGTACAAATCGTGTACGATTTCGATGATTCGATCGTACATTAGTAAAACGGGCAAAAAATCGTATGAATACGATTTCAATCGTACATCTGGCAACGCTGGATTATACTATTCAAAGAATACTATTACCCTATTTAATAATATTATTAGGCATGTGACGATGCCCAGCATAAACAATGAGAGATGCGTAGTATTTTTCCCTTTAGTTTCGACCAATCAGCGCCTTCCTAGTCTCCGCCAATCACAGGTTTCCTTGTCGTCCAATCAGAGCATCTGTCACCAACTTTTCTCTTTGGTCGCCAGAGAGGGTGGTGGATCACTTTCCGTCATAGCGTCGTGACTTCTCAAACTGAACGCACGTTTTTGAATTAACGTGTTTCGAGCAATTTCTTTTTAATTTTCAAGTTTTAAAGAATCTTTATCGTTTGTAGAGGTTTCTAGAGGTCTTTCGGAAAGACCGAGCATAGTGATTTTTAGTGCGCGATGAAGTGTTATTCTGTAATATTTTTGAACTTTAAATATAACAGCGTATTCTAAAAATCGCATGGACTAGCTCTTTGTGTGCGTCTTTGAGAGTTTGTCTTTTTAAATGTAACGGTTTCTCAAAAACCCAATGGACTATTAAAGCGTGTGATTTAGTGCTATGCTGAAATATTTAAATGTAACGGTTTTTCGTTAAAACCTTATGGACTATTTCGTGCGTGAAAAGTGCAATATTGAGTCATTTAAACCCAACGGTTTTTCAGAAAACCTATTGGATTGTGAAAGTGAGTGATTTAGTGCTTTTCTGAAATATTTAATTTATTCCAACGGTTTTTTTCGGGAAACCTGATACTGTCATAGTGCGTGAATAAGTGCTATTTGCACATAGCATACGGGTTTTCAATGTTTTCGCGGGGCCCGGTGGCTCATCGATAATCGGGTCAGCGAAGATCGTACCATGTCGTCTTCAGCAGATCAAGATTTCGGAGCCTGCGTGCTACTTCGCACAGGCTCACTGATGCAGCGGCAGCTCGTGCTAAACGGCAGCGGCGCGGTACTGAGCGGCCGTGGTCTTCATATATACGAGATAGTTTGACTCTTCTTTAACGTCGGAAGGCTCAAGTATCTGGGTGAAATGGAAGTGATTTGGTGAGTCCATTCCAATTTGATTTATGTACCATAATAATATCTAAAATATCAAGCCTTTCTTGTTTAAAGCTTGATAGACCAGACCGGTTCCTAGAGAATTATTGTTTATTATCTCCAAGCATATCACGCTAATCATGATAATAGCTGGCCGCATTTGACAAGTTATAATTTTTGAAGTTACTTTCAAATTCATTTAATTTTAATAAACGGCTAGCATTTACGTCAGTAATTGCGTCGAAAAGTAACTCGACATGTGCTTTAGTAGGTACAGGTACTTTCAAATTATTCGTGAAATTTCGATTATCCTATTACGGTGTCGTTTCTTTGCGCAAGGCCCAACGGTTGAGGTTGCATTAAATCACCTTGCACTGGGTGACACAATGGCTCATTTTTACACTTTAATGTTAACACTGTAGGTACTGCATTATAAAACCTAAGCATTATACGTAATACATATTGTAAAGCCCCAACAACAATAAGCCTCAATCTGTTCCCTGAACATAATGGACAACTCACGTGTTGCACAAGGTCAAACATTTGGACGGAGAAATACAATATTCAATACCTACAGGACTAACCCGCGCCTCACACAGCGCCATGGGGCAGATTAAAAAGAAGTTGTCTTCTTTTTCTAGTTGTCTAGACAAATTATCCCGTTTATTTTTCTATCTTTAAAAATATTGGAAATATTGCACGCGAAAGTACGGTCTCCGCTGCAAACTGTGGTAAAGAGACCGCGCGAAGCGAACGATCGACTGGCCTGCATGCCTCGTCGCATAACGGAGGCCGGCCGCGGCGCGGGTGCGGAGGACTGTTTTTTCCCGAGGTTTTTTTCGTATGTAGGATAGCGGTTCCATTTAGGATTCGTTCTCTGTGGTCGAGGGCTTCACATACTCTGTGCTTTTAGTTGAATACTGCCACTGTCAAAACATTGAACGTCAAACTCAAAAGAGTCAAGTCAATGAATCGAAATTTCGATTCCATTTCTTCCTGAAAAATGGCTGCATCAGGAGGAAATATTGAGTGGTCTACGACAGTGAAACCGATTTTAACAGCTCTTTACGGCCCCTTTTTCGACAAAAATGATGCCGTAGAGATCATACAAGCAGTTCTTAAAAGGTACGCGTTGATCCTTTCCATACTATCACTGTATCGTCGAACTATTGCTCACTGATTTCAGCTGACCCACAAAAAACAAAAATAAATCTTGTCAGAAATCTTATCGCTTTGTTTGTTTACTCAGACTGAATAATTTAGCATCTTTATTGTGTCTCGAATATTCCACATCATAAAAGTTGAAAATAGGGGTAATAATAATATTGATTGGCTTATCGGAAAAAAGGTAGGTACTTACCCACAATATTATTTTAAAACTATTGGCATTTTATGGACATTCAGAACAGCAGCGTTTCATGCATCTGTTAATAATAATAACAAGTTTGTGAAATTTTATCTTCATACAAGAAGTAGGTACACTAGCACATGTCATAACAATTTTGTTCAACAAAATGCATCAAAAACCCTTTTATTGTTGCAGTGAAAGTGAATTCCAGAACCATGAAGATATCTATGACTTATTCTACACATGCTTTGCATGCTTGTCTGCACATTTCATCGGCATTAATGCTAATAACTGTAAGTGTTTATGTATACTTTGTTGAGAAGTGTCTTTAGTAAAGATTAAGGTAAATCCCATTGCCACAAATCAGTACACATAAAACAATAGAGACACACGAAATGGAGAGTTTTTGAAAGTTCTTAAAAAATATTGAAAAACAAAAAGTAAGATGTAAAACCTGCCTGTGTAATAATAACTGAAAGAGGTCCAACTCTTTGATATTAATATATATCACATTGTAAAAAGAGGTATATTTATTTGATAATATTACAAAGTTATAGGACATAATATGCTTTTCAGTTGCCTAGAAGAACTTAGTTTAGTGAGATGGTTGCCTGATGTACCCATTCATATGTAACTTTATGCTATGCTAAAATCAACTCTTCTAGATGTAATATAACTGGATAATAAAACTATGTATGTTCCTAATAATATGATGCCTAAAATAAAAAGATGGCTCACATGTTGAAATATTGTGCAAGAGTCATTTTATCTGGAATTTGTTGCTTTTTTAATATCAATAGAAATTTTAAGTCGACCAATATGAACATGTTATAGGTATTACTTAATAATTTGTAAGAGCAGCAAGGGGCCAAAATTAAATTAACCCTTTGTCTCAATATTTGGAAATCTACTAACTTTTACATAGAGGTTACAACTAGATCATAAAAAAAAGAATGTAAGTAGTAAAGTAAAAGAAGGTAGCATATTATCTAGTACCTATCCCATGACATAAGTGTTTGCTTATTATGGGGCTAGATGGCATTGTGTAAAATATCACAGAATATTTATCTATCTTAAACAATAATTTGTTATTATTCCAGTACCCAACGATCAGTTGAGCACAGCCCAGGATGCCTTCAGGGTGATTCTCCGGCAGATACTGAAGAAGCTCTCGGAAGCTGGTCTGAGCTGCGATGACACTTCCACCACGGCTGCCCCTAATGTGTCTGTCAAACAGGTATGTGTCACCATAACTGTGTAAAAGATCATTGAATTCTTCAATCAATCACCTTTGGTTATTCCTCTCTGTTGAGTCGTATTTCCTCATGACTCAGGGTTGTGACTCCCCCACAGGATTAATCGAATTAATTCGATCCAGGGTGTGTCTGGATGAAAAGCAGACACTGGAACCACTGAGCCACACCACTATAGGTGCTGTAATGTTGAATTTAATGTCCCCAATGTGTTATTTCCATACAAACTGTTGTATAATTAGACTTAAAAACTAAGACAGATGGTTTATAATTATATCTCAAATTGTTGGTATTTAAACAAACATCTTGCTTCTAGAAAACCAAAGGCATAGGTTGTGTAGTCTTGAAGTTTTATCCAAAAAATGTTTTCATACAAAATGTTACACTACAGCCTGCTTGATGTGAAGCATTGCTGCAGGCAAAGGTTAACACATTCGCTGCCCTCTTATTTTGTATGTCTTTTTAAACATGCCCCTTTTGAATTTCAATTTAAGAAATGTATTGAAAACACATTCTTGTGCTCCGGGCATGTTGTTAATTCTCCGTAAATGCAAAGACAGATAAACATGTTATTGATAGTTTGTTCGAATTACATGTCAGATTATGATTAAAATTAAAGATATATTCTAAATATGTACACTTATATAAACATATTTAAAGTTCGCAGGAAACACAGCTAAATTAAAATGTTACATTTGTTTCAGCTGCTGCTGCCCATAGTGGGTTTGTGTGGCATAGATGGAGGCGGCTACCCCCAATCTGACCTGGTCATCTTGACCTCCCTGCTCAAGAATGCTAAACTACCAGCTCATGTCTCTGTTCAAGGTAAACTATGTAACTAAACTAATAACTTAAATAAACTAAACTATTAACTTTATTAGCAACTAGCTGGTGCCCGCAACTACGTCCGTGTGGAATAGTTATTACCATAAAAATGGTTCTAGTGAGTTAATCTTAAAAGATAGGCATATACTGTTGCATACATTTTGTTAGATCATTTCAAGAGGAATAATTCTTTCATAAATATTTTTTTTGATATCTTGAACCGTTTTTGTAGCGAACGCAACGGAAGCCCCAAAACATGAATAATTTTCCCCTTTTTCCACATTTTCCATTGTTTCTTCGCACCTATTAGTTGCAGCGTGATGTTATATAGCCTAAAGCCTTCCTCGATAAATGGTCTATTCAACACAAAACAATTTTTTCAATTTGCACCATACTTCCTGAGATTATCGCGTTCAAACAAACAAACAACTCTTCAGCTTTATAATATTAGTATAGAAGTATAGATAAGGATAATATGAGTGGAACAGTTTTTTTATCTAACTACAAAAACCAATCTACCTGGTAGGTAGGTAAAATGGGTAGTTTTTTTTTTTAAATTTGCATGATTATTTCTTAATAGCTATCTCTTTATTATGTTGTTCATATTAACAAAACTTGAGCTATAAAGCTTTGTAAACATTTAACATCTATAAACATATTACTATTATTTATGTTGTGTCAAATTGCAAGCCTAAATTTATGCACTTTCCAAGGCACACAATCTTTGACCTACAGTTAAAACAAATAAATCTTAACATTTCCTTATGTCATTACAGAGACCCAAACAACAAAATCCTCCGTTATATCAAGCCCAATCACCTCACTCGCATCGAGTAACACAACGGACAAGCAACCTCCATCCAATGCTCAACGTCGTTCCGATGCCTTGCTGGAGCAACTGACAGCTCCGCTGAGGAACCCTGTTGCCAATGTGACGCAGGCAGCGCCTGTTGCTCAGGTCACCACTCCTGGCTCCAAGGACAGCTTGGAGACCAGCAAGGAAGGCAACGGACAGCAACAGAGTGCTGTTGATATGAAGGTAGGTTATGTCTTTTAGAAACCATGCTATTGCGGTGACATGATTATGGCTTTAGTAGATTGTACACTGCAAACTGACAATGGTCTTTGGTCAAACGTAAGTCTAAATCCGACAAAGAAAACTTTTCCTCCATCTACCCTCAAACAATAAAAAAACACTCCGATGCTTTGCTGGAGCAACTGACAGCTCTGCTGAGGAACGCTGTTGCCAATGTGACGCAGGCAGCGCCTGTTGCTCAGGTCACCACTCCTGGCTCCAAGGACAGCTTGGAGACCAGCAAGGAAGGCAACAGACAGCAACAGAGTGCTGTTGATATGAAGGTAGGTTATGTCTTTTAGAAACCATGCTATTGTGGTGACATGATTATGGCTTTAGTAGATTGTACACTGCAAACTGACAATGGTCTTTGGTCAAACGTAAGTCTAAATCCGCCAAAGAAAACTTTTCCTCCATCTACCCTCAAACAATAAAAAAACACTCCGATGCTTTGCTGGAGCAACTGACAGCTCTGCTGAGGAACGCTGTTGCCAATGTGACGCAGGCAGCGCCTGTTGCTCAGGTCACCACTCCTGGCTCCAAGGACAGCTTGGAGACCAGCAAGGAAGGCAACAGACAGCAACAGAGTGTTGTTGATATGAAGGAAGGTTATGTCTTTGAGCCATACTATTATGGTGACATGAGTATGACTTTAGTTGATTGTACACTGCAAAGTATTATTATGTATGCATGTATAAGTTACGGGAAAAGTAAGTAATCGGTTATTATGCATAATTACCAACGCACACGGTAAATGTAGTGAATTATCCACATTTACCGGTAATTATATATAATTACCATATCCCTTTGATAAATGTAGTAAATAAGGAAATCAAACATCAGAATCAAAATGTTTATTAGAATAAATACAACTATAAATAAAATAAATAAATCGCACGAGTAGAAGTTCGGCAAGGAGGCAAAGAATCAGCATTTTGCTGAGTTGGGTCACACTTATTTATTTATTGCATTTGTGTGTGTGTATATGTGGTAAATCTGTCTCAATAAATGTTTTTCTATTATTTCTATTCCAGAAGTGGGTGTGGAGCACGTGTTCGTCCCTGCTGATGGAACTGCGCGCCGGCTCGGTGGTGCTGCAGGTGTGCGCGCGCCTGCCCTGCCTGCAGCGCTACCTCAGCCGCTGGCACGCCGCCAAGGAAAGCGGACTAGCACCGCAATTCACCTCGGATGCATCCCTGTAAGTTATTGTTGAATATTGTATTTACTTGCTTCTGAACTCAAAACAATAAAAATCTTTTGTATTTGAACAAAACAAATCTTCATAGTTTTGATTTTTACTCCCATATCGTGTTTGTCGAAAATTTTGATGTAAAAAGTCAAAAAGTCGATGTAAAATTTGCATCCCATATTTCACCCCTTTAAAAGTAGCATTTCCAAAAAAGTCCTTTCTTAGCGGATGCCTACGTCATAACATCTACCTGCATGCCAAATTCCAGCCCGATCCGTTCAGTGGTTTGGGCTGTGCGTTGATACATCACTATGTCAGTCAGTCACCTTTAAGTTTTATATATTTAGATATATTTCTGTGACCCAAATAATTTTTTTCACAATAATATACATACAAACTAACTTACCTTTTAACCGACTTTGAAAAAAGGAGGTTATCAAGTCTGATTTTTTTTTGTGGGTATGTTACGCGATTACTCCGTTATTTATGGTCCGATTTCAAAAATTCTTTTTTATTAAACGGGGATTGTTTCCGAAATGGTCCCATATTTTTTTTTTCATTCGCGTCAGTACTTTTTGAGAAAAAAACCAATAAACCAACAAATTGATTAAGTTTATGCAAACCAGTTTTACCTATATTTCTAAAACGACTACTCAGATTTTGATGCAGTTTTCTGTGATGTGTTAAGGTTTGATTGGTGTATGTTTCTAGCTTTGTGTTACGATGACAACTCACCAGGGGGCGCTGCTGTATACATTATATCTTTCAAATAAAAAACCCGATTTTGACGCCGTTTTTTTGATAGGTTTAGATTTGTTCAGTTAAGTGACATTAGACTTAAAGTCGGTTTTTGTTTTTTTTAGTAATGATTTTGTTTATTTGTTCGCAGGCTACATTTCCTAGTGAACGAAGTGCACGTGTGCCGGCTGGCGCTCTCCCTGCCGTGCCTGGAGCCCTTCACGCCGGAGCGGATCTTGACGCTCAGCGACGTCAGCGTGGCGGCTCTGCTCTGCGCTACCGCGCAGGTCAATAACACAAATAAATAAGTATTCCAGGACATTGCACACAGCGCCATCTAGCACACTAAGCAAACGCTTCTCTCGTGGGTACTAGATGACGGATATAATACTTGTATACTTTTCTTTTTTTGAATACATTTACTTTTATACTTACAAACGACCAGACTCAACACAAGTAATAATAAATTTTAAAATTCATAAATACTCGTGTCATGTGGGAATCAAATCCGCCGCGCCTAGATTGGAAGGCAGAGCCACTACCAACTAAGCTAACAGGCCAGTCAAATAATAATTCACTTATTGATTACTAGTGGTCACTCGCGCCTTTGCTCGCATTATTTCAGGATAAAAAGTAGCCTGTAACACTTCTAAACCTCATACTACCTACATACCAAAAATCATGATGATTCGTTCAGCCGTTTTAGCGTGATGAGCGTTTAAATAAACAGATAAACAAACAAAATTTTCTAGAAATTCTTGGAACGTATTCTGCTATCAATTTGGAGTATGTCCAAAGTTTTTATTTTCATATCTTCAATTTTCAGACTTTCGACCTTTTTCAGCTTTATTATATGTATAGATGGAATTCTCTAGAAAAAGGAACCTGTAATATTAGATAGATTTACTCTCACTCAGGTTAAGTCTTGATTCCTGTCCTAAAAGAGGATAGTGTAAAATCATAATGGACTGTTTCTGAAGAAATTTTAAAGTATAGCACACAGATATAGCAATAGCTTTCGATCCATAAAGGTGGCTCTTTGGATTAGAAAGACACGAGACCAACGTGTTTAACACCGAGCGGAGGAAACTTATATCGATTAGTAGGCCAATAAATGTTGATTATGAAAATGATGATGCAAAAAAAGTTGTAGGTTTTATATGTGTGTAATAATAAATAATAATAAAAATATTTATTGGACACACAAATTCTTATAATATTTACACTTATTTATAATCTAATTTAAAATAGGACATTTTAGAATACAAAAAATATGTCGAGCAGCTGCTACGCTGAGAGAAAGTAGTCTCTCGTGTTGTAGCAGCTGATTCCTTCATGGAAACATTTTTTTAGGAGGTTGGAAAACTCATCTTACGGAAACAAAGCTATACAAAATAGAATAGAATAGACTATAAGTAATTTACAAATACAAATTATTTATTAATAACTCCATAGTTACAAATCAGAATTAGATACATGTATTGTTTACAATAGTAAACATGAAGTAATAAAACAAACAAAAATTAATCAAAGAGCCCACCCCGGATCGCTCCCGGCGCAAAGGTTCCCATTACGCTCGCCGCGTTGCCATATAAGCCATATAACATATAATATTATGTTTAGGACTTGTAAATATTAGTCAGTTACTTTATGTTTTATAAGTTATGAATAAATATTATTTATATTAAACATAATAAAAATTTAAAAGTATTGTTTATAAAGAAAAAATAATTATTAAATACAATGCAATATAGATTATGTCAAAATTATAAATGTCAATAATATCAAATACATCTCAAAAGAATCTTTAGGTACCTAAGTTTATTCATATGTCCGTGCTGTAAGAATTAGGTATGTTTAGTTACTAATGTTATGTCAAGTTTGAGGTAGTCGTCTGTCATTAAATAATTTCTCGAACAGCCACTTTTTTATCCTGGTTTTAAAGCTCATTTATTTCAGAATTACATCCATATACAATTAAGCAATACAGTAATAAGCTGCTCTTGGCAAACTTATTAAATCTTTAAAAAAGTGTATGTACTAATATGCCATTATGCTTTGAGTTTTATGTACCTATTGCTTTGAATCAGGCAAGTTGTCAAACGTGAGCTAGAAATTGCCGCAGATTCAATAATTTTTAGCTATATTTAGTAAAAAAACTTACTCATATCATTCCATTTGTTGCAGGCATCCCTACACCCAAAAGACGAAGAGTACGAACAACAGACAGCCACCCTGGTAGAGAGTGCGCTGAGTCTATACAACACTGTTGGGGAAACATTCAAGCAGTCCACACGCGCTGGCGGATATGTGAGTGTTATGGTCTTTTTATTCCTCCTCTTTGAGGCGCATTTATTCAGTACTGACTGAGGGTTGTGACTCTCCCGCATATGTAATTGATTGTTTGGGGCGAGGACATCGTGGCAAATGCCGATTGCTCAGGTTCTTTCGTGGACTTGCGTTACTCTTATATGATTAAACGATTGATTGAGAGATACACCCTAGATTAGCATCTAGACCCAGTTTAACGCGAGTAACGCTATCCGTCTTACTACAAAACGCGGTTTAAATATTAGTCTAGGACTTTGAAAAGAAAACATCGGTTCTTGTTGTTCAAACATCACATATAAACAATTAAATATCAACTTCAAACTGGGACGTTGATTTATTATTGGTTACATTTTGACAGTTTAATTATTATGAAAGTAGACAGACAAATTTCTAACAGCAAAAACGGACTGCATATTTTTAAAGTTCTACGGGCCTACCGCCTAAGTATAAACTATATAATTTGCTATCGTTTATGACGTCATTTCAATCATTTGAAATTTGAATTTGTGATTGAAATGACGTCATAAACGATAGCAAGTGATGTGGTTTACTCTTAGGCGGAAGGCTCGGTGGACTAATAGTTAAACCACGTTTTGTAATAAGGCCCTATAATTAAGATATAACAGTACTCTATATTATTTAATAATTACCTTTACATTTTTTGTACGTTCGATTCGGCTTGTATGAACAACAACTGCAGCAAGGATTTTCTTCTTTAGGCTTTTCTAAAGATTTTCTAAGTGCCCCTTTTCGATGTTGTAGTTAGATGTTATGTTTATTTTATGTTTTAATATTGTAAATAAAGATTTAAAAAAACTGCAACATCGGCTCCTTCGTTGCAGGTGTACCAGAACCACCTGATGATCGGTAGCTGGGTGGTGGTGTGCGGGCTGCACCACGCGCTGGCGGGCGCGCCGTGCCCCGCCCCCGTGCCGGGCAAGAGCCCCGCCAAGCAGCCCTCCAGGCCATACAACTTGCAGAAGATGTGAGTGTGTTGTGTGTGTTTTGTTTAGCGCTGTGGAATAATTGCAAGACCACGTAGTCATCTGTGTATATAGTAAAGTAGAAGAAGGTCTTAAATTATTTCTGAACATAGAAGATATTAGAAAAATGTTTAGGTGTACTTTAAATTGAACACAGTTTCAGCAGTTTTTTATATTTTTTGTCTGTTTATCTGTGTCTCTGTTTGTCTTTTTATTTAGACGGTTATTTCAAATGTCCTATTACATATAGGTCATTTTCTTATCAAATAAATGTATATAACTTCTCTTTTGCTACAAAAATATCTCCTACCACCACCACCCACCCACCCACCGCCACCCGCCACTTGTGGCACTAGTATAAGTATTTTTTTCTTCTTTCCGTTTAATTTTATCGTGTGTAACAATAAAGAATTTTCTATCTTTTCTATCTATCTATCCTATGTATAATGTTTGGATTCCATAATATTCTATCTTATATTTCTTATTTCCCAGGCAACAAGGTCTAGGCGTGGTCTGGGTGGCGCTCGGCGGTCGCTGCCTCGCCTGGCTCGGAGCACTGCTAGCAGATGCTCGCATGGAGACACTGAGCTGCGGCGAAGTCACTGAAGTCACGCCAGCACCGTTGCATATCTTGGCTCAGCACTCTGCTCATCAGAGGGAACTGAGGCTGGTGTCTGCTGCGCCATTGCACCAGGTAAGATTGTAGTTAGACTATTGCTAGCAGATGCTCACCTGGAGACACTGAGCTGCGGCGAAGTCACCGAAGTCACGTCAGCACCGCTGCATATCTTAGCTTAGCACTTTGAGGATTTATTGTCGCGTTCTGAAACTCAACAAAAGTGATATCGTGAACCCGACCAAATTGAATAGTCACAAAATAATTAACAATAAAGCGATCACTTACTTTTAAATGCTTATATCTGTTTTATTTAGGTAATCTCTATCACAAAAGTGACGGTTCTGGTCAGTTTTTTTACCACGACTATAAAATTGGTAGGAACAAAAAACTGCAACATTACAAATCTTTTTGACAGGACGAAGTCTGACGGGTCCGCTAGTTATTAATAAAATAAACTCTTTTCTGTCTGGAGGAAGTTTTCCCTTCTAAACGACATTTCTTGTATCCCCAGCTGCTAGTGGCCCTGGGCGTGGTGTGCTACCGCAAGGCAACCAACCTGAAGCGCGCGCAGAAGAGCGACGCTGAACACGACCGCTCCGACTCCACCGTCTACTTCCAGGACATGATCCTGTGCTCCGAGGACTCGGAGACCGATGACGGTAGGGTATACGACCAGCAGGGCTAGCACCGCACCGGTACTAATAGTCTATTAGTCTTTCCACCATTTTATCCTTATTTAAAAAGAATCTTTGAAATCGGTTCCGAAATAACGGAGTAATCGCGTAACAAAAAAACTTTCAAAAGACTTGATAACCTCCTTTTTTTGAAGTCGGTTAAAAATGGTGGGAAAGACTGAGTCCCGTGCCGTGCTTGCCCTGCAGCTATGTTAATATGTAAAAGCGATTGTGGCTCGGCAGGTCCAGTGTCTGCTTTTTATCCAGACGCATCCCGGTTCGAATCCGGCCCTACCAATGACTTGTATTTAGTAAATCCACACTCAACTTGTAAATAGTATTTACAAGTTGAGTGTGGATTTGCACTCGCTTAGCGGTGAAGGGAAACATCGTGATTAAACCGACGTGTTGG
Organism: Macaria notata; assembly: GCA_927399415.1. Taxonomy (NCBI): domain Eukaryota; kingdom Metazoa; phylum Arthropoda; class Insecta; order Lepidoptera; family Geometridae; genus Macaria; species Macaria notata. Next base: position 4,056,534 of record OV656751.1, read on the forward strand.
ACGACCTACTATATAATGTACAGCATGATAATCCATTGCCATTGCGCTTTCATACATTCATAAAAAAGCTTATTTCATTATTTTGCTACTAACTAACACATACAAAGTTTAAGCTTAGTGAAACCTATTTATGTTCCTCCTACTTTAGTTAATTAGCTGTTTGTTTGTCTTGTCAAATAAAATAGCTCATGTCCATATAAATCTTCAATAAAAGAACTGAAGGATACCTGTATATAGCAAAAATATTTTTCCCAGCTCTAGTATAAGAACGAAAAAATACGCTTTCGGAACTTTTTCGTTGTAGAACTGTGAATGTGACTTAAATTCAGCAACCATCTTTGCATTTTGAAAATAGTGTTGTAATATTAGGTATATGCTTTAAAAATGGTGGAGCATGCTGTTGCAGGGATGTATTATTTATATTAGTATATAGTAATGCATCTTGTAGTCATCATCATCATCAGGTTTTATCACGTACTAACCCTCTCGCTACACGTACTAACGCGGCGCGCGGCTATCATGTGACCGTGTGGTTCTGCCAGTAGACAGCTGCTGAGGCAGTGGTTCGAGTCCTATTTTTCAACATTCTTAGCAAAAAGCTTGCCTATTTGAGCTGTTGTTTGCCACGACTGTTCTAATAACTTTTGAGATTTTCAATCATCATCATTATCAATCGCCTACTAACCCGCGGCGCGCGGCTAACATGTGACCGTGTGGTTCTGCCAGTAGACAGCGAGCCGCTGCTGGGGCAGTGGTTCGAGTCGACGCTGGTGGCGCCGGACGCGGCGGACAGCGCGCTGCTGCTGCGCGCCGCCGAGCCGCCCGCGCCGCCCGCGCACCCCGCGCGCCCCGCGCACGCCATCGTGCCCGACAAGGCGGAACCCTACTCGGTCAGTGATGATTTTATATAATTTTAATATTAAAACTTTCGTGAGACAAATGTTATCAATATTTTTACTAAAACAGTTTTTACACACGTGTAATTCGCGTATGTTGTTTACGCGTATCCGATGTAATGACATCCCACATACGCGAATTAGTTAACATATTAATACGAGCTATATTCCAAATCGTTACTTTACTTTAGTGACATTACTTTTAAGAAAGTTGGCTTTTTAAAAAAGCGCATCCTAAATGATTAGGTTATCAGCAGTAGGCGGTCATCAAAGTTTTTAGACTTAGTTATAGATAGACCTAGTCGCCTAGGATGTTATAAAATTATTGGCCTATTTTTATATCGAACTAGCATTTATGGTAGAAGGGTCTATTCCTTCTGATCCGATTTAAAGTCACTTTTATAATAAATTGACTATTTCGATGATTTCACGTTTGAGACATAAAATTTGTACTTTTATCTTATTATAATACAACCTAAGTATTATTAGCCAATTGTGTCCCATTTTTGTCACACCACACACCCAATTAATCTTTTGACACAACATTTTTCTCCACAGTACATCTCCATGGCAACGGAGATATTCACGCTTCTCAACAACGAGATCATAAGCTCCGGTTCATCTCGCCTCGGCGCCAGCGCGCTACAACTACACGAGACGCACCAACAGCGCCTCGCAGAGCTGGCCAAGGACTTGGACCGGGAGACTGCACGGACTGATACTGGTATGTTATATATATGTCACCTAAAAATAACAAGATAAAGTTATAAATACGTTTATAAATTTCGTAGAAAATTTATAAACCTTCGTAAGATTCTAAACGAGAGATAAATTGTATTATTTTACGCGCACATTTTCGCCGATTGATAAACTTACCGAACTCACGCGTAAAATAATAAGTAAGTCCTAGGAAATTTATAAACATACGAATCTTGTTATTTTTCGGTGACATATATACACGATCTCATAATTCAATCATAGAAACAGACAAAAGTCATCAATTCTAAGGGTTAATTGAAAAGTTAATAAATGAAAATATAGAGTTGTTGGTCTGATTCATCAGTAATTGACAATATACAACAAAGAGATAGTCATAGTTTAAGTTTACGCCCGTCACCACTATAATAAACGCTGCTGTGAACTCAAAATTAGCGCTGAATAAAATTCTATATGCAATACATACCTTCACCCTTTTAAGTAAGGTAGTATGTATACACATAAGAGTGGTCAAGCATAGTATCGAGAAAATTCAACTGTATTTCTTTTTCTTCTTATCGAAAGAGAGTGGCCAACTCTGGTGTCGAGAGTTTACCAAGCCACCCAAGGGCCTCTGACATTGCTTAACGACTGCCGTACTAAACAAACAGCCGGGACCTACAATTTAACATGTCATCTGACCCACGGAAGCGCGCAAAATAGAATGCCACATTGACGGTCACCCATCCAAGGATTGACCGCGTCGACCTTTGCTTTTATTGAACGGGTTTGCACTTGGCCATAGTTTGCCTGATAGCAAAGGTTATAAGCCTAACATGAAGCGTACTTACCCGATAAGAACCGATTCACACACGATGCTTAACGAAACAACTAAAATATGTTTATTAATATTTCAGGTACGATCTCCCCGACGTACGGGCCGCGTCTCGGAGCCCTGTACGCAGCGCTGAGCGCGGCCCTCGTGCGGTACCTGCACAACCTGGCCGGCGCGCCCGCCTTCCAGCCCGCCCTGTACCAGATACTGGCGCCCTCTAGCTCGCATCAGACACCGCTACAGGTAACTAGGATATAGGAAATGGAGTATAGTATCTAAATCTAGGTATATAAAAGAAAGTGGTGTTAGTTACACCATTTATTACTCAAGAACACCTGAACGGATTTAGCTGAAAATTCGTCGGGAGGTAGCTTAGAACCAGGAGACGGTCATAGGATACTTTTTATCACGTTTATGAGTTGAATAAAATCCAAAATCTGCTCTAAAGCGGAACAGAGTTCGCCGGGTCAGCTAGTTGTAAATATGAAATGATAGAGAAACTCATTGTAAAGTCCGCACGTAATAACACTAATAAAAAATCAAAACTGCTGATGACAGCTATTAAAAAGACATACTTATCTTATATAATCTTCTTATGAGAGTGGGCAACTCTGGTGCGAGAGTTTATCAAACTCTCTAATATAATAACTAAAGCCAGACTTATCAGATAAATTACCTATACTTAAGTGCTTTTATTTTCATTAGTTGTTAAGTTGTCTTGCGTGCAGTAGTACATTAACAATTGACTGGTCTATGATACAACTTGCCTTGTTTTATTTCTCTGATCACTAAACTAATGTTTTATTCACAGCAATTTTGTTAAATCTGATGTGTTGATAAGTTGTACGAGTATAAACCTCGTTTTGCAACAATATTGTAGCAAATACAACATTATTTTTCTAACACATATCTTAATATATAAAACTCAAAGGTGACTGACATAGTGCTCTATCAACACACAGCCCAAACCACTGGACGGATCGGGTTGAAATTTCGCATGCAGGTAGATGTTGTTACGTAGGCATCCGCTAAAAAAGGATTTTTGGAAATGGCGCTTTTAAAGGGATGAAATAGGGGATGCAAGTTTAGTTTTAAAGTTAACTAAATATTGTTTCTCTGCAGGTGGGTCCCCGCGTGGTGAAGCTGGTGGGCGGCATGGTGCTGAGCAAGCCGGCCGCGGAGCGCGAGAACAGCATCCTGGCCATGTGGCACAAGATCGTCAGCACGCTGCAGGACTGTGCGTTGCAGCCGCAGCCTTCGCAGGATCACGACTATGAAGGTAGGGGATCTGTTAATAATTTTTAATAAAATAAATAAATAAATATTTCAGGACATATCACACAGCGCCACCTAGACCCATACTAAGCTTAAGCTTGTATCATGGGTCTAAATAACGGATATAATACCTATATACTTTTCTTTTGTAAATACATACTTAATATAGATACCAACGACCAGACTCAACACAAGTAATTAAAAATTTTAATATGCATAATTACTTGTATTATGCGGGAACCGAATCTGCACCCCATAGATTAGAAGGCAGAGCCACTACCAACTAAGCTAACAGAGCAGTCGAATAGCTACAATATAAATAATATATCATTAAGTAAATACGGAAGACCAGCGCTGTTATATAGCCTAAAGCCTTCCTTGATAAATAGTCTATTCAACACAAAAATAATTTTTAAATTCGCACCAGTAGTTCCTGAGAGCGCGTTCAAACAAACAAACTCTTCAGCTTTATAATGTTAGTATAGATTTATTTAAGTTAAATTTGTGTGTGCTTTAATGAAGATTTTGCTATTTTCAATTTCTATTGTATCCCCGATTTAATTAAGCAATTTTATGTAGCTCTGGTATTCGTGAAACAGAAGTCTCATTGACATTTGGCCGGTTATATTCAATACAGTACTTTCAATATGATGTTTGTCCTCAGATCTGAACGTGGAGCACGCCCAACTGCTGGTGTACCTGTTCCATTCACTGACGCTGATGCAGAAGAAGTCGGTGCTTCTCATGACCGCCAACGCCATCATCAAGGTAAGATGTTGCGTAACAAAAAATCTTTTTTTTCAGAAGATCGGTTATCAAGTATTCTAAAATTTTTTTTTGTGGATATGTTACGCGATTGCTCCGTTATTTATGAACCGATTTAAAAAAAAAAAAATATTCGAAGGGGTTAGTTTCCTAAATGGTACCATATTTTTTTTTTCATTCGGTCTAGTACTTTCTGAGCCTCCAAATATTACTGATTGCAATAAGAATACTTATAGTTCAATAATTTGATAGGTTCATTGCTCCCAATTCTGAATTTTGAGTCGCAAAAATATAAATAAATTATTTATTAACGTTTTAGTGACACATGAAGTTGGACTTCTTTTGTTGAGTACTTTTTAACACTAATCAGTTTTATGTTGAAGACGGAAGGTTGCCATAGCAACTACGGCTAGATATGTAGGTACTTATGAGACATCACCTTTTCGATATTGAGATTATGTGATTCGTTTTGATAAGTTTTTTTATGCACTAGATGGTAACCGATGCATCTAGTTCTAAAATATGCATATGCATGTCGAATGATGGAATTGGAAGGTACTTACTAGATTTTTTAAACATCAGGTTTGTCGTCGTTTGATTAGTCTTGATGAATGCTGTGTTGTTGTGTTGTTAGGTTATCATAATATTTTTGACTTTAAGTTGTTTTGTATTAAAAAGTATTAAAAAAAAACAGATGACTTGATAACTCTATTTTCTCTTGAACTCTGTTAAAAACACATTTTTTTTGCTCCCCAGGTGGTAGAGACCCTAGCCATAGGCGACAGGAAGCGAGCGGGTGCGCTCGCTCCGCACCAGCTGATGCTTACAACGAGACTGATGCTGCTTCTAGAGTACTTGATGAGACATCTGTACGACGCGCCGCAGAGTCTGTTGCAACAGGTAAGATTGTATGCACCAAGTAAATAAATCTGTTGCCTAGAATACAACGGTGTGTACCGGCAAACTCGTTTGAGAGCCAGTTTAATAAAGGCATGATTCATCTTTGGCTACAGTATCGCTTGTGAGAGCGTCGTTTCCGCAAAACCGTGTAGAATAGTTTATTTGGGAGCGGAGTTTTAGTCTAGCAAAGTTTTCGGAGGAGGCCACGTAGCCTAAATATTTTCTCTATCTTTAATCTTCTGAAACTGCAGTGTTTATTTATAATTTGGTTAGACATTCTCACGATATTTTTCTATATTACTTGTTAATACCAAACTTTTTGTCCCGCAGATCGAATGGAACTTAGTAGTGGCTCCCGGGCTGGCCGCCCCTCCGCCGGACGTCAACGAGAACGGGAACAAGCCACCTCTCCCGTCCCAAATAAAGTCTCGCATGTACTGCTCGGTGCCGTACATAGAGCAGGCGTACCGCCGTCTCACGCACGACGACACCTCCATGCGGCCGCGGTTCTACGCACTCACCAGCGCGGAGATCAACAATCAGGTAAGTTTCTATGTAAAACAAAAGACAATCCTTGTAACACACGAGACAATCTACCAATAATAAAAGATAATCTTCGAGAAACAAAAGACAATCTTCGGAAAACAAATGACATTCCTCGGAAAACAAAAGACGTTCTTCGGAAATCAATAGACAATCTTCGGAAACAAAAGAAAATCTACAATAATCGAGAGTCAATCTTAGTGAAACAATAGACAATCAAAATGAAAACTAAAACAAGTGTTGAAAAAAAAAACAAAATAGGTAGGTACTTTCTATCAATGCAAATAATTTGTGTTTCGGAGCTACATACTAACGAATATACTACTAACCAATATAGATAGAATACATATTAAATAATATTTTTCATGTTTTCTTATAGGAGAACCCGAAATTTGACGGTCTGGCCTGCAACTTCGTCCTGGGCACTCCGCACAAGTTGAAGTACCCCCTCCTGCTGGACGCGCTGCTAGCCCTCCTGAACTCGGCGTGTGTGTGCGACAACCCTCAGTACCAGGCGTCGCCCGCCGCGCTCTGCGCTGCGCACTACTGCTTCCAGACTTCTTGGAGGTGACTATGTACTAGTGTAGTAGGACTAGTTTCTATAGTAAAGTCAAATCAAAAAACAAAAGACAGTCTTCGGAAAACAAGAGTATGACAAGTTGTGGACACGTGATACAGGCTCAGTAAAGCGACAGATGATTGTGATATTTGATATGAAGGTATCGTGAAAGCATCTAAGTAACAAATTTTTATTCCAAGATAGCTCGACTGAAGCCGCTGGCAGCTACTAGTAGTAGGTAATCTAAGTAATATAATTCGAAAAAGTAATAAGTTAATAATTAAATTAAAAGGATTTGTGAGCAACTGTGCATTGCACTAGGTACTGATTATTGATGTGTAACAGTAGGTCCACCACAAGTGGTCAAGTGCAAAAGTTCTGCTTATAGTATAGAGATAACCCTGTAACGATAACCAACACAACCTACAGAGGTTGTGTTTGTGTTGAGCCTTCTCTATCCCACTGCTGGGCATAGGTCTCTCTTTGAATGTGCCAGCTGTGTCGATCTTGTGCAGACCTCATCCATAAAGGACCCGCGACTCGTACAATGTCGTCGACCCATCTCGCTGCCGGATGACTTTCTCCTCGTCTGCCTGTTCTGGTGTCTTATATAATGTTTTTGCCCCAGATTGGTAATAAGCATGCCACCGGCGACCCCTCACATGGACAAGCTGGCGGCGGGTACTAGCGCGGTGTTGCCGGCCCCGCTGCCTCTCCACGCGGCGGTGTGGGCGCCGCGAGCTGACAACAAGAAGGTGTTCAACCCCTGGCTGAAGGACGCGCTTGTTAAACAGGGGATGTATACACAGGTGGGTGATTAAAAGATTGATTCTGACAAAGGGTGGGTGATCCTTCGAGTAGTATCTTGATTAACTGGGACTTGGAAATTCTTGACTAATGAAAAAGAAAGCGTTTGTATATCTTATAATAGATTTTGAACGACGGTCTTACATTTCACCACTAAAATCTATGAAATCAATTATTTGTCTACGATATTTTATATGCTTATCGTCGAAGTTAATACTTTTTATGGAAACAAATTTAACTCGAGTACTGTAACCACACATATATTATGATAGTTAGAGCAAAAACACGACTTTTTCCTGTAAAACCTGTCTAATTCTTAAGATCGTTTTTCTGATAAAATCATTTGGAGACCTTATGTAATATATGTGTTTTTTCCACAGTATGCCGAGAATCTTCTGGCCGGTGTGAGCGAATCTTGCGACAACATCAAATACACGGCGTGGCTCGCCTCTGAAACCATCAAGCATTTGAAGCAGAATATTGGACGTAAGTTATAAATTAACTGACATTTGTAAACCAAAATTTACTAAGAAGTTACTCCGATGGAAATCTGATCCACAAATAAGAAACTTTGTGATTGTAGTTCTAATATTTGGACGTCTTTGACGTTTAAAGGATATGCGTTTATTACATATACCTAATGCTTTGATATTTAGCAGCTTTCAACACGTTTGCACAGTTTTGCAGTTGTAATTAATGGTTCTTTACCTTTCCAAGCGAACGGCCTGCCGAGTCTCCTAGACGTTATATCGTGCGACAGCGCGCTGGTCCGGCTGCGAGTGTGTCTCGCAGACACCGCCGCGCCCACTGACGCCCAGCAGTTCATGCCGGACCTGCTCGACTTGATGGAGACAGTGCTAGAGTGCTGCCGGTTGGTATACTATGTCACTGTGTAGGGAGTCTCCTAGACGTTATATCATGCTGACTCACCGACGGCTTCTTCTTCTTATCGAATGAGAGTAGCCAACTCAGGTGTCGAGAGTTTATCAAGCTGCCAAACGGCTAACCTTGTGTCATACTCACTTTTTTTTCTATCAACTATTTGATTACTCAAACATTGATTGATGTGCGTATATACGAGTACTATAAAAAATTCCATCCGACTATCCAAATACAATTCTTTACTGTGTTTGAAAATTTGACACTAATACAATATCTTCTTACACAGCCTATGCGCCGGCGCCGAACTGGAAGCCCTAATGGAAGTCCCCAACACTCCCAACGAGCTAGCCGTCTGGTCGGCTCGCATGCGAGTGTGCAGCACATGTGGTCCTCTCGGCAACGCAGTAGGAAGTACCCCACCACCTGCTATAGGGGCTTGGCTTCGGGCTCACCTGCCAGCCAACGTGGCTGCGGCCCTGGATAGGCTGGCCACGCCGCCTCAACTGGCTTGCATCAATATGGTAAGTGAAGGTGTTACACAAAGAGGCAGTGATTGTTCCTTATGTACGACAATGATCTATGTCCTTATTCGTCGTCTTAGGTGTATGTGTATGTTTACTGAGAACAACTTTATTTGCCATATTCAATATTAATAATAACAAAAAGACGAGATTTCGTGACGGAAAGAACGGCAGATTAGTCACAGTTAGGCACCACGAACAACACTTTCTTTATGCAAAAAAAAATATTGTAAAGAAGCGTAAGCTCGTATATTAGCTGAAACTTTAAATCAACTAGGTATAGGCGATTTAAAATTGATAAAAACCTGGCTTTCACTACTACCAATATTTGCCTATTCTTATCCTTTCTGTGGAACATTAATTCATTATGTCTTCTTCTCTTCACAGGCATTCTACCAATCCCACATCATCCCATCAGAGAGCGCTGTCCTCAGCCTGGTCTCGTCCCACTGCGAGCTGATCAGCGCTCACCAGAAGTACTCCATAGGGATGTCACTGATGATGCTGGCATATTCTGCAGCCAAGTTACTGGAGATTGGAGCTTCGAGGCTGGTTGATGATTCTGAACTGATGAAGAAGACTATCGATCTGGTCGTGCCTGCTTTGGTAAGCTATGTTATGAGTTCTAGCTGTATTATTTTTCTAAAATGTTGTTTTGTTATGTAAAGATAGTCTAATGGCAAAATGAAAAAAAAATGTGTCAAAGATGATGTAACGACCTTCAGAAATAAATAACACGACGCAATGAAGAGGGATTTCTAGTAAAGATATGAAGAGGAAGATATATTTTGTCGTAATGTTATTCCAAACCTGTCTTTTTTAAATGAAATAAGCAATCTTGCAAGTTAGTCTTATTAGGATTAGGTTTAAAAATCCAAATATACTTAGAACTTGTTTTGTTAAAAATAGGTTGTACAAATAGTGGCCAAAATCATTCTCTCCCTTTTGCACAAATAGATAAAATGGTTTTGGTCGCCATATTTTAAAGCTATCAATGACTCGTATTTTCAAGTTGTTTGTGGATTTGCACTCGCTTAGCGGCGAAGGAAAACATATTATTATCGCTAACACTACTTGATAATAGATACTGATTCTCCATTCCATTTCACTAACATGTTTCTCTCTCCTCCACAGACGGACGGTCGTCTAGAGTTCATCGCCGAGCCTCTCGGCGGCACCCTCAACGTGCTGGTCCCGCAGGTCAACAAAGCGGAGCAACTCCTGCACGAACATATACTGCGGACCACCTACCCGGCGCTGGTGGACCATTTGCAGCCCTCCACGGAGAAGACTTTGAGACACATGGTAAGTATCTTATCAATCTTCAAAGCGAGAGTGAAGCGGTTCTTATTGGGTAAGCACGTTCCATCTTAGACCATAGTTATAGCTTACCACCAGGCAACATATGGTCAAGTGCAAACTTGGTTTAGTTAATAAAAGTAAATATAAACATTAGAAAACAATAAAGATAAAGATAAAGAATCTTTATTGATAATGTAAAATTGTAACATACATAGGTATAAGTACTAATATCACAGAATATGCTACACAAATTACAATATCTCGTCAAATTGAATTTATAACATTAGGCTTTTATAAAATTTTAGAAGTTACATATGTCTAGTTTTATTAATAAAACAATGAAAATTTTTGTTATTAAAATCATGTCAAACATAATAATAGGTATGTTATCATACAATATGTCAACTTAAATAAATCTTGGTACTGTCACTTTAGCTGTATAGGGGCTAAAATGACAATTTGGCATCACACTCCTTACTCAGTAATTTCTAAGCAAGTTTAGAATCAATTGGTAGTTGACTGTAGTCATTTTCAAAGTATTCTTTAAAACTGTATAGTGTCTGATCTAACAATAATTGTTTGACGCTATTGCAAAATTGCTGATCATTATTCAAAGACTGAATGTGTGCGGGGAGTTTATTGAACAGTTTCTCTCCCATTATAGTGGGTAGTTTCTTAGTCATACACAGCCTAGGCACAGTTGGTTTCAACAATACTCTGTTTATCTTGGTTCTATTTGAGTTATAAGTCTTAAGTTTAAACAAATGTGGATTTCTTTTTACAAACTTTATAATCTCTAATATATATTGTGACACTGACGTCAAAATCTTCAACTCTTTGAAATGGTTTCTACAAGACTCTCTATATCTACCTCCCACAAGTACTCTTATTGCTCGTTTCTGCATTATTAACACTCTTTCAAAGTCTGTCGCATTGCCCCATATACTTATGCCGTATGAAAGTATAGAGTGTATGTATGAATAATAAGTTTCCTTTAGGTGCTCTGGGCTTGTTATTGGTTTCAACTGTTTTAATGCATAAACCCCTTTTGCCATTTTTTTACAAGTATTATTAATATGTTCTTTCCATGTTAAGGAGGGATCTAAATCGAATCCTAATAGCTTAACATGCTTTGCGTATATACATTCAGTTCCATTCTCTAATATTAATGGAGCTTCTTTAAAGTTTGGTGATACAGCATTGAAGGACATTATATTCGTTTTATCAGTATTCAGTTTCAGACCATTCACCGTAAACCAGTTTTCTAACTCTCTTAGAGTTTTATTTATACATTTCTGAAGTTCTTCATGTGAGTCAGCGGTTATAATCACTGTCGTATCATCTGCATACTGGATGACTTCTCCTTTAATTCCACTAAGGCATAAATCATTGAGAAATACCAGAAACAAGGTATTTCCCAATGACGATCCCTGCGGAATTCCTATATCTACTTTCCCTGGCGATGATTTATGACGTTGTTTGTCTATTTTCACTTCGACAATTTGCTCTCTATCTTCAAGGAATATTTTATAAGTCGGAGAGGTTTTCCAGTTATTCCGTAAGCTGAGAGCTTCACTATTACAAGGTCATGACTCACAGAGTCAAAAGCTTTTGATAAGTCTAGAAATATTGCAGCCACTTTTTTCTTATGTTCAAGGCCATCAATAATCGTTTCTACACATATATATTCTACACTACACATATATACACATATATACACATATATTCTTTGGTTTTGTGGTTTCTTTGTATGCAATCTTATTTTCCTTTACATAAAGGGTTGGTTTTCTAGTTTCCTTGTAATAAGATTGTAGCACTTACATTCTTGACTCTACACACACACTTCACTACACTACACTTCTCCAGCACTGATTTTTTACAAATACAGAAGACAGAGCGATAGAGCCGTATATGAAAATTTTTGAGTATTTATTTACTTTGACGAGAATACTATGTATATTCACTATGTATCTTCACTATGTTTTTTTGACTAGACGATACTAATAATAATATTAAATTTCCAGGTAAAATATTGGGAGAAGATTCTGGACCGGCCGCCAGGCAAGATGGCCTACGAAAGCGTGTTCACGGACAACTCTGAATACACTCTCGGATTGATTCTGCTGTCTATTACTAATGCACGGCCTGGGTATGCTGAGAAAGTTGTCAAGTGAGTAAACATATACATTTTAGTAGTGAAAAAAAATTTGGTCGCAAAACAGAGAGAATTTGACACTAGCTTTAGAGCAATTTGTGCCTTAGCAAGCATTACAATAATAAATAATAATTCTTGCGGTGTTTCACTATGCTACCTGTCTTCTTTTTCTTATCGAATGAGAGTGGCCAACTCTGGCGTCAAGAGTTTATCAAGCCTTAGGGCCTCTGACATGGCTTAGCGACTGCCGTACTAGACAAACAGCCGGGACCTACATTTTAAGGTGTCATCCGACCCACGGAAGCGCCTAAAATAGAATGCAACTTTTCGGCCACCGATCTAAGGACTGACCACGAAGCTTATGCGTTAGTAAAGGGTTTTACTTTCTCCATACTTAATTATATCCAAATGGGTTCAGACTTCAGTTTCAAGCTGAAAAACGGAAAAATAAACACATACGACCACAAATTTTCGCTTCGTTCAAATTTGTTTAATAAATTATGAGATAAGTTCTTTGACTTAATTCAGCCACTTACTAAACTATTTTAAGCGAGTAAATTTTCTACTAACTTGATATGATAATAATTTGTTCCACAGATTGTTTGTCAAGATCTTCCTATCATGTGAAGTGGGCGATCAACTAAACAGCGCCCTCTGCATCTCCGTGTGCAAGTTCATGGGAGTGGCCGACCAGAGGCGATTGGCTAGCCTCATGCACCAAATATGCTTTGGACCGAGTAAGTTTACCTTAATGGTTGTGTTTTATTTATTTATTCTAAGACAAAAAGATGAGATATGACAAATCTCTCAAAATGTTGTTGTTTAGTATTATATATTTATTATGTATATGAATATTAATACTCTTTTACGGGAGTAATAAGTTCCTATAATATCAGCCCGGTATGCATAAAATAAAATCTAAAGAATATGTTTTATTTGTGAACTCTTAGACCGTTTAGTATTGATCTAAGTATGAAGTGATGTTGCTAATTTAGATGTTTCTTGCAACAGACTAACAATTTAATGTTTTGTAATAACGATGCCTTGCAAGAATTCTGTGTCGACTTGATGATGATATAGGCCTCAGTAATTGTATATGGGTCTTAATAACTTTCAATAAATATTTTTTGATACAATATTTATTTATTTTTTCTCCACTCCACAGGCATCCAATCGACAACCACCAACGGCTCTCCCACGGAGTCCGAGCTCCCGACCCCCACCTCGGCTCCTCCGGAGCCTGTGTCCGGTCCCAACCCGGCCTCGGTGGCTCTGAGGAACGCACTCCGCAGTGTGTTCCGATCGGAGGCCGAGAGGCAGGCGGACAGGAACGACTCAGACCTACCCGTGTTTGATGCACCGTGAGTGGGATTTTGACTCTAATATATTTATAGTAGGCAAATAACGTAGAAAAGTGTCTCTGCCACGACGTAGAAAAGTGACTCTTCCACGACGTAGTAAGGTGATTCTACCACACAGTGATATGATAGCCATAATCAAAGACAGAGAGTGAGTGAGTGAGTGACTGAGAAAATGAGTGAGTGAGAAAGAGAGAGAGAGAGAGAGAGATGGAGAGCGAGAGAGAAAGAGTGGGAGTAGGTAGTAAGTAGAACACCTCGGCTCCCCCGGAGCCAGTGTCGGGTCCCAACCCGGCCTCGGTGGCTCTGAGGAACGCACTCCGCAGTGTGTTCCGCTCGGAGGCCGAGAGGCAGGCGGACAGGTACGACTCGGACCTACCCGTGTTTGATGCACCGTGAGTGAGATTTTTTACTATAAAAGTAAAAAAATAAATACATAAATATAAATATTCCGGGACATTGCACACATCGCCATCTAGCCCCACACTAAGCAAACGCTTATGTCGTGGGTACTACGGATATAACAATTAAATACTTTTTTTGGTTATATGAATGATATTTTTTGATTATGTAAATGACGAAGAAGTTGATTTTAGCATGGTATGAGATGATAGCTAGAATGAGGGAGATAGAGCAAGAAAGAAAGAGTGAGAGAGAGAAAGAGAATCGACTCGGATTTTCCTGTGTTTTGTGTTGTTCCGTCTATACTCCCCCGACAATGAATGTCAGAGACATTGTTAGACTAAACATATTGCTTGCGCTGTTTGCTTTGTTTATTCATCTGATCGGTTAATAATTTCACCTCTTTTATTGTTCGTATTAATAATGTAAATAATAAATAAATAGCATTACAGGTTTTTATATCTTACATACATACATTCCGATACTAAAACAATCACAAGCCAAATGGCGAACCATAAACGAAGGAGCACTCAGTGCACCCCCGGCTTATCAGGTTCACCACTTGCCCCAACAAGTGAGTGTTTAGTTATATATTATGTATATCATTATACATATAAGATAACACAAACCTACATACAATATTTACATATTTTACACATAGGTTTTCTTTTTTTTTGGATTCCTTTTTTGTATTGTTTTTTTTTCTTACTCTAAACAGTCTATATATATGCAATATTTATAGACTGTTTAGAGTAAGAGACAAGAGTACAAAATATATAACTATATATAGTTTGAAAAACTGACGTATTACATTATCTATGTACATAAATGTTGAAAACCGCTGGTGTATAATACTCTACTGCTATTAATTTCATATTAAAAAAACTTTATGTTTTTTGCAGATCTGCAGCACCTAGAGTACAATCTGAGAATGGACAACAATCTGCCAATGCAGGTTTGTAATCTTTTTGTACTTACTGTTACATTTTTTTTATTTTATTAATTTAATATGTTTGACGGTAATAATGTATTTGTTCTGCAATGTGATGGATATCAGATAATATTTGTTGAGCTTATTAATCTGTTAGAATATCATATAAGATCATGATATTTTTTTAGCATGAAGATATTATTGAGTCTAATTTTTAATTAATTGATGAATTTGCTGATATTATCTTCTGAATTCATACATTTTATCTAAAAGTACTCATTATTTTAGTACAATACGTGTAGCGAAGTTGGTGTTTGTGAGAAAACTAAATCGATATACATATAAACTATTCGTTCGATGTAATGGCTCCCATTTTAGTACAATAGTTGAATATATATTTTTTTCCAGATATTTCCTGGTCTGACGGTGCCAAGGAAGTGTCGGCGGCTTTGAGCGGCAACATGTGCGAGGCTCCGGCTGCTATAGCAGACTCGTACGAACACGCCGCCCTGCTCAACTTGCTCTGCAAACATGTTGTTAGCCACTGGTCAGTATATGAACTATATGTAACGTTGCTCAAATATTGTGATCAGATCTTGCATGGGTGACCATGTTTAGTCATCAAATATATTTGCATTGTGAAACGTAGATGAACTTATCAAAGTTAAGCAAGTATAGGTGCGGTCGGTCCTTAAATGGGTGACTATAATATAATATAATACTTGCTTAAATAATTTATTAAATATTTCTTTTTGTTTTTTGATTTTTCTTCACGGTACTCTAAAAATTCAATGGTTGCTCAACTGAGCACTATGTGTAAAGCAAAGATAAATAAATGTCATACTCTAAGTTCATTATAATGTGGTTTTCTTACTGATACCAAATGTATTCATTTAATATTTAAAGTCTTTATGTAGTTGCCTCAATTTCCAGTTGTCGTTCATTATAATAATAATAATAATTTGTTTATTTGACCAAAAACTTACGTGTCTCTTATGCACTAGTATCTACAGTACGTCAGAAGTGTACTGAGCTCTGAGCTAAGTATCCAGTGGATCTTGTGTTTCAGAGCTGCAGTATCCCGCCGCGGCACATTTACTTAAATTTACAGAGATATATACTTATTTAAATAACGAATATTAATTTTAGAAATAAATCAAAACAAAATAAAAACCCGACTATCTACCTACTACAGAGTAAGCAAAATCTACAAAACGTCTACGATTTTTGACATTTAAGTGTTGCATTACCTAGATATAATTTTATGAAATTACACTGAATATATATTTCTAAAAATCCTTCTTATATTTTTTTCAGCCCATTCGAAATAAGCGAGCGTCTGATATCTACCCTCATCGGCATCTGCGGCGACGTCCCTCCCTCCCCTCTAATCCTGCGTGAGATGTGTCGTCTGGCAGACGCGCACACTGGACAAGATCACAAACAACTGTTCCCCGCTGCTATCAACTGGCTGTCTGTTTGGTAAGTTATACGAAATGGGACCTTATCTACCTTGAGTTACAAACCAGAGTCTCTTGTCAAATGTTCCACCTTGGTTGATATATGTAGTTCAAACGAAAATGAACCTTATGGCTCTTGTAACAAAGGCCAAATTTCCACATCCACATAGGATAGCATCTGTGGTTCAAATGAATATGGATTTGTTGTAAAGATCACATTGGCCTGTACATGATAAATACATGACCTTGATTGGTCGTTCTTCCCTCGCCTCTCATACTCCGTGAAATGTGTCGTCTAGCAGACGCGCACACTGGACAAGATCACAAGCAGTTGTTTCCTGCTGCTATCAACTGGCTGTCTGTTTAGTAAGTTATATGAAAAGGGACCATATGGCTTTATAACAAAGGCCAAAGTTCCACATCCACATAGGATAGCATCTTTGCTTCAACCGAAAAGCAACCTTATTGGTAGTGTGATAAAAATAACATTGCCCTGTAAAACATGTCTGATTGGTCGTTCTTCCCTCGCCTCGCAGAACATGAATTTGAACTATAATTTCGTGGGGTACCTGTGGCCTCACTGGCTGAATCTACTTGTAGTACGAACGGGAAGTACAATTCTCGTTCCTTCCACTACACAAGAAATTGATACAAGTTGAATATTAGACGTTTATTGCTCTCTGAACTAATGCATGTTTTTTTATTAACAGTGTCTTCAACCTCAGCAGTCCGGAAGTGCTGGAGAAGTTAGACGAGGGTCAGGTGGACGGCAACTTAGCGCCGATGATAGAGTCCGCCTGCGTGCTACTCTCGTATTTGGCGGACGCGCTGCATGCTATCAACACTTCGCAGCCACATAGTAAGTATGCATAGAGGAACAAGAACTTTTTTTTTTATTTTTTTTTTCATCATTTTGTATAGACAATAGGGAAATGCAAACGAATTAAACTAACTGTAGAGGACAAAATTATTGACGAATGGAAATCTTAAACATATCTGACACTCGATTCTCACCACACAAACAATGTCATCGTAAAAATACTGCCAATCGCAGAATCGCTTCTGCGATTGGCATATTGTTATTGAATATAGCAACATTTCTCAAATTTTTGACTAATTTAACCTATTCTCGCAATTTACATTCGCCGTAGCCGAAATATGCTTCAAACGCATCATCATCAGTATAACCCGTTACAAAACGAATAATATTTTCTTCTTGTAGCGTATCGCTCCGTGAGTCCCACGTGGGAGTCTCCGTCGGACCTCGGCTTCGATTTCGAGTACACAGACGAGCAACAAGACGACGACGATACAAGTGCTGATGATTCTGTAAGTTGTACTGTTTTGTTTGGTTTCTTAAAATAAACAATTAACTATTTTATGCTCTCCATCTATTTAGTTCAAATCGATTTAAGATCAATATCAACACAATCGAATTATTGTAATCTAATAATAAATTATTGTTTGTACATGTGTGTGTGTATATTTGGTATATCTGTCACAATGTTTTTCTATTTTTTTATTTTCTGATCAATGACGTACCTGATGTAGTTCATATTTATACCGTCTTGGAAACAACATTTGTTTTTTATGTAACTTCCTGGCATGAAATGGAGCTCGGTTTGTGTCAAATCTATACTAATATTATAAAGCTGAAGAGTTTGTTTGTTTGTTTGAACGCGCTAATCTCAAGAACTACTGGTGCGAATTGAAAAATTCTGTTTTGTATTGGATAGACCAGTTATCGAGGAAGGCTTTAGGCTATATAACATCACGCTGCAACTAATATGAGCGAAGAAACAATGGAAAATGTGAAAAAAACGGGAAACATTATCCATCTTTGCGAGCTTCCGTTGCGTGTGCTGCGAAAACGGTTCAAGATATCAAAAGAATATGTATGAAAGAATTATTCCTCTTGAAATGATCTAACAAAATGTCTGCAACAGTATATGTCTATCTTTTAAGATTAACTCACTAGAACCGTTTTTATGGTAATAACTATTCCATGCGGACGAAGTCGCTGGCACAGCTAGTCAGAAATAAAAATTGCCTAACATTTAGCAATCCAAACGTGATATGTTACACAAGTGATCATGGAAACAGTTTTTTAAGTCGTATTTTAATCAATTATTCCAGAATAAATCCGACAGTGCCAAATGCTTTTGAACCAATACAATTTATCTAGATTTTTCGAATATCCTTAAAAGTCGAAACTAATATACTTCATCTCCTTGCAGGACGAAGACAGCATGCTGCAATACAAACTCTGCACATTCACCGTGACCCAACGCGAGTTTATGAACCAACACTGGTACCATTGTCACACTTGCAAGATGGTAGATGGCGTTGGTGTGTGCACTGTGTGCGCGAGAGTGTGTCATAGGGGACACGACGTGTCATACGCCAAGTTTGGCAACTTCTTCTGTGACTGTGGAGCCAAGCCCGACTCCAGGTTTGTATTTACTTCTATGATTGTATGAAGCCATGGTGTTTCTCACTCATTGATCAAAATGTCACAAGTTTCCACTCTAGAAACAGTTTTCAGATTACTTCTGTGAATATAATGAAACCACGGTACTACTGTTAAACCTGCAAAATGCTAGACGTTACTATAATAGTTTAAGCAGGTTTTTGGAAAGAAATCTGACTACCAATTTTCCATTTCTTGACACTATATTTTTCTGTTGTTTGTCTTCATACATTCAAAATTTAAGAGCGATGCTCTTGTCTGTGGAGTATGCGCCATTCTCTTCGATTTCGTCACTTCCTTGACCACATTTTACGACATGACGCTTGCCTTCTCTTTGGTTTGTTTTGGATAAAACTAAGAAAATATTTATTTGATTCCAGCTGCCAAGCCCTAGTGAAGCGCTCGGTGACGCTGGGCGGCGCCCGCGGCTCCGGCTCCGAGGAAGCCCCGCCCGCCCCGTCGCTGCGTCGCCGCCCCTCCAGCCCCACTCCTCCCACGCTGGTGGCGCCGCCGCGTCGCCCCGTGCTTGCTACTAACATACAAGGTAATGTCTAGTTATTCAGGAATTTCGATCTCACCTAAGATTTCGTGCGCTCAGTGACATACGCTGTTATGCGTACTTTTTTACACGGAATGGTGTGAAATATTCTGTAGTTTCCGTATGTGATTATATAGTTTACGTATTCATATTTTGCTATTGGATATTTGATTTTATATAATTATTCATGCACTTCTCTTTATGATAGATAGATAGATAGATAAATAAAACTATTTATTGTAACACACATTGAACAAAAAGAAGGAACACAAAAAAACTTAAAAAATAGTGCCACAACTGGCGGCCATTATTATGTTTATGTTTTTGTTTGTTTGTTATGTTTGTATTTATGTTGCGCAGTCTGGTAAAAATACCTTAATGATTATAAACAATGTTAATACGCAAAGCTTCTTTTTGGAAGATAAAGCAATACAAAATGTCTTACAATAGTTTGTTTGAATTTGTAATACTACACCATAGTTACGTTACTATTTATTCGTGACTGTATCAAATAGAAAGAGATTGACTTTAAACCGATTTTATAACTCCAGTAATTAATTGAGACCGTGAAAACTAGCATCGAATCCCATTTCCTATTTGATTGATTGATTTCAGGATGTCGCCAATACCTATCATCGTACTCGGGCTGGGCAGAGTGCATGTCGGGCGTGCGCAATCTGCTCTCCGCGCTCGGGTCGGCCGTGCGCGCGGCGTGCGAGCGCCACGCGCCCACCGGCGCGCACACGCGGGCGATGCGCGCGCTCGCGCAGCTGCATCTCGGGGAGAAGAAGTTCACACACACTGATAACCTCATGCTAGCTACGCTTGGTAAGTCTTGGATTGGAGGGAGAAACATTTATGTCACCAATACAGACTGTATATGATTGTACTTGGTAAGTGTTAAATAAGAAAGAGAAACAATAGATAATCAGAGAAAAAAACAACTTTTAATAGTCATAGTCATTTATTTATATCAAATATTTGATACACGTCACAGAAATACAAGTAAAAAATAATCAATTAAAATAATAGTACAATAAAATACAATAATTATTGCAAAGCAAAAAATATTATTTAAGGATCGCTAACAGATGTATGATCGTCTGTGACCATGACCATTGACCACCTAGGATAGAATTCTTGCTAGCTCAATTACGTAAATGGAAAACAAAAGAGCATCGCTGACGTTACCGCAACTTAGAGCACAAACCCAGTCCGTATTCAAGAAATTGTAATATTATCGATTGAAATAATCACATCTTTATTTCTCCACAGGTTCGCAAGAGGGCGCGTTTGAAAACGTACGCATGTCGTACACTGGAGAGAACGGGCAGACTATCCGACAACTAATGTCGGCACACAAACTGCGTCGCGTCGCGATGTGCTGTCTCGCTTCCCCGCAGGGTCGCAGGCAGCATCTAGCTGTCTCGCATGAAAAGGGTAAGAACACTTTCATCTCTGTATAAATATATGGGTGTTTGCATAACCCGTATCACTAAACGTGACTGTTACAAAGAGCTCGGAAAATAATTTCATCCTTATCGAACAATATAGCTCCTTTATTAGTGGAAAAAGCCCGGCATGATTTTCGCCTGCCTTTACAAATGTCATGCTTAAAGAACCAGGCTTATGAGATATGATATGATATGAGTGTACATCTATGATACAAAAGTAAAAATCAAAAAGATGCTGCAAAAATCATTGACTAATTATGAAATACTAGTGGGTGCTCGCGACTTCGCTCGCATTAAGAAGTATATCTTGCATTGTCTTTTTCACCCCTTTAATAGTGGCATTTCCAAAAATCCTTTCTTAGCGGATGAATACGTCATAACATCTACCTGCATGCCAAATTTCAGCGCGATCCGTCCAGTGGTGTGGGCTGTACGTTGACAGACCACTATGTCAGTCAGTCAGTCAGTCAATCACCCTTGAGCTTTATATATTTAGAAGTTACATGTTTTTTTTCTCCATAGGAAAGATTACAGTCCTCCAACTATCGGCCCTGCTCAAGCAAGCAGACTCGTCTAAACACAAGCTAACACTGACTCGTCTCTCCTCCGCACCCATCCCCTTCACGGTGCTGAGTCTGAGCGGCAACCCGTGGAATGAAGACCTGCTGGCAGTCTGTGGACTCAAGGAGTGTCATGTGCTGACGTTTAATAGCGGAGGTAAGAACTGGAAATGACATTTTAAATACAAATAGTTCATTGGTCAAAGATACAAATGTAAAACCGTACCTTTTTTATGTAGGACTAGCTGATGCGCGCGACTTCGTCCGCGTGGAATAGTTATTACCATAAAAACGGTTCTAGTGAGTTAACCTTAAAACATAGATATATACTGTTGCGGACATTTTGTTAGATTATTTCAAGAGAAATAATTCTTTTATACACATTTTTTTGATATCTTGAACCGTTTTCGCAGCGCATGCAACGGAAGCCCTCAAAGATGAATAATTTTCCCCTTTTTTTCCACATTTTCTATTGTTTCTTCGCTCCTATTAGCTGCAGCGTGATGTTATATAGCCTAAAGCCTTCCTTGATAACTGGCCTATCCAACACAAAAATAATTTTTCAATTCGCACAGTAGTTCCTGAGATTAGCGCGTTCAAACAAACAAACATACAAACAAACAAACTCTTCAGCTTTATAATATTAGTATAGATATGCAAATCCAATAATATTTTTTGCTCCTGCGCTAGGTACCCTATGGTCCTGTGTTGCAAAGAAGTCGGATATACCACCACCACTACACTTGTAACCATGTTTCTTTGCACTAGTAACTGACCCAAATAAAATTATAAATAAAGTTTGTTACAACAATATCATCAAGCTTAGAATTCCCTCTATTAGCGGTTACACATGTGCGAATAAAACAACAATACATACACTCTATACAGTCGTAACAGACAGAAATCTTTATATTATATATTTTTATTAAGTCTATAGCATGGCCTTCAGCAAATATGCAAAATGTGGCGACCATTGTTGTAGTCAAGATGACAATAACTACAACACTAGTTTACCATGTTTATGGGAATGTTCACTATTCGTATGGTTACAGGCGCAGTAGCAGACCACCTGGTGCTGAGCACAGGCCTCGAGGCGAATAACTACGTCATTAAAGCAATATGGCTGCCGGGCTCGCAGACACAGCTCGCGCTAGTGACGGCCGACTTTGTCAAGATATTCGACCTCAGCAAGGATCTGGCCAACCCTATGCATTACTTCTTGGTGCCTAGTGGGAAGGTAAGAGGCATTTCAATTTATAAAAATTAATGACAAAATTTTAAGTTATCAAAAGTAAACATAATTATTTTTAACAGACTTCATAAAAAGAGGATATTAAGTCTTCTGAAAGTTTTTTTCTATCTGAAACTTTCGTTCCATGTTAGGCCATCGTATCCTTATCATCAATGAAAATTTGATCATGACATATCTGAGACAAAATCCGGCACACTCATATATTATTTCTGCCGACAAATCATGAAATAGGGACTAAATACATATCTCATAAAAGTTTTTTTGTTAAGTTCATACATGAAGAAGAAGAAAAAACAAGCTATATGTAAATTAATTATTTTTTCCGAACTTTCCCAGGTCCGCGACGTAACTTTCGTGAACCAAGACAACGTGATGCACATGCTATGCATGAGCTCAGCCGGACACATCTACTGGCAGCCAATGAGCGAGGAGTCACGCGCCACTCTGGGCACATTCTACGTCACCAACACGCTGGAAGTACTGCATCCGGAGATACAAGTAAGTAACACTTCAACAACTTCAGCATATGTGACATCACATCAACATAGGTGACACCACATATCTACATAGGTGACATTACATATCAACATAGATGACACAACATATCAACATAGATGACACAACATATCAACATCGGTGACACCACATTTCAACATTGGTGGCACCACATTTCAACATTGGTGGCACCACATTTTAACATTGGTGGCATTACATTTCAATATAGGTGGCACCACATACCAATATAGATGACACAACATATCGACATAGGTGGCACCGCATATCAACATAGGTGGCACAACATATCAACATAGATGACACCACATTTTAACATAGGTGGCACCGCTGTAATCTAAGATGTTGCACGTTTGCTTAGGAGAAACCTATTTACTCTGGATTTTAATGTAACCATTATGTTTTCTACTTCAGGATGTAGCTGGTTTAGTGGGCGGTGGAGGCGTGTCCATCTACTACTCTCACACTCTGAAAATGCTATTCTTTTCGTACGCGCAAGGAAAAAGCTTCCTGGCGCCACTAAATACGGTCGAGGAGAGCGTGCAAGGTAACAAATTTATTAGTACATTGGGCATTTTCCTGTTATGTCCCACTCTTTTTTACTGTGACTATTAAGTATATTTCGTCTTCCTTAGAAGTAGAAAAATTGCCAGTATAGTAGCAGGAATTTTATTTATGTAGCAATTTTCGTGAGTGGTTTAAATATCCAAGTACTTGTGATTGTATGTTCTTCACATTCATATTTCTGAACTGATTTGAATGTGTCTTGTCCATTTCTATCGTTCGTATCGTTTTAATTCACTTCCAAGAAAGATGTAAAAAAAGATAAGCCAAGACTTCTGAAAATTTTACTAACTTTTATCAACAGGAACAGCAATGATAACCCTATCAACCAACACGGCGACTAAGGAGGGAGGTCGCGGCGGCAAGCAAGCTGCCCAGTCGCTCTGTCAGTGGGCGGAAGTGGCCGGACACCCGGGCCTCGTGACTGCTGTCATGCAAGCTTCTAACAACCCTGTGGTGCTGATGTTGACGCCTACCAACATATATGTGCAGGAAATCAAGGTAAAACCATAGTCTAACAGCCCTAGGCTCAAATGCAAACTCACATAAAAGTAAGATTTTTCTCTCTATACAAATCGTATGAGCATTGTCAAAACTATTAACTTTTCGCGCTAATGGACCAATCAGCACTATTAACTTTTCGCGCGTCCCGGCAAGAACTAATTTGGGTGTAGACGTATCGTTGTTAAACAGTCCGAAGTAAGGTTAACTCCAGACTATTTGGCCTGGTTCATGTTCATTTTTATTTTCTTAACCATACTCCAAAACACGTATGATCACTATTTCTCTACATTAATCTACTTGTGTTCACAGTTAATCCCAGCCAAGGCGAAGATCACAGACATGGTAGCGGTCCGCCATTGGTGCGGCGCCGGCGGGGAACAGAAGAGCACGCTCATATTGCTGTGTGAAGATGGCAGTCTGCGTATGTACGCCGCCAACACAGAATGTACCGGGTATTGGCTGTCACCGGCCATACAGCCGATACATGCTCCGAGAAGGAAACCTAGATCTATATCGCATCATTCTAAGGGAAAAGCTCAACAGGTACCAAAATGAACTTTAAAGACTTAGATATTAGACTCATATTGCTCTGTGGTTATGGCAGTCTATGCATGTACACTGCTAATCCTCAAACATCTGGGTATCAGGTCCTTACGATGATGAAGCGAGTGCAAATCCACACAAAAAGAAGGCATTTGGTGTAAGGCCTGATTCGAACCAGGGTGCGTCAGAATGTTAAGCAGAACCTTAATTACACACTAGTAGTTATTGTATGCTAATATATTTTTTCCATCCTCCAGGCAACAACAAAGTCCAACGCGAGCGGCGCGCCTCAGTTCCCGATCGACTTCTTCGAGCACTGCGTGGCGATGACAGACATCGAGTTCGGAGGAAACGACCTGCTGCAGGTGTACAACACTGTACAGATCAAACACAGGCTCAATACTACTGGTAAGTAGCCTTACACTCAGCAGTAGTCTGCAAGTACTACTAGACTAGTTAGAGTTCGAAAAATGCAATGAACTTTGCTTCATTGACGCTCTGATCGATGCTCATTTCGCTTACTGATGTAATACATTACCAATCCATGGCACTTTGGCACATTTTATCCTAATCGGCTTTTAAGCGTGAAAAGGACACCAGACACGTTTTCAAAGTTGGATATTTGTCTCTATTAAAATGATTGGATAAATGGATCCTTGCGTCGTATTCCTCATATCTGAGGGCCGTGATTACCACCATCCATGAGCCTATCTCTGTTCATTTATAGTATAGTTAATAATAACAGCAAAAACCATTTTTTCCTATAAAACATTTATTTATTTATTCATTTTATTAAGGCACACAAAACAGAATATGTTCTTAAATGAACTGAGTTTACATTTTAAACGGGTTTTTTCCTTTCAGGTTTATACGTAGTGTCGACCAAGATGAGCGGATTCACAATGGAGATTATAAACTCTGACCCCAACATGGTGATCTGTGGTATTCGAGTGCTGCTCGGCACTCAAGATGTCGCTAGGACACCTGCGTTTGTGGAGGTAAGCTATTTTACACTTTATTTATATTAGAGAATAGAGTTCTGTTTTGACACTGTAAATACAGAAGATGCCAAACTCACCCTCAAAATGACAAATCTGTCGCCAAACACTCTAGCTCTGGGTTCCGGTCTCTAATGATAATCATTTTTTATTATTACAGGCAGGTCCGCTTTTTGCCACAGAGCCGCTTATGCGAGTGTTGCGTCCCACTGACCTAGTATTTAAATGTCTTACAAAAAGCCAAATTTGCCTCGTTTTGGCTATTGTATTTCTCAGCCAAATCTTCCAAGCAGCTAATTAAATATCGTAAAAGCCAGCTTACGGCGCCGTGCTATACATTTGAGTGTATAGATTATACAGCTATATATATCCTAAGGTTGTACTAAAATTTGCTATAATTCGCAGGTGTATGGAAGAACAGTACAGACCATAGTGGTCCGCAACCGTTGGTTCGACATCCCCATGACGAGAGAAGAATCTCTGCAATCTGATAAGAAACTTGTCATCAACTTTGGACCGTCTCAAGATCCTGACGGTGTCACTATGGTTGATTCGGTCAAGGTACATCTTTTATCGATTGATTAATTTTCTGTACAGTTATTTTTTGAAAATCTTTCAATTGACTTCTTATTATAGTTTTGCCATTTCTGCATTGTTGGTCTGAATTCACCTCAAAGGTGGTCCGGAATAAATATGGATAAAATCGAACCCTAAGGATAGAAAACAGTAAATAAACAGTACCAAACCCTAAACAGTACAATCAATGAGTTGTAAATGTATTTTTTTTAATTCCAGGTGTATGGAAGAAACAAGGAGCAGTTCGGATGGCCCGAAGAAAACGAAGATCCGTCCGCTTGCCCGTCTACCAGCAAAGTCGCTCAGGTATGTATCATTTATACTTCTCACGTAAAATCGTACAAACGGCTTAAATATGCTTTTGTAATAACTCACTATCTAGAAGTATAGATCACGATCAAGTTTTATCATTTCTAACTGACAGTCAATCACGCTTAGATGAACAGTATATGACATCAACATTTATCACTCCAGGAGTCTGAAGGCGGCAGCGGCGCTACCAAGCCCAGTCCACTGGAGCGCCTCGCCTACGCAGCACTTGAGGCGCTCGAGCTGGGAGCCGGCGCCCCGCCCGCGACCGCCGCGTCAGCCGGGGCTGAAGGAGGAGCGGAGGCAGCCAGGAAACTACTCTGCGCGCCCGCCAGCGCCTTCTTGCATGCGAGGGCACAGTGTCTGCTGAGGGCTCTTCATCATAACAACTATCATCAGTACAAAGTACGTCGGTTTCCTAAATAGACAGAATTCAGTGTCTTGAAAATGATTCGAGTCTGCAAAATGAGGTTTCGTCTAATATAAATAGTGGCAAATGGACATGTTGGAATTTTTATTTGGTAG
This sequence comes from Macaria notata, assembly GCA_927399415.1. Classification (NCBI taxonomy): domain Eukaryota; kingdom Metazoa; phylum Arthropoda; class Insecta; order Lepidoptera; family Geometridae; genus Macaria; species Macaria notata. The sequence goes on from OV656751.1 coordinate 4,083,627, forward strand.
CGGTTAAATAAACCTGTGTCTTTGATTAGATTAGCCCATCTCTTTTATCAATAATTTGGATATTGGTGTGTGTTCTCCAACAATTTGCAAGATTAATGACATCTATCTATATTTATTTGCCATTATTTTGAGATACAATTATCTTTATTAACCTCTTTCATCTCTCCTCAGGACCAAGCGATCCTCAAATACGTATGCAGCTCCCTCCGCGAGCTGCGCGACACGGCCGATGCACACAACATAGACCCGGAGGCGTACTTCAGACTGGTGTTGCTAGCTCGCGGAGTGGCCGTGCCGCGCGCTCACCATCTTGTCAAGTATACTGCGCCCGCGCCGCCTAGACCACAGAACGGTAGGTGTTTTTATAAAATAGTCTGGATTTACGTATACGTGTACGCACGTACGTACTTACGAGGATAAATATGTACATAAGTGTCTTAACTCCAGCATAGTTCGATGACTCTTGCATATATTTGTTTGAAATCATGATAACTCCACCATGATATAAGCTATCTAAGTGAGACAACATCAGTATTTAAACGCTATAAAAACTCCTACACCGATAGGCGTATGTTATATGTATCTTCTCTACATTCGTCGTAGGATTACAATGTTTTTGTCTGGGTTTCGGAATATAATTAAGAAGCGTATTTTTTGTTATTTACGTGGGATAGGCTTACGTTTGACTACAGCCTGCCTGATATTAAGCATTGCTGCAGCCTAGGGTGTAACACGTTTACCTAGAAGATCTATTAACTCTAGATTTGAAGACCCATAGACAGTCAACTGACATTTTAACTATTTTACTTTTTTCCCAGGCGACTGGTCAGTCTACTGGAAAGACGAGCCCCAAGAAGACAAAGACAAGGAGCCCCACCTGTGCGCGCTCCTCATGAGCGTGCTCTGGCGTCTCGCCAAGTGCAAGAGTCCTCCCGGCGGTCCGCCCGCCGTGCTGTCGTACGGACTGAGGCACACTGAGCACACACTGCATGCTCTGGCCGATACAGTGCATGCTTTCCAGTTGCACGGAGACGCTGATTGTGTGAGTAACTTTATTGTATTCAGCGAAGCGAGAGCGAGAATTTTGCTCAATATCGCTCTAGCTAGGTTATCTTACTGAATAGATTAGACTCAACAAGTGCAAGAGTCCTCCCGGCGGGCCGCCCGCCGTGCTGTCGTGCGGACTGAGGCACACTAAGCACACACTGCATGCTCTGGCGGATACAGTGCACGCTTTCTAGTTGCACGGAGACGCTGATTGTGTGAGTAACTTTGTTATATAGAGCGAAGCGAGAGCGAACATTTGCTCGTTTTTACTAGACGTAGATGTAGAAGTTTAGACTGGTCAAATACAAGAGATCGCCATAGCTCATTGAGTGAAGCGATGGCGACAATTTCACTCAGTTTCGCTGATTTACCCTATCCTACTAAGACTTAGTTTGTTTTCGTAATTTTATTAAGACTGATTTCCCTTTTTCCCTGTATTTCAAATTTTGACTTGATTGCGTTTAAACTGCTACTTTTTCAGATTGAGTTCGGCAACCAGATCTACCTATCCCTGCTGCTAGCCGAGGATCAGACCATCAGTTTCGGCGCCAAGGCAGCCCTGATGCGGGTGCTTCGCCCTCGTGTGAAGAGGCGTAGGGTGTACATACCCTCGCCACCTAACACTCCAGGTAAAATCGCCTGTTTATACTTTCAATAGTGAATACATTTAAAAACACTCCATCAGTTTTCAGCTCAGTTCTAATATATGTCTGGTTCAGTTTTGGTCACAGACTCGCGTGATAAAAAAAAAATAACAAACTTATTGCTCTAATCATTTTCTCAGGTTTATATCTTGTAACGTCCCAGAACCGAATCACATTCTAGACTACAGTGATACAACACCAGGCAGGGTAAAATAAAGATAAAGATAAAAAAGATAAAGATAAAGATTTATTGTAAACAAAACAATATGTTACACTGTACAAATAGCTCTGCCTCTTACATTAGTAAAAAACTGTGTTGTAGAGAGGCAGGTTCTTCCGGGGGTTCTATTGTTTACAACTTAGTTTTATATTAACAACTTTAAATAATGTAGTAGGTATGTTAAGTGATTACAAAATAATCTATGTCTAGTTTTTGTTTATACAGAATATGATATTACTTAATCTATTTGTATCCTAAATTTTATATAATAATATATGAACAGCTATTTATATATTTACAATGATGTTATGCTTGGAGTATTGGCGATTAGTTCTGGATGTTTGTGTGTGTGTGTGTGTGTATTTGCATATGTGTGTGTTCGCGTGTGCGTGTGGGTGTGTGTGTGTGCTACGTGTTTATGTTGAGATTGCGTATACTGGTGTGTTTGTAAGTGTGACTTAAGGTGTTATTGGTAATTGTCTTATTTACTTTATTTGTTTTTCCAGTATTTTCTCTATTGCATCATAATTTAACGTGGCTAGCCATTTATGCATGCAAAATCACACTGAACATAGTTTCTTTCGAATAAAACGAAATCAAAAATACCGTTGCTATTAAAAAGTACTTCCATTTAAGTTTTTATCTTTCAAAGTCTAATCTAAAACAGCACTTACCTGTATAGAAATAAAGACTGAATAAGAATGTTTGACTGGCCTGTTAGCTTACTTGGTCGTGCCTTCTCATCAAGGGGTTGCGGGTTCGATTCCCGTGTGACACAAGTATTTATGAATTTTAAAATTTTATATACTTGTGTTGAGTCTGGTCGTTTGTATGTATAGTAAGTATGTATTTACAACAAAAGTATGTAAGTATTATATCCGTTATCTAGTACCCGCAACACAAGCGTTAGCTTAGTGTGGGCCTAGATGGCGCTGTGTGTGTGCAATGTCCTGGAATATTTATTATTATTATTAAAGTTCAAATCCCCTTACTAGGAGCAACCTCCTCAGCCACCACGGCAGCACCGGGCGGCAGTTCCATCGTAGAGGCAGCTGGATCTGAGTCAGACGTGGCGGCGAGAGATGAACAACATCCCAACGACTATTTGGATGTAGACGAACTCGAACCTTTGGTCATGTTGCCTGAAGGTAAGCTACTGTTATTATCTCTTCCTCAAGTCCTCAATAAAGACGGTCGTGACCCCTCAGCAAAAAAATGGTAGGAAAGCACTTTTGGGCAGATAAATCGTGATGGCTGCCCCGATCTTTCTACGGACTCCTCATTAAGTTTATTTATTTATTTAATTTACAAGTTGACCAACGGATACAGACACAATAGTAAATAATAATATAAACACAAATCCAATTAAAGGACAACACGGGTAACACCACAATATATATACATAAAACTATGAACACAAACACACTACCAAACAAACTTGCTTATCTTACTTAAAACAGAATATACTATACAATTTTATACTTAACAACAATAACACACAATTCAAACAAAGAACTCGCTGCTCAGCCGCCGCCTCAACGAAGCCAAGCTAGACCCGAATGGATCCAGCCCCAACCGTTTGTCAGCAGCATTGTAACTCACACTCGCTCTCACCAGAAATGAATTCTGGGTATAGTTGGCATGTTTGGGTGGAATATATAATAGAGGATTATAGCGACCTCGAAATGGAGTACAGTTTAAGTTAATTTCCTCAACAAGCTCGGGGCAATCAACTAAGTTAGTTGCTATTTTTAACAAGAAAATTATATCAGCAATCTCTCTCCTATTTACCAAAGGAAGTAAATGAAACTTATTGCAGAAACTAAGATAATATTTTGATCTGTACGGCACCTTAATTCGATAACATAGGTTTTTCATAAAACGCTTCTGAATATTTTCTATACGAGATATGTATTCATCGTACAGAGGGTTCCACACCTGTGACGCGTACTCGAGTATGCTTCGAACAAACGTACAGTATAATATTTTAAATGTTTTTGCTTTTTTAAACGAAGCAGAACTACGCATCATAAACCCTAGCGCCCTAGATGCTCTCTTTACTATGTTATCTACGTGTTCGTCAAATAATAGTTTCGAGTCATGGATTACCCCCCAGATCACGAATACTCGAATTTCTAGCTAGTGGTTGGTTTTTAAGTTTGTATTCAGATAGAATAATTTTATATTTGCGGGTAAACGTGACTACTAAACACTTAGCGGGATTGAGATCAAGTTTATTAATAAGACAGTAATTATCAAGCCGCAGTAGATCCGCCTGAAGGTCATCAGTTTCCTCAAATGAACGTTAGAAAAGTTGTATAACTGTTTTATATTATATAATAGATTTGTATTTGATAACAATTTTAATTCCTTATATATTTCTTACAGGTCTAGAAGCCCTCCTAGACATCCCGCCCGACGCGGACGACGAGACCATGGTGGAATTGGCCATCGCTCTCTCCTTACAAGAGCAGCCGAGACGCGCGCCCGCAGCACCGTCTGCACCGCCGCCGCCCGCACCGGGCTTTAGTGATGTCACTGGGTCTCCACCTGGGTACGGAAAAATTACTTACTTTTACACACACATACACACGATCTATCTCACTCACCCCCTCTCTCTCTCTCTCAAACATACACACACACACACACACATACATACATACAAGAGACCAGAGGCGTTTATTAGTGAGCGTACTGTCGCTCTCTTATGGAATAGTAAGACCAATGCATGGGATTGACAGCGCGACGCGCTCCGCTGGGGGGAAATATTACGTCACTCCCATACTCTTGTCTAAGGGGGCTGAAGTGCTTAAAATTACTTCTCAGTATATCTCCTGTACCAAGTAATAAAGCCTAGCTTTCTTTCTAGTTCCGACGACGAAGGCAGCACCGCAGCGACAGACGGCAGTACGCTCCGCACGTCTCCCGCGGAGGCGGCCGGCTCGGCGGGCTCTGAGAGCGGCGGCTCCGGCGCCGACAGTATTGGAGGGGTCTCGGGACGGAGCAGTGCTTATGGTAACTAAATTGTATACTCTCTCGATATCCTACATGATGATGTGATCATACTTCTGTAGATTTTCTGTACTATTTGTCGTTGTCTTTAGTGACACACTTCTCCGGATAAGGACTTCTTTAAATCATCAGTCAGGAAGTAAGAGCTGCAGCATTATTGACATACTTTATTGTAAGGTGGGCTCCTTCTTACATGTCCGTTGTCCATACAATCCAAAAAACTGAGTGCCGTATGATACCCATGCTTGATTCTCTCTTTTAGTCGTATTTCCTCATGACTGAGGGGCGTGACTCCTCCGCAGAATTAATTCGTTAGAGTTCTCTTGTGCAAATACATCGTGGTGGGCGCCCAAGTCCTTCCACAGAAGGCACATGTCCTCGGATATTGTGGTCTTCAAACATGTCGGGAAACCGACATGTTTAAGGACCACAATACGATGTTTGCTTCACTAGTGCATCATAGTGCTCATTTGATGTAGACTTAATTATTTATATGCATAATGTAATGTCAGGTATTTTACTGTATGACTACGTGAAACCCTCTGAAATGAAACTAGAGGATCAAATAGTTTATTCAGTTTTTGTATTGATTATGTTACTAGTTTTACTTTGTTTAATTACTTGCAAACCTGTATCTGTGTACGCTTGCCCATTACTGTGTATTTGCATGTGTACGTGTGTGTATGTGTGTGACCGTGCGTGTTATTTTAGGCGAGACGTCGGGCGCTCCGCTGGTGCCCTCCGGCGCCGCCGCCGCGGCACAACCTATGCCAGGCTAGTGCTGTTTATATTGTACTGTAGCACTGTCTTACTTATAAAACTTTTCAGTGATAACCTGTAACATCATTGCTTTGTTATTTTCATTTATCTTTATTTTTTTATAAAGTACAAATACTTAAACAAAATGTCAATATTTTGCTCGATTATTTATTCTTTGACGTGTTTATTAATAAAATGGCTTATATATAAAGTAGAATTAGTTAGAATGGACTGTAGTGTTAGCCTAAACTCGAGAGTGGTTTCTTTTTTTTTACAAGAAATGGGTTTGCACTTGACCGTAATTCACCTGATGGAAAGCTATCATTACGGTATAGGATGGAACGTGCTTACCCAGTAAGAACCGATTCAATCAATCGTAGTCTAAAACAAGTAGCTTATGCATCGTTGTTACTGTACTAACCGCTATCGATACCCAGCAGGCTGTTTCACAAACGCTAAACATCACTATCAAAAACGTCTAAATTGATATGTTTTAACTAATAATAGTGATCCATCAAACATAGAAGTTTGTTTGTGATAAGCGTTACGTTGTTATGTGAAATCATTATGAATTTATGAAACATATGCTGCATGGGTGTTGACCGTTATGAGTTACGCTAAGAACTCACGGAGCGGTTTTTTCCCGCACCCGCCGCTGTGGCGGGCCCGCAGCCTTAGAAGTATACAGATATGTATGTAAAAACATTTCACGACGCGTTTTACGCCCGCGGCGGTTGCGATTGTTCGCGGCACCCGCGGGCGGGCGCCGCACGCGGCACCGCTGCCGCGGCGGTTTCCACCCGCGCGCTCTGCGAACAAAATCCTTCTTGCGATAATCAACCGCCAGGTTTGCGGGCGATAATCGCTGCCGCGGCAGCGGCGCCACACAAAACTCCGGCTTCGTGAGTTTTGAAAATTAAACGTGATTCCGCCACCGCGACGGGCGCGGGAAAAAACCGCTCCGTGAGTCCTTAGCGTTAATATTTATTAAGTTTGCGATGCGATTACTATGTACTAATTTACATTATGTTTCTTTTAGCAGGTCCATCGACATCATCCCAGCCTGCCCCATCAACCTCCCGCACTCTCGAAGCTGAGACGGAAACTCGCAAGTTGCACGCGTTGAGACTATCTCTACTATCCGCTGCTTTGGACTCTCTGCCGACATTGAGGACTTTGCCTGGAGTCAGAGCTATACCATTCCTTCAGGTGAGAAAGAGAAACATATACCATATTTTTAGGTGCCAGAAAGAGATGGCGTGTCTATTAACTTCTCGTACCTACACAGCTGTGACAGTAGCTCCAAACTACGCGTTGAGACTAGCCCACCTATCTTCTGCTTTGAATACTCTGAAGACACTGCCGGGAGTTAGAGCGGTTCAATGAATGTAAACCGAATATAATAAAAATAAAATAGCCTTTGTTTCTAGTACTACAAAATGACTTAATTATTTAATATAATATGATCACTTTTACCGCTTCACTTGACAGTTTTAGCAATTTTATAGTTAACTTTTATACAACTCTTTATTTGTATTGTTGGTAGAAGTTGCCTGTATGGCAAAGGCCTCCCCTTTATTTTCTGCTCGCTATTTCTTCTATATCCTTGATTCTTCTGTTGCGGGTAAATTGTAGAAGCATATTGTTTGATATCTTCCATATTTTGTTTGTCTGCATGTTTTTTTTGTGAATGTAAACTTATATCTACTTAATCCTTTCCACACACTCATTTCAGGTGGTACTAATGTTGGCCGGTGACCTGGACTCGACCGTGGAAGGTGACCGCGCGGTGCTCGACCGCCTCCTCGAGCTGCTTGTCAACGAATTAGAGATACAGCCTGCGGAGAAACAAGCTGAACAGGTAATTAACTTTTTAACTTATGTCTGTACGAAATAGTTTCATTCCCATTTCAGGTAGAGCACAGTGTTATGTGTATGGGTCTCACATCAGGTGTTCTGCTGAAAAAATACCTACTCTTGCTTGAAAAAAACTTGTATTCTCTCTGTTTTGTTTGTGTGTTGAATTGTCTGAATTCTATGAACCGCATTGTGCCGGATTATAAAGAATTGTTCATATATTTTTAATATTTATAAATAAAAACCTTGCTTCTGCAGTAAATAAAAATGGAATTTGAATAGTGCATCGAAGCACCCAATTTTTTTGTCGAAATAGGCGAAAACTATACCTACTTATAATGTTTTATACGATAATTATAATCGATTTATATTTTAAAGAATTTTCTATTTCTTTACTTAATTCACAACAACATAATATCGTTTTATTTCAGGACACTGACAAAAAAGAGCTACAATTGGCTATCGCTCGTCTTGAGCTCCTCGTATCTGAGTTGGAGAGTGAAGAGGGAGAGACCGTCCCGCCTGTACACCGCAGGACTAACCGACGGGAACTGCAGCTTGTCATCATGCGGTTCTTGAGTAAGTTTCATGGACAAAATAACTCTAAAACAATTTATTCTAAGCTCTCTATTCGAAATTACTATTTTTTTCCTGTTTTAAACTATTGATATATTCTGTTTAGGTATTGATTCTTCCACAAGAATAGATAATATAAAGGGAACACTGTCAAAACTTACAGTTTAAAAAATCGCACATTAAATACAAAATCATTACGATTGTACAATTACATGGTGCCGTTGTTACGAACGTATGTCAAAGGTAATATTTCTCTATCAAATGTAGTTTTAAATATCCTGTGAGAAACAATAACAATACATAAGACTCTATTTTCCCTCTTTCTCACTTATTTTGAAGAATATATCTGCCAGATTGGTTGCCTGGAAGAGATCGCTCTTAGCGATAAGGCTGCCAATTAAAACGCAAATTTTATTTCCTATGTTTTTTTTGTATTGTTTTTTATGTATGTGGTGTTTTAATAAAGAATTTATCTATCTATCTATTTTAATGGTCATTTCTTTTAGTAGCTACATTATCTCATGTTCTATTCCCAGGCGTCCTCATGGCCCGTTGGAAGACCTCCGCTTCGGGCGGCGCGCCAGCTCGCTCCGAGGTGACGGGCGGTGCGTGCGCGGCGCACGTGTCCCGCCTCACCGCCGCGGCGCTGGTGCGCGCCGGGGCGCCGCACCACTGCTACAGGATACTGGCGGCTCTGCTGCCTTACTGGAAGGATAGGATACAGAGTAAGTCCCACAGAACAGAGAAAACAATAGAAGTGGTGCTCGTATCTCCTGCCTGTGCCACAATTAAGCAGAATATCGCAACATTCGCGGCGGCCATGATTAGTCGTGCTTAGCTACGTGAGCTAGAAAGACGTTCCGCACTCGCACAAAAACATGTTTTAAAATAATTCATCCCTTGTTGTGCAATTATTACGTGTCAATATGAAATCAGGATGAATAATTTATCAAATGGAGATGTATATTTTGTTTTATTAATGTGTGAGTTTGGCAACACCGGTACCCGTACTAAGTAGTAATAAGGGCACTTCCATTGTTTTCTGTGTTTCGCGGTAAGTACCATTAGGGTAATAACAACTTTACTACAAAGGTTTACTACAAACCATTTTGGGCGCTTCCGTGGGTCGGATGACACGTTAAATTGTAGGTCCCGGCTGTTTGTGTAGAACGGCAGTCGTTAAGCCATGACAGAGGCCCTTAGGGCGGCTTGATGTACTTTCGACACCAGAGTTGGCCACTCTCATTCGATAAGAAGAAGACTACAACGGTCGATTAGAGTAAGCTATGAAGGATTTCATGTTATTCGGTTCACATACAGAATTGTACATCAAGCAGCAAAACTTATAATTCTTCATCATAACTTATAGCTTACTCTATGTTCTATGACTACACTCACGAGTTCTATATAGAAGCGTCGTTATCTTTATCGGTTGTATATACGCCGCCATTTTGTGTATTTGCCAATATACAAGATAGCGCGCGCATTTCTCTTGACTGATCGCTGAGTTTTGAATATTACATACCTATATATACGAACTAATCTATAAATTTGGTGTGTTCTTATAGATGCTGAAACAACTCCCACCACTCAGCAACTCCTGAAGCCCCAACCTCCGCAACCTTTACCAGACATGCAACCTTTCTTCGTCAAGGAATATGTTAAGAGTAAGTTTCCAATATCTCTCTCTTATAGCCAAATTGAAGAGAAGAAAGGTGACAGAAAGAAAATACTTTGGATATTCTTTCTTCTTCTGCGTATTTGAGAACTTATTTTTTCTTATAAATAGTGTTGGCGTTCGAATTCCCGGTCACGTATCTCATCCTTGATCTCTTTATTCGACATGACTTTTACCTTTTCGTCTAATCTGAATGCCTTTCATGGCCTTTCCTTTCCTTGTCTCGCTACAAGCTTTAAAGGTTCTTTACAGGGCAAAAATCAAATCAAATGCAAAACAAAATTAAAGAAAAAATCCGTGACATTGCACACAGCGCCATCTAGCCTCACACTAAGCAAACTCTTGTATCTTGGGTACCATATTAACGGATATCACTTATCGCTCTCTAGATCGTAGATTACAACGTTGCTTAACACCAGGCGAGTTGTAGTCAAGCGTGAACCTATCTTGCTTATTATTATTATTAAAAGCCGGTACCGTCCTACTGCTGGGCAAAGGCCTCTCTATCCTCTTTCCACTCATCTCTGTTTATTGCTTTGTGTGACTAGTTTTGACAAAAGGAGTGTAAGTTATCCCGCCATCTCCGTCTAGGCCTGCCGCGACGTCGGAAAACTCCTGGAGTCGTCTTGTTTAAAAAAATCTAATTTGTTTCATGTGTCGCAGGCCAGGCCCTGGAAGTGTTCGACAGCTACCCGCAGCTGCTGATGGAGATGGCGCTGCGGCTGCCGTGCCAGATACACAAGCACTGCGACCCGGCGCACTTCGACGCGCGCTGGCGCACGCTGCTCTGCCAGTACATGATGCAGCAGCACACGCCGCTCAGGTCGGTGTGGGTCAGAGGCCCTTAGAGCGAATTAAAAAATCTGGATACCAGAATTGGCGTCAAATCATAAGATCTTACATAGTGTTAGCTGAACAAAGCCACACGTGATTAAGACACGAGACCATCGCTGTGTCATCGTTCGCGTGATGTGGCCAATAGATGCCGATTCAAGTGTTGTTCGTTGCTATAATTATTAAAACGCACAATAATGACGGCGTCAATAGGTTTGTTTCAGGGGGGTGAAACTTGGAACAATATGCAAATATACAAATTCTAGCTGACCCGGCGGACTCTGTTCCGGCTTAGACCCAATAAATAAACAGGTTTTGGATGTTATTCAATTCAATATTAAAAAGCGGGATAAAAAGTATCCTATGTCTGTCTCCTGCTTCTAAGTAAACCGTAAACCGGTTTCTTCTAGGCAAGCGCGCTACATCGTAGACTATAACATTGCTTACCATCAGGCAAGTTGTAGTCAAGCATAAGCCTTTATCATGTAAAAAAAAAAGCTACCTCCCCACCAATTTTCAGCTAAATCCGTTCAGCCGTTCTTGAGTTATAAATGGTGTAACTAACACCACTGCTGTGCTGCTAATCTATATTTCTTGACCGAAAACGAAATAGTAAATGTCGCTTTAATAAAAAAAAACATACAAAGTTAAGGCCAAAGAAGAAAAAAAAACGCAATGACTGATTGACGTTTGAAAAAAATACATTTTGAAAACTTCAGTTGAAAAATGAAAGATCTTGTTTGGATCTTGTACGAATTTGTTTGTTTTATTTTGTGATTTCTTCATATTCATATCAACAGTTAGTGTGCTACAGTATCTTTTAATGTGATAATATACAATTGGTGTCCAATGTTAGCCGGGAAAATACTATGATGGTGACGATACAATCAAAATGTCGGTGCAAAATTAATCTACAGACATAAATATTACAAAATAATATTCTACAAACAATTATATACAAAATATATGTAAGGAGCAAGGTGTAGGTAGGTGTTGTAAATAAATTTATTTAGGCTACAGCATGTGTACGTAGGTATGTATACATATACAATATTACTTTTGGTCAAGAAATGCAGAGGGCGCTTCAATTTGATTGGCATTAAAACCACACAAGATGGCTCTCTATTTCTGGTATATTATATTACTCTATGGTTTGTTTGCTCGTTTTCGTAGCTGTAAACTGAAAATCAAATGATATTTAGGTCAATTTTTACGTTTACTAGCCGTTAAATTGGCATTTTCACGATCTTTTTATAAACATACTGAATCTTTAACCGACTTTCAAAAAAAGGAGGTTATCAAGTCTTCTGAAAGTTTTTTTTGTGCATATGTTACGCCATTTCTCCGTTATTTATCAACCGATTTAAATTGTTTTTTATTCGATGGATATAGTTTCCGAGATGGTCCCATAAAAATGTGCTTTATTCGGTTCAGTACTATTTGAGAAAAAACCAATAAACCAACAAATTGATAAAGTTTATGCAAACAAATTTTTCCCATATTTCCAAACTACTAGTCAGATTTTGATACAGTTTTCGGTGATGTGTTGAGGTTTAATGGGTGCATCTTTTTAGCTATGTATTACGATGACATCTCACCAGAGGGCGCTGCTGAATACACTATATCTTATGAATTATCAGCCCGATTTTGATGCGGTTTTCTCTGATAGGATTAGATTTGTTTAGCAAATTAATTTATGTTGTAGTTTTTTTTTGATAGGCTTAGATCTGTTCAGTAACGTTACAGTAGAGTTGAAGTCGGTTTTTGCTTTTGTTTAAAAGATTTGTTTGTAAAGCGTGTCTTCCTATTTACAGGAAACAAGTCCGCAAGCTGCTTCTCCTTCTGTCCGGCACGCGTGACCGCTACCGCGCCCTGCGTGACGGGCACGCACTAGATACGCACATGGACGCGGCGCGCGCGCTGCTCGCCACAGACCTCGCGTACGACAAGCTTGTACAACTCATGGACCATCTCAAGGTAAACACTTATGCTATTTTTGGGGTTAAACATGACTATTACAGAAATGTCAAATGCAGTGTACATATACAACACAGCATTGTGAAAATAGTTTGACGGTTTTTGATGAAACGGAAAATAATGTTTGACCGACACGTGAATTACTAGAACGTTGGCGCCCTTGTTGTGAATGTTACTAATGCTGCTGCGATGACGATCGTCAATTATAATACTTGTAACTGTGTTCTGCAGGCGTGTGCGGAGATAGTGAACGCTCGCACGGGCAACTGGCAGGCAGTGTGCGTGTCGGAGCGCCCCACCGTGATAGCGTGGCTGGTGACAGTAGCACGGCGCGTGCACCCGCACGTGGCGCCCACCGTGCTGCAGCTGCTGCAGTCTGCGCTGTGCGCGCCCAAGCCAGCCAAGCACGACTCCAAGGTAGGTCCCGTGCTACTGACAGCACCGTGCTAGCGTGGCTGGTGACAGTAGCACGTGTATGTATGTCTGGCAGGTATTTGACCGGTCAGAAGACTTGCGAAGCTGAAGCTTGCCTTTACGGAAATGGAACTGACTCGGAATCGTGAACCATTTAGCAGGTACTATTTATATCTGAGCGCACACGTAATGAGTACAAATATGTATTTGCGTTCTAAAATATTTTTTTGTTGATTACAAAGAAACTTACCATTGTGTGTGTATTACAGACAACATCATCGGAGACGGACCGCGAGAAGAGCTCTGAGAACGACAACTTTGTGATGGACGGCTCTAAGTTCCTGGAGACCAGGCTGCCGCGCCTCGTGAAGCAGATACTCACACAGGTATATTGTATTTAGTTTATTTATTCCAAAAGCTACTCGCAATAAGGTTACTAAATACTAGTAAATACTGAAGAAAGTAAAAACTTACAATTTATTAGACATTGTACAATCTGAATATCTATATATAGTAGGTTTATATAAAACTCAAAGGTGACTGACTGATATAGTGATCTATCAACGCACAGCCCAAATCACTGGACGGATTGGGCTGAAATTTGGAATGAAGGTAGATATTATGACGAAGGCATCCGCTAAGAAAGGATTTTTGGAAAAGTTGCTTTTAAAGGGGTGAAATAGGAGATGCAAGTTTTACTTCTTAATGCGAGCGAAGCCGCGAGCATCCAGTAGTCTTTAATATAATAATCTTTTCGAATAAACAAATGCAATTTAAACAATCACCTATGTAGGTAAGTTATTAAGTGTTGTATTTGAATTTCACACATTGATTATGCATATTTTATTAATGAATCGCTTTCCTACAGGCGAGGTGCAGGCAAACGCAAGCCATAATATAATGTATTAAAAATTGCTGGCCATGAAATAGATGTACATTTATACAAATATTTCTTTATCGATAGGTATCTGAAGACGAGCTGAAGATGTTCGTGAAAGCATTCCTGTTAGAAACCAACACTACATCCGTGCGTTGGCAGGCACACGCGCTTCTGCTTGCTATTTACAAGTAAGTTACTTTATGGGTTTTTTCCGGACAGTCAGACCAAAGTGGCGATTCCTACTGCGCGAAATTTTGTACCTCCCTTATTTTAGGATTTTCATTATTCGTGCATATCATGGTCGTTGATTAAATTAAGCCAGATTTGGCATGTTTTTATGGCCAAATTTGCATTTGAAACTATATTTTCAACATAGAACACCGCAGAGAAGCTTTTGCGAACGAAAGTAGCTAATACTATTTCTTGGTACAGATTTTCTTTGTATCTCTGTTTTTTTACATATATTTCAGGACATATCACACAGCGCCATCTAGCCCCATACTAAGCTTACGCTTGTATCACGGGTACTAAATAACGGATATAATACTTATATACTTTTTTTTTGTAAATACATACTTATTATACATAGAAACGACCAGACTCAACACAAATAATTACAAATTTTAATATTCACAATTATTTGTGTCATGCGGGAATCGAACCCGCACCCCTAGATTAGAAGGCAGAGCTACTACCAACTAAGCTAACAGAGCAGTCATTTTAGTTATTGAATTGGAAAAATCATTGCCAAGGATCATCATGCAATATATTAACACCAGACTAGCTGCAGTCAAATGCAAACCTACCCTACGTAATAAAAACAATATATTTGTATGTGATGTTAACAGATTCATATCTTTCCCAGCTACTCATCTCATAGCGAGCAAGCCTCCCTAGTATCCCTGCTATGGTCACTGTGGCCCTCCCTGCCGCAGTACGGGCGCAAGGCGGCGCAGTTTGTAGACCTGCTCGGGTACTTCACGCTCAAAACGCCCGATATTGATACCGAGGTTAGTATACGATCAAGCATCTCTAGTGATTGAAATCTGTAATAATGTTCATATCTATATATTTTTTTTTCTCAGAAATACATCGGCAGCGCAGTGGAGCTCCTACGCAATCAGAACTCGCTTCTCTCCTCGCACGGCAACGCAGCTCTGTACGCAGCTCTGGGCGCGTTTGTGGAACTGGACGGATACTACCTGGAGTCTGACCCGTGCCTCGTGTGCAACAACCCTGAAGTACCCATGGCTACCATCAAACTGCCTACTATCAAGGTTAGTAATACATTATTCCAGGGAAAAACTAAAGTGGATGTCTTTTTGGAACAAAAATGGCACTTTTTGGGGCTGAAGAGACATTTTAAGAATAAGAATAAAATACATTTATTGTCACATGAAACATAAAATAGACACACAATAAAAAAACAAGAGTACAAATAAGAAGTTTCATGTCACAACCCGGCCCCAACTCAGCATATGCTGGATGCAAGCATTCAGCGCTGATCTTCCGTTGGGACCGGCGGGTGACGTTACGCACGTAGATATACAAATACAAATACAAAATCATTTATTTTTTTAAAGATATTTTTCACAAAATGTTTTTGAATCCTCTGACCTCGTGGTAGCCGTTAGGCTGTGTTACGAGGCCAGAGTCATCTCCCAGTATGTTCATAATTTAATTATAATAACGTCTTATGAGCTAGGTTACACAAACAATTTTTTTATTTTGTTTTAATATCTAACTACCCTCCATTTGTGTATAAATTCAAGTGGTATGACAACAAACAGTGTAGGCAAGTAATGTAGGCAGTCACTCACACACGCACAATCGTACAACTCGCCCCACCATCGACTTCTTAATCAACTGACGCATAATGTAAACACTAGTTTGAAATTCATGTGCCAAAATAAATCTATGTATTTTGTCAGCCACCAGTATCTTTCGATACATATTTATGAAGATGCCGTTTTGTTAATAAAAAAATTGAGGTTGCGATATTGCAGTGAGCGGATTTATTTAACTGCAATGAACATGCAAAGTCTATACTGAGTATATAGAGGATCTTGAGAGTTAGGCGTCTTTTGACTATGTTGTCAACGGTAGATAGCGAGTCGGCGCGCGAGCAGGTATCGTACGTGAATACAGACGGTGTGTGTGTGTGTGCGTGAGCTGCCAGCTACAGATCAGATATCAACAGATACTAAACTTGAATAAGGTGCTAATTTATAATACAATAGGTACTTAAATATTAAAATCATGAGCAGTATTTTCCACATATTTTCATAAAAGTTAATAATTAGAAAAGAGAAAAAAAAAACAAATTCTTTTGGCTATAACCGCAACTAAAAATTTAAAATACAAAAAAAAAGTACAAATTATATAATAAATGTAGAAACTAGTAAACACTTTAAGTGAAGAATCATGGTTGTGTGTCTGTGTGTGTGTGTGTGCGCGTGTGTTCTGTTGTGTTTTTTATAGCTTATAAGTAAATTAAATTACCTATTTACCTCGGCTGTTGACAATGTAGTTCTATAATACAGGGTGATAAAGAATTGAAACTATTAAGGGCAATTTCCTTTAAATTTGTTTATGTTCACATAACATATTCTCAAGATTATCATAGTCAATTGTATTTAACCATTCGCTTATCAATTTTTTCAGTTTGTTGAGTGATAGGGCTTTAATTTTATGTTCCTTGTTCAGTTTATTGTAAAATAGGGGTGCAATATTATCAAAATGTTTTCGAGCAATATCACAGTGTATATAAGGTAGAGGACAGCGGTCTGTACGCTCACTTGCTGGGGGAAGGTATGGTACTATTGTTGTATGGTATCTTTTAAGAGTTTGGTTAATAAAACTTTTTCTAACCGAAAGAACGTTAACTTTTTCATACAGCTTCTTGGTAGGATATCTATAGGGCAAATACATCATTACTTTGAGGACAGCCCTTTGTGCCCTTTCCAGAACTATCATGTATGTTTTTGCTGCATTGCCCCATGCGCAAATGCAGTAATTGATGAGACATTCACACAATGCTCTGTAAGTCTGAATGAGAAGGGTTTCGTTTGCTACTATTCTAAGGTTTTTAAAGACGTAAATGAGTTTTCTTACCCTACCTGACACATACTTTATATGATTGAACCAGTTTAGGTGATCATCGACAATTACCCCAAGGTATTTGATGCTGAACACCCTATTTAGTTTCTCACAAGAGCAGATTCCGGTAGTTACATCATCCTGTCGGTTGCACGGATATGTATGTACAGTCAAACTAATATTTGTGTCTGGATATGATGCCGCTGTTTTGCTGAAACAGATGTATTTGGTTTTACTGGCATTAACTGACAGTAGATTGTCTTCAAGCCATGATGTCACTTTAGCTAGGCCGATCTCTGCTTTTTTAATAACATCCTTCCAAGAAATACCATTGCATATTAAAACTGTGTCGTCACAAAACATAATGAGTTCCATGTTATTAGATGTCAGTTTGCACAGCTCGTTTATGTAAATAAGAAACAGGGACGGCCCTAACGTGCTTCCCTGAGGAACTTCAAAATTGTTAAACTCTATGTCACTTTTAAGATCGCCAACTTTAACTCGTTGCTGTCTGTCAGTTAGGTAGCTTTTAAATCAGCTGTACACAACACCTCTAATACCTACATTTTCTAGTCTAGATAGTAGTATATGAACTGAAACCGTGTCAAATGCTTTTTGTAAATCTAAAAATACCCCCAAACATTTTTTATTCGAGTCCACGTGATTTTTAATAGTAGTAGTCAAAGAAAGTACTGCGTCTTCTGTGGATCTGCTTTCCCTAAAGCCGAATTGATTATGACTAAAGACTTTATTATTTTCTAGATATTTTATTAACCGTTTATTAGCCTAGTTTTATTTAGCCCTTACTTCCAGAGGATCTGTGAAGTAAAGGGACATTGAAGTGGCGGGTGAAGTTGTGTTATTTATATTTGATGCTAGTTTCAGTTCAGTTGTATTCGTTTTACTTAGAATGTCATTTGCAAGATTTTTCCCAATAGTAGTGAAAAACATATTAACTTTGTTCAGAGATTGTTTAGGGTCCGGTGTAATATTGAATAGTTCATGAGAGGAACTTTTGGTTTGCTTAAAATTACATACATCTTTTATAATCTTCCACGTTTCTTTAATATTCCTACTATTCTTCTCTAGTTGTGTCTGATAATATTGTTTTTTTAGCTTTTTGATAAGTCTATTACATTTATTCCTATAGGCTACGTATTTATATTTTAAATTTAAATTATTAGGATTTTTTTTTGCTTGACTGTACATTTTGTCTCTTGTTCTAAGCATTTTTACAATAGTTGTAGTAATCCAAGGTTTAAGTGGTCTATTTTTCTTAGATACGTTAGATATTTCCGTATGTACTTTTAAATGTTCTATTAGCGTTGATGAGAAAAGTTCAGTTGTAAGATTAACGTCATTTTGCTGGTAGATTTTGTGCCAGTCTTCTTTCGATAGAGTGTCATTTAAGCTGTCATAATCAATCTTAACCCTGTTATAGTTTAAATTTCGTTTAGTAAGCTGCGTCTTCTTAATAATAAGCATAGTGGGAGAGTGATCCGTTAGTGGCTCTTCAAATATGTAGGTTTTCCATGCTAGTATACTTTTGATCATAATGTGATCTATACAACTAGAGGTACCAAATCGAGGGTCAGTTCTGGTGGCTTTGTCAATACCAGGTCTAAGTCCTGACATAGCCATCATGTTTAGGTAACAATCTGAGTTACTAGAATCATCTTCTGCTAGTATGTTAATATTAATATCTCCTGCCAGTATAATGTTATCAGCTGATATTTTGTCTAAGACTTTTGCGAGAGAATTAATATAATTAGTTGGATTTTTAAATTGTGAGGGTCTATAAGAAGCAAGGATAGCAAATTGAGTTCCAAGCGTTATGAGCAAACAATTTCCCTCCTCAATCACGATTTCAGAAATTGATGCATTTATTTCTTCTCTTACGTAGGCAACCACGCCATCATTTTGATTGAATGAGTTAGTACTATATGCCATATTATAATTGTCGAGTTGAGGAGGGGAGCTGCTTGCATTAGTTCTGCATTCTGACATAATTATTATATCTATAGTAACTTGTAATTTTGATGAAAACGCTATAAATTTGTCCATGTTGCAATTAATGCTTCTTATGTTGACCGATACGAGACATAGTGAGTTTGAGCACCGTGGACTTACATAATTGTTGAGTTCAGAACATTGACCCGGATCACTGACCAGTATGCAATCTGGTTTGCCAGTATTATCTATTTCATATAGGACAAGATCGTTCAGGGGGCTTTTATCCATTGTTATTCGAATCAAAGTAATATGGCGCTACAGTTTTCCGATTAGTGTATGTGTGAACCTGAGTTATACAAATGAACACTTTTACAATAGTAGGAGCTGTAGTCAAAAAGCCGTTATTAGTATTTTTTTCCCTGCCAAGCGATATGTGTGTGTTTGTTTTGTGATAGTTGTCATTGAGTTTCAGTTGAGTATTTGTGCGTATGTGTTTTTTTATTTTATATGTTGCTTTAAGTATGTGTTGTAGGTTTACCATTTCTACCTGATTACTGACCAAGGTAAATGTGTATACATAGTGGTACAGACAATAAATACAGTTATTATGTAAAAATATTATAGTTAATAGTCATTGTCTCAAGGTTATATTATCCAGATCAGTAGCATCGTTTACTTTAATAAGAGGGGAGCCTTCGGTTCGTCTCAGGTATATTTTACCTCTTGTAGTCCAGCAAAATTTGAAATTGTTTGCTTTGGCAAACTCTCTTGCTTGAAAAAAGAGCTTCTTGGCTTGAAATGTTAAATAATCAGCTATATATATTTGCTGTCGAGGACCGTCCTGTTTTATATGATGAGTATTCAGTCTGTTAGTTGGGTTCCTTTTGTTGTAGGATTTTGATGCATCTATAATTTGATCTCGTAGTATAACACTCTGCAGTTTAACAACAAGGGGTTTGTAATCATCATTACGTGTGGTAATTCGATATACATCACTCACTTGTGTGGGCTGTATTGGTGCGTTAATAGCTGCTCCCAATTGCGTGACTATTTTGATCATGTCCTCCTTAGATTCTTTCGTGTTCTTTGGTATGTTACGAATTTCTATACACGAACTATGTATACTTCTGTCCATCGACTCTAATCTCATTTCTAGTTGTTTAATATATTTCTTATCCGATGTTCTTTCTTCCTCTAACTGTCCAATTCTCACGATAGCATCCTCATACTTTTGCGCAAGGAAGTCAACAGACATCTGTATCTCTTTATTCTGTGAAGAATTCGTGTCAATACCTTCTTGCAGTGTAGTTATTAGGGCATTAAATATATATATCATAATACACGTAATAACATAATAACATAAACACAGCGAAGTAGAAATACACACACAATATAATGAATACAGAAAAATATCACAAACAGATAGGCAATGAATTATAGTAGGTAACCATATATTGAGTGCATTAACAAATAAACGTATCAAAACAATAGATTAAAATACGGTTACTAAAGAAAAAAAACAAACAAATCAACAAACTAATTATCCAAGTCATAATAATAAACAACTAGAAATTGGCCTCCACTGAACTACTAACTATTATGTGCAGGATAGGTAGCCAACATGACAACACTCTCGCATAGTACAAGCATAATTGTAATATTATTCAATAAAAACTAGCATATTTAACTTAACCAAATCATAATTAACAAATTGTATAGCTTCCAAAGAAACACTAAATATTAAGTGCAGATTAGATAACAAAAATACCGATATGTACACACTCTAAATAATAAATATTAGGTATAGTAGGTATAATACACTCATATTATTTTGTTTACATAATATACATAGACAAAAACTAATTTCATATGTGCGCTAACGGGACGACGTAAGTAACATATTATGAAGTGAAATCAGCGCTGCAGAGCAATCTGCAGCATTAACGCTGAGGTATGACCTTTTTTGACGCACGGGATACATCAAAGTAACGTAATACCTTTCTATTCTATCTGTTGTTAACTTTTGTATGTATATATTGTTGTGTCCTGTGTGTCCAAATAAATACTTTGAATTTGAATTTGAAGTGATACTGCGACGAGTCTCCGCACCAAATATTTTTATAAGAATCTAGCTCAGATCGCACGCGCAGAGCAGGAGTCCCAGTGTCCCGGCGAACGAAAATAAGTCCTCGTCGGGTCCACACGTATTTGTATCCTTGAGATAGAGCCGCTTCGAGCGCTTTGAAAAACTCATTTTAGGACTGATCTGACAATTGTTGGGGCTGAAATGACTGTTTGGTACCCAAAAGACATTTTTGAGACTATTCTCTCTCTCTCTTGATCTCTCCTCTCACGGCAACGCATCTCTGGGCGCGTTCGTGTAACTGGGCGGATACTACCTGGAGTATGACCCCTTTGGGTAAGTAAAACGCTAACATACGTACTTAGAGTTGTTCGTTTTAACATTTGTCAACACATAAATATCATAATTTATGGTGCTAATATTATTTTTCTTTTTCACAGATCGACTCAAAATTCACCACGACAACACAGATCGTGAAGTTAGTGAACAGTCACATGATAAGTCGAATCAGTCTTCGCATCGGAGACATCAAGCGGAGCAAGATGGTGCGGACTATCAACTTCTACTACAACAACAGGACTGTGCAGGCTGTGCAGGAACTGAAGAACAGACCTGGTAAGGGAAAATCATACTTGTGATCTCGAGTTTAGGGTCTAGTTTTCTGTACTACAGATGTTGAAAATAGGATGGGTGCGGAATGTGAACCCCTGGTAAGGGAAAGTGATACTTATGATTGATTGAGAAATAGAGTCCATTATTGTATTAAAAAGATGCTTGATTAGCTGAATCAGTTCGTATAGGAATCATGAATACCTATCTCGGAAAATTTCACACAGGGCCATCTAGTCGCATACCATCTAAGCAAACGCTTGAGTCATAACATATAGCAAAACGTGTGAACGAGATATTATAGCTAAACTACTAACTACAATCCAGCGATCTTCAAAGCGAGAGAGAACCGGTTCTTATTGGATAAGTACGCCCCATCTTTGGCCAGAGCTATTGCTTACCATCAGGCAAACTATAGTCACGTGCAAACTCATATCAGTTAAAAAAATTAGGTCCAGTACTAATTTTGATTATAATTTACAGGCATGTGGCACAAGGCGAAGCGCGTCCAGCTGCAGTCGGGACAGTCCGAGGTTCGAGTGGACTTCCCGCTGCCCATAGTTGCTTGCAATCTCATGATGGAGTACGCAGACTTCTACGAGAACCAACAAGCTACTGGTATGTGTGTTCTCCTCCTCTTTGAATGGTATTCCTCATTAATGCGTAGTCTCGTGTGCTGTTTCCATACAAACTGTTGTATAGTTAGGCTCAAAAACTAAGAAAGATATATTGATGGTATATTTCTCAAATTGTTATGTAAACAAAGCTCTCGTCTTTTGAAAACTAAAGGTTTTGAGACCACACAAAAAACACATTAAACGAGTTTTCTTGGTTGATTGGTTAGCGTGGTGGAGGCTTAGAGCGTCCCATGAAAAACATAATATGTCCTCGGATTGTATGGTGTTTTCACATGTTGTTTTCTGTCACCGCTAAGTGAAAGCAATTCCAGACATAATTTAAAAATATATCAATGGTATAGGGCTGGGATCGAGCTGCGGTGCGTCAAATTGTAAGGCGGATGCCTATCCACCGCGCCAGACTGGCTTTTATTTTAGTGATTATTTCAATTCTAAATGGATTTACAATAATTTGTGTCACCATTGACATACAGTCTATAGATGTGTTCTTGTACTATTCGTTAAGATAGTTGATACTACTAGTTTCTTATTCCATGTTATAATTTCAGGCGAGTCCCTACAATGCCCGCGTTGCTCGCAGTCCGTGCCGGCCAACCCCGGCGTGTGCGCCAACTGCGGGGAAAACGTGTTCCAATGTCACAAGTGTCGGTGAGTAATATTTTAATTTGAGTATTATATATGTAGGGGCAAGTGCGGAACATGTGGACACTTTCCAGAATTTAGAATAAAACATTTTTTTTGTATGAATCAGTCAACATATTTTTATTTTAAACATATCACATGTCATAAGGGATAATCAGTCTTTCTTAAACAAAAATTCTAGTCCTAGTAGCACTTTTACTTAGAAAAATAATCGACTTTTTTCAAAAACACCATATTTGTCCACAGGTGTAACAGCAGATTGTACCTATGGACAGTAAAATTGTACCTGAGGACAGTGTTTTACTTAAGGACGGTTTACATTAATTAAAGAATAACAAAAGAAATACAATCATAAACTTCTAAAATCAATCTTACAACAACTACTTTACTCAATTGTAAACATTACGACAGTCTTCATACAAGTTTTGAACAAATTCATCACTATCGTCATCATTGTCTAATATGAAGCATGCCTCGCAGACAAAAACTTCGTCCTCATCATCAGACTCAAAGTTTTCCCTGTGTGACTGCGGAACACAACGCATATGATAGCTATGATTGCAATAACTACATTTGAGCATTTGGCTTCTGTCTTTGGAATAAGTTTTACACTTCATACATCTAATAAACGATAACTTCTCTTGTTGAAGTATTTTAATGTTTTTTACGCCTTGTTTCTCAGTCTTTTCAATTAAAAACGCGTTGGAAGGACCAGGTTCAGATAGATTACTATCCAGCAATGGAATCGGATCACTTTTGGAGTAATTAGCATTAACTTTAGAGGAATCAGATTGTGAAAAACCTTTGGTAGTAGTTTTTTTTTTAGTTACTTTTGGAATTTTCTTTTTCTCTGCTTTGTAACTTGCCGTTTTCTTTTTTTCAGCTTTTTTCATTGCTTCATCTAAAATTTCATCCTTTTCTGGTGTGTCAGTCAAAACTCTGGTTCTTCCAGGCTTCCTTCCTCGTTGAATAACCTTTCGGGGACCAGCTGTTTCAAATGGGCGGATGGTTTCTGGTGTAACATGTCGATTTATAATCTTCTGTGGTGTTCGAAGTACAAGTTGTTCTGGTTTCATCTGATAATTATCCTGGATTGGTGAAATTGGTTTGGGGGTGACCTGAATATCAGAATCTCTAAATATTTTGTTTTGATCCAAGCAATCTGGGTTCCCTTGGATGGAAATCTGGTCAGCCGGTTGTTGTAAATCCAAACTAACGATTGGTGTTTTTGGCGCAGTGTCAGTGTGTTCATTAACAGGTGGTTCTTGGTTTTTGGCGAGGTTACAAGTTATATATTTGCTGGGATCTGGTCGATCAGTTACATATGAACATAAGAAATCTTCGTCAGAAAAAATGTTCCTATTGTATGGGTAAATTCCTGAAACCTTAAAGCCTTTTATGATGTTTCTTGGCGTAAACGAGATACCATACGCTTCTCCAGCTATTTCTGCTACATCGTAAATGGTAATAGGTTTACCAGGATGATTGAGCATCCATCTGTCTGCTGCTTGGCTATATTGGCTTTTAAATGGTCCAAAAACTGTTCGATCAAGTGGTTGCAAATGATTCGATGTATGTGGAGGCAAAGTCAATAAGATGATTCCATTCTCTCTGGCTTTGTCAATTATCTCAATGGAGATGTGAGTTTCATGATTATCCATTGTTAGAAGAACTGGATTTTCTCTTGTTGGTTTGGCGAACTCAATAAAATGATGAATTTTGTAGCTAAGCATTTGTGTCTTCTTTAGCAATGTAACTGTAATATGAAATTCTGCTTTATCGATTTTGAGATGGTATTTTGGTAATACTCGTCAAATTCACTATTTAATTCCAAATAAAGAATTAAAAACCTTTAAGGGCTTTTTTAAATTAATGATTTTTCTATCGGATTATAAAGTTTTTCGCATTTG
Organism: Macaria notata; assembly: GCA_927399415.1. NCBI lineage: Eukaryota > Metazoa > Arthropoda > Insecta > Lepidoptera > Geometridae > Macaria > Macaria notata. Next base: position 4,108,459 of record OV656751.1, read on the forward strand.
CGGGACTTCAAATCTGTAGTATCACCAAAAAACAGCCTTCTTAATTCACAATAAATTGCTAAGAATTAAATTGCCTCTTACCTTTCAAATTATTATTTGTTTATTATAAATGTACTAATCTAGTTACTAATTAGATCCCAATTAAATAAAATAAAAGATAAAATTACGATCACTCGCATGTATCAAACCACAACCGATCTTCCCCAGTGCCATCAACTACGACGAGAAAGACCCGTTCCTGTGCCACGCGTGCGGTTTCTGCAAGTACGCCAAGTTCGACTACACGCTGACGGCGCGGCCGTGCTGCGCCGTGGACGTCATAGAGAACGACGAGGAGAGGAAGAAGATGGTGCAGACCATCGGGGGGCTGCTGGATAGAGCCGACCGCGTGTATAGGAACTTGGTGGCTAATAAACCTGTTCTCGAGGTTAGTTTTATAATTCTTTTTTGTCTGTTAAAGGCTGGAAAAGTATACAAGGTGTAACAGAAGGGTGTGACAATATTAAAGAGTATACATATATATCATGTAAGGAGTCATATACCAAAATATGAAAAATTAAATTGCATATATTTTTTACCATACAAAAATTAGATAATATTTTTCACTTGATTTCGTGGCAGCCCTAGCGAGTGACGAAACCGAAATAAGCGCACATTCTTGCATCCCGTTCTAGCATTAGTTTTAACGCAACGTATTCTCTCTCTCTCGCGCTCTCAGAGAGACACCGCCGCGCCGTGTCATTTGTCAATGAAAGAAAAGTCAATGAACGCTCAAAATGATAAGATGTAGGGTTGCAAGTCTTAAAGTTTTAATGAAAGTTCAACTTATGATTACTCGAAATCTATGACACTTAGAATTCTGAAACCTAGTGGGCTGTATTCTATACATAGGTATGTATAGTATAAGTATTGTCACACCCTTCTGTTACACCTTGTATACTTCACCTTTCTCAATTATTCAGATGCTAAATAGACAAGACTTCGAATGTTATGTTTCCGCTTAAATTATAAGGTAAAGTTAGATTGCATCTACATACATATATGACATACAGATTTGTTTTTTTTTTCTAAACTCAAACAGGTCAGTATTTTTTTGCAACGGTTTATCTATTAGAATTAAGACGAGGCCATGTAAACATATGCTTCCATTTTTTTATAATCTTATGTTTGTGCTTTTTTAAACCCCTTTCAATGGTTTACGACTGTACTAAAATATATTCATTATTTAATTAAATAACACAAAAACTTTTCTTTTTCCTTACAGTCCTTACTCCACAAGATAAGCGAGCACCGTCTCGAAGGCCGCACCGGCGACGAGAACAGCAACGCAAGCAGCACCTCGTTCGGAGGCGCGCAGATCAACCGCGTCATACAGACTCTGGCGCACAAGTACTGTGTGGACAGCAAGACGCACTTCGAAGACCTCAGCAAGATCATACAGAAGGTGCTGGCGTGCAGGTACAAAAAAAAAACATTTTTTTAAGTTACAGACAGATAGAAATGTAGTACAGGATCTTAAAAAGGGACAGACTTACATTAGACATTTACTCATAAGTCCGAAAAACACAGTTTATCTCTATTTCACGATGCAACGGAAAAAAACAGTATTTCTTGTCGAGAAGGTAGTATATGACCAAGGGACATAGACTACACCTCAAATAACACGGACAAATAAATTAGCACAGAGGTTGTTGTATTAACTACTTATTAACAATCATTATTTTCGTATAACAAATGTGAAACCCTGCAATGCGGCTGGAACAATTTGTTACAGATTTTATTTTATAAAGTTAGATCCAGCTGTTGGTTGACAAGGGCTGACGATGATGATTATTTATAATGAAAGGCCCTACATATTTTTATGAATAACAGTACTAAATGTCTGTATCTCTGTTCTACAGAAAGGAACTGGTGTCGTACGATAGATCGCAGAGCGAGCAGCTCAAAGGCGACACTTTACCTGTATACGCGGGCTTGGTACAGAACTACGATGGAGAGTTCACTAAAGGTACACATTACTGTCAAATTAACAATTTAGAATTAAAAATCTTGACAGAAATCGACAATCTTATTAGATGTCATGATTGTTTTCGGTAAAAGATTTTGAGACAATATTATTTTATCTCAGTCAAAACTTCCATAATTTACAAGTCATCAATCAAGTTTCGAAGTATAGGGAGTTTTGACTTCCGGTGAATCATACACTACACGAATCGGTTTTGTTAGGCGTCTTGTAGGCGGCCGTTCATTTTGACAGGTATAAATCGACCGCAGGCGAGATAGCTCCTTTTTTACGGTTGCCTGGATGAAATCGCTGTTAGCTATAAGGCCGCCAGGTGTGGCACTTTTGTGTGTTGTAATGATGTATATTTTTAATAAATAATACTTTGTTTCAGAATCAGGCGGCAAATGCTACGGTTGCTCCCTAGCCTGCGCCGAGCAATGTCTGACCCTGCTGCGCGCTCTCGCCTGGCGACCAGAGCACCGCACTCGCTTGTGCCGCTTCGGACTCGTGCAGGAGCTGGTCCAGCATAACTTGCATCGTGGCACTCCACAGGTTAATAAACATCTAATATTAGCACTACGGTACACATTATTAATGGCCCATTTCTGATCATAGATAAAGATAAAGATATTTTATTTGACAAAAAACACTGGTACAATCACAAAAATATTAACGTATTACTAAATTATATTCATTACGTAATTAATGTTAATGTGAGTTTCTTGTGAACCCCGAACTAGGCCTGGGCCTGTAATCTCGGTGGTCACTTTGTCGATTTCAGGAGACAACTCAAATTATATTGTGTGTCTGACACGTTATTACTACGTAAATTTTAATATGCTTGATACTAATTTTAAATTGGTTTTGGTATTCCTAGTTCTTGAAAAAATCAAGCCGTAACGCCTGACGGAAAAAGGCTAGCAACGCCTGATAAAAACAAGCAATCAAAAACTGCCGTCTGTCGTTAAACGTGGTATTTTGATCTCATTGTTTGTTTCATTTTTAAGTGTTTTTTATCATATAAATATTTGTATCCATTTCTAATGATTCTAATGTATTTGTTTCTCTGATAAATCTGCTATAATAAATGTTTCCTTTCTTTCTTTCCAATGCCCCAGTGCCAAGAGGAAGTGCGCGCGTTGATCTGCCTGGTGACGCGCGACAACCTGCCCGCCACCGAGCAGCTGTGCAGCCTGCTGAGCCAGCGCATCACGCTGTCTCTCATGGGGCACGCCGCCTCGCAGGACCACAACAACTCAGTGAGTGCTTGCAACAACACCTCTTACAATTACACCGAGAACTAGTCTAATTATCAACAAGAAGTGCAGAGCGTATCGTAAAATCTATTGTAATTAGCGCTACATTATTATTGTAGTTGCTGCAAAAGTTTTTGTGATTTTCACAACAATTATGTGAGTACGACAAATGTGACAGTTACGGCAAAAATTGGTTATAGCAAGAATTGCAGTAGTTACTAAAATAAACTTACCAATGCCGTAGATCGTTACGGTGGTTTCTAAAAAATATTGTAGTTATCATAACATAATATTGTAATTGTCAAATTTCTACGGAAATTAAATTGATAACTTTATTTCCCAGGTTCGTCCGCTAGTGCTACTGCTTGGATCGCTCGTCAAAGTGCAGGATTCGGTCGAATGCTGGGAGGCGAGACTACGCTGCATTGTCAAGCTATGGGTTTGGTGAGTTTTGTACAAAGGCTCTAATATAGGTACTTACAAAGTAAGCTGTCGAATAAAAATAGTCAATACAATAAAAGTATTAGGCTCACTGGCACAACGATTCTTAAACGCATTTAGCTACAAGGTAAGGTGGTAAGAAAGACCAAATAAAATTAAGAGTTGTTGTGCACCGAAGTGTCTGTCTGACAAAAGTCTTTACTTTAGATCACAGGCACCCACACTAGGCCTAGTCCTATGTCTTAAGGGACTGCACCACATTCACATATTTAATGACGCATAAGTCATATCTTACTCAATTCTCTTACTAAAACTAAGATTGTTTTGCAGGTGTTGTCCGCAACTGACGGAAGTGGCGGGCATAGCTCCAGCTGCAAACGCCATCTTGAAAGCGGAGGCACTAGCTGGCATCCCCGGCATCAACACCTCGTCGCCCAACTGTAAGTTTAATATGGCATTTTATTTTATCAAGGAGTTGCAGGTGTTACTACAAAATAATTAATCTTTAAGCCTATAGATGATCAGTGGGCAGCGTGCCCAGCATACTGGCCGCATTACTACGGCGGCAATGATAATACGTTGAGCCAGAATAATGCCAGCATTTTGATCACGCTTTGCGTCAACCAAGTGCTCCGAGAGGGGTTGGTAGATAGTGTGGGCTTCCGGACTACACAGTCCCTAATCGCTATATCTCAAAAGTTCAAATTCAAATTCAAATAATTTATTTACATAAACGATTACATGAAACCTTACAATAATACATAGCTGTGCGTAATAATAGGGTTTTAAAGGTTAATTTGTGCTCTTGTGAGCCCTGCACTAAGTATGAAACTTGTATCGCAGGCGCCCACATCTAGCATTACTTGAGAGCATTACTGATGCGGTGTGAGATTAATTTGAATGTAGTTTCATAACTTGTTGACACAATTTCGGAAGTGTATGTATGTGTGTGTATGCATGAGTGTAGATGTGTGAGTGTAGATGTGTGTGAGTGTAGGTGAGTGTATGGGATGAGTAAGTGTTAATGTTTCGTTTCTATGTATGTACATATAAGTAGTTATTTAATAATGTTAAGTAATTGTTCAGTTTCATTGTAAGTGAGTGATATGAGGTATTTTTGTAAGATATTTTTGGCTTCTTTGGTAGTTTTATCGCGGATGTTGCAGAGTGAAGACATTTTGTTGTAGATGTAAGGAAATCTGAACTCTGGAAAGCGTTGAGCAAAAGTGGTGTTGACTCTGGCTTGAGTAGCACGAGGTGGTCTTCTTTTAGGTGATGCGGAAGAAGTTTGAAAAGACCCGTTTCTGTGCATCGCCATCGTTACCTTGAGCAAGTATATTTGCCTCACGTTTAAGACTTTCGCGTCTGAATACACTAGCTCGGTGGGATGCCTGAGTGGTTTTTTGAGCATCACTTTCAGGACAGCACGCTGTGCTCTTTCCACTTCTAGCATACTGGTGACCGCGGCTCCCCCCCAGGTGGTGATGCAGTAGGAGAGAATTGACTCGCAGAGACTTGTATACACCAGGCGTAGTGTCTGCTTGTTTGCGCAGTTACGCAAGGCTTTCATAACGTAGATTAATTTCCTAACTCTTTTAGATAGAAGAGTAATGTGTTCCTGGAAAGTGAGTCTCTCGTCAATCATAACACCTAGATATTTGATTGTTGGAGCTCTTTGAATTGGGGTGCAGTCACAGGTATCGTTATTACACGAGTGTACTTTAAGAGTTAGCAGAGACCTAGGTTCTGTTGCCTTCGTTTTGTGGAAGCATAAATATTTAGTCTTGGAAAGGTTTAAGGTGAGTAGGTTTTTATCCAGCCACTGTTTTATACTTAGCATTCCCTTTTCTGCTTTATGGAATGCTGATTCCCAGGTTTCAGCATGGAACAAGGCGACAGTATCATCACAGAAACAGATGAGCTCATTATCCTGAGGGTTGGCCTGGTGAATGTCATTCATATATAGAATGAAAAATGTAGGTCCAAGAACACTACCCTGCGGAACTCCAAATTGTATATGTAGCGTCTGACTGGTTCCTTCTCCAATTTTTACACTTTGACTCCTATTACTAAGGTAGCTTCGAAACCATTCCAGTGGGAGACCCCTAATACCAAACAGCTCTAGCTTTTTTATTAGGATTCCTGCTGAAATGGTGTCGAATGCCTTAGCTAGGTCTAGAAAGACTCCAATGGTTTTTTTACGTGAATCTAGACTTGCAGCTACATTTTTAGAGAAGAGCTCCACTGCGTCGTCCGTCGACTTCCCACGCCTGAAACCATACTGTCGGTCTGAGAGTAAGTTGAATTTTTCTAAGTAGTTAGCCAGCCGTCGATTCACGATTTTCTCCAGGACTTTGGAAAATGTAGACAAAAGTGATATTGGCCGGTAGTTTTCTGGTACAGATTTCTTGCCAGCTTTGTAAATTGGTATCACAGTTGCTACTTTCCATTTTTCTGGAAAAATACCCGTCTCTAAGCTAGTGTTAATGATATGAGTAAGTGGACCTAAAATTTCGTGTTTGATATCTTTTATGAGAGCTGGTTTTATTCCGTCAATTCCAGGTGCACTGTCAGATTTTAGTCAGATTACCGACTTCAAATTCGTCTGTTGGCTGAAGATAAAAGGAATCACTAAAACGAGGACCCACACAGTTTGTTCCAGCCGCCAGTTCAGATTATGTTTTATTCAAAGTTTGAAGTAACTGATTTGCTAGCTGGGAACCCACATTCGTGAAGTACTCGTTACAGTAATTCCTAGCATCTTGGCAATTAGGTTTAGAATTTAGAAGTTCGGTAGCTTGAGATTGAATGGAAGGAGACTCAATAATGGTTCTAATCGATTTCCAAAGTTTTTTGGGGTTGTGCTTGTTAGATTCAAGAACTTTGCTCTCGTATTCTTCTTTAAGTCTAGAGAGAATATTGGTAAAGAAATTTCTGTACCGGAGGTACACTTTTTTCTTTGTAGAGTCATTAGGATTCTTTCTCATGTCTAAATGCAGTTTGTCCCTGTGTTTCATACACCTCATCAATCCGGGAGTAATCCACGGTTTTAATGTGTGCTGGGACCGACTGATTTTCTTTATGACCGAATGTTTTTTAATTGCTCTTGTAATTATGTCTTCGAATTTATCAACGGCATCATTTAAATGTTCTGCATTAATTATAATAGTCCAGTCTGTTAAACGTAACTCCTGAGCTACCGCTTCATGATCGGTTTTGATACACAATCTTTGATTGCTTAGCTGTTTCTTGGCACGAGTTTTAGTAGACATGCCCAAAATTGTTATATTGTGATCAGTAATATCAGTCTTGCAGGTTGCCCCTTTAATATTGACTGGGTTACCATTTATAAATATATGATCTAGGCACGTCTTGGAGACTTCTCTTGTAGTGTTTGTAATGACAGGCCGGAAATTAAGTTCTGACATCATACACAAATAATCGCTTTCTTCTTCATCTAGCGGGCTCATGATATTAATATTAATGTCTCCCGCAACTATGACTGGAGAGCTTAATTTCAGTTTTTCTAAAGTACGGCTTAGTGATTTACAAAACAGTTTAGAGCTTGCGAAGCTAGGCGATCGATATATACCAAAAATGGTTAGCGAGTTTTGTATTTCGATTTTTTCGTCGTCAAAAGTCTCAAATATGTTACCTCTGTTTAGGTGATTCACATTATACGAAGTATAATATACTCGTACATATGTAAGAATGAGTTTATTATAGTTTATTAATATTTTAAATGTGTTATTGTTCAAGGTTTTATAGTCAAATTTCATGTGCTCTTATTGTACACCCCGTCTGGTCTTTTTTTAATAATTTCCTCTCCATCCTACGATTGCCTGGAAAAAATCGCTTTCAGCGATAAGGCCGTCATTTGTGGCATTAGATTTTTTTTCCGTTTTGTATTGTAATTTATTTTTCATGTGAGTGTCCAATAAAGTCAATGATCCATCAATTATAAATATGGTCTGATATTGTTATACAGCGCACCAGTTCGCTCTGCAGCAAGTGGCTCTGCCCTGCCTGCGCTACATGCAGCAGATCATGGCTCCTCCCGCCGCCTCATCCTCCACCACATCAGCTGACTCGGACCAATCTAAGGAGTCTAAGGTCTGTTACTGTTTTGACCTTTTTGAGTAAAGTGGGATCGAGATTCTTCGGAGCAATTGCAGTTGCAATGTAATAAAAAAATACTCAGTAGTTTTTGCAACTTGTCACTCCCCAGATTTAGGTTTGGACTTGGTCGTTTTTGGGAGTTTAAATCATACTGAAGACTACAAGATATGTGCAAAAGCATAACTATTTAGTTTAGGCTATACATACAATACCAGTATAGAAAGTTTGTTACTTACCCAGTATTTTTTAATGAAATCATCCAAATACCGATTTACTAATAAAAGTTCCAATTCAGGACCCATCACCATCAACAACTCCACCCACTAACGCGCTATCATCAGCCACCGGCAACGTGGTAGTGGACCTCGCGGCGTGGCTCGCTGGCAACGTACCACACTCACAGTGGCGCAGACTGGTGCCCACACGCACACCACCGCCCACCGAAGGAGCCCTGCCGGCCAGGGATAATCATCTAGCTCAAAAGTACTTGGGCAAATGGAGGGAGAGGGTAAGTGGCTCTGTGATTGTCATTAGAGATCTTTCAGTTCGATTAAGAGGATTTTAAAACGTGACCAGGTGATTTCAAGCGTTTCCTTGAACTGGACTTCCGAACGTTATTAGTAGAGTTTTAAACGTTTCAAGTGATCTTTTAAACTTGAGGTTTATTATTGAGGCTGGTAGTCAATATAAATGTGAATAATATGTCCAAAAAGTGATGTCGTTAATTTTCTATCGTTTCTTCCAGACCCTCCTATCGCACGGCATGCGTCCGCTGTCCCTGGAGGCGAGCGGGTGGCTGCGACCTGTGATGTTCGACCCGAGCTCGCGCATAGCTCGCCTGGCCGCGTGCCAGATGGTGCGCGAGCTATGCGACTCGTATGAACGTACTAAAGCTGTAAGTACTATTTCACTTCGTGATCAATCTGTTTTTTTTAGGATTCGGAACTCCAAATTTTTATATCAGTCTATCCAGCTCTTGACAATTAAATGAAAGAAATAAAAAAGTGCAATTTGCATGCATTAATTTTATGCAATCTAATCTTCTTTCCAATATAATCATTTTATATTACAGGTACTAATCCTACTGACTAGTTTCCTACCTGACGTCGGTGCGGCTGGCGAAGCCAGCGAACAGTTTTTGCAACTGTATGAATGTAAGTTCTTTTTCTGTTCTATACATGTTATGACTATAAACCCTCATACAAATTACAATAAGATACGCAGTTAAACTACCGAAAGTCTTAGCTAAATAACTGCCAAATATAACTAACTGTTCTAGGAACGGGCTTGTGCTTACGTCGCGTACGAATTTACAATATCAAAAATACACTTTGAATATTGATTGATAAATGATATTGTGTTCCCCTCCAGCCCTCGCATCAGCAGCTCCGTGGAAGCAGCTCCTGGCTCTCCGCGGCGTGCTGCAGCAGATAGCAGACCTTATGACCAAGGAGATTGAACAGCTGCATCGTCTGGAAGAGACTACTTTGACTTCCGACCTTGCACAAGGTATGGTTACAAATATGATAACTTTCCGATTGAGTAGCTCCTGTCGAATGGAAAAAATGTCTCCAAACATCGAACTGCGGGTTTTGGCATTCTCTTGGACATTTCTTTCTGACAGAATCAATAGTACCGCTATCGCGCTAAGACCTGCTACAAATATAAATCATTTATTTATAACTCCATAGTTACAAGTCAATTTTATGTAAGTAGGTACATTTGTTGTTTACAAGTAGAAAAACATAATAAAAATAAAAATGTGTGGTTTAAAACATATAAGTTATCATAGTTTAATACAATGCAATATAGTTTATCAAAATTATAAATGTCAAAAATATCGAAAATATGTCACTCTTTTTACTTCCGCATAAGATTAAATGAAGTTTTATTTTTCTTTTATTACCAGGCCTACATTGCTGTTGCAATGTTTATTTACTGGTGTTTGCTATTGAAAGTAAACGCTCCGGACTCCCATAAAAAACCTTAAAACCTTTACTTACAAAACAATTATATTGCAGGTTACGCTCTCAAACGCCTGACGGAGCTCCTAGCGATGTTCCTAGAAGAGGGCGGCGCCCGGCGCGCGTACAAGACTCGCCTCGTGGGGGCGGTGCTGGGCGGGTACCTGTCCCTGCGCCGGCTGGTCGTGCAGCGCACCCGCCTCACTGACGACACGCAGGAGAAACTGCTCGAGCTACTTGAGGAGATGACTACAGGTAACAAATTTACATATTTTGTAACTTATGACGTTAAAAGACGGGTTATCTGTAAGCAATATCGTAGCTTTTAACGAATCAACCGATGATGATGTAGTTTTTGTGTTACTCCAGTAATTTATCAAAGGTTTTGTTAAAACCTAAACTTAACGGTGGTCATAAACAAACTCATTCACATTACTAGTTTTCTTGTGTACTTGGTTTATCTATATTATCTATACTTCTACTATTGAATAGAAAGGAAGTTAGTATATGCTTTTGTAGTTATCGTTATTTGACATATATTTATTGATTACTTATCATCATATGTATTGAAGTATGTATTAGTGTATTTGTTTATTTTGCTATTTATGTATGTTTATTTTATGATACCTATGTATTTATGTAATTTCACATACATTTAAAACACCTCGTCTACCATTATACTTGCGTCTTATCCCTGCCAGATTGGTTGCCTGGAAGAGATCGCTTTTAGCGATAAGGTCGCCAGTTAAGACACTAGGCTTAAGTTTTAATATTATTTTTGTAAATTTCTGTATTGTGCTGGTGTTTTAATAAAGTGTATAACTATCTATCTTTCTTTCTATACTAATATTATAAAGCTGAAGAGTTTGTTTGTTTGTTTGAACGCGCTAATCTCACGAACTACTGATGCGAATTGAAAAAATCTTTTTGTGTTGGATAGACTATTTATCGAGGAAGGCTTTAGGCTATATAACATCACGCTGCAACTAATAGGAGCGAAGAAACAATGGAACATGTGAAAAAAAACGGGGAAAATTATTCATCTTTGAGGGCTTCCGTTGCGTGTGCTGCGAAAACGGCCCAAGATATCAAAAAAATATATATGAAAAAATGATTCCTCTTGAAATGATGTAACAAAATGTCCGCAACAGTATATGTCTATATTTTAAGATGAACTCACTAGAACCGTTTTTATGGTTATAACTATTCCATGCGGACGAAGTCGCTGGCACAGCTAGTTATTAATATTAATTATATGTTCTTTCTCCAGGCACGGAAGCAGAGACCGCCGAGTTCATGTGTGTCTGCATAGAGACGGTCCAGAAGTACCCCCTCCACGACTACCGCACGCCTGTGTTCATCTTCGAGCGACTCTGCTCCATCATTTATCCCGAGGAAAACGATGTGGGAGAGTTCTTCCTCACGCTCGAGAAGGATCCGCAGCAGGAGGACTTTTTGCAGGTTTGTGAAAAAATATAAAAGTAAGGAAGGAAAACATCGTGAGGAAACCGACATGTTTAAGGAACACAACATCCGAGGACATGACAATGTGTCTTCCGTGGAAGGCCAACACGATGTATCTATCCAATAGAAGTTCCCCAACGAATTCATTCTGCGGGGGAGTCTTGACCCTCAGCCATGAGGAAATACAACTTAAAAGAGAATAATATATAAAAGTAATCTATGGAACAGGATAAAGTAGATATTGACAAGCATATTAATATAAGTACTTGGGGTACCGAGATTGTTGTCATACAGACTATACGGTCACTTTTAGTTTCGAAATAATACGAGAACAGCGCCGCGCTTCCTCTAGTTCGATGAAATAACAACTGTTTATAGAGCAAGATAAGATTTTTTTGTCATTTTATTGAAGAATCCAAATATTGACTGTAATTTGCTGGTAAATTGCCGAAAAGATGAATAAAATATTGTCATATAACTGTGATGATCTTCCTTTATCAAAATAAGAAAGGTGTGGCTATGTACACATTCTCTTAACTATTATTCTCCCCACAGGGCCGTATGTTGGGCAACCCCTACTCGTCCCTGGAGCCAGGCATGGGCCCGCTCATGCGGGACGTGAAGAACAAGATCTGTACTGACTGCGAGCTGGTGGCTCTACTAGAAGACGACAACGGAATGGAACTGCTTGTCTGCAACAAGATCATGTCTCTGGATCTGCCTGTCAAGGATGTGTATAAGAAGGTACAAATACAAATTATTTATTTATTCATAACTCCATAGAGTACAATAGAGTTCTCCATAGAGTAGAATTGTTTACAATTATTGTAAACAACACATGCACATGCACAGTCAGTAGTTATGACTACTTACTATTATAGTAAACATAATAAAAATCAAAATGAATTTTATAAAAAATATTACAGTTATCATCATGTACCAGTGAATTTACTTACACCATCGACCATAGTGTTGCTTGTGCATGTATCGATTCAGGTGCTCTGTTGATCAAATACTTGAGTATATAACATGTGTAAATCAACGCCTTTTATGCTTTAAGTGAAGATGAATGAACTGAAACGTAAAAAAAAACACTAAGACATATGGGCACAATGCAAATAGGTCAAGGTGACCCTCTATCGCCTTTACTTTTTAATGTGCCGTGTGTGATAAGAAGAACAAGTTTTGCACCGACTGAACTATCGATGGTGTATAAAAAACAGGACAATTGATAAATTCCTCGTTTTTTGAAGTCGGAAAGTGTAGACATTAGTTTATTTTGATGATGATGATGATATCTAAAGGCTGTGTAAAACTTTCAGATAATCATGGAATAACATGTACTCTGTACACGATTAAGAGATTAACAAAAAAAAATGGGTATACTAAATATTCTTCATAATTACTAAACTCACAATCTTTCAGGTGTGGTGCACATCCGGTGAAGCGGTAGACGCGATGCGCGTGGTGTACCGCATGCGAGGTCTACTGGGCGACGCCACCGAGGAGTTCGTGGAGACGCTCACTCAGACCAACGCGGAGGCGGTGGACGATGAGCAGGTGTACCGGATGGCCAACGTACTGGCGGACTGCGGTGAGTGTACTAACTACAGTGTCGCTTGTGTTATTATTTTTGAAGGTAGTCACAAAGTTAACTATCAAGAGTTAAAAATAAATTCTAGTTAAATGGCAAGCTCCACAGCTTGTAAATGTGTAATTATTCTACTTTAGGATGAGTTTTAAAGGTCACTGTGTTTCGTTTGACGTTTGAAATCTTTCTATAATCTATGTATGAAAACTAATCAGCATAAATATAATTTCTAGAATATGCTTACTAGATTATCTCCAAATCAGCATATATTATGGTAGGTATGTACCCATTATGATCTGTACTCGCATTTATTTATGGCTATTTATTTAAATATGAGACCTTCATAACGTATCTTATCCTAGATTTACTAAATTAATACCTATGATCAGTGGCGAAGGGAAAATTATATTATGAGCATTTTGCATGTAATCTAATTTTTTTTTATCACCAGGCGGCATAGAAGCTATGCTGGTCCGCCTAGCCGCAGTACAACGCGTGGGCTGCGCGCGCGCACTGTGCGGCACACTACTCCGCCTCCTATCACTATGCGCGCGCGTACGTCGCTGCGTGCGCGTGCTGACGCGTGCAGACACGCGTGCTCTGCCCGTGCTACTACACGCGCTGCATCTAGCTGCGCTGGAGGAAAGGGATCATCAGCTGCTGTACCAACTGCTCGAGGTATTACTTGATACTATGGAACTGTTATAAATAGCATATTTTTGTGAAAAAGATGGAGCGATTGTAACATTTTTCCCAGTTTTATTTAGGTATTTGCCAATTTGTAGTAAAAAAAGCTTTTTTAGTTTTGTGCGTAGTTTTCTCGATGCTGCTTTCCTTTACAAAACACTGCTGACTGGTTAATACAAAACTTTCTAATTGGTAAAGTACCTGAAGATTTTCGTCGCGAAGAATGTAAATACACTCTAGAGAAAGAAAGAAATATCACTAACGTGACGGTACTACATTTACGTGATATCAGCAAAGACAGTCAAATAATAATTATAAATCTGTGTACTAATATGCAAAATTATAAAAAAACTATCATATTTGAATCTCAGGATGTGTTTAATCTTCCGAAAACATTTAAGTTACACGGTATCACTGGTTTTTTTAGATAATGGAGCGCATTCTCTCCGTGGCCGCTAGCGAGAGTTTGGAATCCTTCCTGCAGTTCTCGCTTACATTCGGAGGTCCCGAGCATGTGCAGGCTTTACTCAACTGCACTGAGTGTCCAGGTAAACTTTTTTAATGATTTATTTAATCGTTGTATAAAAATGTCATCGGTCATTTCAATGCTATTGTTCGTAATATACATCTATAAATATCTGTAAATATATCTCGTTTTGTTATTTTACGAAATAGGTTATATGGTTTACTATACATTTTTGACAATACTCCTTTACGTACATGTAATGACATCTACTCAATTTTGCAGTTTGTAGTGTGATTATTTGCTTCCACATACTTAATTAGAAGGTGCATAACACTTTTGGCCTACCGGATTTTTTTGTATCTTCAATATTTTGTCTAAAAAATAATTTTATTTCTCTTCTATTCAGGAATACGCACCAACAACGTAGCTCTAGGCCATCTAACCCGCGTCCTAGCAGCCCTAGTGTACGGCAACGACCTCAAAATGGCAATGCTAGTGGACCACTTCAAGCCGGTGCTGGACTTCGACCGGCTGGACTCCGAGCAGTGGACCGACGAGGAGTTCAGGATGGAGCTGTTCTGTGTGCTCTGCGCCAACATAGAGAGGAACTCTATCGGAGGCACGCTCAAGGACTATCTCATATCGCTGTCCATTGTAAGGGATGCCCTGGACTATATTATGGTGAGTTTTACAGTGCAGTAGTGAAACCTCTTCCTTTTTATTGCGAATAAATAATGTTTAGTACGGATAAATGATATTGTAGGCTTTAACAAAAATGTGAGATACACAAGTATTGAAAATGTAAAAGTTAAAAACATCGAAAATAGTCGATAAACAGATATCCAGAGAACACTTATAGACAAGCGTGTAAATGTAGACTTTTATAGTTATGTTTCTAGTTTATAGTATTTTTATATATAGATAGCGCAATTGATAGCGCTAGAATTCTCCCTTGAATTTGATGTTCACAGTTCAAATGATTCAACAATTTTACAATTGCATTTTTCTGAAATTTTCTTCATAAATATTTTCTCCTTTTCCAGAAACACGCGCCGTGCGTAAAGCCGACCCTGGTGTGCACAGATTCGGATGAACTGAAAGAGTTTATCAGTCGTCCGGCTCTCAAGTACATACTGAGATTCCTCACTGGACTTGCATTCGATCACGAGCCTACACAGGTAATTAAATAGAACTTACTTTACACAGACTTCCTCGAAAATAGAAGATTTTACTAAGGTGGACTACCGCATGTGAGATCACAGCTATAGAAGCATTAGTGTAACTTGAGTTTAGTAAAATGAAAAACTTCTCATATAATATATAAAACTTCACCAATTTGCCCCTAGATTCGCTAGTATAACGAAAGATCTGAAATGTTAAAGGTAAGGTGTAAAAAAGTAAGCACGGCAATGTTTTCTGAATGAATAAGAAATAAATTACAATAATCGACTTACTTGTCCTACCAACCGAATATTGGAAATCCCTTCTGGATTGCGGAGGTCTGATGGCTGTCACGCGCATTAATTTGGGAACATGGTTAAGGGAAATAACAACAATAAAGCAAAATGTATTCTTTTCCCAGATGCTAGTGTGCGAGAAGGTGATCCCGATCGTGCACCGCCTGGAGCAGGTGTCGTCGGGCGAGCACGTGGGCTCGCTCGCTGAGAACCTGCTGGAGGCGCTGCGCTCGCAGCCGCAGTGCGCCGCCAAGGTGCAGGAGGTGCGCGACTTCACGCGACAGGTGAGCGCTTTGTTAATTAATTATTAA
The DNA here is from genome assembly GCA_927399415.1 of Macaria notata. NCBI lineage: Eukaryota > Metazoa > Arthropoda > Insecta > Lepidoptera > Geometridae > Macaria > Macaria notata. The sequence goes on from OV656751.1 coordinate 4,124,220, forward strand.
TTACCTTTTAAATGTGGTGTAGTATTCATGTGTAACTCGACGCGTCGTTATGAAATAATTATTATATGTAAACTTCTTGTAATACAATATGACAGAACTAACAATAAACGTATCTGAATCTTGATTGGACTGTGTAACGCATGAAAAATGATAGATAGATAGATAGATAAATACTTTAAAACACAACAAATGAAACAATACAAAAAAACATACAAATTAGAATCAGCGCCTTAATTGGCGGCCTTATCGCTAAGAGCGAGCGAGAGAGCTAAATGATATATAAAGTGAAAATTATGTGGCGTTTTTGTAATATTCGTGATGTAAACGTACATATTTACCCTCGTACGTACCGTACGTGTAAGGTAAGCCAGCTGCGTACATGCGTACGCACGTTCTTATCTAAGACGTCGTCGTGTCGGCGAGACTATGGAACTCTCTACGAGCCCTGTTCCCAGAAAATTATAACCCAGGGGTCTTCAAATCTAGAGTAAGTAGGTTTCTTCTAGGCAAGCGTGCTACATCTTAGACTATAGCGGTGCTTAACATCAGGCAGGCTATAATAATAATAATAATATATTTCTTTATTGCACACCAACACAAGTGTATATTACAAAGTAAAAAAATAAACAAATAAAAACGTACAAATGCTATAGTCAAATGTAAGCCTATTTTGTGTAAAAAAAAAGTATGTCACGTTTGACAGGGACAGGTTGTGTGATGAGGTAAAAAGTCGGGAGTTAAAAGTTTATCCTAAATGGTTTGCCTACGTTTTAAATTTGAGCTTGGTTTTAACGAATGTCCTATGCCCATGGTTTCAAAAGTTCGACTTAGACAATAACACAATACAGGGCCAGATTTGAACTAGGGTGCGTCAGGTACGGAAAAGCAGATGCTTAAAAACCACCGAATCACGTTTGCGTTTTCATAGATTTATTTCTTCGAAGACAATATTTCATAGTAACCCATTTTCTTACTCCTTGGCAACAGGAGAAGAAACGCCTCGCCATGGCGGTCCGCGAGCGTCAACTCGGCGCGCTGGGCATGCGCAGCAACGAGCGCGGGCAGGTGACCGCGCAGTGCTCGCTCACGCAGCAGGTGGCCGACCTGGCGGAGGAGGCGGGCGCCGTGTGCTGCATCTGCAGGGAGGGGTACAAGTACCAGCCTACCAAGGTATGTGGCTCTCTTTGAGGAGTATTTCCTCAACACTGAGGGTCGTGACTCCCACGTACAATCGATTGGTTAGGAGTGTGCTCTTGGGCAAATACGTCGTCGTGTGTCTTCAACCGTCATCGTGTATTTTAAACAGATAAACATTTTATTGATAATTTGATGAATTATAAGTCGAGGAAAGATAAATAATATATACATAAAATTTCTATGAAATAAAAGACACATGTTCTCAGATTTTGGGGTTCTCAAAACTGTTATTAATTTAAAGTATACCCATTTTTTTTTTCGAATATCTTGTATGTACAGATTTTTGACTGTTTTTATTATTATGTATGTATAAATTCCTGCTGATGCTTGTTCTATTAATCCATGTTTATCACTCCAGGTGCTGGGCATATACACGTTCACGAAGCGCTGTCCGGTGGAAGAGTTCGAGGTGCGCGCGCGGAAGACTCTCGGATACACCACGGTGTCGCACTACAACATTGTGCACGTGGAGTGCCACATGGCTGCCGTGCGACTCGCTCGTGCCAGGTTCGTTATGTTATTGTTATTTAATAAAATAGGTATTGTCAGTAACTTTAGTAATAGGTGTTTCTTTTTGTTTGTTTGTTTGTAGATATTCCACCGGCAATCGACCTTGTGTGTGCGTTTTGTAATTTCAAAGCCACCTCCCACTAAAAGTGGCACCCGTTTTTTGTATCTGTGCTCACAAAATATTCGCCTTTTTCAACCTTCTTTTGGTGTATTTGTTTTCTATCCTGTCTCTAGCCAATTGATTAGGATGTTTTCTGAGCTTTTCGTTATACTTTTTAAGATGAAGTCTTGTGATTGGTATTTCTAATAAATATATTAAGATATATCACACAGCGCCACCTAGCCTCACACTAAGCAGGCCCTTGTGTCATGGCGACCAGGTAAGGGATATAATACAAATGTAACAGATCCTTTGTGCACAGGGATGAGTGGGAGAGCGCGGCGCTGCAGAATGCCTCGACGCGCTGCAACGGGCTGCTGCCGCTGTGGGGCCCGCACGTGCCCGAGTCGGCGTACGCCAGCTGCCTGGCCAGGCATACTACTTACTTGCAGGTGAGGAATACGTTACTAAGGCTGAGTGTTAAACGATCTTTTTATATATACACATGTCTTTATAACTACACTGTACAGTCATCGCCGGCGGCCAAAAAGTCCTTTACATCACTTTTTCTTCATTCACTCACGTGTAATTCGCGTATGTTGTTTACGCGTTTCGGATGTAATGACACCCATACATCATGTCATTATGTACATCCGAAACGCGTAAACAACATACGCGAATTACACGCGAGTGAAAACCGTTTACTTAACATATTGATAAAATGTCTCACGAAAGTTTTAATATAATATTAAAATTTACCGTTTACCGGTCACCTTAAAATGATTATTTTTTGGCTAAGTACACATTTCATTCCAGGAGTGCACCGGTCACCGTGACATCGGTCACACCTGCACCATCCACGACCTGAAGCTCCTGTTGCTTCGCTTCGCGCGCGGCCGCACCTTCCACGATGACACGGGCGGCGGCGGACCTCTGTCCAACATGCAGCTGGTGCCCGCTCTGCTGCATATGGCACTATATGTCATCAACACGTGAGTTAAACGACATTTTGACTCCAAAAACGGTCAAGACATAAGATTTAATTTGATCAACGAACTGTCGGAAACGAAAACAAGAGACACGAGAAGATTCCAAACGCGTGTTACTTTTAAAAAGACAAAGTAGAATGGAAGTGGTTGACTAGCTGCAAGGCGATATTCTAAGTCCTCAACTTTTCATACTACTCGTCAATGATTGTGTGCTTCGCTGTACCCGAACTTTGATTGCTATTGGGATTGGTGATACAATAACAAATATCATTTTTTGATACGATTTGCGAATCGAATAGACTGAATCAAATAGATAGAATGCAGTGTAAGCAAGGAATGCATTTTTTCCTTTCAACTGTTTGTCCTAACTTAAATAGCAAAAGAGTGTTAGTAAGAAATTTGAGAATTAAGAAAATAATTGAATCCGTTAATAAGCAACAGCGTTCTAAACAACTCTCCACTACCCCCAGATCCCGCGTGTCAGCCCGCGAGGTGTCCGCCCTAGAAGCAGCCCTGGCCTGGAACGGCGCCCGCCTGTTGGAGTCGGCGCACGACGCGGACGGAGCGCTCTACTTCGCAACACTCACGCTCATGCTGTATCCGCATGCTAAGTAAGTACTTTTTTACCGGAAGGGTGTTCTAAAAGTATAAGTTTCGTGTGAAAAAATATCGGGATTTGCGGATCATTCTGCCTAGATCTTTAAAGTTTTAAATTACCTAAAGATTTCTGTTATTGTACATTATTTAGGAGCAATTTTTTTATGAACTTGTCGAAAGCGTCTAATAATGTGCTGCATGATTTTGAACTACCATTTAATATTGCAACACTTAGCTTTACTTTAACATTAGTTGGGATTAGTTTTATTAATATTGCAACACTCAGCTTTATTTCAACATTAGTTGGTTTTAGTATGTTTTTAGACTAACATTATTTCATTATTTTACCCCTAGATGGCGCTCTCACAAGCTCGACACCCTGAAGCGCCTGCTAGTGACGGGGCACGCCCGCGCCGTCTCCCCCGCCGGGCCGGCGTTGCGCGCTCTCACCGCGGAACAACGTCCCGTACGCACTTGGGCGGACTACAAGGCATATGCACTGTTCGCGGCCATTATAGATCAGCTGTACACCGTCATGTTCAAGGTTAGTTTTGGTTTAGAATCATAGATGGCGCTTTCATTTACTCCAAATGGTCCAGCTCTGCGCGCTCTCACCGCAGAACAACGTCCCGCACGCACTTGGGTGGATTACAAGGCATATGCATTGTTTGCGGCCATTAAAGATCAGCTGTAGGTACACTGACATGTTCAAGTCTAGCACTGTTTTTTGTTTAGTAGATGGCGCTGTTATTAGGGCTTAATTAAAATCTAGCATTTATCTATTTATCTGAGCAATGCAACCAGCATTAAAATATGTTTTCTTCCTGTACAGAAGTTTCAGTTTTTAGGAAACAACCTTGCCCATTTCAATAGTTGTAATCCTCTATTTATTCAATACTGGTGAAGTCTCGCTGTTTCGCTAGCTTTGTATTGGAATATCCAAGTAGCCATGTCACTTTCCAGACCCATGCCTTATTTCAAAGTTTAATAAAAATATTCAGTCAGTCCGTTGAAATAAACATACAAACAACAAACACAGTTTGGCATTGATACAATAGTATTATTTATCTTTAAGACTGAACAGTAATCTTCATCAGAATGACATGAATAATTTTCAAATTTTTCTCTTATATTCACAGAACGTATCAGCAACTACAGTGGAGCAGTGGCCCATCAAACTGGCCGAATACATCCGTCACAGCGACGAAGCGAACGCGAAAGCTGCCGAGAAGATTGTCACAACACTAACTGACGAGTTGCTCCCTTGCGCCTCGTTCTCGGAGTTCTGTGACGCGGCAGGTTACTTGGCGGATATACCGGAGCCTGATGTGTTCTTGCAGGCCGCCGTGGATGAGATGCCCTGAGTCAGGGGTCTGCCGCATTGCTTGCCGTATCAGGGGTGTTTGGCTTGTTAGGGATTTAAGATTTGTGTTTGTTGGGGTTTTGAAGTGAATGACTATAGAATTGGTGGTGAGGAAGGCTTTTTGAAGGCGGTTTTGGAGTGTCGGTATTAACAGTTGAACGTCAACAGCTTTTTCATACTAAAGTTTACATGTATGGGTAAAGATGTCGACAGCTTTTGTTCTCAAACTTTTAAATATATTGAGAAAAAATCCTTCCATGCAAAAAGTTGGTCGATCAATTTTTGCTAATTTTCAACAAAAGTTATTAGTATTGATGTTCTAAAGCTGCTTTTGAAAGTATTTCTTAAGTTACTTGTAACCCTATAGTTATATCGTTTTTATTACAACATCATACAGTGAATATAAATCTTAGACAGATGAATCATCTTTGGTATTGCATTTTACTAACGGTGATTCATATTTAGCAGTCAAATACTCGTATGCAAAAGCAATGCGACCATTCATCCTTTATGGATAAAGTTTATTGTCACACATATAATAAATTATTTAAAGTTCTTTCACGGAATAATATAATCTGTAACCTATTCTATTTAACAGTGTTTCGGTCTATTGCAAGGATTTCACGATTTAGTTTGGTGCTTGAATTGTATCGCTTTGTAGTTTGATTATTTAATAAATTAGTTTCTGCTTTATGTCTGTGTTATCATTTTAAGCCCTGAATATAGTTTTATAGCAGACTAGTGGATGCTCGCGGCTTCGCTCGCATTAAGAAGTAAAATTTGCATCCCTTATTTCACCTCCTTAAAAGCGGCTTTTCCAAAAATCCTTAGCTGATGCCTACGTCATAACATCTACCTGCATGCCAAATTTCAGCCCGATCCGTCCAGTGGTTTGGGCAGGCATATCAGGCATATCAGTCAGTCAGTCAGTCACCTTTGAGTTTTATATATTTAGATTAAGTAGATAGCAAAGGTATGTAAGTAACTTTAAGTTTATTGTGAATGCAATGATGTGAATGAATTTTTTTTTTGCAATAACTAACCAACCATTCGTCATAAGAAGATCTTAAGGGTTTTATTTTTCGCTTTAGTTTAGTTAACAGAACTTGATGAATCCCTAAAATATAATAAGATAAGATACAGTTTATGGGTGTTCACTCCGATGCGTGATTCGATGACAGCGGCAATGCAGCCAGCGTTTGGGTACGCTTCATTTTGAATGATTTGTTTATTTTATTTACATTGTTTGTTTACAATATTTTTTATTCAAAGTGTAAAGTTTATATTCTTGTTTTATTATGCAATATATTACCTACAATCTTACTAACGTATTTCATATAGTATACTTTCTGAGAATCGTGAGAAAAATCTACCAAAAGCTTTATCGACAAGGCCAATAACCTGCATTGTGACCTGTCATGGCACTTGACAACAAGTAGGTACTTAAACTTACCTATCACAACAAAGTAAAGGTCTGAACGCACCGGGAGCGTAGGCGCGACGCGACTGTGTATTATTTATTATGTCGTAAGATTGACGATAATAAGGATTCCTACGAAAAGTTGTCATATAATTTATGTCATATAAAATTTTAGTAGGCTGTAGTGAAAATAAAAACTGTTAAAATTATATTTGGCGTTGTGTACTCGTAACGACAAAAATAGAACTCGTTAGATACTTAAATATACATCGATTTTTTTCCTTAATGTAATTTATTCCATCAGCTTTCGATAAGGCTAGAAAAGCATAAAATCTTATATGTAAAAATGAATCGCAAAATGTGTTGGTAAGCGCATAACTCAACAACGCCTGGACCGATTCGGCCGATCCTTTTTTTTTAAATGTTCTTTGAAGTTCAAGGATGGTTTTTACAGCGAAAAATTAAAAATAAATTTTAAAAATTTGAAGCAAAAAAAAAAACAAATTTTTAATACCGTAAAATACAGGCGGTGTACGGGCGGCCCTTAGGTACATTCTTCGATCTCCAAAACTACGTAACGGGATTGATGTGTTTTTTTTAACAGATAGTGTTTTTAGTAGACGGTTTTTAAGTACCTACCTATGTAACGTGTAACCGTGCGAAGCCGGGCAGAGCAGCTAGTAGAATATAAATTGAAACCTTTGGCCAAAATATGACAAGATATTGTAGGTAATTTGTGTAGCATACTCTATGATTTATTAACAATATGTCAAATTACTTATATAAATCACAGTTTTACACAATTAAAATAAAATACACAGACCAACGAACAAACGTTATTTTCTGCGCGGAGAACCAAAAGTGCCTAACTGGTCGTGTTTCCTCGCTGAATTGCGATGGAAAACGCAATTTCCTTAATTGGTTTTGGTGAAGCTTGAAAATATAGGTATCTCATAGAATATCATTGGGTATGTCCCTTTACCTATGAATTCATTGCAAGCGATTGCTATGAAAAAATCTGTCTTACATAGTTTTAAAATTTTCATATATCCGTATGTTTATACCATCTCTAATGTTGTGTATTGTACAGATCCTACGCTCTAAGTAGGTCACAGTGAGCCCTCTTGTAAGAGCGTGACGACCTGACGACGTGACCTTGTACACATTTATAAGCGTTTTTATAAGTTTGCGGTAGACTAGTTTTTTTCGCGGCTGGGCTTGTGTCTTTTTACACTGTTTTAACAGCGTAAGAATGAACGAATTTAAAATTGTGTCCAATAAGGATATATTATTTATTTGTAAATTTTTTTAGTATTGGGAGATTGAAATTAATTCCTCTTTTATTTGTTTTTCAATGTAATCGAAAATAGTGCTTTTAGCTACGTACCTATTGAATATGCATCTAGTGCTAAGACATAGCAAATATTTCCTTTCTAGACTTTTCACTAAACCTAAAAATTAAAATGAAATTAAAGAAAGAAATAAATAATATTAAAGAAAGAAAAATAATAATAGAAATTGAAGAAGTCCCGGCTGTTTGTCATAGTACGACAGTCGTTAAGCCATGTCAGGGGCCCTTAGGACGGCTTGTTAAACTTGCGACACCAGAGTTGACCACTCTCATTCGGCAAGAAGAAGAAGACTAAACCTAGATAGCGTTTAACCTGTGTGTCTGTACCTAACTGTAGATTTGAAGTTCACAGCTCTATGTCATCTCCAGTACTCCAAGTCACGAGATATTGTGAAACTTTCGTATTGAAGCTTCTACTAGGAATCGTACATTTAAACGTCGACATAGTACATATAGAACACGCCTTGGTATTACTATTACTCTTTCTTCTTTAAAATAAGAAGTCAAGACAGTTGGATCAGTCCTATACTTAGTTTAGTTTCAATTTATCAATCAATTAATTCTTTATTGAAAAAAATATACATACGAGTATGGCACACGAAATTTTTATTGAAAGTCTATGGCTTCCGAACTAGAATATTATCTGTGTCTGGGAAACCAGATCCTTCTCTATTAATGATCACAAAATGTCAATAAGACAGAGATAATACTTACAATAAGTATCTTATATATAGAGCCATAAAAAGATTATAATCACGCGATGACAAAACATTTTAAAAGATACTTAAAAAGCCAAGTTTGTTTAAAAATTTGCAATACACATGTAAAACAGTAAGTAATTAAATGCTACACATGCCTCCTGTGTGATGGCGTCGCAAATGGTTGCAAACTTTAGCAAGACGCACTTATGAAAAATGAGTGTGATGAAACACTATGAGTTTTTTTTATTAATATTTTTGATATAGTGATATAGCAAAACGTAAGCCTATTTCGTATAGAAAAAAATAGACACCAGATCATATTTATTCTAATGGTTAGCGATATTAAGGATCTTGAACTGAGCGTTACTTGAGTGCTTAGATTGTTTCGTTAATCCAGTCTATTTCTGTTATATGTCGACCTATATAGGTCCTTGTATTTTGTCAAGCACAAGTGTATGTCACGACACGATCTGTTTATTATGGCAATGTATTATTGTATACTATTGTGATGGTATATAATATAGCTAGGAGATTATAACTGCGTGCGTGTGATTTGTTAAGACATGACTTTGTTGATCGTGGCGCCATTATTTTGAACCTACTTTAAAAAAAGTAGGTTTTGTAACTAAAACTGTTTTGCACTTGACCATAGTTTGCCTGATGATAAGAGATATGTAATGATGGTTCTGAATTCGATTGAATATTTTATATTTATTTATTTAATTTACAAGTTGTCCAACGGACACAGACACACAATAGCAAATAATGATAAAAACAAAAATCCAATTAGAGGACAACACGGGTAGGGTAAGGTGGGGGAATGCCGGTCAGCGGGAAATGCCGGTCACTGTGGAATACTAAGTTCCTGAATTATTTAAAAAATGATACTTATGCTGCCATCTAGTCTTCACTGAGGACAACTAATTTACATGGCCGCGGCCATCTTGCATTGCACGTCAGTATGGCAGTGCGTCGTTCATGTTTCGGAGTGTTTTGTTGTTAAAAATTGGAATTTTCAATCAAAGTTAAGCTTAAGTATATTATTTACAGCTTGATTAGCTTTTATCACCAATTACAACAAATTTGTTATCACTTTTGATGGGCCGGTTTGATTTTTGATAGCTTATTTAGATTTTTTGTGAATGTCAAAGAAAACATTTCTTTTGTTTTGGGGTTATGCCAGTTACTCGAAGTGGGTAATGGCAGTCACCGACCGGCATTACCTCATATGAAAATATAAGGCTAATTTACCACAAGTTTAGAACGATTTTATTAACCATTTATTTGAAAATAGTGGCTAATGATTGGTTATTTTTGGTCTGATTCTCCTGAGAAATACGAATGCGATTCTTGTGTGCGTATGAATAAAGTTACAAAACGCCTTGATTTGTAGCTTTTTAAATAAGATTTTTTATTTGTCAATTTTTTTATTTGGATAATCTTTGGTTCATTTTTGTAATAAAAACATTGTTAGGTACATTTAAAATATTGTTTTACTGATTTTAAGTCATTATCATTTAAAAAAAATGCAAAGCTCTACTGATTTTGAGCGACTGTTATTACCCCGCATGGTGATTGCCATTGCCCGCAAAGTGCGGGTAATACCAGTCAATGTAAGGATTTAAAAATGTATAAAAATAATTAAACTACTTATAGCTGGGTTATTTATAACATAGTAATCATAAAGTGTACTAAATTAGCTACATGACAGTTTAATTACTTTTGCGCAAAGCTCATTAATTAAAGAATTATGTCGTTTTTCATTTAAGTGACCGCCATTTCCCCACCTTACCCTAACAACACAATATATATACATAAAACTATGAACACAAAAACACTACACCTACATCAACAACACAAATACTCACAAACCTACACTTAACTTACTTAAAACAGAATAAACCTATACAATTTCATAATTAACAACAAACACACAAATCAACAAAGAACTCGCTGCTCAGCCGCCGCCTCAACGAAGCCAAGCTACACCTGTATGGATTCAGCCCCAACCGTTTGTCAGCAGCATTGTAACTCACACTCGCTCTCACCAGAAATGCATTCTGGGTATAGTTGGCATGTTTGGCAATATATTTTGGCATATAGGCATACCTACTCGATTACTGCACTCTCTTATTGTTAGGCATGTTATTTCTCTCCCTTGAGTCGTATTTCCTCATGACCGAGAGTCATGACTCCCCCGCAGAATTAATTCGTTAGGGGAGTTCTCTTGGGCATATACCTACATCGTGGTGGGCGCCCAAGGTGTCTTCCGTGGAATTAGTTCCATATAATATTTAGTTAGAAAAGCTTTCTTTAATGCCTACAGATAAAAGTGCGACATCTCACAGAAAGATAAGAGAGTAAATATTAACTACAGTGTTATGGTCTACCTTTTATATTATAAAGTTTATATAGAACACAATAATACAACACAACATTATGTTAATTAAAATATTTATTCAAAAATATCTTTCGAGATTAAACATTTATTTTTGTATCAGACTAATGTTATATTAATCTCACAAAATAATATTCACAAATAGCACATACATTCATGTGGGACCTTAAATGATAATATTCAGACTCCACGCAAGAATTCAATTGTTTTTTTTAACTAGACTTGCTCACGCTTGACTACTACTCGCCTGATGTTAAGCAACGCTGTAATCTACGATCTAGCGCATTGGAACTAAAATTTCTTACCAAAATTAAATAAAAATGGTGAAAATTAACAAAAGTCCTGACAGAATTATCTTGCGCGGACTCAAATAAATTTATCGAATTCAAAGATCGTTTCACAAACATTAACCACAATATAAATAGGCTTATTATTTAAATCTTACTTAAATTAAGGCATTATCTTAATTAATATGTTCGATTTATATCGCTTAGACATCCAGATTAAGTTAAGAGCTACGTTTGGAAACAAGACATATTTTCTCCGAGTGATGTAATGAAAACAATGTTTCTTTTATTGACGTAGTGAGTATTGACATTGACATTCGTTTGTTACTTGTGACGTTTTGACAAACGATTTGAGAAAGAAATTAAGATTCTAAAAATATTAACGAGACTATAAGTATATTTTTATACAGAACCAGAAACTTTTTTTCAAATTAGAGATGTGCATTAAAAACTGCAAATCATTTACTAAGCATTACCTACTTTCTGTCTAGCATTTATATTCAGGATAAGAATAATTGTCTGTATCTATTGACAAATACTTTCCATCTCTTCGGATGAAAATTCCTTGTTTCCGAACGAAGACCTTCTTATAAATAAATGTGTAAACTTATCAACTTTGGACAAACACTGTGCGGATCCCGATCTAATTAAAAACAATTTATAATCTCCATGATATATCAAAATTATATAACTTTTGTGATGATTTCACCAAGTTTGGTTCAGTGGAAGATATATATCACTGAGCTTATAATAAATAGGTATTGCCTCACGCATTGCCTGTTTAAAAATATATAAATTGACCTCTTATGTAAAAATTGTTTCCTGTAAATTTTCGAAATTCATCAACTTAGAATATATCAAAAAAAAACATTTTACAGTTAGGTTTTATTTTTTAGAGTAGCCAACTCTAGAGTTGAGCTTAAGCCGCCCTAGGGGCCTCTGACGCGGCTTAGTGACAGCAGTTAATGCTGTATGTAACACCACACACTTATTAATGTTATTCCTTTTACTAAGTGAAAGTGGTCTTGGAAGCAGATCGTAAAATTTACTTAGAAGATATTCAAGTTATCGCATATCCCGTTTACATAAAGACTTCTAGTGTAGGATTCACTCAGAATACTTAATATTAGGTCTTTACCTATGAAATTGCCGATTTGTATGACGAAATTGAGAAAAAATATATTTCCATACAAACATTTTTAATGTTTGTATGGAAATGTCTGAACAGATTTAGATGCAATGATAACTATAGTTAGATGGAAAAAAAGCTATGCACTACGTATATCAATTTCTCAAAAACAGAGTAAGTATATGATAAAATATATACCTAGTTAAAGAAGTGAAATCGACGACACATTGAAAGAGGGGTTTTCAATGACTACCCTATAAGTAATATGCACTAGTAATACATTTTTTTTATCTAAAAGGTACATAATTCAACAATTGATACAAGAAAAAAATTATTTGGAAAAATATAGCTGTACGTACCTAAAAGTTACAAACAGATTAAAATGTAAGAAAAAAACGGCAATTTCATAGGTAAAGACCTATTAACATATTATCAAGGCATGGAAAGAATAAATATGTAGCTGCGTTAAGTTAAGCATAAAGAGTTAAAAAGTTTTAGCTCAACCTACATTTTGGACAAATACTATTTATTATCTCAAAACTTGAAACTTCAAAAACAAATCATTATTGATTGTGTATATCTGGTGAAATTAATAGATTTCGAGACATCGAATAACACTACGTCACATTGAAATGGGCAAATATAGCGCGCATCCCAAACGTTAGCCCCGCGCCCCGTCCCCCCGCTAGAGAGCGCATGCGACGCTCCGAGAGAATTAAAGAAAAACAGTCGCACGGGGACTCGTGAGCGCGCCGCCGCGCCGCCTGCGCTCTCCGCGGCTCGCAGTGATATTATATTTTGTACCTAAATCTTTGTGACTATGAAACGCACGGACTGTACTATTTATTGTTTATTGAGACGCTTCCAAAAAATAAATGTTTGTAGTGGGACCCGGTGTCTTTTCTTTTTTTATCATCGACGCCCCGCTATACAAAGTACGATTATTTTATTATTTATTGATTTTATTTTATTTATTTATACTTGCATACATATGAGTATTTTTCCAAAAAAAGTTACATGTGCCCCGAGGTACTGACGTATTTCCAACAGACATGCAACTAGCTCGATTAATAATATGAATCTATGAATTGTCTGAAATTTAGGCGTTTATAACATTTCAGGCCATATCTACATATACCTATATAGAGTGGCAATACGCGAGGCAATATTAAAGGCACATAATTATCGCAGGTGTGTTGTTCTAGTCTAGTTATCTAGAAGTCGTAGGAGCCGCTGTCGCCTTTCTTGCCGATACGGAAGATGTACTTGTAGAGCAGGCCGGCGATCACTCCGCCCAGGATGGGGCCTACCCAGTATACCTGCAACAAAATAATTCATAAATAAATGATAAATAAATAAATATTCCGGGACATTGCACACAGCGCCATCTAGCCCCACACTATGCAAACGCTTTTGTCGTGGGTACTAGATAACGGATATAATACTTATATACTTTTCTTTTGTAAATACATACATATTATACATACAAACGACCAGACTCAACACAATTATAAATTTTAAATTTCATAAATACTTGTGTCAAGCGGGAATCGAACCCGCAACCCCTAGATTAGAAGGCAGAGTCACTACCAACTAAGCTAACAGGCCAGTCCAGCTAAATATCCCAAAACATTGCACACAGCGCCATCTAGCCCCATAATAAGCAAACAATATATGAGTTAAAAAGGGGAGTGGAAAAGCGATACGTAACAATAAAGATTAAATTAGCGTGCGATTCGCCAACTCGCGTTACTTGAACCACTACGTCAGAAAACCAGGTTATGTGGTTTATTTGATATTCTAACTGAGCGATGGCTTATTGTGTGTTTTTGGTAAGGACAAGGTATCTATCTCAAATAGATATCTATACGTGTTAGATGACATTGTAAAAAGTAACTGCCATAGTTGAAATCGGCAAGGAGGATATTTGTTTAGATGGGATATTCAAATTATTTGACCACGACTATTTTCTTTGCGTCTATCTATCTATAAACATTAAAATATCAACCTTTACATTCAAAACACACCTATCCTACATATCACTGTCACTCAATTCACACAGCCAAAGAGAAAGTATTTCTCCTAGAAACGTAAATACCAATGTACTTCGACATTGGTATCAATTGTAATTAACGTTACATAAATCACGACATGCCAACGATATTCTACCCAATAAACACCTCATAGTAGTAAAATCTTCAGAGATACATATGGGTTTTTCTAATACAAATTTATACGATATTATTGTTTATTTTAATTAAATATAGTTACCTATTAAATAAATTGAAAACCAAAATATATTGTTTTAATTAAATTAAGTTGTTAAATAAATTGAAAAACAAAATAAATCATATGTTTTAGAGTCGGATCATGATTACATCTGGTTTAAATGTAATTTTGGAATTGTAGCCACAATTTCTAAGTAAGCTTGCTAAGAAATTGTGGTTGTTCCTATCATTGTGGGTTCTTCAATCTCTGGATTGTAATTCTGTGTAAAACAGTATACGTACTTGATACGAAAGTTTTGCCGTCTAATTCTTAGAAGAAATAAACTTCGTGCTAGTTTTTTTTATATAATTAAAATTTTATTTACAATTCAATGCGAAGCAATCGTATGATTGGTTTGTCGTCGTCGTGAAATTAGATAGAATTAGCAACTAACTAACGTTTGGTCGTACAATTAGGTCACGTCAGTGGTTTATATTGTCTATGCTACATGTCCAGTACAAAGCAAACAGAACAAAGGGATTTCACGCTTTCTTTACCCGTACAGACTGTACAAATATGGGAAGATCGCTACAATAGGCCTAGATGGTACTATGATAATAAAGACCTATTTTAGTAATACACGATATTTATAAACAAGCTACTTCAACCTTTTTCTAATATAAATAGATAATAACATACATTCACAGGTTTTATACTTTATATATTTCGCAGTGGAATAAAATACTTAGGACTGATAACGCCAAATCATGTCGTTTGGGAGTCGATTTCAAAAATAAGGATCATGATCAATTATAGTAAATTCTAAAAATAATAGCTCGCTTTGCTATTTATTAAAAACTTCGAACTTTGCTTGTCTGTTCATGATTTTATGTACATACTAGTGGGTGCTCGCAGCTTCGCTCGCATTAAGAAGTAAAATTTGCATCTCCTATTTCACCCCTTTAAAAGCAGCGTTTCCAAAAATCCTTTCTAAAGCTTTGATTTCCTAGGAAAGCGGTGCCTTCATATAGCGGCCGTAATACAGCGGTGAATGACGTCACTAAAACGTTGTCTATGTAAACGAAATGGCGCGGTTTCCTGGAGAGCGGTAACTTGCACCGTAATTTATTTTAATTATTTTTGCGTCCGTAATATCACGGCCGCTATACGATGGCACCGCTTTCCTAGGAAACCAAAGCTTTAGCGGTTGCCTACGTCATAACATCTACCTGCATGCCAAATTTCAGCCTAATCCGTCCAGTGGTTTGGGCTGTGAATTGATAGCTAGATCACTATATCAGTCAGTCAGTCACTCAATCAGTCAGTCACCTTTGAGTTTTATATACCTATATAGATAAACAAGACATCGGTTCATATGCACTTCTAAGTTAAATATATGTACATACACATACATACTCGACTTTCCATCTAAAGTAAATATTGGAAACTATTGTCAACCATTTACCGCCAGGATGTTAACAAATCTGGCCTTAAGACACCACTAACTAAATAAGGTAATAACTGACTAAACACATACTAAATAGGTATTATTGCTATGTCATAACGATATCTAATTTAATTTGTACCATTTACGTAACTTCATGTTACTATGGCGAATATGTTTTGCACAATTTTATTGTGTTCGTTCGGACAGTTGGTTTTGAAATTGGCATTTGCGTAGGTAAATATTAATCGATTTTAGACGAGGAAGAATTTAGCTGTTGCATGGAAAATTGGTTTTTATAAATTTTATATTGGTTTTATAACACATTTTGGCAACAAATATAAAAATTTAGGCAATTGTGCCTTCCTTTTGGGAAAATGGTAATAATTTTTTAAGTAGGTATACAATAATATCATTAACATTTATAAGACCGGATCACGAACCTTCTAACAGGGCTTCTAATTTCATACTTATTAAAATTGAGAATTTAATAAGTGTAGTGTAAGCGAGTGTGGCTCAGCGGTTCCAGTGTCTGCTTTTCAACTAGACGCACCCTGGTTCGAATCCGGCCCTACACCAATGACTTGTATTTTCAAGTTATGTGTGGATTTGCACTCGCTTAACGGTGAAGGAAAACATCGTGAGCAAACCGACATGTTTGAGGACCACAATATCCGAGGACATGTGTCTTCCGTGGAAGGACCTGGGCGCCCACCACGATGTATCTGCCCAAGAGAACTCCCCTAACGAATTAGTTCTGCGGGGGAGTCACGACCCACAGTCATGAGGAAATACGACTCAAAGAGAGAGAGAGAGTGTAAACATTTTTATTTTGTTTTACGTCAAACAATAATACTTATCAAAGCATATAACACTTTATTGTTATCACGTCTTAAAAAGTTATGTAAGCTACTTCCCATGTTTATGAATCCAAGTAATGTTAGTTTACGTAAACGCCACATACGTTGCTAGAATATAAAAACATCAGGTATCTTGTTAAAGCTTCTGCTTTTCTCTGCATTTCAAGTTAGGTATTAGCTCAAAGCGATTGAATACTTGTATGCAAAGCATTTTAGTACTTAAGTTGTTTTGCTCTATCCTGATTATTATGCCTTTCAGAAAGGAAAATATAGGCTTTAATTTAAAATTTTATTGCCATTTAAAAATTGTAACATAATTTAGATAATAACCAAATATGAATTGTAATATATAAGTAGTTAAGGTTAAGTTTTTCAAATAGTTAATAAACATATTTTTAATTTACTTTACTTTAATAAATCAGAGTCTATTTTTTTCTCGCAGTAGGCATTTTAAAAGCATAACTTGGTAATAAGTGAACAATCAATAATAAAATATCTATGATAAATTTTGTATGAAAATCTAACAATCTTCTATAACAGACAAAACGGTACAACATTCTTGTTTAGTTTTAATATTATTATCAGTTTGTAAGTATTTTTGTAATTTGGTTATATTTGCTATTTAGTCATATAATGATGTCTTTTAACTTTTTAAATTAAACTTTTATTGGAAAATGAGCGAAAATAATCACGACCGGCAGGATTCGAACCTGCGTATTTCTGCTACCGTCAGAACGCCTTAACCACTAGGCTACGGTCTACTAACTGCCAGGCTAATGTAACTAGCATAACCATCACTTAATAAATTAACTCATAATTTAACTTGTTGTCAGAAAAAGCTATATATAGGTATAAACTTACAAGTAAACTTTTGCCTTTCTAAACCACCAACAGTTAAAATTCTCGTCCAATCTGAAGAAGACACTCACAATCACGTGACATGAAAGTGGTTACATCACTAATCATATGCAACTGTTGCTGAGATCGGATATAAAGCAATTTCTAGATTCGTTGATATGTAGATGTAATGCTAAAAAGCTTTTGTAACATCCTGGAGGATACCAATTTTATCACTGTTTTATTTCATTGACTGGCCTGATAGCTTAGTTGGTAGTGGCTCTGCCTTCTAATCTAAGGGTTGCAAGTTCGATTCCCGCGTGACACAAGTATTTATGAATTTTGAAGATTTATAATTACTTGTGTTGAGTCTGGTCGTTTGTATGTATAACAAGTATGTATTTACAAAAAGAGGTATATAAGTATTATATCCGTTGTCTAGTACCCACGACACAAGCGCTTGCTTAGTGTGGGGCTAGATGGCGCTTTGTGCAATGTCCCGGAATATTTATTTATTTTTCATCAATTTAGTCAGGTAGGGTTTTTTCAACAAATGATATCATCGAGCTGTTTACTTGTATGAGTAAGAAAATATGAATACTTCATAAATTTACATCAATTAATTGTAAGCAATTAATAAATTTACATCAGTTTAGATGGACAAATACATCATAATCAGCCTTTTGATTATTCAACAACGAGATGAAATGTCTACACCATTTTCGATCATTAAAACTATCTTCGTACAATTTGCTGTGATAATCTCGTTATCTGTTGTGACGATGCGTAAAAAAATCGTAATCGACGACAAACGATGTAGTTTTTCCCCGTTTTTACTTGATAACTGGCACAATACAAAGTAAAAAAGATGTAGTTTGAGTAGCGGGTCCATAACACATTAGCTATTTGTCATCCCGTATTAGCGCGAAAAATCCCACGAGGTTTCTACTAGTTTATTATTAAGGAAGGTTATAATTATAAATGATGATGATAAGTAAACATCATATTGAGCGAGTGTGGCTCAGCTGTCCCAGTGTCTTCTTTTCATCCAGACGCACCTTGGTTCGAATCCGGTCCTACACCAATGACTTGTATTTTCAAGTTATGTGTGGATTTGCACTCGTTCAACGGTGAAGGAAAACATCGTGAGGAAACCAAAATGTTTGTGGATCACAATATCCGAGAAATGTCTTCCGTGGAAGGACCTGGGCTCTCACCACGATGTATCTGCCCAAGAAAACTCCCCTAACGAATTAATTCTGCGGGGGAGTCACAACTCTCAGTCATTAGGAAATACGACTCAAAGAGAGAAGTAAACATCCTTACCCAGTGTGAAGTCCAGTTGCCCATGACGAGGGCGGGGCCGAAGGAGCGCGCGGGGTTCATGCTGGACCCGGAGAAGGGGATCTGGAAGTTAGATAATGTTCAAAAATATCAAGTAGTCATTTTATTAACATTCAATAATGACATAGCTGCAATCACAAAAATACACAGAGGGACCTACATTAGAAGTTATCCCATTAAACTCTTATGATCTGGGTGGGTGGGTCTTTTTACGAACTACCAAAAAACATTTAAGTTATTACGAGTAAGCTTCACATTTTTCTTATATTAGGTTATGTTAGGAAATTGCCGATTTGTATGACGAAATTGAGAAAAATGATATTTCCATACAAACATTTCTAATGTTTGTATGGAAATGTCTGAACAGATTTAGATGCAATTGATAACTATAATAGTTAGATGGAAAAAAAGCTATGCACTGTGTATATCAATTTCTCAAAAACAGAGTATATGATAAAAATATACCTAGTTAAAGTAGTGAAACCGACGGCACATTGAAAGAGGTGTTTTCAATGACTTCCCTATAAGTAATATGCTCTAGTAATACATTTTTTTTATCTAAAAGGTACATAATTCAACAATTGATACAATAAAGATTGTATTTGGAAAAAATATAGCTGTACGTAAAAGTTACAAACAGATTAAAATGTAAGAAAAAAACGGCAAATTCAAATGTAAAGTAACCTATTATTAAAAATATTACCTGACCATATCAAAATGTATCTTAACAAGAAAACTCACATTCTACGAGGGAGTTATCATATTCTGGCATAAGAAATAAGTAACTAACTTCCCTACTCTTAGAAGAAATCTTCAGACACAAAATGATACTCCAATGCTAATCTGCTCGTTACTACACTTTCCTAGTGTTAGATGTCTAGGGTTCTGTTATTAGAAAATAGTTCGTACCGTATCAATTATATCAATTTTCTGAAAGATCAAATTAACGTTTCTATAATGTATGTATGTACTCACACAAGCAGCGTGGCAGGCCGTGATGCTCAGCCCGATGGCTAGAGGAGCAGAGCCCTTCAGGTCGCTGCGGTGCCCATCACACACGCCGTGCACCACCATCACAAGCACGAATGTAATCAACGCTTCGATCAGGAGAGCCTGGGGAGATAAAAAAAAAACAGTTTTGTTATATGTTTTTACGAAGGCTATACACCGTCTGATATAGAATTATAAAAATGAAAATGAAAATCATCAAAAAATTACGTACGATACGAACACATTCAGGAAAGTAAGACAAACACATTTTGCACATACACAATGTCCTGACACAATTATTACTTAGGTATGATGCATTTCCTTCTCGGGAAAAAGGTATAATGCATAATCTTTTAAGGCCTAACAACACAAGCCACAAATTCTTGACACTTTGCGAGATAACATAGTAAAGCCCGCTTTAATGGATCATCCTATATAGCTACGCGTTAATAAAATAATATTAAAGCTATACGTTAGTTAGCAGCAATTATGTATATAATAAAGTAAAAATTTTACGAACCGCAGTGAAAATATGACTTTTATATCTCAAAATTTAAAGTTACTAGCCTAACAACATAATTTATTACCTGAGCATCGGTGACGTTAGCGGCGGGTAAGGTGAGTCCGAATCCTTTCGCAACGCTCGTCTCTGGCACTGCCAACTGGAACAAACAAAATTAATACATTAATTTATTGTACATATAACTTATATTTATGGAATTATTAAATCTGACCAGGTTTCAAAGGAATCATGACCACAAAATCATATGACATGTTTTCCGCGGAAGGATTCTGGGCGCCCATCACGATGTATGTATGTATCTTCCTAAGAGAACTTCCCTAAAAGTAAATGTACCTAATTCCTTGGGGGATTCACAACCCTTTATAATGAGGGGAAATGACTAAGTACAGAAAAATTGACTCGAACTAATTTATTTTATATTTATTTATTTTATAAGGCACACAACACAATACACATAAATTACATGAGTGACAGCATAACATTTTAAAGCAATTGATCCATTCTGTGCATCAAACACATGCGTGCACAACATGATTATAAACAAATCCAAGGTTCAGTAAGTTAAAGTAAAGTGAAACTATTAAAATAATACCTACATATAATACAAAAATTACAATTATAAATACTAAGCGAAATCATAAAATAAAAACACGACTAAGGTACAAAAATAATTTGTGTAGCAAGCAAAACAAGGTAAAATGCATAACATAACATTAACATTTAATTTAATTAAATTTAATTAACATTTTATTTACATACAAGAACGCTGGCTGGTTCCTTGCGCAAAGGATTTCTATAGCAATCCAGCGTGGGAATGCAGCCAGCGTTCTTGGTTCCATACCACATGTAGATTGTTTAAATTTAGTTTAGATGTAAATACTCTTTTTTAGTTCTATTAGTGTTAATATGTGTAAATATTGTTTCTTATTATTTAATTTAATTTAATATATACCTATATTATAGGGTCGACCAAGTCCCATTCACTGCCCTAACTGAGATATTATGGACCTAACTATATCTGTCTCTAACTATAACTACGACAGTATATAACCAACTAAAGCATCGATTATTCTTTATTTACAAAACGTGATCGTTCCCAATAGATCATTATATATCAAAGCTCGTTAGACCTAACAAAATGTCGCACGGTTGAACCTGAGGTCGCGATACCATATTATAATTGCAATTTGTAAATAACTAGATGTTAACTGCGGGTTTGCTTGTTATTAAGTCACCAAAATGTGTGCGGTTTGTGTCGTTTTTGAAGGTGTCGCAGGTAACATTTTATATGTATACATATGCTTAATTATCATGATACAAAGGCGTTGAGCTCACAATGTACTTACTCTATAATGTTATGCTTATAATAATAAAACTAAAGTAGGGACAAGATAATAGGTCACTTTTGACATTTCATCAAAATTCAACAACGTGACCTTGTAACGGCGGGCATAAAATAAGAACTGCACAATTGCTTAACTTTTTTCAATTACGTTTACATATTTATTGTAGGAGAGTCTCGTCTTGGACGCCGTGGCGAGCGGTCGCTTTCGGGAACGGTCAATAGAGCCTCGTCAATGCAATTGATCCGGTAAACATTAGGCACAACATCTGCCAGCGGCTAGCGCAATGGCTGCGAGCAAATCAATTCCCTGGCCCCGCGAAAAGTGACTATAATCAAGTGCCGTGCAACGCGTGTTTATAATCTTTACATGTATCAGTGAGTGACAACCAGTGTACGTGACCCGCCATCAGAGGCCACCGGTAACAGCGGTACCAGCGCCCAGCGCGGGTAAACCCACTCCAACAAAAGGAAAACTCGGTGAGCTTGTTCCATATTAGCCACACGTGGTCTAAACCCCTTTTCTTCGGTCTCTCCTTCCTCAATATCCTAGGATATTGTCTAGACGTCTGCCACGAGGGACAAGTCTGTTTTCAAGCAGCCCATACCAGCAACCAACACCGTACGGTCACATCGGTTACTTATAGATCAAACCTACGCGTAACTAGCTTATCCGATTTCAAAATACATATTTACACAAACTGCAGTAAAAACCTGCTAAATTTACAAGGGTAGACTAGATTACGCGATCTCATACCACGGACGTAATTATTCGTAACGTATGCGAAAACACAGACAATCTGCTTTCCCAAGGCAAACACAAAAGCCTAAATACGAATAAAAACTACACACATCTGCAGGCCCGTTTGGACAATAACTTAAGATTTTAAAAAGGCGCGTGAAATATTACGCTATCCATTCCCAAAACAAATACCCACGCGTAAAACTAAGCAATAAATCAGACCATTAACAATACAACCAAAAAAACCCTTCTTAAAATCATCTGCTTATTTCCGTCACAGCTGCGAGGCTCTATTGTCGGGTGGGTCATCCTTTGTTAAACATAGCTCAAAATTTACTTCTAATTGTAGTCATTTTTTCTACGTACAATAAAGCCCAGACGTTTGTTTTATACACATAACACACTAGTACATAAAGCGTAATTAATAGACTTATTCCAAATAAACAGCAGGTATTAAGTGCAAGTACTTAGAGTTGTTAGACGAGACCCAAGTACTCACTCGAGTGCTACTTACTCCCCTTTTCCGTTAAAGGCAAAAGGGAACTAGTATAGTGCATGATATACCAGTTAACTAATAAGTAATACATAGTATATAAGCTTCCTTCACAGCCTCAAGCACGCGCATACCTGAAAGATATCACGAGCTAGCCACGACAACCCGTCCTCTGCGATACCGCCACGGCAAGGCACAAAGCCGATATGGAAATAGGGACCCTATCGTAAAAATACCAGGAGACGGCAACTGCTTGTATCGCGCTTATATCCCACCAAATTAACGACTTGTATGGCCTAACCTTTGACCACCAACACATTCGACGAGACCTCGCACGCCACGTTGAGGAAAACCAAAACGATCCACAAATGTACCTAGCGATCAGAAGTAATCTAGATAGTTCAGCACAAAGCGAACAAATCAGGAACTACATTCTATCACAATACCAAGATGGCACATGGGGCGGCACAGACATACCTACTTATAGCGGCAGCGGAATATTATAGTATTAACGTCAAAATCTCTCAAAAAACCCCGCTACAAGAAACAGTATGTTTCTCTCCTAAGGCACCAAACGACACCGCAGGTAGCATAGGTCTAATAATTACGGGGAACCACTTTGATTGCTTTGAAAATCACCTAGGAGTAATAAGTACAAGCACCACGCAAAATGACCTTAGTCTTGGAACCAGCACCCCAGAGGAGAATACCAGATGAGTCCGGATACAGACTTGCCCGCCCCAGGCCACACCAAACAACAAAAACAGGTAGTAAATGAAAACATAAACATTGCCACATGGAATGTTAGAGGCGCCGCAACGTTGACTAAAAAACGAGAGATTGACGAGTTTCTAGACGGAAAATCTATCCATATTGCCTGCCTACAGGAAATTCACTTAAAATCCGGGACCTACGAATCTAGTCACTATACGTGGCACCTAAGCGGAAACAACAACAGAAGAGGCCAAGCTATTCTCATAAGAAAAAGCAGCGGCCTAAGGCTGAACTGGACTAAAGCAAACACAAACAATATGGTTGCTTCAATAGATACAAGCAGTGGAGCCTCTCTATTCATTACTACAACGCACAGGTCCAATTCAACGTCATCAGCAGCAAACGACGCGACTCGGCTACTACAACTGACCAAGAACAAACCAAGAAACTCAATAACAATCATACTAGGTGACTTCAACGCCCACATAGGACTCACAGATACACATGAACTTCGCGATAAAAATCAAAGAGGCAAAAATCTCCCACACCAAACAAGTAACGAAACGGGAAAATCTCCGATTGGACACATCATTCGGCCGGCGCAGCTGTAAACTGACTTGGACGTCGGGAAACAAAACATCGCAAATATACCATATAATGAAAGATGCCAAAAACAACCAGATTTTTAATTACATCAAAGGTGAAAAAACAATCCTATCTGACCATAGAATCTTATGGGGAAACCTGAAGCCCCTCACCACAGAATAAATAATACAACAGAAACCTATCTCCCTGTTCCGAACACGCAGCGAGCGGAGGGCACAGTAAAGTACGATCGACAGTCGTGGGTCAAACGGCACATCACTCCCCAAAGTATGAAAAATTTGTTTGTATTGTATCAATAGGTATATCTAGCTACTTAAATAAGCAATTTATAGTTGAATTCGAGAAAAACAGGATTAATTTAGTAAAAATTTTAGATAAAAAAATTGTAAATACATACTTTGTTATAATAACACATAAAAAATAATTACTGATAAAGTATTAATTTATCGAAATATAATTCACTGATGATTAAGTATAAACACTAAAATAATACAATTTTATTATTGTACTAAATCTACATTCCTAATGGCAACCATGATAACTTTGAGAGACTCGAACTGTATGCAGTGAAATATGAACCGTAAATCGAAACGTTAAATATCAATTTGGCTTGCGCGTAGGTTACGAACGTACGCTGCGATGCAAACGTATTTTGATAGCGTGGCGCGTTTTTGTTCAAAGTTAGGTCGCCCTGCCCTCACGTTAAATTCCAATAGGGACTCTACGAGACCTCCAATAAGACTAACCAGGGCCAACGTTGCGAACGAGTTTGACTACAAAACCCTAAACTACGAGATGCTTCAAAGTAACACCACTCGAAAAAAAAAAAAAAAAAACCAAGAAACTTTATTAGAGGAAACCAAAAAGAGCAGGAACGGCGAAAACCGAAAAGAGCCGCTATCGTGGGAAGTGATAACAAACGTCATGAAGATGGCGGCCAATAAGACTATCAAACATGAAAGAAGGTACTCTAAGGCTAGAGAAGAGGCAATTACAAACCTACAGAAGGCGAAGTTCCATTATAAGCATCACCCTCAAGATATAGAGGCTAGAAATACACTTAAAGAGTGCCGGCGCCGTTTGCAAGAGATCGAAGCAACGGAAGATCTTAAAGTTGGTAGACCTAACTATACGTGGAATGATTCTTTATCTCATGATATGGACCCCAGGAAAACATCTGACTGGCAGGACATGGCGAAAAAGAAAGGAGACTTTATAAGAGCTGCCAGGGAGATCTATAAGATGGCAGAAACCGACAGCGAATCTGATGAGGAAACAGAACGACATACCAACAGGCAGGCACCAACCATACCCCAGGAAAGGCCGTCAGATGACACAAGAACAATCCCTTAGCGACATAGGATCTATTCGACCCACATTTAAGATCCACCTACTACACCCGACGCGGTTATGATTACTCACAATAGGACCAACATTACACAGCGAACGTATTAAGATAGTGCTTGCAAAGCCAAACACTAACAAACCCCAAGATGGGTCAACTCAATAATCAACGAACACCATTTTTTACTAACGCTTATCCCTATCCTTAATAACAACCTTCTCCAAATCGGCGTCTGGCTGCATAGCCAGTCGACTACCATCCCGGAGCGTTAGCACAAAACCACGCTCCACAACCTCGTGCCCCCCGGTATGCCGGTTTGACCGGAGCAGGCTTGTCCTGGCTGGGTGCGGTACCTATGTTCATGTTCATGTTCATGTTACGTTTACATATTTATTGTAATAATGACCGATACGAGTAATTTTACGATTTGCTTTCACTAATAAACTATTCTAAACATAATAAACAATTTCTGATCTAAAGAACTGAACGTCGTTACAATGTTGCGTCAGTCAACCCTTTTTCTTTTTAAACACTAGGGATGTTACTCTAAAAATCGAAAGCTGATAGGATTGTAAGTTGAATCGAATGCAATGATTACTTGTGAAGAAAAATCACCATAAATTTATAACCACGTTGTGATTATAGTAAAACCTAATTATACATATTTATTATTCTTTTAACTAACTATAAAAATACAAAAAAATAACGATAGTTCAAGTGAATAAAAGCAATTTTTTTGTTAAATTACGTAGGTAATTGTCTTATTTTGCTCCTTTAATTTATGAAAGAAAAAATAATAATGGGACAAGGATTCGCATGATCATTTTTAAAATTCACATATGTTTCAAGTCTGTATCGATTCATTCGATTCATTCATTTAATCGATGTTTTTAAGCAGGTCACCTCACTATGAATATAAAACTGACATCTGTCAAAAGTGACCTATTATCTTGTCCCTACTTTAGTGCATAGTCTTTCCTTTGAAGTCTGTAATGTAAGTACTGTAGTCTGTAAAGTAAATGTAATGTCAATCTGACGAATAACAAACAATGTTACATTCGTATTTGCACATTAATAGGTTACCAGATAAATTGCATCTTATAAATAATTGTTTTCGTCGTGTCTTCGATAATTAGGCTGCTCTTTAGTTTTGTCAATATTGAACTTTTAAGTTCAGTTAAGCTATTTATTACCAAAATGATGACTTAATTGCCCAAGCTTTTTCAAGGCCCACGGGTTTTCTAAGACAATATTGATTGCACAAATTTATTATTCTTCGCCTTTTCAGTGCCTATTTGGTTAGTTGGAAAGACCTCGCACATTAAGATGTATCTGCCCCAGAAAACTTTCCAACGAATTAATTATATGGGGTAGTCATGACCCTCTGTGATGAGGAAAGAAAAAATAAAAATTGTGAAACTTTTTATGAGATTGGCCAGCTCTACGGACAGAGTTTTTAAACCATCCTAGGGGCCTCTGACATGACATGGTTTACCGATTGCCTAAAAAAGCACGAAAAATGAAAGAAATAGATGTATGTGCAGTCCAATTATAAACTCCCTTTTTTGTCAATTAAATTATAAAGTCAGTTAAAGCCCATAAGTAGCAATAGAAGTGATCTCGAAAGCACTCGCAAGTGAAGGTCGGTTCTGATTGGTTCCATTATTCCGCGCACCATCAGTGTCAGGGCAAACGAGACAGTTTTTACTCACCACGCATTTACTATATGGACATTAACACATGATTACATAAAAACGATTCTTAGTCCTTATAAACTTAGACGGTCTGTTTGTTTATTTATTTATTAGTGTAACTTCATGATAAGGGCACTTATTTTTAAAATCTACACTAAGTTCGTAGGAGAGTGGCCAACTCTGGTGTCAAGAGTTTACAAGACAGAGAAACACAGTCGCGGTATACAATTTAACAAGTTATCTAATTCACGAAGACGCCTAAACGGAATACAATTTAGATCACGTATCCAAAGACTAACCATAATTCTAAATCTCCATATACGTCAATGTGACATCAGAAACTAACGTCTGCAATCAAATCAAAAGTAAACTTCACAACTATACTTTTATTACTGCGCGGAGAAAACCGCAGGATGTATCTAGCTTACTACGTAAATACTAAGAACTAACTAGTAGGCATAAGTAATGTTGTAAGTATAAATAATATTGAATGCAAAGTACTTATTTATCTAGTAAAGTGTTAAACGGAGCGTAGGCGAATGGATAAGTGAGGATAATTTGATATGTGGAGCAACCATTCAATGTTATGCAGTGATTTATTTGATGTTATATCTTAGATCACTGCTTTGAATAATTTTGGAAGTCAGGCTTGTATGATCCGTAGTTGTTCTCATATTCATTCTATTATTTTTGAAACAGTCTTGAAAACGTTATAGCGCCTGATTGGAAATTACGAGCAATGCCTGACAACAACAAACGAGCAACATAATATACAGACTATGGTGTCCTAGTCAAATGTGCACCCGTAATCAGATCAAGTATAGTTTTCTTACCCTGATGAAAGCAGCTCCAGCCACAGCCCCGAGGCA
This sequence comes from Macaria notata, assembly GCA_927399415.1. Taxonomy (NCBI): domain Eukaryota; kingdom Metazoa; phylum Arthropoda; class Insecta; order Lepidoptera; family Geometridae; genus Macaria; species Macaria notata. The sequence continues at coordinate 4,152,273 of OV656751.1, forward strand.
TTGCACGATGATATAGCAGACCGCCTTGACGAGTTTGATGTCGCCAGCAACGAGTAGCCCGCACGTCACTGCTGGGTTGATGTGACCACCGGACACATGACCGATACCCTGAGGACAAGGGAAATGGACTGTTAGTTCATGGTTGTAAGATCTAAAAATTACAAAGTCACTTTTTAATCCAGTACCTAAATCACTAAGCTAAGATTTAATAGCCACAACTAGTCCTAGAGGGATGACCAAATCAATGAATGAAAATTGTGTAGTCAGTTTATTTTATGGGTCGAATTGGATGTTAATTTAAAAGAACCGGCTATTTTTATATATAAGACAGTCGTAAAAACTCTTCAAGCACATAAAATTGAAAGTAAGTAGGTAAGCCTGGATAATTCCTAAGTCACAACTAACTAGAACATGCTTACGCTATCCTGAGAGACTAATTGGAAAAATATTCCTACGTTTTCCATTTCAATTAACCGCTACTCACCTACCTGTTATTAAGTAATCAATTCTTCAAAAACAATTTATAGACATCAACTCCTATCGCATTACGTTTATCCACAATTCTTGAGCTTGCAATTATCGTGTCGATGTTTATCATTTGACGTTTCTGCTTATAAATCTCAATTAGACGCCGAGAACAAATGGCAATGATTGTTCATGTAAATAAGGGTATATGCATATAGATAGATAGATGGATGGATAGACAAATCAGAGACAGGCACTTAGATGATTCATTTTGGATTTCGATTTGAATATTCAATTGCTGTACCTTTGGCGATGTGATTATCTTTAGATGATTGGGGCAGCTTATTTTGTGGTTTGTAGAGCTTTAGTAATCAAATTTTAGGAGAACGGAATTTTAGTGGGGAAGGCAATGGTTTTGTTAACAGACTTTTGAATAATTTTCTGTTAACTTTCAAGTGTAACCGTGGTACAATTATGCGACTAATGTGATGACGTACCAACATGAAAAGTAGACGAATACTTAAGCACTTAATTACATATGTAAATCTACTTGTAAATAAAATAAAACATTGCCTAGGCTATGCCCACCAACCACTAGTTTTTAACCAAATATAATTTTGGACGAAAATTTGCTACTCACTGGTAACAATTCAAATATATAATACTGCTTTAATATAATTGAAGTATAATAAAGAATTGGATTTTTAAACGTTTTTGTTCGTTATAAGAATCTAAGGTAGGTTTTTGTTGATAAGTACTTCTTAATAAGAAAACAATAGCAAACTCCTCTTCCCAATTACTAAGACTGTATTCATTCATTAACTCCAAACTCTATTTACCGAACAATTAGTGTAATCCATTAATAACTTTGCTCGTGAGCGGAGCGCGTGAGTGAGCTTGCGTATGACTCACGAATACAGTTATGTCATAGGTCAAACACATTGAGCTTGGATACTTCTATGTATGTCGATGAATAGAACATTGATCTATCTTATATTTATTATTTTCTGTCAACGTATATATAGATGTCGCTTGTAATGTACAAAGAACGGCCCTAGGAGGATTATTATATTACTAGTGGACGCCCGCGGCTTCGCTCGCATTTTTTCAGAACAAAAAGTAGCCTATATAGAAATACACCTACATACCAAAATCATCAGAATGATCCGTTCAGCCTTTTTTAGAGAAAAAGATAAACAAAGAAAAATTTTAGAAATTGCTCAAACGTGTTCTGATATCACATATCTACATTACAAACATGTTTTTAAATCTTCAATGCTCTTCTGCTTTATAATATGTATAGATAGATAGATTGTTCTATCAATAGTTTACACATCGAGCTAAGAAATATGTCGATAAACAGAATATTATTTTATCAATTCTTCTTGTTGTGGTCCCGACTGTTTGTCATAGTACGGCGGTAACCCATGTGAGAGGCCCTTAGGGCGGTTTGAAAGCTCTGACACTAGAGTTGGCCGCTCTCATACGAACTCAGTCAAGAGCAAGTGACTTCAAAGATTTTTAAATTGAGTTAATTGAAGTTACAAGTAATTTCACCTTATACAATTTCCTGGATTTAATTTAATACATTTATTAGTCATTTTATATAAAAAAAATAGGTTAAGGACAGGGTCATATATACGACTTAGTTATAAATACATGTTAAAATATAGAACATGAGTCACGATTCCGACGATATATTTAAAAAAATACCAAGAAATAAACAAATAAATCCTTTAATTAGTAATTCATATTATACAGGGTTCTTAGTAACAATACTATACTATATTACACAATACTATGCTTTTAAAAAGCAGATTGAATTCTCTTGTAATATAGTTACAGCTTTTGTTAATGTATAATATTATATATAGAATATGTTTGTATATCTTATGAAGATTTATTATTATATACTACCGAAGTAATAACCAAAAAAAAAATTAAGGGTATTTATATAGAAAAAATAACAATGAATTAAATAAATATTTCGGGACATTGCACACAGCGCCATCTAGCCCCACACTAAGCTAACGCTTGTGTCGTGGGTACTAGATAAAAATAGAAACTACCTATTTTTTTTACGTGGGATAGGTTTACGTTTGACTACAGCCTGCCTGATGTTAAGCATTGCTGCAGCCTAGGGTGTAACACGTTTACCTAGAAGATACCTATTAACTCTAGATTTGAAAACCCCTGGATTGTTATTCGGATTCTCGTATTACTAAAGTTTTTTGTATAGTTATCCTTTAAAAATATATTTATAAGTCGTTATTTATAAGCATCCCTAGCCCTGTACAAAATTGGTTCATTAACTTTAAATGAATACTCCGCGAAATCTAAATCGGAAATGGGTGTAATTTTTCATCGACTCCAGTTACAATTTTAATGGCCATTAATTACTAATCAACCGCAAGTTTTACTTCTAAATCTATAAATCTTCCGATGCTCATTGAAAAAGTTACTAAAAGGTTAACTGTAGTTTTGTACGTATACTACACCTGACTCAAGGTTTTGTCTGGTTTTGTCTGTCCTGATTAGCTTGTTATATTTAAAACACCACCTTCAGTGTCGCTTTGTCAGTAATTTCGTGTGTACTGATAGTCAAATGCCCTGCCTGGGTTTATATTTTTGAGTGTTTGGTTTGGTATCCATAACAAAAACTGCATTACGTGATACATTAATGTAACGCATATATCACCTTTGTATTCAACTTGTATTTTAACTTTTTTATGTATATATTGTTCTGTCCAAAGCATTTATTTTAAAATAAATGCTTTCTTTCTATTCTTACTTTAATTACACACAGATTATGGTAATCAACAGTAGGCAGCTAAAATGCTTCGGCTAACGTTTGAGAGTCTTTTTTGCCCACAAAATTATTTACTTGTTGAAATGTTTATAAATATTTGTTAATTTTTTATTTGTGTATGTGTATGTTGTTATACATAAGACATAGGTATATTATTTATATGGTATGGACTAGTATCGACAATGTGCTGAGTTTTTTGTGAATAACTGTATTTTGTAAGTTTTTTTCTCTTCTGTATGTTTAATTAATATTTGTATAGCTATATGTAAATACTGTCTTTAAAAAAACTTTATATGGTTGTTGATGGGCTCGTCCTCCGTAATAATCTATGTATACTAATATTATAAAGCTGTAGAGTTTGTTTGTTTGAACGCGATAATCTCAGGAACTAGTGGCGCGAATTGAAAAAATATTTTTGTGTTGAATAGACCATTTATCGAGGAAGGCTTTAGGCTATATAACATCACGCTGCAACTAATAGAAGCGAAGAAATAATGGAAAATGTGGAAAAAACGGGGAAAATTATATTTTTTTTGTGCTTCCGTTGCGTGCGCTGCGAAAATGGTTCAAGGTTTCAAAAAAATACATATGTATGAAAGAATTAATGCCCAAAATTACTATTCCACGCGGACGAAGCCGCGAGCACAGCTAGTTATGTATAGGACCATGACATTGAACGTATTATATCCAAATAAATCGTAGTCGTGAATCTACGGGACCTTGGACGATATTTAAAACTGAATTATTTAATGCAGGCATTATATTCAAATGCAATTTGAAACGGTTTATGAAGGTTTCGTATCAAAGCTAGAAAAAAATTAAAAATGGAACAGGTTGTATTCAACCATATTCTTCTTCTTATCGAATGAGAGTGGCCAACTCTGATGTCGAGAGTTTATCGAGCCGCCTTAAGGTATAAATAAATAAATATTTCGGGACAATGGACACAGCGCCATCTAGCCCCACACTAAGCAAACGCTTGTGTCGTGGGTACTAGATAACGGATATAATACTTATATACTAGTAGGCCAAATAAAAAAAAAATTTCTGACAAAATTTTCGTTAAAAAGGCTAGCAATGTTAAGGTAAGAAAATTTTACTGTCGAGAGCTTTTTATATATGTTCTATTGTGTATAGTGTTTATAAATGATTACCAAATTATAAAAAATGAAAATAGCCAAAAGTTTAAAGTTCGTTTTCATATTTTATTTTTAGTATCAAAGTGTTTGGAGAATTAAATAAAATCAGTGTCAAATTGAGAACCTCCCCTTTTTGAATTCAGTAATAATTTTATTTATTTAAATAATTTTAGTGAATACATGAAATAAACAACACAAGGAAAACAGCCTAAAATACCGTTTGAAAAATGACCATCACGACCTTATAAACCTTGCTTTACTAATGAAAATGACATTCAGAGCTTTCAAGAAGCTCGTTAAATAACCTGACTTATATTGATGAGTTGTTCCGGTTCATTTGAAGGCATTGAAGGTAACTTGCAATAAAAGTATTTGTTAATTGATTCAAATGCAGATCGGATTATGTGTAGCGAATTGAGAATGTTAGACAGGTTTTTAATGGCTTATTGCTAAAACTGAATCAAAGATAGGTTAGTTTATCTGTGATTATTTTTTGTAGTCATATGCAAGCCAAACAACTTATAAATTTATTTTTTTAATGATTTATTTTATTGTCTCCTTTATTTATCTACTTACTAGTTGTTCATATATAAAGTCTTAGGTTTTTTCTAGATTTTTGAAACAAACTTTAACTAACCTAACCTTATCTTAAAAACTACAGAACTGATTTTGAAGCAAATGCAATTTCAATGTTGTCCATCTATCGACGTATTTAAAGAAAAATGTGACGTGAACATTGTTGGGTATCGAATAAAGTTGCTAGTTTTTGATTCCCTCTGGCTGAAACATACCTAACTTAAAACTAGTTAACAAGTAAGTACAAGCATAATCTATAGAAATCTCTCGTACAGCTGCGCTCCCAGAATGTGAGCCCTAATCTAGATCAGGGCGCGGTCATACATCACACGCACACGCACCAAGGGCGTCTACAATCCCTGCACAATACACCTATGTGGCTTGTGTGTTACACCTTCTTGACTCACTTTGTAATAGATTTCGGAACGTTTTGAGCAGAAATCAGGTATTAAATTTTATACTTAAATTATGATAAAACTAGCTTTCTTATAAAGACCTTCCTCTTGAATCACTCTGTCCATTAAAAAAACTGCATCAAAATCCGTTGTGTAGTTTTAAAGATCTAAGCATACAAACAGACAGACGCGAGAAGCGACTATGCTTTATGCCTATGTACTGATTTTATTGTAGGTATGTATATAGGTGTTCAGTAAATAGAAAATTGCCTCAAAACTATGCCTTAAATCAAACATGCAATTGGAAATATTTTGTGTATATTAGATGCATTTCACCCAAATCGATTCAGCTGCTTAAAACGTAAAGAGGGAAGAAACATAATATATACTCTCTCAAACTTTCGTCTATATTTCATGTGATTTGTGTTCGCATTAAAGTACCAAAACAGTTTAGGTAAATAAAGTAATTATATCATTAGGTACACTAATTTGCGATGCCAATAAATCAGTTTTGACGCAAACGTAGTGTTTTTAATAATCTCTATCACGGCTTAGGGTAATGAACCTTCGCCACTTCCGATCATTAAAATGCTATTTAATGCTAATAGGAGTAGAAAAGTTAATCACTTTATTTATGTTTGTGAGATATTAAATATAGTGGCTGATAACATCCTGTGGTTCAGGTAAGTAGAGTTTAGAAGCGAACGCATTACATACTCGTATGATTGCAAGCTTTCGAATTGAATGTCTCGGATAGATTTTTAAGCTAAAGGTGGAATGGTTGAGGTGAAAGCCATATACAAAAAGTTCAAACATAAGTGGGATTTTCTATTAGCCTAATAACTATATATAAATAAAATCTCTTTTCTATACAAGACATTGAGGCATTTTAATGTATGTCATTTGAGGGGATCCGCACAATAGACATTAGAACGAAGTGGAACAGGCGCTCAAACGAAACAGCTTAAACACACATATTTAGTTTAGTTACTAGGTGACAGTTTTAATGTAAATATAACTTTGAGAATGGTGTGGCAAGTGCCAGAAAGTATATTCATATATAGTAGGTATACCTTTAAATATGCCTAAATGTTAACCTATTTTACCAAGATCCAATTAATACATACTTTCAACATACATATTTATGTATGCATCAATATTAGTACATGACAAATCTATATACTTAAGTAAGTATAGGTCATATTAAGACCATTCATTTCCGACCACCTGGCTCCATTAATACAGAATTATGCGTAAATTTGCGGTGGAAAAAATATAAAACTCGACTGGTTTTGATTAGTTGATAACATTAGAAGTCGTAAGGTTAAACGGGTGTATTTTTTGCGCGGATTAAATTTAAGCTATTCTCAGCTAGTTTTAGTTTGGGGCCTATTTCGTAGAATATTTTTTTAGATGAGTTTTAGAAGCCAGTTTTTAGTGTTATTTATAAAGAAGCCATATGCATAGTGTTATTAAGGAAGGACTTATAAAACGAAACGCACAATTAAACATGTCCAACGTTAGGAGAATAGAGAAAAGTTTTACGAGTGTCTACTAGTTTTTTTTAAGCAAAGAGAGTCTGTAACTCACCTAATGTTAAGCAACATTGTTATATCTATGATCTAGCGCGTTTGCCTAGAAGAAACCGCTGGTTACTAAAAGTTCACTTCATCACCTCTTGTGGAGAGCTTTTCTACTATTTTTTTTGTCTAATGATAATAATGTACTAAGTAAAATTACTAGAATAAACTTCTTCTACTTTTGTAGCGGGGCAGTTTATAAAGATAAGTGTGGTCTCGGTATACTTGTGATAAGAATAATTCTCGGATACTACAACTTAGTAAGTGCTTAAGAAAGTAGCACGCATGATAAGATTCAAACAGTTACCAACCACCATTTCGCAGATTAGAAATAGCAGAATAAAAAGTTTAAAATATAGTCTCAAGTAAATGTGGCGTGGTCAGTTTTAACAATGTGTAAAAAAGACAGCATTCATTTCAGCAACATTTTGATAAAATTACATGTTATAGATAATTGACCATATTTTTAGGGCCACAACTTTTAGGTAAGCTATAATTTTTTTTTAGAAAATGTATGTGTTTTTGTCCATCATTTATATCTGTCGTATAACACCCTTATCTCTGACACCAGAGTTGGTCACTCTCCTACGATCTTATTTTTTCTTGTTATAAATGTAGCCCACTGTGCTCAAAGTTTGGTTTCTGCCCCTCTATTTTCTACATCTCAAGGTATCTTACTATTCTACGAAGTGTTTGCATATAACTGTACAATGAGATACCATATAAAGTTCAGAATCATGCAAAGAATGCATTCAACTACCTTCGTACATACAACCTGCTGAGAAGTGACCCTAATTTCTTTTATTGACGATTTTATTTGAGCTTTATTCAAATTTACTTGTGTCTGTTCGAATAACAAAGCTTTTAGTGGGCTTTGAGCTTTATTTTATGTAAAGTAGGTAGTTTTTATTTTCACTACATTTAAATATTGGTAAAATGTACCTTAAACTGAAAAAACAATTAGTAAGATACCAGTCGTAGTCGATGAGTAATCAAATGTTACTTCCTAAAGGGTGAAAAGAAAAAAGCCAGTATTAGTAAAAAATAAGAAAATCTAAAATTAGAACTAAACTTAAACTTCTCAGTACAAATAAATAGCTATCATATAAATATACATATAAGTACCAAATAGAATCTAAACAAGTTCAAGTTAAATTCTAAGCCATCAATAACTGCCTCTCAAAGCCTTACTTTATAAGGAAAACATCTGTCGTTATCTTTAAGACATGTTATTGATGGGAAGCAAAGACATTTCAAGTAAACGAAGCCTCGTTTAGGGAAATAATCAATCAGAAATACATATGTCAAGTAAATACATATGATTGGCTGAGAGTTAGAAATATATCATACCATCTTATCTACCGAATATTTCTTTTTCTTTCAGATTTTCATCTGATGGTAAGCAATAATGATGATATGGTATGAACCAGTAAAAACAGATTCTTGCTATGAATATTGCTAAATATGTGAATAGTAGTGAATATTATAGACATGAATGGAACAGAATCAAGGATTCTTTATTACAAACACACATTTTACTTTCAAGACTTAGAGATAATAAGATGAATTGTTCGAACGAGGGGAGCCAATCTAACCTTGAGGTAAAATTGGGGGTTGAGGGTTAGATAGCTCCCTGAGTGGATACCCTCCAACTGAGTTGAAAGTCTATGATGTGTTGGAGAGCTCGTTTATTGGTAGTAACTAAAATTATACCTTGAAATGACGTTGAAGTCTTTGTGCGATTCAAAGACGTACAGCGCCATCTAGTAAATGTTACAAACTGAATTTATCGCTCCAACATGAATAACTATTTATATTATGTCGCTTTAACACTGGATGTTGAATGGTCCGCAGTATAGCATGATGGCTGAAGATTTTTTTATAAGATACCTATGTAGGTGTCCCGCATTTATTCTATGTGATTAACTAGCAGGTCAAATGGCGAACATCAATCTATACGTCAATCTGATATTGGAGGGATTTAACAAGTAAATATACCGTGGAAGATAAATTATTGCAAAACGAACATATTCGAAAAGCGATGACTTATAGGGCCGTGAGCAATTAAAGTATAAAATGTTAGTATTACTTTTATACCTATTTTAATATAATAAGACTATTTGCTGTTAATTTAAATGAAATTCTAATTATATCCAGATAGACGACTAATAGTACTAATTAAGTAGAATTTAAGTAAAATTCTGCAATGAAATAAAGATCTAGCAAAAATAAAACCACCTGTTTTTTAAACTGGTAAGGAGTTTTTTTAATATATACTTACAAATTATTTAATCCCTGACCGCATTTATTTTAATTATTGTATTCAAATGACTTTTTAATCATTAATTCACAATTTATCAACTATTAATTTGCATTTTTTACTAAACGTAATCTAAAATAAACAAAGAGACAATTTCTTAAAAAACAATTTGACTAAAACAAAAGACATCAACGCGCACGCTTGCAAAACCAAAATCTTTCCACACTTAACCTTCAAACTCAATAATTTGAAAACAAAAACATTTTAAAATTGCGTAAATACCATAAAATAAATCTTCACAAAACTAAATTCTGTTAAAATGCATCTCATGTCTCCAAACGTCGCATTCTTTCACTATTTATAGCACACTTTGACTATAAAAATAGATTTTTACGGCTTCTTAAGGCTGGATGCGGTTTAAAATACGTTAAAAAGGCTATAAAGATAACGTTATTGAAATCTTACACGTTAGAATTTAATGTATGGTAAGGGCTTAATATATTTTACGTGGTGAGCGTACATATAAACTAACTCTGTAAAGATGAGCACAGCGTATTTTAATTTGTTTTGCGGTTTTTTTTTAATTTGTTTACTCGACAAACATTTTGAAAAAAATACCTACTTTAGTTTACACATTTTTATACATGCTCATTTTACAAACTTTATTGTAGTAGATGCAGATTCATATTTTAAAAAGCTCTTACAAAAATGCTAATGTTATTTCGTTACTGATATCATCTAAAAACGCGTACGTAACGTAAGAAAGCAATGCCACTACCAACTAAGCTAACAGGCCAATCGTACTATCACTATTCTTAAGTTCTCACATATTTAAACTTCGAGCACATATCATCAGATCAAAGGGTCACACATACAGGGAAAAGGTTGTAAATTCCTCCTTCTGGTGTGGGTCGATGCTCTCGTGAAGATCTAAGGAAGAGATATTAAAGATGCGCTGAGCTAAACGGTTAATATGCAAAACAACCTGCATACGTATGGGTCATTTTCTTAAGTGGGCATATTTTTAAATTACATGTATTTTTCTTTGAGAAGTCAGGCAACTAAGTATTGCACAGGGTTCCGATAAGCCATCAAAATTTTTTATGATAGATGTAATTTAGATTGTTGAGATAATTTATAATGTAACTAGCTGTGCCTGCGACTTCGTCCGCGTGGAATAGTTATTTAGGACCTTAATTCTTTGAATTTTGAACAGTTTTCGCAGCGAACACAACGAAAGCCCTCAAAGATGAATAATTTTCCCCGTTTTTTCCACATTTTCTATTATTTCTTCGCTCTTATTAGTTGCATCATGATGTTATATAGCTTAAAACCTTCCTCGATAAATGGTCTATTCAACACAAAAAGAATTTTTCAATTCGCACCAGTAGTTCCTAAGATTAGCGCGTTCAAACAAACAAACAAACTCTTCAGCTTTATAATATTAGTATAGATATATCAAATAATTTCCAGAATGATTTATCTCTCATTTACTAGGGCCATATTTTCCTTTGTTACTCAAAGGTTAATTAAAGTGAAGTCTGAAAGAGATTTTTAGCCATTATTTGTGGTTTAAATCTTGTATGTTTGTTGGGTTTGTATGATGTGTCAACAATAAAGATCTCAATCGACGTATCTATCTATCTTTGATGTGACACAACAAAATACATGTTTAATGTTTTACGAAGTCACGAAAATACTACTTTAGATAACAGCTTAAAAGTTCAGTGCCATATATTACATAATATGTACATACGTGTCTTGACAGTATCTCCAACTTCAAACCTTTGGTTCTTGACACATTACTTCAAGCGTTAACTAATTTCATTGAGTACCACAATAAATAACAACCTTATTTGCATATAACTAAGCAATTAACAGATAACTAGGTAAATTAATTAAACTCTGAAATACCGCGTGTTGAGTGATAATAAAGTAAACTTAATTTATTCAGGGAAACAAAGTTTAACTATGTAAGATATTAACTTATGTGTTTTGTTTGTAGATCAAGATTCCAATTACATAGTTTACAGTACTGAACTAATTTAAATATAAATATCTATCAAATCAGCCTTTGTCTTTTTTATCACTTTTTACTGGTTTGTTTTTGAAATGAACGTTTTATACTTAAATTGAATAACCAAAATATATATGTGACCTAAGTGTTTAAAACATAGTAAATAATACCGTGATAATAAGATATTGAATCAGGCGTTACTTTGCGGAAATCCATTGTAACTGAAACTATTGTGTGTATACTAAGGCTTAATTTGTCTGTATTTTTATGGATTATGTGTCTGACAATAAAGAATTTATTTTATTTAAACTCTGGAGAAATATGAAGTGTTTTTCCGCTGCGACCTTGTGTGTGAATGTAGTGTTTTTTTTTAAAATATGTAGTGTTGTCGCAGCGGAAAAACACTACATATTTCTCCAGAGTTTCAGTTACCGTGATAATTAGTCATCTTTTTTATATTAACTCACAAAAATAGCTCGTTTCCGGAGGTATTCGCATGCGATTACTGCTTCCGTGTTCAGATGACACGTTAAATTGTAGGTGCCAGCTGTTTCTCATCAGCAGTCGCTAAGCCATATCAGAGGCCCTTAGGGCAGTTTAAAGACTTTGAGATTAGAGTTGGTCACTCTCATACAAAAGTTAGTAGGTATTATAAAACTTACACAACAATCTTCCAAATTGCTCGCACTTCATAAACATGGCATGGTTTTGTCACAGTCACAATAGAACCTATGCAATATGGGAGTAAATTGTTGTCAGTCATAGCATGAGACGTCTCGGCCAGTTAACTTGATAATCGCTGTTACGAAGTAAACCTACTGAACTACTTAAATTTTGTAGTGCATGATTTTGTAGTTTGATGGCATATTTTTACTTAATAATCTATAATATAAAAATGAATAGCAAAATGTGTTGGTAAGAGCATTTAACTCAACAACGCCTGGACCAATTTGGCCAATTATTTTTTATTAATGTTTGTTAAACTTCAAGGATGGTTTTGACGACGAGAAAAAAATCTAAAAATTGCTGGTAAAACCCTAAAAACAGGACGAAGTCTGTCGGGTCTTCTAGGGTGTGATAAAATTTGCGATGTTATAGTTATCTTAGGACTGCTAGCGCTGTAATAAAAAAATATTGCAAAAAGATGGTCGGGGTAAAAATAAAACATGATTTTTCATATATCCAAGATCTTTTGTATGCCTAAGCTTATTCAAATTGATTTATGTGGAGAAAACGACCATACATACATCTTTACAAAGTTTTGTTTTTGTGATATTAGTAAATATGTAGGTATATATATTTGTTAACAATCCGAAATATATTATTAATATATACCTACATAAATATATTATAAAAAAATATATATACATATGAACATGAACATAGGTACCGCACCCAGCCAGGACAAGCCTGCTCCGGTCAAACCGGCATACCGGGGGGCACGAGGTTGTGGAGCGTGGTTTTGTGCTAACGCTCCGGGATGGTAGTCGACCGGCTATGCAGCCAGACGCCGATTTGGAGAAGGTTGTTATTAAGGATAGGGATAAGCGTTAGTAAAAAATGGTGTTCGTTGATTATTGAGTTGACCCATCTTGGGGTTTGTTAGTGTTTGGCTTTGCAAGCACTATCTTAATACGTTCGCTGTGTAATGTTGGTCCTATTGTGTGTAATCATAACCACGTCGGGTGTAGTAGGTGGATCTTAAATGTGGGTCGAATAGATCCTATGTCGCTAAGAGATTGTTCTTGTGTCATCTGACGGCCTTTCCTGGGGTATGGTTGGTGCCTGCCTGTTGGTATGTCGTTCTGTTTCCTCATCAGATTCGCTGTCAGTTTCTGCCATCTTATAGATCTCCCTGGCAGCTCTTATAAAGTCTCCTTTGTTTTTCGCCATGTCCTGCCAGTCAGATGTTTTCCTGGGGTCCATATCATGAGATAAAGAATCCTTCCACGTATAGTTAGGTCTACCAACTTTAAGATCTTCCGTTGCTTCGATCTCTTGCAAACGGCGCCGGCACTCTTGAAGTGTATTTCTAGCCTCTATATCTTGAGGGTGATGCTTATAATGGAACTTCGCCTTCTGTAGGTTTGTAATTGCCTCTTCTCTAGCCTTAGAGTACCTTCTTTCATGTTTGATAGTCTTATTGGCCGCCATCTTCATGACGTTTGTAATCACTTCCCACGATAGCGGCTCTTTTCGGTTTTCGCCGTTCCTGCTCTTTTTGGTTTCCTCTAATAAAGTTTCTTGGTTTTTTTTTTTTTTTTCGAGTGGTGTTACTTTGAAGCATCTCGTAGTTTAGGGTTTTGTAGTCAAACTCGTTCGCAACGTTGGCCCTGGTTAGTCTTATTGGAGGTCTCGTAGAGTCCCTATTGGAGTTTCACGTGAGGGCAGGGCGACCTAACTTTGAACAAAAACGCGCCACGCTATCAAAATACGTTCGCAGCGCAGCGTACGTTCGTAACCTACGCGCAAGCCAAATTGATATTTAACGTTTCGATTTACGGTTCATATTTCACTGCATACAGTTCGAGTCTCTCAAAGTTATCATGGTTGCCATTAGGAATGTAGATTTAGTACAATAATAAAATTGTATTATTTTAGTGTTTATACTTAATCATCAGTGAATTATATTTCGATAAATTAATACTTTATCAGTAATTATTTTTTATGTGTTATTATAACAAAGTATGTATTAACAATTTTTTTTTCTAAAATGTTTACTAAATTAATCCTGTTTTTCTCGAATTCAACTATAAATTGCTTATTTAAGTAGCTAGATATACCTATTGATACAATACAAACAAATTTTTCATACTTTGGGGAGTGATGTGCCGTTTGACCCACGACTGTCGATCGTACTTTACTGTGCCCTCCGCTCGCTGCGTGTTCGGAACAGGGAGATAGGTTTCTGTTGTATTATTTATTCTGTGGTGAGGGGCTTCAGGTTTCCCCATATGATTCTATGGTCAGATAGGATTGTTTTTTCACCTTTGATGTAATTAAAAATCTGGTTGTTTTTGGCATCTGTCATTATATGGTATATTTGCGATGTTTTGTTTCCCAACGTCCAAGTCAGTTTACAGCTGCGCCGGCCGAATGATGTGTCCAATCGGAGATTTTCCCGTTTCGTTACTTGTTTGGTGTGGGAGATTTTTGCCTCTTTGATTTTTATCGTGAAGTTCATGTGTGTCTGTGAGTCCTATGTGGGCGTTGAAGTCACCTAGTATGATTGTTATTGAGTTTCTTGGTTTGTTCTTGGTCAGTTGTAGTAGCCGAGTCGCGTCGTTTGCTGCTGGTGACGTTGAATTGGACCTGTGCGTTGTAGTAATGAATAGAGAGGCTCCACTGCTTGTATCTATTGAAGCAACCATATTGTTTGTGTTTGCTTTAGTCCAGTTCAGCCTTAGGCCGCTGCTTTTTCTTATGAGAATAGATTGGCCTCTTCTGTTGTTGTTTCCGCTTAGGTGCCACGTATAGTGACTAGATTCGTAGGTCCCGGATTTGAAGTGAGTTTCCTGTAGGCAGGCAATATGGATAGATTTTCCGTCTAGAAACTCGTCAATCTCTCGTTTTTTAGTCAACGTTGCGGCGCCTCTAACATTCCATGTGGCAATGTTTATGTTTTCATTTACTACCTGTTTTTGTTGTTTGGTGTGGCCTGGGGCGGGCAAGTCTGTATCCGGACTCATCTGGTATTCTCCTCTGGGGTGCTGGTTCCAAGACTAAGGTCATTTTGCGTGGTGCTTGTACTTATTACTCCTAGGTGATTTTCAAAGCAATCAAAGTGGTTCCCCGTAATTATTAGACCTATGCTACCTGCGGTGTCGTTTGGTGCCTTAGGAGAGAAACATACTGTTTCTTGTAGCGGGGTTTTTTGAGAGATTTTGACGTTAATACTATAATATTCCGCTGCCGCTATAAGTATGTCTGTGCCGCCCCATGTGCCATCTTGGTATTGTGATAGAATGTAGTTCCTGATTTGTTCGCTTTGTGCTGAACTATCTAGATTACTTCTGATCGCTAGGTGCATTTGTGGATCGTTTTGGTTTTCCTCAACGTGGCGTGCGAGGTCTCGTCGAATGTGTTGGTGGTCAAAGGTTAGGCCATACAAGTCGTTAATTTGGTGGGCTATAAGCGCGATACAAGCAGTTGCCGTCTCCTGGTATTTTTACGATAGGGTCCCTATTTCCATATCGGCTTTGTGCCTTACCGTGGCGGTATCGCAGAGGACGGGTTGTCGTGGCTAGCTCGTGATATCTTTCAGGTATGCGCGTGCTTGAGGCTGTGAAGGAAGCTTATATACTATGTATTACTTATTAGTTAACTGGTATATCATGCACTATACTAGTTCCCTTTTGTCTTTAACGGAAAAGGGGAGTAAGTAGCACTCGAGTGAGTACTTGGGTCTCGTCTAACAACTCTAAGTACTTGCACTTAATACCTGCTGTTTATTTGGAATAAGTCTATTAATTACGCTTTATGTACTAGTGTGTTATGTGTATAAAACAAACGTCTGGGCTTTATTGTACGTAGAAAAAATGACTACAATTAGAAGCAAATTTTGAGCTATGTTTAACAAAGGATGACCCACCCGACAATAGATCCTCCCAGCTGTGGCGGAAATATTAGCAGATGATTTTAAGAAGGGTTTTTTTGGTTGTATTGTTAATGGTCTGATTTATTGCTTAGTTTTACGACTCGGTATTTGTTTTGGGAATGGATAGCGTAATATTTCACGCGCCTTTTTAAAATCTTAAGTTATTGTCCAAACGGGCCTGCAGATGTGTGTAGTTTTTACTCGTATTTAGGCTTTTGTGTTTGCCTTGGGAAAGTAGATTGTCTGTGTTTTCGCATACGTTACGAGTAATTACGTCCGTGGTATGAGATCGCGTAATCTAGTATACCCTTGTAAATTTAGCAGGTTTTTACTGCAGTTTGTGTAAATATGTATTTTGAAATCGGATAAGCTAGTTACGCGTAGGTTTGATCTATAAGTAACCGATGTGACCGTACGGTGTTGGTTGCTGGTATGGGCTGCTTGAAAACAGACTTGTCCCTCGTGGCAGACGTCTAGACAATATCCTAGGATATTGAGGAAGGAGAGACCGAAGAAAAGGGGTTTAGACCACGTGTGGCTAATATGGAACAAGCTCACCGAGTTTTCCTTTTGTTGGAGTGGGTTTCCCCGCGCTGGGCGCTGGTACCGGTGGCCTCTGATGACGGGTCACGTACACTGGTTGTCACTCACTGATACATGTAAAGATTATAAACACGCGTTGCACGGCACTTGATTATAGTCACTTTTCGCGGGGCCAGGGAATTGATTTGCTCGCAGCCATTGCGCTAGCCGCTGGCAGATGTTGTGCCTATTGTTTACTGGATCAATTGTATTGACGAGGCTCTATTGACCGTTCCCGAAAGCGACCGCTCGTCACGGCGTCCAAGACGAGACTCCTATAAAAAAATATATATACATATATAAATATATTATCAATCCAGCGTGGGAATGCAGCCAGCGTTCTTGGCTTCATACCACATGTGGATGTTTTAAATTTAGTTTAAATGTAAATACTCTTTTTTAGTTTTATTAGTGTATAATATATGTGTATATATTCAAGGGCCTAAATAGTAATTATAGCACTTATCTTTATTGTCTAATTTTATTGTTTTTTTAACCAGTTCCATTTTAAGCCATCGATTTAACCCCCCTTGACTAGGTCAATTTAATAAATATCTACCTCCTTAAACACTATATCAATATTATCAAGAGCAGTGTAGATTTCAACTTACTCCACACGTGTCCACGTCGAATTTATTGGCTTTAAAGCTGACAGTTACATTCTGACATACATGTAAGTAAATAAGGCTAGCGGGAACAGAAGGATTTATGTTATGTTTATATTATGTACTTGCTTGAATAAGAGTGGTGATAAAAATACGTGTACGTTGGTAGAATATAAACTACTTATATAACAATTTTTTTTTGTTTATAAAGTAGGACATCCGTAAATACGTAAATTAGACGTAGGTCTTAACATTATCACTTCAACATCAACTGTTAATCACATCACGCATTTTTTTACTTAACTGAAGCTCTCAAAAAAATAAAGAAGTTATAACAAATAGGTTCTAAAGTAAAAAAAAACACACCAAAATTGATTCTACAAGACACAAATCAACCGATCAATTAACAACATAAAAAACAACTATAGACTCACAGCTTAAAATAAAAAAAGTCGTGACACACTAAAGTTCAAGAGTCATAACATTGATTTAAATTACATCTGTTTATCAGAACCGAATCATCATTAATCATTTATTCTCATCTTCATACATTTGATTCCAATAATCAATTCTTCTTCTTCTTGAGTCGTATTTCCTCATGACTGAGGGTCGTGACTCCCCCGCAGAATTAATTCGTCAGGGGAGTTTTCTTGGGCAGATACATCGTGATGGGCGCCCAGGTCCTTCCACGGAAGACACATGTCCTCGGATATTGTGGTCCTCAAACATGTCGGTTTCCTCACGATGTTTTCCTTCACCGTTAAGCGAGTGCAAATCCACACATAACTTGAAAATACAAGTCATTGGTGTAGGGTCGGATTCGAACCAGGGTGCGTCTAAATGAAAAGCAGACACTGGAACCACTGAGCCACACACACAATAATCAATTACCTAATTATAAATGCCATAGCATTGAATGATTAAATATTAATTGCAATAGTTGAAATGATTGCAGTCTGCGATTGAACACGATAAATGGTTATTTATTATTTAACCATATGTTTGAGTTCAGTTCACATACAATCTATTTATATCAGCACACATAATTATAGTTTTAAGTATGCACCTAATTTATTACAGCGAGTTTTGATAAAGAAATATTCTAATAATCAGAGTTCAAAGTGATAGTTTAGTATAAAATGTGTCCTACAATTTGACGTGTTACCCATAGTGAATTAGTAGAATTGTATATTTTTACTTACTCTTAAGTAATACAATTTAGTTTTTGACTTGTAAATTTACATATATTAAATAGTACTGTAATTATTATCTAGTATTTACAACTATACAATGTGACGTGTAAAATGGCTTTATGAATAAATGATGATTATGATGATTATGATTAGTGTAAGAGCCCGGAAGAGATTACTTAAGGTGACAAGGCCGCTATATTTAGCAGAAATATACTGAGAGATGACTCTGGCCACGTAACACAGCCTAACGGCACAGAATACATAATACAACTAACGGCTACCACGAGGTCAGAGGATCCGAAACATTTTGTAACAAAGTTTTCTTGGCAAATGAATAATTTTGTATTTGTATTTATATTTTAAGTCCCTTAGTTATGTTTATTTATATTTGGTGTGCAATAAAGTTATATTGAATTTAATTTAATTAAAAAGTTTAAACAGCGCCATCAAATGCTATTAAAACACATTGTAAATATAGAGCATAATATATTTGTAAATAATAATATAATGCTGGCCTTTTTCTGGCTCAACGTAGGTATCAGCATTGCCATCCAACGTGGTAATGCGGCCAGTATGCTGGGCACGCTGCCCTCTGGCAGTGGGCTGGAGCACTTAGATTATAATAATAATATGTCTTTATTGCACACCAACATGAAAGAAATACATGAAAGGATAAATTTATGATGACGTACATATGGGCGGCCTTATCGCCTTAAGCGATTTCTTCCAGGCAACCTTTGGATGGACACGATTAGCTGAGAAGAAAAGGGTCAGAGGTGTACTAAAACAAATATAAGGAATTTATAAATACATACAAAAAAAAAACCTAACTACAACAACAAATACCTACACAATCAAGTAATTATAACACATACACTACTTACATACAGATTATCTTTAGGCTTTTCTAAAGATTTTCTAAGTGCCCCTTTTTTGTAGTAGTTAGAAGTAGTATGTTTAGTTTTTCTTCCCTTATTTTTATTTTTTAATATTGTAAATAATATTTGTAAATTGAAAAAGCTAGTCGCAATATTAATTTAAAGTTTCTAAAAAAAACAAAAACTTGCGTATTTTAAAGTACACAACTAATTAAAGCATTAAACTTGAACTTATTGTTTCCGTATTTTGACCAGTTTTTTGCTTGCTTTAACAATAACAACAACAATAGTAGGAAGTTCGATCTGGAGCTAGGAAGCTTCTTATTTCATTGATTTCCTACATACTTAATTTAAAGTAAATAAGTTTTTTTTTACCATAACGGGTTTGCACTTGGCCATAGTTTACTTGATAGCAAGCAAAGGCTATGGCCTAAGATGGAGCGTCCTTACCCGATAAGAACCGATTCACTCTCGCTTTGAAGATCGCTGGATTATAGTGCGTGGGGAATAGAGAGTCAGGCAGGGAGTTCCACAACCTTGCGGTACGAACAAGTTAAGTTTTATGTACGGCCAATATTGTGAACAATAGATAACCTGTTTGATTACATTGCTGGCTTGGATGACCAATCATTGTTTTATGTATCTACTTGTTACTTACAAAAAGCAACATGTTAATTCAGTAGGGAGCATTTTTTTTTCAGCTCAATAAAAATTATAGCTTACTAAAACTAAATATCTGCCGGCAAAACAATCAATTACAAATGATTTAATTCATTTTATTGTTCAACAGTAAAAAACAGATTCATCATCATCATCATCCACAACCTTCTCTAGCCCATTGCTGGGCATAGGCCTCTCTTTGAATGTGCCAGCTGCGTCGATCTTGTGAAAAAACAGATTAAATTGATTTCATTGAGTACATTATAATGATTTTTTTAGAGATTGCATAGCAACTACGAAAATAAAAGTTTATTGTAAATATTTGACATAAAGAACGTAATCGATTGGTTTCCCATATTAACAAATCAAAATAGGAATAGCAATATTAGATAAATGTGCCGTAAAAATCACTCGATGAACCTGTATTGTCTAGGCAATACTTGATTACATAACAATGGCTCGCTATAATCGATTATTATCGACTCGTTTGTCAGTGGAGTATCGATACGAGTCGATTATTGATCGATTGTGCTTATTAGCAACGTGTGCTTTCGTGACTATTCCGACACTGAACTGCTAAAGGTTTTAATAGAGTGTTTTTGTGTCATGTTCGAGATTGTTTTAAGCCTATGAGAATTTTATAATTGATTGAGATTTTGTAAGTTAGTCTTATGGCGATACATTAGTCAACACTTTTTCAAGAAACTGCTATAACTGACTCATTCTTGATAAAATCCTAGATGGCAGAAGCAAGGTTGTTTTAATAAGTAAATCAATAAAAACTGAAACAAATAAGAATACATAAAAATCATAGAAAATTAATTTAAAACTTCAACTACTTTCCTGTGCTGATGAAACATGTACGAGAATGATGAACAATGTATGAAGGCTGCATTTAAGTAAGAAATTCGTATAAGAGTGGCCAACTCTGGTGACAGTGTTTTAAAACAATACTTGAGGCTGAGCCTTGGCCTATCAGCTGCCGTTTTACCCGAGGACATGTATCTTCCGTGGAAGGACCTGGGCGCCCACCACGATGTATCTGCGCAAGAGAACTCCCCTAACGAAATCATTCTGAGGGGGAGTCACGACACTCAGTCATGAGAAAATACGACTCAAGAGAGAGATCAGCTGCCATACTATCTCAAACAACCGAGACCACTTTACTGATAAAATGATATTAGGTACTTGTTTTTTTATGTTCTTTCATTCCATCAAGTGAACGATAGTATCAAACGCGTCAGAGAAAGTGTCACAACTCTTACCAGACATCTTTGCTTTCACTATCTTTGTAAAGCATCAAACTTTTTATACTCGTATAAAGATGTATACGTTTAATAATATATATAAAAACAAGAAGAAACTTTCATTCGTCAACGAGTTACGAATTAGTTTTATTAGATCGATTTGTGAATTCCAATGGTATCCAATTATTGCAAAATTATCGATAGTTGTGGTATAAAAATAAATAAAAAAGAAGTTAATTTGATTACTTGATGAGAAACGATGGTGTACTACTTTGATTAGGGTTTTGCTTTCGTTTGTGATTTTAATATTAAAACTATTATATTTACTATATTTTTTTTATTATATACTATATATTTTCAACTATATAGGTACTATATTACTTTGATTAGGGGATTGCTTTCGTTTGTGATTTTAATATTAAAACTATTATATTTACTATATTTTTTTTATTATATACTATATATTTTCAACTATATAGGTACTATATTACTTTGATTAGGGGTTTGCTTTCGTTTGTGATTTTAATATTAAAACTATTATATTTACTATATTTTTTTTATTATATACTATATATTTTTAACTACATTACTTTGATTAGGGTTTTGCTTTCGTTTGTGATTTGTTGAAAGTGTTGTTAATATTTTGATTTTTTAATTTCAGCAAACTTCAAAATGGCGAAGTGTATTAAAGAAACTTATTCTAGCTTTTTTCTATTATCATATCAAGTTTGGTTTACTAATCTCTTCATTACTTTTATCTTCATTTTTATTATATCCAACAACATTATGATAACAAATTGGACTTGCTTCAATAAAAAAGAGCTTTTTCGAGCTTATATCATCAAAGCTCTGCAAGGTGATCGAGGAAAGCAGTGAAGGATAGTAGGAAGAGTTCCGGATCGCCGGCGGCGGCCGCGAACCGGTTGAAAGCAGGTCAAGTGCACGCCACGCGACCGCTGAGCTGTTAGCGCTACTATATAGTAGTTCGCCGCTAAATGGACTGTGGATTGACGAGGTTTTGGCTAGTTTTGACTCATGTAATACTAGTTGTTATTTTTATAAGTTGTTCCTGGTTTATAAATAAAATTACGATTGTATGATGTTTCAACCAAAATAGGACCAAAACTCTTTAAAAAATTATTATTTTGCTCATGCTATGTTCTTAAGTTTTTGGATCTGGCTCCAGATTTCTGATCTATTTCTAAGGTTTTCAATTAATTGTTCGGTTATCAATTATTTTATCAATTTCTAAGACAAAATGAAGCTGAAATAAGAATAGACTAGCGTGATGCTCATATCTTGCAATGATATTTGTCTTCTTTGTACCATAGTTTTGCTAAACTTCCTTCTTCAAAGCGAGAGTAAATCGGTTCTTATCGGGTAAGCACGCTCCATCTTAGGCCATAGCCTTTGCTTGCTATTAGGTAAACTATGGCCTAAATATTGAAAAATAAAATAGTGAAATGATAAAGTAGGCGACGGCAAATAATGATATATCGCCTTACTAGCACATACGTACGAGTACATATAATCTCTTCATATTTTATCCAAAACGAGTATTCTGTGACCAAAACCAATTTGATACAATTATTTCCTTTACAGTAATAGGTGTATGTGTTGGTGGCATCAATTTGCCAGAGACACTGTGGGTGGAGTTAATTCGCTTTATGGTCTGAAATGTGTAGTGACAATTTTGGGCTGTAAAAATAACCAATTGAATATTTGTAGGTGGGTGGGACGATATAGAATAGCTGGTAAATAAGCAATTACAGGTTCTTTTTTTTGAAAAATATGAAAAAATAAGATTATAGCCATTTTGTGTTCTTAGACGTAAAAAACATCACATCACGTAGACACAGATATGAATAATATGGATATAGTAAATTAAAAAGTTTAAAAAAACTTTTAGAATCAATTTGAAAAGTTTTTTAAATCGAATTCAAATTGATTCTAAAAATATTTATAATTGAAAAACTCTTACATAAATGTGATCAGAAACACAATAAGTATTATATGTCACACTTGATTACAAATACAAAAGCAACAAATTTTGTATTCCACTCAATTTTTATATTCCTTTTATCATAGTCAAACATTTGTATTTCAATATCACACATAAGAACAGAAAAGAACATTACATCGAATTTGAATATCATAGAAAATTAGCTTAAAAGGAAGCATTGATAGCGAAGGCCGTGTTAAACAAATTGCTGTGATAAGTATGCAGTGGCAAGAACGCAATCAAAGTATTATCAATGATGTCTAGAGGCAATGCTAACTGGACCATTATTATCTATACTAATATTATAAAGCTGAAGAGTTTGTTTGTTTGAACGCGCTAATCTCAGGAACTACTGGTGCGAATTGAAAAAATATTTTTGCGTTGAGTAGGCCATTTATCGAGGAAGGCTTTAGGCTATGTAACATCACGCTGCAACTAATAGGAGCGAAGAAACAATGTAGAAACATGTAAAATGTGGAAAAAAACAGGGAAAATTATTCATCTTTGAGGGCTTCTATTGCGCTGCGAAAACGGTTCAAAATTCAAAGAATTAATGCCCAATATAACTTAAAAATACAAAAATACACAGTAATCACAAGGTTAGCTTAATTAGTACCAATGCAAAACTTTGTATTATGGTCGTATATCTTTAACATTATTTGACTTACCTATTGGCCGAAGATTTTTGAACACGAAAACCTCCAAACTATTTTTTTAATATCTTCAATGCTTAGACTTTTAATCCTATTCAGCTTTATTATAATATGTATGTATAGACTAGTGGATGCTCGCGGCTTCGCTCGCATTAAGAAGTAAAACTTGCATATCCTATTTCACCCCTTTAAAAGTGGCATTTCCAAAAATCCTTTCTTAGCGGATGCCTACGTCATAACATCTACCTTCATTCGAAATGTAAGCCAAATCCGTCTGGTGGTTTGGGCTGTGCGTTGATAGATCACTATATCAGTCAGTCAGTCAATCAGTCAGTCAGTCACCTTTGAGTTATAAATATTTAGATTGGATCAAGGCTTACCTACCTAAGTAGGACACATTAATGCTAAAATAAAATACCAAGTATATTAACTACGTATGCATGTATAGATAAATCATTTTTATCACTTTATCTTCGCATTGAAAGTAGGACTATGCAAGCTATATTATCGCTGTTTGTTTATCTTGTGGCCATTCAGAAGCCTTTGTTAGCCCTAGAATGAAAACACACCAGATATGTACAGAAAAAAAACAGAATTCAGTTCAGATAACAGGTCTTCCTATTAGAATTTGCTAATGTTTATTGAATGATGGCTAAATTTTCGATAGGAAAATACAAATATATATTTAGTAGTCTGGAAGAAATTCAATCGTCAGAAAGAAGGGTGTGCTTTATGGGTTAATATAAAATTAGAATAGGTCTACATATAATACAAAGCATCTAACGATATTGTTTTTGTACAACGATTCATAATTTTGGAATACTTGGGCTTAAAGGGTAAAGTATTTGCGCTTTCCTATTAAATGTTATCACTGGGTTTTGTGTATGGACAGCCTAAATGTTGTTTTACCAATAAAAAATATCAGTAACTGAATAAGAACTGTTTGCAAAGTGTGTGGATTAACTACACACTAAAACATACATTTTACAATGTGGCCAGCTGACAGTAGGCATGCAGGGAAAATACGAAACATACCTACCAATACTGCATACCTCAATAAAAGTGTATTTGGGATGGCTCCGAGGATATACAACCACATTCCCAAGAGTATTAGATGTAAAGATGACCTTAATGTTTTTAAATGTATGCTAAATGAACTATTATGTAAAAAAGCTTACTACAGTGTTGATTTGTTTTTCAAAGATAAGTTTAATTAAGAATGTATTCTAAATCAAATTATGTAACTTTATATTATTAGTTGTAAAGTCTGTAAGCCTTTCAGGTGGAAACTAGTGACACAATACGCTATAAATGTTTGTCTAGTTAAGCAACATATTATATACTGTAACACCTTAGCACCTAGTTTCACAGACCAATAAATCATTCATTCATTCATTCTTTCAATCATTCATTCATTCATTCATTCATTCATTCATTCAAAAATATGTAAACTAAAACGGTTTTCACTCACGTGTAATTCGCGTATGTTGTTTACGCGTTTCGGGTGTAATGACACCCATCTATGTTCTGGGACCGCGGCAGCACGCAGACACACGCACACGTGATTACACGTGAGTGGAAACTGTTTTAGTTAACATATTGATAAAAATGTCCCACGAAAGTTTTAGTATTAAAATACACAATAAAACTTAAAGAACATAACAAAATAACAATGTAGAAAACATATTCTAAATATATATACGTCTAGATTTTCAGACCAGCTAATTAGTTTCAGCGTATATCATCGAATTAATTAGTTGATTGGATTGGACATTTAACAACATTTGCTCCGCAGATCGATGTGTAGCTACTTGACCGCAGACTGGTATTGAATGTGATGAACTAGGTACTTGTATATACAGGGTTAGAAGGCAAGGTAGGAAGAATATTATAAATTTACAATATATCATAAAACAAACAAAAGAGAGTATGTAAAACAAATACTCATGAGTTTAATTAGAAAGAAATAAAGAAATATAATAATAAACAATTATTAAATCTGCAACAACACAGCCCCAACTCAGCATAATGCTGGTTGTGTGGAAGCAACCAACGCTGGTCTTCCGCTGGGGCTGGCTGTGACATCACGCACGTACAAGAAGACAGGCAAACAAACAAACAAGATGAGACGTATACAAATAGGAGCAAAATTTTAAATTAGACATACTGTACTAATAACTAGTAACCCAGTATAATATTATATACATATATAATATTATACTGGGTATAGAGATATTAAAAGTGAAGGTGGGCCTTCACCTAATTTAGATTCTTATTTATTTTTATATTGATAAGTGCTATCTTTATTTTAATAATGGATTGTTAAAGACGTGATTAAATATTTGCACTGTACTACTGTAGGTAAATTGAAAATGTTTATTAAACGTCTATGTTTTATTAAGGCTACTGATAAAGCTTGTAATTTTATAGACTTTGAAAGGAGAAAATGGTAAAATTTTACCAGAATCGCAATCCTTTTACTCTAGGAAAGAACGGTACCCTTAAATATAGTTAATAACATACATGTTAATCTTAAAGTTATCTAATTAATTTGCTACTTAAGTGTGTTGATAATTAATTTCTTAATTAATGTAATTATGTAATAATTAATGTATTGTAGTAAATAAATAAATAAAACACTATTTACTCATTAATTATGTAGAGACCAATTACATTAATCAATTGTACCTATATCATTTGTATATTTTTTTTTAATTACCTATCTAGCCAAAATACATTTTTTGTTGTTGTTTGAATATGGTATACCTACAGGGATAAAATGCAAGATGCTGCACGTAATATGTAAGTTATACCTATATTGTTGTTGTTTAGTGATATTGAGTTATATTGGGTAGACAGTAGGTAGGATAGGGTTATAATAGGCTGTAGGGTACAGCTGCTAGGGCCCTGTCACAGTTCACAAAGGCCACAGAACTGACCTTTAACACGTAGTTAGTTTGTGGCATTTTGTTCATAAAGTATAGAAGAATTAACGTATTTATTTTAAATAATTTATCAAAGAAAACACGTTCAATCAACCCATAAAACTCCATCCATATAACTTTTCATATACAATCAAAACTATGATTAATTTTAATTTGGAACCCAACATAGCAGAGAACGCGTGCTGTGAACCTGTGAACGAAAGTCAGGGCTGATAAATGTCTTACTGACAATGAAACCTGATTCGTCAAGCTCAAGTTTGATTTGTATATTTAGGGTTCGGTTTTTTGTTGATTAATAGGAAAACCTCCTTTTTGATTCTGAGATTGTGATACTAACATACATAATGTGTTTGCCAATTTTTGGTTCTTTTTAACTAGAAAAATATATATTCTTAGTACCTATAACGTATAATTAATTTTCAAAATAAAAATCTTTATGTAGGGTTTTTTAAATGAAACAATGAAAATATAATGTTTAATGAAGCGAAACTGTTAACGTGATAATTTTTCAAATAGCAAACTTGTAAAAAATATCTACTGAAAGCGCACCCGAAGTCGTAAATTTAAGTTAAGCTTTAGCCTGAAAACAGTTACAGTAACGGTAAAATAAAACAGACAAAACTGTCATTTCTCAAAATAATTACAACCACCTCCACATTTGGGGAACTCCGAACATTAGAAATAGTATATTCATAGAAAACCAAAGTACATTAACACAAAAGAACCGTGATACTTAGACACCAACAACTGTTTGGAATCTTGAGGCGTGATAGATGTAGATGGATAGAGTATAAGACCAAATGTGAGGTCGCGGTTCAATGCTCTATCACTTATATGTAGGTTACTGTTTACCTCCTTGAGTCGTATTCATCATTACTGGGGGTCGTGAATCCCCCGCAGATGTTTTTGAACTGAAACGGATTTTATTATTTTATTCAGTGGGAACCACTAGTGGGAACCACTGGGGTTAGTTAAACACTAAGCGTTTTGCTTCCACTTTTATAGGACGAACTGCTAAATTGTGGAACTCCCTGTCTGACTCCCTGTTCCCCGCGGAATATAACCTTGCGATCTTCAAAGCGAGAGTGAATCGGTTCTTACTGGGTAAGCACGTTCCATTATAGACCGTTATAATTGCTTACTATCAGGCGAATAACGGTCAAGTGCAAACCCATTCCATGTAAAAAAAAGGAAGGCTCAGGAACCGCTGGCGTCGCGATCTCGACTGTATTTGAAGTGACTGGCGTGAGGCGGCTATCGACCGAGATTCATGGAGGGAGTTGGGGGGACCCTTGCCCAGCAGTGAGCCAGTATAGGTTAATAAAAAAAGCTTACCTTACCCAGTCACAGCCAGCCCCAACGGAAGACCAGCGCTGATTGCTTATAAATCAGCATTATGCTGAGTTGGGGCTGTGTTGGGCAGACTTTTTTACTTATTTATTTATTGTATATATGTGTGTGTGTATGTCTTGTAGTCTGTCTCAATAAATGTTTTTCTTTCTTTTTTTCAGTAAGAATCGGTTCTCTCTCGCTTTGAAGATTTTAGTTCGAGTGAAGTACGTAGAAGAAAGGCGTATGCTCAGTAGTTGACGATAACGGGGTAGTTCGTGTGGAACAGGGAGTCAGGCAATACAATTTTGCTAATGTGGAAAATTCATTGTGAAAGCTCTGATGAGCGCGCATAATTTGTATTGTTTTGAATACCCGATCTTTTCACGGAAGACACATAATCCTCATTATTGAGGGTCCTAACTCTTTTTTTCATAACATAACATATATATTGGTTTCTTCATGAAGCGAATCTTCAACGCTAAACAAATATACCAATAAATTCATGTGTGCTTTCGTTGTTATTTATGTACCTAATTTAAGTAGGCAGAAGAATATATCTTAATCCTCTAACCATGTTTGAGGTATAAAAAAGTACTTAACGATAAGCTAAGATAGATGATCGTAAGAAGATTAAAGTAAAGTACTTACTTAGGCTTGCTTGAAAAAAAATCTTGTGAGCTCATTATATAATATAAGGATTTAACATTTTAGTAACAGATAGCCGATACGGATATGCTTAGACCACTTAACTTAATTTTGTTTAGTATCCGTATGAGCAAAAAAGGACTGTTTTTGTAGTATTATGTTTTTTTTATATTATGTTATTGAATTATTATAGGTAATATTTATTTTACTTATGTAATACGTAAACGGAATTGACTACTTATATCTTATATACTGTACCTATATCTAAAAAAAAACAATTTAAATAATTTTACAAAAATACTTTTAAATGTTTAGAATTTTAGAATTTATTTATTTCTTACCTTAAAGATAACTTAACTAACAGAGTTTTCAATTTTATTTCATTTGACCTTAATGTAGAGTTACCAGTGGCTACTGCACTAGGTACCCCTGTATCGCAGCAGCCACAGGTGCTTTTAAACGGTATGATGTTATGTTTTGGTTCATAATAGTTGAATAATTTACAAAAATAGAT
Source organism: Macaria notata (assembly GCA_927399415.1). Classification (NCBI taxonomy): domain Eukaryota; kingdom Metazoa; phylum Arthropoda; class Insecta; order Lepidoptera; family Geometridae; genus Macaria; species Macaria notata. Next base: position 4,181,367 of record OV656751.1, read on the forward strand.
TTAAACTAAAAACAACGGACGACGTGTGTGTTTGTGTAAGTATAGTTCTATTTATATAATATACATATTTATGGAAATTTTTGTAAGAGTTCTTACATATCATATTTTGTTAAGCTTTCAAGTTAATACATTTGTAATACTGTTTACACAATCCATGCTTGTGTAATAAAAAGTTTTTGCCTACAACTCAATTATATTATGTGACATTACAATTACCCTGTTAATTTACACTTACGTGCTCAAAAATTAACAGAATGATAATTGGCGTTAATTTATCAAATAGGTATGTGGGTAAAAATTGCTTCGACTTTCATCGTGCGAACAGCCAAACTGTGGAACTCCTTGCCCGAATCTCTATTCCCCTTGAACTATAATTTGTCGGTCTTCAAGTCGAGATTAAACCGATTTCTTCTAGGCAAGCGCGCTACATCGTAGACTATAACGTTGCTTAACATCAGGCAAGTTGTAGTCAAGCGTAAGCATATTTCGTGTTAAAAAAAAAAAAAATTATCGACACAAAATTAACGCTGTTTTTTATATATTTTTTATATACATAGGCATATAAATTTGACTGCTCTGTTAGCTTAGTTGGTAGTGGCTCTGCCATCTAATCTAGGGGAGCGGGTTCGATTCCCGCAATACACAAGTAATTATGAATATTTAAAAAAATGTAATTACTTGTGTTGAGTCTGGTCGTTTCTATGTATAATAAGTATGTATTTACAAAAAAAAGTATATAAGTATTATATCCGTTATCTAGTACCCACGACACAAGCGTAAGCTTAGTATGGGGCTAGATGGCGCTGTGTGATATGTCCTGAAATATTTATTATTATTTTTATTATTAAATATACCATGCTGTTTTCTCAAACCTTGCGTCAAATAAGTCCAAGGTAAATCACAAATAAATTTAATCTACGAAATGTATACATGCACTTTTTTAATTCATGCATTCTTTTTCTAGACCTTTAGTCATCTATCGAAAAACCTTAGCGCCCACTTTGATATTCTGCCCAAGAGAACCAATAAAATTAATTCTGCGAGGAGTCACGTCACTCAGTAATGAAAAATACGAATTATCTATACTTACTAATATTATAAAGCTGAAGAGTTTGTTTGTTTGTTTGAACGCGCTAATCTCAGGAACTACTGGTGCGAATTAAAAAAAATATTTTGTGTTGAATAGACCATTTATTGAAGAAGGCTTAAGGCTATATAACATCACGCTGCAACTAATAGGAGCGAAGAAACAATGAAAAATGTGTGAAAAACGGGGAAAATTATTCATCTTGCGCTGCGAAAACGGTTCAAGTCGTGGGTAACAGCTATAATTTATAAAGCTGAAGAGGATGTTTGCAAAATAAATGTGATGCCCAAAGTAACTATTCCACGCGGACGAAGTCGCGAGCACAGCTAGTTAAAAATAAATGTTCACGCCAAAATCACATAGCGCTTTGACATTGGTGACAAACATACAAATTAATTACAAAAGCTGTTGAAATGAGACTGAAACACATGTGACAAATCCCGACAAGTTTTCGAAAAAAATTACGAAACTCAACTCAAAAGTCACGGTCAGATCAAAGTGATACGTCAGAGCAAAAGGGCAAATATACAGGGTTATAAGTAATTAACAGCAAACCTTGTAAGGGCAATTTTGGTAAATCAAGTATAGTTTGTTATTAGACTTTTCAAAAAAAACTGTTCCTTATAGTCTTCCTTATAGTCTGTCGCCTCTAGACAAAGTGTTGTTTATAAAAAAAAAACTTTTATTTAATTAGAACAGTAAATGATTTTCTTTATTTAATAATAATGTGACTGCTCTTTTAGTTTAGTTGGTAGTGGCTCTGCCTTCTAATCTAGAGGAGCGGAATTATAAATATTACTTGTGTTGAATCTGGTCGTTTCTTTTTCAAATAAGTATGTATTTATGAAAGAAATGTATGTATGTGCATCATTTCCGTTATCTAGTACCCATGATACAAGCGTCAGTTTAGTTTGGGCCTAGATGGCGCTGTGTGATATGTCCTGGAATATTTATTTATATTTAATCTATACTAATATTATAAATCTGAAGAGTTTGTTTGTTGGTTTAAACGCGCAAATCTCAGGAACTACTGGTGCGAATTGAAAAATTATTTTTGTGTTGAATAGACCATTTATCGAGGAAAGCTTTAAGCTATATAACATCTCGCTGCAACTAATAGAAGCGAGGAAACAATGATAAAAGTGGAAAAAAACGGGGAAAATTGTTCATCTTTGAGGGCTTCCGTTGCGTTCGCTGCGAAAACGGTTCAAAATTCAAAGAATGAATGCCCAAAATAACTATTCTACGCGGACGAAGTCGCAGGCACAGCTAGTATTGAATATGTCTTCACATAATACTTAAACCAATCAACAAAATAAAAACATGCATAAACATTAAAAAATAATAAAACAAACATTCTTACGAATACCAAACGATTACGAAACAAACATTATACCAAAGCCCTTCAAAAGTTTAAGTAAGTTACGCATATCTCTGTATGCATCACCTTTTTAATCATGAAAAAATAGCAGTTAATTATTAATCATAATGTAATATTTAATAACTTATTTGGTGATCGATGTGCTGTGATCATAGTTATCAGATTAAACCTTTACTTCAATCGTGCTTTCATATACTTAGCGTAGGTGTGTGTATGTAATCTTTTATGACCGTGATTTTAATGTTACAGTTCATATATTTATTTTAAAATTAGTTTTATAAGTAATTTGTATGAATAGCTGATAAATAATTGTGTCCCTATTCCCAAAAATATTATAAAGACAGAAAGTTATATAAATTTTCAAAATTTGACAAAGAAAACAAAAGCTTTTCTCATGGGCAGAGATACTAAATTCATTGCCAAAAGGTCGATTATTTTCCTCTAATTTAAATATGTTATACGAGTATATTTCATCTAGTTTTGTACCAGTTTATCAAAAGCATGTTAGTAGATAATAAAGATATAAACAGGCAAATGTAGTTAGCAGTGACCGAGGTAGCCCTATTGCCCAATACATTGGCACCAAGCTGTCTGCTTCATATACAAAGGTACTACTTGATATTTAATATGCATGTTAATTTATACAAGATTTGAGTTGGTTTGGGTGTACATATATGTAATGATTATATCAATTATTATTGTTATTTTGTTCATAAATTACACTAAACAATAAAATCGTAAATAACTTAGTGTACTTTTAATGACAGATAAAAATGAGAAGAAAAGCTAAACAACTCATCTAACGCAATAGGAAAGCTTTAGAAAAGTCAAAGCTTTAGGAATAGTATGTAATCACTTTAAAAGTTATAACAGAACACTTATAATTTGTATCATATATTCTGTGTTATGTTATAATTTTTCGTGATCTTACTGGCTGTTTGTTAAGCCAGGTCAATGGCCCATAGGGTGGCTTGATAAACTCTAGACACCAGAGTTGGCCCCTCTCATTCGATCTTACTAGTGATTTACGGTCTACGGTACGATGACATATGGTACGGTACGGTCACATAATACGGTCATCAAAATAAAATTTACTATTTAAAAGCAGCATAAGCTTTACAATACGTAACTTGTCAAACTTAAAACGTAAGTGAGAGTCCCTCTCACTAAGTTGAAGTCAAGTAAGTATCTAAGTTAGGTAAGATGCCTTCACTTACCTATCAAGTAAATAATAGATAGTTATTTTGCTACAATTTGCACATTCTCTATGTTGAAATATTTAAGTAAATTGGTCAGGATTCGTTTTGTTGCGAAAATTGCGAGATAGATCCTTTCTATTTTATCTATTGTCTTAGAATGAAGACAGTTGCATAAGAAGATATGATTTAATAGTATTTCAGTGATTGTTTGAACTTTTAGAGCTTTATTTTTTCAATTTAGGTCAAATAGAAAATAAATAAAGATGGCCTAAGTTTCATACAGCTTAGTGCCGATTTAGTTTTGCAAAATAGAATTTAAACATTTACCAGCTTTACCAGCATTTACCGCTTCGTTCGCTCAGTGGAAGATGATGTCTAGTATTACAATGGTCTCGTCGGTAAATTTCCTTAATTCTAAGAAGGCTGTCGCAGACCTGTGATATATCTTAACTGTCGACTCTTAGAAAAAATATGAGCAAGGTTTCTATGATGCAGTATGACGCCATTGAAACTTATTAACTTTATAATGTTCGCTAAGATCATCTTCCGCAGTTATTAAATATATCGTAGTATTACGTTACTTGCAATTTGTCATTTTTCAAGTTCGCATAAAAGTAACGTACACTGGTGTCTACAGTATTCAAACCGCTTTAAGCTTTAAGGAAATCTTGTTCAAAGTACCTTTTACCTTTTCACCTTCTTTAAGTGGTATTTATAATTTTCATAAACATTTTCAAAGGTTTTAATTACTTTCGTTAAAATGTAAACTAATGTTGAACTATTTTTGATAAATGAATGAAAATAAAATAGGCTGGAAAGTCACGGAAAAATAGGCCCAACTTTGCGAAGAATCTAAGGATTTTAAGATTCATCAAATTTTGGGCTTTACAATATAACATAATATAGAACATCAGACTAAATAAAGAACGATCAATTCAAATTTGAACTTTTAAAACGGATGTATAATACAACCAATACGAAGAACATACAAGTAAGTTTTTTAATTACACGTACATACATTATTAAGTAATAGATTAATCCATGTCGTGACAACATAAACTTGCAGTTAAGGTCTCGATTAGCTAACTAAGGTGCGATGGGAAACAGCAATTAGTTAATTGCCTGTTTATATATGTAGGTAATTGTTTGTTGATGGTAAGTTAATGTAACAGAGTAGGTAGGACAACACTTTTATTGTGATGTTGTAGTAGTGAAACTTATTAAAAAAATATACTTACTGATATGTGACTTCTTATACATACAGTTTGTATTATCTGTGACTTTAAAATGTAATTGTTAGTTTGGTACAACTTTTTTGAGAAATTAAAAATACATCAATACTTATTGTAAAATTTATTTATTTATGCAAACTTTGAGATAATATGTAACGTGGAGGCAATTTAAATAATTTATCAATTTGAACTATCAAATACCCATATTAATTCACCTTTTTCTGTTTAAATATTTTAAAATCCAACCAATTATTATAATATGATCAAAGATTGTCATAGAAATTGCATTAAAGCTAATTCAGTTCGAGTCTTTCTAGAAACCACATAAAAACTAAGATCAAGAAACTCGGCTACGTTGCAAAAAGCACCGCAAACGTGAACAAAAAGTGTAATAACACATTACACTTTTTGTACACATTTCTCGTATGTCCTCAATGAACCATAAAACGCCACCTACAAGTTTGAGCGATTTTAGTACCGTTACACTTTTTGTACACAGTTGTGGACATATCTATGTATAATATAGTATGTAGACTGGTTAGTATGAGTTGATACATTGACTTGTGAAGATTGTATGAATTTTCAATGTAGCATAGAAAATTGACAAAGAGTAGGTAATTTTGCCATTAATACCTACATATCTAATCAAATTAGGCACACATTCTTGACTACAACTTGCCTGATTTTAAGTAACGTTGCAACCTGAATTAGCGCATTTACTTAAAGAAGCCAAATGTCACAGAAACACGCGTTTTTTAAATTGAAAAAAAAAACATATCTGCTTACATTATGACGAAATAAATTAAATAAAGCATAGTAGATTCCAATTAAGACTTAAAGATAAAGAATATCGATAAAGACCTAAAGATAAATATACTAATCAAGATTACTAGATAAATCTAAGTTTAATATGTACACATTTACTACATCATTAATTCATTAAAAAAAAAACACAAGTGGTGTGTATTTTTGCAACTTCCTATCTCTAATGCTTTTCTAAAGAGGTCGATTTAGCTCGTAGGCGGTAGTCATTACAGAAACATTTGCTATACAGACTTATAGATAACGAGTAAAGCAATAGACATTTTTAAAATAGTATAAGTATAATATTTTTTATATATGACGGCGCAGCCGTGTTGATGAAAATAGTAAACGAACCTTAATACGAAGAACAACCTCTATGGATGTTCTGGCGGAGCGTCGTATCGATGACAGCGGGGCACCCATCTTTAAAAAGGAACTTCTTTTCAAGAGAGCGGTGTCAGCGCACCACGGCCACGACGAATCGCTTTATATTTGGCTAGAGTTACTTAAATTGTAAAATAAGGCCCAATCACATTATAGTAACGATTATGTACCAGTATACAAGACGAGTTTTAATACTACCGGCCCTCCTGTCCCGAAATATATATAATTTTTGAAAAAAATCAGTAATTAATATTTCGACAATATCTGAAAATTTAAGGAATTATTTGATGGGAAAACTTGATTATTCTTATAAATATTGCTGGAGAAGAAAGAAAGTAAAACTACATTAATCAATTTTGCGGGGAGTCACGATCCCTAATAAGAATGCAGCTAAGATAGAGAAAAAGTAAAGCAAATGAATCATCGTTTCTAAACTTCACGAAGATACACAATATAAAACTAATATTAAAGCATGTCGTTTATGCACTCATAGATTTAATAAATAAAAAAAGTTTGAGAGAAGATATTTTCAGATAACAGAGAAAACGGTACTACGTGTAGTAACACTTAACTCTGTAAGTATAAACTTTATATAATGTATTTATAGATGTCCAACATAGACATATAACCCTGATTAAAATGAAAAACCGAGTTTACCTCAATCCCATATGAGTGTATTTATAGTTTTTATGGCAAAATGTGCCACGGTCGGTGTTGCCAAGGATAATTACTTGACTGTACTTATTTTAATGGGAAACAAACACACTAAAATGTTTGTTAAAGTGAAACAAATAAGCTAAGTGGTGGGGTTACTTAATCTCCACTTCACTTTGACTTATTAGTACTAGCTATTACTTGAAGCGCCCGTAGCTCTCAGCTCGGCTCTGCTCTCAGCCCTCGGCTAGCGGAGGCAATCGCATGCGATTACCAATGTTACCCTGATTACCAATGATTAAAAATGGTTGCCTGGAAAAAATTGCTTTTAGCAATAAGGCCGCCACTTGTGGCACTAGAGTAGTTTATGTAAGTAATTTTTATTAATTTTGTTTTATATGTGTGTGACAATAAATAATTATCTATCTAATGTTAAGCAAAGGTCGACACGGTCAGTCGTTGGATGGGTGACCAAAAAGTGGTATTCCTTTTTGGGCGCTTCCTTGAGTCGGATAACACGTTAATATTGTAGGTCCCGGTTGTTTGTTTAGTACGGCAGTCGTTAAGCCATGTCAGAGGCCCTTAGGGTGGACTGATAAACACTCGAATAAGAAGCTATTACTTTAGGAGTGGTAAGGTAGCACTTATGTATTACTTAAATTAAAACTTTTTTTGTTACTTTATAAGAAAACAATATTGTTTTGCAAGTGATATTTATGAAATAGCTTGGTTTGAAGATTTTGTTTGTGCACTGACGCAATAACTTAGATAATTTGTCAAACCAAATTCATCATAATGTTATAGTTTTTATTCATTATATAGACTTATTATTTCTATACTTTTGTAGTTAATGGCATCAACATCATCATCCACAGCCCTTGGGATACCACTGCTAAGTATAGGCCTCCCGTTGTACGTGCCATCTGCGTTAATTAATTAATGGAATATTATCAAAATTATGATATATAATTACAAAATTACTTTTAAAACGAGAAGTATGTTCTAGTTCAAAATTGTTTAGTATTTTTTTTTAAACCTTCCAGAAATGGTTTCGCTCAATTTGTGCTTTATGCTTTAAAGCTATTGACTCAGTAAGTAAGTGCAGAACTTAATTGTTAAACACTCAACTTGTTCTAACATATACACCACTTAAGTACGCTACTTAGAATAACTTAACAGGTAAATACTTCTAACTTAAATCACCAAACACCAAATAAATAAAAAAAAAAATCAGAACCTCCTTTTTTAGAAATTCGGTTAAAAAAATAAAGTAAACCATGTTATGCGTGATAAATATTTTATTATAATATTTGTTGATGTAATACGATTCAATATTTGCAAACCATAAAATGTGTGTTGAAAAATATTTAAATCGACTTTTCGTGTACAAATATAAGGTAAATAATTATAATAGCTGCTAAGTAAATGATGAATCATTTTAAATTATTTTGGCGCCAGCTGTGTTAACGAAATTGGATAAAAGACTAGAACATTCAGAGAAATATATTAATATTGCTTTTCCTATTTAAAACTATAGTAAGACGTTTTATTTTTTTACACTGTATATTTTAGATCGTAGATTATAACGTTGCTTAACATCAGGCAAGCTGTAGACAAGCGTGAGCTTGTAATATGTAAAAAAAATATTACTTTTTAAGCAAACCATATAAGTCTTTACTAAAGTAATTCTTTTTAATTTTCAAACAATTTTCCCTACACTGTTTATTGTTACTTATTATAATATTAAAATATATTCCGACAAAACAGATCATATTTTCACAAACATGCTGAGCATAAGCCTCTCTTTGCATGTGCCAGCTACGTCCTTCTTGTGCAGACCTCTAAACTAAAATATAGCAATTGAAGAATGTTTTTCTATGCCACATTTTTTTTAGCAAAACTGGTTCTACTCGTCCATATGTACATATAGGCTTTGCTAAGCGCAACAACAATAACAACATATCGCAACTTTTCCGATCTACATACATACACAAAAGCGCGTGGGACTCCAAAAGCAAAGTTACACAAAGCACACACATACACAATAAATACACACTGTGTACACACATGTCAGTCCGTGCTCTGCTTGTCATTGTGGCATTGTCATGTTAATCCGCTATTGACAGATGATTTGTTGCGTAAGTGTGTTGATGCGGTGACATAGAACTGTAATTGAACTGGCCTAAGTTTGTTTTGTAACGCACGGAGTTCTCTCAACTTTTTTTTACAAAATGTGACCACTTGTAATTTATGGTGGTATTTAATAAAATTTAATTCAATTCTTGAAATTCGGAATTCACATAATTATTTCGTTTTTAATATAATTGTACAGGTAAAACTGAACGTCTAGAAATAGTAATTTTCCCAAAATCTAAATACTAAAAAATAATTACGTATGGCTGCCCCAATTGGTTGACTTTTTTTTAAGTCTAAAGTAACTGGACACTGACTAAATTCTGGACAGAAATACTAAACAAATAGGTATTAGGTACAACAGGCACTTCCGTTATTTGCAATAATGTTTAATGGTGCCTCGCCGTTTTAATTCAATTCTTTTGAAAGAAATGTGTTGCAAAGTATTGTCCATTCCTATACTACGTCTCTGGATGCAACATTAACCAACCGGTCGCAGGTTGGGCCGTCAAAGGTCAACCCGCGTGACATTGCGAGTGTAAGCGATGCTTTTACATTTTATACCATGTTAAGTATAAGTAGATTAAAATGATGTTACGTTAAGAGGTTTCATTTTCTTCATATTGATTTTAATTTGAAATTAATGTAAGAGTGAATTGATGTGATAGCAAATGAAGGTTATTTTCAGTTATGTTTATTTTATTTATGTATGTTTAAGAGTGAGTCTAAGAAAATGATTTTGCCATATAATACAATTTAATTCTATCGTGTCCATTAACAAACTCATAACAAAAATAAATTCCAGCTACATATATATATTTACATTACTTTAAAGTTAAACTGACTTCGATAAAACAGAGGTTTTCAATTCAACCTACATGTTTGTGAGATAATTTATTAAAATTGGAGTATGTTTGTCTATTTACGCTTTAAAATACGTATGATCATCTTGCCTCTTGTGCTGTTTTTTTTTTTCAAAACAGAAAACAGGACGACTTGAAATGAGCCTTTCGCAATTTCATTAGTTGGTTTTGCTAAGTGTAAAATCTGCATTAAGGCTTTTTGTTCCGAATACGTTACTAATACTTATTCTTACCAACCAAAACCTAGTGTTTGTACACTACCTCATGATTGGCAAACGTGTGGAACGGATATTACCATATTATCTGGATATATAAATATCTGTCATACTTATGTCATGATTGTAAAAAACCTAAAATTACGGTATTTTATAACAATGCCAATTTACAAGCTAATAAAGCCAGCTGTTGTATTGATCCTAAATAGTAATAAAATATTTGAAATTATGTCTCTTTGTCTGTTCATGATACAAGTGTTTGTTTAGTATGGGGCTAGATGGCGTTGTGTGATATGTCCTGAAAATATTTAAATTTATTTATTCGTCAACTCTGTTTCTCAAGTTAGGCTCACCTTAAAAAGAAAAAAAATGGCACGAGTATTTGAAGTTACAACACGAAATAGATTTTTTTGACAGAAATATATATGAAAAAGAATCTTTTTTTTTATTTATTATATAATCAAAAGTTTCGTCACAATTAGTCTAAGAGTGACCAACAGAATCGAGAGTACATTACGTTATATTTTCTATGAGTACCTAGATTTTTTACTATCTATTTAAATCAGATCATTTCTTTACGAACCAGATCGTGTGGCGTAGCTAGTAAGCGATTATATTGGTGTTTAGATAAATAAACGCGTTTTTAATAAGATTATTAGCAAGTTTCCAGCATTATATTTGGTCAAAGGTTACTCAATAAAACAATCAAAGGTATGTAATATTTAAATTGGTTTTGTGTTGTATAATCCAGCGATCTTTAAAGCGAGAGTGAATCGGTTCTTATCGGGTAAGCACGCTCCATCTTAGGCCATAGCCTTTTCTTACCATCAGGCAACTATGGCCAAGTGCAAAACCGTATTAGTTAAAAAAAAGATATATTTTGTCGGTTATTTTTTTTTTTACAGTTGAATAGCCAGTTAGAGTAATATTCCTTTAGTGGTCTAATGGCTGACTGTACAGTGTAATCAGTAACATATACTAAAACCTTATTAAGACTTCTTTATGTTAAGCCATGTCAGAGGCCCTTAGGCCGCGATAAACTCGCGACAATAGTTAGCCACTCTCATTTGAAAAGAAGAAGAAATCTTAAACTAGCTGTGCCCGCGACTTCGTCCGCATTGAATAGTCATAACCATAAAAACGGTTCTAGTGAGTTAATCTTAAAAGATAGACATACGAGTATACTGTCGCAGACATTTTGTTAGATCATTTCAAGAGGAACAATTCTTTCATACATATCTTTTTGATATCTTGAACCGTTTTTAGCGCACGCAACGGAAGCCCTCAAAGATGAATATTTTTTCCCGTTTTTTCCACATTTTCCATTGTTTGTTCGCTCCTATTAGTTGCAGCGTGATGTTATATAGCCTAAAGCCTTCCTCAATAAATGGTAGGTAGAGAATTTTTCAATTCGCACCAGTAGTTCCTGAGATTAGCGCGCTTAAACAAACAAACAAACTCTTCAACTTTATAATATTAGTAGTATAGATAATAATTCAAAGAAACGGAATAAACTTTCCTCAACGAAATATTTCTGCAGTCAGAAAAAACAAAATCTAAACAAAAATAAATAAAAAACAGAAAAAAGTACACACTACTTTACTTAAATACTAGGTAGTGATTAACATAATTTTATTTTCTGTTAAAAGGCAAAAGATAAATAGACTACCTACAAATATATTTATAGCTAGTGGACGCCTGCGGCTTCACTCGCATTATTTCAGGGTCAAAAGAAGCCTATGATACTTTTATTAGGACCTCATACTATCTACTTACCAAAAATCATGATGATCCGTTCAGCCGTCTTTGCGTGTTGAGCGTTTAAATAAACAGAGACACAGAGAAAAGATAAACAGACAAAATTGTTGGGACGTGTTCTGCTATCAATTTGAAGTATCACCCATCATTTTTTTTTATATCGACTATGTTCAAACTTGCGACTCTCTTCAGCTTTATTATATGTATAGATACCTAAGTTTATGGACAAGACAGATAAGACGTTTTAATATAATATCTAAATGTCACAAGTTCACCGCAATATGTACCTATTCATTTGTTATCCATCAATTCAATTATGTCTCATTAATTGTTAATAAAAACCTGTCTATTAATTTATCAATCTTGTATCTGTACTGATAACAAGATGTTAGTAATTTAGAAAGATATAACCGACTTCATTGCCTTGGTATACAAATATTTGCTACGCGTGACCTTAATGCTGGTTTGTGCTTTTTCCAAAAAGATTCTTCTTCTTCTTATCGAATGAGAGTGGCCAACTCTGGTGTCGAGAGTTTATCAAGCCGACCTAAGGGCCTCTGACATGGCTTAACGACTGCCGTACTAGACAAAAAGCGGGACCTACTATTTAACGTGAAAAAAGAGATTCTAAAACCTGTACACGTGTTTAAATATTAGTGTTGAATATGACCTTATGTTTAAATTTTTCTTTCATTCAATTATGCAATTTTATCTCAATTAGTAACAGCCTGACGCCGTTTTTATTAAAATTTAATCAAATTAAAAAATCCCATACATTCAGTTAGTCGTCTGTTCGAATTCATAACCTCTTGTTTTGAAGGAGTCGGTTAGTAATAAATTTGATCGACATTTCTGTAACAAGTGTTATCTGAATTCATCGTTTTTGTTCGATTGATTGGAATAGTTTGTATCTCGTTATCAAATCTGTGTGGCCTTGGATTTATTCTTAGTGAAGTAACGTTCATTCATTGATTTCAATTTTATGAATGTGGTGAGTTGTATGAACCTTGTAAGTACATGAAAACCTTTGAAAACGGGGTTTTCGTATTTTACGATCAATTTATTTTGTAGAGGATGAGTCTTAAACGAAATACATGAAATAAAGAAATATATTGAAATTGATTGACATTAATGATATTGAAAGTCAATAAATGTAAGTTCTTATGACAGGGACCAACTTAGGTGTCACACTTTTTAAACCACTCTAGAGGCGTCTAACTAGACTTAACGATTGTTGTACTATGACAAACCGCCGGGACCCACAATTTGACATAACTAAGTTTACTAATTAAGTCATAACTTTATAAAAGTGAATTAAGTAGTAAATGAAAAAGTAAATCAATAACTTTTCCCTTATAACTTTTGGTAATACACAAAAAATAGGTTCTCGATATATTTTACATTAATCAGTCAGCTTTAATTCACGAATTTAAAATGAGACGGAAACGGCGAAAAACTCAAATCTAACATTTAAACCTCAGTATAGATTTTCTCACGATCGCAAGTAAATAAAATCCTTCTATAACTTATACACTACAAGTATATAGCTGTCCTTTATATACCTTGACCTTACATATGTAATACTTGTAAGAACTTATCTGATACAATCGATACATGGATAGAACAAGTTGTTACAAAACTGTTTTTAGAAAGAACCACACACTCATTGAAAGGTTTTGATTTTATTTATAATATTTTCTTGTATTTTGAGGTTTTTTGTATAGAAAAGCAACATACATAACTGTTTTTTTTTTCATAAAAGGAAAATTTATTTCTAGCAGACGACACAAATGACGTGAATAACGCTAAACGATTGCAATTTAGAAATTCTTGTAACGATGTTATTTTTGTTTTTAATTAAATTGAATGAACTTTACTACTCTGTTTTAAAAAGGAATGAAAATTAAGTATATCCTTTATATATCATTTTATTATGAGAATAAATCTGTTACTATGAGTACGTACTAAAATTTTATATATCACTAGTAGGTGCTCGCGGCGTTGCTCGCATTAGGAAGTAAAACTTGCATCCCCTTTAAAAGTGGCATTTCTAAAAATCCTTTCATAGCGGATGCCTACGTCATAACATCTACCTCCATTCCAAATTTCAGCGCAATCCGTCCAGCACTTTAGGCTGTGCGTTGATATATCACTATATCAGTCAGTCAGTCAGTCACCTTTGAGTTTTATATATTTAGATAGATAGACTACTTTGTCACAAACAAGAAAACGAAGTTTCCAATAATTTTGGCTGCAAAATTAAGAGCCACTCATCACGAGACATATAATTTTGAATTAATAATAACAACCAGACATGAATATAGGAAAGTACTTATATAATATATATAGGTATATATCGGAACCTGTCTGTATGTCAAGGCTATTTATATATTTGCATATTGGCCTTTAAATATTGAGTTTGTTGTATGATATATATTACGGGTAATATAAGTTAGGCTTTTACAGAGTAAATGTTAAACTTTAGCAAAACTTGTGAGCTCTGGTGTAAAATAAATGATATTAAACATATGTGTATAGGTAATAAAGTATTTCATTTCATAGTTAAATTTAGAAGATTTTTTTTTCTGGAAAGGTTAGATGCATATTGTTATAAACATGCAAGTACAGCCTTCTTGATATTAAGAGCAACTGTAAATTACATACAGAATGCATAGACAGCTTCCTTTTTAAGTCGGTTAAAATGAATGATTATACATAACTCTGTATTAGACCTGCACCTGCAGGTCTGCGACCGCGTGGGAAACACCGGACATTGAAAATATAACATACCTACTTTTTTGACATCAAGTACGCTTCCATTGAACTAATCTACATAGAAATGTAAACCATAAATTTGATTACATAAGGTTCAAATTTGAGCAGCTAAATTGTCACGCATGGTAATAAAAATTCGTAATTCATTTATGTAATACGCCATAAATCGATAGGTCTATCTGATTTTGTGTCAATTGAATTGTGTCTACTTATGCATATATATTTGGTTAAAATTGCATGTGTATAAAAATGTTCATAAACACACTTATAACACAGTCCTGAAGTAATCTGAGGCCCAGCTATACAGGCTGTGCAAGCAGACCTAGTGCAGGACCCAGAGGCCTACCGAGGTACGTGAAAACATGTAAATATACTTAAAGAACATCTAAATGTGAGTACCTAAGTAAGAATTTATGAAATAAATAACTTTTACTTTTACTTTTTTATGCATATACGAGTTTGTATATTATTGTTCGAATTCTATGGCTTAGGAAAGAATAAGTTAGGTAATAAATATTTACAAATATAATTAGTGCGTAAAGCAAAACAATGTATGAAAATAAATATGAAACAATATTAATGATATTAGAGAGTTAGAAGAAAACATCTGGGCAACAACAGCGCAAGACAGGGAGTATTGGCGTAAGAGCGTGGAGGCCTATGCCCTGCAGTGGGTCCCATTAGGCTGATGATGATGATGATGATGATTAATGCCACCATCTATTAATACACGAAATAAATAATTTATTTAATTTATTAGTAATGTATTTACACTGCAATGTACTTCTACTTTCTGTGTTAATATTGATTGCTGATTTGGTAAAATAATACATGTATTTAAAGCAATGGAAGATAAAAGTGTTTTTTTTTTCTGATTTTTTTAATAAATTTGGAGGTCAAATCTATTAGGGCCTGGATTTGGAATATGTGTTTTTATTTGGTTCGACGAGTATCGCATTACCCTATACTTATAAACCAGTAAATAGGACGCACAAAACCTTTTGTTATATAATTAGTATTTGTACGTTTACATGGATGAACGAGTCCAAATAGTAAATAGTGCGTGAGTGTTTACATAGTTTATTTGTTCTGTAAATACAATGTAAGATGTATGGAAACTATTGATGCATGCTAAAAGCATGTTTGGCAAAATAGTAAATAACGTAAAGGAGTTATATTTTGAAGTTTACTCTGCAATTTTAGGTCTCTTAAAATTATTCTGTCTAATGTCTTCCATACACTGCTAGAAACTCCTAGAGTAGTTGAAAAATCTCGAAACTAGAGTTGGCCACTCTCATAACAACTTGAGAAGGGGAAAGGGAAATAAAAAACGAGGTGTAATATTTTGCATAGTACTTATAGAAAAATTTAAAAGTATCTGAATTTTTAACTGAAATCGGAGCAAAATATTAAATTATTTTTTAAATATATTTTCAGTTCAGATAGATTTCATACCATCGATGAGCGATTTATAAAAAAAAAATCTAAATATATTTTCTGCTGAGACAGATTTTATACCACGGAAGAGCGACACGATTTTTTTAAATCATACTCATAAGATAATCTATTGATAGATAGTGAATTCCAATCAACAGAAAAGTTGTAGTCAAGCATGACTCTCACTTAAAAAAATATAACACTCCAAACAAAAACTGGAAAACTAGACTAAAAAAAACCGGCCAAGTGCGAGTCGGACTCGCGCACCGAGGGTTCCGTAAAATTTATGGTTTTCGTAATTTTTCCTTTATCTATGCTATAAGACGTTGCTTCGTACCAAATTTCAAGATTCTGAGTTCACGGGAAGCACCCTGTAGGTTTTGATTCCCTTGCAAGTGTCGAAAATTTGCGGCATAAATGGCTGTATCTTTTGATTGCGTTGGCTTAGAAGTTTGATTTTTTCACAGCTTCAAGGGACAGTAGACCTGAGTAATTGATATAAATTTCAGCTTCATACCTCTACGCGTTCCTGAGAAAAAGGGTCTTGACAGACGGACGGACGGACGGACAGACGGACAACAAAGTGATCCTATAAGGGTTCCGTTTTTTCCTTTTGAGGTACGGAACCCTAAAAACAAATAGAAGTCAATAACATGGTGACATAAACACGCAGATCATTCTCGAATCTCAATGTTTTGCCAAGCTGTGTGACGAATCGATTGAAATGAAACCGGCGGGTCCAACGTTCGATTCGCGACGCAAGCGGGCTAGTGTTCCTACTGATTGTATGTGTGTTATTGTTAATGTACCTAGTTTGTATTTTTACTTGATTGTCTTTTCATAAGATAAGATAAGATAATCATTTATTCATCAATAGAAACACTCAACTTATGAACTAGACGATAACAGTTGGTAATTCTATTGTCTCGTCTTACAAAAATATTTTGTCAGTTAAAAGATTTTAAGCATGTCTAAAGTTTTCCAACAATAATTATTTTTTTATAATGGTAAAAATCATAGAATAAAATAAAATGTCAAATAAATTTTAAATTTCAAATTAAATGAAATGTCAAATTAAACTACTATATATAACTTATAACGAATAACGATATATAACGAAGTCAATGATATATGTATACCTTAACCCCCAATTCTAATTCAGATGGGGACATTTTTAGTATAGCTTTTCCTGAGTTTGGAACGATTTCTAAGTCATAGGAAGTAAGTACTTACAATATTTTTTTGTTAATATGTCTTTGAACTTTATCATAATTAAATTGACTGTGATTTATTACGTGGCATTCTTGTTAACTAAATATATTTCAGTAACACTTCGTACTGATAAAAACTAATATTACTCAATCTTTTTCCAAACTGTAAGGCAGATAGATAACTTTGTATCCAAGAAAAAAAAACACAGTTCAACTGTCTAAGTATATTAAAAATATCAAAGCAAAGAGGAAAATAAAAGAATAAAAATATTTAACTAAGGACGTCCTCCTATACTAAAATTTAAATACTTTCTGTCCGCCTGAACAATGGCATTAATTAATCGTTTAACCACAAATTGTTTTAGAATAGTAATCAAAACAATAAAATAAAGAAAGTTCCATTTGTGAATGCCAGCTTTATTTGTGGTTTGAATTGAAGTTTCACCGGGTGATTAAAGTGATAGTGATTAGAAGTGATTAAGTTAGAGAGTATCTTTATCTATGTACTAGCTGTGCTCGCGACTTCGTCCGCGTGGAATAGTTATTACCATAAAAACGGTCCTAGTGAGTTAATCTTAAAAGATAGACGTACATATACTGTGACAGACATTTATTTAGATCATTTTAAGAGGAATACTTATTTTTTATGTCATAATAATCTATTCATGTAGATGACAGGTACTTCGCAGTTTTTTTTATCCCAGGCTCTGGCCGATAAAATTATACTGATACAGCCTATTTATACCTACTAATATTATAAAGTTTGTTTGTTTGAACGCGCTAATCTCAGGTCTAAACTACTGGTGCGAATTGAAAATTCTTTTTGTGTTGAATAAACCATTTATTGAGGAAGGCTTTAGGCTATATAACATCACGCTGCAACTTATATGAGCGAAGAAACAATGGCAAATGTGAAAAAAACGGGGAAAAATATTCATCCTTGAGGGCTTCCGTTTCGTTTGCTGAGAAAATGGTTCAAGATATCAAAAAAATATGTATGAAAGAATTATTTCTCTTAAAATGATCTAACAAAATGTCAGAAACAGTATATGTCTATCTTTTAATACCGTTTTTATGGTAATAACTATTCCATGCGGACGAAGTCGCGTGCACAGCTAGTATAAGTATAAAAACTAGCTTGAGTTAGATTCGCAGTCCTATTTCCAATTGCACCTGCAATTACAGACAGGATTCTGCAAGATATGCGCGATGCAGTCTCGTTTAGCTAGAAATAGATACCCGTATCCGTTGCTTTCATTAACCTTAGATAAATAGATAATTTGCAGCGGTATGGGTTTTGCAGAGTTGTTTATAACTAAAAAAATACACGCGCTGCAGGTAACCTAGTGTTTAAATGACTGAAAGGCGTAAACGATCTAAGCTCGGTTTCTTCGAGACCATCAGGCGATTAAGGGTCAAGTACACTTTATTAATATTATTTCGAGTAATACAATTCCATAAAAAAAAACCTTACTGGTTGTGGCTGGCGAAGGCAATCGCATGCGATTAACAAAGCAAAGGTAGACGCGGTCAGTCCTTGGATGGGTGACCGAAAAGTGGCATTCTATTTTGGGCGCTTCCTTGGGTCGGATGACAGGTTAAATTGTGGGTCCCGGCTGTTTGCCTTGTACGGCAATCGTTAAGCCATGTCAGATGCCCTCAGGGCGGCTTGATAATCTGTCGACACCAGAGTTGGCCACTCTCATTCGACAAGAAGAAGAAGAATAAAATTATAATGGTTTTGGGCCATTTATATTAATTTTCTTGTAGTACCAAGAAAGCGCTTAATAATTTTAAGAGAAATTCGTCGCCAAGCTCAGTCTACACTAAGTTATACCTCTATTTCTTCATGATCTGCTAACTATAATTATCTAGTAATTACTAAGATATGTCCTCCATTTCCTATGCAATCTATCATAATAATCAATGTTATTTCCTTGCCATCCCTTCGCTTTCTCTATGTAAAATAAAATTATACTAAGTTTCTCTACATCCGTTCTAATATATCAACATTAGAATGCTCTTAATTATGAATGGAGAAAACGAATGATTGATGCTTTTGTGATGAATGGGCTAATAAAGAAGCTTGTTAAGAAAACGACACATGAACTTGGAAACTTTGGATATTATTGTATGTTCAATGTTCATACTCGAACAATTAAGTTTTTTTTTAATCTGGTGTCATAATTATTATTTATTTCAAAGTCAAAAAAAATCAATTAAAATGTCTTCATAATAGTTTAGTGAAAAACCCTGAAACGTTTCTTTCATTTGCACCCAGTTCAGTTTAGTTTATCCAGGATTACCTGAATAAACGAATTCTATTAGAATCAACAACGCCTACTAGCAATACTAGATTGTATAAAAAAGACGGATTCAATTGTCAGGTCTGGTCAAATCGTCTTTTGTTTCGTTTAAAATAAATTCACAGGTTACGAGTTTTTTAATTAGGATACTATTTTAGGTAAATTAACATTTTATCTTTAGTTTAATTCTATTTACTTTTTTAAGTCTCAGTCTCTGTTAACAAATACATATTTTGTTAAGAGCAAAAATTTTACTATAAAATCCTTACCTGTACAATAGAAGCAACGAGCAGCCCGAAGCAGAGCGCGATGCTCGTCACCTTAGGAGCGTTGGACTCCTGTACGGTGATACAGGAGGCTACTCCGATGGCCACCAGCAGGAAGGTGCCCGCCAGCTCTGCCACCAGCTGGCGCCAGATGAGCTTGTTGTCGGTCAGATCTGACACGCCAAGGATGCTGCTGGTTCCTGGAGAAGAAGAGAAAGCTAGTTTAGCGGTTGGGTTTTAAAAGTAACTCTTACTCTTCTAAGAAGGCTATTTATTTATTACCACAAATTCCGTCAAACGAATTAATTCTGCGGGGAATCACGACCCTCAGTCATGAGGAAATATGACTAAAGAGAGAAATAGTCTACGTAATAGGTATTGGTATGCTAGCGGCAATTCGCAGGGGTGTATGTCAAAAATTGTGTTCATAATTTTATTCCAGATCTCATTTAAATGCTGTGTATAGTCGTAATTGGACTCTAAGTTTAAAGTGTTTTGTGTATGTACATAATTCTATGATCTTTACAAACTAATTATGACTGGAATCGATTGAATGATATAAATTAAAAATCCAGGCTCTCTAGGACTCTATTTTACCCAAAATGGCAGCCGTTTGCTTGACAAAAACTAAACAAAACACAAATATATTTTAAAAGGGTACGATGAGTGTCTGTAATTACAGAAACTCAGATAATTATCTCTATTAATACGAAAAAATAATCTATACTAGAGATGTTCCAATTAAAACATTTATTTACAAAGAACAAGTTTGGACTAGGAAATTATGTACAACATGTATGTACATATAAATAAATGCCTACAGTAAACTGGACTGACAAACAGGTGTTATGTAAAAAAAATTGAAGATTAATCGATATGTATTTTTAGACATAAATATGCGCATATATTGTTTATTTAAATACATATTGGTTTAGTTACATTTATGTACACTGCTTATAATTTTAAAACGAAATGATAATTTAAAGGTTTTTAGAGCCTTAGGCACATATATTAATTTTCTATATTTTTTCTAAGATTACTTTAAAAATATTTTAGTCGTCAATTTCATCAAAATTGGCTTACGTTTTGGAAAGATTACATACAAGTACTATGAAATGCATTTTGTATTTCTCACTATGTACATATGTATAGGTATATATAGGTATATATATATATGTATATATGTGACGTTACTTTGCTTTTTAAAATTATTTATTCACAGCTTGTCAAAAGTTAATTAATTTATTCAAATATTATTAAAAAAACAATTTCAAATAAAGTAACCAGGCTCCATAAAGTTAACAAAAAGAAAACAACAGCGAACATAAAACGAAAAAAACCAAAACCTGTCGAAATATAGGTAATGTTGTGGATTGATAACAATATGAAATAATTTAACACCAAGGTCAACCACTTTCCTGACACGAAACTCACCCATCGTTTAACGGGCTTCTTTTTTATTTTTATTTTATCTATAAATATAACATTTGTATTCATCTTTAAATGGTATGCATATAAATATTGTTACGGCGTGTGGGTTTGGGGATAGGAAATAAACTCGACTTTTATAGTTTGATGCCTTTATTCACCACGGGGGTACTCACAGGTCGGTAGAGCTACGATGGAGCAGTTCGACACGCACTCAAAATGTCACTGACACTGACGCGCGGTATACCACAGTCACTTCGCGTGCACGATACGTCGCTTGCGCGTGCACGACTGTGTCTTCGAGCACTCGACACTCGCGCGCACACGGCTTATGCACTGACTTGCGCGCACAACACTGTCCACTGCACTGTACTGTACTTTACTTTACTTCACTACTTCACTTTTCCACTTTCCCTTTTTCTTCTTCTTCTTTTCACTTCAAAATCAACACTGCCGTAGGCCGCGTCTTGCCCCGCTTATATACCCCTGAACTCGTTCCAACTTTGATTTACTTCTAATTTTGAAACCGTATTTCTCTCTTGCTCTCACAAATCTTCTATCCCGTATTTTCTTTTCCATTCGATCGAGAATCTTCGAGAATGTTCTATTTATTCACAAAAAGACATAAACTCAGTTGAGATTCGAACCCGGGTCTCTGGGTTGCAAAGCAAACACTCAATGTCCCAGGCTAGTCATCCTTATGACGTAGCGTCGAAAATCTTCTACACATAATTTCAAAACGATTGTCATTGTTTTTCGAACGCGGTGACGGCGGCGAGTGACGTACTACGGCTGTCTACGCCACACTGCCCCCTCCCAAGACGTGATCCTCCCGATCATCGTTACTTCCGTAGTAGCGAGCCAATCGGTCCACATGAACGATCCTAGGAGGACTCCGTGGATTGCGCTGAATCCGAAGAGTCACGTCGTTAATCTTGTTGACAACCTTATAAGGTCCCTCCCAACTAGGTTGTAGCTTCGGAGATTTTCCTTTTCGCCGCACGGGATTATGCAACCAGACCAGAGTACCTTCATCAAAGCTAGGTCCATTGGCTCTACGATCATACCGAGACTTTATCCGTTCACTTGCTTGAAGACCAGCCTCTCTAATAACTTCGTGGACTTCAACCATTCTTGTCCGTAGATCACTTGCATATTCCGTGACGCTCAGCGGAGAATCAGGTGGACAGCCCGAAAGTAGGTCAGCGGGTAATCTCAACTCCCTGCCGAAATTTGCGTACGCTGGAGTTACGGTGATGGTCTCATGTATTGCAGTCCTATAAGACATGAGGAATAAAGGAATGTACTCATCCCAGTTGTCTTGATGACTTCCCACCACCTTCGCCAGATGCCGCTCCAATGTTTGATTGAATCTCTCCACCATTCCATCAGACTGTGGGTGATATGGCGTCGTCCGGGTCTTGTGAATTCCAAAAATCCTGCACACCTCTTGGAATACTTGTGACTCGAAATTTCGCCCCTGATCACTATGAATCTCCAAGGGTACTCCAAATCTGCAGAACACTTCTTTCACCAGTTTATTTGCCACGGTGATAGCCTCCTGGTTCGGCAAAGCAAATGCCTCGGGCCATTTCGTAAAGTAATCCATCACTACTAGGATATAACGATTACCTTCTTTGGTAACTGGGAATGGTCCGGCAATGTCAAGTGCCACTCTTTCCCAAGGGGCCCCAACATTATATAACCTCATTGCTCCCCTGCTCCTTGTCTGCGGCCCCTTGACAGCTGCACAGTTCTGACATTTTCTGCACCAATCTTCCACATCGTCCCGGCAGTGCAACCAATAAAAGCGTTCCTTGATTTTCGTCAAAGTTCTCTTAACTCCCAAGTGTCCTCCAGACGAACCATCGTGGTAGGCCCTTAAGATTTCATTTACTTTTCCTCTGGGTACCACCAATTGTAAATGGCAGTCCTTTCCTTGCGGTGTTTCCCATTTGCGGCAAAGCAGTCCATCTTGAAGTACTAAACTGTCCCACTGTGCCCACAGACTCTTGGTCGCCGTACTGTGCTTAGCTACTTCAGACCACGCTGGCCTAGTACCATCTTCCAGCCAATTCATTAATGGTCGAAGATCCTTGTCGTCCTCTTGGGCCTTCTTCATGGCGTCGTTAGCCCAATTCTCGTCGATGGAGTCTGTTCTTATCAACCTGATTTTGATGTTCTCCTTCTCCTCCTGCCGGTTGCAATGCTTGCATTCATCTGGACACGGTCTTCTAGACAGAGCATCTGCGTTACCATGAGTCTTTCCTCCACGATGCTCAATTTCAAACTCATACTCCTGGAGTTGCTCTATCCACCTGGCCACCTGCCCTTCCGGATTTTTGAACTCTAGCAACCATTTCAATGCAGCGTGGTCTGTTCTCACCAAAAATTTACGACCCAGCAAATACTTCCTAAAGTGTTGCAGAGTTTTTACCACGGCCAGCAATTCTCTGCGCGTTACACAGTAATTTCTTTCTGGTTTTGATAGAGACTTGCTGAAGTAGGCTATTACAACTTCTTGATCTCCTCTCAGCTGTGATAGTACTCCTCCAATTCCTGTGTTACTGGCGTCGGCATCTACGACGAACTTTCCCTCTGTGTCAGGATATCCGAGGATAGGTGTTTCGCATAGATGCTGCTTTAGAGCCAGGAAAGCTTGATCGCAGTCTTCATTCCAAGAAAATGGTCTCTTCTCTTCGGTCAAACGATGTAACGGCTTGGCGACGTCCGAGAATCCTTTCACGAAGCGACGATAATAAGAGCACAGACCCAGGAATGCTCTCACCTGTGTCTTATCTGTCGGTGTTGGCCAATCTTTGACTGCACTTATCTTGGATGGATCAGTCGCAATACCCTTCTCCGAAATAACGTGTCCCAAGTAATTCACTTGCCTCTGGAAGAAAGAGCATTTCTTGGGGCTCAACTTCAGGTTTGCGCCTTGCAGCTTCGCAAACACTCGCTCCAGCTTCTTAAGGTGATCGTCGAAATCACGTCCCATTATAATTATGTCATCCAAGTAAACTAGGCAGGTTTCTCCCAGCATTCCAGCGAGCACATGTTCCATCAACCGCTCGAACGTGGCTGGTGCATTGCAGAGTCCAAATGGCATTGTTTTGAATTGCCATAGACCTTTGCCGGTGGAAAATGCGGTCTTCTCTTTATCCTTGGGATCCAAATCCACCTGCCAATAGCCACTTTTCAGGTCTAAAGTGGAGAACCAAGACATACCACACAATGAATCCAGGGTATCATCGATTCTTGGCAATGGGTAACTGTCCTTTTTAGTGACATCATTCAGTCGCCGGTAATCCACACAAAACCTTGTCGATCCATCCTTCTTTTTCACTAGTACGACCGGTGAGCACCACGGACTCGACGAAGGTTCAATTACGCCATTCTTACTCATATCCAGAATCATGTCATCGACTTCCTGTTCTCGTGCAAAAGGAACTCGTCTTGGTCTTTGTCGAATGGGTGTCGTATCACCTGTATCAATTTTGTGTTTTACCAAACCAGTTCTGCCGATGTCGCTGTCATTTTTGGAGAAAATATGAGCATAACGCAACAGGAAATTTCTTGCCTTTATTAGTTGAAGCTTGGTTAGATTACTTTTGCAGTCTTCCAGGAGTTTCACCACATTGTCCTGCTGACTCGGGACTTTCTGTTTCTGCTCCTCTCCACACCTCCTTAACCAACCAACCTCCTCGCAGGTTCCAATAATTGTCCCTTTTTGTATGGTTTGCTCCTCTTCATGCAGATTTAATATGGGTACAACCGCTTCTTGAACGTTTCCCACCACAGTTCTGGCCGGAATCCACGCTGTATCCGGACTTCCTCTCTCGATAACAGCACACCTCCGTGGACATCCTCCTTCGTTCCGTGGCAGAACAACAGGGACCAAGGTTTGTGATCTCGGTTTCAAGGTGGTATCCTTCAGGCAGAGTACCTTACCAAACACGCCACCCTTCATTGGGATTTCCTCGTTCCCGTGTTTGAGGACACCTAGCTTCAAGTCAATGACACACTGGAATTTTTTAAGAAAGTCCAATCCGATGATACAGTCGTCGGTGATATCGGCAACGATCACTTTGTGCCAGTAAAGCGTACCTCCAATCTTGATGGCCACAATCTTCTCCCCCTCGATTGATATTCGTTGGCCAGTGGCAGTCGAGAGCACAAGGTTTCCACTGTATCGAAGGCCTTGTATTCCAATGCTTTTCAGTTTGCGCTTACCGATGACCGTACGCGATGCTCCCGTATCCAACGTCACCTGGCAAGGCATCCCGTTAATCATGCCGTCAATCACCAAAGTATTCCCTTCACTAGTTTGCTTTACATAAATTTCTGGGGCTTTTCTGCCACTGGCCAGCGCCCACCCCGCAGCCCTGGCCTGCTTTAGTTTTCCTGCGGGTGCTCCGACGTCGACACTGCCGCATCTACCTGACGTCGGATACCATCACGCCTCCGCTTTGGGCATTCAAATCGTATGTGTCCCCTTTCTCCGCAGCTGTAGCACACGACACGGCTGTTCGGTGCACGTTGCCTGTCGGTATCCACGGCCACGACCTCCCGCACCTTTGCGGAACGGGAATCAAAGCGCACAGCTTCCACCTCCAGAGCATGTGCCACCGCTTCCTTTAGTGTTGTGTGATGCTCTAGTCGGACAGCTGCTCATTGACGGGATTCGCGACTCTGACATTATCAGAGTCGCGAATCCCGTCAATGAAAACTTGCAGGAGCAATTCCTCCACCACGGTTGGCGACGACTGATACGCTTTCCGCACCAACCTTTCCACCTCCACTGACCACTGTTGTATGTTTTCTCCGACTCGTTGGCAACGGTCCTTGAGTTGCGCCCGGTACACGTGCTCCAAATGACTATCGCCGTACCGGGCCTCCAGAGCGCTGACCAGGTTTTCATAGGTCACCTCTCTCACGCCGGCGCCAAGTGCTTCTAGCACGGAGAGAGCATCATCACGCAGGGCCAAAGTTAACGCTGACTGCGCTTCCTGCTCGCTCCAACAACTGGCTCTTCTGACCGTCTCTAACTGTAGCTTAAAAGCAGCCCAAGAAGACTTCCCGTCGTACGGCGGCACCTTAAGGTTTTTCGTAGGAAGGGCCACACCGTAGCCTGCTGTCGAGCCACTGGCTTTAAAGATTCGGAACTCCTTGCCAAGCTGCTCAACGGTCTGCTCCAATTGCTGGCCTATCTTGTCCCATTCCGCTAACTTCTTCTCCACTACCTCTACGCGGACGAGATTGGCCTGCACCGCTGTTAGCACGTCCTTGGAGAGACGGTCTTGTAGTTCTTCAAGTTTCTCCTCCTGGCGGCGAGTTTGCTCACGCAACTGTTCTTCCTGTCGACGGGCTTGCTCCTCTTGGCGGTGGGCTTGCTCACGCAGCTGCTCCTCTTGTCGACGGGCTTGTTCCTCTTGGCGGTGGGCTTGCTCACGCAGCTGCTCTTCCTGTCGACGGGCTTGCTCCTCTTGGCGGTGGGCTTGCTCACGCAGCTGCTCTTCCTGTCGACGGGCTTGCTCCTCTTGGCGGTGGGCTTGTTCCTCTAAACGGCGGGTTTGATCCTGCATCATGGCTGTCATTTGTTGGAGCAAAGCACTCATGTCCACTGGCGCCGGTTGAAGAACAGAGGTCGATGGATCACCTTCAGGGCTAGGCTCCTCATGCGGATGTTCCGCTGCTGCCACAGCACCCGCCCGGGTCGTTACTCCTCTGGGCACGAAAGGCATCTTTTCCATTTCCTATCCCACTTCTGACACCAATTGTTACGGCGTGTGGGTTTGGGGATAGGAAATAAACTCGACTTTTATAGTTTGATGCCTTTATTCACCACGGGGGTACTCACAGGTCGGTAGAGCTACGATGGAGCAGTTCGACACGCACTCAAAATGTCACTGACACTGACGCGCGGTATACCACAGTCACTTCGCGTGCACGATACGTCGCTTGCGCGTGCACGACTGTGTCTTCGAGCACTCGACACTCGCGCGCACACGGCTTATGCACTGACTTGCGCGCACAACACTGTCCACTGCACTGTACTGTACTTTACTTTACTTCACTACTTCACTTTTCCACTTTCCCTTTTTCTTCTTCTTCTTTTCACTTCAAAATCAACACTGCCGTAGGCCGCGTCTTGCCCCGCTTATATACCCCTGAACTCGTTCCAACTTTGATTTACTTCTAATTTTGAAACCGTATTTCTCTCTTGCTCTCACAAATCTTCTATCCCGTATTTTCTTTTCCATTCGATCGAGAATCTTCGAGAATGTTCTATTTATTCACAAAAAGACATAAACTCAGTTGAGATTCGAACCCGGGTCTCTGGGTTGCAAAGCAAACACTCAATGTCCCAGGCTAGTCATCCTTATGACGTAGCGTCGAAAATCTTCTACACATAATTTCAAAACGATTGTCATTGTTTTTCGAACGCGGTGACGGCGGCGAGTGACGTACTACGGCTGTCTACGCCACACTATATTTTTTTTGTTAAATGAGATGATTCACTTGAACTAGTAAAAAAATAATTGTAACATTTTTTTATATACAACCTTAATCTTTAGAGTGTTTTACGTAACATAGCCTTTTTGTAAAATTCTATAAAATTAAGTAAGTGCCTATGTAACTATAATAGCAATGAAACAACTAAAATCAAAGAACAATTGCAGTTTTAATCTGAAACGATGCAAACACGTTTCAATAAATATTTAAAAACATCTACTCATTACATAATTAAAAAAAAAACATTTTTTAAAACAAATGAAATGATAAGGTACATAAATTTTCTACTATTTAATGCATTTACAAGCCAAGAAATATTCAGTTATATTATGCGCAAAAACTGGATTATACAATTGTATCAAATCATAATTTGCCACGGTCTGTTAACATACAAACAAAAACAGATGAATGTAAATATGTAAATCTGTCTTGAGATTAAATTGGTATAAAATAGTAAAACGTATGCAAATTAAATTCAATTACGTAAACACTCTGCTCTCATTTCGATTAAATATTCAAATAAAAAATTAAAGATGCTAACAAGACTTTGAAAGTAGTCTAGTTCTATTTTTTTTATATTATGCTAAACTAACGGAAGTTAAATGATAGCCTTCATCTTGTAAGAAAAATGAATATTGTTAGCTTGGTATAGATTTCATATGGTACATACACTATATTTTTTTTAATATTTCACATCTGAATATACAGTAAAAAATAACAAAAAATATCAAACTACTTTCATTCAAGTTGCCAAAAGGAATTTGGTATTTTTGTTAAATAAATTAGGTAGTAAAAACAATGCACGTTCACACTTACTCTTCTGCACTTCATCCATCGCGTAATCCGTTTTCATGTTGACAAATGTACGAACACTTTCTACAAAAGCCGAGTCCGATGTCCCAAGCTAACACAACTTAATAGCTTTAATACCAAACAACCGCACTGTTTCAACAGCCTAAGCACTACTTAGAGAGTGTAATTTCAAATCTGATTGGGAAATTTCAAATTACTAATTCGAAATTCCAAAAATACCAACGTAAGATCACCGAAACCGCGTCGACTGTTTGATAAACCGATGTTTTCAACTCGTATCTCATGTGAGAGAGTATGCGACCATTCACTGCGAAGGCATAAACTCGAATGTTCTGAGATCGCGGGGATGACAGCCACCGGACCTGCGCCGGCGCACTTTTTAATTTAAATTCAGAACGTGTTTGTCGTGTTCCGATGCAGTTATAAACAGTTGAACAGTTTACTAATCTGGGAGTATGCCTACTTGTGTGATTTGGCGCTTTGATATCCGATTTTAAGTATGGGTATGGCGTGCGTATTGCGTTCTTCAATTTGGAATACAAAGTACTAAATATGGTGTTCTAAAGGTGAATTTGTTAATATGATTATCTGAAACTGGCTAAGAGCAGTCGCAGCGAAATAGCACTAGGTAAATACTTACTTATCTTACCAAAGTTATCTTCAGAAATGAAATAAACTCAATAAGTTTTAACTATTTCGTCAGCAAAGACTATTTTTCGTGTATAAGAAAGGTAAAACGGCTACTTTCTCTGAGCAATATTAGTACAGCTGATGTGAAAAAATCATTCATTGATAGCAATTTTCGCGTAGAAAGGTACATATATTTTCAACAGTTACCTACTCAAACATTTTTGCTCAAAAATTTAAATTTGTTCTATTTACCCGGCTGTTTGTCTAGTACGGCAGTCTTTAAGCCATGTCAGAGGCCCTTAGGGCTTGATAAACTCTCGACACCAAAGTTACCCACTCTCATTCGATAAGAAAAAGAAAATATAAATGTGATCGATTTATTATTATTATTTAATATAGCTACTATCGAAAGGCGCGCCCACATCAAATCTATCAATCAATTAATATAATCAGCACTTCACGTATTTAGGTTTTGATTTAATCTTTCATATAGTACTTTGCTAATCAGTTTCAAGTAGGTAAGCTAGGCGCCTTGTTGAAACCTCTGAAACAATTAAATCTAAGATAATTAATCCTTTTCAATTACACTTGAAACACTATTGATTATTTTCATTTCGTCATCGATAAGGATTGGCATTTGTAAATGTAATTGTAAAATCTCATTCTTTTGAGTCACTTTTCCTCATGACTGAGGGTCGTGACTTCACCGTAGAATGAATTCGTTAGGGGAGTTCTCTTGGGCAGATACATCGTGGTGGATGCCCAGGTATTTTTGACACCCAGGCGAATATTTGTTATATCTGGTAGGCATGTCGCTTTTTAAAACATATCAAGCAGACTATCAAATAACGTAGACCACAAAAACTAGTCTGAAAAAGATAGCACAGGAACCATTTTTTTCAATAAATACCTATACTATAATATTATAAGCATACTACTTCTAACTACTACAAAAAAGGGGCACTTAGAAGAGTTTGTTTGTTTATTTGTTTGTTTGTTTGAACGCGCTAATCTCAGGAACTACTGGTGCAAATTGAAAAAATATTTTTGTGTTGGATAGACCAGTTATCGAGGAAAACTTTAGGCTATATAACGTCACGCTGCAACTAATAGGAGCGGAAAATGTGGAAAAAAAAGGGGAAAATTATTCATGTTTGAGGGCTTCCGTTGCGAAAACGGTTCAATATATGAAAAAAATATGTATGAAAGAATTAATGCCCAAAATAACTATTCCACGCGGACGAAGTCGCAGGCACAGCTAGTCTAATATATGTAACATGTCTTAGAATTTCTCTAGAAACAACATTACTAGCCAAAATTGTTTTCGTTGCTGTCTAAAACATGTGCGTGTGCTCATCTACCGTAAAATAATTCGCCGATCAATCAGCCACTAAAACGTTCGTGATACTAAACTATTCTCAACGCATTCGATTACAATTACAGTAGCAATTAAAACACGATTCGAGTGAAATAGAGCGCGGTATTGAGATTGAGTTTACGCGTTTGTAAAACATGACTCGAAATGGTATGTGGAACAATGTGCAAAAATATACAGTATACATATTATGTATATCATACTACAAGTGGACGCCCGCGGCTTCGTTCGCATTATTTGAGGATAAAAGTAGCCTATGATACTTCTAAGACCTCATACTACCTTCATAAAGATACCATAATGATCCGTTGGGCCAATCAGTCAAAGTATAAACCAATTTGAATTATATTTGGTTTGCTGGTAGATTTGCGGGGAGGTCACGACCCTCAGCAATAAGAAATACGATGAGGAGGAGGAAGAGGTAGATTAAATATATAATCTATACCCTTTAAGATATGGCTACTTTTCTCTCCAAAACAACACAGCAGGCCTCACTTGTATTAAACATAAGGCAAAAATTTTTGAATACAGAAGTTCTGAATGTATTTTGAGACTAATATATATATATATATATATACAGATACCAGCTACATTAATTTTAATAAGGAAATCTAAATTATAATATCGGATTTTACGAGTAGTTTCTACGAATTGGAGCTGGCGGCGCCGTCAAGTCACAAAAACGACAGCAGTATCTTTTTTTGAAGTTGTATAGTGGTCAAAATAGGTAGGTATTTAAAGAAACTTTTGATGGATGCAATCAGCTTTCATTTCTGATGCATAAAATATGAAACCATTATTTTTAAGAATTTAAAGATTTTTTTTTACAATAAGTTATCTGTAATTTGATTACAACTTTTTTGTTCTCATCTTATAATTTGAGCCAATTCCGTCATTTCCGTATCGGAAATTAAGAAAAAATCCTAGAAGTATCCCTTTTCCCTTAAAATTTTATTTGAATTTCTATAAACTAATGCAAAAAAGACTGCTATACTTGAGTAAACCCCTAACTTTTTTTTATATATTTATCTAAAAATATTCTAACATTTTCTCATTAATTTTCTTATCCCACCTACAAGCTATAAACATGGTTTACGGCTGCATTCGCCGTAACAGAAATATTTTACTCTTATCAGTGTAATAAAAATCGGTAGCAAGTGTTTGTACAAGATAAGCGATGTTGTCTTAGCCTCGGAAAACAGAGATGTTTGCACGCCTTAGTTCTTCGAGTGCCTTGATATAGTTATTAATTTAAGAGGGAAAGTCGGGATTATTTTAAGAAACAGTTATTATATATACATATGTTTAAAAAGTATTCTATGTCAAAATCTCTCTCTTGAGTCGTATTTCCTCATGACTGGGGGTTCATGACTCCCCAACAGAATTAATTTGTTTGGGGAGTTCTCTTAGGCAGATACATCGTGGTGGGCGCCCAGGTCCTTCCACGGAAGACACATTTCCTTGGATTTGGTGGTCCTCAAAAATGAGGGTTTCCTCACGATGTTTTCCTTTACCGCTAAGCGAGTGCAAATCCATACATACATGAAAATACAAGTCATTGTGATCGTAAACTCCAATTTTTATAACCGACTTCAAAAAAAAGAGGTTTTTAAATATTCTTAAAAATTTTTTGAAGATGCAAAACAAAGGCTTGAAGTGCACGACTTAAATCTGCAGCCTTGCGATACAAAATAATCAAAGTAAAACTATGCTTGTACATGCAAAAAAGTTCATTTATTACGTTACATGACGGAGAAAGAAAAGGTATTGAAAGAGGTAAAGGAATTTGTAAAAACCCCAATTACCTAGTTTTAAAATGACCTTAAATAATAACTAAAATGCACTGACATAATTTGTTCCTTATTGCCTTGCCTATAGACATTTTCCAATGAATCACTAGTAGGTACAAAATTCCTGCAGATTTTATGATTTACTTTTCCGGTGTTTTTATAAAAAGGAACAACATAGGTATTCATTGTGTTGCGGTTGGTAATTGTATTATATTATATTGATCTGGAAATTAATAATAATCTAATCAAATATACTTTATTGTACACCAAAAAAAGAACATAATTAACATAAAGGTGGAAGGTAATCAGGGACATTGGGCGACCTTATCACTAAAATGATCTCTTCCAGGTAACCTAGTTTGGACAACACTAATAATAATACATATTTATTAATTTAATAATAATAACAAAATATAAAAACAAGTGAAGGAAAACTAAACATACTACTTCTAACTACTACAAAAAGGGGCACTTAGAAAATCTTTAGAAAAGCCTAAAGATAATCTAAGTGCTCCAGCCCACTACCAGAGGGCAGCGTACCCAGCATGCTGGCCGCATTACCACGCTGGATGGCAATGCTGATACGTTGAGCCAGAAAAGGCCAGCATTTTGGTCACGCGTCGCGTCAACCAAGCGCTCCGAGAGGTTTTGGAAAATAGTATGGGCTCCCGGACCCCACGGCCCCAAAGTCTCGACTCCAAAAGGCTCAAAGATGTAACCTCGGCCGAGGTTAGCATATTTGCGTCTCTTTTGATGCTCGGCAATAATAGCCGCCGCTCCAGCCCGACACCGTGTCATAGACAGATGAGACGGCGCCAATGTGTCGACGCAAGTTGCGTCCCACACAAGGGGCCGACCCAACTTCCAGGGCACAAGAGTCATACCGTCAGGTCTTTTTCCATCGTCACGTGCTAGGCCGCTCGGTTCGAGCATAGCTGCAACATTGGCAGTGGAAAAAGCCCGGCGAATGATGTCGTTCAGACTAGCGTGGCGGCTAATTCTACCAGCACTCCTCGAACATGAGAGGCCGTGGTGCCCGAGCTGGTCGACATCAGTACCACACTGGCAGCGATGCGGTTCACAGCTCCTCGCACCCAAGCGCAGGCTAACCGCGAGTCGAAAAGCTGTCGGATCTAAAAGGTTACCTGTATTAAAAGAGGGCATGGCCTGCAGCCAAAGACCGGATTCCCACACACTGACCGCAAGGATGCGGGCGCGATCCGCGAAACTAGTACACGTATCGAGAAGTGATTTCCGTGCTAGTTCGCTGATCGGCCGATCCCACAGTCTCTGGGAACGAGGTGTTGTAGGAAAATCGGTGTTTGGACAGGCCAGGCGCCAAGCATTTTTAGCTTCGTCCGTATGCGCAACTACAACTACACCAGACGGGCCTAAAGCGGGTGCGAGGATTTTTTGGACCAATTCGTAAGTACCGTGGACAGAAGCCAAAAATGCTGGTAAAGCAACACTTGAAATTTTGCGGACACCCAAACCTCCTAACCGTACAGGTAGGGAAGCTTGCGACCATGTCCTGTCATCCATGTCCACATTCAAAACCGAAACTAGTGTGTCCTTTACGATGTTGTCTAAGCTCGAAAGGAGCCCATTGTGTTGCCACAATGGACAACATCGTAAATAGTAAGTGAATTTTGGAACAAACAAACAATATTTGATAATAGTAAACGCCATATGGGCGTTAATTTTGAGCAAACGGCCTAGAGTGTCCCTGAAATTTTAAATTTTGTCCTCTAAGAAAGGAGAAAACGACTCATCTAGAATCGGTGAACCGAGGAGGCGAAGTGAACTTTTGTCTAGAATAGAAATACCCGGTGCCAAATCATTGAATTTAGATATGACTGAATCCTTGTCCGAACATGAATCGCAAACAAATAGTTCGCACTTTTTTGAATTTAATTCGAGACCAACATGACGAAATTCGTCTACCAAAATTTTGAAATCATCGAGGACGGTGTTCACGTCACCTCCCAAAGTTCCGTCATCCAAGTACCAAACATTAAGTTTGGACTTGAGACGTTGAATTATGGGATGTATGGCCAGGCTAAAAATGGCCGGTCCAAGAGGGTCACCTTGTTGACAACCAACTGAAGAGTCCATAAAATAGTTTTTGTAAACCAATTTCGATGACTTACCGTAGCATTGCCAAAGGAAATTATAAAGGTCGGGAATTTTGTCTTTCACTTGGGTCAACAACGCTCCTCTGTCTACCGAATTGAAAGCGTTTTTGACATCCACCTTCAGCAACACATCTCCACAATTTTGGTGAAGAAAAGTCCGAAGAGAGTGGACGGCGGCCTCACACCCGCCTCGCGAACCAAAACCAAGCTGCAGTGGTTGAAAAAGATTGCTCAAAGGAACAACCTCCTTCCTGCAACCTACCTTGGCTGCGAGGCGACGGTATGTGGTCCCGACCGCTATAGGCCTGATGCCACCGTCCTTTTTCAAAAGGGCGCACAAATTGGCACCATACAAAATTTCGGTGATGTTGTCATTAACCCGTCCAGACAACATGAGTTGAACTAATGCAGTTAGATCCTTCAAAAGAGTTTCGCATACCCCACCAGAACTAAAAGATAGAAGATCTTTTAGGTGCTGGGGTGTAAGGCCGTCAAGACCTCCAGCTGAACCACTTTGGAAAGATGAAACGGCAGTAGCAACCTGTTGGGTGGACACGTCAAAGTCAACATCAGAGTCCGGTGGATCAGGCAGGTAGAGATGCGCTGCGGAAGATGGATGTTTGTCACGGAGTGACTGGACCGTATCGGGTGAGTGTGGGGCTATGGTATCGCTGGAGAACAAGACTCGTGCGGCGCCTTTAATATCACCGTCACTAATTTTGTTTTCTACTAAACGGACTGATAATTATAATAATTGATAATAATAATAATAATAAACCGCAGGGCGACTTTATGGCGAGTCGTCGGTGAGTGGCGTCACCGCGGACCCCGATTCCCTGGGGGCTAAATGAGACCCCCTGCCTCCCGGCTTGCCTTGATTGGCCGTCCGGGAGTGGAAGACGCAAGAGCTAAGTACCTAAGCTCCAGGGTGGAAGTGTTAAACGGCATAACGCCGCTAGTACCGCTCAGAGAACGCGCAGCACACCTCTCGACACCCTAAGCCACTCACACCAATGTTGCCCTTCCGGCGTCATCTTAGGCTGCCTTCTGTGGAGGGCCCATTTAGTGAGTGGCAAGTCATCACCCGCTATATTTTTTATGAATGAGGCATAATTGGCAGGTGCCGTTCCTCGTACAATAGACCAGTTTAATTAAGTCAATGAACAACTCAACACAATAGCCTGTAACATTAATACCATTTCTGCAATAGTTATTTTATATACCTAACATCCTCTTTCTGTAATTTTGTACTTAATTTTAAGTAAAGTATTGTAAAAGGCCTCTCAGTGTTGGCTACGTCCCCACTGAAGCCTTAAAAATACCGGGCGTAAGGCCCGAGAGTCTGTGAAGGAATTAAAAATAAAATAATAATAATAATAACTGATAATAATTCTATTCATATTAGCACAGTATGCATATTATATACTATGTATTTAGATGTAAATAAACATTTATTTACAATAATAATACATTAAAACAAGGGAAGAAAAACTAAACATACCTACTACTTTTACCACTACCTTTTTTTTACTTTTACTACTTTTGCCAGTTGTGGCACTATTTTTTTTAAGTCTTTTGTGTTTCTGTTTGTCTTTTTTTTTGTCAATGTGTGTTACAATAAAGAGTTTATCTATCTATCTATCTACTTTTAATAAAAAAATGGGTACTAAGTATGGGTAAGTTTTTTTTATAAAACAGTATATACCTATTATGTAAAGAAGTAACTGCGTGATAACTTTTTTACAAGATTAATAACGTACAAAATAACTTATGTAATTACTTAGTTGAAGCGCAGTTCAAAATACCAAGTGGTCTATTAATTCGGAATTTGTATTATTTAGATTTTATTTGCTCAATAAATTAAAAGATGATAAATTTTATTGTGTTTTTGCCATGTCTTAATTAAAACGACAAATTTATCATTATTTAATAGTTCATTTATTTCCGCGTAGTTATTTTTTTGTGTTTGCTTAAAAATGTTTTTGTCAAAATTCAATTAATTATGTTTTAGCAACTATCAACAATGTTTTTACAAATTTATTTTTGAAGGCATAACAAATAATAGTCTAGACTTGTTGGTACTTAGTTAATAATAGGTACCTTCTAGGTAAACGTGTTACACTCTAGGCTACAACAAAGCTTTCATCAGGCAGGCTGTAGTCAAACGCAAACTCACGTAAAACAAGAATTGCATGAAATTAACGGTTTCTTTTAAAATACAGTCAGAAATAAATAAAATAAATAAATACATATTTCAGGAGACACACACCACTATCTAGCCCCATACTAAGCTTACGCTTGTATCATGGGTACTAGGTAACGGATATAATACATATAGGTATACTTTTTTTTGTAAATCTCTCTCTCTCTTTGAGTCGTATCTCCTCATGACTGAGGGTCGTGACTCCCCCGCAGAATTAATTCGTTAGGGGAGTTTTCTTGGGCAGATACATCGTGGTGGGCGCCCAGGTCCTTCCACGGAAGACGCATGTCCTCGGATAATGCGGTCCTCAAACATGTCGGTTTCCTCACGATGTTTTCCTTTACCGCTAAGCGAGTGCAAATCTACACATAACTTGAAAATACAAGTCACTGGTGTAGGGCGGATTCGAACCAGGGTGCGTCTGGATGAAAAGCAGACACTGGAACCGCTGAGCCACACTCGCTTTTTGTAAATACATACTTATTATATATAGAAACGACCAGACTCAACACAAGTAATAACAAATAACGAAACGCTTAAAACATGAACGATACTATATTGATTGGTATATTACTGAGTAAGAAAAAAAGCAACAACAAGAAAGTCATAAAAAATGACAGTGAAATTCTTCTAACTCTACGAGCAAACTTTACTCAAAACAAACAATACAATAGGTATCGCTACTTATCATGGGAACAGATAGATTTTTTTGTTATCAAATGTGCCTAAAAGCCTGATAGCAATGCCCCAGAATAAATAAAGTATTAAGGCCCAAGTAAGGCCCAATTGGTTTCCATAATCATTAGCACACTTACCTTCTGTTTTGGTAAAACTATGATATAGATAAAGTATAACGACATTTAGGCTTTGAGAGATACAGTAATTGTGGTCCTGGTTTTCACGTTTTTGGGATAAAATATTTCTATTATCTGAAAATATTATAAATTATCTGAAACTACCATTGTTGTCTTTAGTTGCACATTTCTTTTACATGCTAACACATAAAGATACGTGTCGCTATGTTACGGTATAAAATAGTTAGGGAAGCAAAAATAAACCTTTTCTTTGTATATTTGTTTTAGTACGGAAAATTATAGAGTTGTTTATTATATCCGAAACTACCATTGTTTTCTCTAATTGCACATTTATTTTGCATGCTAATATATAAAGATACCTGTCGCTACGTTACGTTCTAAAATATGTAAGTATGAAATCAAAAATAAACCTTTTATTTGTTTTTGCACGAAAAATTACAGAATACACGAATGATAATTAATTCTCCTCAATTTTATTATTGTAGTACATACCAGTTTACTAAAGTTACGTAGATTTGTTACAAAATGTAGATTTTATGTAACATTTCCTCTACCATTAATATCACCACAAAAAATAAACTTCAAAGCTGACCTTGCCCTAAAGTCTTCCTAAAGTTGATGACATACAATAAACATGAACTTTTTTCAGCGGAAGCTTGAGAACTTAATTAAGCTCCTGGACTACCGCTATGATTGACCGAGTGAGAGAAGTGAGCGAAGCAACTTTGTTCGATTGTTTTTTTTAACCAAGTTTGCCCTTGAAAACAATTAGTTCAGTCACTTTCCTGTTTTTTACGTGTACTGATGTACTGAGGCAAAACTAACTTATTAACCGACTTTGAAAATAGAGGACATCACTTCTTGTGAAAGATTTTTTTCTGGAGTTGTTACGTTTATTTTACGTTGATTTACTTTATATGACGGTTCGTAAATATTTTGATAATTCATTTCTTTTTTATTTTTATCATGGTCTAATTCTCAAGATAGGCGCGATGATATATTTTCCTATACTGATATTTGGAATGGGGCGAAAATGTTCATATTACTTAAGCATTATCTAGTTTGTTTGGTATATCGGATTTTACGACTATTTTCTTCAAATTAGATCCGGCGGTGCCGTCGAGTCATAAAAACGACAGTAGTAACTTTTTTGAAACTGCTAAGTGGTTAAATAGGTCTCTAAATTATTTAAGCGTCTGTGTTGCCGAGGTCAACTCTTCGCCAAACAACATCATATTCAATCTAGTCTTGAAGATGATTGAATACCACAATATCATGTGAAGTAACTACATACAATGGGTAACTTACTGGAATAATTTTATAAAATTACACAACACAGGTCATATTGTATGAGCTTCCTATTTCCTTGAGAATCTGAGATACTGTAATAAGTTGCAATAGACTAAGTTGAATGCAATGGGAAGGCTACCATTAGAGTATTAATTATGAATTACTGAGACGTTTTGTGCCACATCTTAGACTATAGCGGTGCTTAACGTCAGTTATTCAATCGCAAACCTATTCCGAGTTAAAAAAAGGATTCTATAATAATTCAATAAGAATCCACCAATCTAAGAAGATGTATTTATATTTGGTGTGCAATAAAGTTATATTGAATTCTTCTTGTAATAGAATAAGAGTGGCCAGCTCTGGTGTCGTAAGATATTGAATTGAATTGAAGAAGTTCTATAAATTCTTCATGATTGGCGGATTTTCTTCCAGATCTCTCCGTTTTGTTATATTAATTACGCAATGTGTAGACTTGTAGGCCTTGTAGCCTTAATCTTAAATTTAATTTTTTCATCACTTCGTTAGTGCATTAAAAGTATAAAAAACCAGCATTTAAACAATTCATTAAGATAATTAGAAGTTAGCCATATCAGAGGCACTTGGGGCGGTTTGAAAACTCAGACACCAGAGTTGGCCATTCTAATACGAATACAACGCAATTAAACAATTAACAAAGATAATTAAATTGTTTCAATTTGTTGTGCGTCACAAAAACAAACTACGAGCAATCTAACTAGTCTAAACTACCTACTCTAAATTTAGTGCACCGAATTGTCGTCCGTTCCGTCACTTCTTTAGGACCTAAAAATATCAAAAACACAATACTATTAAACAATTAATCAATCAAGGCATAATTAAATTGCTCAAATAGGTCTGAGTCACAAAAATACAACAAACCAATTTATTTCTAGTCTCAACTACTCTAAATTTAGCGCAACAAATTGTCTTCCGCGTAAATAGAAAAGATCGGAGAAAAAACCAATGAGGATACATTTTATATTAGATTAATTTAGGAACGTATTTGTAGATTGGTAGTATACCTAATGCATCATATTTTAATTAAAGGTCTTAATCACCAAACTAGTTTTAATACAAATTGGTATACTTATATATGAACTTTCGTTTTTCTGCGCCTCAAACCTAAATAAAATCGAAAGTAACTCGTAGGAGTTAACAAATAAATAAACACAATTAATCGAGTTCAATAAATAGCAGCTATTTAATAAGAGAAATCGGAATTTATATCTAATTAATCATACTCAATTATCATTGTTGAATTCAATTCCAAAACTAACAATAGAAAATCATGGTCATGGAAAACCGATGAGTAACCTTGACAGTGACAGATGGAAACTAATGACAGCTGTCAGATGATGAGCACGGCTATTGTTTGTTCTATGATTAGGTGTTTGTGTGGTCAGTATTTAATTTTATGACGGCTGTGGTATTAATGGTTTTCAAAACAATGGAACAGGCTGTTTAGCAAGTCATTCGTGGTGAAGTCTGCCTTAAAATTGCTATCTTGTTAGTACAATTGGTTTTAATATTTATATTCTTAGGCATACATTCTATAAGATCTAGTTATAAGATGTATTTTTAGGTTTGCTTCTCAATTATTGTTGTCTTATTTATTTGTACCGACCGCGACATTGTAAGACACTCGGTTAGACATTTGGGGACCGATTATACATTAGTTTTTTTTTACGGAATATGCATACGTTT
Organism: Macaria notata; assembly: GCA_927399415.1. Taxonomy (NCBI): domain Eukaryota; kingdom Metazoa; phylum Arthropoda; class Insecta; order Lepidoptera; family Geometridae; genus Macaria; species Macaria notata. Next base: position 4,221,792 of record OV656751.1, read on the forward strand.
GTCGTCAGCCCACTTGGTGTTAAGCACTGCTGTAGTCTAAAATGTTGGTCGCTTGCCGAAAAGATTTCTTAAGACTAAGATGTAGCACGCTTGCTTAAACGATGTAGAAACTAGTAATCTCTTTAGAAAGAAGCATACGTATGTATATTTACAGATACCAATAAACAATCAGCGATCTAGTGAATCCAGCGATCTTCAAAGCGAGAGTGAATCGGTTCTTATCGGGTAAGCACGCTCCATCTTAGGCCATAGCCTTTGCTATCAGGTAAACTATGGTCAAGTGCAAACCCGTTCAAGTTAAAAAAAAACAATCTCTCACACTCACATACAGAGATTTGTTTAATAATATACGTATAATTTTACGCTACCGACCGTAAAGTATCTGTTACAATATTATGTTCAAGAAACAATTCTGACCGTGACATTGACAGTGTTAATAGCACGAACGTGCTAAATTGTTAAATTAACGGTGACACAGTAGAGTACCACTTTGTTACTTAGTTGTTAACTGGTATGATATAACTGGAAGTACAGAGTTATGGGGAATGAAAAGCAAAAATTTTGACCCAACCACAAAAATGAAAAAAAAACCTAAAAAAATGAGTTTTCCAATCACTTATAAATCAACATACATGTCAATTTTAACAATATTTCGCTATTGTTTTTAATGTTTTTTTTATACTATTATGCTGGCTTTTGAAGGAAATAATTCATTCTTCAGGTCCTGAAATAGGTCACCTAAACCTACCTAATAAATAGCATAGTAATGCCTTACTGTTAAGTATAAAAATATCTATTATGTGTTTTTAAAGTAATGCTATATAAGTTACCTACTAAGATATACCTTGTCTACCAAATGAAGAAAGCCTGTGAAAATGTATCAGATTGTTGTACAAAATTATGATCAACACAAGCTCTCCGATAACAAAATGAAAATAAAACATCTAGAGGTAGTATTTGAAGTGCTCATGAAAAATTAATATTTTTTTATTGGCTTGTCAACTCTACCACAGAACACTCGAGCAATTTAGTCGATTTGAGTTTTCTAAGACTATTAAAATCCCAAATAACCCTGTAAAAGAATATATGTGAAGTACAAAGGAAACGATGATAAAATCACCAATTTAACCAATAAAGGTTGTAACCAATTTTAAACTAAGACGGGTTTTTTTTTGGAAACAATGTATCTCCGTATATTTTTGAGTATGACCTAATGTCACTCGATTTTATTTGAGTTTAAAATGACAAACGTAAAGTCCAAGACGGAAATCATTTATTTAGATGACATGATACATAAATATGATAATTATTTTGTTGTTTGTTATGTTTTTAATTGTCATCAATGGTTTTATAACTGGTTGATGTTATTCTTCTTTATTTTATCTTTCTTCATTTTGGACTGAGCATTAAACAGAGATGTGGCTAAATAAATATTTCAGGACATAATCAGACAGCGCCATCTAGCCCCAAACTAAGCAAACGCTTGAATCATGTTAACTAGATATCGGATATAATACTTTTATACTTTGTTTTGTATAAAAGGTGACACATACATGGTTTAATTTTAGGCTGATTCCAAATTATCTATTTTTTATCAATTTACAAGATCACAACAAATCAGTAAAGTTTTATTCACGTTTCGGTAAAATTTATATAACAAATAACGTTACAAACATCAATAATCAGGTAACACACATTTCTTACATAGCTAGTTACCGTCTACTGGCTAGCAATAATATGTACCTACATAGGTATGTACGTTCGTGAGAAGTTCATTGTCACGGTCGAAAACATCGTAAACTTAGAGGTTTTTAGGTAAATAATATGTTAGATATCTACGTGTACTATCAGTGTATTTTTATATTTGAGCTATTTAATTTAAAAAAAAACATATTTCGTATATTTAGGGTTCTTTTGGGATATATTATTTACAATAATAAAATATAAAAACAAGTGAAGGAAAACTAAACATACTACTTCTAACTACTACAAAAAGGGGCACTTAGAAAATCTTTAGAAAAGCCTAAAGATAATCTAAGTGCTCCAGCCCACTACCAGAGGGCAGCGTACCCAGCATGCTGGCCGCATTACCACGCTGGATGGCAATGCTGATACGTTGAGCCAGAAAAAGGCCAGCATTTTGGTCACGCGTCGCGTCAACCAAGCGCTCCGAGAGGTTTTGGATTTTTTTTTTTGTTTTTTTTTTTACAACTATCAGTGTATTTTTATATTTGAGCTATTTAATTAAAAAAAACATATTTTGTATATTTAGGGTTCTTTTGGGATATATTACATTGCTGTTGGTGCTTTTTCTACTGAAGTTTAAACTAGGTATTATTTTTAAATGAAAAGTTATCATTCGAAAACGAAGACGCTAACCAAAGATGCCTAAATTGATCTAATGATGATGATAATAATCATGGTTTGGTTTTGAAAAGATATCTTATCTTACACTGACGTGAAACTTGAACTTAAAGTATTTTTTTAACAAGGAATGTGTTTGCAATTGACCTTAATTCACCTGATGGTAAGCAAACATTACGGTCTAGGATGGAGAATGCTAACCCAGTAGGAACCGATTCACTCTCGCTTTAAAGATCGCAGAGGTTATATTCCGCGGGGAACAGGGAGTCAGGCAGGGAGTTCAACAATTTAGCAGTTCGCACTATAAAAGTGGAGCAAAACGCTTAGTACGAATCTTGGGAACTTGGACCAGGAAGCGGTGACAATCTGCTGTAGCCCTGCTAATCCGGTGGTAAAAAGGGTATAGGGTAAGTAATTTGCTTTTATAAGTAAAAACACATAAAGATAAAACTATGTATAAACTTTACCAGTTGTTTTCAACAGATGACAATATAATTCCTTGAACAATCACAGAACAATAAAATACTTCCTTTTTCCTGATGTCTATCAAACTCGTTAACAGAATCAATCAGGGCTTAGTAACGTTTCAGTAGTTAATTGATTTCAGGCTTCTATTTAAAACTACGAATAATTTGATACTATGAAAAGTAACTCCTTACAAATGAAGCGTCAAAAATACTTCCACATTTCATCTCTTTCTTACACACCAATCACAAATAAAAATTAAATAACTGTAAAATACAAAAATGAAGGTGTGGGTTTATAGAAGGTGGGAACGTAAGGTAAGATTGTACTATGAAATTAATTAATTCATTTTATTTTAATAAGTCTTATAAATTCTTAAGTGACTCCGCTATATCGCTTGCTTGTGACTAGTTATAACGCCAGTAATAGACAAATGCTGTTTGGGTACAGTTGGTCGCTAAAGAGTTGGGATTGCATTGACTACCAACTCAACCGCGGCGGCAGCGCGGCGGTTGAGCATCTCTTGGGTTTTATTTTTCAGATATAAACAAATAGCCTTTATTCCTACTGCTACAAAATGACTTAATATAGTACACAATAACTTTTTATTCTGCACTTGTTTTTTTTTATAGTTTTATAAACTTTTATAGAATTCTATAAAAGTTTATAAAACTATATTTCTATAGAAATATTTATTTCGTTGGTAAAAGTTGCGTGTATGGCATAGACCTCTCCTATATTCTCTTCTCTCTATTTATTCTTTTCCTTTGGTTTTTTATTTTTCAGTTACGTTTCTATTATATTAATTATTCATAGGTTCAATTCCTAAATCAAACCTTCACGGGATAAACTAAGTCTAAAGTAAGTAAGTAACAATAAGACGCGACATTGGATAGCCTTGAGGATGAGTGGTATAAGTTATAAGATATGGCGATTTTATTTTTATGGCAAACAATGCTATGTCAGCATTCATAATTTTTATGAATGAATAATGATCACTTTATCATTGAAGCGAAAGATTGTCAGTAAAAGTCTGATAATATGTTTGTACATAATATGGACTATTTTTTAACGAAATTTAAAAATAGAAAATTCAATATCTTCTTTTATCAAATCAACTTCAATTATTTGGTATGAATCAACTACCTATTAATTATTTAATTATTCATTATTGTAGAATATGTTTTACATTTGCGGTAAAAAATAAAACTTGGTTGTAAAACTGACAACTTTATCAGTTCATTCAGTTTTCTTGACATTCAAAGCTTATACAAAATTGAAGCTAAGATACGCTGATAAAAAAACATATGAATAAACTATTTAATTAAATCCACACGCTTGTATTTTAAACCACAACTAAAATATACATCGCTCATCCTGGCGTCAACCACGACGCGTCGAGAATTAATAATAACAATGTAAAATATCCTGTACTAGTTCGAATGGTTCTAATCAAGCGGAGAAAATCAACTAATTATCATATCAAATGGTCGTTAATGTCAATTGACATTGAAATCTTGAATGTGCTATAAATAAATCATTTAGGTTGTTATACACGCGCGCGCTTTCTTGTGGGAAAGATCGTGACGAATATAATACCAGTTGATTTTAGAAACTTTATGTTTTTGCTTATAAATTTGCTGGATAGCAAATATGTTTAAATAGGTGGAAATTTGTGAAAAACGTTCATTTAGTTATGTCTGTGTATATACTCGTATAAATAGAAGATATCTGTTTGTTTTAGAAAATATATAAAATAGCATTATTATGTACATGACATGTGTTAAAGCTTATTAAGTTAGCTTCTTTTTATTTCTTCTTTGTCTACGAAATAATTGATTGATTTTCTTTGTACCAAGTAAATTAAAATTTAACAGCATACAATTTAATAACAATTCTTAAGTTAGGATTTTCCAAGAGAAAGCTCGTGAGTCAAGGCCGCCCACTATTTAATAATACTAGTTCTAAATATCAATCATTACTAACGAAGAAAGAACCCATCATTATTTAATTCTAATCATCATATCAATGGTGTGAGTTGATGTCTAATAACAATAGTTTCACGTCATTTTATGTCCATTGAAACCAATCAAACACTATTTTCCTACACGGGTAACTTAATTTTGTAAAACGATTTTAATTCTGATTTAGTACAGACGGTAACGAATAGTTTTAATATTAAAACTTTCGTGAGACATTTTATCGTTTTTGTTCTGGGACCGCGGCAGCACTGCGGTCTGCGTGCTGCCGCGGTCCCAGAACATACGTTCTTACGCGAATTACCCGTGAGTGGAAACCGTTTAGTTAACATATTGGTAACGAATAGGTTTGTGTATTTGCTACATTTTAACTGAAAAGTTTAATACAGCGATCAGGAGAATCAGAATTGAGGTCCTCCTTATTTTAAGTCAGTTAAAAAACAATAATGCCTACTAAATGAAGGGTACTAAATATTGTCATTAAAATAATTGAATTCTAAACACAATTCGTATGTCTCATTGTAATTTATTGTATAAGCAACTATGTATTTCACCACATTCATCTTTTTTTCTTTTAGCTTGTTTCTCTCCAGCCGAAGGTTGCCTGGAAGAGATCGCTTTCTTTTTTTTTAAAGCCGCCGCTGGTGACACTAGGTAAGATGCAATTTGTTTTATGTACTGTTTTTTAATGTGTCAACAATAAAGAGTTAATCTATCTATCTACATATCTATTTAATATAACTCAAGAAATGCGATGTAAAGTTTGGCCTCTGATTGCTTTTTGATTTGATTTAGGTTTCAATGTACAAAAAAATAATCCTGAATATGTAAAGCAATGCTAATAATTTATCGAACAGCCTATTTTATAAATTTGAGTGGTCTTACAAAGTGGATTTATAAATTCATTTATTACCTCATTTATTACTTTACTAGCTGATGCGCGCGACTTCGTCCGCGTGGAATAGTTATTACCATAAAAACGGTTCTAGTAAGTTAACCTTAAAACATAGACATATACTGTTGCGGACATTTTGTTAGATTATTTCAAGAGAAATAATTCTTTCATACACATTTTTTTGATATCTTGAACCGTTTTCGCAGCGCATGCAACGGAAGCCCTCAAAGATAAATAATTTTCCCCGTTTTTTCCAGATTTTCTTTTGTTTCTTCGCTCCTATTAGTTGCAGCGTAATGTTATATAGCCCAAAGCCTTCCTTGATAAATGGTCTATTCAACACAAAAATATTTTTTCAATTCGCGCCAGTAATTCCTGAGATTAGCGCGTTCAAACAAACAAACAAACTCTTCAGCTTAATAATATAAGTATAGATTAATACAGGCAACGCTGCGTCTATCGCCGATTGTTAGATTGAAAATCACTCTCTCAATTAAATTCATCGAACTGCGTTTCAAATCATAAAAATCAATGTTTATTGCAGCGTATAATGTCTTAGTTAAGTTTTACTGGTATTTTAAACTGTTTTGATTATTGTCAGCTATTAGAATGTATTTTGATATTGATTCATCACAGAAAATAAAAGAAATAGTTTGTTTGAGTCGTTAAAACAGCGTTGAGAATTAAATATTGAACTTTCTTTCCAAGTATGTAGATCTTTGTAAAAAAATACTATTACCACAAGTTCTTCCATATAAAATAGTGCAGTATATTGAAGAAGAAATTTCGTTAGGGGAGTCACGACCCTCAGAAATGAGGGAACTATGACTCTTTAGGTCTACTTTTAATTCTAATTTCTTTGGTCCTACTGCTTATTTACGTGTACTATATTAATTCATTCCATGTAATCTTCTTCTTCTTATCGAATGAGAGTGGGCAACTCTGGTGTCGAGAGTTTTCAAACCGCCTTAAGGGCCTCTGACATGGCTTAACGACTGCCGTACTAGGCAAAGAGCCGGAACCCACAATTTAACGTGTCATCCGACCCACTGAAGCGCCCAAAATGGAATGACACTTTTCGGTCACCCATCCAAGGACTGACCGCGTCGACCTTTGCTTAACATTAGTAATCGCATGCAATGAAAAAATTACAATGAACAGAAAATGGCAAATAATTTCAGCAACGGATAGATAATTCTATCCGTTGCTGAAATTATTGTATTCATGTACCTCTATTATGAATCTAACATCAAAGGATGTAAACACCACAGCTTGATGATTACCATTCTATCAGAATACCGAATGCCTTTATAACATAGACAAAAACAGTTGGAGGCACCTATTTATTTGTGCTATAAAAATATGGCCAATGGCGGCAATTAGCAGATATTTCCCAACACATTTCAAGTTTATGAAGTTGGAGTAACGTCGAATGCTTAACTGTTGTAAAAACGACATTTTGTGGCCCTTAGGATAGTTTGAAAACTCTGACACCAGAGTTGGTCACTCTCATACCAAGTCACATTATGTTATCAATACAGATCGCCTGTCAAATATTCTTACATTTTTTTGCTACTTTTATATTAACATGGTAACATATTTAGCTTTATTATATTCTAAACTATGAAAACTAAAATATATTTTGTTAGACGAGATTTACTGAATATTTAATTTAGGACACCGCACGCACCGTAAGGACCTCTGGCGGTGAAATAACACGTGTTTAGTCTCTATTAGGAGTCCCTAGGATATGATATCATTGTTTTCTAACAAAGGGTTATGAAAAAACTTGAAACAATGACAAATTACTAGGCGTATTGAACACATCCTGTCATAGACCATGTTTTTTGTGGTTTTTGCTCGTTTTAATAGAGTCAAGAATTTAACCTTCTCGAAATTAAAACAAAACGTATTTTGGACATTTACCACTAGTATTGTATCAAAAATATTCGTGCATATTAAATGTTGTATTGATAAATATTTAGGGTGTTATGGAGTGTTTTTATTAAAATTATATGTATGGTAAATTTGCTACAGTGCAATACGACACAGGGTTTATTTTTTCTAAAACAGGTCCGCTTTTTACGTCACTTTGCCTGATGGTAAGCAATAGCTGTGGCCTGAGATTGATTATGCTTACTTAATAAGAATCTAATAAAAATCTGTTGGCTATCTATACTAATATTATAAAGCTGAAGAGTTTGTTTGTTTGAACGCGCTAATCTCAGAAACTACTGGTGCGAATTGAAAAAATCTTTTTGTATAGACCATTTATCGAAGAAGGCTTTAGGCTATATAACATCACGCTGCATCTAATATAAGCAAAGAAACAATGGAAAATGTGGAAAAAACGGAGAAAATTATTCATCTTTGAGGGCTTCCGTTGCGTGCGCTGCGGAAACGGTTCAAGATATAAAAAAATAACATAATATCTGCTACAGTATATGTCTATCTTTTAAGATTAACTTACTAGAACCATTTTTATGGTAATAAATATTCCATGCGGACGAAGTCGCTGGCACAGCTAGTCGCTCAATATAATATCAAAGTCGCAAGAAGTATTTCACATTTCATCAAATTTATATTTTAGACTGTTGAGAAGTTGTATTCAGCCTCTTCAATAAATTTCTAGAAACACAAAATAAAAATATCTAATCAAAAATCTACTGTCTTATTTTAGCAAAAAGAAACCTTAATCTACATACGTCATCTAAACCTATATGACGTCAGTTCTATGTATATAATGCATGCAATTTCAGACCATAAATAGGTATCATTATGTCTTCAAAGAAACATCAAGCTTTCATGACGTGAACTGTACCCCCCCTCTTTTTTATTTAAAATTAAATATAAATTACATTTTCTACTACTTTGCGACTACTGTAAACCACTACTAAATAAAACACCATTTTCCTAATATTAAAGTACTTATTGGAACGTCAATTTGGCTCGTGAATTGTTTTGTTTTGGCAGTGAATCGTCTAGTAGTTTACGGACCCGTTGTGTATGTAATAACTCAAATCCTTTATGAGGTTCAAAGAAAATACTTTAACTAACATCAATCTATTGCAAGTCCCACGTTTGTAGTACATAAAGATAGTATTAAGAATGAGATAGTTTAATGATTATGATAATGAAGATAGTGTACATAATATGACGGTTTTACATTAATGTTGGGCTTTAATAAATATTCCTTTAGAATTGTAATACTTCCACTCAATCATCTCTTTCATTCATCATACTGACATAGTATTAGTGTTTGCTTCCAAGTCATCAATGTCATTTTTTTGATAAAATGGAAGTTATAGGCACCTGGCACGCCTATAGCCATAGACTTCAGCCATTGTGGACAGTCTTCTGGCAAACACCAATGGTTTGAATGGGTGGAGGGCTTAGTTAAGCTCTGCAAATTAACTCGTAAGTGAGTTAACATAAAATGTAATCTATCCAAAAGACAAGAGGACACGCGGCCTATTGTATGTCTAGTGAGTGTATGTTCCTAAGTTAGATGATTCTAACTTTAGCATAGTAAAAGAGAGAACATTTGAATTTGTAAATCATGATAAAATTTATTCGTAGATCAAGTTATGTCCCGTTACTACACTTAGGCATTTCTCACGGTGATCTTCCGTATACGAGAAATAAAGAGATGATCTTTCTCATAGCGTAATACCGTCGCATAACTAAATTCCCCATGGCTAGGTAGAATTTAAACGTAGAAGAAAATAAAGAGTTCGTCTCTCTTAGATATACTCCAGTTAGAGTCAGTGAGAATAAATAGAATTTGCATTAAGTGTATGATCTTTACACTATAAGTTTTATTGAGGGTTCCAAATGGATAAAAGTGTTGAAGTAAACATGAGGCGTTGCTCATAAATATAGGTACATAATATAATTAAATTGTAACTGCAATTCCCCATGGCTAGGTAGAATTCAAACGTAGACTAAATTAGAGTTTGTCTCTCTTAGATATACTCCAGTTGGAGTCAGTGTAAATAAATAAAATTTGCATTAAGTGTATGATCTTTACACTATAAGTTTTATTGAGGGTACCAAATGGGTAAAAGTGTTGAAGTAAATATGAGGCGTTGCTCATAAATAAAGGTAAATAATAACATTCAAATAAAGGGTGGAGACATTGCTCAATAGGATAAGTTGTATAAGTCAGGTAATTTCAATATTTGAAATAAGATAATGTAGGTAAAACAGTGGAAGGACTATAGCATTTTATAATATTTTATATTTTTACAATTTGGAGTGAGAATAAAATTGATTTGTGAGTACTTCTGTACTATTGGAAGCAAAACTTATTAGTTTAAATACACAGAGGAGTAAAATATTACCAGTTTACCTTTGCCTATACAAATACATTGTAAACGTTACAATGAAACTTTATCCTAACCATTGCCTACTAATTAACTTACAATACTTTACCAACTTTATCTGGATCATAAAATCAGGAATCAGGAACCAACCAGGAACGGCCTAACCGCTGAAATAAAAGTGCCTACAGCATTCCACACCCTAACTCATAGTAATGAGTCCTAACACAAAACCTATACAAGACCTAACATATCGTCTACCCATGCGGGCCTATTTCTCCTGACAACCAGCTAAGCTACATAACCAAGCAAAACTAGAGATTCCGGAATCTCACATTTACATTTAAACGTGTGAAGAATCCTACAAGGAAATTCAGTCTAAGCAACTACCAACCGGTAATTGTCCTGACTTACATTCCGCTACTCGTGGGTCCCTACACCGAACTGGCAGGTGGGGCAACACCTTAAGACTAGTGCGCTAAAGCCCGTGTTTTGCGTGTGTAAAACGCCAAGTGGATACCTACAATATATACATAAATATAATATACAATCCTCATCACATTAACCATGGCGACTTAGATGCCACAAGGCAGGGTCGACACTTCTACGTCTGTTAAATAAATCGTCATGGCAACATGAATAAGAAAGGGGACTTTTCGCCTGCTTGGTATTCCCAAGTAAACAGACCCGCAAGCGTCCACTTTGCGTCGCCCCAGCAACTCTAACTCGTCTTCGTTCACACCAGCAAAATCATACCGGTTTCCGACAAGAAAGAGCCCAGATCTATCTAGACCGTAGTCCGGACAAACCCAGTTCCCAATGAACAAATTGTGAAAGCTCTAAATTCCAGAAGACGTATTATCAAATACTCCCAACTAATTCGTCTTATTGGAATTCCTACGGTTTGGATATTGTTGTGTTTAGTTAAATTGTTAACAACTCCAATCGTATGTATTGTGAGTCAGATTCAGTTGCATTTCTAGTTAGGTAGCCGCAGCTAAGACCGTATTTCAGGCCCATCCTCGCAGATCAGCGTACCTCACTTTCGTACAACTTTCACTAATCACCCTATTCCAACGAAAACTAGCAGGAAGTTGTTTTATTAAGTATTGTTTGTTAACAACTCCGATTCCCCAAAAATGCAAGGTAACCGCAGCTAAGACCGTTAGGCCCATCCTCGCAGATCAGTTACCTCACCTACCCCCATCTAGTTAACTAGCTTGATTTTATTCCCAAAATGATTTTAACGTGTGGATTCAATTCCAGACCAATAAATAAAAATTCCCCATTAATTTCCACAACTATTTAAATCCCACAAGTGAATTTAACACAAAACTTTCACAATCGGAACATCGGTTCCCTAATCCCAACCCGGCCCTAGGGTACCTCTTTGCAGCTTTACACACCGCGCCGAGTATCTCGAAAATAAGCCTCCCTCAGCTTATATAGTTACCCCTTCCACCCTACTTCCTTCATAGTCTGTCTTTCTCTAGCTAACTCCTAATCACAGTGTCTGTCCCTTACTACTTCGTTACGTCGTTTTAACTTACAGCGTGTGTTTTCTAAGGTAATAAACATTCTAATTAATAGCCCTGTCAAGTTTTTGCTGCTAACATTTGAACTGTAACTTAGTGGTGTGTTTGCCCAGCTAAGTGGTTTTTTTTGTAACTATAATTTATTACCTGCGCATGCGCATGTTCTCCTGCGGATCCGCCTGTATGAATATTGGACACAAAACAAACTTTCGTTTTATATACGTATTACTATTTTATCAGGTTACGTTGCCCAGGTCATCAGTGCCTGTTAAAGTCGTAAAAACTTTCCATTCTCATATCACCAATTTTATAATAGCTCACGTTGCTTAGGACATCAGTAGTCATTATGACATACAAACATACAAACTTTCCCTCCTATACTACTAACATAGTAGATTTGTCATCGCAATATGTTTATATATGTTTCGTTTATCAAACCGATTCCTGTTATCGTAGTACTCGGGTTTCGTTGAATACGACTCTTTAATAGTGCCATAGTTTCATTTGTTTATGACATAGATGTGTTTGATCGATGTAATTACTATGAAATACTAAGCAAGATTCGAACTCGCCGTAGTCATTGTTTGCCATTATCCAATGGTTCAAAGATGATGATGATGATAACATTAGAACTATCTTCCGATAGTGATGAAATTGGTGTAATTATTTGGCACGTCGAAGTGACAAGCAAGGCTCGAACTTGCGGTTCCTTGTGTATTGAATAAATCGAGGATGGGGATGAAATTTGATAATTTTATCTGGTAAAAAACAAGGATCGAACTTGCTCTTAACGGCGTATGATTTAACCCGTTGTCATTGCCTAATAATTCTTAAACGATAATGACGATATTATTTGGTAGTATTTTCCGATAATGATCAAATTGCTGTAGTTATTTATCCAATTAAAGTGGTAAGCAAGGATCGAACATGCATTTAAATAAATGGATTATTTTAATGAGTCGATACAGATGAAATTTGTTTGATTTATTTGTTTGAAGCAAGGCTCGAACTTGCTCTTAACGGCGCAATATTTAAAGTATTATTTCTCAGTTGCTGATGATAATGATGATGGTTTTAACGGCCTAACATAGACCGTTACAGTTCGACCCCAAGGTAAAGTCGTGAAAGCTTTGGTATAAGGCTGGAACGAATTTAGCTTCCAAATTAACCATCATCATGATATATCATAGTCTTAAGTAAGGAACTTACCAAATACTTACGTAGGTACATATCCAAAATATTTACCTCCCCATGGGGTTATAATAAATAAAAGAATACAAAAAAAAATTGTAAATTAAAAAATCCAATACCTCTTTTAGCCTTTCATGTAAAAATTTGATCATTTTTGATTGCGGATATTGAAAACAGTACCAATAAATAAATGTTATTACTATTTCTCCAGTACTGAACATCAAACATCTAAGTCCTTTGGTAACATACTGCACACGGAATCTATGAAGGTGTAAAAAGCCGAAGGGAATAGATTGTTAGTCTACTCTGTACTAGTGACTCATAGTCAAGTATTTCTAGACAGGTCCCACACTTTCGACCATTAAGATACACCCCCTATACCTTAACCTTAGACACCAACGTCACCGACTCGAAGCACCAAAGTACTAAAGCACTTAAGCGCAACGGTTTAAAAAAAACCAACATGGTGTAACGTCCAAGCGCGAACGGGATGCCTCGACTCAGTACTGAAGCAATCGCAAATAACGGATATTCCTGGCATAGGGAGATAACCACGAATGCTTTTGATAATATGTATATCAGGGACTTTAACTTAACCTAACACCAGTGGCCCAACATGCGTGATCATTTTATTTGGAGTGAAAGGTGATGATCAAATTTGAAAATGAGAGACCGTTCTCTTCTCAGAAATAATGCTAAATCGCAGGGCCCTTTCATTTGGTTTTTTTTTTTTTTTTGTTCATTCATGCAACCTTTCAGTCTCCCAACATTCATGAGTTGACACACCCCCAACGTTCCAGCAAAACTCGCAGTGACAAGAGAACTTCGAGTTGGCTACCCCCATTATAATCCCCATGGGTACATACCACACGTCGTTACCTTTTACCAAATTCGTTACCAAAATAAAACAAAGTTACCTTTGCGAATATATATTCAAAATCAACTAATAATTCCGAATGGATAAGTGTTATTTTTTTATTTTTTTTATTAGACTCTGTAGCAGCTTCTGTCTATATATGTACTAAGGAGAAAAATATATATTTTACCTGTGTATTTGTAGCTAAGACTATTATACCCAAGCTCATGAACATACCGAATATTATCAGAACGTCATCTCCCTTTCATGTTTGGTACTGCTAGTCAAACATGATAATAGTTTGACAAATCTTATAAGAATAATCTTTTCTAACCTAACATCTATTAGAACGTATTGATATAATCACTAACTATTCAAAAGCACTACACTATAATAGATATTGTATTAAATTTCGACCCCATATTAAAATATTTTTAGTGTTAATGTCTCACAATGTATATGTTTCTGTAGTGACTATCCGAACATACTTCAAAATTTACAAAATTACGACCCCACTACAGAATTGATTAGATTATTAGGTATTTTACCTAATACAATATACTCGAAAATACAAACATTAAAATAAATTTCGACCCCATCATAAAATTATCTAAGATTAAGTCATCTATTCGAGCTACATTGATATTGATGTATAAAACATAAATCAAACAACTTTCAGCAAAGGTCGAGTATAATTATAGTATTAGAATAATAAGCTAGTATTTCAATCAAATGCATAATTTAATTTCCCTTACAACTCCGTATCATATATTCATCGCTTAGTAACCCTATACGAAAATATCATAGTTCCCTATTTGTCCGTAGGGGCGCTAAAAGCGTTGATTACAAGAAACCCTGATAGACAAGACCCTACGTACAAATGTCCTTTCATAATAGTTTCAATATTAGCCTGTAGAGGCGCTTAAGGTGTCGATTGCAAATAGATCACTGCAATGAATACGTTTCTATCTATTAGTTTTGCAACCCTACGTTAGATGTCGTTGGTAGTGTTTGCATACACCCTATCGATCATAATCGAACCAAAAGCTTAACCATAGCTAAGTAGCTGGGTAATAGTTCCGTTATTTGATGCTAGGTGGTTTATTGTGTAATAAGGAATGTAAATTTCTGCTTAAATAAAATATCTCCCTTTTTATTTATTTCTATTTAAGGTATCGTGACTAATCACTTGCCCGATGGCAAGCATCATGGCTATAAATATAACTCACAAAATAATCTGCTAAGTTAAGAATTACAAGATCATGGCATACACAGCGTACATAAAATCAATACTTTAAATATGTATAACTAATCTGATTAGTTATTAGTTAATCTGATAATCAGATGCGGTTTAACCTGATCAACTAAAACTTTGTTAAGTTTTATATTATGCGTGTTGTTATCTAAGAAATAATACGTACAGCTATTAATCTGATCAAATCTGTGCTTATTCGTTAACTAATCATATGAAAGATATCAAAGTCATCAACATCCACAGCTGGTTTTGTCTCACTGTTGAATGAAAGATATAAACTACAGTAATTTGATATCGAAATCTCATCTAAAAATAAATCACAGATGATTTTTATTGTTTTGAAAGTAACATTTCAAAATACACAAATATAGACAAAGCCGTGCACATCTGTTTGCCGGCAGTTGCTCAGTGAATCCTAAACAATAGACTATTCTTTACTAACTACTATTGAGCTAATGTCCCAATATCATAAAACCTTCTCGATATGCTTTGACTAAGAAATCTACCTGCTTGTTGTAGTTGTTGCCCTTTCAGCCAACTATTAGAATGCTACTTAGTTTAGATAATAATTGCTATTCTCTTATAGAAGTTTCATCAAAAATTAACTATCATAAATAATAATTAATAAAATAAAAATGTATCAATCAAACTTTCTAATTAACCAAAGGTTAAGTAATTATTACTAACTAACACCCTCAACAGAAGTGATATCATTAACCGTGTAAATTGAGTACTTATATGTTCAAGTAAATACATAATGCAACGGGCAGTATTGAATCACGACCCCCATCATTTAGCAATTTTTACAATATCATATATAAATTTATGAATGCTGATTAATAACTATCACTAAGCCTAATTAAATTGAAAACGTGAATACATAAATATTGATAAGGAATATTTCATATCCAAATTGAGACTACAATGAGGTTAGAAGAGCAAACAATGACCATAATAATTATCCGCAGTGAAAATAGTTTGCCATGCGGCGGGGACAGCTTTGTCCTTATTACTTTTTTTTTTTTTTTTTTTTTTTTAATTACCTACTATTTTTTCAATGTCATAGACCATTCTCGATATTACTTGACTCAGATTCAGTTTTTTTTCTAAAAATTACTAGCTTGTTGTAGAGTACCCTTTCAGCCAACTGTTAGAGTGCTACTAAGTTCAAAGGATAAATGTTATTCTTCTATAAAGGTTCATCAAAAGGTTATAAAAAAAAATTAAATTTAATATATATCGACCAAGCTTCCTATTTTAGCAAAGGTCAAGTAATTATTACTAACTAACACACTCATCAAAGAGTGATAGCGGTAAACGTGTAAATTAAGTTCCTATATGTTCAAGTAAGATCATTACGCAATAGGGCAGCATTTAATCTCGACCCCCATCATTTAGCATTTCTAACAATATTGTATATAAATTTATGGTTGTTAACTAATATTACGCTTAACTAAATTGAAACGCAAATACATAAATATTGAATGTTTCTGATCGAAATTGAGACTATAATGAGATTAGAAGACTACTATAATACTCAATGAGAATAGTTTGCCCTATGGCGGAGGCAGCTTCGTTCGTCCTATCCCTTTTTTTTTCTAAGAAATGTTGACCTGCTCTTTTTTACAATGGCTGCTCAGTAACCCAAATTTTGTTTCAACCTTCAGTAACTTGCTGTCAGTTTTTGCGTGCATTCAAATTTCTACGTCGAGTGCGTGCTAACGCGAAAAGTGGATTTATAGTTAAATGTGAAGTGGTTTTGTTCCCATGACGGAACATGTTTCCAAGTGTCACGTAAGTAAATTAGCTTTAATACCCTATTTTGATCCCAAAACACTTGAGTTGTCATTTCACACGTGAATTTATTTTTGTTTTAAAGCTATGATTTTAAAATTTCTCAAGTCACCACTTAAAACTTTTGCAACAACTGATATTTTAATGGAGTCATATGCTAGAACTTGGTTTCTTTCTAATAATACAATATATAATAATATTTTGCTTTTGTTACAGTATCTACGTGCAGTTTAACAGTGTATATGTTTCAAACAAGAAGAAAAGAGTTGAAATGAACACGACACATATAGAAAGTTGCCAGGTATGTTTGCTTAATTTAATGCTATCATTCTATTTATTGAAACATCAAAAGTATCTCTATCCCATAAACCCAATAAAATATTCTAGATGTATTAAGTGTGTAATTAAATTTACCTTGCAAATATTTGAAATAAAGTTAACTATAAATAATCTGAAATAGCTGCCCTTATTTTGAAATCAGTTAAAAGTTGCTTAAAATTGTCAAAAATTCTCAAACTCTCGACTTTCGAATACCTGCCCTATGACCCTTTTCTTATGAATAGAAATAATAGTTAAGCTTCGGTTTGCCGGACTAAGTAAAAAATATATGCCATATGGCATTGATCTCGAACGGAACATAAGGTTACAATACATTTAAAATATCATCTCTATTCCTTTTCAGAATTTACTCGATTGGGTTTCATCTAGTGGATTTTTAAACACAAACCAGAATCTTCAAACTAAGGTATGTATACAGTATTTCGAGAAGTAAATTTATTTAAACAATTTAATTTTTATACATAGTTCCGAGTAATTAATTTGCATATACAAACACTGGACCATTTCCCTACCAACTGATTAGCTCTATCACTTGAGTTATGAAACTAACAACGGGCATATGTACATATATAACATACATACATACACACAACCATTTGTTTTCTCTATATGAAGATAGTATTACCCGGTTTTATAACACAGTTTCTACAGTTTGTTTTGTTAATTTGTTACTGCACTACCTAATATGAGTTTTTAATAATTTCAATCTCTGTTATTTCAGGATTTTAGTGGCACTATCGGCGCTCCAAAGAAGTATGACCTGCCGAGTTGTATATATATGTTACAAGTGCTTTCCTACAAATACATCCGACCCCCATAGTGTGCGAACTTTAATTAAGTTGATAAGAGTCGACCCCAGAGTCTTATTAGTTTCATGAAATAGTGTAAGTGAAGTGAAAGTGCAAAGTGAAATTAGATAAGTATGTGATATGGTAACTAGTGCAAGGAAAATAAAACGTAAGTAATAGAGATTAAGTATTGCCTATTATTTTATAAAGTATTTTCTGACCTCATCCATTTTCACGGACAGCATTTTATGCCAGACCTGGCAATTAGAAACAAGTCACAACCAAACGGATTCCAATAAGATTTTTGCAAATTTTATTTAATTTAATATGAAAGTAGGATAAAATTAATGAAATTAATTAAAAAGAACCCCTTATATCCTGGTCACGGCACCATTTTATGTACCCCCCCTCTTTTTTATTTAAAATTAAATATAAATTACATTTTCTACTACTTTGCGACTACTGTAAACCACTACTAAATAAAACACCATTTTCCTAATATTAAAGTACTTATTGGAACGTCAATTTGGCTCGTGAATTGTTTTGTTTTGGCAGTGAATCGTCTAGTAGTTTACGGACCCGTTGTGTATGTAATAACTCATATCCTTTATGAGGTTCAAAGAAAATACTTTAACTAACATCAATCTATTGCAAGTCCCACGTTTGTAGTACATAAAGATAGTATTAAGAATGAGATAGTTTAATGATTATGATAATGAAGATAGTGTACATAATATGACGGTTTTACATTAATGTTGGGCTTTAATAAATATTCCTTTAGAATTGTAATACTTCCACTCAATCATCTCTTTCATTCATCATACTGACATAGTATTAGTGTTTGCTTCCAAGTCATCAATGTCATTTTTTTGATAAAATGGAAGTTATAGGCCCCTGGCACGCCTATAGCCATAGACTTCAGCCATTGTGGACAGTCTTCTGGCAAACACCAATGGTTTGAATGGGTGGAGGGCTTAGTTAAGCTCTGCAAATTAACTCGTAAGTGAGTTAACATAAAATGTAATCTATCCAAAAGACAAGAGGACACGCGGCCTATTGTATGTCTAGTGAGTGTATGTTCCTAAGTTAGATGATTCTAACTTTAGCATAGTAAAAGAGAGAACATTTGAATTTGTAAATCATGATAAAATTTATTCGTAGATCAAGTTATGTCCCGTTACTACACTTAGGCATTTCTCACGGTGATCTTCCGTATACGAGAAATAAAGAGATGATCTTTCTCATAGCGTAATACCGTCGCATAACTAAATTCCCCATGGCTAGGTAGAATTTAAACGTAGAAGAAAATAAAGAGTTCGTCTCTCTTAGATATACTCCAGTTAGAGTCAGTGAGAATAAATAGAATTTGCATTAAGTGTATGATCTTTACACTATAAGTTTTATTGAGGGTTCCAAATGGATAAAAGTGTTGAAGTAAACATGAGGCGTTGCTCATAAATATAGGTACATAATATAATTAAATTGTAACTGCAATTCCCCATGGCTAGGTAGAATTCAAACGTAGACTAAATTAGAGTTTGTCTCTCTTAGATATACTCCAGTTGGAGTCAGTGTAAATAAATAAAATTTGCATTAAGTGTATGATCTTTACACTATAAGTTTTATTGAGGGTACCAAATGGGTAAAAGTGTTGAAGTAAATATGAGGCGTTGCTCATAAATAAAGGTAAATAATAACATTCAAATAAAGGGTGGAGACATTGCTCAATAGGATAAGTTGTATAAGTCAGGTAATTTCAATATTTGAAATAAGATAATGTAGGTAAAACAGTGGAAGGACTATAGCATTTTATAATATTTTATATTTTTACAATTTGGAGTGAGAATAAAATTGATTTGTGAGTACTTCTGTACTATTGGAAGCAAAACTTATTAGTTTAAATACACAGAGGAGTAAAATATTACCAGTTTACCTTTGCCTATACAAATACATTGTAAACGTTACAATGAAACTTTATCCTAACCATTGCCTACTAATTAACTTACAATACTTTACCAACTTTATCTGGATCATAAAATCAGGAATCAGGAACCAACCAGGAACGGCCTAACCGCTGAAATAAAAGTGCCTACAGCATTCCACACCCTAACTCATAGTAATGAGTCCTAACACAAAACCTATACAAGACCTAACATATCGTCTACCCATGCGGGCCTATTTCTCCTGACAACCAGCTAAGCTACATAACCAAGCAAAACTAGAGATTCCGGAATCTCACATTTACATTTAAACGTGTGAAGAATCCTACAAGGAAATTCAGTCTAAGCAACTACCAACCGGTAATTGTCCTGACTTACATTCCGCTACTCGTGGGTCCCTACACCGAACTGGCAGGTGGGGCAACACCTTAAGACTAGTGCGCTAAAGCCCGTGTTTTGCGTGTGTAAAACGCCAAGTGGATACCTACAATATATACATAAATATAATATACAATCCTCATCACATTAACCATGGCGACTTAGATGCCACAAGGCAGGGTCGACACTTCTACGTCTGTTAAATAAATCGTCATGGCAACATGAATAAGAAAGGGGACTTTTCGCCTGCTTGGTATTCCCAAGTAAACAGACCCGCAAGCGTCCACTTTGCGTCGCCCCAGCAACTCTAACTCGTCTTCGTTCACACCAGCAAAATCATACCGGTTTCCGACAAGAAAGAGCCCAGATCTATCTAGACCGTAGTCCGGACAAACCCAGTTCCCAATGAACAAATTGTGAAAGCTCTAAATTCCAGAAGACGTATTATCAAATACTCCCAACTAATTCGTCTTATTGGAATTCCTACGGTTTGGATATTGTTGTGTTTAGTTAAATTGTTAACAACTCCAATCGTATGTATTGTGAGTCAGATTCAGTTGCATTTCTAGTTAGGTAGCCGCAGCTAAGACCGTATTTCAGGCCCATCCTCGCAGATCAGCGTACCTCACTTTCGTACAACTTTCACTAATCACCCTATTCCAACGAAAACTAGCAGGAAGTTGTTTTATTAAGTATTGTTTGTTAACAACTCCGATTCCCCAAAAATGCAAGGTAACCGCAGCTAAGACCGTTAGGCCCATCCTCGCAGATCAGTTACCTCACCTACCCCCATCTAGTTAACTAGCTTGATTTTATTCCCAAAATGATTTTAACGTGTGGATTCAATTCCAGACCAATAAATAAAAATTCCCCATTAATTTCCACAACTATTTAAATCCCACAAGTGAATTTAACACAAAACTTTCACAATCGGAACATCGGTTCCCTAATCCCAACCCGGCCCTAGGGTACCTCTTTGCAGCTTTACACACCGCGCCGAGTATCTCGAAAATAAGCCTCCCTCAGCTTATATAGTTACCCCTTCCACCCTACTTCCTTCATAGTCTGTCTTTCTCTAGCTAACTCCTAATCACAGTGTCTGTCCCTTACTACTTCGTTACGTCGTTTTAACTTACAGCGTGTGTTTTCTAAGGTAATAAACATTCTAATTAATAGCCCTGTCAAGTTTTTGCTGCTAACATTTGAACTGTAACTTAGTGGTGTGTTTGCCCAGCTAAGTGGTTTTTTTTGTAACTATAATTTATTACCTGCGCATGCGCATGTTCTCCTGCGGATCCGCCTGTATGAATATTGGACACAAAACAAACTTTCGTTTTATATACGTATTACTATTTTATCAGGTTACGTTGCCCAGGTCATCAGTGCCTGTTAAAGTCGTAAAAACTTTCCATTCTCATATCACCAATTTTATAATAGCTCACGTTGCTTAGGACATCAGTAGTCATTATGACATACAAACATACAAACTTTCCCTCCTATACTACTAACATAGTAGATTTGTCATCGCAATATGTTTATATATGTTTCGTTTATCAAACCGATTCCTGTTATCGTAGTACTCGGGTTTCGTTGAATACGACTCTTTAATAGTGCCATAGTTTCATTTGTTTATGACATAGATGTGTTTGATCGATGTAATTACTATGAAATACTAAGCAAGATTCGAACTCGCCGTAGTCATTGTTTGCCATTATCCAATGGTTCAAAGATGATGATGATGATAACATTAGAACTATCTTCCGATAGTGATGAAATTGGTGTAATTATTTGGCACGTCGAAGTGACAAGCAAGGCTCGAACTTGCGGTTCCTTGTGTATTGAATAAATCGAGGATGGGGATGAAATTTGATAATTTTATCTGGTAAAAAACAAGGATCGAACTTGCTCTTAACGGCGTATGATTTAACCCGTTGTCATTGCCTAATAATTCTTAAACGATAATGACGATATTATTTGGTAGTATTTTCCGATAATGATCAAATTGCTGTAGTTATTTATCCAATTAAAGTGGTAAGCAAGGATCGAACATGCATTTAAATAAATGGATTATTTTAATGAGTCGATACAGATGAAATTTGTTTGATTTATTTGTTTGAAGCAAGGCTCGAACTTGCTCTTAACGGCGCAATATTTAAAGTATTATTTCTCAGTTGCTGATGATAATGATGATGGTTTTAACGGCCTAACATAGACCGTTACAGAACCAAACTTCTAGGAAAATTTAAGGGTATAATATAACCTACATACGTACTTTATTTTATAGTAATATAGATCTTAAATGTATGATGGTAGAGTTTAAAATTGTAATGAAGCAGGAATGATCTCAGTTTAGTTTTAGATTCAGGCGTAAGATTACATAGGTTTGGCAAGACGTTGGACTTTCCTAGTAGCAGTTTTTAAACTTTTGTGTCATAGTTTATTTTTATACGCATTTGTTACGCTTAACTAAATTCTTCATATACTCGTTTTTTTATTCGATGGTTGTATTGGTGAACAGATAAATTGGACTAGTAATTAATTATATAAGCGATGTAAGCAACCCTTAGTGCTATTTGAATACTCTTGTCTCTATAGTTAGCCATAAGAAAAGAAGACAAAACTATTTCGTATAGCGAAATGAAAATCTTTATAATAGACGAACGAGACGAGAAGGTAAATGGTGTTTGTTTTTAAATTTTGACTATAAAAGAAATAAATTTAGTTTGTAGTTTCAAAAATCAGAAAGCAAAACTGCCTATACATACATATCAGAGGCCTTTGAGGCGGTTTGAAAACTCTGACACTAGAATTGCCACTCTCAGATTAATATTACTTACACATGTGTGTTTATCTATCAAGATGCATTTATTATAAAACTGTTATAATTTTATAGGCCCATTTCAAAACGAACTTTCCACTGTTTACACAAAACCCATTTTTCCTGTAAGTTTGTCTCTAATATAAGAATGACTCATCATTTGGCAACGAAATGTTTAAAATTATATTTCAAAGGAAATCATTAATTAACAGCGGATTTTCCGTTTCAACTCTTAGTGTTGCTAAAATAGTTGCTAAAAAATATGTTATTAGTCATTATATTTTGTCACGATTCCATCTATTTTAAAATTATGTATTTTACTTTCTAATATTAATGTGCTCGTAATACTTTGGCGAGTTTTGTTTACATCACTCTCTTTCTTTGAGTCGTATTTCCCCAAGACTGAGGGTCGTGATTCCCCTGCTGAATTATTTCTTTAGGGTAGTTCTCTTTCTTCTTTCTCTTTTTTTAGACATCGTGGTGGGCGTCCAGGTCCTTCTAAACACAAGTTATTTTACAAATGTAAATGTGAAGAAAAACTATAAATGTAGTTTTTTATCCTACATCATACTTATAGTATACAGGTAAAAGTTTGCGAATGTGTGTGTTTGTTCATTCTTTACGATGAAATGACTGGAGCTGATTGGTTGGAATTTGGTTTTGACTTTGATTAGATCGTGGATAAACACACAGGTCACTTTTTATCCCGGTTCAACGTAAGCAAAACCGCGGGAGTCTATTGTTCAAGTATAGAAAAGATAGCAAATAACATAAAATTTGTTTCAGAATATTAACAATTCAGAGTTGAATAGACAACTTACGTAATTGCTATTGTTTTTATTAATAACAATGAAACAATCTCATTCATTCAAATTTACATATAGCTATACTTAACCGCTCTAATTTTATACTAGCGAAAGTTTTGCGTTTGTGTGTTTATATAAACACTAGCTGTGCTTGCGACTTCGTCCGCGTGGAATAATTATTATGGGCATTAATTCCTTGAATTATAAAACCGTTTTAGCAGCGCAAGATGCATAATTTGCCCCGTTTTCTCCACATTTTCCATTGTTTCTTCGCTCCTATTAGTTGCAGCGTGATGATTATATAGCCTAAAGCCTTTCTCGATGGTTGGTCTATTCAACACAAAAATATTTTTTCAATTCGCACCAGTAGTTCCTGAGATTGGCGCGTACAAACAAACAACTCTTCAGCTTTATATTATTTGTATAGATTTGTTTATATATAGGTATGTGACATCACGCACGTAAGTAAAACGAAAATACGCGTAACAACACTATAAATATTATATTTACTACTTCTTCATGTTCAAACGGCTTAACAGAATTTGTATGAAATTTGGTATGGAAGTTGATTAGACTCTAGAGTAGCATATAGGTTACCTTTTTATCCCGATTAATTTCTTGGTAAAGTTATCTTAAAAGATTACATCGTAGTGAGCGCCCAGATCCTTCCATGGAAGACATGTTCGCATATTTTGTGACCATCAAAGATTTCGGTTTCCTCACAATGTTTGTGATGTATCGTATGTAAACATCACAAACATCACGACATATACGTAGTTGTGGGTACATCTACATATATGTAGATATACCCACTTAACTTTTAACTTTTTAAGTCGTAGGTTAAACGATATATCAATATTTTCAACTGTCAATCCTACCTAATCCGAAAAAGGAGTATCGATGACAACACGTCAATCTTCTGTTGGAAGCATGTTTGAAGTGATTTTTCAATTGTTACTAAGTTACAGTTGCAAGGAGAAAACTTTAAAACGTTAGGTAAAAAAAATAGATTTTCTCTTTTCATTCTGTCTTATCATTGCTCCAAATTTTATAGAGTCAGCTTTCCATCTAACTTACTTGGCAGAACACCAATTTTGCATGTAATAAGGAATCTTAGGTATGGTAGAATGGCAATGTTATACACTTTCTTCCTTAATTTTTAAATTTTTATTATTTTTTTTATTTTTTTTTTATTTATTTTTTTTTATCTTATAAGGAATCTTAGACGATTATAAAGTATATAAACTAAAAGATTTTTGACAAAAATTCAGAGAAAGCACAGGTCTAACCTACAGTTCATTTAATTAAATTTTGACAATTTAGTTCATTGAAATCATACGTATATAAACTACATACTATAACCAAATAACCTTCTGAATGTAATAAAACCTCCTTATTATGAACAGTTCTTTAACATATACCGTTCCTAATTCACCTTAAGCTAATTTTTACCCATAACTTATACATAAACCGTATTTAAGCCCTGCAGCATTGCCTGCCTACTCGTTTTGCCTACATTTTGTATGGAGTTTGAGAACTCACTAAAATAACTTTTGCGCACTCCTACGCAGGTACTTATACAGGGTTACTGGTGATTAGCCAATATATATATATATAAAACTAGTGGGTGCTCGCGGCTACGCCCGCATTAGAAAGTAAAACTTGCATCCCCTATTTCACCCCTTTAAAAGTGGCATTTCCAAAAATCCTTTCTTAGCGGATGCCTACGTCATAACAACTACCTCCATTCCAAATTTCAGCCCGATCCGTCCAGCGGTTTAGGCTGTGAGTTGATAGATCACTATATCAGTCAGTCAGTCACCTTTGAGTTTTATATATTTAGACTCAAAGGTGACTGACTGCCTGACTGATATAGTGATCTATCAACGCACAGCCCAAACCACTCGACGTATTGGGCTGTAATTTAGAATGAAGGTAGATTTTAAGATGTAGGCATCCGCTAAGAAAGGATTTTTGGAAATGCCACTTTTAAGGGTGAAATAGAGGATTCAAGTTTTTACTTCTTAATGCGAGCGAAGCCGCGAGCACCCACTAATTCAATTATAATGTGTTTATCATAATACGGAAAAATAAACAAATAGGGTATATTAGTCATGTGAGGACGCATCAGTAATCTTCCCGTAGGAAATACGTTCGCCGTAGCTGGAATCGGCTTGGAATGCATCATCATCATAATACATTTGTTTATACTTCTAACGTTATATTATATAATATATATATATATATAAATAATAATAAATAAATAATAATAAATATTCTGGGACATTGCACACAGCGCCATCTAGCCCCACACTAAGCAAACGCTTGTGTCGTGGGTACTAGGTAACGGATATATTACTTATATACTTTTCTTTTGTAAATACATACTTATTATACATACAAACGACCAGACTCAACACAAGTAATTATAATTTTTTTAAATGCATAAATACTTGTGTCACGCGGGAATCGAACCCGCAACCCTTAGATTAGAAGGCAGAGCCACTACCAACTAAGCTAACAGGCCAGTCAAAATCAAAATAAAAGTATTATATCCGTTATCTAATACCCACGACACAAGCGTTTACTTAGTGTGGGGCTAGATGGCGCTGTGTACAATGTCTCGGAATATTTTTTTTTAATTTAATAACGGTTTTGGTACGGATGACTCGTACGTAGTACGTAGACCGTAGTGATTGCTTATCATCAGGTGAATTACGGTCAAGTGCTAACCTAATATATTATTATATTAGTATAATTTTATGACTAACTCTGTAGAGGACATTGGCCCAGTTCAACCATCTCTGCTATCCATCATGTAAACTAGCTATTTACCGTGGCACCGCTTGCCAAAACTGATAACTTCAATGGCTTTGATTGAAAAACTAAATTTAAATCGGCCCTAATTGATTTATGAAGTCTAATGGCTGGTCAATTAGCTAATGGGGGCTTAATGGATGTCCTTCTAGTGTCTCTGTTTAATATTTGCTACATTTAGTACCGACTGGTTTTTATAGTAGGTACACGTAGCATAGAGGTAATCTTCATACCAGATAGTATATAAATGTAACTTTTATTAAAACACACAAAATTAAACTATACAATAAAAACTTTAACTACTTCTAAAACTAAAATACATTTATCAGCAAAAAAAAGATAGTATGTTCTATACATATATTAAGTAGGTACTGGTAATTATTATTGCATTTGTTTTATAGGAAACTAGTGGATGCCCGCGGCTTCGCTCGCATTAAGAAGTAAAACTTGCATCCCCTATTTAACCCCTTTAAAAGCGGTTTTTCCAAAAATCCTTTCTTAGCGGACGCCTACGTCATAACATCTACCTGCATGCCAAATTTCAGCCCGTTCCGTCCAGTGGTTCGGTCTGTGCGTTGATAGATCACTATATCAGTCAGTCAGTCAATCAGTCAGTCAGTCACCTTTGATTTTTATATATTTAGATGTAGTGTTATTAAAATTATGTAGCCTTAATAAAATTGGCTCATTCTAGAAAGTCGATACGACAGAAAAATGCTGTGTGGTCATTTACAAATTTCCTTAAAAATACTCTAAGTTTTTAGCAATATTTATATTTTGTTTAAAATAATTAGAGGAACCATTAATTTTGTTTACATGATATAGGCTTACGCTTGGCTACAACTTGCCTGATGTTAAGCAACGTTATAATCTACGATCTAGCGCGCTTGCCTAGAAGACACCGGTTTAAATTTATCAAACAACTTATTTTACAGTTATGACTGAATTAATATGTTTGAAAGAGAACGAAAGCTAATAACTTTTTAACATTCTCGTAACTGATCGACCATTTTGCAAACACGCAAAACATTTAACATTTTTACGGTATGTATTTACGAAAGAAAAGTATATATGTAGTATATCCGTTATTTAGTACCCATGATACAAGCGTAAGCTTAGTACGGGGCTAAATGGCGCTGTGTGATTAGTCCTGAAATGTAGGTATGTTTTATTTTTATTTATTTGATAGACCAAAAAGGTACAAATACAAAACATAACAGTATTTTTTGTTCTAAAGACCTAGCATAAAGCCCGAAGGTCTTTGGTCCCTAATACAGACAGAACTATTTATTTAAAGACACACATTAATTTTATTAGTAGTTTTCTACGAACAATTATTACTGTAGAACTGTAACTCGTTACAAATGTCGCGTCGAAAATGCTTCTACATATCATCTCTCTCCCACACACCACTAGCACACAAATGTCGGTGATAATGCCGGGAATAGCCAAATGCTTAGTCGCAATTAGTCGTTAAAGGTTTAAACCCCGTCAAGGAACTCAACTGCAGCGGCTTTGGTTGAGCATTTCGTTTTATTTTATTTTTTTAACTAAAACAGGTTTGCACTTGACCATAGTTTGCCCGATGGCAAGCAATAACTATAGTCTAAGACGGATCGTGCTTACCAGGAACCGGTTCACTCGCTAATTTAATTATATTCTGGCTCTGTTATGTTTCTATGATCCCTACACGAATTACCTACTTGTTTTTCGAGTGATGTGTTAATTAGCACTCGCTTAACGGCGAAGGAACACATCGTGAAGAAACCGACATGTTTGAGGACCACCAAATTCAAGGACATGTGTCTTCCATGGAAGGACCTAAGCGCCCACCTTCTTCTTCTTCTTATCGAATGAGAGTGGCCAACTCTGGTGTCGTGAGTTAATCAAGCCGCCATAAGGGCTCTGACAGCGCCCACCAACTACGATGTATCTGCACAAGAGAACTCCCTCAACGATTGATTCTGAGGGGGAGTCACGACCATCAGTAATGAGGGATACGACTATGGAGAAGGCCGTTTCTATACGAACAATTATTCGTAGGTAGTTTCACACAACGGTACTTGCCATCAAGGTTTTTTATCTCATGGGTTGGTACTATCATAATATTCGAGTGAAGCCGTTCTGATGATGATACTTATGTTTATTGTACGTCCTTTTATGGTGAACAAAACTTGGAAGAATTGCTTTATTGTATACGTAGTTCTGTTTTGCAATATTGATACCATATTGGTGTTTGAGATGTTGAAGATATATGTGAAGATAAATAAAAAGAACGATTTTATAAGTATCTTTACAATTATTGAGCGGTTTTCTGACTAGTGCTGAAGAGAGCATACATTTATTGGGTTTAGTAAAGTTAATGCAATCATTAAATTGCTTTTGTCACAATTCTTACAAATAAATAATTCAATACTAAATTGTTTCTCAAAAGATTTAGACCAACAAAGATATCCAACAGTAAGTACATTAGTAAAGTCTTTCTCCTAGTCAAAGATTCGTAAGTAAGAATATGCCATATCTTTATTAGACAAACAACATAACCCAAATTCCTACACATGTATATGTTTGTAAACTTAAAGACTGTCGGCGTTAATGTTTTGTTATTAAATACAAATACCAATGAGAGGATGTGTGCCCCAAATATGTCAGTGGATTGTAAATGGGATACATTTGTCCCAAACGTAGTACATTTGGGACAGATGTGACCCATACATTTATTTATCTGTATTTTTAGATAGTAAGATCATCAAGTAAATGAAATTCTGCTGAAATATATAGTGTTTCATTTACAATGGATTTGCGCAAATAAACGCCTGATTCAATATCTTATCTAGATCATCAAGGTGTAATTTTGTTTTTTTCTTTAAAGACTTTAGTGACCCCTTTTTATTATTTTATAGAAGTAAGACATAATTTGTTTAGTTTTTTTCCATTAGTTTGTCTGTACTAGTAGTAAATAAATGGCAAAATTAATATATTTTGGACAGATGTGGCCCATTATGTATTATATATCTGTATTATTAGATAGTTAGAACATCAAGGTCAACGCAACAGCTATGTATACCTACGACTTACAGTTCATAGAAGTGGTTGATACTTCGCCATCCCTTTACATAAAAGACGTAACATGGGATCGCAGACAATTTTGACAATTATTAGTTTTTTTTTTTCAAATTATTTTAAGTCATGTTTGCTAGATGAACAGCTGAGATCTTCTATTTTACTATAGTCATCCGATCCACTAATCTATACTAATATTATAAAGCTGAAGAGTTTGTTTGTTTGTTTGTTTGTTTGAACGCGCTAATCTCAGGAACTACTTGTGCGAATTGAAAAAATCTTTTTGTGTTGAATAGACCATTTATCGAGGAAGGCTTTGGGCTATATAACATCACGCTGCAACTAATAGGAGCGAAGAAACAATAGAAAATGTGGAAAAACCGGGGAAAATTATTCATCTTTGAAGGCTTCCGTTACGTGCGCTGCGAAAATGGTTCAAAATATCAAAAAAATATGTATGAAAGAATTATTCCTCTTGAAATAATCTAACAAAATGTCCGTAACAGTATATGTCTATCTTTTAAGGATAACTCACTAGAACCGTTTTTTATGGTAATAACTATTCCACGCGGACGAAGTCGCGCGCACCAGCTAGTATATTATAAGCCCTTTAGAACGTTAACTTAATTATATAACTTGTTATACAATGATTATAACAAAGAGTACTTTCACATATCCTCTCACCTAACTAACACACAATAATATAAACCTTATTCCGTACTAATTAGGGTTCAAAATAATTTTTGTATTGTAAGGTACGGATCAATAAAGTAAATAATATAAAGCATGTTTTGGAGTAAGTTAAAGCTGGCAGATAGAAAGGCAATGGCTTGTGATATATCTAATTATGAGGTGATAGGAAGGAGGTTCTGATGTAACTGTTTTAAGCGTTCAGAAATGTACTTTATAGTCACTGAATTTGCACACCATAAATACGATCGACATATTATTTACTAGTGTACGCCCGCGGCTTCGCTCGCATTATTTCGAAATAAAAAGTATCCAATAACACTTTTAAGACCTCATACTGCCTACATATCCGAGGACATGCGTCTTCCGTGGAAGGACCTGGGCGCCCACCACGATGTATCTGCCCAAGAGAACTCCCCTAGCGAATTAATTCTGCGGGGGAGTCACGACCCTCAGTCATGAGGAAATACGACTCGCAGAGAGAGAGACTGCCTACATACCAAAAAACATGATGATCCGTTCAGCCGTTTTTGCGTGATGAGCGTTTAAACGAACAGACAAACAGAGACACTGATAAACAGATAAACAGACAAAAAATCTATACATTGTTGGAACATGTTTTGTCATCATTTCTAAGTATCGCCAAACATTATTTTAAAATATCTTCAATGTTCAGACTTTCGATCGACATAATATTTACTAGTGCACGCCCGCGGCTTCGTTCGCGTTATTTCAAGTTAAAAGAAGCATATGAGACTTCCGGTACTTCATACTACCTACATACCAAAAATCATGATGATCCGTTCAGCCGTTTTTGCGTGATGAGCGTTTAAAAAACAGACTGGAATATTTATTTATTTATTTTATTTATTTAGACTAACGGAGACACTGATTTGCAGACAAAATCTATACATTGTTGGAACATGTTCTGTCATCAATTCTAATATTTTTTTTAATATCTTGAATGTTCAGACTTTCGACCCTCTTCATCTTTATTATATGTATAGATAAATACGATTGAAAGACGATCAATATATCAAAATAGTTTGCTTGGTAGTTGTCTGTAGTTGTTAAGAACTTTTATTTCGTTTTGTTTTAAATCTATGCGTGTCCTAGCGATATTATGAACTACATATTTAAGTTTTAATTAGTTTTTATAAGTAAGGAAATATCTAAGTCTCAATAGGTCATCATCATCATCATCATCAGCCTAATGGGACCCATTGCAGGGCATAAGCCTCCACCCTCTTACGCCAATACTCCCTGTCTTGCGCTGTTCTTGCCCAGATGTTTCCTTCTAACTTTCTAATATCAAAATAGGTAAATCATAAAAAAACATGGTTAGTATTTTATAAATCTAAAAGTTCATTGTTTTGTTTTCTGCTTCGCTTGATTTCTTATTTTGTTGGCAAAACTGTGGTACTTCCCCTTATCATTTTTACAGTGATAAAGTTAGATAAATAAATACCCGTGTTAATTACCTGTTTATACCAAATCGAATTGGATACAGTTCACCGAAATTTCTACATTATCACCAGACAATTAATTCTTTGCAATAAACGTTCATAAATTTCAAATAATACCTATTCATTCTTTTGTGCCTTTTTGCCGATATTTTTATAATACTTGTTGATTACATTGTTATTTAACTTTGTACTAGCGGTGTCCTGCGGAAATACCTGCTTTAATCTATACTAATATTATAAAGCTGACGAGTTTGTTTGTTTGAACGCGCTAATCTCAGGTGTGAACTGAAAAATTCTTTTTGTTTTGAAAAGACCATTTATCGAGGAAGGTTTTAGGCTATTTAACATCACGCTGCAACTAATAGGAGCGAAGAAACAATGAAAAATTTGAGGGCATCCGTTGCGTGCGCTGCGAAAATGGTTCAAGTCGTGGGTAACAGCTATAATTTATAAAGCTGAAGGGATGTTTGCAAAACTAAATATGATGCCCAAAACAGCTATTGCACGCGGATGAAGTCGCGGGCACAGCTAGTTTAAAATATGAAGTAGTATGGTGTGTTAATTCAAGATCTTATAACTAGTTGCCAAAATTGCAACGTAATCGCTTCAGCCGTTTGAGCATAATGTACTTACTTAAAAACATACACATTAATTTGAAAGTTCCTGCTTTTATCATATAGTGACGCGGCGTTTCTCGCCTCTAAACCATATATTGCGAGTTATCGTTTTAAATAAAAACATTGTAAATAGGGAAGCATGAAATGAGAATACATGCTGAGCATGTAAGTCTCGTCTCACTTACCTTATAGGTTAATTGTACATTGTGTAGGTAATTAATATATATATATATAAATAAAAATGTGTATTAAAAAAAAGAAAGGATGTGTGTGTTGCATGTGACGTTTCTAATAGACCGATCATAAAATTCATAACGCCCAAGCAAATGTTCAGCCAGAAAATGTCCTTGACTTATGTTGAGGGAAACAATGGTGGAACGACATATATTGCGATGCGTCTCTCCCTTATGATGTTCAAATGAACAAACAAACCAACAAACACAATTTTGCATTTATATAATTTTTGATAAAAAAAAAATATTCTGAAGTCAAATTCCCTCCGCGTGCCGGAGGCCTTTGGTTAGGTTTTGGTTTTATAATGCAAAATGTATTTTTATGTGACCTTAACGGTCTGTAGTTCTTACTTGAGTTTAATTGGACAATTTATGTATTACTTATGTTACATTGTGTATTACCTATTTTAAAGTATGTACATATTTCATTACATACTAGCGGTGCCTGCGACTTCGTCCGCGTGGAATAGTTATTTTGGGCATTAATTGTTTAAATTTTGAACCGTTTTCGCAGCGCACGCAATGAAAGCCCTCAAAGACGATCAATTTTCCCCGTTTTTTTCCACATTTTCCATTGTTTCTTCGCGCCTATAAGTTGCAGCGTGATGTTATATAGCCTAAAGCCTTCCTTGATAAATGGTCTATTCAACACAAAAATAGTTTTTCAATTCGCACCAGTAGTTCCTGAGATTAGCGCGTTCAAACAAACAAACATACAAACAAACAAACTCTTCAGCTTTATTATATTAGTATAGATTAGTTTATGTACATCATATGTATGATATGTTCATAAATTGTATGTTATTCGTGTTACATTGATTTTAATCTTTGCATGTTTTGCATTGTAAGTAGATTATAGGTAGCGTGCTTGTGTAGGTACCTACATGTACTGATAAGGTAAATAGGTACTGATAACGTGTCTGTTACAGTAATAACAATATATAATATGTCGTAAATATGAATTTTATTTATAATAAATGAAATAAATAAATATTCCGGGACATTGCACACAGCAACGTCTAGCCCCACACTAAGCAAACGCTTGTGTCGTGGGTACTAGATAACGGATATAATACTTAAATACTTTTATTTTGTAAATACTAAAAAAACTTCATATGTATATGAAGTTCATTTATAAACTTCTCCTTACAAACTTAGATTGTTAGGTTAAATAAATACCTAAATATTTCAGGGCATATCACACAGTGCCATCTAGCCCCATACTAAGCTTACGCTTGTACATGGGTACTAGATAACGGATATAATACATTATATACCTCTTTAAGTTGTTGTAAATGAAGAATGACAGACAGCAGATGGACTAAAAAAATTCTCGAATGGACACCAAGAGCTAACAGACGAAGCAGAGGACGACCACACCGGAGATGGGCTGACATATTTACCAAAAAATACGGAAAAACTTGGACAAGGATAGCCCGCGACAGAAACTTATAGACGAAGCTGGGGGAGGCCTACGCCAATGAGGCGACAACTGCACACCAGGAAGAATTGACATAAAATTATTGCATCACTTGACATTGAAACAAACATTTTTGACATTTCCGTAAACAATCAACTGTATGTATCAATTTTTGTGACATTTTATGAATGTGTAGCTAAATAAGGCTTGTTTACTTTTACTTTAACTTTTACTTAACTTGTTGTTATCAAGCTTCAAGATATCTAGTGTGTCTTAGGTATTTCATTATATCCGTATTCAACCTCACCAAAAAAGTGTAGAAAAAAAGAGGAGTGTGTAATAATTATGATATCAAATCTACCACCAGCAATCAAATCTATTTAAACCACAAATAAATTTCATATCTACCAGGCAAATTATGTACGTTCAAGTGCAAACCTCTTCCTTGCAAAAATATACATATAAAAAATTGTTATACTAAAATAACATTGAAAAGTGAAAAAATCTGTGAAAGCTTTATTTTAGTAAAGAAACGGAAAAAATAATAATTTTCATGGCTGTAAAACAGGGGTGATTGGTTTAACGACTTTGACAATTTTTATACTTTTGTTTAATAAATGAGCATAATGGCCTAGCAAAATACAACAAACAATATAATTATTAATTTTCTCACTGCCAAGAATAATATCGTTAGTTTTCAACGAAAATTTATTTTTAGATGCTCTGGCCTCATATTCTAGGGAAAGCCCTTGCAAAAGAACACACACATTAGTAATGTGGTGACATATGTAAAAATAGACTCAAAAGGGAGCCAGTATTCGAAACAAACTACAGTCATTTCTAAAATTACTAGTTTTCGGTGTGGTTCAAACGCCTTTAAAAAGATACCTAATATTGTTAAAAAATAGTAACGAATAACTAAGCGCACAGATAAAAGAGACAGTCACAGTTTAATTTTTTCATGCCAAATCTTGTAACATCTTCTCATTTCACTTTCGTATTAAATCAGGCCGAAAAATATAAAAATAATCCAATTATTAACGAATACATAAATAAGAAACTAAATGGTAGGCCACGGTGTAGGTGTAGCCCTTTCATGCAAGATATGGTAGCATCCTAGACTGCAGCAATGCTTAACATCAGGCAGGCTGTAGTCAAACCTAGCACACGTTAAAAAATCTTCTTTTCTCATCTGCTTATAAAATAATCATCCAAGCGAAGATAAAAGATAAACTCAATAACCTACCAATACCCATAACCAACTACACAGATAAAAAGACAATCACAGTAAATCTCCTTCATGCAAAATCAGATTAATATCTTCTCTTCTCCTTCCAAAATAAGATAAGATATTTTATAATTCTAGACAATCACAGCGAAGGAAGCTGTTTCATGTTAAAACTGAAAACGTCTTCTTTTATCTTCTCTCTACACAAGAAGTCAAAAAAGATAATACCTAAAAGAAAATACCAATTACCAACTGCACATATAAATAAGGACGATCACAGTGAAGATCTTGCATGCAAAATATAATATATTTTTCTCTTCACATCTCTTTACAAAAGAAGATAATATATTATCCTAGAAATCCATATCTATAAATATACCAATAACCAATAGTGCACAGATATTACAAATCATTTAGATTAATTAAAAACCTTCTTCTTTTCTTGAAGTCGGTCAAAAAAAGACAAGCACAATGGTTTTTCTTTTCTCCTTACAAAAGAAGATAAAAAAAATATCCTTGACAAAAATACCGATAACCAAGTGCACAGATAAAGTAAACAATCACAATGAACCGCTGTCAAGCAAATCTCATATTATCTTCTCTCCTCCTAGTAAGTAAAAGAAAAGATAAAAAAATAATCCTAAAAAAATACCAATAACCAAGCGCACAGATAAAATAGACAATCACAATGAACCGCTGTCAAGCAAATCTCATATTATCTTCTCTCCTCCTAGTAAGTAAAAGAAAAGATAAAAAAATAATCCTAAAAAAATACCAATAACCAAGTGCACAGATAAAATAGACAATCACAATGAACCGCTGTCAAGCAAATCTCATATTATCTTCTCTCCTCCTAGTAAGTAAAAGAAAAGATAAAAAAATAATCCTAAAAAAATACCAATAACCAAGCGCACAGATAAAATAGACAATCACAATGAACCGCTGTCAAGCAAATCTCATATTATCTTCTCTCCTCCTAGTAAGTAAAAGAAAAGATAAAAAAATAATCCTAAAAAAATACCAATAACCAAGCGCACAGATAAAATAGACAATCACAATGAACCGCTGTCAAGCAAATCTCATATTATCTTCTCTCCTCCTAGTAAGTAAAAGAAAAGATAAAAAAATAATCCTAAAAAAATACCAATAACCAAGCGCACAGATAAAATAGACAATCACAATGAACCGCTGTCAAGCAAATCTCATATTATCTTCTCTCCTCCTAGTAAGTAAAAGAAAAGATAAAAAAATAATCCTAAAAAAATACCAATAACCAAGCGCACAGATAAAATAAACAATCACAATGAACCGCTGTCAAGCAAATCTCATATTATCTTCTCTCCTCCTAGTAAGTAAAAAAGAATATAATAAGATAATCCTAAAAAGAAATACCAATAACCAAGTGCACAGATAAAATAAACAATCACAGTGTAGCCCCATGCCATGCAATGACATCTTACCTCGGGGCTTCGGTGGCGCGAGCGCTCCGCCCTCGGGCGCCGCCTCACCGCTCTCTACATCTGCAAGAATAACTAGTGATCAGAAAGAGGGTAGACAGTTGTTAGAAGATAGTTTGCTTGCGGGGCGATAGATGGCGCTGTATGTAAAGTTCCAGAATAAAAAAAAAGTGGAAATAGCTGTGTTTGTATACTATACATGGTTAAAAACTTGGCTAAAAGATCCAAAATCTTTTTGAAAATATAAGTCATATCACAGGGCAATCAAAGCAAGTAATCACATACTTAAATACTTTATTCTTTACCTATGGGACAGAGTTAGTTTTGCCTGCATTTTATATTTATTATTTGTGAGTCGCTAAAAAAATCTATAGAAGAATTAGATTACACAAACAAGATATGACTCGCAATAATCATAGGCAGGTACTTAACTCCAAAACTCTTCATAAGAATGAATTCATACGAAAGAATGAAGTTTCTCACGTTTTTATTGCAAATTGTATGTTACTAATACTTAATTAAATGCATGTTGTTTTTGTTATTTCAGACATAATTAAATCTATTTAAAATTAGACCGTCGATTTGGGTTTTCCAGATGTAAAATCCTACTGAAATTATTTAGGTAAATACCTGAATTATTTTTGTTGGCCAAGAGGAAAATCCCAAATGAATAAATGAATTGATATATGTACCTAGAAGGAATTTCAAATAAACGATTTTTCTAGAAAGTTCTAAAGTCATAAAAATTGCATATTTTTTTCCATATTTACATATAGTCTGCAAAACAATTTTAAACGCATTTAGCGAGAAACTTCTTTCAAAATAATTACTAAATGTATTTAAGAGTAGTTGTACAAGCGGGTCTAAGTATTATAGCTACATACAAGTACATATATAGTACATTTATTTATACATATAATAAAGCTGAAGAGGGTCGAAAGTCTGAACATTCAAGATATTAAAAAAAATGTTTGGAGACATAGAATTGATAGCAGAACACGATTCAACAATTTATAGATTTTTTGTCTGTTTCTCTGTGTCTCTGCGTGTCTGTTTATTAAAACTCTCATCACGCAAATCGGCTGAACGGATTTTCATGATTTTTGGTTCGTAGGTAGTAGGTACGAGGTCTCGGAAGTCTCATAGGCTACTTTTTATCCCGAAATAACGGGAGCAAAGCCGCGGTCTTCGACTAGTAATATATATTTACTAGCTGTGCCTGCGACTTCGTCCGCGTTATTGGGCATCAATTCTTTGAATTTTGAACCGTACCTATTCGCAGCGCACGCAACAGAAGCCCTCAAAGATGAATAATTTCCCCGTTTTTTTCACATTTTCCATTGTTTCTTCGCTGCTATTTGTTGCAGCGTGATGTTTTATAGCCTAAAGCCTTCCTCGATAAATGATCTATTCAACACAAAAATAATTTTTCAATTTGCACCAGTAGTTCCTGAGATTAGCGCGTTCAAACAAACAAACTCTTCAGCTTTATAATATTATAGTAGGTATAGATAATGCGAGCAAAGTCGCGGGCTTCAACTAGCAATGTATATTTATATTGTACCTAATGTATATTGTATAGTCAGCCTCATTAGACCAAATATCAAATATTCGAGCAAAAAACTGCTGATTGAATCTAACAACGCGCCAAATCTATTGAATATCAAGTACTTCATGTTACTATGTGTAAAGATATTCATTAAATATTCAGTATAAAATCATAATACCTTACTATACAAGGTTATTTGTAATATATGTGCACAGTATATTTTATTAACGGAAATTTGAAAAACAAAATCCATATTTACAAGAGAGCAACCTTTATTTACAATAATAAAATATGAAAACAAGGGAAGAAAAACTAAACATACTACTTCTAACTACTACAAAAAGGGGCACTGAGAAAATATTTAGAAAAGCCTGAAGATAGTCTAAGTGCTCCAGCCCTTTACCAGAGGGCAGCGTGCCCAGCATACTGGCCGCATTACCACGCTGGATGGCTATGCTGATTTACAAATTTACAAGATATATGTAGTTAGAATTTAATTTTGTCAGTCATTTGTATTGCTCCTGTAACTTTTATAACTTGATTTATCTACGCAAATAAGGATTCAATGTATTTTCTATCTATTTGCATAAACCAATTAATTACGAATCAGTTAATTTAAAAAAAAGATGCAAATAATTGTAAACTTCCATATTGAATTGATACACTAAAGTTGTTGATTATTTTGGTAACCTTGTATGTAGTACTTTTGAGTTCTAATACAAATATAATACATATTCCCTTTCAATGTCATGGCACAATGGCTCATGAATAAATATCATACTTGGGTGGTTTGCAAAAAAACTAAATCTTCTTTATGTGATCAGTAAAAACTCGAAATATCGCAATAATTCGTTGGTCATATTTTCCTGGATGACTTCAAATTTTAGATACGTAACATTACTATATGAATTTATAGTAAGCAAGTGGAAACTGTAGTTTTTTTTAATATTTAGCGAACAGACAGCTAAACCAGTTTAGATGAAGTGTAAGTATATTAGATAGTAACAAATTAACCATACTTAATTAATGAACAGTTCCATCATTTAAAAATGTACAATTACTTGAGTTGAGTCTGGTCGTTTCTATGTATAATAAGTATGTATTTACAAAAGAAAAGTATATATGTAGGTACGTATTTTATCCGTTATCTAGTAGTACCCACGACACAAGCGTTTGCTGAGTGTGGGGCTAGATGACGATGTGTGCAATGTCCCGAAATATTTATTTATTTATTTTATCACATGAAGCCGCAGGCATCCACTAGTATATGAATATATAAATAGTATCATATAATATGATAGCTACTTTTGTAGCTCCATTGTTCTTCATAATAGTTAGTGGATACATTTAGGTCGTAATTAATGGTCACTTATCGAGATCAAAATGGTTTCCTTATCCATTTAATGAAAATATAAATACCAGAACATCGATATCAAGTTAGTATAGTAACTTCATCATCATCATCATCGGCTTAATGGGACCCACTGCAGGGTATAGGCCTCCGCCCTCTTACGCCAATACTCCCTGTCTTGTAAATCTATACTAATATTATAAAGCTGAAGAGTTTGTTTGTTTGAACGCGCTAATCTAAGGAACTACTGGTGCGAATTGAAAAAATATTTTTGTGTTGAATAGACCATTTATCGAGGAAGGCTTTAGGCGATATACCATCACCCTGCAACGAATAGGAGCGAAGGAACAATGGAAAATGTGGGAAAATGGGAAAAAATATTCATCTTTAAGGGCTTCTGTTGCGTGCGCTGCGAGAACGGGTCAAAATTCAAAGATATAATGCCCAAAATAACTATTCCACGCGGACGAAATCGCAAGCACAGCTAGTAGTTATATAAAGAGAAAAACTTAGTTTACTAAGGAGCTAGATGAAACTGTATGAAATGTCCAAGAATATTATATTAATAAATTTATTATTAGACCAATAGAATTATATACTTTTAAGACGCAGTAAAACTATCAATTGGTACTATATACCTACCTACTTATGAGTTAATTCGAAATTAATAGCACCGAATTCCTCTCAATTTGTTCATATGTAAAGTGGCCGTCTCAATTGGTACGAATAAATAAATATCATAAGAATTTATGTTCTTGAACATCTTTAATAATTCCTAGTGTTATCAATGATGTGAAATTGGCAATATTAATTTATTTTCAGTTACTTCTACTAGAGTCTAGACTGTGTCGTTGCAATCGACGCGGCCATGACATGCTCATTTTATTTTAGCAACGTTGGTGACAAAATACGTTATTTACAATAATTATTCAAGAAAGACTAGTAGGAAAAAGATTTAACATTCTATTTCTAACTACTACAAAGAAGCACTTGGAGAAGTTAGAAAAGCCAAAAGATGGAAATATAAAGATGGTCTAAGTACTCCAGCCCACTGCCAGAGGGCAGCGTGCCCAGCATACTGGCCGTATTTTCTGCCAGTGGACGCCCGCGGTTTCGCTCGCATTATTTCGGGATAAAATATCGTCTATGACACTTTCTAGACCTCATACTACCTGCATACCAAAAATCATGATGATCCGTTCAACTGTTTTTGCGTGATGGGCACTTAAGACAAAAATTCAATTATTTATTGGAACGTGTCCTGTTATCTATTCTTAGTGCTAATCTCCACACATTTTTTTTATATCTTCAATGTTTAAACTTACGACCTTCTTCAGCTTTATGATATGTAGGTATAGGTGATTATTATCAAAAACGGCTAAATAGATTTTGAACACAATTCTTTGCTAAAAAAAAACGCATAGAGTTCCTTTTATGTGTTTACTATCTACATTCTGTAGAGAGTGGATCATGCCTGTTGTATTGGCACAAAATGTCTTCCCGAACAAGATAATGTTAAGATTTTGACACATACTTATCCATAATTAACTACGTAGCTAGGTAGGAAAATATCCCAGTTTCATTATGAAAATGGCTAAGGGATCGCTTTTAAAGATAAGATCGGCAATCACACACGAATAGTCGGACACAATTAAGCACAATTTTATTATCATGCTGAAAACAAATGAACGAACGAAACAAAGAATTCTGGAAACCATTTCCACACTCAAAAATCTTCATAATAGATCACTCTTTTGTTTTAAAATACTAGTATAATTCATTCCATACAAAAATACTCGTGTTTATTACAATTGGCGTCGTTTTCCGCGCGAATTGGTAGTAAAATTGAAATTTACATTGTATTTTTCCCCCCTCTTCTTTTATGAAATGAATGTTATGTTATAATAGGGCAATATTGTAATCGCTACGGTTGGTCCAATAGATTAGTTTCGCTTGTCATATTGGTAACATTGAAATGTGGCGAGCGTGGCTTTTTGTAATTGTTAAATATGTAGTATTGTTTTAATATTACAAGGGATGGAAATGACCACGACCGTTTTCTATACATTGTAACTCTTATATAACCATCTTGTAGTGTAGTAAAAATTAAATCATATGATTTTCTGAAACTATAATAGGACATGTGATTTGGTTTTAAAAAAAATATAAAGAAATACATGTTGATATATTTGACATTTTTACGACATAACGGAGCGACAGATCATCGTTATTTTTAGCATGGTTATAGTATAGTGTCTTTTGCTTTGAAACAACGCAAGAGAAGCAGTGAGCATTTAATAGTATGTATATTACATAGTGTCGTATACACATAATACTGCCTAAAACTATGTTATCAGTAAAATATATTATATATTTGCATACAGTTTCAATCATGTACATATTGATAAGGAATTAATCGCTTACAGCTTTTTAGTAATCAATAACTTTGAATGGTTAGACAAGATAAAATATTATTTGTTTTACCTATTGTTAAAAAAGACGTAACAATTCGTTAATTTATTTATCTGCAAGTTGGAATATAAAGTATGTGTATCCAGTATCCAGGGTTATATCAGCTTACAATCTATCAGTTTTTGAGTCCTTCGAATCAGAATTTTATTTCTGGGACTTCTTCTTATTATAGTGGCCGACTCTGATGTCAAGAGTTTTTAAAGCGCCCTAAGGGGTCCTGACATGACTTGAGAGGACTTTGACTTTTGAAGGACTCAAAAACTGAAAAATATACACTTATTAATAGAAGTTGCAAATTCTATGATTCCAAATTATGTTGTCAACTTGTGATTCATTTGATTTGTCAATGTTTAATTTTATTGAAGACTTATTAAAAAGAATTTCCCAAATCGATAAGTACCTAGGTCAATAATTGTTAACTAATTAAGTCGCAAACGTATGTTAAGGAAAAAAACAGAAAGGATTAATTATTTCCTCTGTTTTTAATGTAAAGCTCCTTTTCATAAAATAATAAGGTAAGGAGAATTTTATTTCGCTTATCGGAACGCCGTATGTATAAATTAAATAGAGCAATGTTAAGTTGATACGAGTAAAAACCTGTTTCAATGTTATCAGAAACCAACCGACGTAATGAAAATTACATACATACATAGCCTTTTATTTAATTAACTAGTGGGTGCTCGCGGCTTCACTCACATTAAGAAGTAAAACTTGCATTCCCTATCTCACCCCTTTAAAATTGACATTTCCTAAAATCTTTCCTTAGCGGATGCCGACGTCATAACATCTACCTGCATGCCAAATTTCAGCCTGATCCGTCCAGTGGTTTGGGCTGTGCGTTGATAGATCACTATATCAGTCAATCAGCCAGTCAGACACCTTTGAGTTTTATATATTTAGATTGATGATTATTAGCTGGTTTTTACGTCCTAATTTTTAACTCGTTTCTACATTTTACTCCTTTCTTTAAATTTTGTGTGTATGTTAATAAAAAATACTCTTATCTTCAGTAAAATATGACCGGGAACGCAACTTAAAACGTCGAAGTCTTTTTTTTACGTGGTTTACGTTTGACTACAGCCTGCCTGATGTTAAGCATTGCTGCAGCCTAGGGTGTAACATGCTTACCTAGAAGATACCTATTAACTCTAGATTAGAAGACCCTTGGATTTCACATCGAAAACAAAACCCTCAGTAATTAGGAATACGACTCGAGGAGTAGAAATTAATTAAATAATATTATAGACAATGATAGACAGTATTGAAAGTGAATAATCCGTGGATTTTAATATTGTATCTGATAATGTATTATTTGTTATCAAAAATGAAAATGCATAATAAAAGCAGGTCGTCACCGGTTTATGGTGGAAGTTCCCAAGACTCGCACTAAGCGTTTTGCTTCCACTTTTATAGTGCGAACTGCTAACTTGTGGAACTCCCTGCCTGACTCCCTGTTCCCCGCGGAATATAACCTTGCGATCTTCAAAGCGAGTAATCTTACTGGGTAATCACGTCATTACGGTCTAGGATGGAACGCCATCCTAGACCGTAATGATAGCTTCCCATTAGGCGAATTACGGTCAAGTGCAAACCCATTTCTTGTAAAAAAAAAACATGAGATAGTGATTCTCGTAATAATTTTTTTATAAGTACTTATAGTCATGTTCAAAGTTTATGGGGTCGGTTTCCACTTCACCTGATTTGCAGAAAATTGTTTTTATTTCTCAGAGTGGCTGCTATCAAACCACTGCTACCCCAAATTGATAAAAAATATACATTGTACAGGATTGTGGTACATGATCAAACAGTTATACAGGATTCAAAAAATCAAACACACACTTTATTTGGTTATAACAAAATCATTTGGGTTTGTTGGTAAAACCAATTTGTTATTAGTACTATAATAATAATAATTTAATAATTTCGTTTATTTACTGTTCAAAACTTAAATGGTAGGCAACAGATTATTAGAAAATTGGTCTTAGAACTATGATGCATTATAATATACTTATAAAACTTAGGGCTAATTGTAATGAGCAGTACATTCCAAAATAATGAGTTAGAGAGTGCGATATAATACCATTTCTAGATACATATGAGTCCCTAGTTCCCACAGTAGGATTCCCTGTGTTTGTGGGAGCTAGTTCTCTTCCAGGGTGCATTATAATTAATTAATTATTTTTACTTTAATTTTTTTCTTATTTAATTAATTAATTATTTTTGATTACTAGTAAGTAACATATACTTTTATGACTGAGGGTCATGACTCCCCCGCAGAATTGATTCGTTAGGAGTGTTCTCTTTAGCAGAAACATCGTGGTGGGCCGCCCAGGTCCTATCACGGAAAATACATGTCTGCGGATATTGTGGTCCTCAAACATGTCGGTTTCCTTGCGATGTTTTCTTTCACCGCTAAACGAATGCAAAACCACACTTAACCTGGAAATACAAAACATTGGTACAGGGCCGAATTCGAACCCGGGAACGTCTGGATGAAATCTCGCTTTTAACACATACATTATTCTACGCCTTTTACAAGTTTATAACATGGGCGCTCAATACGGTAAAATTCCCAATTTATTTACTCTGGGGGGGAGATAGCCTAAATAGGAAGGTATATGACTCCATGAGAAATTCGGGCTCGAAAATAATTATTGTCACGGTTAAGTTTTTCCTCGTAAGTAGTTTTTTTTGGGTGTTTTCAAATAGGATCAAAAGATAAAGATATTTTTTTGCAAGATTTAAAATAGTAGGTTTCGTCAGGCCTAGATAATTTTCTTGTAAGGTAGCATGAAGTAGCTATA
This sequence comes from Macaria notata, assembly GCA_927399415.1. Lineage (NCBI taxonomy): Eukaryota > Metazoa > Arthropoda > Insecta > Lepidoptera > Geometridae > Macaria > Macaria notata. Next base: position 4,266,684 of record OV656751.1, read on the forward strand.
TACAAACTTTGCTATTGCATACTTGCTTACTAAATCACAGCTCCTTATATGTAAACTAAAATAATCAGTCTACTTATTATTATTATAAAAAAAAATAACAAAAGAAACTATAACCGACATGTGTAACTATAAAGTTAGTAAATAATTAATTTTTATGCGTGCATTAATTTGCATTAATTTTCGTGCGTGGTATATTTTTAATGGTTACATCTTCTTCTTGAGTCGTATTTCCTCATGACTGAGGGTCGTGACTCCCCCGCAGAATTAATTTGTTAGGGGAGTTCTCTTGGGCAGATACATCGTGGTGGGCGCCCAGGTCCTTCCACGGAAGACACATGTCCTCGGATATTGTGGTCCTCAAACATGTCGGTTTCCTCACGATGTTTTCCTTCACTGTTAAGCGAGTGCAAATCCACACATAACTTGAAAATACAAGTCATTGGTGTAGGGTCGGATTCGAACCAGGGTGCGTCTAAATGAAAAGCAGACACTGGAACCACTGAGCCACACTCGCTTATGGTTACATGGTAAATAAATATCTTTTATTTTTTCCCTGACCTGTATAATAAATAGGTTCTGACTACCACAATGGTAACCTATTATACAAGTTGAAGCTGATAAGCGTATTTATTCCTTTATTAATATTATCACCATTTTTTTTTATTAACCGTTGGGCTAATGTTCATAATAATAGGTAAATACGACTATTTTCCTGTAAGTGTAACATTTGTACGCGAAACATGTGAACTGTATTAGGTATTGAAGTTAAAATAATATAAAGAAGTCTGTTTTCCGTTCTTATTAAATATTGATATGTAGATATAGATTAAATATTTAGTGTGAATGTGGTATAAGATGCACATATATTTGAAATTTTGAACAGGGAAAACCCAATAATTACCATGTTTTTGTTTATTTACAATTATGTAGTAAGTTTCTTCGTTATTAACATATTCAATGGAAGTAATACTTTTCTTAGTAATATGAGAAACCGCAATAAAAAAAATAGATAGATAGATAAATACTTTATTAAAACACCACAAATGAAACAATACAAAAACATACATATTAGAATCAGCGTCTTAATTGGCGGCCTTATCGCTAAGAGCGATCTCTTCCAGGCAACCAATCTGGCAGGGATATATTCTTCAAACGAAATGAGTAGGACGAGGTGTTAAAAAATGTGTATCAAAAGTAACATAAGTACTTATTGCTTGATGATATGCAGTAATAACGTCTTTAAATACGTGAAATATTGATTTAATTTATTTATATTTATTTTGCTATTATTAGGGGAGTGGACTATGAATTTATTTCAAGTGTGAGTTATTGGAATGTTTTTAAGGATTTTAAATAAAACAAGCTTCAAGGGATTAAAAAATTACAGTGGTGGTCTTGGTGATATAATCAACAAAACTGTTCGCTTATTTTTTTATATAGATACATACGTAGGTAAATTAAATAGGTTAAATGTCTGTAAAAAACTACACAAAATTAAAACAATAAAAAATATACTCACTGTTTTTCGTCGACATTTTTCTTCTTCAAAAACCGAACGACAAAATACGAAAAAAATCACAGAACGTTCGAATCGAACTCACTAAAAACAAATGAGTATCTCGTAGCGCTACGTTCCGTGCTACGCTTCTGCAATAACCACGACTATTTCAGATTTCGTATTGAAATATTTATATAAAATAATCGTTTTATTATTTCGGGCGCGTGTTGCTCGCGCGTAAACCGGACTGGCAATGATTCCTGATTTTCGCCGGCGGGGTGTCGGTAGAGAATTATAGAATAAACAATGTCATTTATATGATGGATTAGGTATTGCTACCGGTTAGCTCACGTTCTATAATAGTGCTGGAGTAAATTAAGTAACGTTCGCTCGCGTATAAATGTGTGGTGTAAACGATATATGCAATACAGGGTGTTTAAAGCTATTATTCATTATTATATCTTTTGCTGAAATTTTTTACGATAGTCGTTATAGATACAACAACGTGAATATACGCTTTTTACTTATTTGTTTCGTATTTTTTTTGTTATTTTTCACATCAATTTATACAGTTATTACTATGTATGTTTTTTTTTACATTAGATAGACTCACGCTTGACTACAACTTGCCTGATGTTAAGCAACGTTGTAATCTACGATCTAGCGCGCTTGCCTAGAAGAAACCGGTTTACTCTCGACTTGAAGACCGACAAATTATAGTTCAAGAGGAATAGAGATTCGTATCGTATTGTATCCGTGGAAGGACCATCTTGGGCGCCCACCACGATGTATCTGTCTAAAAAACTCTCCTTACGAATTAATTCTGCGGGGGAGTCACGATCCTCAGTCATGAGGAATACGACTCAAGAGAGAGAGAAAGACTATGTATGAGTAAATTGAAAAATATGTATTTATATTAGTACGGTGGTGTATCATACTCTAGGCTAGCCTGTGTCGTGAGGTCCAGTTTTTTTTTATTAGATATAGGTAATTGTGGCGAGTTAAAATAACAGTTTGCAATTTCTTTTTACATGTGACTAGTGACTAAAGCGTGTTTTTAAGTGTTACTTCACATGAACAAAATTTGAAGTTGGGTTGGCCCCTTGTGTGGGACGCAACTTGCGTCGACACATTGGCGCCGTCTCATCTGTCTATGACACGGTGTCGGGCTGGAGCGGTGGCTATTATTGCCGAGCAACACAAGAGACGCAAATATGCTAACCTCGGCCGAGGTTACATCTTTGAGCCTTTTGGAATCGAGACTTTGGGGCCGTGGGGTCCGGGAGCCCATACTATTTTCCAAAACCTCTCGGAGCGCTTGATTGACGCGACGCGTGACCAAAATGCTGGCCTTTTTCTGGCTCAACGTATCAGCATTGCCATCCAGCGTGGTAATGCGGCCAGCATGCTGGGCACGCTGCCCTCTGGTAGTGGGCTGGAGCACTTAGATTATCTTTAGGCTTTTCTAAAGATTTTCTAAATGCCCTTTTTTGTAGTAGTTAGAAGTAGTATGTTTAGTTTTCCTTCACTTGTTTTTATATTTTATTATTGTAAATAAAGTACAAAATCAATGTCCATCATACAACTTAAAAAAATCGTGAATTTTTGCTTCTTTATATATTTTATTGCGTGGCAACAAACTTTTTGCATAGAATAGATGATTAAAGGCAAATCCGGCCTTAAAAAGTAGGTACGTCAGTCACCAGTTACCCTGATTACGCTTTATATAGATGCATTAGAAAAACAAAGTGGTACATAAAGTAACTTAAGGAAAACCCTGCATAGCAAGTTGGATCATCAGTTTCATTAATTACAATACTAATTGCAATTTTATCATTTGTTTTGCTTCTTGTTCTGAGAAGATCGAGAATGCTTATACTAAGCCCTAGTCAACTTACTTGTAAATATGTATTAATGTATTGAAAATCAAATCAAAATAATGTATTTTCAAGTAAAATTTACTCTTCAGGTATTATCTAAATATATAAATCTCAAAGTTGACTGATTGACTGACTGACTGACTGATATAGTGATCTATCAACGCACAGCCCAAACCACTGGACGGATTGGGCTGAAATTTGGAATGAAGGTAGATTTTACGACATAGGCATCCGCAAAGAAAGGATTTTTGGAAATGCCACTTTTAAAGGGATGGAATAGGGGATACCAGTTTTACTTCTTTATGCGACTGAAGCCGCGAGCTCCCATTAGTAAAATATAAAATAACACAATTAAACTCTCAAAAATATTATTAAAGTAAAATTTCAATATAACTTCGTCATTTTAGTCTTTATCCCTTGTTTTCAATATTCATGAATAAGAAAGTAAACACTAAATAATTAATCAGTTATTGAGACAGCTTCAGAAATTAATCAGTTTTGTAAAAACTCTTAAACTCGCTTCGAACATCATACAATAAAATCTCGGCAAATCAAACTATGAAACTACTCTAAATTAGCAACTTATGAAGAAAAAAAATTGGTTTATTGGTCAATTTTTTAATACCTACTTGATTTTCCTGTCAAGACTGTGATAACCAAGAATAAATACGCAAATAAATAAAAAAAAACAAAATATTGTTCCTTGCTTAGTGAATCTCTCGAATCAAAATTATTTTCCCATAAAGTATATAATAGAGAATATTGATGGTATTATAATTAAACTTATTAATAAAACAATAATTTAAATATTTCAGGACATATCACACAGCGCCATCTAGCCCCATACTAATCTTACGCTTGATAACGCTACTAGATAACGGATATAATACATACATACATTTTTTTTGTAAATAAATACTTATTATACACAGAAACGACCAGACTCAACACAAGTAATTACAAATTTTAATATTTATAATTACTTCTGTTATTGCGGGAATCGAACCCGCACCCCTAGATTAGAAGGCAGAGCCACTACCAACTAAGCTAACGGAGCAGTCATAAAAAACAGAAGACGTTTTAATTGGAATAGATCGTAGGCCTATTTATCAAAAATCATCATCCAATCAAATGTAATTTAAACACAATGACGTCAAAATGGCTATCAGCCATTAGATCTACTAATCTAAATAAGTTTTTAAATTGTTCACAAATCAATGAACGATTATAATACTATACATCCGGCTTAACTTTGCTTTTACGTTGTGTTTTTATAAAAAATAAAATAACTTTTTATCTACATTCCTTTGTCTATGTTTGTATCATAATTTAATGTATATTAATGACTTATTTATTGAATCAATATTAGTGTTGATATTAGCTGCTAATGGTTTTGATAGAAATAATGCGCGAACAAAGAGAGGGCATTTTATTTTTCCTAACGAAATAAGCGAGTGTGGTTCGGTTAATTTTTTTCTTACCAATGTTTTTTTATGTTAAAATCCACTCACTACGAAATGAAAGAAAATTTCACAAACCCTTAGAAACGAGGAGTAGATCTCAAGGGGACGGAGAAGGTAAGAAACAGTGTCCTTTTTTACCTTCACCAAATAAATGTTGCCAAAATTTAATCAGAAACATAAAAAAAAAACTGAAACTGCAGTTTATTCTGGTTACTTTTTAAAATTGTGCACGACTTGTCTGACGATATAGGTGATAAGAATATGAAGTAAATTATTGATTAATTTTCAAATTAATCTAATGATATGAAACGTCATCAAATCAAGATTATTTGTATATAATTTTGACACTCCTATTTATTCGTACCTAATACGTATGTATGTATGTTTTATTTTAAAACACGGATTAGGTTTGTGTTTGACTACAGCCAGTATAGTCTAAGATGTAGCACGCTTGCCTAGAAGAAACCTATTTACGTATATATTTATAATTTATATACCCCAACTGAAAAGTGTAGAAAATATGGCGGTCCCACTTGGAGTTGGCACTTGTTCAATTTAATTGTCCTTTCCCTGTCGATTACGCTGTTCTGGTCTTAAAAATACTATACTATGCAATATAAATAATAATTGACAAAAATTTAGAAATAGAAATTAGTGAATATCTACATTCAATTTGTTCGAAACGGAAAGCAATAAATAAATAAACACATATTTGTGAAAGCTAATCACTTAATTTGTTATCAATTATCGTTTACATATGTATGTATAAATAAAAGTATAATTTAATCATTATACAAATAGTAAAGTGGAATTCGACGTCAATAAATGCCTCTAGAAATAGATAGGCTTATCGCTTAATGTTTTTGTGACGTGTCGTATACGAAATAATAAATTATGTAATCTACTATATATAAATAAGTCGGGGTTTCCTTCCTGACGCTATAACTCCAGAACGCACGAACCAATTTCCACGGTTTTGTATTCGTTTGAAAGGTCTTGGCCATTCTTGCACAAAACGCCCCAAGCGAGATGTCCATGCAGGACTCATCCTTAGAATTAGAATTAGAAGGTCTCGGGCTCCGTGGCCATCTAGTGGCGTAACGGAGTTTGCTGGGATTGCTAGGTTTTTAAATGTTTATGTCCGTATACATATTACATAGACTTCTTTAAATAGGAGGTTCTCAATTCAGATATGGTTCTTATTAGGTAAGCACGCTTTACCTTAGTCCATAGCTATCACTTACCATCGGGCAAACTATGGTCAAGTGCAAACCGTTTTAGTTAAAAAAGAGTCTAATAGTAATATAGATGAACAAAATAAAGTAAACATTTCCATCGTTTTTGAAGTCGGTAAGAGAAAAATGGTTATTTTCGAATCGAAATACACGTGGAGGCGGATTAATAAAAAAAATATTTTTCTTATTATCCTATTTGTTCGCTTATTTGTACTTTTACATTTATAAGAAAAAAACATGTGTTTTTATTGACCTCGTAAAACATGATCGTCATCAAATGTCGATTTTATAGCGAGTTTTAAATTGAAATTATATCGTTCAATTTACGATACAAATACGATAGAATGATAAGTATTTGTATGGTAATATAATGTTAGTAGATAATTTATAAGCATGCAGTCATTGCACATGATCTTCTGACGTAAATAACTGCTTTGACACCAGTTAAGTTTTTTATGGACATATCGAACTCTGGTGTAGACGGTTTTAAAATCACCCTAGCGGTCTCTGACATAGATATGTTATATATTAACAGTTGGGACTTATGTGTTTTGAAAAAAACATCCAAGATTCAGAAGTACATAATGTTTTTGGTCACCCATCCATGTCTTGTACAAGTCTCCGTTGCTTAACTTTTATAGTGCACAAGTATCAATTAATAAATAAATATTCCGGGACGTTGCACACAGCGCCATCTAGCCCCACACTAAGCAAACGCTTTTGTCGTGGGTACTAGATGACGGAAATAATACATATATACTTTTCTTTTGTAAATATATACTTGACCAGACTCAACACAATAATTATACATTTTAAAATGCATAAATACTAGTGTTACACGGGAATCGAACCCGCAACCCCTAGATTAGAAGGCAGAGCCACTACCAACTGAGCTAACAAGCCATAGGTGAGTTATATGTACTCGTATGTATAGGCGCATACTAAAGTAATACCTAGTTAATTTGTAGCAAATTTTTGGATGGGTGACCGAAAACGGAGCTATCATCATCCAGATATAACTGGATATTAATAAAATAAAATTTACTTAGTTACTAATTTTTAAACCCAATTGCACAACGATTAACAACTTTTTAAATTTATAAATAACAACAACACAAACGTTAAATACGTTTTAGAATCGTTGTGCTAGTGGGCAGGCAAGATATTTAACTTCTGATCGAAATTTCCAGAGCAATCGCCTCAGTTATTCATCTTTGGCAAAAACGTATCAAAGTTAAGTCGCAATAAGAACATTAACCTGTGTCAAACGTAAGGTTTTCCCAAAAATTGAATTCAGAGGCGCTACTATAAACTAACCATGATAGATTTGGTATTACTTTTCCTCCTTCTAGAGCCGTGTTACTTATTTAAAAGGTTGTTACTTCCCCGCGCATGTAGCTTCACAATACTTTAAACAAATGACTATAGTAAAAAACTATAACAATACTCGATAACTATAGATATCAAATGACTGAAAAGTGTGAAAAAGTTAAAGCCACCCTTAAACTAACAAATTTGTTTGTTGTCATTATCCGGCGAAAAGTAGATACAGCGGAAAAACATTAAAATCTTTCCAAATTTTTTATCATGGATTTCCGCAAAATTACGCCTTGATTCCATACCTAATTTTTTTTTTAGTATTGTCTTTAGGTGTAATATTGTACAGTTGTACACTAGTTATTCTAAATCAAAATCTTTAAAATTCATTAGATCTACTATAGTTTTTAATTTTTATTTTATCTAAATGATTTTTTAGTATTCTCTTCAGATCTTATGGTTATTTAGTATTTAAACTATATACTAATTACTATGCACCACGGTGTCACCAGAAATCGAGTCGCGAATCGAAACTGAACTACAAAACAAAAAAATGTCCTTGCTATTTCTAGAACAATTTAGCACTATTGTTAGGCGCTAATTTTGTGTCTGAATACTTATTTTAGGAATTGTAGTATGAGAGGTATTTACTAAAATAATATTTTTGGGTGATCTGAAATAAATTATGCAATAAGGTTTGGTATCGCGGACTCAATAAATAAATCTATTATCTCTTGAGTCATATTTCCTCATGACTTTTTTTTAACTTGAACGGGTTTGCACTTGACCATTGCTTACCAGATAGCAAGCAAAGGCTATGGCCTAAGATGGAGCGTGCTTACCCGAAAAGAACCGATTCACTCTGGCTTTGAAGATCGCTGGATTATAGTGCGTGGGGAACAGAGAGTCAGGCAGGGAGTTCCACAACCTTGCGGTACGAACAATAAAGGTAGAAGCGTACCGTTGACTTAGGGTCGTAGACTCCCCCGCAGAATTCATGCATAAGGGGAGTTCTCTTGGGCAGATACATCATGGTGGGCGCCCAGGTCCTTCTACGGAAGACACATGTCCTCGGATATTGTGGTCCTCAAACATGTCGGTTTCCTCACGATGTTTTCCTTCACCGCTAAGCGAGTGCAAATCCAAACATAACTTGAAAATACAAGTCATTGGTGTAGGGCCGGATTCGAACCAGGATTCGTATGAATGAAAAGCAGACACTGGAACCGCTAAGCCATACTCGCTCTTTTATTAGACGATATACTCGTATGTATATGTTTCTATTACATTATAATAACTTAATTTACAATAATACAATTTAAAAACAGGGGAAGAAAAACTAATCATACTACTTCTAACTACTACAAAAAGGGGCACTGAAAATCTTAAGAAAAGCCTAAAGATAATTTAAGTGCTCCAGCCCACTACCAGAGGGCAGCGTGCCCAGCATACTGGCCGCACTGTTGAGCCAGAAAAACGCCAGCATTTTGGTCAATAAAATAATTATCATGAAACTGGCATTATTAATCTTTATTTTCAACAAACAGTACCAATAGTAGCGCTCGGCTATGCCACAATTATGCTGCAAATTTTTTGTATGCTTACTTCACAAAAAATGCGCTTGTCCGGCGAAGGTGAGACGAAGACAACAAATTAAAGGAAGAGGTAATTATACGGTACAAACAACAACAAAAACTTTAAAATACTTATTTATAAACATTGTTTTTTAGTTCTTATGAAAAAATACCTTTATATATGTACGTAGGTAAATACGCTTCGTTTGTCAAAGTCAAAGTCATTTATTAATAAGAAATTTGTTACAAGTCAGATAATGTTGTAAATTTATAAAATAGTTGTTTATGCAACTGTCATATAATGAAGGACTCGTAACTCACACTCGTGTTTTAATACCCGTGTTATATGCAGTTGCATACACTACTTTATCTTCACTAATGCAATTAATCAAACAACAAGCCATTTTTAACTTTTAATTTATTAAATTAAATTCACGCGTACGTGTATAGTCACAGTGATTTTGCCGCCATTAAAATCTAACCAACGAGAATGCAGCGCGACCAACCTGATTGGCCCTGCAATCAGGTTGGTCACGCTTTTTCGATGTTATAATGAGCTATTACGATATCGATGTGGATATTATACCATCATGTGAAATTGCTTAAATTGAGTGTTTTGTTGTCTGCGCTATAACAGTAGTAATTATAAGTCAAGTATTGGAAACATAAGTAGAATGTTACAACATTAGTGTAGATACATATTATTAAGATACATGACATGAGTTTGAGTCATAATCTGGTATTAGTAGACCCTACGGGTGGCTTGATAAACTCTCGACACCAGAGTTGGCCACTCTATAAATGCTATTAACAGAACTAATAAATGCTTTTAAACGAGTAATCCAACTCACGGTTACGTCCAGTTGAAATGCCACTTATTGGTCACCCATCCAAGGACTGACCGCGTCAACAGTTGCTTAACTTTATTCGCGTGCGATTACGTTTGAGATAAGTGAGTATGTTCACTAATGGCCACCCATCTAAAAATTGGCCGCGTTTTCAGTTGCTTAACTTTGTTCGCGTGTGAAGCAAACTAAACTAGATATATTTCATCACAACTTAACTAAATTCAAACTTAATAAATGTAATATTACCGCTTATAATAATGACGTTTACTATAAACTTTAAGAGTACAACATTATATTGTAAAGAAAGCTGTACACATAGTTAGACTTACAAATTTATTTATTTTTTTACATAGGAGTTTGTTTTTTATTATAAGTTTTAGATTGTAAGTTGTTTTTGTGTCTTTAATAAATAAATAAACCTCTGTTTGAGAAAGTTCACATGAGATTGGTCAACTCTGATGACAGGGTTTTCAAACAACACTAAGGGTCTCTGTTATGCCTCTCTCTTCGAGGCTAATTGCACAAATGACAGGGTTTTCAAACAACACTAAGGGTCTCTGTCATGCCTCTCTCTTCGAGGCTAATTGCACAAATTAATTAATTAAAACGATATGAAGATTTAAATAGAAGTTACTAATCCAAGTTTTATTTACTCAACTAGATAACAAATGACACAATTAAGTAGCGTATTTATGCAGCTAAGCACACTTTGCAGATTAAATCAAACAAGAAGTAAATCTGTGTACATTTACATAACACATACATTTATAATCTATGTACATTCTACACACGTGTCGCATTAGTCATTAAAGTTTTACATAGAAGTAAGGAGTTTGTACGCAGTTTGTTATATATACAAATGCATTTTACAATAATATAATTTATTGACAAAACATCAAGAACCGACTTGAAGAGTCACTAAAAAGTTAATAAATAAATTTATTTTCATTTTTGCTACTAAAGAATCGAGCAAATTATTGAAACTTACAATCCAATCTTATTGGAATCAGTAATATTTGTTGTCGGTGCCAGTCTCTAGTCAAACGAAATCAACGCTTGTCGAAGTCGCAGTTCCAGTCGGCTTTGGATTTGTTCCTAACTAATTCTAACTGATTCTATACTTTTTCAGTTGTACGATTAATAATGTTAAAAACTTACTTTAGGTTATTAACACCAAGTGATCTAAAGATTTATTATTGTTGTGCTGCAACAGGTATCTTTGAGATATTATTTCACAGAAAGAAACTTTTCATTCACCAAAAATGGCCTGAACAAACCACATACTTATAGCAATACCCAAATGACAGACCAGTGTTTAAAAAACGTGCAAAAACGGTTATAAATGATGAATAACAAAATTTGCAAGAAAAAAACATTTTTGTTTCAATGTTTTAGTATGCCAAAATGGGTGCGAATTTACGACGCTAACTTACGAACTATGAATTCTATAGTATGTTAATAAGTTATGTTCTTAGCAAGCGAATAAAACATCTTAAAGTATACATTAGACTTAAATACATATATAAATCTACTACTTATGCATATAATAAAGCTCTCTCTTTGAGTCGTATTTCCTCATGACTGAGGCTCGTGACTCCCCCGCAGAATTAATTCGTTAGGGGAGTTTTCTTAGGCAGATACATCGTGGTGGGCGCCCAGGTCCTTCCACGGAAGACGCATGTCCTCGAATATTGTGGTCCTCAAACATGTCGGTTTCCGCACGATGTTTTCCTTCACCGTTAAGCGAGTGCAAATCCACACATAACTTGAAAATACAAGTCATTGGTGTAGGGCGGATTCGAACCAGGGTGCGTCTGGATGAAAAGCAGACACTGGAACCGCTGAGCCACACTCGCTTATTAATATCCGACAGATAAGACACAGGTGAGAGCATTCCTGGGTCTGTACCAGTTTTGAATGTGTATTTGGCTTATATATGAACTCATTCTGTTATGTGTACCGTTATAAATAAATAAATAAATAAATAAATATATATATAATAAAGCTGAAGAGGGTCAAATATATGTAGGTATACAGATGATATTAGAAAAAAATGTTTGGGTATACCCTAAATCGACAGTAAAACAAGTTTCAGCAATTTTTATAATTGTTGTCTGTTTATCTGTGTCTTTATTTGTCTGTTCATTTAAACGCTCATCACGCAAAAACGGCTGAACAGATCATGATGTTTTTTGGTATGTAGGTAGTATGAGGTCTAAGGGGTGTCATAGGCTTATATATTATACTTTTTATCCTAAGGTTATTTTTGTATTATTATGTACCTTGTATGTGCATGTATGTATTTTATTTCTTTAGTTAATAAAATTTTGAATTTGAACTAATGCAAGCAAAGCCGCGGGCGTCCACTAGTCAGTAAATAAATATAAACATCTTCTAGAATAATCTACATATTAATTACTCTACATATAAAGTGGCAATTAAAATGTCATCTAGGCAACGGAAATAGTAGATTACGATTTTCCATTGTGCTGCGTTGCGTTGTGTCCATCAAAACCTATTGCGTTTTATAAATGAAGTGAACAATCAAATTGAATAAACGAAAATTAAAAAGCGTCAATATAGGAAATTAAAGTTACGCAAATATAGGTAGCAAATTTTGCACTCGAGAATTTCTATTTATTTATTTAAATATCACTAAAATATTGGATTTCCTTTTCCTCAGCAAAAGAGTGGCCAACTCTATTGAAAAAAAAACGACTTTCTAGTGCCTTATCATTTAAGGGTGGAGTAAAAAGTAACTTACTAAAAAAAACTTTCAGGAGACTTGATAATCTTATTTTTTTGGAAGTCGGTTAAAAAGTAATTAAACTCGTATGAAAGTGTCAAACTCTGGTGCAGTATTATTATATGTTCAGAGCTACGGCGCCAGAGTTTTCAAAACCGCCCTAAGGAACTCTGACAACAGAGCTCTGAACACAATACAGAACCATAAAACTCAGACATGGCTTCGAACATAATATTTTTGGTTATCGCTAGTTACCTATAACCCAGTATTTATGACGGGCGGGCAACACCAAAGAAAGTGATAACAACCTTCTACAGTTAATAAAGTTATCAGTAAAAATCTCTACGGTGACGTTATGTGTGCGCTGTCCAGATATTTACTAGAGTTCATATAAGATAATTTTCGCACTCATGGAAGCAGCACTTCTGCTTTATTTTCAAAGAAGATAGGATTAATAATTTTTTTTCGTATTTGTTTAACCTTGACAGAACATTCCTAACTCTGAATTCATTCAACCTCATCATTCGTTAGACAATGTTTAGTTTATTTCCTTCATCAATAAGCGTTAAAAATGTACACATAACTGCACCTAACTACTTAAAATTAAACTAAATTTTTGCCCATATTACAAAACTAAACCATTATTCAATATATATATGTATATACACGCATAGGATCATTTGTTTAGTATATTATATAAGTAACACAAAAACTATAGCCACAACTGTACTGTATAATAAAAAAACACAATCCTAATATTTTAGTTCCACTTTCTACCACAGAGTTATTAAGCGCTCTTTCTGAAACGGCGCCGCTTGATCTCTTATCTATTGGTCCTTATCACAATGTTTGCTGAGCCAACATTTTCTCAGAGCCAAGGTCGGCCTGACGCGCTTGGACTAACATTGCTTGTGCAGCCAGGTCTTTTGTATATGCTATTTAAACTTAATGCCCCTATTTGTGGCATTAGATTTAAAATGTATTTCTCTTGTTTGTATTTTGTTTTTTATTTGTGTGTCCAATAAAGACAACAATTTGCTATATTTTTCATTAAACGCTCATGATTGTACGTAGATTAGTTAGAAGCAGAGGGTATACTTTAGAAAACAACTTACAAAACACATAGGGAAATAATCGTATCTAATTAAAAACTAAACCTTACATATAAAAACAATATTATTATAAAAACCAACAACCTTATTCAAAACCAGTTTTGAATGTGTATTTGGCTTATATATGAACTCATTCTGTTATGTGTACCGTTATAAATACATAAATAAATATAATAAACTGAAAAATACTATAAATTTACAACTATATAAGTTGAAATATAATTATACAACCCTACAAATAATATATTAAACTTAAATCGGAATCTGCAGGCAAGGTGCCTAAAATGCTGGCGGAAGTAAAGTATTAAGTATTATTATTACAGCCAAACTGTAGAACTATAATTTGTCGGTCTTCAAGTCGAGAGTAAACCGGTTTCTTCTAGGCAAGCGCGCTACATCGTAGACTATAACGTTGCTTAACATCAGGCAAGTTGTAGTCAAGCGTAAGCCTATTTCATGTTAAAAAAATATTCTATCTTCATATCTATCATGTCTTGTTTATTTCTTGTAAAAATTGGTTGCCTGTAAAGTCGGTATACGGTCGAAAGTTTTACGTGACAACGACTTTTATGTCTGTCTCTCTCGCTCTTAGGCGGGCTAACCATGCCCGAGTGGAAGGGACGCGTGCCTCTCACTCGCTCTCATTGTGAGCGCATAACGTGAGCGGAGCGTAACGCAGTTTCTTGAAGTGTCACCCGGCAAACCAATTTATAAGACGTTATCACGTCAAAAACTATACGAATAATCTCTTAATAAAAACCTCAACGGCAGTGTACCTATTCTTAGAAGTGCGGTACAAATTAGTGTACTAAACGAAGAAGCAAGGTCGCGAAATTTATAATTGATACTTAGATACAAAACCTATTAAGAGTAGGCCAATCGCTGGTGTTTGGAAAGATGTCTTCAAGATAAGGCAAGCAAGAAAGAAACAAAACATTTATTGTGACAAGCGCACAGTTAATTTTAACGAAACATATGTACATCGATTTACATTTTTATGAATCTATACTAACTAATATTATAAAGCTGAAGAATTTGTTTGAACGCGCTAATCTCAGGAACTACTGGTACGAATTGAAAAAATATTTTTGTGTTAAATAGACCTTTTACCGAGGAAGGCTTTGGGTTATATAACATCACGCTGCAACTAATATGAGCGAAGAAACAAAAGAAAATGTGGAAAAAACGGGGAAGATAATTCATCTTTGAGGGCTTCCGTTGCATGCGCTGCGAAAACGGCTCGTGATATCAATAAAATATTTATGAAAGAATTATTCCTCTTGATATGATCTAACAAAATGTTTGCAACAGTATATGTCTATCTTTTAAGGTTAACTCACTATGACCGTTTTTATGGTAATAACTATTCCACGCGGACGAAGTCGCGCGCATCAGCTAGTCACTTATATAAAACGGCTTCGTGATAACATATACATATTTGTTACACATTATTCAATTAATTAAGAGAGAAAAACTGGACGCAGGATTAGTAGATATAGGCTGAATATAGAATATTTTACTTTTTTCCTGCTAAAAAAACAAAGGAAAGTTTTTCACAAGCAATTCCAGCTTATTAATTCTAGGATTACAAAATTTGTATTCACCTTTCTTCTGTAAATTCCTCAGTTTATCTTGGTTTTATTAATCCGATCATTTAACGTATTAATAAAGGTATGAACTCTATATTTGCAGAAAAGAGTTCGCGTAATGGAAATTTACGAAATTTTGTTTGACTCATTTCTGGATTTAAAGACAAACTAAGCGTTGTTTTACGGATTTTATTCTTTATAATCCAAGATATTCGACCGTAATGAAAAAGAAGTATCGTATTTTCATGCAATCTGTTGCAAGAAAGAAGTAAGGAAGACGGTGTGAGGGTATAATAATCTTCTACTATATAAAAATAAGTCGGGTTTTCCTTCCCGACGCTATAACTCCAGAACGCACGAACCGATTTCCACGGTTTTGCATTCGTTGGAAAGGTCTCGGGCTCCGTGAGGTTTATAATAAAACGAAGCAATCTGGTGGAGAAACGGAGTTCGCGGGGCTTGCTAGTAATTCATAATATTATACCTACCGTGAATTGTTAATACTCGAACAAAGATTTGGCCACAAGAATTTGCAAGCACAGAATTTTATTTCTAGTTCAAAAATGATTGATTTCGAGTTTTTGACAATTTAGCCCTGATTAAAAAAAAATGTGACTAAAGAGATGGTATAGCGCCGCGCAAACACACGATCCAGCCTGCAACAATGCTAATAAAATTGTAGTACAATTCCCTAAATTAACAAATATGTCATCCAATTCACAATCTAAAACACAAGACAAACGATCATCCCAAACTTTCCTTCTCCTAATATTTGTGTGATAATAGTGTGATGTGATGATTCCTTGATAAATGTTACGTAGCAGTAAATATTTACAGATGACATTCTCACGACCGTTTCAAAGTACAAAGTCATGAGCTGAAATGTTATAAGTGTTTACTCAAACACTAAGAGGGGTCTTCATGTGTTTATAAAAACGTCTAAAAGAATTAAGATATGCTGGATCTTGTGTAATGTTTTGCGAGTTTCGATTTTGCAAAACCTTTGGTAGTTGGTTTGGTCAAACGTAATTTAAAACAATAGGAAATTTATAATCTATACTAGTATAATACTATAAAGCTGAAGAGGTTGTTTGTTTGAACTCGCTAATCTCAGGAACTACTGGTGCGAATTGAAAAATTCTTTTTGTGTTGAATAGACCATTTATCGAGGAAGGCTTTAGGCTATATAACATCACACTGTAACTAAAAGGAGCAAAAAAAACAACGAAAATGTGAAAAATAACGGGGAAAATTATTCATCTTTGAGGGCTTCCGTTACGTGCGCTACGAAAGTGGTTCAGAAAGTCGTGGGTAACAGCTATATTTTATAAAGCTGAAGAAAAAAGAAATATGATGCCCAAAATAACTATTCCACGCGGACGAAGTCGCGAGCACAGCTAGTATACTATAAAAGGTAAAAGCTACTATAAAACTAAAACAAGTTTACACTTGACCATAGTTTGTCTGATGGTAAGCAACAGCTATGGCCTGAGATCGATCATGCTTAGAGTCTTTAGGCATACTATTTGACTATTGTAAAGATAAATCCAGCACGTAGTATTTGACTGTCCTCTAACCAAGAATGAAGGACAAATGGAGGATTTTAAAACTTTAACTGCAGATACGATTGCGTATTTAAAAACAATAAATTTATGAAGTACAGATTTATAAAAAATGCCATACGATAAATAAATAAACATATAAAATCATAGTTTATACTAGTAGAACACAGAATAGAAATATTAACTAGAAAATCAATCAAAATGTAGAGTGATCAACCCTATGTTGATATGGAACTAGAGCGGCATGCGAGGGCGCTAATTAAAATACGAGATAAGATACACTGAAATCATTTTAGCTGAATGTAAACTAACTAGTCAATAATAAAATTAGTAACAGTATTATATCATTATTTATTGAGAGGTTCTTACTAAATGTATGTACCTACGTGTAAAACTACGTGAAGACATACCTACACTGCACGTAAATATATTTGGTTTATAGATTTTTCAGTCGAAACCGACTGATTAAACTAAAATTATATTATTAAACATATGAAACGAATAAGTCAAATTCAAAGCATTTATTTTCCGGGTGCAGGTAAAGAAGATGGTATGCAAATTTAGGCATATTAGAGACAGATTTACAAGTAAAAATATAAATCCACATATTTAAGATAATATACATACTTATACCAATTTATAAGAGCCGATTCGTTCTCGTTATGAATTCCATATTCTTATTCCATTCCATTATTCTTAGTTTTTATTTTCTTACTGTAAAAGTTTGTAAAATGATTTAATAAAACCTGTGTTAAAAATACTTGGGATATCAGTACCAACCGGATATAATGAGGAAAACTCTATAATTAGCAAGAGGAAAGAGTGCAGTGCCAATGGGAAGAGAGACGTAGGTACTATGTTATGAATGTTGATCGCAGAATGGCCTAGAAATAATGACCTTGGGGTTATTGGAGGAAATATTAAATGGATAAAAGTACTATAGGTACTAATTCCGGGACAAGTTTTTTTCTTTTATTCCTTGGCTTCTGGGGTACTGCTGCAATTTCGCCAGCCGGGACAAGTTTAGAAGCTGTCATTTGAATAAAAAAAAACTGATGTTGTAAGTTAGGCTCGTTTGACAGTGACATTCATTTCGACGTTCGTTCACATGTTGCACCTTTTACCACAGTATCGCTTGTTCAGATGTCGCTTCTGGTGGTCGTATTAAAAATAGGCAGTCAAGAAGGCAAAAGAAATTTCGCAATAATGTACGATGTCAATATAGGTAATTTTTGCTGAGATTTTGTGTCAAATTCATGCAACCTTCTTTTAAGTATTTATGCACTTAAAAATATATAATTACTTGTGTTGAGTCTGGTCGTTTGTATGTATAATAAGTATGTATTTACAAAAAAAGTATATAAGTATTATATCCGTTATCCGTACCCACGACACAAGCGTTTGCTTAGTGTGGGGCTAGATGGCGATGTGTGTAATGTCCCTGAATATTTTATTTTATTCAATTTCTTTATTCTCAAAACAACGCGAGCGAAGCCATGGCCATCAACTAGTAACAAATTATCGAAATCAATTTACCGTTGTCAAAGCAAACGAATAACTTAGTTATCGACTTGCAGTGATAACGTTTTCACAACAAATAATATTATGTATGTTCTAAATATTTATGCCAGCCCCATCGTAGCCTAATAACAATAACATTTATTCAATATACTTATAATACTATATTAATGCTAGAACTAAATTATCATGCAAACTTCATACCTCAGACTTGTAGCGTCAATATTTTGAAGAGCTCATAACATTTATCCTACGTCATATATCATACAAACCAAACATTGCAATGATATGCGGGCTGCGTACGCGCAACTCACTTAGCGACACGCGTGGCGCATTATGGAGAGATTACCTTGCACATACATGTTTATGTGCGCTAATTTGAACGTTAAAAGGAAATGTACTGGGATAATATGATAGTTCCTGCTTGAAATGTTTGTATGATCTTTTGAATGGATCCTTCTTCCTATTCGTATTCCTTATAATGAGGGTCATAGGCATAACATAACTCCTCTAAAGTTATTCGCTTTGTAGTGTCTGAGAATATCTATCTATTTATTGTTTTACTAGCTGCGCTCGCGACTTCGTCCGCGTGGAATAAATATTTTGGGCATCATATTTATTTTTGCAAACAACCTCTTCAGCTTTATAAATTATAGCTATTACCCACGACTTGAACCGTTTTCGCAGCGCTCGCAACGGAAGCCCTCAAAGATGAATAATTTCCCCGTTTTTTCCACATTTTCCATTGTTTCTTCGCTCCTATTAGTTGCAGTGTGATGTTATATAGCCTAAAGCTTTCCTCGATAAATGGTCTATTCAACACAAAAATAATTTTTCAATTCGGACCAGTAGTTCCTGAGATTAGTGCGTTCAAAGAAATAAACTCTTCAGCTTTATAATATTACTAGCTGTGCGCGCGACTTCGTCCGCGTGGAATTGTTTATTTGGGCATCATATTTATTTATTTATCTATTTATACGGAAGCCCTCAAAGAAAAATAATTTTCCCCGTTTTTTCCACATTTTCCATTGTTTCTTCGTTCCTATTAGTTGCAGCGTGATGTTATAATAGCCTAAAGCCTTCCTCGATAAATGGTCTATTGAACACAAAAATATTTTTTCAATTCGCACCAGTAGTTCCTGAGATTAGCGCGTTCAAACAAACAAACTCTTCAGCTTTATAATATTAGTATAGATTTAATTGTGTAGGGAAGTTTAAGTAATTTAATGTGAAACCTGTGTAAGATGAAGCAAACTTTCCTAAAACGAATCTTTATGAACATTAAGACCCGGTAGCAATTCTTCACCATCACCAAAAAGACACAGTCATATTTTTGTTCTCACCAACACGGCCACTTTACCAGTAAAACCCTGGATATTTGCCCTTTACATCAAGAAATATTTAGCCCTAAGCAATTTCAGTAGGTGTAATTGTCTCACGCCACAATGCGAAATATTTGAAGCAATCTAGAAGTCTCCATGTAATAAGACTTTAACTCCTTTTATGGCGCAGCTTATTCATGTCATAATAGCTCTAAGTGTTATTATTTTAATAGCAAATAGAATACTAGAGTTTCTGCGAATTGTAAGCCTCGGGAAGAATATTTTTTTAATCTCATTTATTTGAAGCCCAGTGATCAAAACAAAATTCTATTTTATATTAATACGCTGATTCTAATTTAGCCGAATTTCTTTATTACTTTCTGTCACTTTTACAAAACCTTTGTAACTACTTCTTAAGGCCACGAATTTTCACCAGAAAACGCTTTGCGCTTGGAAAAATGCCTTCAGTTACTTATTCACATGCAATTTCACGCCGTATTAACATGAAAGGTTTTTGACGAAATAAATTCATATAAAATCAGCAATTCAGAATATTCTATTTATGGCTTTTTACTCCTCTTATTAAAAACATTATCATTTAGATATAATTAAATTGGTTTAAAATTCTGTACCACTAATGGAAAAAGGTGAAAAATATTTCAAAACAACTATTTTTAAAAATACTACTATCGAGCAAAGTATACGTAATCGTGTTTTGGCGTTTTTTATTGTCTTAACACTGAATCAAAATTAAATAAACTGAAAAAAAAAATAGCTCTATCTTATATACTTCTATTTTATTTGATTTTTATAAAAAGACGATTTTACATAGCACCCCGCGTTAAGTCTTCTTTTCTTCGCTTGAATTTTTATAAAATTATGTTTGAACAAAAGAATAGCAAGCCAATTTGCTGTCAAAAGTTCTATACAAGACAAATAAATAAAGTGCAAGATAAACTAGCCAATAATTCTGAGGTAACAACAATTTTAACATTATAGATTATAAATAGGTATATAGATCTTTTAATAATAATCTTTTAATAATAATAATAATTTGATATATAAACCTTATCTTTCTTAGTTTAAAAGTCTTACTTTATAACAGTTTGTATAGAAATAGCGGGCGAGTGACTGTACCTTAAAATTTCTTTCATTTTTTCCTTAATGAAAAGGTCCTGCGCTCGCTTCGTTCGCTCAGTGGAAGATGATGTCTAATATTACAATGGTCTCGTCGGTAAATTTCCTTAATTCTAAGAAGGCTGTCGCAGACCTGTGATATATCTTAACTGTCGACTCTTAGAAAAAATATGAGCAAGGTTTCTATGATGCAGTATGACGCCATTGAAACTTATTAACTTTATAATGTTCGCTAAGATCATCTTCCGCAGTTATTAAATATATCGTAGTATTACGTTACTTGCAATTTGTCATTTTTCAAGTTCGCATAAAAGTAACGTACACTGGTGTCTACAGTATTCAAACCGCCCTAAGGGCCTCTGACTTGGCTTAACGACTGTCGTACTATGATACCCCGAACCAACAATTTAACGTATCGTGTGACCCACGGAAGTGCTTAACATGGAGTGGCACTTTTTGGTCACCCATCCAAGAATTGTCCGCGATGATAGTTGCTTGAGATTGGTAATCGGATGCGATTGTCTCCGCTAGCTGAGCTATGGGCGCTTCGTTTTGCTAAGTAGGTACTAACTGAAACTCTGGAAAAATATGTAGTGTTTTTCCGCTGCGACATACTACTATGAAGTAGGTACTATTAAAAATAGTTCAATACCCAACAAATTAATAGCAGACCTAGAAAAAAAGCAAAGTCACTTCTCGCGTCTGTTCTTAGATCTATAAAACTACACAACGTATTTCAAATGCAGTTTTTTTATAGATAGAGTGATTCAAGAGGGAGTTTTATAAGTATAATAGATAGATAAAATATTGTTCATTATTTTTAACTATTCGGTCTTTTACACAAAAAAAATGTTAAGCTCTCAGAGTCCACAATGAGTGTTGAGTACAGACTTAATTAAACTGTAGGTTTAGTCTAATGCGTCACAGTGTTACTTACTTGTTGGTAATCTTTTAGCCTGCATTTTGTGTCTGTACCTTTTGTAAATAAATTGTAACACACATTTAAAAAAAAGGAGAAACACAAAAGACTTAAAAAATAGTGCCACAACTGGCGGCCTTATCGCCAATAACGATTTCTTCCAGGCAACCGTAGGATGGACATAATATATAGAAGCTGCGAGCAATGCTAGTGCACTGATATAATTAAATATCGTACCTACAATAATTCATATCCTGATCAAATCGTTTTATTTACATAGTATCATCATTAGAACATGATTATATCGTCAATCAAAGGTGTTGTGATAAATAAATAAATATTCCGGGACATTGCACACAGCGCCATCTAGCCCCACACTAACAATACAATACATATTGTGATACAATGATCATTTACTGTGTATCTAGAAATATAATAGACTGAAGTTGATATTAATTTGGGAACTGGCACAATACAAAGTTATGGACAAAAAAAGAAGAAAAAAAATGATTTTTTTTAAATTTGATCTGTTTATTACCTGTATATAAACATACCTATATATGAGTCTTTATTTTGTATGTAAGTTAAATTTATAACGGTCTGTGTTGCAAAAGGATTTTCTAAATGCCATCATCGAAAAAAGGAGGTTATCAAGTCTTCTGAAAGTTTTTTCTAACGTTAATTATTATTTTATTAAACCTAGGCACATGTTTCATTGATTTGTTACAATTACAATAAGTATATAATTGTACGTTCTGTAGATTATGTTACCAATATATTTCTTAATAAGGAAAATCGATACAATAAATAAAAGCTTTGTGGTTTTAATAACTTGTGTGGTGTCGCATCAAATAATGTAACAGATCACGGTTAAGAGGAAACATGTTGGTTTTATTCATCAAAATTACATAATAGAATTGCAATTTAATAAATAATTTATTGTAAAAATTACTCAGGTTGAATTGTTTTTGCAAATAATGGAACACGACAAATTAATTCTTTTTCCATCAATACTTAGTAATTCACGGTAAATAAGGTGGCAATCAGATTTTTATTCATTTTGTGGAGTAATTGTTTAAAAGCAATTAAATTTTTAACGTACTCAACACGTAGGTTTGACAGCTAGATTCTCAACTAAATAATATTTTTTAAAAAAAATCCTTAATGTTAATCCCACCTTAAACAATTAAATAATAATTGTAAACCTACGTCGCGTTGTTCGCTATTATTTTCATACGAACACAAAACCCAAAAATAGAATTCAATTAGCAACTCCTATATTTATCCTAAATCAAAACAAAAACGAAACTAACATAGTTGCGTGTCCATCTCGATTACTGCCAACATTACAGCATTATCTCACGCTTGCAGTTTTCCTTTATTTATTTACAACCTCAGGCATCCAGACTTCTCGAGAAACCTCCTTCGTGAGAGCAATGACATGAAGACTCGTAAACAATTATAACAAACCTTTTTCCTCCAACCTAACGTCCAATTTTAAACCAATTTAACTACTTAAGGCTCATACAATGAGGTTTAAGTTGAATTTTGTACGTGAGCGCGTATTTTTCATTTGAATCACGTCGATAAAAAAGTAGTAAACATATAGTAAGGTATCAGAGATGGGAGGGCATAGAGAATTCAACTGACAGACTCATATCTATTCTTTCAACTTACTGGTTTGTTATTTCTTCTACACAAACAAACTTCTGTACAAACAAGCGATTTGGATTAAATTTGTTGCGTGCTTACTACTGCTTACTACTTACATGGATTGATAAGTTACTGAAGTAAGCCATAGGCTATACTTTTTATTTCAGGTTGTACGCGGGTAAAGCCACTGGGTGGTGATAGACAACCATACATCTTGCATTGACTAATTTACAACCAGACATACACATAATGTACCTACATATATCGAGATATCAATCAACAAGGGAATCGAACACATATATATCCTGCTATTTATATCTGATGTTTCTCGAAGATTTATCCGGCATATAAGTGTAGAACTTTCTTCTAATGAAACGTCCATTGCAATTGAAGTCGTTCCGATCCAATATAGAATCTGCGTGAAGTTATGTACAAACCAACGCTCCAGATATAAAAATAGAAATGGGGAACGCAGCGCTCGAACAGTCTCTCCCGAACTAGATTTAAATCTAATCGCCGCGCGAAACAATTAAAAAAACAGTGTAATTCTAACCCAAAAATGTCGATTGACATACCCGGTTTCTTCAAAAACTTCCACGAATCAGTCAATAGCTCTTTGGACGACGTCACGACGAACAATTTCGTGAATTTGGAAACGAATTCGAAACGCGTATCGTATTTGTCGAGCTTACCGGCGGTCAGGGAATACGATTTATCAGCTGAAGTGGTTAAATGTCAAACCGGTGGGGCATTTCCAGTGAAAAAAGATTTTGAGAAAGCCCGTCTTTTTAAAGATGAAGGAAACAAGGCCGTACAGAAAGGAGATTGGAGCAGAGCGATGCATTTTTACAGCCAGAGCATGGTTCATATGCCGGAAAAAGAAAGTAAGTCGGGTGTCAAATATCATTACCTATATAACCTCTTTGGAATAGAATACGTTTTTTTCTTTTTTTACGTGGGATAGGTTTGCATTTGACTTCGGCCTGCCTGATGTTAAGCATTGCTGCAGCCTAGGGTGTAACACGCTTACCTAGGAGGGTAGGGCGTTACACGCTTTCCTAGAAGGTACAAATTAACTCATTTGCGTTTGACTACGGCCTGCCTGATGTTAACCATTTCTGCAGCCTAGGGTGTAACACGCTTACCTAGAAGATACCTACTAACTCTATTGTACTGTAACTGTGTTACATTGATTAACGGTGTTCATTAGATTACAATACAACCTTACCACCAGTTGAGTTGTAGTCAAGCCAGAGCCCATGAAATTAAAAAAAAACATTAGTGTTACTTATGAGATAATTTCAACAGTTTTGCCCTTTTGGTTGTCTTACTAAAGTAAACGTAATAAGTAGGTACTCAAATTTGTTCCTATCTATCTATCTACGAGTGTATACGCGTTGATAGATCACTATGTTAGTCAGTCAGTCAGTCAGTCACCTATAAGTTTTATATCTATACCTTCATATAATAAAGTTGAAGAGGGTCAATAGTCTGAACATTAAAGATATTTAAATAAAATATGTTGAGATACGAACATACGATACAGAACACGTTCCAACAATTTAGTTTTTTTGTCTGTTTGTCTTTTTATCTGTGCCTCTGTTTATCTGTTTATTTAAACGCTCATCACGCAAAAACGCCTGAACCGACCTGCATGATTTTTGGTATGTAGATAGTATGAGGTCCCGGAAGTGTCACAGGCTACTTCATATCCCAAAATAATGCGAGCCAAGCCGCGGGCGTCCACTAGTATTTTTATATTTCTGTTCACGTACCTTACCTACTATCATTTGGTAATTCATTACCTTTGGTAAACAAGAAGCCCAATTAGGGCTTGAACTAAAATAATTATGCTCATTTGCTTGTTTCTTAATTAACAAGTTTACCTGTTTACATTAAATGAGGAATGTTAACAATGCTTATCTAACAGGAACATAATAGTTGGGACGCTTTTTCCTTAAATATAAATATAAATAAAATTCTACGAATCGTTATTACAACTACGAGTATATAACTGTAACTCCATTATGCCCGCTCCACCCAGGCCATAGCTTTTACTTACCATCAGGCAAATTATAGCCAAGTGCAAACCCGTATTATAAAAAAAAAATCCTTACAAATTATCGCATAGAAAATACTTCCACATTCCATCTCTTTCCCACACACCAGTCTCACTCAAAGTTTGCTCGCGATTGGTTACGATGCCGAAATTGCTGAATTTATGGTCGCAGTTGGTGACCCGCCCGCTAACTTAACCGCGGCGGCGGCGGTTGACCCTGTAACTAACTTTTTTGCCTCAGTTACATACATTTCCATCATCATCATCATCATCCACAGCCTTCTCTATCCCACTGCTGGGCATAGGCCTCTCTTAGAATGTCTGCCAGCTGCTTCGATCTTGTGCAGACCTTATCGATAAAGAACGCGACGCGTACAATGTCGTCGACCCATTTACAGTTTTACATTTTCATAGTGGCTCTAATTCGTAAGTTATTCATTAACTTATAAATAAAACCATTTTTTGCCTTAGTTACGTTTCCATAGCAGCTTTTATTCTGAGGTTAGACTCTTATTCATTTATAAATAATACCTTTACAACCTTATCCACAAATGCATAGCAACTATGGTTTTCCCCGTATGTATTTAGCGGTTAAAAAGCTCACGATTGTACATACCTATTATATACGTTCAAAATAGGATATGAGCTTGGAACCTTCTAATTAAGTATATTATCGCATGTTTTATATAAATACATACTTTTATATTCGCATTTACAAGACAGGCATTTAATTTGTGTACAAGATTTTCTATAAAAATACTGTCAAGAGACTTACCGCCTTACTTTCAAAGTATAAATCTAATAATAACTGCTTACCATTGGTTTGTAATCAAATAAGAAAATAAAAATATATATTTCAGGACATATCACACAGCGCCATCTAGCCCCATACTAAGCTTACACTTGTATCATGGGTACTAAATATCGGATATAATACATATAGGTATATACTATTCTTTTGTAAATACATACTTATTATAGGTACATAGAAACGACCAGATTCAACACAAGTAATTACAAATTTTAAGATTTTAAGATGAAGATTTAAGATTTAAGAGAGAAGAGAAGATATTTAATATTATTATAACTTATTTCTATCTAAATATATCGTCAAAATCGAGAGTCCAACCTGGATGAGGTCTGCACAAGATCGACGCAGATGGCACATACAAAGAGCGGCCTATACCCAGCAGTGGGTTCCAATGGCTGTAGATAATGATGATGATGATGATCTGAATATATATACCTATATATACTCTACTTTGCACCACGGTGGCCCTTCAGGTATTTGACAAATAACGAACTGCCCTGAACAAAAAGTGTAGTTTTATAAAGTCACTAGTGGGCGCTCGCGGCTTCGCTCGTATTAAGAAGTAAAACTTTATATATTTAGATTTGTGTCTTTTCCAGCGGAAGAACTATCAATAGTGCTGGCCAATCGTTCCGCGACTCTCAACCACCTAGATCTATACGAGGAAACTCTAGCAGACATCAGAAGATGTCTATCACTGCCCTACCCGAGACATCTGAGGTACAAGGTGTATGAAAGAAGGGCGAGATGTTTGCTTGTGCTCAAGAGGAACCATGAAGCTGTGAAGGCTTTTCAGTAAGTATCTTATAGCGAGTAAATAGGTAAATATTCCAGAACATTGCAAAAAGCGCCAATAAGCTCCACACTGAGTAAACGCTTGTCGTGGGTACTAGATAAAGGATACAATTCTTATATACTTTTCTTTTGTAAATACATACTTAAAGGTATACATAGAAACGACCAGATTCAACACAAGTATTTACAAAATTAAAATTCATAATTACTTGTCTCATGCGGGAATCGAACCCGCGACGTGTAATATTTTCTTGCATTTCCTATCAAGATGAAACGAGAGATCTAATAAAAAAACTCACCAGCCTATGTTTAAAAACTGCATAGTTATAAAATATTAAATTTTGTATACTGGTTATGCTCAAACGCCTTTAGAAATCACGATAGCAATGTATCTGTAACCGTGTTCCACATGATTAGGTAGCTGAATAATCCCTAATATATTTCTTAAATTTTCTTTACAATAGGTAAAATTTATTATTTATGAGTTAATTTATTAAGTGCTAAACTGCACTATGGTAGTTTTAAATTAAACTTTTATTCATAATTAAAACGCGAAAGGCCCATTTCTCGTCATATCAGGTGTCCATAGTACATCGATATGAATGCTTGTTAGACATATTCTGACAGCACAAGTGGGGCCATCAGCCGCTCAGTCTGAAGTGTATGGAAATGAGTGTGGATTTTCGCGCCTGGCAGTTAGTAGACCGTAGCCTAGTGGTTAAGGCGTTCTGACGGTAGCAGAAATACGCAGATTCGAATCCTGCCGGTCGTGATTATTTTCGCTCATTTTCCAATAAAAGTTTAATTTATTATTTGTATCAATTTTAGAGACACCATCAGCGCTTTGGACGAAGCTACAAAATTGGACAAAGATAAACGTTCCAAAATACGCACCGACGCTAAAATGATGCTCGAGCTTCTTAACAAAGGTTTAGTTCTAGCTGGTAATGTCAAAGACCCAGAACCAATCAGCAAGACCCCTCCAAAACCAAAGCTACCAGGAAAGACTAATCCTCAGTACCCAGCTGCGTCTGAAGCTATAAAGATAGACCAAGATGAAGAGAGGGGAAGATTCGCTGTAGCAACAAGAGATATAGATGCAGGCGAAACACTGCTGGTAGAGAAACCACATAGTGGCGTGCTTTTGGCAGAGAATTCGAAGACTCACTGTCAAAATTGTTTTACGATGTAAGTAAAACTTTAATTTATTTCTTCTCGAATTAACTATGCTATACTGATTCACTTAAAAAGTCAAAACTTATGCTTATTAATAATTACGACCTGTCAATCATCAAATTAGTCATGGATGCGGATTAAGGTTTTCGTCAAGACCATCTTAATCGACAAAGTAGAATTTAACGTTAAAATAGTTAGGTATAATCACCAACCCGCTATCTCTTATAGTTTTTGAGACCCCCTGGGGTACTCCAGGGTCTAATCGGTCTGAAGGTTGGTCTCCAGCCTCGCATCACCTTCACTAAGACGTTCGCAAGCCTTCGGCCTCAACGCAGTACTTGCACCGTCGTTTTGTTCGTCCCTAGGAAAATGTATGATGACTATGTATGATGCTTTTTCTCTGCGAGCAGAAAAACAATAATGAATGCAACATCTTAGGTTTCTACAGTTTAATTTTCACACGTTCAGTATTTAATAGATAACGTATTCAAACTATCCAGGTGCATCATCCCGTTAGCATGTCCAAGATGTCCAAACGTGGTATTTTGCAGCGAGAAATGTCTGGAAACAGCTCAAAAAACGTACCACGCATACGAATGCCATATTCTCCCTTTACTTTGGAAGTCTGGCTGCTCCATCACATGTCAAATAGCTTTACGGATGATCACACAACGTCCTAAAGAATATTTCAAAACCCTTAAAGATTTGGAGGCCAAACCAACTGGCACATACAGGACCAATGACTACAAAAACATTTACCATCTCGTCTCACATGAAAAGAAGAGAACGAAACAAGATATTATACACAGAACTGAAATGGCAGCTTTTCTAGTCAAAGTTTTGGAGTTAACAGGCTATTTTGACGGGAAACCTCGGACTAAACCCATAGAACTGGATGAGTTGAAAACTATGGCTGTAGATGAGATGTATAAAGAAGATGTAGAATTTATTGGTGGTTTGATTGCGAAGAATCTGCAAGTGCTGCAGTTTAATGCTCATGAAGTGTTTGAGTTGCAATGCCCGAGGCCTAAGATTGGGAAGAATGTATTAAAGCATGATGGGAAATCTGTGTTCTTGGCTGGAGCAGTGTTTCCTACGCTTGCGTTGTTCAATCATAGCTGCGATCCCTCTTTGGTCAGGTAAGAATACATAAGAACAAAGTAAGTTTGTACATTGTTTGTTTGTTTGACTGGCCTGTTAGCTTCGTTGGTAGTGGCTCTGCCTTCTAATCTAGAGGTCGCGGGTTCGATTCCCGCATGACACAATATTTATGTACTTTAAAAAAAATATAATTAAGTATATGTATAATAAGTATGTATTTACAAAAGAAAAGTATACAAGTATTATATCTGTTACCTAGTACCCACGACACAAGCGTTCGCTTAGTGTGGCGCTAGATGGCGCTGTGTGCAATGTCCGGGAATATTTATTTATTTATTGTGTCGATAAGTTTCAAATCAAACTGTGGTGGTTTTGTCCGACTCCTTAAAATACGAGGTTACCAAGTTAACCCTGTATGTACATGTGTTGCACGTTGTTAATATGTTTGCGGACCAATTCCTCAGAAACTAAATAAATATTTAATACGAATGATTTAAATTAATTTACACACTAGACTGAAATGTAGATCTGTACTCGCGACATTGTAGTCGGTTTACCGATTAGTAAAATTTACATTTTATGATTTTAACTATAGAAATTATTCTATTCCCATTTTCTAGATACTTTGTCAGCTCCCACATCGTAATTCGCGCAGTAAAGAACATCAAGAAAGGCGAAGAAGTCTCTGAAAACTACGGTCCCATCTTCACCACAGTACCGAAGGCGCTGAGACAGGCAACTCTGAAGGAACAGTACTGGTTCGATTGTAACTGCCCCCCTTGCAAGGATAACTGGCCGAGCTATGAAGAGATGACGGAGAACTATATGAGATTCAAGTAAGGGGATTTATTTTTTACAAGGAATGGGTTTGCACTTGACCATAATTCACTTATTTCCAAATCTTTTGAATTTTGAAAAGTCTTTAGCTGCTCTTCCACCAATTTAGTATTCGATAGCCACTAAACTATACAATAAAACTAAACTATAAACACAATATCCGAGTACATGTGTCTTCCGTGGAAAGACCTGGGCGCCCACCACGATGTATCTGCCCAAGAATACTTCCCTAACGAATTAATTCTGTGGGGGAGTCACGACCCTCAGTTATGAGGAAATACGACTCAAGAGAGAGAGCCACTAAACTATAGAATATAGTGTAGGCATTTAAATTTGATACATTTTACTTGCATGTAGAAACGCTAAAATCGCGTGGGTTTGAAAAAATACCAAACAATGGTCAATTACAAAGTGATAGATATAACTAGGATGAGGACAATCTAAAGCGGATTATTTTTTATTAAATCTTATTTATAAAAACTAGACCAAAATCGGTACAGAAATTTGGCCACTACGGTGTGATAAACATACATACAGATAAAGACCTACAGATACGCAAACCACATGTCAAAATATATTCTGAACCTTTTTATGCTGGGAGTTAAAACACTTCCGGAAAAGGTTAATTTACCATTAAACTTCACAAGAGTACAACATACAGTCGTTTCAAGCATACAAATGCAGAATAATGCATTTGACATTGAAGGTCAAGAAAATATGATGCACAACTCAGTCATGTTACGGTCCTCATAATAGTAGTTTATGCAACTGTCATATAATTAAGGGTACTAAAACACGAGTGTGAGTTTATGAAACGAGCGCAGCGAGTTTCATAATAGTAACAAGTGTTTTAATACCCGTGTTATATGCAGTTGCATACACTACTTTATCTTCACTAATGCATTGATAATTTATTAAATTAAATTCACGCGTACGTGTATTGTCACAGTGATTTTGCCGCCATTAAAATCTAACCAACGAGAGTGCAGCGCGACCAACCTGATTGGCCCTGCAATCAGGTTGGTCACGCTTTTTCGATGTTATAATGAGCTATTACGATATCGATGTGGATATTATAACATCATGTGAAATTGCTTAAATTGAGTGTTTTGTATTCTGTGCTATAACAGTAGTAATTATAAGTCAAAAATTGGAAACATAAGTAGAATGTTACAACATTAGTGTAGATAAAAGATTTTACAATACGCTCTTTGACTGGTTTTAAAATCCATTTCATATTTTTATTTAGGGGTTAAGAAACCTAGTCTAAAGTGTATTTTTAAATTCTGGTACATATTTTCGGAAAAATATCAAATTAAAAATACTATATTTAAATAGTTCGCCAAAACGCTACTTTGTCAATATGGCGCTGCAATCGAATCGGTGACGTCACTAACCTGTATTGAGATCTGTGGCACATATCATCCACATACAATACGCAAACAAATGACGAAAGTGCGATTGAATTTAGTGATTAATGTGCTACAAAATTAGTTACAAATTGTGTGCAGTTCCTAAATATACAAATACGTCAATAAAAACTCCGAACAAACTATTTCTAAGTGTTCAAAAGAATGTCCAAGTGCACCGAAAGTGGCTGCAACATTCTCGGAGGGATAACAATGACATAGGGAATAGTACAAATATTTTCTTCTATGAAGACTATTTCGATGTACATAAGTAAACGTAATATTGATAGGTACTTTTGAAATGCTTTATTACACTTAGAATGTTAATCTTTTTTTATGGATTTGAGGTTATAATATGTACTTATATGTTGTTTGCAAAATGTCTCACTTAAATCACTTCGAACATTTCTATTCATTTCTATTCCGCTGTTTTGCATAATATTATTTAAAAATTGTAGCTACATACAGTCTTAAGATTTCAATAAGCATTGCACTAAAGGTTCCAGACTAACTTGTTTGTTTTTTACAGATGAAAAATGACATGGTTAATTACTATCAGTACAAAAAGCGTTTTAGCAAGAAGTTTATCATCATTTCACTTCCTTATGATAGAATTTAAGTTACCATTTAGGTGTTATTACTTTGCTGTTTATAAATTTTTTAGCTCCGCAGCATAATAATCGTAATTATTTTTGAAATATAATCCGACCATGATTGCGTCTACTTGGGGCAGGTTTCCGCTGTCTGTTTTTACAAAATCGTGGTTCATGGTAAAAGTTCTTGATGGAATTTGTAAAATTTCGCTAACAAATCACACAAAATAATGAAATCTTATCAAATATGTTTCGAAATATAATAATACACATGTAGGCAAACAATGTTGACAAGCTTGTGACGTCATTATAAACTCGACCAATCAGGAGCGTTTTGTGTCACGTGACAAGCGTTTAAAAATGTGCATTTTAATTTATGGATTTTTTAATATATTATTTATTATTTTCAACTAACGGTAATAAATAACCACTTCTACACTCACATTATATACGGATGTCAGCAATTGACACTTTATTTTTCGCATTGTCAAACAGCCTATTATAATAAAGATTGTAGCATTTAATTTGCATGTTCATTATTATGGACCATTCATAAGTAATGTTATCATGTCATTGTATATTACATATATCTTCATCGCTTTTATGATTTTTAATCAGCGACACAAAAGGTATTATTTACAACGAACTAGGTAGTTAGCATCATAATTGAACCACTTTTATTAAACTTCTATTGGGACTCCACGAAAAGTTTTGCTGTCTGTTCCATACCTTATTGGCTTCTGATAGTTACGTCGGTTACATACAAAAACATTATCGGTTTCCGGCAAATTGTTCCCATATTTGTTTTGCTTATTTCCAAAGGTCTTCCAACAAATAAATAATGACCGTAATGATCGCTCACTATCAAGTAAATTATGGTCAAGTGCCAACCCATTCCATGTTAAAAGAAATATTGATATGTTTCCTACCTAGTCTTGCAAGGTAGCTGCTTATCTGGTGATTTGTATATTTCTCTGTTTAGTCAGTGTATAGCCATCATAGCTTTTAAACTGAGCATTTAATTTTTGACCAAAGCCAAAGAAGGAGGTTATCAAGTCTTCTAAAAGTTTCACCTAGTATGGCCAAAACGACTACCGGATTTTGATGAAGTTTTCTGTGATGTGATGAGGTTTGATTGGTGTATGTTTTTATATGTGTTACGATGACAAATCATGACAACTCACCAGGGGGCGCTGCTGTATACATTATATTTTCTAAATAACTAGCCCGATTTTATTGCCGTTTTCTTTGATAGGCTTAGATTTTTTCAGTAAAGTGGCAGTGAACTGAACAAACAAAACCATAGTACAAACATATAACACATAACAGACGGCGTAAAATATACATTAAATAATAGAACAAAAAATAAAATGAAAGTATGGAGGTACATTAAAAATATAACATTTACCATAAATTAATTAAATGGCACTAGTGTCGTTCTTAAGCGGCGCTTGCATCTTTTGATGGTCTAAAATAATGATTGTTATTATCTCTGTACCCTATTCCAGGTGCTCATCAGACCAGCCCTGTCAGAACGTGGTGGCAGTCCCATACGACTGCAAGGATTTCATGTTGCAGTGCGGTCTGTGTCTGCAGTACACCAACATACTCAAGGGACTCAAGTCTTTGCAAGTAAGTTTTCTTCCAAGTGAGGGTTAAATGTGGCTTCTGATTAGAACCCAACCTCAACACTCGCTATTTAAGCTATAACGTATGGATTTCCGCCATCACCTTAAGAAGACCAACATGTGTCGTCCATGAAATAATCTTAGTGCCTAAATTACTCTTGAGTGATGAACTCTTTGCTCAAAAGTCAACGATACCTCGTTCTGAGATGAAACACTTATTAGCATCGTACGAGACACTGTAAGAATCTTAGAAAAGAGATCAGAATACACCTCGTAGTACATTTGGCTATTTTAGGGTAGTTTTGCTTTTAAATTATGACCAAGAAAGTAATAATTGACTACTAGGCTCTCGTTACATAAGATAAGAACAAACTAATAATATTAACTGAAATAGCAACTAGTGAACCAATCAACCTTCACGGTAGGTAAAAACATAATGCATTGCGTTTCTATGCACGAGTTTATAGATAAACAAACATGTTTGTTGTAGGTACAGAGTTATAAGTTTTTTTATTAATTATTATTGTGATGTTTTTTTAGGAAAATTTAGTATTGGGTACTAGATAACGGATATATGTATTATATCCGTTATCTAGTACCCATGATACAAGTGTAAGCTTAGTATGGGGCTAGATGGCGCTGTGTGATATGTCCTGCAATATTTATTTATTTGTTTTATTAATAGATGATTATGATGATTAACTAACAATTTTACCAATATTAAAAAAAAAAAAATATTAACTTTATTAATCCTGTGCCAATATTTCTAATACTTGAGAAGCAAATTTTTGTAGATATAAATGCCAATTTTGTAACTTTTTTATTCTACCCTTTCATCCCAGTCAAGAATAGCGACTGCACAGTCAGCTGTAGGCCAATTCTGATAATATTATTATGATCTTAGTCGACATGCTAAAATTCTTCCCGGTCCGGGGTCAGACTATAGTTACAAATGAGTAAGAAAGAAAGAAAGAAAATGATTTATTGTAACAAATAATAAACAAATGAGTACAAACAAGATATATAAGATACATATTTGCCACAATACAACCCCAACTCAGCATAATGCTGGCTACATACGGGTAGCGAGAACCAGCGCTGGTCTTCCGTTTGGGTTGGTTGGTTGATGAGCCTGTATAGCCAGTAGTTACACTGTTAACATACAAACTAAATAGATGAAGCGTTTTATCTAGAAAAGTTAATGACCTTAACATTGATAACTTAACAATGTCAATTGTTAGGATCGATTACGCGTGATTTACTTAACGTTATGGCAATCGATGTAATATGGCACTATTATGTATTGATATATGTAGATAAAGCTTTGGTTTCCTAGGAAAGCGGTGCCATCGTATAGCGGCCGTGATATTACGGACGCAAAAATAATTAAAGTAAATTACGGTGCAAGTTACCGCTCTCCAGGAAACCGCGCCATTTCGTTTACATAGACAACGTTTTAGTGACGTCATTCACCGCTGTATGAAGGCACCGCTTTCCTAGGAAATCAAAGCTTAAATTAATAATCGAGAGTGGCGTAGCAGTTCCAGTGTGTGCTTTTCATTCAGACGCACCCGGGTTCGAATCCGGCCCTACACCAATGCCTTGTATTTTCAAGTTATGTGTGGATTTGCACTAGCTTAACGGTGAAGGAAAACATCGTGAGGAGACCGACATGGTTGAGGACCACAATATCCGAGGACGTGTTCCATGGAAGGACCATGGCGTCCACCACGATGTATCCGCCCAATAGAACTCCCCTAGCGGATTAATTCTGCGGGGAGTCACGACCCTCAGTCATGAGGAATACGACTCAAGAGAGAGAAGTTTAATAAAACCAATAAATACATGTCATTTATTTAAGGACTTAAGTCCATACACGCTTCAAACATCATAACCATAGCACATCAGAACAAAATTAAATTTAATACAACACTTACAACTAAAATAATATTGCATTGAGGGAAATTGATTAAAATAAATTCAAATTTAAAAAATAAGTTAGTTCATTAATAAAGTAAGAGAGTGGGCTAGCTGATATAGAGATTATAATAATAATGTCGAAAGTTTTAAAGCCGCCCTAGCAGCCTCTTATAAGATTCAGTATTACAAGGTATGTCAAGCTTAAAAAATTACATGTCATCTGACTCACGGAAGATAAGATAAGATAAAAGAATTTTTATTTGCCTTAATACATTTGTTAACATTGTAGGTGTCCCTGACAACCGCTGTAGGATTCCCTGTGTCGCGGTGCCAGGGTTCTTCCGTTGAACAAAAATTAAATTATACAATTGTGTTGTTTTCAGTTGAAGGCTCAATTGAAAGTTCTTGCAATTTAAATTCACTTCAGCATTGAGTTGTGACAATGATTGTTAGTTATATTAGTAGGTTTTTATATTAATTGTTTAATAGGTAAGTTAGGCTATTTAAGTATAGTAAGTAAGTTAGGCCTTAATAATAATAATATCAGTATATCATTATAACATTTCATTAAGAGGGAAGATAATTATGTATTATGATTAATATTATATAAAATTAGAAATCGTAATTTTGCTAACAGAGTACAGAGTGACTGTGGTACTTAGGTGAATATTGGCATGCTTTGTATGTATGTATCAAGTAGGTAGGTGATAGTCCCGAGCGCCGGGGGTTACCCAGTGTGGGACGTGTAGGTATGTGTGAGTGTGTGTGACGAATGTGTGGATAAGAGTGAGTGTTTGTATTTGGTTGAAGTTATTCTACTATTGTTATTAATTCTTCTGTCTCCTGGTAAGTTAGACATCAGGTGAGTTGTTATTTTGTGTTTTGCTTTGTATTTACTATCTTCTTCTATATTTAATATCTTATTAAGTACACAGTAAATATAGCGTCCTCGGAAATTGTAGGATCTCAGCCCTATTTGTGTGTTAACTTTGATTACTGGCCATCTTGATAAGTTACGTATACCTTCGCGAGTCCTACGTCTCGTTTGCATTGCTGAGCGATGGAAGCGCAGTGCTGCTGATTTAATGTATATTTTCCTAACCGTAAGGTGATTCGTCTCTTCGTGCAGAAGTGGGATATCTAAATGTCTTACTATACGCAACTTTTAGAACAGCGCGTTGAGCTCTATTTTAAGTAGGTTGGTGGTACCGGCTGAACCCCAAGTGTTTACACAATAAATCAGAATAGATTCACAGAGTGAAATGTGCTACATAACTCCATAACAAACCCATGATAATACCAACGTTAATCCAGGATTAAAATATCCTATATATTAACTTTACTCACACTCACTTAACAGTGCACTTCCCTGGGTTGCCTGACACATTCAATTGTAGGTTCCGGTTGTTTGTCAGAGTTCGGTAGGTAGCCGTTAAGCCACGACTTAGGCCCTTGGGTCGGTTTGAAAACTAAGAGATATTTAGCTGTATCTCAAATTTCATCAAAATCAGTGCAATCGTCCGGAGTAAATAGTTTTCTTCTAGGCAAGCGTGCGACATCTTAGACTATAGTGGAGATTAACATAAGCCTTGTTTGTGATTTAAAAAATCGTTTGAGCGTCAAAAACGGATCACAAGCAGGAACATTTCTTATTCAAACATAAACGAGTTCCTGAAACGTTCTCTACCTGAAACTATTTACTGAAATTAGCACTGTATGCATAAATACATATACATTATGTACAAATCCGCGTCCCAAATATAATTATCATAGTCATGAGAATTATTGCAATAAATATATCTTATAGCTTGACAACACGGTAGTATTTACATGATATAGAGTTGTCCTGCGGGTTTGCTTGCAGTCTTACGTTTGCTGTTTTGTAAATTTGAGCCTGTTTTATTTAATACAGATTAACAAAAACTACATAATATCTATGTGTGTGTATATGGATAGGTTTATACTTGCAGGCTTCGTACAACTTCCATAAAGTCAGTTTTAAATACTATATGATGTGTGGTACCTTCTTCTTTGAACAGTATCATAATTGGTAGAGCAAAATGAGCAGTTATATATTGTACGATGACAAACAAACAAACATACATAAATACCAATCTTCGTATACAAATATGTATATTATGTATCGCATTTACTAGTTTCAGACATTTATTGTCTTAATTACATTATATGTAGGTATAATGTATTCAAAAAGTCTGCGGGCCTGATTGGATGAGGAAGGCGAGAGAGAGATAAGTGGAAAACAATAGGGGAGGCCTTTGCCAAGCAGGCAACTTCTGCTGACAAAAATTAAAACTCAAAGTGTGAAATGTTTAACTAACATATTAGTTTTGTGGCAGTAGAATAAAGGCTATTTTATTTATTTTATTTATACCTAATGTATTCATCAACAAAATTCTGTGGCAAAAATAAAGCATATTGCATATGTAACAAAAGCCATGCTAATATTCTATAACATTTGTTAAGATTTGTAGGCAATACCGTCGATTTAGGACCTATGATCTAATTGACTATGATATTCTAAACAAAGTCACGATTGCGGGAAAAGACTCCGTTGCGCAATTTTATACAATAACAATAATAAAATATAAAAACAAGGGAAAAAAACTAAACATACTACTACTACTACTAACTACTACCAAAAAGGGGCACTTAGAAAATCTTTAGAAAAGCCTAAAGATAATCTAAGTGCTCCAGCCCACTACGAGAGGGCAGCGTGCCCAGCCTACTGGCCGCATTACCACGCAGGATGGTAATGCTTATACATTGAGCCAATAGTTTGTTATGTTTTGGTATTTGGCGATCTCTAAGTACGTAATATGTAAATCCAATCTAATCTGAGTTTTTTATGCGAGTCAGCTCTAGTGTTAGAGATTTCAAACCACCCTAGGGGCTTCTGAATTGGTTAAATTATGTAATATTTGGTAATGATACTCGTACTAATAATTAATACCAAGGGAAAGAAGACTGGGGTACAAACTGGCCCCTAATACAAAACGGGGTGGTTTTAGTACATACCTACATCATTATTAATTTCAGAAATTTAATTGAATTACTTAATAGATAAGTATTAATTAACCACATAAGACCTATAGCTGATTATGATCGAAGGAATAAATTAGTTTATGATACTAAATCTTATTTATGTTAAATATGTATTAGGTACTTATTTATAATAAATTTAGTTTTAAATAAATCTTATTGTTCACAGGATACAGAAATGCTGTACCGCCTCGGCCGCGCTTCCATGGAGGAAGGAAACTACAGAGAAGCCATGAAGAAGTTCATAGAGGTCCTCAAACTCTATGATGAAACACTACAACCTCCTTACAGATCTTATTACGACTGCGTGCAGGATCTAAGGCGCTGCATGCTGTCTTTGGGCAATTATAGTATTGCTTAGGTTTGATATTTGTTGTTTTTGATAAATAAATGTGTTTGAAATACATTGTTGTTTTATTTAAAAGAAAAGATTAGGAAAAAAAAATTGGGAGAGGACTATGTCCAGAAATGAAAGACCGTGACTGCTGCTGTTTTCAAAATTCGCGGCTTTTTATAATTATGGCACCACACTGTTCTAATTTGCCGGTTGTAACCGGCAGACTGATGCCTACGTAATTTACCTTGAATATTTCGTATCTTATTAAAACTGTAAAAAATATCCTTTCATTATAATGTTTTAAAAGATGATCTTCTAAAGTGTTTCCAGTAAAATAATAAACTAACTCACCCTTCATCCGCGTCAGGTTCCCAGGCAGCGTCAGGTTGCCAGGCAGCGTCAGGTTGCCAGGCAACGTCGTGCGCCAACCACGCCATCATCTCAGATATCCTCTCCAGCTGTCTCATGAGGAACAGAATCTGGTAGTGGTTCAATCGGAGCCCGGCCAGACCGCACGTGCGACCCACCACGAATATCTTCGAGAAATTCTCCTCGAAACACAACTGGAAAGGGTAATAAATATAATGTAATCATCGAACTATATTACTAGCGTATAGAACATACACCCCGAACCAAAGCTTTGCTCCATTTTGGAAAGAGATTGAACTAAAATTCGCTGCAGCGCGAAACCATAGTTATGTCGTCTAACCAAACTATTAAAATACGCAGCGCTTAAAAGCGTACAGAGTAAGACAGAAAGAAAGAAAAACATTTATTGTAGCAAATAATAATGAAATAAGTACAAACAAGAAATATGTAAATTTAAAAATAAACCTATACTTAAAACTACTTAAATAAAATACATATTTGCCACAATACAACCCCAACTCAGCATAATGCTGGCTGCATAGCAACCAGCGCTGGTCTTCCGTTGGGGTTGGTGATGACGTCACGCACGCATACATGGAATTATTTTTAAACAGAAACAACAAAGGCATATTTGGACAAGTTAATAAATACCAATAACAAATACAAATAAGATGGACGATGAAAAACAATTCTATTTTCAACAAAAGAGTACACAGTATCAACTATTTAATTTATATTACGGTTATATACATACAATATATATATATATATATATATATATATATATATACACAGTTCAATTTAGATAGCGCCTGTGTCATTGACTAATGAAGCTTCTCTTTTCTGGTGTTCCAAAATAAATGTTTTGAGCCTTATTTTAAAACTATACATACTGCGCAGGTTCCTGATCGGCGGAGGGATGTTGTTCCAACACCTCGACGCCGCATAACGAAAGCTTCCCCTAAACGCTTGTGTGGCGTGTCTCTCAGTGAGCAGCGGAGCGGTGCACGAGCGAGGGCTGTGCGACTGCCGCGACGGCTTCCAACTTAGCTTCTCGTACAAGTAGGACGGCTCATGAAACTTTATCACTCCAAAAAGCAAGCATGCCAAGTGAAGCTTACGGCGATGCTGCATTCTGAGCAGAGCATGCTCGTTCAAAAACGGAGTCACGTGACCTCTCCGAGGTATTGTGAAACAAAAACGAGCACAAGCATTCTGCACCCTTTGCACAAATTTTTTGGTCTTGGCAAGGATGCGTACAGTTTTAAACGACCGTGTATTTGCAAAATTGCAGCGCCCGGCAGCCCGTTTCTCGTAAGCATTGTTACATTGCGAAAAAAATTTAATCAAAGAGTTTTCAACGTTTAAATGTCTACTTACCGATGAAATATTAAACCATCACTTTTTTGATGTTCTGGAGTGTATACGGCAGTCTTTAAGAACACAACCAGGCATTTAATGTTGTTATTTATGCGAGCCAAACACAACTACTCTCCACGGGCGTTGGATACTCACTGGATAGCTGCTGTACAGCGTACAGCAAAGCGTGGCACTAGATCATGCAAAGCGTGGCACTAGATCATGCAACGCGTTGGCTTCTCTATACGTAGTAGTAATATCTCAATGAATGTAATGTCATCCAGTTTTCTTTCCGTAGGAGGGTATAATGAGAAAAAGACGACGACGACATAAATAATTTAGTATCAGCGACATCTAGCGGTATAGTCCAAACCTACATGATTTCGGATATCCTGTTTAATAGTCTCATTAGAAACATGATTTGTTAGCGGTGCACGTGCATACTTATGTAATATCTAGCTCGAACCGCAGACCATTAAAATCAAATAAGAATTAATGAAATCTAAATATATAAAACTCAAAGGTGACCGACTGACTGACATAGTGATCTATCAACGCACAGCTCAAAGTACTGGACGGATCAGGCTGAAATTTGGCATGCAGATAAATGTTATGACGTAGGCATCCGCTAAGAAAAGATTTTTGGAGATGCCACTTTTGAACGGGTTAAAAAGGGTGAAGTTCTACTTCTTAATGCGAGCGAAGCTGCTAGTACGTAGTCATTTATATTTGACTAGCTGATGCGCGCGACTTCGTCCGCGTGGAATAGTTATTACCATAAAAACGGTTCTAGTGAGTTAACCTTAAAACATAGACATATACTGTTGCGGACATTTTGTTAGATTATTTCAAGAGAAATAATTCTTTTATACACATTTTTTTGATATCTTGAACCGTTTTCGCAGCGCATGCAACGGAAGCCCTCAAAAATGAATAATTTTCCCCGTTTTTTCCACATTTTCTATTGTTTCTTCGCTCCTATTAGTTGCAGCGTGATGTTATATGGCCTAAAGCCTTCCTTGATAACTGGTCTATCCAAAACAAAAAGAATTTTTCAATTCGCACCATTAGTTCCTGAGATTAGCGCGTCCAAACAAACAAACAAACATACAAACTCTTCAGCTTTATAATATTAGTATAGAAGTATAGATGAATCCAAGTGTTAGTACGATCTGGAATGATTAATAAATACAATACAATATATCCTTACCCAAGCAGTCAATGGCGTGGCATCTAGTAGCGGCACGGGCTTGTAGTTGGTTGCTCTGGCGCCACAAAAGTCGCACCGCAGTGGTTCGGCGCGTGCGCACCACACGGAGCGGTTCTCTCGCCACAGCAGCTCCGGCGTGATTTCCGTGCCGCGCTCTAAGTCGTCTAGATCTGGAAACAATAAGGTTTTTTTTAAATATTTTTCTTAAAAAAGGGCATCAAAGAGACAGAGAAATGATGAAAATTATCGACGTTGGAAGGTAATAAGGCTGCTAAATTAAAGTATTTTAAAAGCATTTTAAATGAAAATGAAACTCTGGAGAAATATGTAGTGCTTTCCGCTGCGACTACTCCTTAACCGACATCAAACAACAAACTTGATGGTTTTTAGGTGTGTTCCTCCATATACCACCGCCACACCTCACCTCCTAACCAACGTGGCGTTCGTGGATCTCAAGATCTTACGAACACCGCACCTTGTGTCTTGAAGCTTTGTTGTTCTCCTTCGCGTTTTGAGTGCGCGCAACAGCACACGGAGAGCGCGCGCAGCAGCACACCAGGAGTGCGCGCAACAGCACACGAAGAGCGCGCGCAGCATCGCAGCAGGAGTGCGCGCAACAGCACACGAAGAGCGCGCGCAGCATCGCAGCAGGAGTGCGCGCAACAGCACACGAAGAGCGCGCGCAGCAGCACACCAGGAGTGCGCACAACAGCACACGAAGACCGCGCGCAGCATCGCAGCAGGAGTGCGATCAACAGCACACGGAAAGCGCGCACAAGCCCCTAGTCTTGGATCTCAGCATTCAGTGCCTTCATCATCATTACCGTTTTCTGAGGACAAAGGCAAAAATTATTCAACCAAGCACCGTTAATTTGTTAGTTTTTGTTAAACAAACAAGACTACTCGTCCTTCTCAAACATCCAATCCGCTTGCTGGCCACGGATTAAAAGTTCAAAATGGAATATGTTACAAACATGCAATAAACCTCGGTATGGGCCCCTACCGAGATAACGACACCGGGGCAGGGGCCGTGTAATCACCCGGTGACTTTTCGTGAAGCGAAAAGATTTCGCCCCATCAGGGGAACCAGCTACAAGCAATGGCCTGGTCCCGCCAGCCACTCGGGATCACAGCACTATGCGCCAGGCAGCATCAGCCCATCAACCCGGCAGCAACTCAGGTATTCGCGCTCCGCAACATTTTAACCTGACAACAGAACATAAAGACAAATTATGTGCTGCAAACGCCTTACCTGTTCACAGAACTCTAATAGCTCCGACCCTAACCATCTATTGGGATGTAGGCGTATGCAAGCGAAGTAGGTATCGTTCAACCAGCAATGAACCGACCCCTCTGTGAGGGCCGCGTACAGCAGAGTAACTTTTCCTGTCAACTAGGACATATGCATCACAACATCATGGTTACCGATCTTAAACTGGTGGGCTTAGCAACGCCCTTAGATACCCGTTCGCCTCGTAAGCTAATTTTCTACTTGAATCTTGGGCTCTGCTTTTAAGTTGCTACGTCTTGCACCAAAAAGTAGATAATCAGTTTCACATCTTCCCTACCAATCTTTAAGTAGAGGTGATTCTTACCAATACACAGCTTCTACAGGACCAGGGTCCGTTTTTTGCGACTAAGAATTTCAAACAACAAACCCGCTTCGGCCATTCCTCTTTCTACCTCCACTGTGTCCATCAGCAGCTCCTTTGCTGCAACAACACATGAAGAGTCCGCGCAGCAGTGCACCAGGAGTGCACGCAACAGCACACGAGGAGCACGCGCAGTAGCGCACCAGGAGTGCGCGCATCAGCGCACCAGGAGTGCACGCAACGAAGGACGGTACATGGACTTGCTCAGACCTCTTTGAGGTACAACATATAATAAAAATGTTTCCAATAACATAATAAACTAACTCACCCTTCATCCGCGTCAGGTTGCCAGGCAGCGTCGTGAGCCAACCACGCCAGGAGTGCGCGTAGCAGCGCACCAGGA
This sequence comes from Macaria notata, assembly GCA_927399415.1. Taxonomy (NCBI): domain Eukaryota; kingdom Metazoa; phylum Arthropoda; class Insecta; order Lepidoptera; family Geometridae; genus Macaria; species Macaria notata. Next base: position 4,310,716 of record OV656751.1, read on the forward strand.
GTGCGCGCAGCAGCGCACCAGGAGTGCGCGCAGCAGCGCACCAGGAGTGCGCGCAGCAGCGCACCAGGAGTGCACGCAACAGCACACGAGGAGTGCACGCAACAGCACACGAGGAGCACGCGCAGTAGCACACGCACGACTTGCTCAGACCTCTTTGAGGTACAACATATAATAAAAAAAATTCCAATAAAATAATAAACTTACTCACCCTTCATCCGCGTCAGGTTGCCAGGCAGCGTCGTGCGCCAACCACGCTAGGAGTACGCACAGCAGAGAACCAGAGTGCGCGCAGCAGCGCACCAGGAGTGCGCGCAGCAGCGCACCAGGAGTGCGCGCAGCAGCGCACCAGGAGTGCGCGCAGCAGCGCACCAGGAGTGCGAGCAGCAGCGCACCAGGAGTGCGCGCAACAGCACACGAGGAGCACGCGCAGTAACACACGCACGACTTGTTCAGACCTCTTTGAGGTACAACATGTAATAAAAATGTTTCCAATAAAATAATAAACTAACTCACCCTTCATCCGTGTCAGGTTGCCAAGCAGCGTCGTGCGCCAACCACGCAAGGAGTGCGCGCAGCAGCGCACCAGGAGTGCGCGCAGCAGCGCACCAGGAGTGCGCGCAGCAGCGCACCAGGAGTGCGCGCAGCAGCGCAACAGGAGTGCGCGCAGCAGCGCACCAGGAGTGCGCGCAGTAGCACACGTGGAGCACGCGCAGTAGGAGTGCCTGCAACAGCACACGAGGAGCACGCGCAGTACTTGCTCAGACCTCTTTGAGCTACAACATATAATAAAAATGTTTCCAGTAAAATAATAAACTAACTCACCCTTCATCCGCGTCAGGTCGCCAGGCAGCGTCGTGCGCCAATCACGCCAGGAGTGCGCGCAGCAGCGCACCAGGAGTGCCTGCAACAGCACACGAGGTGCACGCGCAATAGTGCACCAGGAGTGCGCGCAGTAGCGCACCAGGAGTGCGCGCAGTAGCACACGCACGACTTGCTCAGACCTCTTTGAGCTACAACATGTAATAAAAAAATTCCAGTAAAATAATAAACTAACTCACCCTTCATCCGCGTCAGGTCGCCAGGCAGCGTCGTGCGCCAATCACGCCAGGAGTGCGCGCAGCAGCGCACCAGGAGTGCCTGCAACAGCACACGAGGAGCACACGAGGAGCACGCGCAGTAGTAGCGCACCAGGAGTGCGCGCATAAGCGCACCAGGAGTGCACGCAACGAAGGACGGTACATTCGACTTGCTCAGACCTCTTTGAGGTACAACATATAATAAAAATGTTTCCAATAAAATAATAAACTAACTCACCCTTCATCCGCGTCAGGTTGCCAGGCAGCGTCGTGCGCCAACCACGCCAGGAGTGCGCGCATCAGCGCACCAGGAGTGCGCGCAGCAGCGCACCAGGAGTGCGCGCAGCAGCGCACCAGGAGTGCGCGCAGCAGCGCACCAGGAGTGCGCGCAGCAGCGCACTAGGAGTTCACGCAACAGCACACGAGGAGCACGCGCAGTAGCACACGCACGACATGCTCAGACCTCTTTGAGGTACAACATGTAATAAAAATGTTTCCAATAAAATAATAAACTAACTCACCCTTCATCCGCGTCAGGTTGCCAGGCAGCGTCGTGCGCCAACCACGCAAGGAGTGCGCGCAGCAGCGCACCAGGAGTGCGCGCAGCAGCGCACCAGGAGTGCACGCAACAGCACACGAGGAGCACGCGCAGTAGCGCACCAGGAGTGCACGCATCAGCGCACCAGGAGTGCACGCAACAGCACACGAGGAGCACGTGCAGTAGCGCACCATGAGTGCGCGCATCAGCGCACCAGGAGTGCACGCAACAGCACACGAGGAGCACGCGCAGTAGCGCACCATGAGTGCGCGCATCAGCGCACCATGAGTGCGCGCATCAGCGCACCAGGAGTGCACGCAACAGCACACGAGGAGCACACGAGGAGCACGCGCAGTAGCGCACCAGGAGTGCGCGCATAAGCGCACCAGGAGTGCACGCAACGAAGGACGGTACATTCGACTTGCTCAGACCTCTTTGAGGTACAACATATAATAAAAATGTTTCCAATAAAATAATAAACTAACTCACCCTTCATCCGCGTCAGGTTGCCAGGCAGCGTCGTGCGCCAACCACGCCAGGAGTGCGCGCATCAGCGCACCAGGAGTGCGCGCAGCAGCGCACCAGGAGTGCGCGCAGCAGCGCACCAGGAGTGCGCGCAGCAGCGCACTAGGAGTTCACGCAACAGCACACGAGGAGCACGCGCAGTAGCACACGCACGACATGCTCAGACCTCTTTGAGGTACAACATGTAGTAAAAATGTTTCCAATAAAATAATAAACTAACTCACCCTTCATCCGCGTCAGGTTGCCAGGCAGCGTCGTGCGCCAACCACGCAAGGAGTGCGCGCAGCAGCGCACCAGGAGTGCGCGCAGCAGCGCACCAGGAGTGCACGCAACAGCACACGAGGAGCACGCGCAGTAGGAGTGCCTGCAACAGCACACGAGGAGCACGCGCAGTACTTGCTCAGACCTCTTTGAGCTACAACATGTAATAAAAATGTTTCCAGTAAAATAATAAACTAACTCACCCTTCATCCGCGTCAGGTCGCCAGGCAGCGTCGTGCGACAATCACGCCAGGAGTGCGCGCAGCAGCGCACCAGGAGTGCCTGCAACAGCACACGAGGTGCACGCGCAATAGCGCACCAAGAGTGCGCGCAGTAGCGCACCAGGAGTGCGCGCAGTAGCACACGCACGACTTGCTCAGACCTCTTTGAGCTACAACATGTAATAAAAAAATTTCCAATAAAATAATAAACTAACTCACCCTTCATCCGCGTCAGGTCGCCAGGCAGCGTCGTGTGCCAATCACGCCAGGAGTGCGCGCAGCAGCGCACCAGGAGTGCCTGCAACAGCACACGAGGAGCACGCGCAATAGCGCACCAGGAGTGCGCGCAGCAGCGCACCAGGAGTGCGCGCAGCAGCGCACCAGGAGTGCGCGCAGCAGCGCAACAGGAGTGCGCGCAGCAGCGCACCAAGAGTGCACGCAGCAGCACACGAGGAGCACGCGCAGTAGGAGTGCCTGCAACAGCACACGAGGAGCACGCGCAGTAGGAGTGCCTGCAACAGTACACGAGAAGCACGCGCAGTACTTGCTCAGACCTCTTTGAGCTACAACATGTAATAAAAATAATTGCGATAAAATAATAAACTAACTCACCCTTCATCCGCGTCAGGTTGCCAGGCAGCGTCGTGCGCCAATCACGCCAGGAGTGCGCGCAGCAGCGCACCAGGAGTGCACGCAGCAGCGCACCAGGATTGCGCGCAGCAGCGCACCAGGAGTTCACGTAACAGCACACGAGGAGCACGCGCAGTAGCACACGAGGAGCACGCGCAGTAGCACACGAGGAGCACGCGCAGTATCGCACCAGGAGTGCGTGCATCAGCGCACCAAGAGTGCGCGCATCAGCGCACCAGGAGTGCACGCAACAGCAAACGAGGAGCACGCGCAGTAGCGCAACAGGAGTGCACGCAACGAAGGACGGTACATCGACTTGCTCAGACCTCTTTGAAGTACAACATATAATAAAAATGTTTCCAATAAAATAATTTATTTATTTATTTAATTTACAAGTTGTCCAAGGGACACAGACACACAATAGGAAATAATGATATAAACAAAAATCCAATTAGAGGACAACACGGGTAACAACACAATATATATACATAAAACGATGAACACAAAAACACTACACCTACATCAACAACACAAATACTCACAAACCTACACTTAACTTACTTTAAACAGAATAAACCTATACAATTTCATAATTAACAACAAACACACAAATCAAACAAAGAACTCGCTGCTCAGCCGCCGCCTCAACGAAGCCAAGCTACACCTGTATGGATCCAGCCCCAACCGTTTGTCAGCAGCATTGTAACTCACACTCGCTCTCACCAGAAATGCATTCTGGGTATAGTTGGCATGTTTGGGTGGAATATATAATAGAGGGTTAAAGCGACCTCGAAATGTAGTACAGTTTAAGTAAATTTCCTCAACAAGCTCGGGGCAATCAACTAAGTTAGTTGCTATTTTTAACAAGAATATTATATCAGCAATCTCTCTTCTATTTACCAAAGGAAGTAAATGAAACTTATTGCAGAAACTAAGATAATATTTTGATCTGTACGGCACCTTAATTCGATAACATAGGTAATTCATAAAACGCTTCTGAATATTTTCTATACGAGATATGTATTCTTCGTACAGAGGGTTCCACACCTGTGACGCGTACTCGAGTATGCTTCGAACAAATGTACAGTATAATATTTTAAATGTTTTAGCTTAATAAACTAACTCACCCTTCATCCGCGTCAGGTTGCCAGGCAGCGTCGTGCGCCAACCACGCCAGGAGTGCGCGCAGCAGCGCACCAGGAGTGCGCGCAGCAGCGCACCAGGAGTGCGCGCAGCAGCGCACCAGGAGTGCGCGCAGCAGCGCACCAGGAGTGCGCGCAGCAGCGCACCAGGAGTGCGCGCAGCAGCGCACCAGGAGTGCGCGCAGCAGCGCACCAGGAGTGCGCGCAGCAGCGCACCAGGAGTGCGCGCAGCAGCGCACCAGGAGTGCGCGCAGCAGCGCACCAGGAGTGCGCGCAGCAGCACACAAGGAGCACGCGCAGTAGCACACGCGCATCAGCGCACCAGGAGTGCACGCAACAGCACACGAGGAGCACGCGCAGTAGCGCACCATGAGTGCGCGCATCAGCGCACCATGAGTGCGCGCATCAGCGCACCAGGAGTGCACGCAACAGCACACGAGGAGCACACGAGGAGCACACGAGGAGCACGCGCAGTAGCGCACCAGGAGTGCGCGCATAAGCGCACCAGGAGTGCACGCAACGAAGGACGGTACATTCGACTTGCTCAGACCTCTTTGAGGTACAACATATAATAAAAATGTTTCCAATAAAATAATAAACTAACTCACCCTTCATCCGCGTCAGGTTGCCAGGCAGCGTCGTGCGCCAACCACGCCAGGAGTGCGCGCATCAGCGCACCAGGAGTGCGCGCAAAAGCGCACCAGGAGTGCGCGCAGCAGCGCACCAGGAGTGCGCGCAAAAGCGCACCAGGAGTGCGCGCAGCAGCGCACCAGGAGTGCGCGCAGCAGCGCACTAGGAGTTCACGCAACAGCACACGAGGAGCACGCGCAGTAGCACACGCACGACATGCTCAGACCTCTTTGAGGTACGACATGTAGTAAAAATGTTTCCAATAAAATAATAAACTAACTCACCCTTCATCCGCGTCAGGTTGCCAGGCAGCGTCGTGCGCCAACCACGCCAGGAGTGCGCGCATCAGCGCACCAGGAGTGCGCGCATCAGCGCACCAGGAGTGCGCGCATCAGCGCACCAGGAGTGCGCGCAGCAGCGCACCAGGAGTGCGCGCATCAGCGCACCAGGAGTGCACGCAACAGCAAACGAGGAGCACGCGCAGTAGCGCAACAGGAGTGCACGCAACGAAGGACGGTACATCGACTTGCTCAGACATCTTTGAAGCACAACATATAATAAAAATGTTTCCAATAAAATAATAAACTAACTCACCCTTCATCCGCGTCAGGTTGCCAGGCAGCGTCGTGCGCCAACCACGCCAGGAGTGCGCGCAGCAGCGCACCAGGAGTGCGCGCAGCAGCGCACCAGGAGTGCACGCAACAGCACACGAGGAGCACGCGCAGTAGCACACGCACGACTAGCTCAGACCTCTTTGAGGTACAACATGTAATAAAAATGTTTCCAATAAAATAAACTAACTCACCCTTCATCCGCGTCAGGTTGCCAGGCAGCGTCGTGCGCCAACCACGCAAGGAGTGCGCGCAGCAGCGCACCAGGAGTGCGCGCAGCAGCGCACCAAGAGTGCACGCAACAGCACACGAGGAGCACGCGCAGTAGGAGTGCCTGCAACAGCACACGAGGAGCACGCGCAGTACTTGCTCAGACCTCTTTGAGCTACAACATGTAATAAAAATGTTTCCAGTAAAATAATAAACTAACTCACCCTTCATCCGCGTCAGGTCGCCAGGCAGCGTCGTGCGCCAATCACGCCAGTAGTGCGCGCAGCAGCGCACCAGGAGTGCCTGCAACAGCACACGAGGTGCACGCGCAATTATGCACCAGGAGTGCGCGCAGTAGCGCACCAGGAGTGCGCGCAGTAGCACACGCACGACTTGCTCAGACCTCTTTGAGCTACAACATGTAATAAAAAATTTTCCAATAAAATAATAAACTAACTCACCCTTCATCCGCGTCAGGTCGCCAGGCAGCGTCGTGTGCCAATCACGCCAGGAGTGCGCGCAGCAGCGCACCAGGAGTGCCTGCAACATCACACGAGGAGCACGCGCAATAGCGCACCAGGAGTGCGCGCAGCAGCGCACCAGGAGTGCGCGCAGCAGCGCACCAGGAGTGCGCGCAGCAGCGCACCAGGAGTGCGCGCAGCAGCGCAGCAGCGCACCAGGAGTGCGCGCAGCAGCGCACCAGGAGTGCGCGCAGCAGCGCACCAGGAGTGCGCGCAGCAGCGCAGTAGGAGTGCCTGCAACAGCACACGAGGAGCACGCGCAGTAGCACACGAGGAGCACGCGCAGTAGGAGTGCCTGCAACAGCACACGAGGAGCACGCGCAGTACTTGCTCAGACCTCTTTGAGCTACAACATGTAATAAAAATGTTTCCAGTAAAATAATAAACTAACTCACCCTTCATCCGCGTCAGGTCGCCAGGCAGCGTCGTGCGCCAATCACGCCAGGAGTGCGCGCAGCAGCGCATCAGGAGTGCACGCAACAGCACACGAGGAGCACGCGCAATAGCGCACCAGGAGTGCGCGCAGCAGCGCACCAGGAGTGCGCGCAGCAGCGCACCAGGAGTGCGCGCAGCAGCGCACCAGGAGCACGCGCAGTAGGAGTGCCTGCAACAGCACACGAGGAGCACGGGCAGTAGGAGTGCCTGCAACAGCACACGAGGAGCACGCGCAGTACTTGCTCAGACCTCTTTGAGCTACAACATGTAATAAAAATGTTTGCGATAAAATAATAAACTAACTCCAGCAGCGCACCAGGAGTGCCTGCAACAGCACACGAGGTGCACGCGCAATTATGCACCAGGAGTGCGCGCAGTAGCGCACCAGGAGTGCGCGCAGTAGCACACGCACGACTTGCTCAGACCTCTTTGAGCTACAACATGTAATAAAAAAAATTCCAATAAAATAATAAACTAACTCACCCTTCATCCGCGTCAGGTCGCCAGGCAGCGTCGTGTGCCAATCACGCCAGGAGTGCGCGCAGCAGCGCACCAAGAGTGCCTGCAACATCACACGAGGAGCACGCGCAATAGCGCACCAGGAGTGCGCGCAGCAGCGCACCAGGAGTGCGCGCAGCAGCGCACCAGGAGTGCGCGCAGCAGCGCACCAGGAGTGCGCGCAGCAGCGCACCAGGAGTGCGCGCAGCAGCGCACCAGGAGTGCGCGCAGCAGCGCACCAGGAGTGCGCGCAGCAGCGCACCAGGAGTGCGCGCAGCAGCGCACCAGGAGTGCGCGCAGCAGCGCACCAGGAGTGCGCGCAGCAGCGCACCAGGAATGCGCGCAGCAGCGCAGTAGGAGTGCACGCAACAGCACACGAGGAGCACGCGCAGTAGCACACGAGGAGCACGCGCAGTAGGAGTGCCTGCAACAGCACACGAGGAGCACGCGCAGTACTTGCTCAGACCTCTTTGAGCTACAACATGTAATAAAAATGTTTCCAATAAAATAATAAACTAACTCACCCTTCATCCGCGTCAGGTCGCCAGGCAGCGTCGTGCGCCAATCACGCCAGGAGTGCGCGCAGCAGCGCATCAGGAGTGCACGCAACAGCACACGAGGAGCACGCGCAATAGCGCACCAGGAGTGCGCGCAGCAGCGCACCAGGAGTGCGCGCAGCAGCGCACCAGGAGTGCGCGCAGCAGCGCACCAGGAGCACGCGCAGTAGGAGTGCCTGCAACAGCACACGAGGAGCACGGGCAGTAGGAGTGCCTGCAACAGCACACGAGGAGCACGCGCAGTACTTGCTCAGACCTCTTTGAGCTACAACATGTAATAAAAATGTTTGCGATAAAATAATAAACTAACTCACCATTCATCCGCGTCAGGTTGCCAGGCAGCGTCGTGCGCCAATCACGCCAGGAGTGCGCGCAGCAGCGCACCAGGAGTGCCTGCAACAGCACACGAGGAGCACGCGCAGAAGCGCACCAGGAGTGCACGCAACAGCACACGAGGAGCACGCGCAGTAGCACACGAGGAGCACGCGCAGTAGGAGTGCCTGCAACAGCACACGAGGAGCACGCGCAGTAGGAGTGCCTGCAACAGCACACGAGGAGCACGCGCAGTACTTGCTCAGACCTCTTTGAGGTACAACATGTAATAAAAATGATTCCAATAGAGTAATAAACTAACTCACCCTTCATCCGCGTCAGGTTGCCAGGCAGCGTCGTGCGCCAATCACGCCAGGAGTGCGCGCAGCAGCGCACCAGGAGTGCCTGCAACAGCACACGAGGAGCACGCGCAGTAGCGCACCACGAGTGCACGCATCAGCGAGGAGCACGCGCAGTAGGAGTGCTTGCAACAGCACACGAGGAGCACGCGCAGTACTTGCTCAGACCTCTTTGAGGTACAACATATAATAAAAAAGTTTCCAATAAAATAATAAACTAACTCACCCTTCATCCGCGTCAGGTTGCCAGGCAGCGTCGTGCGCCAACCACGCCAGGAGTGCGCGCATCAGCGCACCAGGAGTGCGCGCATCAGCGCACCAGGAGTGCGCGCATCAGCGCACCAGGAGTGCGCGCAGCAGCGCACCAGGAGTGCGCGCATCAGCGCACCAGGAGTGCACGCAACAGCAAACGAGGAGCACGCGCAGTAGCGCAACAGGAGTGCACGCAACGAAGGACGGTACATCGACTTGCTCAGACATCTTTGAAGTACAACATATAATAAAAATGTTTCCAATAAAATTATAAACTAACTCACCCTTCATCCGCGTCAGGTTGCCAGGCAGCGTCGTGCGCCAACCACGCCAGGAGTGCGCGCAGCAGCGCACCAGGAGTGCGCGCAGCAGCGCACCAGGAGTGCGCGCAGCAGCGCACCAGGAGTGCGCGCAGCAGCGCACCAGGAGTGCGCGCAGCAGCGCACCAGGAGTGCACGCAACAGCACACGAGGAGCACGCGCAGTAGCACACGCACGACTTGCTCAGACCTCTTTGAGGTACAACATGTAATAAAAATGTTTCCAATAAAATAATAAACTAACTCACCCTTCATCCGCGTCAGGTCGCCAGGCAGCGTCGTGCGCCAATCACGCCAGTAGTGCGCGCAGCAGCGCACCAGGAGTGCCTGCAACAGCACACGAGGTGCACGCGCAATAGTGCACCAGGAGTGCGCGCAGTAGCGCACCAGGAGTGCGCGCAGTAGCACACGCACGACTTGCTCAGACCTCTTTGAGCTACAACATGTAATAAAAAATTTTCCAATAAAATAATAAACTAACTCACCCTTCATCCGCGTCAGGTCGCCAGGCAGCGTCGTGTGCCAATCACGCCAGGAGTGCGCGCAGCAGCGCACCAGGAGTGCCTGCAACAGCACACGAGGAGCACGCGCAATAGCGCACCAGGAGTGCACGCAACGAAGGACGGTACATCGACTTGCTCAGACCTCTTTGAAGTACAACATATAATAAAAATGTTTCCAATAAAATAATAAACTAACTCACCCTTCATCCGCGTCAGGTTGCCAGGCAGCGTCGTGCGCCAACCACGCAAGGAGTGCGCGCAGCAGCGCACCAGGAGTGCGCGCAGCAGCGCACCAGGAGTGCGCGCAGCAGCGCACCAGGAGTACGCGCAGCAGCGCACCAGGAGTGCGCGCAGCAGCGCACCAGGAGTGCGCGCAGCAGCGCACCAGGAGTGCACGCAACAGCACACGAGGAGCACGCGCAGTAGCACACGAGGAGCACGCGCAGTAGGAGTGCCTGCAACAGCACACGAGGAGCACGCGCAGTACTTGCTCAGACCTCTTTGAGCTACAACATGTAATAAAAATGTTTCCAATAAAATAATTTATTTATTTATTTATTTATTTAATTTACAAGTTGTCCAACGGACACAGACACACAATAGGAAATAATGATATAAACAAAAATCCAATTAGAGGACAACACGGGTAACAACACAATATATATACATAAAACTATGAACACAAAAACACTACACCTACATCAACAACACAAATACTCACAAACCTACACTTAACTTACTTAAAACAGAATAAATCTATACAATTTCATAATTAACAACAAACACACAAATCAAACAAAGAACTCGCTGCTCAGCCGCCGCCTCAACGAAGCCAAGCTACACCTGAAAACTAACTCACCCTTCATCCGCGTCAGGTTGCCAGGCAGCGTCGTGCGCCAATCACGCCAGGAGTGCGCGCAGCAGCGCATCAGGAGTGCACGCAACAGCACACGAGAAGCACGCGCAGTAGCACACGCACGACTTGCTCAGACCTCTTTGAGGTACAACATGTGATAAAAATGTTTCCAATAAAATAATAAACTAACTCACCCTTCATCCGCGTCAGGTTGCCAGGCAGCGTCGTGCGCCAACCACGCAAGGAGTGCGCGCAGCAGCGCACCAGGAGTGCGCGCAGCAGCGCACCAGGAGTGCGCGCAGCAGCGCACCAGGAGTGCGCGCAGCAGCGCACCAGGAGTGCGCGCAGCAGCGCACCAGGAGTGCGCGCAGCAGCGCACCAGGAGTGCGCGCAGCAGCGCACCAGGAGTGCGCGCAGCAGCGCACCAGGAGAACGCGCAGTAGCACACGAGGAGCACGCGCAGTAGCACACGAGGAGCACGCGCAGTAGCACACGTGGAGCACGCGCAGTAGGAGTGCCTGCAACAGCACACGAGGAGCACGCGCAGTACTTGCTCAGACCTCTTTGAGGTACAACATGTAATAAAAATGTTTCCAATAAAATAATAAACTAACTCACCCTTCATCCGCGTCAGGTTGCCAGGCAGCGTCGTGCGCCAATCACGCCAGGAGTGCGCGCAGTAGCGCACCAGGAGTGCCTGCAACAGCACACGAGGAGCACGCGCAGTAGCGCACCACGAGTGCGCGCATCAGCGCACCAGGAGTGCACGCAACAGCACACGAGGAGCACGCGCAGTAGCACACGAGGAGCACGCGCAGTAGCGCACCAGGAGTGCGTGCATCAGCGCACCAGGAGTGTGCGCATCAGCGCACCAGGAGTGCACGCAACAATAAAATAATAAACTAACTCACCCTTCATCCGCGTCAGGTTGCCAGGCAGCGTCGTGCGCCAATCACGCCAGGAGTGCGCGCAGCAGCGCATCAGGAGTGCACGCAACAGCACACGAGGAGCACGCGCAGTAGCACACGCACGACTTGCTCAGACCTCTTTGAGGTACAACATGTGATAAAAATGTTTCCAATAAAATAATTAACTAACTCACCCTTCATCCGCGTCAGGTTGCCAGGCAGCGTCGTGCGCCAACCACGCAAGGATTGCGCGCAGCAGCGCACCAGGAGTGCGCGCAGCAGCGTACCAGGAGTGCGCGCAGCAGCGCACCAGGAGTGCGCGCAGCAGCGCACCAGGAGTGCGCGCAGCAGCGCACCAGGAGTGCGCGCAGCAGCGCACAAGGAGCACGCGCAGTAGCACACGAGGAGCACGCGCAGTAGCACACGAGGAGCACGCGCAGTAGGAGTGCCTGCAACAGCACACGAGGAGCACGCGCAGTACTTGCTCAGACCTCTTTGAGCTACAACATGTAATAAAAATGTTTCCAATAAAATAATAAACTAACTCACCCTTTATCCGCGTCAGGTCGCCAGGCAGCGTCGTGCGCCAATCACGCCAGGAGTGCGCGCAGCAGCGCACCAGGAGTGCCTGCAACAGCACACGAGGTGCACGCGCAATAGCGCACCAGGAGTGCGCGCAGTAGCGCACCAGGAGTGCGCGCAGTAGCACGCACGACTTGCTCAGACCTCTTTGAGCTACAACCACGCAAGGAGTGCGCGCAGCAGCGCACCAGGAGTGCACGCAACAGCACACGAGGAGCACGCGCAGTAGCACACGAGGAGCACGCGCAGTAGGAGTGCCTGCAACAGCACACGAGGAGCACACGTAGTACTTGCTCAGACCTCTTTGAGCTACAACATGTAATAAAAATGTTTCCAATAAAATAATAAACTAACTCACCCTTCATCCGCGTCAGGTTGCCAGGCAGCGTCGTGCGCCAATCACGCCAGGAGTGCGCGCAGCAGCGCATCAGGAGTGCACGCAACAGCACACGAGGAGCACGCGCAGTAGCACACGCACGACTTGCTCAGACCTCTTTGAGGTACAACATGTGATAAAAATGTTTCCAATAAAATAATAAACTAACTCACCCTTCATCCGCGTCAGGTTGCCAGGCAGCGTCGTGCGCCAACCACGCAAGGAGTGCGCGCAGCAGCGCACCAGGAGTGCGCGCAGCAGCGTACCAGGAGTGCGCGCAGCAGCGCACCAGGAGTGCGCGCAGCAGCGCACCAGGAGTGCGCGCAGCAGCGCACCAGGAGCACGCGCAGTAGCACACGAGGAGCACGCGCAGTAGCACACGTGGAGCACGCGCAGTAGGAGTGCCTGCAACAGCACACGAGGAGCACGCGCAGTAGCACACAGCGTCGTGCGCCAACCACGCCAGGAGTGCGCGCAGCAGCGCGCCAGGAGTTCACGTAACAGCACACGAGGAGCACGCGCAGTAGCACACGAGGAGCACGCGCAGTAGCGCACCAGGAGTACGTGCATCAGCGCACCAGGAGTGCGCGCAGCAGCGTACCAGGAGTGCGCGCAGCAGCGCACCAGGAGTGCGCGCAGTAGCGCAACAGGAGTGCACGCAACGAAGGACGGTACATCGACTTGCTCAGACCTCTTTGAAGTACAACATATAATAAAAATGTTTCCAATAAAATAATAAACTAACTCACCCTTCATCCGCGTCAGGTTGCCAGGCAGCGTCGTGCGCCAACCACGCCAGGAGTGCGCGCAGCAGCGCACCAGGAGTGCGCGCAGCAGCGCACCAGGAGTGCGCGCAGCAGCGCACCAGGAGTGCGCGCGGCAGCGCACCAGGAGTGCGCGCGGCAGCGCACCAGGAGTGCGCGCAGCAGCGCACCAGGAGTGCGCGCAGCAGCGCACCAGGAGTGCCTGCACCAGGAGTGCACGCAACAGCACACGAGGAGCACGCGCAGTAGCACACGCACGACTTGCTCAGACCTCTTTGAGGTACAACATATAATAAAAATGTTTCCAATAAAATAATAAACTAACTCACCCTTCATCCGCGTCAGGTTGCCAGGCAGCGTCGTGCGCCAACCACGCAAGGAGTGCGCGCAGCAGCGCACCAGGAGTGCGCGCAGCAGCGCACCAGGAGTGCACGCAACAGCACACGAGGAGCACGCGCAGTAGGAGTGCCTGCAACAGCACACGAGGAGCACGCGCAGTACTTGCTCAGACCTCTTTGAGCTACAACATGAAAAAAAAATGTTTCCAATAAAATAATAAACTAACTCACCCTTCATCCGCGTCAGGTCGCCAGGCAGCGTCGTGCGCCAACCACGCCAGGAGTGCGCGCATCAGCGCACCAGGAGTGCGCGCAGCAGCGCACCAGGAGTGCGCGCAGCAGCGCACCAGGAGTGCGCGCAGCAGCGCACCAGGAGTGCGCGCAGCAGCGCACCAGGAGTGCGCGCAGCAGCGCACCAGGAGTGCGCGCAGCAGCGCACCAGGAGTGCGCGCAGCAGCACACGAGGAGCACGCGCAGCAGTACACGAGGAGCACGCGCAGCAGCGCACCAGAGTGCGCGCAGCAGCGCACCAGGAGTGCGCGCAGCAGCGCACCAGGAAAGCACGCAACAGCACATGAGGAGCACGCGCAGTAGCACACGCACGACTTGCTCAGACCTCTTTGAGGTACAACATGTAATAAAAATGTTTCCAATAAAATAATAAACTAACTCACCCTTCATCCGCGTCAGGTTGCCAGGCAGCGTCGTGCGCCATCCACGCAAGGAGTGCGCGCAGCAGCGCACCAGGAGTCCGCGCAGCAGCGCACCAGGAGTGCGCGCAGCAGCGCACCAGGAGTGCGCGCAGCAGCGCACCAGGAGTGCGCGCAGCAGCGCACCAGGAGTGCACGCAACAGCACACGAGGAGCACGCGCAGTAGCACACGAGGAGCACGCGCAGTAGGAGTGCCTGCAACAGCACACGAGGAGCACGCGCAGTACTTGCTCAGACCTCTTTGAGCTACAACATGTAATAAAAATGTTTGCGATAAAATAATAAACTAACTCACCCTTCATCCGCGTCAGGTTGCCAGGCAGCGTCGTGCGCCAACCACGCCAGGAGTGCGCGCATCAGCGCACCAGGAGTGCGCGCAGCAGTACACGAGGAGCACGCGCAGCAGCGCACCAGGAGTGCGCGCAGCAGCGCACCAGGAGTGCGCGCAGCAGCGCACCAGGAGTGCGCGCAGCAGCGCACCAGGAGTGCACGCAACAGCACACGAGGAGCACGCGCAGCAGTACACGAGGAGCACGCGCAGCAGCGCACCAGAGTGCGCGCAGCAGCGCACCAGGAAAGCACGCAACAGCACATGAGGAGCACGCGCAGTAGCACACGCACGACTTGCTCAGACCTCTTTGAGGTACAACATGTAATAAAAATGTTTCCAATAAAATAATAAACTAACTCACCCTTCATCCGCGTCAGGTTGCCAGGCAGCGTCGTGCGCCAATCACGCCAGGAGTGCGCGCAGCAGCGCACCAGGAGTGCGCGCAGCAGCACACGAGGAGCACAGGCAGTAGCACACGAGGAGCACGCGCAGTAGGAGTGCTTGCAACAGCACACGAGGAGCACGCGCAGTACTTGCTCAGACCTCTTTGAGGTACAACATATAATAAAAAAGTTTCCAATAAAATAATAAACTAACTCACCCTTCATCTACGTCAGGTTGCCAGGCAGCGTCGTGCGCCAACCACGCCAGGAGTGCGCGCATCAGCGCACCAGGAGTGCGCGCATCAGCGCACTAGGAGTGCGCGCATCAGCGCACCAGGAGTGCGCGCAGCAGCGCACCAGGAGTGCGCGCAGCAGCGCATCAGGAGTGCACGCAACAGCACACGAGGAGCACGCGCAGTAGCACACGCACGACTTGCTCAGACCTCTTTGAGGTACAACATGTGATAAAAATGTTTCCCTTCATCCGCGTCAGGTTGCCAGGCAGCGTCGTGCGTCAACCACGCAAGGAGTGCGCGCAGCAGCGCACCAGGAGTGCACGCAGAAGCGCACCAGGAGTGCGCGCAGCAGCGCACCAGGAGTGCACGCAACAGCACACGAGGAGCACGCGCAGTAGGAGTGCCTGCAACAGCACACGAGGAGCACGCGCAGTAGGAGTGCCTGCAACAGCACACGAGGAGCACGCGCAGTACTTGCTCAGACCTCTTTGAGCTACAACATGTAATAAAAATGTTTGCGATAAAATAATAAACTAACTCACCCTTCATCCGCGTCAGGTTGCCAGGCAGCGTCGTGCGCCAATCACGCCAGGAGTGCGCGCAGCAGCGCACCAGGAGTGCCTGCAACAGCACACGAGGAGCACGCGCAGTAGCGCACCAGGAGTGCACGCAACAGCACACGAGGAGCACGCGCAGTACTTGCTCAGACCTCTTTGAGGTACAACATGTAATAAAAATGTTTCCAATAAAATAATAAACTAACTCACCCTTCATCCGCGTCAGGTTGCCAGGCAGCGTCGTGCGCCAACCACGCCAGGAGTGCGCGCAGCAGCGCACCAGGAGTGCGCGCAGCAGCACACCAGGAGTGCACGCAGCAGCGCACCAGGATTGCGCGCAGCAGCGCACCAGGAGTGCGCGCAGCAGCGCATCAGGAGTGCGCGCAGCAGCGCACCAGGAGTGCGCGCAGCAGCGCACCAGGAGTGCGCGCAGCAGCACACGAGGAGCACGCGCAGTAGCACACGAGGAGCACGCGCAGTAGGAGTGCTTGCAACAGCACACGAGGAGCACGCGCAGTACTTGCTCAGACCTCTTTGAGGTACAACATGTAATAAAAATGTTTCCAATAAAATAATAAACTAACTCACGCGTCAGGTTGCCAGGCAGCGTCGTGCGCCAACCACGCCAGGAGTGCGCGGAGCAGCGCACCAGGAGTGCGCGCAGCAGACCTCTTTGAGGTACAACATGTAATAAAAATGTTTCCGATAAAATAATAAACTAACTCACCCTTCATCCGCGTCAGGTTGCCAGGCAGCGTCGTGCGCCAATCACGCCAGGAGTGCGCGCAGCAGCGCACCAGGAGTGCCTGCAACAGCACACGAGGAGCACGCGCAGTAGCGCACCAGGAGTGCACGCATCAGCGCACCAGGAGTGCACGCAACAGCACACGAGGAGCACGTGCAGTAGCGCACCATGAGTGCGCGCATCAGCGCACCAGGAGTGCACGCAACAGCACACGAGGAGCACGCGCAGTAGCGCACCATGAGTGCGCGCATCAGCGCACCATGAGTGCGCGCATCAGCGCACCATGAGTGCGCGCATCAGCGCACGAGGAGTGCACGCAACAGCACACGAGGAGCACGCGCAGTAGCGCACCAGGAGTGCGCGCATCAGCGCACCAGGAGTGCGCGCAGCAGCGCACCAGGAGTGCGCGCAGCAGCACACGAGGAGCACGCGCAGCAGTACACGAGGAGCACGCGCAGCAGCGCACCAGAGTGCGCGCAGCAGCGCACCAGGAGTGCGCGCAGCAGCGCACCAGGAAAGCACGCAACAGCACATGAGGAGCACGCGCAGTAGCACACGCACGACTTGCTCAGACCTCTTTGAGGTACAACATGTAATAAAAATGTTTGCGATAAAATAATAAACTAACTCACCCTTCATCCGCGTCAGGTTGCCAGGCAGCGTCGTGCGCCAATCACGCCAGGAGTGCGCGCAGCAGCGCACCAGGAGTGCCTGCAACAACACACGAGGAGCACGCGCAGTAGCGCACCAGGAGTGCACGCAACAGCACACGAGGAGCACGCGCAGTACTTGCTCAGACCTCTTTGAGGTACAACATGTAATAAAAATGTTTCCAATAAAATAATAAACTAACTCACCCTTCATCCGCGTCAGGTTGCCAGGCAGCGTCGTGCGCCAACCACGCCAGGAGTGCGCGCAGCAGCGCACCAGGAGTGCGCGCAGCAGCACACCAGGAGTGCACGCAGCAGCGCACCAGGATTGCGCGCAGCAGCGCACCAGGAGTGCGCGCAGCAGCGCATCAGGAGTGCGCGCAGCAGCGCACCAGGAGTGCGCGCAGCAGCGCACCAGGAGTGCGCGCAGCAGCGCACCAGGAGTGCGCGCAGCAGCGCACCAGGAGTGCGCGCAGCAGCACACGAGGAGCACGCGCAGTAGCACACGAGGAGCACGCGCAGTAGGAGTGCTTGCAACAGCACACGAGGAGCACGCGCAGTACTTGCTCAGACCTCTTTGAGGTACAACATGTAATAAAAATGTTTCCAATAAAATAATAAACTAACTCACGCGTCAGGTTGCCAGGCAGCGTCGTGCGCCAACCACGCCAGGAGTGCGCGGAGCAGCGCACCAGGAGTGCGCGCAGCAGACCTCTTTGAGGTACAACATGTAATAAAAATGTTTCCGATAAAATAATAAACTAACTCACCCTTCATCCGCGTCAGGTTGCCAGGCAGCGTCGTGCGCCAATCACGCCAGGAGTGCGCGCAGCAGCGCACCAGGAGTGCCTGCAACAGCACACGAGGAGCACGCGCAGTAGCGCACCAGGAGTGCACGCATCAGCGCACCAGGAGTGCACGCAACAGCACACGAGGAGCACGTGCAGTAGCGCACCATGAGTGCGCGCATCAGCGCACCAGGAGTGCACGCAACAGCACACGAGGAGCACGCGCAGTAGCGCACCATGAGTGCGCGCATCAGCGCACCATGAGTGCGCGCATCAGCGCACGAGGAGTGCACGCAACAGCACACGAGGAGCACGCGCAGTAGCGCACCAGGAGTGCGCGCATCAGCGCACCAGGAGTGCGCGCAGCAGCGCACCAGGAGTGCGCGCAGCAGCGCACCAGGAGTGCGCGCAGCAGCGCACCAGGAGTGCGCGCAGCAGCGCACCAGGAGTGCGCGCAGCAGCGCACCAGGAGTGCGCGCAGCAGCGCACCAGGAGTGCGCGCAGCAGCGCACCAGGAGTGCACGCAACAGCACACGAGGAGCACGCGCAGTAGCACACGCACGACTTGCTCAGACCTCTTTGAGGTACAACATTTAATAAAAATGTTTCCAATAAAATAATAAACTAACTCACCCTTCATCCGCGTCAGGTTGCCAGGCAGCGTCGTGCGCCAACCACGCAAGGAGTGCGCGCAGCAGCGCACCAGGAGTGCACGCAACAGCACACGAGGAGCACGCGCAGTAGCACACAAGGAGCACGCGCAGTACTTGCTCAGACCTCTTTGAGGTACAACATGTAATAAAAATGTTTCCGATAAAATAATAAACTAACTCACCCTTCATCCGCGTCAGGTTGCCAGGCAGCGTCGTGCGCCAACCACGCAAGGAGTGCGCGCAGCAGCGCACCAGGAGTGCGCGCAGTAGCGCACCAGGAGTGCGCGCAGCAGCGCACCAGGAGTGCGCGCAGCAGCGCACCAGGAGTGCCTGCAACAGCACACGAGGAGCACGCGCAGTACTTGCTCAGACCTCTTTGAGCTACAACATGTAATAAAAATGTTTCCAATAACATAATAAACTAACTCACCCTTCATCCGCGTCAGGTTGCCAGGCAGCATCGTGCGCCAATCACGCCAGGAGTGCGCGCAGCAGCGCACCAGGAGTGCGCGCAGCAGCGCACCAGGAGTGCGCGCAGCAGCGCACCAGGAGTGCGCGCAGCAGCGCACCAGGAGTGCGCGCAGCAGCGCACCAGGAGTGCGCGCAGCAGCGCACCAGGAGTGCACGCAACAGCACACGAGGAGCACGCGCAGTAGCACACGAGGAGCACGCGCAGTAGCAAACGAGGAGCACGCGCAGTAGTAGTGCCTGCAACAGCACACGAGGAGCACGCGCAGTACTTGCTCAGACCTCTTTGAGGTACAACATGTAATAAAAATGTTTCCGATAAAATAATAAACTAACTCACCCTTCATCCGCGTCAGGTTGCCAGGCAGCATCGTGCGCCAACCACGCAAGGAGTGCGCGCAGCAGCGCACCAGGAGTGCGCGCAGCAGCACACCAGGAGTGCGCGCAGCTGCGCACCAGGAGTGCACGCAACAGCACACGAGGAGCACGCGCAGTAGCACACGAGGAGCACGCGCAGTAGCACACGAGGAGAACGCGCAGTAGCACACGAGGAGCACGCGCAGTAGGAGTGCCTGCAACAGCACACGAGGAGCACGCGCAGTACTTGCTCAGACCTCATTGAGGTACAACATGTAATAAAAATGTTTCCGATAAAATAATAAACTAACTCACCTTTCATCCGCGTCAGGTTGCCAGGCAGCGTCGTGCGCCAATCACGCCAGGAGTGCGCGCAGCAGCGCACCAGGAGTGCCTGCAACAGCACACGAGGAGCACGCGCAGTAGCGCACCAGGAGTGCACGCATCAGCGCACCAGGAGTGCACGCAACAGCACACGAGGAGCACGTGCAGTAGCGCACCATGAGTGCGCGCATCAGCGCACCAGGAGTGCACGCAACAGCACACGAGGAGCACGCGCAGTAGCGCACCATGAGTGCGCGCATCAGCGCACCATGAGTGCGCGCATCAGCGCACCAGGAGTGCACGCTACAGCACACGAGGAGCACGCGCAGTAGCGCATCAGGAGTGCGCGCATAAGCGCACCAGGAGTGCACGCAACGAAGGACGGTACATTCGACTTGCTCAGACCTCTTTGAGGTACAACATATAATAAAAATGTTTCCAATAAAATAATAAACTAACTCACCCTTCATCCGCGTCAAGTTGCCAGGCAGCGTCGTGCGCCAACCACGCCAGGAGAGCGCGCATCAGCGCACCAGGAGTGCGCGCAGCAGCGCACCAGGAGTGCGCGCATCAGCGCACCAGGAGTGCACGCATCAGCGCACCAGGAGTGCGCGCATCAGCGCACCAGGAGTGCGCGCATCAGCGCACAAGGAGTGCGCGCAGCAGCGCACCAGGAGTGCGCGCAGCAGCGCACCAGGAGTGCGCGCAGCAGCGCATCAGGAGTGCACGCAACAGCACACGAGGAGCCCGCGCAGTAGCACACGCACGACTTGCTCAGACCTCTTTGAGGTATAACATGTGATAAAAATGTTTCCAATAAAATAATAAACTAACTCACCCTTCATCCGCGTCAGGTTGCCAGGCAGCGTCGTGCGCCAACCACGCAAGGAGTGCGCGCAGCAGCGCACCAGGAGTGCGCGCAGCAGCACACCAGGAGTGCGCGCAGCAGCGCACCAGGAGTGCACGCAGCAGCACACGAGGAGCACGCGCAGTAGCACACGAGGAGCACGCGCAGTAGCACACGAGGAGCACGCGCAGTAGCACACGAGGAGCACGCGCAGTAGGAGTGCCTGCAACAGCACACGAGGAGCACGCGCAGTACTTGCTCAGACCTCATTGAGGTACAACATGTAATAAAAATGTTTCCGATAAAATAATAAACTAACTCACCTTTCATCCGCGTCAGGTTGCCAGGCAGCGTCGTGCGCCAATCACGCCAGGAGTGCGCGCAGCAGCGCACCAGGAGTGCCTGCAACAGCACACGAGGAGCACGCGCAGTAGCGCACCAGGAGTGCACGCATCAGCGCACCAGGAGTGCACGCAACAGCACACGAGGAGCACGTGCAGTAGCGCACCATGAGTGCGCGCATCAGCGCACCAGGAGTGCACGCAACAGCACACGAGGAGCACGCGCAGTAGCGCACCATGAGTGCGCGCATCAGCGCACCATGAGTGCGCGCATCAGCGCACCAGGAGTGCACGCAACAGCACACGAGGAGCACGCGCAGTAGCGCACCAGGAGTGCGCGCATAAGCGCACCAGGAGTGCACGCAACGAAGGACGGTACATTCGACTTGCTCAGACCTCTTTGAGGTACAACATATAATAAAAATGTTTCCAATAAAATAATAAACTAACTCACCCTTCATCCGCGTCAAGTTGCCAGGCAGCGTCGTGCGCCAACCACGCCAGGAGAGCGCGCATCAGCGCACCAGGAGTGCGCGCAGCAGCGCACCAGGAGTGCGCGCATCAGCGCACCAGGAGTGCGCGCAGCAGCGCACCAGGAGTGCGCGCATCAGCGCACCAGGAGTGCGCGCATCAGCGCACCAGGAGTGCGCGCATAAGCGCACCAGGAGTGCGCGCATCAGCGCACAAGGAGTGCGCGCAGCAGCGCACCAGGAGTGCGCGCAGCAGCGCACCAGGAGTGCGCGCAGCAGCGCACCAGGAGTGCGCGCAGCAGCGCATCAGGAGTGCACGCAACAGCATACGAGGAGCACGCGCAGTAGCACACGCACGACTTGCTCAGACCTCTTTGAGGTATAACATGTGATAAAAATGTTTCCAATAAAATAATAAACTAACTCACCCTTCATCCGCGTCAGGTTGCCAGGCAGCGTCGTGCGCCAACCACGCAAGGAGTGCGCGCAGCAGCGCACCAGGAGTGCGCGCAGCAGCGCACCAGGAGTGCACGCAACAGCACACG
Organism: Macaria notata; assembly: GCA_927399415.1. Lineage (NCBI taxonomy): Eukaryota > Metazoa > Arthropoda > Insecta > Lepidoptera > Geometridae > Macaria > Macaria notata. The sequence continues at coordinate 4,332,546 of OV656751.1, forward strand.
AGGAGCACGCGCAGTAGCACACGAGGAGCACGCGCAGTACTTGCTCAGACCTCTTTGAGCTACAAAATGTAATAAAAATGTTTCCAATAAAATAATAAACTAACTCACCCTTCATCCGCGTCAGGTTGCCAGGCAGCGTCGTGCGCCAATCACGCCAGGAGTGCGCGCAGCAGCGGCGGGGTGATAAATAATAGGTGTGTCATCTAAAAGAAATAAATGACAAAATAGAAATACGGATGGCGCACGGGGCAAGCACCAGGGGCTGCAACCAGCGGGCAGCGACGGTCGAAGCCGTGGGCAAGCGGCCGGGGTGCTAATAAATTATATGGGTGCGTCGATCAACTTAAAAAGTGCAAAATTTGTGCTAAGTGTTTCAAAAGTACCTAACATAAGTGCAAGAAAAATAATACTACATTATTTAAAAGAGTTCCAAAAGCTGAATCTACTGTGAAAAAATCCCGGAGATCCCCAAGGATTTCATGATCCAACGAGTGTGTTTTGTTTTTAACGGTCAATTCGTCGACCGCATCAAGTGACACGAATTGACGACCTGTCAGCTGATTCAACGCCCAAGCGAAAACATACCTTCGCGCCACGACATACGAGTCAACCACTGAGGACCAAGTTGCAGATAAGTAACGATAAAATTTCAAAGTAAATTTTCGTGATTCTTCAAAATGTTTTGTTCAGCTTGCAGACAGTCTATAAGAAACGAAACCGAAATATTAACATGTACATCTTGTGCCACGAACTTTCACTATGCATACTTAAACATCACGTCAGCTTTTTATCTAAATAACATGTTTGAACTTAAGAAAAATTGGAAATGCCACTCGTGTCAAAATGTAACACGACGCTTAAGAAACGATAATACGCCTGTAAGGCAGCAACAATCATGCATGAATGACTCCTCTATGATGTTGGACGAATCGAACACTGATTATACACTAAATACGGCACAAATATCTCACAACAATGACCAGTACAAGACTCCCCCTAACTTGTCCTGTCCAGCCCCCAATAATACTGCCATGTTAGCACAAATCAGCTACTCGAGTCCAAATTAGAAGAAAATAGAAGATCAATACTACATGACCTAACTAACACAATAGATCTAACAATAGAATTAATTACCGACAAATTACGCATAGAAATGACGACTAAAACCGATTATTTAGAAAAACAACAGACTGACATCAAAACAGAAATCTTAAAAGCTAATAAGAGAATAGAAAATCTAGAAAATGAAAACAACAAACTCAAAAATGAAATACATCAACTACAAAATAAGATTATCAAAGACTTCAATCATCAACCACAGATAGACTACAGCAGGAAATTTGTTATTTTTGGACTTAATGAACCTAATTATGAAACCGAACCCCAACTACACCATCAGTTATATCCATCTGCCAAAACATAATGAATGTCACAGTCCGTTTCATGCGCTCGTTTCTTCCGCGAACTTGCAAGATGTGGAACGATCTACCCCCTGAGGTCTTTCCACGGAGCTACAATATGGGGAGATTTAAAAAGGGTATTCACAAACACCTCTCTAAGCTGGCAAAGTCCTGCAGCACCTCTGGAGTTGCAAGTGTCCATAGGCGACGATGATTGCTTACCATCAGGCAGATCGTCTGCCTTTTTGCCACTTTTTTTTATAAAAAAAAAATGTAGACCTCACTGGCTACATAGAAGATCTGCGTAGAATTGCGAAAACTACCTCCAAACGTAGGCCAATAGTAGTTGAGCTACTGAGCAAGCGAATGGTAAAATATGTTTTGAAAAATAGCTAATTATTCAGAAACTCGGGCTTATCTATATCAGAATACCTAGATAAAAACACATTACATCAAAGAAAGTCCCTACAATCACAAGTTCGCGCTGCGCGACTTGACGGTCATCAAGCCTTCATAAGAAATAACAACTTATAATAAACGGAAATATAACAGAGACGTACCCGCATCAGCAGCCTTCCACTTCAGCAGCACCACAACACCAACACCATTCTCGGCATAGCTCAATCCAGACGCCAGACATTATCTCTCCTACCTCACTTAGCCACAGAGATAGCACAAACAACCAAAACATCCCTTACGCACAAATAACCGAACTATCACAAAACCACAATTTTCGCCACTAACCAAACAGATTTTGTAGAAAAAACTTTAAAATATTCACAGATACACTAAAAGACATCCTGTTCCTAAACTTTTAACTATTAATGTGTAATCCGTCAATTAGTATCTGTTGATATCTGATCTGTAGCTGGCAGCTCACGCACACACACACACACCGTCTGTATTCACGTACGATACCTGCTCGCGCGCCGACTCGCTATCTACCGTGGACAACACAGTCAAAAGACGCCTAACTCTCTAGATCCTCTAAATACTCAGTATAGACTTTGTATGTTCATTGCAGTTAAATAAATCCGCTCACTGCAATATCGCAATCTCAATTTTCTAATAAACAAAATTGCATCTTCATATATGTATCGAAAGATACTGTTGGCTGACATAATACATAGATTTATTTTGACACATGAATTTCAAAGTAGTGTTCACACTATGCGTCAGTTGATTATGAAGTCGATGGTGCGAGCTAGTTGTACGATTGTGCGTGTGTGAGTGACTGCCTACATTGCATGCCTACACTGTTTGTTGTCATACCACTTGAACTTGTACACAAATTGAGGGTAGTTAGAAATTAAAATAAAAATATTGTTTGTAACCTAGCTCATAAGACGTAATAATAATTAAATTAGAGACATACTGGGAGATGACTCTGGCCCCGTAACACAGTCTAACAACGGCTACCACGAGGTCAGAGGATTCGAAACATTTGGTGACAAATTTTCTTTGGCAAATAAATGATTTTTGTATTTTAGTGTACCAATATCATAAGCATTGTTAAGGTGTATGAATTAAAAATCAACAGTATTAGAGATATAATTGGTGTAATTGATACAATAAACCTCCTTTGGAATGAATTTAGACTATAACTAGGAATGTAAATAAAATTTGTAACTTTTCAAAAATGATTCTCTTAGGGGGAAGTGTGATGTATTATGATTTTAAGGTAGTTTAATATTATAAAATGTATAAATACTATTGTAGGTACACTAATAAAACAGTCTTGTCTTGAACCCGAAACCGTGCAGTTTCATTCCTCACAGAACTAACGATCAAATTGAATAAAACTAAAATCGTGTAATATTGCAGGTACTCACATTTTTGGCGACAACAGGCGCTCCAACAGACTCTCCAGTATCTCTGCGATGGACCGATAGGGCCGCTGAGGCACGTCGCTGGGGCCTCTGCCCCCGCGACTATTATCCTATGAATAGTAAAAAACGTTAGCAAATTTGCAATCAACTTGTAACTAATCTTAAAAGTTGTGAAAACCGTTCAATTTCAAAGAAAATAAATATTTCCAAGCAATATTCACGACATTCAGACATCATATTTTTAAAAATTAAATTAAACACTCACAGGATGTAGTAGCGGCATCGATGCCGCGAAAACTTTCAGAAGTTCCAAACTGTCGAAGGAAAATTGGGCAGAGTACCCTGCAGAAATCTATTTGCGTCGGCGGCTCTCGAACGACTGAGCTGAGTATCGCGCGCCGTGAAGCGGGAAGCTATCGCATCCCGTCCACCAATCCAGTCGCAGAAAATATGGCGGCGGACCAATCACTGAGCTAGAATACGCTTCGCCCACTTTGCGCCACTACAGAATTTAGTCAGCTAACTTTTTAAAGTTATTTAAAACATAACAAATATGTAAATAATATATAAAAGATTAATTTAATTTGTTTCTCTTATCTTTAATGTTTGCAGGTATCATATTAAACACCAAAAACAATAATTGAATTTGAATTTAGGAGGTAGTAGTCAAACGTAAACCTATCACACGTAAAAAAAAAGACCGGAAATAATCTTGTAGGTGAATTCAAATCCAATCAGATTTAATAAAATACGAAAGTGAAACAGAACTATTACGGCAATAAATAGAAAAGTAAACTACTGAGGGTGATAAAAAGTTTCTTTAAAACTAGGTAATGTAAGTTTTTAAGAAAAGCTACAAGTGGCGGTTTGGTGGCGCATGCTCAAATCAGACGCTCAATTCATTGACTTACAACGCTATGATTCTTTAAAACTATCCACAGGAAGTCCACAAACAAAGTGTTGATAATTTTATTTCTGTAGATTCTAAAACATATATAATTTCTGTATAAAAAAATACTTCATGCGTTATTTTTTTAATAATTATTCCTCGTTTTTTAGTATTTTGTAATCAGGCGTTGCTCTCTAAGGGGATAAAATAGGGCGCCATCTAGTTATGATGGGCCAAACTAATCTGACTTACAATTTAAACACAGTCATAAAATTAAAACTGCTAAAACGTGTTTTAGTATCGATTTAAAGTTTATCCAAACACTTATTTTTTTCTAATATCTTCTATGTTCAGATTTTTAACTTCCTTTAGCTTTATTATATGTATAGATAGATTTAATAAGGTGAATAGTCCATAATTTTGGAACTGTACTCACGGTTACAAAATGCGATTTTTAGGTGTGTTCCTCCATGAACCACCGCCACACCTCCTAACCAACGTGGCCTTCGTGGATCTCAAGATCACGTTAAGGACAAACACTACATATTTCTCCAGTTTCAGTTACAATGGATTTCCGCAAAGTAACGCCTGATTCAATATCAAATATCATATATTTTTATTTATATATTCTAGGCTTAGGAATGTTATTTATTTTTGTTAATTAGCTCAATTAGCTCCCCACCCACAATATCAGTAAAACTGATAAAAAAATAGCTTTATTTAGTGCTTTGAACCAATTGTGATAATTGATTTCCAAATGTAGAACAAATGAATAAAATTCATAGTGATATTACGAGTTTTATTGGAAAATATAACTATACAGATTTATCAATTATTAGTATTATTAGAATAATAAGCTTATTAATAACATGTAATGGTCATCAAAAATAGCAATATTATTGATCAAAGGTACAAAGAGGACAACACAAGACTGACTTGCTTATAAACTTAAATTAACAAGTAATTTATTATATATTTATGTTAAATATGTTCTTTTTTATTTGGTGTACAATAAAGTATATTTGATTTGATTTGATTTGATTTGATTTGATATTTTTTGGTGTTCGCAGAGATAGTTAAGACGACACAAAACATTAATCAACTGATTATTATTTGATTTAGGTGATTCGCAAAACTTAGTAACACTTCAGATATTTACGAAAACAAACTCTTACTTTGATGATAGCTTCAATCCTACCATTATTTCTAAAAGGCACTTTTTATTGTAATATGAACAGGCGGTATAGTGACGTAAAGTCAGGTAAATATTAGTCTGAAGGTCATTATGTGAATAACCTTCTTTTCTAGACTTATTGTAAATGATTTTTCAGAATAGCTCTTTAACAATGCTGTTCAAATAAAGTGCTTATAAAGATTTGCCATTGTTGTACTTGTAACCGAGAGTATAATGGCCAAAAGTCTAAATCATTTTGTTTTTTAAACTTCTAAGGGGATGGAAATCAAATATTAGGAAAGTCTGTAGAGCATTTTCCTCAGCAGCCTGTGCTGCAGCTCGCCCCGCCGTATCATGGTGTGAATGACCTTCAATATGGCTCGCTCTGGATACTTCTGTTTGAGGAAGTCCTGGATGATGGTCTGCTCCGACACTTGAGAGCCGACGGCGAAACGACGCTTTAACTGCTTCTCGACGCGGGACAGCATCTCGTGATCTTCTTCTGTGGTGAAACCTTCCGCACCTGGATGACAAATGTATACATAGTTTTAGAGATTGTTGCGAGAATTTAAGATTCTTTCAATCAGCAAGGGGTAGGTAGGCTTCTTGTTGATTGATTATAATATCTTTGCACTAGAAGTTATAATAATAATAATTTGTTAATTTGTTTGTTATTTGTTTTTTTACACCTTAAGAGGCTCTCCTTGGAAGGTTGGTTTAATGGCCAGATACAGAAGGCAGTGATCCTTGATACGGAGCGTATTGTCCGGAGGTTCCTTTCTTTGTAGCCTCTACCATCGGTTGCTTGGGTCCTGCCCCGTTGCCGGCGGCATCACTAGTTTTAAGTTTATTATGATATTTGGTTTTTTTACATACATATATTGTAAAAAAAAATAAAAATAGTTGTAAATAAATGAATACGGAATAATTTGTTTATTATAGTAAATAAATAAAAATAATAATGTTTATAGAACACACAAATTCTTATAATACTAACACTTATTAATAATGTAATTTAAAATAGGGCATTTTAGAAAACAAAAGATATGTCGAGTAGCTGCTACGCTGAGAGAAAGTGGTCTCTCGTGTTGTAGCAGCTGATTCTTTCAGGGAAACATTTTTTCAATAGGTTGGAAAACTCATCTTACAGAAACAAAGCTAATCAAAATTGAAATTAAAAAAAGAAATATTTAAAAAGAAAAATCTTAGCCTAATTTTGTGTATTGTGTGAGTGTGTGTGTGTATGTATTTTAATTTTTTTTTTGTTCAAGTATTACACCATTAAGAGTCAAATGTAAGGTATACAATTTTGGTGGAGGTGTACACTAGGCTTGCCTATGTCGTAAGTGCAACGTGTAAAATGGAATTAAATTAAAAATAATACTGCTATTTTTTGCTTTAGCTTAAAATGAGCGACATGTTTAGCTCAATAAATGAATAACACCACAATGACTTGCGTGTTTTACATTTTCTAAGCATTAAATATCTATTTTTTTTATCTGATTGTTCTGCAAGTCTCTTCTAACCGGTAACAGGTGGGGTGTGGCTGGGTAGAAACCAACCAAGCAATGGAAGCAAAAAATAAATAGTACCACCAACCACTATGTATTTTTTTGGTAAAAATATAAATAGTAGTAGTAATAGTTGCTGGCCTGTTAGCTTAGTTGGTAGTGGCTCTGCCTTCTGATTTAGAGGCTGCGGATTCGATTCCCGCTTGACACAAGTATTTATGAATTTTAAAAAATTATAATTACTTGTGTTGAGTCTGGTCGCTTCTATGTAGATTAAGTATGTATTTACAAAAAAAGTATATAAGTATTATATCCGTTATCAAGTAACCGCGACACAATCGTTTGCTTAGTGTGGGGCTAGATGGCGCTGTGTGCTATGTCCCGGAATATTTATTTATTATTATTATAGTCCTCACCAGCGAGTGTACCAGTCATGGCAGCATCGAGTGTGGACACCTGGAAGAGCCTCAGCGCCTCCGTCACGTGCGCCTCCGACGCGAACGCCGCCAGAGACATCTTGGCCAGGGACTCCGAGATGCGGACTATGGCCTCTAGTTGTCTGTGAAATAATAGAGATAGGTTCCATGAAAATTGTAATTGTAAGCTATGACATCAAAGAAATGTTTATGTATTGTTAAAGCAAGGTAAACGTTTGAAGTTCAAAGTGGATGGAAGAACTACTTGTATGTTAGTACGTTTTCGTCAAACAAGTTATTCTAGGTTCCATTTATATCTAGATATAATTGAGTCTGTCCTATTAATGGACACATCATTCTTAGTCGTATTTCTCATAAACGAAGACTTTGACTGTCCTGTTTAAAATGCGTTTATGGCAGAACTAAGTGAGCAGAATAACGATACAAAAATATTTATTTATTCATACCTGACAGTGATGGGAATAGACAGTCGTTTATCAGCAGCTCTTTCATGCTGGCTGGCCGTCTAGGTCCGCAGCGAGCTCGGCAGTACGCAGAGTACCGCTTGAGAAGTGTCAGAGGTAGCTCGCCCGCCTCCTTCTCTCGCTCGGTGGTGTCACCGCCCATGTGCACGGAGATTATGTGCTTGGCTAGCGTCTGGAAAATGTTGATGGGTAAATTTTATTTTATTTTATTTATTTTGGTATAGTCACAGACAATCAGTTATAAAAATATATACTAAACACTTTTAAGAATAATATTTAACCAAGAGTCCAATTACGACTATACACAGCTTTGTTATATGATAATAAACACTACATAATATTTGTTATAAACAATTTTAGTATATATACTACAACATAAATCGGAATAAAATAAGATTTAAGATTTCATTCATATACATCCCCGAATGCCCTGCAAGCAGCCGCTTAATTAATGAAACAATCACGCGACACCACCCACAAAACTCCTGAAAGATGCATATGAATCACAAAATATGTCTTTCAAATAGGTATATTTCTTCAACTTAACCCATATAAATTGGTTAAGTTCTAGTTCTAACAACACGAAATTAACGTGTTGTCAACAGGGATTAGTATCCATTTTATACAATGTTGAAAATGTATCTGAATTATCAAAGTCACAAATTAATATCAGCAAAATTTCAATATTTGAATTATCATATCTCATTCCCACTTGAGTTCACGCTCGTATCCAATCAGCACTTACAGAGAGGGATATTTATGTATATTTACACACAAATCAAGGAGTGTCTTTTGTAATTTTAATTTTAACAAACCATTCCTTAAATATTTACAATATACCTGTTCTGCATCTACTCATCCATTAATTGTACTTACCCACAGTTGGGCAAAGGTCTCTCTAATAGTGAAACTATATACACTTCCAGTGCAAAACTTTTACTTGATGCAACAAAGATACATATACATACACAAGTCATTCCTAAAATACTTACAATATCACTATTATGGTCGTGCTCATCCCTTATACTGTCCGACTGGTGGACATATATTTCTCCCAATGGTGGAAATATATTGCAGTCACGTGCAACGTGAGCGTGAAGGTCATAACTTTTACTCCATGCAACAGAGATATCCATAACTTAAACTTCTATTGGAAAATGAGCGAAAATAATCACGACCGGTAGGATTCGAACCTGCGTATTTCTGCTACCGTCAGAACGCCTTAACCAACTAGGCTACGGTCTATTAACTGCCACACGCGAAAATCCACACTCATTTCCAAACACTTCAGACTAAGCACAACAACACCTTATTAACTCACAATGTCCCTGGCCTGGTTGTGGTGGTCCTTGACGATGAAGATCATGTCGAAGCGCGACAGGATGGTGGGCATGAAGTCGATGTTGTCGTCCGTCTTCGTGTCGTCCCAGCGCCCGAACACGGAGTTGGCGGCCGCCAGCACCGAGCAGCGCGAGTTCAGCGTGGTGGTTATACCCGCCTGGGAGAGAATATAGAGGTATTATATAAAAGGTATAGTGTTTTTAGGGTTCTGTACCAAAAGGGTAAAACGGGACCCTATTACTAAGCCTCCGCTGTCTGTCTCCAGGCCATCTCATAAACCGTGATAGCTAGAAAGCTGAAGTTTTCACAAATGATGTATATCCGTTGCCGCTATAACAACAAATACTAAAAATTAAAGAAAAAAATATTAAGGGGGTCCTCAGCTCAATGTTTAAAACGGTAACAGGTAGACGCTTCAAATTTTCATATAATATTTACTAGTATATTACCTTTCAAAATAAATAATTAAATAGCAATAAAGTAAATATTAAAGAGGCTTACAACAAACGTAATTTTTAAGCAAATTTACTCGATCTTAATAAACAGGTAGAAACTATGAATATTTGTAAGTAAATATTTAGATATATGCCAACTATAAAAATAAATACCTATATAACACATAAAAACTCACAGAAATGTAGTATACCTACCAGCTACCAGATACAAACGTCATTTTCTATTATAGATGAACCCTTCGTGCGCGAGTCCGACTCGCACTTGGCCGGTTTTTTACAAGTATGGTGATAGTAGAGCATTTACGGCCTCGTGTGAACAACTACAAGTAAGTTGTAGAGACTTTTCAAACAGCCCTAGGGGCCTCTGTAATACCTTAGCGATGGAGATGGTCTGCTGCTCTATGGCCGCGTGTATGGCGACGCGGTCGTCCTCCCGCATCTTGTCGAACTCGTCGATGCTATTCTGGTATCACACCGCCCTAGGGGCCTCTGTAATATAATACTTTAGCGATGGAGATGGTCTGCTGCTCCATGGCCTCGTGTATGGCGACGCGGTCGTCCTCCCGCATATTGTCGAACTCGTCGATGCACACCACGCCGCCGTCCGCCAGCACCATGGCCCCGCCCTCCATCACGAAGTTGCGCTGCAAATAAATAAAAAGTATGAGTGTGGCCAACTCTGGTTACAAAAGTTTTCTAGCCACCTGTAAGGCCTAAAGGATGGCTCAAAAACTATACGGCAATGAACTGCCGGAACCTACTATTAAACGTGTTATCGGAACCACGTAAGTGTCCAAGTGTAAATTCTATCTATTTGTCGGTCACTTGATTCAAATATAGTAATCATAATTATCATCGAATTATTTCATATTTCAGATTAAAAATTTTCAATATTGATGTGCCAATGTTATTATTTAGCAAATTAGAGTAATTACTATTTTAAAGTCCGTTGAAAGCTGTCTCAAAAATGACTGAGGTGGGGCTATCTACTACCCAAAGATCAGTGGTCATTTTTTTTACACGGATTAGGTCTACGTTTAACTACAGCTTGCTTGATGATAAGCACCACTGTAGTCTACGATGAAGCATGCTCACCTAGAAGAAACCTATTTACTCTGTGCTGAAATCTAATAATACATCATCATCATCCACAGCCCTTGGGATCCCACTGCTGGGTATAGGCCTCCGTTTGCATGTGCCATCTGCGTCGATCTTCTGCAGACCTCATCCAGGTTGGACCCTCCGATGTCTTTTTTTATACATAATCTACTTAATTTCAAATCTAAGTGCTAAGATGATGATCACTCTCGCTCGCCGGGTCGCGTATAACGGAGGCGGTGAGTCCGGCGGCGCTGGAGCCCTTGCCCGAGGTGTACACTCCGATGGGAGCCACCTTCTCCACGAACTTGAGCAGCTGCGACTTGGCGGTGCCGGGGTCGCCCAGCAGCAGGATGTTGATGTCGCCGCGCCGCGTGAGACCGTCCGGGAGACGCTTGCGGGACCCTGGTGGTGGTAACAGATACATACTTACATATAAAACTTTCAGAAGACTTGATAACCTTCTTTTTTTGAAGTCGGCTAAAAAACATTTAGAATTTAGAATACTTGAGAACCTCCTCTTTTGAAGACGGTTAAAAGGAAGCCTAACATAAGTTTGTATTCATTGTCATATAGACAATGCTATCTTTAAACTAACGAGTTTTTGAATGATTCGTTTCATTATTAGTAACGCCTGTGATGTTTTATTGTAATTCTTTTTGATATCAAAACTCTAAAGCAGACTTATTTTACTTTGGTATGGTAGTAGTATCCAAAAACTACATTAATAAAGTAAACTAAGTAATTTCTTGAGTAATATAATAGTATAGCGAGTGTGGCTCAGCGGTTCCAGTGTCTGCTTTTCATCCAGACGTACCCTGGTTCGAATCCGCCCTACACCAATGACTTGTATTTTTCAAGTTATGTGTAGATTTGCACTCGCTTAGCGGTGAAGGAAAACATCGTGAGGAAACCGACATGTTTGAGGATCACAATATCCGAGGACATGCGTCTTCCGTGGAAGGACCTGGGCGCCCACCACGATGTATCTGCCCAAGAAAACTCCCCTAACGAATTAATTCTGCGGGGGAGTCACGACCCTCAGTCATGAGGAAATACGACTCAAAGAGAAAGAGATAATAGTATAAATAAAGTATGTTTTGATTTAAATTGAAAACCGCAAAAGTCATAACCTTATAGAAAATGTAATACCAGTAATGGTAATAGTATTGGCCTTCACTATTAGACTCTACATTACTATAAGAGTTGGAAGCATAATCAAATTTAAAATAACATGTACCTCCAAACAGCAAGCAAGCGATAGCCTTCTTCATATCAGCGGCTCCGAACACACTGGGCGCTATGGACTTGCCGATCCTCTCGTAGATGTCTGGTGCGGCGGCCAGCCGGCGGAACTGCTCCTCCTCCTCGGCGGTGAAGGGGCTCAGCCCGCCGGTCACCCCCTCCTCCGCTGTGAGCCCCACAGCCCGTAGGTACGAGGAGCGGACACCTACTGAGCCTTTGTCGCGGTTTTCGCGCTGCAATTTTATAAAAGATATATAATATTAACTAGTGGACGCTCGCGGCTTCGCTCGCATTATTTCAGGATAAAAAGTGGCCTTTGACACTCCTAAAAACTCATACTACCTACATACCAAGAACCGTAATAATCCGTTCAACCATTTTTGCTCTATGAGCGATTAAATAAACAGATATACAGACAAAAGTTTTAAGTACTACTAAAACGTGTTCTGTTATGGATTTAAAGTATACCCAAACTTTTTTTTTTCTAATATCTTTTATATTCACTTTATGACCCTCTTTAGCTTTATTAACGATGTTTTACCTGAAATAAAACATATATTAAATACTTACCTTATTTAAAACTTAATAAATTGAGAGTGGCAACCGTGTTTTCCGCTTCCTTTTTCCCTCTCTTTCGATCTTTGTGCACTTTTATCGTTCTGTCTCGCTCGCACACCCCCACCAACAGGCGACCGAACCATGAAGGCGAAGATGGTCCGACCTCTTTTCATTGAGTCGAAATTTACACCAGGCAGAAATAAAATGTAAGTTTTAAATAAGGTAAGTATTTAATATATGTTTTATTTCAGGTAAAACATCGTTATTAAATAACTTGACCGTTATTTAAAACTTAATAAATTGAGACGTGTCTGTTATCGCCTGGTGGGTAAAAGACGCCAATGTGAACATGTACAGAAGTAATAGATACTTAAGTACTGGGAAGGTATATGTACATAGGTAAAGGGTAAGGTAGGTGTACCTTAGATACATACATAAAACCAACCAATGTGCGAGAGACAGAAAGTGATGTAATCACATTTTATTCAGAGCTACTATAACTACTTTTGTTGAAGTAACTAAGTAATCAAAAGTACTAGCAGTACTAGACAGACTAGAAATAACAGCTTACATCGGGTTGACTGTAAGAGAACTGAGGCTATTATTATAAAATAATAATAATTTATCAGTTAAATAATATAATCACAGAAGTATTATTTTAAATCTTTACTTTGGGATGGAGACCAATCAACCCTGACCAGGCTTTAATCAGAAGTAATTTGTCAGACCTACTTGAATACTACTACTTCCGACGGTACGAATTTAAACCCGATATAACATCTCTCCAGAAAGCTGCTCTTATTGATTTGTGAAATCAATAAATAGATTTGGTCATAATACTAATATGAGTCATAATACTATGGCTTACATGAAGAAAAGTTATGCTTTACACAAAAACAGTGATGAAGCTAAGTAGTAGGATTTTAAGACAATTCTCGTCCTGATTGTCTATAGCTACTTAGTTGTGTCAGCCTTTACTACGACCAGTATGGACACAACAGCTATTCCTGGACCAAATGCCAAGAGCACTCAGCTATCAAGGCTAACTCTTGCGACTCGAGCAAAGTAATAAATGCAATGATTTTGTGATGAATGTAATGTCGAAAATATTTTAAAAACCAATACCAAGTCATGGAGGTTTTTAAACTAAGATAAGATAAATTTATTGTAAATAGACAATATGTTACATTTTACAAATTGCACTGCCATTAGTAAAAAACTGTGTCGTAGAGAGCTTATATTATAATGCGATAGTTGGATGTATTGGGTATGATGACATACTGGTACATAAGCTCAATTTCTATGGGCCTACGACACGGTAATATCGTGCCTACGATGTAACATGAATACATTAGTCCATATAGGTACCACGGATTTATAACCAAATGTAGCATGTAATTTGAATAAATCTGTTATTAAAGTAATAAGCCTGCCAATTTTGGTACAAATGGAAAAATGTTATTATCATCAGCTCATATTAAATACCTCGTGCCATTTTACGCCAGGTTTTTTCCAGTTGTGATTTTGTCTAATCAACTTAACATTTTGCCAAGCTAGCGTTATATTCTGTATTCTGACAGGTAGATAGTAACTAGTATTTAGGCTCTAAGTTGAGATGTTGTCGGTTGAAACATTTTCGTAACTACAAAGGGTGACGGATATACCCACACCAGGGTTGATATATGTACATTCGCGTCCGCAAGAATGTTCAAATCAAATCAATGTTACCCAAATGGTATCAATATCAAATCGATCTAGTCCGGTGACATAAAGATGATCACTATTTAGACTGAGCATTAGATCTCTTTAGTCATTATAGGTGCTATCAGGATAATGATTATGATGACCTAGCTAGTTATAGGTGATCTGTATGGCACTGTTGTGTTTCCATGGAATGAATTACACTGTCAAGTTTAATCAATTGAATACAAATGAATCAAAAGCCTGTATGCTTATTTGCATTAAGACAGCAATTTACAAGCACTGTTCAGATACATAAACTTTGACGATGATCGTGCCTATGGATACGGTTTATCGTCCATTTCTATTGTTCGCGGTGAAGACACCGTGACTCGTGTCCAGACTGATAATACGTTTGAGTCGAGGACCAAAGTCAAAATCGACACCTCTGAGGACAAATAATGCAACAGGGAAGGATTACGAAAAGAAGAACCTCAGTGACAAATGTGAAAATGCAGAAAGATATTTCTTGTAAACAGTATTGAGAACAAGAGTGTTTATCAGGAGTTTCATTTACTGAGTCTAGACTAAGACTAAGCTTAACAGGTAGTTAAGAAACTCTTTGAACAAGTATATCACCATAAGGCAGAGAACATTAATTTTGAATATTCATATTCTACGGGTTATTCCCAGAAATACAAGACAACGCAGGAGGAAGAAACTTGAATACGAAATTAGATTTTCCTCGCTTGCCACACCTGACGTTCATGGTGTCTATTACGTATGTAATACTATGTATTACTCGTATAAGGCGTATATCCAGGTCACAAATATTAATTTACTTACCTTCTTGCCATTTAATTTTACGGATATAAGTATTAAGTTCTATTTCATTAGTGATGTCACATCTTTGAAAATCAGGTTGCGAGCAAAACGGAAGGCAGCTTTGCGAGATTTAGTTATTAGCTAAATTAGCCTTAGAAACCGTCTGTTAGATCTTTGTAACTGTCAGGTAGGTAAAGACAGTACCTACACGTATACATTTATCAGTATGTTTCATGTATCAGTATTTATCAGTTTTGTGACGACAAAACTATTCTGCGATATTGCTTTAGATTCTATAGATTTAAATCGTTTGGTCGGCATAGGCCTTGGGGTTTTGAAACATGTTCATATTTTAGCACTAGGTTAAGCGTATGCTTCCACTTCATGCTATCTGCTGACAAGATATTTAAGCTGGCCTGCAAAGATAATGTCATAATATATCTTTATACTTAACCAGCAGTTTGCCATGTATTGCAATAATAGGTAATTAACGTTGCTGGAAGTTTAGCTCTGCGCTGAATATAGATAATAGATATGATTAGAAATGCGAATAACTTTGAGTTGTTACCAGATCCCTGCGAGGGATGGCTCTGCATAGGGGTCGTTATGACCACAGCCCTGCGAGGGCTTGGTCCAGACCACAGCATGTCTTCAAAATACCCTACGAGGGTCCGGTATGATTAGCTTGTCTTTGTTAGAGGCTACGTACCCTGCGAGGGTTCTACATAATGAGCCTCCCTTTGTGAGGGCTTACGAATAGATTTACAGTGCATCACAGCACAATGTGTTACACAAGATCCCTGCGTGGGAAAGCTTTGTATAGGGCCGTTATGACCACAGCCCTGCGAGGGCTGGGTACAGACCACAGCCCTGCGAGGGCTGGGTACAGACCACAGCATGTCTTTAGAGTACCCTGCGAGGGTCCTACATAATGAGCCCCTGAGGGCTTACGAATAGGGCCCCTGAGGGCTTACGAATAGAGCCCCTGAAAGCTTACGAATAGAGCCCCTGAGGGCTTACGATTAGAGTCCCTGAGGGCTTAGCCCCTGAGGGCTTACGAATAGCTTTACAGTGCATCACCGCACAATATGTTATACAAGATCCCTGGCTGGGAAAGCTTTGTATAGGGGCCGTTATGACCACAGCCCTGCGAGGGCTGGGTACAGACCACAGCATGCCTTTAGAGTACCCTGCGAGGGTCCTACATAATGAGCCCCTGAGGGCTTACGAATAGCTTTACAGTGCATCACAGCACAATATGTTATACAAGATCCCTGGCTGGGAAAGCTTTGTATAGGGGCCGTTATGACCACAGCCCTGCGAGGGCTGGGTACAGACCACAGCATGCCTTTAGAGTACCCTGCGAGGGTCCTACATAATGAGCCCCTGAGGGCTTACGAATAGATTTACAGTGCATCACAGCACAATATGTTATACAAGATCCCTGGCTGGGAAAGCTTTGTATAGGGGCCGTTATGACCACAGCCCTGCGAGGGCTGGGTACAGACCGCAGCATGTCTTTAGAGTACCCTGCGAGGGTCCTACATAATGAGCCCCTGAGGGCTTACGAATAGATTTACAGTGCATCACAGCACAATATGTTATACAAGATCCCTGGCTGGGAAAGCTTTGTATAGGGGCCGTTATGACCACAGCCCTACGAGGGCTGGGTACAGACCACAGCATGTCTTTATGTACGCATGTCCCGCTATATAAATTCCTGGTGTTTTCCAGAGTCACGGACTCTGAAGTATTGGGTGTCACGGACACCGACGCGCACGGCGCGACCTTGGTACTTGGAGAAGTTCTGGTGTGCCACGGACACATCCACCGCGCACGGCGCGATCTTTACAACTCCTCGAGTGCTGGTTTGTCACGGACACAACCACCGCGCACGGCGCTCGTTTCGCTACTCCCGGGTCTGCGACGCGCAGACTCCTACGTCAATTCCGGCGGGGAATCGAACCCCGGTCTCCCGTGTGACAGGCGGGGATACTTACCACTATACTACCGAAGAATTAATTAAATCGAACATAAGAATCGAACAAAAAATAAGAGAGACAAAACCATTGGTTCCATTTTTATCCGTATTCACGGTTCTTAGCTATATTATCACATAATATATGTATTTTGTAATGTTACAAATTTAACTCGTATCTATCACAGATTCTTAAATTATGGACTCAATAAAATTATTGAATTGTAAGCAAGGTAAATTAACACTATTAAATTTAGATGTAAAAAAAAAAGAGACATGTCGGTTACTCTATTGTATTAGAACATCATTTATCTGCATTAGAAAAATACTGCGTGAACCTGCGAGGTTCATATCTTGTGAAGTTATCTAGCAGATCGTTTTTAACAATGATGCATACTCGCCCCCCCTTTTTTTTTACCTCAGCGACGGCGCATATTCGTGATTCATCGAATTGAAATTCTAGTTTGATCACTCGTGAATATCATTTTACTTGTAAAACACAGTATTAGCTACGTCCTATGTACAGGGTACATATACAATACACATACAAGTATTAAAATTACTGAAATGCAATCCACAAATAATTTTGAACATTACGTTAAAAATTATTGATTAAATATATTCTGAGGGTAGATATAAAGAAAAATTGTATAATTCAGTTTCCAAGTACACAATATTTAAAGTCAAGCAAATCATGCAAGCAAATTGAGGGATTATTTATAATAAAAGGAAACAAGTCAAATGGTAAAGTCGAACGGTAACACCGTTAAAAATCACTTTACCAATAAAATAAAGTCAAGTGGAATTAAACTTACTGCTTTCCATTGGAAAAGGCACACTTACAAATTGAAATTTAGAATTTCAATAAAAAATTAATATTCCACTTTTGCTCCAAGACTAGCGACTTGTCGCAGCGGAAAACTCGACGCCAATGAAAAGAGGTCGGACCATCTTCGCCTTCATGGTTCGGTCGCCTGTTGGTGGGGGTGTGCGAGCGAGACAGAACGATAAAAGTGCACAAAGATCGAAAGAGAGGGAAAAAGGAAGCGGAAAACACGGTTGCCACTCTCAATTTATTAAGTTTTAAATAACGGTCAAGTTATTTAATATATGTTCTTTTTCTTTTGCGTCGGATAGGTTTACATTTGACTAGGTAGGCATAGTTTGCCTGATATGTATAGATTACTGTATTATAGTTCCCGTAAGGCACGATTAAATTTAGTTCGGTAGCGGGTCGGCGATTCAGTCTGGACGAGGTGGACAACCTCCTCCTGATGAAGGAACCCAGTGTTCCGAAACATGTCGAGTTAAGTTTCGACATTATTATTGACGTAAGTGCTAGCCGGTTATTACAACTCAATGTATAGATTAGTAGCCAGTACGTACCCCGATCTTAGCAATCTTCTTGAAGGAGTAGATACCGAGCACGGTGACGCGCGAGCCGGGCGCCGCGCGCTCGCACAGCACGCGCTCGCAGTACACCGTCAGGTGGCGCGGCATCTCGCCCTGCGGGATGCTCTCCGGCGCCTCCTGCAGCTTCAGCACCTGCACGTTTAAAAAAACTTTCAGAATAATTGATAACCTCATTTTCTTGAAGTCGGTCTTGAATCATTCAAATTCAAAATTGTTTTCAATAGAAATTCAAATAAAGGAAATTAAAAATTTATTGATCCAACAAGGATATAAATAAAATTTCAGTATTACAAAATCTGTCGCGTAACGTAATGCCTAACATGGACCGTTCCATTGCTCTTTGTACTGACGGCAGATGGAGCAAAGCAATAACTGAATGGTACGCACGGCTAGGTAAGCGAAGTGTAGGAAGACCTGTGCAACGGTGGCTGGATGATATTAGAAAGTTAGAAGGAAACATCTGGGCAAGAACAGCACAAGACAGGGGTTGGCGTAAGAGGGAGGAGGCCTATACCCTGCAGTGAGTCTCATTAAACTGATGATAATGATGATGACTGTAATATGTGTAGCCTATATACTAGGTGAGGGTAAATCAAACATTTTATTAGATTTGTCTATTTAGAAACATGACATTATAAAAAGGGGTAAATGAATGCTTGTTCTAAATAATTGCACATCCCACATATTGGAGTTAAAATTCTATTCTTCCTCTATGTTCAATGCAGTAATTAGAATAATTGATATTAATCATATCATATACAACTAGATATCTATCTATCTATTTAATTCATATTGTTCAAGCTGTGTACACTCACCTGAGGAATTTGTTCTGGTTCAAAACCAGTTTTGAATGTGTATTTGGCTTATATATGAACTCATTCTGTTATGTGTACCGTTATAAATAAATAAATATATATATATGAATTGCTGAATTAATGAATTAATGAATTGTTCGTTAGTCTCACTAAAACTCGAGAACAGCTGAACGGATTTATCTTATCTTAGTCTTGAAATGTTCGTGGAGGTCTAGGAAAGGTTTAAAAGGAAAAAAAACTTGAAATTAATTTATACAAAAGTTTAGGTCTTTTATTTATCAATTGAGGCAGTACGAAGTCTGCCGGGACAGCTAGTTAGATATATAATTAGTGTTACCTGGTAATCAATACAAGTACGGGTCTAGAGGACATTTTGGCCGACCAGCTTGCTCTCTGAAAAATATAACTTCATTTTTACAGTGGGAAAGAATTACTATTTATTACAAACACATTAATTCTGCTAGAGAAGTTACTAACAAATGCTTTAAAATCAAATTATGATGATCTAAGTTCTTGATTTTAGTTAATTTTCCAAAAAATCTTGTAAGCATTGCACCACTGGATGGTATAATTGTGTACTTTCTTGTGTTTTGACTCTATGTATAAAACTATTTTGACATAGTGTGACACGGACACAGCTAATTGCTGTTCGCCCATTCATCATCATCATCATCATCCACAGCCAGTTTTGTCCTACTGTTGGGTATAACCTCTCTTATATTGCCATTGGCTTTGATCTTTAGCCAGCCTCATCCCGGTTTGACTCGCGACAGATATATGTTATGTCGTCGACGCATCTTGCAGCTGGACGCCCGATGTTACGGTAACCAGTCCTTGGCCACCTCTCGTTCACTGCTTTACTCCACCTGGCATCTACTTGTCTAGCCAAGTGACCCGCTCAACACCCAATAATCAAATAAATAAATTATTTTATTAAAGTATGTGTTACATTTTCGTGGCTGGAATGTTAGAGGCGCCGCAACGTTGACTAAAAAACGAGAGATTGACGAGTTTCTAGACGGAAAATCTATCCATATTGCCTGCCTACAGGAAACTCACTTCAAATTCGGGACCTACGAATCTAGTCACTATACATGGCACCTAAGCGGAAACAACAACAGAAGAGGCCAAGCTATTCTCATAAGAAAAAGCAGCGGCCTAAGGCTGAACTGGACTAAAGCAAACACAAACAATATGGTTGCTTCAATAGATACAAGCAGTGGAGCCTCTCTATTCATTACTACAACGCACAGGTCCAATTCAACGTCACCAGCAGCAAACGACGCGACTCGGCTACTACAACTGACCAAGAACAAACCAAGAAACTCAATAACAATCATACTAGGTGACTTCAACGCCCACATAGGACTCACAGATACACATGAACTTCGCGATAAAAATCAAAGAGGCAAAAATCTCCCACACCAAACAAGTAACGAAACGGGAAAATCTCCGATTGGACACATCATTCGGCCGGCGCAGCTGTAAACTGACTTGGACGTTGGGAAACAAAACATCGCAAATATACCATATAATGACAGATGCCAAAAACAACCAGATTTTTAATTACATCAAAGGTGAAAAAACAATCCTATCTGACCATAGAATCATATGGGGAAACCTGAAGCCCCTGACCACAGAATAAATAATACAACAGAAACCTATCTCCCTGTTCCGAACACGCAGCGAGCGGAGGGCACAGTAAAGTACGATCGACAGTCGTGGGTCAAACGGCACATCACTCCCCAAAGTATGAAAAATTTGTTTGTATTGTATCAATAGGTATATCTAGCTACTTAAATAAGCAATTTATAGTTGAATTCGAGAAAAACAGGATTAATTTAGTAAACATTTTAGAAAAAAAAATTGTTAATACATTTTTTGTTATAATAACACATAAAAAATAATTACTGATAAAGTATTAATTTATCGAAATATAATTCACTGATGATTAAGTATAAACACTAAAATAATACAATTTTATTATTGTACTAAATCTACATTCCTAATGGCAACCATGATAACTTTGAGAGACTCGAACTGTATACAGTGAAATATGAACCGTAAATCGAAACGTTAAATATCAATTTGGCTTGCGCGTAGGTTACGAACGTACGCTGCGCTGCGAACGTATTTTGATAGCGTGGCGCGTTTTTGTTCAAAGTTAGGTCGCCCTGCCCTCACGTGAAACTCCAATAGGGACTCTACGAGACCTCCAATAAGACTAACCAGGGCCAACGTTGCGAACGAGTTTGACTACAAAACCCTAAACTACGAGATGCTTCAAAGTAACACCACTCGAAAAAAAAAAAACCAAGAAACTTTATTAGAGGAAACCAAAAAGAGCAGGAACGGCGAAAACCGAAAAGAGCCGCTATCGTGGGAAGTGATAACAAACGTCATGAAGATGGCGGCCAATAAGACTATCAAACATGAAAGAAGGTACTCTAAGGCTAGAGAAGAGGCAATTACAAACCTACAGAAGGCGAAGTTCCATTATAAGCATCACCCTCAAGATATAGAGGCTAGAAATACACTTAAAGAGTGCCGGCGCCGTTTGCAAGAGATCGAAGCAACGGAAGATCTTAAAGTTGGTAGACCTAACTATATGTGGAAGGATTCTTTATCTCATGATATGGACCCCAGGAAAACATCTGACTGGCAGGACATGGCGAAAAACAAAGGAGACTTTATAAGAGCTGCCAGGGAGATCTATAAGATGGCAGAAACCGACAGCGAATCTGATGAGGAAACAGAACGACATACCAACAGGCAGGCACCAACCATACCCCAGGAAAGGCCGTCAGATGACACAAGAACAATCCCTTAGCGACATAGGATCTATTCGACCCACATTTAAGATCCACACCCGACGTGGTTATGATTACACACAATAGGACCAACATTACACAGCGAACGTATTAAGATAGTGCTTGCAAAGCCAAACACTAACAAACCCCAAGATGGGTCAACTCAATAATCAACAAACACCATTTTTTACTAACGCTTATCCCTATCCTTAATAACAACCTTCTCCAAATCGGCGTCTGGCTGCATAGCCGGTCGACTACCATCCCGGAGCGTTAGCACAAAACCACGCTCCACAACCTCGTGCCCCCCGGTATGCCGGTTTGACCGGAGCAGGCTTGTCCTGGCTGGGTGCGGTACCTATGTTCATGTTCATGTTCATGTATGTGTTACATTTTCGTGGCATGACATAGCCCTCTAGCCCAGGCTTGACGTGTAGGTTTGGAATAATATTCCGGCATGATCGGCATTGGATGGAGATTTTTGTAGCCATTACTTTGATTTCCGAGGCAGATATTACTATGCCCGGTATTTTCACCAGATGGGATACTATGTCTGACTGAAAACAATCAGTAAAAAAAATTAAGCCTTTTGAATATGCATGTTAAGTGATAAATTAACTAAATATAAAATAGGTACTGAAAATTTATTGACATAAGTTGAACATGTACTCATATACACAGTTTAGCAACATTTTCATAGTATTCATAAAAAATTACCATTTAAAAATTGCAGCCACCTAGAGGAAACTCAATCCCAGCTCAGTGGTTCTTAAGTCATACAATCTAGATGCTTTAAAATAAAAAAGAATACTTATAAGTCTTATATAAGATTTCTTCTGGGTGGTTGTCCTACATACCTATCCATTCACTTGGCAAGGTGCAATCAAACACAAGCCCATAAAATATGTTATTTAAAAATACTTACTTTCAGTTCTCTTAAATTGGCCGCATGAGCATCAGATGAGAGCAACACTTGTATATCTTCCACTTTATCTTCACCTTCGGGACGAGGAGCTGTCAGTTCATCTGCTAACTGTAACATACATACATTGGTAAGTAAAATATAAGCAACTGTATTTGCATGCTTAGTTTTTTACCAATTCACTTGGCTATGTTATAATGCTGATACAATGTTATAAAGAATCACTTGAGTGTACTTTTGGACAGTCAGGCATTTAACCAACAAATTTATCTGGACTAAAACTGTTGTTCAAGGCGGAACATACCCATAAAGGAGGTCATATAGTGATAACTTACCTCCTTGGCAGCCTTTTCTAATATTGGTAGGTGCTCGGTAGGTTTCTTATACAGTTTTTCAGCTAGCACTTCATCAAAACTGGACAGATCTTCAATATTTATTTCCACCCAGTACTGTCCAAGTTGTAATTTCGCTTCAGAGTGTCTCTGTAACATGTTGAAATATTTTATTATTCTTTGTGATATTTATGTTTTCTAGTGAGCGTGTCTAATAGATGACATAGAATCTTGATATTACCTGTATTTATAATTGAAATTTCCAGTGTGAAACTGCCTCATAAACTCTTTAAACTTTTTCTTTACCGCTTGGAGGTTAGCTTTAACTTGGGATTCGTTTTCTTCAACACCAAAGTTATCAGAGAAGAAAACTCCTGGATCGTCAAAGCCTTCCATTGTTGTGTAATATAAATGCGGTATTTATATGAACTATTAGTAATAACTGTGAAATTTTATTCAGTTTAGTTTACGCTATACTCCCTCTACGAGTTTACATTTCGGCGACGCGCATGAAATCAAAACAAATTCCGGACCCCATAATTCATACACAGTATCGTACATTCGCGAATGAACATGTTCATAATAACATTCATTCTGTTCATTCTATACAGATAACAAATATACGGTTTAGTTCATTCATTCATAGAAACAATAAAAATATTTATTATCTGTACTACTATTTCCGTAGAAGTCGAAAACTCGAATACCTACGTCTTGTCTGTATTGTCTTGTCTAATATCTCTAGGCAAATGAAAAAAAATGGCGCTCCATTCGCCTGAACTCAAAGTCTGAACATGGCATTTATTAATTCATAAACTTTTCCTTGCAGCGGCCCGCGAGCTCGGCCTGAGCGTAGACCTCCGCGCACAAGGCCACAGAGGAGACTCTCCGCATCATGCAGCAGTATGAAGACACGCACGGAGCCCTAGTGTTCATCGCGGTGGCGGGGCGCTCCAACGGACTGGGGCCCGTGCTGTCCGGGAACACCTCCTACCCGGTCATCAACTGCCCGCCGCCCGGGGACAAGCTCGTACAGGTATGCAATGATATTATTATTTATGATGATGTGTTGGGCAAAACTTTATTATCTGTTGTACTTGTATCATCTTTTTTTATCTTTATTTATTAACAGGAGATTTGTCATGAAGTTAGACTAACTTCATGAGATTTGTCTTACATTGACTTGACTATGCCACTCCCGTATGGTTAAGCTAGTAGGTACCTAATCTACCTTCTGACACAGACAAGTGACTTCGAGCCCAACACTAGCACTACAACAGGACTTGGCTCCTCCTCGCTTCGCTCGTCGTCGCATGTGCGTGGTAGAAAGCAACCTAACGAACCTAATCTACCTTCTGACACAGACAAGTGACTTCGAGTCCAACACTTGCACTACAACAGGACTTGGCTCCTCCTCGCTTCGCTCGTCGTCGCATGTGCGTGGTAGAAAGCAACCTAACGAACCTAATCTACCTTCTGACACAGACAAGTGACTTCGAGTCCAACACTAGCACTACAACAGGACTTGGCTCCTCCTCGCTTCGCTCGTCGTCGCATGTGCGTGGTAGAAAGCAACCTAACGAACCTAATCTACCTTCTGACACAGACAAGTGACTTCGAGTCCAACACTTGCACTACAACAGGTTAGGTTACGCTGCTCACTGTATGATAAAATCCCAGATGCTGTCCCTCGTCCTTGTAACTTCTCCAATCTTCTTCCCCTTGTATATTCTCCTTTTGCATTTATTTTGTATCATTTTATTGTCTCAAATAAAATTAAATTGTAATCATGCTTGTATATATGTATTATGTTAACACTCAAATAAGCTCAATAAATTTCAAATAAGTTAATAGTAATTCCGCACCGATCAAATGTTAATTATTTTAACTGGCTAATCAGCAGTTGTCTCCCTTGTGACGTGACATTGGCGAAATTGCGGCGGTGCCGCAGAGTCCATTATTAAAAAAAAAAAAAAAAAAAAAAAAAACAGGTTAGGTTAGGTTTAGCGTCCCGTAAAGTACACCCCAACCCGCTACGCTCGCTCACTCGACCCCGCCATCCCCTTCTATTCTAACCTAACCTCAAGCATGCATCGAAGAAGAAAGAAAATTACTTGACACTGGCAAATACGCGAAGAGTGTAACGCCAATACTAAAAAAAAAACAATGGCGTCACGTTTCGTTCATCAAGTTACAAGTTACACACAAAATATTATAACTACGTAAAAATTTGCGATCAAATAATAAATAAAATTACGTATTATATGTATTTTTCATCAATATATACGTAATTGTGACAAAAACTAAACATTACATACACATTAGCAAATAAATATAATAGTTTGATAAGTCGCACGCTTGTATGTAATAGCAGTCCGTAAAACGAAACGCTAATGGCCGTCATAGTGTCAAGAAACTGTCAAAATAAAGGATTATTTTTCGATTTTAAAAAAATAATATCTCGTAAACTAAGCGTCTCCGCACTTAAATATTTAACGTGTTGCCTTTTCTAAATATTATCTACTTCTTAAAAAATTGTGGACCTCCAACGCGATTGGCGGCTTTGGAAAGTTGAGCCCAACCAATGATATTCTACATAAACTGGTTACAACTATATAAATTTATCTTTAAGTAGGTTGGTGTAGCCAAGTAGATAATATAAAGAGGGAACATGGTAAATGGTAGGCAGGTGCACTCACCGCAGTCAGCTCGTACAAAATCCTGGGGTACCCCTCAGTTTTTATAAAATAAAATAAAATTTGTTTATTTTTGCATAATTTAGTTTCACAAAAAGATATTGGAAAAACTGAAAACATTTCAGAAGTCAGACACCTATGTAAACCCACAGCGATGGAGACTCGAAATCTGCTGCGGGCATACACAGAGAAAGAACATAAAAATCTGTGGAAAAATAGAAAAGACTGTAGGCACTCCAAGATCTTCTTACCAGAGGTAGACAGGAAGGCAACTAATAAATTTATCAAACTTAGCCGATCAGATTTACGTCTATTGGTTGGAGTGATTACCGGACACTGTGATCTGAACTATCACCAGTACACTATTGGAACGACAGACAGCCCTCTGTGTAGAGGCTGTATGAAACATGACGAGACCGTGGAGCATGTACTACTACACTGCGAAGCAACAAAAGAGGAAAGAAAGATGCTAAGACAGGCTCAAACAGAAGCATCACGTGACGATGCAAGCAGTTCCACCCCATATACCACAACTCCTGCCGTGACGGGAGTAGGAGTGGAACTAGTATGCCAGAAACCCAAGGCTCCGATATTTCAAGGAGCTTGGCTGGCTGGGTTAGGCAGAAATGGGGGAAATGCACAAAACACCCCAAGCGGGACGTCAGTGCAGGACTCATTGCCCCCACCTTAGAATTAGAATTAGAAGATATTGGAATCCAAAGCCTCCCGAACTAGTTTACACTGTGTCTCGGGAGCCGATGGCTTCTCCCTGCTTACAATTAACACACAAAATAAACAGAATGCCAAAAAATTTACTAAGAAATGGTAACATTTAAATAAAAACATTACAAACATTAAGATTTATCAAACATAATAAGTTTTCTTAACCTTGCATATTTTTATGAAATTAAAGTTATGTTTATAAATTTAATAAAGATTTTAAAAAATTTAAATTTTCTCTAATTATTCATATAACTTAATAGTATTTTTCTAGTATTTTAATTTAATTTATTTAAGAATATGTATTTAACAATATTTTATTTCAGGATGGATGTTAATAACTTTATGTTAAGCATAATTTAGATGGTTAACAAGTACAATTTAGATAACTATAGCAAACACCTAAAATATGTTTTGTTATTTCCACAGGACTACCTAGTTTGGGCGCGCCTGCGCGTGAAACTACTCGACATGGCTGCCTCGCTGAGACAGGCCGACAAGAAGCTCAGAAACCTTACTGTCTAACTTCCTTTATATCTGTTATGTTTACATTCCTTATCTGTATCCGTTTTTATTAATAAACCTTTTTATTTTATGGCTTGTTCTTAATAATTTTTTAAAACCTGTTTTCCATTAAGATAAGCTAGAATTGTATAAAAGGTTTTACCTGTTGGAGAAAATATATACCTACATAAGTCTATGTAGCTGAATAAGGAATGAATTTGGTATGAAACAGTTGTATATTGAGAATAGACAATTATTTGTGTTGTGCACGAATCGAAACTGAGACACCTGGCACTGAAGGCTATGCTTACTGGGCACAGATCATGTTCTATCATCCCTAGTATGGAGAGTAAAGTGGATACTTCGCTGGTCTCATAATTTGTAAAATACCTAGTAATAACTACATGGAAGAAAGTGGGTTGGTTGAACTTATAAATCAAACTGCTTAGTATACAATAATCAGTTTTTATTATAAAATATTATTATCATGTTCAAATTAAAAAAGGTATATACTTTTATAAGTAGTCTATTTAGTCGCAGCGTTGTGCGTCATGATCACCACACCAAAGCTTTAGTTGAGTTTTCACAAGTTGATAAAAAGATGACATCAGTTTAATAATAAACATGTCATTATTAAGATTATAATAACTCTTCCTACTAATTATATACTTGACATGGACTTAAATTTGTTTTTAATTTCTTCTTAAAACTTAAATGTTATGATACAGTTGTCAGGTAAGTATATACATTTATGTTATACCTCAGGTTATTGTCGCTTAACAAGGCATAAATACATTTATCTACACTAATGTTGTAACATTCTACTTATGTTTCCAATACTTGACTTATAATTACTACTGTTGTAGCGCAGACAACAAAACACTCAATTAAGCAATTTCACATGATGGTATAATATCCACATCGATATCGTAAAATCTCATTATAACATCAATAATTGGCCCTGCGCGCGCAGCTGCGCTCTCATTGGTTAGATTTTAATGGCGGCAAGTTCACTTTGACAATACACGTATGCGTGAATTTAATGTTTCGCAATGTGTTTTGTTTTTAAAATACAAATAGTGTTTTAAAAGTTAAAAATGGATAGTGACGATGATATTTGTACGCCTCCGGATATTCTAGAATTGGTAACAAAAGTAACTCACAATCTTTTGCCAGAAAAATCTAGAAATTTATATGAAAATTAAACTATTGTCAGCTTTTACTCTTGTTCTTTGATTAATTGCATTAGTGAAGATAAAGTAGTGTAGTATGCAACTGCATATAACACAGGTATTAAAACACTCATTACTATTATGAAACTCGCTGCACTAGTTTCATAAACTCACACTCGTGGTATAATACCCTTCATTATATGACAGTTGCATAAACTACTATTATGAGACTTATTTTGTACAATATCAAAGTTAATAATTTGTGTACAGAACATAATGATTTCACACAACACATGAGAAAAGGCAAGTCATTTATTTATTTTATTTAAAAGTTACAAAACACACAATAGCAAGTTATAATAAAAACACAAATCAAATTATAGGACAACATGGCTAACAATACAAAATACCTACATAACATAAACTAGGGATAAAGAGCCTTATTTCTAAAGAGTAAAATAAATAATGGTTTTTCATTAATTTAATGATGTGGAGAGAACTAATATATTTATTAATTACTTAGCGTGTTTATACATACATATGATATTTGAATGATTTTTCATTTGTGTGTAAGTTTGTGTCGTTTTAGGTGTTCATGTAGAGTGCCTGCATAGTCACATATATCACATTTAAATGGCCTTTCACCTGTGTGTATTTGTATGTGTCTTTTTAATATAGTACTGTCCCTGGCAGCATAGCTACACATGACACATTGGAATGGTCTTTCACCGGTGTGTGTTAGTTTGTGGGTCTTTAAATTACTACTATGCTTACATTCATAGTCACATACATCACATTTAAATGGTCTTTCACCTGTGTGTGTTAGTTTGTGGCTCTGTAAATTACTTCTTTGCTTACATGCATAGTCACATAAATCACATTTAAACGGGTTTTCACCTGTGTGGTTTAGTTTGTGTCTTTGTAAATTACTACTATTCTTACATGCATAGTCACATACATCACATTTAAATGGTCTTTCACCTGTGTGTGTTAATTTGTGGGTCTTTAAACTATTACTATGCTTACATTCATAGTCACATACATCACATTTAAATGGTCTTTCACTTGTGTGTGTTAGTTTGTGGCTCTGTAAATGACTACTTTGCTTACATTCATAGTCACATACATCACATTTAAATGGTCTTTCACCTGTGTGTGTTAGTTTGTGGGTCTTCAAACTACTACTATTCTTACATGCATAGTCACATACATCACATTTAAATGGTCTTTCACCTGTGTGTGTTAGTTTGTGGGTCTTTAAACTATTACTATGCTTACATTCATAGTCACATACATCACATTTAAATGGTCTTTCACCTGTGTGGTTTAGTTTGTGTCTCTGTAAATTACTACTATTCTTACATGCATAGTCACATACATCACATTTAAATGGTCTTTCACCTGTGTGTGTTAATTTGTGGGTCTTTAAACTATTACTATGCTTACATTCATAGTCACATACATCACATTTAAATGGTCTTTCACTTGTGTGTGTTAGTTTGTGGCTCTGTAAATGACTACTTTGCTTACATTCATAGTCACATACATCACATTTAAATGGTCTTTCACCTGTGTGTGTTAGTTTGTGGGTCTTCAAACTACTACTATTCTTACATGCATAGTCACATACATCACATTTAAATGGTCTTTCACTTGTGTGTGTTAGTTTGTGGCTCTGTAAATGACTACTTTGATTACATTCATAGTCACATACATCACATTTAAATGGTCTTTCACCTGTGTGTGTTAGTTTGTGGGTCTTTAAACTACTACTCTTCTTACATGCATAGTCGCATACATCACATTTAAATGGTCTTTCACCTGTGTGTGTTAGTTTGTGGCTCTGTAAATGACTACTTTGCTTACATTCATAGTCACATACATCACATTTAAATGGTCTTTCACCAGTGTGTGTTAGTTTGTGGGTCTTTAAACAACTACTCTTCTTACATGCATAGTCACATACATCACATTTAAATGGTCTTTCACCTGTGTGTGTTAGTTTGTGGCTCTGTAAATGACTACTTTGCTTACATTCATAGTCACATACATCACATTTAAATGGTCTTTCACCTGTGTGTGTTAGTTTGTGGCTCTGTAAATGACTACTTTGCTTACATTCATAGTCACATACATCACATTTAAATGGTCTTTCACCAGTGTGTGTTAGTTTGTGGGTCTTTAAACAACTACTCTTCTTACATGCATAGTCACATACATCACATTTAAATGGTCTTTCACCAGTGTGTGTTAGTTTGTGGCTCTGTAAATGACTACTTTGCTTACATTCATAGTCACATACATCACATTTAAATGGTCTTTCACCTGTGTGGTTTAGTTTGTGGCTCTGTAAATGACTACTTTGCTTACATTCATAGTCACATACATCACATTTAAATGGTCTTTCACCAGTGTGTGTTAGTTTGTGGGTCTTTAAACAACTACTCTTCTTACATGCATAGTCACATACATCACATTTAAATGGTCTTTCACCTGTGTGTGTTAGTTTGTGGCTCTGTAAATGACTACTTTGCTTACATTCATAGTCACATACATCACATTTAAATGGTCTTTCACCAGTGTGTGTTAGTTTGTGGCTCTGTAAATGACTACTTTGCTTACATTCATAGTCACATACATCACATTTAAATGGTCTTTCACCAGTGTGTGTTAGTTTGTGGCTCTGTAAATTACTACTATGCTTACATTCATAGTCACATACATCACATTTAAATGGTTTTTCACCTGTATGTGTCTGCATGTGGCTCATCAAACATGTTTGAACAGCGCTTGCATAATCACACATATCACATTTGAATGGTTTTTTACCTGTGTGTTTTAATTTATGTATTTTTAAATCACTACTTCTTCTGCTGGCATAGTCACACATATCACATTTGAATGGTTTTTCCTCCGTGTGTTTTGATTTATGTATTTTTAAATTATTACTTCTTCTGCTGGCATAGGCACATTTATCACATTTAAATGGTTTTTCATCTGTGTGTCTCAGTATGTGCCTCTTCAAACTTTGTTTATCAGAGCTTTCATAGTTACACATATCACAAACATATGGCTTTTCGCCTGTAGTTACCCGGATATGTAGTGCAAAATTAAATGAACGAGTGTTTTGATAGTCACACATTAAACATTGAAATATCTTCTTTTTCTTCATAGTTTTGTTACCGGGTGCCACTTTTCTCGTAGTCAGTGACATGGAACACAGATACCTATGGAATAAGTAACAATAGGTACCTACCTATTGTTATGGAAATCAGTAAATAGGTAGTTAGTTTTCGGGTGAATTATTATTCCCAGGAACAAAGCATATCTAATTACTACCTGATACCTAGCCCAATACCTTTGTATGCACAGAAAAATATATACTTAGGTACTGTAGGTACTATGCGTGCCAAATAAGAATAGGTAGGATCGCGTTTGCTGCCAATGCCAACAGCTAACTTCACACAATAACTGTCAAAATAGTACTGCCAGCAAAAAAAGTGCATAATATTTTTATTATTATTCATATTGTGCAATAATTTATTGTTCATAGATTATGATTTTTTCTTTGAAAATATATAAAATTTTCTGTGTGTGAGTAGAAATTCTGTCAATGTGTTTAGGTTCTTATCAATGTAGTAAACTGCGTGAAGCCATGGAATAAGTAATAGTTCGTTTGTTTTGGCTATTCTCACGCAGTACCAATCTGGCAAGAGCTATCGTACCTACTTACTTACTTAAAAACAGGGGTTTAGATCTACTGGGAGCTTGTTTGCTTGTGGAGTGTTTAAAATTTTCTTAATTTTTGTGTACGGATAGGACATCGTGTACATACACGATTTAGTTTTGGATTTATTTTGATTTGGTTATGTACGCCATCTTTATTTATTCGCAACTCGAACGCGTAGGTTAGGTTGATGTCTCTACCTAGTCTGCGTTACAAAATCAATTTGGAACCTGATGCAGCGATATAATGAATGATATGTACCTAATACCAATTTATCCATGGTAATCCTTATGACGCGTTGTTAGATTTCGTGTAGTGCTAAAGTACATAACTGCATTATTGATTTTGATATTCGGAGTACCTAGGTACATAAATGATATCATCTCATCAGAAAATACATAATTCCTCTTCAAATAACCTCAAAGAAAGGCAAGGATGGTGGCCAAACGATAAAAGTAGATATAGCACTGGTAGGTACTTACAATTATTGTATGCTATGTTCAAGCAGAATGTGCTGATAATGATGACCACTTCTAACCCTTTTAGTCAGTTCTTGCACTGTATGTAGCCAACATTGTTATCAAGAATGAGATCATTTACAATATTATATTTCCTTTTGCCAAAATCTAGGTATGTTCTACATAAATAACGTTGAGTCTAATAGATAGCTTCTACCTTCATGTACCTAGGTAAGTACATACATACACAGTTTGTCCACCAAAGCAGAGCAGAAAAACTAGGAAAAATAAACCAACTAGCATTGATGACAGGCAGAATTTTATTTGATATCTCCTTATCTTGTTTCGGTAGTACCTTTTTTGTATTCTGAGGTACCTACCTACTTCAAATAAAACATTACTTACTTAGTAGGTACTTACCTACAGAATAATGTCACACTAAGGAAACTTGAAAATCCATGGAAGCCTGCTTCTGGTTACCTAACTGTGTCTCACCATCTATACCCAGGCTTCGGTCGTGGTCCACCTGCTTAGTTCTACCTAGGTACCTACTGATGTATGTTCCTGCCTGACTGAACATTCTCCAGCTCCCTTTAACTTTCAAGAGAGTTAATTCTGTGAACAATACTGGACTGATTATCTATTAAGTATATACATTTTTTTAAGTATTATATGTACCTACCTATTACTTATTATTTTTCTAATAAAGTGTTCTCATAAACTAATCTCTTAATATTGTTTGTTTTTTATAACCTATGTACCTACCTAATTATAATTTTCTAATAATCTTATATTAATCAGTAAATAAGTAGGTAAGTAGGTACCTAACTATTTATATACCTACCTACAGTTGTGGACTGTGCCCAGGGGTAGGTTTAAAACACAGAATGAATTTCCATAACTAGACTTTTTTTCAGAATCTGTAACTTCACAATAAAATAGGTAGGTACCTAGATAGCCAACAATTAGATTGAAATAGTAAGATATGCGTAATGAAACAGTGGGCCTAGCAGGAATATTACCATCGCAGGATCCGACAATTTGTCGAACCATATTTCATACAAAATTCGTACAGCGAACCTGGTGGCGCGTAACTGAACTATTTTACTTTCACACAAAAAATCCACACTCATTTCCATACACTTCAGACTGAGCGGCTGATGGCGCCACTTGTGCTGTCAGAATATGTCTAACAAGCACTCATATCGCATATTCGCGCCTGGCAGTTAGTAGACCGTAGCCTAGTGGTTAAGGCGTTCTGACGGTAGCAGAAATACGCAGGTTCGAATCCTGCCAGTCGTGATTATTTTCGCTCATTTTCCAATAAAAGTTTAATTTAAAACATACAGCATGTTTGAAAAATTCACACTTTTCTAATTTAATTCTAAGTCCTACCGCCTGCAAGCGTCTCAAGACTTCACGAACATTTTTAATATTATCTTCGCGAGATAATCCTCCTATACAAGCGTCGTCAAAATTCACAGCAGTCATGGGAACGCCTCTAGGCGTCTCTAAGCCGCAGATACGAATACTTCGGCACTTCTTTAATACCGGCACGATAGGCGTGCCGTACTCTGAATGTTCTACCTTAGTAATCGTGCCCTCATTAACAAGTCGCTCTAATTCCTTTTCTACAGGTTCTCTTAACTCTAACGGTAAATTCCGCGCCTTATGAAAAACGGGCTCATTATCGTTCAACCTCAAAGAAAACATTTTAGTACAAGTACCGAACCCAGGCGCGAACACATCAGCAAAATCGCGTTTGAGAGAGGTAACGGTACGGTCGGTGTTATCAGTTTGCCGCGCGCGTCGACTTTGTTTACTATCTCGATGTTTTGGATGTTTAATCGACGCAGCCAGGAGCGGCCGAGCAGCGGCGGCCCGCCTTTCACTACAAACAATGGCAGGCCGTCTGCCTCGCATGCCCTCTCCGCGCCCTGATGACGCGCGCGCACTTTGATAACACCAATAGGTACAATGCTAGACCGTTATAGTCTTTTAACTTCACCTTGCATTCAGAAAGCTCGCAATCACTAAATTTTTCCTTATAGTCACTCTCATTGATCACTGCAAGCTTGCATCCCGTATCAACTTCAAAATCAATCGGCGTACTATTAACAGAAAGGTTCACTACATACGGTTTGTCGTCTTCGCTGCTGACCACGATATTGAAGATATCGCTATCTTCGTCCTCGGACTGCAGGTCGACGTAAAAATGATTCCTTCGCCGATCTTTACTCGATTCACTGCCGTTACTATCACTATAAGACCGCTCACTTTTACACATGGCCTTCAGATGGCCCCTTGCCCCGCACTGATCACAATAAAATTATAACGCCTATAGCGACACTGATCCGGTGCGTGCTGGCGGCCACATCGCCAACAATGGTCTCGCTGCCCGCGGCGCGCCGCCGGGCCCGCTGCCGCCGCACCTATGCGGTGCACGGCCGAGAGGCCCGCGGCCGCGTCCGCCGCTGCCGAGTCTGCGCCCGGCACCCCGCCGCTCGAGCAGCTCGCCCCCGCGTGCCGCTCCGCAGCCTCCAGCGCCAGCGCCAGTTCCACCGCCCGCCTGTAGTTCAGCTCCTTCTCCGCGAACAACCTACTACGCATCTCGTCACTCGCCAGCCCGGACACGAACTGGTCTCGCAGGTTCTCTTCTAGCTTGTCACTGAAGTCGCAAGTGCTGGCGAGATGCTTGAGATGTTGTAGGTACAGGTTGAGTTCCTCTCCTGGTCCTTGTCGACGTTGCCGAAAGATATGCCGTTCCGCAATATCTGAGCGTCTGGGTTCGAGATGTTGTTCGACGATGGAGACTAATGCCGCGAATGTTTTGTTTTCGGGTCTATCCGGAGCACACAAATCGCACATTAAATCGTACGTAGCCTCGCCCACCACGGTGATGAGCGTAGCCACGTGCAGCGATTCTTTAATCTCATTTAGTAGGATAAACTGCCGAACACGATTCACGTACACGTTCCATTTCCGCGAAGAAAGGTCGAAACTATCTATTTTACCATAAGGCATGGTAATTATCACGCAAAATCTAATTTTTTTTCTCGTCGCCAGTAAGATATGCGTAATGAAACAGGGCGAGCGGTATGAGATGGTTTATTGAACGAAATGAAGATATCAAATAACATAAGTACCCACAATACTTTACAGAAATTAAATCGATATGGTAATTGGTAGGTATTGACGATGTGATCTTTTGAATTTCTTGGCTTCTTCGAGAACTTTCCCTTTGCCTGGTCACATCGCCTGGAAAAAAAAACATAGATGCTGTATCAATTTTGGTTGAATTGTAAACCAAGGGATATCGCAACATTTGTAGGTTACTATTACCTAGTACCTACCTAAGCCTATAATACCTAGACATTTCCAAAGATGATTATTCAAATAACTGTAGGTAATTTATTTTTAGTTTTATTTAGTCATACCTACCTATTTACTTAATTGTATGCCCAAGTAGGATTTATTAACTTCTTATGTTCCTACCTACCTACATATCTTTTTATTTGCTATAAATACTGAATGCTAAGTATGGATAAGCTAGGTAAGTACCTACCTACATATTGTACTTAGGTTAAGCCTAGTAATAGGTAATAACTCTGAGTTATTAAATTATCATATGGGGCTTTGTGATTTCTAAGTAGGTACCTAGGTAGAGCCTATCTATACCTACCTATAAGGTCAAATCTCTAATTAAAAGTTTACACTTAATACCAACGACATTAATAATAGGTACCTACATGGACCGGCCCTCTCAGGGCCCTGTTTCTCAGTTCCGATAACGATCGATCGATAGTGAAAAGTTTTCGATGATGACGTCATTTTGCGTTTCTCAGAGGCTCGGATGAAAAGTTATCATTAAAAATCTTACCAAATAACAGCGACGTTGCCTAGCAACCATTATTTTGCAGGAACATTTTTGAATTTTTGATCAAAACTTTTCTTTCGAATTCTTTTCATGCGTTTCTCAGCCTGAGGTACGTAAATTTTTACGAATAGTTGCTAGGCAACGGTTGTTTTTTGACATCTAATAGTGATAAACTTTTCACCAGCTTCATAGCTGGCGGAAAGATTCCACTAGCACGTTTAAAGAAAAAGAACAGCATTATTAGTAACAATAACGATTGAATTGTAATAATAATATAAACTTCTTCATAAGTCATTTACAGTGTTACCCATGTGATTTGATCATATAGATACCAACACGATCTACACAACTGCTGTTGCTCAAGATGATGAAAAGTTGAACAATTTTACACCATACCTACTAAGTCCAAACATCATGCTATTTGGGACTTAAGATAACAAATGTTTTTGACGAAAGTAGCACGGTCAGTAGAATTTTTTGTATTCGGGTAAAAGGTTTCAATCTCAGCTAACATTCGTTTGATGGCTGGCGAGACTCCCGACTTGGTGCTCACTCCACTTCTTATAATGACTTTCTCATTCTAACTATTGTATTGGTTTCATCTGTATCATATTATTATCTTAAAAGTTGATTGAATCTGCAAAGATATTCTTCTGTTGAGTTACATAATAAATGTTTTTATACCTACTTATGTATATCACTATTAAGAGCACAAAGTTACGAGGCAGTTTAAGCTTGGTTTGGACCTTGCTTTTTACAGTTATTTTAAAAAAAGAAGATAAGTACCTAGCTAAATTAAAAAACTTTTAGTTATTATTAACTCTTTGCTATTTTCAGAGTACCAACAAGCGCATGGCGCGCAATGCCTATGTACTTACTTTATTATCCCTACCGCTATGTACCTATCCCGGTTATTTCTTTTCAAATGTAGGTACTATTAAATAAAATGTATAAGCTGTTTCTAAGGCTTGCATAAAATTATTAGATGATGATTTTCTACGTTCAATTCCATAAGTTAATTTTATTTGTTTACATTTAGATTGCCGAAAGTGTTTCATTACAGTTGAATACTCCAAAACAACATGTAAGTAATAGCTATGGCGTGCTCTGCTGGTTTTTTTAGATGTACTCGTACACTAGCATAGTAAACCAACTATATTTTTTATAGTGAAATAAAGATGTTTAAAATCTGAACTGAGAGTACTAACAAGCCTGTATCTTAAGCCGAGTATGTACATAGGTATTTATTATCAATTTAAATTGCCTACTTCTGAAATAAATTAATTACATTATAATTTACTAATTATTCCGATATGTTAGGTAGTTACATTGTTTATTTACCGTAGACAGAACTTCTAGGTTCATGTTATTTACATATTAGGCTAAGATTATTTACTTGTCTAGATAGATAGTTCGAACGTCTAAACGCCAAAAAAAATATCAGCCAACAGTTTGCTCATAAGCTCATCCCACCCGCTCAGTGGCGACACTGTCGTTGTACGGTAAACACGCGTTCTGTCGTATAAAAAAACGTCAATTTGCACAATAAAAGTGTGCAGGAATTATTAAATGATGATTGAAAACAACTAAACAAGTTACTTATCATCGGTAAGTAAACTTTGAATTTAGTATAAGCTAAAGAAACAGTTAAATTAATACAATTTTAATGTTGTTCTTAGATGCGACGCCATTTGACGCCATGTTTAAAGGGTAGCTTGCTCTTTGAATAAAAAAACCCTTGTGAATGTTAGTTAATATAAATAAAAAACACGATCCAACAAATATTTTTTAAACTAGATTTTGCTGCCGCCATTTCACTGTAGTATTGCCTGTGTGTCAAATTGTATCCACTGTAATGAAACAATTTGTAGGAGGTATTAATTACTTTGAAGTAAAACCTGATCATGTTTGCGGTTTTTTGCATCAACCTAACTTGCTAAGATTAGTTGTGGAAAAAATTTGATCTAACGATATTACTATAAGCACAGAATAAATAATACAACAGAAACCTATCTCCCGGTTAGTAACGCGCGGCGCGCGGAGGGCACAGTAAAGTACAATCGACAGTCGTGTGTCAAACGGCACATCACTCGCCCGCATAAAAGATAAAAGATAAAGAATCTTTATTGATAATGTAAAGTTGTAACATAGGTATAAGTACTAATATCATAAAATATGCTACACAAATTACAATATCTCGTCAAATTGAATTTATAACATTTAAGTAGTTTTAATAAAATTTTAGAAATTACAATGTCAATTTTATTAATGACATAATGAAATTTTTGTTATTAAAATCATGTCAAACATAATAATAGGTATGTAATCATACAATATGTCAACTTAAATAAATCATAGAGTTATTACTATGCTCGCCCGAGAAGCTGACATAATTAATACCAGATGATTTTATACATAGATTATCTATCATCTAGAATTAACTTTGCCATTTTTATAACAAATAAAAAAAAATAAGAATAAAAATATTAGTAAAAAACTTTTGTGTATTAACATACATTGAGGCGGAGTTACAAATATTCATCTTTTCAGCTATATAAGTACAACCACACATTTGTCTGTTAGAAAATCATCATGCCATGCCATCACATACTTGAATCAAACTGAAAAATATTCACATTCATAAATTACACAATGCAATACACACTAAGAAAGGATGAGTAGCAGTAAAGCAATAACCTCGAGAAGCAGACACGAGCAACCCAACTTACATGTTTCGCCATTCCTGACTGATACCCAAAGATAATGCTGAACAGCATGCTTGACCAATTACTTTCTCGCACTGTCATGCAACTTCAATTTTCATAGGTACAATAAAAACAAGCGCAAATTGTTAAAAAGTAAAACCTTCAAAAGCAGACCACAAGCTCTCAACAATTCTTATTTCTTATGTATAACTACGATAAGTATGTAGTGTTGTAACATATTATTTATTGAGATTTAATCACATAAATAGATATCTAAAAATATAACTATTGGTTTATACAGGAATAAGGTTGTGTGGGGGTCACTTCAAGCAGATGTGAATTGAGCTTTCACTATGATTCCAGCCATCTCAAAGATTTTAATATTTACCTATACTTTCCAATTACTCAACATGAAATGCGAAAAATGCTTACTGTTTGGCAAAATTTTGGCTTTAGATATTAGGATGATGAATAATATGATAAGGTTAGAACTAATTTTCCTTATGAGCAGCAGAGGCCATAGTGTCATTTGTTTAGTTGATGAACCAGTGAAACAAGTAGATTTTTTTTGAAAAAACTATTCTGAAGTGGAGTAGCAATATAAAAAGATACTTACCTATTTATTTTCAACCTAATTTGATAGGAAACAAATTCTACACCAGTTGCCGGGTTCAGTCTTTAGATACGCTTTCGCTAGATCTTTTCCTTATACCCAGACAGAAGCTGCCTTACAGCTTCTATCTGGGTCGTATAGCAGAACAATTCACAGGATTTTTTACGTTGGTCACGGCCTTAGGCTATGGATTTAAGTTATATTTGTTGTCCAATTTAGGTCTACACCATGAAGTTACCTCTAACTTCATGGTCTACACACGAGTGTTATAATAGTAGATTAGTAGCCGAGGGCTGTAAGGCATCAATTGCAGCCCGAGATAGTTAGGCGCACGAGCGCAGCGAGGGCGCCTATAGTTCGAGGGTGCAATTGATGCTTACACCCGAGCTAACTACTCTGCTTTACATCTCGATTGTGAGGTAAGTAGAAAAAACCCGTATTACAAGAATAAAACATTTTAATGGTTAAAATTTATAGTGAAATGAGAACAATTTTAAAATTTTAGGGACAGGTGTTTTTTGGGTATGTTAATAGTTTGAGATTGTGATATTTGCTGGTCACGGACAAAATCAGAACTTACTCGTTTTTCTTTTCGCCACTTCATGAACTCGTCGTAAGTTTTTAAATATTTCTTTAGAAAATTTCAAGCAAAATATTGTTAATTGCTACTTCAGCTTCCATTTCCATTTAATCAGGAGTGCAGCTTACATAATATATCGTCATCACTTGCAGAATTCATGTTTTTTTCCTAATTAGCACGTACCTATTTATAAAAATCCCAAAAACAAACAACATTTAAAATGAAAGTTTTCTCTTCCCGCCTTTTTTCATCTTTTTTTGTCAGGAACGAAATTGCGCATCGCCGTTCGATATTTAAAATTGATGACTATCATACGAAGAAGTTTGAGTTTGAATAGCGAAACGACGTCCTTTGTCTACTACTTGAACTTTTTGAAGGAGTGAAATGTTATTTTTTTAATTACTTACCGCCCTAGGGCTTTTCTAGCTACATTATTACCCTAGGGCGCTAATTGGTTACTTACAAGCCTCATTTGGGGGTAATAAGGACCTACTTACCGAACATGAGAGATGTAAAATATTATAAATATAGCATTTGAGACACAGAATAAATAATACAAGAGAGAGCATTTCATTCAAGCAGATACAGACAACATACCTATTTTTTTTTAAACCACATTTATTATTATTATTATTTTTTTCTATTCACAATTTTATGTCTTCAAAAAGAATGAACGTGGTACGGTTTTTTGAATTTTTTATATGGTATACGCATGGAAAAGAGAGGGATGATATAAAAAATTTAAAAATCCTTGGGTATACGTACGTATTACCCTCGGAGGAAGGACAAGCCTGGAGACATAGTAATAAGTTGAAGTGTGGCGCACTATCGGAACCTCTCTTTTTAATAAATGTTTTTAGTGTGCTAAAAAGAGACAACTATATACAATCTGTTCGGCCCTTTACGTTAGTGAAGCCGGTTTTTCTAGCTCGAGTAACCAATTTGGATACTAGCTGTGGATTTGGATTTTTGGCGAATATACCGTGAATCTTTGGAATATTTGGTTAAATGAGTTTGTTTGAGAAGTGTTTTCTACTGAAGAACAAATGGCGTGCGTTGCCTATGGCTGTAAGAGCCATGCTTTGAAGAAAAGTGACGAAATCCAGAGCTTGTCATTTCACAGGTTAGAGTTTTTTATCATTTTCCACAAAACAATACAAAACTGAATCAAAATATTAAAATATAACAAATTTCTACTCTTTTAGAACCTCATTTTGGAGGAAAACAATTAAATTTTCCCATTATATGTTAAAAATACGCAAAAGTTTGGTTTATAGTGTTGTGCACAATTGTTCTGAATTCGGTTAAAATCGGGTCTCGGTTTTGCCAATAGTAGTAATTTATTCGAACAATTATTTCAACATAGTATTGATCAGTGGAATATTGATAATCATAGAAATCTACTCATAAAAGCCATAGCCGAGACATACTTAAAAACGAAAATTCATTATATGACTAAGCAACTTATACAACCACAAGATAAAGTACGTAATTTTTTAAATAAAACTGTATTGTTTAACGGTCAGTAAATAAAAACCTACAAAAGTTATCTGAGTTATTTTATTTATTTCGAACTACACAATCTTTTTCCAGGTTTTCTCACCTAGTTCTAACTATGCCTAAAAGATCGATTTTGAAAACATGTTACAATTACGTCACTTTAATATGGTTTAGTTAGCGAAACTACTAGAATAATCGTTAACGTGACAGAACAGAATGTATGTTTCGGTTCGGTTTCGGTTTTTTATT
This sequence comes from Macaria notata, assembly GCA_927399415.1. Classification (NCBI taxonomy): domain Eukaryota; kingdom Metazoa; phylum Arthropoda; class Insecta; order Lepidoptera; family Geometridae; genus Macaria; species Macaria notata. Next base: position 4,374,523 of record OV656751.1, read on the forward strand.
TCGTACGTCGTAGGCACATCACTAAATTGAGGTATTAAAAAACGGCTACACTGTCATTTGAAGGTGATCTATATAGTAACTAGTTATCTCTTTCTTCCGCGTTGGTGCGCACATAAGTCGAAAGAGTGCAGACATACAGAACACGTTCAATTTATTACTATGACTCCAGGCTTGTTCTTCCTCCGAGGTATTACCATAAACATAAAAATTTAAATCGGAAAATACTTATTGCCATATTAAAAAAAATCCATATATTTGGTGTTGCCAGGTATAAAAATATTTTTTTAAATATGGTAACCCCATTTCAACTGCGTGGAAATAGCTCTTCTCTTTTCGCATGTTGCCCTTTGATGTTGCTTGTGTTGTTCTCAAAAAATGCAACTGCAAATTTAAAGTTAATTAAGGCCTTATAATTGTTTATAACAATGGCTACATACGACAACAAAATCTGGCTACTCAAAAACATACGCGATGCATTTATCGCGACAGACGACACGGGTTTATGCGAAATTGTTATGGCCGGAGAAGATTTCTCTAAAATCTTCCAAAACAAGGCTTTGGAAGACAAGAAACGGATACGAGAGGGTAGAATGAGCCGGCCAGGGACTAGCCGGGATAAGGAGAGCATGAGTGATATATCAGAGGATGAATGTGATAAAGAAATAGTGACCCAATTTGATCCATACCCAGCTATGGGAGACAGTGAAGATGAGGACCCTATAGGCAGTTATGTGCGATATGAAGAGTTTGGAGGACACAGGTATACCTTACTACCTATATAAATATGTGAGCTATGACCTAGTTTCAATATAGAGGTAGAATACATGTAAACATAGTTGGCAGTCAGTGAACTATGTCTTTTGTCTGAGGTCTTAAAGGTGGTTAAAGCCTATCAAAGTGTACAATTGTAATTCAGAATCTGTTAAAAGCAGCATCTAAATGTTTAATTGTGTTAGTTATGGTTTATTTTTTTATTTATTCACAAAACTGCTTGCTAAGAAGATGTTGACCAGTTTATCTGAATAATTTTGAGCTGAGCCATACTCCATCAAAATGATAATCTAATAAGCTTTTTAAAATTATATATGTAATGATTTCAGACAAAGATCCAACACAGCACAATGGCTGGACAAAAAAGAGCAAGCATTGAAAAAGGCAGCCAAAATCAAAGTAATAAAATGGGAGGACTCATCTCTACTCACTTCAGAACAGGGTCTAGACATATTTGTAAAAGAAGAGGTACCAAAACGAGACAGACAGAAATCTTTACTTGCCGAGCAGTTGAAGAACTGCCCAAATCTGCCTCACCGGCAATATTTAGAGTATGCTAAGTTTGATGGCACGGCTCAAATGGGGTTGCCTACAAAGTCATTCAAGATCTTCATGACAATGCTTCCGGAGAGATTGCAGAATTATCCAATAGTTGTCTGTGTCATTGCCAATGCCAAGATTAAGGATTTAATTGGCTTTACTTGCTATAAATACAGGTAAGAAACTTTTATTCAGTGTGCTTATTTGCTTTATTGTAAAAAACATTTATGTAATTTACATACATTACAATGTTTTTATAAAGAACTTAGCTGGGCAAGTAACAATGATTGCAACACACAAAAACCCTCACTGGGTTCTTCTTACAGAACATACTACCACTACTTTTAGAACTACAAAAATCTGTCTAATTATCAAACAACCTTAAAGTTTTAAGTGATTTTACTTGTTTCTGCATGTATTAAAAACAATAATGACTTCATAAATAAGCAAACAAACAATACTTCATTTCCTTATTTTCAAAACATTAATAAATGGAAAGAAACACAACACTGAGTTCTAAACTGAACTGAATCCAAATAGTGTTGCCTAATGAGTTGCTAATGTTTAATTACTCAATGCTACCAACACAGTTTCTTATTACACAATATCTTCTATAATAAAACATGTTTCATAAATCTTCCAGCATTGAACACCCCGACATAAGTCTTGGCTCGGTCAACGAATATGGTCTCTGCATAGCGGAGGATGATGGTGAAGTAGACTGGGCCTTCCCCTGCCTGGACTCCAACGAGCCGTGCTCCAAGTTTGGCTTCACCTGCCTCGGACTGATAGAGCTGAGTTCCCTGTCTCCACCTTCCACTTGTCCAATACCTGAGGATACTAGGTAAGTACATAGCTCAGCTAGCGAACATAATTGTATGGGATTACCAAATTTAAGTAATGGTCGACACGGACAGTTTTTGAATGGGTGACCAAAAAGTGGCATTCCATTTTCGATTCCAATTCAGATGTGAGTTGAGCGAAAATTAGTTTCAAACATGTCAAGCAAATTTATTTATTTATTTGAATAAAGGGGGAGCAGCAATTTGCTGATGTGCCCATACCACACTGTGTCAAAATAGTTTTATATAGTCCACATTTGTGTAGACTATATAAAACTATTTTGTTCACAATTATACAGTCCACTGGTGCAATGATCACAATTTAACAAGAGATTTTTTGGTTTTCTGTAACCAGCCATCAAGCCGGTTCTTAAAGTTGTTTACAGATGTTACACTGACCACCTCTTTTGGCAACCTGTTCCAGTTATGAACCACTCTGTTGCTGAGTATGTGGTGACCTGTGTTAGTTTTGGCAGAGCATCACTTGATTGTCTAGTTGTGTCCCCTGCTATGATCACAACAATTAAACTGTATAAACCAATTTGATGTATCCGGGAGGTTGTATAGTCCGTTCAAAAGTTTCTATAAGGTCGCCATGTAGTCGCCTCTCTTCTAGAGTGGTAAGCCGCAAGATTTCCAGCCTTTGCTCGTAGGGCATTTTCGACATAATTATTGATGTAAGTGCTAGCCGGTTATTACAACTAAATTAAATCATGCCTTACGGGAACTATAATACAGTGAATTATGGGTGCTTTATAGTTTTCCTTTGTATCAAAAACACAACATAAATAATACCACACTAATATTGTTTTTGTTTTTCATTCCAGGTTTGACTTCATCAAAGGAAATATCCTCGGGCAGAGCCAGTCGAAAGGCAGACATTACACCGGCGGCAGCGATACCTCGGAAACTGTTATCAATGCTGTTAAGGCTCATAATGAAGGTAATATAACATTGTATTAAATTTAATATAAATAAATTACGTATTCCTGACATTTATAAATAATAAATAAATAAATATCCTGGGACATTGCACACAGCACCATCTAGCCCCACACTAAGCAAACGCTTGTGTCGTGGGTACTAGATAACGGATATAATACTTATATACTTTTCTTTTGTAAATACATACTTATTATACATACAAACGACCAGACTCAACACAAGTAATTATAAATTATTAAAGTGCATAAATACTTGTGTCATGCGGGAATCGAACCCGCGACCTCTAGATTAGAAGGCAGAGCCACTACCAACTAAGCTAACAGGCCAGTCGCATTTACCATTGCACCATCTAGTGTTGCTTAATATTCTGCCACTTACCAACACAAAGTATCACTTTTTTATTGCATCTATTATCTGGTGGTAAGGAATCATTGTGATATGTGATATATAAGTGGCTGATGAGAATTTTGGTGGCTTCCACTCCAACTACATAAATGTTGCTGTGATATCATAAACATGAACTATAATTTGTTGGTCTTGAAGTCGAGAGTAAACCAGTTTCTTCTAGGCAAGCCATCTAGATAATAGATTACAACGTTGCTTAACATCATGCAAGTTGTAGTCAAGCGTAAGCCTATCTAATGTAAAAAAAATGTGTCACCTATTAATTAAAATTAACCAACCAAATATGGTGCCATGCCACCAATTAATTAATGCCGATTTTCGATCGTTTATTGAAAGATTAAAGACATCCTTAGTAATTATAATAAATATAAAAAAGGAAGAACATTTCATTTACCACAAATAAAAATAATATACATTTATCCTATTCTTCTTCTTCTTCTTATCGAATAAGAATGGCCAACTCTGGTTTTGAGAGTTAATCAAGTTGCCTTAAGGGTCTCTGACATGGCTTAACAAATGAATCACTATAACGGACAGCCAGGACCTACATATCTTATTATAGACAAGCAATATTAAATTAGCCTTGACCCACTGTTTTTGAACCGACTTCGAAAAAAAGAGGTTATCAAGTCTACTGAAAGTTTTTTTTCTACTTTCAGACAAGAAGAAAGGCGCAATGCCCGACGCAGGCAAGATGCTAGTTGCCACAGAGGCGCCACAATGCAAGACATACAAGGTCCATCTGTTGAGGAGAGTGCGAACTAACACGGCAGTACAGCTCGTAGTGTCCCTGGATAGGATAGAGATCGAGCCACTGGTGCCTAACAAACATGCTTTTTGGGTGAGTATATATTTTTTTTTTAATTGTAAAAGTGTAAATATTGGTATCAAGAGAATTCGAAACGTCATAAAGCCACCACAGGCATCTAAACTGAGAGTGGCCAACTCTGGTGTCGAGAGTTATCAAACCGCCCTAAGAGCCACTGACATGGCTTAACGACTGCCGTACTAAACAAGCAGCTGCAAACTACAATTTAACAAGTCATCAGACCCACGGAAGTGCCCAGAAATAAAATGCCACTTTCCGGTCACCCATCCAAGGACTGACCGCGTCGATCTTTGCTTAACATTGGTAATCGCATGCGATTGCCTCCGCTAGCTGAGCTACGGGCGCTTCTATCTAAACTGATGTGTATATTTGCCTTACAGTAACACTTAGATGTGTTTTTTTAACAAATGGTGTTTTAAGAAAACGGTTTTTAAGTATATATCATGCATATTATGTGACCGTGCAAAGCCGGGCAGAGCCGCTAGTACATAAATAAATCACGTCACTTGTTCTACCTTTGTGACGTCACAGCCAGTCCTGACCAGAAAACTAGCGGTCATTGATTTGTTTCCACACAATCAAAATTATGCTTAGATTTAGACTCTGTAAAATGTGTCACACACACAATATATAATTTCTTTCTTTACATTCCAGGCATTTAGATAAACCTAAATACTAAACAATATAATATACAACACAAACCTGATATATAACTTTATTTTGTTCGCAGTCCCGTTCAAAGTACTTCATGCACAGCATAGATGCGATAGCGTGGTGCCAGGTGCTGGAAACTAGAGCGAGCAGGACTGTGTTCAGACTTGTATACTCACCTGGACACAATCACTCCGTGTATGGAGACAGGAGTAACACAGGTAGGTGTACTTGGACCTTTACTTGTTTAAAAAAACAGGACATTGCACACAGCGCCATCTAGCCCCACACTAAGCAATCGCATGTGTCGTCGGTACTAGATACCGAATATAATAGTTATATACATTTCTTTTGTAAATACATACTTAATATACATAGAAACGACCAGACTCAATACAAGTAAGTATAGATTTTTTTAATTCATAGTTACTTGTGTCACGCGGGAATAGAACCCGCACCTCTATATTAGAAGGCAGAGCCACTACCAACTAAGCTAACAGGGTTGCCAGTTCTAGTATGTACACTATGTAGAAAAGACCTCAACTTTCTCCGTTAGATTTGTATAGGTAGTATTAATCTAAGATCTGAAGTAATCCATCTGTTACTTTAAGATCTAATCTACATATCTACTTACCCACCGAAAAAATAAACAGAAAATCAAAGTAATGAAACATGTATTCCAACTTGTGTCTATATATTTTATCGATTTGCTGATTTCTTTCACCTTTTTGTATGACTCTATCATGACATGACTACCAAAACATAAGCATACACAAATTACCCTGAAGAATTCGCTACGAGATTTAGTGAAAACTGGGTTTAAACCGAGGTATGCTTATGTTAATGTATACTAGATATTGTATTTAACTCCAATAAGAAATTTCATCCCATTTTGTTAGCCATTTGAAAGTGAATGAAGCAAATACCCAAGTGGATTCCGTTGGCTTTTGGGTGTTTGCCTTCTTGAGCTAATTTGCAACTTCCAACTATTTCTACCTGTCAACCTTAATAATATCTTTATTTTATTTTTAATATTACTGTTTCAGGCACTTCAAGCCTCTCCCATCCCACATCTACCTACAAGATCCACGACTTCGAATGCGAGACAGAGGTAGCCAGAGAAATAGTAGAGAAAATCAACACTATACTCGATCTGAGGAACAGCCCCTGCAGAAGGGAGTACAAGACTGCCAAAGAGAAGAAGGTACAGACGAGAAGGAGCTTTAACGTCAAGCATTTAAGTTAGAAAATCGCGTGAAGGTACTGTATGATATTAATAGGTTGAACGGGCTTAGCGCGAGATTCTCGTGAGAAAATACGTTACGTAATTCGAATTCGGAAAGTTTAGCGATGAGCGCCACTAGCGGTGATAAGTGGAACTATTACTACCTTAACTCGGTTCATTAATTAACCTTTTATTTGTATGGCGTCCAAATTAATTCCATACAATACGCACTAACAGCGAAAATGATAGAATGATTTTCGTAGCCATTTATAAAACTCATCTCAACCTAACCGGGTTCTACATAGTTCGAATTAAAAATGTATAGTGACCAGCGCCTCTAGCGGTGAATAGTGGAATTAATATTATATGTACGTAATTTCAAACGAGAAGTTCTTGCTAAAGGTTTAGTTAGGAATACCACACCCTACCTTATTAATTTAAGGTAATTAATTTAGTTTTCCACTAAAAGGGTTCCAAAACCACTATTTTGGTCTAGTCCTGTATGTAAATACTGCTTTTAGGTTTATGTTAGACTTTTTAAAGTAATGAGCCAGTGAAAAATATCAATTATTAACTTCAACAAAAAAAATCAAAGTAGATGGATTTAAAAAGAAAAATAAAATTGTTATCACAAATAAACAAACATTAAAAAGTTTCTGTTAAATTTTATAATTATATAATACCATTTCACTTGCTCAGTACTTAAGTTGTTGAATTGTTGGTAATTTACCAATTTCATTTTATTATTGAGTTTTAGTTTCGTTGTAAAAGTATAATCAAATATATCTCATAATCTGGCTTAATGAAATATTGTTCGTATAAAATTTCATGAATTTGAAGCGAGGACATGTAAATCTGTATTTAATTATCCATTTATTATTATACATATTACATATACACATATAATTTTAACTCCGAAAAATGTAATGAAATGTGTTATGTCCAAATAAAATGCCATTTTTATGTTTAAATGTTTCCAATGAAATTGCATATTGATAATGAATTTATATTAAATTGTGATTTATTATTCTAAAATAGCTTTAAGTTTTATTGTTTTAATTAAGGTCACCTAGCGAAAATAGTATGATTCCATACAAACTTTTAAATATCAGGCATGTGTTACAGTGAAACCTTATTGCCTTATATGAAAGAAGCGCAAAATGTCGTTATTGATAAAATGATGTCACTTTGCATATCTATGTGATTGGTGTTCCGTTATACTTCAAAATTATTTAATGACTATTTCATCATTGTAATGTTTTTTTTAAATTTATACTTAGTTTTGATTGGTGTTCCCATATACTTCAAAATATTTAATGACTATTTCATCATTGTATTGTTTTTTTTAATTTATAGTTTTGTCAACGATTATCAACTAATCAATTGCCGAATTATTGTTTTTTTTATAAGTAAAGGTGGTAAATTTTCACTGTAAGTAATAATAATAATTGTCACAAAAAATACATAATATTTTTCTCTACAGTTGCTAAAACTACATTATACTTACAATATGCACTGCCATAGCATAAGATAAAGAATTAATTTTCGTTCAAGTACAATTTTTATGTAATAAATGCAAAGATTTAATATCATTTTAACCCCTCCTATTATTTAATAGTATGTTATGATTCTGTTGATTTTTATATTTCATGTGTAATAAATTGAATTATTATAATGAAATTGATAATGAAAATAAATTGTTACTTATTAATATACTATCTTTGTTTAATTTCTATACACCACCATACGCATTAGATGTTGATAAACATTTCGTGTTAGTGAATATGCCTTTAAAAATTGCTCAAGACAAATTTTTGACAAGGTAAAAATAAAATTGGCTTGATAGAATTGTTGAGAATTAAATTAGCTGACAACAATATTTTTACATGCCAAGCGGGAAGCGATGCCGACAAATTAATTGTTGTTCCTATATATCTACTCAGGTAAGACTTAACATATAAATTAAAAAAAATACTGTGTAAAGTGAAATATATGGTCAAACATTAATTTATCGTAATAATTTGTATAAACAATGAAGTGCGCAAAAAAAATTTGGGCAAACATTGCAATTTATAGTTTAAAACAATATCCCACATCGATCATATTAATTCATTCACTATAACTCTAATCCTAATTCTATTTAACACTTTGTGGAACAAATAATTTCTCAAATTCACATAAACGTCGATTGAACAAGTTTTATAATTTGATGATGTCGCGGAACGTATGTAAGCAAAAGGGTTTGATGCTGTTTATACTTATGAGTGGAACACCTGGAGGTTACTGGTTCATTCTTAAATTTCCCTGAGGATAGTTACAAAAAGACTCAAATAAATTAGAACAGTTTTATTATGTATGTACATTATTAATTCATGATTTCAAAGTATTTATAAGAACTAAAGCTAGGTACAAAGATGGCATGCATATAATACCCTAATCTAAATTAAGATGCAATTCCAAAGGTAAATTTTCATACAAACTTGGGCGATAATACGAATCAGCTAGATGGCTAGTTTCAAAAAACTTTCAGAATATCTGATAACCTCCATTTTATGTAGTTGGTTACTAAAAAGGCTCCAATGATATGTACAGGGATGGATTTTGATAAAAACTAGTCTATTCAGTAAATATACTGGGTTACTGGTAACTAATGCATAACCTTTTAAGGGTGGCTTTAGTACATCTAACTTACCAACAACTTTAGTTCTACAACTTTAGAAAATTCGTGAAACAAAATCAGCTGTTCCATGCAAAAGTATGGAAGATAAAACAAGATAAAGATAAACAATTTATTAATAATTTGTACAATTACATGTCAATTTAAAATAATTATAATAATAATTATTGTGATTTAAAATATAATAATATCACTTATTTCACACATATTCTACCATTAATGTTCAGGTAGCTTCTTTTATTGGTGTTTAAAAATTCGTCAATCGTGTAAAAAGATTGTAAAACGAGCCAGTTCTTTAACTTATTTTTAAATATGCTGTCACTGCTGGTGTTAGTGATCTCAGCCGGAAGGCAATTATACACTTCCGGCCCTCTCACGTGTGTTAGATTCCCGGCGCGAGCGAGGCGCACATGCGGCGTGGCCAGCTTGTCTGCGCAGCGGAGATCCATGGTACCTGAGTACTGGTCTCCACGCGTCTTAAACAAGTTTAAATTAAGCCTAACATATAGGGCCCATTGATATACTACCATCGATGGTAAAGTCATCATACCTAATGACTTGAAAAGTGGTCTCGCCGACGTGCGACGCGACACTTGCGATATTGCGCGTATCGCCCGCTTCTGCATTCTGAAAGCACGCAGTCTATCGGCCGCGTGCCCCCAGAGTTCTGTCCCGTATTGCAAGACAGATTTTCGACAAAATGTTTACGAATTTCCAAAAGTTGTTGGTATAGATGTACTAAAGCGACCTTTACAAGGTTATGCGTTAGTTGCCAGTAACCCTGTATATTGAGAGAAATTTAATTATATTCTCACCACATACATTTGTATGGAAATTATAAGCATTGCTTGCATTTAGGGCTTAACATAAAATTTTATACAATAAAAATATTCAGTAGGCTTCATACTTTAGTACATTCTTAAGTTTTATTGTATTTTTATTCTAGTGTAAGCAAAATAATAATCTCTAGTGATTGTGATTCTAGTTTTCTAATAATCTATACATATAAAACTCAAAGGTGACTGACTGACTGACTGATATAGTAATCTATCAACGAACAGCCCAAACCACTGGACAGATCGGGCAGAAATTTGGCATGCAGGTAGATGTTATGACGTAGGCATCCGCTAAGAAAGGATTTTTGGAAATGTAACTTTTAAAGGGGTGAAATAGGGGATGCAAGTTTTACTTTCTAATGCGAGTGAAGCCGCGAGCACCCACTAGTCCTACATAAAATTTTGACATGTGACCCTTTCTATTAATTGTGATACTAATTTTCAATTAAACCTAAATAGATTTTAGATATTTGATGGAACCCGGTTTATCAATAGTGTCTTTTAATGAGGGTGGTGAAAATCAGACCATCCTATTCACACAATATAGCTCTTCCATGAGTGTGCAAGGAATGGCATGATTTTCGATTGTCCATTATAAGTCATGTTTGATGAATCAGGTAATACACATTACAGCTTCTAGCCTTTGCTTGCCATCAGGCAAACTATGGCAAAGCTCAAACCCATATCAGTAAAAAAGATAAGTCATTAGAACTAGTAAAGCATAAAAGTTTATAATATCCCTCAAAATTAGTCTATGATACAGTATTTAAACATTATACAAAAACATATAATAAGCTTACCTAAACTATTTACAAATAAAATTAAACTCATGTTAATTACCTATATCATACAATGATGTTTGGCCACCTTATACAACATGTCAACTTTATGAAAACCATTGTCGCGGGGGAGCTATAGGCACGAAGAGGAACAGGAAGAAGAGAATCAAATCAAAGAGAAGGCAAGCGTCATGTCGTATAAGGAAGTCAAGGAATTGGCCGAAAATCGAAGAGAATGGCGCATACTCCACATACAAGAGCATCACTCTTAAATTTCGAATAAATGAATGAATACAATGATGTAGTTTCTGTCCAACATATAAAATGAATCAATCATTCTCCGGACTCTATTGAACTGTTCTCTAGAATGTAACTGACAATTTTATCCACCTTCTTTTCACACATATTCAGAGCAATATCTTCAACTTCATTTAACCTTCGTACAAAAGCTACATTAACTTTGGTAATGTCGTGTAATTGTTGGGCGCTTTCCACTAATTTTGCCAGGTTAGGTTTGCCTTTGATGAAGTCAATGTCTTCGTTTGTGAGTGCCGTGTAGGAGAGCATGGACCTGCTTGATGCCTTTGTTACCATTTGGTATTGTCTGTAAGTGAAATGTTTTTATTATATCTATACTTTCTATTATGTACATGGAAATAAAAATCATCAAACCAATAAAACAAAATTATTTACTGTACACCAAATTACAACAAAAAAATCTCAAGTAGGTAAGTATAAGGAAATTTAGGGCAAAAAATTGGGACAGAGGGTGAAATTTGGGAAATCATGTAATTTATGAACTTGAATATAATACACTACATAGGCTACTTTTATTCTAGATTAACATGGATAAAACTGACTTAATCATAACAATTTAGTATAATTTTAATATAAGATCATAATGATTTTAGTATGGTCATAGTACAAGGTTCAGAGAGCTGCATACACTACTTGTTTTGAAACAGTACAAATGAAGCATTTACTACAGAGAATTTCAAACCAACTTACAATCTTATATCATGATATTTGTTTCGCCTTTCATTTGCCTCTTTCTTCCATGCTTCCTTTTCTTGAAAGAGTTTCTCGTAGTATCTGAAAATATGCAATATTGATCTCTTTATTAATATAAAACAACTCAACAAACAGCACAACAATATTAACTAAAATAACAACCACATATATATCATCTAATCATCATCATCCACAGCCCTTGGGATCCCACTGCTGGGTGTAGGCCTCCCTTTGTATGTGACAATCTTGTGCAGACCAAAGATATCATCTAATACTATCTGACAAATAATAAACTAAGCGTTAGTCATAATTTTGAAAGTGTCATTTCAGTACCATAATATCAAGTTTAAAACTATTAGGCAAAGTTATTTGGGAAAACCTTTTTGAACTGCTACCTATATGCACAATTTTCCATCAGGCTAAAATCTATGAATTGAATGTGTAAGTAGGTAGTGATGTGTAGCAAGAACTTATATTTAAATTATTATAAGAAAAGTGTGTTTAATTTATAGTCTTCTTCTTAACAAATTAGAGTAGCCAACTCTGGTGTCGAGAGTTTAACAATTTTTTTTTAGTACCTAGATAATAAATGTTTATTATGTCCAAAAACTCACCTCGTCATGTCACAGACCCTTTTCTCAATCTCCTTGGTCTTTTTGCAAATATCTGTATCATCACTATCGGGCTCTGGTTGAGGCACTGAAAGCGACGTAAGAGGAAATGTTACACTAATTTTAATGGCACGAATTTAACTTTAAAGGATGGAAGTGAATAAACCACAGCATTATATAGTGAGAAAAATGACTTTACTGCTTATTTTAGTTCACAGAATAGAGATAAACATGAGGAATATAGACGCACCTAGTGAATCTCGTCTATCAAAGAATGTTGATCTTCTGCGCTTGGGTGGAGATTTTAAAGGTTGCTGTGGTTCGGTATCATCCAGGGAGCTTTCCATTTTCCCAAATAAATCGTTAAATACTTTGAAAATCACAATTCGTAAATATTTTTGAATTCAAACACAATTCAGTACAGTCAAATCAAACGGACGCCATATATATGACATTGACAATAGAAAATAGAAATATATCAAAGCATCAAGCAATGCTGCCAACTGAAACTTTTTCTTCCTTAGACTTCGCACGAAACAATTTTGTAAGGAATGTATATAAATGTTGCCAGTTTCAATAAAAGTTTCGTAATTTGTTTTCCTATTCAGTAACTTCTGATGCTATGGGTGACGCAAGTTATTCACTGAGTAAGTACAAAACAATATCATAAAATAATTATACGAATATATTGTAATATTCTTACAATTAAAATATTGATTACAGCATTTTTTAACTACCAACTAATCAGAGAATCTTTTGGACAATCTGCCACTGGCAACACTTACTGTACTTATTTATGCCGTGTTTGCTTTTGCCGAAGAATTTTCTTACTACTATTTTCCAATAAAAGTTACTGTGATTCCTTTCATACGTTTGTATATTGATTAACAAAATGTTTTGTTCTCGAAAGAGAACTTAATACTTCAATGGGTGAGATATTATTTCAATTAGCGATTGCGGTGTGTTTCGTAAAACTAGTCCAGTGTTTGTGAGTAAAGTGTTTTTGTGATGTTTCTCAACAGCGCGCCGTGATGGAGTTCAATGATTATCACACAAAGGAGGTTCTGGCTCCGGTAGATGTTGAAAGTGTCTTGAATCAGGCCCGCACGCCGAGTCCGCCGCCTGTGCTGCAGACAAATGTATCTTGCGATTTGGAAGACATATTGAGCGACGTATGTACTTACCTACCTGCACTTTTCCAATTAGTTCGTATAATAGCTCATGTTTCATCGTTATTGGGCTGTAGGTACACGTAATTTGATCGAGTGCAACTTCACTTTTGATTGGAAACAGATTTCCGATGTTTTTTACTGCACTGGGTGTAAATTCCTTACAAATCCTTACAGTGAATACAATTCATAAAATTGAACTGTTTTCTGCATAAAAACATGCTAGGTACTCTGTTTAGGCTACAATGCAGTTCTACCTTTTAGTTATGAGAATCTTAAGAACTTTTTTTTGTATGACTTAAAAAGTAAGTAAGAACTACTGTTCTTTCAATATCCTTTAAATTAAAGATTATAAACTATAGGCACCTCTTTCTCATTTGTTCAATATCATAATCAATTTGGTTTTTTCTTAATTAAGTATGTACTTCAATCATATTTGATTGGCCTGTTAGCTTAGTTGGTAGTGGCTCTGCCTTCTAATCTAGAGGTCGCGGGTTCGATTCCCGCATGACACAAGTATTTATGTACTTAAAAAAATATATATATAATTACTTGTGTTGAGTCTGGTCGTTTGTATGTATAATAAGTATGTATTTACAAAAGAAAAGTATATAAGTATTATATCCGTTATCTAGTACCCACGATACAAGCGTTTGCTTAGTGTGGGGCTAGATGGCGCTGTGTGCAATGTCCCGGAATATTTATTTATTTATTAAAAAAAAAAAAAAAAAAATTTATTCTAGGTACTTACCCTTTTCTCTACAAATTCTATAGAAAATTTTATTGGAATAAAATTTGTTTCTGACCATAAGTTTATGAATTAAGTGAATAACTTTAGGTCAGAAACTCACTATCTATTAACAGAAGTATGATCTATAATTAATTTAAAAAATAATAATTAAAAGTGATAGAAACTATAGAATTGTTACCACAGGGACAGTAGGTAGTTAATGTACACATTTAAGTATAGTATAATTTATTCATAGCTAGTAAATCAATTACAATATCTACCAAAACAACTTACACTAGATTCTAGTGTATGTGACTAGAACAATACAATAAAACATATGTGACGTCACAGCCAGCCCCAACGGAAGACCAGCGCTGATTGCTTCCAATAATCAGCATTATGCTGAGTTGGGGCTGTGTTGAGGCAGACTTATTTATTTATTTATTGTATATTTGTGTGTGTGTATGTTTTGTAGTCTGTCTTAATAAATGATTTTCTATTCTATTCTAAATTTATTGATGATTCCATTATTACAAGTCATACATTTAAATCTTTTACATGTCAGTCTATTAGATATCACTATAATTATTTTACATATCACATCTCTGGTAGGTACCTTGAAAAATGTATCAAGGTCACAATAAACCTATAACAATTTCAGGCAATATCAGAGAGTCTACAAAGCTCTCTCCGAGCCAGCCGGAGCCAGATAATTAGTCAAGAGCTGACCATCCGGCCGGAAGCTAACATAGAGTCCAACGTGCCTGAAGGCTTGGACCTCTACAACATTATATTTGAAGTGGAAAGTGACTCGGAAATAAAGATGGCTGACGGAAGCACTGTCCCGGATAATACTGTTAAAGTAGAACAGGTTAGTACTATGTTTGTTTTGTTGAAAGATATTAGGTACTTGGCAAAGTCAGTATTGTAAGCTTTTAAAAGAGGAAAGCTTTTGTTTTCTAGTGATCTAAGAGTTACACTAAACATTATGTAGAAATATCTTTGTCTGTTTTTTATACTAAAACAGCTGAAAATTTTAATAAAATTAGATTCAGTGATAACGCCTGTGCTATTTATATCCTGGATTAATTTGGGTAACACTGCTGGATGCTACTAGTTACACCTATTACAGATTTTTAATCATACAGTATAGTTACTAAGGTGGATCACAAAAGACTTATGATGACTTCCCAATAAATAAATTTGAAAAATATAATTACTTAAGCATAAAAAACTAAAAAAGGTATGTTACAAGTTCTAATAAAATTATACCTAACTATGGTACCATAAAAAGTGATTCTCTATAACATTGTGAAACATTCCCATACACATACTTTCATTATGTCCCCTACATACTGTTCATGCTTATTTGACCGTAAGCTGTAAGTGGGGCATCAATTCCCGTGCCAAATTACCTAACCAAGTTTTATAGGCTCTTTGAATGCAGTGCAGAGTGTCAAATCTATTATTTTATGTAAGCTGCACTTTTTAAACAAGGAAGGAGTAAATAAGTCTTACTAAGTATACTTTTACTATTATATACTTTTTTTTATTAACCTATAGTAGTCTAGTCAGGCAGCAGCAGACCCAAATGTTATACAGATCTCTAACTTAAGATATATCTTATGAAAAAATATCTTAGATTAGTACCTGACAATGTTTTACGGTAATAATTCCAAGTTTTATTTGTTTTAACTTCCATTCTAACTTTTTTTTGTGTACTACGGCAGTCATTAAGCCATGTCAGAGGCCCTCAGGGTGGTATGAAAACTCGACAACAGAGTTGGCCACTATCATTCGATAAGAAAAAGACTTCCAGTCTTGTCATGTTTGTAAATGAAAGAAAACATCATTTCCATAAATATCCTTGCAAATTAATTCAACTATAATTATTATACAGTTAAACATTGATTTAATAAATAATTAATCATGATTCAACACTCCACATGATCTTATGTATATTGTATGTAACTATGCAATTTATTTATCAGCCTGCTTTGGTTGCTAATACAAGTTGTGTACTTATCTGATAAAGTACCAGTTCAAGGTTTTTATTTAACCTACTGAAGTAAAGTGTAAACAATTATCGGAGAAACAAAATAACAATGCTATTTTATACTAGTGAGCACCCACACTTTATTTCGGAACAAAAACTTGCCCGTGTCACTCCCAGCAGGGCAAGCACGGCATGAGGACTAAAAGTCTTTCCACCATTTTCATTTTGAATGGCCTGTTATCTTAGTTGCTAGTGGCTCTGCCTTCTGATCTAGAGGCTGTGTTACACAAGTATTTATGAACTAAAATTTATAATTTCTTGTGTTGAGTCTGGTCGTTTCTATGTATATTAAGTATGTATTTACAAAAAAAAGTATAATATAAGTATTATATCCGTTATCTAGTACCCACGACACAAGCGTTTGCTTAGTGCGGGGCTAGATGGCGCTGGCGCTGGCGATGTCCCGGAATATTTTTTTTATTCACTGTCTGTGTGATGGAAAGGCTCGTGCCCTGCTTGCCCTGCAGACCTCATATGTATGTGCTAGCTACATACATCATGATGATCTGTTCAGCCGTTTTGTGTGATGCACACACAAATAAACAGATAAACAGACAAAAATTCTAAAAAGTGTGAGAGTGGGTGTGTATACTTAATATATCTGTTACTGCTTCAATCTGAACCATATTTGGTATTTAGGATGACTAGACCCTAAATAGGCCATAAATTACTTTTATCCCCTATAAACGCGGGTAGCGTTGCGGGCCGCTGATAGTTTTTTTTTATTAAATAAATAAATTTATAAATATATCAGGACATATTACACGGCGCCATCTAACCCCATACTAAGCTTACGCTTGTGTCATCATCATCAGCCTATCTTATATTCGTCCACTGTTGGACATAGGCCTCTCCCAATGATCGCCACACTGCACGGTCTCCTGCTTTACGCATCCAGTGCTTCCCAGCCACCTTCCTCAGGTCGTCGCTCCATCTGGCCAATTGGCCTCCCACACCACGTGTACCGACACGCGGTCTCCACTCTAGGATCCGCTTACTCCACCGATTATCGGTCCTTCTGCAAACATGGCCAGCCCATTGCCACTTCAGTTTGCTGATTTTGCTGGCTATGTCGGTAACCTTGGTTCTTTTTCGGATAACATCATTCCTGATTTTATCCCTCAAAGAAATCCCGAGCATAGCTCGTTCCATAGCTCGCTGAGTGACTTTGAATCGGTGGATTCGCTTCACTGTCAGAGTCCATGTTTCGGCTCCGTAGGTCAGCACTGGGAGGACGCACTGATCAAAGACTTTCGTCTTCAGGCTCTGTGGGATAGACGAGGAGAAGATATGGCGAAGTTTGCCAAATGCTGCCCAGCCCAGCCTGATTCTTCTGTCAATCTCACCCTCGAAGTTGTTTCTACCTAACTGCAGTAATTGCCCGAGGTATATATATTCGTCAACAACTTCGAGAGGTACACCGTTGACTACAACAGGTCCCGGAGAAGCTATTCGGTTAACCATAACTTTAGTTTTTTCAATGTTCATTCCGAGACCTATCCGCCGTGAAGCATCAGCTAAGGTGGTCAGCATCTCTTCCAGTTCTTGCAGCGACTCCGCCATCAAAACTATGTCGTCGGCGAACCGTAGGTGAGAGAGCTGCTCGCCGTTGATGTTCAAGCCTTTCCCTTTCCAGTCCAGCGTTTTAAACATATCTTCGAGGGCATTAGTGAACAGTTTCGGGGAAATAACATCCCCCTGTCTCACTCCTCTGCGAAGATGGATATGTTTAGTCTGCTGATCTTGTACTTGAACGGCCATCGTAGCGTCATTGTAGAGGCCTCTCAACACTTCGATATACCGATAGTCTATTTGGCATCGCTGCAAGGACTCCAGAACAGCCCAGGTCTCGATAGAATCAAACGCTTTCTCGTAGTCCACGAATGCTAAACACAAAGGGCGGTTATACTCTTCGGTCTTCTGTATAACCTGCCTTATTGTGTGAATGTGGTCTACGGTACTAAATCCTCCACGAAACCCGGCCTGCTCCGGTGGCTGAAATTCGTCGAATCTCCTCGCGAGGCGATTTGTTATTACCCTCGAAAACAGTTTATATACATGGCTTAAGAGCGAAATGGGGCGGTAGTTTTTTAGGAGAGTCTTATCTCCTTTCTTATAAAACAAAACTACTACGCTCTTATGCCATGCTCGCGGAGTTCTCCCATTATTTATTACGACGTTGAATATTTTCTGGAGTTCCCGAAGAACAGGACGTCCTCCTGCTTTCAGCAATTCCGACGTAATTCCGTCTTCTCCTGGGGCTTTTCCGTTTTTCAACTGTCCGAGGGCAATCTCAATTTCGCCTAGACTGATTTCCGGCAGGTCTTCTGTGAAATGGCGCGTCAGTGTGGCACGAGAGTCTCGTTCACTCGATGAAGGAGGAGAAGCTCGTGAGGCGTATAATCGGCCATAAAAATCCTCTATCTCAGCGAGAATCTCCGGCTTAGAGATTGCGGTAGAGCCACTCGTAGTTGTAAGTCTAGTAAGGTGACTCTTCCCTAAAGACTGTGCGAACACCTTCGATCCTCGATTCTTTTCTATTGCCTCTTTGATGACTTCGGTATTAGAAGATCGAAGGTCACGTCGCACAGACTTCGATATTCTCCGGTTGAGTTCACGCTGCTCTGATAACGTGGCATGTGAAGTATCTCGTCTTACATTCATTAGCCGAAGAGTCTCTTCTGAGAGTTTGGACTTCCTACCTGGACGCCTTAATTGGCAGAACTTCTTCCCTTCTTCGCATAAGACTTCCGTAAAATTTTTGGTTTCCCTGTCAACATCCTCGGTGGTTTCCAAAACGGCAAAGCGATTCTGCAATTGCAGCTGGAAATAGTCTGATCCAGTTATAGCTTGGAGCGTGTTGGGGCGGAGCGTGGACTTTATCAGACGAGACCGTTCAAGCTTAAAATCGATATTCAGGGTGCCTCGAACAAGTCGGTGATCACTTCCGGTTTTGAACCTAGTAACCACTGAGACATCCCTGAATATATGCTTTTTGTTCGTCATGATAAAGTCGATCTCATTTTTGGTGACTCCATCCGGGCTTCGCCATGTCCACTTTCTTTGAGGTTGCTTCTTGAAGAACGAGTTCATCAGAAAGAGCCCTTCTTTATCGAGAAAGTTGACCAACATTTGCCCTCTGTCGTTCCTTACTCCATAGCCATGTGATCCTATTTGTCGCTCGCCGCAAGCCTGTATACCCACCTTGGCATTAAAGTCCCCCATAACAACGCTGTAGTGTGTCTTCGTAGTTTTATGAAGGGCTGCGTGTATATCTTCGTACATCCGTTCCACTTCTTCATCTGGGTTGGTGTTAGATGTTTTCAGCTTCGGCTTTTTCTGTGGAGGAGCATACACTTGCACTACTTTTAAACTATACCTCTCAGTGAGCTTTAATATAAGGTAGATTACTCTGTTTGACACACTAGATATTTCTACAACGTTGTTAAGGAGAGCCTTGTTGACAAGGAATCCCACGCCACCCTGTGATAGTTTGTCTCCTTCGCGGTAGTAGAATAGATGGCCTGACGGTAGGGTTACGGTGTCCTCTCCCTGTCTTCGGACTTCGCAAAGACCTACAATATGCCATTTTATTTTTTCCAATTCGGTTTCAACCTGCGTCAAATGATGGTCGAGTCTTATCGTTTTTCCGTTATACGTAGCCAGGGTCAGTTTAGATTTAGGGTGGCCTGCCGTAGCCCGGGGATTCTTCGCACCCCCTACCCGGCCGTTACCATGGCCGCCACCTTGGCCAGGAATAGCCGGGCGACCGGGAACTAGGGGCCGTTGTAATTGTGTGTTGTTCATAGAGAGGAGTTGCCCGTAATTGCCACGCTGGGCATGCGTGTTGGCAATCGCAGCACGTAGCTCATCGCACGGGTGTCGCTGCTGCTCGACACCCGTCTGAGTTATTTAGGCTACGTGTTTCTGGGTGGATATACCGCCATCATTCGGTTCGCCAGAGCCCCATTCGTTATCCAGCAGGATGACCACGTGCAGGTTGAGGTTGGCTTGGAGCATGCAGTGTGATTTGCCCCCATCATCCCCATTTATCGAGGAAGGCTTTAGGCTATATAATATCACGCTACAACTAATAGGAGCGAAGAAACAATGGAAAATGTGGAAAAAACGGGTAAAATAATTCATCTTTGAGGGCTTCCGTTGCATGCGCTGCGAAAACGGTTAAAGATATCAATAAATATGTACATATGAAAGAATTATTCCTCTTAAAATGACCTAACAAAATGTCTGCAACAGTATATGTCTATCTTTTAAGATTAACTCACTAGAACCGTTTTTATGGTAATAACTATTCCACGCGGACGAAGTCGCGCGCACCAGCTAGTGATTTATAATTAACCTAATTCCTCATTCTAGGGTATTATTATTTCTGTTAATATTATTGTAATTACGATATACAGTACAATAAAGAATACTTGATTGATTCATTCACCAATAGCACTTTAGCACACCACATTCCCGAGTCGATTGAGCAAATCCCCAGAACGTAAGCTGGTTAATTGGATATAGTTACGTAGCGATAAAAATAACGTTTATTGGCCATTAAATGAACTGTAACAGTTTGTTTTACGTCAGCCAATCGCTGGTCACCAATTTATAGGGTTGTGTTATAGGTTATAGTATAACTTATACACTAGTGTAGTTATAGGTTTTTATAGATATAGCTGTTTAGTTACCTTAGATTAATATACGTATACTAGTATGTGGGTTAGTGTTTTTTTTAACACGGAATCGGCATCGCTTGCCTACAGCCTGTCTGATGTTAAGAACCACTGTATTCTAAGATGTTGCACGTTTGCCTAGGAGAAAACTAATAGTGTATTTAGTGTTTCCAAAATATACATAATATAAGTGTATCGTTAAGCCATGTCAGAGGCCCTTAGGTCGGCTTGATAAACTCTCGTCACCAGAGTTGACCACTCTTTCGATTAGAAGAAGTGAAAGTAAGTTCATGTTTTTTAATTTTATCGGAGTCGCAAATACTGTATACCATAATATAAGACGCAAAGACGAGAATTTATCGTTTTCTTCTAAGCAATCTCGTTTGATTTGTGTGATATGTCCTTAATTTTTATTTATTTTTGTAAGTTTTCGGTCTTATAAAAATAGCTTACTATCAACTCTACCACAGAAAAGTCGACCACATTAGTCGGGTTTTGGTTCGAGTTAAAATCCAAGCTAAACAAGAGAATGCAAGCACCAGGAATGCACTTAATGAAATGTTAACGAGTCTAATTAAACCGCCGGTTTATAATCATACTAACTAATATACCATCTGTGGCTTAATGAGGTAACAGAGTGTTCTGACAAGGCTTTTTAGGCTGTTGATTTCTTTACTTGATAATAGGTAATCGTGTGCCTTAATATTATATTTTTATATATATTTTTCAATGGGAAGGGATTTGCACTTGACTTTATTCGCGTGATGGTAAGCGAACCTTATGGTCCAAGATGAAGCGTGCATAACAGTCGATTCACTCTCGTTTTGATGATTGTTATTTATTTGGCTGTTTTGTATTTATTTATTTATTGCAGTAGGTGACAAATACTACTACTATGTAACGATTTTTTTATACTACTCGCTTTTGACATTATTTGCAAAATAAATCAATATTCCGAGACATTGCACACAGCGCCATCTAGCCCCACACTAAGAAACGCTTGTGTCGTGGATACTAGATTACGGATATAATACTTATAATATTCTAGTGTAAGTATTTATGTTACATTTATATTTTTTTTATATCTCTGGTCTATGCAGATTTGACCTTACTATTCTTGCATATTCTTAATCAAAATTGAACCTTACTGTCTTATAATAAGGTACAATCATTATTAAGTAAAATATAATGATAGTAAACTTTATTTGCAGAATCTAGTCGGTTGTAGTAATTTAAACAGTTT
The DNA here is from genome assembly GCA_927399415.1 of Macaria notata. Taxonomy (NCBI): domain Eukaryota; kingdom Metazoa; phylum Arthropoda; class Insecta; order Lepidoptera; family Geometridae; genus Macaria; species Macaria notata. Next base: position 4,396,525 of record OV656751.1, read on the forward strand.
ATTGACAAAAGAGGTTGTATTAAAAGCTTATGTTTACTTAAATGTACTTAGATAATGTCGTTAACTTATCGTCATGAAATCTCTTACTGGTAGTACTGGCATTCGTACTGTAAATAAATGCAGCAGTTTTGTTCTATTAAAATACAATACAAAGTTCAAAGTTCGTCTATTCATATACATATATTCATATAACTTAATAATACACGTCAAAATAACAAAAGTTATTATGTATAACAATATAAAAAACATAAGGTAATATTAAAATTTTCATCTTTGATATTTTTTATGTTATAGAATAGACAGGATTAATAGTATGGTATATGATGTACTATTTAAAAAAAAACATCGCATAACTGGCAAAATTGTATTAAAAGTGTGGATTGTCTAGGAGTTACATATCCGAAATGCTTCGAAGTTTCGCCGTCTTTACTTGATATAAAGATAGATTTTGTATTATACAAAATATCTATACAATTTGAACTTTTCAAAGATATACTCGTATTGTGACAGTTCGAAGTTCAATAAAATCGCTTGACCTTTCTCAGGGCAAAGAGGGCGCCAGACGAGAGCTTAAATGAGGCCGAAACTATACAGGCTTTATACTCGTAGGCACAAGGGTGCCAACATTATCAAATGAAGGCAAAGAGGTGTTATTTGTTTTATTGTACTCTGTGAAAAGTTTATTTTTGAATTTCGCGCTAAAAAATACAGGCTCACTTGCGCAACGACTCTTAATCACATTTAGTCATTTTTTATTTGGTAATTTCGTCCCTAACTGCGGTTAAAAATCGTTGTGCAAGTAGACTTAAAATTAACAATGACAGAACAAGACTAGACATCAAAGACTTAGAAATCATTTTCCTAGTTTTTTTTTTATCGCTGGTGAAGCCATAAAAACTATTCAGCTATAATAAATCACCCTTAGTTCGAGAGAGGGCGTCTTAAACATTAGTCACTATGCCAATTTTACTTTATATAACTACTATTTATAAACACTCTTGTTTCCAAACACGTCAAAGCGCTATCTAATCAAACATTATTTCATAGTTGTATAATTCTTGATCACATTCAAGCTAACGACATGAGTGCATTATAATTTGTCATACCCCGTCCACACGCTTGGCTAATAGACTGTTGGCCGTCTATTTGCCTCTACCAGCAAGACGAGAGACAACCAGCTGTGTTCAAATAACATTTACGAATAAATGATACTTCTTCTTCTTCTTTTCATCCTACGGTTGCCTGGAAGAGATCTCTTTTAGCGATAAAGCCGCCATTTGTTGCATTAGATTTTTTTCCGTTTTGTATTATGATTTATTTATGTGAGTGTCCAATAAAGTATTAATCAATCAATCAATCAATCGAATGAGAGTGGCCAACTCTAGTGTCGAGAGCTTATCAAGCCGCCCTAAGGGCCTCTAATATGGATACTGAATTCATGTAACGATTTCATTTGGATAAACTCTCGTTTCCTGAAAATTGCAAATCAGCGGTCTTCAAATCCAGAGTAAATAAGTTTATTTTAGGCAAGTGTATAACATTGGAGCTTATACGATCAGGCAGGCAGGCGGGCAAACGAATGCCCAATATTAAAAAAGAAGTTATTGCTTCTGGCGACAGGCTTTATCAATCAAAACAAAAAAAACCGTCTGTCTGCTCGCTTGTTGATAGAGTGGGTTGTTTGCCAAGCGTATAGACACGGTATCATAATGTTTTGGCTTCGTTCAATCCATTGTACTGCCATTTAGTTTCATTTAGCCATTAGTGGCTTGACTTCTGTAGAAGTAACATCCTAAACGTCGCTTTAACTATGTCTGTGCAAAATTTGACCTGAAACCTTTGAAAGTAGTCTTAAAACGATTGAAAAACAGTTTATTAAAAGTTTGTGTCGTTATCAGTTGTAAGGAAAACTAAAAATTTAATTAAACCTTGTATATAAAGTGTAAAATAGATTGAAAAACAGTTTATTAAAAGTTTGTGTTATTATCGCGAATGGACATTTGTGACATTTCTAAATCAACACGGTGCAAAAGTGACTTAGTAAAAGTGCAGTGATATTAAAATAGTCGCTAGTCTTTTGTCTAGCTTTTTTTTATATAATGTGTCAGTGATTTCTTTGTTTTGTCTTAATAGAGTCTTCTTTATATCTTTTGCTTATCAAAGTTATTATCTAAAGTTATATTTTGATAATTAAAAACGTACTTAACAATTTTACAGTCAGTACGAAGAGTGTTCATTGTATATAAATGATACATCAAATGTGAACTCGTAAAGTGAATCTTAAAGTGTAGGAAATAGGATAATAAATCGAATGACAGTGTCCAAAATATTTCCTCTTCTATATAAAACGTAATCTTAACCTTAAAATTATAGCCATAAAGTGCAAATTTGAACTAAATTAAAGAAAAGACATACAAAATATTTCAACTTTGCATTGCATTCCGACCATAAAATAGACCTTAACTTTAGAGATATAAGTGCACAATTCTACTGTTATAATTAATCTAATCAAGTTTCCTTAAAGAGTGTATAATCCAAAATATTTCCAAATGAAAATCAACCATAGCTTCCAAAACATAAAGTCGACAATTGAACAGTATTAAAGTATGTTTCCCAAATTGTATAATTATGTAGTGTAAATGACCTAATGATGATGGTGTAAAGTGAATCGTTTTGTTGTGGGTGTTTTAGTCGTAAAGGAATATGGCTGTGATCATTGGCAAGGTATTTATAGATTTAATATATCATATTATTTATTAAATGTCACACAATGAATACATACCTAATTAAATAAATCAAAATTATATGTCAGACTAGCTGTTTTGCTAGTTGTTTCAGAATAGTTATTTTGGGCATCATATTTATGTTTGCAAACAACCTCTTCAGCTTTATAAACTATAGCTTTTACCCACGACTTGAACTGTTTTCGCAGTGCACGCAACGGAAGCCATTAAAGATGAATAATTTTCCCAGTTTTTTCCACATTTTCCATCGTTCCTATGGTTCTATTCGTTGCAGCGTGATGTTATATAGCCTAAAGCCTTACCCGATAAATGGTCTATTCAACACAAAAATATTTTTTCCATTCGCACCAGTAGTTCCTGAGAGCGCGTTCAAACAAACAAACAAACAAACTCTTCAGCTTTATATAATATTAGTATAGATTAATGTTACACAATTAATACATAATTAAATAAATCAAAATTATATGTCAGATTAACTAAATAACCCGCCCTTAATCGTTCCCGGTGCAAATGTGCCCATCAAGCTCGCTGCGTTTCCGCGCTGAATGGCAATAGCTACATATATTATATAATATTATTAGATATGTTTAGTAGCTCAGCTAGCGGAGGCAATCGCATTCGATTACCAATGTTAAGCAAAAGTCGACGGGGTCAGTACTCGGATGGGTGACCGAAAAGTGGCATTCCATTTCGGGCGCTTCTGTGGGTCGGATGACACGCTAAATTGTAGATACCGGCTTTTAGGCTAGTGCGTATTAGATATGTTTAGTAGCTCAGCTAGCGGAGGCAATCGCATTCGATTACCAATGTTAAGCAAAAGTCGACGGGTTCAGTACTCGGATGGGTGACCGAAAAGTGGCATTCCATTTCGGGCGCTTCTGTGGGTCGGATGACACGCTAAATTGTAGATACCGGCTTTTAGGCTAGTGCGGCAGTCATTAAGCAATGTCAGAGGCCCATAGGGCGGTTTGAAAACTGTCGACACCAGAGTTTGCCGTTCTCATTCGATAAGAAGAAAACAGGTGTTTACCTACATAAGTAAAGTTTAAAAAAAAACCCCTAGTTTCATTTGTCTTATCGAATAAGCATTTACCTATTCACAGCATTTTCTGCATTTGTGGCACATACATACATAATATTATTTGTTGTGAAAACGTTATAACTGCAAGTCGATAACTAAGTTATTCGTTTGCTTTGACAACGGTAAATTGATTTCGATAATTTGTTACTAGTTGATGGCCATGGCTTCGCTCGCGTTGTTTTGAGATAAAAAAATAGCCTATGTCTATCTCGGCACCCTATAGTAGCATTATACAAACACATTCGCTCACTTGTATTCTTCTTCTTCTTTGAGTCGTGTTTCTTCATGACTGAGGGTCGTGACTCCCCCGCAGAATTAATTCGTTAGGGGAGTTCTCTTGGGCAGATACATCGTGGTGGGCGCCCAGGTCCTTCCACGATATAACTTGTACACCCCTTCCAAAATATATACTTGTCCAATTCATTAATTTATCTTTTCCCGCTATAATAAAAAAAAAACTTTAATAAACTTTTGTTTCACAATATATTTTGTCAAGTTGCGTAAGTTCTATTTCTCTACGTTTTGGTTTCACTGTATTCAATGTTATTATATAAAGAATAATAAAGAAGGTAAGTAGATAAATTCGTACCAGAGTGGCCAACTCAACTGGTGTCAGAGTTTTCAAACAACCCTAAGGGCCTCTGAGAATAAACAGCCGGGACCTACAATGTTATTATATTATGATTTGCTTTAATATTTTATCAGCAACATTTACTGCATTTGTTGTTAAATAGTTATAAAGTCGATAAGTTATGCCTGTGCCATGACATCGGTAAATTAGTTTTGATTAGATTTGTTATTTATTTAGCTGCGCCTGATAAAGAAAGTCCCTATTCAATATTATTATAAAAATAAAAATAAATGAATATTTTAGGACATATCACACAGCGCCATCTAGCCCCATACTAAGCTTTCGCTTGTATCATGGGTACTAGATAACGGATATAATACATATATACTTTTTTTTGTAAATACATACTAGAAATATGATTTTATTTACTAGAATTATAAAGAAAGATAGAAATAAAAACATTTATTGAGACAGACTACAAGACATACACACACATATATACAATATATAAAAAAGTCTGCCCCAACACAGCCCCAACTCAGCATAATGCTGAATACTAAGTAATCAGCGCGGGTCTACCGTTGGGGCTGGCTGTGACAAATAATTAAATATTTGAACGTACAAGAATTCCGTACCCATGTGGCTAAAACCTTTCTTGTGGCTTTTATCGTAGGGTCCTATTTTGATAGGTGACCAAAAAGCGGCATTTTATTTTGGACGCTTCCGTGGGTCGGATGATTCATTAAATTGTAGGCCCCGGCAGTTTGTCATAGTACGTCAATCGTTAAGTCATGTCATATGTATCGATAAAAGGGATTCGTTTTGCTTACTTACAATTTATATATGTATATAAAAATCAAAGGTGACTGACTGATTGACTGACTGATATACCTAGTGATCTATCAACGCACAGCCCAAACCACTGGACGGATTGGACTGAAATTTGGAATGAAGGTAGATGTTATGACGTAGGCATCCGCTAAGAAAGGATTTTTGGAAATGCCACTTTTAAAGGGGTGAAATAGGGGATGCAAGTTTTACTTCTTAATGCGAGCGAAGCCGCGAGCACCCACTAGTAACTTATATGTTTCAAGTAGTTGTAATTAATTATGTTTTGTCTCTCTATATTAGGACTTTTAAAAAAGTCGATTTTTTATCTAATGTGGCCTGATTTGATGTAAAGTATTTATTTGATCCTGGATAAACAATACAGTACAATACAATACAAATACAATACAAAAATATTTATTGACTGAAGGTATTACATAAAACCTTAAAAACTAATATTTACATACTTAGTTACGGTTTTTACCTAGGAAGGTTTGTTAGAGTTCTTGTGAGCCCTGCACTAAGTTTACACTTGTATCGCAGGCGCCCACTTTGGCTTTGGCAACACAAGGCTTCATGCTATCCCGGGCTATCACGAATATTAAGTTTTATTCATTCGGTATGTTATTATCAATGTATAGATAGGTAAGTACTTATTATTTTTTATAATGCCTCTAAGAGTCTTATAAAGTTTTTAGAAGAATAAATGAAATGAAATTTAATTTATTACCTCGAGGAGTACAACACCTTTACTAATTATCATTTTTTATTGTTTTGTTACCAAATATAATATGTAAAAATGTTTTTTTTTTGTTTCATGGGTGAAACTTAACTTTACCAATCACCATATTCTACAATAAACTATAATCTACTCCAGCCAAGTTGTACTGCACGCATAATTCGTATGTTGGCACCTTTCTAACTAGCAAGCCATTTCATTTCTTTGCCAACTTCACCCGGCTTTGAATCCTTTCATACACAAATACCTATTGTACACAATATACTGTACATACATAGTTATGTTAATATGTGTACAGGGTTATATAGAAAGACCACGAGTAGATTATTTGATTTTTCTATCATATTTTTTTACATTAAATAGGCTTACGTTTGACTATAGCCTGCCTGATGTTAAGCACCACTATAGTCTAAGATGTAGCACGCTTGCCTAGAAGAAACCTATTTACTCTAGATTTGAAGTCCCCTGGGTTAAAATAATAATCAAATTATCAAAATGTTACCAATGATAAATCAACGTTCTAATTTGAAGTCGACATTTTGATTGTTTATATGTGATGTTTGAACAACATGAACCGATAAGATATTGAATCAGGCGTTACTTTGCGGAAATCCATTGTTACTGAAACTCTGGAGAAATATGTAGTGTTTTTCCGCTGCGACTGCTCCTTAACCGACATCAAACAACAAACTTGATGGTTTTTAGGTGTGTTCCTCCATATACCACCGCCACACCTCACCTCCTAACCAACGTGGCCTCCGTGGATCTCAAGATCTTCCCAACACCGCACCTTGTGTCTTGAAACTTTAGCTTGTGTTTTGTTTTTTTTTTAAAGCTTCAAGACACAAGGTGCGGTGTTGGGAAGATCTTGAGATCCACGGAGGCCACGTTGGTTAGGAGGTGAGGTGTGGCGGTGGTATATGGAGGAACACACCTAAAAACCATCAAGTTTGTTGTTTGATGTCGGTTAAGGAGCAGTCGCAGCGGAAAAACACTACATATTTCTCCAGAGTTTCAGTAACATGAACCGACTTTTTATTTTTAAAGTCCTGGACTAATATTTGATCCGCGTTTTGTAAAAAGACTGGTTAAGATTAAGTCAGATCTATCTATTATATCACTTTTTGAGACAATGGCGCCATAGAACAATACTTCATTATCTGTTTCCTTCTAACCCTGTGGAAAAGGATAACTTGTGGTCAACATTGTGATTCAGAGGATACATAAATATAGCTTCCAGTTTTATGTTTCTACTGCCGACTGACTGACGTGTTGACACATCAAGTTTATTATAATATATAGTTTTACATTATTGTTTTGTGTTTCAAGCTCTGCAAAGTGCAAATGAAGAAAAAACGATCAAGCCCTTTGTGATTTCGACTGTTCGAAGTTTCTAAAAGTTATAAAGAAAGAAAAGTGCATTTTCGTTACATATAGAAGAAAGCTTTTGAAGGAATAATTTATGAAAGAAACCTAGAACTGTCATAAAAGCTTATATGAAATGTAATAAATTGGGCTTAATAGAGTTCAAATAGTTCAGCCATTGGGAAGAAAATATCCTATCAGTGTATATCTGTAAATAAGCTTGCTAGTTGGTTGCAGGGTAGGAATATTTATTAGATTTCACATAAAAAAAAAACATTCACAAGTATTTTGACAAAGGTATTTGTGCATGTAAATCAGTTATTCCTCTTTCTTATTAGAGACTGTCTTGAATCTTCCAAAACATACATTTTCTATTTACTGGGGGGCTGTCTTTGGCATATCCATTGTGAAATTAAGATCCAATTTCTTTTAACCAGTTATTAAAGATGAAAAAATGAAATTAAAATGAAAGTTATTTATTTGCGAACAAACAACAAATAACGTACGAACACATTCAGGAAAGTAAGACAAACGCATTTTGCACATACACAATTTCCTGTCACAAGCCGGCCTCAACTCAAGATAAGATATACAAAGAAGAAAAGAAAAGACAATGATTACAATAGGCACAATGACGTTCGGTAAATCTTCGCAAATATTGAAAAAGGTAAGCTTCAGGTCAAGAAATATTGTGAATCATTTCAGATATTTACTTTAACTTTTTAAAAGGTATTTATAACATATTTGAGCGCTTCCGGACCGGAGATTGTGACGAACAATAGTCATTATCATTTAGGCTTAAGTTCTTCAGTCGCTTGGATAAATTTGTCTTATTCTGCTCATATACTATTCATCATCATCATCCCCAGCCTTCTCCATCCTATGCTGGGCATAGGCCTCTCTTTAGTTGTGCCAGCTGTGTCGATCTTGTGCAGACCTCATCCATACCATATCTATTCTCATATATATTATAACTATTTTTTTTATTAAAATACGTGTAAGTACGTACGTACGTACTTTATAATAAAAACCGAAATTAAAAAAAAGCCAACTCGTGGGTTCATTTTTGGCTTTAACTAAGTATTATGTTTCAAAATATATATTAGTTCATAGTTCATTTAGGGTCATTTTCTGTTTTGTGTGCCATAGTAAATAAAGAAAGAACATAAAGCTTTCAGGAGACTTGATAACATCAGTTTTTTGATGTCAGTTATATAGTAAGTACCTAAGTACCAATATGTATTATACATAGGTGATTATATCATCTACGAATGATAGATACTACCCCCCTCACCCGTTATAAAAAATTGAATAATAATATTTTAATAAACAAAGTGTCATCAAAAACTGTAATGTGATTTTTTTTTTGTTGTAAATAGGGAATTAGGTATAGGCTATTTTTAGGGTTCCGTACCTCAAAAGGAAAAAACGGAACCCTTATAGGATCACTTTGTTGTCCGTCTGTCCGTCCGTCCGTCCGTCTGTCAAGACCCTTTTTCTCAGGAACGCGTAGAGGTATGAAGCTGAAATTTATATCAATTACTCAGGTCTACTGTCCCTTGAAGCTGTGAAAAAATCAAACTTCTAAGCCAACGCAATCAAAAGATACAGCCATTTATGCCGCAAATTTTCGACACTTGCAAGGGAATCAAAACCTACAGGGTGCTTCCCGTGAACTCAGAATCTTGAAATTTGGTACGAAGCAACGTCTTATAGCATAGATAAAGGAAAAATTACGAAAACCATAAATTTTACGGAACCCTCGGTGCGCGAGTCCGACTCGCACTTGGCCGGTTTTTTTTATTTTATCCCGCCCTTCTTCTTATACGAACACTGTTTTGCCATTTCTAGTTGTATAGTTGGAACATACTTAATGACACCTAATTTATTATCTCCAAACACAATTACTCTGTACACAATTACCTACATGTTAAATCTCCGACTTTCTCTTACAAATGTCTCCGCTAGCCAAGTTGGTATTTTATTTAAGCAACATTCATATATCATCCATTTTTGGTACATGTTCATATATGTATATTATTATGAAATGGGTTGGTATTAGCTAATATTTCAATTTCGTAATGTGAAAGTTTCGTATACGTAATAGGTATTTGTAATATGAAAGAAACTTTTTTCTGTAGTATTGGGTGTAACATTATTTAGGAAGTCTTTTTGATTCCTTTGTTTGAAAATTTTGATTTCGACCAAATATATGTATGTATTTACAAAAGAAAAAAAGTATATAAGTATTATATCCGTTATCTAGTACCCACGACACAAGCGTTTGCTTAGTGTGGGGCTAGATGGCGCTGTGTGTCCCGAATGTCCCGGAATATATTTATTATTATTATTATTTATATATTATTCGTTTTCATAAGGTATTAACACCTCGTCCTACTTATTTAATTCGAAGATTATATCCCTGCCAGATTGGTTGCCTGGAAGAGAGATCGCTTTTAGCGATAAGGCCGCTAATTAAGGCACAATTTTTTTTGTATTGTTTTTATATGTGGTGTTTTAATAAAGTATTTATCTATCTTTCTATTAAATTTTTTAGCCTCCCGCTTCTATCTAAGACTGAAATAGGTCTGTAATCTACTTTTTATACTTATCTAAAGTAACAATTAGACAATACAACTATACATTACACTAGCAGGTGCTCGCGGCTTCGCTCGCATTAGAAGTAAAACTTGCATCCCCTATTTTACCCCTTTAAAAGCAGCATTTCCAAAATCTTCTCTTAGTGGACGTCATAACATCTATCTGCATGCAAAATTTCAGCCCGATCCGTCCAGTGGTTTGGGCTGTGCGTTGATAGATCACTGTGACAATCAGTCAGACAAACTTCGAGTTTTAATATTTAGATTAACAATTTGTGTAATTTACCTACTGAATAAAATTAAAGTACAAAAAATCTTACGCACATAAATTCACCAGCGCTAACATTATTATAATTATGTATTATTGTATTATATCCGTTATATAGTACCCACGATACAAGCGTAAGCTTAGTATGGGGCTAGATGGCGCTGTGTGGTATGTTCTGAAATATTTAGTTATTCTTGAAACTCGCAAAACGCAAAACACTGAAATTGTTTGCAAACAATACCACAGCACAACAGTAACAGTAAAATGTCTTCCAAGACCACTTGTTTTCTCGGCACCTTATACGCGGCACAAACAACTTTTGACCAGAAACAATATATGAACCGTGCAGAATCGCCACTCGGATATTTATTGTCTAACATTTCCTACTTATTTGTTTTGATGGTCTACACGCGTCATGACAGTGGAAAATCGAGCCCTGTTTTAGTTAATTTTGGTCGGTTCTAGAGTGTTTAGTTTTGCCTCTTTAAGTAACAAATTTGCTATACTATGTAAATGCTGAAAGAGAAGACGGAGTTTTACTGAAGCGATCGTTTAGTTTTTGGGGAATAATATTTTGTATCTAAATAGTATATAAGTACTACTCCTCCAAAATGGAATGCCATTATTTTGGCGGTAGGATAGGATGACACGTTAAATTGTAGGTTTCGACTGTTTAGTCATACATAGTACGGCAGTCGTCTGAAAGCTCTCGACACCCGAGTTGGCCACTCTTATACGAATAAAAACCCAATAGTTACTTAGCTTACTAACTTTCTTAGTATCTATTTTTAGTTTTTTAATTTTTATTCACAATTAACTTCCAGAATCATACTTAAGCGTAAACTACTTTATCTAATACTACAAAATAATTCACAACAAAGTTACAGAACCAAACTACGTCTTAAACTACAACCGTATCCTACCTTTAAACTACAACTGTATCCTGTACCTTTAAACTAACAAAAAAACTCATTTTATTCCAGGACTCCTGCCGTCTGGTGGGCGGCTCCAAGTTCTACGAGATGATCGACGTGGCAGGCTCCACTGAGGCGTCCACACCGTCTCCGACTGAAAAACATGATTGCATGAAGCCTATTGATAGCGAGGATGAAGGTAATATATCAAACATCATCATCATCATCAGTTTTAATGGTACGGTACGTCTAGGCATAAAAAGCCCGAAAGTTAAGTAGTTACCTACATTTTCCATGAAAAGTTGCTGGGGGAAAAAATATATTTTAATAAATGCACATCCAAATTCTAGCGAAGATGAAGGTAATATACCACACATCATTATCATCAAATGTTTTATGCTACAACTATGTATCCTAGATTAACTCGGGTAAAAACGCGAAGCGTCGCTAGTAGTCTTATAAAATCATGTTGTACTCTGTATTCCGATTCAGATTGATTACCTGGAAGAGATCGCTCTAAGCGATAAGGTCGCCAGTTAAGACACTAGGTTTAAGTTATTCAATCCAGGGGTCTTCAAATCTAGAGTTAATAGGTATCTTCTAGGTAAGCGTGTTACACCCTAGGCTGCAGCGATGCTTAACATCAGGCAGGCTGTAGTCAAACCTACCCCATGAAAAAAAAAAATTCTTTATATTTCATTAAAATTTCTATTTTGTGCTGGTATTTGTTAATAAAGCGTATATCTATCTATCTATTCTGTGGCATACATGAATTCGATTTGTCTATGTTTGACCCTCCATCACTCGGTAACGAAATACGGTCCCCGAAATCACTTTTGATCACAATTGGGAGAAGTCTATGGCCTTGTAACACAGTCTCACGTCTAGCACAAGGTCAGAGGTTTCACGAAATTTATTGTTATCCGTTTTTATTATGTCAATAAATATTTTGTACTAATACTAATATTTAGTGGACACCCGCGTCTTCGCTCGCATTATTTTGAGATAAAAAGTAAATACAGCGCCATCTAGTTCATACACACCACCAACGTCGACCAACACGAATGTTTAAAATGGCTGTAGGCAGCGGATATCGATGACCAACTTGGTTTAAAATGAACATAACTTTTTTAAAAATTTGTAACTACTTCGGCTGTCGAACAATTGGGAATAAAAATTTCCAACTAGTTCGACAGTCGAACTACTTGTAACAAAACCTTCCAAACAGTTCGACTATCGAACTACTGGTAGGACTAGTTGGAATAAACCTTTTTATTTACAAACCGATTGAAATTAAATAAATATTAAATGTTAAGTTAGAAATGCACCAACATGTTAGTAAAATCCGTAGACAAATCGGTTCAGCCGTTTTCGAGTCTATAACGAACAAACATACCGACAGACAAGGGTCTTCATTGGAAGACACTTCAACTATTTTTTTTACAATTTTCTTCAATGTACGGACACCGACCGGTTACAGATTTATTATACGTATAGATTTTGTAAAAAAAGAAAGTTAAGTAGGTAGGTACCCACATTTTTCACGACAACTTGCTGGGGGAAAAAAATAACTATGACTTTTAATAGCATTATTTTCCAAGTTACATATTGTGACGTAACAGGTACTTTTTAACCGCAATATGTACATTTCTTAGTAATTGAATTGTTAAAAAAAACAGCTGCAGACATTTTCCCTGGTTAGATTACTTTGTTTAATAAATAAATACATACATTTTAGTTTTCCTAACCACAAGCTGTTTATTCTGGATTTGCAATATAAAAAAGCAAAAACTTGTAGAGACTAGTAGAGGACTTTAGAGGCTTTGCACGCGTTAACTATACATATAATAATGCTGAAAGGGATCAAGTCTTAACATTGCAGATTTAAAAAAATACTTGTAGAGAATATTATATTATAGTAGAGGCTTTGCACGCGTTTTCTATACATATAATAAAGCTGAAGAGGGCCAAAAGTCTCATAGAAGATATTTAAAAAAAAAAGTTTGGAGATACTTCGAATTGATTGTCTGTTTCATGTGTGTCTGATTGTCTGTTTATTTAAACGTACATCACATAAAAACGGCTTAACGAGTCATCATGATTTTTGGTATTTAGTCTTAGGAGTGTCATTGGCTACTTTTATCCTGAAACCGTAAAACCGCAGGCGTCTCCTAGTATGTTTATATTATATTAAGACTCCTAAGACCTTATACTACCTACATATGACTGGCCTGTTCGCTTAGTTGGTAGTGGCTCTGCCTTCTAATCCAGGGGTTGCGGGTTCGATTCCCGCTTGACACAAGTATTTATGAAATTTAAAAATTTATAATTACTTGTGTTGAGTCTGGTCGTTTGTATGTATATTAAGTATGTATTTACAAAAGAAAAGTATATAAGTATTATATCCGTTATCTAGTACTCACGACACAAGCGTTTGCTTAGTGTGGGGCTAGATGGCGCTGTGTGCAATGTCCCGGAACATTTATTTATTTTATTTATTTATTATACCAAAAATCATGATGATCCGTTCAGCCGTTTTTGCGCTATGAACGTTTAAATAAACAGTCTAAAAATATAAAAACTGCTGAAACGTGTTCTGTTTCTGATTTTAAGTATATTTTTTTTATTATATCTTCTATGTTCAGAATTTAGACCCTCTTCAACTTCGTTATATGTATACTGTCCTTTTTTAAACAGCCTCAAAAATCTTTACAATTTCCTCGCAACTACAGTTTAACGTTTATTTATTTACAAAAGGTACAGACACAAAATGCAGGCTAAAAGATTACAAACAAATAACACGCATAAGACTAAACCTAAAAGCGAGTGTGGCTCAGCGGTTCCAGTGTCTGCTTTTCATCCAGACGCACCCTGGTTCGAATCCGCCCTACACCAATGACTTGTATTTTCAAGTTATGTGTGGATTTGCACTCGCTTAACGGTGAAGGAAAACATCGTGAGGAAACCGACATGTTTGAGGACCACAATATCCGAGGACATGCGTCTTCCGTGGAAGGACCTGGGCGCCCACAACGATGTATCTGCCCAAGAAAACTCCCCTAACGAATTAATTCTGCGGGGGAGTCACGACCCTCAGTCATGAGGAAATACGACTCAAAGAGAGAGAAGACTAAACCTACAGTTCAATTAAGTCCGTACTCAACACTCATGTTGGATTCTGAGAGTTTATTTTTTTGTGATAAATACCAAATTTACCTCGCAACTTATAATTATCTTAAAATTGTTAGGTCAGCATCAAGAGGGCTTTAAGTGCTCGTAATTTTCTTCTTTTTTACTATTATATTATGTGTGTTTTAGCTTACTGCCAGTTTTGTAGACTTTTAATAAATACATAAATAACTAATCAATTAGTTTCAGATGTCGACCAAGAGTGTACGGTGTTCAGCGGCGTCAGTTATTTAGGCGCACAGAACATATCTGATCCGAAGTCGGAGAGTGACATCCAGCGCATTATGAAGGAGCTCAGCTCGATGCCGGAGAGTCGAGACGGTATAGCCGTGTCTATATCTGTACCTGTGTGCTCGCAGGGGCTAGTTGTGTAAGTACTAGGATGTATTTTACACATTCTTACACATTATCAAGTGTAAAAGTCGGAAATTTGCTGAAAAATCGAGTTGGTCATGATTAACATGGCCATCTAGAATCTAGATTCTAGATTACTAGCATGATTTGTCCATTATACGTAGCTTGGTCATTTTGACAGTTGTAAGAAGATGACAGATGTCAAAATTTGCCATGTAAAATCCGCTTTCAAATATCTATCAGTGTGTTTCGGTAGCTTGGTTTGAGAGCCAGTTCCAGTTCCATTCCAGTACAGGCTTGCTCCATCTTCAGCCACAGTATCGCTTCAGATGAACATGTCATTAAGCCATGTCAGAGGCCCTTAGGGCGGTTTGAAAACTTTCGACACCAGAGTTGGCGACTCTCATTCGATAAGAAAAAGAAGGTGAACCTTTAGTCAAATGACTGACTAATCCTCAACCATATTATTTAAGACTTGCTTATCTGAAAAATCGAGATGATTATATTAGTATTTTCTCTAACTAGGTAACATATAATATGTAAGCCATAAGTGGTAAAGAATCCGTATGTATGAAACGCAAAAGTGACTGATAGATTTATAAACGCATATTTTGTAGTTACTATGAGGCAGTAGGCATGTTCTAAGCAAGGAAATAGAGATGCAAGTTATAATGAAACTTGATTTATAAATAAAACCATGGTGTGAATGCTTGTAAAGACTTGTTCTTTTTGTGATGCTGTTAGGTGAAGAAATGATTTGATTTGATAAAGGTTCGCTAACATAATGACTCTTATGCATTTTGTCATTTTTCTAACTACTTTTGTCGCTAAATGAATATTAGAATCATCGTGCAAGTCGGACTAAGTGTTAATAAAAATATATGGTATAAATTCTAACCATCCCAATGTCTCCACAGCCTATACCAAGCGGACTCGAACAGCGTCATGACCCGCTACGCAGTCCAACGCATATCGTTCTACGCTCGAGGCGCGGCCGGGTCACCCGTAGCATCATGCTTTGCCTTCACATGGTCCCACGGAGAAACCAAGGAGTCCGCTGTCTACAGGTGTCATGTGTTCCGCTGTCACATCGGAGAAGCTGTCAACCAAGTGTCAAGTAAGTTTTGACATTGACATATATAACATACTGACAAATGTGTCTGTAGTCCTATAAACATCATGCTACGCCTTTTAATGGGCTCATGAAGAGACGGAGGAATCCTTAATATGATAAATTAAATAGTGCTGCGAGGTTGTAAGTGTTTTAGTATAGTTTAGGGCGCCCTTAGGGCGGCTTGAAAAACTCTCGACACCAGAGTTGGCCACTCTCATTAGATAAGAAGAAGAAGTATAGTTTAATTAAAATCATGTTTCATTGCAGAAGCGAACGAATTTCACAAAAGAATTGTCACATATTTTTTTCATAATTAAAAAATCTAAATGTTAAACTGTAACTGTAAATCGATAGTCCATTACTACAGCAGTCTACCAGCCTAAAGTAAGTAAACAGAGCTGACCCAGTTGTACTGGTTTGTTTTTAAACTAACTGCGAACCCTAGCTCCGTACAGTTTATAATTTATATCTAATAATGTTAAGACTTTTCTAAATAAAAAATGTAAGTAATAAATACTCTGGCATTTCACACAGCGCTATCTAGCCCCAAACTAAGCTTACGCTTGTACCATGGGTACTAGATGTCGTATATAATACACATATACTTTTTTTTGTAAATATTATTGTATATTTTGTAATAATTATTATACACAGAAACGACCAGACTCAACACAAGTAATTACAAATTTTATCATTCATAATTACTTATGTCATGCGGGAATCAAACCCTCACCCTTAGCTTAGAAAGCAGAGCCACTACCAACTAAGCTAACAGAGCAATCTAATAATAGGATTTCATCCTCTACTGCTCAGGAATATGACCTAAATGTCAAATTAAAACTGTCAAACGTCCCTGACACACTTTTGGACTCATTGCCAAAGAGTAGCCATGATGTTTAAATCATTATTATTACCAATTGACAGTGGACTTGCGTTTGAAAAGTCATTTATAATGATTTGCGTACTCTGTAATATCGCTTTATTAAAGCGCTTGTGGCTCAGCAGTTCCAGTGTTTGCTTTTTATCCAGACGCACCCAGGTTCGAATCCGGCCCTACACCAATTACTTGTATTTTCAAGTTAAGTATGAATTTGCACTCGCTTAGCGGTGTAGGAAAACAGCGTGAGAAAACCTACATGTTTGAGTACCACAATATCCAAGGACATGTGTCTTCCGTGGAAGAACCTGGGCGCCCACCACGATGTATCTGCCCAAGAGAACTCCCCTAACGAAATAATTCTGCGGGGGAGTCACGACCCTCAGTCATGAGGAAATACGACTCACGAGAAATTATCGCTTCATACTATAAACCAAAGTCGCTTACCGCGTCGTTCCTGTGTACGAGTATTCTTAGATCTTTAAAATTACACAACGGATTTTGATGCAGTTTTTTAAATAGATAGAGTGATTCAAGAGGAAGGTTTATATGTATAATAACGTGTGCGAAGCCGCGGGTAAAAGCTGGTTTATTCATAAACACCGTACAGTAAGTTCTGATCCAAATTAAATTGAAATTCATAAATTAAGTAAAAACTAAACTTCAAATAACAACTATGATTTAAGTACCTTATAAGTAAGTTAAATTAAGTAAAATATGCTTTTCTTTTTCAAAGATAAAATTATATTTTAATATTTGTAGCCTTCAACTTGAACTATAGAAGTGAATTCAGTACGTACCTATATACTTATGTATTTGTAAAATTGCATCTTTTAAAGTTCATAATCAATGAACTGACTAACTAACGACCAAAATATTGTTATTATTATTTGAATGATACAGGTAGACCTTATTTTAAACCACTATCAATGTCTATTACCATAAGTTTTCAAAGCAAACGGGTTGATGTAAATATAATTTTTTGGCCACCCATCCAAAAAGCAGACCGCATCGACTTCTCGATGCTTTCCTTTCACAAACGCTCACGAATATCTTACCCAGCCTACGATTATCTCTCCTTAGTCGTATTCCTCATGACTGAGGGTCGTGACTCCTCCGCATAATCAAACCGTTGGGGGCGTTCTATTGGGCAGTAATATCGCGCTAGTCTCCGATTACTTCAGATTGTTTGAGCTAAATATGTCAATCGATTAACGCGTGAAAACCAGTGAGTCATAGGGTTGTATTTTTTCTACTTTTTGTCTATCTATTGTGTTATATGTAAAATGTATACCACAGGTACATAGCAATAAAGCTGAAGTAGGTCGAAAAACTGAACAAAGAATATATAAAAAAAATGTTTAGGTATACTTTACAGAACATGCTTCTGCAGTTTTTAGATTTTTGTCTGTTTATCTGTTTATACGCTCATAGCGCAAACACGGCTGAACGGATCATCATGATTTTTGGTATTTAGGTAGTATGAGGACTTAGAAGTGTCATAGGCTTTTTATCAAAATAATGCAAGTCAAGCCGCAGGCGTCTAGTAGTAATAACATAAAAAGGACGGTGAAAAAAACTAGAGATACATAAAAAAAAATTACGTGGTATAGGTTTGCGTTTGACTATAGCCCGCCTGATGTTAAGCATTGCTGTAGCCTACATATTTGAAGACCTACAACTTTCTGTCAGTGCACTAAATCTTCTACACATACATATTTTTTTCATAACAAACATGTTTTCACTCACAAGCCTCTAGTAGAAATATGGCAATGTTCCATCGCAATCTATCATATAGTAGACACACTGAGTCACACACCGTGCCCGGTCATGTGCATTGTTTGTACCTGATAACAGGATGTGCGTACCTATTCTGGTATACTTTGTTTAAAACTTCGTAGATTTACTGAGTTATGTTTTTAGACGTTATTAAGACCTTATTATTAATTAAAGATAAAGATATTTATCTATTAATGTTATAAAATTAATACATAAAGATACCTATGTACAGCATGTATCTTATTACAAAATCTCATTAACAAAGTTAAGCAACTGTAGATGCGGTCAGTTTGTGGATGGGTGATCGTAGCATTTATAATTACGTGTTTTGAGAGTAGATGTCGCTTTAGGCGAAGTGGTGATCAAATGACTGACTGACTCCTTTAAAATAATCTGATTATAAGTCATAGAACTGCAGTTATTATATTATTATATCACAGGCTGAAAACTTGAAATATATAAACAACCCCAGAGTTCCCTGCTCTCATACGGAGGCGTTCATATAAGAGGCCAACTCTGATGTGGAGTGATTTCAAACCACCCCAGGGGACTCTGATGTGTCAGAGTCCCCTGCCTGCCTGCTGACTCCGGCCTAAAGACAGTCGTGCTATGTAAAACTGCAAACTTGTGTAACTTACTTGCCATTGTATCCAGTATTCTGTGCTACTACTTAGATTACTTCGATCACAATTTATATTAAAATCCGTTTAAGCAATCCAGTCACAGATACATCTCAAACACATTAACTGCCAGTGTTTTATTGTCTGTCCACATCCACACATAGTGGCTACTGCCATATCGGTACTTGAATTATAAATCAGTAACGAGAAACTTGGTCTAAATGTTTATTTGGTCAGCAAATGAAATATAAAATGGTCAAACGTAAAAAAAACAATGGTTACCGAAAAAATGTACAAAATTATCCATTATTCAATCAATTAAATTGTATGACACATAGTCATCTTAAACACATTAACTGCCAGCGTTTTATTGTCTGTCTACATCCATACATAGTGGCTACTGCCATATCGGTACTTGAATTATAAATCAGTAACGAGAAGCTTGGCCAAAATGTTTGTTTGGTCAGCTAATGCTTACATTATTGGTGTTGTTTTGTTAGACAAAATAATATAATCCATAACAATTACTAAATACCAGGAAAGAAAAGTATAATCCTTAAAATTTTGCGAAACATCTTAACAGTTAATTAAAATTATCGAGATAGTGCAGATGTATGCCTGATGGTAAGGACCAGACGTGTCCTATCCAGACGTATTGATTGACACCCAAAATTCTTAATTTCAAAAGCCAGTGTGTTACTGAAAGACGGGTGTTGCAGTAATTTAAATAAAATATGCTTATTAATTTTATAATTAGTTTCACAAAAAAGTGAATTATTCTAATGATAATGTTATAATAACATATGACAACAACAAAACAATTAACAAATGATCACAACATTAAAAATTACTTGACTTAATAAAAACATTAGTAACTTAAAGCTGCCCTTTCCCTAAAACAGCTGACAGAACAATAGCACATCATTCAGAATACACCCGTGCCAGTTTAGGCCGAGCCTTATCGCGGACGGTCGTTTATTTTACATTCACTCTTCAGTTTACGTTGTTTTCGTGTGCTCTTGGCTTTAAAAACATAATTGGAACATGTATTCGTGAAATATAGTTTATAATAGATAATAATTTGCCTGTAAGTATTTGTAAAGTAATATGTGTTAATTCATCAGCAAATGATAGTGAAAAAGGACAGATTTTGAAAAGTGCAAATGGATAAACTAAACGATAGTGAAAAATAGTACTTTTGTAAAGATAGATACATAGATAAATACTTTATTAAAACACCACAAATAAAAACATACAAATTAGAATCAGCGTCTTAATTATAAAAAAGTCTTAATTATAAAGTTTTGTGATAAAAATGTGTCTGTTTTGCGACAATTAATTGAATTAAAATATTATATCTACACGGCTCTAATTATGGTTTTAGAGTAGACATACGAGTTTAAAACTTTGAGTTTTCTTTAAAAAAAACAACATAGAAAAGCAAATAATACCAATTTAAAATAGTTTATAGCATACAGTTACAGTAGAATAGATTTATAAATATTTACCGAAATGTTATGATTTGTGCATATTTACTCTCGCGTTTTATGTAATAGTGTGGAGATTGTGAACAAACACTAAGTATCAATAGTAATTCAAGGACATTGTAGCGTAGTTTTGTTAAAAAAATAAATTGCTCACAATATAATGGATTTTATGTGATTTTTTGTGAGTGTAGTTTGAGTTTTAGTGAATGGTCGTGAATATACTTATATTGTGTTGTAATTTTGGATTTATACAACTTAATTGTTAAGGTATGTCAACAAATTATTATCTACCAATTATCCTAGCATCAAAGTGCAACAGTCCAGTAGTCTCTTCCAGGCAACCTCGCTATACTATATACTGCTTTTACTACACATGATAAGATATTGAATCAGGCGTTACTTTGCGGAAATCCATTGTTACTGAAACTCTGGAGAAATATGTAGTGTTTTTCCGCTGCGACTGCTCCTTAATGATAGAACGTCCAAGTCCTGGTCCTGCTGGAAGAACCTTCTGGAAGGACAATCCTAAGGACGTACGTCCTGCTAAGCAGTACGCAATATTTCGTAATTTTTCTATCGATATCAGAGGCTGTCCTTCTAGCAGTACTTGATATTCATGCGTATTAAAATTAGGCAGGAGTGACCAACATTCGGTACCTATTTTATAATAGTATATGTAGAAAGAGCTTTGCTAATTTGAAATGACGCGCCCCTCTCCCACATTTCGCCTACAAACAAATGTAAAAGTTTGCAAAATGGGAGAGATGTTTCATTTCAAGTTAGAACACTTCTATCTAGAAAACAGTCTTTAGCCCTTCTTGAGATTACGGACAGGGTAGAAAAAAAAACAAGAATATGAAAAAAATATGTAATCACTTTATTTATTTAAAAGGAAACGTTACGCAGGAATCCCATTCGTGATGTGATAGGTGAAGCAATTTCTTCCTGTCATCGGAGAGCATAGAACACATCGCGGACCACATGTTTTGCAAAAATAGCTCGCTTTCTGCTGTTTTTTGTGGACTCTAGAACAGACTATACACTTGCGTTGCACTCTCTTTCTGTTATCTGATTTTGACAAAGCTTCAAGAATGTGTTCTCCGCTATGACCGATGTTCTCATGTTGTGGCGGCTCATTCTCTTGCAGGTTATCAGCGTCATTTTTAGTCAGAGATAATACCAGATTGGTAGTAAACCACCTGTGACTCACCTGGTCATGTTCAGCGCGGAAGAAATTATTAAACACCAAGTACGCATTTGTTTCTACAATGCCCAGAACTGAGGCATATATTCTATGTTCCCATTTTTAGAATAGAATAGAATAGAATATATCTTTAATGTACACCATAAAACATAGAAATAACAATACAGGAAAAAGCTTAAATATATTAAAGTGATGCACATTTTTGTGTGCCCCAAGCTTTTTCTAATGCCAATCCGTCTTGCCTGATGTGGTTGTGAATATCGATAGCTGCAGCACCATCAAAATATTGCTGGACTAATTTAGGCCTAGGCACTTCTCTGAAAAAAAGATTCCCTTCATCGTCCCACCTTCTTTTACGTAATGGCGTGCCTGGCAGTGTCGTTTCACAAGTGGCAACAAATGTGTGAATTTTTTTGTCTCTCCAGGCACAGGCAATGAAATGCACTGAGTCTTTTTCCGCTGTACTAACAACAGATGCCCCTTTGTGCGTTGGACACTTTGCAGTCATCTCTGACACAGGGTAGAAACTGTGTGCTGTCTTTACCAGTCCAATGAAATATAATCCAACTTTGAATAACTCCACAGCTGTTTTGACCGAAGCAAACCATGAGTCTCCAACTACAACTCTTCCAGAACCATGCCAGGGCTCTGTCAATCTCAATGTAGTTGCAGTTCCAGCGCCAAATTCTCTTTGCCATTTCTTTGTACTCATTGCTTCTTTACCCTCATTAATTTCCAATCTGATCATAATCTTTGTATTACTATCACAAGCTGTTTTTACTTCACAACCCACTCCTTTTGGTTTTCTTTTAATTTTCATAACTGCTGGCATCCCATCTTTGAAATATGCACCTCTTCGATACCAGGCGAACATGGATTCATCTACAGTTATTTTTGAACCTGGACGGATGGTATCTGCTAGTTTATCATTCACCATCATTACTAGTGTTCTGGTGTTACGCCATTTGTCAGAATCATCAAGGTTTGATGGTTGTGTGAAGCGCAGTGCCATCAGAATAATCTCAAATCTTTGGCGACTCATTCCAAATCTTTGTCCAAAATTTGCAGGAGGAAATATTCCATCGGAGGTCGTATTCCAGTAGGATCTTCGGTCTGGCAGTTCTTGAAGAGTCATATAATATTCCAAAGAAAACTAACAACTCCTTCTCGTTCAACAGTTTCTATTTTGGGGGAAACGAAGAGTTGGTACACTGGACTATGTAATTAAGTTTCTCTCTTGGAAATACCATAAAAAATGCATCCTTTACACTTGTTGTGGGTTCAGGTGGCACTAGCAGCGAAGCTTTAAAATAACCTTGTTGTCGTTGATCGACACGGGTTGCTTCATGAAAAGTCCAGGTGACTCCCTTTACAACGGTTGTATTTCCCGCAGAAGAATTTGTTACGCTGCTCGTACTCGGAGTAGGACGGACTGAATCAGTCTCGTTATCTTCACTTGAAGATGAAGAACTTGATTCAGATGATGCTGAAACAAAAAATTATATTAGTGATCGAAAGAAGCAAAAGGGTAAACGGTACACTCAATCAATCAATTACGTAGGTATATGTACACACACACAAAGACTGCGATATGTAGTCATTGGTAATGATGATTAGTCTATGATACGTGAAAACGTGAATACACTCATCAAACTGAACAACTTTCACTTCAAAATCTGATTTGCACATTATTGTTACGGTCTCGTCCACATATTCTTGAAACAAACTCAACACATGAAAATACTCATTAATTTATTTTATTTATTAATAATATCAAAAACAAAACATACCTACACACATATTGAAAACCGTTACTGTTATACAAGCTAATTAAAAATAGAGGAGAGGTCAGTTTCATTATTTAGATTTCAAGGTCAAACTATAAACGTTACTAAGTTCTACATACATACATACACACACTAACTCATACAACACACACACACATACATGTGAAGAAATTTCCAAAAAATGTTTTCAACCCATGCAATTACGGAAACGAAATGGCTATAATTTTAGTCGCTATAAATGAAAATAATAATTAGTACTTACAATTTTCTTCATCATCATTTGCTTCCACCATATCATCGTTTTCGACATCGGCAGTCAGAACTTCAACGGGCACCAATGATTTTTTTTTGTCGATTTCCCAGTATACCCTTGCATAGTTGTTTTCTACCTTTCTTACAATACCCCAGCAATAACTATTATCGTAGTTATCGCCAAAATGTTGACGGCTCCAGGTATGCTGGCCATCATTTCCGTCAAAATATGTTGCTTTGACACGAACGCGGACGCCACGTCTTATACTCGCCGCCATTTTGACGAGACTGATCGTAGAAACACCATTCAAAAACTCGCTGAATCAGAAAGAGACGCACTATGCATCTAAGTTAATTGCGTCCTTCTAGCAGGCTTAGAAAGCCTCATATAACCAAAAACTTTGCGTTGTTGAATACTTTTGTTACTGTTACTGTTACTGTTACTTTGTTGACTCTCCGAACGTCGGTCCGAAAGACCTTTGACCTTTTTTTAACTTTCGGACCGCGACGTTCGGAGAGTCAACACGAGTCCTGAGGATGCCTCGTGGAGAGGCGAAACACGTGTCGACTAGAATATCTTGCCGAGAGAGAACAGCAAAGCTTCAAGACAAAAGGTGCGGTGTTGGGAAGATCTTGAGATCCACGGAGGCCACGTTGGTTAGGAGGTGAGGTGTGGCGGTGGTATATGGAGGAACACACCTAAAAACCATCAAGTTTGTTGTTTGATGTCGGTTAAGGAGCAGTCGCAGCGGAAAAACACTACATATTTCTCCAGAGTTTTTCACTACACATGAGATTGACAAGAATAATAACTATCTATAATAATATATCATACTCGACTTAAAAATATGTTGGTTTTTTGGTTTAGTGGTCTATTTTCCCGGGCAAATAGGGTCCCGAGAGTAACATTTGACCAGTTTTTGGTACCGATTAATAGAGCGCGCTAGATCGTAGATTACAATGTTGCTTAACATCAGGCAAGTTGTAGTCAAGCGTGAGCCTATTTCGTGTAAAAAATTATAAAAAAATAATTTAAAAATCTGATATATACTGATTATATAAATGATAGAAACTTAAAATTACGAGGATAGCATATAAAATACACAAAAGCAGCTATGCTTGTGCAATATTAAAGCAACATATCCGCCCACTTCTGTTTTTTAATCCGGCCGCAGTCGTCCAGTTTTGTAGTTATCTTAATGGTTTATACCTACACTACTAGTTTATCTCATTTATCTATATACCAATATAAAGTACCTATGTACAGAATCATGTAAATAGGAGTACCTATAAGCAGGTACTGTATCGCTCTACATTGATATTCACGTTATACTAGAATGAATGTTGTCGAGTTTCTTTACCGCCGTAAAGGTCTCTAACATGCCCTAACGACTGCCGTACTATGACGAATATCTTGGACATACAATATAACGTGTTATTTGATTCATGCAAGTGCCCAAAATGAAATGCCACATTTTGGTCACCCATCCAAGGACTGACCGCGACAACAGTTGCTTCGTTTTGGTAATCGCATGTGATTGTCTCCGCTAGCTGAGCTACGGGCGCTTCATAATAGTAACGATAATACCTGTACGATAATGTATAATTATGTATTTATTTACAGAGTCACATTCTTACAAAATACAAATACAATACAAAAAGCTTTTATTGGGCCAAAAACAATATTACATCTAGGTAACTACAATACATAATATGTCTTAATGATACAAAATGATTTATTATAGTACCTGTGTTGTGTTTGCACCTTGCAGTAGGTCTCATAAGAGCCTGAAGCGCAAGTGCATCCACTCCCACGTCATTTTTATTAGGCATTATAATATACATTGTTATTATAAAATTCTAACCTCAAAATAATTGACAGTAATTTTTGATAACAAATTTAGGGTTGACATTTTATGAATCTAATTTATCCTATTTTTTTTACAAATAAATAGGTTCACTTCGCTAAATGTTCGCTAATCTTCTGCTGTTAAATGTAAAACATATGCAAAATTAAACTTTCATTTATTAATCACATTCACTTAATAACTCTACCGCTGATTATAAAACTAATTATGTTAGTAAGTAATCGCTTAATTATTGTCATGGGGTCTACTAAGTCTGGGAGTGATTTGAAACCAAACCCGGAACGTTTCGAGGCATTTATTCAAACCAAACTTAAAAATATTACAAACACTCCAAAAAATATGTTTTGTGTGACTTAAACTAACAAGTGGCGCCATCTAGTTATGATGGGCCAAACTAATCTGACTTACAATTTAAACAATTATTAATTAAATGTGTTTACAAACTTTCATATTTAAGTTGATAAGTGGTACTACAAGTACAAATACATACGAGTATTGTTGTTATCACTAAATTAGACAAATGGCTGTTCTAATTTTGTTATTGGGGAAAATCATATCGTCACTGTCATTTTGTTTACAGTTAGTCATTTTTTAACGTTCGCTTATTAATTAACAGTTAGTTGCTAATTATGTATTGAATATCCGTAAGTATATACATTTTTTTGTTATTGGAGAAAATCATAGCATCACCGTAATATTTACAGTTAGTAAATTTTTTTAACGTTCGCTTATTAATTAACGATTATTTGCTAATAATGTATGTAAATCCGTAAATGTTTTTTTTTATTACAGTTTTACGATTTTATTTTCATTGCATGTTCCTCCTCTAATCAAAGTAAATAAACGCTACCGTTGCAATGCTAAACAGTTGACCCGCGACTGGGTCAAGGTGACAATGTTCACTGGGCACGAGTGACTCTTAAATCGAATAATTAAGTACACAAGCGGCAGCTACGTTGTTATTGTTTCAATGATCAATGACTGTGGAGAGAAACATTAGCGGAGCGTGTTGTTGTGAGTGAGCGTCTGTCTCAATTAAATTGGCTTTATAATATAATTTGTACTCTGTATTCTGTGATCTTCTTCTTATCGAATGACAGTGGCCAACTCTGGTGTCTAGAGTTTATCAAGCCGCCCTAAGGGCCTCTGACATGGCTTTACGACCGCCGTACTAGAAAAACAGCCGGGACCTACAATTAAACGTGTCATCCGACCCATGAATAATAGTAATAGTAGTTTTAGTAGAGTTGTTACCGACGACCAGCTGGTCATATGCTGCAACATTAAATGTTAATATAACCTGGTACATATTTGCAAAGAGCGGCAAAAACTATGCCATCCTTTTCCCACAAATGGAAAATGTTACGCGAAAAGGATGGAATTATTTCATAGATTTTTATGAAAGTCACGTTTACTAAACCAAGTTATAAAAGTCTGTCTGAAATCAGGAAATAATAGAGCGTCAAAACATAACCCATGAGTACCGTGATGACTTTCTGAGCATTTAAGTAATACTGAACTGAAAAATACTGAAATGGCCAATTTTGGTGTTTTTTTGCCAAATACGTATCAACATAGACGGATAAATCACTTTTTTATACCAAAATACGTGAAAAAACACCCAAATGTGTTCAAATCTCCAAGCCAGATCGCTTTATCTCTATTCTTTAACTCACCAGCTTTATTTACTTCTTCCAGGTTGCTTCGCCAAAGCGTTCGAGCGCATCCCCCGTTCAATGGCGTCTTCACTAATCGGAGAGTTGAGTGCAGCGCCATCTATGACGGGCTCGCTGACCGAGGGGCTCGGGCCGGCCGCCCCGCCCATGCAGCTCATGCATGTGCTGGAGTGCACTGTGGAGATCAAGGAGACTGATGCAAAGGTATACCTACTCCGTGCAATATTCTTGTTATCGAGTTGACAGAAAGTCTATTACATTAAAAACAGTTCATAATTTATTAAATATGGTTTATGTTAGTTTGCAACATGAACTAGGAAGCCCATCACATAAGAAATTATTATTAAACGTCATGTAGAAGTTTTTTTTTGTTTCTCGTTTTCAATATCATCATAATATTAAATGCCTTTTCTTTCCAACATAGAATAGAAAGACCAAAAGTACTGAGTGCAAAGTGCTCTTAACTGGTGTGATCCATAGGACAAGTATAGTAGTGGTAGTGGAACACACCTAAAAACAAACAAATTTGTTGTTTGAAGCTGGCAAGAAAGGGTCACCTGCAGGGCAAGCACGGCACGGGGATAAATAGTCTTTTCACCATTTTATCCACTTGACAGTGTCATTTCCACCTTACATAACATGTCAACAGTGGAAAGAAACATAATTTATCCCATTGACAATTACGGTGGAATATTCATGAAATTTTATCACGCTACTCCCCGCTGTAAATATAAAATAAAAATAAAAGGAATGAACAATTTCTGAAGGTAAGATGATTTGATACAATGTTTGAAGAATAATTCAAACAATGTATTCATTTTAATTTAATTTCGTAACTATGGCAACAAAATAGGAATAAAATATTATAACGCTACTCTCGCCGTATATATCTTTCGCGGTTTGACTTTTCACCGGCTACTCCGCTAAAAATGACAGCGGGGAAACAAAGTCTTTTCTTTCCCTCGGGGTATATTGTCTTCTGCCCGTGCTAGCCCTGCTGGAACAATAATTAATAGATACCTTCCCCAAGTTACCAACTGCAATTGGTTGTCGCAATCTAACGCTTGATTTAATATCTTATCCCTCGATTAAACTTAAATCCATATGTTTTTCCAGGGAACATTCAGCAACGTGCCCAAAGAGCGTCTCGGCTTCAAGCTGCGCGGCGGCATCGACAAGCAGGTCACTATCAACGTGCAGCAAGTCACTAACAACGTGCAGGCTGAAGTGGAAGATCCACAGGTAACACTAAATTCCATGCATAATATTGAAAAAAAAGAAAAATCTGATTCAAATATGCCCGTAAATGTCCAGCAAATTTAAACTTTGCCACAATGAAACAAGTGTGTAGTATTTTCCTAGTAGTACTTTTTTATATTCACCTACTAAATCTTTACTATATATTGTTATAATCTGTAATTCGTCAGCCCCAACAGAATATCAGCGTTGGTGGCCCTGTGCCACCTGCATTAGGTTGAGTTGCGGCTGTATTAGGGCATCACAAACTTATCCCGTATTGTGTGTGTCACGTATATTTCTATTTTAATCCTAAAAAGACTGAATTTAAGGGTTTTTTTTTCAACTTGCTTTTGATGATTGTTTGCATTACCAGGGCACTCTAACTTTAAACTAAAACGCGCCACGCTATCGAAATACGTTCGCAGCGGACGTTCGTAACCCACGCGCAAGCCAAATTGATACTTAATATTTGGACTTACAGTTCATTTTTCACTGCATACAGTTCGATTCTCTCAAAGCTATCATGGTTGCCATTATGAATGTGGATTTACTACAAATATAAAATTGTATTATTTTAGGTTATATTAAATCAACGGTGAATTATTTTTATATAAATACACACTTTATCAGTTATTTTTTTTGTATGTATAACAAAATATTTTCAAACCTTTTTCTTAGATTTTTACTAAATTAAGCATGTTTCTCTCGAAATCGACTCTTAATTGCTTTTTTAAATACCTAGATATAGTTACTGATACAATTCGAATTCATTTTTTATACTTAGGTGACGCGGTCAGCGAGCGAGCGTGCCGTTTGACATTCGACTGTCGAGCGTACTTTACTGTGCCCTCCGCTCGCTGCGTGAAACAGGGTTCACAAAGTGTTGAATTATAAAATTATATTCATAAACAAAATAAGTAACAACAAACCAAACAATTTCTACTCTTTAACTCAAATGTTAATTAACTCCAACCTACAAATACAATGATGATAAAAATGGTTTTTTTATTGATTTCAGTCTATGTACACGGGAGGGCTGTATATCGAGCGATGTTTCGGCATACTGCTGGCGCCCGGCAGAAGCGTCAAACATTCAGATATGAGACTGCTTGAAATGGTAAGAAATTTTTCAAATTCAAATATCCTATCTTAAACTATGCTGTTGGTATTTAGAAAAAGTTTTTAACGCTAAGAAATTAAATGTTTTATATTGTATCGATCCTTCGAAGGATAAATAAATGTTTTTTTTAACCAAATTCCCTATAATACTGTTATGCGTCGGCTTAACAAAATTTAAAGGATCAATCTTTATTGCACTATTTAGTCTATAAATTGAACAATTAAATACGCGACTTTTCAATAACCCAAATCAATAAAAAAAAAATTTGCACGAGTATTACCATACTATCATACACAAGCATAGCCGCGAGTAAACTCTGGTATAACCATCGCTATTGTTTTCGCGGCTGTGACTTGTGTAAATAATATTTATTAGGTTTAGTGTGATGTATGAATGTTTGTTGAATGTAAGTGAGTAATGAATGTGGAGTGTCAATATACTATGTAAATAAATATAGAAATAAATATTTATACGTGAAAATGTTTAGAATTAATTATTTAATAGTATAATATACTACATAGTGATATATAAATGTGGAGTTACCTACAGTGTGTTTCATAAATTTGTTGTATGATATATTCTGCCGATAGGAGTACAGATGTTAGTTTTACTGTACACGAAAGTGTACAGTGACTACATTACTAGCCATAAAATGCATGCAATGTTAGCGGTTCTATTGTAAATATTAGAAAGTAGGTACGTCACTTATATTCTGACGTTTGCCCCAAACCTTGCAGCGACGCAATCCCATCCCACTATTAGCACATTCTTTTAATTAAAAACTTTTTTTAACTAAAACGGGTGTGCACTTGACCATAGTTTGCCTGTTGGTAAGCAAAGGCCATGGCCAAAGACGGAGCTTGTTTAGCCGATAAGAACCGATTCACTCTCGCTTTGAAGATCGATGAATTATAGTGCGTGGGGAACACGGAGCCACAACTTTGCGGTACGTACAATAAAGGTGGAAGCGTATATCTTCGTGCGGGTTTTAGGAACTTCTATCATAACCCGGTGTCGTCCTGCCGTATCTTATAATATCTCAAAATTATTAATTTTTTTGTTCCAGGTGAGCGGCTCGTCGGGCGGGTCCGGGTGCTCGGTGTGCGCGCTGTGGAACGCGGGCGAGTCCGCGCTGGCCGCCTTCAACGTGGCGAGCGGGGACGGCGCGCCCGCCTACATGTCGCTCGCGCTCGACCTCGTCATCAGGGGGGTGCCCGACCCGCTCAGGTGGGTGCTACTATATATACATATAGTGTACGATGTCGCAGATTTTTAATGGTAATATATATGAATGTGGTGACTAAACGGTTTTCACTCACGCGAATTATACGTGAGTGAAAACCGTTTAGTTAACTTATTGATAAAATGTCTCACGAAAGTTTTAGTAGTAATATGCCTACGCCGATGAGGCGACAGCTACACACGAAAAAGAAAATATACAATGGACCAAAGCTAATATTTAAATAGACATCACTACGACATAATTACATATAACAACATTTGGCATAATTTTTGACATTCATAAGTAATTGACAAGATATACAAGAAAATGAGAAATAAATAATGTGATAATAAAGTATGAAATTTAATGAAGTATCAAATGTGTAGTTGAATAAAGGCTTTTTTATTTTATTTATATATGGTCGAATTCACCGACAAATCACGCTTCGATTTTTTTTGTGCTACCTCGGTAAAATGGCGGCCATTTTACCTTTATGTTATGGAGTCACGGGTGCTTGTGCTAATTTAGCGATATTTTGGCGTGTGAACCTCCTACAAGCCTGATGATAATTAAATGTTTCATTTGGGAGTTTATAATATAGCTATAATAATTGTGTGATAAAATATTTAAATAATAGATAAAATAAATAATGATAAGTAGTATGTTTGTTCTTTTTTCAATGACAGGTCAATCATTTTGTTATGGTGGTAGCAAGGGTCCTAAGATAATAACGTTGCTTAACATCAGGCAAGTTGTAGTCAAACGTCAGCCAATCTCATCTAAAAAAGAATTGCATACACTACTCTTTATCTCGCCTTAACGATAACAAAGCCACGACCATTTGTTACAAATTAAATAAATATAATAAACAACAGAAAAGAAGAAGAAATTAATAAGAAGAAGAGATCGCTTTCAGCGATAAGGCCGCCTTTTGTGGCATTAGATTTAAATTTGTCTCTTTTTTTGTATAATGATTTATTTTTTTATGTGAATGTTCATTAAAGTATTAATCAATCAATAAAAAGCTAAAGAATACTTTTATTATTGTTACAGATTGGTGATAGAAGCCCCAGTGAAAATCTTCCCGCCCACGGAAAGATATTGGTATCATTCAAAGAGGCCGCTAGTACAGCAGTTCTATATCAATTTGAAGGAGGTAATATGCAATTTATTTTCTTAATTATTATGTTCAAAAAAGTTCACTAATATTTATAAAAGTAACGTAAGTAAATTCATATGAGTATGGCCAACGGTATCGCGAGTTTAAAAACCGCCCTGGAGGCGTCTGTAGTTGCTCAAAGTATGTATCGTTTTTCTAAGAAAAAATACAATAGATGCTCTCAATTCGCCTTGGCTTAAAAATATATATACTGTATTGCACTTTTATATTATACTAGCTGACGCGGCGAACTCTGTTCCGCCTTAGAGGCAATAAACAAGCAGATTATCGATTTTATTCAATTAAATATATAAAAAACGGGATAAAAAGTATCCTATGTCCGTCTCCTGGTTCTAAGCTACCTCCCCACCAATTTTCAGGTAAATCCGTTCAT
Organism: Macaria notata; assembly: GCA_927399415.1. Taxonomy (NCBI): domain Eukaryota; kingdom Metazoa; phylum Arthropoda; class Insecta; order Lepidoptera; family Geometridae; genus Macaria; species Macaria notata. Next base: position 4,428,976 of record OV656751.1, read on the forward strand.
GGTGTAACTAACACCACTTTCTTTTAAATATATAGATTGCGGTCGAATAGAATTCATATTATTCTATTTTCACGTATGATTTTACTTGATTATATTTTGTATGAATACGCACCAGGGCAGTGGTAGGTATATATTTGAATTTACTATGTATGTATATAAAAAAATGTGTTTTTTTTTCAGTGCGTGGACGCATTAGGCCAACTCCAATACGAAGTGTCGGGCATAGAGACATCTGGTGAGCTAGACCGGTCTAGACTCAACCTACCGTTGTCTCTATCAAGTCTGTTACCATCACCGCTGTCCTCTGCGCCCGCGCCGCCTTCACCTTCCGAACCAGATTCAGGTAAGAATGAACCTTATTCGTAACGTAGATTGCAACTTTGCTTAACATCAGGTTGTAGTCAAGAGTGAGCATATCACATGTAAAAAAAAAACAAAAAAACACTGCTTCGAGCACATATTAGTAGTGGTAAGTTAAGGTGAAAAGATTAACTAAAACGGTTTTCACTCACGTGTAAATCGCGTAAATGGTTTACAGCTTTCGGATGTTATGACACCCATCTTCAGAACGTTCGTCCTGGGCCGCGTTAGTGGCCGTTTTAGTTAATCTTTTGATAAAATGTCTCACGAAAATTTCAGATTCAGGTGACTATAGACCTTATTGCAAATTAATTAGAGTACAGTTTGCATTAGTCGGTATAGAAACATCAGTTCATCAATTAGGCCACTTGAGACTCAAATATTATCATATATTTTTATATATTGAAGTATAAAAAAAATTAAAGGAATAAAAACAAAAAAAAACGCTGAAGTTTGAGTATACATGTTTTCAGAATGCATCTGAATGTAGGCTGCTTTTTTATATCTTTTCAATTCACGTCATTAGTTCGGGTGGAATTATTGAGGCTATTTTCCCAGAAATGGACATATGTGATGATGAAACTTTAAGGACCAGCATAGAACCAGAACGTCAAAGTACTCCAAATGGCCAACCGCAAAAGGGAGCTAATGCTAACTATCATGGGACGCAAAGTCGCTTTCTTTGGACAGAGAGGATCCCTCTATGATTTTCCAAGGTTGATTCTCGAAGGCAAGATTCCAGGGAAAAGAAGCTTATAACGCCAAAGAATGAAATGGCTAGAAGACATTAAGCAGTGGATATAACTGAGCTATCCGCATCTAAAAGAAGCAACATGAGATCTAAGAAAATTTTGCCAATTGACCTCCAAACTTGAATATGCAGATGGCACCCGATGATGATGATGATGATAGAACCAGCTAAGAAGGATCAGCATAAAAAATGACTACCAGACTGGTCATGTCAAAACCTATTGTTATTTTCTCATTTTAACTTTCATAAATGATTCAGACCGTTGAACTATGTGCCTTGTTAATCAAGTTTTCATATTGAACTTACTATTTACTCAGGTTTATTAGTCTAAATATGTATGTAACAATTAATTTAATTTATTTCTAGATGGCGACGAGCCGCTGCTCAGTGGCACCGGGGAGGTGTCAAAGGACTGCGGCGAAGATGTTCTCGTCAACTGGGCACAAGTGTTAAGAAGGTAAGTTAATTAGTAATTTGGAATTATTGGAGCGAAGCCAGCGGGGCCACTCGGAGGAAACACCATTTAAATAATACATATCATGAAACTATATTATAACAGGCTATTTTTATGTCGGAACTTAGGCCCTCTTGTGCTACGCTTCTTAAACACATTACACACGTTTAGCCATTTTCTACTAGGTGATTTGGTTGCTAATTGTATTCAAGAATCGTGGCGCTACCGGGTCTGAAAATTCAAAGCTTGGCAATATTGCAAAATGCTTTTGATATATTTGCTAAAAATCATAGAAAAATTTTGTATTAGATCTTGGTGGAAATAAATCACAACTTGTCATACGTGTCACACAGCGCCATATAGCCCCATACTAAGCAAACGCTTGTATCATGGGTACTAGATAAGATGGTTTTAATAAATATATGAATTAAAATTGTATATCCTAATCGTAAAGCTTTCGTACTAATTTTGTAATTTTATTATATTTCAGTTGGACAGGCCCAAGGCCCCGTGCATTGAACCACCTCGTCAAGGTGGGAGTCCCCGAGGCACTGCGCGGCGAGGTGTGGTTGCGACTGGCAGGAGTCGACCAGAACGACAAGCTAATGGACACTTACAGAACCCTCATTAGTAAAGTAAGTTAGTTATAAGCCATTTCAGAGGGTGGCTTGATAAACTCTCGACACCAGAGTTGGCCACTCTCATTCGATAAGAAGAAGATGTTAGTTATGTAGCGTTAAAGTAGCTAAATCAGTCTACAAAGTCGCCAAACAAAGTCGACAATCAGTCTTCAAAGTCACTGAATCCGTCTTCAAAGAGGTCAATCAGTCTTCAAAGTAGTCAAATCAGTTTCATAATAGCTATATGATGCTACAAAGTCGCTGTCTCTGTCATCTAACTCATATAATAGTGACATCTTGTGGCACTAACCACCTCGTCAAGGTGGGAGTCACCGAGGCACTGCGAGGCGAGGTGTGGCTGCGACTGGCAGGCGTCGACCAGACAACAGAACACTAATTAGCAAGGTTTGTTGGTTATATGGTTATCGGACTTTAAAACACACTGAATATGTCGTCGAAGTTGCCAAATCAGTCTACAAATTCGTTAATCAGTCTTCGAAGCCGTAAATCAGTCTACAAAATCGTGAGTTAATCGTCACAGCCGGTGAATCAGTATTTAAAGTCGTTTCGTCTCCACGTAGGCGAAATAAGAGTGCTTCAATATAGTCGTAAAAGTAGCTGAATAGATGAATTAAAAATAAGCGAAAGTTTATGTTCTACTGTAAATAAACTTGCAATATTTTTTTAACACTGATAATTTGTGTCTCTGTTTATCTATTTATTTAAACGCTCGTAACGCAAAAACGGAAACCGAAGAGATCATCATGACTTTTGGTATGTTGGTAGTGTGAGGTCTTGAAGAGTCATAGACTTTTTATCTCACAACAACGCGAGCGTAGCCGCGAACGTCCACTAGTATCTAATAATCGTCCTCCTCTAGGCGATAGCTCAATGCTGAGCATCGTGATGACCCCGACCAAAATTGTGGACCATTATACGCCATTTATCACGATTGGTAGCTTCGTGTATGGCAGCACTTGCTTTGGCGCCAATGTGTTCAGCCCTGATCGGACCATCTTGTAGGGCTTCGACCTCTGGATCTCTTATAATATCTTACCTTTAATATTGTTATTCCAGGACTGTCCCTTCGAAGCAGTGATCCAGCGCGACATAGCGCGCACGTTCCCCGCGCACGACTTCTTCCGCGAGGCGGGCGGGCTCGGGCAGGACTCGCTGCTGCGCATGGCGCGCGCCTACGCGGTGTACGACCATGAAGTGGGCTACTGCCAGGGACTCAGCTTCCTGGCTGCTACATTGTTATTACACGTAAGTATATTACCGTCCAAAAACTGAGGGAAATCAAGCTGCCACACACCTGACCCATTTATATGTATATCTAAATATATAAAACTCTTAGGTGACTGACTGACTGATATAGTGATCTATCAACGCACAGCCCAAACCACTGGACGGATTGGGCTGAAATTTGGAATGAAGGTAGAGTTATGACGTAGGCATCCGCTAAGAAAGGATTTTTGGAAATGCTACTTTTAAAGGGGTGAAATAGGGGATGCAGGTTTTACCTCTTTATGCGAGCGAAGCCGCGAGCACCCACTAGTATCATATAATTTTGTCTCAAAATCGAAACTTTATGCTTCCAAAAACTACCTGTTTCATAAATGATTCTCTTAAAATACAAAGTCACGCCTTAGCACACAGCGCCATCTATCCCCAAACTTACCAAACACGTGTACCATGTACTAACATGTAGATGTTTATTATATTTGTTCCCAGATGCCAGAGGAGCAAGCATTCTGTCTGCTGGTGCGGCTCATGTATGGGTACAGGCTGAGAGAGCTGTACAAAGACGGGTTCGAAGCTCTGTATATGAGGCTGCACCAACTTGATAGGCTTATGGAGGTATATAATATTATTAATATTGATTTTATTGCAATTATTTTGTCGTATTTGTTAATTTGCGTCTCGATGAAAAACATATTTTTTGGTTGCGGGATTTTTTTCCATGGTCAATGTTAATGACGATGAGGCGGATGGAGAGCATAAGTTGGACGGAAAAGAAGATCAATGAGGAGGTACTGGGCATGGTTCAAGAACAAAAAAACAATACTGACCACAATAGAGAACAGAAGAGGTAAGATGTTTGGCCACCTTATACGACATGACAACTTTATGAAAAACATTGTCGAGGGGAAGCTAGAGGCACGAAGAGGAAGAGGAAGGCCGAGAAGAACATATATTGATCAAATCAAAGAGAAGGCAAGCGTCATGTCGTATAAGGAGGTCAAGGAATTGGCCGAAACGATTTTTGGCGGATTTTTTTTTTAGGAGAATGGCGCATCCTCCACAGGCAAAAGCATCACTCTTAAATTTTGAATGAATGAATTTTGATGACATCAGGGAAATTGACAATGGAAAAAAATACCCGCAACCAAAAGCTATATAGAAAATCATTAAGTCAATGAGAAAATTTTGGGCTTAATGTCAATATGTCAAAAAGCTATGATTTAAATATAGTATTTTTTTGTATTGACCGTAAAAAGGCTCCAGTGTGTTTTTTATATTACTAAAATATTTTTTTAATATATTTTTACATTTAATGAATTGTATCTCGTTTATTTCCCTAGGAGCAACTGACAGACCTGCGCGCGCACTTCCTAGAGCTGGGAGTGGAGCCTCACATGTTCGCGTCGCAGTGGTTCCTTACTGTCTTCACTGCACGGTTCCCGCTGCCGTTGGTGAGTTTTTTTTTTATATTTTTATAATTATATTGATAAAAAAAATATTTTATTAAAAAGGTGCTTAAGTATGCGGTCAGAGTGTTCAAACCGCTATAGGATTAAGGCTTAACAACTACTGTATTAATTCTATTAATTACTTAAATAAAATAAATGGTAAAGTTTGCGAGATTAGGTTTTGTGGTTTTCCACGTTTCCTATTTCCATTGCTGAGTAAAAAATAATTTCAAACTGGTTTTATCTTCTGTTGGACTAATCGTTTGAGTTTAATATAGGTATACAGCTTAGTCATAGGCATTTATTTGCAAATTGTAAAGGTGGAAAGAAAACACTGAACAATCACCCTGATAGATAGATATATAGATAGATAAACTCTTTATTGTAACACACATTGAAAAAAAAGACAAACAGAAACACAAAAGACTTAAAGAATAGTGCCACAACTGGCGGCCTTATCGCTAATAGCGATTTCTTCCAGGCAACCGTAGGATGGACAGGAGTCGAAAGAAATATATAGGATGGGGTGTTCTAAAAAGAGAAAATATATATAAACAATAAAATATTAAATATTATGTATATATATATAAGCAATAACAAATAACCCATATTACATATAAGTGTAAATAACTACAAATACATATATAACACATATACATATTATACCTACATAATATAACGACAGAAGAAGACAACTATACACACACGATTTTAACAGCAGATTATTGAGCTATATAATCACACAATCATCAAACACTCATCAAGGCAAACATATGAACTACACACAATACCTACTCACCCACAATCAGATCACAACTTTAACACACACACACACCACATAGTACCGTGTTCTCAGCCGCATTAAATATGCTAGTATCTAGCAATAGGCTGAAAATTTGCTTGGTTTTTAAAATTTACACTGACAGTCAGTAAATCAGATAATCCATGTACATTCTACGGATTTGTTACCTCAATGCTGGTATCACTGACCAAAAGTTTGTTTACAATTAGTTAATAATTAGCAATACATACATATTTTTGTAATCTTTTTATTTATATTTAGGACAGTATAATTATGTTATAAAATCGTAAAATCAGGGTAAATATAGGCAAAGAAGCCTGCTGCGGCGGGAGGTACTGCAGTCTTGCAATTCAGGACCCTTGAGGTACCTTGTACAAGACTCAGTTAACCTTACCAACAAAAAAAATGAGTTAAGGTACCAGTGTTTAACCTAAGTTTTGAAAGCCTCGAGAGTCTGAGTCTGCTTGATAGGGTATGCAAATACATATGTCTGAGTGAGGAACGGCCCGATTCATATCATAGATTTCTCGTTTAAAAGGTCGTTGACAGCGTAGTAACATTTCTTAGTCAAATATATTTTTAAGTCACGGGCAAAATGATTCTACGTTTACAAAACTTTTTGTGTTTTCTGGTAATTTATTAAAAAAATTAATAACCATTGATTTAGGGCCCATATTTAGCATTTGCAATCTAGCTTATATTTGTTGGATTAGATTTTATTTTGAGTAATTCAAAGTTATTATTGTTGTAGCTTTGATTCTGTAGAAATTGTAATGAAACAATGTTTGTCAGTTGGGGGCATTTCAAAATATATCGTTGATGTTTGTTAATTATTATTTTTCTCCCTTCCCCAGGTATACCACATCCTCGACGTGTTCCTGCTGCAAGGCATGGACACCCTGTTCCAGGTTGCGCTGGCGCTGCTCTCTCGCTCGCGGAAGGACCTGCTCTCGCACGACTTTGAGGGAGTGCTCAAATACTTCAGGTAAAACACGAAACCAATTATAATAACTTGTCGAGATAATATCCGACATAATAGGGAATATGCACAACATTTTTTTATTATTAAGTAATATGTAATGAAAGCTTTTTAATAGACAATCAGCATAGCATAGCATAGCATACAATATTTGATTGATTGATTGATTGATTAACTCTTTATTGTTGACACATATTAAAAAAACAGTACATAGAACAAATTGCACCTTAACTAGAGCCACAAGCGGCGGCCTTATCGCTGAAAGCGATCTCTTCCAGGCAACCTTCAGCTGGAGAGAAATAAGCAAAAGAAATAAAGAAGAATGTGGTGTACAACAAAAAGGAAAAAAGAAATTTTACTAATATATATATATATACATATAAATACGCAATACACATATAATAATATAATATAATATTTAGATATTGTATGGTTTTTGACATACTTTATTTCATATTTCAGAGTAACTCTACCAAAGAAGTGTCGCGCGGAGGAGGCGTCCCGCCAGCTGGTGAAGCTCGCGTGCAGTATCCGCGTCAAACGTCTGCCTAAATACCAGGCCGAGTACGAGAAACTTATCAAAGGTGGGTACATTATACAATTAGAATTTATTTATTTCTTACCTTAAAGATAACTTAATTATCTGAGTTTTAAATTTTATTTCAATTGACCTTAATGTAGAGTTACCAGTGGCTACTGCACTAGGTACCCCTGTATCGCAGCAGCCACAGGTGCTTTTAAAATGGTATGATTTAAATATGCAGCTACGGTTTTAGTTCATAAGAGTCGAATAATTTTACAAAAATAGATTTAAAATAAAAACAACGGACGACGTGTGTGTTAGTGTGTGTGTGTGGTGTGTGTGTGAGGTGTGTCTGTGTGTGCGTGTGAGTGAATAAAGGTACTTCTACTTAAGGATTTTAAGCAAATCTTTCGTGTCCTCATATGATATAAAATTCCTTATGTAATATTTAGCCTACGTCTTAAAGCAAATAAGTTATGAATCAATATTTCAAATGTATTGTTCTAAAAATTTTCTTAAGACCACTTTTCAATGGCCATATCAAAATACTTTACAGTACAGCAATAACAAAAGAACACAAGCATAAAAAAATCAGTAATAAAGTCGTTTTTTTTTCTCGTAATAAGAACAGGATCCGTTACAGCGATAACATCTCTGATAGCATATTTTCTGATTTTAAATTTAAACGAGTTTATCGGAAACCAAGTTTGTTTGGCTTTGGGACGAGTAAATTCTGAGGCAGTAAAAGGACGGGTTTTTTTTTTACTTAAAATAGGCTCACGCTTGACTACAACTTGCCTGATGTTAAGCAACGTTGTAATCTACGATCTAGCGCGCTTGTCTAGAAGAAACCGGTTTACTCTCGACTTGAAGACCGACAAATTATAGTTCAAGGGGAATAGAGATTCGGGCAAGGAGTTCCACAGTTTGGCTGTTCGCACGATGAAAGTCGAAGCAAAACGCTTGGTGCGAGTCTTTGGAACCTCAACTGTATAACGATGCCTCTTTGCCGTACCTCTACTCGTGCGATGGTGAAATGGGGCTGCAGGAATTAAATTATGCAATTCCTCAGCAGTGGGCGATGACGGGCTGATGATAATGATGATCAGGTCCGGGGAGTGGCAACTTGGGAAAATAGCCGTCTACTATTCGTAGTATACATTTTGTTTCATTCAATGCCTTAATTAGTTATATACTCGTACCTACTTAAATACGATATGGCTGGTGTCAAGTAGTAGTTTTGTTGGTTAATAATTTAAGTTAAAGTTATTTTTAGCTGACCTTGTATATGAAATCCGGTTTTACTAATTATTTTGAGCTTAGTTTGCTACCAAAATATGAATTCTTTGCCAGCAATTATTTAGAGAATTTTCATTTTATTTTGATAAAAATAGATTTATCTGTTCATAACGATTTATTTATTATTACTTTATTCTATCGGTGCAAAGAGCCGCGGTATATATTTCTTATGTATTGTGTGTAATAAGCTTGTGAGCTTAATTTGTCTGTATTTTATGGATTTTATGTCTGGCAATAAATATTTTTTTTATTTCTAAAATTACTCGTTTTTTGCATTTCCTATACGCACTAATAACAGAAAACTTAAAATACATACAAAAGTTTATTCTCAGTACCACACAAAAGATGTTTTAAAAAAAAGAATAGACAATAACCTCTCCCTCCATATAACTGCAGAGTCAATGGAGAAAGAGAAGATAAACGTGGAGATGGAGAGACTGAAGGCGATCAACACACAGCTGCAGCAAGACAAAGAGACGCTTGAGAAACAGTTGGCTGAAGTAAGTTAGACATACAAAAGAAAAAAATATTAAATATCAACATACTGTAAAGGTATGAAGAAAAGACCTGGGCGCCCACCATGATGTATCTGCCCAAGAGAACTCCCCTAGCGAATTAATTCTGCGGGGGAGTCACGACCCTCAATCATGAGGAAATACGACTCAAGAGAGAATGTGTTGGTAAATTACATTTGACTGGTCAAGACTTACATACATATAGGTATATTACGTCTAAGTTAGTGTTCACGTCTGGTCTCAAATAATACATTTAGAATTGAAGGAACGATATTTACACGTATTCAAAATTTCAAATTCAAAATTCAAAATTCAAAATTCAAAATTTTGAATTTTGAATTTTGAATTTGAAAATTTTTGAAAACATGAAGTTATTCTCTTCTTAATGAGAGAATTTGTGAGAGATGAAACATAATATGAACCAACGAATGACAGATTAATTTTTAATAACTATTTTGTACACTTTGCAGGCTCGATCGGCAGCAGAAGAATCAAAGAAAGACGCGATCCACCACGCAGCGGTCGCCAAGGACTATAGACAAATATGTGCGCAACTAGACAAACAACTACACAATTTACAAGACAATGTCAAAGACTGCGCCAGCTGTAGTCTTAAAATGGCGCATAAGGACAATAAAGAAGGTAAGATTTAAAAAAATGGTTTAAAAAGTTTGGTACTTACATACTTTAGTAGGTGAGCGAAGTGAGAGCTAGATAGATTAACTCTTTATTGTTGACACATATTAAAAAACAGTACATAGAACAAATTGCACCTTAACTAGTGCCACAAGCGGCGGCCTTATCGCTGAAAGCGATCTCTTCCAGGCAACCTTCAGCTGGAGAGAAATAAGCAAAAGAAATAAAGAAGAATGTGGTGTACAACAAAAAGGAAAAAAGAAATTTTATATATATACATATACATATAAATACGCAATACACATACTTAATATAATAAAATTAATGTTTATATACAAATACATATAATACACAACAAAATATTTAAAGGTGATAGTAGTAGAAATAATAACAGCAATTTTCACTGAAGGGAAGCGAGATAAAATTCCTTTACTTGTTTTTTAAAGGAATCAATTGTCTGAGCCTTTTGAATGTTGATAGGCAGAGAATTCCATAAAGTAACAGATAGCTGATAGTTTTTCGAGTATAACTTTGCTATCTTAAGTTAATTCTTGATGGGATTTCGTACACAGACTGCTCATACTATTATAGGTATTCTGTAAAAATATGGCCCATATTGGTCATGTGGTTGTTAAATAAGACTATGTTTTACCAAGTTAGACTATCTACAAATATGTGCGCAACTTGACAAACAACTACACAATATACAAGACAATGTCAAAGACTGCGTCAGCTGTAGTCTTAAGATGGCGCATAAGTGTCCTTATGCGCCATCTTAATATTTATATTCATAAAGAAGGTATATTTAAATTTACTTTAGTATGGATAGTGAGCGAAGCGAGAGCGAAATGTTTTTTAGCTGTAACTTTGCAGTCGTTGATCTAATTTTGATGAAATTTTGTAGGCAGATAGCTACTACTAGGTCTACTAGTAATAATATACTGTTCAAATATGAACAAAATCGGTCAAGTGGTTATTAAATAAAAGTAGCTTTAACCGTGTTAGCCTACATACAAATATGCACGGAAATATAAAAATAAAATGTAATTAATGGACTGTATGTAAGATAGATATCATTTATTTACACATATACATATAATACAACAATTACATTTATTTTATAGTAAGAGTTGGCATCAATCATACCTCGTCAAACCTTGGTATAAATTTTAAGTTAAATTTTCTGATTACTAATTGAAATTATGTTATATAATGTTGTATTAGCAATCATTGCTTATATACCTATGTATATTTCTTTTTTTTACAGAATCGGAACAAAAAGAAGACGACAAGGAAGACAACTCTAGCGACGCCGAGGCGCGACTGAGACAGCAAGTGCGAGACCTAGAGTTGGAACTTGCGCAAGTTAAACTGGCCTTCGTGCAGGCGCAGTGCAGTAATCAGGTGAGTTGAATATAATTGTACTAAAATATTATAATTAAAATCTTATTTTCATTTAAAAAAAAACATTTTAATAATCATTTACACTTAATTAATTAAAAGGTGACGCCCGAATGCCAGTTAATTTTTATTTGCACTAAAAACCACTTACCTTTATAGTGCCACTTAATGTTAATGCCCTGGGATTAAGAGAAGCCTATGTGTTATCTCAGGGTCTAATCTATCTCCATACCAAATTTCATACAAAACTGTTCAAGTGTTAAGAAATAACAAAAATACACACAAACTTTTGCCTTTGCATATTATTAGGAGAAAAGTAGGATTCAAATGGCAACGCTCATTTCGAGACTTTTCTAAGTGCTTTAAAGGCCTTTGACATGACTTCTCTCTCCTTGCGTCGATACCCCAGTGCTGGGGGTCGTGACCATTCATGTCATCATCTTTCCTTTTACGATGTTTCGCCACTTTCTCCGATTCCCAGCGACGTGAACTGCATCTGCTACACTTGTGTTGAGGGTAACTTTTATCTGATCAGACCATCGCGTCGGACTTCTCCCTCTAGGTCTTTTGCCCTCCACTTTTCCAGTGACAATTAATTTCTGCAGATTGTCTGCGGGTTTACGTGCAATGTGTCCAAAAAATTCCAAAACTCTCCGCAGACAAATGGTTGATAATCGGGGGTGGTTGTGAAGTCGGAGTTCCTTAAGAACAGATTGATTGGTTCTGAACGCAGTCCATGGTATACATGACATGACATGACTTAACGACTGCTATAACATATCTCTATTTCACACAAAGACAAAATGATCGAAAGATAAACCTTAATAAGATTTAAATTTTCTCTTGTTTGTGTTGTGTTCTATTTTATTTGTGTGTCCAGTAAAGCGTTAATCTATCTATCTACCTTCGATCATCTTAGGTTTATCCTTCGATCTTTCTGTCTTTTATGCGAAATAGCTTAATGCAGTTTTGAGTTTCCAATAGCTTCATTCAGTTTCCAAAAACGTGTATGGTACGATTGACTGCTCCGTTAGCTTAGTTGGTAGTGGCTCTGCCTTCTAATCTAGGGGTACGGGTTCGATTCCCGCATGACACAAGTAATTATGAATATTAAAATTTGTAATTACTTGTGTTGAGTCTGGTCGTTTCTATGTATAATAAGTATGTATTTACAAAAGAAAAGTATATATGTATTATATCAGTTATCTAGTACCCATGATGCAAGCGTAAGCTTAGTATGGGGCTAGATGGCGCTGTGTGTTATGTCCTGAAATATTTATTTATTTATGAATTCCTTATTATTTGTATTTTCTTTACTAACTATATTTCTGACATCATTATTTTTCTTAACTTCCAGGAGTTAAGCCATCAACTGAACGCAGCCCTCAACGAGGTACAACCAGCAATGAATCAAAAGAACGACGCGCCCTGGATTGTACGAGCACTGGGTAAATATTCTTTAATTATTTTTTTACTATATTAATGCCTTTAGAAAATCTAATAATTAACAGAAAAAACAGATTATTTTTTTATACTCTAATCCTTTATCTTCATCATCTACAGCCCTTAGGATCCCACTGCTGGGTATAGGCCTCCCTTATGTTTGTGCCATCTACGTCGATCTTGTCCAGTATCACTGTCTGTAAACATTAAGATACTGATTTCTATTTACTTATTATGTTTCTTCGTATATTAAGAAGTTAAAATCTAACTCTGCTTTACAGTCTCGTAATTATTAGCTTTTATTTATTCTTTGCATATTTATTACAACATTATGTTTTGCAAATTATAAATTTACATTGTTTATTTTGTGTCCGTAAATATGTATAAATCTGATTTTTTTTTGCTTTTATTAAATATACAAAATTCAAAATTATTTATTGATGTAGATAAATGTACATACATGAAGTGGCGGCCCTAGATACCAAACTAGGCGTGAGCCTGTATCTTGGCACCTAGTCCTTCCCAGTAGAAACATTGTTTGTGTACATGTTACATAAAATTGATAATAAAAATTAATTATTTAAAAATATTAAAAATTATTATATACTTACCTAATAGGCTCCTTTTTATCATAATTTTAATTTTCAACATAAATTCAAATTAATCTTTAATCATTGTAGGTCGTTAACCGGCTGTGCAAAGTATGAGGTGATTCCGTTTCTCATAATATGTATATATGTGTATGTATGTATGAATGCTAGTTTCGTAGCTAGTACATAGATATCTCAATAATACATAGATGTAAAAGTAGCTGCGTTTATATACTTAGTTCCTACATACTCTACATAAATAGAGTTTATGAAATACTTCACCTCTTTAGCTAGTTAACTTGTCTTTTACCCAAAATAGTATGAAATACTACATTTATGTATGTTGGTATAATTTAGTTCATTTAGTCACATAGTTATACCTACGTTACTGACTAAGCTAAGTATTATTGGCGAACTATTTCTAAAATTGGCAATGCATCTTTAATTTAAATTAAAAAAAAACTGCATCGAAAATCACTAGTTCATTCTCAATGAGAAAACTAAGAGCAAGCAGCAAAGTAGTATGTAAGGGGGTGTCCATTAAATAAATTATTTTTCTGGGAAAAATCTAGAAAGCTAAACTTTGTCAAGAAGCAAAACTAGATTTAAATAATTAAAACATGTTCTTTCATTTTTCTTCCTCCTCGCAATGCATTAACTTTTTTGTATTATCGTTATATTATTATAATTTTGGTTGTTTTCATTCATTTTTTTTATCCGACTTAACAAATGGGAAACGTTTTTTTCCGTTCAGTTCAATATTTATTTTTCACAAAATTTAGTAGCACGCCTGATGTAAATCATCACGCCTACCTACACATATCACGCCCTATTATGATTAATGGACGCCCCCTTACACTTGCAGGTGCAATCCGCGGCGAGACGCAGGTGTTGCCGAGGTGCCAGAGTATCCCGGAATGCAAGACTAAGGGCAGGTACGTTTAGGATGATGATGAACGTTTTTACGTGGGATAGGTTGAGTCTTGCACGGACATCCCTCTTGGGGCGTTTTGTGCGATAACGAAGGCTTTATAATGATGATAAAACTTACCTTGAAATTCATTCTTACATTACGATTCCAGAGATTGAAACTTTTTGTTAAATCTAAATAAGTATATAAATCTCAAAGGTGACTGACTGACTGACTGATATAGTGATCTATCAACGCACAGCTCAAACCACTGGACGGATCGGGCTGAAATTTGGCATGTAGGTAGATATTATGATGCAGGCACCCGCTAAGAAAGGATTTTAGGAAATGTGTGTGTGCATAAATTGAGGATGCAAGTTTTACTTCTTAATGCGAGCGAAGCCGCGAGCACCCACTAGTGACTAAAACAAACCGTTAGGTGATTTTTTTGGCGATATTATATTTTATTGTTATTGCCAATTTTAGAAATAGCTCGCCAATCAACCAAGTATGCATCATGAGTTTAATCTTTCATATAATTCTTATAACATATTTAATAGTTTGATATTACCATATTTTGGGTTGCATTGATTGGCAGATCTGTGCCATGCATAATATATGGAGAATTTCGAACCTATGCATGCCTGTCTTGTTTGTTTTCGGTTGTTTTCGTGCATAATTTTTTATGCCATATATTGCCTTCACAGTCATGACCGCGATCTATAATGGCAATACGCACGTGATTTGTCTATCGCTATGGCTAGACTTTTTAAACAAGATCGGCTCAGTACGTATAAATTCGTACGGAAATTTCGTGCACGACGTTAATTTATAACAATATCAGCTAATATATTTTCTCGACTGTTCCAGGCTTATAACAGACACACAGCTGAACAAGTCATCGTTCCAGACCTACATACCAGACTCCCCCACTCGGTTCACAACCTCACAGTCGCACTCGAACCTCGACCGCCGTGTGTCAGACCCGTATAGCCCCGACGTAGTCCGACGGAAGAAGGATTTGAACTCTAAACGTCACTCTATGCTAGTAGAGTCAAATATAAAGGAAGCCAAGGACTTGAATAGGCGAAGTCACGAGGTCACTATAGTCAAGAATTTGTCTATGGGTTGATAAAATATTGTATGTCACTTCTGTAAGATATTGATTGTATGAGACCCTAATTCTTGTTCTGATACCTTCTTAAAGATACCAAATGTCACTCTATGTTAGTAGAGTCAAATGTAAAGGAAGCTAATGTCTTGAATAGGCGAAGTTACGAGGTCACTATAGTCAAGAATTTGTCTATGGGTTGATAAAATGTTGTATGTCACTTCTGTAAGATATTAATTGTATGAGACCCTAATTCTTGTTCTGATACCTTATAAAAGATACCTTTGTTAGTAGAGTCAAATATAAAGGAAGCTAAGGACTTGGATGGGCGAAGTGACGAGGACACTATAGTCAAAAATTTGTCCATGGGTTGATAATATCTTATGAGTAATTTTGATTGGGATCTTCTATAGAAAAGACTAATGTTTGTTCTCAAACGGTAAAAGATTGGCCGATATGTGTGTAAATATTAAAGGTTTTGAACTCTTTCACGTCGCCCTATGTTAGCAGAGTCAAATATAAAGGAAGCTAAGGACTTGAACAGGCGAAGTCATGAGGTAACCATAGTCAAAAAATTGTCTATGGATTGATATTATTTAGTTTGTTTGAGATTTACAATGTATGAGACCCTAATTCTTGTTCTAAAGTCTTCTTAAAAGATACCAAATGTCACTCTTATGTTAGTAGAGTCAATATAAAGGAAGCGAAAGACGTGAATAGACGAAGTCATGAAGTCACTATAGTGAAGAATTTTTGTCTATGGGTTGATATTATTTGGTGAGTGTGATATATATGGGCACTCAAATTCTTGTTCTGAGGCCTTCTAAACCATACGTCAAGTGCAAACCCAACTGTGTGTTTTTTATAAAATGTGTCTTTTATAAAGCTTGTAAAGACCTGAATAGACGAAGTCACGAGGTATTGTAGATCTCATAAATGCATGTCTTATGAAAATTATTAGTTAATTTCACGTTATGATATAGACCAATTTACCAAATTTAACGTTTACATTACGTTTTACTGAATCTGAATTGAGGTCTCGATGTATAATTCATAATTACTTGAAAGTATAAACAATACTGTTAAATATGTGTACGAACTGTGAGTGTAAATGTAATGCGCCTCAAATCTATATCAGAATGATATATACCTAGTTCATCATCATCATCATCAGCCCGTTTTCGCCCACTGCTGAGCATAGGCCTCTCTTCTTGTACGCCACTCATCCCGGTCCTGCGTAGATTGCATCCAGAATAAGAATATATGTACATACTTTTTAAAGTATCAAACTATTTCGTAACATCGGGCAAATTGACCAAAATATGATGTTTGCAAAAATATTAGACGTTGTGTTTGTAACAACTTATATGGTTAAGTATACAAACAACTACTTATGACAAACAATACAACATATTCAAATGTTTCGACTTATCATTTGTTTTAACATTTTTCTACAAATACTACACACTGTATAATAAAATCTACGAATATTTGATACAATAGAAACGTAACTCAGCCAAAAAAAATAATTTCACTAGTTGGCATGATGATGTGTCAGATTTGAGGTGTAGTTCAATACACAATAACCTTACTCCTAGTCATAACATAGATTGTATTGTGGCGCGTGAATATAGTAATTATATACATAATACATATATATAAATATACGATAGTAATTCCTGTAAAGAATCGAATAAATTCATTATTGTACAGATAGTTTGTCTCACGAAGGCCATTTATGAAATACATTTAATTGCACGAATATAGTCATATAGTCGATGTTGCATAGAATTGTCGAATCAAATATTCTGCCGATAGGCGTGCAAATGTTAATATGAATGGAAACAAGTAAAATTTGTATGAACGAATATGTGGTGACTGGCGTATATACGCATTGTGTTTGTGTGTTTGAAAGCATTGAATTAGATGATATCTTAAAAGGATTATTTTCCTACGTCCCAATACCTCGGGGCACATGTATTTTTTGTATAAAATTGTATCTATTTTTTTTGCTTCAGTTGGACTTCGTGAGATTAAATATCTGTAGCTTCATTCATAATAGTTTACTAGCTTATATATGTCACCGTAAGATTGTAAAGATCGTTAGATTACAATCTATCTAGCGAGATTGTAAACTATCGATAGATTGTGAACCGTATCATCTTCGAGTCCAACACTTGCACTACGACAGGACTTGCGTGCGTGGTAGAAAGCAACCTAACGAACCTAATCTTACCTCCTGTCACAGACAAGTGACTTCGAGTTGCATTGTCCTACGCCGGTTCACAATTTGACGGCTTCACTTCGGTAGATTACAATATAGCGAAGAATAATGAGTCAAATTGCAATCATAATGATACGGTTCACAATCTATCGATAGTCTACAATCTCGCTAGATAGATTGTAATCTAACGATCTTTACAATCTTACGGTGACATATATATAGTTAAGGCAATGGTTTCACATAGGTTTCTCAATTCGGATACAATAATTATTTATATAACTGATATTATTATTATTAATTCGTGCTTAAAAGTTTGCCTATTTATTCATTCCAATAGAAAAGAAGAGTCAAAATGTTAAATCCAGAAAAAAAAGCTTGATAATAATTATATACTAAAGATATTTATAAAAGAATCTCTAGGCTTTTGTCCGCATATCATTTGAAAGCAATACATGATTATTTAAATATAATACTTTGATATTTTATTAATTTGAAATTATTTAATAATTAATTATTTTTAAGATATTTTCTAGCAAGATGAATGCCATAGTGCGAGTGCCTTTTGGTTTATTTAATTATAATATTAAGGTGTGTTTTCATTCTTTATAATAAATAATAAAGCGTGTATAAAAATTATAAATTTGGGACATAAATGAATGATATTATGATGCGTTTTATATTTAGCATAAAAATGGAAAACATGATTTGGCCCGATATATTGAAATCTAAATTTTGTCAAAACGAAATAAGTTAATTCACGAAAACAATATGTATTTGTTCTAATACATTCTTATTAAAAACGTGGTCTAAATATTAGTCTTGGACTTTGAAAATAAAAAGTCGGTTCTTGTTGTTCAAACAATCAAAATGTCAACTTCAAATCGGAACGTTGATTATTATCATTGGTAACATTTTCACAGTTTGATTCGTATTTTCGAAGTTCTGGACTAACAGTTTAACCATGTTTAGTAATAAGACCCTGCGAGTTAACGTTTTAATAAATAGTTGACTGGCCTGTTAGCTTAGTTGGTAGTGGCTCTGCCTTCTAATCTAGGAATTGCGGGTTCGATTCCCGCGTGACACAAGTATTTATGCATTTAAAAAAAATATGTATAATTACTTGTGTTGAGTCTGGTCGTTTGTATGTATAATAAGTATGTATTTACAAAAGAAAAGTATATAAGTATTATATCCGTTACCTAGTACCCACGACACAAGCGTTTGCTTAGTGTGGGGCTAGATGGCGCTGTGTGCAATGTCCTGGAATATTTATATTTATTTATTTATTCGGAGTCTCGCTT
The DNA here is from genome assembly GCA_927399415.1 of Macaria notata. Lineage (NCBI taxonomy): Eukaryota > Metazoa > Arthropoda > Insecta > Lepidoptera > Geometridae > Macaria > Macaria notata. The sequence goes on from OV656751.1 coordinate 4,447,588, forward strand.
GCACAACGACGTTTAAACACATTTAGCAATTTTTTACTAAGTAATTTTATTGCTAAATGCTTTTGAGAATCGTTGTGCTGATCAGTATAAATAGCATTTGATCAAATTTAGCTTTTCTATTCACTTGTAATGTTCTATTTTTGTGCTCGGTCTAAAACGGTTTGAAATATTGCGATTCAAATTATTTTTAATTATTAATTGTAGTTAATATTCACCATTTACTTACGCAATTGTGATTAATATTATAATTAAAATGTAGATTGCTTTTAGACGCATTCATGTGGCTTTATGAATATTTTATTACTGCTTGTAAAGGAGACAATATACAAATGCAATATGCATTTATATGTATATAATAAAATTTGATTAATGATATTGTATTCGTCTTCAAAATGCCTGTCTGTCTATTTCTTATGAAAATTATTTATTTTTTATTACTTTGATTGAATATATCCTTGCAAGGCTATAACTGTATTCCCCAGAAATGTATGTGGTAGAAATATTTATTGAAATATGTATAATTAAATAATTATTGTATATTATTGATAAACCTAATTTAACGTTGGTCGAATGTATAGTTGGCATATGTTAAAAAAACTAGATTTATTATGTACGTAGAATTATTTGTAACACATAAAAATAAGATGGAATTTAGTTACTCAAAACACGCTGTAGTATTATAGAATTTGCAATAAAAAGTATATCACGTTAAAATAATTGATATTGTAAAAGATGTAGATTAGTTTAACACGAGAGCTTATGTTAATATATAGAGGAAATATATATAACAGCTTATTACATATAAAAATTAACTAATAAATAATTATATGTACTGGGTTACCTGGTAAGTAATTGGATTAAAATAATTTTGTATTCCATTTATATTTATAGTCGCGAGTGAATCGGTTTCTTCTAGGCAAGCGCGCTAGATCGTAGATTATAACGTCGCTTAACATTAGGCGAGTTGTAGTCAAGCGTGAGCCTATCAAGTTTTAAAAAATAGCGCCATCTAGTCGCATACTAAGCAAACGACTGTATTATTTTTCATGGACAAAGTTGGCGTCTGCTGTCAGAATTTGGATGGGTGACCGCAGATTTATGATTACCAGTAACGCAGTATAATTCCTTTAAATAGGGCTATTTAAAATGTTACTAATGATCTCTAAAACTTATGCAAAATTATTATTGTCTTATTTATTTATTTATTATTCGAGAAATTGTAAATAGTAATTTGGATTAAATATGAATAAGTATTGCAAAACAATAAAATGTTAATCGCTGAATAAATATTATTAGACATGCAATTTTTTTTCTATTTTGTGAATTTTCATAGAAAAATTTGGATGGTAGGTACAATGTATTTGCATCTAAAAAATCTTTCAGCTGACTTGATAACCTCCTTTTTTGGAAGTCGGTTAAAAATGGATTTACAAAGGACCACAAAAATATTTTAGTCCTACCATCATAATTTGTATTAAAATTTGCCTACGTCATTGTACCTACACTAAAAAATGGTTTAGGGTGATTTAGGTATCTTCAAGTTAAGCGTGTTACACTCTAAGCTGCAGCAATGCTTAACATCAGGCAGGATGTATTCACACGTATACCTATCACACGTAAAAAAAATATTTTTTCTTTTTACTTAGCATATTAAAATTCCTTAACTGAGGATATAAAATAATATATACGATGTTTACAATATAACTGAGCTTGGTTAGTCAAATATGTAGCGCAGGATTCTAAAATATACATACAAAATGTTATTTGCTTCTTCAATTGCTTTTCTTGAAAACTGTAGAATGTATTATATGAGAAACTTGTATCTAAAGATGAAATCAAATTATTATATAATAGGTAAGTACTAATAATTACTAAACTTTTTTCAAATAATAATATTATAGGTAGTACATGCTTCGCTTTCTTTGGAATAAAAAGTAGCCTGATTATTTAATTATACTACCTCTATACCAAAAATCAGACAACCCATTGCTCGGTTATGATGGGAATTAGATAGAGGCAACTGTTTATATCGCTATAATACAAGTATACATTATATATTAAATATAGATATCCATTATATATTTATTTCATAAAAAGCTAAGTTCTTAATAAAATCTTTAAAAAAGCATAAGTACCTAGTACGAGTTTGATTTCAACGTTTTTATACAAGTTTCTCAACTAATGTATTGTAAGTACTCGTGTAACCAGCTTTATAAATATCGCAGAGTGAGTTGTACCCAATTGTTGTTTTAGTCTGTCTAATGTAATAAAACATTTTTCAGTGATTTCTGTAGTTTTCTTTATTATTTTCTAACCTAGGCTCGGTACTTTTTTTACTTGAAACAATGAGAGATGCGTAGTATACTTCCCTTTAGTTTCGGCCAATCAGCGCCTTCCTAGGTTTCCGCTAATCACAGGTTACCTTGTCGTCCAATCAGAGCACCTGTCACCAACTTTTCTCTTTGGGCGCCAGAGAGGGTGGTGGATCACTTTCCGTCATAGCGTCGTAACTTCTCAAACTGAACGCACGTTTTTGAATTAACGTGTTTCGAGCAAATTCTCGTCTACCTCAGTAATTGCGTCGAAAAGTAGCTCGACATTTGATATATTCGTGAAATTTTGATCATCCTATACCTACCGGTGTCGTTTCTTTGCGCCTAGCCTAACGGTTGAGGTTGCATTAAATCACCTTGCACTGGGTGTAATCGCCTATTACGAAACTTTAATGTGAACACTATACTGCATTATAAAACCTTAGCATTATACGTCATTGTAAAGCCCCAACAACAAGCCTCAATCTGTTCAAGGTGGTACCCTGAACATATTGGACAACAGACTCACGTGTTTCAAAAGGTCAAACATTTGGACGGAGAAATAAGTAGTGTGAAATTGGGGTTTCTAGATCACACAAGATCTAGAAAGTCCCAATTTCATCTATTCAAAAACTAAATAATTCATTTTTGAACCAATCATCTATTCACTTGTCTCTATTCAAAAAACTATATCTATTCAGAATGAATCAATGTCTTTAATTCTCGTAAACTATTCACTTAATGACTTAATAATTTATATTATTTTAATACCTTTCATTAAATTAAAAGTATTCACTTGTATTGTATCTAAAAAAAAAACTAATTTTTCAAAATGAATCGTACATAGGCTACATTATCACATTATTATTGCGATATCACATAAAATATTTAAATAAGTATCACTTTATTTCTAACGTTGAGTCGATTATCTATTTAATCCATATCATAAACTATGCTTTGGTGCTTAGAAGAAATAGGAACGGTAGGTAAGTTTTTTCGAATGATAAAATAAAAATCAATCTTAAGTCAATTTAAAAACAATTTATTTTCAATTTATCAAATATATAACCTTAAGTATCTATAGTTCTTAATTTAGTTTCATTGTATTTAGACCATGAATCCATGTAATCGTACGGGTATATTCCTTTTTCTTTTATTAATGCAAGCTGTTCTTTATTTTGAAATTCTTTCGTTAAATAAACGAATTCATTTGGATATAAATTTTTACTTAAATTATCTAAACTAGCGCTTAAAAACTGAAAAGAATCTATGAATTTTATTTGCATGCATTGTTTAAAATTATTTCTTTTATTGGGGATAAATTTTGTAATACTAATATATATTTTTTTCTTTCGTTTTAGGAATAATATTTATTTCACCAGGATATTTTGATAGCTCTTGAACAAATATATGTGAGTCATAACCACATAAATTATGGATAATAACTGGCACAAATGGACATAAACTATATTTTATGTTACATTGCGCGTGAGCAGCACCTCTAAATTTTGATGTAATTGAATCATGATCTCTTACGCGATCATCCAAAAGTAACTGTTTACAAATATGACAATATGTAGCATTTTTGAATTCATTTTCTTCATCACTTGTAAGCTCAGTCATAGGTTTTTTGTCGTCTAAAACAGTGTATATTATTTCCATGTCTTGGATTAACCATTTCATAAATTATTCAACACAATCATGACCTCTATATGTTCTAAAAATGTGTTAAAAAGCGAGTGTGGCTCAGCGGTTCCAGTGTCTGCTTTTCATACAGACGTACCCTGGTTCGAATCCGCCCTACACCAATGACTTGTATTTTCAAGTTTTGCACTCGCTTAACGTTGAAGGAAAACATCGTGAGGAAACCGACATGTTTGAGGACCACAATATCCGAGGACATGTGTCTTCCGTGGAAGGACCTGGGCGCCCACCACGATGTATCTGCCCAAGAAAACTCCCCTAACGAATTAATTCTGCGGGGGAGTCACGACCCTCAGTAATAAGGAAATACGACTCAAAGAGAGAGATATTATGTTCTAAATTTGTTTAAAGATGGATTATGGGAACAACATAATATATGTAAGATGCTTTATGGACTTTGTAGCGTGTGTTTGTGTGTTTCTTACTTCGTGACAATTCACTAGTAGGTAAGCTTTCAAAATCTGCGTAGATAACAAAGTTAATTTTTTGTTGCCTTTCCTAATGTTCAAACTGCAAGATATTTTTGAGGGCATAACTGTTAATACTTTCATTACTCACAAAGAATTGAAGACAAGCCTCGCATAGGTACATTTTACCTTTATGAAGAGTAACTTGTCGTCGTACTAGTCTAACTAAATCTTTAATTAAACAATAATGTTGTTTATTACATTTCTCGAAGTATAAATAATTAATATTATGTTGTTTTCTATTTTTAGAACAAAATAGAGGCCCTGTTATATGCATTTTATCATCTAAGCCATATATATTTAAACTTATATTAGGGTTACTTTTTCAAATATGTACTTTTAAGTCATTAGGTGTGGGAGGAAAATTCATTCCATGAGTATTTAGAACACTAGAGTAATGAGGATATGAGCTTGTACGATTAACATTTACTTTGCATGGATGTAAAGCAGCAACAATACTCCACAAAAAAACAGTGTTCGTCATTTGATCTTATATTTATACAACTTTTTGTATTTTTTATACAAGCTGGCAAATCGATGTAAGAACCACCTCTCAGAGGAGTGTATTTATTAATATTTATTTCGAGGTGACTAATTGATTCAAATGACCAGCCCGATTGACAGTGTTCAAATTCTGACAATTTCTCGCAAAAATTATCTGATATGTTCGTATAAAATTCTACCAAGTCAGTGCTGTTATAAATAATATCATATTTAATAGTAAACGATTTCAACTCTCTTGATAATTCTTGTTCTGTTTTAGGTAACACAAAATTTGCAAATAATTCAAAGTTTACCTTAATACAAGTATGTTTTTTCAATGACAGTTCAATCAATTTGATAATATTACTTTGTTGTTCATACAAAAATGATTCAGGAGCATGATATTGACATTGTTGCTTAGGGTTCACCCTGTAGGATCTAATTCGGTTCTTAAATGCAGTGCCAATAATCTGAATATTCTCAAATTCAGATTTCATCAAACATTAGCCTTATGAATATTTGTACGTGCATGATATCTGTGATTAAATGAATTCATTTCAAAATTACAATTGTCACATTTAAATATTTTATTTTTATTATTTGTATATTTCATTATCTTATTATCAGATTCATATTTTAGCGTTGATGATGAGGTAACTGAAAAAAAAACAAATAATTTAGATATAAATCATACTTACTTTTATTTGATAAAAATTTTTGATACACAAGTTAACATATTACAATAGAATAATTATTTGTTTTCTTAGTAAAATTGCCAAATAAAAGTCAACAGTAAAATGCTAAATAAAAGTACATTTCTATTATAAATGGTAGTAACTCTCGGTCAAATGCAATAATTATTTCATAGAAATAAAATTATTAACTCTGCCTTGTCTGTACATATTAGAGTGTGTTATGTTTGTACGCAATAATATGCACATGTATAGACACCCAAATAGCCATCGTCACCGGCATAAAATTACTTTACCAAATAGCAGATCAAGGATGCTCAACAACAGTGTGGTATTTATGGCCCCTAAAATTTATAATCATTTGCCTAAAACTCTTATAGACATAGAATTAATAATATTGTATTAAAAAACAAGTTAAAACAGTTTCTTATAAACAAGGCATACTACAGTGTGGATGAGTATTTACAAGATTGCTATGAACATTTATAAAATTAATATTAAGTAGACTATATATAGATATTATTATAATTTTTCATGACACTTTATTATTCGACATTGTATACATTATTTACGTGATTTTTACTGATAATTCTTGGACAAGCTTGGACATTATTTTTCTGCCGCAGAGTCCATTATTAAAAAAAAAAAAAAAAAAAATATTTTACTGACAAGGTAACTAACATATTAATCATCTGTATTTGACATTTGTGTATAAATAAATATTGTACTTATGTTTTGAAATCGAAACCAAAAATGAGAATATATTGTAATAAGAGGATAAGAATATATATGTAAGTTATCATAATTTGCATGCCGTGAGGCTACAATATGGAGCCCATACTGTTGTACTTTAAGATCATTTGACCTACCCATGTTGTGCTTATGAATAAATGAATTGAATTATGCAAAAGAGTTAGTAAAACTAGGAGGGCATTCTTTGAATTCAGATCGGGTAACTTGACAGAAGACGCCAAGCTTCTGTATTGTTTTCAGTGAGTGTCTTAACAGACACAATAGCTTGGCGCCAACTATTCATAGGTACGACCTTTTCAATTTCTTTACTATCATATATTTTTAATTCGATATAAAATGATCCTTTTTTATTAGGAAAATATTGTCGTGCATAACCATTGGCCACTCGACGCGTAAAATAACACGACAATCGCATATCTTTACCCGAAGCTCCATCGGCATTATCATCGCTATCATCACCAAATAGATCCTTCATAGTTGGTTTACACTGGGACGATGAAGCTTGAAGTTTCGTTTTCTTTGATGAACTTTCTCGAGAAGATGTAGAGGTCTTGCTTCTCTTCTTAGGCTTCGAAGGTTGAGCACATATTATACTGATAAGCGCTAAGTAATGCACAATGGATGTAAGCTCACTTGGAGAGTGACTAGAGTTCCTACCTGATAATGTATCACAACGCTTAAATTGTGCAATTTAACCCAGAATAGTTACTATCCAGTTGCCTGAAAATAAATTTATTTGCGTTTCATGTCCAGTCAATATTAAAAACCTTCGTCCTTCAGGGCTCTGCATTCAGTCCAGGTGATAGAGGGTCTAAACTCCCAGAACAAGTAACTACAATCTCGGTTTTATCGAAGATGTTCTTAATAATGTAAGGTAAACCGATCGATCTCCTACGAGAATTGTCTGAGCCAGAACTTATTTTCAAATCCATTGAAGCTGGCCCTCGCATTCTTAATCACTGGATTTCCTGCAAAGAAAGGACTATAGTCAAGCTGGATCTCTCGTCAACCTACTTCCAGACCATCGTCGCTCCGTGTGCATGGTCTAGATGAACTTAATTCTTTAAATAACATACCTCCATTATGACAGTGATTATAACCGCTGAGTCATATGAAGAACTTCAGAAATGTATAAATAAAACTTTAAGAGAGTTAGAAAACTGGTTTACGGTGAATGGTCTGAAACTGAATACTGATAAAACGAATATAATGTTCTTCAATGCTGTATCACCAAACATTAAAGAAACTGCATTAATATTAGAGAATGGAACTGAATGTGTATATGCAAAGCATGTAAAGCTATTAGGATTCGATTTAGATCCCTCCTTAACATGGAAAGAACATATTGATAATACTTGTAAAAAAATGGCTAAAGGGGTTTATGCATTAAAACAGTTGAAACCAATAACAAGCCCAGAGCACCTAAAGGAAACTTATTATTCATACACACACTCTATACTTTCATACGGCATAAGTATATGGGGCAACGCTACAGACTTTGAAAGAGTGTTAATAATGCAGAAACGAGCAATAAGAGTACTTGTGGGAGGTAGATATAGAGAGTCTTGTAGAAACCATTTCAAAGAGTTGAAGATATTGACGTCAGTGTCACAATATATATTAGAGATTGTAAAGTTTGTAAAAAGAAATCCACATTTGTTTAAACTTAAGACTTATAACTCAAATAGATCCAAGATAAACAGAGTATTGTTAAAACCAACTGTGCCTAGGCTGTAAGACTAAGAAACTACCCACTATAATGGGAGAGATACTGTTCAATAAACTCCCCGCACACATTCAGTCTTTGAATAATGATCAGCAATTTTGCAATAGCGTCAAACAATTATTGTTAGATCAGACACTCTACAGTTTTAAAGAATACTTTGAAAATGACTACAGTCAACTAGCAATTGATTCTAATCTTGCTTAGAAATTAAGTAATTAACTACTAGGTAAGGAGTGTGATGCCAAATTGTCATTTTAGCCCCTATACAGCTAAAGTGACAGTAGGTACCTAGATTTATTTAAGTTGACAAATTGTATGATTACATACCTATTATTATGTTTGACATGATTTTAATAACAAAAATTTCATCATTCATTGTAATATCTAAAATTTTATAAAAACTACTTAAATGTTATAAATTCAATTTGACGAGATATTGTAATTTGTGTAGCATATTTTATGATATTAGTACTTCTACTTATACCTATGTTACAACTTTACATTAACAATAAAGATTCTTTATCTTTATCTTTATGCTGCGCCTTAAGCATAGGAGTTGGTGGATGATATCATCACAAAACCGATCAGGAAAGATGCCATTGTAAACCCGATTTTTCGACAGATGTGAACCGCTTTAATAAATAGCTACAAAGGTGCCATTTTGTACAACAGATTAAAAACAAAGGTCGTTGAATGAAAACAATAATTTAAAAGACGTAGATGTTTGAAACTTACATCAACACAATAATTTATAACACAATCCGAATAAATGAGCAAGAAATTCATCTTCTTTCCAAAATATTTTTAACGCCATCTACCGACAAGAAAATGAACTATTTTACTGCGCCATCTAGCGCCGAGTAGTAAGTCTATTTTAGTTTCTATAAATGCCGCTAGGTGGCCAAATCATCTAATATATTCCTTGGTGTACATATTGGTAAAATGTGATGAAAATATATTGTACTATTCTGACGTTTCACAGTACTACGACGATCACAAGCTTACTTTCCTAGCCAGCGTGTCGTGACGCAACTCATAATAAATAACAAGATATTTTGAGCGTCGTTTCGGAGCCAATAAAGAGTTCATCGGAGCTTTTTTCAGACGCCGCTAGTTTCTAGTAGTCGGTTGTAAACATGAGATAAAAGTTCAAAGGAAGTTGTGTCTTTATTGCGTTGTTTTGTTACCACTTCTGGTTTTAGGAGCATTGGCGTTACTAAGAAAAACCTTATAAACTACGAGTACATACCAACTGAGGAGTACATTTCTCTTTCTCTTGAGGCGTAGATATTTCTTCATGACTAAGAGTCGTGACTCCCCCGCGGAATTAAATCATTAGAGAAGTAAATATGAGTATTTAAAAGGATGACTGGAAATTCGTGTCAAATTGTTCCAGTGACGAAGTCTGTGCGATTATTATTTAAGAGCTATTTCAATAAATTATACCATTGCCGTGTGGTTAAATGAAGTTTTAAGTATATCTAAGCATATGAGGGCCGCGTGTAAAATCATCGCTAGAGGCGATAGTGTACCGTGAGCAACACCTATACAGAAGATCATTGACCGTGAGGTCCAAATGTTCTCAAACTAAGTAAACTTCACCAATTTGCCTCTAGGATCGCTACTGGATCGTAAGGTTTGAAATGTCAAAAAACGGTAGCTGTCATTGTTTTCAATCTGTCAGAAAAACATTTCTTAGCCTAACCTTTGGTGTTGTTTATCATCATCTGCGAATTGAGTTATGGAATACCTTCCATTTAGCTTTACAAAGCCAGGTGACAAAATGTAACGTAGTTTGCAGCTGCAACAAAAATGAAGCCAACAAAAAATGCACGCAGGTGCATTAGATCCTGTACTGTTACATAAACTGCAGTATACCAAGGTAAGCGTCACAGTCAGCTGTGGAAATAACTAAAAAACTTAGGTAACTTGCCTTGCAGTACACACAAAGCATTTTGTAAGCTGTTAGAGCTATACAAACAAAAATAGGGAGGTTTGTAATATGAACACAACTTAAAACAATTTTAAGAAAATGAGTAAAAATAGGTATAATTAAATAAAAGAGTGCTTGATCTGCTTAACTGAACTTATAATTTTTCTAAGCGCCTTTTCACATGGATTTAGACATTAACCGTTCAGCAAAACCACAAAAGAAAGACTATAAATAAATAACAAATATTTAATGTTGGTAAAACCCATGAAATACTTACAATTTTATCGATCAATTATTTATTACATTATGACTCGATTATAATATAAAGAAATGAATAGAAGAATCTCTGATTACAAAATTTAGAATATTCTATTTAAAATTATTGGATAGTTTTAAGTGAATAAAAATCATTGAATAGTCTCAGAAAAATAAGTATAAAAATTAACTTCCGAAGGCTAATGACAGTCAGCTGTTAAGATAATCTATATATAAATAACACAAGTATGTACATATCACAGGTTGCCACCCTCGGCCGTGAGAACGGAAATGCAAGTTACGGGGTGTTGCTACTGCAACGTAATAAACAGGATGCGGTGATGTGTTTTTACATAATACCTGTTGTTATGTTGCTAGGAAACCGCATTCAACTGAGGGCTTAAGTTTACTTTGATGCATTAAGTAATTCTTCGAGAAAGTCATTTTAAATATCTTAGTATTCTATTCTAAGTTGTTTGGTTTGAATTTTGTTGTGCCTGTTTGTTTAGTTTCAATAGTAAAACTATTGAAGCTGCAGTTAATGCAGTTTATGAACTATTCACTTACAAAGTCGCGCTTGTATTTGGGAACCATGAGTCGGTTAACACATTAAATAGTAGGTCCTGGCGGTCCATTATAATACTGAAGTCTTTTAACTACATATGTCAGGTGGTTTGTAAATTGTTGACACCAGGCTTAGCCACTGTTATACGAAGTTACTATACTTAGAGTTATTAAAAATTAAGAAGTAGGTACATTTTTTTTACACGAAATAGGCTTACGTTTGACTAGCCTGCCTGATGTTAAGCACCGCTATAGTCTAAGATGTAGCACGCTTGCCTAGAAGATACCTATTTACTCTAGATTTGAAGACCCCTGGGTTATAATTAACTGGGAACAGGGCTCCAGGTAGAGAGTTCCATAGTCTCGCCGTCCTAACTGCAAAGGTAGTATATATTATAACCCCAAAAATCAGATTTACTGCTAGATACAACGACATTAATAATACCTAAATGGACCGGCCTTCTCAGTACTTTACCATCCAAAAATATAAGTCGACATCTGTTAGATTTACATGTTACGAAGTTCTCAGTAAACATCGTAGCATAATTGTTAAAACGAGATAGGCACTACAAAAAGTTGCAAGAGAAAATGAGAAAACAATACAAACGTTTATCAGTCAAAATCATGTCAAAATCAAGTCAAATTGGCCGAACATAGAATGAAGTACCAAGTGAGAGACGTCTCTCACTTTTTGTAAAAAGTACATGCTTATACTTTTTCTCGCCTAGGCTGGTCCATTAAGTAATATTAATGTCGTTGGCTAGATATAAGATATCTAGATCTTTTATAACTTTAGATAAGTACCTATATGACTTTTTACTACATCACATACCTTGTAAACTTAAAAATTTGGTTCGAAAACCTTCGCCGCGCTGAGTCATTGCCTAGAAAGGCATACACACATACATACATATAAACTCATATGGTCTCACCCTCGGTATTACGCCCAATTGTCCGTGAAAACACGGTTCATCGAACATACACGATGTATTTATTACATACTAGTGGTTGCTCGCGGCTTTACTCGCATTAAGAAGTAAAACTTGCATCCCCTATTTCACCGCTTTAAAAGTTGCATTGCCAAAAATCCTTTCTTAACGGGTGCCTATGTCATAATATCTACCTGCATGCCAAATTTCAGCCCGATCCGTCCAGTGGTTTGGGCTGTGCGTTGATAGATCACTATATCAGTCAGTCAGTCAATCAGTCACCTTTGAGTTTTATATATTTTAGATTCACGGACGTATGGAAGTAACGGACAGGGTTTCGAAATTCTTTACTTTTAGTTTTTTGTTAAGAGCTAAACCAGCACCTACGTTTTAATATATTTGTGTAAGAACGGTCTCACATGTTTTCGGCTTTAAAAGTGTACCCACATTTTACTTATAAACTTATTTACCACGCATGTTTACCGGACAATTTAGTTTTGAAATGCAGGCCCCAATCATAACACATTGTATAGGTACACACAATACGCGTACCGCGTTATCATAGGATAGGTATACCCACAAAAAACAAAAATAAAATACATTGGAAGGAACATAATACTTGAAAAGATCTTAGAATTTGATGTACTTAATGTAATGTCATGAATTTTGTGCAGATGTGCTTTTATTTGTATTTGTTTTGAGATGTCTTGGATAATAAAACAAATTATCATAAATGTGTATATTATCTAAGCGATAGCTATATTTAAGTTATCTTGTTGTTTTTTTTATTTTATTTCATACTTATCTATGCCTGAATGGAAAGAGCCTACGTTGCACGACACAAGTTTCGACTTAGTGTGCAATGTAGTGCACCCAGTGCTTAATGTCTATGTAGTATTATTGTACTTATATTATATTAGTTATGTAAATATTGTACTTATCCTACTTTAAGCATGGACCTACATAGCATTAAAATAATAATAATAATAATAATTAAGATCTGTACCTAGTTATTAAGTGTAAATAAATGATGATTATTATTATTATTATTATTATTATTTAGAAATTAACGGAAATAACCACAACCAGCGGGAATTGAACTTGCATTTTCTAAAATAAACAATCTCTACAAAAAGAAATAAAAGTAGTCAGTTAAGCCTTTTTTCTTTACCTAACAGTGGTTAAGTAGAGTTCACTAAAACTATATTTATTCGTTTGTAAAAAACAATATTTTACAATATAATATTTAGCAACACTCGTAGCAATAAGGCCACCACGTGAACTAGTGTGATGGTAAGTACCATGAAAACCAAGCGAGTGTGGCTCAGCAGTTCCAGTGTCTGCTTTTCACCCAGACGCACCATGGTTCGAATCCGCCCAACACCAATGACTTGTATTTTCAAGTTATGTGTAGATTTGCACTCGCTTAGCGGTGAAGGAAAACATCGTGAGGAAACCGACATGTTTGAGGACCACAATATCCGAGGACATGCGTCTTCCGTGGAAGGACCTGGGCGCCCACCACGATGTATCTGCCCAAGAAAACTCCCCCAACGAATTAATTCTGCGGGGGAGTCACGACACTCAGTCATGAGGAAATACGACTCGCTTAGCGGTGAAGGAAAACATCGTGAGGAAACCGACATGTTTGAGGACCACAATATCCGAGGACATGCGTCTTCCGTGGAAGGACCTGGGCGCCCACCACGATGTATCTGCCCAAGAAAACTCCCCTAACGAATTAATTCTGCGGGGGAGTCACGACACTCAGTCATGAGGAAATACGACTCAAAGAGAGAGATCTAACTTTGACATAAATTGAAAACCCCGAAAAGGGCTAATTTTATTTGGATTCCCATGTTCTAACCTCTAAGAAAATTCCTCCGTTCTTTGTATGTGTCTAAAGTTTAAAGGTAAGTTTTGTTTACAAAGTCTTAAGTTACTTTTGTTAACTTTTTTAACGTCGTCTCACTTTTCTTAGAGCAAAGACCTTGTAAGTATGTATAATAGATACCTTATTACGGCTTTAAAACTTAACGAGCATAAACACTTTCTTTTACCATTCGTACTACTATCATAGAGACAGTGAAAGAAAGAACCCTATTTATCACAAGCGAAAGTATCTATGACTTTGAAAGTATGTGTTTGTGTTAGTGACATTTAGGCACAGTTAAACAATGATTCTTAAAGCTTTATGCGATAAAATTGCTTAGAAAAAATTGCTCAATGTGTAAGGTAGGTAAGTCTTATTATGAAAACTCAAAATAAAGTAATGTAAATGTAATATGTTTAAATGCCATTTCAAAATTTAACCTACACAGTTAATTTTAATATATTAGTTAATTTACAATACTATATGATTAAATTATTTACAGTAGACCCTAAACTAGGCGTAAGCCTGTATCTCATATCTGCGGTGTGTTTCACAATGAGTCGGATACGGATCCGATTCGATTGAGACGGAAATCAATTGGCACGGAAAGGATTTTTCCAAATCACAATGATTCCATACGAATCTTTTAACAAATTTATTTATCAGAAAAATCGGAACCGTTCCGTGAGCCAAAAGCTAGCGGATTCGTTTTCGTCGATGATAAATTCAATTTTGTTTTTTCATCTTATTTAACCCGATTTACACATAATTATACATTGATTTATTTCTATTTATAATTATCCATATGAAATCTACAGTAAAAATAATAAAATTAGCCTTAAAACTTATATTTTAAATTTCTACCATTGTATTTAATTTCTACCATTTCTACTACGAGCGGATCGGATCATATCAGACTCATTGTGAAACACCATGCTGGTCTAATATAATTAATAGGTACTTTTGTCAGCAATTTTGAAAATAATCTTGTCATATCATTTTCATGATATTCGTATTGAAAGCTTCAACATACATGCATGTCAATTATGTCTATAATTATATCGATACGTAAAATGATGTACGTTTTCCCCTTATTTATTATATACCTACTAATCTACTAAAAGATTTTACTTTTGTATTATGTGTTCTGTGCTTTTGTTCAGATTTTTTGTTATGAATAGACTTAGATTTGACCACAGCCAGGCTAATGTTTAGCACAGCTGTAATCTAAAATGTAGCACGCTTGCCTAGAAGGAACCTATTACTTATTATTATTAAATTTTGCCTACGGCGTAACCAAACTTTAATACTATACTATCCAAAGTCAAGAAAGAAACTCAAATTATACTTTAACAATACGCAATCTATATTTTGTGATCACGTAATAGTGATCTTTTTAATTTCGTTTTATTTGTGCGTCGTGCTGAGTGAACTTTCAATAAAATGCCAGTTTTATAGACTATTCAGGGTTATTCAATATTCAAATCAAATACCTAAAAGGTAAAACGGGACCCTATTACTAAGCCTCCGCTGTCTGTCTGTCTGTCTGTCTGTCTGTCTCTAGGCTGTATCTCATAAACCGTGATAGCTAGAAAGCTGAAATTTTCACAAATGATGTATTTCCGTTGCCGCTATAACAATAAATATTAATAATAAAAAAAAATTAAAGGGGGTACAATAAACGTGTTTTTTCCGTATTTTTCTGCACAAATACAACATTTAAAAATAATTATGATATCGGCTTACGGTTGACTACATTCATGCGGTCATCTAAGAGTCTTAGATTTCATTTACAGAAATAAATCATATACTTAACTAGTGGGTGATCGCAGCTTCGCTACCATTAAGAAGTAAAACTTGCATCCCCTATTTCACCCCTTTAAAAGTTGTATTTTCAAAAATAGTTTCGTGTCATAAAACAAAGAAATCTTATAAATTTGCAATTAAGTAAGGTAAGGTATATATTATATATATTATTATATAACACCTGCTCGTCAATGGCATATTATGTGTCATGCAAACTCAACTTAAAGCAAGTCATTTGAGTCCTATGGTCTAGCCGGGTCTTAAAAATGTACTGAATTTCATAATCCCCTGAGGAATAATGACATTTGAATGTGGAATGCAATCAACATTGAATATACGAGCTCCTTGCAATCCATGACCAAACATAGAAAATAGAATATAAACTTTTCATAGAGCCCTACACCAAGAAGAATTTATTTAAAATTAGAATGAAAACTTTTCATGGAAACCTGCATGAAGAAGAATTTGCCACTACTAAAAAAAAACAAATAGAACGAAAAGGCGCTAAACTGCAAATCTTTGTTATTTTGTAACAAAATAGCGTATTTAATTTATTTTTTTAAGTACTGTCTTTTTAATTGTATTATGTGGTTTCTTCGCTCCTTTTAGTTGCAGCGTGATGTTATATAGCCTAAAGCCTTCCTCGATAAATGGTCTATTCAACACAATAAGAATTTTTCAAATCGGACCAGTAGTTCCTGAGATTAGCGCGTTCAAACAAACAAACAAACTCTTCAGCTTTATATTATTAGTATAGATATTATAAAGCTGAAGAGGTCGGAAGTCTGAACATTGAAGATATTTAAAATAATTAAAAATGTTTGGAGATACTTCGAATTACTAGCAGAACACGTTCCAACAATTTCTAAAAAAAAACTGTTTTTTAAACGTTCACCACGCAAGAAAAGCGAACGGATCATGATTTTTAGTATGAGGTCTTTGGAGTGTCTTAGGCTACTTTTAATCCTGATATAATGCGAGCGAAGCCGCGTGCGTCCACTAATATGCAAATAAGGCCTGGAAGAAATTGCTTAAGGCGATAAGGCCGCCCATTTGTACGTTATTATATTTTGTTCATATTTTACTTTGTACTATTTACTTGTGATGTTGTGCAATAAAGACATATTATTATTATTATAAGTAAAGATTTATATTATATACTCTACCTACACACATAATAGTACAATATTACTATTTTGTTTCTAAACATACACTAATCTATTTAAGTATTCATGTTTACGCAATACCTAAATATTACAATACACTTCTACATAAAGCACCTTATAACGTTAATATGTAGCGCTGAATATTAGCATCTACTTTAACGTCTACAAAAATTAGCCTAGTTATGTAATGGACAATTGATTCCGACGCTAAAATTAAAGTTGAGAAAATTTAATTATTTTTGGATGCCGACCGGTTTGCGCGATTCAGACTAAATCGGTGCCGGCGTAAAGCGCCATCTAGCGGAATATGCAGGCAGATGCTCCAGAAAAGTCATTGTTGTATATCTAGTACCTACAAACTGCAACTTGTAGGGAAAAGTAGTGTATAGTTGTATACATATATATATATATACCTTCTTATATCGCCTAACATACCACTTTTAGTTACTTATAGAAAGAAACACAAATTTTATTTCATACTTTTTATAAGATTTTAAACATAGAAAATCCTAAAAAAGTATTTCTTTAATTAACGCTACAGTAATTATATTCAACCATGTCTGAGGTTGCCTCAAAGAGATCGCTCTACGCGACAAGGCCACACAATGTACCTTGATTAAATAAAATCCCTGTAAATCGTTTAATTTTTTGTGTTTTGTGGTGTACCTACAATAAAGCTATATTGATTGATGGAATGTTGCTTTTTAGGGTTCCGTACCTAAAAGGTAAAACGGGACCCTATTACTAAGCCTCCGCTGTCTGTCTGTCTGTCTCCAGGCTGTATCTCATACCCCGTGATAGCTAGAAAGCTGAAATTTTCACAAATGATGTATTTCCGTTGCCGCTATAACAATAAATATTAATAATAAAATAAAATTAAAGGGGGTACAATAAACGTGTTTTTTCCGTATTTTTCTGCACTAATACAACATTTAAAAATAATTATGATATCGGCTATAAACGGTTGACTACATTCATGCGGTCATCTAAGAGTCTTAGATTTCATTTACAGAAATAAATCATATACTTAACTAGTGGGTGATCGCAGCTTCGCTCACATTAAGAAGTAAAACTTGCATCCCCTATTTCACCCCTTTAAAAGTTGTATTTTCAAAAATCCTTTCTTAGCGGATGCCTACGTCATAACATCTACCTTCATTCCAAATTTCAGACCAATCGGTCCAGTGGTTTGGGCTGTGCGTTGATAGATCACTATATCAGTCAGTCAGTCACATTTGAGTTTTATATACATAGATGTTATTAGGTAGGTACATATATTGTTTTGTTGGTCGGTTTGTTCGCCCCGTAATGCAGCGACGTGTTATCATGCTTTTATAAAAATGATGATAGTATGGCACGGTAGTGACATAGGCTTCATTGCATCGAAAAATCAAACGCAATATAACTAAACAGCATATTTTGTAAATACAAAATACAAATACAAAATTATTTATTTGCCAAAGAAATTTTGTCACAAAATGTTTGGAATCCTCTGACCTCGTGGTAGCCGTTAGGCTGTGTTACGAGGCCAGAGTCATCTCCCAGTATGTTTCTAATTTAATTATAATAACGTCTTAGGAGCTAGGTTACACAACCAATGTAATTGTAAAATTACATTCACCTACATACATATAATACAATAACTCTGTATGTAGTTGTTCGTAATTATCTAATAGAGAACGGTTTTATTTGTTGTTAATGTTCATAATTTCGGTTACGTAATAATGAATAATGGATTATGTTTTACAGTTCTCTGGTGTCTATGGTTACACTTTAGAAAGTGGAGCCCTTTCACGAATTCGTTATTAATGGTGGAAGATTATATCGAACACGATATTTAGATTGTCAAATCTGTTCTCAGTTGTGTGCTGGGGAAGTCACGGTTCTATATCTTGCTTGATTTTGCTTAATATTTATAATTAAGTGTTATTTCCATAAGCATAGTATTATATGAATTATTTTAATTGTTTCACTTTAGTTAAACTTACTGAACATTGGATTTGTCTATAATCATGTTGTGCACGCATGTGTTTGATGCACAGAATGGATCAATACCTTTAAAATATTATGCTGTCACGTATTTTCTGTGTAGGTATTGTGTTGTGTGCCTAATAAAATAAAATAATCTAAGATAATCTAGATAATAGTTATACATAGAATTGAGTTCTTTTGTATATTTTAGTTTGATTTTATTTGAAAATATAATGAGATTCGGAATGGGTACTGTTGACAAAACTATAAATCCTTTGAAAAATAGTTTCGTGTCATAAAACAAAGAAATCTTATAAATTTGCAATTAAGTAAGGTAAGGTATATATTATATATATTATTATATAACACCTGCTCGTCAATGGCATATTATGTGTCATGCAAACTCAACTTAAAGCAAGTCATTTGAGTCCTATGGTCTAGCCGGGTCATTATGAATGTACATTTGAATGTGGAATGCAATCAACATTGAATATACGAGCTCCTTGCAATCCATGACCAAACATAGAAAATAGAATATAAACTTTTCATAGAGCCCTACACCAAGAAGAATTTATTCAAAATTAGAATGAAAACTTTTCATAGAAACCTGCATGAAGAAGAATTTGCCACTACTAAAAAAAAACAAATAGAACGAAAAGGCGCTAAACTGCAAATCTTTGTTATTTTGTAACAAAATAGCGTATTTAATTTATTTTTATTTTTTGAAGTACTGTCTTTTTAATTGTATTATGTGGTTTCTTCGCTCCTTTTAGTTGCAGCGCGATGTTTTATAGCCTAAAGCCTTCCTCGATAAATGGTCTATTCAACACAATAAGAATTTTTCAAATCGGACGAGTAGTTCCTGAGATTAGCGCGTTCAAACAAACAAACAAACTCTTCAGCTTTATATTATTAGTATAGATATTATAAAGCTGAAGAGGTCGGAAGTCTGAACATTGAAGATATTTAAAATAATTAAAAATGTTTGGAGATACTTCGAATTCCTAGCAGAACACGTTCCAACAATTTCTAAAAAAAACTGTTTTTTAAACGTTCACCACGCAAGAAAGGCGAACGGATCATGATTTTTAGTATGAGGTCCTTGGAGTGTCTTAGGCTACTTTTAATCCTGATATATTGCGAGCGAAGCCGCGTGCGTCCACTAATATGCAAATAAGGCCTGGAAGAAATTGCTTAAGGCGATAAGGCCGCCCATTTTTACTTTGTACTATTTACTTGTGATGGTGTGCAATAATGACATTATTATTATTATAAGTAAGGATTTATATTATATACTCTACCTACACACATAATAGTACAATATGTATTACTATTTTGTTTCTAAACATACACTAATCTATTTAAGTATTCATGTTTACGCTTACCTAAATATTAATTTAGTTGTATTAACCGGCTAGCACTTACGTCAAAAATTACGTCGAAAAATTAGCTCGACAAGTTTCGGAAATCTGAGGTTTCCATCATCAGGAGGACGAGTCAGCACGCGCGTAAGTGCTAGCCGGTTAATACAACTAAATTAAATCATGCCTTACGGGAACTATAATACAGTGACCTAAATATTACATTACACTTCTACATAAAGCACCTTATAACGTTAATATGTAGCGCTGAATATTAGCATCTACTTTAACGTCTACAAAAATTAGCCTAAATAAAAGGTTAGGCACATTGGTGACCCCGACGCTAAAGTTAAACACATTAAAGTTGAGAAAATTTAATTATTTTTGGATGCCGACCGGTTTGCGCGATTCAGACTAAATCGGTGCCGGCGTAAAGCGCCATCTAGCGGAATATGCAGGCAGATGCTCCAGAAAAGTCATTGTTGTATATCTAGTACCTACAAACTGCAACTTGTAGGGAAAAGTAGTGTATAGTTGTATACATATATGTATATATATACCTTCTTATATCGCCTAACATACCACTTTTAGTTACTTATAGAAAAAAACACAAATTTTATTTCATACTTTTCATAAGATTTTAAACATAGAAAATCCTAAAAAAGTATTTCTTTAATTAACGCTACAGTAATTATATTCAACCATGTCTGAGGTTGCCTCAAAGAGATCGCTCTACGCGACAAGGCCACACAATGTACCTTGATTAAATAAAATCCCTGTAAGTAAATCGTTTAATTTTTTGTGTTTTGTGGTGTACCTACAATAAAGCTATATTGATTGATGGAATGTTGCTTTTTAGGGTTCCGTACCTAAAAGGTAAAACGGGACCCTATTACTAAGCCTCCGCTGTCTGTCTGTCTGTCTGTCTCCAGGCTGTATCTCATACCCCGTGATAGCTAGAAAGCTGAAATTTTCACAAATGATGTATTTCCGTTGCCGCTATAACAATAAATATTAATAATAAAATAAAATTAAAGGGGGTACAATAAACGTGTTTTTTCCGTATTTTTCTGCACTAATACAACATTTAAAAATAATTATGATATCGGCTATAAACGGTTGACTACATTCATGCGGTCATCTAAGAGTCTTAGATTTCATTTACAGAAATAAATCATATACTTAACTAGTGGGTGATCGCAGCTTCGCTCACATTAAGAAGTAAAACTTGCATCCCCTATTTCACCCCTTTAAAAGTTGTATTTTCAAAAATCCTTTCTTAGCGGATGCCTACGTCATAACATCTACCTTCATTCCAAATTTCAGACCAATCGGTCCAGTGGTTTTGGCTGTGCGTTGATAGATTACTATATCAGTCAGTCAGTCAGTCACATTTGAGTTTTATATACATAGATGTTATTAGGTAGGTACATATATTGTTTTGTTGGTCGGTTTGTTCGCCCCGTAATGCAGCGACGTGTTATCATGCTTTTATAAATGATGATAGTATGGCACGGTAGTGACATAGGCTTCATTGCATCGAAAAATCAAACGCAATATATGCATGTGTTTGATGCACAGAATGGATCAATACCTTGAAAATATTATGCTGTCACGTATTTTCTGTGTATTGTGTTGTGTGCCTAATAAAATAAAATAATCTAAGATAATCTAGATTCTAGATAATACTTATACATAGAATTGAGTTCTTTTATATATTTTAGTTTAATTTTATTTGAAAATATAATGAGATTCGAAATGAATACTGTTTTTTGACAAAACTATAATTCCTTTGAAAAATAGTTTCGTGTGATAAAACAAGGAAATCTTATAAATTAGCAATTAAGTAAGGTATATAATAAACCGACATCAAAAAACGAGGTTATTAAGTCTTTTAGAAGTTTTATGTTGTAATGAATTCACCCTTTCACAGCTGATTTGAGTTATATGATTTGGATAAAAGATATTTAACGACATCACGACGTATATTTTGTTCATCACAGGCTAAACTAAAAGCTAACTCGCTTAATATTGCGGTTAACTAATCTTCCCATACATCTATCACTAGAAAAAGTCATATTTTCATACATCCATCATGGTTTTGGCATTTCGCTTTCAACACAATATACGAGACATTTACAAGAATGCTCGTGACGAATGGAGCGACGACCCGACTAGATGGTAATGATAGACATTGAAGACGCTAACATTGTGGTGGAATTATGATGGATTTGATTATGCTTTCATCATCTTATCTTATTACTAACAAAAATTGAAAATTTGCCATAAATAATAATCAATAAATGTAATCATTATAATTAACAAAATGTTGACGAAGTAAATCTTGAAATGTGTTTTCCTTTTTTTCATGATTTAGGCTCACGCTTGACTATAACTTGCTCAATGTTAAGCAACGTTATAATCTACGATTTAGCGCGCTTGCCTAGACGAAGCCGGTTTACTCTCGACTTGAAGACCGACAAATTATAGTTCAAGGGGAATAGAGATTCGGGCAAGGAGTTCCACAGTTTGGCCGTTCGCACGATGAAAGTGGAAGCAAACCACTTGTTGCGAGTCTTTGGAACCTCAACTGTATAACGGTGCCTCCTTCCCTGTATTAATTAGAGTCATGAGAATGTAACGTGACATGATTTTGAATAAGTTATTTCATTTCATCATCACCATCAGCAGCAGCTCATTATGGCTTACTGCTAGGCATAAGCCTCCTTACGCCAATAATCAATCAATCCCTGTCTTGCCCAAATCTTTTCTTCATACTTTATTATATTGTCCAGCCACAAAACGTTTTCAAAACGTCTTAAAGGCCTCTGACATGGCTTATCGAATGCCGTACTATGCTATGACAAACAGCAGGGAACTAATCTTGAGAGCGTTTAACTCTGGTTTTAAAAGTTTTCGAATCGCCCTAAAGGCCTCTGTCATGGTTTATCTAACGCCGTACTGTGACAAACAGCTTACTACAGTTTATTACTCTATCCAAATAGAATAAATTCTTTTAGTTATAATCAACTACTACTTACTATTGTTACGTTTTGTATATTCCATACTAACATTTAACTACCCGCTGGCGTCAGGATCTCGACCGGTTTCGGGGTGCCTGGCGTGAGGAGCCCTTCGACCGGGACGCATGGAGGGAGTTGGGGGAGACCAGCGCCCAGGAGTGGGACAATATAGGTTAACAAAAAAAAACATTTAACTTTTTAAATTAATGTTTAATTAATAATAATAATAATAATAATAGATTACCGCCATGTGGGATGTTGATTCGACGATAATTGTCCCGATAGTTGTTTCGGTGAACGGTCTTATAGAGAAGAGCCTCGATCAACACCTTAAGAGGCTCTCCTTGGAAGGTTGGGTTAAGGGACAGATACAGAAGGCAGTGATTCTTGATACGGCGCGTATTGTCCGGAGGTTCCTTTCTTTGTAACCTCTACCACCGGTTGCTTGGGTCCTGCCCCGTTGCCGGCGGCATCACTAGTTTTAAGTTTTTTATGATATTTGTTATTTTTTTATACATATATTGTAAAAAAATTAAAAATAGTTGTTAATAAATGAATACCGAGATAATAATAATAATAATATGAGTGAGTCGAGCGACGAGGGCGGGCCGCCGACGCCACCGCCGCCGCCGAGACCTGCGCGACGTGGACGTCCACCGCTGCCGGCACGCTTGGGGCCTGTGGGGCTACCTGCTCCGCGCCCGGCCCCCGCTACCGGTGGTGTAGTGCGTCGCATGCGATGGTCACCATCAAATAATGAAAATTGCATGCGCGCCTATTATGAGGCTACAAAGGGGGGAATTTTACGGACTGCGTATCGTGATAGGATGCTACTTCTGTTTCAGGCCCTTGAGCCAGCTTTGACTGTCTCTGTCCAACGACTGTCGGATCAAGTGCGAGCTATCCAACGGTGCCAGCTATTGGATCAGGCCGTACTTGATCGGCTCCGCCTGGAGGTGCTGCATGCTTGTACGGCTCCGTCTTTCCCACTGGACCTGCCCGTCGCGTCAACCTCGACTTCGGCTCATAGGCCAATGTCAGAGATGACACCAGTGATGCTGGCGGATCCCGTGGGCGACGAGGGAGATAGTGCAAGTATGACCACTGTATCAGACTAGGTGAGCGAGCAATTGAGGAGGGCTTTGGAGGATGCTATCCGGCAATATCGATATACACCCGAGTCTAGGCCGCGAATACCTCGCTTGCCTACTCATAAACGTAATCTAGCGCTAATGGGAGCCCTAAACTCTTTACTTATACCGTATATACGGGATAGTGAAGATTTAGTAGATACGCACTCGATTCTTTACTGTGGTGCCATCGCGGTATGTCGCGTTGCTCGTGTCAAGTTTCCAGACTCTGATCGAACAACGCGACCCGCTGCTGAGGTACCCGCATGGCAGTTAAGAATCGAAAGGCGTATCACTACGTTTAGGACTCTCATTGCGAAGCTAATCTGTTTCAGACAGGGAAATAATCGTCCCCGAGTCATGCGTTTTGTGACACAGGCCTTTGCTGGGACCGAAATCCGACCCCCAGATTATTTGGCCAATGTCACGGAACGTATAGATTATCTGAAACAAAAAGTTTATGCGTGGGCAAGCCGTATTCGTCGCTACAGAGAGCGTGCGGACCGATATTGGCTGAATCGTGTCTTCCAAAGCGATGAGAGGAGAGTGTACCGGAAGTGGGAGGAAGCCGATCATCGTGTGATCAATGGTCAACGACCGGATGCCTCCGCCATGATTAACTTCTGGCGTAGTATTTGGTCGGTGCCCGTTGAGCACACAGAGGGTGATTGGATACGTGTTGTTGAGCAAAACTGTGAGACCATTGAATCTATGGGGTCGATCGTGATAGTCCCAGAGGACGTTAGTTATGCGATTCGTTCAACTCAGAATTGGAAAAGTCCTGGACCCGATGGCTTACATAATTTCTGGCTTAAACGGTGTCGATGTTCTCATGATCGCCTGGCAACACAATTTCAAGAAGCCGTTGAGCTCGGTACCCTCCCTGCTTTTCTTACTACTGGTACTACTGTCCTGCTCCATAAGTCTGGTAGTACTGCGGATCCTAAGAACTACAGACCCATCACATGCTTACCTACCATCTACAAGCTCCTTACATCCATTCTGACCACTAAAATAAACGCTCATATAGTCGCGAACAAAATTTTGGCCTTTGCTCAGAATGGATGTAGGGTTGGGTCCCGCGGTACTAAGGAGCTCCTCCTCATTGACACGACCATTAGCCAGCAAGTCCGGCGTAACAGAGGGGCTCTGTTTACCGCCTGGATTGACTACAAGAAGGCCTATGATTCGGTGCCTCATTCGTGGTTGGAAAGGATATTGGAGTTGTATAAAATTGATGCAACTCTGAGGTCCTTTCTATGTACATGTATGAGGCAGTGGACCACAGTTCTTCGTCATCCATTTGGTATCGAGAGCCCCTCTGATTTGCAGGATTCTATAAGGATTGAGCGAGGAATCTTCCAGGGTGACAGTTTGAGCCCATTATGGTTTTGCCTGGCACTGAATCCTCTCAGCACTTTGTTGAAGGATACAGGGTTAGGCTGCCGACTTCGGAGACAGGGTGAGATCATTAGTCATTTGTTGTACATGGATGATCTCAAGTTGTTTACAAAGAAACTTCCTGACTTGATGACGCTATTAAAAACCACGCAGGTTTACAGTAGCGCTATCAAGATGGAGTTTGGTGTAGATAAGTGTGCGGTCATGCATGTGCACCAAGGGAAAGTTGTAAATTCACCGAATTTACAACTTTCTGATACAATGACTCTAAAGTCTCTCTCCGAAGGCGAAACCTACAAATACCTTGGTATGTCGGAGTCGTTGGGTATATCAGTGGTGGACGTCAAGCGAACGGTGAAGGAGCGCTTCTTTTGCCGGTTGACAAAAGTGCTTAACAGCCTTCTGTCTGGGGGTAATAAGGTGCGTGCCTTCAACGGTTGGGTGATGCCTCTACTGATATACTCCTTTGGCATACTGAAATGGACTCAAACTGAACTGGACGCCCTGGATAGAAAGGTCCGTCGACAGCTTACTTTGCACCGCATGTTACACCCACGCTCGTCTGTTATGAGATTGTACCTCCCGCGGAAAGTAGGGGGTCGTGGCTTTTTAAACGCTAAGACCCTTCACAACCGCGAGGTGTGCAATCTCAGGGATTATTTCCTTAACAATGAGTGTGGGATACATCGCGATGTAGTAGCTGTCGACAAAGGCCTTACTCCGCTCTCCTTGGCGAATGAGAGCTGGCACAGACCGGTGGTACTTAGTGTTGAGGATCGCAAGGAGATATGGAAGAGCAAAGAGCTGCACGGGAGGTTCTATCAGGCCCTTACTGGGCCGGATGTGAATCTCTTGGCATCAGTGAACTGGCTACGTTTCGGAGACCTCTTTGGGGAAACCGAAGGTTTTGCTTGTGCAATTGCTGACGAAGTTATGATGACGAACAATTATCGGAAATTTATCCTGAAAGACGGTACGGTCGACATTTGTCGAGCATGCCGCCGTCCCGGAGAGTCACTCAGGCATATAATTTCCGGTTGTTCTCATCTAGCTAACGGCGAGTATTTGCACCGGCATAACCTAGTAGCCAGGATCATCCACCAGCAACTTGCTCTTCGATATGGCCTTGTTGAGTCTCAGCTACCGTACTACCAGTATGTACCAGAGCCAGTTCTCGAAAATGGTCGTGCATTGCTCTACTGGGACCGATCCATTATTACGGACAGGACTATTACTTGCAATAAGTCTGATATCGTGTTAGTGGACCGGCCCCAGCGCCGGGCAGTTATTGTTGACATCACCATACCACATGACGAGAATCTCGTGAAAGCCGAGAAGGACAAAGTCAGCAAGTACTTTGACTTGGCACATGAGATTACCGCCATGTGGGATGTTGATTCGACGATAATTGTCCCGATAGTTGTTTCGGTGAACGGTCTTATAGCGAAGAGCCTCGATCAACACCTTAAGAGGCTCTCCTTGGAAGGTTGGGTTAAGGGACAGATACAGAAGGCAGTGATTCTTGATACGGCGCGTATTGTCCGGAGGTTCCTTTCTTTGTTACCTCAACCACCGGTTGCTTGGGTCCTGCCCCGTTGCCGGCGGCATCACTAGTTTTAATTTTTTTATGATATTTGTTATTTTTTTATACATATATTGTAAAAAATTTAAAAATAGTTGTTAATAAACGAATACCGAGATAATAATATAACTCAACACAATAGCCTGTAACATCAATACCATGTCTGCAATAGTAATTTTATATACCTAACATCCTCTTTCTGTAATTTTGTACTTAATTTTAAGTATAGTATTGTAAAAGGCCTCTCAGTGTTGGCTACGGCCCCACTGATGCCATAAAAATACCGGGCGTAAGGCCCGAGAGTCTGTGAAGGAATTAAAGATAATAATATATGTATATCTTTATTGCACACCAACACAAGTGTATAGTACAAAGTAAAATATGAACAAATAATAACGTACAAATGGGCGGCCTTATCGCCTTAAGTAATTTCTTCCAGGCAACCTTTGGATGGACACGACAAGTAGATATAAACAGAGTCAGAGGTGTTAATGTTTTGTAATTAATGTTGTTGTGTAATGCGCTGTTTTACACCACTTTGTGTGATGTTTAAAAATTCTTGATTTAAACATACTTTGAATGTAAACTTTTTCATTGATATCAGACAGGCTTGTTATCAACCCAGAATACAAAAGTTAAAGATCTTAGTAACCATCCCACTAGATTTCATAATCCACAACATGCAACAATATCGTTTCACTGTCACAACAGTGATGTATAATCACATATGACCAGTGTACCTTTGTGTTTACAGAATACAATCAAAGTCGTACGTCGCAGAAACCAAATATATACTATTTATTTTTAGTAAATTATGGTAAAGACGTGTAACTGAATATAGAACTAATTGAATTTGAAATTGAAAATTATTTATTTGAACAACTTTAGGCTTACTTATCTTATATATTACAATAAGCACCAGTTAGATTGTCAAAGATATCCAATATTTAAATGTAATTCAAATTAATTTTAATTTTTAGATGATAATTTAATTTTGTACAATTTTTCAAGTGTCACGACAATCTATAGTAATCTATCAATACCATCAAAATATAATATTAGTATAAATATAATATATGTAATACAATTTGTCGGTCTTCAAGTCGAGAGTAAACCGGTTTCTTCTAGGCAAGCGCGCTAGATCGTAGACTATAACGTTGCTTACCATCAGGCAAGTTGTAGTCAAGCGTAAGCAAAAAAAATATACCCGTCTATAAAACTCTATGATATAACTATGCCGCGTAATTCAGAGTACATACTAAACAAGTATTACACATAATGTTCACATGAAGTGAAACCATAATAACACAACTTTCCCACAAACCCGAGTTAGCACCTGCTCCACTAATAGCGCCCGTAAGTCGGCTGATTGAGGCATTGTTACGCGATTACTAAAGTTATAAGTATAAGAAGATGATACCGTCTTATTACAAAACGTGGTTTAAATATTAGTCAAGAACATTGAAAATAAAAAGTCGGTTCTTGTTGTTCAAACATCACATACAAACAATCTAAACTTTAAATTGGAACTTTGATTATCATTGGTAACATTTTGACAGTTTGATTAATATGACAGTAGAAAGACAAATTTCGAGCGACAAAAACGGACTTGGTATTTTCAAAGTCCTGGACTAATAGTTAAACCACGTTTTGTAATAATGTCCTTTGAGCTTTTGGGCTTTGATAGTGTGACTGAAAAAAACGGTTCAGCTAGAGATATCAATTTCTGGATTCAATCTGCTCAGAACCGGGACGAGTGGCGTAGTGGAACAGAGACCTATGCTCAGCAGTGGGCTACAAGAGATTGTTGATTATAATGATGATGAACCAAAGATAGTAATTCATTATAACACGTGAAATTATAGGTCTCAACAGTTGATAGATTTGCGCTTAACCAACTCGTCTGATGTTAATCAACGTTGTAATCTACTATCCACCGCGCTTGCCTAAAAGAAACCGATTGTTTAGGCGTTAGTCGTCAAGCCATGACAAAGTCAGGTAATGTAGTAAAAAAAGTATAATTAATTTTTTTTGGTTATTATCAATATTTGCAAGTTTCATGCGATAACGAAAGAACATATTGTAGCCACTTTCCCACGAATTTTTAACACCTGTTGCTCTAATGGTTTGTAAAACAACGCCCCTGTTTAATTATGTCACAGAATAAATAGCAGTTCAGCGATTATACGAAAGATTTTGTAGGTGATAGCCGAAACTGATTGTATAATCGTCGTTTTGTACATAATGCACAAGTTTTTTAAACTCGAGGTGTAATTAGATAAAGTCTGAGATAAAATGGATGTAACAAAGCTAATTACACTTCGAGTAAAAAAAATATCTTGTGCATAAATACAAAACGACCATTACACAATCATTTTGGTTAATAACACACACTCGTACAAACATCTTACTAGATACCCAAATGCATAGATAAGTACTAAACATGCGTTGAAGTAAGTAGGGACGTTTACCTAAAATTTTCTTTAAATTTAGATGGATCTAGTATATACCTATATATAGATTAACTCACAGGAAGTTTTTATTCTGAATTAGCGCAGCACCGCGGGGCGCTGCTAGTTCACTCGCTCTTGAGTCGTATTTCCTCATGACTGAGGGTCGTGCGTGAATCCCTCGCAGAATTAATTTCGTTTGGGGAGTTTTCTTGGGCAGATACATCGTGGTGAGAGCCCAGGTCCTTCCACGGAAGACACAATGTCCTCGGATATTGTGGTCCTCAAACATGTCAATGTCTTCGCGATGTTTTCCTTCACCGTTAAGCGAGTGAAAATCCACACATCACTTGAAAATACAAGTCATATTGTAGGGCTGGATTCGAACCATGGAGCTCACTACAAAATACTATTTACTGTCTAGCGAACAAAATTGTATATTAGAACCTAATTTTACTAAATCAGTACAGTTTGTTTAACCATAAACTCAAGATACTTCTAGTCATTACAAATAGATTAAGTAATTCTATTTTAATAAAACGCTTTCATATCTATAAATAAGTTCCGGAAACCAAACATAAAACCACTAACAAACCATAACCATAAGTGAATCATAAGATGAAACACGAACAACATTGACTCGTTTTGATCTTTTGCCTCTTTATTAGTGGCAATAAATAGCTCAGACAGACTGATGTTTTGTTGGTTTGTTTTGATTGTCGTGACTGAAGAGAGACGGTGTCTGGGAGTATAGCTGCTTTTTTTAATGTGTTTATCTCTCTCTCACTTGAGGCGTATTTCCTCATGACTGAGAGTCGTGACTCCCCGCAGAATTAATTAGTTAGGGAATTAGGGTTAAATTGGTTTACTCTTGACCAATTCACAGACTAGTAAGAAATGATTTACTGTCGCGTTGAATATCGCTTGATTATTGTATTGTTTAGTTTACAAAATAATTAGTACGCTCGTCAAGCCATATCAGAGACGTTCGGTTCGAAAACTCTTGATAATAGATTTGACTACCTTAACAATAACATAAAGAATAAGACAAGAATTTGATACTTAAATTAGATAGATAGATTGATACTTTATTGGACACTCACATAAAAAACATAATACACAAAAGGAAAAAATAATTAATTAAAACTAATGCCACAAATGGCGCCCTAATCGCTAAAAGCGAAAAGGCCGCCATTGTGAAAAAAATAATATTAAATTAATATTGTTATACATATGTAGGTACTGATACCTAACGCAAGATCTTTTAAAATTGGCTTTAGTACCTCTGTTCTAAAAGGTTTTTTTTATTACTGACGACTATAACAAAGGAGATTACGAATACACATTTTGAAAATTATTAGAGCAAAATTGTATGATATTGGTAAAAATAATACTCCCAGCCCATATATTATGTAATGTATAACAACGGCCCAAGAACAAAATCAACCGATTACGGGCAAAGATAACTTTAATTACACTTTTATATAAAAGCTATCGCAACAAAATTGCCTCTTGCACTATGAATAATGGAGCTGTAGAAACGTAACTGAGCGAAAAACATAATCACACACGATGGTCAGCTGCCCCCGCCGCTACGGTTGAGTTGGTGTCGCCTACAAACTTAATAGGGCGTATTCCTTTACCCCGGTGTGTCATCGGTGCGGCTGCGTGGAAGATACCGCGCAGCACGTTCTCGAGACATGTCCGGCGGAGCTCGGACCGCGATTATCTCTAATCGCGGTAGTGGGGACAGACCTCTCCTTGTCGACCATCTTGCGAGAGATGGCTGACGACGAGAGGTCATGGCACGCGGTGGCCTCCTTTTGCGAGACGGTGGTGTCGCAAAGGGAGGCCGAGGAGCGGGAGCGGGAGGTGAATCCTGCCGCTCATCCGATCCGCAGAAGACGGACACGGAGGCGACGCTCGCGCTCGGACTCCGTCTCCACTAGGAGGCCCTGGGGCGTGGGATGCGGGGGCATCCCATACCCCCTAGCAGAGATAAGGGCCTCCCGAGGAGTCGATGCCTGGATGTCCCTGGGCATCGCTCGCGCAGTAAGAGGGAGATTGTCCTCCTGAGGCGGGTCCACCTGGACAGTGGACTGCGGTTGGGACGGTAATTGCGGAGGAGTATTGCTCGCTTGCCCGCGAAACCCGTCCTTGCCGAGGTGAAGGGACATCGTGGTTTAATAAATATAATAAGGTTTTAGTCGGTAGTGGAGTCCCATTAGCTCTGAGCCCGACATACCCCTGAATGAAATGTGCGATATATTCGATGCGACATTTGGAAGGAGTTAAAATTAATAAATAATATAATTTTTTTTTTATTCTCAGACACATATTCCATACAATACCTACAGACAAATTAACCACACTACTTTCTATACTGTCTGAGGAAGCAGTTTCGATGCGACTTTTGAAAGGAGTTACAATTCTTTAGTACCAATCATTCGTATCTCTTGCATAATAGTTGTGGCTTCCATCGCTTCGATGCCAGCATTCTGTGGAAGCGTGGCGAAGCGCAAATTATAGAGATCATCAGCCTTTAGATGTATAAGATGGAAGGAAAAGGGCAGGAATAGCAACATTTCAAAAAAAGGTTAGGATTATTTGCTTACCTTAGTAGAGATTATAGAAGTAATATAATAATATTTAGAAGAACGTTTACATGACTAAAGTAAGCTTAAGAGAGTACTGAACTCTGATTTAGAGAGTTTTCAAACCGCCTTTAGCGTCTCTGACATGGCTCTTCGACTCCCCCGACCCTCGCGCACAAATGGAAATCCATTTTTAGGTCAACCATCCAAATACTGCCCCCGTCAACCATTGAAAGCGCACGCGAATATATTCGCTGGCTGAGCTCCGGGCGTTTTAAAAAGATTTGTCGTCTTATGTGAATGTCTCATATTGTTGTTAGAAAACGTTCAACACCAGACCCGAACACTCACTAACACTTTTTAAAAGTGTAAACTTAATAGTATTTCCTCCAAAGTGCAGTTACTGCAATTGGCTGCAAGTTGCATTCCGATGTAAATGCATTGGAGTGATGAACTCAATGTTCTGCTGCACCGTAAGGAGTCGGTCAAATTGCCTTGCACTGCCTTATTACATTTTAATGGATGAATTATGCTTAGGTGTGTACATAGTTATTTGAAAAGTATCCGTCAAAGCGTGCGTGTCGTGCGTTTGCGCGGCGCCACCGTCATTATTTTCACAATTTATTTTTTAATCAGATAAAATATTTCATAATAAAAATCACGACATTAAATTTGTAGATTGATATTAAATGTATCTATGTATCTATATTTACCACCCTAGTTTTTTTTAACTTGTACGGGCTTGCACTTGGCCATATTTTGCCTGATAGCAAGCAAAGGCTATGGCCTAAGATGGAGCGTGCTTACCCGATAAGAACCGATTCACTCTCGCTTTGAAGATCGCTGGATTATAGAGCGTGGGAAACAGGATTTAATTTAATTTTAGTTGATTCTAATAGTGTATTTTAATTTCAAACGTAAATGGCCGTTTTGAATATAAATAAATAAATAAATATTTCAGGACATATCCCACAGCGCCATCTAGCCCCATACTAAGCTTACGCTTGTATCATGGGTACACTAGATAGCGGATATAATACATATATACTTTTTTTTGTAAATACATACTTATTATACATAGAAACGACCAGACCCAAAACAAGTATTTTTTTTAAATATGCATAATTGCTTGTGTTATGCGGGAATCGAACCCGCACCCCTAGATTAGAAGGCAGAGCCACTACCAGCTAAGCTAACAGAGCTGTCAAGAAAAATCCGTTCCGAGTTGTGATGAAAACACAGGTAGTTACAGTATATACACATTTTACGGTCATTACAAGATTACTTATCCCATTCTTCATTAATTTTATAGTTAAAAACGATATCTTCGCTACGCAAATTATTGAAATAATTTTCACTCCATGCATGCATTTCAATTCTTAAATTCTTTTCCGATAACCCAGTATACAATCAATATTTTAAAGCGTTAAAAGCAATGTTTCTAGTACGTAGAATTTATAGAAAACAATAATATTGCGTTAATGGTAGGAATACATTCAATATGCATTAGAGAAAGTTTACACGTTTCTAAGAATCAGTTTTTATATATTTTCGTATCATTTTCTACATGCTTTTACTCGTGTTAATGTTATTTTATTTATTGTAGGAGTTTCCGTTGGGTAGATTGCAAAATAAATAAAAAAATATGAATCTATATACATGTATTATGGTGTTCCTAGGATTGGTACTGTGTATTCTTGGCTATACTCGTAGCATACGATATTTGAGTTTTCGAGAAAAAAAAATGTTAAAGCGAAAAATGTATTATAGAGTATATTTTTTTTATTTTCCTGATCACAGCAGTAGTTATAGTCGTCTATATAGGAAACATTCGATATAGGAAAAGGACAAGTAGCCAAGTGGCACCGCTATATTATTATCTACACTTCTAACTAGGTTGCCTGCAAGAAATCGCCTAAGGCGATAAGGCCGCCCAATGTGCAGCACTTTAATTTAGTTAAGCTTATTTCCTGTTTTGTTATTTCTATGTTTTATGGTGTACATTAAAGATATATGTATGTACACTTCACTACTACTATTCTATGAGTTAATTTATTAAGTGCTAACCTGCACTATGGTGGTTTTAAATTAAACTTTTATTGGAAAATGAGCGAAAATAATCACGACCGGCAGGATTCGAACCTGCGTATTTCTGCTACCGTCAGAACGCCTTAACCACTAGGCTACGGTCTACTAACTGCCAGGCGCGAAAATCCACACTCATTTCCATACACTTCAGACTGAGCGGCTGATGGCGCCACTTGTGCTGTCAGAATATGTCTAACAAGCACTCATATCGATGTACTATGGACACCTGATATGACGAGAAATGGGCCTTTCGCGTTTTAATTATGAGTTAATTATGAGTTATTGTGTTTTTTTCGCTCATTTTCCAATAAAAGTTTAATTTACTACTATTCTACTTTACTATTCTACACTTTTTTTTGTCGGGTATACCTATGCATCATGCAATAAGCGAAATCATTGATTTGTACAATGTACATGAATGTGCCACATAGGTTGAACCAACAATTCAAACCATACAAAATGTAGGTATCAAGATCAATTTCCATGCCGAACAATCGCCGGTCAGAGCGAGGCCTTTCTTCATTGTATTCTGATTGCTTACATATTGTTCCGCTCTCAATACCTAAGTAGTATAACATCGTGCGGTAAATATCCTTGGTGTTGTTTGTGTTTTTAAATTGCAGTTAACTTGTGTTTGGTGTGTGGTGCCGTTTAAATGGTAATGTTAACATAAGAGACAGTATTTACATACATACAAAAATTAATTAAACATACAGAAGAGAAAAAAAAATAACTCAAAAACATGGTAATGGTATTTGTGTTCAAGGTGGATTTTTCTGACATACTTAGTTTGTTTTTAACACGTTTTCGTGAATAAAATGTATGTCAAAGAAGTTACAGCTTACTATTTTGCTTGAAAATGTTTCAAATATGACTTCTGCTACAAAATAAATATTATTTGCCGCTTTGAGCGTTTTTTGTCACGACAAAACTGGAACGAAGCCGCAGGCATCCACTGGTACTTAGATTAACAAACATCTAAAGCTGAAGAGCTGAAGAGGTTCAAAAATCTAAACATAGAAGATACTAGAAAAATTGTTTGGGTATACTTTAAATCGATAATAAAACACGCTTCAGCAGTTGTTATAATAAAATAAAAATAAATAAATATTCCGGGACATTGCACACAGCGCCATCTAGCCCCACACTAAGCAAACGCTTGCTTTTGTAAATACATACTTATTATACATACAAACGACCAGACTCAACACAAGTAATTATAAATTTTAAAAGTACATTAATACCTGTGTCATGCGGGAATCATACCCGTAATAATGTTTGTATGTTTATCTGTGTCGCTTTTTGCCTGTCTCTGTTTGTCTGTTTATTTAAACGCTCATCACGTAAAAACGACTGAACGGATCATCATGGTTTTTGGTATGCAGGTAGTATGAAGGTCTTAGGGGTGTCATCATAGTCTTTTTATCCTGAAATAACGCGAGCTAATTGTGCAGATACATCGTGGTGGGCGCCCAGGTCCTTCCACGGAAGATTCATGTAATCGGATATTTGTGTTCCTCTAAAATGTTGGTTTCCTCACGATGTTTTCCTTCACCTCTAAGCGAGTGCAAATCCACACATAACTTGAAAATACAAGTTATTGGTGTACGGCTGGATTCGAATCTGGACACGTCTGTATGAAAAGAAGTCACTGGTGCCGTTGAGCCACACTAGGCTATTTATATACTGTATGTACCTATAAATTAATAGCCATTAGTGGTGGCATCTATCCGTCAATCATGTGAGTTGCGTGTGCACTCTATCTACTATCTATACAAGGTAGTGATGCATTACGAACCAAATCTTCCATATCCATCTTTGCAATCTTTTTATTAGTTGACGTGATATACCTCTTACCATAAGTTTTCGTTTTGTGTTGATTTTACATTGTAAATAGTTGGAGTAAATAGGCAAAAGTATCTCCTTCTCTTTAGTTGTGTTCCTCATGACTGAGGGTCGGAACTCCCGCTTAGAATCAATGCGTTAGGGGAGATCTCTTGCGAAGATTCATCGTGGTGGACGCCCAGGTCTTTCCAGGGAAGACACATGACCATGGATTTTGTTGTTCTCAAACAAGTTGGTTTCCTCACGATGTTTGCCTTCACTGTTAGGTAAGCGAGTACTTATCTACACATCAATTAAAAAACAAATCATTGGTATAGGGCCGTCAGATTGTAAGGCAGACGCTTTATTTTAATAACAAAGAGCAATTTGTTAAAATGTGGAAACAAACTTAAACTTACTTCTTTTAAGTAAGGAATTTTATCTTTTCCGTCTCAGCTATTTAACTAGAGCATCTAATGAAGCAAAGCTTGTTTCGTCAGCCTTACAACACCAAGCTTATATAAAACTCGCTTTAGTAGATACCTACGAATAATGGACACTTTAGAAACGCAACTTCTTAGAAATGTTGCATCGAAATTGCTTCCACGTTACATCTCTCTGCCACACACCACTCGCACACAATACTTATGATTGGTCACGATGTTGGCAACAGCCAAAAGCTGCTGTATGCTCGATCGCTGTTGCTAAAGGGTCAACCGCAGCGGCGGCGGCGGGTTCTTTCGGACCGACGTTCGAGGAGTCAACACGTCCTGAGGATGCCTCGTAGAGAGGCGAAACACGTGTCGACGAGAATATCTTGCCGAAGGAGAATAACAAAACTTGAAGACACAAGGTGCGGTGTTGGTAAGATCTTGAAAGCCACGGAGGCCACGTTGGTTAGGAGGTGTGGTGTGGCGGTGGTATATAGAGGAACACACCTAAAAACCATCAAGTTGTTTGAAGTCGGTTAAGGAGCAGTCGTAGAAGAAAAACACTGCATATTTATCCAGAGTTTCATTTATCTAGTGGTTTCATTTTAGCTGACGTTACGTTTCTATACGTATTTATTTTCGTAGCTTGCTTTAGTAGATAAGGAACTAACTAATTAGGTATGTGGGGCTTGATTTTCCATGTAGCTGATGTAAGAGGAAATTTAAGTGGAGTTAGTATGTTTGAAGAAGGAATATGTGCACATGTTATTAGCTGGTGGATGCCTTTGGATGAATAGAGAGAAAATTTGGCTTTATTTTTGGAATAGCACTTCCGTATCAAATGTAAAACGTGTCTTAACTGCTGAAACAAAACTAAATAAAACTAATGTCTTAGTATCATGTTAAATAGCGCTATGTAATTCTTGGACGTGTCAGAGTCTTACATATTTCATACAATCATTTTGGGGAACACAAATAAAAACACTGTAGACTTTCCTATAACATCCTTGTATTTTTGTCATAGGAAGATGAAAATAGTACACAGTAAAACTAAAACTCTCTTTGAGACGTA
This sequence comes from Macaria notata, assembly GCA_927399415.1. Classification (NCBI taxonomy): domain Eukaryota; kingdom Metazoa; phylum Arthropoda; class Insecta; order Lepidoptera; family Geometridae; genus Macaria; species Macaria notata. Next base: position 4,485,178 of record OV656751.1, read on the forward strand.
TGTCCTCATGACTGAGGGTCGTGACTCCCAGTTCTCTAGTGCAGATACATCGTGGTGAGCGCCCAGGTCCTTCCACAGTAGACACATATCATTGGACAAATTAATGGCAGCCCTTTATTTTTCCACACATTAACAACATCGAAACCGAATGTCTTACGTACCATATCTAATAGTTTTCCTCGATAACACACTGACGCAAGAGAAAAGCTATGATCCATGCATCTTTGCACAGCGATAAGATAGCCATCGTGTGGAAACAATACCTACATAACTTGGCTAGGATTATGTTTTGGAATAGCTGGTTTAAGTACATTTTTAACCGACATTTTGACTGGCCTGTTAGCTTAGTTGGTAGTAGCTCTGCCTTCTAATCTAGGGGTTGCGGGTTCGATTCCCGCGTGACACAAGTATTTATGCATTATAAAAATGTATAATTACTTGTGTTGAGTCTGGTCGTTTGTATGTATAATAGTATGTATTTACAAAAGAAAAGTATATAAGTATTATATCCGTTATCTAGTACCCACGACACAAGCGTTTGCTTAGTGTGGGGCTAGATGGCGCTGTGTGCATTGTCCCGGAATATTTATTTATTTATTTATTATTACATCTAAAGAAATAAGATCAATTTGGTTTGTGTGTATATCATATTGTCAGATTTAAATATAATTTAAGTAGGACTTCGGCCAAAGAGCACGCTTTATCAAAATCGGTTCAGTCAATAAGTATGTAGTGCTCAGCTAGCGGAGGCGACCACGTGTGATTACCAATGTTAAGCAAAGGTCGACGCGGTCAGTCCTTGGATGGGTGACCGAAAAGTGGCATCCCATTTTGGGCTCTTCCGTGGGTCGAATGATACGTTAAATAATAGGTCCCGTATGTTTGTCTAGTACAGCAGTCGTTAGGCCATGTCAGAGGCCCTTAGGGCGGCTTGATAAACTCTCGACACCAGAGTTGGCCTCTCTCATACGATAAGAAGTCCGTAAGGCAACGAAGTTTATTTATTTTTCCCCAAACTCCACGTGTTATCTTGTATGTATATTGTATGTATACATTTGTTTATAGCGTAATCGTGTTAGTTTCCTTGCATACAAGTTTAATACATATATGAGTGAGCTACAGTGAGAAATAATAATGTAAATTCGAATGCTTTTCTTTCTTTATAGAGTACGGATAACAGAAATAGTGGTCTAGAGACTATTTTTTATTAGTTGCGATGTATTCTATATGAGTATCAATATCAGTTCAATAAATTGGATTTTACTCATAACTCATTTATTATCAAAATTATTATTGAAAAAAAAAAGGTTTACTCGTCTTTTATTTATAGTATACAATATACGACTAATTAAATTTCATTATGTACTTACTCTATTAAATAATAAGTAGAAATAATAACTTAAATAAAAACATTATAGTTCATAAAATTCTCTATATCTGTAAAATGATTGGTCGATCTAGGGATTTAAGGGAAGTAAATCTGTAAAGACCGGCCAATTCTCCGTGCCCAAAGTTTTCAAACCGCCCTAAGAGGCTCTGGCATGGCTTAGCGACAGTCTTATTATGACGGACAGACCAGACAAACCAATTTGAAATATGACACAATAAGATCGTGTATATTATATAGCTGTGCCTGCGACTTCGTCCGCGTGGAATAAGTTATTTTGGGCACATTGGGCATTTTCTTACATGCATATTTTTTTGATATCTTGAACCGTTTTCGCAGCGCACGCAACGGATGCCCTCAAAGATAAATAATTTTCCCCGTTTTTTTCCACATTTTCCATTGTTTCTGCGCCCCTATTAGTTGCAACGTGATGTTATATAACTTAAAGCTTTCCTTGATAAATTGTCTATTCAACACAAAAATATTTTTTTCAATTCGCACCAGTAGTTCCTGTGATTAGCGCGTTCAAACAAACAAACAAACTCTTCAGCTTTATAATATTCGTATAGATGTGTAGTCAGTAGGTAAGTTACCTAGTTTTCAGAGGCTATCAAACAGTTAGTGGTCGAACACTTAGATAAAATACCGTTTCCAATAACTCGGTTTTCTTGGAGGTCAATGTGAGAGAAATAGCTTGAAACATGCGAGGTTTGTACTCGATTTTAGAGTTATTGCGCAAATAATAATTGAAAAGTTGATATATTATTTTATTAGTAACTAGGGGACTCATTTTTTGAGATAAAAAGTAGCCTATGACACTTCTAAGACCTTATACTACCTACATGCCAAAAATCATGATGATCCTTTTAGCCGTTTTGCGTTATGCGCGTTTAGATAAACAGATAAAATGATAAACAGACAAAAATTCTTAAGACTGCTGTAACTTTTGCTGACTTGACTGGCTTGTTAGCTTAGTTGGTAGTGGCTCTGCCTTCTAATCTAGGGGTTGCGGGTTCGATTCCCGCCTGACACAAGTATTTATGCATTTTAAAAATGTATAATTTCTTGTGTTGAGTCTGGTTGTTTGTATGTATAATAAGTATGTATTTACAAAAGAAAAATATAGAAGAAGAAAAAAAAATATATAAGTATTATATCCGTTATCTAGTACCCACGACACAAGCGTTTGCTTAGTGTGGGGCTAGATGGCGCTGTGTGCAATGTCCCGAAATATTTATTTATTTATTTATTTATTTACTTTTTCTGTTATGGATTGAAGGTGCACCCAAACATTTTGTTTTCTAATATCTGCTATCTTATCATCTTTCTTATCTATGTTCAGATTTTTGACCCTCTAGATGTTAATAAAATAAAAGACAATTTTATACAACAGTAAAAGGCAAAGATAAAGCCACAATTTGTGGCATTAGTTTTAATTAATTTTTGTTTTCCGTTTGGGTATTATGTTTTTTGTGTCCAATAAAGTATCAATCTATCTATAAGTCAGGTAATACAATACTCGAATATTTTGCCAAATAATAAACTGACAAATGACATTTAGTGATCTAACATTCCTGCAAGGGATATGCAGTAATCAAACAGCCAGGTCAGGTGCCCTTAGGGCGGTTTAAAAACTCTTGCCACCAGGTTGACCAGTCTCATTCGAACTTGCTTACTTTTTTATGTTCAGTTGTTTGCTAACACCTTTATTTGCTTCATTAGAGTTTAGAAATCAACAAACTCAACAGAAAGGCCTTACATCACAGAGGAAGTATTGCAGTGGGTCACTCGTCACAGGTCACTAGCTCAGGACAATGCGAGCGGAGCCGCGGGAAAATGTACTGCAACTTGGCAACAGTACAGTCTTTTAGTACTCAGTAACATTAAAATATCAGCAAGCATGCATTCACTTGCGATTGCTAAACCTAAGCAACTATGCAGTATTTTGGTCACCACGCTAAAGACTTCCGGTTTCCCCCGGTTTATTTTTTTTTAATTCCAATTGAATCCACTTCAGTGGGAGTTGCGTCCTGGACGCCGTGCCGAGCGGTCGCTTTCGGGAAATATCAGTAGAGCCTCGTAAAACCAATTGATCCGTTAAACAATAGGCACAACATCTGCCAGCGGCTAGCACAATCGCTGCGAGCAAAGCTTGACGATCCCTAGCGTAGGTCAATTCTCTGGCCCGCGAAAAGTGCCTAACAACCAAGTGCCGTGCAACGCGTGTGTGTAATCTTTACATGTATCGTATCAGTGTGGGACAATCAGTGTACGTGACCCGCGCCATTGGCATCAGAGGCCACCGATAACTGCAGTAACAACGCCCAGCGCGGGGTAACCCACTCCAGCAAAAGGAAAACTCGGTGAGCTTGTTCCATATTAGTCACACGCGGTCTAAACCCCTTTTCTTCTGTCTCTCCTACCTCAACATCCTAGGATATTGACTAGACGTCTGCCACGAGGGACAAGTCTGTCCGACAACGAAACCAACACCGTACTGTCACATCGATTACTTACAGATCAAACCTACGCGTAACTAGCTTATCCGATTCCAAAATACATTATCTACACAGACTGCAATAAAACCCCCTCACACGCGGCTTTTAGTTACCTATTTCATTTTTCTTTTACTTCCTAGGAATCACTATTAAAACTAAAAATAAATCACTCCTGAAAAGTAAAGATTATATTCGTGCATCTCGGCGACTTGCGGCACCTCGCCCAACTAAGCATGATACGTTGCTGCATGACTATCATTTTAAGTTGATCGATATCGGTTGAAGTCTACCTCAATAAAAGACCTCGGTAAGGTAGAGTCCAGGGGCGTATATAGGGCGCCATATACTAAGTACTAAACCGATTGCATTAGCTAGACCTTACTATACCATTCCTAGCTCCACAAACAGTGCGGTTACTACTACCAATTACGCTAAACTAACTTAGAATACGACATATCACTTAGATAACTAGAGCAAATAATGCCAGGTAGAACAAATTAGATTTTACCATAGCAAGTCCACCTACTCTCAACTACGTTAGATCACGCAAACCTCTAGTAATACTTCGTTGTTGCTATTCCCCCTAAATAAAATCTTTCGATCTGACAAAACTCAGACAATCTGGCCAAAACATCTTGACTTCAATTGGTCCTAAAAGCAATTTCTACCACCTCTAATTACTCTTTTAGGACTTAGGATCCCGACCTAGGGCATGCTAAATCCACAAGGATAGACTAGATTACGCGATCCCATACCACGGCTGTAATTACTCATAACGAATGCGTAAACACTGGCTGTTGTAAGTAGATATAATATACATCGGGATTCCCTAAAATTTCCACGATAAATATATAGATAACTACTTACCCTACACTATCTAAAAAGCGGATAGGTTTTATTGAAAGAAGAAAGAAAGAAAGAAAACATCTATTGTTTATTTATTTTACAGTTGTAGACTTTTGTAACAACAAAAGAACCCCCAGAAATAACCCACATACAAAAAAAGCAGGTAAACCCCGCCATAAGACAATCTACGTTCCCAAAGCAAACACAAAAGCCTAAATTATACTTAAATACAAAAACTACGCACATCTGCAGGTCCGTTTGGACAATAACCTAAGACATAACTAAATAGAAATATTACTTAAACAACAGCTATTCATTCCCAAAACAAACACGAAACGTAAAACTAAACAATAAAGATGAACATTAACAATAGGTGCAGCTAAAAACCACCCGCTTATTTCCGACATCTGCGAGGCCCTATGGTCGGGTCATGATCCCTTTTTTATCTCAGTTTTGCTACGTAAAATAAAGCCCAGACGTTTATTTTATACACATAACACACTTAGTACAAAAAGCGTAGGTTTTTCATTGACTATAATCGTTGTAAAACCTGATAAATAGATTGATATTTGATAAATAGTTGTAGTTCACCAGTACCGCTATAACTTACATGTATTCTTTTAGTAGGTACCAAAATAATGGTAGTTAAGTACGATTCCAAATAATTAGCCCTAACTCACCTGGACACCACGCTAGAACTAAAGTAACGAACTTCGCCTGCCGCCGGACGAAAGGGTTCGTAAAGATCCCATAGATAGCCTAGGGAAAAACAGCAGATACTAAGTGCAAGTATCCTAACACACACCTAACAAATGCCTCGTACTTAGAGTTGATAGACGAGACCCAAGTACCCACTCGAGTACTACTTACTCCCCTTCTCCGTTAAAGGCAAAGGGGAACTAGTATAGCGCATGATACACCAGTTTTATAATACAAATACGTACATAGTATATAAGCTTCCTTCACAGCCTCGCAACAAACCTCAACAAAAAGGATCACGCGCATACCAGAAAGATACCACGAGCTAGCCACGGCACCCCGTCGTTTGTGATACCGTCACGGTAAGGCACAAAGCAGATATGGAAATAGGGAACTCTATCGTAAAAATACCAGGAGACGGCAACTGCTTGTATCGCGCTATAGCCCACCAAATTAACGACTTGTATGGCCTAACCTTCGACCACCAACACATTCGACGAGACCTCGCACGCCACGTAGAAGAAAACCAAAACGATCCACAAATGTACCTAGCGATCAGAAGTAATCTAAATAGTTCAGCACAAAGCGAACAAATCAGGAACTACATTCTATCACAATACCAAGATGGTACATGGGGCGGCACAGACATACTTATAGCGGCAGCGGAATATTATAGTATTAACGTGAAAATCTTTCAAAAAACCCCGCTACAAGAAACAGTATGCTTCTCTCCTAAGGAACCAAACGATGCCGCAGGTAGCATAGGTCTAATATTTACGGGGAACCACTTTGATTGCTTTGAAAATCACCTAGGAGTAATAAGTACAAACACCACGCAAAATGACCTTAGTCTAACCCTTGGAACTAGCACCCCAGAGGAGATACCAGATGAGTCCGGATACCGACTTGCCCGCCCCAGGCCACACCAAAAAAACAAAAAACAGGTAGTAAATGAAAACATAAACATTGCCACATGGAATGTTAGAGGCGCGGCAACGTTGACTAAAAAACGAGAGATCGACGAGTTTTTAGACGGAAAATCTATCCATATTGCCTGCCTACAGGAAACTCACTTAAAATCCGGGACCTACGAATCTAGTCACTATACGTGGCACCTAAGCGGAAACAACAACAAAAGAGGCCTAGCTATTCTCATAAGAAAAAACAGCGGCCTAAGGCTGAACTGGACTAAAGCAAACACAAACAATATGGTTGCTTCAATACATACAAGCAGTGGAGCCTCTCTATTCATTACTACAACGCACTGGTCCAATTCAACGTCATCAGCAACAAACGACGCGACTCGGCTACTACAACTGACCAAGAACAAACCAGGGAACTCAATAACAATCATACTAGGTGACTTCAACGCCCACATAGGACTCACAGATACACACGAACTTCGCGATAAAAATCAAATAGGCAAAAATCTCTTACACCAAACAAGTAACGACAACGGAGACATCTTATTAGATCTAATTGCACGGGAAAATCTCCGATTGGACACATCATTCGGCCGGCGCAGCTGTAAAACGACTTGGACGTCGGGGAACAAAACGTCGCAAATAGACCACATAATGACAGATGCCAAAAACAACCAGATTTTTAATTACATCAAAGGCGAAAAAACTATCCTATCTGACCATAGAATCATATGGGGAAACGTAAAGCCCCTCACATTAAATTCCAATAGGGACTCTACGAGACCTCCAATAAGACTAGCCAGGGCCAACGTTGCGAACGAGTTTGACTACAAAACCCTAAACTACGAGATGCTTCAAAGTACCACCACTCGAGAAAAATACCAAGAAACTTTATCAGAGGAAACCAAAAAGAGCAGGAACTGCGAAAACCGAAAAGAGCCGCTATCGTGGGAAGTGATAACAAACGTCATGAAGATGGCGGCCAATAAGACTATCAAATATGACAGAAGGTACTCTAAGGCTAGAGAAGAAGCAATTACAAACCTACAGAAGGCGAAGTACCATTATAAGCATCATCCTCAAGATATAGAGGCTAGAAACACACTTAAAGAGTGCCGGCGCCGTTTGCAAGAGACCGAAGCAACGGAAGACCAACAAGAATGCCGCAGTTTTTTCAGCGGTCTAGCAAAAACACACCCATCAAAAAGGATGAGGATCACCTATGACTTCTATAGAAGGCACAAACAGAAGGAAAGAAGACGGGTCAAAAACACATTCATTCCGATTTCCAAGTGGGAAAAAGAACTTGACCTTACAGAGGGGTCGTTTACTGACGTACTGAGCGATGAAGATCCGACAGATCTAGGGCAAGAGCCCACACTAGAGGAGATTGACAAAATAACCAGCCAAATGCGAAACGGCACGGCTCCAGGCATTGACCACGTAGTCACCGAGCTCTACAAAGCAAACACGCACGAAATTAAATGCGAAATATTAGCCCACATAAACATGGCCTGGACTAAAAATGTCCTACCGGCTACCTGGACACAGTCAATACAAGTGCCCCTACCAAAAAAGTCTAATCCGAAGACGGTCGATGACTATAGACGAATCTCCATTTGCACCACCGGCTATAGGATATACGCTAACTTCCTACTAGGTAGATTAGACACCGTTACAAAAGAACTTGGAAACTATCAAGCTGCGTTCCTAAGCAACAGATCTACCGACGATCATATGTTCACCTTAAGACGAGTTCTGGACGAAGAATGGAAGGCGGGCGAAACAACATTTGTCTTGTCAATTGACCTCGAAAAAGCGTTTGACACAGTGGACCTAAACGCCTTAAGAGACATTTTACTGTCTAGAACCAATAGGGCGCTGACCAATCGTATAGTCAAGGCGGCAATGAACGAACTTACGTGCATAAAATGGTACGGCCAACAAACTAGATGGGTTAAAAAAGGCAAAGGTGTCAAACAAGGATGCCCCCTGTCACCTAGGTTATTTACGATCCTAATGGACGACGTCTTTAAAACCCTGGAAGAAGAGCTTCCATGCGTCAAGCTCAACCAGGACGAAGAAATACGACTCCCGCTGATCCTAGCCTTCGCCGATGACGTAATCATCGTATCAAAAAATCTACAACAAATGAACGAAATATACTCCAAGGCCAAATCCCTATTTGCAACAGTAGGTCTCAAAGTAAATGACACAAAAACTAGGGTTTTAGTACGCGACCCAGTAAGAACCTATCAGGCAAACCATATGACACTCGATAATGTGACTGTAACACCTGTCAGGGAAACTAAATACCTAGGAACCTACATCACATCCAACTTATGCAGGAACAACACCGTGAACACAAGATGCAAACAGGGCATGCGTAACTCCAAAGCATTGACAAAGTTTATAAAAGAATCTCGGATGCAATGGCAGATTGTAAGATTGCTTTATAAAATGGTCATAGAGCCCACAATCACATATGGGCTCAAATGCGCAGCCCTAACCAAAGCCAACAGGTCAAAACTCAGAAGATATGAAAGAATAATACTGAGGGACATGATCAACAATTCCGGATCGTCCCCAAAACCCGGCAAGGTACATGACATACTGAAAGGCAAAACGATCACGAAAAAGATTAAGTGCCTTCGAATGTGTTACCTTGGACATATTCTAAGACGCCCAAAACCGCACCTTCTGGAAGCAGCACTCCGATACAAAGCAAAAAAACTTAAAGTTGGTAGACCTATCTATACGTGGGAGGACTCTTTATCTCATGATATGGACTACTACTCCAGGAACACATCTGACTGGCAGGACATGGCGAAAAACAAAGAAGACTTTATAAGAGCTGCCAGGGAGATCTATAAGATGGCAGAAACCGACAGCGAATCTGATGAGGAAACAGAACGACATACCAACAGGCAAGCACCAACCATACCCCAGAAAAGGCCGTCAGATGACACAAGAACACCCCCTTAGCGACATAGGATCTATTCGACCCACATTTAAGATCCACCTACTACTCCCGACGCGGTTATGATTACTCACAATAGGACCAACATTACACAGCGAACGTGTTAAGATAGCTCTTGCAAAGCCACACACTAACAAACCCCAAGATGGGTCAACTCAATAATCAACGAACACCAATTTTTACTAACGCTTATCCCTAGCCCTAATAACAACCTTCTCCAAATCGGCGTCTGGCTGCATAGCCGGTCGACTACCATCCCGGAGCGTTAGCACAAAACCACGCTCCAAAACCTCGTGCCCCCTGGTATGCCGGTTTGACCGGAGCAGGCTTGTCCTGGCTGGGTGTGGTACCTATGTTCATGTTCATGTTCATGTTCCAATTGAATCCACTTCAGTGTAGGTACTCTTCTATTTTGTTGGTGATGTTCAAACTTTAAGCCAATGACAACGTCCAGAAATTGATGTGATGGGAGATTTTTTTTTAAAACCGGGGTATGGTCTGTTTTGTGACCAAAAATGTCATGGATGAGACGAAATATTGGATTAGTTTTGTTTAACTTGAACGGGTTTGCACTTGGCCATAGTTTACCTGATAGTGCTTACCCGATAAGAACCGATTCACTCTAAGTTGAGAGTTAATCGAATTCTTCTAGGCAAACGCGCTGGCTATAACAATGTTTAACGTCAGGCAAGTTGTAGTCAAGTGGAAATAAATATTTTATTTATTTAATTTTATTTGGTACAGTCACAGACAATCAGTTATAATTTTTTTTATCGAACATACGAGTAGGTTATTATGTTTATCATCTAGGTAGAGATATAGTCTCTCATTAATAACGTCTCAAGTTCTTGTGCGAACAATGAAGACGGTATGCTGTCACTGTTTTCCAATGTGTGCTTGTGGTTAATATAAGTAGATATTCAGAAAATTATGTAGAATATGTCTGTTTGTCTTCAAATAGTTAAACTTCTCTAAAAAGTTAAAGAAACGAAAAAGGTAATTGAGTAAGATAGAGCTATGCGCTATGAAGCAAATACAAATACTATAAGATTTATTATATTGTATGAAAAGTACATTATAAAAAAAATACAGACTAGGTACATATTTGCATTTACTTACATATTTGTTATGTACATGCGTGACGTCACAGCCCCAACAAAAGACAAGCATTATGCCGAGTTGGGGCATTGAGCTATAATGTACTTACGTACTAGAGGAGCTATCCAAGCCAAAAGTCATGCTCCATTTTGTTAAGAATTTCACCTAAAGTTCGCTTCAGCAATGAAACAATAATTGGTCGTCTAACCAGCCAGTATAAACACGCAGCGCTAGAACGCTTTAAGATTTAGTTTTCTTGCGACCAAAAGGTCGAAAGCGCCGTGATTTTTCAAGGCGCTTACGCGTTTCGTTCGATGTTTTGCATCAACTTGTGTATATTCTATGATGTTCACGCAATGGCGGCGCGTCGATGTAAACTCAAGCTTTGTCAAACAATAATCTTAAACCATTGAGGTTAATGTATCTTAAACAAATAAAATGATTACTTACCGATGATATGTTACACCGCTATCTTTGTTTTTTGTTCTCGAATGGTTTGTGCACGTTTTTAAGACACAGTTCGGCATTTTGATTGAAATTGCGTATTTGTATAACACGTTCGCGCGTCACAGGCGTTTGACCCGGACTAAGTTCACTGCAGTCACGTGGACTGCAAGGCGCCCCGCATATTATTACTTGGTGCTGTCATCTCTAGTACGTAAGTACATTATAGCTCAATGAGTTGGGGCTGTGTTGTGGCAGATTTTATGTTTGATTGTTAATTATATACTTACTTGTGTTTTTTTGCTAAATCTGCCACAATATATGATTTTTTTCTTTCTTTCATACGAATGAAACCGCGGAACGCAGCTAGTATCATTATAATTGCCACCACGTGAGAGTAGTTGAAGTGAAATGGTAGCAACTACAATGGCCATTGTTGGTGCTTCCCAACCATATGGAAATCAGAGGTGGGGAGTTTGCTTTAATGTAGATAGGATTTTGTATGAATTTTATGTATGAGCAAGTATAATTGTCTTTTTTCCATATGTATAAATTTATGAACCTTTGATGGATAATGAAATTCGATTGCTGTCAAAAAGAATTCTCATTACGATTGGGGAAAACTAAGTTCAAAGATATGTCGATGAATACAAAATTTAATTGTTCTTCTTTCACGACATGAGAGTCGTCATGATCATTACTATAATAATTAGCATAGTTCAAGGACCTGTTTCTCGATTTTAATTTGACTATTGAACTAAATTATAGTATATGGGTTTTTTAGTTTATTGTATGTTTAAGTCATTTTTTGTATATACGTATGTAAATACTGTCTCAAAATAAAGTTCTTAAGAGTCAACAAAAAAAGTTTAAAATTAAAATGGACCAAGGTTCGTGTAATTAACGATTGATTAATAGATGTATTGTATTGGCACAACTAACATTCTAGTTTGCTAAAATACAGCTTTTCCGTTCTCAATAAACTTACAAATCCACGCTATTTAGCAATGCACAGGAAGCTAACCTCTGCCCATTGTCTGGGCGCCTGGTAACTGCAGTAACATCATACAATATCACACAATATCACTACATCTATCACACGAGCTTTTTGTTGTTTTCCAACTGTTTTAGATATACTGATTAGGATGCTCGTTATTACAGTTGATTATGACTTTTTTGGTAATTTTGTAATCACATAATTGTTAGAGATTTTGGAATGAAACAAAACGTTTTGAGATAAGTTTGAGATTTACCTAGACATTAGACGTTTTCGTTTAAAATAATGACATAAGAATAATTGATATAAGAAAGTTTGAAGTAAACATCTAATCAACTAGACAAGAACAGCGCAGGACTGGGATTATTGGCGTAAAAGGGAGGACGCTTATGCCCAGCAGTGAACACTAATGAGCTGATGATCTTGACCATTAATTTTTAAATGTGTTCACGAGATTCATATGTTCCTTACATCACAGATTCTCATTCAGTGCTTGTCATATTATGTGCGAAAATCTACCATAAACAAATAAGTACTTATCTATATTTATTTCTTGGGTCCATAAACATCGTACTATAAGGTCTGTTAACCTAATTTATATTTGGTTAAATTACTACTGCGAAAATTTAAACGCAATCAATTGTTTTAGTTTTCACAGAATCGCTAATTCGCTTGGTCGATAAAAATGAACGCATTGTTCTGGAAAGAGGTACCTATTTATGAGCTAAGGCTATTTATTAGTGTTTATTCTGGGTTAAAGTTTACAAATTAGTATTAATTTAAGTGATAAAGTGGCTTTATAATATAACGATTCTTGATAAATATAATTATTGAGATTTTTTTAACTGCCTATGTACCTAAGACATGACTACCTTTGTACATATAAGAGCTTATATGAACGAAAAATCATACTATTATACAATCAAAAGTAAGTTTGTTTGTTCATTTGGTTAATGTTTGTTCCTCTGTCATTATGGAACGAAGCGATGAATCAGCATGATTTTTGGTAAGAGGGTAGTTTAGGTTCCGGTTTAGGTTTGGGGAACTCCCCTAAAGAATTCATTCTGTTGGCGAGTCACGACCCTCACTCATGAGGAAATACGACTCAAGAGAGAGAGAGAGAGACCTTAGGTTCCTGAGGGAGTCATCACTTTTCATCCCGATAAAACACAAGCAAAGTTGCGGGCATACACTATATTTGTAGTATGTCTTGTAAACAGTTGTTGCATATCGGGACATGTCATCAAAAGTTATCGATCGATAACTGAAAACACGATAAGATTATATTAGTGCATAAAGTAGCACATGTTGTTGACTTATGTCGATAAATTTAAGTGTTGACTTTATTTTTGGATGTCTTTAAGAACTGTTCAAATTGATTGCAGAAAGTTAAGTTAAGTTATTATGTTGGATTATTGATATTGTGGATTTGCCCTCGCTTAGCGGTTAAGGAAAACATCGTGAGGACACCGATATTTTTGAGGACCACAATATCCAAGGACGTTTTCCGTGGAAGTACCTGGGCGCCCACCACGATGTATCTGCCCAAGAGACCTCCCCTAACGAATTAGTTCTGCGGGGGAGTCACGACCCTCAGTCATGAGAAAATACGACTCAAGAGAGAGTAAGAAGTCTCAGAAGTCTTCATCATTATGATGTTTACAATGTAAGGTCTGCTGTTCACAAAACCACTTTATCTTGCTTGCCAATGTAAAAAAGTGAGAGTTTCCAAAAGTAGCTAGCAATTCACCGTCTCCATTATCTTTCTGATCGATGTAGATTATCTATACTAATATTATAAAGCTGAAGAGTTTGTTTGTTTGAACGCGCTAATCTCAGGAACTACTGGTGCGAATTGAAAAATTCTTTTTGTGTTGAATAGACCATTTATCGAGGAAGGCTTTAGGCTATATAACATCACGCTACAACTAATATAAGCGAAGAAACAATGTAAAATGTAAAAAAAACGCGGATTTTTTTTAATTTTTGAGGACTTCCGTTGCGGGCGCTGCGAAAACGGTTCAAGATATCAACAAAATATGTATGAAAGAATTATTTCTCTTAATATGATCTTACAAAATGTCCGAAACAGTATATAGCTATCTTTTAAGATTAACTCACTAGAACCGTTTTTATGATAATAACTATTCCATGCGGACGAAGTCGCCGGCACAGCTAGTAAATCATATCTGGATTGGCCAATATTGCAGCGTTACATTGTTTTCCCAATTATTATCATTTGACAGCTGTCACGTTGATAACAGATATAAAAAGACGTTTGAAAGGGACATTACTCCTTTCTCTTTGGGGATTTACTGGTTGGTAAAAGTTGGGGCTAGATAAATCACTGATGTTATAAATGGGAAAGTTTTTTTAATAGGAAAGTAATTGTATGTTTTTGAGTCAGAGACAGAATTTTATAACAAAAAAATTACATCTATACTAATATTATAAAGCTGAAGAGTTTGTTTGTCTGTTTGTTTGAACGCGCTAATCTCAGGAACTACTGGTGCGAATTGAAAAATTCTTTTTGTGTTGAGTACACTATTTATAGAGGAAGGCTTTAGGCTATATAACATCACGCTGCAACTAATAGGAGCGAAGAAACAATGGAAAATGTGTAAACAACGGGGGAAATTGTTCATCTTTGAAGGCTTCCGTTGCGTGTGCTGCGAAAACAGTTCAAAATTCAAAGAATGAATGCCCAAAATAACTGTTCCACGCGGGCGAAGTCGCAGGCATAGCTAGTATTAGATATTTTTTGGTGTGTATGGATCACAACATATACGGGTTCTGCTATATTTTTTGGTGTGTATGGATCACAACATATACGGGTTCTGCTATATTTTTTGGTGTGTATGGATCACAACATATACGGGTTCTGCTATATTTTTTGGTGTGTATGGATCACAACATATACGGGTTCTGCTATATTTTTTGGTGTGTATGGATCACAACATATACGGGTTCTGCTATATTTTTTAACTTATCTTTATGTTGACATGCAATTCGCACAAGTGGAGCATAAAGGTTTGTCTGGCCACCAGTTTGTTTCTACAAACGATACTCTCTATTCTAAAAAGAACATGGAAGCAATACGAATAAACATACAGACTTTCTACAGTTTTCATGTCCCCAATTTTTTATACAACAAATCATGAGACATGCAAGCCACGTGCCTTATGTAAAGAATCACTCTTGACTACAATTATTGTGCAGTTATATGCCAAAAGTTCGCAAAAATGTGTTGTGTCTTGGCAAATACATTGACTTCCGTAAAATTCTTTACGCACAATGCTGGCTTGAATCCAATTTGATGACGTTAATGATATCTGTATATTATCTACTTAGTACTTTGTCGAGATAGATTTTACATTTTGTTTAACACTAATTAGGCTTACGTTTGACTATAGCCTGCCTGATGTTAAGCACCACTATAGTCTAAGATGTAGCACGCTTGCCTAGAAGAAACCTATTTACTCCAGATTTGAAGACCCTGGGTTGTAATTTTCTGGGAACAGGGCTCCAGGTAGAGAGTTCCATAGTCTCGCTGTCCTAACTATGAAGGTAGAAGCAAAGCGCTTCGTGCGAGTCTTTGGAACTTCCACCACAAGACGGTGACGCCCCGCTGACTTCCTGCTTGTTCCACGGTGGAATGGAGACGGAGGAATTATGTTGTGAAGCTCCGTTGCACACTCACCGAAATGTAACATATACTAGTTTTTCCGCTTTGAAAACCGATTCACGAAGATCTGCCATAGAGTCTATGGTGGCGCTACAGAGTATGAATTATCCGTGCCGTTATGTGCTAAGTATAATAAAATGTTAAGGTAAGGCTCTGTATCAGCAGTGATGTGAAACTCCTGCAGAAAATTTACATATGGACTAACTAGGATATGTGAGTCGAGAGTAATTTGTATGTATGTTTTTTATATCGTATCGCTCGTGTCTGAGGACCGTGACCACCACCTCCCAGCACCGTCTACTCGATGACATCTTTCCACTTCCTTCTGTCCTCGGCAGCACGCAATGCATTATAGACTGTAATAGTGTCTGGAGTTGTGCGAATTTGGTCCGACCAACGTGTTGGACTGCAGCCTCGGGATCGATTGCCTTCGACTCCAAATTTCCAAGATTCCAATCAATTTTGCGGGGCAAATTATGAGGTAGGTTTGACTCCAGGAAAATAGAGAACGCTCCTACTCCACCGTAAATAAAAGAAGCTTACTCACTTGGTGTGTTTAAGAATAGGCTCTAAACATTTTTATTAGATAAGGTCTAATACTAAATAAAAAATTTTTGAACGATATAGCGTTTAGCTGTAAAACTCAAAAAACCGATTTTGGCAACCTTTGACCTTGGATATTTTTTTTTTCCACACTTCTGATTGATGTGGATATAGGGTTCCCAACATTCATGCCAATTTTTAGCAAGGTGCGAATTAATGTAACCTTTAATGTCTATTTTGACCGGACTAATAAGACAATTTGAAATGTGATTCTACTTTGATTGATACATATTTAAATAATTGACATACCTAATGTAATATTCTAAAATCTAAATTGTTATTTTTTTATTTGCACGCCCTGTGGGTGGAAATGTAGCGCACTCATATGTACATAATACCACCTTTGTATACCTATATATCGCAATGAAATAAATTAATTTTGAAAGTTTTCTTATATAATTGTTTCAAATTTTTCCACAATTTCTACTCTGTCATAAAATACAAAAACTTTTGTTTACAGATACAGAGAGATACATAATATAAACTCGTGCAGTCGTTATATACATACATACATACATACATATTGTAAATATTATTGTCTGAAGCCTGGGAAATGAAGCATCGTAAACTAAGTACATGTTATGAAAATGTGTATGATTTATTATTTGTATAAATTAAACTTACATTTTGAAAAACGAATTAAAAAAACTAAATACTAACAATAGAATAAACAATTTAAACTACTTCTATAACTAAAATACTTTATCTAAAATGCCTGTAGTAGAAGGAAAGGTACCCAAAATGCTGGCGGCATTTCCGCGTTGTATAGCAATGCTTACCTTTTGAGCAAAGTAGCAGCCACTTTATTATGTGTATATATGTTTGTATTAATTGGTTTACGAATATACTAAATAGTGAATCTTAAAAGTTTATTTAAAAACACACAAATAAACAAGTCTTGGGCTGCACGGTGTTAATTCGCGCGATTATTTTTTCCGAACTTCATTCAAATTTGATCAGCCATTTCAGTGTGAGGTTAACCCAAGGGAAAAACAAATCATATTAATATTCAACAAAACGTTTTTATTTTATTAATTTTTGATGGGCTTTTTTAAGTGATAATTTTTGTTCTTTCATAATGAATTTGTTGGCTAAGGTTATAATGATGGAAAATGTACTTATGTTCGTAAATTGTTTATATTAAAAGGGCAGACATTATACAAATTAATGAAATAAGCTGTTTTTATATGCCTGCAACGCTAAACTAAGAATTGAAGATATTATTTATATATTTATATTACTACCTATATTTATATACTGGGTTCCTGGTAACTAACGCATAACCTTTTAAGGGTGGCTTTAGTACATCTATAGTTCTATACCAACAACTTTTGGAAATTCGTGAAAAAAAAACAACTGTTCCATACAAAAGAACAGCTGTTTTTTTTTCACGAATTTCCAAAAGTTGTAGAACAAAAGTTGTTCGTATAGATGTACTAAAGCCACCCTTAAAAGATTATGCGTTAGTTACCAGTTACCCAGTATATATTAATATTATATATATATATTGTCTTATATTCGTAAGTTCAAAAACAACGGAGGTGTGCACGCAAACTCAACATTACTGTTGTATTACCATTACCATTTACAGTTGCATTATTTTTATGGTAACACATTGTAAAGAAATAATTTTGGGAAAAAAAATGAAATTCTTTAGGAAATTATGTGCTATTGCTACTTAACAGAAACAACATTAGTGAAATTATTTTTTAGTATCTATATTTAACTTTATCGGCAAGTTATAAGTTTTTTATTCTATTGTTAGTATTTAGTTTGTTAATTTAGTTTAAAAAAAATGTAAGTTTAATTTATAAACATAAAATATATTCAAAATCAACTAACTTTATCGGTAGAGTTTCGAAAATGGACCTAAGAACGTACTCCCAGAACTTATGTTTTCTTGCAAATGTAATAAGTATGGAGTTTATTTGTTCTTTCAGCTTTAATGACAAATTCTGGACAAATTATTTTTTCTTCAAAATAAGTAGCGCAACAAAAAACGTTCTTACAAATTGAAGTTCTATACAAAAGCAAAACAAAGCCTTCTTGCAAAAGCCTTCAAAGAATTTGTGCTTAAAAATACAGGGTTATCATATCTAATATTCGTAACAAATAAATCGTAAACAACACTAATGATGCCCCGCGGTTGTATACACGTTAATTCGGGATAAAAAGTAGCCTGTTTATTATCCCTATATTCATACAAAATTTCATACAAATTGGTTCAACTGTTTGAGTACGAAGACATACACAACAAACACACACACACACGCCCAATAAACTTTCGCCTCTCTAATATTATTGGGGAAGTAAGTATGGGATTGAGTTAAATGTTTCTTGAGTCGCATTTCCTCATGACTGAGGGTCGTGACTCCCCCGTAGAATTATTTCGCTAGGGGAATTTTCTTGGGCAGGTACACCTGCCACGGAAGACACATGTAGGTATTGTCCTCGGATATTGTGGTCCTCAAACATGTCGATTTCCTCACGATGTTTTCCTTCACCGTTAAGCGAGTGCAAATCCACACTAAACTTGAAAATACAAGTCATTGGTGTAGCGCCGGATTCGAACCGCTAAGCCACACTCGCTTCTTAAACTATATTTTTATGCTAATATGTAAAAATAGTGGAGTAGTCCTGTACATCAATCATAAAAAAACCTGTCTGGCATTCGTAATATCTAAGAACAATACGGTTTTATGACTCTAATCTTATTTTATTCATTCGAGATTAATTCAGTGATATAGAAATCTAGGTTAGCATTATTTTACTACTTGTATGTGGCGGGTTTACTCGATAATATCCTTGATGATATTATATTTATTTCAAGAAGTCTTTTTATTTTCAAAATATTTTTCTTATATTTGGAGGAGGTCAATCCATCATATCCAATATCAATGAAAATGAGTTTGGTCGTTCGAATATATTTTTAAACATTTGTTTTTCAATCGTCAGACGACAAAATAATTGCCTGAAATTATGGTAAATACAATTATTGAACATTCTCTCTCTCTCTCTCTCTCTCTTTGAGTCGTATTTCCTTATGACTGAGGGTCGTGACTCCTCCGCAGAAATAATTCGTTAGGGGAGTTTTTTTGGGCAGATACATCGGGGTGGGCGCCCAGGTCCTTCCACGGGAAGATAAGATATTGAAGATTATGCATTTGTTGATCAGATTGTTAAGGCTAATCACTTATATGAAGGTGACTCACTATTAAAACAATTCCTTTTATCTCTCATTTAAAAAACACACAAAGAAGTGCCCATAGCTCAGCTAGCGAAGGCAATCGCATGCGATTACCAAAGTTAAGCAAAGGTCGACGCGGTCAGTACGCGGATGGGTAACCGAAAACTGGCATTCCATTTTGAACACTTCCGTGGGTTGGATGATACGTTAAATTGTAGGTCCCGGCTGTTTGTGTAGCACGGCAGTCGTTAAGCCATGTCAGAGGCTCTTAGGGCCCTTGATAAACTCTCGTCACTAGAGTTGGCCACTCTCATTCGATAAGAAGATAAAACAAAAGCAAACAAACAAACTTTCTTACTTTTAAAAAGGCATGTACCTAGATTTAGAGACAAGTGCGATTTGTTCGACTTTCACCGAGTTTAGTGAATGTTGTAACTGCACGTAAGAAGGGTAAACGTGAGTCGTATCGCAGTAAGGAGCAAAAACTCCTTGTAGTAAAGCAAAATAGTAGTTTATGCAACTGTCATATAATGAAGTGTAATGAGTTTCATAATAGTAACGAGTGTTTTAATACCCTTCATTATGTTTACACATTGCGAAACATTTACACATTGCGAAACAATACATTCACGCGTACGTGTATTGTCACAGTGATTTTGCCGCCATTAAAATCTCACCAACGAGAGCGCAGCGCGACCAACCTGATTGGCCCTGCAATCAGGTTGGCCACGCTTTTTCGATGTTATAATGAGCTATTACGATATCGATGTGGATATTATAACATCATGTGAAATTGCTTAAATTGAGTGTTTTGTTGTCTGTGCTATAACAGTAGTAATTATAAGTCAAGTATTGGTAACATAAGTAGAATGTTACAACATTAGTGTAGATAAAGTATATCTAACTGTGTAGGTTGTGTGGGAAAATGTTGACCGACTGATGAGTGAGACTGCTTTACTATTTTAGTCTGTGGCATTTTTGCCGCGCGATTCTCATGACGATGTGTTTGTCGATAGGAAGACATCATAATTTGTTGAAAGCCATATTCTATTATTAAATAATTAAGTAAGTTTGTATGTAAGAGGCTTCTGGTGACAGAGTTTTCAGAGTTTCAAACCTAAAAGTTTAGTTTAACTGTTATAATCTAGTGTAGGTACATAATCTATACCAATATTATAAAGCTGAAGAGTTTGTTTGTTTGTTTGAACGCGCTTATCTCAGGAACTACCGGTGCGAATTGAAAAAATATTTTTGTCTTGAATAGACCATTTATCGAGGAAGGCTTTAGGCTATATAACATCACACCGCAACTAATAGGAGCGAAGAAACAATAGGAAATGTGGAAAGAAAATGATTCATCTTTGAGGACTTGCGTTGCGTGCGCTGCGAAAATGGTTCAAGATATCAAGAAATATGTATGAAAGAATTAATGCCCAAAATAACTATTCCACGCGGACGAAGTCGCGAGCACAGCTAGTAGGAAGATAAACCAGCAAAACACCGCAGTACACAATTATATGGTACTAACAAAGTCTTATTAAAATGTATGGCTCTTCTGATTGGACATAGCAGTTAACTGCAGATTCATTAATTGAGTGCATTTAAGTGGTCATCGTTGGTTTTAAGTAAATTATTGTGTTAATTTTGTAAGCGAATTTGCTTTTTGATCTTTACAAACCTATCATTTTACGTACCTAATGCAGTGACTTTTCAAACCGCCGCGCCGTTGGGGCCTCTGTAATGACTGAATAACTTCTGTACTTAAACTAACAGCCGAAACCATCAATTGAAGTGCCCAGAAAAATATGACATTATTTTGAGTTTTTTCTAGGGGCTTCTTTTTGCCTCCTTTCAAAAGCAACATTAGCTGCTAGCTGGGTTAACTTTAACCACAAGTCCACCAGACCAATATAATTACTTCCACGCTATACCAGCTCATTATTTAATTATGCCCAAAGGCCTAAGGTCAGGCGGGGCACCTCAATTCAGTAATCAGTCGCCATTTTATGCAGACGTTTTTGTTTTGTAAAGAACTTTCTACGATCCGAAGCCCCTGTTTGAGTTTTGACGTAAACATTACGTTACGAAACATAATACAGTCTGCGAAAGATAACTCAGTTAGTTAGTTACTTAGTATCATAGATTAGTAGATAGATGTGTTATGGGCAAATCTGGGTGAGGTATGTACAAGATCGACGCAGATGGCACACGAAGGGTGGCCTATACCCAGCAGTGGATCCCAAGGGCTGTGGACGATGATGATGATGATGGGCAAATCACATCACACATCACACTAATAACATTATAAAGGTGAAAATTTATGTGTGAGCAACAATGCTTTGTTGACAAAGGGCTGAAGCGATATGGAAGTAATTTGGTATAGAGGTAGAGAATTAATGCATATAGCAACGCGGGCACTGCTAGTTCAAAAACATACCTACGACTACAATATACACAAATCCACAATAATAGAATACGTACATGTACTCAAGTAGGTACCTATCAATTCAAAGAGATTAGACGGGGACGAGTTTTTTTTATTTTTTCGAGCTGGATTATCTTCTTTGATCCCCGTCTGTACAGGGGGTACAGCCGGGGTATGTGAGATTTCTACTCACTAAAGCCGCCTCGCCATCCCTCGGTGCCTTGATGGATGTTGTGGGATGTCATGTGAATTCACCAAAACAACCAGCACCGCTTGTTGCATCTCTTTTGTCTCTTCCACACGGGGATGTGTGCACTTTACATTATCATTTAACATGCATTTCAGTTAAAAATGTTTAGAAATAGGAAAAGTACATAAAATTAACGCCGTTAGAACAAAGAAGAGCACCGGGCCAGTTTTGTATACGTGCCCAAAAATATCTGCATCCCATCTGTCGCCGCTCGTTTCTCTCCAAACTAATTGTTACCAAATGTGGGTTTTGAACTCGTTAATCTTGTTTAGCGATAGTGGATTCGATTTCCGTTCGCAGTCGAGCAGCTGAGGTGCGCTGGCCGCTTCCACAGTATAAATAAGAGTATTGAATACTCTGTGCTTGCAACGGTGGAGTTTTTAGTTTTTTACCGCGATAATGTTGGTAGGTACATACTGTTTTGCAATCTGTGGTAGGAGAGATCGCATCGCAGCGCGCGCGCTTCGAACGACCGGTCTCCACTCTCCAGTACGAATCCGTTCGCCGCCGCGCACGCACGTCCAATATTATTAGTGAAAGGAAATTCCGGTCTCAGAACCGCAGTCAACCGTTAGCGCCCTCGATGATCAACTAATGGACGACCGAAGAGGTAGCCCGTGCATGTGATTGTGTTTATTTGTGTGGCTTTTGGAGTGCAGTGTGTTCCATGTTGTAATGGAGGAGGTCCGTATTTCGGACTGGCCGGAGCCGCCGGGATCTCACGCTTGGTTGCCCGCGTACGGCTTCCAGCACGACCTGATGGATAAAGATGAATATTTTGCCAATAACGGTGAGTGTTGGTGATTTCAGTCACATTCCTTTGTCGGTCGGTTGTGGGGAAATCGGAATCCGTGCAATGTCATCAAGATTGGTGTTGTATTGTTGTGGCTTCGCCTTGTCTGGGCATGTTTTGTGTGTGGTGCATCGACATAATCTTACAATTATCCAAGGCAATATTATTTCTTTGCCTACAGCATATTCGTTTGCGATTATCAAAGGCGTTATTATTGTTCGTGGTATACCAGCTTATTGTCGAAACCTAGGTCAGTCACACCTAGGTTGGTTGATCAAAAAGTGGTATTCTATTCGGGCGATTCCGTGGGTAGGATAACACAATAACAATATAAGTATGTCTAAGTATCATAGGTACTCATACTCCCGGCCTCTGAGGTGTTTTGATAACTCTCGACTCGCAGTTTGCCTTAAACTTATAAGGGGTGTTGCCACATCCCATGCATGTCTTACAAACTGGTTCCAAACAGGCTCTTTGGAGGGAAAAAAAATCTTAGACACATTCCAAAAGATATTGCTTCGAACGAAATAGGTAACTAAGTAATTACTTAAGTTATAAATAAATTTCATGCTATAACTTAACTATAGCGATATCTTGGTCATGTCATGGCTTCTCTCATGAATATACCAAACTATCAAGCAAAAAATTTAAATAAATGGTGATGCCATCTCTACCAAAATTTTAATATGAAATAAAATACCTAGGTACCTACTTATCTGCAAGACTGGAAGTGTTGGCATATCTATTAAGTACATACATATGTCAAAAAAAGTCCACGCCATGCGAAATCGGTACCTAGGAAAACTATAATATATATACCTACCTAGATAACTATTTGCTCCAGCTATAAACATAAAATTCGCTTCCTTTTCAGTGTCCTTGCCATAAGGATTTCATGTTTTAACTTAGTTACTTGAATGTGGCGTCATTGCTAGGTCACAAGAGTAAGATACCTTACTGATCTCTGACTCACATGTGACAGTCATACTTGAATACTTATCTTATGCACTCAAATTTATATACCTACTGGCAATAATAATATAGTAACCTTCAAATAAGAAAAAAAAACGAATAACATTCTTTGTATTCCGAGGAATGTAAAATGCTCTAATAACTTAAACAAAATGGCGGAATTAAGACATCCTAATCCGCTCTAATACTAAGAACAATAACCAAATTAAGTCGACTAATCACTTATTGTTTGGGCCTTCCACAGAATGAGATAATTACCCTCGTATTGTTAACGTAACTAATAATTAGGCTGCTGAAATAATATCTTTGAGAAACAACAATGAAGTTCAAAATAAGTTAAAAGATGATAAAGACCCCTGAGATCATGGTCCGAAAATAAATTTGCAAGATGACGATCCAAAAATGCAAAACAATTTTTGTGAGCTACGTTTGTCTGCCTGTTTATTTCTTTTCGAGAGGCGAAAATGCAAGGTCGATCGCTACACCCTTAAGAAAAACAAGATTGATCTAAGTATTTTGTATAGTAAAAAATGTGCTATTTAAAAACTATCCGGAAATAAAACTATAACTAAGTAAATGTCTGAGTAAAAACACCTGGTAAACTTAGAATGGAATAGAACATAAAATGTTTAGAGTCCACAAAAAGAAAAAGAAAACAAATCTTTATAGGTCAGAAAATCTATTAAAAACCGAATAACATCTAAAATCTCGACTGAGAAGAATAAAACAAGAAAAACTCAAAGACCAAACAAAACCAATACCAAATACGTTTGGAATTTAAATGAAGCGAAAGTAAAACGAAAATGTTCAAATATGGTTTGCCCAAGATGGTGGTGTGAAATATCACAATAGACACTCAGACTAAACATTATAAAATGGTGGATGCTAAAAGTCGTAATAAATTACTCGCGTTTCACTCTCACCGTTGTTATTTTCATGCTGCACAAATACCTATCTATACTAGGTATATAAATAATATTATAAAGCTGTAGAGTTTGTTTGTTTGTTTGAACGCCGCGCTAATCTCAAGAACTACTGGGGCGAATTGAAAAATTATTTTTGTGTTGAATAGACCATTTATCGAGGAAGGCTTTAGGCTATATAACATGACGCTGCAACTAATAGGAACGAAGAAACAATGGAAAATCTGGAAAAACGGAGAAAATTATTCATCTTTGAGGGCTTTCATTGCGTGCGCTGCGAAAACGGTTGTCGTGGGTAACAGCTATAATTTATAAAGCTGAAGAGGTTGTTTGCAAAAATAAATATGATGCCATAAATATTCCACGCGGACGAAGTCGCTGGCACAGCTAGTAGACCATCGTTTCATTGATAAATATTTGTTGATTCTAAGCGCATATAGCCTAAATTGATTTTAATTATTTTCCGTTCAGATTGAGATACTTTTTAAAATCTTGTATACCTACAGCCTGTCCTGTCAGCCAAGTTACAAGTAATTAGAAAGAGTCGAACTTTAGTGTCGATATTTCGCAGTGCAATTACCATCTGTTAACTACGGCTCTAATTTGCCAGTAAAAAATAGTATTGTTTTAGCTATTAACGCGATAAAAGGTAAGAATGTGTATCTTTTCCATTTTCGCGTCTTGACGTGAGAATACCAGTTCAAGAGAAATTTTCTCACCAAACTTCAATCTCCAATAGAACAAAAAAATTACTTCGTAATGTTGGTAAAAGCTATTGAGATTCGAGATCGTTCATGGTTCAGAGGAAATTGATATCATCATCCATTTTAATAACTCACTCTATTCTTTATACGTTACTTCCTATATTTGAGAAACTCTAGTGAAAGTTTTCGAAATAATACCTATTATGCAAAGAAGTACGAGACCGTCAGAAACCTTGATATTGTTACGAAAGCGGGTTCAGGGATAGGAAATAACATAACGTTTTCATTTTGCACAACGTCACTCCACCTTTATTTTTCACCACTCCTCATTCCCGCCAAAAATTAACATGTAAAAATGACTATTTACCTATTTACAAAATCAAAAGAGTTCCTATACCTACATTCAACAAAAGAATTGTTATACCTACATTTAACTTAATAGTTCTTACATTCAAAGAGGTTCTACGTCACAATATCATAAAACTGCAATGACGAAAAAAGATTTGGTTTTTCTATACAAGCGTATGTATGGGGCTAGATGGCGCAGTTTGCAAGGTTCCGAAATATTTATTTTAGTATTA
This sequence comes from Macaria notata, assembly GCA_927399415.1. Taxonomy (NCBI): domain Eukaryota; kingdom Metazoa; phylum Arthropoda; class Insecta; order Lepidoptera; family Geometridae; genus Macaria; species Macaria notata. The sequence goes on from OV656751.1 coordinate 4,511,173, forward strand.
AGGTAAAAACACTAATCGTAGACTCTTTGCGGATGAGTCAAACTACATTCTTACAACTAATGAATTAAACAATCAATAAGTACCTATAGCTTTATAATTGTACACCAGAAAGAAAAATACAAAACAATTTACAGAAGTATTACTTAACCTAGGTACACTGGGTGGCCTTATCGTATAACGTGATCACTTCCAGACAACCTTAGTAAAGATCGGTAAGAAAGTAACATGTAAAAGTAGGAGGCGTACAAACAACAACGTAACAGATACCTTAACAAACATACCAAACACTAAAATAGTATTTAGAGTCTTTTGTTACAAGACAAAACTAAACATAAATAAATAGATATATCTACTTACTATCTACTATCCCTTTGCACAAAAATACAGCAATAAAATTATTAAAAGCCAAGGTTATTTTTCATTGTAAAGAAAATGTCGATAATGATGTTCTTGTAAAGGTGAATGCTCTATAGTAGTGGCTGTTATTTATTCTGTGGTATTGGGTTGAAACAGAGACGGTACAAAAACATAGCAAAGCTGTCGATGACGTCAGAATAACTGTTGCTTAATTTTAGCTTGGTGAATGCTTCACACTCATGCATAGGTAGCTAATCTATACATATAATAAAGCTGTAACAGGTCGGTGTCTGTACATAAAAGATAAATGTAAAAAAAAAACAGTTGCGGGGTCTTCATTGATGCAATAGAAAACAAATATCCACATTAAGATAAGATATTATGTCTTTAATGCACACCAAAGAAATTACAATATGAAAGAAAATTAAAAACTAATTTAATGCACATTGGGCGGCCTTATCGCCTTAGGCGATTTCTTCCAGGCAACCTTTGGATGGACAGGATTTAGAATCTTAAATAGGCGGTGTACAAGAATACGTAAAATAAATAAATAAGTGAAAGAACACAATACAAACTCAGATAATACACTAATAAATAATAATAAACAATACAAATATCATGTTTAAAAAAAAAACTGTTTGTCTGTCGGTATGTTTGTTCGTTATAGACTCGAAAACGGCTGCATCGATTTGTCTACGGTTTTCACATTTTTAACTTATTAGTGTTTATTTAATTTCAATTGGTTCGTAAATAAAAAAGTTATGTTCATTTTAAGCCTTTTTATCTCAAAATTATGCGAGCGAAGCCGCGGGCGTCCACTAGTTTACTAATAAGTAAGAATGTAATAATATATCGTATTATGTATCTGAAACACATATCATTTTAGACCTTTGATTAGACATGGTAATTAAAGGCATGAAGGTTTTCATTGATATGAACAATTTCTTTTATTTATAGAAATAGGTCGAATTAAAAATTAAGTCCATTTTCTTGTAGGATCGCGGTCTACATTTTTTTTAATTTTGACTTGTTTCATCATAATTTTGGAACTTGGAATTTTTCTTTCCAAGTGATCTTATAGATATCAATCTAACTTCTAGCAGCCTAGTTTGATAGCTTTATCTATTTCCTTCAACCACAGTGGACCTAGGCAAACCAATGGGAAAACGTCACGTGTAAAACAAAGAAAATAATAAATAATAATAACGTTTATTTGTCCTTAATACAAAAGAAACAGGTATAGCAATAGTGAACACTTGAAAATTGTACTAAATATGAAATAGGGCTTAGGACTATACACTAGTTGGTGAACCCTGGACATCAAACTAGGTCAGCACCTGTGTGATGATGTCCAGTTATTTGTTATAAGCAAAGAAAGGAAACGTTTAAGTCCTATCATGTCAGAAACTCTAAATATGCCGTAAATACATCACAATAAATCTGAGAGCTCAATGCCTTCTGTCGTGTCACAATAATCCATAAGCAATGAGATCTGACATCATTCACCAACGCTTTCTACTTGAATAATTCAATAATTTCACGTGTATCTGTTAGAATTTAACATGTTTATCGGTGGTTTCTTATTAATTGTCAGTTCTAGTTTGATCAGGTGATCAAATATCTGTACAACTGATACTCATTGGTATCGGATCGGAAATAAAAGCGATAGTGATGGAGTTTCGAGCTCTAAGGTTGAAAAAAAATGACAGAAGTGAATTAATGAGTCAAATCAAAATCAATTCGTAAAGAAGGTAAAAAAATCGTAGAGGTCAAAGCTTTATATTAAACACACAGTACACTATTCACTTACAGTTAAGTTACAAAGATAAAGAATCTTTATTGATAATGTAAAATTGTAACATAGGTATAAGTACTAATATCATAGAATATGCTACACAAATTACAATATCTCGTCAAATTGAATTTATAACATTTAGTTTTAATAAAATTTTAGAAGTTACAATGTCAAGTTTTATTAATACTTACATACAACATAATGAAAATGTTTGTTATTAAAAACATGTCAAACATAATAATAGGTATGTAATCATACAATATGTCAACTTAAATAAATCTTGGTACTGTCACTTTACATACATACAATACAATTTAGTCCGAAACATATAAGGTCAAATTATACAAAACGAATCTCAATTCTGGATATTTTTTTGGAGCAAAGGTAGCCCATCGCGATTCAACGTGGCAGTTTGGCACAAGGAGCAATCCGGGATTGTGAAACAATTTGATTATTTTTATAGTTTATTTATTTAATTATTTTTTTTTATCGACTGATTATATTTTCGTACCGCTTGGCTTCGAAACTTTTGGTCCGTGGGGAAAAAGCACGAAGTCTTTTATAAAAAAATTAAATAAAATGTTGATTGACATCACTAGAGACAAGAACGCTGGCTGGTTCCTTGCGCAAAGGATTTCTATAGCAATCCAGCGTGGGAATGCAGCCAGCGTTCTTGGCTCCATACCACATGTAGATTGTTTAAATTTAGTTTAGATGTAAATACTCTTTTTTAGTTCTATTAGTGTTAATATGTGTAAATATTGTCTCAATCGTTTAAATTTATTTGAATTCGACATCTGAAAACTGAAACTGCAAATTGTAAAAGATGTATGTATGTGCTTCCATTTTACCCAAATAACCTACTAAGTCCACAACCCCTAATTCCGATGCCGTAAAAACTGTTTCTCAGATATTTTTTCTTCAAAAATTTATCTCACAGCACATAAAAAGTCTGGTAAATTAAATTCTTGGGCAGTCAAAGACTCTAATAGGCCAAGCTGGCGCTAAAAGTCGGTGAAAACTTGTTATTTACCAAGTAATTGTCGAGTTATCGCGAGCTCCACTTCTCGGTGCACTCACAGTTACACGTAAACAGGAATTACGGTCATTAGTTTTAGCATTTGTGCTTACGTTTCTATGACTTAATTAGTTGTAAACTAGGCTACGCAGATCAAGATAACTGTTATAAAATATTTTAACGAACTCGTTAATGTGGTTGTTGTCTAAATTCCGCCATGTTTAAAGTTACGTCATGGTTAGAAACTTGTGATTTATAATGGGTTTACGGTTTACGCTGACGGTGTAAGGTTTTTTGAACATTGAACATTTTCACAAAATTTTCCCTGATATAAATTAGCTAGTAACAAAATTAGCATTTATAATCTTTGTTGCTCACACATTATGACCTAGATTTTCCCATCTAACTATACTTATTTATATATAGTTCATTCATTGGATTAAAATAATATATAGGTCGATACATACTTTTATTCTCGCCTAAGTATTGAAAGATCTATTGACCTACAGTAAAAATATCGCATCCTAGAAATTTCACGGATGAAATATTTTATGGTCAAATTGATTGGTCATCAATTTGACATGCCTTTTACATTTTTCGCCACTTTCTTTAATTCGTCTCATGCTCTATTGCGTCATCTTTTTTGGGTAAGTATTTGAGTATTTAAAGACTTTTATAAGTAAAAAAAGTAAAGTTTTTTGTACTTAGCATTGTATAAAACTACCTGCGAGCCTTAATATTTATTGTACATGTACATGCTTAAAATACATACAGACTTTTATTTAGTTACTTAATTATGTAAAGACTAAGTACTTATTAATTTGTACAGGTACGCCCTAGTTTCTCAGGATTCATGTTAAGCAAATCTTACCACTTGCCATTGGCAATAGTTTCTATTTAAGCACTTATTTGTTAGCTAAGAAACTTTTTTTATGAAAACCGACCAGTGAACGGCGTTCGGCACAGTCGCTATACATTCCAGTCGGTACCGAGTGCAGGGAAGTATCTTGTCAGACCGGTATCCAGGCGGCAAAGGTCACTTCTTATCCGTAGGTGAATCGCATACATACCTGACTTAACATTTAACTTTGTGACTTGAAACGGGAAAGGGGTCCTGCAGGGTTGTTTGCTGGGACCACAGTTAGTTATTATTTTGCCAAAAGATTTCAGATTCATATCTATGTATATTTATCTATCTATTCTTCTTTTTATCGAAGGAGAGTATCGAAAGTTTGTCAAGAAGTAAGTTTAAAGGTAAAGTTAAAAGTTTATGATAACAATTTATGTCTGCTATTTATCAGACATAAAATTACTGCTCAAATATGCTCGTAGTATACCTGGAAACAACTTTCAGTAACCTAACGTTTAAACTTGGTCAAACAAAGAAAAGTTTGTGTAATTTTACAAGTATATATATATATATATATATATATATATATATATATAAGAAACTTGTGTTAAGATTAGGTCATACACAGGAAATAATTTTACCACAGATCTGTTTTATAACATACTAGTGTGTGCTCGCGGCTACGCTCGCATTAAAAAGGAAAACTTGCATCCCCTATTTCACCATTTTAAAAGTGGAATTTCCGAAAATCCTTTCTTAGCGGATACCTACGTCATAACATCTACCTGCATGCCAAATTTCAGCCCGATCCGTCCAGTGGTTTGGGCTGTGCGTTGATAGATCACTATATCAGTTAGTCAGTCAGTCAGTCACCTTTAAGTTTTATATATTTAGGTAACATTTTAGTAACAGGATAAGTTAACAAGGACTTTCATGTTTATTTTTTGCAAACAATTTTATCATAATCGTGACGAGGTCTTTAAATTAGAATATCAAACTGGTAACTTTGTTTAATTGGTCACGTTTCAATTTATATGTAGCTTTATTGCCTTGGGTTGGTATTTATTAATGTTAAGTTTATCGTACGTAACTGCACACAAGAAGTAGATGTATATTATGTACTTACAAGGTGGTACAAGTAAGTAAGTTTTTACTCACAAGATAAGATAAGATATGTCTTTAATGCACACCAAAAAGTTACATAATGAAACAAATTTAAAAACTAATTTAATGCACATTGGGCGGCTTTATAGCCTTAACAAAATGCTATGTTTTGAAATTGAAGACGAACGTTTTATTGAAATAAGATTTATGTGACATCTCTGAATTGTTAGTTCCGCCTATCGTAATTGCGCTATATTTTTATAGCATTCTGGATCCAAGAAATCCAACCGGATGGAGCCCTGTAGTCCTATTTGTATGAAACTGTTTCTCATTACAATTCTTTCAGACGTACAGAAAACTTTTAAATGTCTAGGTATACTTCCAGACAGTAAATATATTTCTTTTGGCCAGCATGCTGGCCACGCTGCCCGCTGGTAGTGAGCTGGAGCACTTAGATTATCTTTAGGCTTTTCTAAAGATTTTCTAAGTGCCCTTTTTTGTAGTAGTTAGAAGTAGTATGTTTCGTTTTTCTTCCCTTGTTTTTATATTTTATTTTTCTTTTGATTTCATAAATAATATTCACAATGACTTTCTTATCATTTTGTTGTTCGTAGACTATACCATCTACGAAACTTAATCTTCCTTTCATTTGCTTACTCACAACACAGTTGGTGACAACTGACAACTCGGTCCTTATTCGAAACGCCGCAGTTCTCTCTGATACACTTTCTCTTTACCTCCCATTGTGAATTCACGGATGCAAAACAGCTGGGTTTTCGCCTTTACCAAATGTTATTGTGACTGTGTTGATGTGAATGTTTTGTGTATTATATTAGAGCGCACATTGTTGTCTTTCTCTGGCCCGGGCACTATCAATGCCCAGTGCTCAGCCATCATACGCAGCAATGGATGCATTTGGCGACCAGTTGCATAGTTCTTAAAAATATTTACTCATCACTGCAGCACCGCAGCGAGTAACTACAAAAAATCATAAGACTTCATGTTTTGGACCATTTGTGGTTATCTCTAGGCTCTCATACAGTAGACCGATTCCAACAAACACAAACGAAAGCTAATGCTTATAAAACGGCGTTCTTGAGAAAATCCACAAGATAAGAAAAAAATATCATTCCGCAGAATTGAGAACCTCCTCTTTTGAAGTCGATTATATAAAATGTGAGACTAAGCCCGGTTTGGGTCATCGACCAAAAACAAAATTAGGAGTTAGTTCGCCATTTAACAAAGCAAATTTATGTATTAGTGTGACTCATTACAAACAAACATCGTTTCGTCCGATCGGTTCAATATCAAGGTGATATCTTAGTCTGGTGTGAAATAACAGACCACTGCGTCAATACATATACCTAATTTGACTTGTAATATGTACAATGTATTACAAATAAATGGTTTATCTTGTTTATATTTGTCTATGAAGATTTATATTCTGCAGACTCATAATATAAGATAATTCTGGTTTCTGGTGAATATCTTGCCGAAGGAGAACTACAAAGCTTGAAGACACAAGGTGCGGTGTTGGTAAGATCTTGAGATCCACGGAGGCCACGTTGGTTAGAAGGTGTGGTGTGGCGGTGGTAGGTATATGGAGGAACACACCTAAAAACCATCAAGTTTGTTGTTTGAAGTCGGTTAAGGAGCAGTCGCAGCGGAAAAAACACTATATATATTATTTCAGTTATAATTCTGGTGATGAAATACATACAGGAAACTGTTAGCAGTATTGGTTGTGTGGATGGTGTATCAGGCCCAGAAAAAAACAATAGTTACTATACTGGATTTTTGATAGAAAAAAACCACTGTATTTTCCAAAAAGGATGGTTCACAGATAACAGAATTTACTACAACAAATAGGCTAAAAATAAACTAGGTAATTTATAACCTCTTGCAAAAAACGGATACCATTTATAATAAAAGACGCAAATGCAGTACCTTTCTAAGTAAAATAAAAAATAAAGTCAGTCGATGCGAGACGATCACAATCCTTGAGCTGTCTGTCTTGACATTTGAGATAAACCGTAGATCCCAGATATCAGAGTCGTGGATACGTTGATGATTATTGCTTTGGGCTTTGACATTTTATGGCTCGATTGCAGTGCTGAATCACGGAGGAATGTTATTTTGGATAGTTCATTTTAATTAATGATATTGTACTCGTAGTGAGTGTAGTTCAGCGGTTTGAGTGTCTGCTATTCGTCCAGACGCACGCTGGTTCGAATGCGGCCCTACACCAATGACTTGTATTTTCAAGTTAAGTGTGGATTTGCACTCGCTTAGCGGTGAAGGAAAACATCGTGAGGAAATCCACATGTTTGCACAATACCTAAGGACATATGTCTTCCGTGGAAGGACCCGGGAGCCCACCACGATGTATCTGCCCAAGAGAACTCCCCTAACAAATTACTTGTGAGGGGGTGTCAGACGGTCACGACCTTTAGTCATAAGGAAATACGACTCTATATACTCTTAAAAATCATATGTTCAGCAGAAGGTAAACTAGTGAAACACAAAGATTTTCTACATGCCTTGAGCAATTAATTCGTCATATCATGATAGGATTATTGTGGACTAGCCTTATAATTTATAGTCGTGACCAAAATTCAAGCCAATATATGTATTTAAGTGCGTGCAATAGAGGTTTCATTATGTATACGTGACCAGTCTATTGGAATGACGTTGACGGGCATCTAGGATGGGTCGACGACATAACATCTGTCGCAAATTGAAAAATAAATAAGACCTAAATGAAACTAGCACAAGATTGAAGACAATAGCATATCAAACTATGGTATATGAGCATAGTTTCATATACCGATAGTGACAAAACCGGCTGTGTATGATGATGATGACTGGCTCTCTCTTTGAGTCGTGTTTCCTCATGACTGAGGGTCGTGACTCCCCGGGAGTTTTCTTGTACAGATACATCATGGTGGGCGCCCAGGTCCTTCCACGGAAGACACATGTCCTCGGATTTTGTGGTACCTACTCAAACATGTCGGTTTCCTCACGATGTTCCCTTCACCGCTAAGCGAGTGAAAATCCACGCTTAACTTAATACAAGTCATTGGTGTAGGGCCGGATTCGAACCAGGGTGCGTCTGGACGAAAAGCAGACACTGGAACCGCTGAGCCACACTCGCTTTTAATTCGCTCGCTTGATGAATGGCTAGTCGATACGTATTCTTTCACAAAGAAGCTCAACTTTATTGGAAAGTGTGAGACCGCCAACGGTATTATACAAAATCAATTTAGATCAGAGCGTTTAAAATTAACTAGGCAATCTCCACTTTGCGTGCCAAACTGTTTCGTGACAATTTCCGAAGTAAATCGGGACACCAGGTCGTTCTAATCAAGAATTCACGAATATACTCCAAATATACCTAAAAATAATAACACCTATCTTATGATGGGTATATTTCGTTTCTTTAGTTTTCTTGTGGAGTGAATTTTAAGCCTACGTTTTCCGTAACCACGACCTCAAGGCACGGATTCTTTAAATTGTATTTTTTTTCTTCTTTTATTATGATTTATCGGTAAGGCCGCCAATTAAGACGCAATTTTTTGTTTCTGTTTCTTTTTGTATTGTTTTTTATATGTGGTGTTTTAATAAAGTATTTATCTATCTATCTACGATCTAGTCTGTCACTCTTTAAAAGGTGACGACTATGGTACCCTAACTGCACGTTACAGCTTACCACTTTGACCAATAATTCAATATTTAGTTTGGACTTCTGAAGCATTCACATGTTACTTTGTGGCCACCCATCCAAAGACTGAATGTTGATAGCTTGCAATAGTAAAGTGACATACACAATACCTGTAAGTCAGGATACGTTCTTTGATCATTTCGGTAGATTCACGATCAAACAAATCTATACTATACCTATAAATATATAATAATTATTATAAAAATTTAGTTCTATTAACCGGCTAGCACTTACGTCAAAAATTACGTCGAAAAATTAGCTCGACAAGTTTCGGAAACCTCAGATTTCCGAAACTTGTCGAGCTAATTTTTCGACGTAATTTTTGACGTAAGTGCTAGCCGGTTAATACAACTAAATTAAATCATGCCTTACGGGAACTATAATACAGTAATTATTATAAAGCTGTAGAGTTTGTTTGTTTGTATGTTTGTTTGTTTGAACGCGCTAATCTCAAGAATTACTGGTGCGAATTGAAAAATTATTTTTGTGTTTAATAGAACATTTATCGAGGAAGGCTTTAGGCTATATAACATCACGCTGTAACTAATAGGAGCGAAGAAACAATATAAAATGTGGAAAAAACGGGGGAAAATATTCATCTTTGAAGGCTTCCGTTGCGTGCGCTGCGAAAACGATTCATAATATCAAAAAAATGTGTATGAAAGCATTATTCCTCTTGAAATGATCTAACAAAATATCCACAACAGTATATGTCTATCTTGGTTTACTCACTAGAACCGTTTTTATGGTAATAACTATTCCACGCGAACGAAGTCGCGCGCACCTTCTAGTAAATAATAATCTTCAAATCTAGAGTAAATAGATTTCTTGTAGACAAGCGTTCTACATCTTAGACTATAGTGGTGCTTAACATCAGGCAGGCTATAGTCAAACGTAACCCTATTTAATGAAAAAAAAAGAGTACCTACACGTCTGCATTGTTTCCAATTTCTTTTGGTTCGAAAACGAAGCGGATATTTTTCAACAAAACAAACACTTTTCACATGCAATATGCATTTGCAGTCTTTAGACATTTGAAAGGATTATCATAATCAGTCATTAACGTATGATTTCACCGTATATCTGTTCTTATCTATAGACCGTTTTATCTTTATGGTTTTCATTGAAAATAATTGGTAATGCAAGTGACTAATCTATACTAATATTATAAAGCTGAAGAGTTTGTTTGTTCGTTTGTTTGTTTGAACGCGCTAATCTCAGGAACTACTGGTGCGAATTGAAAAATTATTTTTGTGTTTAATAGACCATTTATCGAGGAAAGCTTTAGGCTATATAACATCACGCTGCAACTTATAGGAGCGAAGAAATAATGGAAAATGTGGAAAAAACGGGGAACATTATTTATCTTTGAGAGCTTCCGTTGCGTGCGCTGCGAAAACGGTTCAAAATTCAAAGAATTAATACCCAAAATAACTATTCTACGCGGACGAAGTCGCTGGCACAGCTAGTTAAATTATAAATGGTTATAATTTCTTATAATAATTAAACTATGAACTAAAGTACCTAATTAATTACTTAAGTAGGTATGTGATGTTTGAAAATAAGTAAAGCCAAAGATAGATTGTTTAAAAAAATCGTATGATAGTTGACAATAGAATTTTAAAAGCGCTCTAAGGGCCGCGGTCATGGCTTAACGACTGCCGTACTATAAATGAGTAGTCTTAACTTTGACCTGTCACATTTTTGGGAAAAAAATAGCAAAATTTTTTTTTTTTGCTGATGGTAAGCAATGTTATAGTCTACGATGTAGCGCGCTTGCCTAGAAGAAACCGGTTTACTCTCGACTTAAAGACCGACAAATTATAGTTCAAGGGGAATAGAGATTCGGGCAAGGAGTTCCACAGTTTGGCTGTTCGCACGATGAAAGTCGAAGCAAAGCGCTTGGTGCGAGTCTTTGGAACCTCAACTGTATAACGGTGCCTCCTTGCCGAACCCCTACTCGTACGATGGGAAATCTACTTACATAAACAAACGCTGTCATCAAAATGGCAAAGATACGTGACCGAAAACAGAAAGTAACGCTTATAGTCAGTTAGTCATGCTGATAAGTGATAGATCTTGCAAATGTCATGTTTTCGTGAAGTATATGACACCAGTAGATTACGTGATAATCACGAAGAATAACCTCTGTTGCATAATACTTTAACTTACTAAGTAGTAAATTATTATGAAATCTATACCATATACTAGTGGGTGCTCGCGGCTTCGCTCGCATTAAGAAGTAAAACTTGCAACCCCTATTTCACCCCTTTAAAAGTCTTGTCCAAAAATCTTTTCTTAAGCTGGGGCCACACTAACGCTTAACGTCAATGTCCATTAACGCGACAATTATTGCGATAATTTTTACCGCGTTAAAGTGGGTGGCCACACTTGAATGGTCAACGTGAACGCCCATTTTTGGCGTTAAAAACGCCGTTGATTTTACTTATATCAGCCAAGCAAGATGGACGTTGACCGAGCTCTGTATTTCATGAGTGTAAATTTTTATTATTTGAATTTACTGAATCATTACCGAATGATGAAAAAAAAGAAACAAAGAAACATGGTTCAGTTTGAAGAATTTCAAGAAACGAAATCACTTTCTCGTTACTCCACTCCATAACGGCTATGGGGTACCTACGTATTCAAAAAAACATACAATTTGGAAAACACATCGAAAACACGTGCGATCCCGTCGCGCTCACGACGCATACTGAAATACGTAGTGTGGCCGCTTCATCGCATTAATTCTCGCGTTCATCTCTTTGATGTACCGCCACTGGAGCTATCGCCAAACGCCAAACGGCAATGTTGATGCCGTTGTCAAATTATGACGTTTAGTCGTGGCTACACCTACGGTTAACGTTCATTATCGCGATAATTAATGCCATTTCTCGTTAGTGTGGCCCCAGCATTAGCGGATGCCTACGTCATAAATTGTAGGTTCCGGCTGTTTATCGTAATAAAGAAATAAAGAAAAAAGATATATTTATTGAGACACACACAAACTTTAACCTATATTATTACTAAACTTACATGCTAAGAATGTGATCTCCCAATACAGCCGCAACTTAAGGCTGCACTATGGAACAAGGCATTCGTTAAGCCATATCAGAGGCCGTTAGGACGGTTTGAAAACTCTGACACCCGAGTTTGTTGTATAAATCAATGCTAATTCACCAACAGTTTTCTCCCTCACTCAATGCTAGTTTCTCAATGAAACTTTGTAAAAACTTAATTGATTTTTCTGTGCGTGTGCGCTGCCGCCATTAACTAAGGTTTCCCTATAGATTGCAGATAAATGCCAAGGCTACGATAAGCATTCTGTTTTAAATCTATTTTTTTTACACGAAATAGGCTTACGTTTGACTATAGCCTGCCTGATGCTAAGCATCACTATAGTCTAAGATGTAGCACGCTTGTCTAGAAGAAACCTATTTACTCTAGTTTCGGAATATTACTATGAATCATGCATTAAATATCTGATTGATATAAAATGGATGAAATGCACTGCTGCAATGAGCAATGTTTTAAAAGTAGGGAGGTTGTCTGGAAGAGATCGCTCTATGCGATAAGGCCGCCCAGTGTACCTACGTTAAGTAATATTTCTGTAAATTGTTTTGTATATTTATGTTTTCTGGTGTTTTTTCATTTAGAATATTTAACCGATTTCGAAAAAAAGACGTTATCAGTTTTCTGACAGTTTTTTTTAATAACGAAAAAAAACTCTCTCCCTATTTACTCGTATGTTGTTAAATTAGTGAGACAGTCCAACAATATCGGTTCTTTGCGATTTTCTTCTAGTTAAACGTGTCACCCTACACTGTAGGGCAGGCTGTGTTTAAATTAAAACCTTTCCCTCCTTTACATTGCACATAGTACATACATCAACTTAAAACTAGAGTATTTGTATCTATAAAATCGATGAAAGGACCTAATACAAAAGAGTCCTGTAGGTACCTACTTACTTGCTAGTAGAAGTATCATTATGCCATCTCTCTCTCTTTCAGTCTTTCCTCATGACTGAGGGTCATGACTCCCCCGCAGAGTTAATTCGTAGGGTTCTCTTGGGCAGATATTCGTGGTAATATATCATACACTAGCTGGTGCGCGCGACTTCGTCCGCGTGGAATAGTTATTACCATAAAAAGGGTTCTAGTGAGTTAACCTTAAAAGATAGACATAATACTGTTGCGGACATTTTATTCGATCATTTCAAGCGGAATAATTCTTTCAGACACATTTTTTTGATATCTTGAACCGTTTTCTGGATTAGATTATAGGAACAAGCTATTGTTTTCAAGTAACGGTACTCTCTATTACTGCGTATAAAGTAAAACTACACCTACTTTAGTACTATACATATGTACATAACATATATCTATCATGTATTAACATTTAGGAAAAGCGATAGTTTAAAGAAACCCAAAAATAGGTAAATCAAAACACAGGCACAGGGTATATATCAAAAGATGTGTAACTAATTGATTGCCACACAGTATCGCAAACCTAGTACTATATAATGCTTTTAAAAGGAGGAAAAAAAAACATTTCTTTGAGAATAATCCATTTTACAAACTTAACGAATTCATGAAAACCGCCTTTACAGAATCTTCATTTTTGATGAAAATAGCTTGCCGTTTTGATTTTTATAATTTTATTTTTGTATAGTCTAGTTAAATTAGACTAATACCTACTTAATAAAATGAAAAAAAAAAACTTGCCCTGTTGGGTGCGATGCCGTAAGGTAAATAAATATATGATGATGATCTATGGGAGACCATGTAATTGTAATCTAAGAGCATGTAATTGCCTTCATAAAATATATAAAACCTTGTTTATTTTTGAGGGTTGGCTGCTATTTCTTTCAACGTTTGAGTCTTTCTATTCGAAGAGGAAATTCTGCTAGCGTCCTGGGAACACTGCAATGTGGACCGTGTACTAAGTTTTTTTTAAATAAAATTAACTATGTGTTTTTATAAGTCTACTTATGTTGTTATCCTGTATCGATATAGTGATCTATCAACGCACAGCCTAAACCACTGGACGAATTGGGCTGAAGTTTGGAATGAAGGTAGATGTAATGACGTAGGCATCCACTAAGAAAGGATTTTTGGAAATGCCACTTTTAAAGGAGTGAAATAGGGGATGCAAGTTTTACTTCTTAATGCGAGCAAAGCCGCGAGCACCCACTAGTGTATATAAAGCTGAAGAGGTCGTAAGTCTGAACATTGAAGATATTTAAAATAATTTAAAATGTTTGGAGATACTTCGAATTCCTAGCAGAACCCGTTCCAACAATTTAAAAAAAATAACGTTCATCACGCAAGAACGGCTGAACGAACGGATCATCACGAATTTTAGTACATAGGTAATATGAGGTATTTGGAGTGTCATAGGCTACATTTAATCCTTATTCCTGATATAACGCGAGCGAAGCCGCGGGCGTCCACTTGTATGTAAATAAGGATTAATATAATACACTACACAAATAACAGTACAATATAATTTTCTCGTTTATAATTATTTTAAGTACACTCATCTAACTAAGTATAAATACCTAGTCAGGTCATAAATTCTGTCACATGTTTAATATAAAATAATTGAAACAACTTTATTCTTTATGTAACCATTTATATACCAAAATGAACTTAACAAAACATAGATTCTTATGACAATAAAGTTTATTCAAAATGACCTCCGTGATTTTGAATACAGGCCTTCAATCTGCGCGGCCAGTCGTCTATCGCTGCACGAACGAGGTCCATGTCAATATCGGCGGCTGCCTTAATCAAGGATGTCTTGAGTGACTCCAAATTGGGATGAGACTTTGAGCACGCCTTTTCCTCCAAGTGTTGCCATATCTTGTAATCTAACGGATTCAAATCTGGTCTGGAGGAGGGCTAGTCTTCGTGCCGGATGAAGCCGATTTCTCGCGCCGCCAGCCAGTCTTGTGTGCTCTTCGCTCTATGAGCTGGCGCCGAATCTTGTTGGAATACCCAGTGCTTGTTATTGAACATGATATGAGAAACAGGTTCCATAAGGTTCGTCAGGACTGTATTTTGATACACAACTGCATTCGTTTTTACACCTTTCTCACAAAAATGTACCTCTGTTAAGCCCCAATAAGAAACTCCCAACCATACCATAAGCGAGGATGGAAAATGACCTCGTTGGACACGCGGAATACGTTTGCTCGCTTCTTCACTACTGTGTGCGTACACCTTATCATTTTGTTTGTTGTAGCTCTCTTCTACGGTAAATTTTTTTTTATCCGAAATAAGAATTTCCCGATAATTATAAAATATTTTTCAATTCGCACCAGTAGTTCCTGAGTTTAGCACGTTCAAACAAACAACCTCTTCAGTTTTATAATATTAGTAATTAGTATAGATTACCCTAATTTTACATCTCTACATATAGCATGATACCTATAACGTTAATATGTAGCGCTGAATATTAGCATATCTACTATAACGTCTACAAAAATTAGCCTATAATTGAATAGGTCACTCGCGCACGGTGTGTAACTATGAGCGATGAATAGAACCAGTGTTGCCAATGAAAATTTTTAGGCGGCCGTGTATGTTAGGTAAAAAAGCCGTGTTTATATGGAAAAAGATCATAGGTGGGCCGTGTCATTGCTTAAAAAAAGTTTAATTAATGATAATTAAACGTTTTTAACATTAAAAACCTTATAAAAGCGCCATTTGGCTAATGTTGATTTTTTTTCTATTTGTTTGAAGAAATAACAACTAATAATAATTTTGAATAGCTTTAATTTTTTTTAAACTTATTTTTCACGGTATAAATCTCGAATACTTTCTATAAACTCTTCTTCGTTCTTATTAAAAAAATATTTTTGCTTGTCTTTAATTTTTTGGTACCTACATTGAGGTGGTGGGTTCAAACGTTCTGCAATCATTTTTGCTGTTATTACTTTTAATGCATTCTTTTGTCAAGAGAAGTCCGCTAATAGTTGAAGTAAATAATTTGTTCCTCTTCTTTGTTTTTATATTGCTCACGTGACTGAAAATTCGTTCACAATCACTGATCGAATGGAGCAATGATAAAACACTTAGTGCAAATTTAGCGATGTTCTTGGAATCGGTTGTGGTTAAAATTTTGGATTAGGAATCGAATACAGTAAGCTAGGTACTCCGATGTTTAAAAATCGTCAATCCTAAAGAGCTGTTCCTCTCGATCTCCTGTCAAATAATATTTGGGTAAGTGAGAAGTGAGTAATTTCGCGCATCGGAGGTAATCAATTACCGTATAATTTGCGAATAGCCGTAGAATCTGGTACGGCTACAGGGTTGCAGCCGTAGGCCGTACATTTTGTAATATTTTGGCCTGAAAGCCGTAGAACACGGTAATTGCCGTAGCATTGGCAACACTGATCCTGATATAATGCGAGCGAAGCCGCGGGCGTCCACTAATATACGAATAAGTAATGATTTATATTATATACTCTACAGTCTACACAAATAACAGTACAATATTATACTATTTCGTTTTTAAACTGTTCTAAACAACATACTCTAATCTAATTAATTATACATGTTTACGCTTACCTAAATATTACATTACACTTCTACAACTTCATATAGCATCTTTTAACGTTAATATGTAGCGCATCTACTTTAACGTCTACAAAAATTAGCCTATTTAATATAGGTATGCATCCTTACTGACGTGGACGTGTCATCAAGTGAAGTAGTAAAGTTGAGAAAATTTAATTATTTTTGGATGCCGACCACCCGTTTGCGCGATTCAGACTAAGTCGGTGCCGGCGTAAAGCGCCATCTAGCGGAATATGCAGGCAGATGCTCCAGAAAAGTCATTGTTGTATAATCTAGTACCTACAAACTGAAACTTGTAGGGAATAGGTAGAATTTGAATTAGGTAGTGTATAGTTGTATACCTTCTTATATCGCCTAACATACCACTTTTAGTTACTTATAGAAAAAAAACACAAATTTTATTTCATACTTTTCATAAGATTTTAAACATAGAAAATCCTAAAAAAGTATTTCTTTAATTAACGCTACAGTAATTATATTCAACCATGTCTGAGGTTGCCTCAAAGAGATCGCTCTACGCGACAAGGCCACACAATGTACCTTGATTAAATAAAATCCCTGTAAATCGTTTTATTTTTTTGTGTTTTGTGGTGTACCTACAATAAAGCTATATTGATTGATGGAATGTTGCTTTTTAGGGTTCCGTACCTAAAAGGTAAAACGGGACCCTATTACTAAGCCTCCGCTGTCTGTCTGTCTGTCTGTCTGTCTGTCTGTCGATCTCTAGGCTGTATCTCATAAACCGTGATAGCTAGAAAGCTGAAATTTTCACAAATGATGTTTTTTTTGCTGCTATAACAACAAATACTAAAAATAAAGAAAGAAATTGTACGACCGTATGTTTCAGAAGAAATTGTACGACCGTATGTTTAGCTATGATATTATTTTAAGTTAGTATTAGTACATTTTTAGTTTAGTGAACTTATAACAATAAATAAAAAAAAAAAAAAAAAAAGGGGTCCCCATACAATAAACGTGTTTTTTTTTTATTTTTTGCTCAATATTAAAAACGGTAACAGGTAGATGCTTCAAATTTTCTCAGAATATTTAATTGTATATTACCTTTTGAAATAAATACATATATAATATGACATTTGAATGCGTCTTTTTATTTTTTATTTTAAAACATTGGAGTTACATACGCGGTGTAGTTACGCGGTTTAGCACTAAATTGTTTTTAAAGAGACAATTTATTACTGTGTCTGTGGGTTACGTTCAAAAAGTGAAATCTAGTCTTGGCTCGGCCTTGATCTGGTGAAGTTTCTTAACTATATATATATATTTTCTATTAGGTATAGTAGTTTCATTCATGTTTAATATCTAAATATCTCTCATTTTCTATGTTTAGTAGCTAAATGTATGATATAAAATAAAAAAGTGCTTGCAACATATCTTAAGAAAAATATATATGTAGTCAATAACAATAAAATAAATAATAAAGGGGGGCTCCCATAAAATAAACGTGGTTTTTCCGTATTTTTTGCTCTATATTAAAAACAGTAGTACTTAACAGGTAGACTCTTTAATTTTTTATCAGAATCTTTGCTTATATATCTAAATTAAATAATTAAATAACAATAAAGTAAATATTAAAGGGGGGCTACCGAAGTGTAAGTACTTACTTACTTCTCTCTCTTTGAGCCTTTTCTCATGACTAAGGGTCGTGACTCCCCCGCAGAATTAATTCGTAGGGTTCTCCTGGGCAGATACATCGTGGTGTGCGCACAGGCCCTTCCACGGAAGACACCATGTCCTCGGATTTGCTTAGTGTGGGACTAGATGGCGCTGTGTGCAATGTCCTGGAATATTTATTTATTTATTTTATTTATTTAAAATAAAGAGTATTTTTTATTTACAGAGATTTAGGTTTGTAAGTCAGTGGGTTTATGCACACACTACGTGCCTGCTTATCACCCACTTTGAAAAACTGTGTAATATGGATCATGGGCGTTATAACTCAATTTTAGAAACACTGGATTAAATTATAGGAACATGCTATTGTTTTCAAGTAACGGTACTATCTATTACTACGTGGAAGTAAAACTACACCTACTTTAGTACTATACATATGTACATAACATATATCTATCATGTATTAACATTTAGGAAACGCGACAGTTTAAAGAAACCCAAAAATAGGTTAGTCAAAACACAGGCACAGGGATCAAAAGAAATGTAATTGATTGTCACACAGTATCGCAAACCTACTATATAATGCTTTTAAGAGGAGGCAAAAAACATTTTTTTGAGAATAATCCATTTTACAAACTTAACGAATTCATGAAAACCACCTTTACAGAATCTTCATTTTTGATGAAAATTGCTTGCCGTTTTGATTTTTATAATTTTATTTTTGTATAGTCTAGTTAAATTAGACTAATACTTAATAAAATGAAAAAAAAACTTGCCCTGTTGGGTGCGATGCCGTAAGGTAAATAAATATACGATGATGATCTATGGGAGACCATGTAATTGTAATCTAAGAGCATGTAATTGTAATCTAAGAGCATGTAATTGTAATCTAAGAGCATGTAATTGCCTACATATATATAAAACCTTGTTTATTTTTGAGGGTTGGCTGCAATTTCTTTCAACGTTTGAGTCTTTCTATTCAAAGAGGAAATGCTGCTAGCGTTCTGGGAACACTGCAATATGGACCGTGTACTAAGTTTTTTTAAATAAAATTAACTGTGTTTTTATAAGTCTACTTATGTTGTTATCCTGTATCTATCATACATATCTATATATATATATATATATATATATATATATATATATATATATATATATATATATATATAACTCAAAGGTGACTGACTGATTGACTGACTGACTGACTGATATAGTGATCTATCAACGCACAACCCAAACCACTGGACGAATTGGGCTGAAGTTTGGAATGAAGGTAGATGTAATGACGTAGGCATCCGCTAAGAAAGGATTTTTGGAAATGCCACTTTTAAAGAAGTGAAATAGGGGATGCAAGTTTTACTTCTTAATGCGAGCAAAGCCGCGAGCACCCACTAGTGTATAATAAAGCTGAAGAGGTCGTAAGTCTGAACATTGAATATATTTAAAATAATTAAAAATGTTTGGAGATACTTCGAATTCCTAGCAGAACACGTTCCAACAATTTAAAAAAATAACGTTCGTCACGCAAGAACGGCTGAACGGATCATCACGAATTTTAGTACATTGGTAATATGAGGTATTTGGAGTGTCATTCTGATTCCTGATATAATGCGAGCGAAGCCGCGGGCGTCCACTTGTATGTAAATAAGGATTAATATAATACTCTACACAAATAACAGTACAATATAATTTTCTCGTTTATAATTATTTTAAGTACACTCATCTAACTATGTATAAATATTTACAACTAGCTGTGCGACAGCGACTTCGTCCGCACGGAATACTACCATAAAAACGGTTCTAGTGAGTAAATCTTAAAAGATAGACATATAATAACTGTTGCAGACATTTTGTTCGATCATTTCAAGAGAAATAATTCTCTCTAACATATTTTTTTGATATCTTGAACCGTTTCGTAGCACACGCAACGAAAGACCTTAAAGATGAATAATTTTTCCGGTTTTTTTTCACATTTTCCATTGTTTTTTCGCTCCGATTAGTTGCAGTGTGATGTTATATAGCCTTCCTCGATAAATGGTCTATCCAACACAAAAATATTTTTTCAATTCGCACCAGTGGTTCCTGAGATTAGCGCTTTCAAACCAACAAACTCTTCAGCTTTATAATATTAGTAGGTATAGATTATCCAAATTTTACACCTCTACATATAGCATGATACCTTTAACGTTATTATGTAGCGCTGAATATTAGCATTCACTAGGTATAACGTCTACAAAAATTAGCCTATTTAATTAAGGCAGTCGCGTAAATAAGTATACAAAACTCAAAGGTGATTGACTGACTGATATAGTGATCTACTGAAATGTGTAATGAAGGTAGATGTTAAAATAAAACGTAAGCATCGCAATGATATTCTATATAAACTGAGGTAGATGCGTTTATACCACGTTCTGTGTAGTGAACTCAAATCAGGCTACGTAGCATGATTCGGCTCAGTCGCCTCGAAGCAACGCGCGCCGACGCATGTTGACGGCGCGACTTTTTATCAGTAAAAAATATTCACAATGCCATCGTATGTGTTTAGAAAGTGCAATAATTACACTGGGACGAGTGCCAAAAGCAAGAAGGATGTGTCGTTTCATTTGTAATTATTGTTTATCCTTTTAAAATGAAAATACAAATATTTAATATTACTATAAATCAACCAGTGACGCGTTGCCACTTAGCCATCTCCAGGAAAGAGACAAATAGCGACTCAAATTCACGGTTGACGGCGGACGTAGCTGTAAACATACGTTTATCTCTTTCTCACAACGGGGCTTTATATATCTCTGACCACTTTTACTTTCCTGAATAACGTAAACAAAGCTGCGTATATTCTACCTAAGTAGCTATAGCATAATTTCGCCACGCGCTAGGGCGATTTTGAATGAGTGTAACATCTCTATTTGTAAAATCTCATTGAAGCATCGTAAGAAAGGATTTTTGGAAATGCCACTTAAAGGGGTGAAATAGGGGATGCATGTTTTACCGCGAGCACCCACTAGTTTTTCATTAAGCTGTTATAAACATAGAAAATCCTCAAAATGTACTTCATTAAACCTTATAAAGCGATTATTAACGCTACATTAATTAAACAATTATATTCAACCATGTAAAGTAGTTGAACAATCACATACGGCTCGTCACTGGCCTTGTCGACCAGACTTACAAGTACCTACCTTTACAATGTCGGTGTCACTAAACTCATGGCAAAGTATTTATTTCTTTTTATTCACTACATAAGTACCTACATTTATTTATTTATTTGCATTTATTTAATAACAATCAAAACGGCCTAAGCCAATTACATTAATTATTTAAAACAATACTTATTCTTCAAACACACAATCAAATATAACTTAATAATAATCATCATAATAGATATAGTCAAACAAGTCAAATTTATATTTTTTTTTTATTTACAAGCCTTACAGGCTAAGTCCAATGCGCCTGACTTAGTTAAATTGTATTATTTAGGTATTCTGTGATATTACATAACATTACTTATTTACATCGCTTGAGTGTATGTAATTGTGTCATACATATTTTTAACTACGCTAGAAATTTGCGATTCCTTAGAAAAATAAAAAGATAAATGAATCAATTCTTTATTGACAAAAATATACACAAGACAAACTCTACAAATTGCATCTTAACTAGTGCCACAAGCGGCGGCCTTATCGCGATATGAAAGCGATCTCTTCCAGGCGACCTGCGGCTGGAGAGAAATTAGTGTCTGGCTTGAGAAATTTGTTTATAGTTAGAGGCTGAATGCTTTCCTTTAGATATATTCTGTCCATCAGATCAGAAAACTTATTATATATATTAAAACAAAATTGGTTTTGAAGAGATGCCTCATTTTAATAGTAAATTGTTCCTTGTTCTCTCGTCCCAAAATCCTCTTAGCTGAAAATAAATATTAATGTACCCATATCAATCTAATCTAATATGAATCTTACTAAGGGGTCGTCCATTAATCACGTAAGGCTCGAAAGGGGGGAGGAGGGGTCCATAAAAAAGTCACGAAACATCACAAGAGGGGAGGGGGGTGTAGTGACATATCACGTGTATTTATTTTTTTGACTAACGCGCGAAAAGCAACAACAATCTGCAGGTCCTGTAACCTTTCTGTTTACCGCTAGGCATTATAATAATAATATGTCTTTATTGCACACCAACATGAAAGAAATACATGAATTATTATTATTATTGTAATATTAAATTTGAATAAAAGTAGAAAATTAAGATTATAGGTCTAAAAATACACGTGATATATGGGGAGGGAGGGGGGGTTAATCATAAACATCACCATGTATCACCACGGGAGGGTTAAAAAATGCCAAAAAAAAACATTACGTGATTAATGGACGGCCCCTAATAAATGAAAAGTAGGTTACAACGTTGCAGGTTGTATGCAAAATAAAACGGTGAGCTAGCAGCAGTGACGCAAATACCGTATGTTTACGCCTCCTTGCGCTTGTGAAACTGGCACATCTCTACGGTTTATCTAGAACATGGTATAAAACCCATAAGCCGTTAAATAAAATATATGTACTTACAACTAAAAAAAAAAACAGTAGGTAACTATCGATGCGGTTCGATAAATTTGTTTTATGGTTAAGTACATATTAGTTAGATTAATTAAATCTGAAATACATACATACATACAGTTAAATAAACAGACATTTGGTATGTAGGTAGTATGAGGTTATAGGCTCTTTTTATCATTAAATTATTTTATTTTTTTTAATCGCGTGCGATCTCCAATATTAAGCAATTGTCGACACGGTCAGTCTTTAGATGGGTCACCAAAAAATGGCATTCCGTTTTGTGCGCTTCCGTGGGTCGGATGACACGTTAAATTGTAGTTTCAGGCTGTTTGTCATAGTGCGGCAGTCGTTAAGCCATGTCAGGCCCTGAGGCCCTTAGGGCGGCTTGATAAACACTCGACCCCAGAGTTGGCCACTCTTATTCGATAAGAAGATTATAAAATTATGCGAGCGACGCCGCGGGCTAGTATTAAATATATACCTACATGTTGTAAAAACAATCGACTATAGTCCTATATCATGTGCTGACTCCTAGATTCCTAGTGATTTTCTTGTCATATGTGTTTACACGTGTATGTAGAACATAGTTAGGAATCCTATGAAATGCACATTCTTACAGCGCTCACATTGAGTATCTGTGTCTTGAACTTGCTCCATTTACTACTTCAGTAGGTACTAGTCACTGTATCGATAAGCACTTGGCCATTTCTGTCCTACAAGAAGACCTTTATGTAGCATCTTTATGTATTAAAAAAATTAAAACCAATTTTGTTTTTCCAAATTAAGTAAGTAAGTTAGTTTATGTAACTTAAGTACATAAAAGTGCTTAGTAACGTACAACAATGCTTAACATCAGGCAAGATATACCTACTCGTCAATACTTCAGTACAAACCAATACAATAGAAAAGTAGGTACAGGCCGCGAGGTCTAAGCTGAGCTTTGCATTTGTGTGAGTGATCACCAAAAGTACACTCAGACAATAAAATCCTAAAACAAATTTTATTTATATTTTTTAATATAAAATTCACAAATAAAAAATATATTACCAATTCTTTTACAGCGGAAATTGCACCGTCATAATTTTCCTTATCACAATCGTTTTAATTTTCACTCTCGTCTTATGTGTCGTTTGTGTTAATAATGAATCGTTACATTATTATTATTAACAGCGGCGTCTTATCCATGAAACTTTTTTTCCTTCTTTTATTGCGTGGTCACATACATATTTCCATTCTTCTATAATGATAGTTTCATTTTTTTCTTTCGCTAACCTCATTATTGTACGTTTTTTTCGCTTCGTATTGAATTTATATTTTTTTGACTTTTATTTTGTTTAAATATTTAAAATGAAACACGTAACGGTGCTATCAGTACAAGAGGTGAAGTATGGCAGGTGGGCGGGGGAGTGAGATGGCGCCGCGCTGTAAGCCGGTTGACAAAAAACAGTAAAAATCGGTTTAAACCAAACTAAGGTGGCGCCGCGCTCTAAGCCGGTTGTCTCACCTACACTATCTATGTACACCCACACAAATGCAAAGCTCAGATTACGCCTTCTTGACTGTAACTAAGTGAGTTTTTCTTTTTCTGTAGTGGTAAACTAGCTATTCTGGCGTCGGAAGTTTTCAAACTGCCCTAGGGGCCCCTGACATACCTGAATAATGCTAATTTATTAAACGACTTTAAAAAAGTAGGTTATCAAGTCTTCTGAAAGTTTTATTTTCTATAAAACTTTTATATAAGTATCACATAATCGCGCAGATCTTCCCAACCACACATATAGACTTTTTTTCCTCAAAGAAGATTCCAGGATTGTATTCAGATCTGCTTTCCCATACTACTTTATGAACTAAACAAGAACATTACACCACTTTATCACTCTTTCACTTCTATTTTTTTATCCACTCGAGTAAAATGCGAAAATAAAGTTAGATGATTGATTATAGATTATTTATTATAGCACTGCTATACAACGCGGAATTGCCGCCAGCATTATCCTTCTACTACAGGCATTTTAGATTAAGTATTTTAGTTTTAGAAGTAAAGGTTTACAAAAATGACTTAAACATACAGAAAAACTTACAAAAATAACAGATATTTACAAAAAAACAGCACACCGCCCATGTTGTCGCTGTGCGGCAGAGATCCCAGGATGCTGGCAGTATTTCCTCTTTGAATGGAAAAACTCAATCGTTGAGAAAAATAGCAGCCAGCCCTGAGATCTCCTGTGGCAAGGACCAAACGTTTGCTTATCTGTTTAACAAATAAATTTGTGTCCGGAGACCACGGGCTCAAAGTTTCAACAGATAGTGCAAAAAAATCATAATTTGCGCTAATCTGCGAGTATTTTCGTTGTTTCCCGAGTTGAGCCTGTAGTGCTGCAGCCCCGACGCTACGAGCGGAGGCGTTTTAGAAGTAGTTTAAGTTTTTTATTCTATTGTTGGTATTTAGTTTTTTAAATTAGTTTTTTTTACAAAATGTTAGTTTAATAAAATTCTTATGCTGAATAAAATACATTTTCTTATAGGTACTTAAATAGTAAAAATGTAAGTTAGTTTGTATTAGAGCGGTTAGCCTGAGTTTGCTGGTATATAAAATTAAACAAGTTAGAGGAACAAAATTATGATGAATTTTGTTACAGAGAAAAAAAAAACTTTAAAATTACATAGAAATGTTGCACTTAGGGAACCAATGTTTTGTATCTTCAAAAGTCATCAGAATTTGAGTCTTAATTGAACAAATTCAATGTTCATAGTCGGTAGGTAATATTAATTTTCAGTATTTTTTTCTTTCTTATAAGACATAACTTTCTCGGTTTTCTCATAGTAAAGTTATGTTTTAATTAATCACTTCTTTGTAGTCATTACGAAATTCTTGCGTAAAAGTGTCGTAATAGAGATATTTTTGTTTCATTTCGTTTGTGAGATCCAAGGCGTGTATTGTGCGATAAGATTTTGTGGATATGATAAACAAATAATGCTGAGAATTTTAGACGAAAAGTGAAGGTTTTTGGTATAAGTTACTTGTTATTAACCTTAATTTTGAACACCTGATAAAAACGGGTGTTATAAGCTTGACTTGTCTGTGTATTTGTCAGTTTGAGTAACCATAGTTTTCAAATGGATAGATCTTTTTCGATGTAGTTTTTATCAAATTTGAGAAGTTTTCTATCTTAATTATTCTATAGTTTATATCGAAAACCTTTTTGGATATAGTTTTTTATCAGATTTGAGAAGGTCTCTGTTTTTACTTTTACATAAATATTTTAAAAATCCATAAGATTGGATTTTTAAAATATATATGTAAAAGTATCTAATAAAGTATGTAGGTCCTGTACTTGTTTGTGTGATGTAAACACATTATCCCTCTTTTATGTTGCGTCTCTCTCTCTCTTTGAGTCGTATTTCCTCATGACTGAGAGTCGTGACTCCCCCGCAGAATTAATTCGTTAGGGGAGTTTTCTTGGGCAGATACATCGTGGTGGGCGCCCAGGTCCTTCCACGGAAGACGCATGTCCTCGGATATTGTGGTCCTCAAACATGTTGTGTTGCGTAGTCGGGTCAATAAATGGTAAAAGAGGAAGCTTAAAGATGCACCTTAGAGTAGCCTCAATTTGAACTTTAGCTCGTAAAAAACAACCGGCATTTATAACCTATCCTTATAAGAGTTAATGTGGGAGTAAATTGAACAACTTACCAAAAATATACAGTTCAGAGCATGTTCAAGTGATTTACTATGTAGGTAGTATATAAACTTAGTGGTTTAGAGTTCAGGCCTTCAGCTTTACTAATGAGGTCATGGTTTATAAAAATAATGCACTTTGAAATTGAAAATTGCTGTATATTATAGGTTTTTCAGAGAAATCTTAGTTAACTACTGGCGGAAATGACAACCGAATATATAACTAATTTCTCCTAATGGAAATAATATTTGTAATGTTTGAGAAATAACTTTTGCTTAGTAAAAAGTATTTAAGTTCTTATGAGAGTGGCCG
The DNA here is from genome assembly GCA_927399415.1 of Macaria notata. Classification (NCBI taxonomy): domain Eukaryota; kingdom Metazoa; phylum Arthropoda; class Insecta; order Lepidoptera; family Geometridae; genus Macaria; species Macaria notata. The sequence goes on from OV656751.1 coordinate 4,537,778, forward strand.
ACCCTGGTGCCAGGGTTTTGAAACCGCCCCAGGGGCTCTGACTTCAGTGCCCTACCATAACAAAGCTACCACCGCTACAATTTAGACCTACAATTTAACGTGTGATCTGACGCACGAATGTATTTTACATTTTGGTCACCCATCCAAGGACTGGCCGCGTCGCCAGTTGCTTAACATTTTGCTTAGTACCTTGTTTTATTAGTCAATTGATTTACAGACATTCATACGTTTAGAATATAAATGCGAACCACCCACGCTACTTGCCATCTTGGTTGCACTTTCTCCACAACAACGCCATTGCTTGAGTTAAATTAATGGTAATGAACATCATAATATTAGTTAATATATGCTTGTTCAACTACCGTGGTAGTGAAACATTGACACTGGAGTTAGCCACTCTGATACCAACTTACCCAATCGTTTGATGTGATGACGCATGTCATAACTATGTAGGTATGCTAAGCGAATGGTTACTTAATGCCTAATCTTCCAATTGGTATAGTGGCTCGTTAGCGCCGTGCTGTCACGAATTCACGACTTCAACTGTCTATATTTATATCTACTTACTATGTTACTAATTAGACTTCTTCTTATCGAATGAGAGTGGCCAACTCTGGTGTCGAGAGTTTATCAAGCCGCCCTAAGGGCCTCTGACATGGCTTAACGACCGCCGTACTAGACAAACAGCCGGGACCTACAATTTAATGTGTCATCTGACCCTCGGAAGCGGCCAAAATGGAATGCCACTTTTCGGTCACCCATCCAAGGACTGACCGCGTCGACCTTTGCTTAACATTGGTAATCGCATGCGATTGGTTCCGCTAGCTCAGCTACGGACGCTTTATGGTAATTCACCATATCTAAATCAATGGTTAATAAATAAATAAGTATACCTAATACATCGCAATAATATCGTAATACTGACTAACAAATGTACTAGTTTGTATAGAACGTGTTCTATCAATTAACTGCAATCATTACCTATTAAAAATCTAGGTTTCCTAAGAAACCTGCTGCTTCTTGCTTCAGTTGTTTTTGTTATTTTATGAAACTATGATAAAAACTTAGTTAAAATGACTCAAAATTAGGTAATTGTATATATGTATATATACTCGCACAATTAAAAGCTGTCTATTATTGTCATAACAGACTAGTGATACACAAATGTCAAACATATCACAAAAAAAATATGGGACCATTTCGGAAACTATCCCCGTCGAATGAAAAAAAGATTTTGAAATCGGTACAATAATAGCGAAGTAATCCCGTAACATACACACAAAAAAACTTAAAAGACTTGATTACCTCCTTTTTTTGAAGTCGGTTTAAAATACACACACTCTTTACTATGAAAACGTAAACAAAATAATGTTTACACTAGTATTTAAATCTTCTTATTAACGTAAACAATGCCGCCGAAATTCAAAGCGACCTTGGCAAAGAGCACATAATGAATGCAAATAATCCAATAGTTGTTAGGCATTTTTACGTAACAAGCCATTGTAGAACACACACACGAACATGTGTGGGCATAGACTAAATGTACGAAACAGAAGTGTATTATTGTGTTTTTTTACGTGGGATAGGTTTACGTTTAACTACAGCCTGCCTGATGTTAAGCATTGCTGCAGGATGTAACACGCTTACCTAGAAGATACCTACTCTAGATTTGAAGACCCCTGGATTGTAGTTCGCAGGAAACACGGCTTATGGTAAAGTGTTCAAAAGTTGTTTTTTTTTTCATTTAGATTTTAAATTTAGGTATTATCAGACAGAAGAAAAGTATTAGATAATTTTACGCTACATACAATAATTAGCAAGGACGTTTTCACTAAATTAATAAAGATTGGTTTAAAAGCTACGAGACAGCAAAGGTTGTTAAATTTTTGTTGTACAAAATCGACACATAAAAATACAGCCCTTCCTTTGTGCTTATTTTTTTAAAGGATTATGATATATAAGAATTAGATTAATGCGCGTTTTATACCAAACCAAAACAACTATGTACATAGATCAAGAATGGTTTATAAAAAAAACATAATTACTCCGAATCAAAACAAACTTTTAAACCGGTCGAATTCAGAACCTCCTCCTTTTTGAAGTCGCTTAAAAACTTCTTCATATGAAACTCCACACGACCGTCAAATCGTTCATTGATTGAACCTTCTGCAAATAGAGCCATTTATTCTATGACGCGGTCACTCGCCACGCATATTAATAGTCTAAAGTGATTCACATCACTACACTCGAGTCGACCAATAAGACGAGTCGCTTATGACATATGTCAGAGGACGCACGTCTTCCGTATGTCAAAACAATCAAAAATGGAACATTCCAAATACGAATTCGAAAATCGAACGAAAGTGTGAAAAAAGTGATGTGATATCAACATGGTGATGTCCAGGAGACGGTGTAAGTTGTTAATCAGAATCAGAATAGCATTTATTGTTCAACTCTGTTACTTGCAGAGATATTATAAAATAAATTGTTTCAACAGTCGTGTTTAATACGAACATATAATAGATACTAGTTACCACTGTATATTTATTCATACTTATACTTTGCATTTGTTGTTATTGTTATTTTTTCTGAAGCGTAAACAATTTGGATCGTGTTCTTTATTCGAAAGCGTCTGTGTTTTGTTCTATATTTGAACTGTATTTTGACGATTTATAAATAATACATCTACAATGTCTTCTAAAGCTGATTTTTACAATGAATTGATAATATTCAAGCTGTTACTTTCTGTATAACTTAACCTTCTTTTATAAATGAAAAGTTGCCTATTACAAATTATAGTACCGGTTTAAAAATAAGATTTTATAGCGTATCGAAGCTTAAATTATATGCGTACGCGCAGACCGGATGTCGACCGCTTGGTCTTAAGAATAGATAAACGTGTGAGGGTCTTTGTTTTATTATAATATGTTATGTATATCAGATACTCGTGATAACAGTACTATTTTGGCGGTGCTTGTATTCAACTGCTGGCTGAGCGACTAAAATTAAAGTACTTAAGTAAGTCTGAATAATAAAAAAAAAAAACAGGACGTCACACAATGCCATCTAGCCCCATACTAAGCTTACGCTTGTATCAAGGGTACTAGATAACGGATATAATACATATATATACTTTTCTTATACTTATTATACATAGGAACGACCAGACTCAACACAAATAATTACAAATTTTAAATATTCATTATTATTTGTGTCATGCGGGAATCGAACCCGCACCCCTGGATTAGAAGGCAGAGCCACTACCAAGTAAGCTAACAGAGCAGTCAAAGTGATACAACTTTATGAAAGGATTTCACGAAATATCTTAAGATTATAACGATATTTTTTTTTTTACATTACATTACTTACATATGTTACAACTTAGTGGTAATCAGTGGAAATTTATGAAAATCGGCCAAGTAGTTTTTGAAATACCTTAAGTAACTACTTTAAGCTAGTTACCACAAATTTAAAGAAGCGCTTAAAAATATTAGAAATGTCCAAAATTGTAAATCTCCATACCTTGGAAATCTGTGAATAATATAAAAATAATGTTAGAAAATAATTAACAATACCATTTGATGACAAAATGATACACAAAAATCTGTTTCTAGCCCTGACTAATGTATTCTTAGTTTGTAAACACAGCAATCAGCGGTTCGAGATTAACCCTATTTTCAAACCAATACGTCTCTCTATACAGGGTATCTTATGTGCAACTTCATAAGACTCAGTCTCTATGACTTTGGCACATAAAATCTAATAACTATACAAATATTGCATACCAAGGGTAAACAGTGCCAATTGGTAAAGTCAAAATCCATTTAAGATTTTAACACTTTTTGAAAAAAAAAGCTTTAATTGTAAGTTATTTTTAAGAAAAGCTATGGTGTACATTGATGTCGCGAACTTACTGACTAATAATGTTTGTTTATTTCACATTTATTTCCGGTTTCCTCTAGGCAAGCGCGCTAGATCGTAGATTACAACGTTGCTTAACATCAGGCAAGTTGTAGTCAAGCGTGAGCCTATCTAATGTAAAAAAAAACTGATATAATAAAAAACCCAAACCATAATACCTATTATATTAATGTGAAATTCAACTGGGACTTGACAATAAAATATCGCTTGTTTCATGGGACAAACGATAAAGATTAAGATTTTTTATTGATACTGTAAAGTTACAACATAGGTACATACAATATTGAAGTATAGTAATTGAAAATGCTACACAAATTACAAGATCTCGTCAAATTGAGTACATTTTATCTCAATAAATTTAATTTTAAATAAGTATCTAAGTACTTAGGCAATATAAATTTCAAATAATTTATTTTTTTACATATGGTAAGTATAGTCACTGCAGTTATTTTTTCAAATATTATATTGACGGATTCTTTTAATTCAATTAGTTATTTTATGTCTGTAATGTAAACCTAACAAGGTAAAAACTAGCGTGGTAAATGTAAAATGTATATTCTATTAGCATTGTTTAACATCTGTACTATACCTAGTTTTCGGACAGTAAATGCATTCATTCATTCATTATAATTAACGTCACAGGTAATGATAATGATGATGTACCTACTAAAAGCAGATCAAGTAACTTGGTACAGGTAAGCTATAACTATGTATATAATGTACGTATTAATGTATGCTATAGTTACTTATGGCTAGGTATATCGATATTGCATTGGAATGCACTCAGCTATAGCCACCTAGCTAAGAATATATTGTGTCTGTTATTGTACATGTTATCAGAATGTCAGAGGTAAAGTTGTTATCTCACTGCATGCTAGGATTTCATGTTATTATTGTAGCTTATAGAGTAGGTATTTAAAACTGTGTATAGTCGTAATTGGACTCTTGGTTAAATATTATTCTTAAAAGGAAAGTTAAATTTATTAAAATAATAAGAAACAATATTTACACATATTAACACTAATAGAACTAAAAAAGAGTATTTACATCTAAACTAAATTTAAACAATCTACATGTGGTATGGAGCCAAGAACGCTGGCTGCATTCCCACGCTGGATTGCTATAGAAATCCTTTGCGCAAGGAACCAGCCAGCGTTCTTGTCTCTAGTGATGTCAATCAACATTTTATTTAATTTTTTTATAAAAGACTTCGTGCTTTTACCCCACGGACCAAAAGTTTCGAAGCCAAGCGGTACGAAAATATAATCAGTCGATAATGATGTATTAAAAGGTATTTAAAATGTTAAACATTGTTTGGAAATTAAGAAATGAAATGAAATAATTTATTCTAAATCATGTCACGTTACATTCACCTAGGGAAGGCACATTTCAAGATTTATGTCGTCAACATTATTATTATTATTTCATTTTATTTGGTACCATGGAAAAAAAATACAATTTTAGGTAGCGACTATTTTAAAGGTCAATTAATTACGTAGGTATTTAAAATAAAATCCTTGTTTTACTATCAGCTGTAAAGAGGCATCGTCGTAAGGTTTCGTCGTAATATTGAATGTTCTTATACTAAAGCAAGACTCTCTATCTTTGAGTCGTATTCCCTCATGACTGAGGGTCGTGACTCCCCGTAGAATTAATTCGTTTGGGGAGTTTTCTTGGACAACAAGACTAAGAATTCGTATTTTGTCTGCAAATAAATCTGCTCTCCGTCCAAAACAAATGCCAATATTTTGCTGTACATTGTACCCCACAAGGATGGCCTGTATCGTGGGGTACAGGCTCTACCTCATCTGTACATATAATAAAGCTGTAACAGGTCGGTGTCTGTACATTAAAGATAGTTGAAAAAATAATAATTGAGGGGTCTTCATTGATGCAATAGAACACAAAAATCATGTTTAAAAAAAATGTTTGTCTGGCGGTATGTTTGTTTGTTATAGACTCGGAAACGGCTGCACCGATTTGTCGTTGTTTTCACTAACATGTTGGTGCATTTTTAACTTAACATTTAGTGTTTATTTCATTTCAATAGGTTAGTAAATAAAAAGTTAGTTTATCTCAAAAGTCCAGTAGTTAATAATAAAATCATTGCATAGTATATCAGTCGGTTAAAAGCATCCACATAACTAGCTGTGCCCGGCGGCATAGCTCGCATACCTTCATATCACGGCGCTTGGTAGGAACCGGTTCCACATCCTTCGAGGTCGGGCCTTTATTTTATTTTGTGTACTGGGCTAGTGGTTAATAAGACATACAGTTATGTTTTTCTTCTTGTCGATTGAGAGTGGCCAACTCTGGTGTTATCAAGCCGTAAGGGCCTCTGACATGGCTTAACAACTGACTTAACAAAGTGCAGTTTGTACTAGACTAACAGTCGGGACCTACAATTTAACGTGTGATCCGAAAATGGAATGCCACTTTTCGGTCACCCATCCAAGAACTGACTGCGTCGAAATTTGCTTATCATTGGTAATCGGAAGCGATTGCTTCCGCTAACTAAGCCACGGGTAAAATCTGCTTTACTAACTTTGTTTGCCTTAGGCAGCTTGATAAACTCTCGGCACCAGAGTTGGCCACTCTCATTCGATAAGAAGAATAAGAAGCTGTTTTTTACGCGAATTTCCTAAAGCCGTAGAACTGTATTATATATATCTGTTACGTAGTTTTGCGTCAGTTACCATTAACTATGTATAATTTACTTTTGCAGTCTGTCTCTTTGTTTTGCTAGAGGTCGTTTGCGTTCAATTAGGAAATACAATACATTTGACACTGTGTGAGTACCTAAAACTATTTACACACACAATTATAGAGTGATATGTTTTTTTTTAAATGTTTATTAACATATTTGTTTTTTTTTATCAATTTTGCATATCGACTTACCTTACTTCATAATCCACCACGATGTATCTGCCCAAGAGAACTCCCCTAAGGAATTAATTCTGCGGGCGAGTCACGACCCTCAGTCATCTTAATATTATATACTGACTGATTGATTGACTGACTGAGTGATATAGTGATCTATCAACCCACAGCCCAAACCACTGGACGGATTGGGCTGAAATTTGGAGTGAAGGTAGATGTTACGACGTAGACATCCACTAATAATAAATAAATAATAAATAATAAATATTTCGGGACATTGCACACAGCGCCATCTAGCCCCACACTAAGCAAACGCTTGTGTCGTGGGTACTAGATAACGGATATAATACTTATATACTTTTCTTTTGTAAATACATACTTATTATACATACAAACAACCAGACTCAACACAAGAAATTATACATTTTTAAAATGCATAAATACTTGTGTCAGGCGGGAATCGAACCCGCAACCCCTAGATTAGAAGGCAGAGCCACTACCAACTAAGCTAACAGGCCAGTCTAAGAAAGGATTTTTGGAAATGCTACTTTTAAAGGGGTGAAATTAGGCAATAGTAAGTTTTACTTCTTAATGCGAGCGAAGCCACGAGCACCCACTCCCACTAGTTAGGATATACGACTCAAAGAGAGATATATACCTACCTATGTATTACGTTTTATTACGTAGGTATCGTACAATTCATTATTCTGTGACAATACATGAATTCATACGTATGACACCGAATGTATTAAATTATTAATGAATGTATAGCTTAGTATGCGTAACTTGATGCGCATATTAATAACATGAGAACTATATTATGAAGTCAAATTATTATTTAATATTTGCATTGTTTAGTAGAATAATGATTATGAATTAAAACTGGTAAGTAATTAATGTAATTTCAACATCATTATATATGTCTTATTGCATCTACGAGAAATGATTTATGTAGCGTTCAAATAAAAAACATTAAAACTGAATATAGTTAATAATAATTCATTGAGTAATATGGTTTAATATAGTTAATATTTTTACTAAAGTTACTACTCCTTTAATCCAGATCAATGCGGCAAAAATAAAAACAAAAATCGTCGTTAAAAATCTATACTTTTACTGTACCTACATAAAATTCCGTGGCGTATTTTTTTAAAGTCTTAGCTTAAGAAAAGTATATACTCGTAATTTGTATGATCACCACATGAACCGTTAGTGTATCCCAGAAATGGTTACTTACTATTCTAAACTGATATTTGCGATGCTTAGGTATTTCAACGCAACATCACAGTCAACACTAGCTATGCTCAATAGCTATGGAGAAAAATAAGTATTGGTACTTATTTTTTTTTTGTGTTAGAGTGGTCCATTTTTGTGTTTTTTAATCGGACCTAGTGAAAAGCGATTACTTTGTTCCAATTTTTTTTTGGCGAATTTCACATAACCAACAATATTTTTTTGCGCCATCTGTTGAGACTTTGGGCCCGTGGTCTCCGAACACAATATTATTCGTGAAACAGATAAGCAAGCGTTTGGTCTTTGCCACAGGAGATCACAGGGCTGGCAGCTATTTTTCTCAACGATTGAGTCTATATTGGATACGTGTAAAAGTGAAGAAAGGAGTGCGAAATTTCGAGAGTGCTCGTCTATCTGACTTGGATTTGAAACGCCAAGCTCGCAAGAACCGTCCAAAACCTTCCTACAGCTACACATATAACAGCTTAGGCCCAATGATATTCTATATAAACTGAGGTAGATGCGTTATACCCCGTTCTGTGTGGCGAACTCAAACTAAGCGAATTAGCCTGGACGGCTCAGTCGCCTCGAAGCTGTGAACATACGTTTATCCCTTTCTCACAACCGGGTTTTATATATCTCTGATCTCTTTTACTTTATTTCGCCACGTGCTAGGGCGATTTTCAATGAGTAAAACGTCTCTATTAGTAAAACCTCATTGCTTAGGCCAGCTCTACTGCGCATCATGTGACCAAGACGAAATTCGGATTTGCCAGCCACTTGAGAGCACACGCTAGAAAGACATAGCCAGGGTCGCCATAGTCGGATACGGCTGGGACGACATCAGATACGTGTAAGTGGTTACCAACAACTAGGTATTTGAACTTCCATATTTTCTGTAAATAAGTAGTGTAGTACAGTAAAGTACATCGATGTCGATTGTCGATAAATAATTCAGTTCGCGTCGATTTCTCGGCGGATTCCTGAGCGCAACAACCGTCATCGTTGATTGGTCGCCATTGGACGTCCATTTTAAAACTGTTATTTTTTTGCGGATCATTTCTTCCTGGGGAAAAAGCGAAGTTAAAACCTTGTTAAATAACTTACTTAGATCATTAATTTAATCTATATGCTGGTATATTATTATACATAACCCCTCGTCAAATCCTCTTTCCACCTAAGTAAACCAATGCTAATAAAAATAAAGATCTAAGTATCGCACGATGATACCCTTGAACTGAACTGATTGAAAGCGCTAATCTCAGGAACTACTGGTGCGAATTGAAAAAATATTTTTGTGTTGAATAGACCATTTATCAAGGAAAGCTTTAGGCTATAAAACATCACGCTGCAACTAATAGGAGCGAAGAAATAATGGAAAATGAGAAAAAAAACGGGGAAAATTATGCATCTTGCGCTGCGAAAACGGTTCAAGTCGTGGGTAACAGCTATTTTATATAAAACTGAAGAGGTTGTTTGCAATAATGAATATGATGCCCAACATAACTATTCCACGCGGACGAAGTCGCGAGCACAGCTAGTTAGAAATACATATTTAGCTTCCGTCTGATTTCTTGTTTTATACTGAAGTTATTTAAAAAACGCAGAGAGGCCTAAAGTTCGAAATTAAACGATATTAAGTTTCGAGTCGCCTTGAAAAGTAATCTTTTACATACTTGGTCTGACTGGGCAGGTCCAGTAAAGTGCCAAATGAGTATTGAATTAATAAGCAGCTTTACATACTAGAGTCTCCTATGGTGACACTTAAAAAAAAGCCTTTATTTCTATCACACAATTAACTCTCACATAACTTTCTAATTTGAATCCGTAATTTAGAAAATGAAATCTTACAATTACACTATCGTTAACAATAGTAGGTGGGTATGATAGGTAAGTATATTTTTGAATTCACACATCTGATTTATATATTTGATAGAATTGCACACAAACTTTATCATAATTATTTTAGACAAGCATAATTTAATTTAAATGCGTATGGGTGTCACTTAGTTTTACATTAATCCGTGATAAAAGTGAATAGCTTTGACTTACATTTGACAGTCGACAGTCGACAGAAGCGCATACATTTAAGTACTAGATTTGAGATCTCAAATGAATCTAACCCTTCGAGCATCTCTAACCATTATTTTCCATCTTGTTTTTAAATGGAATCCATTGTAAACATTTTATAACAAACATAAACTGTATCAGAATAGTAAAAAAACCTAGTAGTACATATAGGGGATTATATAACCTTATGTACCTACTTTAAAAGTATTTATCTAAATTGGTTTCTTTATCTGAGCCTATGTATTATGAAAAAAGTAAACCGTTTCCTTAAAACTCAAGTGCCGCGTTTTAGAATGATCTAATATTTATTTCAAAGGTTAAGATTTATTTTCATAAGTTAATATATTTCTAGCTAGGCTTTTATATAGATTGGGGATTCTAGCGTCTTATTTGTCATTTTTTTTTTAATCGAAATGCTCAACTGTTTTTTCAATCGATTAAAACAGTGAAGTTAATTTGACCAATGTCTCCAATGATTCCAAGGTGAATACAATTCAGAGGCAAGTAACAGTCGATTCACGTGATCGTTGATCGAATAAGAATTGGAATGGACATCACTATCTATTTGGTTCATCGAGCCATCTGTGTTGCAATAAAAGTTTTTTTTACTACACACTTAGAGCTACTTAAAATTTATTTTGTAATCTATACTATCTATACTAATATTATAAAGCTAAAGAGTTTGTTTGTTTGTTTGAACGCGCTAATCTCAGGAACTACTGAAGCGAATTAAAAAAATCTTTTTGTGTTGAATAGACCATTTATCGAGGAAGGCTTTAGGCCATAGAGTAATATAATATACCAGCTTTAGGCTATACAACATCACGCTGCAACTAATAGGAGCGAAGAAACAATGGAAAATGAGGGAAAAAAACGGGGAAAATTATTCATCTTTGAGGGCTTCCATTGAGTGCGCTGTGAAAACGGTTCAATATCAAAAAAATATGTATAAAAGAATTATTCCTCTTGAAATGATCTAACAAAATGTCAGCGACAGTATATGTCTATCTTTTAAGATTAACTCACTAGAACCGTTTTTATGATAATAACTATTCCACGCGGACGAAGTCGCTGGCACAGCTATTGTATGTAATAAAGCTAAAGAGAGTCAAAAATCTGTATTGAAAATATTTTAAAAAAGTTCTTTGGAGATACTTGGAATTGAAATTGAAGCATTCGTATCTGTTTATTTAAACGTACATCACGCAAAAATGGCTGAATTGATCATCGCGATTTTTGGTATGTAGGTAGTATAAAAACCTAACATAGGCTACTTTTTAATCCGAAATAATACGAGCGAAGCCGCGGGCGTTCACATCTAGGTAGTTTAATAAATTATGGTTTTCATATTTTCTAGGGAAGAGTTTTTTGTTTGGATATAAAACAAAGAGTTCTTCTCTAATAAAAAAAAATATAAATAAAACATGTAACTATAAATGACATTAATATTTTTCAATTAAAACATTTATTTTTCCAAGGTTTGTTAAAAACGTATATATATATATAACAGACATCAGAAAAAGAAAACTGTATGTGATTTTTTTGTATGAGACGAATTTAAGACTTCTTCTTATTGAATGTGAGGGGCCAACTCTGGTGTCGAGAGTTTATCAAGCCGCCCATAAGAGGAAAGAAAACCCGAAGACTAAAGAACTACAAAGACTAAAGCTATTGCTTTCTTTTGTATTACTTCCTTCCATCTAAAACCGCTAGGTCGTCACGCTTGCCGCTTGTGGTGTTGCCATTTACTATAATAATAACGGCTAAACGTAAATAGATGCAATTTGTTGCGAAACTTACCGTAAGCGTACGTGATATAATCTTTGACGATATGAAATGTTTTTTTTTTTAAATAAAATAATATTAATATAATTTGGTAGGCGTTAAAACATGTAAGAGACAAGAGCGGTTTGAGAACTCTACATCAGAGTAGACCATCCACTCTTATCTAAGACTATTGGGTGCTCGCGGTTTCGCTCGCATTAAGAAGTAAAACTTGCATCCCCTATTTCACCCCTTTAAAAGTTGCATTTCCAAAAATCGTTTCTTAGCGGATGCCTACGTCATAACATCTACCTTCATTCCAAATTTCAGCCTAATCCGTCCAGTGGTTTGGGCTGTGCGTTGATAGGATAGATCACTATATCAGTCAATCAGTCGGTCACCTTTGAGTTTTATATAGACTACTTACTTATTTCAAACTAGTGGACGCTCTCAGCTTCACTCGCATTATTTCAGGATAAAAGTAGCCTATGACACTCCTAAGACCTTCTAAACATCTCTGTTTATCTCTTTATATAAACGCTTTTAAACACAGATAAACAGAAAAACCGACAAAAATCTACAAATTGTTGCAACGTGTTATGTTATCATTTCTAAGTATTTGCAACCATTTTTTTTAATATCTTCAATGTTCAGACTTTATGTTATTTTGATTTAACGAAAAAAATATACAAAATTTAAACAAAGAAAAGATAAGCTAAAGAAAAAACATAAGAATGCAGAAATAACATTGTTAAACCCAAAGAAAAAAAAGGAACACAAGATGCATATCCAAAAGAATCTCAAGAATGCGATCCCACAAAAACACAAGACAAAGATCTTGCTCGCGGAATAAATCGGAACTAATATATTTAGAACAAATTTCATTTCTTAGTTCAATTCGTTGCAGAAGTGCTGCCCCCGGTAAAGGTATAGTAATCTTGTACATATTTTATGCACAGTTATTTGGGTCCGAGATAGGAAGTTATAAAAACTGACGACACAATAAAAAACTTAAAAGCAGATTATTTTGTAAAACAGCGGTTGAAAGCCGATTAGGGTCTTAAATTAGATTTTCTAGTGATAATGGTGGTAGAAATAGTTTGTTTTTAGTTTTACTAAAACCACCAAAAAGTACCAATACTTTTTTTCTTTTAAATACAAAGAAAATTACAACTATTTATTCTAGTGTCACAAAATTACCTAAGTTTATTTCTGTATTAGTGCCCTATATACTTGTAGAGGTTATATGGTGTCAACAATTTAATTGTATTAGCTCAGTTTCTTAAATTGTTTTAAAATAGTACATTAACCACAAGTATACAAAACTACAGTTATATAGGTTGGCCTTCTCACCTTAATTAATTTCTTCTAGACAACCCTTTGACCTAAACCTCGTCTGCCTGTTCTTGGCCACCACTCAGTAACAGTTTTGCTCCATCTATTGTCGTTACGTCTAGCCACATGTCCCGCCCAACTCCATTTAAGGTTCATTACTATCTCTTACTCTTTCAAGACGCCCTAAGGGCCTCTGACATGGCTTAACGACTACCGTACTACACAACAGCCGGGACCTACAATTTAATGTGTCATCCGACCCACGGAAGAAGGCCCTTAGGGTGGCTTGAAAAACTCTCTACACCAGAGTAGGCCACTCCCATTCGATAAGAAGACTATTTCTTTGATCAAACGAACATAAAAATTAACTAAGTAAACGTAAAGAGGAAGTTACATAACTTGATAGTTTTCTACTATTCATAGATCGCATTCCGTAATTACTTTCAACGTATTTATGATTATCTATCTGAATGGGAGTTACTAAGGGTACGAAACGAAACAATATTGTTTTAACATCGCAGTATTATTGCAACAATGTTGTTTTCTGTATTATAATAGTTAATAAAATTTAGCAAAATTTAGCTACTGAAGTGGCGATCAGTATGTGGATTTTGGGAGTTGTCGTGAGACGGATAATAATGTTAGATTGTAGGTATATCGTAGACTATAACATTGCTTACCATCAGGCAAGTTGTAGTCAAGCGTAAGCCTATATCATGTAAAAAAAAGCTGCCTGCTGTTCTTCAATAGTATTGTCACGTATTGTATTGTAATAGTCACAGAAATCTAAATACCTGTTTATTTAGATTTCTGTGTAATAGTATTGCAATTAATAAACCATGTCAGAGGCGTCTGAGGCGATTCGAAAACTCTCGACATGCTTTGCATTCCCACCGAGCTAAACTTGCAAATATAACAAACCTCCAGTTTCATACAGTGTTAAATTAACCAATACACTCACAAAGTTTATATTTAAACTTTTTGCTAATTTATTTATTTTAAGTCTTGACAAATTAAAATATTGATGGCCATTGACTGATTGATTGATTTGACAAATACCTCCGTTTCTAATGCAACCTAAGAGTCAGAATTATATGATTTTCTTGTCATATACTAATATTATAAAGCTGAAGAGTTTGTTTGTTTGAACGCGCTAATCTCAGGAACTACTGGTACGAATTGAAAAAATATTTTTGTGTTAAATAGACCATTTATCGAGGAAGGCTTTAGGCTATATAACATCACGCTGCAACTAATACGAGCGAAGAAACAATGGAAAATCTGAAAAAAAAAAAACGGGGAATATTATTCATCTTTGAGGGCTTCCGGTGCGTGCGCTGCGAAAACGGTACAAGTCGTAGGTAACAGCTACAATTTATAAAGCTGAAGAGGTAGTTTACAAAAATAAAAACGATGCTCAAAATACCTATTCCACGCGGATGAAGTCGCGCGCACAGCTAGTTAGTTAATAAACACAATTTTACTTTACGTTTCTAAAAGCAATGCTGAAAATCTCATAGTAGTTCCCGTAGTAATGTAATGCGGTAGGAAACGCATTTAACGCATGGTTATTGATTATGTATAAACCTATTGGAACTCACTACCGGAAATCTGACGGATTGCAGCTTTACTACATTAACATTTAATTAGATTTATAACCAACTTCAAATGGTCATGCGTCGCGTCAACCAAATGACGTCAACGCATGACCAAAATGCTGGCCTTTTTCTGGCTCAACGTATCAGCATTGCCATCCAGCGTGGTAATGCGGCCAGAATGCTGGGCACGCTGCCCTCTGGTAGTGAGCTGGAGCACTTAGACTATCTTTAGGCTTTTCTAAAGATTTTCTAAGTGCCCCTTTTTGTAGTAGTTCGAAGTAGTATGTTTAGTTTTTCTTCCCTTGTTTTTATATATAAGTATTGTAAATAAAGTTTTTACTTCAAATAAGTTGTAGTTTCGAAATATTCAATCGAGTTATTATAATTAAAAGCGAGTATGGCGCGGTGGTTACAGTGTCTGCTTTTCATCCAGACGCACCCTGGTTCGGATCCGGCTGTGCTCCAATGACTTTTATTTTCAAGTTATGTGTTGATTTGCACTCGCTTAGCGGTGAAGGAAAACTTTTTTCTCAAATTTTTAGTGTAACTTAATAATATAATAATTTATTTAACAATATTTTATTACAGGATGGATGTAAATAACTATATATTTAGCATACATACACACATATGTGTGTGTGTGTGACTAAGCTAGTACAACAAATTACTACTATTGACTAGTATAAAATAATGGTTAAGAGTAATTCAATAATAAAAGCTTTCTAACATTTTTTCTACTTCATTATAATTAAAATCAGTAAGCCTATCAATTACTTCCTTTTTGACTTCTCTATCTGTAAGTAGTAAGTAATTCCAAAACAATATGGCAATGAATCAGAAACAAGCTTTTTTGTCTAAAGTATTTTCTCATCATCATATTATTCACATTTTTTTTAAATTTAAATTAATTTCCACATAAACACAGTTCCATTTCAAGAAATCTTGGCGCCCTAAGCTAACACTGGAACAACACCCCTAAATATTTAACAAAATAAAAGACTAAACCTAGATCTAACTTTTTGTAAGTTGACACTACTATCCATCATCATCATTATCATCATCAGTTTACGGTCGTCCACTTCTGGACATAGGCCTCTCCCAAGGCACAACACTCAGCTCCCACTATAGTCTATTTCAACTAGAGAGCGAAAAACGGACATTGACCTTTTAGTGTTGCGCAGGGAAGACCAACCTTCTTTGCATCAATAAATTGTATTAATATTTAACAACTATTTTGTCACTTTCAAAATTCAGGTTTTCAGTTTTTACCTAACAATTATCATTACATTACTATTATCACTATTTAACTCAAAACTGTAGAACAAGTTTTTCATGTAACTATCTACCTACACATTAGTAAATTAATCATCTGACATTGACAGGTGTAATTAGTTTAAGATTTAAGTGTGTGCCAAATAAACTATGTATTTATAATTATTATTACCTATTTAAAGGAAACGATTAAGAAAATAAAATCAAACGAATTAAAAAATGATTGGAAAAAAGGTTTGCAATATCTGATTGATCTTGTCGCTCGCCTCGCCCAGTACCACGAAACACGGTAAATGCGTAAGCGATAGGGAAACAATACGTAAATGTATGGATAATGATACACATTGTTTGTTTTCGGTGCTCGCGTGGTACCGTGGCGTGAACGTGGTGGAAACCGACATGTCTGAGGACCACAATATCCGAGGACATATTGCGTCTTCCGTGGAAGGACCTGGGCGCCAACCACGATGTATCTACCTAAGGGAACTCCCTTAACGAATTAATTCTGCGAGGTAGTCATGATCCTCAGTTATGAGGAATCCGATGAGAGGAGGAGGAGGAGGAATCGTTTTTAAGAGAAAGTTTCATTGTTATTTATTTTATTGTTACATAACGGATAGGCGTGAACATTGTTAAATATTATAATTTTATGCCCCACTACGCGTGGGCGAACTAAGCCTTGCCTAATTCTCATTGTGAAGGCATTCCTTTATAATTGTCTTGCAAAACCTTACTAAAACTGATGGAGCATAACTATACGGTACTAAACAATATATTATGAATTTAAAAAAAATATAATTACTTGTGTTGAGTCTGGTCGTTTGTATCTATAATAATTATGTATTTACAAAAGAGAAGTATATAAGTATTATATCCGTTATCTAGTACCCACGACACAAGCGTTTGCTCAGTGTGGGGCTAGATGGCGCTGTGTGCAATGTCCCATAATATTTATTTATTGCACTTTTTTATTTACGTGGGATAGGTTTACGTTTGCCTATAACCTGCCTGATGTTAAGCATTGCTGCAGCCTAGGGTGTAACACGCTTACCTAGAAGATATCTATGAACTCTAGATTTGAAGACCCTTGGATTGTAGATTTAAATTCTTTTGAAAAAATGTAAACTTAGTTGACCTAAAAAGAATAAAACAATTAAGTTGATATTTCTTGTTGTAGTTAGAAGTGGTATGTTTTGTTTTTCTTCAACTGTTTTTATGTAGGTATTATTAATATTGTAAATACTTAAATGAATTACATAAAAAAGTAAATAAATCAACTATTTATTTATTGACATGAATGACAAAGACACAGGTTTACTAGATATGTAAATCTCAATATGAAATTTGGTAAGGAACATAGATTACACCCTGAATGAACACGAGCTATTTTTATCCCGGATTAAAGCGGGTAAAATCGCAGGGCGTCACTAGTAGTACCACATAATCATAATCATAATCAAAATATTCATTTATTCATAAAATACGTCATATTATTTACATATAATGTTCATGTTCATTAATTTCAATATACATTCAATAGAACTAAATATACATGATCAATTTACTATTTAAAAATCACATTGCTGTACTTAAATGGTATTAAGAAATGTAAAAACATGTCAAAAATAATTTCAGGCAGTCAGGCATTCAACACTGTGGCTGAAAGTGAGGCATTATTTTTGATTTATATGTATCTTCTTATCGAATGAGAGTGGTCAACTCTGTTGCCGAGTTACTCGTAATAAAAAGATGATTTTGATTATACAGGTATGGATCTGGCTCTCAAAAGAATTTGCCGGAACATACCATTAGCTTATGCGGTGCTTGTCTAGTCTTAAATAATAAAATAGTCGGATTTATGCATTAAATTTGGCAAATCACTTTATATGTAAACTTTGTAAGACACCAGACAGTTTGCCTTGCACTAGTTAACTGACCAATAATTATAGTTTGCAAATAACTTGCATAACAACTTCAACTTTGCGGTTTATTTATTGCAATTTTATCGTAAGTACATTTGACGAATTCATTGACGCGTAAAATTAAAATTGGGTGTTCAAAGATTGGTAGCGCCATCTAGCGTCGAGTAGCTGAACTAAAGAAGTTAGTATTGAAAACTATGTGATTTTTTGTGTAGTATTTTTAAGTTTTTGTGTGTTTTTCCAGGCAATGTTATGATAAAAAAATAATATGTAGGTAATTAGGTATTGGTTCTACAAATATTCAAATATAATACCTACAATAAGCTTCCGTTACCATAATGACCGCTTACCATCAGGTGAAATAAAGTCACGTGCAATACCTATTCCGTGCAAAAAAATACCTAATAACATCCATGTTGTTTTTTACCAGATTTACTTTCGATTTTAACTTCTTTACTCTTAAGGCTGTTTAGCCTTGAGTAAAGAAGTTAAGTAGGAAACCATCTTTATTTAATAAAAATTATAAGTACATTTCGAACCAAGTTATTTATTGTATTCTCGTTTGTTGCAGGCGACGTAGGCAGCACTCACGCGCTGTACCTCGAGACTATAGTCGAGGAGACGAGCGATGACCTGCGCTCTGAACGATCCTCCGCCAACACCTGGCTCTCTGACTCGGACGCAGACTCCGTCATACATGTGCGGGGCGTGCAAGGTATATCATAATAAAAAAACATAATTAATAAAATCATATTGGTCATAATTTTTAAGTTAATTTTTGGTCGATTATAACTTGAGAAGCCTTGGTCCTATCGTCATGAAATTTAACAAGTATATAACTTAGTTCAACTAGAGGCTAGCTTCAAAATTTAAGTCAGATCAGTCAAGTGGTTGTCGAGATGTTCGTTGACAATGACACTCACGCGCTCCTCACTCAATGATCCTCCGCCAACACCTGGCTCTCTGACTCGGATGCCGACTCCATCATACATGTGCGGGGCGTGCAAGGTATATTATGTACAATTTTAATAAAACAAATTTAGTAACTAAACCAAGGTAATGTGTTTTTGAATAAAATAAAATTCGATAGATCGCATGTGTTATAGTAATGCATTGACAACGCCATCTAGTGTTGAGTATCTCTACTACGTGTAGATATAGCCTAGAGAGACTCTGTAAAAAAGTGTGCTGTTCTTTGATTTAGTGACAGTAGTTCATTCTAGATGGCGCTTTCAAACACTTTACAATTATTTTATATTAAAATTTGTTTATTCGTGGGCAGTTAAAATGTAGTATGTTCTATAACTACTTCTTATTTTTATCAATGGTAGATATTTAATACAACGTCAATTGAATTTGCAGTCTTTTCTATTTTTAGTGAAACTTCAGTGCATCAAAACGTATGTTTACATTACACAATTTTGCAATGAGACGCTCTATTTTCACAGTATTCTGGCAACCACAATAATAGGAGTAGGCGATTCAGGAGCTGTGTCAGTCGTCTTGGACCAGATCCAAGTAATAATGTCGAGAAAACGAGAGCATGCACGCGGTGTCATTGTCATTGTCGGCGACGGACCGGCGCTACGTACTCCGAGTCTTTAACACTAGTCGAACGTTCTTGCAAGTTTAAAGACTAACTCCTAGTCCTTTGTCGCAGGGTCAGAGTGCGACAGTGAATCTGAGCGGGAGTGGGCGTGTCCAGCCAAGCGCCGGCGGAGGGAACGCGCCTCATCACCTACTAGCACTGCCTCGCTCTCCAGGTCCTCAAGTCTGGCGCAGTTCGAGTCCCTAGAGCGGTCCTGTGCCGCCCCAGCTTCTCCCAGTTTATCGCCGGATTCCCTAGACTCGCCTAGAGCAAGTCCACCGCCGCGAGCCCCGCCGCCCCGATCACATCTTTCTGCGGAAAATTTGAGTGAAGACAGTGGTTATAGTGAAAGATCGCGACGACCTGTACCGAAGCGAGCGCCGGCGCCTGCTGTCAGTGTGCCTTGTTTGATCGCGTCGCCGACGCCCGAGCGTCGCTCGCGGGCTGCGTCTCTACCAGCCGAGCTAGACGTGTGCAGCGGCCAGCCCGTGCAGGACCACCGCGCGAGGTTCCGACAGACCTTCGAAGTGAGCGATTCCTTGACCGTCAGCGTGGCTGATCTGACTGCCCTGGATTACCGAGGCGGCATGCGGCGGCCCAGGCTGCCGCCGCCGCCCCCGCCACGCGTCCTTCCACCACCACCACCGCCTCCCGTAGCACCACCACCACCACCACCACCAGTCAGAGAGCCCAGCGCCGGCAGCGACTCTACCACCGAATCTGAACGAGAGTTCGCGCGAGAAATGGAGATGACTGCACGAAAACTGGACGAAAAAGCTCGACGAGCACTAGCCGGCGCTAGTGATTATGACAGAGAGCTGTCAGTACTGACGGCACAACGCCTACATACAGCGTGGGGCGCATGGGATGATGTCCTCGACGAATTAAGGAGACGAATAGAGCCGGAACAGACACCGTCGCCGCCGCGCACGCCCTCTCCCGAGCTTAGACGACCCGCCTACACATCCACTCCGCTCCGTTGTGCGGATGCACGCGTGCGCTCGACTCCCGAGTTACGCGCGCGAGCGACACCGCAGCGCGAGACGCCGGAAGAGCTGCGCGCGTCACTGCAGCTCGTAGCACCGCCTGCGCCCGCGCCGGCCGCGCGCTCGGTGTCGGCTGGCTCCCGCGGGGTCACGTTCTCTCCAGTGGTCGCGGAAGTGTCGTGGCGCGAAGCGAGCTCGGTATCGGACTCGACTCCGACGGACGACGCGAGCGACGCCGAAGTGGAAGTGGTGGGGGGCGAAGCGCACGCGCCGGCCGCAGAGCGCGTCGAAGCCATGTCGGAGGCGGGCGCGCGCGCGCCGCGCAGCCGCATAGCCGGCTTCTTGTCTCGGTTCGCGAACTTCCGATTTTCCGGGCGTAAAGAGAAGAAGATGCGGAGCGCAGGCGCGAGCGGGCGCGCGGCAGACGGCGGAGCGGCAGCGCGCGGGCCGCCCGCGGCGCCGCACTATGTCCGCATCCCGCTGAAGGACGAGGTGTCTCGCGCGGCGGGCGCCGAGGCGGGGCGCAGCCCGGCGCCCGGCCTGGCGGCCCGGCCGCCGCGCCCGCGCGCCCCCGCGCCCGGCGTGCTGGAGACCGACGTGGACACGCAGCGCACCGTGCTGCACGCGCGCAGCCTGCTGCAGCTGGCGCCGCCCGACCAGCGCACGCCGCGCCCGCACAAGTCGATGGAGTTTCTGTTGGATAAGGACAACGTCCAGATCGTGCAGGTCAGTCTTAAAACAACATTTACTTACCTTAAAAATCATATACCAGCTCTCGGTTACATAGATCTACTCCACCCTTGTCAATTTGTCATGAAAACATGTCCCAATATTATTTCTCTACACAAACATTTATCACAAAACCACCTACCAAAACCATCATAAACCTACTTTCTAAGTTATTTCCCTGAGTATGACATACCTATCAGCCGTACTAACTCCACCCCAGTCTCAAAGACGTCGTGTTTACAAACAGATCGATGCCGGGTGACGACCCATAGCAATGCAATTCTACGCTTTTGCGATGTCATAGCTATGTTGTGACATATATTCCTGTCACACTCGTACATACATACCTGATATACTTAGTTTTATGTGTAACTTAGCTTAGTTTAGTATATAATCGGGAATTATGCATAATTCCCGATTATCTACATTTACCGTAACATATACTTTGCTAGGATTTAGATTTTCTTTTCAAAGATAGCTCCTATAAAAGTCCCGAATTAAGCCGGTAAAAGTATCTGTTTATCCTATATTTTTCTTAATAGTTCTAGATACAATCATATCGTAATTTAATGCCCATATCTAAACGCAATTCAGCAAAATTTTAAGATTATGGTCGGATTTAGTTCGTACATCTAAATAAACCGCTCCCCTAAGTATTTAAGCCAATTCATTGTCAAAAAGTGGTCTAAATTACTTTCATTTCCCACGAGACATTATTACAACACAAACCATATTATATTTATTTAATAATTCAAATGAATAATGCAATATTGCAATTCTTTAGAGACGTAGAGAAAGTGATTCAGCATTCACATTGTATTCAATAGCGCTCAATGCGGTACTTACGTGATATTACGTATGACAAAGTGGGCGTAACACAGTACTTTATCTGAGCTGGTGAGATAAAAATCAATACGGGAGAGTTCAATACGTGGTTTAGAGATCAAAGGTCGGCTTCAGACTAGTTTATACCTCAACTAGTGAGTGCTCGCGGCTTCGCTCGCATTAAGAAGTAAAATTTGCATCCCCTATTTCACCCCTTTAAAAGTGGCATTTCCAAAAATCCTTTCTTAGCGGATGCCTACGTCATAACATCTACCTTCATTCCAAATTTCAGCCCAATCCGTCCAGTGGTTTGGGCTGTGCGTTGATAGATCACTTTATCAGTCAGTCAGTCACCTTTGAGTTTTATATATTTAGATAAAACAGTTTTTCTTGATGTATCTACTATTTTAGACTAGACTCAAAATCCCATAAATAATAGGTACCTACCGTTTTCTATAAAATATCGATAAATTATTTATATCGATAAGATATCTCAGAAATTATTTTGAAAATATGAAAGTGCATTTTCCATTCGTAACTTCTGTGTGCTTAATTGCTATAACCCATGCTAAATTAGTTTTATTTTAGATTTTTTTTCTCAATTTAATTCTTCTGACTATTTTTCTCAACATAATTTGTTATAGCTACAAAATATCAATGCTAAATAAGCTCTAAAAGTGCCGAAATTTTCCCGGAACATATCATTATTTTAACATCTATTGTTAAAAATACTACTTTAATTTACTCAACACTGATAAACCATTATATAAAATATACGAGTAACAAAAGGTTCTTATCGTTCAAAAACAGTATTTCGAGAGAGTCCCCAATTTATGAGCTCTAGTATTCAGATTAGATAAAAGGGAACAAAGACCATTCTTCACGAGAAGGAATTTAATTTAGTCCAGGAATTTTGTTGAAGCTATACTGGGCTACTGGTAACCTATGAACTAATGAATGAACTAGTCTTCTTTACAGAATATAATACAAAAAAGTTATAAAATTTTGCAGACAAATGCAAACATATCACACGTGAATAAAGTAAACGAATACATATTTTTATAGTAAAATTATTTCTCTCTTTCTTTGAATCGTATTTCCTCATTACTGAGGGTCGTGACTCACATAATTCATTAGGGGAGTTTTCTTGAACAGATACTTCGAAAACAAAAAAACACAAAAATGAAACTAAATAAAGCCTTCGTTAGTTAGTGATACAACTATATTAACATGTGGGGACAGCGGAGCATCTTCATTATCCATAATAGTAATTCTACCGGCTGGGCATGGGTATTTGGGCATGGAGAAATAAAACGTAGCACTTCAACTTATTGATGGTATATTACAATTTGTTGGAGGTTAAACTATGAAATACAACTGTAGGAAGATTGTCTGATATCTAATTACACTAATTCGGTCGACACTCCAACCAACACGTAACGCCACAACGCGATGCGAACCGATTGCCGTCCCAAGTAAGGAATGCCGGTTTCTCGCACGGCACTAGCGCTGGTTGTTGCGTCAGAGCAGGACTCCGAAGTTAGTCTCAAGTCAATGTCAGCCGTTATAGACAGTGACACAAACATTATAACACATTTCGAACATTGTGACAGCTGACAGTGACATTGAAACCAACTCGCCTACTCTCCGAATCAAACATTAAGATCAACTTAAACACTCTTCGAATCAAACGCGCCGACACGGCCAGACTGACATTCGCACGTCCTCGTGCGATCCGTTTTCTCTAGCAGCAGATGACCTGGAATTAAAGAAAAGACACAACTGGGATCACAAATGTCATTTCGCTCGTCTATCCTGACAATTTCGAAAGATATCATTCAGTACACGCACATATTATCAGTATCTACATTTGGCTTCGAGAAATTGAGATCACGTCAAGATGTTGTTTCAACTAAGTTAATTATCACACAAAACTTCACTATTCGACCTCGTGCGAATATGACCGTACCGCTGCAGGGTGCCCCCACCACCAAGATCGCCACTCACCGGCAACGACAAGGAAGCACCGGACAGCCCTGCAGCTGCAGCTCCACCCCAAGACACTATTCGACATCGTGCGAATATTATCATAACGCTGCAGGGTGCCCCCACTACCAAGATCGCCACTCTCAGGTAACGACAAGGGAGCACCGGACAGCCCTGCAGTCGGAGCACCTCTCTACGACAATATTTGACATCATGCAAATATCGCCAAATCTCTAGCTTCTACCCGACGGCATCTCATACGACGTGACGTTATCTCATCTGACGTGAAACCAACTAACTCTTAAGCAATGGTGTTGAATGATACGTAACAAAGTCACATCTCAAAATTAAATCTCTAATTCACTTCCCAATGCTGAGAGGGTCGCCGAGGTGGTGGTCATTGTGTGCGAACTAGCAACCATATCGTATCATCGTCTGATGAAACCTCCTCACTATTTTAACTTTGACCCGCCGTCTCGGCCTCCTCCTCCTCATCGTCAACATAATTAATCAAAAAGGTATCTACCTACTTCTATTAAGCCGTCAAGACTCCTAGGCACTATGCCCAGATTTTCGTGAACATCTTTATGAATCTGATTTTAACTATCTATCTTTTCAAAACGTGGGTACCTGTGCTGTATTACTGTGCCTTCTATTCTAATCCTTTCGCAGTACCCAGAAATTGATTGACTGTTTTACTATTCACTAATGAGTAACCAAAAGGAAACGAGCTCACCGGGAGTATGGTCAAAGTGTCTCGGGCAGACTATGTACGCTCCAAACCACGCCGACAGCATCCCTGCTCTGGCGGTGCTGATCAGCAAGAAGGCGGCACCACTTGCTACTGGCTGGGTGCGAGGAGTGACAACAGCATCCTGAAAACAGAAACGGATACGCGCCAGTACTGAAGCATCTAATATGGACCATTTAAACAGGGATGATTTCAGATCTAGTTTCATTTTAATTGCTCAGTACCTATCTCGAAACTCAACCCCTAACGGGCGCGACTCCCAGAAAAGCTGGACTGCTAACAGACCAATCTCAACGAATCCTGTCAAGATTTGATTTCATTAAAATATCTTGCGTAAAATAGGACAACACTCCTAACTTTTAAAATTATGACAACGCTATCTTAGATTGAATCTTGAATTTCAATTAAATTTCACAGTGCATAGCTGACCTCTTATGGGACATAAAACGACCTCACACTTATGTATCACTGCACAATCATTAAATAGCTACACACTAACAATCATCAACAGATTGGCAATAATTTTTTTACAAAAAAATGGCTTTATCGTTACACAACATATTATATAGTGCTGTATGCTCGTAATGACTGGTATGGTTTTTCTCAACAACGCCTTTTAATCATTTATAACAAATTGCAACTAAATCTTACTTTGACAAAAGAGCATTCAACACCAGAAACGTAATGAATTTAAACAATATCACCTTTGATATCCGATGAAGTTGCACGCTGCACTCAGTCACCACTCGACCGTGGCTGCGCTCGCCCGGCCGCGTGCTACCACTGCTGCTTCATGTGCCGTGGCCGCCCGGCCGCGTGACACCACTGCTGCTCCATGTGCCGTGGTCGCCCGGCTGCATGCCACCACTGCTGCTCCATGGGCCGCGGCAGCTCGACCGCGTGCCACCACCGCTGCTCCATGTGCTGCCCGGAGCGCACGCCACTGCAGCGGCATCGCGCATCACTGCGACGTGGCATGAGTCTGCTGCAGGCGCTGCTCTTGTACTCCCTCACGATGCGGTCCATATCTTGTAATCTTCTTGCTTGTCAATATTTTTTGTCGTTACTTTCGTAGTCTTTCTTGTACGACATTTCCAATTAGAAGATATAAAAGTCCTTCCAAATCCAAAAAGAAAATCTTGTCTTTCAATTCACAGTACACGTATTCGTAAATTTCAACGCAATTATAAAATCGCTTTATGGTCTTCTCTGGTCCAAGGATTATCGTTGCCGCATTGATAAGTTTCAGTAAAACACAAATCCCACCTGTTTTTTTTATCTTTCACACGTTTTTGTTCATTGACACGAAGAATTGATAATTTTCGTGGGTCTGATTTTCACGTAGGCAGAACATGCATGGCTCCCATTGTGTTTCTCGGCGATCAATTATTTCTCCATTTTTGCCATCATCCCACTTCTGATGTGGGGACGGCGGAGCATCTTCATTATCCATAATAGTAATTCTACCGGCTGGGCATGGGTATTTGGGCATGGAGAAATAAAACGTAGCACTTCAACTTATTGATGGTATATTACAATTTGTTGGAGGTTAAACTATGAAATACAACTGTAGGAAGATTGTCTGATATCTAATTACACTAATTCGGTCGACACTCCAACCAACACGTAACGCCACAACGCGATGCGAACCGATTGCCGTCCCAAGTAAGGAATGCCGGTTTCTCGCACGGCACTAGCGCTGGTTGTTGCGTCAGAGCAGGACTCCGAAGTTAGTCTCAAGTCAATGTCAGCCGTTATAGACAGTGACACAAACATTATAACACATTTCGAACATTGTGACAGCTGACAGTGACATTGAAACCAACTCGCCTACTCTCCGAATCAAACATTAAGATCAACTTAAACACTCTTCGAATCAAACGCGCCGACAAACATATTAATATCAAATAATTTATTAAATTGAATCAAGTATTTATTTTTAATTTTAATTAAAAGCCTAGAAACCGTTATAATTTAAGTAACCGTATACCAACTCATACGATTATAAAACACACATGTGTGTGGGACTGTGATTTTAAAGGTATGTATAGGTATGTGTAGGTACATACATACCTTTAAAATCACAGTTCCTTCGTAACAAATTACACACATTTTCAAACAATTATGCATCAAGGTTAAACCCAAGTGTGATAATTATAAAATTACCTTTAGGTTATACCTCAACTATTCAAAAGACACAATATGTCATAAAAAGTGACATTGCTTTGTTTATCTTGGTGTTTAAATCTAAATAGATAAAATTCAAAGTTTTAAATTTATAGTGATCTATCAACGCACAGCCCAAACCACGGAACGGATTGAGCTGAAATTTGGAATCAAGGTAGATGTAATAACGTAGGCATCCGCTAAGAAAGGATTTTTTGAAAAGCCACTTTGAAAGGGGTGAAATAGGGGATGCAAGTTTTACTTCTTAATGCGAGCGAAGCCACGAGCACCCACTAGTATTTACATAATCTCAATGTTTAGTGTAAAACATAGTAGAACAAAGTAAATATGTAAAATGTAAAGTAACATTATCACTATAAATGCTGCATAGTTAAGATAGTTCTTACATATTTATATTTTTTTCTTGCATGAAGTTGTTGTCAAAGATCCAAAATCATTTAATGTTGGAGATAAAAATAGGGACTATAATATACTGAAATACCTTGTGAAAAATATCAGCAAATGTAAATTTGTTGGTCTGTTTCTTCCCTCTTTTTGTTGCACACAAATAAAATAGAACACAACACAAACAAGAGAAAATTTAAATCTCATGCCAAAAATTGCGGCCTTATCGCTAAAAGCGATCTCTTCCAGGCAACCGTAGTATGGAGAGGAAATCATACAGAATAATAGACGGGGTGTTTAATAAAGAACACATAAAACTTAAACAATTTAAAAGAAGACTTATCAAAGTATTTTTGGCTTAGTACGTTTTAGTGTTTAAAGAGAGACCTTAAACTCGAAAAAGGCCACGTTTACTCACTTCATTTCGATAATAAAGCTAAGTATACCTAATCACAATTCATCACCACATTCAACCATCATTTCATTGCGATTCATTGCAAAATCCTCTACACTTCCGTTTGCAAACAGTTGGTGGCTTCCCACGCTAGTTAGATAAGTCTATTTACTAGGTAGTATACCTACTAGGAACTACCTACACTTTAGTACCTCTAAGTAACCAGCCTATACCTCTTTTAGACCGGTTTTCAAAAATAAGGATTTTAATGCCTGCGGCTTCATTTGCGTTGTATAGGGATCTTCTTCTTCTTATCGAATGAGAGTGACCGACTCTGGTGTCTAGAGTTTATCAAGCCGCCCTGAGGGCCTCTGACATGACTTTACGACTGCCGTACGAGACAAACAGCCGGGACCTAGAATTTAATTTATTTTTGTATAGAGATAAAAACTAACCATTGACATTCAGGATCTTATACTATTTTTTTACTAAGTGTAAGAAGCTACAATGTTGATCAGAAATCCCATCGAAATGAATGGACGCTACCGTAGGTTAGACAAACTTATGTAACAAAATCGCGCACTATGTCAAGAATAACTGATAAGTTGGAACTGTTACTACTCATTTTATTTAAATAGCATTATATAAAATTGCTTAAAAACTCCCTACTTGCTAATTTAGTCACATATATTATTACGGTTTAGTTACAAAATAATTAAAAGTTACGTTTAGTATTGAATTATGCTTGACGGTATATGTATTACTCATCACTTTGAATATTAATAACGTATTAAATATGGCGATAAATTGTTGTTTTCAATCGATTTTCCTTATGTAATACCTACTTAGCTTGCTATTGTTTCGAGCTCTCGTATTTAGTTTTATCAGCAACTTATGTATAGAATACATAATAGTAGGTAGTATACTGAAGCATAACCTACTTTTTAAATAAAGATTTTGCGTATGTGTAGTTAACTATTTGGTTCAGAGTTTGAATAAAGCAATATTAACACATGTGTAAAACATACTCAGTATATACGTACATACACTAAATTAAAGGCTAAAGACCTCTTAGCTGCTTTTCGCTTTAATCCTGGATAAAACTCTATAAACATGTTTTAATCCAGAATATAATCTATCTCTGTACAAAATTTCATGCAGTTCAGCTTAATCTCCTATCGTTTGAATGTAAAGGAACAACGCTGAAAACAAAACAAAACAAACTTCAGTGTTTTAATGCAATGTGTGCAGACTAATTAGTTTTTTTAACAGATGTGCTTCGGCAAAACATACAAAACATATTTGCATATCTATACTTATGTATAGTACTAATAGAATGAAGAGTTTGTTTGTTTGTTTGTTTGAACGCGCTAATCTCAGGAACTACTGGTCCGAATTGAAAAATTCGTTTTGTGTTGTATAGACTATTTATTGAGGAAGGCTTTAGACTATATAACATCTGCATGCTACAACTAATAGAAGCGAAGAAACAATGGAAAATGTGGAAAAAACGGGGAAAATTATTCATCTTTGAGGGCTTCCGTTGCGTGCGCTGCGAAAACAGTTCAAGATATCAAGAAAATTTGTGTGACGGAATTAATGCCCAAAATAACTTATTTCACGCGGACGAAGTCGCAGGTATAGCTAGTATGTTATAAAATGTGTCTAATGAAAGAATGCATGTTGAAATACCATAGCGAACAACTTAACTATACATGTGTTCAAATTAAGTGATTGAACCGTGATCATTCTTTTTAACAGTCTTTACTTTTTGTTATTTTTTAACCAGCTGTGTTGAACAGATGTAGTATGATCTCATAGTTAGTGCTCGTGAATTGAAATACTAAAAACTTCGACATTAGAGCCACTTTAAAACGATGTCAATATCGTAATTATACGGGCCAATTAGTTTAATTTTCATTTTCCTAGGACAAAACAGCGGCATATACGTTTGTATGTAAAGCATTTACCACGAACTCTCTTATAGATATCGCCTCTCGTAGATGGAACTTGACTAATAATTCAAACATTTTATTGAAAAATTACTGCGTATTTCTGATTACCAGCCAGAACGCCTAACCTTTCGGCTACGGTCTACTAACTGCCAGAAAACCAAACTAATTTTTAAGCTTCAGACTGAGCGGCCGGTGGCGCCACTTGTGCTTGACCAATGATGATGATGATAAGGGTCATTGACAATATTAGAGAGTGTACTGTTAATGTGACCCTGACCAAATTGGTCAGCTCTAGTGTTTGACACGGTTTGACCTCGATCTGATCGTGAGTGTGCGTAGATTGTGCCATTGTTTGCTTTAAGTTGCTTGCTATTTGGGCAAATAATTGACCTTATTGGTAAGGCTTGGTGTGAAGCAAATGTGAGATTACTTCAAGCTCCAGTTTTTAAAGAAAGTTATGGACAAAATTTTAATAAGGTTGGAAATTCGACGATATTTTCCATTAACGAGGTTGCCCATGAACACTTCTCCAATGAATACATTTTTAAGGGAGAGACGTGACCCTTAGTAGTAAGGAGATACATTCACTGAGAGTTTAATGTTTGTGTTTAATGCAGAAATATTTTGATTTGAAAGTCTTTAAACTAGATTTTTTCTATCTAATATATTTTTTAATAATAGTATAAAATAGATATTGTAT
This sequence comes from Macaria notata, assembly GCA_927399415.1. Classification (NCBI taxonomy): domain Eukaryota; kingdom Metazoa; phylum Arthropoda; class Insecta; order Lepidoptera; family Geometridae; genus Macaria; species Macaria notata. The sequence goes on from OV656751.1 coordinate 4,568,258, forward strand.
GTAGCAAAATACCAACATTTAATCATAAACATCGGGTCGACGATTATTTTCGCATTACGTAACCCCGCTGTCAGCGCATATTTGCATCATCTAAGGCGTATTACAACCGGTTGGGCCATCTTATCGACCATAGACGTCTCATTGTAATAGAAAATTCTGACACATATACATATTGCATACATATGTCAAGCCAATTTACGCGATAGGTGCCACATTCAACAGGAGCGAAAGTTTGGAATATCTGAAAGGTTTTTCCTTCATTAACGCAATGGTAAACTTTAGTTTACAATCTGCTTTAGCAGAGGGCCGAATTGTGTTAATTTAATTTTAAGTAAGGTACGCATTTTGTTGCATTCACATTAAAAAATAATATATACTTTGGTATATTATTATATATAATTATATGAACATGCATTGTAATATTGAATTAATTTTAAGAAAATAACACCAGTAATAGGTACGTATGTAGGTACTGTATGATGCTCTTCACGTCGCTAAGGACAGGTGCAGATGGAAGAACATCATTAAGGAAAAACTGATATTATACCATATTTCACCCCTCTAAAAGTGGCATTTCTAAAAATCCTTTCTTAGCGGATGCTTACGTCATAACATCTACCTTCATTCCAAATTTCAGCCCAATCCGTCCAGTGGTTTGGGCTGTGCGTTGATAGATCACTATATCAGTCAGTCACCTTTGAGTTTTATATGTATAGATTATTACATAATACATAGTCCGTGATTAATCCAATTCTAAGAAAATCTAACGAGGAGTTTCTATTATAATATTGTCTATTGTGGCATCTAACCCACCTTGTAACTGTTGTACATAAATATGTTTCAACAACCTTGCTGCAGAGCTGCATACAAACTTGATGGCTTTTTGTTTACGTGAGATCATCTTCAAGGTGCTAACAATATAGTCAATTATTTTTATAACTGGATATCGGTGTAAAGTGTAAATTAAAATCATACAGGGTGTTATGGAGTAAAACTTATTAATGTTACGAAAAAAGAATTCTTCGTAAGGCTTGAAAGAGGCCATTTAGGCGATTTGGAAACTCTCGGAAACAGACTTCGCGTCACATACCTACTTCCTTTTTTACTAATAAATGACATAAATTGAAAGAAACGTGAGAATAATAATTTCTTTCTTTGTTGAAACCCTGTTAACTTTTTTATGGAAAGCACTTGACCAATGATGATGATAAATACATTTATATGTAAAGGTAACAACATATTTTCATAAAATTGTTGAGATATTGAATTTCATTCTCTCAACACTTAAATTTATCGAAGTTTTACTTCACACGCACTTGTTTTATTGTTAATATTTTCTTACGAGGTGTGATATAAAACTACGTCGAATGTTGATAGTACGTAAGAACATAAGTGCATTTGTATGTAGGTTACATACGACGTTTTACCATCAAGATCTTGAATATAAAACGGAATATAAGGTCAATACAAATTACGTGTGAATCGGAACAACATACCTACCAAAGTCGTATTTACTGTATTTTTTTATATGTACAGAGGTATTAGTAATGAATAAATGTATCTCTTCTGATGATCAGGTGGTAAACATTTTGAGGCTTTAGTGTGTAACAATTTCTTTACTGGCAGAACTTCGAACTTTATTTCAGAATCCCTACATTTTGTAAGTTTAACTTAACCAGCACTTGACCAGTTTGTAGGTATGTATATTGTTTTTTTTTTTAATATCAGTAATTGTATGCGTCAGTTACTGATATTACAAAACCTTAAAGTAAAAATTTATCTAAAATTGGCGTTGTACCTGGGCAATTGGTTGGATAATACTTTTAATTGTAGGTACCTAGTGAATAGCCATGCCAGTGATATAATTTATTGGTCATAAACAAAAATACTCCTAGAACGGATCTATACCCATCTATAAATAAATATTTCGGGACATTGCACACAGCGTCATCTAGCCCCACACTAAGCAAATGCTTGAGTCGTACTAGATAACGGATATTATACTTATATACTTTTTTTTTGTAAATACATACTTATTATACATACAAACGACGAGACTCAATACATGAATACTATAATACTAGAATTTGCTACTCTTTTACGAACAATTTCTTTTCTACGTAACCCTGTATGATCAAACAGTCAATGGTTATAGTACTAAACGTATAGAATGTTAAACTCTAGAGCCTCGTAGTCAAGGACTGTACTGACGTTATCGATCTGAATTCTTCCGGAGATATTTTCAAACAATACTGTGACGTCAGCAATATTGCTTAGTACTTATTAAGTATTTCATATTAGGTACATACTTAATATTTTGTACATTTCGAAGTCAAAACCACAGTGTTTTTGGCAAAATCAAAAGCTAAATAAAACCCTATATTTTGCAGCAGAAACCATTTAAAAAATATTAAATTTATATTTGTTTCTCTTCTTAGAACTTGGTTCTAAAAATAGTTTTAAAATTCGTTAGAAATTTATCTAGCCAACCAAATGACAAATTAACCTCTATCATCTTCATCAGCCTGTTATCGCCCACTGCTGAGCATAGGCCTCTCTTTTCTAGTACACCACTCGTGCCGGTCCTTCGCAGATTATATGCAGGTGCTCTCTGCGGTTATTGTAATGTCCTCAACCCACCGCATTGGTGGCCGGCCTCGGTTTAATTAACCTCTATCGGAGCAATTAAATAATTATGTAATTTTTTTAGCGCCTTATACTATCTTTACAAAAGAAAAAATATGACGCTTTGCTAGGGTTCAACTTCAAAAGAGATATACAGGCCAATATTTAAAACATATTCTAGGTATGATTGGTTTTACATAAAAAAATGAATGCCAATGATTGTATGACTAACTGGTTACGTATAAAAGTATGATGATACGACTAACAAGTTTAAATCAATCCAAGTAGGTAAATTGATTCCCAACCAGCTAAGCTTCACCGGAAGTATCACATAGTACCTAACTACCAACATCCGGCTAGTAAGGTAAGACTTCCGGCCACGACGTAACCTGTATAGCATATCAGTTAGAGGAAATAATATCTAGATTGATTGAACCTACCTATGGGAAGTCTAACCTAGATTTCTTATGCACTTTCTTCACTTTTTAACAGACTTCAAAAAAAGGAAGGTATCATTTCTTATGAAAGTTTTTTTTTCTTTTTGTTTCGTACTTTGACGGATTCTTATTTTTAACAAAACATAAATAAAGAGGAGGTTCTCAATTCGACTGTATTATTTATCATAGAAGTTAGGAATAAACATTTTATTAAACTTTTATTGGAAAATGAGCGAAAATAATCACGACCGGACCGAAGTTTAATTTAAAACAACCATAGTGCAGGTTAGCACTTAATAAATTAACTCATAAACATTTTATGTTTATAACAGGAGAAACGATATTGACGTTTTATTTTTATTTGAAAACGTTATGGCCAAAGAATTTTTACGCACTTCTTCTCTAATGGATCTACAGATATCATTGCAATTTATCAAAATATTTCAATTTAGATGTGTTTTAAAAACATATTTGGTTACAAATGATGAATATCTATTGTGAGAAGTGAGAATTTAATTATTTTATACATATCCTTAGCAATTCTCGTTGCCGACTACGATATTCATCAAATCAAATCAAATCAAATCATTTATTTTGCGAATATGCACAAATTGTAAAATAACAGCAGATGGAATGCTAAATGGAAGGCACACATATTCAGCCTCACGGCAAGCAAAACTTACATATCAAATATAGTCACGACTTACCTAATTACAATTAAAACTTTAGATAAAACACTGACCACCCACTATTTGACATACAAATTCATAAAATAACAACAAATTCATCTAAAATCATTACAAAAACAAAAACTAAATAATATGTCATAGAGAATGTAAACATGTCAATAACAGATGTTTTAAAGCTTTATATTAACGGTCAGACTTTCAGGGAAAGAGTCAAGTGCTCATAGTCATGTAAAATTTATTTTGTATTTTTTTCAACCTGATAAAGCTACGGGTGTACTATGTAAAGCTTTAGGCGTGACCTATAAAGCTCCGTCGATCCAGACTATCTGGAGCAGATAAACGAAGGCCGTAAGTCTATATCTAGCAATAGGTTGCTTGTAATACCTACTCTTTAGTCGTATTCTCTCATGACTGAGGGTCGTGACTCCGCCGCCGAATTAACGTACTAGGGGAGATTTCCTAGGCACATTAAGCAAATCAGTTTGTCAATCGTTATTTTGCTCAAATTGCTTTTCTTATCGAATCAGAGTGGCCAACTCTGATGTCGAGAGTTTTTCAAGCCTAAGGGCCTCTGACATGGCTTAACGACTTTCGTACTAAACAAACAGCCGTGACCTACAATTTAACGTGTCATCCGACCCACGGAAGCGCCCAAAATGGAATGCCACTTTTCGGTCCCCCATCCAAGGACTGTCCGCGTTAACCTTTGCTTAACATTGGTAATCGCATGCGATTGCCTCCGCCAACTGAGCTACGGGCGCTTTTGCTCAAATTGCTCAAAACTTTTTATTTGAGACTAACTTGATCAGCACTTGACCAGTTTTTTCCCATCAAGATCTCCGCTGGGTTAATGGATGACCTTTTTTAACTCGGTTAAAGAGGGGCATGACGTTATTGATATTAATTTGAGGGAATTTTGTCGGATCACCGCTTTTAAAAGGTCTTGATTGATAAAAGCTATCAGGAACGAGATAAAGGAAGTTTGTTTGTTATTTGATTTTATGGAATGAATAAAAATATTCGTTTAGTTCAATTGAAACTAAATTAAATAAATAAATATTCCGGGACATTGCACACAGCGCCATCTAGCGATGTTTAAAATAAATTCTAAATTGTTAGTCGTTTGTGGTATTTTCAGTAATATTGTAGTATTTTATTACTCTTTGATACGACAAGTAAACGCATCTTGTGCGCTTATAATTTCAAATAACATCGATAGCTGTGGCTATGTTATTTATATGCAATAATTTTAATGTGACATTAATGTAAATTATACTTCACATGTTAATATTATGAATATATGGGGGATAATTTTAAGTAATTATTTTTACCGAGTAAGAGAAGTGAATTCAAATTTATTACTTAGGTTCATATTAACGCAAGCGTTCTAAAAATGGCGACCAAAATAATTCCAACCTTTTTCGCACAATATAGAAAAATATCGTTTTTGAAAATCGAACTCCGAAACAACGATTCGAAACGATACCAAACTCTTTATTCAAATCCTTATTTTCGTCCCACATTCGCCCAGCGTCTGATATCGAAAGAGTTCCGATTGGAATTACAAATGGGATCGATGTTGGCTATACGAGTATGTTTAGCATTCGATGTTGGTATGATGCGGTGTTATTCCAAAATTAAACTCGCTTCCGTTAATGTTACCCAATATGGCGCGCTGAATTCCGCTAGACCGTGCATACTGTCTATTGGGTTACCAGTTACAATATTAAAATGTTTTAATGAAGCTTTTGTTATTAGTAAGCAGACATAAATTAGCCATAAGCCCTGCAAGAAGCCCTCAGTGCGGCTTGATAAACTCTCGAAGAATAAAATTTTCGTAGCATTGCCTTTAAAGGCGGTGCGCTTTTGTAATACTTTGACGTGACGAAACGATCAAACTAATATTGGCCGTTGAGGCCGTCGGAAGCTATTTGCCAATTTAAATCTGTCCATTTTAAAATCGGATGACTTGACAATAGAGAGGTCCTCTTGAGTTTTGAATTGTGCAATTTTAACAGTCATTCGTATCTCTACACACGTCTGAATTTAGTTTAAAGAAAAATCTATACTAATATTATAAGAGTTGTTTGCCTGAAGAGTTTGTTTGTTTGAACGCGCTTATCTCAAGAACTACTGGTGCGAATTGAAAAAAACTTTTTGTGTGAATAGACCATTTATCGAGGAAGGCTTTAGACTACATAACATCACGCTGCAACTAATAGGAGCGAAGAAACAATGGAAAATGTGGAAAAAACTGGGAATATTATTCATCTTTGAGGGCTTCCGTTGCGTGCACTGCGAAAAAACAGTTCAAGTCGTGGGTAACAGCTAAATTTATAAAGCTGAAGAGGTTGTTTGCAGAAATAAACATGATCCCCAAAATAACTATTCCACCCGGACGAAGTCGCAGGCACAGCTAGTTTCTTATAAATGCAAGAAACTGTTTATATTGCTTTCAGCTTTTCATTATTTTACTGTAAAAATGACGAGACACAGCCAATGACAGCCAACTTAGAATTATTACTTGCTTTTTATAAAAAAAAAACAATTGAAAAAAAACAGATAAATTGTCAAAACGTACAGTAAGTGTAAAGATTTTACAATAAAATGTGCTCAATAAACCCGAAGAACAGAAATTGTTACAAAGTATATCTTGTTACATTTGTCACCGTGGGAGTAACACTTGAGTACTTTCTCGACAATTTGTGGTCATTCAGTCAACTAGGTGTAATGACGTGAATTAGCATAAGTATTTAAGACGGGTAAAGTTATGAGTAATGGTTTTAGGATGTTTGTTATCTTGTTAAGTATACAACTTTATCTACAATAATAAAATATAAAAACAAGGGAAGAAAAACTAAACATACTACTTCTAACTACTACAAAAAAGGGGCACTTAGAAAATCTTTAGAAAAGCCTAAAGATAATTTAAGTGCTCCAGCCCACTACCAGAGGGCAGCGTGCCCAGCATACTGGCCGCATTACCACGCTGGATGGCAATGCTGATACGTTGAGCCAGAAAAAGGACAGCATTTTGGACATGCGTTGCGTCGTTTGTAAAACTTGTTAAGTTGGTGCTAAATAAATAATATGTAGGTATGGTGAGATGGTTTTCACAAACTAAATACAAATCAACCAGGCGCAATGTAACCTTCTCTTTTTATGATTTTCGCGATTTTTCCCGTTAGATAACCGCTAACTAATTTTAATTTAGCAAACAAAAGTAATCGCTTTAACAGCTAAAGCTAAAAACAGGTTAAAAGTGCAAAAACTGTTAAAAAATGACATGTCGTATGGAACCACCCTTACATTTTTTTTCTATCTATCTTTCTCTGTGAGTCATATTTCCTCATGACTGAGTGTCGTGACTCCCCCGCAGAATGAATACGTTAGGAAAGTTCTCTTGGGCAGATACATCGTGGTGGACGCCCAGGTTCTTCCTCGGATGGGTCCTTTTTATTCTATAGCCATCATCATTTATGATATACAGAAAAAATAAACACTGTCAGTTTGACACAGTTTTTTAAAATTAGGGTTGCAATTTTAACCCTTGGACACAAAAAGCTCTAGTTGCCTATTTCGAAAGCTCACATACAAAGCCCACTCCCATCCATTCTAGCCATTAATCGGTCGGTTTTATTACGTTATCTTCTCCAATAAAGATTGGATAATTGGCTATTGGAATCCGGATCGTTGATTGGCTATTGGTTCCGTTTGACCCGGAATGTGGTATACTCGCAGAATATGATATAGTTACTTGTGTATTACTAACAGTCTTGTGTGTTCAAACAAATTAAAATTAAAAAAAAACGCTTAAACGCTATAACACAAAGTTTAGAGAGTTTTATATAATATGCTCGAATAAATGTATTTTCTTACTTCCTTTTCATTTAAAAAAACTAAATTTGATGCTGTCGGGTGATTCCGACCCGAACCGAAAAAGAGATTCCATTTGGTATCAGTTTATTTTCCTTTATTATGCTATTCCGTTCTGAACCCAATTCCATTTTTATATGCCGTTCCGCTGTTGAACAAAGCATTTAAACATATATATTTTTACTTCTTCTTCTTCTTATCGAGTGAGAGTGGCCAAGTCTAGTGTCGAGAGTTTATCAAGCTGCCCTGAGGGCCTCTGACATGGCTTAACGACTGCCGTACTAGACAAACAGCCGGGACCTACAATTTAACGTGTCATCCGACCCACGGAAGTGCCCAAAATGGAATGCCACTTTTCGGTCACCCATCCAAGGACTGGCCGCGTCAACCTTTGCTGTTATTTTTTGACTTCAACCACTTAACTTTAAGTTTGACCTGTGGTTCAAATCACAATTAAATACATGATGTACTTTGCAGCTATTTCGTTACAAGTACTCATAATAGACCCACAATTACAAAATCTAGTACTAAATTGAGTGGTTATTATTGGAAATGGGAGAGTTTTAGAAAAAAGATATAAAGATAAAGATATTTTATTTGCCAAAAAACACTGGTACAATCACAAAAATATTAACGTATTACTAAATTATATTAATTACTTAATTAATGTTAATGTGAGTTTCTTGTGAACCCCGAACTAGGCCTGGGCCTGTACCTCGGTGGTCCAAGATTGAGAGTAACCAAAAGAATCATTACCTAAGTCATTCGCGTATTACAATATTAAAAAGTGATCACGTAATCTAATATAACAAAGTGATTTAAAAGACCTATTCCTAATTTGTACAAATGACTCCATTTCATTAATAACTCTACTGATTTATACTGATCTACGGATACATAAACAATTCATACCTAAGAACGGGAACATTTTATCGGGAAATTGCAATCCCTTACTTCGCCCGGTTGTAAAATGTTAGCAACGGGAAAAGTTTGGCAAACTCTGGCATATTGCCAAGCCCTATCTGTGGTAGGATGTCTATATTTTTAGTGAAAATTTATGGACATTTTTACAATAAGTTTAAGAATGAGCTTTATGCCATATCATCATAAATTTAAGGGCCGGGCCCTTGTCTGTGGAGTATGCGCCATCCTTCCCGGTCTTCTGCCAATTCCTTGACCTCCTTATACGACATGACACCCGCCTTTTCTTTTATTTGGTCCATGTATGATCTTCTCGGCCTTCCTCTTCCTCTTCGGGCTTCCAATTTTCCTTCCATGATGTTTCTTATAAATTCGTCATGTCGTATAAGGTGGCCAACCATCTTCCCTCATATACTATTTTAATTTTAATGTTGTGCTTCGTATCAATCGGTAAATCTAATTTTCACAAAGTACGCCCTATGCTCGTTAAATACTAGCCGTGGCATCCAGTTCTTTTTTTTTTACCATCGACACCAAAGTTAACAACTGCTCAACTGCCACACAAAAGGGGGTTTATAATAAATTAATCGTTACAATATTCCTGGTCACAATCATTTGTTGCTAATGAATATTGTATGTATAACATAAATCACGACAACTCTAATTTAATAAACTACCAAAAAATATATTTTTCAATTTATTCAAAACAACTTATAACTTTAACGACATATTCCTGGTACATATAAAACTTTTTAATAAAGCAATAAATAGCCAGCTTATTACTGTTGAACTCCTTGCCCAAATCTGTATTCCCCTCGAACTATAATTTGTTGGTCTTCAAGTCGACAGTAAACCGGTTTCTTCTAGGCAAGCGCGCTAGATCGTAGATTGTAACGTTGCTTAACATCAGGCAAGGTGTAGTCAAGCGTGAGCCTATCTCATGTAAAAAAAAGCTTTTTACCAGCTTTCCTTTTTATTAAACCAACAAATACTTTACTTAACTTAATTTACCCAACTTTTTACCCAAATTAATTTATTTAATTATCATCAAAACGGCAGAAGCCAATTACATTAATTATTTAAAACAATACTTATTCTACAAACACATAATCAAATATAACGTAAAAATAATCGTAATAATATAGTCAAACAAGTAAAATTAATATATTATCTACATTAAAACATTCATTCAAAAAATCCCAAATATCCCAATTTAGTCCTCCAACAAGGTCACAGTGCGATGTCAAATCGTTTCCCTCTGAAATGCATTTGAGTCCAATTTTCCAGCTCTGAGCATTCGCAGTCCTCTGCTACGATGCACAACTGTGTTGCTTACCTAATGGATAGGAAAATTATGGGAAAGTAAAGGGCTAAGGTGTTTAAGTTGCTTGGAAATTTTGTAATAAAGCCTCTATTAAAAAACTTGTTAAAATATTTGAATGACTTTTTCGAATTTTTTTATAGAATGAGGGTAGTTACATTTTTTTTCCAATACATAGTTCATCTAGAAGTATCTATCTATAATAATCATAATTTCAGCCAGTATCTACGCACTGCTGAGTATAGGCCTCTTCTCCAGGTACCACAGCCTGTCTAAGTAAATTTAAGTACCAATTTTGGGTCATGAACCTATTTCTTGATTTTAGTGACATCTAGCGGAATACTATATCAGTTCTCGTGCTACGATGAACAACTGTGTTGCTAACCTAATGGATAGGAAAATTATGGGAAAGTGTAGGGCTATGTTCATCTTACATTGTAAATGGTATTTGGTCGCCTTAGAAAGCTACGTTAGATTAGTAAGCTAATAAAAACGTGTGCTGTATATCAAAATAATTTATTTAGATTTCTGTGTCCGACAAAAGAGGACGAAGAAATCCGTATAGGGTTTACTATACATTATGCATAATAATAATTTGCTAAAAGACATTTTTTAATATAATTACTTACATTAAAATGACATTATGTTTTGTCTAGTTTTTATTCTACAACTAAAATACGACTACGAAAATTTGTACATATTCTTTTGATGTTAAGCATTTAATCATCACATGTTTAATTTCGTGATATCGAAAGTCACAATTTTGTATTCAAGCTAAAAGATACCAATATTTATGTAGCATCAATTTGCAATCATCTTTTTTATTCCCAATGGCTTCTTAATTTATGAAAGTAGGCTTCTTTTGACAATACATTGACGTAGGAGGTAAATCTCTACGCCTCCCATTCAAAAAAACTATATAAATAACTATCTACATATATAATAGTTATGCAACATAATCTAACAATTACGATACTTGCCTTATAGAAGACGCTATTTAAATTCTTACAACGTATTAAATACGGATGAAAGTATAATTATTATTCTACATACTATCCTTACCGTACAGTGTCTGACTGGCCTGTTAGCTTAGTTGGTAGTGGTTCTGCCATCTAATCTAGGGGTTGCAGGTTCGATTCCTGCGTGACACAAGTATTTATGCATTTTAAAATTTATAATTACTTGTGTTGAGTCTGGTTGTTCGTATGTATAATAAGTATATATTTACAAAAGAAAAGTATATAAGTAGTATATCCGTTATCTAGTACCCACGACACAAGCGTTTGCTTAGTTTGGGGCTAGATGGCGCTGTGTGCATATGTCCCGAATTATTTATTATTTATTTTATTTAGTGTTTTTATTAATTACTAGTGGACGCCCTTGGCTTCCCTCGCATTATTTCGGGATAATAATTAGCCTATGACACTTCCGGGACCTCATACTACCTACATAACAAAAATCATGTAGATCCGTTCAGCCCTTTTTACGTGATGAGCGTTTAATAAATAGTCTAACAGAGACACAGATAATCAGACAAAAATTCTCTATAAATTGTTGGAACGTGTTCTGCTATCAATTCTAAGTACTTATCACCAATTTTTTTTTAATATTTTCAATGTTTGACTTCCAAACTTCTTCAGCTTTATTAAATGTACCTTTAGATTCACACATTGTAACATATAAATTTGTTTCATTTGTGATTGCAATAAGAACTTATTCTATTATTTTCTACCACGTAAAAAAACAAAGCAGACGCGTGCCATCATATGGAGAAAACATCGCTTGTCTTATCCAACAGCAAATGACATCCTGGGTTTCGGATTTCAAAACCTGGCGTATCACATTTGCTCATCACTGTGAGACATGGGTGTTAAGTCTGAAAATGAGCTAAAATAATCACGACCGGCAGGATTCGAACCTGCGTATATCTGATTACCAGCCAGAACGCCTGATGCCCTCGGCTACGGTCTACTAACTGACAGACGCGGAAATCCACATTCATTTCCAAACACTTCAACGAAGCGGCTGATGGCGCCACCTGTAGATGTTAGTTATCAATATTATCATGCTATAATGAACAAAAGTATAATTTAAAAAATTGCAAACATCTCTCAAACCCTATAACTCGTACACACAAAGCTAGCGGGTCCATAGTCGGGCATACCGTGGAATGTCTGTCAGACTATTTCTGGATGTGGTTTGTACAGGGTTATATGAAACTGGACGGGTTGGCGTGAAGATTACTTAGTAGCAGAATTAAATTATTTACGATAGGAAATAAAACAGTAATTTACTAAACAAAAATGTATTGTCTAAAACTGGTTGCAGCACAAAGAAGTTTGTACCAATGCAATTATGTATATCGCGAGCGATACAAATAAACAAATAAGTATACCTACAATTAATTAAAATATCATCAAATATCGTTGCAGTACGCAGCACCCCGCAGTATTACTCACTTTAAACCTGAATAAAAGTAGTCTGTGTCAATTCAGTATCCAATCTCTCATACCAAGTTTAATCCCAATTGGTTCATGTTTGAGCGTCAAGCGTCTTCAAATTTAGAGTAAATAGGTTTCTTCTAGGCAAGCGTGCTACATCTTAGACTGTAGTGGTGCTTAACATCAGGCAGGCTATAGTCAAACTTAAGTCTTTTTCGTGTAAAAAACATACACACACACGCACAAACTTTCGCTTAGACTGATGCTATGCTGTATACAACACCGAACATAATATACGTATAGTTGGAGAAGAGGCCTATACTCAGCAGTGGGTGAACACGGGCTGGCATGATGATGATGATGATAATATACGAGCAAATAAGCTATGATTTAGTTTTGTTTCGTTTTCTGAAACTCACATTATTATCAAGTAGCTCTGTATTAACCACTGGAATCCACTCGACTCAGGCCTGGCGAATAACAAAATTGATAGTTGTTTATAGTTTTACGAACCCATACAAATGAGGATAAAATTAAAATTGTTTTCATTGCGCGTTGATTGAATTAGCGGGGAAAATAACTTGTTTAGTCTGTTGTGTTAATTTATAAGAATATTTTATTTTAACTTAGACGAGTTTGCACTTGACCATAGTTTGCTTGATGGTAAGCAAAGGCTGGCCTAAGACGGAGCGTACTTACCCGATAAGAACCGATTCACTCTCGCTTTGAAGATCGCTGGATTATAGTGCGTGGGGAACAGAGAGTCAGGCAGGGAGTTCCACAACCTTGCGGTACGAACAATAAAGGTACAACTTAATTGAAAACTAGTGAAAATAACCACGATCGATAGGATTCGAACCTGCGTTATCCTGAATACACGACCGAGTGGTATATGCATATACCACTCGGCCACGGTCCATTGATTAATTTATTGTAAAAGTTAATGTTGTGTTAGCTTACGAATTTTTAATTTTTATCGTATGAGAGTGGCTTACTCTGGTGTTTTTCAAACCTAATCAAAAGATAAGATATAATAGTACTAACTTAGGCCCGCGGTTTCACACGCGTTATTATACATATAAACCTTCCTCTTGAATCACTCTATGAGACTCTATCTATTAAAAAAACTGCATCTGAATCCGTTGTGTAGTATTAAAGATATCTCTTTCAGTCGTATTTCCTCATGACTGAGGGTCGTGACTCCCCCGCAGAATTAATTCGTTAGGGGAGTTTTCTTGGGTAGATACATCGTGGTGGGCGCCCAGGTCCTTCCACGGAAGACACATGTCCTCGGATATTGTGGTCCTCAAACATGTCGGTTTCCTCACGATGTTTTCCTTCACCGTTAAGCGAGTGCAAATCCACACATAACTTGAAAATACAAGTCATTGGTGTAGGGCGGATTCGAACCAGGGTGCGTCTGGATGAAAAGCAGACACTGGAACCGCTGAGCCACACTCGCTTTTTTATTAAAGATATACATAAATACAGACATACGGACAGACGCGGTAAGCGACTTTGGTTTATACCATGTAGTGATGATTATATTCCGATTTGTGAGTCTATGTTTGTATGTTTTCCTACTGACTTAGTATCAAATCTACTTTGGAATGTTAAATATTTACCCTACAATGGTGCCAAAACTCATGAATTCGATGGTTTGGAATTGACGGTCGATCCATACCTAAACCGTTCTGGAGCATTGACGTAGAGACCTATTTTTGGAGAGCAGTTTGTAAGGATATTTCTGAATATTGCGGCTTGAAATGACGTTGGTAAATTACGTACATATAAGGATGTACGTAAGAGGCTTTTATGTATAAACTTATAACTTATCACTACAAAGTAATTATATAGCTTTCATCGTCTGTATGTACATATGGTTAGATCTTTGAAACTGCACAACGTAATTTGATGCAGTGGTTTTCAATAGATAGAGTAATTTGGGAAGAAGGTTTATTTGTTTAATAACGCGTGCGAAGCCGCGGGCAAAAGCTAGCCAATATTTTTTTATAGAAACATGCTTATATGGGCGTATAAACTGCATAATGAGAAGCAGACGTGTTAATTTGTTATTTCCTTCCGTTCTGGATTCCATCACTGTAATGAAACAGACGCGCTTTCATTCATCTTTCTTGAAATTAGGCTTGATTAAAAATTGTAAGTTTAAATATACATAAAAAAGGAACATAACTAGTGAGTCCCCTGGCTTTGTCTACGTTGTCTCGAGATACAAAATAAAATATGATCACTATACAAAAACTGACGATGATCTGTCACTCTGTTGCTGCATATAAGCAGTGCAAACTAAGCAAAATACCTACCTAGGTATAGTAGTTTGGCAATACGACATATGTTCATAGGGGTCGAAATGATAACCTCTTTTAAGAAATCTGTTAAAATCAACCTTTTTTAATTTCGTCGACAACAATGTTTAATCACTCTTTGTAAAATCTCAACATATTTCAATTTCGTCCCAAATCTTCCACCCCTATACATACATACAAAACAATGTATAAAAATGAAAAGGGAGTCTCGTTTGTGTGCCAGTTCCCCGAATGTCGCCCTCCAGTGGACCGCACGGTGGCTACAGAAGCATACACATGTGTGCTCCTTTGATGTCCAGAACAAGGAATTAGGGGACAGCTGGATGTGGTAAACTTAATGTTACTTAATGTATGCCAATGTTAATACTAGCCGAAAGGTTTTTTTGTTACAAAAATATCATATGAAATTACTAATTTTTTTTTAAATGATATAGGCTTACGCTTGACTACAACTTGCCTGATGTTAAGCAACGTTATAATCTACGATCTAGCGCGCTTGCCTAGAAGAAACTAATAATAAATGATAATAAATCAATAGTAAACAAAAGTAAGTACGTTATTTCATATATCTATGCGTTAATTTAATTGAAAATTTACGTTTATTTTCTATACAGACGAAACATTTTGGTAATTTACTTATTTTATACGAGCATTATGATTTACGATACTGCTTTTAAATACAATTTTATATTCTCTTACAACGAAATAAATACAAAGTATTCTAAACACCAACTTCAAATAAGTAAGTTAAGTATTATATCCATTATTTAGTACCCACGACACAAGCGTTTGCTTAGTGTGGGGCTAGATGGCGCTGTGTGCATTGTCCCGTATCATATATCTACATATTTATTTATTTTTATTTTATACATCGTAATGATAAATAACATAAAATTTTATTGTCCTCTAACCAAAATATTGCCATCAAAACAAAGCCCATGCTATATCAATCATCCTACTCCAGCATGTCCAACAAAATTTCCATTAAACTCTACACACACTATTAGCAGATTGCAATGGAGAAAGCTCGCTCCAGTTTTATTGTACATCACTTCCTTTTATGCGGCCTTTCTGCTGGACTAACGTTAGAATAACGATCTCATTGTACAGCTGAAAAGGCCATTCAAATTCCCACTCTATCTTCAAAAGAATTAGAGTCAAATTAGAACACAAGTTCACTAGGACTTAAGACTTTTTTTTATACATCCAGGAACTGTCTCATTGTATTGCAAAAAAGCTATTCCATTTTCTACTTTATATACAACTATTTAGGACTCAAATTGAAGTATAGTTTTTATGGAAACTAGGACTTTTTTCCAACCGCATCCAGTAACTTTAATATCAATGTCAGAAGGTTTAATTTTGAACTTGCTTTCACATGCATAGCTGATTTTTTGTTGTAGTAATTTAAACTGTATTTCAAGGAACAAAAAAACAAAATTGCATGAAGTTGTTGGTACATATTTTGGCTTATTTTGTTCATTACATTTTAGGCTATATTTCAAAGGGGTAAAGTTTGGAATTGATTAAAAGTTCTGCTCTGAATGCAAGCTTTGTGGTTGTATGTAGATTCGTAGACTACCAATTATAGTGTTGTGCATTTGTTTAATTTCACCACTAATTTGAAGTACACATAGTTAGCATATTATTGTTTGTTTTGAATGAATGAGTACATTAAATAACTTTAACGGGTTTGCACTTGGCCAAAGTTTATAGCAAGCAAAGGGCATATAATTTTAAGGTAATAGTTTTTTATGGTTTTAACTAGCAGATTTCAGTACGGATGTATGTTTCTTTTAGGCATGTGGACTTTTTAGATTTCTGTAGTGTTTCTATTAGGAAGGTTGTAGATAAATATATTATAAGAAAATAACATTTTTATATGAAGTCTCTTCTATAAATAGACTGACTTGCAATATAATAACTAGCTTTCCTCTTTTCAATGCACATAACCTTTAAATACTCTAATAATTAGTGAATTCAAACTACTTTCGTAAGTAATAAATTATCTTAATCAAGTTTAAATATTTAACTTAAATGTTGTAAGTGTACCTAACTCTTAAGTTGTAAGTACATGTAAGTGAGCTTTAAGTATAACTCTCACTCGATTTACGATCGATTTTAACGCAATCTATTCGATTCTATGTCGGTTTCAAATCGATTTATACAGGGTATCTATTAACAGATAACTATGTGTAGTTATACCAATGATAATTAAATCTTAATCACATTTGAAAGTTTGGAAAGTAAATTGCATGTCATGCAGATACATATAAACTTTTATTTAGTTTGTTATTAAATGTAGCTCCCGGTAGTTTGCCCTGAGGGGTTATGAAGTAATAATTTGTAAAAATTAAACTGGTATTCACATACATACATATATCATTAACATTAAAAATAGTCAAGAACTGATGAACCGTTTTTGAAAAAACTTGCACTGTTCTCTAAGTTCAAGCTTACCTTCTTTCTTCTTTCTTTGAGTCGTATTTCCTCATGATTGAGGGTAGTAACTCCCCCGCAGAATTAATTCGTTAAGGGAGCTCGCTTGGGCAGATACATCGTGGTGGTCGCCCAGGTCCTTCCACGGAAGACATATGTCTTCGGATAACCAACCAATCTTATTCAATAAAAACAATTAATAAATCCGATAAAGCGTGTCCAAACATAAACATATAAAATTTGGCTTGAGTTTACGGTCTTAACATATAAGATAAGATATTTCTTTAATGCACACCAAAAAAATTACATGCTGAAAGAAATTTAAAAACTAATTTAATGCACATTGGGCGGCCTTATCGCCTTAGGTGATTTCTTCCAGACATATTAGTAAGTTTAAGTTTGTGTGTCTCAATAAATATATTTCTTTCTTTCTATCTTTCTTTCTTTTACTTTTATCCTGAAACATCGCGAGCTAAGTCGCGGGCATCCACTAGTTACTTATTATATATATTTACGTATAACCCTGTATCAAAGGTGTGCCATTTGTATTGCATTCGCGTATTGCATACAAGAAGCGATAAATTATTAATAGGAAACTGTCGCTTGCTCAAATAAGTAGGTTGCACTTTCCAATTACATTCTTTTGGGTCTCTGTTATTGTTTATTTGGGTTTAATAATAAACTACTTATTGTTTTGATTACGTACTCACTGTCCCCGTAGTAAATAAAACATACATAGTAATTTGTTTAAAAATATAATAAGATATAAGTAAAGTATAGTAGACTATTAGATGTAAGCAAAATGTGTAAAGACTCGAGGCTAGATAAAGCCTAGCCATTGTCTCTTGCTACGCCCCAATACCTCGGGGCATATGTAATTTTGTTTTGGAAAGTTGTATTTGTGCAAGTGAAATAAATAAATAAAAAATAAAACACAAATAACCAAATAATAGTTTTCAAGATTTCCGTGAAAACCAACGAAAGTTGGCAAACGATTTGATCCAATTTTGACATATTTAGAGATCAAATGTTGATGCAGAACTTTGTTAAATACGGGAACAATGTAAATACACCTTAAATATATATATTCATGTCTATCTAGTTTTCACAACACTGCATTTCTGGATATCTAGACCATCTTCAGATAAATGCTTGCCCAATATTTACTGGAACTGGCAGTTTTCCAGGAAGATTATGAGGTCGGCCATATTTAATGTTATAGTCTGTGCTCGAGAGGTTGAGTTTGACAGCTGCAATAACAGCGCTTTAAAATGTTTGTTGTATTTTAAGTTTCCATGCTTTGCTCCGATATTTGAATTAGTAACTAAAATATACATAAATCTATATATGTGTCTCTTATCTTATGCGTCAATTTCATCCACACTTTATCCAAATAAACAACAAACTAAAACAAAATTTGCAGAGTAAGTAAATATTAGTTCCATATACGATTAAGTACGAGTAAATAGTTTTACTAATATTATGTTATTATAGGCTGAAATAATTTATACTTAAACATATTTATAGGCCTGTACTGCCTATTTAATTTAAAAAAAACATTCACTTCGATTGAGAACTTTCTCCTTCTTGAATTTGATTTTTAAATTTGACAAAATTACCTAAAAAAATGTCTACAAATATTTTCCTTTCAAAGATGAATCTTCTCAGCCAATTTTAAAATTAATTAATCTATCAACATCGTACTATTCATTCCGTTATGTTATTACAAAGCTTTAGTTTCATCAAGAACAGAATAAGCGCCTACAATAGCTCAGTTATTAATTCTACAAAGTTAATCTGAGATGAGATGACTCAAGCGAGGGAGTGCGGGCGCTCGATGATGGGTATAAATTAAAATAGTGGTTTAATTATTTAAATTAATTAGTTATGACGTAAGACTGATGACTAAACTTGACATTGTAAACACAATATTTATAATATTGGAATACTAGCGACGTCCCGCGGTTTTACACGCATTCATCTATACTAATATTATAAAGCTGAATAGTTTGTTTGAACGCGCTAATCTCAGGAACTACTGGTGCGATTTGAAAAATTGTTTTTGGGTTGTATAGACCATTCATCGAGGAAAGCTTTAGGCTATATTACATCACGCTGCAACTAATAGGAGCGATAAAACAATGGAAAATGTGGAAAAAACGGGTAAAATTATTCATCTTTGAGGGCTTCCGTTGCATGTGCTGCGAAAACGGTTCCAAATATCAAAAAAATATCTATGAAAAAATGATATATTAGTATAAAGAGTTTAAGCTGAAGAGTTTGTTTACAAAAATAAATATGATAAAATAACTATTCCACTTTCTTTTTGATAGTGGAAAGTGGGAAACAGAAGACTTAACAATTAAGGTCACAACATCTTGAATTAATTAATAATCGGATTTCGTGATAGCCATGAGACTGTGTTAAGGAAAAATATAATACGAAAATCTGGTCAGTTAACGTTTTTGTAGCATTTTTTTACACTAGACAGAAAGGCATTTGTCCAGTAATATTGTAGGTTTGAAGAGACCCTGGATAAAAGTGAAATGTAACTAGCTATCAAGGCTAACCTAATACACTATTGGGTTTAAGATTTGTTGATTAGGGTAGTTGTTAATACGAAACCTTTCAACTGTTCCAAAAATGCATCATATTTAAACATTAATTTATTTTTAGATTCTAGAAGTATAATGTTTAGTTATTTTCCTACATCTCTTTAATTATATTGACCCAACTTTTAACACCTACCTACATTTATTTTAAACCGTAGTAAAATTGAGAGGCAAAGCAACGGAAACGCATTCTCGTGTAAGATCTATAAATAACTAATATTGTACGCACGTGTGCGCGCGGCTTTACTCATGTGGTTACACATAATAGTCGGACCTACCACAGTACGAAATAGCTTTACTTAGGTATAGACACTTTTTAACCGACTTCAAAAAAGGAGGTTATCAAGTCTTCTGAATGTTTTTAGACGAAATAGGCTTACGTTTGACTTTAGCCTGCCTGATGTTTAGCACCACTATAGTCTAAGATGTAGCACGCTTGCCTAGAAGAAACCTATTTACTCTAGATTTGAAGACCCCTGGGTTATAGTTTTCTGGGACAGGGCTCCAGCACTTACACTTACATATGTATACATAAATAACAACACATATGACATGTGGGTGCCCAAGGCTTCACTCCTGTTTAGAAGTATTTATTATTATCAACTATAGTTTCATACTAACTTGCAACCCCTATTTCATCCCCTCAGAAGTGAAATTTCCAAAAATCTTTGCCTACATTATGATAACTATCTGCATGCTAAATTACAGCTCGATTGGTGTAATAGTTTGGGCTGTGCGTTTAAAGGTCAGTCAGTAAATCAGTCACCTTTGCGTTTTATGTACATTTGTAGATTATACTTACTGTAGCTGCAATAAGAAATTTTATAAATTAATAATGAGAGAATTAAGAAGTTTATTTTATTATATAATTTATAATATTAAAAAAAAACATGTTATCAATTCATTTCGTCCCAACTACAACAAGTTCTTACACTCGTAGTTTACAATACATCCATCGTTCAACATCATATGGGTCATGAAAACGCCTACTTAAATATAAATAGCAACATCACTTTATCGACAGTCTAATAATAAAAGCTCTTCAGTAATGGAGGCATATGAGATCAGCTCTGAAGAGATTCTGTTCATTATATTATGGAAATTTCGAGACTGTTGTTTCTGGGACACGATTAAGCGTAAACAAAATGAGATTAAATTTAAATTACTCGTTTGTTGTTAACTGGATGGCTAGAGTAGCAGATCGCCAGTCATGGAAAATATTAGGAGAGGTCTATGTTTAGAAATAATCTACTATATAAAAATAAGTCGGGTTTTCCTTCCTGGCGCTATAACACTAGAACGCACAAACCGATTTCCACGGTTTTGCATTCGTTGGAAAGGTCCCGGGCTCCGTGAGGTTTATAGCAAAGAAAATTCAGGAAAAAAATACAAAAGAAAAACGGGAAAAATTTGACCGTGCGAAGCCGGGCAGAGCCGCTAGTAATGTATAAATAAAAATATTTTTATTTAAAACAGTTAAAATGTTTTACAGTGTTAGCTTACATAATCTATACCAATATTATAAAGCTGAAGAGTTTGTTTGTTTGTTTGAACGCGCTAATCTCAAGAACTACAGGTGCGATTTGAAAAAAAATTTTTGTGTTGAGTAGACCATTTATCGAGGAAGGCTTTAGGCTATATAACATCACACTGCAACTAATAGGACCGAAGAAACAATGGAAAATGTGGAAAAAATGGGGAAAAATATTCATCTTTGAGGGTTTCCGTAATATCTATTCCACGCGGACGAAGTCGCTGGCACAGCTTGTCATTGATAATTTCTAACAGTTCTGGTAGGTACAAAGGTACATACATCTACAAGAAATCCTCACAATCGAATAAAAATCTTCCTACTTAGGAATTCTAGTCAATAAAACTGTAATACTGACTAAAGCAAGTCAGATCCAACGGAAGTTGAGTAAAGAGCCATGACGTCATTTTGAAGTAGGTATGCAGTAAGCAGCTGTGTTGTTTTAATCCCATGGAATGCAAGCTGATAAGCAATGTATGAGAGTTGCTGATAACTGCTGAATAGACAGACAGACAGGCTTTTGAAATAATTATTATCATTCGTCAAGCCGTGTTAGGGGACCTCTATTTGGCCGAGATTTGGCCACGTGTTTAGTTTACATTGACTACTTCTTCTTATCGAATGACAGTGGCCAACTCTGGTGGCAAGAGTTTATCAAGCCGCCCTAAGGGCCTCTGATATGGCTTAACGAATGCCGTACTAGATAAACAGCCGGGACCTACAATTTAACGTGTCAACCGACCCACGGGAGCGCCCAAAATGGAAATGGAAAATTGAAAGTGCTAAAATTTAACGAATTTTCGCACTCTGTTTTTTTATTAGCGACTTAACATCAAATTGGTGCTCTTACGAATTCGTATACTTTAAAAATCATATACATATTAAGTATATCGTTTGGTGCAATCAACGTTTTTCAATAGGTTTCCATGTATAATTTCTAATTCCTATAAATTAAACAAATTCTTATCTTCTCTTTATCTAAATACGTATATACGTACTTGCTTGAGCAATTGTTTATTTAATAAACCTTGTGTCAATTATTCCTCTCTTGTTTCAGGTAAGGGAGTTTTAAATTTTAAATTCGCCGCTCGCTGTCGACCAAATCGAATTAGCGGCGGGCTCTTTAATTAAATTATCGTGGCAGCCGTTTAAGGTACAGAATCCACCGCGAAACTTCTGGGCAGGTAAAAAAAAATAGAGAGTTGCTTCCGCATATGCATCCGCGTGGTTACTGGTGACTATTGCATAATCAAAAAGGGATTTAAGTCTAGTATACATTTCAAAAGAGAAATAGTCGTATAGTAAAAGTTTTTGATTTTGACATACTAAAACTAACCTTAAAAGGTTATGCTTTAGTTATTAATAAGTCATTCTTTATAGGTACTTCAATGTTGAAATTTCGCTTCTCGCAGATAAGAAAAAATCAAATAGGGATTTATGACACATGAACTATCTCAACATGAATATGTGATATTAGAATTTAAACTGCCGTGAAATTAAACTGCCGTGAATTTTATGCATTGCAAATCTTGTTATATCTAATTTACACAAAAAAACTAGACATTTAAGTCCTACTTACAAATTAAAATTGTTAACTATAAATCTTTCTTACCGGAAACACTCCTAAAACAAATCTAAATCAAAAATGATGAGTCAAAATTTACTCTGTTTTGTTTTCATACATTCCAAAAAGTACATGTTATTTTCTAAAAAAAAAGTCGTCCAGACAATATCACACGACAAGCTAAGGTTTAAATGAACATGACAGCCACTTAACATTCATGCTAGGTATTTACATGACATACCTATTACATGACCCGTGCGAGTGAAAGACTAGGGAATGTTATATGAGTACCGTGGGAGTTTCTTTTTTAAGTAGGATACAAAATGCGTCACTTTTCTTTTGTTTGTTTTTCATAATGGGCTTGCACTTGACCATAATTCAACTGATGGTAAATAAGCATTACGATTTAGGGTGAAGATGAATGATGAACCCAGTAAGAACCGATTCACTCTCGCTTTGAAGATCGCAAGGTTATAAATACCTACCTTTTGTTTGGCGCGGAACAGGGAGTCAGGCAGAGAGTTCCACAATTTAGCAGTTCCAAGTGGAAGCAAAACGCTTATTTCATGTAGTTCTAGGGAACTGGGAAGCGGTTTATTATTGAGGTTGGTCCTAGCAGCCATTTTCGTCAAGGATTGGCAAGTTCTTTACACCAGGGGTTGTCACTCTCATACGAATTCACTTCCTCTTCCTCGCATCATATTCCTCATTACTGAGGGCCGTGACTCCCCCGAAAAATTGATTCATTCGTGCTTATTCGATATAGCTTTATATAATTAAATAGTGTTAAATAATACATAGAAATATGTAGGTATAATAGGTAAATGCAATACGAAAACAAAGTTTTGACTAAAAGCCTTATGAAGAAAACGCTAGTAAAGCGTTTCCATTCCTTGCATTGTCTGAATCTTTCAAAGCTTGATATTGTTATACGTCAAAAGGCTTTTCTTTTATTATAAAGCAGCTTTCAAAAGCTCTTTTGAATTTCACAAAGTTGATTGTTAAATAAGTTATTTCGTGTCGTTTGCAAGTTTCTTGCAGTGGCTTAATAAGTTGATCCGATACGATCAACAAACTAAAGTAGCGCTTTTTATTCATAGAAGATATAAAGTATTAAAAATGTATAATAAAGAGACGTCATAATAATATTCTTGAATAATACAAACCCCGAGTTTTGGAATTTAAAACCAAGCGTAAAGTGCTCATCTTGCAACATTGCTTTTATACTCATGGCTTGACTGCTCAGTTAGCTTAGTTGGTAGTGGCTCGTGCGAGTTCTATTCCCGCATAACACAAGTAATTATAAATATTAAAATTTGTAATTACTTGTGTTGAGTCTGGTTGTTTCTATAAATAATAAGTAGGTATGTATTTACAAAAGAAAAGTATATATGTATGTATTATATCCGTTATCTAATATCCCATGATACAAGGGTTAAAGCTTAGTATGGGGCTAGATGGCGCTGTGTGACATGTCCTGAAATATATATTTATTTATTTATATTGATTCTATGATTTAGGATGTAGGTATCTGAAGTCTCCCAATTAATTGATTCCGCTGAGGAGTCACGGCTCTGAGTAATAGAATAGAATAGAAATCATTTATTTCGGAATTACATCCACATACTACATACAATTAAGGAATACAGAATTAAAGAATGAGGAATCCGATTGAGTAGAAGTCACTATTGAAATCAAACTAATGATGCAACTGAAATACAAATACAAAATCATTTATTTGCTAAAGAAATTTTGTCACGAAATGTTTCGAATCCTCTGACCTCGTGGTAGCCGTTAGGCTGTGTTACGAGGCCAGAGTCATCTCCCAGTATGTTTCTAATTTAATTGCAAATAAAAGTCATCCTAAACAAAAAAAAATCCGGCCAAGTGCGAGTCGGACTCGCGCACCGAGGGTTCCGTACAAACCTGCAAGGTTTACAAAGTATTTTGTGATGTAACTAAAAATTTATGGTTTTCGTAATTTTTCCTTTATCTATGCTATAAGACGTTGCTTCGTACCAAATTTCAAGATTCTGAGTTCACGGGAAGCACCCTGTAGGTTTTGATTCCCTTGCAAGTGTCGAAAATTTGCGGCATAAATGGCTGTATCTTTTGATTGCGTTGGCTTAGAAGTTTGATTTTTTCACAGCTTCAAGGGACAGTAGACCTGAGTTATTGATATAAATTTCAGCTTCATACCTCTACGCGTTCCTGAGAAAAAGGGTCTTGACAGACGGACGGACGGACGGACAGACGGACAACAAAGTGATCCTATAAGGGTTCCGTTTTTTCCTTTTGAGGTACGGAACCCTAAAAAGGGGAAAAAGTAAAAGTTTCTCAAAGAAACGGGTAGTTTTTATACCTATGCCTGAATCCAGGTCACACCTCGGGCCGTCCTGGAGTATTGCTCTCTATTCATACACGGCATTAGCTATTCACTTGGCAGGATCATATAAGAGGAAGGCAGAGCAGAATTTCAATTTTAAAAAAAATTACAAGTCTATGCAAAAATTAATATTTTAAAAAATTATAAAATTAAGTTTATTGGTATTACTTGTGGAATAAATAAATATTACTAATGTTATTACATTTATTATTAATGTTATTACATAATTAAAATTTGACATATTTATGTTATTTATTTAACTAATTCTTTCATTAGAAGTTATGGTACATTTTCAGATATTTATTTGCCTGAAGTGAGACTCGAACAAGCTTTTGAGCTTTTTGTTTGTCTTGTATAGCGTAAAAAAGTTATTATACCACACTTGCATAAAATTAAAATACAAACGTGTGTAAACGTGCTTTTTTTTTTTTTAACATGAAATAGGCTTACGCTTGACTACAACTTGCCTGATGTTAAGCAACGTTATAGTCTACGATGTAGCGCGCTTGCCTAGAAGAAACCGGGTAATTAACTTTTGATTAATTAACTACCTAACAAAGTTACAGTTTTTAACACAATGTATTTTTTAATTGTTTTAATTAACAGATAAACGTATAACAGAATAATAATCTGTAATATAACATTAGCAAACCAGTAAAAATATGAAAAAAAAAGGAAAAATTTGCTTACTTTACTTTAAAATTAGCTTAAAGCTACCCATCTGAGCTTTCCCCTGTCTCTATATAGAACGCAGGACGTAGACACGTGGACCTTTCATTCCACAGCCTTTGAAAGCTTCCTTTATGTGAAGCCTGTATACATTGCTACCTAATGATATGGGTGCCTGGCATTTGTTTAACGTTTCTGTGGCATGGGAGTTGGGAAGTAAATTAAACTTTTAATATTTTTACTACCAAAACATGTACATGTAAAACATGTAATTTATTTTATTCTAGCGGGGGTTCCTACGTGTATCGGTACAAAAAGTATTCTATGTCATTTTAGGGCCAATACAATCTTTATATCAGAAACTAGCTGTGCCTGCGACTTCGTTCGCGTGGAATAGTTATTTTGGGCATTAATTGTTTGAATTTTTAACCGTTTCGCAGCGCACGCAACGGAAGCCCTCAAAGATGAATAATTTTCCCCGTTTTTTCCACATTTTCCATTGTTCTTCGCTCTTATAAGTTGCAGCGTGATGTTATATAGCCTAAAGCCTTCCTTAATAAGTGGTCTATTCAACACAAAAATATTATTTCAATTCTCACCACTAGTTCCTGAGATTAGCGCGTTCAAACAAACAAACAAACATACAAACTCTTCAGCTTTATTATATTAGTATAGATCACGATAACGGTCCCTCGGTTTCCACGTTAACGAACAAACAAATCAACTGAAACACTACCCTGTATATAAAACAGTATAATTTTCATCCAACCAATATAAAAAGATACAAAAGATACTCAACACAATCCTTTGCATACAAACAAAAACAAAACTTAAACTTCCAAATTTTACGAGAGATTTCCGACGAATTATTTTCTTGTATCACTATCGCGCCCCCATTCCGTCTTCCACTGAAATGCCTAAACTAAGTAATTGTCTTGCATCACACTTACTGGGCTATTGAGAAATAGTCCATTGAAATGTTACAAATTTAGGACCGAATATTGCATTTGTTAGAGGACGCAATTTTATTTTTGGGACAACAGGAGCTTAACTTAAGTTTAGACGCATAGTTTCCGAGATATCGCGAAAAAAGCATTTCCGCCTCTTTTTCCAAGATGGCGGCCGGGGGACAAGAGTGGTGACCCCACAAACATAATGTTAAGCTTTTGTTGATCCCCCAAACATGCTTCAGAAATAAAATTGCGTCCTCTTAAAAAATGCAATGCTCATGTAACATTTCAATTGACTAAAAGGATATTAGTTAATTTTTTAAATTGACATTTGTGTAAATGTCAACTGTAAAATAAGAGTAGCCAAATGTAGTGACTTTCTTTTTCATGTTATATTGACGGATTCTTTTAGTTCAATTAGTTATCTTAGGTCTGTAAACCTAGCAAGGTAAAAACTAGTGTGCTAAAAATACGAAATGTCTATTTTATTAACATTATTTAACATCTGTACTATTCTTAGTTTTCGGACAATAAATGCATTCATTCATTTCATTAATTAATTAATTCATTAGTTTATCAAGCCGCCCTAAAAGCCTTTGACATGGCTTAACAACTGCCATAACAACACCCAGAACCTACGATTTGACGTGAATGGCTCTTGAACGAATCGAAAATAAAAGAGTATTTTAAGCTAAAAGATAGACTTCAATTACAATGGGGGTGAAAAATGCGTGTCTGCCTTTAGTAAAAAAAAAAAATTATATGCCTATTGTAATGGTACGAATGTAATATTTTGGGAAAAATAAATACCGTGACGCTTTTTTCTGAATTAAAACCTTATTAGTTGATCGCATGTTTCAAAGTTCATTGACCCTTCAGCCTTATCTCTTGCCACTTAACCCTGTATTGGGAGAGAGCCAGAATGCAGTCGGGATTAAATTAAAATAGGGCAAGCTTTTATTGTTTTGTAGTCGGCTGAGAATGGAGATTTTAAGAAATTTATTGTGGGCGCTGCTCAGTCTATCTTATGTATTCACTATTATATGGGTAACAAGGTGGATAAAAAATACTGTATTTAAATAATTGTGTAAGTTCAAAATGGTGAATTCTAATACATATTTAAATATTTCAAACCACTGATGAAATACTGATGAATTAATATAATTAGATGTTATGATGTGGTTAAAAGACTGTTGTACTACGGTTTATTTTAAGTACCTTATTATAAAACCAAAATAGAAGAGATATAATAGAGTAAACCATCTCTGGTGTGGACAGTTTATCAAGCCGCCCTTAGAGCCTCTGACATGGCTTAACGACTGCCGTACTAGACAAACAGCCGGGACCTACAATTTAACGTGGCATCCGTCCCACGGAAGCGCCCAAAATGGAATGCCACTTTTCGATCACCCATCCAAGGACTGACCGCGTCGACTTTTGCTTAGCATTGGTAATCGCATGCGATTGCTTCCGCTAGCTAAGCTACGGTATTTGTTAAATATCCCATCTTACTAAGACGGGTTATTTCCTACCTTCAAAAACAACACATCACCACCGCTTCCGTTAAATAAAGTAAAGTGGCGCTGTAGTATATCGACATAGAATAGCAATGGACTGGCCTAAACACATAATTTTCTAAGCATGTATATATCACACATTATGCATCCACAGATCACTCTCGAAACGAATTAAATTAATAAATAATTTCGGGACATTGCAATTAGCGCCATCTAGCCCCACACTAAGCAAACGTGTGTGTCGTCGGTACTAGGTAACGGATATAATAGTTATATACTTTCCTTTTGTAAATACATACTTATTATACATATTAACGACCAGACTCAACGAAAATAATTATGAATGAAATATGAAAATATTAATATGATTTATTTTCATAATTACTTGTGTCATCCGGGAATCGTACCCGCAACCCTAAGATTAGAAGGCAGAGCCACTACCAACTAAGCTAACAGGCCAGTCAAACAAAAAAAACATGATTTTTATGCTTCATTCGGCACCCGTCATCAGATGATGCTAATTCATATACATGTACAAAAACTTAAAATTTTCGTACTATTTTTAACCGTTAATTTCTATTATCGTATAAATTTATGACAAGGCATGATTTGATGTCCAACTCTTATAATTTTTCTTTGTAAAAAGTTAATTGTAATAACGTTTATTCTCTTAAGTCGTATTTCCTCATGACTGAGGGTCGTGACTCCCTCGCAGAATTAATTCGTTAGGGGAGTTCTCATGTGCAGAGACATCGTGGTGGGCGCCCAGGTCCTTCCACGGATATATTAACGTTTAATGTCAATATTAATAAATAAATATTATTATTTTTTTATTATTCATGAAGGGACTGTATAAGACTTGTCCTTTGCTAGTACTGTGTCGTTACAGTGTTATTTCGGTTCCCATCACTTTATTTCAGGAGCATATTTATTTTGAAACGTCTCTATTCACTTGATGGATGTTGACGCGTGTTGTTAATGAGGAGATCTTTCTGGGGTTTTTTTTTAAGTAAGGTATTTTCTAGTACAGATTTTTAACCGACATCTTAAAAAGAAGAAGCCTCTTAATTACCCTTTAAGATATTTCCTTAGCTGTCTGTTTGTTCATAACCATGTGAACCTATTTTTTATTAAATAACAACTCGGAGATTATGGAAGGGAAACTATGGACATTGGACTCTAATGGACCAGCCACAGCAATTTCTAATCTTCTTCATTATTTAGTAGAGTAGTACATACATGCACAACTAAATTAAAAAAAACTAGTCAACTTAAATGAGAATTCTGTGTAGAGAGTTTTAAACTAAAATTATGATTTTTATTATTTAGTAAAAGCAAAAAATAAACTTGTGTCTCCAAACCTACACAAACTTCCACTTTGTTGTTTTGAATATTTTAAAATGTTTTCAGCTATCTAAATCCACATTCTAACCCGTTCATACTTATCCCATTCTTGGCAATAGCAATCCATCATTGTTAGGCAAGTGGTCAATTTGATCCAATTGAACTATATCTACTGTCAGGCCTTCGACTTGCATGTCTTTCACTCTAATACATAGACTAAAGAAGAAAGAGAGATGTCACTAAAGTACGGTTACGAAAGAGGAAGAATTTACTGATAGGTACTCTTAGACCTTCGACTTGCTCCTCTTTCTCTCTCATTCGTAGACTTTGTAAAAAATAAAGACATACCTAACGAAAGTTAGGTTGCGGAAGAGAAATAATTTTCTGATACTCACTGATGCCCATTGCATGTGAAAATAATAAGAGCAAGAACAATGTAAAAAAACTTTATAATTCCTGGACTATGCCTGAACCGTTTTTTGTTCAAATAGGTAAGTAATGAATTCTACTTATGCCTGGGATATTGATGAAATTTGAATAAAAAAAAAACACGTCGAATGTTAAATCTGTTGTCAATCGTCGTAACTGTATGTCCCAAAAGTCTCGTTTGAGAGAAATGCTTTCCTGAACAGACAAACTCCACGCCACAGTGTCTAATACCTCATTGTAAAAAAACAACGAAGTACTGCCCTCTTATGCTTTTCTGAAGTTTTTTTAAGTGTCCCTTTTTTGTAGTAGTTAGAAGTAGTATGTTTAGTTTTTTTTCTCTTGTTTTTATATTTTATTATTGTAAATAAAACGTGTTCACAAAATTAAAAAAAAATCTACACTACATTAAAAAAAAACATTAAAAAGTACAACTTTTTGAAAAAGTTACTTTTATTAGGGGTCTATTTGATATGTGTACTTATAGTCCATATGCACTAGATTGGCCGCTGCCCTCTAATGGCTCACAGATGGCAGGATGTGGGAATCCACTGGCATTGGATTGAAATTAATCAAGGCAGAAGATGATCATTATTTTCGACTTTTTTCTTTTATGAAATATGTGAATCTGCTTATTGTGTCACTGTTCGCTAAATCGTACTTCCTAAATCGTTTTAGATGCGGTTTTTAAAATTAGGAATAATAAAAAATAATAATAATAAATTAGGATTAATTAATTATTCTTAATCAGGCGAATTACGGTCAAGGGCAAACCCAATTCTTGTAAAAAAAATATTAAAAAACCGCAGATGTTGAAGAATATGTTATTTTTTATCATTTTTAACATATTTTTTTTAACTAATGCTTTAATTTAAAAGTGTTATTTTTTATATTAGATTTAAATTCAAAATGTTTGGAGGTCAAAATTTAAGATATAATGATGACAAAAAGTGAAGTTACAGAATAAGAAAGAAATCTATTTCTATATAATCTAATAGTAGTTAGAAATAATATGTGCAGTTATTACCCCTTGTTTTTCTTTACTTAATAATTGTAAGCAAATAAATAAGTTTGTATTGTATTTCATTAAGCCGAGAAGGACATTATGTATATCGATCAAATCATAGAGAATGCAAACGTCTTGTCGTATAAGGAGGTCAAGGAATTGGCCGAAATCGAGAAGAATGGCGCACACTCCACAGACAAGAGCATCGCTCATAAATTTTTAATGAATGAATGTAATCCATTTTTTTTAACCTTGCGATCTTCAAAGCGAGAGTGAATCGGTTCTTACTGGGTAAGCACGTTCCATCCTAGACCGTAATGATTCTTACCATCAGGCGAATTACGGTCAAGTGCAAACCCATACCTTGTAAAAAAAAACTATACATACAACATCTTTACATGGAAGTATTTTGCTCTGCCGGTCTTTAACACCTTAATACTTGCATCCAGGATGCAGTTCCTACAGGAAGATAGTTATAGCTCTGACAGATTCAGACACGACCATCCTTATATGGTTAGATGACCATCCTTATTTTGTGGTTAGGTTATATGACCATGCTTGATGAACATCCTTGATTATGAGGACAATTGCCTTTGCCTCAACGTTTATTGTTAGGACGGCAAAGCTTTGGAACACTTTACCAGAAGCTGTGTTTCCTGTAAACTACAATCCAGGGGTTTTCAAATCTAGAGTTAATAGGTATCTTCTAGGTAAGCGTGTTACACCCTAGGCTGCAGCAATGCTTAACATCAGGCAGGCTGTAGTCAAACGTAAACCTATCCCACGTAAAAAAATATATATATTGTATTGTCAAATGTGTGGTCGCGAACGTATTTGTAAGAGTTTTTGATGTTTAATTATTATGGCTGTTTATTATTGCGGGTTTGGTTAATAATTTCATAACACCTAAAAAAATTTGTTTAGTTTAAAAAGTTATTTTGAGACTGTGCCCTGCGTAAGTTACGAAAAAACATTTTGTTAAATTTTAACGTCTTGTTAAGTTTTTTTTTAATTCGGACCGTTAGTTTCGTAACCTATACAATTCAAACAAACAATCAAATCTTTTCTCTTTAAAAGTCTCAAACAGAGTTTCGTTAAAAGACGTTTATATTAGTGAAGTTTTAGTAATATTTTTTGTCACGTATTTCTTTCAAGTGTGGATTGATTTGTAAAATCATCCAAAGGTACTTCATGAAAAGTACCTACCGTAACTAATTATATGAGTATTATTGTGAGGTGACCAAAAAATTTAATTATACGGTTATTTTAAAGTATGATTGAATGAATTCATACGTAACAACCTCATAATACCTACATTAAATCTATTTGTTTACACAACTAAACAATACAGTTATAATATTAGTGAGTGTAGATCGGCAAAAATGAAAACGAATCTATGTTTAATCGCATTTAGTTCTCAATAAAATAAACCCTTTACTAAAATATTTAAAATATGAAGTCTAGCCAGCATTACTAAGTCCAATAAAAGAATTCCTTCACAATTTTTCATAACTTATTTACGTTTACTTAGTTCTAACTTGTAAGCCTCTATTTAGTTATAACATGCAAGCTCATTAACTTGATGATATATCACTTGAGGGCGATGAACTGATAAGAAATTACTTAATTTTGTACTGGGTTAGAAGTGATAAAATAATATTTGTAAGAGAATATAGAAAACTATTGTCGAGAGATCGAAAGCTTTTACCAGACTTTTTTATTTATTATTAATTAGGTTCTTCTTTTTCGAATTGTATTTCCTCATGACTGACAGAAAACTCCCCCGCAGAATTATTTCGGGAGTTCTGTTGGGCAAATACATCGTCAGGTCATTCTACAAAGACATTTGTCCTCGGATTTTCTGGTTCTCAAACATATCGGTTTCCTCACGATGTTTTCCTTCACTGCTAAGCGAGTACAAATCCACACGTAACTTGAAACTTGCTTTTGGTGTAGGACCGGATTCGAACCAGAGTGCGTCAGGATGAAACCCAAATGCTTAAACCACCAAGCTACACTAGCTTTTTTTGCTTTTATATAGGTTATCATTAACCCTGTATGGGTCTTTTATACCTATACGTGGGTGGTTTAATTATTTTTAACGTGACGTCGCTTGTTTGTTTTAGTTAAATGGCGGCAGGCGGTTTTTAAAGTTGTTTGCAGCCTTTTTAACCCTCGTTGTGATAACAAAGGTGTCATATCTCTAAAATTACGAATGTCAGAAAAAAATATAGTAAGGGATTTAATTATATTGAAGAAAAAAAACAATAATTGATAGGTACTATTTATTATATAATAAATAGATAATAATATTTTTTAATATAATATTCTAATATTTTTTCTATTTTTTTTTTACTATTTGAACTATTTTTAACAGTCTAATCCTACTCTATTGTGTTGTTGTTGTACTAGTTTTGTTCCTTTTATATCCTTTTTAGCACAAAGTTCCTATGGGTATAATTTATTGTTGTAATTGATTATTTATCAATCTTAAAGTCGAAAGTTACGCTTCTTGTAGGTAAGCTGTCTAGATCTAGTTATAGTCAAGCGTGAGTTTATCTCGGATTTTAAAATAAACATTCTGAATTTTTTTTTTTTTTTTTTTTTTAGTTTAATAAATAAATAAATAAATATTTCAGGACATATCACACAGCGCCATCTAGCCCCATACTAAGCTTACGCTTGTATCATGGGTACTAGATAGCGGATATAATACATATATACTTTTTTTTGTAAATACATACTTATTATACATAGAAACGACCAGACTCAACACAAATAATTACAAATTTTAATATGCATAATTATTTGTGTTATGCGGGAATCGAACCCGCACCCCTAGATTAGAAGGCAGAGCCACTACCAACTAAGCTAACAGAGCAGTCTTGGAATTGGAAATGTATATGTGTAAAAACTTAAAAAGTAAAATAAATAAATACTTTTTAAAAGAGTAAATATGAGTACCAAATCAATAAATTGGAAATGTAAATTAAATACAAGCTCAACTATCTATTATACATACGTTTAGCTCAGTAGTCTTATAGTATCTCATCTTTTTTTAGAGGCAATCGCTTGCGATTACCAATGTTAAGCAAAGGTCAACGCGGTCAGTCCTTGGATGGGTGACCGAATAGTGGCATTCCATTTTGGGCGCTTCCGTGGGTCGTATGATACGTTTAATTGTAGGTCCCGGCTGTTTGTCTAGTACGGCAGTCGTTAAGCCATGTCAGAGGCCTTTAGGGCGGTTTGAAAACTCTCAACACCAGAGTTGGCCACTCTCATTCGATAAGAAGAAGAAGCTCAGTTTTTCAGCATATCATTTATTTATTACTTAATTATCGAGTATAATGATATACGTATTTTGAGTGTTTTTCTAAACATTTTTAGATTTAGTAGAAAATAAAAATTAAATACAAATACAAGCCCAAATGT
Organism: Macaria notata; assembly: GCA_927399415.1. NCBI lineage: Eukaryota > Metazoa > Arthropoda > Insecta > Lepidoptera > Geometridae > Macaria > Macaria notata. The sequence goes on from OV656751.1 coordinate 4,602,771, forward strand.
CTAACGATGTTAGATGCATACGTTTGGCTGTCTGCCAACTAGCTTGTCTGGATAAGCTACTCACGCGAGTTTCGGGCGGGGCATATTTGGGACGTCTTGTTTTAGGAAAATTAGGTTGGGACATCAAGCGATTGTGGCTTAGCGGTTCCAGTGTATGCTTTTCGTTCAGACGCACCCTGGTTTGAATCCGGCCCTGCACCAATGACTTGTATTTTTAAGTTTTGTGTGGATTTGTACTCGCTTAGCGGTGAAGGAAAACATCGTGAGGAAACCGACATGTTTTAGGACCACAATATCCTAGGACATGTGTCTTCCGTGGAAGGACCTGGGCGCCCACCACGATGTATCTGCCCAAGAGAACTACCCTAACGAATTAATTCTGCGGGGGAGTCACGACCCTCAATCATGAGGAAATATGACTCAAGAGAGAAGAGAGAGAGCCAGTAAATGCACAATGCAAGATTAGAGCTATGGGTCAATAACAACTATGGTATACAAACATTGGCTTACGCTTTCACGAGTTTCTATTGATATTGTGAATAGGTCAGTACTGCGTTGACCAAATAGACTCTCTTTGTTTATAAAATCCTATAATATAGTGATAAATCTCAACTCGGCCGTGATTTATTTGTATAAAATATACAAATTTACGTAAAAAATTCACTAAAACTATATAAAATTATAATACACAGAAAAAATAAATAAAATTTAGCACACCCTATGCTGCAGCAATGCTTGCTTAACATCAGGCAGGTTTAAGGTTTCAAGAATGTACCAACATATTTAGTTGTGGTACGTAAAGTATGCGGTTAGCCTCATTGTCGTGTAGCAAACCTGCTATTTGAGATATTTGGTCCTGAGAGACGTGGGCGATTGCGAAATATTTACTTAGGTACTGGAAGTATGGAATATAATCCAGTTGGTAATTCCTGGGTACGTTCCAAAATGATAATAAAAATAAATATATTTAAGTTTTTTACTAAATTTTATTGCAATAATTCACACATACACATGCACGCGAAAACACTCAAAAATATCTGGAGATAAATGTAAAAACTACTGCTATTATTAAAGTTTAATTAAATACTTTTAAGGCATCATTTTTACTATCATAGAAATCCCCAGCCACATTATTTAACTTAACACATTGTTTTATGATATGCTTAAAAAGTTAGAGCAGCAATGTCGAAAACTCCAAGCCATGCCCACCTTAACGCTATTATCGTAAGGAGTACCTTAAGAGAAGTCAATAGAAATACACAAAAGCACTCGACTATTTCTCCCCTTAAATGTCACTAGCAAAGATTTCCTGCTTGAATTTTCCACTCGATTTAAGCTTCAAGTCAAAGAATCCTTTAATCCCATATTAGTGCCCTGACCTAAATCCTGGAACGGTTAGCACAGGTTAAAGGTCGGTGATTCTACATTCGATTCAGATACTGATTCAGATTTGAATTATATATTTAAAAAATAAACAAACTACTTCTTATAATACAGTCTATTAACTTGTAGCTACATTATGTTTATCCGAGGACATATGTCTTCCGTGGAAGGACCTGGGCACCCATCACGTTGTATCTGCCAAGAGAAATCCCCCAACGAATTAATTCTGTGGGGGAGTCACGCTCAGTTATGCGGAAATACGACTCAAGAGAGAGATTTTTCCATAAATACGAATTATTTAACTGTAATAAATTAACGATGACACAAAAACCTTAAAATTTAGCCTCGATTAAAAATGCCTTGCAAAACTGATTCATTACTATGGATCACATAGCAAATTCGTTGTGGCTATTTTATACAAATCATTGACAAGGTCTATTTTTGACTTTGAAAACTGTTTCAAATATTGATCCATTAGTAATTAATTTTAGCTGTAAAAACCACCATTTTGACGTTATTGAAAATTGATTCATTCCATGAATTGATCCATCAACAATTTCATTTAAGCTATAAAAAATCTTTTTGATGATATTAAAAATTGATTCATACTATAGATTGATTCATTAGCAATTCGATTCATAAACACCCTTTTGACTTTATTCAAAATTGATTTATTCCAAGAATTGATCCATTGGCAATTCTTTTTAGTTATGCTATAGCTCTGGTATAATGGTAGGTTGTTAAGAAAAGTTAAGTATGTATTTACATGAGATCTCTTTGAAATCTTCAGAGGCTTTTGAGGACTGAAGAAGAGCCCTTTTATTTACTTAGGTACGGAAATACTTAGAAGATGGACCTGAATTTACACATACGTAAAGGTATGGTGGTAAATCTTTATGACATATTATTTTTAATGTCATACTTGCTAAAATTTACAACATCAGGAAATTTGCGAAACTAGGTATATAGTAGCTACATTATTATAAAAGAAAATTTACAACTTTTTAATTCACGAATTTGTATGCTTGCTTATGCTGTTTCATCGATGAATTTGAGGCATGTTCGAAATTAATCCTAGACCGTAATAATTGCTTACCATCAGGCGAATTACGATCAAGTGCAAACCCATTCCTTGTGAAAAAAATCTTACATAACATATTATAATCTAGGATTCTAAGTAATATCTAGGAACCGATATATAGAAATTTGCTATAATATGTAGGTATATATGCACGTTGAAGCAGACGAGCTGGCTCTAAGCGGAGATGACAACTGGAGTGGCCCAATTAGAACCGCCGATTTTAGGGTTACCAGTGAGATATCAAATTGAACATCAAATTAAATATTAAATATGATACTAAGTAAGAATAAGACAACTTAATACTTACTTACTCGACTTCGAAAAAGGAGGTTCTCCATCGAGTTTTATTTTATCTTTCAACTTCTGATATTACGTAAATTCGTATAAGTGTTGTGAAATCTAGTGTCAAGAAATTTCACACATACAAATTATAAATCCAACTCACGGAAACGCCATTTGAAATCAATTTGAAGAATATTATACAAATATATTAATGTAACTTATTCAAGGTTTAGAATGGGAGTAGATTAAACTTAAGACCTCTTTCTTACTTAGATCAGTGTAACACAGCAAGACACCGCCTGCCATTACTTAGACGCAAAGTTTATGGCAACCCTACCATATCCCATGTGAGACAGAGTTGCTAATTGCCGTCATTAACACATAGCTTGTATCGCTTACTGGCAACTATTATACTCTGTGGTGTAGTACGCGACAGTTATATTGTTGTTTTTTTAGTTATGATTATTTTGATAGGTATGTACCAATTACCAAAGTATAAGTATATCAATTAACCATATTTAAACAACTGTTTATGCATTTAAACTTTCCTTTTAAATCAATCTATCTATTAAAAAAACTGCATCGAAATCAGTTTTGCAGCTGTAAAGATCTAAACATACTAAGCAACCGATTATACAAATAAACCTTCCTCTTAAAACACTATAAGTACGTATATTTAAAAAAACTGCATCGAAATCTGTTCTGCAGTTGTAAAGATCTAAGCATACAGACGCAGAAAGCGACTTTGCTTATTTACTTTAGTTTGTACTCCGTATTCTATACTTAAGTGATACATACAATTTTATCTTATCCCAATATAGCACATTTCGAATCCTCTTCTTATCGAATGGGAGTGGCCAACTCTGGTGTCGAGAGTTTTCAAACCGCCCTAAGGGCCTCTGACATGGCTTAACTGCCGGACTAACAGCCGAATTTCAACATTTCGAATACCGATTTTAAGACTTATTGAAAAAAATATTTAACTGTTTTAATAATACAGAAAACTAATAAATACTGTTTTTATCAGTATTTTATAAGTAAGGCTATAAAATATCATAATTTAGTAACTTACACGGCCTTAACAACTTATTTCCAGATGGATAAAAAACTAAAATTGGTCAAATGGTCTTATCGCGTGATATAAGTAATAATAATTTACTAATAATTTGTTGCTCTTTTTATTTACAATACAAACAAAAAAATTATTTATTGACTGAAGGTATTACATAAAACCTTAAAAACTAATGTTTACATACTTAGTTACGATTTCTAGAAGGGTTTGTTAGAGTTCTTGTGAGCCCTGCACTAAGTTTACACTTGTATCGCAGGCACCCACTTCGCTTTGCTACAAGTTTTACTAAAATACGGTGCGGTTTTACTTGCTGTGTGTATAACAATATTGGTACATAACTTATAAAAGTTAAATTCTAGCTAACATTATTATTAAAATAAAACTGGACTTTTTCTTTTATGGAAACTGTGTAAAAGCTTGAACTGGGTAAGATTAGGTTACAACTAGGGTTTTGAACTGTGTGTATGTGTGTGTGTGTAGGTATGTGTATGAGTGTATATGTATGTTTGCGTGTGCATGTAGAGAATGGAAGGAAGAGAGTGGGAAGGGTTGTCTTTACTGTACTACCTTAAGTATATCTTCTGTTTCAGTGTGAGTGAGAGATGATAAATATTCTTGTATTTGCTCCCATTATGTCAATAATAATGCGTACAAATGCTATTATAAATATAATATGCTTAATTTATTATTTATTCTAGTTATTTCTAAAAAAATATCTTTAAAAAATACATCATTTCTGCAAAGCATGCATGAAACTCATACATTGTCAGAATTAAGGTTCTTTCTTCTCTGTTACAAAAATCTGTACAAAACGTGATTTCTATAAGTCAATTTTCCTCGAAATCCGAGATTTTTTCTTACCTATGTCTTCACCATACATTGTTAAACAAGCACTTACACTCAGGTTACACCTACATACGTCAAATGCATAGATATACTAGCATATTGATAGGTCATGTTAGTAGAACTTGTGTAGAAACACAGCGCACCAAACATACTCGTAAAATTACACAATGATATTCAGTCATGATATGTAAATTTGTGCTTTATTTAATTACCATTTAATGTTATTTCAAACATATGAATTTATATATTTATTATTTATTTATTTATATGTCCCTGGTTACCTTCCACCTTTATGTTAAATATGTTCTTTTTTATTTGGTGTACAATAAAGTATATTTGATTTGATTTGATTTGATTTGATATTTAACACTTGTGGATGCTCGCGGCTTCGCTCGCATTAAGAAGTAAAACTTGCATCCTCTATTTCACCCCTTTAAAAGCGGCTTTTCCATAAATCTCGAGCGTTATAACATCTACCTGCATGCCAAACTTCAGCCCGATCCGTCCAGTCCAGTGGTTTAGGCTGTGCGTTGATAGATCACTATATCAGTCAGTCAGTCAATCAATCAGTCACCTTTGAGTTTTATATATTTAGATTTTCACGGTTGCTAAGACGGTTCACTTCTCAATTAGTAAATACCCAAGACTTCTGAGTATGATGTATAAAAAGTATGTATGTACTTAAATTACTCGACAGCTATTACCTCTTTGAGTAACGAAACGATTAAGAAATTTCATAATTCACAAACATTTATAAAAAATACATATAACCTTAAATTCAATAAAATATTGTGCTTACACTAGATTGACTTGCGTTGAACTACAGATATGACGCTTTTTGCGAGACCACACTATCTTTTACAAGAAGAAATATGTAGAATCTGTTGTTCATTTATATTATGAACATTCAATAATATATTTCCTCTCAGTTCTCACGTGACATCGGTTTATTGTAGTTATTTAGGTCACGAGTCACATTCCCCTCTCCCAGCGGATCAACCCCTTTCGCATCGCCGCAGATAATTATGTCTGTAGAGAAGCTATATCGTAGGGGCACGACTAAGCAACTCCATTCCAAGTTATTTAGCTTCCAAGAGAAAGAAGAAGATTAAAAGTTGTTTATTACAGATAATAAATAGGCTTCGATCTACAACTTTGACGCGTAAGGTTCTGAAATACAAAAGTCGATACGTCGATACTGCAATTAAAAAAATTAAGCAAGCGAAATGTTTTTACAAACACAAATTATCTATTGGTAACACCAAATATTACACGTCACATGTATCCCTATAAAATAGCGTTGGTTTTAAAAATTTAAAAGTATTTTAGTAATTAAAGATAAATAAGATTGTCAGAAGCCTTATGGACCGGCAGCTGCTGTCTGCAACATTTGAACGATGGGTAGCAATTGCAACTTAAAATGTATCTTTCTATATAATATTGTATATATTCTCTGTTTATGATTGTGTGTGATATGGATCTCAGTGTCTGCAATAAAAAGTTATTATTATTACAATATTCTTTAAGCATTCAAATACCCTTATGCACAACGACACTTAAATTTGTTTAGCTAGTAAATATTCTTGAAGTCATTTTGTCGCTAAATGCGAACCTGTTGTGCGAGTGAGCCTTAAGTTCGGTCTTATCATGGCGTATAAATAATTTCAACCAACCAAGTGAAATAAAAAAGAAATAATAATGTATGTATGTCCTCTCTACATCTATAATGATCTATACAATAACTTATCAAGTTGATATCTCCCTGTGGACGCAACCTTCCTTGCCAATATATTAGCTACGTGCCTCAACTGGACAACTTACACATGTAGGGTTCTATCCGGTGTAGGGTAGAACCCTACATATGTAAGTGGTTAATTATTTTATGAAAAAAAGGCGCAAATTCAGGCAGACTTGATTTGTGCGTTTATCAAACTAATTCTTCCAAAAACCATTTTTTTTTGTAATCATATAAAATCCGAAGGAAATGTCATAAATAACAGTTTTTTTATGAAACAGTAAGTTTAACACCTATTTGACTAATTTATTCCGTCTACAAGACATAAGGTTTTTTTATCTCAAAATAGGCTTACGTTTGACTGCAGCCTGCCTGATGTTAAGCACCACTGTAAGATGTAGCACGCTTGCCTCGAAGAAACATATTTACTCTATATTTGAAGACCCTTGGGTTATGTGGAAACAACAACTATAAATGATGACACTATCTTCATACTATCCTGCCCTATAACATGTCTTGCCCCTAGATTATGTTATAAGTTTTTATGACCACCTGTTAAACCTAGTTGCCTGACAATAAATTTCATTTCATTTTCATTTCATTTCACAAAAAAACTTGCTACTGAATTGAGAACCTCCATATTTGTGGTAATAGGTTCAAACTTGCCAATCATACGTTTTTCTTAACGTGCTGCGCCCTTTGCGCCCTCTACTATAACACAAACTCTTTGCTCCAAACTCGATACGTCATCGTCAGCTGATCCGTACAACAGCATCTCTGAATACATCGATACCGTTGCTATCCATCGCTCCTTTGTCCCTTCACTTCTACCAAAAAGCCCGCAAACGCCGCAATGCACACAAAACTGACCAACAAGTTTGAGCAGTGATAGAACTGTCAAGATTCTTTCACCTGTCAAATTTCCTCCAGTTAATTAAAAGATCAGGGCAAAATTATGATGAAAAGTGTATAGAAAGCGTTTGTGACAGTGAGGGTGTTCCACGCTTGCGCGTTGTGCCCAAGGACACTCGCCGCGCCTCAGTCGGAGGCGAGACGTGGCTGCGGTCGCATGTCCGCGCTCCACCCGCAGCCAGCCTGAAAGGCACGCATGCAAGAACCCCCAGGACACCACCGCCGAGCGACCCTAAGCTCGGACGCCCCGAGGTCGCTTCGCTTCAGCCTCGTAATTAAATCCCTTCTCATTGGCTTTCCGCTTCAGTTTTTTTGAGCTTGCTTTATTTGTGAGTGATAATTGATAACTTACGTAACGGTTCGATGCATCAGGTTTCGTAGCCAGTCGGTGTTAGACTGTGCTAGTGAGTGCTTGTGGATCATGACTTGCTGGGAGAGCGTAGGCTTGCTGGGCCCGTGCGCGCTGCTCGCCTCCTCTGACCATAGGGTGAGTGCCTTGATACATTGCGATACAGGCCATTTTACAATGATGATTAGGGAAATCCTGCGCTAAAATTAAAAAAAAAGTTGTAGGTAGTAATAGGGTTCAGATGATACTGATCTTGTGCTGAAATGAAAGTAAGCTATGGTGATAAATCTTAGACCACAGGGTGAGTGCCTTATTACATTGCGATAGAGGCCATTTTGCAATAATAATTAGGGAAATCCTGCAGTGAAATTGAAAAAGTTTTACACATAGGTTTCAGATTGCACTGATTACATCCTGAAATTGTTATAAATTGTGATGATATAACTCGACCCATAGTACGAGGGCCTAAACTCATTACAATAGAGGCCATTTTACAATAATAATTAGGCTAATACTGCGATAAAATTGTAAAGGAGTAGGTTTTGGGTACTTTATGCAAGACATTACCTTACTTTTGGCACTAATTCAGGCGATAAGCAGTAATGTGCAAGCACTGCTCCGTAACGAACCGAAGGTTTTCATTTCCGGTAAAAGTACTGGGCATCTAGACTTCATTATGTCTTTCAAATTAGTTCACACTGCAGTTAAATTCTAGGTTTTGTGAATTGGGACTAAATCTGCGTGATAAAGACCATTATGGTTTACATTAAGCGCTTATTTTGCTTACATTTTATCATTATTCGTTTTTATAACAAACAAAACGTGGGCTGCAATTCAAAAGGTTATTGCTCCCATAAGGATACGATACCTTTACAATTATGTTATCTAAGGGTACAAAAGACCCTTAAGTTTCGTGTGTCAAGGTCATTCCGTTTCAACTTAATTCTTATTCATTTTCCAAGTCACTGAACCGCCCTTTTACGTTTGTTTTCGAACTCGCTTACATAACATTAGCAAACAAATTAGGATAAGTAGATTCGATAAGCGTTTGATAAAAGTTTTTTCGAATAGAAGCCATCGCTTCCTGATTTACCTAATTGCTTTCCTAAAACTCTAATGACTGTTGACATGAAATTAGTGTTCGTCTTTTGTAAATAACAACAACAGTTCAGTCGCAAGGGAGCTTCACTTCTAACAGTGTCAAAATATGTTAAATTAATTTATAGTTTTAACAATGGTGTCGATAGTGCTTTTAACAACAGAAGAAGTGCTCCAAAAAAACGGTTTCTGGTATACCTTGGATACAATATGGATCACGGAAGAAATAGAACCGTTTGAAGACGTGAACCCCGAACATAAATACGCAAAACCAATATCAAGAGACATTTATTATGCCAAGTATCCTGATATACAGAGAAGCGAATCAGAAGATGAAACCTCAATCAGTATTAAGGGGTTTAAACTGAAACATGATGAGTGGAAAACGAATATTTGCATCAAAAGATTTAATGCACAGAGGCGGCATTCTAGTTACACAAGATTGAGTGTTAGCGGTCTCAAACTTGATAAAAGCAGCGCATCCTTAAATGAAACAAGAAGAGTTACATCACTAATCGAAAATGCTAGTAGCGGCAATTGTTTTACAAACAAAATCGATCTCAAAAATAGCACGCAGTTGAAACCCAAAAACGATGATAAAAGAGTGCAAGATTTTTTCAAAAGATTACTCGATAGCGTTCCTCCTCCACCAATAGAAGAACTAAAAGGCGATACAGAAATTCCGAGAATCGCCGTTACTGCAGCGGAATCGCCAGAAACAAACAACTTCAACGATATCGAATTACTGTACTACGACGACTTCGAAAAAGGCAAATTGCTTGCGACTAGCAGTGAATTAAGCCTGGCTCCTAAAACATCCAGTTTGAAGCAGAAATCAAACAGCACGAGAAACATTAGCTTCAGCTCGAGCACCATTTCAAATCATTCGACGTGGTACGAATCCATATTCGGAATATCAGGTTTCTTCAACCGCTCCAAAGAGAGTTTACAAAACGTGAAAAGCACAAGTAAATCTGTGAATGGAAGCATAGAATTTCCATCGTGGTCGGAAATCGTGAACGAATGCGGAATCAATAGCAGTCTAATTCGAAGCGAGGAATCCGTGAATTCGGAAAAAATCTTCAGCCATTATCTTGCAAATGCAAAGATAGAGGACATTCCCCGTGAAGACGGATACGCTAAGTTTGCGATTTACAAAATCCATCAGAGCTATAAATCCGGTAAAAGAGATTCGTCATCTTTGCGAGATTTGAACGCCGATGACTTGCAAGAACGGAAAAACGTTCCGATTCACGACTTGTATCGCTTAGCGCCAAATTATGTCGATGGAATTCATGAATCGGTAAATACAGTGACCCCTGAATGCACGGAATTGTGAATTTTAAGTTTTAATTTGAATAAATTATAATAAATAAGGAGTCTTTTTGAAACTGTGAAGTTGCAACATACAAAATGGGTTATTCACACTGAAGTATAACTACTAAGTTATACTATAACTGACTATAATTTATATAGTCAGGTAGAATTTTAAACATTGTTTTTCGTAAAAAAAAGCTACATACACTTATCTGAGTATATTTTTATTTTAATTTGTTTCATAAATGCGTAGTTAAAACAGTAAACTTGTACAAAAACATAGCATTAGTATTAAGTTATTCAATAAATAGAATATATTGAGCATGGCCTTCTTTATTTGCGATTACAATATTGTTTTCGTACAATTTGACCTTATTTGGATCAGGCTGGCTTCAGGTTAGAACATTTATTTTATTTGCAGTGTTGTCGTCCTACGAATAATTAATATTATAGAAACGTAACTGTGCCAAAAAATATTTTAAAATTAGTTCAAACGCCGCAGCAGCGGTTGAGTTGTTGAGGCCTAAAGGTCATAAGCTCACTTAAACGACTCTGCTCCCACCCGGCAAAAATAATATTATTCAAATATAGTCTTTAAATATTGCTCTTTAGATATATTTTACATTGGCATCATGAATTAGCAGACAGCCCGCGGTTAGCGAGCTTACCGCCGTCAGACTGCTCGGTAGTTGATGCCTCGCTGGCCGCACGATGTAGGCGAGCGGTCGGCGCGGTGTCCGCGCGGAGCCAGCGCGGCGTCAGCGGGGTGTCCGCGCGCGATGCGGTGCAAGCGTTTTGCCGCGTGGACTGCTGGGTGCCTGCTAGCAGTCGCCGCGTGGACTGCGAGCAGTTACGGCAGTGTTGGGTGGGAGCGGTGTTGGAGCAGAGTCGTTTAAGTGTGCTATGACCTTTAACCCTCTAACGTTAAAGTATTTAGCTATTCCTGACATCGTGACCAATCACGAGCAGGTTTTGTTTATTTATTTATACATACTTGCACACGTACAATTTTCCAAAAAAATATAAATCATTTTATGTATGTGCGAGTGGTGTGTAGAAGACAAATAAAACTTAGAAGCATTTTTTCAATTTGCAATTTGTTACAACTCTATAGTATTAATTATTCGTAGTTTCTTCATATTTTGCGTGTTTTCATGTCAATAACATGTGTTTTTGTCTTGTTCCAGCCTCCCGAGAACGAATTGCAGAAGAATTCTGACAGAGTGTTGTCGGAGCACGAGCTCAGAGTGCAGAGGTCGCTGCAGAAGCTCAATGTGCCGGAATGGTGAGCTAGCATTTTATATCTAACAAGTTTATGTGTCGAGTCGACTTTCAATTTAATATTACTATATTGCACACCAATATATAAATCTAAATATATAAAACTCAAAGGTGACTGACTGACTGACTGATATAGTGATCTATCAACGCACGCAAGCCAAACTACTAGACGGATCGGGCTGAAATTTGGCATGCAGGTAAATGTTATGACGTAGTTATCTGTTAAGAAAGGATTTTCAGATAAATGCCACTTTTAAAGGGGTGAAATAGGAGATGCAAGTTTTCATTCTTAATGCAAGCGAAGCCGCGGGCACACACTAGTATATTTATAAAATGACAAAAAAGGGAAGTGACTGAACTAAATAGGTCATTGTTATGTGATGTTTGACATCACAGGTTTTAAGCTTCTGTAACGGGTCTATTAGCACTTATGAGATTTTAAATTTTTAATATGTCTCTTAAATATTATCAATTTTACGGAGCTGCATTTTCAAGTGAACTATGATTATTGTAAAGGCTCGCTTTTTATAAAATAAATGATCGAAAATCACAGCAGGTATGCTATTGGTTGATAGATACGACCCTTTCATTAATTATTATTTTATTTTTAACTAGAATTATGCGTTCTTTTACCAATTTAATTAGTATGAATGGAATTGAGGTCACTGTTTACTTATATCAGATTGAAGACACAAGTAAATAACATTTTTTTTTGTAATATAAACTTCAACTATTTTGTGCAATAAATACTTTAAAGACTAACAAATCCATCCAGCTAAAAATAAAATAACTAAATATATTGGTAACAGGACGCACTATCTGCTCGGTACGGTCTGCTTCACACTAGAATAGTGTCAAGGCATTGGAAAGGCTGTGTATCGGTGCTGCAGTGGATTGGGATTTGATTTGTGACGTGTATGTTATGAGTATGTACCTATATGTGTACTTACTCTATATATGTACATATATTGTAACAGTAGGTAAAACAACAAATTGTGTACGTGAGCAACAGATAAAGAGGCAGACCACCAGCCCGATGATTGGATGACATGGCTCAGCATGTTGCTAGGAATTAGATTGCTGCAGAGGAGGCCAATACTCAGTAGAGGGTGGACACGGGTAGATGATGATTATTATATAGGTACAAATGGGAATATTGGATTCTGGTGTAAAGTCTTTTCTTGGACGTCACTTCCAAGCGAGAGTGAATCGATTCTTATCGGGTAAGCACGCTCCATCTTAGGCCATAGCCTTTGCTTGCTATCAGGCAAACTATGGCCAAGTGCAAACCCGTTATAGTTAAAAAAAAACGTAAGTGACTTTTTTTGTTGCATTACATTATCGATTCAGCAATTTGATATTTTAGAAGGACAAACAGCATACCAGTTTGGGAAGCTACAAATTAAGGTTCGTGATATTATGGCATTGGGAAGGCTCGATATTGTATCAGTGCTGCTTTAGTGGATTGGGATTTGATTTGTGACAACATATCCAAATCGATATGTAACCATGTATAAATAAATAAATATTCCGGGACATTGCACACAGCGCCATCTAGCTCCACACTAAGCAAACGCTTGTGTCGTGGGTACTAGATAACGGATATAATACTTATATACTTTTCTTTTGTAAATACATACTTATTATACATACAAACGACCAGGCTCAACACAAGTATGTGTGAGTATAGGTAGACATATATGATATACAACATCCGAGGACATGTGTCTTCCGTGGAAGGACCTGGGCGCCCACCACGATGTATCTGCCAAGAGAATTCCTCTAAAAAATTAATTCTGCGGAGGAGTCACGACCCGCAGTGATGAGGAAATGCGACTAAAATAGATATCTTCTTTCAAAACTTAATTTGAAAGAAGAGTTCTCAGACCACTCGAAAGGCCTAATGACATATTTTAACCAAATATATCCACCATAGAAGTTTCTAGAGCTACTTAGCGTTTCGTTTTTGAGTGAAAGCTTTTTCTAATTTTTTAAACACTCAATTGTTTTAACGCGCCCCCTGTCTGATATATCAATAAATAAATAAATAAATAAACAAACTTGTACCTGCGTGACTACTTTGCCAATTAACTTATATTCACCAATCATAAAAGTACTAATAGCTAATAGCTTCTTTCTGATTAGCGTTTCGTTTTCGAGCAAGACTTTCCTAATTTATAAAAACCCTATCTTGAGCGTCCCCTCTAATCCATCGATCTTATAAATCAGTCAATAGATAGATAGATAAACTAGTACCTACAAAGCCATTTAGTCAATTAGCTTACATTAGTTAATCTAATCGAACGCCCTCTGCTGTCAGCCGCCGTCAATCAGCAGAATTGGCTTCATCTCTCCGATAGTTCCTGATATGATAATAAACTACTTACTTGCCTTTTATTATTTATCTATTTGTTGGACATGCGTAGAATGTGTTTATCATACTTAACGCGGGGTGCTATGTGAAATCGATATTTCATAAAAATCAAATAAAATAGAAGTATATAAGATAGAACTACATTTTTTCAGTTTATATAAATTTTGATTCAGTGTTACGACAATAAAAAACGCCAAACACGATTACGAATACTTCGCTCCGTAGTTTTATTTTTTGAATAATAGTGGTTTTGAAATATTTTTCACCTTTTTTTCCAAAAGTAGTAAGTACAGAAATGTAAACCAATTTAATTATATCTAAAAGGTAATGTTTTTATTTAGAGGAGCAGTAAACCATAAATAGAATATTTTGGATTGCTGATTTTATATGAATTTATTTCGTCAAAAACGTCTGCAAAACTGCTCCAATTGTGCAAAATTGTTTGCGTGTGGACAAGACTCGTGTCGGCCGGAGCTATGCGCGCGATGCTCGTCCTTGCTCTGATGTCAATACGGCGTGGAATCGTATGCGAAAAAGCAACTGTAGGAATTTTTCCAAGCGCAAAGCGTTTTCGGGTGAACTATCGTTGCCTTAAGGGTAGTAATTATATTGGAAGAAGTTTTTTTAGTTGAAAAATGAATTTCATAATAGTTTGTGGATATGTCTATAATATAAATTGGCAAAAAATAAGTAAATTGTGTCTCCACACATCATATAATTTCTTTTTACATTGAAATAGACTTGATAACAATACGCATAATGGTGAGCGATTATTGAGGTCTAGGTTGTAAACTTTGTCCCGGCGAATAGGGAGTCAATCATGAGTTTTCATAACTTCGCAGTACGCATAATAAAAATGGAGGCGAATCGCTTACTAAGGGTCTTAGGCTTAGGAACTTGGACTAAGGATCCTGCTAAACTGGAGCTAAGACTTAATTTATAATAAATAAACATTCCGGAACATTTCACACAGCGCCATCTAGCCTCATACTAAGCTAACGCTTGTGCCATAGGTACTAGATTCAAACAGAAATATAAGTCACTCGGCCATTCAGTCACATTAGCACTGCAACTGATTACGAAACATCTCTAATGATCTCACAAGCTCACGTTAATAATGTCCTCTTTGCCGTAATTAAGATCTAATTCTAAGATAGATATAATTTGTCGGTCTTTAAGTCGAGAGTATAGCGGTTTCTTCTAGGCAAGCGCGCTACATCGTAGACTATAACATTGCTTACCATCAGGCAAGTTGTAGTCAAGCGTAAGCCTATATCATGTAAAAAAAAAAAGATCCTAATTGGTACAGCTGTTTCATGTGACAAGACGACTAACATCTTGCAGAAAATAACCAGCGCTGACTGTTCGCAGTCAGCGCATGCTGAGTGCGAACAGTCACAGTCACAGTCAGTGTGGTGTTTGAGTCCGGCTTGTGACAGGAAATTTTGTATGTACAAAATGTGTTTGTCTTACTTTTCTGAATGTGTTCGTACGTCATTTCTTGTCGCAAAATAAATAATTTTCATTTCATTTCAAATATTAGTACTTAATAAAATGCATAATGCAGTGCCTTAACAAACGTAATTTTCAATATATCATATGATTATAAACATATCAGAGTTTTACACAGCGCCATCTAGGACCATACTAAGCAATATAGATGTTAAACCAATCTCTTTTTCTTGTCCATTCAAGTTACTCCTGAAATACGTGGAATATACTATTTAGAGAAAAGTACTTTACTGATTTTGATTGATGAAACATGCTCTGTGGCCTAGATGGAGACATAACCTACCCTGTGTGTCTGCCTAACACATACTAAAATAATATTTATAAGAACCTCTTAGTTGCAGAGAAATACATAATATATACCTAACACACATTCTTCTTTTGTTTCTTTTTAAAATGACTATACTACTAATATACTAATTGATGTAAATAGATAGTTACAGTCCGGTCGCTAAGCAACTACCCTCCGCGACACAGGTGCGCCTACTGCAGAGGGCAGGGTTACAATTAAGTAAAAACACTGTATATGATGCAAAATAAAGATATGATTATGTTTATTCATAAACACAAACATATAAGAAATTCGACACTCGTGTTCGGATACCTAAATAAATAATTATGTGTATATGTTACGGTTAATGTGGATAATGCGGGAATTATGCACAATTCCCGGGAATTATGCATAATTACCAGTGCTCTTGGTAAAAGTGAGAAAAACATTCGAATTAATCACATTTACCGGTAATTATACATAATAACCATACCGCTTTGGTAAATGTAGAAAATAATGAAATCGAACATGGCAAAAAACAAAACAGGCAAGGAGGCACCGCACTGAATTATAATTTGTCGGTCTTCAAGGCGAAAGCAAACTGGTTTCTTCTAGGCAAGTGCGCTGGATCGTAGATTATAACGTTGTTTAACACCAGTCAAGCGTGAGCCTATTTCATGTAAAAAAACTAGTAAAAAATAAAATAAAGTAAATAAAATAAAATAAAATAAAATAAAATAAAATAAAATAAAATAAAATAAAATAAAATAAAATAAAATAAAATAAAATAAAATAAAATAAAATAAAATAAAATAAAATAAAATAAAATAAAATAAAATAAAATAAAATAAAATAAAATAAAATAAAATAAAATAAAATAAAATAAAATAAAATAAAATAAAATAAAATAAAATAAAATAAAATAAAATAAAATAAAATAAAATAAAATAAAATAAAATAAAATAAAATAAAATAAAATAAAATAAAATAAAATAAAATAAAATAAAATAAAATAAAATAAAATAAAATAAAATAAAATTTTATTTTATTTTATGTTTTGCCACCAAACACCAAACAGAAGGTTTGAGCTCTTGATCCTCTACTCGTGCGATTTATTTATTTTATTTGTACATGTATTTATTCTCATAAACATATTGATTCTAATGTTTGATTTCATTATTTTGTACATTAACCAAAGGGGTATGGTAATTATATATAATTACCGGTAAATGTGGATAATTCTCAACATTTACCGAGTGCGTTGGTAATTATGTATAATTCCCGGGAATTATGCATAATTCCCGATTATCTACATTTACCTTAACATATATACTATTTTTTTTCTATAATAGTTTACAAGGCAAAGATGTGACAGTAAACTTAAAAATATCAAATTACATATTTTGTATTCATTCAGTTACCTACATGCACAAACGTTTCCCACAAATATAAAAAATAACCTCACGGGTTCCTGCTGAATATTTATTTTTCTTACATGAAAGTTTGTATTTTTCCTTCAAAATTATATTAATCTTACGCTTATTATCTTCAATAGTGCAGAGAAGTCCCTTTGACGTAACTACGCCTATATTCTACGCCTATAAATGAGATTATACATTTTTTAGAGATTGGTTACAAATAGTTTACACCAAGACGTAAGTCCAATATTAATATTTAAATAGCTCAGTTTTAACACCGTTTCTTACTAAGATAAAGTGACTAATGTACATTAGGGCATAGGAATAGACATGTAAATGACTGACTTCCTGTTGAGCGCTAATCTAGAATCTAGACTTTGCAGATGTGAAACAGTTGTGCTTGTTTTAGTACTTACACAGGAAATGAATATAATTAACTTTTCTAATAACATAAGAACTAAAAACTTTATTGCCAATAACAATCTAAGTAATATTTACATATATTTCAGAAGTATATACCAAAAAGACTTAAACATACAGAAAAGCTAACAAAAAAACAGATATATACAGAAAAAATAGCACACCGGACATATTGTCGCTGTGCGGCAGGGATCCCAGTACTAAATGATAATATTAGGAAAGATTGGACTGTTACTTACAATAAAATAAAAACTTAAACTACTTCTAAAACTAAAATACTTACTTATAATTCTAACCAGTCTTCCATTAATTTTCCAGGTACAAAAACGCGCCCGCCCCTCGCGAGGGTTTCCTCCTCCGCAAGCGTCTCTCTGACGCCTCCGCCTCCGCAGCTCGCTGGTCTGGCCTTAACTCGAAGACCACCTCTCTGGGCAGCCTGGGAGCAGCCAATGCCCAGCCCCCGCCTCCACAACTGTCCCCACACACGACCAGCTTTGGACGATGGTCTACTAGCCGATTGAATTCTAACCAGGTGAGAGATCTCCGTATAATGGCTACGTAACTGTCTACTGACCTTCAGATATGAGGAATACGCTTAAAGGAAGGTCTATCAGTCAACCCAGGATCTTTCTGACACATTTACCTCTTTTTGACGGTTTCGTAAGCATCTTTTTACATTAATTCTTACCAGGTGAGAGATCTACTTATAACTGCTACCTACGTCTTCTCAATCAGTATGTTGGTCTGGCCTTAACTCCAAGATCACGTCTCTGGGCAGTCTTTTTGGGAGATGGTCTACTGATTGAATTCTAGCCAGAGATCTACTTATACTAGCTACTTGACTGTCTACTGACTCTCAGACATAAAGAAAGAAATCTCGCTTAAAGGAAAATTTGTCAGATCACCTGGGATCTTTCTGACATCTCTTTGTCTCTTGGACGGTTCTGTTTTACATCTTATCGTCATAAGGGTTTGTAAAACTCCTCAACTCGAACACCACCTCTCTGGGCATTCTTGAACCAGCCAAAGTTGGAGGCCTACCTAAAATAGAAACATAAATGGGTGCGTCTGCTTAAATAATTTATTTATTTATATATTTCATTCACTTATGTACTAACAGCTTAACCCAACACGTACATTAAGCCAACTACCTATTATAATAATGCTAAAGCATTTGAGTAAAACATATTATACACTATGTTACTTATAAATTTACAAAACAATCACAACGAAATTTCCTTTATTTAGAACAGAACACATCTATGTCTCTGTTCTGAGCATAATGTCTAAGTATTTACTTTTTTATCTAATGTATTGGAGTTCGTTTTATCGATGGCTTTGCAAGCTTCTACAAGGCACGTAAATTCAAAAACCTGGTCCATCTTCTAGCTACTAAACTATCAATGATAAAAAAAGGCATAAAACAGATCTTCAAATCATTATCTGATTCAGATTTTTTTAAACCAGACGAATAGAGTTACTTACATAATAAAAGGAAAACTTTGCACAAAATGTTTAACAATAAAACTTTCGAATCTTTTGTAGTTGTTCACTCGCAAACCGTGACTATAAATTTGAAGCTCTATTAAATTTTAGACCAAACTATCATTCTATCAACAACAGTTTACAAACCTAAAAAGGGTTATGAAATCGTGAAATATTAACAATTAAATTGAATTGTTTATTTTCAAACTAGATTGCTTTCCAATTGCTAATTGCTTCTAAGTTCAAATAGATCATCACACTCAAATTTCATCCAAATGCAACAACATCTTTTATGTCAAATTTGATTGATCCTTTTTGTCAGAATCCTTTTTGGTTAGTAAAATTAAAAATAGTGTGTAAATGTTGTGTATCGACCTACTATTTTTAAGGTTTATGTTTCTTGTACATATGTTTTTTTTATTTTTGCTCTATCATTTCCTTTTTTTAACTAAATCATTGCCTCGTACATGACGTCACAGCCAGCCCCAACGGAAGACCAGCGCTGATTGCTTCCAGTAATCAGCATTATGCTGAGTTGGGGCTGTGTTGGGGTAGACTTATTTATTTATTTATCGTATATAATGTGTGTGTATGTTTTGTAAATCTGTCTCAATATTTTTTTTTCTATTTCTATTTCTATAAATAGGTTTAACAGAAATTGCGTACAAACACACAAATAAAGAAAGCAAGTCGATACAATTGTCACCATCATATGGCTTCCTCTGCAGTACGATTTCAGTTCGTTCAACCGATGTAGGGACTGTATTACAACATTGTTTTAACCCCTGATGCAAAAAGGATTTTTATTATGTTCCTTATTTGAGCCGCTGCGCTGTAAGTATTGTCAAATAATAAAACTACATATAAATATTCCGGGACATTGTGCACAGCGCCATCTGGCCCCATACTAAGCAAACGCTTGTGTCGTAGGTACTTATATATAACGGATTTTTTGTAAATACATATGTACGTATTATACATAGAAACGACTGTATTTTTATATAGCAACTTAAAACTGATATTCGTAGATTTTTGTGGTGGTGTGGGGTCCTAAGAGTGACTCAGGCTACTTTTTATCCCAAAACAACGTGAGCGAAGCCGCGGTCATTCCCTAGTAACGTACTAATACAATGCCGCAAAGTCTTACGGAATCTATTTTTTATTTCAAGCTCAAACCAATTTAGATACAGTGAACGAGGTATCTTCTAGTTAAGCGTGTTACACCCTAGGCTGCAGCAATGCTTAACATCAGGCAGGCTGTAGTCAAACGTAAACCTATCCCACGTAAAAAAATATTAAAAAAGTGCACCTTAGATATTAGATTCTGTGAAATTAAATTGTTCAACTGTTCAGATAAAAACAGCCAGTTACATATATGAAGGGCCATTGTTTTCGAGTGCCTTTGAATTTTAATATCGATCAAGCTGCCTACTGTGGCATGACGCTGATAATATTGGCTGATGAAAGCCCCGTTCTTGTACCTAATATGGGATATACGCACATATAGATAAAGCTGGGAAGCTGGCTAAAAAGGGAAGGCTTTTTGCTGGTAATTAGGTAATTCAATTTTGATAGTCTTCTTCTTATCCAATGAAAGTGGCCAACTCTGGTGTCGAGAGTTCATCGAAGCCACTCCAAAGGCCTCTGACATGGCTTAACGACTGCCGTATTAGACAAACAGCCGGGACCTACAATTTAACGTGTCATCCGACCCACAGAAGCGCCCAAAATGGGATGCCACTTTTTGGTCACCAATCCAATGACTAACCGCGTCGACCTTTGCTTAACATTGGTTATCGCATGCGATTGCCTCCGCTAGCTGAGCTACGGGCGCTTCTATTTTCTTCTTATTCTATTTGATAGTTATAAAAAATAAGTAGGTATTAATAAATGTTGGTGTGATGTGATGCCCGCGGCTACGCTCGCATTGTGTGTACAAAGTAGCCTATGAGATTTCGGAACCTGTTCTGCCCTTATACCGAAATTATGAAGATCCAAAGCTCCGCTGCGGCATTAAAAAGGAACAAAAACACAAATCGATGACAAACAAACATGTTGTGTAATTTTTAGGACTTGGTGATTTAGGAGTTTGCTTTATCATGTAACGGCGTTTACACTTTAAGTTTCTGCTTGTCCAACCTTAGCTATCTAAGGGACGATGTTTTGTATATTATTATCACTATCTAACCAAATATTTCTCTACTTCCAGACATCTCCCTGCTCCTCGACGCGAAGCAGCATCCGAGGCACGAGTCCGCTCTGCTCCCCGTCAGCGCGCTCCTCGTTCAGTGCGCGACAACCCTACCTCGGCTGGAGGAGCCAGGAGCGTCTCAATAGCACGCCCAGAACTCCACACGAAAGGTAATTTAACTAGTTAGTAACTAAAATGTGGAAAAATGAATTTTGTAGGTAGATATATCGCTTGGAATGGTCTATTTGAGCACAAAATTTCAACGAAATTGGATTAGTAGTTTCTGAGAAAAATGGCTTAGAAATTTGTAAAATCAGATGTAATGATCAAAAAAGGTCTTATTAGATAGTCAGCAAAGGTAAGTGTGATAGACTTATAGGCGTAATAAGTCTTATAGAAAGAGCCAGGAGCGACTCAATAGCACGCCCAGAACTCCGTATGAAAGGTAATTTTATTAGCAAATTTCTAAAAAAGCATTATATTAATTTAGTTTTTTGATAGAACTTGAAATGGTCTATCTGTGCGCCAAGTTTCAAAAGAATCCGACTAGTTGTTTCTGAAAAATTCGACTTAGAATTTTGCAAAGTCAGAACGCCAGAACGTATGATGATCTGAAAACGTCTCATTAGATAGCCTACAAGAGCTTACTTTTGTAGACTATCTAATGAGACCTTGGTTCGGATGACACGTTAAATTATAGGTCACGGCTGTTTGTTAGCTAGCTAAGCTAGTACGGCAGTCGTAAATGTCAGAGGCCCTTAGGGCGGTTTGAAAACTCTCAACCCCAGAGTTGGCCACTCTCATTCGATAAGAAGAAGAAGAGTGAGAGGAATAATTAACGAATAGGTTCACACAATTACAACCATATCAAGAAGTAAAGACCACAATGTGCTATCAGTAGGTACTTTTTTTACGTAAGGGGGCATGTTCACACATAGCAGTCCGTTTTACCAGTACGTTTTTAACGTCTACGTCATAAATTTATGCTCTGTTCACACATAGGTACCGTATAACGTATAACGTACACCCCGCACACACCGCCCGCCACGCGCACACTATCTATCTGTTAAAATTCTACGTATCCGTCGTCCAGTATTCGATGACAAAACGGAACGTAATTTTTTTACGGAACGATATTTTTTACTGTGTACAGAATACTGTGCCATGTGTGAAGTCGCTCATACAACTACATACGCCATCGAGGAAAAAAAAACGTACACGATAAAACGGAGACATGTGTGAACCGGCCGTAAGACATTTTCTAAGTACCTACATATTTATTAAAAAAAAATCTTTCTCCATTCCAGGCTAGCCTCCTCTCTCCTCCAGCAATCCGCCTCCTCCAAAGCCTCGGAGGAGATCCAAACCTCAATAAAGGAGGTGACGTCAGCGATAGTGCACTACGTGTCGGGACTCGAACCTGCGAACGGGGACTTGGACACCACGCCGTCGCCGCGCTCCAGTCAGAAGCTGTACTGGTTGGAGAGCTCGTTTGTTGGTGAGTCTTGTCTGTTTAAAGTGTTTTTTATATATTTATTTTCACTTTAAAGATTATTCATCTGTGAAATCACTAATACTTACTAATTACTGTGGTAATAAAGTAATGATTTGAACCATAGCTCATAAATACACAACTAGGAGCGCCTCGCTGTGTTACCCGCGTTAATCCGGGATAAAAATTAGCCTATGTCTAGGGTCTGACCTACCTTCATACAACATAAATTTTAACCAAATCGGGGCAGCCGTTTCAGCGAGAGGAAGAAACAAACATTATTTTAGTTTTTTTTTTTATTTAAGGCTGGCGCATAAGACTTCAGTAAATCTTTTTCTCTAGTAATAAAATTATTAAATTACGTAGGTAACGCTTTCGGTGCCCTTCTTTTTCAGAAGACAATTTCTGCTTGACTCTTTTAGAATAATTAATAATTCCTATTTACAAATCATAATGGAAAACCATTGAGCTATGTACAGATTTACAAACGTTGAGCAGACTTTTGGATTAGATACCTATCTCTTTTGCACGTTCTTAAAATATGTAAGAGCGAAAGAGACAAGCAGGCTTTTGTTTGCGCTCGCTGACGATGTTAGTGTTCTGACACTTTCCTGTGCCTTTTAGTTTGAGATTGTGTCTCTGTATAATCCTAGCTCAATGTGGAAAACGCACATCTGCGTCACAGGCATAGGTACCGCTGTTTGCGCAAAAACCGCATCTTTTTACTAAACTATATGAAAACCCCCCTTTTTCTGATATCTTTTCATGAAACTAATACAATATCCACCATGTTCCAGGCACGAAACCGCTAGAGTCACCACAGACGCCGCTGGTCGTGGAATCGTTACCTCCCCCGCACCCGCGGCCGCCATCTTCCCTCCGCCTCGAGCACCGCGCGGCGCCCGGTGAGCGAGCGTGATACACTGCAGGCTTGGTACGGGTCGCGGGTACATTCCTCTTACTGGGCCAGCGATGGTTGGGCAGGCGATTGGTGTGAATGACCTTTGATGCTAGATGGTTTGAGAAATAAATAGAGAAATTAATTTGATTGAAATACTGGAATGCTAATTCGTAGGTGACTTTCTTGTTTTGTGTGACAGAGAGTAAAAAGAGGAAGAGGTTATTGCATTTGTAAAGAAAACATGTGCCAAAATTTTTATTATCTGTTGTGGCGATTGCGAATGGTCTTGAGATACCCTTCTTTGATTTGACATAAAATTTGTAACATAATAATTTATCAATTTCAAAAGGGGTTGATAATAACTTAAAACTTCAAGTAAAATGTTTCGGACCATGGATATACCTACCTATGATCGAGTAATTTATTTTGATCGATTTATTAAAAAAATCGTTACTCCTTAAGGAATGGGCTTCCCAAAAAACATCAATGATAGAGTAGCCTGTCTGATATTATACCATCAAGCATCAAAAAACCATCGACAAAATTGATTGCATTTACGCATCGAAATCAAACCTGCAGTGTGTTAACCTATTTGTTATTATTATGTTACGTTTTAATACTCGTGCGTTAATTTTTGTGCTGTTCAAAGTATTTTCTCTGTAAAATGGTATCCACGTGATTCCATATGTGACTTATTTGTATGTAATACGATGCTATTTAAATAACTATCAAAGTGGTACAACTAATCGATGATTACATTGACGCTAGAGAATATTCAAAATGGCGGCCATTTCCAAAATGGCGCCGGACGCTGATAGTTTTTGAATTGCATAGTAGAGCTTTATAAACTAGTAAGACTCAGGACCATTTTTTGTGACATTCATTATGCACTTTTGATTATGAAATTCTCCATGTTTTTTGTAAAAGTGTTTTTAATTTCTAAGCACATGCTTGTAGTTTGCTTACGAGTGTATGTGAATCACGCAGAACAGCTTTTTTATTATACTGGACTGTACTTGTCTTATTTCAGTAGTTTTTAGTTGAAACAAAATGTTGCCTGTTCGAAAGAATAAAATGGCAACTCTTACGTGTTATTTGTTTATGTATAATGTATTTAATCAAGTTAATGCTATAGAAATTTATCGACTATATTATTGTTAATTCTATTTCATTAATGCATTTTCGATTTAGTATGTGAGTCTTAAACACATTTGCATAAGTTTATAAATAGTTGAGTACCATAAAACATATCAACTTTTGATGAATTAAATCTTCCATTTATTGAATTTTGGACATTATTAATTTCCACAAATATTTGCCATAACTTTTTAAATTCCCAAAAAAACCAGTTGACTCTAGTGCGTAATTTATTTGATGTACAGTTTTTGTTTTTCTTTTTTTATTGATTTGAAACCTTTTCTGTATTTAGTTGTATTGCTAGTGATGGAATATCAGCTGTACATAATATGATTTTGTGTTGCTCTTTATATTTTTAGGTGCTAAAATTTTGTAGGTAGGTTTTGATTCGGCTTGATATTTAGTTTTGATTAAATTTTAGCGTTCAAAGATACGATGAAGCTTTAATATGTCACAAAATGTTTTTAAAATGAGCATTTAAAAATTGCTTGTCCATAGCCAATCCTCTTTTATTATTTTCTACATTTACTATTATGTGAATAATAGACAACACTATTTTATCAATAATTCATTATTTCATCCGTATTTTTTATGATAAACCAATAGAGGCATTTTAATTTATGAATATCTAAATCATAATACATTGTTTAAATATTATTTTTGTGAGAACAGTTATCAGAACCATACAGCATGGTGGTGAAAAGTGTTAAACAGTCTGGAATAGAAAAAAACTAAATAATTCCTTCAACTGAAATCACCTCGTAATTTATATTGAGGCTTGAAGCTTCTTAGTAAATTACACAGGTTCTGATTAGGTTAGAAATTTCAAGATTGATTTCTAAAATTCGCACCGCCCCGATATATTCGAATCTTATGCCCGAAATACATTATATACTTATGTCATAGTATATAAGGTTGAAACAAACTCTTATGGCTTATACTTTGTCTGTTATATTTCATTTTGACAGCTGTCAACTGTACATTATACATGAATTTTTATATTGATTCTGATTTATTTTCATATATTATCGCAAAGTTTCAAATACATACATATTTAATGATATACATTCTGTTCTAGATTTCATAGACTGCAACAATTTTATACTTAGTTAGGTACTAATAAAGTCGTAATAAAATGTGAGGCAATTTTTTAAAATAAATATTTAAAAGTAACAATGATGAATCTATCTTTAGAAGCCGTGAAGTTTGTTTCAACCTTCGGGCAAAACGTAACGAATTTGCAGAGCTATGTCTCTGCAAATAAAAAAAAAACTTTTGTCTATGACAAAATGCGATAAAACTTTGGTTTTATTGCATTGATAAAAACGTCATCTCTTATACTTCTGCTAGCTTTTTATAGTTTTTATCAAATATTTGATTCACTATAGCTCTCTAGTATACTACATACAAATATTAAATATTCCCATTTACCATATAAAAGTACCTAAATATAATGTTAATATCGTTTAGACCTAGGCATTTATAACTAAGTTAGAATCTCTTGATGTTTAAAAACAAATTATTTTAAAATGTGTATTTAATTTAAAGACTACCTAACTATTTTGTCATAGTTATTTATCTTTTCGTAAATAATTTGTAATCTACTTTTAGTTACGTTTTAAAGTTAGCTATTAATAAAATATATTCATTTTTATTTTATGTTTTCGTTTTATTTTTATGTTGGGGCTTCTTTTGATGTTTTCACTGCGCTTTGTACTTATTTTAACACTTACTTGTGCAATTTAGCTTAAAATATGTTTCAATATGCACTCATGCAATCCTACCTGTCTACATAATTTTCTTAGGACCATAAGAATATAAATCTTTTATGATAAATATTGTGCATATCTACTGTTAAACATAATATTTATAGCAAAACAACACTCAGTAACATTATTCAAATGAAATATTATTAATTAAGACACAACTAACGTGGTACACCCTGGGCTGAAGCAATGCTTAACATCAGGCAGGCTGTAGTCAAAGGTAAACCTATCACACGTAAAAAATGTCTAATTGAAATGAAGGCAAGTATTTGTATCTCTTTTCAATCTTGTATAAGAGAGAGAGAGAGACGCATAAACACCTAAACATTTTATACACAGTAAGACTTTTTTAGGTTGACAACACTTTTTAGGTAATTAGGTACCTATATAATAATAAAATACATAAACACCAACACACCACCAACGAAAATAATGTTAGAACTTCAACATTAAGGTAAGTTTTTTTTTATCTACTTATATACTCTAGTGTCTAACTAATTAGTTCAAATACCATCGCATGATAACCATTTTCCAAAACTTTCTAAAAATATAAACTTATATGCTTTCTTTTAAAGATTCTTTCATATAAATTATCTGCCTCTTAAATTAACTATTGCTGTATCAATTTACTATCAAAAACACCAACTATTTTTCATTCAACAATATCCATGGAAGCGTTAATTTTATTTCAAGACTTATAACTAAGTTCTTTATCTTACTTAAGTTATCTGGTTACTACTTATAATACCATGCTACGGCTGACAGTAACTCAGCATTCACATACAAAGGGAGGCCTATACCCAGCAGTGGGATCCCAAGGGCTGTGGATGATGATGAATAGAGCATAGTTAAATATTCTTCTTCTTATCATACTTATACATTTATGAGAGTAGTCTACTCCGGTGCCGCCGGAAGTATTTTAGCCGCCCTGAGGACCTCTGACAGGTCAACGATATTCAGAGACATTTTACAAACAACAACAATAATTTATTTTTCATATGTAGGTACTTAACACATTGTTAGTGCAATCAAAATTTTACTAATTATTCCAATAATAACATAACCATTAAATAACAGCCATAGAAGTGATCTATGAACGATAATAAAATAAAGAAATATCTCGGGACATTGCACACAGCGCCATCTAGCCCCAAACTAAGCAAACGGTTGTGTCGCAGGTACTAGATAACGGTTATACAAAAGAACAGACGTCGAACATAATATATCTATCTAATTTTCAATAAATCATAATCCATCTATAACTAACACTAACACAATAGTAAAACTAATAATATCCAATACCATGAGACCCCTGTTCTTTCAGACTGGCAAGACTCTCAGAGGTCTTTAAACCTGGGCATCACGAAGCCGTCTCCAGGGTCTACCACCTTGGAAGACGTTCTGGACTCCCTGCTTGGTCTTCCATCACAGCCTGCCAGGATACCTACTCCTCAACCTAGTCCTAGGAAGAGTGGGAGCCCGTATTATTTTATGGGAGGAAAGGTACTTATTTCTTTTGTACTAGATTGACTTAAAATCTGGTGTCACGTGGTAGTATTCAGGGATAAGAAGTAGTGTGTGTGACGTTTGGGAACTTATACATACTAGGTAGGTAACACCATACAGAAATCACTATTTATCAAATTCAAGAAATACTCTTTTGCTTATGGTATGCGGTATGATAATTATCTGATTTGAAAGGGAGTGTCGCTTGGAAATTGTTCACCAAAGGCCTCTAGCTACATCCAGCCCTGAACAAGGAATTTTATGCCTCTGTGTATAACGAAAGACATGTTTAGCTAACGGTGAAAAAATATCGTGAGGAAACCGACACGTTTGAGGATCACAAAATCGGAAGGCACGTAACGTCAACCACGATGTATCTGCCCAAAATAACTCCTCCAATGATGAATCTGCCATCTGAAGACACTGCATCTTCCCTTGCCGCCCACCATGATGAATCTGACTAAGATAGTCCCCTGAAAGAATAAATTCTTCAGGCAATTAACTAGCTTTAGTAATCTAAACAAATAAATCTCAGAGGTGACTGTCTGACGGACTGACATAGTGATCTATCAACGCACGTCGAACAGCTCAAACCACAGGATGGATCGGGCTGAAATTCGGCATGCAGGTAGATGTTATGACGTAGGCTAAGAAAGCATATTTGTAAATGCCACTTTGAAAGGGATGAAATGGAGGATGCAAGTTTTACTTCTTAATGCGAGAGAAGCTGCGAGCAACCACTAGTGAATAATATGACTTAAAGAAAACCTATGACCATTCCAATTCATTCTACAGAGTCCCCGCTACGAGCAGTTAGCCAGCAGCGGTCACAGCAGCGTCTCCCCTGCCTCCCGCTTCCACAGCACCCCAAGCGGTCTCCACAGCAATTCCAGCGCTCACCACAGCACCAGCGGCCTCTACAGCACTAACAGCGGTCTATACAGCACTCCCAGTGACGGTCCTAGCTCAGTCACGGACCCGAGTCCCGACCGACCAGGTAGGAACGATATGTAAGTCAGGCCGTTCCAATTTTACTTACCTATATATACCTTTTGGCTGTTATGATCTCATGTTGGGTTTGTGGTAGGTACTTCCCTAGTTTACTTCATAGTAGTTGTTTATTTAGTCAAAGTGATCTAACTGTCTGCAGGGTATTCACTGTAATCCACATTTGGATATGCCTGTGTTACATAATGCAGGCTCTTTATAAATTCTGGCTCTTTTATAAATTGACTGGACTTTTATCTGCCCAATTGATTGATTGTCTAAATACCAGAGTAAGCATTGATTTGGAATCATATAAAACTTTGTCAATGAAATTTACTCAAATTTCTATTTACTAGGTACGTCTCACAGCTTTATGGCTAATGAACTAAACTAAGGAAGTAACACAACCCTGGTCACTTATCTAACATTTTCAAAGCCTCACCATATTGGACTCAGAAGACGAAGCTCCACAACAAAGTGGCATCAAGCAATCACACCCTCATTTCCCACACAACAGTACATTCGGCACAATAACCAAAATTAACCCTGAATTATCCAAAATTCAAAACAGGCAGGTTGTGCACAAGCCAGCTTTTTATTAAGCATGTAAAAGCATGTCGATGTTTACGCTTTTTTTCGTTTTGATGGTTCTGGGTCTCATCTCATGTCAGCTTTATCATAAACAACTAGTACTATACGTATACTTATGTATGTTTATTGTATTCCAGGCAAGAGTTCAGTTGATAATCCTGCGATGCCAGAGCGACGGGCACGGTCGGCGCACGGCGAGCATTCTAGGCGACGTAGCGAACCCTATGTCCAACAGAGTGGTTCTCTCGACCGTCGAACCAGCCTGGATGCCTCAGCACTTCGTCCCGCCGGAAACCTCACCCACCACGACTCGCGCCTGTCCCTAGCCTCACTCCAAACGGAAAACAGCACTGACGAAGCTCTCGTCAAATGCAAATACCCCAAATGCACCTCCCGTGCTCCCCTTCCAGACGCCAAGCGACATTACAAGACTTGCCACAACTGCACTACAATGTACTGCTCGAAAGAGTGCAGAAGAGCGCATTGGGAGAAGCATAGGAAAGTCTGTTTGCACTCCCGAGCCAGCGCGCTTTGTAGACAAATCATATCAGCAGCAAAGGAGGATGCAGACGCTCTGCACCAAATCAGCACTATCGCTCACAAAGGCTACCTCGCTCTAGGCAGAGGGGTCGTCAAAATATTCTTTACGAGTCCAGAATCAGCCGAGAAGTTCACAACTCACGGTTATCAATATTTGAGCGAGCCGGAGTTCCTCAAATGGACGTCTCTTCAGCCCAATGAAATGGGGGCAGAGTTGTATACGGAAGTAGTCAAACTCTGCAAGTCTTACAACCCTGAAACGAGGGTGATTTTATACGTGGCTGTGTGTATTATCAGTGAGGTGCCGACTAAAGGTGCCGTTAAGTGGGAAAGGCAGATGGTGTCGAGATGCGCAAAACTCCGACTGAGCAAAAGCGTATCGGCAGTTATTAAGGAACAGAACCGGAGACGACAAAGAAGGGATAGCAAAACGGGGACAGACGACAGAGAAACCTTGATTCTCACGTCAAAACTAACCAATGCTGCCGATAAGAACGCGGCAACGACTCATAAGTTCCGCGAAATATGTTTCCAAAACATATCCCAGCAGCTCGAAAATCGAGGAGTCAATTTGAAGAAGCATTTTCCCGAAGTTTATTCAAGATTGAGCGCATATGTAGACGGTACAAGCGATAGATTTATCCCTATGACTATTTATCCGAAAGACGTATCTAGTGGCAAATCTTTTATGTGTATTATTATGCCAGATAGCGAAGTAGACACTCCAGTCGATGGGAAGGTAACAAGCATAGATGTGGGAGTAGATCGATCTCGACACCAACTGTCCACGCCCATGTGAGGTTAAGTAATATAAGTAGGCGAATAGAGAATGCTTTTAATTATTGGCTGAATGATTACGCGTAGGTACTTTGGTCCCGCTAAAAAATATCGAATTTGACATTTGAAGTTGACATTATTATTTCTCATGCTCACGGTGTAAAACTTTAGCCAATAAGAGAAGCCGAAAATGTTGTCATATTGATCTATTGACATTTTAGGCTTCTTTTATTGACTTATTAAATATCAGATGAAAAGTTTTCATTGTGAGAGTTTCCTTGGACTAAACATTTCAATATAATATGTTTTATATTATATTGAAATGTTTAGTCCAACATACATAATTTTATATAGAATCTGAGTTAATTATTACCAATTAATTTCAATTTAATTGGCCGTAAATATTGAATTAGTTTCAGCTACAGAATTTATAACGTACCTACCTAAATATATAAACACGTATAAAACGTTACCGTTTCATAATATACAAAATAAAATTATTTATTTCCCATAATATACATATTTAGCTTATTGTACAATAACTAAATTAAAAAAATATATACAGCATGTTATTTATTAATTCATGATTAAAAATTCAAGATTGAAGTACTGAGTGTTAATTTTATGCAAATTAATTTATTAAAATAATTTAAAAAGTATGTTTAGTTAAAAGTTGCTACAAGTATTTAAATAATATATCATTAATTGTTTCATTCTCTCGTCAAATAAATAAATTTACTAACTTATTATAAATATTGCGTAGCCAAAATGGCACAAAACCCTATCAATAAGTATGATAAATAATTAAAAATATGTGTGTATAAATAAGATTTTTTAAAGAGAATGCTTTTAATAATTCACAAATAAAAGTATAATTTTTATACTGAGAAGAATGCTTAAAATACATGTGAGCGGGAACCTTCTTTATTGGCCTTTGAATGTGCCCTTAATAGACATAAAAGCAAGTAAAAATATAACAAATTAAAAATAGCAGAAGCGAACCCACAACCTTTCGTTCAAAAGACAATCTACTACAAATTAGAACATTGAAGTAACTACATAATATATATAATAATTTACAAATTATATTGCTTTTGTGTTGTGTTAAGGGCATTTATTTCTTAGTGCGATTCTAACATTCAGACAATGATTTGGTGGAATATGAAAATCAAAACTTGGGTTGTCTTAACTGTCAAAATTTTCAAGCTTAAAAGAGTAGGTACTTACAGGAAAACTTGTCAAAACTTTCAGTTACCTAATAATCACAAAACAAGCTGTTTGTTTAGTATGGGGCTAGATGGCGCTGTGCGAAATGTCCCGGAAGATTTATTCATGTTTGAATCGCGCTATTATGAAGGAACGGCCAAAATAAATTTTATAATCATGTCTTAGATAGTGAATCAACTTTTTAGTCACAATGTTTACATTTGTTGTTAAATAATTATTATGTGGACGACCCTGTGTGTTAATGTTACTTCTTCCGACTAGTGTGTTTATATATATACTACTTAAATGTACAGGGTTACTAATAACAATACCTTACTTAATATTGTTATGAACTGTCCTAGAACATTCACCGCTAAAATATGGTATATTAGTCATGTGAGGATGCATCAGTAACCTTCCCGTAGGAAATACGTTCGCCGTAACCGAAATCAGCTTGGAAAGCATCATCATTATCATCAATATTGTTATATACCATATTTTTCACGGATGTTATTTCCATAAATTATTCCCAAACTTGGTGTCACATTATGCTACCAATGCCAGCTAAATTTTCACTTAAAAAACAGATATTTACTTTAAAAAATACTGCTAAAAAAGTTCGCGATTTTTCTGAAGTCGTAGAACAAAAGTTTTGAATATTGTGTTTTAAAAGATAAAGATAAAGATATGTTTATTTGCAAGATGTAGTTTGATAATACAGATGTTGTGTAAGTGCTAAAACTTGGAATCATACATCTTAACCATTACTGGTATGCAAAAAAATTTATGTCTGGAACAAAATACTTAGATGTCAATTGAGATAATATTAGTGATGTTATAAATTAGTAATTTTATCATTGAAAAATAGCTTAATAGAATAATAACATTTAGACACTAAAAAATTAAACAATTCCCTTTTAAATATTGACAAATTATGAATTTGACGGATTGATTTCGGCAGATGATTAAAAATTTTTGGTCCCATACCTAAAATACTTTTCATAAAAAGAGCGGTTTTATGTTGTGGTATACATACTTTGGTATTCAATCGTTTACTCTTTGCAAGTTTATACATATGCAAATTTTTCTTTACAAAGATTGCAGTCTCAAATAAATACAGACACGGAAATGGCAAAATTTTTAGTTTGGAAAAGTATAGTTTACGTGAGTCCATTGGCCGCAAATGACAAACTGATCTTAGACATTTTTTCTGTGCAATAAAAATAGCATTCCTCTTTGAACAATTCCCCCAGAATATAACACCATATCGTAAAGTAGACGTAACATACGCATGGTAAGACACAAGTACAGCTTGTTGATTTGCTACTTTGGACAACCTATACAAAGCATATGCGAAACTACTCAATTTGGTGCATATTGCTTCAGCCTGTTTTAGTTATCAGTAGCCCTGTATTGTATTAAACTAAAATAGGTAAGCAACATACAACCTTATATGAGCCATTTAAAAACCAAGATTTACTTATAATGTGTTCTATAGTCTCATTTCATTTTTGTATTATAAAAACATATAAGTATTATTTTTCTCGAAAAATCTCGTTTTAACAACATGGCCCAGAATATTTTTTGTGCTATTTTTCAGCATTCTTATTTTTTTTACTCAGTGTAAAATTAAAAAAAAAAAACTTCACTATAATTTTATTTGGCGCTAAATCTTAACATTATGTGACTTTTCTGTGGCACAAAACATTAATAATAAGGATTATAAAAGACGTGCCAACAAAAACAATAAAAAACTTACCTACATTCCAATTTTGAACCTCTGTACCAAATAAAAAAAATCTTATTTTTTTTGTTGATCTATTTCAATCTTGGAGTAGTATTTTTACTAACATGAATCGCCTATTAACGTATAACGCCTTCTCACTTTTTTATCCTTCGATATGTTTTTCTTTAACTTTTTTAAAAAATTCAAGTTAATTGCGTAAATAGGAACTTTTTGGCTTTCCTGCTGTAGATGAAAGACTCCTTTTAACAGTTTCCTACCCATTAAAAAAACAATACATACATATTATATAAAATGTATAACCCTGTACAGATTTTATACCACTACCTACATACGAAAAAGTAACGGATAGAAGGTTTTAGAGGTTTTAATGTAAAAATATGTGGAAATTAGGATGTTTGTAAAGATCACAAGAGCACAGAAACTCAAACGTATAAATAACATAACATAATGATGTCAATGTGTATGTGTGTGTGTGTGTGTGTGTGTGAGAGAGAGAGAGAGCTTATGAGTTGCATGATAGACTTTTTTAACAATGTTTATAATTGACAACTCTAATAAACTCCGTCCGTTACTTTTCTATGTCCCTACCTAAAAATGCGCTCGTAAAGTTTTTCTAGAATTCTATACTTATAGGAAATTAATAATTTAACTGTTTTTGAACTAATCTACTCTATTATACCTATTCGTACATAATATTGCCTGTAAAAATTATATATTTCATACATAAACATAAAATACGAAATTATATTCTTAATGTTGCCATATCAATTGTTTTTCTTAGTCTGGAATCCAGATTTTTATCTAGTTGTCCCTTATGTATTTGAAATAAAGAGCCCAGCTAAATAAATTATTCTATGTGTTTAATTTTGTATACCCTTTCCCAGAGAGTATTGTGTGTTTGCACGGCGGCGCCACTGTCGTTATTTCACTATTTATTTTGAATCAGGTATCATATGGCACGTTGGAGAGGAGGCATATACTCAGCAGTGGGTGAACACGGGCTGATATGATGATGATCAAGCTAAAATTAAAAATAAATCAAATCAGTGCTATCGTGTTTGTCATGGAACGGCAGTCGTTAGGACATGTCAGAGGTCCTTAGGGTGGTTGAAAAACTCTGACACAAGAGTTGGCCCCTCTTATACGAACCGACTGTACTTTAGTGTAATCGTCAGGAAAGGACAAATACATACATTACATAGGCTAGATGGCGCTGTGTGCAATGTCCCGAAATATTTATTATTTATACAGCAACACATATACATACACAAGTACATTACAACAACACAAACATACATTGACTGGCCTGTTAGCTTAGTTGGTAGTGGCTCTGCCTTCTAATCTAGGGGTTGCGGGTTCGATTCCCGCCTGACACAAGTATTTATGCATTTTAAAAATGTATAATTTCTTGTGTTGAGTCTGGTTGTTTGTATGTATAATAAGTATGTATTTACAAAAGAAAAGTATATAAGTATTATATCCGTTATCTAGTACCCACGACACAAGCGTTTGCTTAGTGTGGGGCTAGATGGCGCTGTGTGCAATGTCCCGAAATATTTATTTATTATTTATTTATTTATTTACATACAACATTACACACATAAAGATAAAGAATCTTTATTGATAATGTAAAATTGTAACATACATAGGTATAAGTACTAATATCACAGAATATGCTACACAAATTACAATATCTCGTCAAATTGAATTTATAACATTAGGCTTTTATAAAATTTTAGAAGTTACATATGTCTAGTTTTATTAATAAAACAATGAAAATTTTTGGTATTAAAATCATGTCAAACATAATAATAGGTATGTAATCATACAATATGTCAACTTAAATAAATCTTGGTACTGTCACTTTAGCTGTATAGGGGCTAAAATGACAATTTGGCATCACACTCCTTACTCAGTAGTTAATTACATAATTTCTAAGCAAGTTTAGAATCAATTGGTAGGTGACTGTAGTCATTTTCAAAGTATTCTTTAAAACTGTATAGTGTCTGATCTAACAATAATTGTTTGACGCTATTGCAAAATTGCTGATCATTATTCAAAGACTGAATGTGTGCGGGGAGTTTATTGAACAGTTTCTCTCCCATTATAGTGGGTAGTTTCTTAGTCATACACAGCCTAGGCACAGTTGGTTTCAACAATACTCTGTTTATCTTGGTTCTATTTGAGTTATAAGTCTTAAGTTTAAACAAATGTGGATTTCTTTTTACAAACTTTATAATCTCTAATATATATTGTGACACTGACGTCAAAATCTTCAACTCTTTGAAATGGTTTCTACAAGACTCTCTATATCTACCTCCCACAAGTACTCTTATTGCTCGTTTCTGCATTATTAACACTCTTTCAAAGTCTGTCGCATTGCCCCATATACTTATGCCGTATGAAAGTATAGAGTGTATGTATGAATAATAAGTTTCCTTTAGGTGCTCTGGGCTTGTTATTGGTTTCAACTGTTTTAATGCATAAACCCCTTTTGCCATTTTTTTACAAGTATTATTAATATGTTCTTTCCATGTTAAGGAGGGATCTAAATCGAATCCTAATAGCTTAACATGCTTTGCGTATATACATTCAGTTCCATTCTCTAATATTAATGGAGCTTCTTTAAAGTTTGGTGATACAGCATTGAAGGACATTATATTCGTTTTATCAGTATTCAGTTTCAGACCATTCACCGTAAACCAGTTTTCTAACTCTCTAAAAGTTTTATTTATACATTTCTGAAGTTCTTCATGTGAGTCAGCGGTTATAATCACTGTCGTATCATCTGCATACTGGATGACTTCTCCTTTAATTCCACTAAGGCATAAATCATTGAGAAATACCAGAAACAAGGTATTTCCCAATGAAGATTCCTGCGGAATTCCTATATCTACTTTCCTTGGCGATGATTTATGACGTTGTTTGTCTATTTTCACTTCGACAATTTGCTCTCTATCTTCAAGGAATGATTTTATAAGTCGGAGAGGTTTTCCAGTTATTCCGTAAGCTGAGAGCTTCACTATTACAAGGTCATGACTCACAGAGTCAAAAGCTTTTGATAAGTCTAGAAATATTGCAGCTACTTTTTTCTTATGTTCAAGGCCATCAATAATCGTTTCTACTAGCTTTTGAGCCGCAGACGTAGTCGAGTGATTGAGTGATCATACATACTTACATACATTGAACAAGTATTATAACAAGTCGCGCCGCCATATTTTCTAAACTGGTTTAAATATGAGTTCAGATAAATACAAAATCTTGAGTCAAGGTCTTCAAATTTAAACTGAATAGGTTTTTTCTAGGCAAGTGTGCTACATATTAGGCTAGTGTTGCTTAATATCAGACCGGTGGTGGTCAAACGTAAGCCTACAAAGCCGTTAGAAAGCATTGAGCTATAATGTACTTACGTAAGTACATTATAGCTCAATGTTAGAAAGCTCTTTTATATTTTTTTAACATATTTAGTGGGCGATAACAGGATGATGATGATGATTAGGTAAAATAGGCTAAATATTTTTCGTTTGGAACTGAAATCTGAAAAAAAAAACGCTTTAATTTGACATTTTGCTAATCTCAGCTGACGAGTGGTCATCACCGGAAGTTTTCCCCTATTGAAAGATACATTTTTAGAAGCAAGATATACATACACACACACACATTTTATAAATTTGCATCTTGGAGGAAATATCACAATGGAGGGAGCCATAGAGATTTTGAGCGTGGCCACTTTTTGCTAGTGTGCAGTTACAGATTTGCATTAGTGTGTGTGACTAGTGATGTGACATTCCCATCAAGTCTATCGATGGAAAATTGGTAAAGTGAAAAAAAATGCATGTATTTTAAAGTAATGTTTCGAAATGTTTCGAACACAGTCTGAAATATTTTTTTGGCTCCCAGTTATCACGCCTAACAGCTTTGATCCACTCACTTCTCATTTCTGGACATTTTGGAAACCTAAAAATTAGTTGTACGTTAAAAGAAAAAGGAAACGATATGTACATAATTCAGTCGTAAAAAATACATTTAGTTATGACATTACATTACATGTACTTAGGCACAATTTTATCAAGATTAGAAGATACTTATATCTTTTATCGATATATCGATAAAACTAAAATCTATGGTACGGACATCACTAGAATTGATGCTTAAATTATCTTTTAACACTTTTGCTGTTTTAAGACAGTTTTAGACATTATCTTGACCCAAATCACATGGATGTATATAAACTAGATTGTTAATATGATGGTACAATAGCATTTTGGTTAAAAACATCATCAATTTAGCATTTCATCATCATCAGCCCACGATCGTCCACTTCTGGACATAGGCCTCTCCCAAGGCACGCCACTCAGCCCGACTTTGTGCTTCTCGTCTCCACCTGTTCCCTGCTATCTTCATGATGTCCTCGCTCCACCTTGTGGCAGGGCGCCCTACACTACGCTTGCCGAGCCGCGGTCTCCACTCCAGAACTCGCCTACCCCATCGGTTGTCGGTTCTGCGACAAATATGACCGGCCCATTGCCACTTCAGCGTGCTTATGCGTTGAGCTATGTCGGTGACTTTTGTTCTCTGCCGAATTACTTCGTTTCGGATACGATCCCTAAGAGAAACTCCAAGCATAGCCCTTTCCATAGCACGCTGAGCAACTTTGAAACGGTGAACCAATCCTGCTGTTAGTGTCCACGTCTCAGCAGCGTAAGTCATTACTGGTAGGACGCACTGATTGAAGACTTTCGTCTTTAGGCTTTGCGGTATGGAGGACGAGAAAACCTGACGAAGTTTTCCAAATGCCGCCCAACCCAGCTGTATTCTTCTACTGGCTTCACCCTCGAAGTTGTTCCTACCTAGTTGGAGCGTTTGCCCTAGGTAGACATACTTTTGGACAATCTCCAGAGGGGAGCCATTTACAGCTATCGGTTCCGGAGCAACGTACTCGTTACACATGACCTTGGTTTTATCCAAATTCATCCGAAGACCGATGCGTTGAGATGAATCAGCTAGGTCGTTCAGCATTTGTTGCAGCTCCTCCAGCGTTTCCGCCATTATAACGATATCATCAGCAAATCGCAGGTGAGAGATGTACTCGCCATTCACGTTGATGCCCCGTTTCTTCCACTCCAGTGTCTTAAACATATCCTCCAATGCGTTTGAGAACAATTTCGGTGATATGACATCTCCCTGTCTCACACCTCGGCGAAGGTGGATATGTCTAGTCTGGTGGTTTTGGATTTGAACGATCATGGTCGCGGCGTCATACAAACATCTAATCACCTGGATGTATCGCCAGTCTACTTGGCACCGCTGCAAGGATTCCAGAACAGCCCAGATTTCAACGGAATCGAACGCTTTTTCATAGTCCACAAACGCTAGACAAAGCGGCAAATTATACTCTTCAGTTTTCTGTATAATTTGCCGCACCGTGAATATGTGGTCTATGGTGCTGTATCCGCTCCGAAATCCGGCCTGCTCCGGAGGCTGGAAATCGTCAAGTCTTCGCGCAAGACGATTCGTGATAACCCTTGAGAATAGCTTATAGACATGGCTCAAAAGTGAGATCGGCCGATAGTTCTTCAATAATGTCTTGTCGCCTTTTTTGAAGAACATTACGACTAGACTTTTGTGCCAAGCCTCTGGAGTTCTCCCAGTGAAGAGTACAATATTGAACAGATTCTGTAGCTCCTTGATGATAGGAGCGCCTCCGGCTTTGAGGAGTTCTGTTGTTATGCCATCTTCACCTGGGGCTTTTCCATTTTTAAGCTGTCCAAGGGCCATCACGATCTCGTCTGCGCTGACTTCAGGCAGGTCTTCCGTAAAGTGGCGAGTGAGTGTGGCTCTCGTGTCGTCTGATTCTGGCGGTTGATGAGGGGCGTGCGACGTGTACAATTGACCGTAAAAGTTTTCCACTTCTGCAAGGATTTCCGGCATGGAAGTGACAGCCCTCCCCTCCGATGTGGTCAACTTAGTCAGATGGCCTCTACCAAGCGGCTGGTGAAATACTTTAGACCCCCGATTTTGCTCAATCGCTTTCTCAATTCTCAGCGTGTTTGCACTTCGGAGGTCACGCCGTACCAGCTTGGAGATTCTCTTATTGAGATTAGGTTCTTCTGATAAAGTTGACAAGGGAGTAATCCGCCGTTTCTCCATGAGCTCCAGAGTCTCCTGCGAAAGTTTAGACTTTTTACTGTTGCCACGTTTTTCGCAAAATTTTGTGCCCTCATCTCGCAAGACGTCCACTACTCTGTTGAGTTTCTGGTCTACGTCATCAGTAGTTTCCAAGGCGGCAAATCGGTTCTCCAGTTTTATCTGGAACGTTTCAGATCCTATAACGGTCTGGAGTATGTTTGGTCGGAGCGTAGATTTCATCAATCGAACACGTTCAAGCTTGAAGTCAATATTCAGAGAGCCTCGCACTAGTCTGTGGTCACTGCCGGTTTTGAACCTAGTTACCACTGAGACATCTCTGAATATGCGCTTTTTGTCTGCTATGATGAAATCAATCTCATTTTTTGTGGAACCTCCGGGGCTTCGCCACGTCCATCTCCTGTGGGGCTGTTTCTTATAGAATGAGTTCATTAAGAAAAGCCCCTCTTTTTCGAGGAAGTCGACAAGCATTTGCCCCCTTTGGTTCCTAACTCCAATACCGTAAGGTCCTACTACCGATTCACTGCCAGTCCGTATTCCGACTTTGGCGTTGAAATCCCCTATGACAACGTTGAAGTGGGCCCTAGTAGCATTTACAATGACTTAAACATTGTCACCAACTTACGAATGAAATGACAAATCCGAGTCTTTTACACCTCCTTTTGTAGTTCTTGATGAACATGACACTGCTGAGCACGACATAGTTTTACATTTAACTTTAAACAAATCTGTAACACCGTAAAATCACTTGATATTCTTTAAAATTCTAAAGCACAAATGCAATGTTTTGGTCTACTAGTCGGTCATAAAAAGACACGGTGCGGCGTTGCCAGCATGTAAATTTGCTATCTCTTTTACTCGTAGCTTCATTCTGAAGGAAAGACAAAGACACACTTAAGTGCTTTACACACAGACGTAAGAGCGGCAACGTCTCTATGGCTCCCTCCATTGTGATATTTCCTCCGAGATTTGCATGATATATGTCTGTGATTACGTTATGTATTCAATAATATATAAAAAAAAAAAATTGTTGTGTTGTGTGCAATGTGCCGGAATATTTATTTATTTATTGAAAAAAGAAATATAAATTATATGATCAAGGTTATGAGTAAGAAAAAATATTATTATATAATTTTATTAGATTATTGAGTAGGTACCACCAGTTTTAGTTGCAAAATATACTTATTGTAAGATTAACTCAATTAAATTGAAGAATGCTGATAGATTAAAATCGAATAAGGGGTCTTTGATAGATTCTTACTGGCAACATATTATCGGGCGGCCGCTGTCAGTCATTCAAACAAAAGTCAATTTTTGTTCTGTCCCAATAAAATTGCATGTACATTTTCATGCAAAAAGTGTTTTGTAATCGAATTTTTTAGTGAAGAGTCTTCGCAAAATTATTAAAGTTGACTATCATGGTGCCTGTGAATATCGTGTACGCTGCAGTACCAATTTCGGTGATCGTCGGCTTGGGATTGCTTCGTAAATGGCGATCAAGAAATTGGGGAAAATGTATCGCAAATACTTGCCTTAGAGGCAAAACTTTCCTGATTACCGGTGCCAACAGCGGAATAGGCTATGAAACAGCCAAGGCCTTGGTCAAGAGGAAGGCCCGAGTTATATTTGCATGCAGAGATATCAACAAAGCAAAAGCAGCGATCGCAAACATCAGAAAAGAACAACCTACTGGCGGTGAACTGGTAATTTTTCCACTTCATTTTATAAATGTTGTAAAGAAAATGACTTACAACTATTTTAGTCACTACTTCATCTTATTTCTCATTATATAGCTTCAGTATAGACCTAAAATGCTTAGAACTTTGTTGTTGAATAA
Source organism: Macaria notata (assembly GCA_927399415.1). Classification (NCBI taxonomy): domain Eukaryota; kingdom Metazoa; phylum Arthropoda; class Insecta; order Lepidoptera; family Geometridae; genus Macaria; species Macaria notata. The sequence continues at coordinate 4,644,429 of OV656751.1, forward strand.
AAACTATTCTCCCTAGAATAGATAAAAAGGTCTTGACATTGACCTTTGATTGATGATTGCACGAAAACATTTAGGTAAACAATGTTGGTGCATATCTAATGGTTTTGACTTTGCCTCTGTAATGAGAATTTATGTTATTTTTTGTTAGGAAATGAATATACTTATAGAACATTTTACTGTACACAAAGAATATTAACAGTATCATTCATTGATCAGACACTGGCTAGATAAAGCCTAGCCATTGTCTCTTGCTACGCCCCAACACCTCGGGACACATGTAATATTTTTTTAAATTGTATTTATGCAAGTATGAATAAATAAATAAATGATTTCTAAGATATACCTATCAAGAATTTATTTACTTAATGATTATTATTCGAGTCAATTGGCCGAAATCCAAAAAAATGGCCAATTCGAGCAAATCAAATATTTGACCGATCTGGATGCTGATAAACTAAAGAACAGGTGGTGCTCGAGTTTTTATCATAATTCAAACACAATCACATTGTATCTCATCCAATCTAACAAAAACTTGTGGATAGAGAATTTAGTTGGCTAGAAAGATAGAAAGAAAACATTCTTCTTCTTGTCTAATAAGAGTGGCCAACTCTGGTGTCGAGAATTTATCAAGCCTCTAGTAAATAAGGGCCTCTGACATTGGCTTAACAACTGCCGTACTAGACAAACACCCGGAACCTACTATTTAACGTGTCATCCGACCCACTGAAGCCCCCAAAATGGAATGCCACTTTTTGGTCATCCATCTAAGGATGGATCGCTGATCTTTTTTCTTTAGTTTGTTAAGCAAAGAAAACATCTATGTAGACCAAATTTACAGAAAAACAACAATAATTAGTTATTAGATCCCATTCCCCTCTTGTTGTTAATAATCTGTTAGAAGTTGCTTTGTTAGTCATGTGGACAGAGAAAAAAAAGTTTGTTCTTTACATGAGATTTATACTCAACTATGTCTAAAAAGTTACAGGTAGAGTCTGTTTCACAACACAGATTCAGTTGAAGTAATATTCTCACTTGATAATAACTCTATCAACTGTAAAATGTTCATTTAAAACTTTACTGCGGCAAAATGGTCACTAAATTAACCCACATACTTATTAAATATAATCTACCTACTTTACAAATGTACTAATTTATAAAGGTTAATGCACTAACCTCAATGTTCCTACAACTACTTATACATATATAAATTCTATTCTGGTAAATAGATCATTTACAAAAAACAGATGTTGCTACTATGTTTATGCTGTTTAATGTACACACACACACACACACAAACAGACATTACAAAGTTTATTTATTGAGAGCTAAATCTGTTGAATCTATTTCTTGTTTGTAGGTGTGTTATTCAGGTACATGATGTCAGACATTATATGCTATTTGTGTCAGGTTCTCACATACATACTAATAACAGATTGTTTAATAGCTAATACTTTTGCTTGAATCTTTATTACCTACAGAACTAACAATGCTATGTGGTGTATTTGACATTTAATCTATATTGCATTGTATTTAATTATGTGAATGGTAACTAAATTTAATATGATACATTTAAATTTTTATAAAATTTACTATTGCAAACAATACGTGTAGGTACATGTACATATCTACTTCTGCCTTGTTACTATGGAGTTACGAATAAATAATTTGTATTTGGTGTAACTTACATTAAATAAATAATAATATTTTGTTTACAACATTTATGCCAAATGTGTAGGAATGAATATGAAGACAAGTTAAAGCTCAAGAACTTCAGTAATTACATAGTAGGTGCCTACTTAAATTTTAATAAAGTAAAAAGTGGTTTATGTAGTCGGGTGGGCTTTTATACAAAATTTTATCCTAACTGCTTCACTGTTTGTGTGTGAAGAAATAAATAAAAATTCACATTCACACACACTAACTTTGATCTTTATAATTATTGAGATTTCTGTGTAAAATAATATTGTAGATATGTTATTGTGACCTATGACTTAACTGTATGAACCATACCTAGCTACTACCTGAGATAAAGTTGATAAGTGTGAATGAGTGATAGGGTCTAAAGTCTATACTTGGTAAACTGTACAAAGTCATATCATTTATGTTTATGTACCTACTAAACTACAGTTATACCTACATTTTGATAACTCACAATAGTTAAGTTATATGTACAAAAAGACTTGGCTATTGTTTTGTATAAGATGGGTTTTTCTTTAGGTTACCATAATGTATTATAAAATAACTATATTTAACAGCAAATTTACAAAGTATCTATCCATAAGTAAGTAAGAATGTATACAAATTACATGACAAGAAATGATACTGTTGCATTATGCATAAATTTATATATTTATTTGTAATGTTAATGCTTTCAATAAATAATTATTTCTTTCGTATCAAATTTGATTAAAATATGTAAGTAGTTGCATTTTTTTTACTAACATATTTAGTTAGCTCTATCTATGTACCTAACCATTCAGAACTGCATCGAAAAAAGTACTCGTAACTATAGTTTTGACTACTTGTGACACTAAAATAACTAAATACTTAGGTTTTTTCTGTGAAAAAAAAGAATTAAGTATATTTGTACGAGTGTTGAACTCAATCTAAAAAAAAATAAGTATTTATTAAGAATACATTGCCTAACATTATACAATGTAAGTAACAACAACACAAGGATTTGCAGTAAAATAATTACAATAATAATCCCCAAAACACTTTCTGAAGGTTTAGAAACACTCGGGATACCGGCAACAGAGTATTAGATTTTTTTTATCCTTAGATTAAGTCTAGATTAAGAAGCACTTGGCTCCGGCCCGTGCAATAAATACCTCCTAAAAGGAGAGAAACTCTAAGAAGTTTTTGATAAATAATAATTACTTACTGACATTGTCAACATCTCTTTTCAGATCCCCATGCAACTCGACCTTGCCTCCTTCGAGTCAATAGAAAAGTTTGTAGAGATTGTAAAGGCTGGTTTCCACAAGATAGATGTGCTCATCAACAACGCCGGTGTGGCTGTGCCTTTGAACAAAGATCTGAAGACCAAGGAAGGTTTTGAGATACATTTTGGAGTTAATCATTTGGGACACTTCTATTTGACTAATTTGTTGATGGATCTGCTAAAGAGAGCTACACCAAGCAGGTTGGTATAATTTTGCTTTTCATCATCATCATCCGCAGCCTTCTCTATCCCACTGTTGGGCAGCTGCGTCATTCTTGTGCAGACCTCATAAATAAATTTTATTTATTTATTTACTTAATTAAAACGTTAACAACCAATTACATTAATTAAGAAATTAATTATCAACACACTTAAGTAGCAACTTAATTAGCAACTTAATTAGATCTTTAAAATTAATAAGTATCATTTCGTTCACAAAAAGATAACAATAAATTATAAATTACATTTAACTTTACATTAAATTTTGCTTTAATAAAAGTATAATTACTTAGTAAAGTAAGGGAAAGAATCAAAGCACCCAAAAACTAGTTACCATCCTCCTCTTGAATTGTATTCCTAATTACTGATGGTCATAACATGTTATCCAGTTATCATATAGAGCTAATTATTTTTAGAATATCACAGCTTCTTGGGCTAGAAGTTTTTTTTTAATAAGTAAGGTTTTGTATTTTATACAATACTTCACTAGTAATTAAAAAAATAATTCATAGTAAATAATAATAAAATACTATTGACACAATCTTATGTTTCACACAGAGTGAGCTTAAAATTACTTTAGTGTTACTGTTGATTTAAACAATTCATAAACTTTTAGCTTTATAATATTTATCCGCCTTATTACAAAACGTGGTTTAAATATTAGTCTAGGACATAAAAATAAAAAGTCGGTTCTTGTTGTTCAAACATTAGTTACATTTTGACAGTTTGTTTATTATGACAGTAGACAGACAATTTTCGAACAACTAAAACGGACTTGGTCTAGACTAATATTTAAACCACGTTTTGTAATAAGGTCCAATCTGTCATAATGATCAAAGTGTCAAAATGTACCAATGTTAAATCAAAGATCCAATTTTTTGTTGACAATTTGATTGCTTGTATGTGATGTCTGAACAACAAGAACCCATTTTTTATTTTCAAAGTCCTGGACTAATATTTAAACCGCGTTTTGTAATAAGACGGTGTTTGGACTAATGAATCAACTATATTTTATTCAACTTTTCAGAATAGTAATAGTATCCTCAACACTCCACGAGCGAGGAGCCATCAACTTTGAAGATTTAAACCTCAAAGGTGCCATCGAAGAAGCCAAGAAAGGCAAAGCTGGTCGGCACAACCCTGGATATTGCAACTCTAAATTAATGAATGCATACTTCATGAGGGCCCTTGCTGACCAATTAAGGGGATCTGGAGTGGATGTTAACGCTTGCTGCCCGGGATTCTGTTATACTAATTTGTTTAGGTAAGCAATGTTTTTTAAATATACCTGAGTACCTATTTATGTACATAAATATACATACCTACTCGTCGATGCCCATGACTTCGTCCTTCATTGTTTTGGTATAAAATGTTGTTTATTACATTTAGGACCTATATCTCTTACTAAAAAAATCTTCATAATCTGTTACTCCATTGTGTTGTAAAAAAGAAGCAAATATCAATATAAACTAGCAAATACACTTTCCGTATTTATAAATGATTTAAATATATGGAACAGTCATTATGCAAGTGTTATTAAGTGTATTAAGAATTATTAATATTTTTTTAGCTATTACAAAATGTTAGATTTTCGTTTGTATTTAAATTTCGTTCTAATAATAGGAATGCCATGTCGGATTTTAAGATTCGCCAAACGGAGATCCGTAAAGTGCTACGCGATCTGGACGTGAACAAGGCCAGTGGTCCTGACGGTATTCCAGCTATAGTACTGAGGACATGTGCGCCTGAGCTGGCTCCTGTGTTGACGCGCCTCTTTCAGCTTTCTCTTGAGACTGGCAAAGTGCCGATTTCATGGAAACTTGCTAACGTGCAGCCCGTGCCCAAAAAAGGTAGTCGTGCTGACCCTTCTAACTACCGGCCCATTTCAGTCACGTCCGTGCTCTGCAAGAGTATGGAACGTGTCCTGAACCGCAGGCTCCTGGCGTACCTTGAATCGCATGACCTATTCAGTGACCGACAATATGGCTTTCGCCAGAATCGGTCCACTGGAGACATTCTAGTGTACGCCACTCACATATGGAGTGAAGCCATTGAGAAATACGGGGAAGCCCTGGCGGTTTCCCTGGATATTTCTAAGGCTTTTGATAGGGTTTGGCACGATGGCCTTATTAGCAAGCTTTCCTCTTACGGCCTGCCCGCTGGGCTTCGTGCTTGGATTTCGGACTTTTTGAGGGATAGGTCTATTCGAGTAGTCGTTGATGGCTGCTCCTCAGATCTAATGGCTATCAATGCCGGAGTCCCTCAAGGGTCGGTGCTCTCTGCAACTCTTTTCCTGCTGCATATTAACGATCTGCTGAAACCCGGAACCTTTGGGTACGCAGACGACAGCACCGTTGTAGAGAGCTATACATCCACAGCGCGGGCCAGTGCGGCCGAGATCCAGTGGCTCAGGGAGGCGATGGTCGAGCGTATAAACCTGGCTCTCAAGGCAGTCTCCGATTGGGGTGATGCCAATCTAGTCAGGTTTAATGCTGCGAAGACCCAGGCGTGTCTTTTCACCGCTAAAAAGAGGCCATTCGAGCTGGCCCCCTCTTTCCGAAATTCGACTGTGCCGATAACTGACCACCTTGATCTTCTTGGTATTACATTGTCCCCTACTCTTAATTTTGGCTCTCACATTGAGTCTAAAGCCGAAGTTGCAGCCAAAAAGTTGGGTATCCTCTCGAAGGTGCGAAAGTACTTCAAGCCGGAACAGCTGCTTACTTTGTATCAAGCACAAGTTCGGTCGTGCATGGAGTACTGTTCGCATCTTTGGGATGGATCAGCCAAGTACCAACTTGAGGCACTAGAGGCCATTGAGAGTCGAGCCAAGAAGATCATTGGTAATAATTAACTGTGCCGAGCGAAACTTCAAAGTCTTGAACACCGTCGCAAAGTCGCCAGTTTGTCGGTTTTCTATGGGTTGCATTTCGGAGAGTGTGCCGCGGAATTGCACGGACTAATTCCGCCCGCGCCCTTCTTTCACCGGACGAGTAGAGGTACGGCAGGACGACACCGGTTTATGGTGGAAGTTCCTAAGACCCGCACGAAACGGTACGCTTCCACCTTTATTGTTCGTACCGCTAGGTTGTGGAACTCCCTGCCTGGCTCTCTGTTCCCCACGCACTATAATCCAGCGATCTTCAAAGCGAGAGTGAATCGGTTCTTATCGGGTAAGCACGCTCCATCTTAGGCCATAGCCTTACTTGCTATCAGGTAAACTATGGTCAAGTGCAAACCCGTTCAAGTTAAAAAAAATAAAAAAAAAAAGAATGGATAAAATAAGCCCACAATGACGAAGATTTCATGTTATTTCGTCAAATCAAATGAAAATTGAATATTTTATGGTACGTTATTTGTAAAAGATAAATTACCTATCTGATGCAATTGTCTGACATTATTTTCATGTTTTTTCCAAAAAAATATTGTTGTACAATAACAGACAGTTTTTTTTAAAATATGATGTAACAATACCTATAGTTACAGAATGACAAACAAATTTCATATTATACAACTATCTAAAGACTGTTCACAAAATAAGTCCCGCGGTAAAGTTGAAATTATTTTTATCTACACTAATGTTGTAACATTCTACTTATGTTTCCAATACTTGACTTATAATTACTACTGTTATAGCGCAGACAACAAAACACTCAATTTAAGCAATTTCACATGATGGTATAATATCCACATCGATATCGTAATATCTCATTATAACATCAATTAAACGCGACCAACCTGATTGCAGGGCCAGTCAGGTTGGTCGCGTTTTATTGATGCGCGCAGCTGCGCTCTCATTGGTTAGATTTTAATGGCGGCAAAATCACTGTGACAATACAGTACACATATTGTGACAATGACAATGACGCGCAGCGAGTTTCATAATAGAAACGAGTGTTTTAATACCCGTGTTATATGCAGTTGCATAAACTACTATTTTACAGTTAATAGATGTTTTTTTTACGTAATAATGGTTAATAATTCCTGAGTGAACACTTTCGTAAAATGGACTTTAGTAGTCAGTCAATCTGCCAAATCGGTAGTTCAAATTAAATTCAAATAATTTATTTACATAAACGATTACATGAAACCTTACAATAATACATAGCTGTGCGTAATAATAGGGTTTTAAACGTTAATTTGTGCTCTTGTGAGCCCTGCACTAAGTATGAAACTTGTATCGCAGGCGCCCACATCTAGCATTACTTGAGAGCATTACTGATGCGGTGTGAGATTAATTTGAATGTGGTTTCATAACTTGTTGACACATGGTTTCGGAAGTGTATGTATGTGTGTGTATGCATGAGTGTAGATGTGTGAAGGTGTGTGAGTGTAGGTGAGTGTATGGGATGAGTAAGTGTTAATGTTGCGTCTCTATGTATGTACATATAAGTAGTTATTTAATAATGTTAAGTAATTATTCAGTTTCATTGTTAACGTGTCGTCCGACCCACGGATGCGCCCAGAATGGAATGCCACTTTTCGGGCACCCATCCAATGACTGACCGCGTTGACAATTGCTTGACGTTGGTAATCGCATGCGATTACCTACCTCCGCCAGCTGTGCTACAGGCGCTTAAAGTTCAATAAGTATACTTTATATTATAAGATAATATTTTATAATACGTATTACTTGATAAGTACATTTTAAGCCATAATAATTGTACTATAAGCTTACGTACTTAATTAATAAGAAGGTGATATTATGATAAATTTATTATCATCGAATTAAATTGATAAACAAATATTTCGGGACATTTCACACAGCGACATCTAGCCCCAATACTAAGCAATGCTCGGTCGATGACATGACAGAATTTTGAATGAAACGTAAGAATACACGGTTATCTGACAAACATCAGCAATCTTGCAAAACTTGATAGATAACATCATATAGCATACATTTTTTACAAAAAACCTTTACGTACCGACTTTCGGAAATTCGCGATAAAAGAATTGATTGTCTATACCACAGTCTATTCTCATTCGCTTTATATATATTTATATACCTCTTATCTGGCGACGATGAATTTTTAGTGTGTAGAGCAAATTTAAAAAGAAAAGTTTTTTATTTTATTTTTTTCTGTTTTGGCCAAAGATTGTGCCAGTTCTCAAGTTTAATATTTTTTGTTCGTACTCTCCTTATTATATTTCTTTCGAGAGTAACCAATAGTGGTTGTAAGTATGTACATACATATGTATGACTAGTGGACGCCCGCGGCTTCGCTCGCATTATTTTGAGATAAAAAGTAGCCTATGACACTTCTAAGACCTCACACTACCTACATGCCAAAAATCATGATGATCCGTTCAAAAGTTTTTGCGTTATGGGCGTTGAAATAGACAAACAGACACACAGATAAACATACAAAAATTCTTTAAAAAATACTTTAAAAGTATACCCAAATAATTTTTTTCCTAATATCTTCTATGTTCAGTATTTTGACCCTCTTTAGCTTTATTATGTACAAATGTTACCTACCTACTGTGATATTGCTGATGTTTTTCAAGTAACCCTGTGTATGTAAGAATTTTAATACAGAAGCAATAGAGATAAAAATAAATAAGATATAGCGCACAAATCGTGTAATCAGAATAATATTTGCGATTACATACCTAATTGATGAGCGATTGCGTACATAATTAACTAGCTGTGCCAGCGACTTCGTCCGCGTGGAATAGTTATTAACGGAAGTCCTCAATGATGAATAATTTTCCCCGTTTTTTCCACATTTTTCATTGTTTTCCTCCCTATTAGTTGCATTGTGATGTTATATAGCCTAAAGCTAAATGTTATAAGCCTTCCTCGATAAATGGTCTATTTATTACAAAAAGAATTTTTCAATTCGCACCAGTAGTTCTTGAGATTAGCACGTTCAAACAAACAAACAAACTCTTCAGCTTTATAATATTAGTATAGATTACTTTATTAAAAAAAAAACACAAAAAAAAATAAAAAAAAATACATTTATTGGGACACGAAACAAGAGATACAGAATGCAAGATATAAACAAGTAGGTACACACGTCATTAGTCATCAAAGTGTTACCACTTGCATAGTAAAGAATTCAAGGTCTTTTAATTTTAGAAGAAAATCGAGAATATATAAAAAAATAGTGATAGAAATATGTTTTTTTAGAAATCACTTATTTTTGGGTTTAGACACATATTTTCCTTTTTTTTCATACTGTAATACGGAATCTGACTACAAACATTACAGTTGTAACTACTGAAAAAAATAAGTGATCCGTCGCTCCCGTGTCACACAAAATAACAAACCAACCAACTAACAAACAAACAAGGCGACGATTACACTTTTTTTTATAAATGCTTTCGCTTCCCTTATAAAAATGGAAAATTCTTTATTGCAACACACGATAAAAATAAAAATAGAAATTAAAATATAAGTAATATTACATAATTAGTAGATTTCCTTGAATTATATTATGCCTGCCTATTATAATCCCCCGCAGAAGATTTTTTTCTCCTATTAATTATATTGTATGTATATTGCAGGGACTCGATCAGATGGTACCACTACATCCTGATGGCTCCTATCTTCTTCCTCTACATGAGATCTGCACAACAAGTAAGTAGATCTTCTTCCTATCGAATGAGAGTGGCCAACTCTGGTGTCGAGAGTTTTCAAACCGCCCTAGGGCCTCTTAAATGGCTTAATAGATACATAATTCCGTATAATTACATAAGCAACAATTGAAATAGCAGCGCATTGCCTCAACGCTTATTGTACGGATGGCAATGCTTTGGAACACTTTACCAGAAGCTGTGTTTCCTGCGAACTACAATCCAGGGGTCTTCAATCTAGAGTTAATAGGTATCTTCTAGGTAAGCGTGTCACATCCTAGGCTGTAGCAATGCTTAACATCAGACAGGCTGTAGTCAAAAGTAAACCTATCCCACGTAAAAAAATAGTCTTTAAAATTATATATGTTGTATGTCCGTTATCTAGTACCCATGATACAAGCGTAAGCTTAGTATGGGGCTAGATGGCGCTGTGTGGTATGTCCTGAAATATTTATTTATTTGTTTAGTTGCATCCTTAAGCTGAAAATTGATGGAGCTTAAAACCAGGAGACGAACATAGAATGCTTTTTTTAATTGAATAAAATCCAAAATCTGCTTATTTATTGCCTCTAAGGCGGAACAGAGTTCGCCGGGTCAGCTAGTTTGTTATTGAAATTACTTTGATTATTTTTCCAGGGCTCGGAATCGGTAGTGTACTGCGCGACAGATTTCAGCATCGAAGGCAAGACTGGCAAGTTCTACCGAGACTGCACCGAGTACACATCCAACTACGCATTCAACAAGGACGTGGAGACCAAACTGTGGGAGGTGAGTGTATTTGCTTCAAGATTGGTATAGATTTTATGCACCATAGAAGAACCACTACATTCCTTACGATGTTTTCCTTCACCGCTGAGCGAGTGCAAATCCACGCAAACTTGAAAATACAAGTCATTTGTGTCGCTTGGAACAAGATAGAGACAAGTTCGCCGAGTTGCTGGCAAACTTCCAATAAAGAGAGGAAAAAGAAGTAGAGGAAACACAGAACTTTATTTGAAACTAGTGGGTGCTCGCGGCTTCGCTCGCATTAAGAAGTAAAACTAACATCCCCTATTTCACCCCTTTAAAATTGTAATTTCCAAAAATCCTGTCTTAGCGGATGCCTACCGTCTTAACATTTAACTTCATTCCAAATTTCAGCCCAATCCGTTCAGTGGTTTGGGCTGTGCGTTGATAGATCACTATATCAGTCAGTCAGTCAGTTTGACCTTTGAGTCTTATATATTTAGAAAGGGTGGGCTACCTGCCGGTTCCTACAGGAGACCAGCGCCGGTTGCTTGCATTCAGCACATGCTGAGTTGTCGCTGGGTTGTTATATAAATCGTTTATTTGTATTCATATTTGTATCAATTTTAAATTGTATTTGTTCTTTATTTCGTGCGTACAGCCAAACTGTGGAACTCCTTGCCCGAATCTCTATTCCCCTTGAACTATAATTTGTCGGTCTTCAAGTCGAGAGTGAACCGGTTTCTTCTAGGCAAGCGCGCTAGATCGTAGATTACAACGTTGCTTAACATCAGGCAAGTTGTAGTCAAGAGTGAGCCTATTTCATGTAAAAAAAAACACAAACTGTTCGTCTCTGTCCCCAAATCTTTAAAAACATGCAAAGGATTAAAAAAATTAAATAGTTCTTTTTTAGCATATGCTATAGAGTGCGAAGTCGGGCTGGGACGCTAGTGGTACAATAAATGTCTTTTATTCGTATTCCTTACTCAATGAGCTAGGTATATGTTAAAGGTCCGGAGGTGTACAACTGCCTCCCGACTGATATCACTAATGTCTTAAGCGATAGCGTATTTAAAATTAAACTGAAGAAGTGGCTCGTTCAACAAACTTTTTATACTATTGACGAGTTTTTTTCTATTTACAAGAAGTCCTACCTAAATATAAATGGTAGGAATTATGTGAAATAATTATATAAGTTTTATTTAAATGAATGACATGTAATTGTAAAACATTACCAATAAATTGTTTTATCTGTTTTTATATACAGAGTCACAAACGCTCGAAAAAAATGTTCGAGCCAAAACTCTGCCCACGAGCAGACTTTTGGATTACCTATCTCTTTTGCACGTTCTTAAAATATGTAAGAGCGAAAGAGACAAGCCGTCTGTTGTTTGCGCTCGCTGACTTTGTAAGCGTTCGGACCCTTTCCTGCGCTTTTTAGTTTGAGATTGTGTCTCTGATCCTAGCTCAATGTCCTTACTATAAAAAAATTACTTTTCTATTGTTATTTGTTAATAATATGATTTGTTTCCGTCTCCAGGTGAGCCAGGACCTAGTGAAGGCGCGCAGACCGCTCTGATTGCAATGTCGGTCGCTGCTCACCGCGCTCGACAGACGACCTCGCCACTTTTAAACAGAAAATAACTACTTACTTACGCGGGAATGTGTTTGACATACGGTGAGGTCTTGATATTATGCATTTGACATAATGTAGGTTTTTAGCGAACGATTCGAATAAACTTGTGCTGATACAAAATACAAAATTCGTATGTATATTTGACATAAATATTATACAATAACGTGTGAATCCTCTGACCTTGTGGTAGCCGTTAGACTGTGTTACGAGGCCAGAGTGATATTAAACAATTACATTCTTAGATTTAATATCATACTCGGAACATGAGTTTTCTTCTTCTTATCGAGTGAGTGGCCAACTCTGGTATCGAGAGTTTATCAAGCCGTTCTAAGGGCCTCTGATATGGCTTGACGATTGTCGTACTAGACAATCAGTCGGGACCTACAATTCAACGTGTCATCCGACCCACGGAAGCCCCCAAAATGGAATGCCACCTCGGAACGTACCATTGATATGTCAAACTCATTCTCAAAGAGATCAGACTTAAACACCAAGAAGTGATTTTACAGACATTTTGTGATTTGCGTGCAATGTAGCTGTTTGCTGTTTTTATTGTAATTACATAGCTTTGTATGGTGCTTCGTTAAATACATAGAGATATACATAACCAATCTATAATAATCAAATACATAGCTTTTAATACATAACCGATATTCATAATACATAACTTCCTGTACTGCGTTTTAAAGGTACAAACGAGCGCATCTAAAATTTTCTTGATTGTGAGTTGTGTAGAAAAAGAATTAAATTAAGAGTTTTAGGTCCGCTTGGTCAACTCTTCGTCTCTAAACATACTTAGCCATTTTAAATAAGTAATTTTGTTGCTATATGCGTTTGTTGTGGTAGCCTGACATTGGGCTTCACCAGGCAATTTAATATAAGGAGATACATTTAATGGAGTGCACACTTTACAACAACAATTGCACAGACCACATCTGCTTATAGTTAAACTGTTTGTAGATTGAAAATAATAAAAAAAATGCGTTTAAGAAACAAGCAAGTGGACCTCAGTGGTTTTAAAATTAGATACCTACTTACACAGGTTTTAATCCTAGTATTCGTTATTTTTATTATTTTTAAAAGTTTAGATGCGCACTGTTGTCTATAGCCTTATATCTTCAAAGCGAGAGTGAATCGGTTCTTACTGGGTAAGCACGTTCCATCCTAGACCGTAATGATAGCTTTCCATCAGGCGAATTACGGTCAAGTGCAAATTTCTGGTAAAAAAAAGTTTTAATGAATATTACATGTATACGTAAATGTCCATTTACAAGTAATTCAATAGTATATTATATAAAGTAAAGTAGTATATTTTGTTACTTTGTCAAATATTTGACTGTTAAAAAATAAAGCACAGCCAATACAAATGTACAGCTATCTCGCTTGCACATTAATGTTTTGTGATTAATAAGAAAAAGATGGAAAATAAATTAAAGTGGTTTGAATAAGGTCGTCGATCAAAGTTTGGATACATTATAATACTAATGTGAATGCATAGTATAATTATCGACAAATGAATTGTCTGAACAAGATATAGAAATTCGCAAAATGTAGTACCAAAATCTGAAAAAAAACCATCAACTTATATATTTATTTCTAACTTTGTTATTTTATTAAACAAACTTTTCTAAATTCACTATTTAATTGAGTTAAAAACTATGCAATTGTCATTTAAATTAAGGCTTTAAACGTCTTTGCTTTCATTTTAACCGACTTCAAAAAAGAGGGAGTTAAAACAATGCTATTGTCCTTTAAATTAAGACTTAAAACGTATTTGCTTTCATTTAACTGACTGCAAAAAAGAGGAAGTTTTCAATTCCTCTAAATGTTTTTAAATCGTATTTGCAGAAATATTTTTATTTATTTATCAAGTACTTTTGTTATTTCCTGTATCTTACTACAAATTTATTTGCCGATAAATATTCCTATACATTATATACTATACCTATAATGTAGTTGGTGCCTTAGGTGGTTTAATTAGGGGTAGGAAATATATTGTCACTAAAGGTCTGAGTGTTCGTTGTTATAGCTTAGATCAAATAATATATGAGTGTCATGAAATTAGAGCTAATAATAAAGCTCTCTTTGTTTCTGTTATCTGTGGAAATAACCGAAAAAAATGGCCGCAGTTGGTTGCTAAAGGGCGATGCCTCGCCGACCGACTCAACCACGGAGGAGGTTGACCCACTCTATTTACTCTTTTGGTTCAATTACGCTTCTATGCTACCAATTATTCATATATCGATTATTTAACATACCTATGCAGTGTGTCATAAAATTCTATATATTGAGGTTTCACGTATGTACATAAGTAGATAAAAATCTTACCAGTTTTAATTTTTTTATAAGTCATATGTTTTGAGAACAAATTATGTAATGTAAAAAGTCAATTTTAGTGCCATCATATACAGCAACTCTGGTAACTTATGTCTTCTTGTCTGGGTGGCTTTAGACTTTGGATTTCAAGATCAACAAAAAAAAACTGCTGATTTAAACACACAGTTGGCAAAATTGGAAGAATTTATCATTTCATTTAATAAGAAAAAACTTTTTGCAAGTTTTCCACAGTTGTAGAAGATTTTTTATTTTTTATTTTTAGAGCCACCCTTATAAAACTATGTGTTAGTTGCGAACAACCCTGTCATAATATATATATCTATAAAACATTTCCTTTCAATGCTCAAAGATAGAATAGTTAATTCTGTAGATTTTTAAACAAATACATACCTAAGACTCAGACGTTACTTTGCTGAAATATGAAACTCTGGAGAAATATGTAGGTAGTGTTTTTCCGCTGCAACTGCTCCTTAACCGACTTCAAACAACAAACTTGGTGGTTTTTAGGTGTTTGTTTCAAACCAAGTTTGTAGTTTGAAACCGATTAAAAGAAGTCGCAGCGGAAAACGAAAAAAAATATCCAGTTTCATTTAGATGTATTTATTTCAAGGCAAGTTTGTTAAGCCGATTAAGGAGCAGTCGCAGCGGAAAAACGCTACATATTTCTCCAGTTTCATTTTTTTTTCAAATACACACCTATATTGTTACCGCTAACCATCAGATTAACAACTTGCTCATTTTGTCACTCACTTCCATTATAAATCAACTAGTATGTAAAATGGTAGAAATGTATTCCTTTCTCCTTAATCTTAGTTAAAAAGCTGGAAAAACCCGATTCTGATATACTTATTCATAAATTACTAGCTTTTGCCCATGACTGCGCGCATAAATATACATATAAACCACCATCTTGAATCACCCTATCTATTAAAAAAACTGCATCAAAATCTTTGGAGTTTTAGAGATCTAAGCATACATACATACCTATATATGTATTATGTACATACATACACACGCGGGAAACGACTTTGCTATACTCTAGTGATTTACCATCTTCGTCTTTCATTTGGGAAAGGAAACATCTGTGAGGAAAGAGTTGTATAATTTTATAAGACATTGTATATTATATAACTTTCGTTTGTGCGAATGTAGCTTGAAACGAGTTGCTTGGTACCTCGTATGTATGTAATTACAAAAGAATAGTATATAAGTATTATATCCGTTATCTAGTAGTCTCTTAGTGAGGGGCTAGATGGCGCTGTATGCAATATCCCGGGTTGTTTTATTGTTGCGCAAAAAAATAAAGGTATCAAGTTAAAGAACAAGTCTTTTTTATCAGAATTGGTGTCTTGGGCAGCTATTTTTTAGCAACTTTAGAAGACTCATATTTCGGGTAGGATAGATGTATGTATAATGAAACACATACTGTATACTCAACACACATTATATGCATGTGTAGTTTAGTTCCAAAGACTATGTGATTTTGTATATCTTATTTATTATTATACATTGTTCAATGGGAAAACTTGATTTTTATTTATTTTACCTATCCCCATTTTAACACAAAAATTGAGCTTGATTACAATATGTATATGAAACTATAAGCTGATATTTTACCAAAACAAATGACCTATACTACTTCAAGAACATAAATTAATAATTAGTCGCTCCGATGCGGTGGGAAATACTAGGAAAGGGTTCATATTGTATTTAGGTTAGTAGGTATTTATAATTTTATTAGATTTAAAAAGACAATCCAACTTCATTTTATACTATTTTATATTTGTATCTTTATTAAGTTAAAAAAAACAACATCTTGTTTTGGTATGCAAATCATTATAATAGGTAATATTACAATCGTTTAAGGTCCTGCCCTTACATAACAAAATATTTAATTACAAGCTAAATAATCACTCGAACATTATTACGATTTAAAATCGCTATTAGATTTGTAGAAATATTTCTCGACGACATTTAAACTGTTGTTAAAAGCATTCAAATAAAATATTTATATTTTAATATCGGAAGAATAAATAATTAATGTATATTGTATGTACAGGAATAGTAACAAAATTAACGCAAAATCTGTTATGGGTTATTTTCTTGAATACATAAATAAAATTAAATATGTGTTGTTTAGTTAAGATTTATGGAAATCTTTTAAAAATTTATGTCCTACCCTGTACTGTACATAATATAATTTCCTAAAGTACATAATTATTTAGTTGCATTTTTTTAGTAATGACCAAGTCATACAATAAACAAAAATTGATAATTTTTACTTTAACCGACTTCAAAAATAAGTTACTCAATTCTGAAATGTGCTTGCTCCAAATATAAAGTACTCGTACATATTTCATTGCATTTTTTTGTAATTAATAATAATAATAATAATATAATAATAATATATATCTTTATTGCACACCAACACAAGTATATAGAACAAAGTAAAATATGAACAAATAATAACGTACAAATGGGCGGCCTTATCGCCTTAAGCGATTTCTTCCAGGCAACCTTTGGATGGACACGACAAGTAGAGATAAACAGAGTCAGAGGTGTACTAATTAGAAATATAACGATTTTTTATTCAAATATGTTCCTAATCAAAATAATACCTTTATAATTATAAACAATACCGAAAATATGTATACAAAGAGAAATACTAACATAAATTACTATCTACAAAGAAGTTATAGATCTGTCATAGACATAAAGTGATGAAAGACTTGATTCTGAAAAATGGACAGAGATTTAGCTTTCCGAATAGAAAGAGGCAATGTATTCCATAAGGTTACAGCGCGTACTGCAAATGACTTATGAAAGTACATATTGACTTGACTAGAAGAGGATGAAGGGAAAGTGAGAATAAGAGATCGACTAGGACGTAAGGAGACAGAGTGGGTGGGAGTCACAAAATTGAAATAGTTTTTCAAGTAATGAGGGGTGACAGGATGGAAGAGAATTTTGTAGAGAAAGAAAAGGATGTGAGTATTGCGGCGAAAACGAATCGGTAACCAGTTGAGCTTCTTGCGTGACTCTGAAATATGGTCATATTTTCGCAAACCAAATATGAACCGGATGCAGAAGTTTTGGAGACGCTCAAGCTTGTCAAGCTGCTCTTCGGTCAAATCGAAATAACAAACGTCAGCGTAATCAAGAAGAGGTAGGAGAAGAGACTTAACAAGCGCAGTTTTAGTAGATATGGGAAGAAAATTTCGCAACCTACGGAGAGAAGCAGATGATGCAAAAATTCGGCGGCTCACTTCATTTAGCTGTGGACCCCAAGAAAAAGTTGTATCAAAAATTACACCCAGATTTTTCACTACATCACTAAATGGTATCGTAACCCCATCAAATATGACTTGTGGAAGTCGGAACCAATCAATTTTAGATACCATACGAGAGCTTCCAATTATGATAGTCTGAGTTTTACTTGCATTGATGGAGAGACTTGCATTGATGGAGTAATTTCCAAGTCTTACAATAAATAAAAGTTGTTGATTTTTAACCGGCTTCCAAAAAAACGTTTTGATGTTCTAAAGCCGCCATTAATAATTACGAATACAATTCAGACACCTATACATGTACACTAATATCTGTATTTTCACAGTTATAGTATAAGTACAAGGAATTCGTGCAATTAAACTGCCTTAATTTTTTTTAGAATTTCTAAGAGTTGAATGGGAATGAGAAACACATTCCTTGAGTTTTTCCCAATTATTTATGTTTACTATACTAAAACTAAGCTAAGGTAACAATAGTTAAGCCAGGCACTTAGTGACGAATTTAAATCTAGATTAAAATTGATCTACACCTTCCCAATAATACATTTAATTTTAAAATTATAAATTAAATACTCGCTCTATAAACTACGATGAACGTATAAAAATAGCAGATTTAATTTTTTACCGTCTTATTGCAAAACGATGTTTAAACACTAACATTTAAAATTTAAAGTCTGCTTTTGTTGTTCAAACATCACATACAAAATAATTAAAATGACAACTTCAAAAGAACGTTGAATATTTATGGTGACATTTTGATTATTATGACAGAAGAAAACAAATTCCGTCTTATTACAAAACGCGGTTTAAATATTAGTCCAGGACTTTGAAAATGTAAAATTGGTTCGTGTTTTTTATACATCACATACAAAATAATTAAAATGTCAATTTCAAAGAACGTTGAATATTTATAGTGCCATTTTGATTATTATGACAGTAGACAGACTAATTTCTAAAAAAAAACTTTGACAGTAATTTTTCAAAGTTCTGGACTAATAGTTAAACGACGTTTTGTAATAGACAGAACGGACTTAATGTTTTCAAAGTCCAGGACTAATAGTTAAACCACGTTTTGTAAAAAGACGGTTAGAGAATTATCAAAATCTCTTCCAAACATCTGTTATTGTTGTAAGTCCTTTGTCATTATTTCTAAGTAGGTATATTTAAGTTTTTACAAAATTCCACTTAAACTAGAATCAAACGCTGACGATTATTTATAATGGACGGCACTACTTACCGACTGACTATACAATTAAAATGAGAATACACAAAAAAAGGTATATACATATGTATATATACGATATATTTTAATACAAATTGTTGAATGTATGTATGTACGGTAAGTTCACAAACTAAGAAAGAATAACCCCTGTTTTCTAAAACGACTATCGGTTCAATTGTCTCATCAAATAAACTGATTAGCACTGTTAATGAATTCTAGGCAAAGTTATTATAAGTAAAATTTTTGTGCGGCATTTTTATCAATATGTAACTGAAACGGTTTTCACTCACGCGTAATCGCGTATATTGCTTACGCGTTTCGGGTGTAATGACACCCAACGTCAGAACGTGTGTCTGCCGCGGTCCGCGGATGGGTGTCATTACACCCGAAACGCGTAAACAACATACGCGAATTACACGTGAGTGAAAATCGTTCCAGTTACATATTCAAATTTTCAGCCAATCAGAACGCGGGTAACATAGTTGAAATTTGATGGGTGAATTAAACTGATAGTCACACTAAAAACATGGTAAGATGAATAATGTCTTAAATTGTAGATTACAAACCAAAGAAGTATTTTACAACACTATAAAAAAAAAACAATCAAGCCATATCCCGTTAAATAAATAATCGATTATGAGAAATATTTGTAAAATAAAATGAGAACTAACAGCCTTGCGAATCTAACAGGAAAAGAATTTACCAATCAGAGAAGTCGAAACAGACATCATTTGACCAATATATATAAGTAAACTGTCCCATTCTTTTATCAAAATTTAGACTCAGAGTGCCATACCGTTACCCACGTAAACCTGGTAAATTTACATCATTTGCACCAGTCCTTCGTAGAACTGTCTTAGGTGCCAATTCACCAGTGCCTAGAATGGTTAATTTAGCCAATAGATACCACAGTAATGTAAGTGACCTAGATATATTTTGTGACTCTGTATCCAAATTCAAAATGCATGTGATTTCTGCGCTGAGGGCCGGTGAGGCCCACACCTAAAACTAAACTATTTTGTTTATAAAAACAGATAATTTCTTGTATATTTGCTAAATGTACTGTAGCCAAATTTCCATATTAAGCTTCTTGATGTAACCTTGGTATCATACGAAATATATTTTATTGATGCATAAATTTCAAATCCATGACTTGTTGAGTTCCTAAACAACAATGCTTTCTACCTATTGTTTTCAACTAGGATTAGTTTGTAAATATATTTTCATTATCTTTATGTATTGTACTGAACATGAACATGAACATAGGTACCACACCCAGCCAGGACAAGCCTGCTCCGGTCAAACCGGCATACCAGGGGGCACAAGGTTTTGGAGCGTGGTTTTGTGCTAACGCTCCGGGATGGTAGTCGACCGGCTATGCAGCCAGACGCCGATTTGGAGAAGGTTGTTATTAGGGGTAGGGATAAGCGTTAGTAAAAGTTGGTGTTCGTTGATTATTGAGTTGACCCATCTTGGGGTTTGTTAGTGTGTGGCTTTGCAAGAGCTACCTTAACACGTTCGCTGTGTAATGTTGGTCCTATTGTGAGTAATCATAACCGCGTCGGGAGTAGTAGGTGGATCTTAAATGTGGGTCGAATAGATCCTATGTCGCTAAGGGGGTGTTCTTGTGTCATCTGACGGCCTTTTCTGGGGTATGGTTGGTGCTTGCCTGTTGGTATGTCGTTCTGTTTCCTCATCAGATTTGCTGTCGGTTTCTGCCATCTTATAGATCTCCCTGGCAGCTCTTATAAAGTCTCGTTCATTCATCTCTCTCTCTCTTCGTTCATTGCCGCCTTGACTATACGATTGGTCAGCGCCTATTGGTTCTAGACAGTAAAATGTCTCTTAAGGCGTTTAGGTCCACTGTGTCAAACGCTTTTTCGAGGTCAATTGACAAGACGCCCGCATTGTTTCGCCCGCCTTCCACTCTTCGTCCAGAACTCGTCTTAAGGTGAAAAATACTAAAAATACTCTTTTTGAAAATAATAATCAAATTCATATTGTTCAAGCTGTGTACACTCACCTGAGGAATTTGTTCTGGTTCAAAACCAGTTTTGAATGTGTATTTGGCTTATATGTGAACTCATTCTGTTATGTGTACCGTTATAAATAAATAAATAAATAAATAAATATGATCGTCGGTAGATCTGTTGCTTAGGAACGCGGCTTGATAGTTTCCAAGTTTTTTTGTAACGGTGTCTAATCTACCTAGTAGGAAGTTAGCGTATATCCTATAGCCGGTGGTGCAAATAGAGATTCGTCTATAGTCATCGACCGTCTTCGGATTAGCCTTTTTTGGTAGGGGCACTTGTATTGACTGTGTCCAGGTAGCCGGTAGGACATTTTTAGTCCAGGCCATGTTTATGTGGGCTAATATTTCGCATTTAATTTCGTGCGTGTTTGCTTTGTGTGGGCTCTTGCCCTAGATCTGTCGGGTCTTCATCGCTCAGTACGTCAGTAAACGACCCCTCTGTAAGGTCAAGTTCTTTTTCCCACTTGGAAATCGGAATGAATGTGTTTTTGACCCGTCTTCTTTCCTTCTGTTTGTGCCTTCTATAGAAGTCATAGGTGATCCTCATCCTTTTTGATGGGTGTGTTTTTGCTAGACCGCTGAAAAAAACTGCGGCATTCTTGTTGGTCTTCCGTTGCTTCGGTCTCTTGCAAACGGCGCCGGCACTCTTTAAGTGTATTTCTAGCCTCTATATCTTGAGGATGATGCTTATAATGGAACTTCGCCTTCTGTAGGTTTGTAATTGCTTCTTCTCTAGCCTTAGAGTACCTTCTTTCATATTTGATAGTCTTATTGGCCGCCATCTTCATGACGTTTGTTATCACTTCCCACGATAGCGGCTCTTTTCGGTTTTCGCAGTTCCTGCTCTTTTTGGTTTCCTCTGATAAAGTTTCTTGGTATTTTTCTCGAGTGGTGGTACTTTGAAGCATCTCGTAGTTTAGGGTTTTGTAGTCAAACTCGTTCGCAACGTTGGCCCTGGCTAGTCTTATTGGAGGTCTCGTAGAGTCCCTATTGGAATTTAATGTGAGGGGCTTTACGTTTCCCCATATGATTCTGTGGTCAGATAGGATAGTTTTTTCGCCTTTGATGTAATTAAAAATCTGGTTGTTTTTGGCATCTGTCATTATGTGGTCTATTTTCGACGTTTTGTTCCCCGACGTCCAAGTCGTTTTACAGCTGCGCCGGCCGAATGATGTGTCCAATCGGAGATTTTCCCGTGCAATTAGATCTAATAAGATGTCTCCGTTGTCGTTACTTGTTTGGTGTAAGAGATTTTTGCCTATTTGATTTTTATCGCGAAGTTCGTGTGTATCTGTGAGTCCTATGTGGGCGTTGAAGTCACCTAGTATGATTGTTATTGAGTTCCCTGGTTTGTTCTTGGTCAGTTGTAGTAGCCGAGTCGCGTCGTTTGCTGCTGATGACGTTGCATTGAACCAGTGCGTTGTAGTAATGAATAGAGAGGCTCCACTGCTTGTATGTATAGAAGCAACCATATTGTTTGTGTTTGCTTTAGTCCAGTTCAGCCTTAGGCCGCTGTTTTTTCTTATGAGAATAGCTAGGCCTCTTTTGTTGTTGTTTCCGCTTAGGTGCCACGTATAGTGACTAGATTCGTAGGTCCCGGATTTTAAGTGAGTTTCCTGTAGGCAGGCAATATGGATAGATTTTCCGTCTAGAAACTCGTCGATCTCTCGTTTTTTAGTCAACGTTGCGGCGCCTCTAATATTCCATGTGGCAATGTTTATGTTTTCATTTACTACCTGTTTTTTGTTTTTTTGGTGTGGCCTGGGGCGGGCAAGTCGGTATCCGGACTCATCTGGTATCTCCTCTGGGGTGCTAGTTCCAAGGGTTAGACTAAGGTCATTTTGCGTGGTGTTTGTACTTATTACTCCTAGGTGATTTTCAAAGCAATCAAAGTGGTTCCCCGTAAATATTAGACCTATGCTACCTGCGGCATCGTTTGGATCCTTAGGAGAGAAGCATACTGTTTCTTGTAGCGGGTTGTTTTGAAAGATTTTCACGTTAATACTATAATATTCCGCTGCCGCTATAAGTATGTCTGTGCCGCCCCATGTACCATCTTGGTATTGTGATAGAATGTAGTTCCTGATTTGTTCGCTTTGTGCTGAGCTATCTAGATTACTTCTGATCGCTAGGTACATTTGTGGATCGTTTTGGTTTTCTTCTACGTGGCGTGCGAGGTCTCGTCGAATGTGTTGGTGGTCGAAGGTTAGGCCATACAAATCGTTAATTTGGTGGGCTATAGCGCGATACAAGCAGTTGCCGTCTCCTGGTATTTTTACGATAGAGTTCCCTATTTCCATATCTGCTTTGTGCCTTACCGTGATGGTATCGCAAACGACGGGGTGCCGTGGCTAGCTCGTGATATCTTTCTGGTATGCGCGTGATCCTTTTTGTTGAGGTTTGTTGCGAGGCTGTGAAGGAAGCTTATATACTATGTACGTATTTGTATTATAAAACTAGTGTATCATGCGCTATACTAGTTCCCCTTTGCCTTTAACGTAGAAGGGGAGTAATTAGTACTCGAGTGGGTACTTGGGTCTCGTCTATCAACTCTAGGTACGGGGCATTTGTTAGGTGAATGTTAGGATACTTGCACTTAGTATCTGCTGTTTTTCCCTAGGCTATCTATGGGATCTTAACGAACCCTTTCGTCCGGCGGCAGGCGAAGTTCGTTACTTTAGTTCTAGCGTGGTGTCCAGGTGAGTTAGGGCTAATTATTTGGAATCGTACCTACCTACCATTATTTTGGTACTAAAAAAATACATGTAGGTTATAGCGGTACTGGTGAACTACAACTATTTATCAAATATCAAGCTATTTATCAGGTTTTACAACGATTATAGTCAACGAAAAACCTACGCTTTTTGTACTAAGTGTTTTATGTGTATAAAATAAACGTCTGGGCTTTATTTTACGTAGCAAAACTGAGATAAAAAAAAGGGATCAGGACCCGACCATAGTGCCTCGCAGCTGTGTCGGAAATTTGCGGGTGGTTTTAAGCTGTGCCTATTGTTAATGTTCTAATTTATTGTTTAGTTTTACGTTTCGTGTTTGTTTTGGGAATGAATAGCTGTTGTTTAAGTAATATTTCTATTTAGTTATGTCTTAGGTTATTGTCCAAACGGACCTGCAGATGTGCGTAGTTTTTGTATTTAAGTATAATTCGTATTTAGGCTTTTTTGTTTGCTTTGGGAAAGTAGATTGTCTTATGGCGGGGTTTACCTACTTTTTTTTGTATGTGGGTTATTTCTATATAATAAGTATGTATTTACAAAAGAAAAGTATATAAGTATTATATCCGTTATCTAGTACCCACGACACAAGCGTTTGCCTAGTGTGGGGCCAGATGGCGCTGTGTGCAATGTCCCGGAATATTTATTTATTTATTTATTTTTATTTTATTCTGGGGGTTCTTTTGTTGTTACAAAAGTCTACAACTGTAAAATAAATAAACAATAGATGTTTTCTTTCTTTCTTTCTTCTTTCTTTAAAACCTATCCGCTTTTTAGATAGTGTAGGGTAAGTAGTTATCTATATATTTATCGTGGAAATTTTAGGGAATCCCGATGTATATTATATCTACTTACAACAGCCAGTGTTTACGCATTCGTTACGAGTAATTACAGCCGTGGTATGGGATCGCGTAATCTAGTCTATCCTGGTGGATTTAGCATGCCCTAGGTCGGGATCCTAAGTCCTAAAAGAGTAATTAGAGATGGTAGAAATTGCTTTTAGGACCAATTGAAGTCAAGATGTTTTGGCCAGATTGTCTGAGCTTTGCCAGATCGAAAGATTTTATTTAGGGGGGATAGCAGCAACGAAGTATTACTGGAGGTTTGCGTGATCTAACGTAGTTGAGAGTAGGTGGACTTGCTATGGTACAATCTAATTTATTCTACCTGGCATTATTTGCTCTAGTTATCTAAGTGATATGTCGTATTCTAAGTTAGTTTAGCGTAACTGGTAGTAGTAACCGCACTGTTTGTGGAGCTAGGAATGGTATAGTAAGGTCTAGCTAATGCAATCGGTTTAGTACTTAGTATATGGCGCCCTATATACGGTGTTGGTTGCTGATGTGGGCTGATTGAGTACGGACTTGTCCCTCGTGGCAGACGTCTAGTCAATATCCTAGGATGCTGAGGTAGGAGAGACAGGAGAAAAGGGGTTTAGACCGCGTGTGACTAATATGGAACAAGCTCACCGAGTTTTCCTTTTGCTGGAGTGGGTTACCCCGCGCTGGGCGTTGTTACTGCTGTTATCGGTGGCCTCTGGTGCCAATGGCGCGGGTCACTTACACTGGTTGTCCCACACTGATACGATACATGTAAAGATTACACACACGCGTTGCACGGCACTTGGTTGTTAGGCACTTTTCGCGGGCCAGAGAATTTACCTACGCTAGGGACCGTCAAGCTTTGTTCGCAGCGATTGTGCTAGCCGCTGGCAGATGTTGTGCCTATTGTTTAACGGATCAATTGTATTTACGAGGCTCTATTGACCGTTCCCGAAAGCGACCGCTCGTCACGGCGTCCAAGACGAGACTCTCCCATTATCTTTATGTATTGTACTAAAAATAAAATTGTGCATGCTGTGCTTAGCTTTAATAGGTAATACATTTTGTTTTTATATAAAAATACTAGTGTAAGATAATTGTATTAATGTTAAGCCGAAATAAATAAAAAAAAATCGATATTTGGGCTTCTTTGATTGGCTGGATTATTTACCTATCTAAAAATTTTTCGCTGTGATGTGAAAATACACTATTGTAAAAATCTAAGTCAAAAGTGCAAAAAAAAAACAACACCTTATTTATACAATATCCACAACATATAAAGCTACGCTATTTATTAAAAAAACCTACGTCAAAAGTGCAAATAAAATCACAACAAACCTTATTTACACAATAATATTTAACACCATTTGGTACCAATATTGCACCTAGCTGTATAAAAATAATTAATTAAGGCGTATCTAATTTTCATACAAAAAATACCTATTAGGTAATTTTTGTATGAAAACGGTAGTTTATTTTAACCTTAAAGTCTGTTAACTTGGAGATTCGTTAAGCACCAAACTATTATCTATAGAAATATCTACAATAATTTCGAGATGTGACATGTTTAAGTAATATGAAATTTAAGCTAAAACCTGGTCACGTTACACGAAGAATTTTTTTGAGCTTTGACGATCACAGACACTGCTGTTTTCAATAATATCATGTGCAGTTAATAATAACTTATTTATAATAACATATAAATGTATTAAATATCATGATTATTAACTTTTATACTGTGACAGTAAAATAATATTTCATAAATACTACAACAAAAACCAGTCAACGTCAAAAATTCTTCATGTTATGCGACCGGACTTTATATCCACACAAACTTTGTAGAAAATTCTCCAGGAATTTAAGCGAAGAGAAGCAACCACCAACATTCACCACTCGCTTACAATAAGTGTCTTTCTCATATTTTTTTATAATTTTACGCATAATCAAATATTTAAAATTATTGTAGCCGAAAAACATCATGGCTTGTGCCAAACGCAACATATAAGGGCTTTACCTATGATTGAATTGCCGATTTGTATGACGAAATTGAGAAAACTTATATTTAATAATGTTTTCAAACATTATTAATGTTTGTATGGAAATGTCTGAACAGATTTAGATGCAATAACTATAATTAGATGGAAAAAGCTATGCACTGCGTATATCAATTTCTCAAAAACAGAGTATATGATAAAAATATATGTACCTAGTTAAAGTAGTGAAACCGACGACACATTGAAAGAGGTGTTTTCAATGACTTCCCTATAAGTAATATGCACTAGTAATATTTTTTTTTTATCTAAAAGGTACATAATTCAACATTTGATACAAGAAAAATTGTATTTGGAAAAAAAATAGCTGTACGTAAAAGTTACAAACATATTAAAATGTAAGAAAAAACAGCAATTTCATAGGTAAAGACCTATTATTAACTAAAAATATTTTCACGTGTTTTCCATAAGTCATAAAGGCGTCTACATTATTTTTAACAACCTCATAAAAATACTTATCATCATATACTATACCTACCTAGCGGTAGTAAAAACGTGTTATCTATTTTATCATTGGATCATACATTTCTACGTTACATTATCACTAACTTCAATGGAATTTCACGAAGGTTTAGTTTAAGAAGTAAAATCCCAAATTGCTTCTTGAAAGTTTCAGATTTAGCTTTCTTAGTAGGTAAGTGTTGTTGTATGAGATATTAAGTCACTTAATAAGTCAATTAACTTGATTTTCAAATAAATAGTATATCCATATAGCTCTTATGTTAGCCATATGGCTACCTTGTAAAGTGATTACAGTACAGTCCACTATGCCTGGAAGAGATCACTCAAGGTGATAAGGCCGCCCACTTGTGCATTCATTTATAGTTTATGTTCATTTCATATTGTAATTTATTTTGGTGTGCAATAAAGTTATATTGTATTGTATTTTATTCCCATTTCTTTTTAGAATCCAGGTAAATGATCTATTCATCTAAAACGACTTTTAGATTCCATTTTAAAGATCCGTTTTAATTTTTTTTAAGTGCTTTCACATTTCAACAACTTTTTCAATAAGGCTGGTACTAAGAATTTTCAAGATTTCTTTACTTAGTTCCTTACTTGTGTTGAGTCTGGTCGTTTGTATGTAAGTATAATAAGTATGTATTTACAAAAGAAAAGTATATAAGTATTATATCCGTTATCTAGTACCCACGACACAAGCGTTAGCTTAGTGTTGGATTAGATGGCGCTGTGTGCAATGTCCCGAAATATAAAAATATATACTAGTTTACTTAATTATCAGTGAACCTAGAGCAGCACGTAGCTCTAATGCTGGATGCTGTGCGGCTCCCGTGAAGAGTGACTGCGTCAGGATGCTCAAACATGCCTAACTCTTTCTCAGCGCGCTGGTCCACTTCTATCCATCTGGAAGTAAGGAGAAATACTAGTTTAGATTATTTATCATCGTTGTTTATATATCTAAGTTGTTTTCTTGCCGAGATCTTCATCATCATTATCATCATCAGCCTAATGGGACCCACTGCAGGGCATAGGCCTCCGCCCGCTTACGCCAATACTCCCTGTCTGTACTCTGCCGAGATCTTAGTCCGTCTTATTAGAAAACGTGGTTTAAATATTAGTCTAGAACTTTGAAAATAAAGTCGGTTCTTGTTGTTCAAACATCAAACTCAAACTAAAAAAAAACTCAAAATATTATTAGTAGACAGACAAAACAACAGAAACGGACTTGGTATTTTCAAAGTTTTACTAATAGTCAAACCACGTTTTGTAATAAGGCCCAGTGAGTTTGACGACTATTGATTAATATGAAAATTTTATTCACAGACATATTCATTTAACATAAATTAATGTTAAGTGTCTAGAGTTCTAGTTTATTCTAGTTCTGTTAATAAAAACAATTCCTTATTCTTAAAGCGGTATTGTTATGTCCTCGTGGCTAAATCACAAGTTTAAGCTGTAAATTATAAGCCAATTTTGTAGATCACTTTGAACTTAGAACAGAGTTTTTCTTGTTATTTTATTGTCATGAGTAAATTTGGTCTTCCTTTTTTTTTCTTCGAAACTGTTAGTTAGTGGAAAAATAGAATTAAAATTATACGATCTACACTTGCATAATACGTCTTCAGTATACGCTTAATTATAATAAATTTGGCATACGTTAGTTTACAAAATGAAAATGGAATTACTTAACAGTTAACAGTAACAAGAATAATTTATACAAATACTGCTTTTCTTGATACAAAAAAAAATATTTTTATACTAATATTAGAAAGTTTGTTTGTTTGTTTGAACGCGCTAATCTCAGGAACTAATGGTGCGAATTGAAAAAAAATTTTGTACTGTATAGACCATTTATCAAGGAAGGCTTTAGGCCATATAACATCATTAGTTGACTAATAGGAGCGAAGAAACAATGGAAAATGTGGAAAAAATGGGGAAAATTATATCTTTAGAGGGTTTCCGTTGCGTGCGCTGCGAAAACGGTTCAAGATATCAAAAAAATATGTATGAAAGAATTATTCCTCTTAAATTGATCTAACAAAATGTCCGCAATAGTATATGTCTATCTTTTAAGATTAACTCACTAGAACCGTTTTATGACAATAACCAATCCACGCGAAGTCGCTGGCACAACCAGTAACTTATACATCCTGTCATTATCGCTACACTTTTTTTAATAAACCCGTATAAAACCGTAAGTACGACTATATCCCCCATTTCATTACAGAGGTCAAATCTTTTATGCCTCGTAATTTGGTCGTGAAGCGTAGGCGCCCACTCTAGATTGATATTAGAATATACATGAGCAATATTCCTGTTTAGCGGGGCGATTGTTTTTTGTTACGGTAGTAATGACAAAATGAACGAATGGCGGGGTTGGTGGAGAGAATCACATTTAACTATTATGAAGAGCAATTAGAACGAGTTTTAACCGATTTTGCCACCGCCCCAATAACTGAGAATTTATAGTGTCTAATCGTTTATTACAAGCGAGTGTGGCTCAGATAAGCGAGTGTGGCTCAGCGGTTCCAGCATCTGCTTTTCATCCAGACGCACCCTGGTTCGAATCTGGCCCTACAACAATGACTTGTATTTTCAAGTTAAGTGTGGATTATATATATCAATAAAGATAAAGATAAAAACTTTATTAACCTTATGGTATCTATAGTTCTTAATGTGTAAACTTATGTAATACTTATATAATATATCAACTATTTTAACATACACGAGAGGAGTTCAATTAAAGAGTTGAAATGAAGATTCTACTAGTGCTAGTTTCATAAATTCTTTTAGACTGTAAAATGGATTATCGATATACGAGGACATGTGTCTTCCGTGGAAGGACCTGGGCGCCCACCACGATGTATCTGCCCAAGAGGACTCCCCTAACGAATTAATTCAGCGGGGGAGTCACGACCCTCAGTCATCAGGAAATACGACTCAAAGAGAGCAATCGCTTTCGTAAGCTATTAAACTGCCTATTTTTGACACAAAATTCTTACTTTATGTTATGCCACAAAATGCCACTGAACAGCCAGTTTTATGCATAGACTATCTCTTTAGGCTACCAAATCATCTTCGTAAGCTACTAAACTACTAGCTTATGCAACTAAACTGCTTACCTTTGCACAGCCATAGAGAAGGCCTCGACGACATTATTGTCATTCTTGGCGGAGGTCTCGATGTATGTGGCTATCTTATTGTCTTCACACCACTGCTTCAACTGATCGTGGGGCACTTCTCTATCTTTCGATGGAACGTCCGACTGTAACAAAAAACATACAAGGAATTTTATTATCTGACTTCTTCTTCTTATCGAATGAGAGTGGCCAACTCTAGTGTCGAGAGTTAATCAAGCCGCCCTAAGGGCCTCTGACATGGCTTAACGACTGCCGTACACAACAAACAGCCGGGACCCACAATTTAACATGTCATCCGACCCACGGAAGCGGCCAAAATGGAATGCCACTTTTCGGTCACCCATCCAAGGACTGACCGCGTCGACCTTTGCTTAACATTGGTAATCGCATGCGATTGCCTCCGCTAACTGAGCTACGGGCGCTTCTATCTATATTATCCGACTCAACGACATTAATATTACTTAATGGACCGGCCTAGGCGAGCAAAAAGTATAAGCATGTACTTTTTACAAAAAGTGAGAGACGTCTCTCACTTGGTACTTCATTCTGTGTTCGGCCAATTTGACTTGATTTTGACATGATTTTGACTGATAAACGTTTGTATTGTTTTCTCATTTTCTCTTGCAACTTTTTGTAGTGCCTATCTCGTTTTAACAATTATGCTACGATGTTTACTTAGAACTTCGTAACATGTAAATCTAACAGATGCCGACTTATATTTTTGGATGGTAAAGTACTGAGAAGGCCGGTCCATTTAGGTATTATTAATGTCGTTGATCCGACTGAGTGAAATGCTAAATATGTATTGAATTATCTTGTTTTACGCCGAATATGCTTGCAATTAACTACATTATGGCTTACGTTAAGCACTGTAGGCTAATATTGAACACGATTTCCTACAAGAAAGAAATATCTTTAACTTAAAGAGATCCTACAGCTTGTAATTTAAATATCCATCAGGCAACAGTGTCCCAGATAGAAAATTGGACATTTTCAGTGATGCTTGGAGAGAATTATTGGGAAAATGTTTGCTCTATAGTGAAAAAGCATGCGTCAATCGGGAGTCAACTGTAGCCATTTAATAACTTGATATTTGCGTATTTTTTTTAATTTTTTTTTTTAATTTTTATTTGATACCATGTATATTTATTGACTTTTAGTTTTATTTTTGTATTGTATAATGATTTAATTTGTACTTTTTTATGTCACTATTAGAATTAAGCTTATTAGCAAGATTAGATTATTTATCATTAGAGTGCGGTTCTAATTGTGAGAATAGATAAAAAAAAATATCATGTTTCTTAGTCTTCTTCGCTGTTCATACTATAAGTGTTGACGTAACCTAACTATTAACGCCATTTTATAAAACCTTCTCTACCAACATGCATATGTATAGAGAGCAAAATCTCCTGTTTTGTGAAGTGTGTATTGTATAGTCGTCAAAGGAATCCAGAAGTTTCTTTTAGAGTAAGACGTTTATGTTGAACTAATTCTTCCCGAATGGTTAAACCAACAGATAGACAATGACAATATGACATCACAGAAATAAGTGTGTCCTTGGCCTTAGTGTCTTCACCAGGTCGCTCCCACTGCGCGGCCCTGACTGAACGACTGTTAACGGATAGTGTGATCGGTGTGACAATCGATACTAGGTTAATAATACAGTAAGTACAGAGAAACTCTATACTCTATATTGATATACATATAGGTATACCTAAGCACTCACTTGTTGGGGCAAGTGGTGAACCTGATAAGCCGGGGGTGCACTAAGTGCTCCTTCGTTTACGATAGTTCGCCATTTGGCTGGAAAGAGGTTCTTTGTTTGTAATTTTTTTAGTATCCTATAGTAAGATATGAAAACCTGTAATGCTATTTATTTATTATTTACATTATTAATACGAACAATAAAAAAGGTGAAATTATTTACCGATCAGATGAATAAACAAAGCAAACTGTGTAAGCAATATGTTTAGTCTAACAATGTCTCTGACATTCATTGTCGGGGGAGCATAGACGGAACAAAAACAAAAAAAAAACAAGGGGAAACTTTGAAGACTAGTCAATAAATGCTAGAAATAGACTAGTTACAAGTATCACACAAATGTTAAGTTAAGTAAAGGAGACCAGCTACCATTTTACTTGAATTTAAGTTCTAAAATAACTGTCCAAACAGAGTACTCGGTTCGGCGGGCTGTGGTTGCGCGGCGAGAAACTAGATGGCGCTAGTGGTCATTAAAGCACGCGCAAAAGCGATTTTTTTGAGATTTGTAAGCAAATTGTCGAGTCAAGTATTGTTTGAGTTTAAAAAGAGTTTTGAAGAGTCTTAAAGAGTTTTAAAAGTGTTATCAAAGAAGTTCTTTCAAAAGTGTATTAATATAAGTGATTTGTGTAGTGTCAATAAATAGTGCAGTGTGAAAAAGTGTTTCATTGAAGTGATCTCCCCCAACATAATGGTGCCGAAACCATTAATGGATTAATAGATAGAAAATCTAATCGCATCTTCTTTAGTTCTGACATAAGTTGCTAAATTTGTTATTATTATTTTGCCTCTTGTATTGTGCTATTATGTATGTATATATGATTGTTATATTTGTTTATGTTTATTCATATATAAGTAGTATAAACATTTGTTCTATTTTTCCATTATTTTATTTAATATCTGAAACATTTCGTTTGAAGAATATATCCCTGCCAGATTGGTTGCCTGGAAGAGATCGCTCTTAGCGATAAGGCCGCCAATTAAGACGCTGATTCTAATTTGTATGTTTTTTTTTGTATTGTTTCATTTGTGGTGTTTTAATAATTTTAATAAAGTATTTATCTATCTATCTATCTAATCGATACTACTTTAATACACGGTTAAATGATAGAGCACTCAATGAATGTTATAAATAGTCTATGATACAAATAGTAGGCAATAACTTACATAGCTATTGCAAAGAAAGTTTGTTTAAAAGTTAGCTTATGTACTTTTGAATAGATTTGGCTGGTGAACGATATAAGCTTAGATCCTGCATTTAATTATAGGCTACACTAAAAAGTGGCTTTCTTCTTCTTATCGAAAGAGAGTGGCCAACTCTGGCGTCGAGCGTTTATCAAGCCGCCCTAAGAACTTCTGACATGGCTTAACGACTGCCGTACTAGACAAACAGCCAGGGCCTACAATTTAACGTGTCATCCGACCCTTGGAAGCTCCCAAAAATGGAATGTCACTTTTCGGTTACCCATCCAAGGAGTGACCGCGTCGACCTTTGCTTAACATTGGTAATTGCAAGCGATTGCCTCTGCTAGCTGACCCACGGGCGCTTCAAAAGTGGCTTTAAAAATGATCATAAGTATATACTATACATATACTCGTTCAATCCCGTTCTTCACTCCCGCATAATGTAAGAACTCATTCAGCCACATCTTGATGTTGATGAATGAACTTCTATCGTCGATGGCGTAGGCGAGTGTGCAGATGTCGGAACCGTGATAGAAAGAAGAAGTTTGACGGTCTTTTACGTTCAAACGAGTGAACCGATTTGAGTGTAATTTGCTGTATAGATAGCTTAGATCCTGTATTAAATAATAGGCTAATTTATATCCCAGAAAAACGACAGTAACTTTATTAAAAAGTGACTGAAAGTAATACTTACTTTATTCCCCACAACCATAAAGGGATATCGTTCAATCCCGTTCTTCACTCCCGCATAATGTAAGAACTCATTCAGCCACATCTTGATGTTGATGAATGAACTTCTGTCGTCAATAGCGTAGGCGAGTATGCAGATGTCGGAACCTCGGTAGAATGGTGTTCGGAGGGATTTGAAGCGCTCTTGACCGGCTGTGTCCCATACCTGTGAACGAAATGAAAAGAAAATTGAATGAATTCTCGATAACTATAAGAATTGAATACAATAATCCATTCAATAATTGAATTACAAGGTACCTATGAGTGATAAGATAGTGAATCAGGCGTTACTTTGCGGAAATCCATTGTAAATGAACTCTGGAGAAGTATGTAGTGTTTTTCCGCTGCGACCGCTCCTTAACCGACTTCAAACAACAAACTTGATGGTTTTAAGGTGTGTTCCTCCATATACCACCGCCACACCTCACCTCCTAACCAACGTGGCCTCCGTGGCACTCAAGATCTTACCAACATCAACCACTACAAAACTTAAAAGTCACAAGTTGCGGTTACTCGCTTAACAGTGAAGGAAAACATCGTGAATAAACCAACAAGTTTATATGTGCCATAACATCTGATGCCTGTGCACATACTAATAAGTATACTTGCCTAAGCGAATACCCCCAAATGAACTGATTCTGTGGGGGAGTCACGATCCTCGGTATTGAGGAATACGACTCGATTAGTCATAGTTGATAGAATAGAATAGAAAATTATTTTTTTAAACACACGATAATAATTACAAAGACAGAATAAAATATATTTATACTAGAGCCACAAGTGGCGGCCTTATTGCTAAAAGCAATCTCTTCCAGGCAACCATTGGATGGAAAGGAATAAACAAATATATACCCATAATAAATAAAGGGATAGTACATTGTGACCCAACAAAACTGCCTATATCACACAATAGATGTAGCAACATGGTATCAATGATATTCTATATAAACTGAGGCATGGTATGACATCATTTGTGTTTGTCCTTGAATCATACATAGCACGTACAGATTATCTTTACGTGTGTGATAACAGGAAGGTTTGTTGTACAAAGAGTAATTTTGACTACAATTATTTATTATCTTGTGGTATATAGTGGACGCCCGCGGCTTCGCTCGCATTATTTTGAGATAAAATGTAGCATATAACACTTCTAAGACTTCATACCAAAAAAATCATGATGATTTCCACGCAAAAACGGCTGAACGGCGTTTTTGCGTAATGAGCGTTTAAATAGACAAACAGATAAACAGAGAAATATTCTAGAACTGCTGAAACATGTTCTGTTATCGATTCAAACTACATAAACCCAAAAATGTAGATTAATACCTACTGTATTTACTTATATAAGCAAACAATGACCCAAAACAATTTTTGATATTACTAAAATTTGGTAACCAATTACCCAGATTTTTTTGTTATAATTATAAGTAGGTAGTTGGTTTTACAGTGGTCATTCATGTGAAAAAATCTACCTACTTTCTGTCTTAGTTACCTATTATAAAGGTAGGTAAGTACCTAGGCAATTATTATCAAAGATCATTATTTATCAGATAATAGTTATAATAATGACATAAGGTTTTTATTAAGCACAGACCATGACTTTAAAACTAGTTTTACGAGCTCACATGTAACAACTTTAACTTTTTCTTATCACTAAAGAGCTTTGCTTCTCATTAGAAGAGCTGTCACCAAATTTGGTAATATTCAATCTTATGCCTTATACAACAAGACTTGTACAAATCAAAACAAAATACTTTATTGGACACAAAAGCACACAAGCATAAAGAAACTTAGAACATAGTATTGGGACAGAGGGTGGCCTTATCACTTGGAGTAATCTCTTCCAGGCAACCTAGTTTGGCAAACAAAGTGACTTTCAGTAACTATAACTACAATCTCATAATGAAAATTTTTATACACACTATAATCCAGCAATATTATTTGTTAAGCATGCTCCATCTTGGGCCATAGCTATTGCTTGCCATCAGATAAACTAAATCCAAGTAAAAAGTTTGGTGCAGTGTCAAAATGAACAAAATTATTAAATTAAAATTTTCACACAAGTAATTTCATTGTGGAAAAAACATAAATGATAAAAAAGTAACTTTGTCCACACCTATAGTTACTATTCAAACAAGTTTATTTATTGTTAAGATAAAAACCACCTTGAAGTTTGAAGGTGAATTCAGATTAAACTAAGCACACAAATGCATGCAATGTTGAAATGTATTTTTAATTTAGTATATTATAGATGCAATCTGATTGTGAGACAGAGAGATATTTCTGTGTTTTTATCACTATGTTATTGCAGTTCGTCAAAGTCGAGGGTCCAACCTGGATGAGGTCTGCACAAGATTGACGCAGATGGCATGGTCTACAAGACATTAAATGAGGAAGCTATGCAATAATTTCAGCTAGCCCCTAGACATAATTTATCAAATGAGAGTATTTCTAGCTATGTCACAGGAAAACATAAAGCAATCATGTACTTTGTATAACTACTTATTACAGAGATAGTTAATGTAAACAATGTTCTAGACAGGACTTAAGTAATGTATGTAAATTGAAATAGTAGTACAATAGGTAAGTACTTATTTATACATATAAAAATTATAGGAAGAAATTAGTTCTAAATATGTAACTTGACTTAGATATCAATCCTTTAAGCATAAGTTTAAGATTTTTTGTACATTGCTTACATTAACCAGAACTTAGAAAACAATTAAGTACCAGAAATTATTTAGACACTTTACAATAGTACCTAATAAATCACTAAAATTACCTGTAAAGTGTACTCCTTTCCGCCAACTTCGATAGTTTTGTTCATGAACTCCACGCCTATGGTGTGAAAGCTGTGGTCGTCGAAGTGGTTCGATATAAACCTGCTCATCAGACAGGATTTACCAACCCCTCCATCTCCTAATATCACTATCTTCAATAACGTCTTATTTTGGCCTCGCCCGTAACCCCGGTCGTTGTCTTCCATCACGAGGACGCTATTAACATTATCCTCGCTAAAAAACTCTTTTTAATAAAGCAGCCTTGGATATAAGGCTGTTAATTAGTGAGTCATTTTTGTGAGATTAACTTTGAAACTTTTCATGTACCTAGTTCTATTATTCACAACTCAATCGGACACAGCTGCTAGATTCGTTAAATATCTTCGATCACTTCACATATTTTTGATGAGATTGTAAACTTGTTATCGTTAGAAATCGCGCCGCGATTTAGTAAATTAATAAAAAACACAAATCACGAGTTTAAAAACGAAAGCAAGTTTGACTTGATTGACTTGACGCAAAGCGACTTTAAGCGACACATAACATTAGTGAAGATGTGTCAATGAAAAAGTCCGATGGAAATAAATAATCGATTATAGAAATATTAACTTGAACGTGGTATGGTAAAAAGCTATATAAGCGTTATATCTGTACAAGGTCAATTTAAGGAGAGAATCAGAATCAGATTATAATTATTTATTAATCAACAGATGTTACAGAGTTCTTATAAAATAAATTGTACGTTGGTCCATTAATAGAACACTTAGAACACACACAACACACATAATTCGGATTACTGTATATTATATAGAAGCCCGTAGGGCCAAATAACTATTGCTACCAATACCTTTTATCTCTCGCATATGATGTTATTAGCATAGCTATTTAGTACCTAACCATCAATTTAAATTGTATTTTTAACCACAATGTAAAATTTACATTCACCTGTTTAATCTTGTCAGCTTAATAGAATGCTGATTTTTTCGTGAAATATTTATTTAATTAATTTCTTGTCACAAAATAAATGATTTACCGTATCTTCAAAAACGTTTATTATACCTATTGAAGGAGCTAAAGCATTCGAGTCGATCAATTGTTTTTGTTCGATTGGTATTGCCCATCCCTAAATAAATTATGAAATGTCAAACTTGACAGACATTTTTTGCTTAACAGCGCCATCTCTATGAC
This sequence comes from Macaria notata, assembly GCA_927399415.1. Classification (NCBI taxonomy): domain Eukaryota; kingdom Metazoa; phylum Arthropoda; class Insecta; order Lepidoptera; family Geometridae; genus Macaria; species Macaria notata. The sequence goes on from OV656751.1 coordinate 4,682,264, forward strand.
ATTGTGTAACTATTCATTGTTGTTTTTAGCGACATCTGTTAATTTATTTACAAACTAGGTGAACAAACTAGCTAGATAATTTTATATTATTTCACAAGATGTCGCTCAAACTAGTTGTTTAGTTTTTGTAGCGGCTGCGGTCTGCGATCGAATATCGCGAGATGTCATGAAATGAATAAGCGCTCGGTGGCCCTCGCTCGTCGCGCCGCGGCGGCAACAACTTTATTATTCCGCTTTGTTTTGCGGAGGTGAGAGGACATATTGTGATGGCCGCACGTTCGCACCGAATGTTTTTCTTGTTTTCGCAAGTTTTTGAGTGAACAAACGTTATCAAGACGACAAAACAGTGAATTCTTATACGATCGGAGACCGTGCATGTGTTCAAGTAGAGAAATGTTTGGTTTTGCGCAATAGTTTTGTGTCGATGTCAATAAACTTGGAGTCATCGGTTTATGGGAAAGGTGTGCCGCTCATACCTGTTTGGCGTGCGTCGGGAAGGCTGGAGCCATGTTGTGAAGGTGAGTGTGTGTTGCAAGTTTATTGGTCGTGTTGGTTGCGGGGCCGCGGCAAGGCTAAGCGCGCGCGGGGGGAGCGAGCATTCACCTCTGACCCGCCGCCTCTCAAGGTCGGTGCGCTGAAGGTCGCTCGTCACGGCGCGGGGTGCGAACCCTCCGCGCCCCTTTCGACACTCCCCCGTACACTCGCACACAGAATTCTTTTGTTATTGAAATATTCTGATAGTCTTTTGTTGATTGTACTTTTATAATGTTCTCACTTGCAGACAGAATTCATTTGTTATCAAATGTGCTGATTCTTATCGCTGTTTGTTTGGTAACTTGTACTATTATGTGTACTGTGCTGATTCTTCTTAGGTTCTGATTGGTGCATTACATTTGTTATTTTTTACCAATAAAACTTAAAGGCGGCTTTATAAACTCTCGACACCAGAGTTGGCCACTATCATTCGATAAAAAGAAGACCAATAACTTATTAGTTACCTATTATTGTGCACTTAAATTTCGAGGAACACCCGAGTTCTTAAGTATTATTTTCTAGCCTTTTTCTGTGCCAATAATGAGTATGTAGGTACCTAATTTACAGAATAATTATTAGTATTTGAAGTATTCTTGTTTTGTTTGAAGCATCTATTCAATTGGTTAATAGGAATATAATCTCAAGATTACTAAAAGAGAAAGCAGGAAAATACTTCAAAACGATTTTGTTACTGTGAAAATAGTGATGGCCACTTCAACTGGAACTTCCTCCCAAATTAAAAAGGACGAGTTCCAGAAATTTTACAACTTAAAATCTTATACAACCAACGATTCCGTAAGCAGTCATAATAAAAAATCATAGCAACAGCATTTATCCTCAAAATTTTGTGTGATATTATTAACATTTATTACTTTTCTCCATAATTATCTTTGCAAAGCTCATTATTTTATCGTTGTTTCGTCTGCGATCGGGAGACCTTGCAAATTTATTTCGGATCAAATACACTGCAATGCAGCTATAAAAACATTGTGGATTTTCTATCAACAACTAGTTTTTACGAGTAATAATAACAGCTATGACAAATAGAGAGAAAGATAAAGTATATACATGATACAGACATATTTAATAAGCTATGTAGGTATTTTGTTGTCATCTATACTAATATCTATTATAAAGCTGAAGAGTTTGTTTGTTTGAACGCGCTAATCTCAGGAACTACTGGTCCGAATTAAAAAATTCTTTTTGTGTTTAATAGACCATTTGTCGAGGAAGGCTTTAGGGTATATAACATCACGCTGCAACTAATAGAAGCAAAGAAACAATGGAAAATGTGGAAAAAACGGGGAAAATTATTCATCTTTGGGGGCTTCCGTTGCGTGCGCTGCGAAAACGGTACAAAATTCAAAGAATTAATGCCCAAAATAACTATTCCACGTGGACGAAGTCGCAGGCACAGCTAGTAATTTGATATTTTGCAGACAACTGGAGCAATAAATTAGATGATAATTCACTCCAAGTAAGTTTAGTTATTTAGGGTTTTTAGTTTAGGCGCGTTGGGATCTCTATAGATGGACCCGAGCAGTCACTGAGTGTATCCAAGAAGCAGTATCCGACCCAGACGCAGACCACCAGCCCGATGGTCGGATGACATTTCTAAAAAAATACTATAGTCTAGACCACAGACAAAGCTATTTCGGACACGTTTTGGTAGTTTCCATTCGAATATCGGCCTTATTTTTATGTTCTAAAAAACCAGCTGAGCTTATTATGACACTAGCTGAAATAAATATATTAATTAAAACTTGGTTGTAGTTCTAACGTGTTCCTTACGTTACTTATATTATGTACCTACGTTACTTATGATAAAAACCTTTTTTATGTAACTACTTAGTTATTAAACCTTTAAAGATGAATACAATAAGTATACTTGCCTATGTGATTTCTAAGGATATTTCTGGCACTCCTTTAATCAGGTTTGCATAATACATATATTGAAATTATACGTTGTATGTTTTGTAGCGATACGAATTAATTAGCATCGAATTAGTTGGGTAATTAGTTAATTTACCATAATAGACAATTTTAGAGTTCATTATAGACATCAAATCTGGCGTCATATAAATATTTAGCACCGAGTCAATAGAACCGTTGCTTGTACAAGTGACGATTTTCAAACGCATTTAACGAAACAATTATCTACTAAACGCGGATAAAAATATTTAAGAGTCATTTAATATAATATACATGTAGGTTTTGAAGTTTTAAGTACAAAAATAAATCACTTAGCAAAAGCGCCAAAAACACAGGTTAAAACTATTTAACATTGTCCTTTTCGCACTTTTGTTAAGTTCTTGTTCTTACTCTACATTGCAATTAACAATTATAATGAAAGTCTGTAAACACTGCACCACCTTGAAAGTGCAGAGAGCGGCACTCCTTCATTTGCTAATGATTTCGTCATATTGCAGTCTGTGGGTGGCTCATACATTACAATTTATACCCTATCCATACGCTCGGCAAACAGAGCACTCTACCAACAATAAGAGAGTAAATGACGTATAAGCTGTCATTATAAAAATGCTCTGTCTCTCTTGATAACCAACCAAGCAACCATCTAAATATATAATACTCAAAGGTGACTGACTGATATAGTGATCTATCAACGCACAGCCCAAACCACTGGACGGATTGGGCTGACATTCGGAATGAAGGTAGATGTTATGACGTAAGCATCCGGTAATAAAGGATTTTTGGAAATGCCACTTTTAAAGGGGTGAAATAGGGGATGCAAATTTTACTTCTTAATGCGAGCAAAGCCGCGAGCACCCACTAGTAACCAATAAACAAATAAATTAGTGCCTAAAAACCAGCGTATGTGTATATGCAATGTCAGTCCAATGCAAATCAAAGTTGGTAGATTACGCATATATTATATGTATAAAGCACACACCATCATACCTCGTTTACTTGACACAATTAAAAAAATCCCCTCTCTTGTTGGCGGTAGAGGCTTTTGAAAGTCTGTTTGTTAAGCGTGTGGACAATATATTACATTTTGCTGTAATACTGGTAATCTGAAACATGACCTGCTGATAACGTTATTTTCTTTATACTTAAAATAAATAAATAAAATAAATATTCCGGGACATTGCACACAACGCCATCTAGCCCCACACTAAGCAAACGCTTGTGTCGTGGGTACTAGATAACGGATATAATACTTATATACTTTTCTTTTGTAAATACATACTTATTATTATATATAAAAACGGCCAGACTCGACACAAGTAATTACAATTAGATATTACTTAATTAGATATTATCTGAGAAGTTGTTTTATTAAATGTTTTGAGAAGTAAGTTTATAATTTAAAGATACTTATTTATTATTAATTATTACACGTGGACGTGGCTCTCATTTAATGAAGGATATTATAATAATATAATATTGTATTTAAGTATGCATTATTATTATTACAAGATCTCTACTGTCGGTGATAGTGTGCTAAGTAAGAATCGACTAAATTCAAATTGAACAGTTAAATTCAGTAAGTATAGCATCTCTCTCTCCACTCTCTCTATATCTCTTTTACAGAAAAAAAAATTAACACACAAGGAAAACACTATACCAATTGGGTCTGCTTTGCCTCATCTGCTTTTCCCAGTAATATACATAGTGATTTTGTGACCTTGTTGATGTTTGTGTCTTTGTTTATTAACGTTAGTACTACTTTAATAAATAAAATCATAGGTTACCTGTCAGAATGAGCTGAAATAAACCAAACGAGTGAATTAGATTCCATTACAGCATAGTTACTACATTAAAACGACAGCTAAGTTTATATTTAGTTACTATCACCGTATCATTTGAATCGGTATCTTGAAGGCCGTTCGTATACCTACATCTACATTGCCCGAGGCGTGAACCGAACAAAGGCTTTTTTAGCAACTCACGAATGTTACATTCAGACCACAAATACAGTTGAACATGAGCACGGTTGGTTCATTTAGCCAAAATGTGTGATCAGACAAGCAAGACACGCGTCTGAAAGTAAGTAAACTGCTCTAACAGCCCATTCCAGCTTTTGATTACCACCTCTAATTTGTAATGGACAGTCTTTTCATATGGAAATACCTAGTGTAGTTCGATCTGAAGTCTAAAACTAGTGCTTTCACAGGACTATTTGAAAAAGAACAGCTCACAAAAAATATATAAGTCAGAAATCTACAATCTACTAATACCAAAATAAAAACGTTACACGAACGCTAAATGTTCTACATTTAAATTTACAAAACAGTCGAACGCTACGCTACATTCAGTTATTGAGCTAAAGATTCTAAAGCTTCTGCCCTCGACTGTACTCTCACTACTTTCTCGCGAGAGTGTATGTGTGTTGTGTATGTGTGCTGTCTATGTGTGTGTGTCGGCCGGTGACCTTGCTATCAGGCGGAAGCGGCCGCGGGCGTGAGTCAGCGCGCGTCTGCTCGGTGAGGAGCGAGGACCTTCGAGCGACCGAGCGCGAGCGTTCCAAATTCAAAAATGGTACGGAGTACGGACATCGTGCTTTTTCGAATGTTCGTTATTCGAAAATGTTTGTGATGGAATGAGGAATGCGTTCTTTTGTTTTAGAATTTCGGCCCGTATTTTACTGTACTAGACCATGTACCTACAAAAAATAGTTTTGACTCGAATAAAAATATAAGTACGAAGTTTGATTGCGGTTTAATACTTGTAATGTTGCTTACCTTTTCGTTAATATTTTGACGTAAAAATGTAATCATATTTAGTTTCGTCCGAATCCAACCTATGATTTATACTTATACACAATTCTAAAAAAATACTTCATAAAGACGGCATTTTCCAAGGGGATGAGAGCAATGTGTTATAAGTAAATAGTCATGTTCAGTAGGCAACATTCTAATTTAAATATATATTCATACGTAAGTGAACAACTTTAGGTAGGTAGGTATTAAGTTTCAATTTACTGTAATAACCTTTGACCTTTCTTTGTTTAACACCTGCTCTAAAACAGCCTAAATAGGTACCTACCAAATATTAGATGCAAAATACATATTAATAAAAAAAATAGGTACCTACTATCGATGTAGAATGCCAATATATGCCTGTTTAATTATCTAAGAATTTAATTGAATTAATAAAGAGGGACCAAATTAATTTGACACCAAATAAATAAATAAAATTATAATGTAAAAAATTGGTTTCGCATTTAAACTTCCATGAGTAGACAATGTTATTAAGATAAATTTATGCGTTTTATGTGCGTATAACCCGTTCAAATACTAATGCATGTAACAAGTTTTCATCCATTCATTAACCTTTGCACTCGCCTAACGGTAACAAAAAAATATTTATAGTCATTTGAACATAGAATACAACCTACCGGTATAAAATAAGTGTCACAGTGTCACGGGCCGAGCGGGCCGAGATGTCATCACATTTACGTAGTAGAGCGCATCCCTAGGTGTCAGAGAGTTTGCAATACTGCAGAGTAGTGCAGAGGGATAATAAACGGGCTATATTTTATTTTTATACTAGTGGATGCCAGCGGCTTCGCTCGCGTTCTTTTGGGATAAAAAGTCGCCTATGTCACTACTAAGACCTCATACTATCTACATATCATCATAATCATGATGATCCTTTCAGCCGTTTTTGTGTAATGAGCGTTTATATGAAGAGAAACAGACAAAAATTCTATAAATTGTTGGAACGTGTTCTGTTGTCAATTCTAAGTATGTATTACCAATCATTTTTTTAATACCTTCAATGTTCAGACTTTCGACCCTCTACAGCTTTATTATTTGTATTTGTATGGAAATTAAGTAAAAAAGAGAAAGAAATAGTCTCGTCTTCGAATGTTAAAATGGCACCCCTAGCTTAGACGGGTTTTCGATGGAAATTTCAGACCTAATTGTTCCTCATGTTTCGTCTCTATTTATCTGTCCGCGCGTCGTATTTTTTTTTCAATCTATTATGTTTAAAAAAAACATTCTATTTCCTTTTTTTGATAGCCGACATTTCCATATATTTGGTTGAAGATCATAGTTATCAAAAGAAGATAAGATATGTCTTTAATGCACACCAAAGAAATTACATAATAAAAGAAATATAAAAACTAATTTAATGCACTTTGGGCGGCCTTATCGCCTTAGGCGATTTCTTCCAGGCAACCTTTGGATGGACAGGATTTAGAATCTTAAATAGGCGGTGTACAAGAATACTTACGTAAAATAAATAAATAAGTGAAAGAACACAATACAAACTCAATAATAATAATAAACAATACAATACATAATACTATATGGATGATAAGTAATGATGACACTAGCTTTTGGAAAACTATTAGTATTATTACTAGATTAATCTCTCAGATCTCTATATCAAAACTCTTTGCTTTGAAGACACTAAACACTTGATACTCTGTGGCAGTAGTGATGTGACACCGTTCCCTTGCAACCGGATCGGTCGATACTCTCGACTCGATACCGTTACTCGATACCATATCGAATATCGATACATGGCTTTTAAGCTAATTAGTATGAATAAACATTTGCTTTTACGAGATTGTGCTTATTTGATTCTTAGCGTCGTTGGTAGGACTTTCCTATCACTTTTTTTAAGTACCAAAAAGAGGTTATTATGATTTTGACATAACTATATATTTTTAAATTAGGTTATATTTTTAGTCTATGCATAGATTCGCAATTTATTTGACTATTTGTTAGTAAGTGACTGCTTGATGATATAATTATATTAATAACTGATTTAAGGAAATAAAGTAAAAATAGTTTAGGTACTCTTTGCAACACCTTCCTGTTTTCATGTGATCAAAATACGTATCATCAAAAACTATTCTTTCAATTCCAATATGTCGCTTGCAAAATGTTGATATAATAATATCTAGGATGAACTAGTTCCATATTAGCACCACAGCGTCCCCTGTGCTTAGTAGTCAAACGCTTGACTTGTTAGCAACTAAAATAATTCATATAAGTAATTAACTTGTGGATTTCGGCGGCTTCGCTCGCGTTATTTCGGGATAAAAAGTAGCCTATGGCATTTTCGGGACCTCAGGTAAACAGAAAAATAATATATGTCTAAATTTTTAGTTTTTTTTATCTGTTACCAATTCTAAATATCTCCAATTATTTTTTAAATATCTTCAATGTTCAGACTTTCCACCCTTCAGCTTTATTATGTGTAGGTATAGATAATTAGAAGTTACCGACATTAGAAGCCAATAAGATAACTTTTACTTGTAAGATGACTTTACAAGCCAATGTTTTGAAGTATATGCTCTGTCATAGAATACATAACAGCACATAATGTATGCAGTTGCGACAGCAAAAGTAAAAGGTGGTCTGAAATTCTGCATGGCCAATTCCAAGTACTGCTGGGTTGATAATCATATTTGAGGAAAATGTATACTGTTACTAGTGGGTGCTCGCGGCTTCGCTCGCATTATGAAGAAAAAATTGGATCCCCTATGTCACCCCTTTAATAGTGGCATCTCCAAAAATCGTTTCTTAGCGGATGCCTACGTCATAACATCTACCTTCATTCCAAATTTCAGCCCAATCCGTCCAGTGGTTTGGGCTGTGCGTTGATAGATCACTATATCGCTATATCGCGTGCTAAATGTAAAAAGTCTATTCTAGAAGCATTACAATAAATTCATTCATTCATTCATGCGTTCATTCATTCATATATATCAGTCAGTCACCTTTGAGTTTTATATATTTAGATAAATATAATAGTTACATATATGTTATATACTAGTAGACGCCTGCCGCTTGGCTCGCATTATTTCGGGATAAAAAGTAGCCTTTGACACTTCTGCTGGGACCTCATACTACCTACATACGAAAAATCATGAAGATCCGTTCAGCCGTATTAAGAGAACTTTAGACGTTTTTATTTCCATACACATTGATACGGTGTTAATTTCTTATTTTATTGGTAAAATGCATTTAATAGTTATATTATATTTGAAAATAACAATAGGTGCTTTAATTATCCCTTAGATTAATTTTTATCATCCCAAGATGTATCATTTTAGCAGACACTCAAATTCAATCTCCGAAATATTTAAAATAATAAGAAACAATATTTACACATATTAACACTAATAGAACTAAAAAAGAGTATTTACATCTAAACTTAATTTAAAAAATCTACATGTGGTATGGAGCCAAGAACGCTGGCTGCATTCCCACGCTGGATTGCTATAGAAATCCTTTGCGCAAGGAACCAGCCAGCGTTCTTGTCTCTAGTGATGTCAATCAACATTTTATTTAATTTTTTTATCTCCGAAATTGCTAAATACCTAACAAAAAATGCTTCCAAAACTATGATACATATGTTTCCCAACCTAAGCATATAAATTAAATTGTTCAACATGTTATAATAGCCTTGAAGTATATTTATACCTAGTTTACTATGTTGATGACACACAAAGAGATTCTTGTTTTACTTTATCGTCACACTCGTAGATTTTATTTATTACAGATAAAACAGCAATGCACTTATATGATTAAACGTAAAAATCTGATGGGTAGTTTCATTTATTAATTACGCTCGCATACAAAACTCTAAATCCATGTATAAATCCTTTATTAATAATAATAAATCCTTTATTGTTTCAACTTACGTGTTACGTACATACATGATTGTATAATGACAATAACAAAGTTTATGCACTACTTTGGTAGGTGTACTAAGCTCTGTACTAGGTATCACAAAGGATCCTGTGTTACAGGGCTGTAGTATCCTTGCCGCGGCAGGCTTTCTCCTGCTGAAAGTTACACCTAAATATCCTAAAATAGAAACATAATAACATAACAATTTGGTAGCAAAAAACACAAGAATTATGATTTGACAATTGCAGTAATGAAATGACATGACAGTAAACAATAAAATATTGTGATACCAGTATCGCTTTAAAAAAAAATTACTATTTTCTACATGAAGGTACATACATTAGCAGGGTATTAAAGCCTACGAAGATAAGAAGGGTTTCTTATTACAAAATGCGTTATTAGTCTAGGACTTTGAAAATAAAAAGCCAGCAAGTCCAAATTATCTTAAACTTACAAAACAAACAATTAAAATGTCAACTACAAAATTAAATATCCCTGCCGCACAGCGACAATATGAAAGAAAGAAAATATATTTATTGAGACACACAAAACTTTAACCTATTTACTTACTACTAAACCTACATATGGACGGTGTGTGCTGAATTTTTTGTGAGTAACATCTGTTTTTGTAAGCTTTTCTGTATGTTTTTAAGTCATGTTTAACCGACTTCCAAAAAAAGGACGTTATCAAGTCTTCTGAAAGTTTTTTTTGTATAAACTTGTGGAATATAATATTATGTAAACTACAAATTAGAACGTTGATTTAACATTGGTCACATTTTGTCAAGTTGGTTATTATGACAGAAGAAAACAAATTTTTAACAACAAGAACGGCCTGCATATTTTCGAAGTTCTGGACTAATAGTTAAACCACGTTTTGTAATAAGGCCCAACGTGCTTTTACACAAACTGTTGAATTATATTAAAACTCAATAACTGAATAAGATTTAGTGACGAATCTTAGCATAGCTATCTCAAATTTGTAGGTATTGTAATAAAAAGATCTACTCCTGACAATGAAGCATTACATATTGTATTCTGCATTTACATACCTAAACTTTACATAATAATATGTCGTTTGTAGTTTGATAAAAATATATTTTTCATGCAAAAAAAAACACTGAAATCATCATCATCAATTTCACGCATGTAAAGTGTTTTGAACAATAAGTTATTGTGCGTGTAATACCTACAGTTGAATTTATAACTCATTAATTGTAACTGTTAAATTCTATACACATTATTTCTTAGTTAACTACTTAGTTACAAAGGCGTGTTAAAAACTGTCCTAATAATTTGAAATTAAGACAAAAGAATCGTGAAAATCCATCTCAAAGCGAGAGCAGACTTTCAATAAAAACCTCAAATCAGCTGGCGATTCGTGGAACACTGCAAAAGGCCAGTGTTGAAACTCAAAACATTTAAAAGTTGGAACAAAGGTGACCTTTTTGTGATCCGTTAAGCCCGACTTTCTCTGTCGCTGGTCGTTCCCACGGAGGTCTCCGAAATCTTTATACATCCTTGCTTGTAGCCGTAGAGATAATAAGTTGTTGATAGACCATTGACAATTTGTCAGTTGTTAATAATTGGTACACTTACAGAAATGAAGGTTAGACTGATAGAATTTGGCAACAAAAGTCACTTTTACTAGTAAATGTTATTTTTTTACATATTTCAAATACGTACCTGCCTTGTTCTTCTTATCGAATGAGAGTGAGTGTGGCCAACTCTGGTGTCAAGAGTCTATCAAGCCCTAAGGGCCTCTGACATGGCTTAACGGCAGCCGTACTAAACAAACAGCCGGGACCTGCAATTTAACGTGTCATCCGACTCACGAAAGCGTCCAAAATGGAATGCCACTTTTCGGTCACCCATCCAAGGGCTGACCGCGTCAACCTTTGCTTTACATTGGTAATCGCATTTGATTGCCTCCGCTAGCTGACCTACGGGCGCTTTTTGCATGCCTTATTGTACTCTAATATGATGAGTTTTATTAGGCAGCAAATAATTATATTCTGTACTATTCTATTAGGTCTATTTGGTTTGTCAAACTTTTTCCTTTAGTTATTCTAGGTTCCAATATAGAAGTGTCTCAAATCTTTTCATTTACCAGCATCTCTTTCGGAATGAACTCTCACAAAACTCTTGGCAATATGTCCACACATTTACAGGTTTCGAAACGGAATGATTCTGCGAAGCCATTATCGAATGACTCATGGGTCCTGGGTACCTCTGGAACAGGTCTGAGGTGACGGACTCAGGGACAGAAATTTGACCTCGTTTTGGTCTCTCTATAAATGTATATGGTCATATACTATCTGTCGATTTGACTTTCTAGCTTCTTGTAAAAATATTTACATAGTACCTGCCGATTTTTCAGACTTTGGAGGTTAGTAAGCTCTAAAAAAGGCAATTGATTATTTTCAATTCATTATTTTCTGCGTAATTTTAAAGTTTCTTAATTAAATTCTTGTTAGTCTATTGATTTAGTCAATTTACTAGTTTGAGTTACAGAAATTGTCATTAAATCTTGTCAATAAAATAGGATGCGTAAGTAATTGAATAAGATAGATAATTATTTATTGTCACACACATATAAAGCAAAAATAATAAAATTACATACAGAAACTACTCAAGTGCAACAAGTGACGCCTTTATTTCTAAAAACTATCCCTTCCATGCAACCATTAGATGGAGGTCAATAAATATAGGAAATAAATTTCATGTACGAAATACGAGTAAATTATCTTTATTAAACATGAAATTAAGCCACCAATAAACAGAAAAAAGTATCAAACTCTGTAAATTCATTTGGAATCATGTCGTTATACACTATATAGTTACAGTCGTACAGTCAGGCGACTGGCCTGTTAGCTTAGTTGGTAGACTTGGTAGTGGCTCTGCCTTCTAATCTAGTGGTTGCGGGTTCGATTCCCGCATGACACAAGTATTTATGAATTTAAAAAATATATATATAACTACTTGTGTTGAGTCTAGTCGTTTGTATGACGTATAATAAGTATGTATTTACAAAAGAAAAGTATATATATATATAGTGTTCGCTTAGTGTGGGGCTAGATGGCGCTGTGTGCAATGTCCCAGAGTATTTATTTATTATTATTATAATCTTACAAATATACAGGCACATCAATCACATAACACCCTATTTTTGTCCCATAGTCTTAAAAAATACTCTTGGCCCAGAAACCCACCTGAGTCCGCTCCCCATGGGTCCAAGTCGCTATGTTTTGACTCACCGCCGGACCGTTTTTGCCATGTCTGACTAAATTCGCCCCAAATGAAATGCGAAATCTGTTGGGAACATTCTTTACTCAAGTAATTATGTCTGGGGTAATCTTTATGTCTCAAAATAGTGATGCTCCGTGGCGTAGACGTTTAGTAATTTGATTGAATCTACGAGTATATGGGATATAGCTTATACATATTTATATAGTTATGGTAATTTTACAAGTACATAGTGTACTATAGTTAAATCGGGGATAAAATTAGCCAATGTGTTAAGCCAGGATCTTAACTACCGCTTGTAAAAAATCTGATTAAATATTAGCCATTAAAATGAATAAAAACACAAATAATACCTTCAGACACAAACATTTCCTCTTTTATATATGTGATACGATCTCCAATTATCTGTTTATAAATTGAAATTGCATGAAGATCATCCGGTTTAAATTGTAAATTGCCTTACTAGCACGTAACACGTATAATACTCAAATCGGTTATACACAGACATCATAAAGATTATGCCATAAAACCATAAAGTTCATAAAAACTAATAGACAAAGGACAGAGTTTTGTAATATTGTTGTAACGTGACTGCACGGCAACGCAATTTCCGGAGGTTTTTTTCTACTGCGAATGGCGCTAGCACCTAGTCAAGGAGTTGTTTTTGTTCCACGTAGCTCTATTGTTAGACACAACTATGAACAATGGAGGGAACAAATAAAATATTTTTGTAACGAGTATAATACTAACATCTCGGCAAGTGGTTTATTAAGATCCTTTAACGCTAAACTTATTTCGACATCACTATAATTTGTAAAAAAAACTGATTTGTTTGACAATGAGAAATAAAATCGCGAACCGAATATAAGTAATACAATTTATTGTCAAATTCATGAACTGATTCAAAAACTTTTTTTAATTTGCCATATTTTGAACCGGGATTGACATTGGTAATGTGCGTTTGACATTTTAGAGACCTCACTTGACAGCATCTCACACGTTTAGTCACGAATTCACTGAGGTATCAAGGTATTCTAGTAAATATTAAATCAAACACATTAAAAAAATAAATTATTTACTGATTTAGCATATTATATGTTATGACATTTGCAATACATATTTGTATTATACTCGACTTTGTAATATTTTTCACTGTTTTCAAGCTGCACTTGATAGTAAACTTGTTTCAACGGTAGTGTCAAATATTAGACCCAAGAAGAGTCTTGACACCAATTAAGTCGTTTTTAATTTAGGTACCGGAAAACTCAGTCATAGTGACGGTTGAACCGGTTCGACTAGAAGTGTATTTGTTGCGAAGGATATATTTAAGATATCACTGAGTTGGTCAGCAATTCTTCTGTTTTGGTAGGCGGAAAAATGTAGAGATTTAACTAATGCTAACTAATTAAACTAAACATTCGTACTAAAACTGGATTCTAATTAACTTAGAAATCGCCTCGTTGTATGTTTTATATCACTATGTAGTTAGTTGATCCTTTTGAGAGTGAATTGTTAAGAAACAAACATACGATTTTTAAGGAGGATACATTTTAAAGTATTATGTAAAGTTTAAATGCTAACCGTACCTTTCTCCCGTATTTATTTGTGCAAAAAGAAATAAATATAAATTACATTATATGATTTACCTTCTTTAGTTCTTTACCTAAAGGTAGGAAGGTAACAAAAGCTATGGGAGGACTTCCAAGAAGAGAGATTAGAAGAAAAGAAAGGAGCAGACACAACTTGTTTAAAAATCTAGTGAGAGAGAATGAAATGGAAGACTTTGGAGGAGGCCTATGTCGAAAGACAAGATGAAGAGCGTAAACACAGTGTTAAAGGAATAGTTTTAGTTAAGAATGAATACTGTAAACCAGTAATAAAAGCTTATTTATTTACTTATATATGATTTACCTTCAATTTGATTTCGCTGCTCAATCAAACAAAGAGCTTCCCAAATAATAATTTCCCTTATTTTTACATTCACAAAGATTTGGCCTTCTTCTGGGGATTGTGAGAACATGTGAATTGAAAGTCACTAGACAAACAGGTGGTATTTGGTATTAATTTTGATAATTACATACCTATTACTTAATATAAAAATGTGTTTTTACATATGTATGAAAAATCTGAAGAGGGTAAAAAAATCTGTACATTAAATTAATTAAGTAGAAAAAAATATATTTGGGTATACTTTAAATCGATAACAAAACACGTTTCAGCAGTTTTTAGGATTTTTGTCTGTTTCTGTTTATAAGAAAAGATATTTCTTTAATGCACACCAAAAAATTACATGATAAAAGAAATTTAGAAACTATTTTAATGCACATTGGGCGGCCTTATCGCCTTAGGCGATTTCTTCTAGGCAACTTTAACTTTTTTATCTGTTTATTTAAACGCTCATCACGCAAAAACGGCGGAAGAGATCATCATGATTTTATGAGGTCTTTGGAGTGTCATAAGCTACTTTTTAACCTGAAATAATGCGGGCGAAGACGCGGGCGTCCACTAGTTTTTTAAATTAAATATATTAGGGTTGTAGTGCACCGTGTTAGATATATCTAATACTGTTTGTGAGTTATTGACAAGTTTACCACTTATCATATCCACTTAAAAAAACAAATATAGTTTAGCATGACGAATTTGCATAAACGAAGTTTTTAAATCGGCCTTAGGTCCAAAATTCAATTATAAAATAAATTCAAAATGTAATCGGCAACCCACGGAAACGCTCAATGGCCACTATTTTCCACACGAAACTTAACCATGCAGAAATCAACTACCTAACACAACCTGGGAGCAGTAATACCGGTCTCACTTACCCTCGACATGCTCAGAGGGCTTACCACTGGGTCTAAGCAATATTAAAACAATATTATTAAAAACCATTTCTTAACTTCACCAACTTCTCAGCCATTTCTTAACCTGCTTTTTTTAAGGAGTAGGTAAAATCAGTCAAGCAAGCCAGCTTAGTCTAGGCAAGCGCGCTAGATCGTAGGCTACAACGCTGCGAGTTCGATTACGTTATTCGAGTTGTAGTCAAGGGTGAGCCTATATACAATATCCGAGGACATGTGTCTTGGAAGGACATGGGCGCCCACCACGATGTATCTGCTCAAGAGAACTCTCCTAACGAATTAATTCTGCGAGGGAGTCACGACCCTCAGTCATGAGGAAATACGACTCAAGAGAGAGAGAGAGAGAGAAGCTATCTTACAATAAAAAAATAAAATACTTGTAAAAATATTGTAGTAGTTCCCAATTTTCAATTCCGCATTTCGAAACGACGGGTCAGATAAGCCCTAATGCAGTCGGTAGATTAGAGTGTCAAACGGTAATTGGCTGCAAGGTTTTACCTTTATAACATGGAGGAAGTTACTTAATGCTGGCTATGTAGGGTTCTATGTATATTAGTTACTTGGTTTGTGGCCTGTGCTACTTGTGTTAATCTGGGATAAAAGTAACCTAAATTATTGAAATTTCTATTATTTTATAAATGTCTTTCAGTCAGTTTCACAGAATACAGAAGTGTAACCAGTACCTAAATGCAAGCTTAACTTTCAACCACAGTGTTGTTTGAGATTCTTATTCCTTATTGTCAAGTGTAAAACAGTTGACCTGACATACAATCAGAATCATAGAACCCTATCATTTTAATGTACATATTCCGACCTACGAAAGTCCATATTTGTATGTAATCGCATGTATACAAGAATGCCTTTAGTCAGCTGGCTCTTGGAGGCTTTACAATAACAATATAATTATTTCAAACCTTTAAAAAAAACAATATACATTAAATCAAGGTTATTCCAAACCTTCACTTATAAGACTTGTCAATGTCTTTACATCCACAGCTGTCCGGCAAAACCCGGCGATTTAATTAAAGATCAAATTACTTCATATTTACAACAGTTACGTTGCACCTTAATTTAACGGAACAAAATACCTTTGAGGGTTTTCAGTGACGTTTTATAAATTATATGTGATTCATAGCAATGTAGTCAAGGGCGATCAGATTGAAAACGGTATTTGGCTTTTTACGCCAGATATGCATGAACTTGTATTGCTATATCATCATCATTAGCAAAGGTCGACGCGGTCAGTCCTTGGATGGATGACTGAAAAGTGGCATTCCATTTTGGGCGCTTCCGTTCGGATGACACGTAAAATTGTAGGTCCCGGCTGTTTATCTAGTGCGGCAGTCGTTAAGCTTCAGAGATAGATAGATAGATAGATAGATAAACTCTTTATTGTAACACACATTGACAAAAAAAGACAAACAGAAACACACAAGACTTAAAAAAAAAATATAGTGCCACAACTGGCGGCCTTATCGCTAATAGCGATTTCTTCCAGGCAACCGTAGGATGGACAGGAGTCGAAAGAAATATAAAGGATGGGGTGTTCAAAAAGAGAAAATATATACAAATAATAAAAATATTCAATAATATATATATATACATATACATACAATAACACATATTACATATACGTGCAAATAACTATAAATATATAAAACATATACATATTATACCCATATACTATAACGACAAAAGGAGACAACTATAAACACACGAATTCAACAGCAGATTATTGAGTCTAGGTACCAGTTTCTAACCTGAGTTTTGAAGGCCTCGAGAGTCTGAGCTTGCTTGATACACAAAGGCAAGGCGTTCCACAAATGAACAGCTCTTGCTGCGAAAGAATTTTTATAGAAAGAGGTGCTGGCCGTAGGAGTCTTAAGAATAAGCGTACCTGATGACCTCAGATTTAGGGAGTGGGAGTCATGCACATAGGAAAATTTACATTTTAAATAGGACGGGGTGGTGGGATTGAACAAAATGTTGTAAACTAAAGTAAGGATATGAGTATTCCGTCGTAGCTGAATGGGAAGCCACTTGAGCTTTGCGCGAAATTCGGATACTTGATCATATTTGCGTAACCCAAATATGAATCTAATACAGAAGTTTTGTAGGCGCTCAAGTCTGACAAGTTGATCAGCACGTAAGTCTAGAAAGCAGGCGTCAGCGTAATCTAGGATAGGTAGAAGAAGAGATTGAGCGAGCGCAACTTTGGTGGCAGTGGGTAAAAAATTTCTGAGACGTCGTAAAGACGCCCCGGTCGCAAACATTCTACAACTAATAGCATCCAGATGGGCATCCCAACTCATGCACCGATCCATAGTAACGCCAAGATTTTTGACCGACTCGCTGTACGGAATACTAGTCCCATCAAAGATAACCGAAGGTAAAGTAGTCCAGTCAACCTTAGACAGCATACGTGAACTGCCCACAACGATGACCTGAGTCTTCAAAGTATTTAACTTCAAGCCAAAAGTTTGACTCCACTGCATGATTCGGCAAAGATCAGCGTTGGTAGCAGCCACCGCAGAATCAAGCTCATTGACACGTGCCTGGGTGTATATTTGGAGGTCATCCGCGTAGAGGTGGTAGGATGATGCAATGCAATGAGATATGGAGTTTATAAATACTGAGAACAGAAGAGGGGATAAAACGCCACCCTGAGGAACACCCGCAGTCGTGTTACACCAAGAAGAAAACTTATCTCCAAGGCGAACCCGCTGCCGGCGTCCAAAGAGGTAGCTGCGAAACCAGTCAATCACTAGCGGAGATACGTTAAGAGAGCGAAGTACCGCAAGGAGGATATCAAAATCTACGGAATTAAAAGCATTACTGTAATCTAACAATGTTAGAATAGTAAGCTTGCCGCTATCCATGCCTTCGCGTATATCATCGGTAATTTTGACCAAAGCTGTAACAGTACTGTGCCCAGGGCGGAAACCAGATTGGAGAGGATTGAGCAGACTGTGCCGCGTAAGGAAAAGATTGAACTGTTTATGAACAAGCCGCTCGAGGACTTTGGATAGGAAAGGAAGGATAGAGATGGGGCGGTACTCAGAAAAGAATTTGGGGTTGGACTTTTTAGGCAAAGGAATGATCTGTGCTTCCTTCCAAATGCAAGGAAATTCAGCATTGGTGATGGAATTATTAAAAAGGAAACATAGTACAGGTAGGATACAACTAAGGATAGGCAACAGCATGTTCTTGCTTATAGAGTCAACTCCAACAGCGTTGGAAGAGATTGATGATATACTTCTCTCAACGTCACACTCAGTAAATTGTTCAAGAGAGAAAGAAGAGAAGTCAGGAATAGGAATGGCCGAAAGATTGTTGATAGTAGAGGCTTTATGTTCATCTGATATAGCAGATGTGGAAGAGAAATGTGAATTTAATGAGTCAATATCCAAATTATTAGTGCCAACAGATAGCTTAGATTTGCCAATTCCCATTGTATTTAAAAACTTCCAGACTTTAGCAGGATTCATTTCATCTTCAACCGATGAATGAATATGTCGTCTCAACGCATCTCTACACACCAGATTGCAGCGATTACGAACCTTATTGTACTTATCCCAGTTGATGTCAGTAGGGCGAGATTTATATCTGCATTTGGCTATAACCTTTTTATGCATAAGAGTTTTAATGTCGTCGGTAAGCCAGGGCGCTGGAAGATGTTTGATTTTAATTGGTCGGAGAGGTGCATGCTTGTCGTAGAGTTGAATAATGATGGAGTTGAATATGGCGACTTGGTCATCAGTAGAAGTGGCATTAATCACTGGGCTCCAATCAATATTTTCAGCATCATTAAGGAGAGCTTGACGATCCATGCTGGCAAAGTTGCGCTGAAGAACAATTTGAGGTTTGGATTTAGGGGGACGAATTTTGTATGATAGATATATTAAATCATGGTAAGAAAATTCATTGACAGTATATTGACCGTGCTTAGCAACATGTTGAAGAGAACTCACCATCATTAAATCTAGAAGAGAGGGAGCACAATTTGGAAAATGGTGAGTGGAATTTAAAGGTAATATATGAAAGTTATTGGATTTGACAAGAGATTCTAATTTAGTACTACGTGGATCAGATTTTAGAAGACAAGTATTAAAGTCACCCATAATAATGGAATGATCATAGGATGGACACAAATTAACTAAAAGGTTATCAAAAGAGGAAAAATAATTTACTTTAGAAGAATGACTATAGTAGGCTCCGAGAAGAATTTTAGTAGTAGAAAGGAGTATCTCAATAAAAAGGTGTTCGCCAGCGTGCTCAGGTGGAGGTTGAGGCGATTGGCTAATAATAGAGTATGGAATATTAGCTTTCAAGTAAATTGCCACACCTCCACCCTTCGCGCCGATGCGATCGTTTCTTATGAGAATGAAACCAGGGAGAGAATATGACGTTGAAGGGAGACAAGGCTTGAGCCAGGATTCAGAGACTACAATAGCATGGACATGTTTTTGATCAAGTGACGCCAGCATAGCGGGGTAGCTAGCCGAAATACTCTGTGCATTTATGTGTACAACGTTGAAATTTTTGGGTACGTCAGAAAAGCTACTCTCAAGAAATTCGGACAGTGGAAGACAGCTGGCAAAACTATCATCACTACTATCCGAGGACTCTGAGGAAGACGCAGTAAGGAACTCGTTATCACTATCGCTGTTATTGAATATGTTTAACATTGAGTACAGAATATAAATATAGTTATACGGACAAATATTATAAAATATAAATATATATATATAAGGTTAAAATATATACAAAACCAGTAAATAAGAAATTTGAACTCTGACACCTGCCGGGTGCACTGGAAGGAAAATCGAAATTATAGCCTAACACGAACATAATAAACAATAAAATAGGTACTTAATTACAAATATTCAATAAGAGTTATTATTATTTCTAAGGTACATACTTATATACTAAACACACAAATTTATATTTAACATAGAAAGCACTAACGAAATAGATTTGTAAAAATAATGTACAACATAATTTAATTTGCTGGCAAAAATACAAGAGTATGTCGCAATACAAAAGGAGAAAAATGACATTTGACAGATCTCAGTTTGACACATGCCGTTTGAAACATAAACAAAAATAATAAACAAAATAAAACATATAAAAGCGTGAAAACTGATAAAAATGCATAGTTTTGAATAGTTAAGTTATTTTGAGAATTGTACATACCAAATAGCCATATAATTATGAAACAATAGCAATTACTTAGCAATAGCCCGACGTTTCTCCTTGGAGTCTTTCGGTTCCTTGACCTTAGACACTGCAGCGAGTCTCTTGCTCCTGGGCGGATCAGACTTAGACGCAGCAGCCACTGCCAGCACCTCAATTTTGTCCAGTTCAGCACATGAAGTAACGCGGTGTCGCTTGCTGTCCGCTGACAACACGAAAACAAACCCGTCACGCGTCCAGCATTTATTGATGCCGAAGCGCTGGCGGGCTGCCATGAACGCATCATGTCGCGGTTTGGTCAAGAATTCCGACATTGTTATGCCGGATCCCTTCAGAGCAGTTTTCGACGACCACAGTTTGTGCTTTGTAGACAAATCCTGAAACTCAATCAGAATGGGTCTGGGTTTGTCTAGAGTAGTAAAGCGACCCATCCTGTGGCAGCGACTAATATGTTCAGCTGCAAAGCCACTGATCTTGAGGCATTTAGTAACTACATCAACAGCAGCAACAACTGGATCTTGATCCTTCTCCTCTGACACTCCATGGAAAAGTAAAATTTTCAAGCGTGCCCTCATCTCTTGGGAGTCAATTTCCTTTGCAAGCAGATGGATCTGCTCTTGAAGAGATTGAATTGCAGACAGCATGAAGGCTCGAAACTTTGCAAAGTCTTTGGCCAGAGACGATTTCTCTTTACCAGCAGGCGGGCTAGAACATCCTGGGAGTTGAGCCTGGAAGGCGTCCATTTGTTTCAAGAAGAGTTCTTGGAGCTCCTTTTGTGATTTTAACAATGCCTCCATTGCACAATTAGGGCTATAATAGTGTGCAAGTGTGAAAAAGTGGTACCTGTGTAGTTATGCTCAAAATGGTCAGGAACTTGCAAGGAAATGCACTGAGGCAGGTATTTGCACTATTGTATTTATATTTTCATTATAATTACTGCTTGAAACTTGTTATTTATTATTAAATTTGTATATAGAAATCAAGAGCAATATTTTTATGACTTGTTTATTCAACTACCCCCGAGTGAAAAGGTCAGAGGTTCAGAGGTCCTCAAGGCGGCTTGATAAACTCTCGACACCAGAGTTGGCCACTCTCATTCGATAAGAAGAAGATCATCACTATCCTCAGTTGTTTTTGGCAAAGTTTTGATCCTTTCATGCCAGGTTTTTCTATTGATAATAGATAATTGGACTTTTGCACTTTCATCATGGTTGAAAAAACAATTAAACAATAAAATGTATGTACATGCAAAATATCAATAATAACATGTGTAGTTTTACTGACTTTTTTAAAAATAAAGCAGTTTTTAGGGTTCCGTACCTCAAAAGGAAAAAACGGAACCCTTATAGGATCACTTTGTTGTCCGTCTGTCCGTCCGTCCGTCCGTCTGTCAAGACCCTTTTTCTCAGGAACGCGTAGAGGTATGAAGCTGAAATTTATATCAATTACTCAGGTCTACTGTCCCTTGAAGCTGTGAAAAAATCAAACTTCTAAGCCAACGCAATCAAAAGATACAGCCATTTATGCCGCAAATTTTCGACACTTGCAAGGGAATCAAAACCTACAGGGTGCTTCCCGTGAACTCAGAATCTTGAAATTTGGTACGAAGCAACGTCTTATAGCATAGATAAAGGAAAAATTACGAAAACCATAAATTTTTAGTTACATCACAAAATATTTAACCTTGCAGGTTTGTACGGAACCCTCGGTGCGCGAGTCCGACTCGCACTTGGCCGGTTTTTTTTTGTTCTGTATGTATCTCTCTCGAGTCGTATTTCCTCATGACTGAGGGTCGTGACTCCCCCGCAGAATTAATTCGTTAGGGGAGTTTTCTTGGACAGATACATTGGCCCAGGTCTTTCCACACTATGTATGTAAAATTGTTGGAATTTCATCAAATTTGAATACATAGATCTATTTAGATTTTTGAATATTGAAGTGTATGTTATAACGATTTATGTTTGCTTTAATTTCTTAATTTGCGAATTGTTAAAAACATGATAGAACGTAGTAGTACCTGAACCTCATTCTAAATCGGTTTGCAATCAACACAAACTCAAACACAGCAGTAGTAAATCTTTCAATTCCAATCCCTTCTCTTAATTAATTCAACATTTTGACCCAGTATCTGAGCAGTGACTAGCTGTGGCCGACGACTGCATTCCATAGCCTTCTAAACCAAAGAATCTGGCGAGCGAGTATACTAATTTGTTTTGAAAAAAAAAATGTTTAATTTAATATTTAATTATAGCTCAGCTAGCGGAGGAAATCTCATGCGATTACCAAAGTTAAGCCAAGATCGACGCGGTCGGTTCTTGGATAGGTGACCGAAAAGTGGCATTCCATTTGGGCGCTTCCGTGGGTTGGATGACACGTTAAAGTGTAGGTCCCGGCTGTTAGTCTAGTACGGCAGTCGTTAAGCCATGTTAGAGGCCCTTAGGGCGGTTTGAAAACTCTTGACACCAGAGTTGGAAACCTATCTTAGTAAGCTTCTAGATAAGTGTGTACACCCTGTAGCCACGCTAACATCAGGCAGGCTGTAGTCAAACTTAACCAACAAAAAAACATTTTTTTTTAATTTGAGGTAATAGTGCGAGAGATATATTCGTGCACCGGACTCTGAGCTTTAAACGGCGATCCATTCGTTAGGTATTCAAGACCTTGAAGTATTCGTTGTATCACGTTGCACTTGTTTTATTTTTAAATTTTACTCAATGAATACTGCCTTCTATTCACAGATAATAATGATATCAAAAGCAGTATGCTTGGAAACTGAAAATCCGGGTGTCACTACTATACAGCTAAAATAATTATAATTTTAATTAGTAATAAAACATTTTCAACTTAAAATTGTATTAATGTTTTTAGAGACGTGATTGATGCCAACTCTTATTATTAGCTATCTATAAACGGTTTTTGCAAGCGTCATATTTTCAAGCATTTTTGTGATATATTTGCGCATTCATACTTCTTTATTAATAAATATAAGAAAGTTTGAAGGATACATCTGAGCAAGGAATATTGGCGTAAATTTAATCAATTAAGAGTTAATAGGTATCTTCTAGGTAAGCGTGTTACATCCTGCAGCAATGCTTAACATCAGGCAGGCTGTAGTCAAACGTAAACCTATACCACGTAAAAAATCCCTATTTAACCCGACAATAAAATAACTGATTTTAAATATGTGTATTGTATTAGTATGTAATTAAATATACTCATTATAAAATATGCAGTACCGAGAAGAATTGTGTCACATTTGTTTGCCGCACGTGCGGTTTATTCATAACATTGGTATGGCTAAAAATAAAATATAAAACCAAAGTTGTCGATCTGCGGAATGTGCATGACTCATTGCTTTAAACTTTAGCAAGCTTTAAGTATTAGATTTGTGTTTAATCGACTTCATAAAAGACGTAACATAAAAGGACGTCAATGAATATGATAACGTTCCCTGTTCCCAGCGGAATGTAACCTTGCGATCTTTAAAGCGAGAGTGAATCGGTTCTTACTGGGTAAGCACGTTCCATCCTAGACCGTAATGATTGCTTACTATCAGGCGGATTTCGGTCAAGTGCAAACCCATTTCTTGTAAAAGAAAAAAAAAACCTATCCCAATATACTCTTCGAGTCGTATTTCCTCATGACTGAGGGTCGTGACTCCCCGCAGAATTAATTCATTAGGGGAGTTTTTTTGGGCAGATACATCGTGGTGGGCGCCGAGGTCCTTCCACGGAAGACGCATGTCCTCGGATATTGTGGTCCTCAAACATGTCGGTTTCCTCACGATGTTTTCCTTCACCGTTAAGCGAGTGCAAATCCACACATAACTTGAAAATACAAGTCATTGGTGTAGGGCGGATTCGAACCAGGATGCGTCTGGATGAAAAGCAGACACTGGAACCACTGAGCCACACTCGCTTACATCCCAATATACACATATACGTAATTAGTAATTAAAACATACAATAAATTACTACTGAGTACAGTATAAAGCAAAGTCCCTTCCCGTCGTCTGTCTGTCTGTTTTCGCAGCGCACGCAACGGAAGCTCTCAAAGATGAATAATTTTCCCTGTTTTTTTCCACATTTTCCATGGTTTCTTCGCTCCTATTAGTTGCAGCGTGATGTTATATAGCCTAAAGCCTTCCTCGATAAATTATCTATTCAACACAAAAATAATTTTTCAATTCGTACTAGTAGTTCTTGAGATTAGCGCGTTCAAACAAACAAACAAACGAACTCTTCAGCTTTATAATATTAGTGTAGATGAGTTTTGTTTGTCTCTCATCATCATTGTGATAAAAAAAACTTAAAAACCGAACTTTGTTTCAGTCAGACATTAAACTATGACTTCACTCTTTCTCTTTGAGTCGTATTACTTCATTACTGAGGGTCGTGACTTAACATTGTGAATCAGAAAATTGACCCGTGCTAAGCCCGCAGAGTTTATGACCTAACAACCGTGTTAAAGATAATAAATAAATAGGTAAGCAGGCACTAAATTACGTATTACCTAATGAGATGTTATTATTTAGTCAGCAGTTTATGATTTGGTCATCTAGATGTATAAAATACGAGTACTTATAGCAATAAGGCCGCCACTTGTGGCACTAGTATAAGTATTTTTTTTATTTCTTTGTAAGTATTATCGTGTGTTGCAATAAAGAATTTTCCATTTTATTCTACTAAAAAAATCCAATTATTTGGGCCCACATTTAAAAAAATTTATTATCTGATTTTTAAATATAAGTAAATATGTTTTAATACATTATTTATAATTAGTACAGAAACTGTCAAATCAACTGTTTTGACTTTGATTTGTTTACCTAATTAATTAAAAAGACCTTGATATTATATTGAAAGCACAACACTTAAATAAATGAATATTTTAGGCCATATCACACTATGTTTTATAACATTATACCTGCCCAATAATTACCTATATCTATAAGTAATAATGTTGCCATTCACTTAATACTAAAAAAACTAAATAATTAATAATAAATAATTAATAAATTTACTACTTAATTTAACATACATTATTTAACTTTTGTTGTTAGCTTACAAATCAGACCTATTCTGCTTACAGTTAAACACTCGTAATTTATGCTATTGCAACGTTAAACTGCAGAAACTGTACCTAGCTTGGTACTAATCCTATGGCGCCGAGTAATGTTTGCAATCGATATTTATGAGATAAAGGTAGGTCTGTTACCTATTTACATTATTTATCTACTAGTACTTTAACCGTTATTTCTTAGGGTTTCTCATGAGAATAGTTCCGTGTGAATATCGATTTTCTGCCCAATTGTAAAGATTAGGACCTAAAAAAAATTGCAAATGGCTTAAAACAGGTCAAAATATTTGAAATAAATGAGCATGAAATAATACGATTTCGAAAGCTGCAATGTTTATCATAAACTATTACCTGAGTTAAATATTATTTATTGATTTCTATGTCACATTGTCCAATTTTTTTTTGTTTTTAAATTATTTCAGTACATATATTTAGGTATGTACGTATTAGGATAAGATTTAGTCCCTGATTTTTTGTGTGTTTTTTGTAATTGAACCAAAATGTTTTTCGATCGTTTCCTGTTAGCTTTTTATCAGACATAATTGTTTTTGTTTAACAATTATTAAATATATTCAGTCCGTGCCTATTTTTATATAGGCTAACTCTTGACTACAACTTGCCTGATGTTAAAAGCAACTTTATAATCTACGATCTAGCGCGCTTGCCTAGAAGAAACCCGTAAACCTTGCCTTACTCTTACAAACACGGAAATAAACAATACATAACTCAATTCTGTCAAGTTGTTATTACGTAGCCTCGTTAGCTGACAATTTATTATATCTCTTGTTTATTGTGAGACTGGTTCATTAAGCATTACTTTACTATCTGTAGAAATACGAATTTGATGAATGATTCAAATTCATATTAAAGTGCAGATAGATTTATAATACAGGCTGTAGGTAGCCTAGATTTGAAATGTCAGATGTTGGGAAATAAAGATAAAGATAAAAATAATTTATTTCCAAAAACATTAATTCATGGTTTGCACTAATTAACAAGTTATTCCAACTTTGATATTGTATCGGTACGTGTTTTTATAAACATAGGCAAAAAACTAAATATACCTATTTATAATTAAATAATTCATTACATTTCAAATCTGTTGGAGGTTTTGTGATGGATTTTTGCGTTATTTTAAAGAATGAATCTTATTAAAGCCACTGACTGTATGGGTATGTGTGTTTTGCTCATGCAAACGTCTTAACTAATTTACATGGAATTTGTTGTACAGATAGATAAAACTTTTGACACTTTACTAGTAGGGCTACTCTAGTCCTGAATTAACGGTGATTGCACGATTAAATTGCTATTTCTAGTAGAGTAAATACTTATATTAGCTTTGTTGAAACTGTCAGATTAGGAAATAGTACCCAACAAACGCTTTTGCCAACATAAAGTAACATGTCGTAAACATTTAGTTCTTCGTCTATGAATTAAATTCGCAGTTTTATTTTCGCAGACACGACCTTGGTGTATTATAAAGTGGAAGTTTATTACGATATTGCTATTGTAATATTTGCATTCTCAGTTTACACAGCTGGTAGTCTGGTGTTGTGAATATACTTATATTGTAGCTTATTACGTACAAAGTTGACGTAGAAAAATAATCGTCATAGACTTCCGAGTTCAAATACTAAGAAAACGTAAGAAAAAAAAAATTAAATTACTTAGATAGACACACGCTTCACTACAACTCTTCTTCTTGAGGTGCCATCTCCTACCGGAGGTCGGCTATCATCAGGGCAATTTTCACTTAGACACCGCTGCGCGAAATAGGGATCTGGTGCTCAGCTTAAACCACGTCCTGAGATTCTTGAGCCATGAGGTTCTTCTTCTGCCAGGCGGTCTTCTGCCTTGGATTTTGACTACAACTAGCTTGATGTTAACCGACGTTATAATCTACGATCTAGCGTGCTTGCCTAGAAGAAACCGATTCACTCTCGACTTGAAGACTGATCGATTATAAATGATCAATTATCAATGAAATGAACATAATATTCGCAGGAAATGAATGTTTATTAAATATGTCAGCAAAATAATGTCATCCTTGACGCAAAATATAGCATGATTTCGTATACCTGTCTTAATATATGATTATGTTCTTAAAAAATGCTAAGTATAATAATAATAAAATAATTTAATTCCTGCAGCCCCATTTTACCATCGTACGAGTAGAGGTACGACAAGAAGGCACCGTTATACAGTTGAGGTTCCAAAGACTCGCACCAAGCGGTTTGCTTCGACTTTCGTCGTGTGAACAGCCAAACTGTGGAACTCCTTGCCCGAATCTCTATTCCCCTTGAACTATAATTTGTCGGTCTTCAAGTCGAGAGTAAACCGGTTTCTTCTAGGCAAGCGCGCTAGATCGTAGATTACAACGTTGCTTAACATCAGGCAAGTTGTAGTCAAGCGTGAGTCTATCTAACGTAAAAAAAAAAAAAATTATCTATTTTATACTCACTGTCATTTTTTTTTAACATTTATCACTAAGAAGAAATTTAGTCGATCGCAGACTTAAATTTAACTTATTAATTTGATTGGCAAATCTCTTCGTTTCAATATTTTTACCGCAAGTAGGTCCACTTTAACTTAACACTACGTTTAAACGATGGAACATATGATACAACTTAGACGGCCCTTGAATAAAAAATTTTCATTTAATAGTTCCTGTTCGGTATAATATCCTAGGTTCTAAGAACATGGCTAAGGCATCAACTACATAGTAGATGTTTCCCCTATCTACTACATCTAGTTACAGGCAGACAACTAGTCCCACCTGTTGGCAAGCAGAACGAGGTGTTAGCCTCGACATGGAATAGTCATGGACTGGTCTTGTACCATCTTGTGAGCCTTTGTCGCATTTACAATTTTAATTCAACTGAGAGTGTGAATCATATACATGCATACTTCTTCTTCTTACCGAATGAAAGTGGCCAACTCTGGTGTCGAGAGCGCCCTAAAGGCCTCTAATATTTATACATCATTCATCCCGTGTTCCTAAAGTAAACATTGAGTGTTGGAAATAATGGAGGTGCCATTTATTATATTCTTTCAGTTTTTGTTCCTGTACTGTATAATCCCGAAAAAGATGTATGTTAATAAAACTGTTATTTATAAATAGTGTTTTAAGTGAAATGGTGGATTGAAAAATATAATACTTAAAAAAATAATTACATTTCTACACATTTTTACCAACATGTAACCGTGGCTACATATTTTATCTAACTAAAAAAAAATGATTCTAGATGGCGCTTAACTTTTTGTTAAATACCATTTTCAACACATAGCCTATCCCTAACTGTACAATGTCATAAAGTGTACGGCTAGACTGTACGAGTGCCATTCACCTTACTTTCTTCTGTGACTAAGGCTTGCAAGGTCATTGCTTGATGAATCATTTGGATGCTGTATTAAAGCTGACAGAGATTTCTTCAAAGTAAGTTTGTGAGCGAACTGGAAATCGCTGAAAGGACCTCTGAGCGCTTC
Organism: Macaria notata; assembly: GCA_927399415.1. Lineage (NCBI taxonomy): Eukaryota > Metazoa > Arthropoda > Insecta > Lepidoptera > Geometridae > Macaria > Macaria notata. Next base: position 4,711,275 of record OV656751.1, read on the forward strand.
CGTGAGTAAGAAAACCAGCGCTATTATAACCTGGCTTTACAGGTAAACAAATGGTAAAGATTGTGAGATTTCAATAATGCAAACTACATAAGTCAAGCGCCATCATGAATGTGTATGGATTATTTGGAAAATTGATTCACTGTTAATCAATACAGCAGTAAAGTCTTCTTTTTACCAATTTAAATAGAAAGAGATCTCTAATTTTAATTACCAAAACGCCATTTTCAACCATAATTATTTACAACCATACTGGTCAATTTGTTATCCAAACCAAGACGCGAAGTCTCCGCGTAATTCAGTAGTTGTTGAATGAATTATTTAGATCCAGAGCTCTTTGTCCATGGGATCCGAGTGCCAATACGGATTACAGCTTTATATAAGACTTTACATTATTTTAACTTTTTCTAAAAAAGAAGCGGGGTATAAAACATATTTAGTTTAGAGCATGCACCTCTTAGACACAAGCTATGCTTAGTTTAGAGGTACAGGCATACAACAGTAGCACAATACCTATGTAAATGTACCTAATGTTTTAATCTTTAAGTTAGATGCTACAAACGTACAACATAAAATTAAGTTCAAAAAAATATTTTGTTTTGATTTGATATTTATTGATGAACCGTCACATTTCAACCGTTATAATATACTTAGCCAATTTTTCATCCCAAACAGGAAATTTTCAAATTACAAACAAATTTTTCCTAACTAAAACATCCATCGGTTGTTGAATGAATTGCATAAGCCCAGAGTTCTTTGTCCATGGGATCCGAGTGTTCACCTCGTCTATTTTAGTTGCGGCGTGGGTGCGGGGTGCGACGTCCTATGAGGGTTATACGACCTCGTCTCGCCGTGCCCAGGGTCAAGGATTTGGGAGGATAGTTCCTATTCCCTGTTTAATTAATTCTTTCCTATAATAGTGATGAGTTGATGTAGTTTCTTGTGTACTTGTATTTTTTCTTTTATTGTGATGTGCTTTAAGGGTAATACGACCTGTCATGGCCAAGGGTTTAGGATGATAGTTGCTATTCCTTGTTTAATTAACTCTTCTCTATTATTGTGATGTGCTTTAAGGGTAATACGACCTCTCATGGTCAAGGGTTTGGGAAGATAGTTTGTATTCCTTGTTTAGTTGTTTCTTTTCTCTTATTGTTATGTACTCTAAGGTTATACGATTGTGTCTCGCTTCGCACACAGGGTCAAGAATTTGGGATGCTACTTCTATTCTTCTTATTGTTTTTTTTTTAACTTTCTCTAATTTTATCGTATCTGTTTCTCTTAGTACAGCAGTCGTTTAGCCATTATTTCAACTCTGATGCTTACATACAACGTCAGAGATTAGAAGCCCCTGCCGTGGTTCAAAAACTCTCGATACTAGAACTTGCCTCATATAAACTTATGGTTATTTCTGATATTGCGTGGCTTAAATATTAAGTTTTTTTTTTAAACTCGAAAATCAGGCATTTAGCCACCAGGACATTTGATGCGACATTTGCACAAACGTCTTTGGCCTATACATGTTTTGGTATAATTATGGTACATTTCTAATATTGATAACGAAAAAGAGTAAAATAGTAAATAGCTATATGCACGAAGGCCACGGATGTATTATTAATGTTTATATGCTTTATTAATATCTTCACCTGTTAATATAATATTGCACTATCACTGGCTCCACGCTTACGTCACACTGATAGTGATGTGACCTTAAGATAATTTATCGGTCGTCGCCTCGTCTTAGTCCGATATCGATAACTTGAAATGACATCGCAAGGACTTCTCTACTCGTTCGATTGTGATTGGTATTTGATGTAATACTGGCTTTTGGAAAAGATGGGTGATCGTGGTTCTGTAGAAGAGAGCATATCTTATGATTTGAAAATCTCTGGTTTGATCTTGGCCCTATAAATGATTTGTATTTTCCAGTTTTACGTGGCTTTACACTAGCTCACAGTGAAGGAGACGTCGTTAAACCAACATCAATTAATCGTAGACGAATCTAAGCACATGCCACAGTGTACATTGCTCAAGAAAACCCAACAACAAATCATCAAGACATAGAAACACGACTCACAACAACAGTCACAGAACACACACATACATAGATAGATAGATATATACTTTATTGGACACTCACATAAAAAAACCATAACACAAAACGGAAAAACAATTAATTAAAACTAATGCCACAAATGGCGGCCTTATCGCTAAAAGCGATCTCTTCCAGGCAACCGTAGGATGGAGAGGAAATATAAAAAAATACTAGACGGGGCGTGCAATAGCGAGCACATGAAATAGTGACACACACATATAATAGTCACAAAGTGTGAACAGTGTGTGTTGAACAGTCACAGTCATTTTCAAAGGGAATAATACAATACAATATAACTTTATTATGCACACCAAAAATAAATTACAATATGAAATGAACTTAAACTATAAAAGAATGCACAAGTGGGCGGCCTTATCACCTTGAGTGTTCTCTTCCAGGCAACCTTAGCAAGAAAACAGTGACAGAAATCAGTTTGGTCGGTGGCGTACAAATAGATAAATAATACTTAAAAATAATGTACATACATACGTGGGTAACATACACTACATTTTAGGTAAGTCAAAGGGTCTACCTAAAAATGTATGTCATCCTAAAAATGTATGCCTTGGTTTATTTATACCATTACTCGTATAGTATACTTACTTACAGATAGCGCCAACATGCTAGATTTTGGAATCCAAGACTCGCGTCGTTAAAAACAAGTCAGCTTAATGTTTTGTTTTTTTTTAATTAATTGTTTATTAATACACTCTAATCATATATTTATCAATTAATATCGATTTACTTACAAAATAATCTTCTTAATGCTTAGATAATAAGTAAGCGTGGAAAAACTCCACACATTATCCATAGCATAGACACAATGGGTAAATTTAATAGGATTCATATCGACTTTCAAAATAGAATTGACCTCTAGGTATATTCCGCGATTTAGTTGTGGTTCCAATCAAATATATTGTGTTTTTAATATCTAGTTTTATGTTTTAAATGCTAGAAATGTGTTTGTTTTTGTTGTATATTCTTTAAATAACTAACAATGATCAGTTTTGTGTACCTTATGTGTAGTAATAATGTATGTAGGAGTATGCCTACTCTAGTTGCACACCGAAAGGTAAACTTGTGGCGAATGTTTCTATATTTTTAATGTTTTTATGTTTTACCATGTGCATAGCAACCCATGAGTGCAATAAATGAATTTAAATTTGAATTTGAAAAATTGTTATAATACCATTGCATTTGATATATCTGTCATTCACTTGATAAAGTTACGATTTCACGATACAATCAATAGAAAACTTTTGTCGTCATAAAATAACTTATTTTTTTCTATAATGTACTCAATTATATACATATTAATAATGTAATAATTCAATTTTATAATTTGTAGACTGTGCTAAATTAATTTTTAGTATCAATTTTATGTAACATGTACACAAACAATGTTTCTACTGGGAAGGACTAGGTGCCAAGATACAGGCTCACGCCTAGTTTGGTATCTAGGGCCGCCACTTCATATATGTATATTTTTCTACATCAATAAATAATTTTGAATTTTTCAAAACATGGCCATCGAGCTTAGAACATGGCATTAAAAATAATTAGTTTTATTTAACACGAAATAGGCTTACGTTTGACTATAGCCTGCCTGATGTGAAGCACCACTACAGTCTAAGATGTAGTACGCTTGCCTAGAAGAAATCCATTTACTCTAGATGTGCCTACTTATAATTAAAAAAGATCCCATCGAATATAATAATAACTCATATAATGGCAACATCGCAGCTAGGTAACATACAATCAAATAATTAGGTATAGATAACGTTATATTAGGTGTTGCAATAGCAACCGTGCTATCTACAAGTATTATAGACAAGCAACGTCTGTCGTATGTAATGATGGTCGGCCTTGTCTAGGACGCAGTGACGGCATCGGGCGGATGAACTGCTTTTATTAGATGGTGGGGGTTTGGTCGCTAGTTGAATTATTGGGCAGCTAAATCCGGGCAATGGTGGATCGCAAAAAAAAAGTCAAAGGGAAGTGTCATTTGACAAAAATATTATGTATAGTAAACGCTAGATAAGAAAAAAACATTGGAATAGCGAACCTCCTCCTTTTCTTGAAGTCGGTTAAAAATGGGTTGCAATAATAGCAACCATGCTATCACACAGTATCACAAGCTGTCGAAGTAGACAAGCAGCATCTGTCGTATGTAATGATGGTCGGCCTTGTCTAGGACGCAGTGACGACATCGGGCGGATGAACTGCTTTTATTAGATGGTGGGGGTTTGGTCGGCTAGTTACATGATCGGTCAGATAGTTTTGACAACAATTGCAAAAGCCGAAACAATTAAGAAATGTTCGATGATTGGCAATCTTATCTCCTCTTCTTTTCACACTTTTTATTAACTCTATATCTCTATCTCTTTCTTCGTCCTACCACCTATATGCAGACGATCTCCAAATCTACACTCGATCTCCTTTAGCTAATTTAGACACTGCCATTAACTTCATAAACACAGACCTAGGACATATCAGTCAATGGAGTACATCATATGGTCTCAAAGTGAATCCATCGAAAACACAAGTAATCATCATCGGTAGTTCCCGAATGATCTCAAGGATCGATTGGGATGCTTTGCCTCAGGTTGTTTTTGATGGAGTCACCATACCTTTCAGTGATTCTGTAAAAAATTTGGGTATTATGATGGATCGCACACTTAGCTGGGATACCCACATTACTTACATTAGCAATAGATTATTTGCGTCTGGCGCTTCATTGAGGCGTCTACGTAACTTTTTACCCACTGCCACTAAGGTTTCGCTCGCACAATCTCTTCTTCTTCCTATTTTAGACTACGCTGACGCCTGCTATCTAGATCTTCGGGAGGATCAGCTAGATAAGCTTGAGCGCCTTCAAAATTTCTGCATAAGATTCATATTTGGCTTACGCAAATATGATCACGTTTCCCACTTTCGTGCTAAGCTCAAGTGGCTGCCCATTCGCCTTCGTCGGAATGCTCATATACTCTCTTTGCTCTATAATATACTCTTTAATCCCTCCTCTCCGCGCTACCTAAAAGAGCGATTTTGCTACGCTCACGATTGTCACTCCCTCAACTTGCGGTCATCAGTAAACCTTAAACTCGCGACTCCGACACACAAAAAAGTTTCGTTTGGTAGTTCTTTCTCTGTGCACGCCGTGAAACTATGGAACGCTTTGCCGCTAGATATTAGAAAAGCACCATCACTAGATGTCTTCAAACACAATGTAAAGAAATTGTATTTATCTTCTTTGGTTCTGACATAAGTTGCTATATTTGTTATTATTTTTTTGTCTCTTGTATTATGCTATTATGTATGTATGTATATATGTATATATTATTGTTATATTTGTTTATGTTTATTCATATAAGAAGTATCAACATTTGCTCTATTTTTCATTATTTTATTTAATATCTAAAACACCTCGTCCTACTCGTTTCGTTTCAAAAATATATCCCTGCCAGATTGGTTGCCTGGAAGAGATCGCTCTTAGCGATAAGGCCGCCAATTAAGACGCTGATTTTAACTTGTATGTTTTTTTTTTGTGTGTTGTTTCGTTTGTGGTGTTTTAATAAAGTATTTATCTATCTATCTATCTATCTATCAATCTTTTAAGTATTTTTTTTTAACAAGAAATGGGTTTGCACTTGACCGTAATTCGCCTGATGGTAAGCAATCTTTTAAAATAGACAAATAAAGTGTTCGTATACGAACAAGTCGGATTATAATAGATTGTAAATGTAGAAAAACGTGTATAGAGACACATTGACGTTATAGTTAAACCATCAAATTTTTCTCAATAAAAAAAACTTTCAGAAGACTTTATAACCTCCTTTTTTGAAGTCGGTTAAAAACTTTCTAATATTTGCTACCTAATCATGTCTCAGACTGTTTTAGCCGACCAAATCTATTCTCGTACTTACAAACATAAATTAAAATTGCTGACCAATTAACTCCAACAATTTTATTAGGACACAAAATTCAAGCACTCGCCACCTGTCTCGCTCGTCGCTTTTATATCTGGCTTAGATAGAAAGAGACAACCAATAGTATCTGGATCTAATTATAAAATCACGTACGTCACTCGCGTTATAGCTAAAGTTTTTGTAAGCTTCTATCGTCAGTTCTTTTTCGATTTATAATGGTTCTTTGTGTAATATTGTGTATAAGAAAAGTTATTTTATTAGGTACGTTTCTGTGTAAAATTCATTTGATTTGAATATTGAATGATTTTAATTTAAATGGTTTGATTTTGTGTTACTGGTCTATTTAAAGTGTTTTATTTTATTTAAACTTGTACCGTAATTATTATTTAGTACGAATTACGCACCCATAAATATTAGAAACTAGTGGTCGCCCACGGCTTCGCTCGCCTATTTCAGAATAAAGAGTAGCCTATGATACTCCTACTACCTACATACCAAAAATCACGATGATCCGTACAGCCGTTTTTTTAAAAAAAAAAAAAGTTTAAATTAAATAAACAGATCAGAACAGACTAAGTTTCTTAAAATGGTTGGAACGTGTTTTGCTATCAATTCGAAGTATCCAGAAACATTTTTTTTAATATATTTAATGTACAGACTTTGTACCCTCTTCAGCTTCATTATATGTAACATTTATTTACAATAATAAAATATAAAAACAAGTGAAGGAAAACTAAACATACTACTTCTAACTACTACAAAAAGGGGCACTTAGAAAATCTTTAGAAAAGCCTAAAGATAATCTAAGTGCTCCAGCCCACTACCAGAGGGCAGCGTACCCAGCATGCTGGCCGCATTACCACGCTGGATGGCAATGCAATTATATGTATAGTTAGATAGATTACAGTTGTATAATATGTATAAATTACATTAAATGCAAATCCTATCGGCCTATCTTATCTTTTCACCCTTAAAGACAAAGTTTGTTTATTATTGTAGCTCATTATTAAACAGAGATGTTATTGATTAATTTACGAATCAATCTATTTTCTATCAACAAAATAAATTCAGTCAAGTTTATGTTATTCTGTAAATTGAACCGCCAATCCCAAATAAGAAAATGTCCCTTGAGACGCTGACGCATACAAAGATTGCTCAACTTTCAGTACGAGTATAAGGTTCACTTATCCAGGCAAATATGTACAAACTTTTTTGTATTTCCTAACATTTAAACGACTTATTAACCTAGGAATTTGACATTTACCACAATTTAATAACAAATGATATTAAATAAATATTTCAGGACTGCCCTGTAAGCTTAGTTGGTAGTGGTTCTGCTTTCTAATCTAGGGGTGCGGGTTCGATTCCCGCATAACTCAAGTAATTACGCATAGTCTGGTCGTTTCTATGTATAACAAGTATATATTTAAAAAAAAAATTACACATGTATTATATCCGTTATCTAGTATCCATGATCCAGTGTAAGTATGGGGCTAGATGGCGCTGTGTGATATGTCCTGAAATATTTATATTTATAATAATAAATGATGAATATCAAATATAATCTTTACTAAAGACTTAAGACCATACCTACAGAATTAAAATATGAGAATCAATTCTTTTTAACGATCGAAAAATAGTCCACCAATCCACTCAAATAAGGCTTTGGAAATGTAGGCATGCATCAAATAATCTTGTCGCCAAACTGAAACTATGATTGTTTTATTGATATAAGTATACTTTGAAGATGTATAGCGTAAACCGAGCTCATAGTTTAAAAATACCTACAATTTATGATAAAATTAATTATAAAATCATTCTCAATTTTTCAGTCTTACTATTGTATAGGTCTGTAGGTATGTATACAATATCTTATAAACATACATTCATACAATATTATATTGTATACATACATACAACGCTATAAAATATTACATTACTCACCCAACTGCACCTTAACTGCATTCTCCGTTGCGTAATTGGCAATTAATTGCGTTGCCAAGGCAACCGGCGAGTTGTGGGGTAAGGGGTTATTGGTCGCTAATTGCTGCGCCAGACATTGTCGTAACCTTCCTTTATTGACAGTTTATTTGAATTTAGAATGCTTTTGTTTTGAATTATGAATGTTTTTGTTTTGATTTTTGAAAGCTATGGTTTTGAATTTAGAATTCAGAAAAAAATTAAAGCCAATTTGGATCTTATGGTATTAAATTCTTATTCTTTTTTAATAAATGATATTAAATTATTCATAATGATTGCTAATTGCTGCGCCAGACATTGTCGTAACCTTCCTTTATTAACAGATTGTTTGAATTTAGAATGATTTGGTTATGAATTTAGAACTTAAAAAAAATAAGTGAATTGGATTGACGTCAAATTTCGAGATTATGAAAGGATTTTTTATGTCATTACGCATATTATCCCCTAATTGCTACGCCAGACAATGTCTTAACCTTTCTTTCGATGTCAACGAGCCTAATTGACAGTTGATATGAATTTAGAATGCTTTTGTTTCGAATTCAGAATGTTTTTAAACTAAGAACTCTTGAAACTTTTCGAACTAAAAAAATGTGTCTCTACTCTCTACACAAGACATTGTCGTAACCTTCCTTTCGATGCTAACGAGGCTTATTGACGGTTTATTCGAATGTAGAATAAATTCGTTTTTAAATTTAGAAATTAAACCATTGTTGAAAGCCAGTAGACATTGTAGTTGTAACCGTCCATTTGATTCAACATTTATTGTCATTTTATTTGAATTTGGAATGGAAAATTGCAAACTCAAAACTAAGAGGTTTTGAGTTTGGAGCTTTCTATATTTTAAACTTGGAAACTTATTTAATAGGAACGTTCTTATTTTGAAGTAGTGTTGCATTTGTTTGATTCAACTCATCGTATTCGAGATATCGAGTATCGTATTGGGAGCGGGGAACCAGTCCTGCGCGAAAGGCGAAATGCTCGCAACAACTAACCGGCTCCGTGAAGGCCGCTAGCAATGTGAATGTTAGGGGGAGTTGACTCATTGTGACTGAGCTTTTCCAACACACATATGTGAAACTATACATATGATAAAGCTGAAGGTGGTCAACAATCTGAACATAAGAGATATTAGAAAAAAATGTCTAGGTATACTTTAAATCCATAACAGAACACGTTTCAGCAATTTTTAGAATGTTTGTCTGTTTATTTAAATGCTCATAACACAAAAATGGCTAAACGGATCATCATGATTTTTCATATGTATGTAGGTTAGGTAGTAGTGTCATAGGCTACTTTTTTTCTCAATAAATAACGTTAGCGAAGCCGCAGGCGTCCTATAGTTATACATATAGATTTCATGTTGTAAGTCAGTTTTAGGATGGTGGTTGTGTTAAGTTTTTTAGGTACCACGGTCAATAAAACAATAAGTTATGTAAAATTGTTGAATAATGAACATGCCTAGATGCATCAATATATCACCAGATTATTTATGGGACAAAATTCGTATTCTTGACGAAACTGTTTGTAAATAATTAATAAATTAAGCATTAAAATAAAGTATAACATTGTGTTCGCTGTATACCACAATAAAAAAAAACAAAGCTTAAATACATCTTAATAATACAGGATTAGCTTTGTATTGAGGATAGATAGGTTTGAATCCTGCCGGTGATGATATCCGTCACTTCCAACTAAGTGTAGGTACTTAGATGTCTCGGAATAATATAGTCGATGGTTGTAACCCCCACTTCGTCTCCGTCAACGTGCTAGCGATTGTGCTTTATCGATAAAGTTTGAATAATCTCGACACTAAATTGTATCGTATGTGGCATTCTTTTGTTAACATGTCCCTATTGGCTACTGTTTTTTATTCTGTGATGTTAATATTCTTTTATTTAGTTTTGAGGAACATTGGATTTAGTTTTATTTTTATTGGTAGACAGTGTATATTTCTTATTTTCAGAGAGATTTTTAATTTTCATTAATCGTTTTGTTCGTGTACTTCTAATATGGTCTATGCATACAAATAGTCAGGTGATAATAATTGTTTGTAAATGAGCTAATAATACACATCGACACGATTAAAGTTATCAAATTTGACCCGGAAGTCAACAAACTATCGCAATAACTGAAGAATGAATAAACAATTGTAATAAGGAATAACTACGATGTATAGATTAGGATATTGGTTGGTTATACAGTAGGTTGTTTATAACGATGTTTTTTTTACGTGGAATAGGTTTACGTTTGACTACAGCCTGCCTGATGTTAAGCATCGCTGCAGCCTAGGGTGTAACACGCTTACCTAGAAGATACCTAGTAACTCTAGATTTGAAGACCCCTGGATTGTAGTCGCAGGAAACACGGCTTCTGGTAAAGTGGATAGTTTTCCATTTGACTACAGTCCGCTTTATTTGTATAAGGTGGGCTGTAGTCAAATGCAAATGCTTGCGAATTGCTGCAATGTGCATTCTAGTGTATACGTGAGCGTGCACGCTTATCTAGAAGGTACTTCTTTTATTTAAATAGATTTTATTAAATAGACAATATAGACAGACATGTCCGTATTATATGGAAGAAATGGAAGGTAGAATGGAATAGAAAATGCTACCAGATTGGTAGTTTTTTTTTACAAGAAATGGGTTTGCACTTGACCGTAATTCGCCTGATGGTAAGCAATCATTACGGTCTAGGATGGAACGTGCTACTGGTAGATACTGTTATTAAAATAATAAATAGTAGGTAAGTGCTATTTAATAATATAATGACAGTGACGTGACAATAGAGTCAAAGTGACGTTATCGCGACCGAGCTTCGCCCTCCGAGCCAATGACACGGGGTCGGAGTATCGATAAATAATGTGAATACTGTCGCGTATCGCAGCACTGGCTTGCTGACGTGATAGATAGTAGATGGCTTATTAAGAAAAAATAATAGATACATGTACCAAAATGTTTCTTTTTCATCTACACCACAAACTGTTATTACAGAGAATTAACCTGCCTGCAAGAGTTCACGAATTCTATGAAATTGGTCATCATTGCATATTGCTATTTTATAGTAAGAATTATTTAACCACTTTATCGGAAGTTAAGTTTCCAGCGAACTCAGTCCAAAAGCCTTCATATTTTTATTAAACTACATAGTTACTTTTACTACAACTTTTACAAAACCTATTTATTAATCGTAAAAAATATCTGAAAAATAATCTATACTTTATATAATATTATAAAGCTAAAGGGTTTGTTTGTTTGTTTGATTGAACGCGCTAATCTCAGGAACTACTAGTGCGAATTGAAAAATTCTCATGATTATGATTATAATTATGATTACTTACCTATATAACATCACGCTGCAACTAATAGGAGCGAAGAAACAATGGAAAATGTGAAAAAAACGTGGAAAATTATTCATCCTTGAGGACTACCGTTGCGAGCGCTGCGAAAACGGTTCAAGTCGTGGGTAACAGCTATAATTTTTAAAACTGAAGAGGTTGTTTGCAAAAATAAATATGATGCCCAAAATAACTATTCCACGCGAACGAAGTCGCAGGCACGGCTAGTAATAAATATGAAATCCGCAACGACGAACATCTTGGATTTACGATACTGCTGTAGTGCTGTAATATTGCTATTTCGGAGTACGCGGATTCCAAACATGAATCAATAAAAGACCGCTAAAAATAGACGCTGATTTTGTAGGTGTCTTGTATATAGTCTGTGCCAGGCGGTCGGGGCACGCAAGGCCGCGGCGCGACGGTCGCGTGCAGTACAACAACATTACAGTACACACACACACACGTGGAAACAAACGCCGCGCGTTCTGTTTTTAAATTTTAGGGACTGGCTGGAAAATAGCGCGTTTGTTTTTTTTTAATGGATATTTAATTTTCGAATTGTGAGGGTTCGAAAGTTAGTGAATTTGACAAATAGTTGACGCTCGTTCCGTTTTTTTTAAATATCTACTGTGTTGTTTCGTTACTTTTTGTGACTGACACTGATACTTAAATTTTGAATGGGATTGGGTATGTTAACTTACTCTCAATTTAAACGTAAGCTCAAGTTAAAGCGGGATTGAATTACTTCTCAATGAATCGAAATTATTTTCACTTACTGTAAGATCTCTATAAATACTTAATAAAAATAAATTGACCTTTACAGGTATAAATTCCTAATCTAATCCGTATGTTCTCTTGTTTCAGGTGTCCAAAAATGATGGTTCATTCATCGAGCCGGCGACCGCATTCCTCACAAATGCTCGAACCGCGGACCCGTTGGCCTCGGACGCACACAACTGCAAGACTGACGAACGCCTTAAACGAGTTAAAAACGACCAAACCGAGATAATGTACAATTTTTATAACGCATAAAGAACATATGATTTGAATATTATAGAATAAAAACTGCGTGAAAAGAACGACGAACGTTTAAAAAGTTTGATTGTCATTTGTTTATGTGAAGAGACGATCTACAATTTATAAAAAGAATTTGTAAAAGGAACGCCTGAATTTGGAATCTACATCGATCGTCGATTGTTTTTGAAGAATTTTTACAACGCCATTTTGGAAATTTGTACTGGGAACTATTTTTTGGAAACTTTTTGGCGCGTGATTTGTTGTGCTAGTGAAGTGACTTTGTCGAGTATCTATTTACTATTGATATCGATAGCCTAGTGATATTATCGATATAGTGTTGTTTACATCGAGTGATCATTAACAGTGAAGTGAAACAGTCGATATAATTTTATTGATATTTCGAGTGGTGACTGTGATGGTGTGATGCATGATGAATGCGATGAACAGTGATGGTGACGCGGTGAAGGTGGAAGGTGGTCACGTGTCCGTCACCACTATCAGCATGTCAGGCTGTCCCGAGACCAGTAATGGTAAGTTTTATTGTGTTTTACATAATTTAAATATATAAAACTCAAAGGTGACTGACTGACTGATATAGTGATCTATCAACGCACAGCCCAAACCACTGGACGGATTGGGCTGAAATTTGGAATGAAGGTAGAGGTTATGATGTAGGCATCCGCTAAGAAAAGATTTTTGGAAATGCCACTTTTGAAGGGGTGAAAAAGGGGATGGAAGTTTTACTTCTTAATGCGAGTGGAGCCGCGAGCACCCACTAGTTTGGGTTATAAAACAATCTTGCATCATTCTATGTAGTCCAAAATAATTTTAGAAAATCCCTACTTACACGCACACACATACTTATTACTAAACGTAAAACTTATGAAACGCTCGTTTGCGTCTAGAATTTTAAGAAGAAGAAAGAAGATAAAGAAGTAACAAAGTTAATTTTATCAATCAAATACATATAGTATAACTTATTTCATTCATATAACCTCAGCTCTCTATGTATTATGACTATTTGATATTAGTTTGCTTAGATATTCATTTGCATAAGACACCGGTTATTTTTACGAGTGGAAAATCTTTATGAATCGCGATTTATTTCGGTTCTTTCAAGTCAAGGTCTATGGTTTATGATCTGGGTCTAGAAAACATGAATCTAACCAATGAGATTGCAATAAATTAATTTTAACCTTCGACACAAAAAAAAATCGTCGAATTGAGAACGGACCTTTTTGAAGTTGCTTATAAAGTTATATATAAAATAAGTAGGCACGTTTAATAATACTATTCATAATAATTTATTCATACTTTCTGTACATGTCATTATTTTACAATAGTCATATGACATGATCATAAAATGCATTTCATTATTTATCAATAATTAATAATAATAGTCTTCAAAGTAAAATATGAACAAATAATAACGTACAAATGGGCGGCCTTATCGCCTTAAGCGATTTCTTCCAGGCAACCTTTGGATGGACACGACAAGTAAAGATAAACAGGGTCAGAGGTGTAGGTACTAATTACAAATATAACGATTTTTTTACCTTTATAAGTGAATAGTACACAGAAATCTAAGTTTATTTAGATTTCTGTGGAATAGTAGGTGTCCGCGGCTTCGCTTGCTTATAGAATATTATTAGCAATTACAATTTCATAGAAACATCCCCTTTTTAATTATTTTTTATCAAGGAGCTTGGTCTCTCTCATACGAATATACCTACTTAATTATTTAATTCTTGTATGCATCTTGGTTCGAATCCAGCCCTACACCGAAGACTTGTTTTTCAAGTTATGTGTGGATTTGCACTCGCTTAGTTGTGAACGAAAACATCGTGAGGAAACCGAACTGTTTAAGGACCACAAAATCCAAGAACATGTTGTCTTCCGTGGAAAGACCTGGGCGCTCACCACGATGTGAAAACTACCCCCGTGAGTTAAATCTGCGGGGGAGTCATGACCCTCAGTCAAAAAGAAATACGACTCAAAGGGCGAGATAAGAGAGAGGCAAACCTTTGTATACGGATGTTAGAGTTATTTTTTTTATTATTATTTATTTAATAAGTCGGCGTACTAGAAGAGAGGCCTATGCCCAGCAGTGGGTGATAGAGGGCTGATGATTATGATATGTGAGTCAACACTGAGGGAGTGAGATATAAGTATATGTATATAGCGGTGTTAGAGGTCGTTGGCTGGCCGTACTAGAAAAGCACTCAGCAGTGGGCTGATGCTGATGATGATATTTGAGTCAATGCTGAATGAGAGAGAGATAAGTATATATGTATATAGCCCTGTATGTAGCGGTGTTAGAGGTCGTTGGCCTGCGTTGTTTACTCAGTTATCTAGCGAGCGCTGCGAAGGCCGACCTTGCGAGGTTACGGGAAAATGCCTGCCTCTGTTATAATATGGACTTACATTACTTTTTAACTGACTGACTGACAAAGGGTTATGCTATTCTTATATCATTTTTTTTTATCACAAACTATATGTTCTTAATAATGTCATTAATATTGTACATATCTCTCTCTTTCTTTGAGTTGTATTTCCTTATGAGGGTCGTGACTTTCCCGCAGAATTAATTCGTTAGGGGATCGAGTTTTCTTGGGTGGTGGGCGCCCAGGTCCTTCTACGGAAGACACATGTCCTCGAATTTTGTGGTCCTCAAACATGTCGGTTTCCTCACGATGTTTTCCTTCGCCGCTTAACGAGTGCAAATCCACGCTTAACCTGAAAATACAAATAATTGATGTAGGGCGGGATTGGAACCAGGGTGCGTCTGGATGAAAAGCAGACACTAGAACCGCCGAGCAACACTCGCTTAACAAACTATTAAATTAGTAAAAAAAAATGAGGAAATGAAATGTTATGATTTTCTACTTCATATCATTTGTTCGTATAAAATTACAGTTTTAAATTATGATCATAATCATTTGTATTCATAAAAATAACTTGTCATAAAACTGTGCAATAAATAGGGACTAGTTACCTAAATATAATTTTCCAAAATATAAAAAAGATAGATAAATAGATAAAACTCTTTATTGTAACACACATTGGAAAAAAAGAAAAACAGAAACACAAAAGCCTTAAAAAATAGTGCCACAACTGGCGACCTTATCGCTAATAGCGATTTTTCCAGGCAACCGTAGGATGGACAGGAGTCGAAAGAAAGAAATAAAATAAAATAAAATAAAATAGCCTTTATTTCCTGAATTCAATTATTTCATTTACATATTATAGTTACTTAGTTTATTTACAAAAAAAATAATTAAGTTGAGTTCTTGATTACTTATAATAATATTTTCTTGTATCAGGGCACCCAAAAGCGGGTAAAGGCCTCTTCCTTGCTGGCCCAGGCATTGCGGTCTTGGGCTAGTCTGGTCCACGTGACTCCAGCCACCTCCACGATGTCGTCTCTCCACCTCTTCTTCTGTCGGCCGCGCGTACGAGTGGTGTCCCGCGGGCACCAGTGTACGATGCGCTCGCTCCATCTGCCGTCGGTAGAGCGGGCGAGGTGTCCCGCCCATAAAGAAAGTCGAAAGAAAAATAAAGGAAAAATGTATAAAATAATGTTTTAATTACTTTGTTGTTATGTTTCCAGGCCAGTTCTCATACAGCTCCAGCGGAGTCCGCATCAGCGTGTCCTCGGACCCTCACGATGAAGACTCCACGGACGCCGAGATATCCAAGATCGACTTCACACAGCACCAGTATGAGGTATGTCTCCTCCTTACTGAGGCTCATGATCCTCCGCTGATTTGGAGAGCTTTCATTCCTTTCTTTGACAAGCTCATTCTGAGGTCCTTCCAGCGATGGTCTTAGTGGTTGATTTCCTCATGTCATTTTTTCATTGTGAGACGAGTTTCTTTTTACATGATATAGGCTTACGCTTGACTACAACTTGCCTGATGGTAAGCAACGTTATAGTCTACGATCTAGCGCGCTTGCCTAGAAGAACCCGGTTTACTCTCGACTCGAAGACCGACAAATTATAGTTCAAGGGGAATAGAGATTCGGGCATGGAGTTCCACAGTTGGGCTGTTGAAAGTCGGAGCAAAGCGCTTGGTGCGAGTCTTTGGAACCTTAACTGTATAACGGTGCCTCCTTGCCGAACCCCTACTCGTACGATGGTGAAATGGGGCTGCAGTTCAAATTCAAATCGACATACCCGCCATATATGAATACATAACAGTGTAAACAACACAAGAGCACAACCAGGAGTATTTACTTTTATTATGTTTGACCAAGATAAGAAGATTGTTGGCCACCTTATACGACATGACGAATTTATAAAAAACATCATGGAAGGAAAATTGGAAGCCCGAAGAGGATGAGGAAGGCCGAGACGGTCATACATGGACCAAATAAAAGAAAAGGCGGGTGTCATGTCGTATAAGGAGGTCAAGGAATTGGCAGAAGATCGGGAAGGATGGCGCATGCTTCACAGACAAGGCCCCAGCCCTTAAATTTATGATGATGATGATGACCAAGAAAAGACCCCGAAATTATTCTGTGATCCTCCCTGATCGATATCGAAGTTTTGAAAACTTTAGGGACTTGCAAAGAATTACAATATACTGTCGTGTTGTCAACAAATGTCATAATTTAGTTTTATTCTTTTCGAATGAGAGTGGCGAACTCTGGTGTCGGAAGTTCATCAAGCCGCTCTTCGGGCCTCTGACATGGCTAAACGACTGCCGTACTATGACAACAGCTGAGCCTACAATTTCATGTTTTTTTTTAACTTGAACGGGTTTGCACTTGGCCATAGTTTACCTGATAGCAAGCAAAGGCTATGGCCTAAGATGGAGCGCGCTTACCCGATAAGAACCGATTCACTCTCGCTTTGAAGATCGCTGGATTATAGTGCGTGGGGAACAGAGAGTCAGGCAGGGAGTTCCACAACCTTGCGGTACGAACAATAAAGGTAGAAGCGTACCGTTTCGTGCGGGTCTTAGGAACTTCCACCATAAACCGCTATATGTTCTTAGTTACATGCAATAAAAATCTAAAACTCAAAACTTGCTTTCATTTCCAGGTGAACATGCGAAATAAGAAGAAGCGACCATGCAGCGGCCAGTTCGAGACTGCGCCGATCGACCGCGAGCGACCCATGTCGTGGGAGGGCGAGCTGTCTGACTGCGAGATGGTGATCGACACTAGTGGGAACAACGGTACATACTTTACCATTAAACAAGCTTCGTCTGAATGCGGTTAGATGAAAACGATGGTAGAGTTTGAAAGTTTTAAATTTAGCCTAAACAATACCAATACCTGGGGGCAGTGTTTGTAATGATAAAAATATACTTTAAGTCTAGAAATATGGCACGCTTTAGGAAACTTTAAGCGAGTGTGGCTCAGCGGTTCCAGTGTCTGCTTTTCATCCAGACGCACCCTGGTTCGAATCCGCCCTACACCAATGACTTGTATTTTCAAGTTATGTGTAGATTTGCACTCGCTTAGCGGTGAAGGAAAACATCGTGAGGAAACCGAAATGTTTGAGGACCACAATATCCGAGGACATGCGTCTTCCGTGGAAGGACCTGGGCGCCCACCACGATGTATCTGCCCAAGACTAACGAATTAATTCTGCGGGGGAGTCACGACCCTCAGTCATGAGGAAATACGACTCAAAGAGAGAGGAAACTTTAAGTGCTGTGGGTAAGTGAACAATAAATAAATAAATAATACGCTCTTAGCGGGTTGTCAGGACAGGTTTCACTATGATTTCGAATTACTTGAATAATACTCCTCTTTGCGTCGTATTCCACATTACTGAGGGTCGTGTTTTCCCGCAGATTTTATTCACTGGGGAAGTTATTTTGATAACTCGAAATATGAATTCCAAATATTTTCACTTCTAAAAAAGAGCTGGTACACCATATGCTTCGGAAACGTCTTTTTTCTCCACAATTTCATCGCAAAAAGGTCGCCGTTTTCGTCACAAAAGCAAGTCTAGTAAATAGATTTAATTATAACTGTTTTCATCAAATCAAATTATTGAAACTTACAATCCTACAAGTACCTATTCTAGTATAGTAGTATATGAAATAAACAAAATTATCTCTAACTTAAAGTCTAGATCAGCGTCGGGTGACGACGGCATAAGTAATTGCTTAAAATAGGGAAACATATCCTCTCTGCTCCAATAGCTCACATCTGTAACCTCAGCCTTGAGAATGGACATGTGCCAGCCGAACTAAAGTTAGCTAACGTATGTCCAATTCACAAGGCTGGTGATACAGATGCGATATCAAACTATAGGCCAATCTCTTTGCTCAGTTCCATCTCTAAGATTCTGGAAAAGGTCGTCAATAATAATAATAATAATAATATGTCTTTATTGCACACCAACATGAAAGAAATACATGAAAGGATAAATTTATGATGACGTACATATGGGCGGCCTTATCGCCTTAAGCGATTTCTTCCAGGCAACCTTAAAGCACTAGTAACATATTTTGAAAGCCACAACATACTTTCACCGAACCAGTTTGGTTTCAGACCAGGTAGGTCAACGGAGGACGCCGTTGTTGCTCTAGTAGACCACATTTCTGGAAAATTAAATGAGGGTAGACGCACAATTGGCGTCTTTCTTGACCTCGCCAAGGCTTTTGATACCTTATCAAAAAGACTACTGCTAAAAAAGCTTGAAGGCCTCGGCGTGCGCGGAGTGGCCCTAGAATGGTTTGAGTCGTACTTGTCAGACCGCAAGCAGAAAGTCATTATAGACGGTCTCGCCAGTGACCTGGAAGATGTGAAATTTGGCGTACCGCAGGGAAGTGTTTTAGGCCCCACCCTTTTCTTAGCTTATATCAATGGCCTGTGCGACATGAAACTAGATAATGCTAAGTTAATCTCATTCGCCGATGATACCGCCATAATATGGGATGGAGCTACTTACGATGACGTCACTAACAGCGCAAATTCGGGCCTAAGAAAAGTTGTTAGCTGGTTACAAGATAACTTACTCACACTTAACGCAAGTAAAAGTAAAATTATTGTGTTTCGAGTTTCATCTAGAACGAGCCCTAAAATCCCGGTATGTATTAAGCTCCACTCGTGTTCACCGGAAAGCATCGACTGTACTTGCCCAAAACTGGGCCAGGAACAAGACCTAAAATACCTAGGAATTTATATACATGAGCTTCTCTCGTGGACTAAACAAATCGAGGCCCTCAGTGGGCGTATAAGAAAACTGATATTCATATTCAAGAAGCTCAAACACGTAGCGACCAGAAAGACGATACACTTGGTATACACTTCACTCTGTCAGTCTCTACTCAGTTATTTTGTGCCAACATGGGGCTCCGCCTGCACCTCACACCTGCTGCAACTAGAACGAGCCCAAAGGGCCGTACTTAAAGTAGCTTATGGGAAGCATTTTCAGTATCCGACTGAGAAACTACATAGTTTCACCCAAACCCTGTCTGTGCGAAAATTATATGTTCTTTCTGTCATGCTGAGGTTCCATCGTACAGCTAAAACATCTCAAGCACCATCTATAAACAAAGATTCATCTCGACGAAACCCACTGTGGAAAAAACAGAAATGTAGGATAATGATAGGGTTCAGGAATAACACTTATAGGGGCAGTTACTTATACAATATAATCAACAAAAAGTTAAACATAGTTAACGATAATAAGCATAGTTGCAAAGAAAAGCTCAAGGCATTTCTGTCTACTCTAAACTATACAGAGACAGAAGAATTAATCAATCAAAGCTGTATTAGGTAAGCTTCAATCGCGTCATTTCAATCATCAATTCAATCTCACATTTTGATATTACACTTAGACATATTATTATATACGAACTTAATCAAATACTCACACACTCAGACTTCACATACTTACACATAGACATAGATTCAAACACATGTGGTGGGGCTGTCACCCCAGCTTCACTGCCTGGCTGTATTCAGCCCCATCACGCAACAAGCGCACTTCTCGACATCTTACACACAAATACAAATACTAACATATGGATGTTAAAAAACTTACCTGCACCCGTGACTTGTTTGTTGTCGGTCTTAAAGATTAATTAAAATCACATTCTCTTATTACTATTGCAATCTCATTGTAGTCATAATTATTATTTTAATTTTAATTCTATTATTAATGTATTCATTATTTTGTAACCTAATGAAATATTTCAATTTCCTAATAATAAATATATATAAGATAGAATATGAATATAAACATATGTAATTATTATAATAGTCACCTGTATTGTGTTGTATAGATTGATATGTTGTATAGATAGATAGTTTCAACGGAAGAACCCTGGCTACTGCAACACAGGGAATCCTACAGCAGTAGTCAGGGCACCCAATGTAAATACTCTTTGCAGCCTAAATTAAATTGTGTAAATGTAAATTATTAATAACATCATTGCATTATGACATAACTAATTTTAAGTACCTACTGTGTTCATGAAATGTGTTTTTCAAATAAATGATTATTGATTATTGATTTGGAGTCGGTGCCAGTCGCAACAATACCTATCAGCATTAGGAACAAATCCAAAGCCGACTGGAACTGCGACTTCGACAAGCGGCGATTTCGTTTGACCAGTGATTGGCGCCGACAACAAATATAACTGATTTCAATAAAAATACTTATAGGATTGTAAGTTTCAATAATTTGATAGATTCTTCTCCTAATTCTGAATTTTGAAGTCGCAAAAATGTAAATAAATTATTTATTAACTTTTTAGTGACAAATTAAGTCGGTTTTTGATTTTTTTGAAATAAATTTTATTTCTTTCGTCTTCCAGATGAGAACAGCAACTCACTAGACCTGCAATCGTCTCGAGACTCAATTGACACTCTCCGCAACGTCACCATAAAGACGGAACCGGTGAAGACTGAAGGTTATTAATCTTTGATTTGTACTAAAAAATAACCAAAACTACACTCGTAGTTTTGTCTTGTCTATGTTAAAATTGACTGATAATCTATCTATACATATAATATTTTTTTAGCTTAAAATTATATCAATGTTTAACGACTGTCTCTGGCTGTCACTAAGAATCTATTAACAAACGTTAATAGATTCTTAGTGAATAGAAAAATGTGATTTTTGCACACCAGAAATGGTAAGATGTAAGATACTATAAATATTTTTGTACCATGATGCTCACTACATCTTTGCAAATAAATGAATTTGAATTCGAGACATGATTAATGCCAACTCTTATGAATATTGTAATAAGTTTGTTGTAGTTCTCTATGTTAATAAATGATATCTATCTATCTATAATAAAGCTGAAGAGGGTAAACAATCTGAACATAGATTATCAGAAAAAGAAAGTGTTTCTGTATACTTTAAATCCATAACAGAACAAGTTTCAGCAGGTTTTAAAAGTTTTGTCTGTATATCTGTTTATTTTAACGCTCATAACGCAAAAACGGCTGAACGGATCATCTAAATCATCACAAGTCTGAAGATACTATAATGTACCTTTGTTTTTTTTCTAGGGTTTCCGGGAGTAGATGAGAGAGTCCTAGACCTGAAATATACTGCGCCCCTGCAACCTCATCAGCGAAGTCTTAGCATGAACAGGGTGAGTTTGAGTGGGTTTTGTTTATACGCCTACATTTTAACCTGTAATTCTGTAAATAAATAATTTTCTTTCTTTCTTTCTTTCCGATGCGAAAGGAACAATTGTGGTAGGTTTTAGTCGGTCGGCTCCGGGATACCCTGCTAATCTGGTGTCTAGAGTTTTCAAACCGCTCTAAAAGCCTCTGACATGGCTTAGAAATTGACGTACTAGGTATGACGAACATGTTATTTGTTTACATTCAATTTATTTTTTATCTATAATTTCAGATACCAGTCCTAACAGACACTACCTCCCTCTCGCTCCGTCGCCCGTGCTCTCCCTCGCACAGTGCGAAGAGCCTCGCACTGTCCGATCAAGGTTCGATTCCCGGCGTCGGGGAAGTACAGAACTTGACTATCAAGAAGGAAACTTTGTCAGGTAAATATAAAGGTAGAAAATTAAAAAATAATGGTGATGGCCAAATCTATCGATTATACCACGAGTTTTGAATTCCAAAACTCGGTGTAACACTCTTTGAAACATCATCATCATCTTCAGCCTTTGACCCATTGCTGGGTATAGACCTAGATTGTTATAACTTCTGCGGAAATATACAAACTATTTAAAACCCTCATTAAATCGAAGTAAATCCTTTTTTTCAAAAAGTCGGCTGTAGTTAAAATGGCAAAGCTTTGTGAGTAAGTGTGTGTATTTCTTCTTCATATGTATCTAAACTTGGTAAAAAAAACTTGACAACCTCCTTTTTTGAAGTCGGTTAAAAAGGGTGTTTTTAATTTTTTTTATCAGTTAAACAAAGTGATATTGCTAGTAAACCAATAATAAATCAACAAAAAACACAACATTTCAAAAATCTGGACTGCTTCAATCATGGAAATACGTTACGTTGGTGGTCCCACTAACATCGAGTGCTTTCATGCTGCCCTTGGGGCCTCTGACATGAATTAACGATTGCCTTACTACCGTAAGAATACACTAACTACAGCGAACTGCTTGCGACAGATTTTGTATCTAAACTTAATAGTCCTGTATTCTTTTTATTTCAGAGTTAAAATGCGAGCCATCAGTAGGCATGGACAAACTCCTGGGCGCGCTCCACGGCTCCCCCCTTCTAGGCAGACTGCCGCGGGTTCAATCCAGCGCCAGCACAGACTCAGCTGTGCACTCCATGTACACACACAGGTGAGAGTTTTGTAATTCTAAACTTTGGCTGAGGCTAGTTGAAATGGCCAATATCGGAGAGTGTGCGGAGGAATTGCATAATATAATTCCTGCAGCCCCATTTTACCATCGTACGAGTAGAGGTACGGCAAGAAGGCACCGTTATACAGTTGAGGTTCCAAAGACTCGCACCAAGCAGTTTGCTTCGACTTTTATCGTGCGAACAGCCAAACTGTGGAACTCCTTGCCCGAATCTCTATTCCCCTTGAACTATAATTTGTCGGTCTTCAAGTCGAGAGTAAACCGGTTTCTTCTAGGCAAGCGCGCTAGATCGTAGATTACAACGTTTCTTAACATCAGGAAAGTTGTAGTCAAGCGTGAGCCTATCTAATGTAAAAAAAAAATATATAGTGTTATATAGCCATCCCAATATCTACTATCACTCCTCTTTCACTGTGCAAGCTGTTCGCTTGTGGAATGACCTGCCTCTTAATATCAAGCAGGCTAAATCCTTGCCCATATTTCAGAGCTTGGTTTTTAATCATTACATTTCTACTTTGTGATGTTAGTTGGTGTGTGTAAGTCTTTTTACATGAAATATGTTCTGCTTTCTTTTATTTTTGTGTGATTTCCTTCAATGTATATATTATTTCCTTTAAATATCAATAATATGTAGTTTTGTGTGTAAGTAGGTATGTTTGTATATTGTTTACTTTGAATGTTATATTTGTTATTGTGTTTTATTTTTAAATTATTTAATATTGTGTTAAGTACGCCAGCTTTAAGGATTTCCTGTAGTGTTGTCCAAACTAGGTTACCTGGAAGAGATCACTTTAGTGATAAGGTCGCCCAATGTCCCTGGTTACCTTCCACCTTTATGTTAAATATGTTCTTTTTTATTTGGTGTACAATAAAGTATATTTGATTTGATTTTGATTTGATAAGTCATACCCACCCCTGAAAGAATAATGAAAGAAAAAGATTCGTGATTCGCAAACCGCAAATCTTCCTTGACTTGCAAATCGCATGCAATTCAAAAATTAAGACTATTACTGTCCTAAGTTTCATCAAAATCGGTTCAACTATTTAAGTATGCATAAGTTAATAACTTATTTGGAATGTATTTCTAATTATTTATAATTTATGATACATGCTTCATCGTAATAGTCATAATTCAATGCTACAATTCGAACAATCAATACATATGGGGCTAGATGGCGCTGTGTGCAATGTCCCAGAATATTTTTATTTATTTATATGTACTTATATAATAAAGCTGAAGAGGGTCAAAAAGCTGTACATAGAAGATATTAGAAAAAAAAGCGATTTTTTGGATATACCTTAAATCCATAACAGAACAAACACGTTTCAGCAGATTCAAGAATTTTTGTCTGTTTACACTCATAACGCAAAAACGGCTGAACGGATCATCATGATTTTTAGTATGTAGGTGGTTTGAGGTCTTAGAAGCGTCATAGACTACATTTTATTTCAAAATAAATGCGTGCGAAGCCGCAGTCGTTAACTAGAATATTAATAAAATGTTTATCTGTTTCGGAGTCTTTAATCTCCAGAAATGACCTCTGATGGTCATTCATCCTGACAGCAGTTGCTTGACTTTGTTAATCGCGAAAGGATACTGTAGCTAATGACCAAGTTGAGTTTATGATTGATCAAATGACTATTATGTCACTAACATACAAATTACTTCAATTCCAGTGTATACAGCAGTCCGTCAGCAAGTCCGCGCGCCTCCCGCCACTACACTCCGTCTCTTTCCCGCAACAACAGCGACGCATCGCACTCTTCCTGTTACTCATACAGCTCTGAGTTCTCACCGACACACTCTCCAGTACAGGTAAATTGATAAAAGCGCCATCTTGTGTCGAAAAACTGCACTATTTCATAAATGGTTTTGATAAGGTTGCAAAATGCTTCTTACGTTTAGGGTAGATCGAACTCAAGACTTGAAACAGTAGATATAGTGTCTATATTACCTACTTTATTTATGTTTTAAAGCAAGTAACACCATATATTTAAGTTCAGACATATATGTACATAATTACCATTGTCATTTTTTATTAGTTGACATTGTAACCTAGATTGATTAAAACTAATTAATAAATCAACTATTAAGTAAATTCCGTTTGAAGAGATATTGTAATTTTTGTAGTTTATTCTGCGACAAGCACTTATGTGTACTTATGTATGTTGCAACTTTAAAACATCAATATAGATTCCTTATCTTTGAATAAAACTTTTGCGTCTGACGTTTGAGAAACTAACATCTCATTCCCTACATTACAGAGCCGACATCCTCACGTGGTATACCGCGAGGCAGCAGTGTTCCCAGCGTCGCCAGCACATGATGAAGACACGGAGACAGAGGGACTGCATCACCACCAGGGCATCAGTAGACAACAACTTATCAATAGGTGAGGTTCCAAGCAAGGGAGCCGTGGTTCGTGCCTGGAGGAGGCATTTATTTTCGCTGATCAGTTTATTTTTATGCCTTCAAATATTGTTTTAAGGTCATGAATTTATAAATAGTTAGTAGGCTTGACAAGTCTTAACAATCTTTATAAGTTTTCTGTTAGAATCAGAGGCACATAAAAATATAAATGCGTAATCCAAACGCATCAAACAACAATTTAAATTGTCAGGTTTTGTGTGGAAAGGCGCCATTTTGGAAACGATAGAAAATGAGCTAAATAGGTGGTGCCATTTTCCATTTGAAGCGAAGCTAAAAATGTGTACCTTTTTTCAAATGCCATTTTATACAAGCTGGAAACTCTGCTGTATACAAATTTTTGGCTGAAATCATATATTTGTTATGTCATTCTCTACACGGAAACTAGATGGCGCTGTTCTCAAACTAACAAAACTATTCTCTTCCCAGCCCGTGCCCAATCTGCGGCGACAAAATCAGCGGCTTCCACTACGGGATATTCTCGTGTGAATCGTGCAAGGGTTTCTTCAAGCGCACAGTCCAGAACCGCAAGAACTACATGTGCCTGCGAGGTGGCAACTGCCCCGTCACCGTCGCCACGAGGAAGAAATGCCCCGCGTGCCGGTTTGACAAGTGTCTGGGGTGCGGGATGAAGCTGGAAGGTGAGCGTTTTTTAAATGGACTCTTGACTACTATCAGAGTAATTTCTTAGAAAAAAGTTGATACATTTTTGGTAAAATAAGCCAACATTTACTTAGCAGAATTAAAACGCCTTTTTTAAAATTCGGTAAATAATTGGATTATTCCGGCTGATATTCAATAGTCCACGACTTACTTGTAAGGTAATAGTTTACTTTTGGATTTTTGACCACTACAAAGAATTGTCTTTTACACTATACAATAATGTAGATAATTTCACGTATCGTTTATGTACTCAAAACTATCTTCCGTTTATTATAATACTAGTGGATGCCCGCGGCTTCGCTCATATAATTTCGTGATAAAAAATCGCTTATGTTACTCCCAGGACTTAACCTTCGAGTATATTCCAAAAATAATTATGATCCGTTCAGCCGGTATTGTGTTATGCGCCTTTAAATAAACAGACAAAAATTCTAAAAACAGGTGAAACGAATAAAAAAAAAACATTTATTGGGACACGAAACAACAAGAGATGCGGCAAGAAGGCACAGATATACAGTTGAGGTTCCAAAGACTCGCACCAAGCGTTTTGCTTCGACTTTCATCGTGCGAACAGCCAAACTGTGGAACTCCTTGCCCGAATCTCTATTCCCCTTGAACTATAATTTGTCGGTCTTCAAGTCGAGAGTAAACCGGTTTCTTCTAGGCAAGCGCACTACATCGTAGACTATAACGTTGCTTAACATCAGGCAAGTTGTAGTCAAGCGTAAGCCTATCTCATGTTAAAAAAAAAAAAGATACAGAACAATACAAGATGAAGACATATACAAGTAGGTACATGTTTCATGTCACAATCCAAACGTGTTCTGTTGTCGTCTCAAAGTACATATATCAAACTCTCTTGTCTCAAATATTTTTGTTTGTTGGAATAGCTTCTATGTACAGAGTTTTGACCTTCTTTACCATTATATATAGGTACATATGTATAGATTCTGTACTCAATTATTTTATATTCCAGCTATTCGAGAAGACCGCACCCGCGGCGGCCGCTCCACCTACCAGTGCTCATACCCACTATCAGGCGCTGCATCTACAGGGTCTCTTCTATCAGCACATGTACCTACAACATTACGACACGCTTCCAGCCTAACTTGCGTGAGTATCTATAGTCCTGTAATCTTTTGAAACCTACAGCAGGGATTACTAGAGTACCTACTACGAACAACATAGTATTGCAATAGCATTATTTAATTCATCTAAATTATATGCACCACGTCTGACTGCTCCGTTAGCTTAGTTGGTAGTGGCTCTGCCTTCTAACCTAGGCGTGCGGGTTCGATTCCCGCATAACACAAGTCATTATGAATATTAAAATTTGTATTTATTTGTAGTGTAGTCTGGTGGTATCTATGTATAATAAGTATGTATGTACGTATGTATAACGGATATAATACATATATACTTTTCTCTTGTAAATAAGAGAAAAGTATATATGTATTATATCCGTTATCTAGTACCCATGATACAAGCATAAGCTTAGTATGGGGCTAGATGGCGCTGTGTGATATGTCCTGAAATATTTATTTATTAATTAATTATTTATATGTTGTAAAGAATCGTTAATATCTATATTCAATCAGTAATGTGTTAAAGGTATAATATTCAAAAAGGATTAACGCTTTATTGGTAAAAATCGCTTCGTAAATAGGCCATTATTTCTCGTAAAAAGTAAAGTTTATAAATTGTTTATTGTGGGTTATCCATAAAAGAAAACTTATCCCGTCTCGAGCTTTTTTGTCGGCCTTTTTAAGATGTACAAAACTTAGTACATTATCTCGATCCATCTCGTAGACTTCCGCCAGCGTTTGCAATGTAAATCATCACATAAGAAATCTTGAAATTATCATTGGTTCTCTAATATAAAAAGCATCTTATTATACTTATAAACCTTCCTCTTGAAAGACTATCTATTTGTAAAATTACATTAAAATCCGTTGGGTAGTTTTAAAGATCTAAGCAAACACACATAATATGTACATACATATTACAGAGAGACGAGGAAAGCGAGTTTGCTTTTTATCAGATAAACTATGGCAAAGTGCAAACCCGTTCAAGTTAAAAAAAAATACTTTAAAGTGATTATTATGGGTACAAATAAGTAATAGAATATGTTTGTCTGCAGGTGAATGGTCCAGGCTCGTACAGCAGAGGAGAGTCGAGTAACAGCAGACTCACGCCTGACATTCCGCCGTTATTGCAAGTAAGTATTCAATAACTTTATTTCTACGAGAATTTTGATCGAGCAGCCAAAATTTTGAAATTTTTCACTACTATCTACAATATCTCTGATTTTGAAAGACAGAAGTTAAATACTCTCGAGACATTTTAAGCTCTATTCACTGCTATTTGCCATTAATATTTTAAAGCGAATGTGTGTGTATATTTGTTAATTTTCCAAACTAAACGGCTAAACCGATTTTGATGAAATTTAGTATGGAGGTAGATAAAACCCGTGATTAATAAATAGGCTTATCTGTGATTGGCGAATGGTAAACTGTAAGTTACTGATATAGTAATGAATATAATATATACTAATAGTCACATACCTATATTTAATGTCAATTTGACATACGCTTCTTATCACCATTATATGACCACACCACCACACCACCATGTAGACGATATATCACCATATATCGTCTTGGACTTCGAACTTTACTTACCCAAAATTCAACCTCTTTTCAGGAAATAATGGACGTGGAACATCTATGGCAATACAATGAGTCAGAGCTAAACCGACTTGGCAAATCAACCAACACCAGCCCTTCAGCCAATCCCCTACTAGCAGCTACAGGAATCACAGCCCAGAACTCCAATCCAGACTTCCTGGCAGACCTGTGCAATATAGCCGACCACAGACTTTATAAAATAGTCAAATGGTGCAAGAGTCTACCCTTATTCAAGAATATCTCGGTAAGTAAACCTATTTCTAATAAGAATTGGTCAAATAAAAAGCAAAAAGACAATCAAGCTGGCGGCCATCTTGAATTTACCTTGACCAATCAACTTCCAGAACTCTAAATTAGACATTTTGCCAGACCTGTGTAATACAGCCGACCACAGGTTACATAAAATTAAATGATGCAAGGGTACCACCCCTCTTTTAAGAATATCTCGGTAAGTAAGGATCAATGATGATTTGGACAAATAAAAGACAAAAGACGATAGAGCTTGCAGCCATATTGAATTGACTTCGGCTGACATGAGTCGACCAATAGAGCAAATTATTTGCCCTATAAAAACTATTTTTCTTTTTAAATTGATGTCATACTGGCTATTTTCTTACATTTTGAAGAAATAAAATAATGGAACAAATGATGGAAGAATAGAAAGCCATATTCAATCGACACGTACAAAGCAAACGTACGGGTTTGGGTTTATTTTTGGAAAATAAACCAAAAATACTTAAACTGGTTTCAAGTACATAGTTGTGTAATTAACTGCGATGATAAATGCTTTATTTGTTTTGTGAATTTCGTTCAACAGCTTTCCGAGTGATTCATGACTTCAATAAAGGCATTGAAAATTACACAAATGGTGAAATTTATGAAAGTAAAATACCTACATACAGAAAGTATTTTTTTGTAAAAATAACAGCTGGAGTAAATTGTTTTTATTTTAATTATTTTATTATCACTCTTTGCATCTTAATTATGAGGATTCTCTTATTTTTAAATATCTATTATAGGTACCTACTATATGAAAACGTAACATAAAATAATGTTTATTAAGACGTAACTAAATTTAAAGTTTTCGACACATATTCTTAGAAACTAAAATTGCATGTCCGAAAGGACAGCACTGTTGATACAATTTTATTTTGTAAGTTCGTATAACACACGGTCTTGAGCTATAAATGTTAAATAAATACATATTCCGGGACATTACACACAGCGCCATCTAGCGCCACACTAAGCAAACGCTTGATTGATTTGATACTAACCTATTAAACCTTGGTTGACGCGACGTGTGACTACTGCAGTAGACTATCTTTAGTCTCTTGTTAGGATTTTCGAAGTGCTTCTTTTTAATATTGTGTATAAGTAAGAAGCAGTATGTTTATTAATGATGAGGTATGTGACCTTCTCTAACGCACAGGATACATCAACGTAACGTATACCTACCTATCACCTTTGTACACTGCCTGTTTTTCAACTTATATTTGTTTATATTGTTGTGTCCTGTGTGTTAAAATAAATGCTTTCTTTCTTTCATTTTTTCTTTTATATGTTATCTTAAAAATCTTCTCTACGCCACGGCTCAACATTTTTGCTAATTCTTTCTTGATTTCCGTATAATCTATACATCATGTCCCAAAATGCCATTCTGCTCTTGAATGGTCTGAGTTTGTTTGTTAATGTTGTGCTTATTTCTAAGTAGTTCAACTTCTCTTTGGCCACTGGTATCCATTTCAGCGGTATCAATTTTGACTTCATTGGGGTTGGGTTTCTGAAAAGATGTAAAAAATAATATTAGTGTCAATTTTGAAATATAGAAAGTTTTTATCGATTTTTACTTGTTATATAGTTTTTTTTTTCAATTGAAAAAAATCTTCTATTATTTTATTCTCATATTAAATGAGTAACTATGACGAGAGGTTTTCAAACAACCCGAGCGTCTTTAACAAAGCTAGTAATAAATAATAATAAGGCCCGAGAATCTGTGAGAAGAAATAAAAAATGATAATAAATCAATAAATATTTCGGAACAATGCACACAGCGCCATCTAGCTTGACGTACTATGAATACTGTGCCAGGAGCATAAGGCGACATCTTCTTATCGGCATATGCGATCTATCTGCATATAAATATAAGAAAATGTCGCCTTATGCTCCTGGCACAGTATTCATGCACTATGACAAGATCTTATAAATTTCTCGTTCGATTCACAGAAGCGCACAAATTATTTAAAACTTGGTCAACCTCTCAAAAGGAAAGTTAGTCGTTTTATACAATATTTTTGTTACTTAACGCGGGGTGCTATGTGAAATCGACATTTCATAAAAATCAAATAAAATAGAAGTATATAAGATAGAGCAAATTTTTTTTCAGTTTATATAATTTTGATTCAGTGTTAAGACAATAAAAGACGCCAAAACACGATTAAAGAAGGAGTAAAGAGCCATAAATAGAATATTCTGAATTGCTGATTTTATATGAATTTATTTCGTCAAAAACGTCTGCAAAACTGCTCAAATTGTGCAAAATTGTTTGCGTGTGGACAAGACTCGTCGGCCGGAGCTATGCGCGCGATGCTCGCTCTTGATTTCATGTTAATACGGCGTGGAATGGCATGCGAAAAAGCAACTGTAGGCATATTTCCAAGCGCAAAGCGTTTTTGGGTGAAATATCGTGGCCTTAAACTACTCACCCGTATTTAACAAAATTGGTCCACAAAGTTGTCAGGTAGTCAATCACTAACTGATCTTCGTCATTTGGATCCTCTAAAATACTTGAATCAAACAAATATCCCAAAACATCTCCTCTGGTTGCTCCATTCATTTTTATATTATTAGAATTCTTTTCGAAATTTCTGTTACCATCGTAAGAAAAAACACTATAATATATTGTCATGTCTTCATTGTCTTCGAAATATTTCTCTATCATTCTTTTTGTCGGGTAGTTTGTATATAAATCTGAAGTAAAATCTACTACTTCTGCTTTAGTGCTTTCACTAACGCTATCGTCTTTTAAATAAAAATGGCGGACGTGTCTTTCCATTCTTCTTAATTCGCTTTCGTCTAGATCAAATTGTTTTTCTATTTCCTCGTAGAACAAATCTCGAAACTCCTGATTTTCTAAATCCATTATAGAATATTCTTTCATATCTTCTTTATTACTTTGACTAATATAAATTGGTATAGTTCTTATATTCTCTGTAGATGTACGCCGTGTTATCATGGCTTCCTCAGATTCTTTTTCAATTCGAGGTCCGTAGTTAAGTTTTAGTTTGAAAGAATTTGTTATAACAGACTTTATAGTTTGTTCATTAAGATATTTTAAAGCGTCAAACTCATTATCCCCTTCGAAGTCTAACTCTTCAGCCAAATCTAATATCGGTGATTCTTCTTCGTCTTTATTTGATAAGAGTATTCCGCTATCTATGATTGCTTTATGAAATAGGTCTTCTTTACCATATAGTACATGTAAATTGACCATTTCTCCACCGCTTCCAGTGCCTGCTATAGTAACTTTTTTTGGATCACCACCAAAATGAACTATGTTATCTTTTATCCATCTGAGTGCTATTATCTGATCTTTTAGTCCTTCATTGCATATGTTTGCTGCTTCTGAACATAGGAAGCCATATGGTCCAAGTCTGTAGTTTATAGTTACAAATATGATACCATATCTCATAATATACTTTGGCCCATATAATCCTACACTATTAGAACCTGTGTTATAATTGTTTCCATGGATATATACTAAAACAGGATGTCGGTGTTTAACTTTAGTGAATTTTGGCGTAAATATATTGAGTCGTAAGCAATTGAGGGACCCAATGGTACTTCTTATAGTTTCATCGTATTGTGGACATATACAACTGTCGTTGTCTGCCAAGTAGATGTTATGAAACTTCTTTTGGGGAATCGCTGGCTGTAAGAGAGAAAAAAATATCAATAAATAGAGTTCTAATTTTTCCAAGGCAAGCACGGCATGGGGACAAATAGTCTTTCCACCATATTATTCACCTGTCACTTGTCAGTCACTATGCAAATCCCACCATTTGATCCACTATTTGTGTGGTGACTGACAGGTGAAAGGTGGATAAAATAGTGGAAAGACTATTTGTCCCCATGCCGTGCTTGCCCTGGAGATGTCTTATATATTTGATTGAATCAGAGATGACATTTGGGATGTCTGAAAACTAGATTTTTTCTCATCAATTGTGTTTTGTTAAATTAATTATAGATACGATTTTAAGGCTGCTGTATGAATTTTTTACTATATACAGGAACCAATGATTTGTTAGTCTTTTGTTTGCTTTTTCAAATTCATAGTTTTGATAACAAGTGATCAGAAAAGACACTGATTGGCTGATCACTTGTTGATGCTGATTTATTACTGAGATAGAATGATAAGTGACTATTTAATTTACCAGTACCACGAGTGGCGTACAAGAAGAGAGGTCTATGCTCAGCAGTGGGCGATAACAGGCTGATGATGATGATGATGATGATGACTGTATAAGTCACCTTTTCCATGTGAGGTTTATACTATTCTTATACTACATTATTATACAAAAATATAAGTAAAATAACTCATTTTTTGGTATAATAATATCACAAAACGTACACATTTCAACTAGGAAGTATAACATAGAAGGTTCAAGAGCTTGTCCAATTGTTTTAAATGAATTTAAATATACCAACTTTTGTATTATAAGATGCGTAAGAAACGTGCATTTTTGCTTATTTCAATAACTATTGCATGTTAGTGGACGCCCGCGGCTTCGCTCGCATTATTTTGAGGTGAATAATAACCTAAGACACTTCTAAGACCTCATACTACCTACATACCAAAAATCATGGAGATCCATTCGGCCGTTTCTGCGTGATGAGCATTTAAATAAACAGAGATACAGATAAACAGACAAATATTGTAAAAAATCCTGAGACGTGTTTTACTCAAACATTTTTTGTAATATCTTCTTTGTTCAGACTTTTTACCCTGAATGCGCCTGGACTCTTAGTAAGTATGATTGCGAAATTATGACCTAGTTATGGCAGAGAGTAAAAGTGAAAGGACTCACGTGGCTAGGTAGGGTCTTCCTTCGTGAAATATGCGGCAGCTCCTCCGGGATCGATTGTATCCAACGTATACGCGGTTTAACAACACTGCAAGGCTTCTTGAATAGGTTTTTGTATAGATAATTTAATATATTATGCGCGCGCGCAGAGCTGAGTTTATCGCAGCCATCACGTCCGAGGGTGGATTGCTTCTTGTTCAGCGCGATGGCCTCTCCACTTGATTGATAGACAAGGCCGGGAATAGGAAATTTGGATAGGAGGAAAGGAGACATAACAATCTGCCAAATTACTTTACGCGATTGTAAAAATAACGTTAACATACCCTCTTCAGCTTTATTATATATGCATAAATAACGTTTGCGAAGCCGTGTGCTGTGGGTTAGTACAAAAATATATAAAAAAATACATTAGACAACTCACCCCAAAAACATTAGTCATGTTCACCTGAGCATAAGGTATGCCCAGATACATGTCGTAATCTCCATCTTCAGCATGAATGCCCTGAAATACTCCCACAGCAGTCTTCACTGTTGGTTCACTTAACGATGTCAGTACGCCGTAACACATTAATGATATACCTAGGATAAAAAATATTGATTAAAAACTTGTCGATGAAAATAAAAATATAAACGCACACTATGAAAAACAACCTATTGGTGAAATGATATTGTTCTTTTTACGCGCACACCTCATCCTACTCATTTTTTTAGTATAGATTTCATCCACTAATTTTAGTTTCTATGTTTTTTTTTTGTATTTTGTTTATGTTTGGTGTTTTACTGTCTACACTCCCGTACATTGCTTGGCATTGGCTTGTAATTCACTCAAAACTCACTTGAAAAAAATTCACCTCGCAATAATCACAAAACCGATTTCCTTATTCAAAAACCGTCACACTTTTCCAAACTTAGAATAAACAATTGAAAGTGCACAAATAATAAAAAATACCTACTTATTACACAAGCAATGAATAAAGTGAACAGAAAAAATATTTTATGACTGTGTAACATTTTGACGTGCGAAACGATTGTTGTTTCAAATATGTATGTGTCGTGACAACATGTGTGCAAATATACGTCTGGCCGCATTTTCGGCGAATTTTCAGGTTTTCATGGCTTGTTATAGAATTCTGGGTTATATCGTCGTTTTTCTTTTAATTCGATTTTCACAAATTTCCAAAAGTCTTAGAACAATCGCATGACCAAAATGCTGGCTTTTTTCTGGGTCAAAGTATCAGCATTGCCATCCAGCGTGGTTATGCGGCCAGTATGCTGCATAATATTTAGATTGTGATTCCACCCACTCGCAATTTTCTTAAAAATACCATTTATCCGTACAAAAAATAAACAGTAAAAAAATAAATAATACTTAAAACTATCAACATTATATCCAAACTATATTTTTTTTAAGAAAGGTAAATGACCTTACAAATTAAATGTTTCGTACAAATTTCTCCTAACCCTGTACATATGTTTTGAGGGACCTTGCCGAATTTTTATACATATTTAAAGATGTTTGAAACTAACAAAACTGAGTGTCTGATTTGCTGTTGCATTTTATTTCAAGTTTTCACTGTTTTTAGTTTTATTAAAATTACTTACATAAATCTATATGTATGTTTGTTTATATAAGTATCATTTAGTTATTTGTAATATTTACGTAACTTCCTAAAAGTGAGGAACTTTCGTATAAGAGTGACCAACTCTGACACTTAAGACCTTACTACGACAAAAAGCCTGTTCATTATAATATTCAAATACAAATACAAAATTACTTCATTTTCAAAAACTTACGTTACACCCTTATAAACTAAATTAAATATACATTCATGCCATACCTGTAATGTTGGTGCATTGGGATCCTCTGCCATCTCACACTAGGAATCGCGGACCCTGTGACGTGAGATGGCAAATGGCAGTAACTAATCTATACATATAACAAAGCTGAAGAGGGTCGAAAGTCTGAACGTAGAAGATATTACAAAAAAAACGTTTGGGTATACTTTAAATCCATAACAGAATACGTTTCAGCAGTTCTTGGAGTTTTTGTGTGTTTCTCTGTTTATTTAAACGCGCATAACGCATAAACGGCTGAACGGATCTATATGATATTTGGTATAGGTAGTATGAGGTCCCGGAAGTGTACCAGGCTACTTTTTTATCCCAAAAAATGAGAACGAAACCGGGGGCGTCCGCTAGTAGTAAACAAATAAACTAAACCAGTATTTCTTCCTTCTTTACAGATTGACGACCAAATCTGCCTGCTCATCAACAGCTGGTGCGAGCTGCTGGTGCTGTCCTGCTGCTACCGAGGAGTCAGCACTCCGGGGGAGGTCAGGGTAGGAGGGGGGCGGGGCATCACGCTGCAGCAGAGTGCCAAGTGAGTAACAAGTGCTGACAAGTTGGTATTACAACTTTGTGGTGCGTACAAAATGGAAGTGGTGGAAGTGTACTTCTTTGTGCGGGTCTTAGGAACTTCCACCATAAACCAGTGTCGTCCTACCTTATAATATCTCTGCTCGCCCGGTGGTAGAAGGGCGCGGGCGGAATCAGTTCAATCAGAGACATTCAATTTTGGGCGCTTCCGTGGGTCTGATGACTCGTTAAATTGTAGATCCCCGCTGCAAGTTCGTCATAGTACGGGAGTCGTTATGTCATGTCAGAGACACTTAGGGCGTCTTGATAAACTCTCGACACCAGAGTTGGCCACTCTCATTCGATAAGAAGAAGAGGAACACACTACACTATATATAACTACGTGACTGGCTATCAACGCACAGCCCATACTACTGGACGGATTGGGCTGAAATTTTGAATGAAGGTAGATGTTATGACGTAGGCGACCGCTAGGAAAGGATTTTTGGAAATGATTGGTGAAATAGGGGATGCAAGCACCCACTAGTGTTATATAATACTGCTTCTTATCGAATGAAAGTGGCCAACTCTCGTGACGAGAGTTTTTCAAGCCGCCCTAATGGCCTCTGACATGGCTTAACGTCTGCCGTACTATGTCGAATAGCCGGGACCTACAATTTAACGTGTCATCCGACCCACGTCATACATAACTAAACATGTATTTGTTCCTAGACTGGGCCTGACGCCGTGCATCGAGCGTATGCTGAGCTTCACAGACCACCTCCGCCGGCTGAGGGTAGACCGATATGAATACGTCGCGCTCAAAGTCATCGTATTACTCACATCAGGTACATAGACATTTTTGTGTTTAAATTGATGCTTTATTGCGGACACAAAACATAAAGATATAGATAACTTTATTGATCAAAAACTTAGATTCTAATACAAGTTTGAATGCTACACTCCACACTAGGATGTAATGTACCTGTATTGTAGAGTGTAGGCTCTTCCTCAGGGTAATACATAGATTTACATAGTTAAGTCATAATAAAATCAGTTTAAGTGTGTTTATGACTGGTAGGCGCCAAGAAAGAGATTATGTACTTATGTTGCAGGCTAAGATACCTAGATAAAATAATCACTGTGTGTGGCGCAGGCATTCCACGTCCTACACTAGGCTAAGCCTGTGATATGAGTCCATTAATATGTTTTGTCAGCAATTAAGCTGAAAAACTTAAACGATACAGACGAAACAGTTTCACAGAAAAATTGCCTCTGCACTGCAGTCAAAGGCCAAAGGCTCCTGAGACGATTTGTAAACTCTCAAAATCAAAGATTGCCACTAATAGCTCACTAACTCTTTCTTTATAAATTAATGTTTTTTTTTAGATGCACCAGAGCTACGTGAAGCGGAAAAAGTACGAGCATCTCAAGAGAAAGCGCTCGCAGCGCTTCAAGCGTACATCGCAGCGCACTCGCCACAAACTCCAGCCAAATTCGGAGAGCTGTTGCTTCGGATTCCAGAGCTGCAGAGGACTTGCCAGGTAAAAATTGTTCTTAAATCTTTAGTGATTGGGTTGAGTTTAGTATGAGAAGAACTTATGTAAAAATGAAGAAAGAGCTTATAACGCTTCAAGCATTCATCGCAGTGCACTCGCCACAAACTCCAGCCAAATTCGAATATCTGTTGCTCAGTCCTGCCCCCTTAGACAAGAGGCGTATTTTGCTCTATCTATTCCATAAGTGAGCGACAGTACGCTCACTAAAATACGCCTCTTGTCTAAG
The DNA here is from genome assembly GCA_927399415.1 of Macaria notata. NCBI lineage: Eukaryota > Metazoa > Arthropoda > Insecta > Lepidoptera > Geometridae > Macaria > Macaria notata. The sequence continues at coordinate 4,749,401 of OV656751.1, forward strand.
GGGACAGAGCCGCAGAGGACTTGCCAGGTAAAACATGAATATACAGATTAATTTGATATAAAATATACTTATTGGAAAATAAAGAGCGATGGAAGTGCTTCAAGTATATTTGCCAAAAAAAATAAAACCATTTCAGTATTTCTTGTTCATCGATTCCAGTAATTGATTAGGATTCCAATGCTACAGAAGATGTGCCAGAAAAAGAAGCCTGTTTATTTGCTCCGTAGTCAAGACACGCAATACACATTTGCCTAGAAGAAACCTGTGACAAAAGTGGCATTAACATCTAGGCATTTGACTGGCCTGTTAGCTTAGTTGGTAGTGGCTCTGCCTTCTAATCTAGGGGTTGCGGGTTCTATTCCCGCCTGACACAAGTATTTATGCATTTTATAAAAAATGTATAATTTCTTGTGTTGAGTCTGGTTGTTTGTATGTATAATAAGTATGTATTTACAAAAAAAAGTATATAAGTATTATATCCGTTACCTAGTACCCACGACACATGCGTTTGCTTAGTGTGGGGCTAGATGGCGCTGTGTGCAATGTCCCGGAATATTTATTATTAAGGCTTCGCTCGCATTATTTTGAGATAAAAGTAGCCTATGACACTTTTCAGACCTCATACTACCTACATACCAAAAAACATGATGATCCGTTCAGCCGTTTTTGAGTTTTGAGCGTTTAAATAAACAGATAAAAAGACAAACATTGTGAAACCCGCCAAAACATATTCTCTTATGGATTTAAAGTTTACCCAAACATTTTCATTCCTATAATAAAGATTTGCCCAACCATGCCGGGATAATAATGTATACGTTGACCAGTATTACATTTTTTTTTGCCTATGATAGGATGACATTTGACTACATCCTGCTTGATGTTAAGCGTTGCTGCAGCCTAGGATGTAACACGCTTACCTAGAAGATACCCATATTCTTTATATTTGAAGACCCCCTGGATTGTAGTTCGCAGGAAACACGAAAAATACATATTAATATACTTTTTATTGCAGAATAGGCTTCCACTTGTTTATAATATACTTTATTTTTTCTTTCTGTGTGTAATAGAGAGATTAATTAATTAATTATTATTTTGTTTACAGTTCTTCATGCAAGTCGGCAAAGAGATGTTGAATCCAGCGAACAAAAGCAAAGATGGCGATGGACCGAGCTTCAATCTACTCATGGAGCTACTCAGAGGTGACCATTGATGGGAATTGCATAATTATAATAATATCATAGAAAGAAAGAAGAAGCCCTGGCCGTGAAAGGATGCCATGGCTAGACGACATCAAGAAATGGACAAAGCTAAGCTACCCGCATCTTAAAGAAGCAACATGGGATCGCAAGAACCAACCCACTGCTGGGTATAGGCCTCTCTTGTAAGTGCCAGTTGTGTCTATCTTATGCAGACTTATATATGCATAAATTTAAACAAAAAAGCCAAGCGTATCGTAGATTATAACGTTGCTTAACATCAGGCAAGCTCTTGTCTATGAAGGATAAAAGAATAAATATTTCGGAACGTTAATAGTAAACGACTATTACATTGACTATGTCGTGAAATCATGGTTTCAGAACCGTAGATTAGTCTATGTGTTTTGTCAAAAAAATTATACTAACCACAGATTTGTCTATGGTTTTTGACAAATTAAAGACACTGTCTTACATTTTGCTCAATGTGCGTGAGTGAATGTTGTTTTTTTACGAGTTTAATAGCTTCTTATACTTAAATTAATAGCTTTTTCTTTGTCAAGAAAAATGTTTGAAGTTTTAAGTGCAATGGTATATTTTAGTCGTGTATTTATTGCCAAAATGCCATATTTTATATGACATTTTTACTGTATTTTAGTGAAGCTAGATTGTTTCTTATAATATGTTAAAATATTCAAGAAAAATATGATACAAATGTTTGTGTACGTCGTTTTATGGATTGGCAGCATTACCGCGCTGAATTCATTTTGTATTCGACTTACATAGTCTGAGCAGGTCTTAGACTTATGTATTAAGAAGAAAGAATAATTGTAAATTAAAAGGTGCCTGTATAAAATCTACTTCATTACTTCTTTTGGCCTTTTTAATAAAATGGGAAGACTGCTTTTTATACACCTATGTGGTTTATACATACCTATATAGAACCTATATGGTTTTATATTATATACCTAGGTTTTATACCTATGGCACACTTTTGACGAATTTTATCGCATTTACAGGTTAAAAAAATACTACTACAATATATTAATAGTATCTTAGTCAAGATATTTTATACATTCATATATTCATGTAAGTATTTTATATGCCACATATACGCAATGTATATTATTATGTATAGCTATATATGATAGGCTATCAAAATAATCTGTATTATTTGTATATTTTTAACGATATACTAATGTATTTTTTGCATTTTTGTATATACTACCTTGATAACTCATATATATTATGCATATAGATTTAGTATATGGTCTCTGTGTACTTTGCACGAATATTAAAGCAATACTGTATCTGTTTTTCTCGGTGATTTGTGAGCCAATCACAGCACAGCTTGTGCAAATAAGTGTATGCTGATTGGCTGACAGAATGCGGAAAAAATAGAAAATGTACTTATTACTTTTTAACCGACTTCCAAAAAAGGAGGTTATCAAGTCTTCTATTTTTTTTGTGTAAATCTTATCTGCGCTATTTTACACTTACACCTACTTTGTATATAATATGTATGTAGTTGTCTAGATTAATATAAAAATACTAGTATACAAACACACACACACACTGCCGCAAGCTTTTATATAATTACTCATATTAAACATTAATATAAGGCCAAGGGAACAACTAATGATTAGATTAGATATAAATACGTAAAATATCTTAATTATTTTTATGTACATGTGCATATTTCTAGCTTTCTTCTGCTAAAAACGTGAATATTTTATTTACATACAGGGTTATTGACACATATATCAGCTTTGAGGTACATATTGTGCATGTTAATAAAATATAAAACATTTCGGAACGACATTTCTAAATCGATAAAAAATATTAGCAATCACATTTTTTTAACCTTCCACTATTATATAAAAAAAAATATATTTGCTTGTACCGGAAACCAATTAAAACGGTCCTATATTTAACAATATGGCTACCGGCACAGAATAAATAAAACAACGGCAGCTATCTAGTAACCTATATATATGTCGTAGGATAATTCGATACTTCGAATCTTCGCGGAAATCCTAGGGGTTTTGCGAAAACGCGGATAATTAGACATAGGCGAAAAATTATCTGTCCTGTTGTAGTGCTAGTGTTGGACTCGAAGTCACTTGTCTGTGACAGAAGGTAGATTAGGTTCGTTAGGTTGCTTTCTACCACGCACATGCGACGACGAGCGAAGCGAGGAGGAGCCAAGTCCTGTTTTAGTGCAAATGGTGGGGCAAAAATCCTGACTTTGTCCAGTAAGATTTGATAATTTTTCGCCTATGTCTAATTATCCGCGTTTTCGCAAAACCCCTAGGATTTCCGCGAAGATTCGAAGTATCGAATTATCCTACGACATATATAAATAGTAACCTCATAACCCTGTATAAAATGGTAGACCTTAATATAGTGATATTTTATGAAAGTATCAAAAGATGTAAACAAAATACTGGTTAAGTAAAAATATGGAATTTCCATACATTCATACATTTTTTTAATGAAAAGGTATCAATAAGGACATCAATGACGTTTTATATAAACATATAATTTAAATTATAAATAATTCATAACCAATTGTACCGTAAAAATTGCCATAGCTTATTTTACACGGAAATAATATTTTCTTAACAAATATTTTCATAATATCTAAAAAAGAAATTTTGGGCAATTTAAAAAAAACTGTCTCATATTTTTTGTATATATTCATCAATTATTGCCATTTCGATTTAATTAATTATAAATAATGTAATGCTGATAATTTTAATAATTAATAATTATGTGCAGCTTATATAATACTGCTAGGTATAAATACATAATAGTAATTTTAAAAAGGTTAAACCTTTTAAAATATGTATAATAATTTTAGAATAAATATAAATAGATATATTTTTAAAAGATGTCTTAGTTTGCATTAAAATGTTTTGTATTTTAGAATCGTGATATGTTCTATGGTTTCTACAGATAAAAGTTATTTTATTATTTATTCATGTAGCTTTCGCGTATTCAGTTAAGTTTATGATATGAAAAACAAATACATAAACTGATTAGTAAAATAATATATTTAAAATAATGAAAAATTTACATTTGCCCATATGGTTTCTCTTGCAGGCAAATCAACAAAATATTTATGGGTACTATAACATCTTTTTTTAAACACTAAATTCATAAACTTAACTGCATATGTATGCAACATTTTTTATTCTTGGTGCAATACTTAGCATAACTGCCAACAGTTTAATTTCACTCTTATTTTTTTTTATTCATGATGATCATTTTAGGATTAAAACTTTTCATTAGTATATAATGATTCTTTGCTGATTTGTTCAGCTTAAGATAAAAACCAGTCAGTCACTGCCTAAACTACTATATTATAGTTATTATTCAAACAGGGCTCCATTGCTCGAAGCAATTTTTTATTTTTTATTTTTAGCAATATGATTCGTTGCAATATGTTTTATGTATCAGATCTTATTTCTTCTTTTTTATTAATCTAATCGCTAATTTCTTATTTAGATATAAGATTATTCTGTATGAACAACATTATATAAGTTAAACGATGTTTGTATATAGAAATGAGTGTGAGTAGTTCACTTGAATTTGTAGTAATTTACTCTTTAAATTTTAAGTATAAAATGACAAGTTATTATTACTGTTATGTGAACAGAATTTCTATATGTTTCCGAAACATTTATTTTGAATATACTTTAAAATATAAAATCATGTATGTGTCCGAAAATTATATAAATAAAAAAGTACTTAAACGGCTAATTCTATTCGTTAATGTAACTGACGTTCAGAACGATCTTTTCTATTGTAAAATTAATTTTAAACTCAATAATGTAACATATATACCTAAGTATATAATTTCTATTTTTAAGTTAGGCACAAGTACTTCATATTGTTAATAAAGTAAAATAGTTAATAGGTATCGAAGCTCATTTATTTTCATTCTATTTTATATTGTGTATAGATTTGAAATAGTAACTTTAAGATACAATAGGTGAAATGTTTAAAAAACAACGTGCCACATAAGTCTAATTTTGTTATTGAGATTTTTGCGTGTAATTTTTGCATTATAAAGTATATTGCCAATTTTTCTAATAGTACTTTTTACGCATTGCGGCGTCTTAAGTCTGCTGAACTGATAGATATAAGATAGTGTTTTAAGATTAGTTTATATTTTTGTACTATTTAGAGTAGTGTTTGTAGAGAAAGCGAGAGTGAATCGGTTCTTATCGGGTAAGCACGCTCTAAGGCCATAGCCTTTGCTTGCTATCAGGCAAACTATGGCCAAGTGCAAACCCGGATTAGTTAAAAAAAATATCATGGATTAAGTATTGTTTTTCGTTGCGGTACGTTTTAACAATTGGTAACAAAAAATATAAACCAATTAAGAAAGAAATTCAAATGAAAGTAATGAAAATGTATGGTCATATGACCATACATTTTCTTAAGCCTATAGTAATTTAAATTGTGCTTGAAAATGTCGAAACTACGCTTATAAAGAAATTGAAATCTCCTTTACTATTAAAAAATTGTCTCATTGTTCTAGTACTGTTTTTTGTAGCCAATTTGCTTATGTAGATATGTGGTTAATGTTAAGCTGTAGAACTCTCTGCCTGACTCTCTGTTCCCCACGCACTATATATATATCGCACTATATATCCAGCGATCTTCTAAGCGAGAGTGAATTGGTTCTTATCGGGTAGCACGCTCCATTTTAGCCCAACCTTTGCTTACCATCAGTCAGAAGGCCAAGTGCAAACCCGTACTAGTTAAAAAAATGTACAATATTACTTAAATTTACGTCAATAGTGGCAATATGTGACCAATAAATTATTTGAATTTGAAAAAAAATATGACACGAAATTACTATTAAAATCCATGATGTTTTAGGTCCGCTGGTAAAACGGTTCTTAAACGTATTTGGCGACTAAATTATCTAGAAAATGTGGCTAAATATGTTAAAAAGTGGTTATGCAAGTGTTTAGAGAATGTAGGCGACAAGGTGTTTTGAGAGGTAGCGATTGAATCTGTTTAATTTTTATATTAAAAATTATTCGGATTGCGTATGGTATGACGTCCATTTAAATAAGTTTTGTTATTATTTTATTACTTATAAGTATTATAGTGATATTGTATTCATTTATTTTGTAGATTTATGATGATTTTTATATATAGAGCAAAAAATAAACTCAATTATGATTTATAAAGCATGACTTTTATTTCGTACAACACCTTAGTAAAAATACTTTAGATTGTGGTCTACTTGGAAAGCTTACATCATCATCATCATCATCATCATCACAGATTTAAGGGCTGGGCCCTTGTCTGTGGCGCATGCGCCATCCTTCCCGATCTTCTGCCAATTCCTTGACCTCCTTATACGACATGACACCCGCTTTTTACTTTACCTTTGTTTTTGCCTTTTTTTACTTGGTCCATATAATATAACCTTCCTCTTCCTATCATCCATTGACATAGATGAATAGATTTTTAAATAATAATAATAACAATACAAACATTTTTAATGTTTGTATGTAAATGTCTGAACAGATTTAGATGCAATTGATAACTATAGTTAGATGGAAAAAAAGCTATGCACTGCGTATATCAATTTCTCAAAAACAGAGTATATGATAAAAATATACCTAGTTAAAGTAGTGAAACCGACGACACATTGAAAGAGGCGTTTTCAATGACTTCCTTATAAGTAATATGCACTAGTAACACATTTTTTTAACTAAAAGGTACATAATTCAACAGTTAAACATACAAAAATTGTATTTGGAAAAAATATAGCTGTACGTAAAAGTTACAAACATTAAAAAATGTAAGAAAAAAACGGCAATTTCATAGTTAAAGACCTATTATAAAGTTTCACAATAAGATGTTTGGTATGTAGGTAGGATGAAGTCTTAGAAGTGTCATAGACTTTTTATTCCGAAATAATGCGAGCGAAACCGCGGGCGTTGACTGGTATACATATAAATACTTTTAGATTTGCTTATCTACTCAATCGCTGCATTTTTGGAAATTCCTCAAATTAACAAAACAAATTACATTATGTCCGATAAGTAGATGTAGGTACATATGTAATTAGTACTGATGTAGAAATAAATAAATAAATACTATATGTACCTACCCTGTTCGCTTACATAGTTGGTAGTGGCTCTGTCTTCTAATATAGGGGTGCGGGTTCGATTCCCGCATACCTAACACTAGTAATTATTAATATTAAAATTTTTAATTATCTACTTGTGTTGAGTCCTGGTCGTTTGTATGTATAATAAAAATTATATATGTAATAATAATAATATAATAAAAATAAGTGTTAATACGGCCTCTCAGTGTTGGCTACGGCCCCACTGATGCCTTAAAAATACCGGGCGTAAGGCCCGAGAATCTGTGAAGAATAATAATAATAATTTATTTATTTATTAGTATAGATTTTTGACCCTCCCTAGCTTTATCTTCTTCTTTCCATCGAACGAGAATGGCTAACTCTGGTGTCGAGAGTTTATCAAGGCACCCTAAGGGCCTCTGACATGGCTTAACGACTGCCGTAATATGACAAACAGCCGGGGCCTACAATTTAACGTGTTATCCAACCCACGAAAGCGCCCAAAATGGTATGCTACTTTTTGTTCACCCATCCAAGGACTGACCGCGTCGACAATTGCATTCGACATTGGTAATCCCATGCGATTACCGCTGAGCTACGGGCGCTTATAAATATAATTCTCATAGAATAACGCATTATAATGAGCGAAGCGAGGTCTTAAACATAAATTGGGTATAAACATATTGAACAAAAAACTAGTGTCACTAATGGTGGCTTTATAGCTAAAAGAAACCTCTATCTTTTATGATAACATCGACAAGTATGAATGAAAACAAACAAATTTGCGTATTTTTTTATAGTATTAGAGATTACAGACAAACAAATCGTTGTACTACTTTGTTATTAATTGTACAATCACGTTACATGACAAGTTGATTATTAAGATAAACTAAATACGTGTGGTAGGTAAGTATAGATATATTTCTTTTATCAAATGCAGATTGTTGTTTTAAAAAATTACGCTCACAGATTAAAATATAAATACATCATTTTTGACGAGGTGTAAAGGATACAATACAAACAAAAACATACATATAATTTTCTATATACTAATACACTTGTACATTTTTAGCTATGTCAGAGGACAGGGATGCCTTGACAAACTCTCGACATCAGAGTTGGCCACTCTCATTCGATAAGAAGATGTATTAAATGGTAGGTTCAAAAGGTCTACTATCAAGTCGTTATAAATACTGTTCAGAATGATTTTTCAAGTATTAAAAGATAAATAAATTATGGTAGCAATTCCGTGACATCGGAATAAACCAAAATTACGACTAAATGGTTTTAGTTCCTGTCAAACTGGTTTTGTTATTCCGCTGCATACACGAATAAACTATTTTTAGATCGAGACGACTGAATTGTTTATGGTCATTCAATTTAGTTGAAAACGTGAAAAAGCTATTCGACGCCGCATAATTTAACGAAATTTCTGTCTAAAATTTGATCGCTAAGCGTCAAATTAGACAAGACCTAAAACGTGACGAATAAAATTTAGTTCGGTATATTTGTATTGTTTGTATATGAGTTTCTGCTTTCAATTACAGCAGTTTCAATTGTTATCGCAATTCGTCCTGAAAGATATATCAAATTCGTCGTGGCAGCAATAGTTAATTCCATTGAAAAAATGTGTAAAAAGCCAGAATCTGTTTTTCTTGACTTGTGTAGCCCCATGGTATAATTAAATAACTACCATTTTGCAGATAAAAGATGTTAATTAGAACGAAAAAAAGAAACAATCATTAAAGATTACCTAGAAAACATTGAAATAAATTAGCATAAATAGATTATAATCATAAAATGAAAAATAACAAAACCATTGTTGCTAGGGCAACGTCTCGGGAGTGATCTATTAACAGATAATACAGATATAACATATGTACAGATATAATACAACAGATAAAATATAGGGTAGTAATTAGTTATTTACTCCCTCCATTGTCCAGGTTTCAAACTAATATTACTACTTGCCACTAGATGGCGTGATTGACGCAACTCAATTTAGTTCATGTTTGTCTATGACCATAACCTTTTTTAATTTAGTTCTGAATAAACGCCGAATAGGTTATAGTTAGTTTTGCACCAAAATAAAAAATGTTGTCCGGCTAATTTTGGTCTAGTCCAATGTTCTCGAATCGCTACCAATGTCCTGAAATATTTATTTATTTATTTAATAAATATGCCGAAAATAAGCTCGACAAGTAGCTAGCCGGTTATTACAATTAAATTTAATCATGCCTTATGGGAACCATAATACTGAAGTAGTGTTGTTATAAATATACTTATTTCGGTCCTTTGACAGAAAAGAGTGATAAAACAGCCGGTAAGCCAACACAGCTCAGAGCATAATCATCTAGTTAACAATTATTTCTGTGGCAAGATCAAATTATTGACAGATTTATCATATTTATTCCTAGAAACCTTTTTCGAAAGAGTGCTTACCTACAGGATGGCACCTCTCTCTCTTTTGAGTCGTATTTCCTCATGACTGAGGGTCGTGACTCCCCCTCGGAAAGGATCCGTTAGAAGAGTTATCTTAAGCAGATATATCTTAGTGGGCGCCCCCTCCACGGGATACACATTTCCTCGGATATTGTGGTCCACAAACGTGTCGGTTTCCTCAAGATATTTTCCTTCAGCGCTAAGCGAATGCAAAATCCACACATAACAAAGGAAGTAACCTAAACTAAAAAAACCTATAACAATAAACTTAAACCTAACAACTATAATCACCTTGACTGCACTCAGTCAAGGTGATTATAGTTGTTTACATAACAAAGAACGTAAAATAAATTCAAGGACACAATTCAAGCTAAATCCCTTAGAATAATTACTGGTGCCATGAAATCTAGTCCTATAAACGCTCTTCAGGTAGAATGTGTCGATCCACCACTTTATCTTCGTCGTCAGTTCCTAGCTGACAGATTTTTCTACCGTTTTTTACATTCTAGTGTTGTCCAAACTAGGTTACCTGGAAGAGATCACTTTAGTGATAAGGTCGCCCAATGTCCCTGGTTACCTTCCACCTTTATGTTAAATATGTTCTTTTTTATTTGGTGTACAATAAAGTATATTTGATTTGATTTGATTACAGCAATCATCCATTAATGTCAAAATTACAACAACTCTCAGATGAAATTGATACGTCTAATTATTGGGCCCACAAAGAATTACCTCATTTACCTAATTATCACTCTTAGATCCCACAGAACATTAACTGCTCCAACTCATCGATCACCCAAACTTCCCATTTTTGAAACCGACTTTAAAACTCTTACAATATCTCCAAAAGTATGTCTTAACACAGGTATAGCAAAAGGTGATCCAAATGCAAATTCAGTATTAAGCATTACATCAATACCCATTGGTGTGATTATCATCACATTTATTGTGACGCCTCAAAGCATTCAGCACTTGATTGCGTGGGGATAGGAGTTTTCTCATTCCCAATACAAAATAGTAGAAAAAATTAAATTTCCTCCACAAACCTCTATCTTTACAGCCGAATGTTTTGGTTTATACAAAGCATTAGAATACGTTCATATAATGAAGTTGTCTAAGACAGTAATATTTTCTGACTCCATGAGTGCATTACAGGCCATTCTCAGATACTTACCCATTCAAAAGAAACTGTTTTTCTCCGGTAACATTAATGATTAGAGAAATGCTCCTCAAATGCTTGAATCGAGGTCTTTCTGTTGCTTTTGCGTGGATTATTTTCCTAGTCATAGTGGCATATCAGGAAATGAAAAGGCGGATAGACTCGCAAATGAAGCCGTGGAATGTGGTGATACTTTTCCTTTTATGAATTTTACCGAAGATCTCGCAACACTACCTAAACTTTTTCTTAAAAACTATTGGACTCAAGTTTGGTTGATTAGTACCCGTTACACTGGTCAATACTATAATTCAATTCAACCTGATATCCCCGTTCGACCTTGGTTCTTCAAATGAAGGTTTACAAAACGAGCTACATCTGTACTAATAAGATTGAGACTTGGTCACATGTGTAGTCCGGCACACCTTGCTCGTTTACGCATATTATTGATGATGACAAATGTGAATGTGGAGAAGTAGGAGATGCGAACCATATTTTCCTAAATTGTCCATTATTAGATTATTCCATGTTGTATTCTGGCTTAATTACCTTAAAAATTCCTTTTCCATGTTGCTTGAAATCTTTATTATATTGTGTAAATAATAAAATTCTTTATTATATTGTGTAAATAATAAAATTCCTGTATTAGTTTCATTCATTGATAGTAATAATATTAAGTTATGATTAAGTTTTTTAAATATTGTACTAATTATTATTATTTTGTTTGTCATACCTTCTCTGACCATTTTCCTGTTATCCGTTATCCGTTTTATCCATTCCTTTTATCCATATCGTTTCCCCGTTTTACCTACCTAAAAAGTAAATCCTCAAGCCTTCCCAATCCTCATCCTCAAGCATGCATCGAAGAAGAAAGAAAATACTTGACACTGGCAAATACGCGGAGAGTGCGACGCCAATACTAAAAAAAAAAAAAACAATTGCTCACAGCAGTGTTGCCAATGCTACGGCAATTACCGTGTTCTACGGCTTTCAGGCCGAAATATCACAAAATGCACGGCCTACGGCTGCAACCCTGTAGCCGTAGCAGATTCTACGGCTATTCGCAAATTCTACGGTAATTGATTAACTCCGATGCGCGAAATTACTCACTTCTCACTTACCCAAATATTATTTGACAGGAGATCGAGAGGAACAGCACTTTAGGATTGACGATTTTTAAACATCGGCGTAGCTTAGTGTATTCGATTCCTAATCCAAAATTTTAACCACAACCGATTCCAAGAACATCTCTAAATTTGCACTAAGTGTTTTATCATTGCTCCATTCGAACAGTGATTGTGAACGAATTTTCAGTCACGTGAGCAATATAAAAACAAAGAAGAGGAACAAATTATTTACTTTAACTATTAGCGGACTTCTCTTGACAAAAGAATGCATTAAAAGTAACAACAGCAAAAATGATCGCAGAACGTTTGAACCCACCACCGCAATGTACCAAAAAATTAAAGACAAGCAAAAATATTTCTATAAGAACGAAGAAGAGTTTATAGAAAGTATTGGAGATTTATACCGTGAATAATTATGTTTAATTAAATAAAAATTAAAGCTATTCAAAATTATTATTTGTTGTTATTTCTTCAAACAAATAGAAAATAAACAACATTAGCCAAATGGCGCTTTTATAAGGTTTTTAATGTTAAAAACGTTTAATTATCATTAATTAAACTTTTTTTTAAGCAATGACACGGCCCACCCATGATCTTTTTCCATATTTATAAACACGGCTTTTTTACATAATATACACGGCCGCCTAAAAATTTTCATTGGCAACACTCCAGTTTTTCTCGCTCATACCTACTTATACAAATCGGGAATGTTCGAATGAAACAACTGCGAATGCGAATTATTTAACATGAAGCCAAAGTTTTTAAAAGGGTAATAGTATTCTTTGAGCCAAAGGAAACGTTGCGAAGCGTTGTTAAATCATAAGTTCTTACAAAATTATAAATGTTTTGCTGTTTATAACACGTGCATTTAAATTTAAGTGATTCTACAGTGTTAATTTATGTTCCCAACCATGGATATAATGAGTTTTCCGGTAGATATGATAGAAAATATCATGTCGTTTTTGTCCTACGACGAAATCGCTAAAAACAGACTTGTAAGTATTTTATCACTGAATATTCTTTATTTAGCTCCATATTAATGTTTATGAATTGAGCCTTCAATTATCTATATTTTATAGCCTTACTCTACAAAAAGTTTTTTCAATCACGTAATGCATGATTTGTTCTGGTAGGAATGGAACTTTATGACAAAGATTCTCGATAGCTTGTTGGTACTTCTATATACAATCAGCTTCCAGCTATAAATAGCTTGTACCTACCTATTAACTACTAGAATGAGTGCATCTAGATTTTATCAGGAATTTGTCAATTTTACATCATTATCATTATTATTTTTCTAATAGTTTTGATATAGTTTTGTGTCGTTATTTATTACCTACCTTCTATATAGAGACATGCCCACTAAGCTGAATAAATTAATTTTTATGCATGATAAAATGCACACACTCAGACGAAAACTCACTTAAAATATAATGTTGCAGTCAACAATTACTTATCTCTCGAGTGGAATACTGGTATATTATTATAGTTATAGAGAGTTGAAGAATCAGCAATAAGTTCCACAGATTGGCACTTCACACAATAAATGAAAAACTGTTTTGGCTTACATTTGACTACAGCATGTCCGATGTTAAACACTTGTCTAAAACCTATTCTGGATTAGAAGACCCTGGCTTGTATACAAGGTACCTGGTAGAGAGATCTAGAGTCAATCATTATTATTAAAAAGATCACTATCTTCACCATGATGCTAGAAGCAAAACATTTACTTAGTGTGAATTTTTCTTACAGGATGAAACAGGTACACAATTTTTTTATTGTTTGTTAGTAGAAAAGAGATAGGGACTATGTTGTATTTCTATCTAGCTATTTAGAGATGTGATAAAAATGGGAGACTTCACTAAATACCTCATAATTCTTCTTTATCTGAGAGTGGCCAACTCTGGTGTCCAGGGTTCTTCTAACATGGCTTAACAAGTGCTACTATGACTAACAGCCAGAACCTACAATTTAATATGTCATCCAATCCACTACCTACCTCATTTTAAAATAATACTTCACTGTTACTTCCAGGTGTCAAAGTGTTTTAACGACATATGCATGAGGATGCTAAACCGAGGGTTCCTCATGATAGAGAGGAGACACGCACATGCCTTGAAGAATGTTAAAGCACAACTGCCGAGAAGAGAGTCTGAACGCAGGTATACCAATCTTTAAAAAAACTTAGAAAGTTAGTAGATTAAGGTTCTAAAAGTCACTATATTTTTATACCAAATAAAAACTGGGCAAACTAGGTATGGACATAAATTTAATTCCTCTATTAACATAATGTAATATTATTTTAAATGCACAAAACGCCCCAAGCGAATGCACAAAACGCCCCAAGCGGGATGTCAGTGCAGGACTCATCGCCCCCACCTTAGAATTAGAATTAATGTAATATTTACTTTTAATTTATTTTTGAATACATAAGAGTTTACTGGTATATTCTAGATTTCTGTTTATAGTACTTATGCAAGGAAGTTTTTAATGATAAATACTAAGAGCTAAGTTGTTTACCTTCATAGGACAAGATTCAAATATTTTATAAAGCCACATATGAATAAACTAGCTTTAGCTGTCATATGCGTTATTATACATAACTAGCAAACCTGGCGAACTCCGTTTCGCCACCAGATGGCTTCTTTTATTGTAACATTTTGTTTCCCGCTTTTCTGTTGAAAATTTTCCTGAATTTTCTTTACTATAATCCTCACTGAGCCCGAGACCTTTCCAACGAATGCAAAAGCGTGGAAATCGGTTCGTGCGTTCTGGAGTTATAGAGCGTCAGGAAGGAAAACCCGACTTATTTTTATATAGTAGATAAATCTCACTGTATCTATTAAAAAAAATTGCATCAATATTAATTGTGTATTTTAAAGATCTAAGTATACATACATACAGTTATACATGGGATGTGGAAACCGACTTTACTTTTGCTTTTGCTATTAAGTTTTTAGTGGCAAACTTTAGGAGTTAAGTTTTTTACCTCCATAGGATAAGATTCAAAGTTTTTATACCACCCATACCACAATGTATCTGCCAATGAGAACTCGCCTAACAAATTAATTCTTTGGGGGAGACATGACCCTCAGTCATAAGCAGATGCAACTCAAAGAGACTTATATATGACACTAGTGGATGCTCGCGGCTTCACTCGCATTAAGAAGTAAAACTTTGATCCCCTATTTCACCCTTTAAATGTGGCATTTCCAAAAACCCTTTCTTAGCAGAAGCCTACGTCATAACATCTACCTTCATTCCAAATTTCAGCCCAATCTGTCCAGTGGTATGGGCTGTGTGTTGATAGATCACTATATCAGTCAGTCAGTCACCTATGAGTTTTATATACATGGATTATTTTGATATAAAAAGGTTTAAAATGAACATAACTTTTTTATTTCCGAACCGATTGCAATGAAATAAACACTAAATGTCAATTTAAAAATGCACCAATATGTTAGTGAAAACCGAAGACAATTCGGTTCAGCCGTTTTCGAGTCTATAACGAACAAACATACCTAACAGTTTTTTTTAAACATAATTTTTGTGTTCTATTGCATCAATGAAGACCCCTCAACTATTTCTTTTTCAACTATATTTAATGTACAGACACAGACCGGTTACAGCTTTATTATATGTATATAGATTGCTTAGTAAAATGAATGCTTATATACAAATAACTTGAAAAACAAATCATTGGTGTAGGGCCGAGGTTGAAACTGAGATTGCCCGATTGTAAGGCGGAAAAAGCTTCCCCAATTTGCAACAGCTTGCAATTTTTAAGGTAAATCTTATACCATTTTACTGAGTACTATTATAAAAGCAAAGGTTTCTTTAAGGTACATAAATCTTATACCATAACATATCATACCAATCTATACTAATATTATAAAGCTGAAGAGTTTGTTTGTTTGTTTGAACGCGTTAATCTCAGGAACTACTGGTGCGAATTGAAAAATTCTTTTTGTTTTGGATAGACCAGTTATCAAGGAAGGCTTTAGGCTATATTACATCACGCTGCAACTAATAGGAGCGAAGAAACAATAGAAAATGTGGAAAAAACGGGGAAAAATATTCATCTTTGAGAGCTTCCGTTGCATGCGCTGCGAAAACGGTTCAAGATATCAAAAAAATGTGTACGAAAGAATTATTTCTCTTGAAATAATCTAACAAAATGTCCGCAACAGTATTTCGCGTTCGCGCGCTTTCAATAGTAAACAACAGATTAACGAAGTCTGACTTTAAAATTCAATTTATAGTTGAAAAGTGGCATTTACAGTCTCAAAGTGAATTCCAGGACATTCTACAATAAATAAAACATAAGGTACGATAGTAAAAAAACGTGAATAAGTGCATATTTTCATAGCTGGGCATTAACTCGTTAATCCGTTAATCGTTAATTAACGAAGTTAACATTTTGATTGACGGGTTAACTTTTAAAAATGTTAACGGACACGTTAACTTCCGTTAATTTATGCAGAAGTCCGTTAATCGTTAATTCAATGCCTAATAATAGTTACCGCACTGAACCGACAAGTGCCGGGTGGCGCGAACCTAGATATATTTTGTCAGCGCTGTGCGAGTGAGAAAGAAAACTGCGAAGAGATTTGTATCGTTTGAACTTTGATAATTATTTAATTTTTTAGCGCCGGTGCTTAGAGTGACGAGTGTTTTGTTTGTTTGTTGTTATTATAATATAAATTAAGTACAGTCAGTGTTCATTTGCGTGTTGATAATTGATACAGAAGAGTGCAGTGTAATGATATGTTTAATTAATATAAAACCATATCATGGATGTTGGAAAACATGGAATCGGATTGGATTCCAGCGGTCCTGATGAGAATCGTATGACAGCAGTAGAGTAGATGCAGTGAAAAAGTGCATGGAAAAAAGGTAGAAGATGCCTTACGACAAGAAGCAGCGGAAAATTCGAAGGACAGAGATAGTTTAAGTGGCGGAGGGAGCACTGCGAGTAACAACGATGACGACGAGGAAGACTTTTTCAATTCTGTTACTCAGTCTATAGACAAACCAAAGAGCTCCAACTCTTTAAAAAGTAAAGCGCAAAGTCTCGTTAAAATGTGTCTGGACATGAAATCAGAAGACTCGTTCAACGATGCTGCATTCCTCGGGGAACAGATATTCATAAATCTGTTCATTAAATACAATACTGCTATACCCTCAAGTGCAGTTGAACGTCTTTTTCCCACGGGTAAAGACATTTTAACACCAAAACGAGCCTCGCTTTCAGACGAGAACTTCAACATGTTAATGTTCATGAAGGGGAATATGCACCTCATGCTCGACAATTAAATTACACATTTAAATTATACAAGTCTTTGTTTTGCTTCCGGAACCTAAACCAACAGGTTTGATAAGTTCTCTAACGCAACGATATAAAGGATACACTATCAGGTGGTTCTAGAGTCTAGAACCACCTGATAGTGTAGAATCAGCTGTAAAATTTTCATTCACGGAGGTTTTTTTATTTTTGAGTATGCTTCTCTTTGTTTTGCTCACAAGAATCGGGGAAACTACTGATTCTTTTGGCTTCTGCGCTGTATTAACACTTGGCCATGGCATGGTAGATGACACAGGTGTTGTAGGTTCAACTGCTGTGAAGCCCCTCACTGGACTAACCTCACGAAGAGCAGGATACTCGTCTTGAAGAACGTTGTGCTCGTGTATTCTGCAATCTTTCTTTTCAATGTCGAGAGCTCTTTTGTAGGTCACATTAAGTTCGCTCATAACAAGTCTTATTCTTTTTTCCTTTAAAAAATGTGGACATTTTTTGTCCAAAGCCATATGACGACCCTTGCAGTTCACGCACCTAAACGTCTCTGTCTCGCAGTTCGTGTGGTCTTCGCCACATTTTGGGCAGAATGGCTTTGTTCTTGGACAGAATTTACGAGGGTGACCGAAACGCCAACAATTAGAACATTGTGTAACAGGAAACACGTACTTTTCAATAGGGAATCGACATCCATAGGCGAATAAATATTCCGGGCAAATTGAGTCTTTAAAACAAAGTCTTACAGTTTCACTAGCCACCCACTGGCCATCACTACTCATCCGCATGAGCCGTCGAACAGAAACAATGTCCACTGAACATTCAAATGCTGCCAAAATATCTTCTTCGCTCAATTCCAAGTCTACACCTCTCACAAGGCCGTAGGAGAAATTTCCTTCTTGCGTGAGTTGGGCTCTTATGTCAAGCTCCACTAGTTTTGGACAGCTTATTAATTTCTCAGCTTCAGATTTGTCGGTTAGTTCAATCAAAACTCGGTATGGACTTTTTACTTTAATTCTTGACACGTTACTAATTAAAGCGTCTCGTAGGAGTCGAGCTAATGCCATTTGTTTAGGCAGCGGTGATTTAGAGGTCAAACATACTTCATTCAATTCATTACCTTCATTATCCCGATGAGTAGGCGAATTTTTCCTCGCTGCTTTCCTCTGGCTGGTCCTAACATCCTCATCGTCAGATTCAGGTCTAGTCCTTTTGTCGTTTTTTTTGCGTCCGGCTATCTCCCATTCATTGTTGGGTCCCATTTCTTCGACCCAATCCACTTGATTAATCGTAACTTCAGGGGTCAAACACTCAAAATTGTTCACACTATTTGAACGCGACAAAGGAAGCCCCGCAAACGAGTTGTTCACACCGTCGGTTGCCATGCCGTGCGCCCGCGGCCGCGAGCGGCAGCGGCAGACTTGTTCGTTCCTGTCGAGTAGCGTTCGCAAGCGCAAACACGTTCAAAAACCCGTACGCTCCAGACGAAGTCCGTCGCGCGACTGAACGCTGTGAAACATGAAGGAATGTTCGCACAGGAAAGCGCGTGCTAGAATTAAACATTGGTTGATTACTAAAACTTACAAAGAGTGTGAAGAACTAGTTCGGGTATATAACACTCACTCCAAACAGGATATAGTTGTAGAACACTTATTCTAAATCTATATAGCAGCTTAATTTCACTCCCCCACTCACACACGCACACACACATTCACACACAAATAGTGTCTCTGAGAACAAGGTACACAATGTACCCAGCCATTACTTCATCCTAGCGCTGTTCTCCCAATTAGTTCCCCTTGTCTTCCCTACCATACCTTCAGACCTTAACCCTTTTCGTTATGCAGCCGGTATTTCACTAGATTTTATTGTAAATAAGCCCCACCCGGATTTTGAGATGTTAGCATCTGTTTTATTATCTCCACTAAACTGTATTATGTATATTTATGTGAATTCTATCTTGTTTTTGTTTTTGTGTATAAAATCTTCAGAAACGCGCGAACATATACCTAAATCTAAAATATAATTCTGTATTGGGCCACCGAGATACAGGCCTGGCCTAGTTCGGGGCCCGTTGGAAGCGCACATAATCTAGTTCTGTTTTTATAATACTGTATTGATCTAATTATATAAATGTGCTACTATGTATAACTGTACTGTAAATAAATTTATATTTGATTGATTTGAGTATATGTCTATGTTTTAAGGTTAACTCACTAGAACAGTTTTTATGGTAATAACTATTCCACGCGGACGAAGTCGCGCGCATCAGCTAGTACTATAAATAAGGGCAAAGGTTACTGCGTCTGTATGGTTGTTGCTTATTCACATTAAGATGCATGTTATTCTTTCACGGTGCAATGGAGGAAAGCGAACATTGTGATTATTGTCGTGGAAAAAATCGGAAATTCGCGATTTTTTTCCTGTACTTGTGAAATTGATGTTTTTTGCCTATACCATTATCGATTTTTGTTTTAAGTTGTGACTGTAACTGTTTAGTGGCAAAAATATATAGTAAACTAGTTGGTACTCGCGGCTTCGCTCGCATTAAGAAGTAAAACTTGCATCCCCTATTTCACCCCTTTAAAAGTGGCATTTCCAAAAATCCTTTCTTAGCGGATGCTTACGTCACAACATCTACCTACATTACAAATTTCAGCCCAATCCGTTCAGTGGTTTGGGCTGTGCGTTGATAGATCACTATATCAGTCAGTCAGTCACCTTTGAGTTTTATATATTTAGATTTACCTCTATTTTCCTGCAGGTAATAGACGAGATCCGTCGCGTGCTCTCCATAGTAGAGACCGAGCGAACCCCCCGGGCGCGCACGAGGTGCTACAAGAACTGCGAGATATATCCAGCATGGCGATAGAACACTTTGACGACAAGATATCGCCCGCCTTCTGCCGCCGCCTGCAGCAGGGGGCGCAGCCGCAACCATGCCCGCAGCACGGTATACACTTATTATTGACCTGGATACCCGCGGTTTCTTTCGCATTTCAGGATATAATACTTTATGACACTTCTAAGACCTTATACTACCTACAACCCAAAAATCTTGTAGATCCGTTCAGTCGTTTTTGCGTTATGAGCGTTTGAATAAACAGACAAAGAGACAAAAATTCTATAAATTGTTCTGCCAATCAATAAGCTAAGTCTCTTTTCAATTCCAAACAATTTTTCTTTAAATATCTTTAATGAGGAGACTTTCGACCTACTTCAGCTTTATTATATGTATGTAAAGATATAATGTGCCCTACCGCAGTGGTGCTGCCCCCGCTGGTGCTGCGCCACGAGATGAAGACGCTCCGCCGCCACTCGATGCTGAACGCCGAGCTGGCGCTGCAGCTCGCCTCGCAGTACAAGGGGGTGTGGAAACAGGTAACATAAACACATTTTAAACTATGATTTTGATGATGAAGTTATTAAGTAGACTTATTGGGCCTACAAAACGTGGTTTAAATATTAGTCTAGACCAAGTCCGTTTTAGTTGTTCGATAATTGTCTGTCTACCATCATAATGAACAATTTGTCAAAATTGTTAAATCGAAGTTCCAATTTTTGTTGACATTTTGATTGCTTGTATGTGATGTCTGAACAACAGGAACCCACGTTTAATTTTCAAAGTCCTGGACTAATATTTAAACCGCGTTTTGTAATAAGACGGATTAAGTGTTGAACCCGCACAAAGACATCGGCCGCTTAGTCAGAAGAGCTTGGGAATGGATTTTCGCACCTGACAGTCAGTCGACTGCGGCCGAGAGGTCTTAAACGTTCTGACTGTAATCATGATAACGCAGGTTCGAATCCTGACGATTGTGATTATTTTTGTTCAATTAAGTTTATTTTAAACTAGTGGACGCCCGCGGCATCGCTCATATTATTTCGGAATAAAAAACTATACTACGTACATACATACCAAAAATCGTGAAGATCCATTCAGCCGTTTTTGCGTGATGTGCGATTAAACTTACAGATAAAACAGACATAAATTCAAAAACCGCTGAAACGTGTTCTGTTTATCGATTTAAAGTATATCGAAACCTTTTTTCGAATATTTTTTATTTATAGATTTCTTATTCTTAGATACCTTCTTTAACTTTATTATGTGTATAGTTTGACTGGCCTGTTTGCTCAGTTGGTAGTTTGTCTGCCTTCAGTGCCAGAGGCCACGGGTTCAATTCCCATACAACACAAATAAATAACCATTTTCAATATCCAACTATTTGTGTTGAGTCTGGTCGTTTCTAAGTACTTACATATAATATGTCTGCAGATGCACTTACAAAGAAAAGTATATAAGTATTATATCCGTTATCTAGTACCCACGACACAAGCGTTTGCTCTGTGCAAAGTCCTGATTTTTTATTATTTTTTTATTTTGGTATTGCAGTTGATGAACTATAAGAAAATGGTGTGGAAGCAGTACAACGTTATACGATTAATGGCCAGACGACAGAAGGATCAAGACGCTACCATCGGTGAGGAAATGCCTTTTTATTTACGTGGGTTAGGTTTGCGTTTGACTCCAGCCTGCCTGATGTTAAGCATTGCTGCAGCCTAGAATGTAACACGCTTACCTAGAAGATACCTATTAACTCTAGATTTGAAAACCCCTGGACATGCTTTTGTTACTAAAGATTAAATATAACTGTACAAAAAAACCTTGCAGAAGACTTGAAAACCTCCTTTTTTTGAAGTCTTTTAAAAAACTTAAAAAATGTAGTATTAGTAGTTTATGCAACTGTCATATAATGAAGGGTATTAAAACACGAGTGTGAGTGTTTTAATACCCGTGGTATGCAGTTGCATACACTACTTTATCTTCACTAATTCTAGAATATCCGGAGGCGTACAAATATCATCGTCGCTATCCATTTTTTACTTTTAATTTATTAAATTAAATTCACGCGTACGTGTATTGTAATCTAACCAATGAGAGCGCAGATGCGCACATCAATAAAGCGCGACCAACCTGATGGGCCCTGCAATCAGGTTGGTCGCGCTTTATTGATGTTATAATGAGATATTACGATATCGATGTGGATATTATACCATCATGTGAAATTGCTTAAATTGAGTGTTTTGTTGTCTGCGCTACAACAGTAGTAATTATAAGTCAAGTATTGGAAACATAAGTAGAATGTTACAACATTAGTGTAGATAAACGTAATTTAATTAATCTTTTAAACACTTATAATATTTTTTCTGTTCTCACAACTTATTTTTTTTTTTTTACGTGTGATAGGTTTATGTTTGACTACAGCCTGCCTGATTTTAAGCATTGCTGCAGACTAGGGTGGGCCTATTATATGACTAGTGGACGCCTGCGGCTTCGCTCGCATTATTTCAGGATACAAAGTAACCTATGACACTTCTACGACCTCATACTACCTACATACCAAAAAAACATGATGATCCGTTCAACCGTTTTTGCGTGATGATCGTTTAAACTTTAAACAGACAGATATACAGAGACACATATAAACAGAAAAATAACTGCTGAAATTTGTTCTGTTATGGATTTAAAGTATGTATACTCAAACATTGTTTTTTTTGGGTAGTGTTCATTGTATCACAACATAATGTCCTTGCCCAAGAAACTTCCCTTTGGTGGGAGTCTGTACCGTGGGAAGACCTGGGCGTCCACCACGATGTATCTGCCCTAGAGAGCTCCCCTAACGAATCAATTCTGCGGAGGAGTCACGACGGTCAGTCATGAGGAACTACGACTCAAAGAGATCGGGTATTGTTTTGTGTGGCAGGGCTGCGACGGTGAAGGGCGGCGGCAGCCAGGAGGCGGAGGGCGCGCGCGACACGCCGGGCTCCGGCTCGGGCTGGTCGGGGCGCGACGCGCTGTCGCCCGTGCCCGCGCCCGACGACGACGCCGACGACAGCACGCAGGACCACTACGTGCTCGTGCGCGACACGCACAACGGTAACACCATCTGTTATACACTTTCATATTCAAACTGGCCTGTTAGCTTAGTTGGTAGTGGCTCTGCCTTCTAATCTAGGGGTTGCGGGTTCGATTCCCGCGTGACACAAGTATTTATGCATTTTAAAAATGTATAATTACTTGTGTTGAGTCTGGTCGTTTGTATGTATGTATTTATAATAAGTATGTATTTAGTATTTGGTGTGGGGTTAGATGGCGCTATGTGCGATATCTCGGAATATTTTTTTTATTAATTTTATTTAACTTTCGTGAGACATTCTATCAATATGTTAACTAAACGCCGAAACGCGTGAACAACATACGCGAATTACACGTGAGTGAAAACCGTTTAGTTAACATATTATTACACACTTGCCACTTGTAAACATGGCTGAAGGAAGGGAAGGGGAATCTGTCGTGTGGAGCGTCAACATTTTCGTATACGTATTTTGTAGCCGTGAGTACAGTTCCAAAATTATGGACTATTCACCTTATTTAATCTATCTATACATATAATAAAGCTAAAGGAAGTTAACAATCTGAACATAGAAGATATTAGAAAAAAATAAGCGTTTGGATAAACTTTAAATCGATACCAAAACACGTTTTAGCAGTTTTAATTTTATGTCTGTTTATCTGTTTGCCAATTCAAACGCTCATCACGCAAAATCGGCTGAACGGATCATATTGATTTTTGGTTTGTAGGTAGTATGAGGTCTTACGTGTCATAGGCTACTATGTTATGTTCTCCTTAACTTTCAAATATATAAAAATGTATACGATTAGTTTTTTAGAGCCGAGATTTTTGTTTGAATTCCTACGATTTGAGGTATAATTCGGCACAAAATCTCTGTTACAGTACTACAGGTTACGTACGAGCACTGCACCTT
Organism: Macaria notata; assembly: GCA_927399415.1. Lineage (NCBI taxonomy): Eukaryota > Metazoa > Arthropoda > Insecta > Lepidoptera > Geometridae > Macaria > Macaria notata. The sequence continues at coordinate 4,773,561 of OV656751.1, forward strand.
AAATAGCACTTGTTTAAGGTGCTGTCGCCTGTGCGCAATTTCCATACAAACTGTTGTATAAAATTGGACTCAAGACTAATAAAGATAGACTAAAAGTGAATAATCTCAAATTATTGATATCTAAACAAAGGTCTTGTTTTTAAGTCGACTATTGGCTCTGTGCACGAGTTCAGCGCCACCTAGCGTCCACAACTATTTTGGCAATTAAAGGCGGCAATATCACAAAATAAGTATTACAACAATAATACCTACAAAAATATTTAACTAATTCATGTAATCCAGTCTAAACAGATTATTTTGAAATATGGCACATGGCAGCGCCAACATTGTTTTTACTTTTGGCCACATGAGCGCTGCGATCGATGTCATTACCCCCACCTAGTACTTCGCACACAGCCAATACCTACAACAGTTTGTATGCAATGTATTGGTGGTGTGGTTGCAGAGAAGGTGATGTCCCGGCAGCCGTCCACCACGGAGTACCTGCCCGGCATGCTGCACGAGGCCAGCCCGGCGGGGCTGCTGCCCGCGCACGCGCACTGGGCGCTGCTGTGCCTGGGCGCGTCCTCGCTGTACAGCCACGCGCTGGGGCTGCCCGAGCACCTGCAGCCCGGCTTCCTGCCGCACACCAACTACCTGCTGCCCTGGGACTGCGCGCCCAGGTCCACTTCATCTCCTATCCAAATTACTCTTAACTAAATTACTCGGAGAATTTTATCAACTCTGACGCGCCACAGATAACAAAAACATTGGTTTCTAGCTGTTTCTCGTCAGCGACGGCCGACTACATTACGATGCGCATGTTAGCAAAAGAAACATCTCGATATTTTGTCGACGAAGCCTTGAGAACCCCTAACCTCATCTTGTGCGTCATAAGCCTGCTTCACTGTTAATTCCTCATAACAAAGTAATATTTTGTTTATTCTATTTTTTCACTATAAATTGTGACAACATTACGTTGTTATTGATAGGGTAGAATAAATAAGATGGATCTACATTTTAGTACCACAGCAAAGTGAAAAGCCGAAAAGCCTTTGCCTATGCCATTACATGTTGCAGAGTGGAGCAGATCTCGCTGTTCCAGGCGGCGGGGCGCGGGCGCGGCAAGGCCAGCGCGCCGCACATCACGGTCAAGATATTCATCGGGTTCGAGTACGAGTGCCCCAGGGGACACAGGTCAACTACACTCTAACTCTAGCTCTAATTCTATCTCTAACTCTAGTTCTATCTCTAACTCTAGTTCTATCTCTAACTCTAGTTCTATCTCTAACACTAGTTATATCTCTGACTATATTTCTAACACTAGTTCTATCTCTGGCTATCTCTAACACTAGTTCTATCTCTGACTCTTATCTCTAACTGTGACTCTATCTGTATCATTGTTTTTTTCAATTCTATTATTTTTACTTGCGTATAACGAGTGAGAACGTATAATGATCTCACCAAGTTTGACTTACGGCACAATGTACGCACACAGTTGTACACAATAACAATGATATATTTAAATAACATTTCGGTAATTTACTCGCCAAAAACATTAAGGCAACTGGTTCTTATACCTTCGTTTTTATTATTATCTCTAAGAAAGTGAGTACTATTTGGGCGGGACGTGACGAATTAGAATTAAAATACGAATTAATTCGGTATTGGACACAAGCGTTAGTGTGGGGCTAGATGGCGATGTGTGCAATGTCCTGGATATTTATCGGAATGTTTCGTGGTGTGTGTGTCAGGTTCATGATGTCATCCCCGGAGAGCGTGACGGCGGGCGGCGGGTCGGCGGCGGCGGGCGCGGCGTTGGCGCACGCCGACATGCCGGTGTACGCAGCGTGCGTGTGCCGCGCCGCCGCCGCCGCGCCCGTGGCGCACCTCGCGCGCCTGCACGTCGTCACGCCCAAGGCGCCGCTGCACGTCACCATACAACCCAGGGTAAATCTCCGTCTTTCCTTTATTGTTAACCGACTGCAAATCCACACGTCATTTGAAAATCAGTCTCGATTTGAACCGGGGCGCGTTACAATGTAAAGCAGACGCATACGCCACCAAGGCACGCTCGCTTAACTCAGTGGACGCCCGCGGCTTCGCTCGCATTATTTGAGGATAAAAAGTGGCCTATGACACTCCCTGGACTTCATACTACCTAGGTACAGCATGATAATCCGTTCACCCGTTTTAGCGTGAAGTGCGTTCAAAACATTTACCATAAACATTTACCTAAACATTTTGTTTTCGAATGTCTTCTCTGTACTGATTTTTGACCCTTAAGCTTTATTATAATATGTATTGACTAGGGCGCTCGCGGCTTCGCTCGCATTAAGAAGTAAAACTTGCACCCCTTTAAAAGTGGCATTTCCAAAAATCCTTAGCAGATGCCTACGTCGTAACATCTACCTGCATGCCAAATTTCACCTCGATCCGTCCAGTAGTTTGGGCTGTGTGTTGATAGATCACTATATCAGTCAGTCACCTTTGAGTTTTTTGTCCGCAGGTGCAGCCGGTGGCGGGCGGGCCGGTGTTCGTGCCTGCGCCGGCGGGCAGCGCGCCCGTCAAACTGAGCGCCTCCGCGTACTGGGTGCTGCGCCTGCCCTGGGTGTACGCGGACGTGCGCGGCGCGCTGCCCCGCCCGCGCGCGCCCCCGCCCTCGCACGCCGCCGCCGCCGGACGCATCCTGGCGCCTATCTTCGGACTCGTCGAGTGAACCCAGAACGTCTTCAGATCTATGTTCTTCATTTTACAAACATTTATGCTATAACTTCACTATACGACCTGGATAAACACCTATCAGACTGGGATACCATAGCACTGGATAGAAATAAATGTAGGGAGGCCTTTACCCAACAATGGGACAACACAGGCTCTTAATAATATAACTTCACTTTCCGCATCGCTCTGTATGTAATATGTATGTATGCTTAAATCTTTAAGACTACACAACGGATTTTGATGCGTTTTTAATGGTTATTTATTAGAAAAAATGATTCAAGAGGAAGGTTTATTTGTTTAATTAAGCGTGCGATGCCGCGGGAAACAGCTAGTGAGGTTGCCTTACTAGCTGTTGCCCGTGGCTTCGTTTGTCTTAGCTTGGACAACATAAACAGACGATGGGTTCTTCTTCGTATGGGAGTGACCAACCCTGTTGTAGAGAGTTTTTAGACCGCCTTAAAGGCCTTTAACATGAATGACATGGCTTAGCGACTGTTAAGCTTGTCTTATCCTATACTTATTTAATTGACTGTTATATTGAATGTGTGTCTAGTTCCAACGACACGGGATCGATTCCTGCACAACACAAATAATTGACCATTTTAAATTTGCAATCATTTGTGTTGAGTCTGGGTGTTTCTTTATTCATATGTATACCAGAAAAATGTTATCATCGCTACTTAATAACGGATATAATACTTAAATACTCTTGTAAATAAAATACGTAGGTACATATATTATGCATAGATATATAGTTGTTCTAACTTTTTTTAAGGTTATTTATAATATATTAATAGCAAAGTACATATATATTGTAAAACATCTAAGTAATGTTCCAGTGGAAGACCTTGCCTTCTGCAACACAGTTGTTAACTAAAGCAGAAGGCAGAGCCTTAATTTCCATGTACAATGTAAAGTTTTTGCAATAAATATGTTTATGTTTATAGAAACACCCAGACTCAGCTCAAATAATGGTTAATTGAAAATGGACAATTAAGTACTTGTGTTGTGTGGGAGTTGAACCCGCGAACCCTAGCACCAAAGGCATACAATCTAGTGACTGAGCTAATAGGTCAGTCTTGGTTTAGTGGTATTTATGTTAGTGAAGTGTATATTCGTATTGAGCACGAACGGACGAATTTACCTACTTTTTAACAACAATGAGTTCAGTTTTGTTGTAAAAGTACGATTAAAACCAATCATAATTTATTGTTAGTTTGTTTATTCCCTGATTTTGATGCGCTCGAATTAATTCTTAGGGAAATTTATCTTTTAAAATCGGGAAAAAATGTGGCATGATCGAACAGCGTACAGACGCGTTAAAAGTAAAAGCACTTAGTATTTATTTATAATATTTAGGTACTATGGCACAAAAAACAGAATATGACCTTAAATAAACTCATTTTAAGCTAGTTTCGATCCAGAACAGACTCCATGGCCAGCGGATGTCCCAAGTACTGCTGGATAGATGTGGTGGAAGAGGATCTGCAAACACTCTGAGTGGCAGAAGATGCGTAAAACCGCGAGGAGTGAACACTAGACCAGCTAGTTATAAATCTGGTGTATTTTTCTTGATATTGGTGTCTTCTCAGTAAAAAAAGATTTAAACAATACTTGCCAAAAACACCAAGTCTCGCAAAACGTTGTGAGATACATGTAGTACCAATTAATAAAAAATATTGTCAATAGATCGACTCCATTGAATCTGCAGATAGATTTGAAATATAAAGTTGTTTAGGAAAGCACATCTTGTTCGGGTTCAAAATTGTACCTATTTATGTCGAACAAGATTATTAAATGAAATAAATAAGTACTGATTATATGCATGTGTTTTATTAATCTACATACTAGCTGCGCACCGCGGTGTTACCCACACTAATACAGGGTCAAAGTTAACATATGTGTCAGAGTCTAAACTAATTCCATACCAAATTACTTTCAAGTCGGTTAAGTCATTTGAATGTGAAAAAGAAACGAACATAAACACATTAACGTACAAACTTACACATTTATAATAATAATGTGATGTGGTTTAGTTGTATTATTACTTAACTAATATGCCTCTCAAGGTTTACGTGATAACTCTCGGTATAAAATAAATAAACTAGGCTAAAATAATGTGTTTAAGTGTCGAGTTCTATCAACAGTGTTTTTACATTTGTCTTTTAATCGATTTTAATGGATATTTTCTGTTAGGTAGGGCCAACCAATCCAAAGGATCTTTTGCCGTAACACCTGGCTTAAAAAAGCGAGTAACGCCTGAAAAAAAACTAAAAGGGGAGAAATAATTATTAAAAAAAATAACGGATGAAGTATTTTTTATAAAGAAATTAAAAATGTTTTAGAATCTACAAAAATAAAATTATTAACACTTTGTTTGTGGACTTCTTGTTAATAGTTTTAAAGAATCATAGCGTTGTAAGTCAATAAATTGAGCGTCTGATTTGAGCATGCGCCATCAAACCGCCACTTGTAGCTTACATTATATCAAGTTTTAAATAAACTTTTTAACACACTCGGTAGTTTACTTTTCTATTTATTGCCATAATAGTTCTGTTTCACCTTCGTATTATATTAAATCAGATTGGATTTGAATTTACCTGCAAGATTATTTCCGGTCTTATACCGAACCGTAAATCAACTCATAAATTCAAATCAAATTCAATTATTGTTTTTGGTGTTTAATATGATACCTAAAAACATTAAAGATAAGAGGAACAAATTTGATTAATCTTTTATATATTATTATCATATTTGTTATATGTTTTAAATAACTTAAAAGGGTATCTGACTAAATTCTGTAGTGGCACAAGGTGAGCGGCAAGTGGGCGAAGCGTATTCTAGCTCAGTGATTGGTCCGCCGCCACATTTTCTGCGACTGGATGAAGGAAGGCATGCAATGGCTTCCTCCTTCACGGTGCGCGATCGATACTCAGCAGTCAGCTCAGTCGTTCGAGAGCCGCCCGCGCCGACGCGAATACGTTTCGGCAGGGAACTCTGCCCAATTTTCCTTCGACAGTTTGAAACTTCCGAAAGTTTTTGCGGCATCGACGCCCCAGCGACGTGCCTCAGCGGCCCTACCGGTCCATCGCAGAAATACTGGACTCCATGCGCCCGGAGTCTGTAGGAGGAGCGCCTGTTGTCGTCAGAAATGTGAGTACCTACAATTTTACAAGATTTTAGTTTTATTCAATTTGATCGTTAATTCGTTTCGATTTCAAGCCATTTTTTTTCCTAATAATTACGTAGTTTCCGCGAGAGTTATTAAATATTTTACTTCGTAGCTCGGCTGTTGTTTTTCACGTGAAATAACTAAGCGTTCGTTACATTGTAAGTACGTAGTTCGCCGAAATGACCCGCTGCTCCCACGTTGGGCGCCAACACGCCGAATATCTATGTTTGTATTGCGATCCGGAGCCAACGCTGCACTTAAATCAAATTTTAAGCACAATGCTGTAGGTTTTATTGTCTGTTCATAATGTAGCGTACGACATCCGGTTTGATGGCAGTTAATGTGCAGCTAGATGTGCCAGCGCGGTATAACGCCGCGCGCGTGCCAAGTGGGCGGCCACTTGCATTAGCGCATATACAAAAAAATACAAAATCATAATTTGCCAAAGAAAATTTGTCACCAAATGTTTCGAATCCTCTGACCTCGTGCTAGCCGTTAGGCTGTGTTACGAGGCCAGAGTCATCTCCCAGTATGTTTCTAATTTAATTACCTATTATTACGTCTTATGAGCTAGGTTACAAACAATGTTTTTATTTTATTTTAATATCTAACTACCCTCAATTTGTGTACAAGTTCAAGTGGTATGACAACAAACAGTGTAGGCAGTCACTCACACACGCACAATCGTACAACTCGCTCGCACCATCGACTTCATAATCAACTGACGCATAGTGTGAACACTACTTTGAAATTCATGTGTCAAAATAAATCTATGTTTTATGTCAGCCAACAGTATCTTTCGATACATATATGAAGATGCAATTTTGTTTATTAGAAAATTGTGATTGCGATATTGGAGTGAGCGGATTTATTTAACTGCAATGAACATACAAAGTCTATACTGAGTATTTAGAGGATCTAGAGAGTTAGGCGTCTTTTGACTATGTTGTCCACGGTAGATAGCGAGTCGGCGCGCGAGCAGGTATCGTACGTGAATACAGACGGTGTGTGTGTGTGCGTGAGCTGCCAGCTACAGATCAGATATCAACAGATACTAATTGACGGATTACACATTAATAGTTAAAAGTTTAGGAACAGGATGTCTTTTAGTGTATCTGTGAATATTTTAAAGTTTTTTCTACAAAATCTGTTTGGTTAGTGGCGAAAATTGTGGTTTTGTGATAGTTCGGTTATTTGTGCGTAAGGGATGTTTTGGTTGTTTGTGCTATCTCTGTGGCTAAGTGAGGTAGGAGAGATAATGTGTGGCGTCTGGATTGAGCTATGCCGAGAATGGTGTTGGTGTTGTGGTGCTGCTGAAGTGGAAGGCTGCTGATGCGGGTACGGCTCTGTTATATTTCCGTTTATTATAAGTTTGTTATTTCTTATGAAGGCTTGATGACCGTCAAGTCGCGCAGCGCGAACTTGTGATTGTAGGGACTTTCTTTGATGTAATGTGTTTTTAATCTAGGTATTCTGATATAGATAAGCCCGAGTTTCTGAATAAGTAGCTATTTTTCAAAACATATTTTACCATTCGCTTGCTCAGTAGCTCAACTACTATTAGCCTACGTTTGGAGGTAGTTTTCGCAATTCTACGCAGATCTTCTATGTAGCCAGTGAGGTCTACATTCATTATGTTTTGGCAGATGGATATAACTTGATGGTGTAGTTGAGGTTCGGTTTCATAATCAGGTTCATTAAGTCCAAAAATAACAACTTTCCTGCTGTGTAGTCTATCTGTGGTTGATGATTGAAGTCTTTGATAATCTTATTTTGTAGTTGATGTATTTCATTTTTGAGTTTGTTGTTTTCATTTTCTAGATTTTCTATTCTCTTATTAGCTTTTAAGATTTCCGTTTTGATGTCAGTCTGTTGTTTTTCTAAATAATCGGTTTTTGTCGTCATTTCTATGCGTAATTTGTCGGTAATTAATTCTATTGTTAGATCTATTGTGTTAGTTAGGTCATGTAGTATTGATCTTCTATTTTATTCTAATTTGGACTCGAGTAGCTGATTTGTGCTAACATGTCAGTATTATTGGGGGCTGGACAGGACAAGTTGGGGGGAGTCTTGTACTGGTCATTGTTGTGAGATATTTGTGCCGTATTTAGTGTATAATCAGTGGTCGATTCGTCCAACATCATAGAGGAGTCATTCATGCATGATTGTTGCTGCCTTACAGGCGTATTATCGTTTCTTAAGCGTCGTGTTACATTTTGACACGAGTGGCATTTCCAATTTTTCTTAAGTCCAAACATGTTATTTAGATAAAAAGCTGACGTGATGTTTCAGCATGCATAGTGAAAGTTCGTGGCACAAGATGTACATGTTAATATTTCGGTTTCGCTTCTTATAGACTGTTTGCAAGCTGAACAAAACATTTTGAAGAATCACGAAAATTTACTTTGAAATTTTATCGTTACTTATCTGCAACTTGGTCCTCAGTGGTTGACTCGTATGTCGTGGCGCGAAGGTATGTTTTCGCTTGGGCGTTGAATCAGCTGACAGGTCGTCAATTCGTGTCACTTGATGCGGTCGACGAATTGACCGTTAAAAACAAAACACACTCGTTGGATCATGAAATCCTTGGGGATCTCCGGGATTTTTTCACAGTAGATTCAGCTTTTGGAACTCTTTTAAATAATGTAGTATTATTTTTTTCTTGCACTTATGTTAGGTACTTTTGAAACACTTATTTGCGATGTAACAATGCTTTCGAGAAAAGGGCTGCCGGGCGCTGCCATTTTGCAAATACACGGTCGTTTAAAACTGTACTCTGTACGCTTTTAAGCGCTGCGTATTTTAATAGTTTGGTTAGACGACATAACTATGGTTTCACGCTGCAGCGAATTTTAGTTCAATCTCTTTCCAAAATGGAGCAAAGCTTTGGTTCGGGGTGTATGTTCTATACGCTAGTAATATAGTTCGATGATTACATTATATTTATTTCCCTTTCCAGTTGTGTTTCGAGGAGAATTTCTCTAGGATATTCGTGGTGGGTCGCACGTGCGGTCTGGCCGGGCTCCGATCGAACCACTACCAGATTCTGTTCCTCATGAGACAGCTGGAGAGGATATCTAAGATGATGGCGTGGTTGGTGCACGACGCTGCCTGGCAACCTGACGCTGCCTGGCAACCTGACGCGGATGAAGGGTGAGTTAGTTTATTATTTTATTGGAAACATTTTTATTATATGTTGTACCTCAAACAGGTCTGAGCAAGTCGATGTACCATCCTTCGTTGCGTGCACTCCTGGTGCGCTGATGCGCGCACTCCTGGTGCGCTACTGCGCGTGCTCCTCGTGTGCTGTTGCGTGTACTCCTGGTGCGCTGATGCGCACACTCCTGGTGCGCTGATGCGCGCACTCCTGGTGCGCTACTGCGCGTGCTCCTCGTGTGCTACTGCGCGTGCTCCTCGTGTGCTGTTGCGTGCACTCCTGGTGCGCTGCTGCGCGCACTCCTGGTGCGCTGCAGCGCGCACTCCTGGCGTGGTTGGCACACGACGCTGCCTGGCAACCTGACGCGGATGAAGGGTGAGTTAGTTTATTATTTTATTGGAAACATTTTTATTATATGTTGTACCTCAAACAGGTCTGAGCAAGTCGATGTACCGTCCTTCGTTGCGTGCACTCCTGGTGCGCTGCTGCGCGCACTCCTGGTGCGCTGCTGTGCGCACTCCTGGCGTGGTTGGTGCACGATGCTGCCTGGCAACCTTACGCGGATGAAGGGAGAGTTAGTTTATTATTTTATTGGAAACATTTTTATTATATGTTGTACCTCAAACAGGTCTGAGCAAGTCGATGTACCGTCCTTCGTTGCGTGCACTCCTGGTGCGCTGCTGCGCGCACTCCTGGTGCGCTGCTGCGCACTCCTGGCGTGGTTGGTGCACGACGCTGCCTGACAACCTTACGCGGATTAAGGGTGAGTTAGTTTATTATTTTATTGGAAACATTTTTATTATATGTTGTACCTCAAACAGGTCTAAGCAAGTCGATGTACCGTCCTTCGTAGCGTGCACTCCTGGTGCGCTGATGCGCGCACTCCTGGTGCGCTGATGCGCGTGCTCCTCGTGTGCTGTTGCGTGCACTCCTGGTGCGCTGCTGCGCGCACTCCTGGTGCGCTGCTGCGCGCACTCCTGGTGCGCTGCTGCACGCACTCCTGGCGTGGTTGGTGCACGACGCTGCCTGGCAACCTTACGCGGATGAAGGGTGAGTTAGTTTATGGAACATTTTTATTATATGTTGTACCTCAAACAGGTCTGAGCAAGTCGATGTACCGTCCTTCGTTGCGTGCACTCCTGGTGCGCTGATGCGCGCACTCCTGGTGCGCTAATGCGCGTGCTCCTCGTGTGCTGTTGCGTGCAGTCCTGGTGCGCTGATGCGCGCACTCCTGGTGCGCTACTGCGCGTGCTCCTCGTGTGCTGTTGCGTGCACTCCTGGTGCGCTACTGCGCGTGCTCCTCGTGTGCTGTTGCGTGCACTCCTGGTGCGCTGCTGCGCGCACTCCTGGTGCGCTGCTGCGCGCACTCCTGGTGCGCTGCTGCGCGCACTCCTGGCGTGGTTGGTGCAGGATGCTGCCTGGCAACCTTACGCGGATGAAGGGTGAGTTAGTTTATTATTTTATTGGAATTTTTTTTATTATATGTTGTACCTCAAACAGGTCTGAGCAAGTCGATGTACCGTCCTTCGTTGCGTGCACTCCTGGTGCGCTGATGCGCGCACTCCTGGTGCGCTACTGCGCGTGCTCTTCGTGTGCTGTTGCGTGCACTCCTGGTGCGCTGATGCGCGCACTCCTGGTGCGCTGCTGCGCGTGCTCCTCGTGTGCTGTTGCGTGCACTCCTGGTGCGCTGCTGCACGTGCTCCTGGTGCGCTGCTGCGCGCACTCCTGGTGCGCTGCTGCGCGCACTCCTGGCGTGGTTGGTGCACGACGCTGCCTGGCAACCTTACGCGGATGAAGGGTGAGTTAGTTTATTATTTTATTGGAAACATTTTTATTATATGTTGTACCTCAAACAGGTCAAAGCAAGTCGATGTACCGTCCTTCGTTGCGTGCACTCCTGGTGCGCTACTGCGCGTGCTCCTCGTGTGCTGTTGCGTGCATTCCTGGTGCGCTGATGCGCGCACTCCTGGTGCGCTACTGCGCGTGCCCCTCGTGTGCTGGTCGTGCACTCCTGGTGCGCTGCTGCGCGTACTCCTGGTGCGCTGCTGCGCGCACTCCTGGTGCGCTGCTGCGCGCACTCCTGGCGTGGTTGGTGCACGACGCTGCCTGGCAACCTTACGCGGATGAAGGGTGAGTTAGTTTATTATTTTATTGGAAACATTTTTATTATATGTTGTACCTCAAACAGGTCTGAGCAAGTCGATGTACCGTCCTTCGTTGCGTGCACTCCTGGTGCGCTGATGCGCGCACTCCTGGTGCGCTACTGCGCGTGCTCCTCGTGTGCTGTTGCGCGCACTCCTGGTGCGCTGCTGCGCGCACTCCTGGCGTGGTTGGTGCACGACGCTGCCTGGCAACCTTACGCGGATGAAGGGTGAGTTAGTTTATTATTTTATTGGAAACATTTTTATTATATGTTTTACCTCAAACAGGTCTGAGCAAGTCGATGTACCGTCCTTCGTTGCGTGCACTCCTGGTGCGCTGCTGCGCGCACTCCTGGTGCGCTGCTGCGCGCACTCCTGGTGCGCTGCTGCACGCACTCCTGGCGTGGTTGGTGCACGACGCTGCCTGGCAACCTTACGCGGATGAAGGGTGAGTTAGTTTATTATTTTATTGGAAACATTTTTATTATATGTTTTACCTCAAACAGGTCTGAGCAAGTCGATGTACCGTCCTTCGTTGCGTGCACTCCTGGTGCGCTGATGCGCGCACTCCTGGTGCGCTACTGCGCGTGCTCCTCGTGTGCTGTTGCGTGCACTCCTGGTGCGCTGCTGCGCGCACTCCTGGTGCGCTGCTGCGCGCACTCCTGGCTTGGTTGGTGCACGACGCTGCCTGGCAACCTTACGCGGATGAAGGGTGAGTTAGTTTATTATTTTATTGGAAACATTTTTATTATATGTTGTACCTCAAACAGGTCTGAGCAAGTCGATGTACCGTCTTTCGTTGCGTGCACTCCTGGTGCGCTGATGCGCGCACTCCTGGTGCGCTACTGCGCGTGCTCCTCGTGTGCTGTTGCGTGCACTCCTGGTGCGCTGCTGCGCGCACTCCTGGTGCGCTGCTTTGCGCACTCCTGGCTTGGTTGGTGCACGACGCTGCCTGGCAACCTTACGCGGATGAAGGGTGAGTTAGTTTATTATTTTATTGGAAACATTTTTATTATATGTTGTACCTCAAACAGGTCTGAGCAAGTCGATGTACCGTCCTTCGTTGCGTGCACTCCTGGTGCGCTGATGCGCGCACTCCTGGTGCGCTACTGCGCGTGCTCCTCGTGTGCTGTTGCGTGCACTCCTGATGCGCGAACTCCTGGTGCGCTACTGCGCGTGCTCCTCGTGTGCTGTTGCGTGCACTCCTGGTGCGCTGATGCGCGCACTCCTGGTGCGCTGCTGCGCGCACTCTTGGTGCGCTGCTGCGCGCACTCTTGGTGCGCTGCTGCGCGCACTCCTGGTGCGCTGCTGCGCGCACTCCTGGTGCGCTACTGCGCGTGCTCCTCGTGTGCTGTTGCGTGAACTCCTGGTGCGCTGATGCACGCACTCCTGGTGCGCTGATGCGCGCACTCCTGGCGTGGTTGGTGCACGACGCTGCCTGGCAACTTTACGCGGATGAAGGGTGAGTTAGTTTATTATTTTATTGGAAACATTTTTAGTATATGTTGTACCTCAAACAGGTCTGAGCAAGTCGATGTACCGTCCTTCGTTGCGTGCACTCCTGGTGCGCTGATGCGCGCACTCCTGGTGCGCTACTGCGCGTGCTCCTGGTGTGCTGTTGCGTGCACTCCTGATGCGCGCACTCCTGGTGGGCTACTGCGCGTGCTCCTCGTGTGCTGTTGCGTGCACTCCTAGTGCGCTGCTGCGTGCACTCCTGGTGCGCTGATGCGCGCACTCCTGGTGCGCTACTGCGCGTGCTCCTCGTGTGCTGTTGCGTGCACTCCTGGTGCGCTACTGCGCGTGCTCCTCGTGTGCTGTTGCGTGCACTCCTGGTGCGCTGCTGCGCGCACTCCTGGTGCGCTGCTGCGCACACTCCTGGCGTGGTTTATGCAGGACGCTGCCTGGCAACCTTACGCGGATGAAGGGTGAGTTAGTTTATTATTTTATTGGAAACATTTTTATTATATGTTGTACCTCAAACAGGTCTGAGCAAGTCGATGTACCGTCCTTCGTTGCGTGCACTCCTGGTGCGCTGCTGCGAGCACTCCTGGTGCGCTGATGCGCGCACTCCTGGTGCGCTACTGCGCGTGCTCCTCGTGTGCTGTTGCGTGCACTCCTGGTGCGCTGCTGCGCGCACTCGTGGTGCGCTGCTGCGCGCACTCCTGGCTTGGTTGGTGCACGACGCTGCCTGGCAACCTTACGCGGATGAAGGGTGAGTTAGTTTATTATTTTATTGGAAACATTTTTATTATATGTTGTACCTCAAACAGGTCTAAGCAAGTCGATGTACCGTCCTTCGTTGCGGTGCACTCCTGGTGCGCTGCTGCGCGCACTCCTGGTGTGCTGTTGCGTGCATTCCTGGTGCGCTGCTGCGCGCACTCCTGGTGCGCTGCTGCGCGCACTCCTGGTGCGCTGCTGCGCGCACTCCTGACGTGGTTGGTGAACGACGCTGCCTGGCAACCTTACGCGGATGAAGGTTGAGTTTATTTATTATTTTATTGGAAACATTTTTATTATATGTTGTACCTCAAACAGGTCTGAGCAAGTCGATGTACCGTCCTTCGTTGCGGTGCACTCCTGGTGCGCTGCTGCGCGCACTCCTGGTGCGCTGCTGCGCGTGCTCCTCGTGTGCTGTTGCGTGCAGTCCTGGTGCGCTGATGCGCGCACTCCTGGTGCGCTACTGCGCGTGCTCCTCGTGTGCCGTTGCGTGCACTCCTGGTGCGCTGCTGCGCGCACTCCTGGTGCGCTGCTGCGCGCACTCCTGGTGCGCTGCTGCGCGCACTCCTGGCGTGGTTGGTGCACGACGCTGCCTGGCAACCTTACGCGGATGAAGGGTGAGTTAGTTTATTATTTTATTGGAAACATTTTTATTGGAAACATTTTTATTATATGTTGTACCTCAAACAGGTCTGAGCAAGTCGATGTACCGTCCTTCGTTGCGTGAACTCCTCGTGTGCTGTTGCGCGCACTCCTGGTGCGCTGCTGCGCGCACTCCTGGCGTGGTTGGTGCACGACGCTGCCTGGCAACCTTACGCGGATGAAGGGTGAGTTAGTTTATTATTTTATTGGAAACATTTTTATTATATGTTGTACCTCAAACAGGTCTGAGCAAGTCGATGTACCGTCTTTCGTTGCGTGCACTCCTGGTGCGCTGATGCGCGCACTCCTGGTGCGCTACTGCGCGTGCTCCTCGTGTGCTGTTGCGTGCACTCCTGATGCGCGCACTCCTGGTGGCTGCGCGTGCTCCTCGTGTGCTGTTGCGTGCACTCCTGGTGCGCTGCTGCGTGCACTCCTGGTGCGCTGATGCGCGCACTCCTGGTGCGCTACTGCGCGTGCTCCTCGTGTGCTGTTGCGTGCACTCCTGATGCGCGCACTCCTGGTGCGCTACTGCGCGTGCTCCTCGTGTGCCGTTGCGTGCACTCCTGGTGCGCTGCTGCGCGCACTCCTGGTGCGCTGCTGCGCGCACTCCTGGTGCGCTGCTGCGCGCACTCCTGGCGTGGTTGGTGCACGACGCTGCCTGGCAACCTTACGCGGATGAAGGGTGAGTTAGTTTATTATTTTATTGGAAACATTTTTATTATATGTTGTACCTCAAACAGGTCTGAGCAAGTCGATGTACCGTCCTTCGTTGCGTGAACTCCTCGTGTGCTGTTGCGCGCACTCCTGGTGCGCTGCTGCGCGCACTCCTGGCGTGGTTGGTGCACGACGCTGCCTGGCAACCTTACGCGGATGAAGGGCGAGTTAGTTTATTATTTTATTGGAAACATTTTTATTATATGTTGTACCTCAAACAGGTCTGAGCAAGTCGATGTACCGTCTTTCGTTGCGTGCACTCCTGGTGCGCTGATGCGCGCACTCCTGGTGCGCTACTGCGCGTGCTCCTCGTGTGCTGTTGCGTGCACTCCTGATGCGCGCACTCCTGGTGGCTGCGCGTGCTCCTCGTGTGCTGTTGCGTGCACTCCTGGTGCGCTGCTGCGTGCACTCCTGGTGCGCTGATGCGCGCACTCCTGGTGCGCTACTGCGCGTGCTCCTCGTGTGCTGTTGCGTGCACTCCTGATGCGCGCACTCCTGGTGCGCTACTGCGCGTGCTTCTCGTGTGCTGTTGCGTGCACTCCTGGTGCGCTGCTGCGCGCACTCCTGGTGCGCTGCTGCGCGCACTCCTGGCGTGGTTTATGCAGGACGCTGCCTGGCAACCTTACGCGGATGAAGGGTGAGTTAGTTTATTATTTTATTGGAAACATTTTTATTGGAAACATTTTTATTATATGTTGTACCTCAAACAGGTCTGAGCAAGTCGATGTACCGTCCTTCGTTGCGTGCACTCCTGGTGCGCTGCTGCGCGCACTCCTGGTGCGCTGCTGCGCGCACTCCTGGTGCGCTGCTGCGCGCACTCCTGGTGCGCTGCTGCGCGCACTCCTGGCGTGGTTGGTGCACGACGCTGCCTGGCAACCTTACGCGGATGAAGGGTGAGTTAGTTTATTATTTTATTGGAAACATTTTTATTGGAAACATTTTTATTATATGTTGTACCTCAAACAGGTCTGAGCAAGTCGATGTACCGTCCTTCGTTGCGTGAACTCCTGGTGCGCTGATGCGCGCACTCCTGGTGCGCTGCTGCGCGCACTCCTGGCTTGGTTGGTGCCCGACGCTGCCTGGCAACCTTACGCGGATGAAGGGTGAGTTAGTTTATTATTTTATTGGAAACATTTTTATTATATGTTGTACCTCAAACAGGTCTGAGCAAGTCGATGTACCGTCATTCGTTGCGGTGCACTCCTGGTGCGCTGCTGCGCGCACTCCTGGCGTGGTTGGTGCACGACGCTGCCTGGCAACCTTACGCGGATGAAGGGTGAGTTAGTTTATTATTTTATTGGAAACATTTTTATTATATGTTGTACCTCAAACAGGTCTGAGCAAGTCGATGTACCGTCCTTCGTTGCGTGCACTCCTGGTGCGCTGCTGCGAGCACTCCTGGTGCGCTGATGCGCGCACTCCTGGTGCGCTACTGTGCGTGCTCCTCGTGTGCTACTGCGCGTGCTCCTCGTGTGCTGTTGCGTGCACTCCTGGTGCGCTGCTGCGCGCACTCCTGGTGCGCTGCTGCGCGCACTCCTGGTGCGCTGCTGCGCGCACTCCTGGTGCGCTGCTGCGCGCACTCCTGGTGCGCTGCTGCGCGCACTCCTGGTGCGCTGCTGCACGCAATCCGGGCGTGGTTGGTGCACGACGCTGCCTGGCAACCTTACGCGAATAAAGGGTGAGTTAGTTTATTATTTTATTGGAAACATTTTTATTATATGTTGTACCTCAAACAGGTCTGAGCAAGTCGATGTACCGTCCTTCGTTGCGTGCACTCCTGGTGCGCTGATGCGCGCACTCCTGGTGCGCTGATGCGCGCACTCCTGGTGCGCTGATGCGCGCACTCCTGGTGCGCTACTGCGCGTGCTCCTCGTGTGCTGTTGCGTGTACTCCTGATGCGCGCACTCCTGGTGCGCTACTGCGCGTGCTCCTCGTGTGCTGTTGCGTGCACTCCTGGTTCGCTGCTGCGCGCACTCCTGGCGTGGTTGGTGCACGACGCTGCCTGGCAACCTTACGCGGATGAAGGGTGAGTTAGTTTATTATTTTATTGGAAACATTTTTATTATATGTTGTACCTCAAACAGGTCTGAGCAAGTCGATGTACCGTCCTTCGTTGCGTGCACTCCTGGTGCGCTGCTGCGAAAACTCCTAGTGCGCTGATGCGCGCACTCCTGGTGCGCTACTGCGCGTGCTCCTCGTGTGCTGTTGCGTGCACTCCTGGTGCGCTGCTGCGCGCACTCCTAGTGCGCTGCTGCGGGCACTCCTGGTGCGCTGCTGCGCGCACTCCTGGTGCGCTGCTGCGCGCACTCCTGGTGCGCTGCTGCGCGCACTCCTGGTGCGCTGCTGCGCGAACTCCTGGTGCGCTGCTGCACGCACTCCTGGCGTGGTTTGTGCACGACGCTGCCTGGCAACCTTACGCGGATGAAGGGTGAGTTAGTTTATCATTTTATTGAAAACATTTTTATTATGTTGTACCTCAAACAGGTCTGAGCAAGTCGATGTACCGTCCTTCGTTGCGTGCACTCCTGGTGCGCTGATGCGCGCACTCCTGGTGCGCTACTGCGCGTGCTCCTCGTGTTCTGTTGCGTGTACTCGTGATGCGCGCATTCCTGGTGCGCTACTGCGCGTGCTCCTCGTGTGCTGTTGCGTATACTCGTGATGCGCGCACTCCTGGTGCGCTACTGCGCGTGCTCCTCGTGTGCTGTTGCGTGAACTCCTGGTGCGCTGATGCACGCACTCCTGGTGCGTGATGAAGGGTGAGTTAGTTTATTATTTTATTGGAAACATTTTTATTATATGTTGTACCTCAAACAGGTCTGAGCAAGTCGATGTACCGTCCTTCGTTGCGTGCACTCCTGGTGCGCTGCTGCGAGCACTCCTAATGCGCTGCTGCGCGCACTCCTGGTGCGCTGCTGCGCGCACTCCTGGTGCGCTGCTGCGCGCACTCCTGGTGCGCTGCTGCGGGCACTCCTGGTGCGCTGCTGCGCGCACTCCTGGTGCGCTGCTGCGCGCACTCCTGGTGCGCTGCTGCGCGCACTCCTGGTGCGCTGCTGCGCGCACTCCTGGTGCGCTGCTGCGCGCACTCCTGGTGCGCTGCTGCACGCACTCCGGGCGTGGTTGGTGCACGACGCTGCCTGGCAACCTTACGCGAATAAAGGGTGAGTTAGTTTATTATTTTATTGGAAACATTTTTATTATATGTTGTACCTCAAACAGGTCTGAGCAAGTCGATGTACCGTCCTTCGTTGCGTGCACTCCTGGTGCGCTGATGCGCGCACTCCTGGTGCGCTGATGCGCGCACTCCTGGTGCGCTACTGCGCGTGCTCCTCGTGTGCTGTTGCGTGTACTCCTGATGCGCGCACTCCTGGTGCGCTACTGCGCGTGCTCCTCGTGTGCTGTTGCGTGCACTCCTGGTGCGCTGCTGCGCGCACTCCTGGCGTGGTTGGTGCACGACGCTGCCTGGCAACCTTACGCGGATGAAGGGTGAGTTAGTTTATTATTTTATTGGAAACATTTTTATTATATGTTGTACCTCAAACAGGTCTGAGCAAGTCGATGTACCGTCCTTCGTTGCGTGCACTCCTGGTGCGCTGCTGCGAAAACTCCTGGTGCGCTGATGCGCGCACTCCTGGTGCGCTACTGCGCGTGCTCCTCGTGTGCTGTTGCGTGCACTCCTGGTGCGCTGCTGCGCGCACTCCTGGTGCGCTGCTGCGCGCACTCCTGGTGCGCTGCTGCGCGCACTCCTGGTGCGCTGCTGCGGGCACTCCTGGTGCGCTGCTGCGCGCACGCCTGGTGCGCTGCTGCGTGAACTCCTGGTGCGCTGCTGCACGCACTCCTGGCGTGGTTGGTGCACGACGCTGCCTGGCAACCTTACGCGGATGAAGGGTGAGTTAGTTTATTATTTTATTGAAAACATTTTTATTATGTTGTACCTCAAACAGGTCTGAGCAAGTCGATGTACCGTCCTTCGTTGCGTGCACTCCTGGTGCGCTGATGCGCGCACTCCTGGTGCGCTACTGCGCGTGCTCCTCGTGTGCTGTTGCGTGTACTCGTGATGCGCGCATTCCTGGTGCGCTACTGCGCGTGCTCCTCGTGTGCTGTTGCGTATACTCGTGATGCGCGCACTCCTGGTGCGCTACTGCGCGTGCTCCTCGTGTGCTGTTGCGTGAACTCCTGGTGCGCTGATGCACGCACTCCTGGTGCGCTGATGCGCGCACTCCTGGCGTGGTTGGTGCACGACGCTGCCTGGCAACCTTACGCGAATGATGGGTGAGTTAGTTTATTATTTTATTGGAAACATTTTTATTATATGTTGTACCTCAAACAGGTCTGAGCAAGTCGATTTACCGTCCTTCGTTGCGTGCACTCCTGGTGCGCTGCTGCGCGCACTCCTGGTGCGCTGCTGCGCGCACTCCTGGCGTGGTTGGTGCACGACGCTGCCTGGCAACCTTACGCGGATGAAGGGTGAGTTAGTTTATTATTTTATTGGAAATTTTTTTATTATATGTTGTACCTCAAACAGGTCTGAGCAAGTCGATGTACCGTCCTTCGTTTCGTGCACTCCTGGTGCGCTGCTGCGAGCACTCCTGGTGCGCTGATGCGCGCACTCCTGGTGCGCTACTGCGCGTGCTCCTCGTGTTCTGTTGCGTGCACTCCTGGTGCGCTGCTGCGCGCACTCCTGGTGCGCTGCTGCGTTCACTCCTGGCTTGGTTGGTGCACGACGCTGCCTGGCAACCTTACGCGGATGAAGGGTGAGTTAGTTTATTATTTTATTGGAAACATTTTTATTATATGTTTTACCTCAAACAGGTCTGAGCAAGTCGTTGTACCGTCCTTCGTTGCGGTGCACTCCTGGTGCGCTGCTGCGCGCACTCCTGGTGTGCTGTTGCGTGCAGTTGCGTGCATTCCTGGTGCGCTGCTGCGCGCACTCCAGGTGCGCTGCTGCGCGCACTCCTGACGTGGTTGGTGAACGACGCTGCCTGGCAACCTTACGCGGATGAAGGGTGAGTTAGTTTATTATTTTATTGGAAATATTTTTATTGGAAACATTTTTATTATATGTTGTACCTCAAACAGGTCTGAGCAAGTCGATGAACCGTCCTTCGTTGCGTGCACTCCTGGTGCGCTGCTGCGCGCACTCCTGGTGCGCTGCTGCGCGCACTCCTGGCTTGGTTGGTGCACGACGCTGCCTGGCAACCTTACGCGGATGAAGGGTGAGTTAGTTTATTATTTTATTGGAAACATTTTTATTATATGTTGTACCTCAAACAGGTCTGAGCAAGTCGATGTACCGTCCTTCGTTGCGGTGCACTCCTGGTGCGCTGCTGCGCGCACTCCTGGCTTGGTTGGTGCACGACGCTGCCTGGCAACCTTACGCGGATAAAGGGTGAGTTAGTTTATTATTTTATTGGAAACATTTTTATTAAATGTTGTACCTCAAACAGGTCTGAGCAAGTCGATGTACCGTCCTTCGTTGCGTGCATTCCTGGTGCGCTGCTGCGAGCACTCCTGGTGCGCTGATGCGCGCACTCCTGGTGCGCTACTGCGCGTGCTCCTCGTGTGCTGTTGCGTGCACTCCCGGTGCGCTGATGCACGCACTCCTGGTGCGCTGATGCGCGCACTCCTGGCGTGGTTGGTGCACGACGCTGCCTGGCAACCTTACGCGGATGAAGGGTGAGTTAGTTTATTATTTTATTGGAAACATTTTTATTATATTATGTTGTACCTCAAACAGGTCTGAGCAAGTCGATGTACCGTCCTTCGTTGCGTGCACTCCTGGTGCGCTGCTGCGCGCACTCCTGGTGCGCTACTGCGCGTGCTCCTCGTGTGCTGTTGCGTGCACTCTTGGTGCGCTGCTGCGCGCACTCCTGGTGCGCTGCTGCGCGCACTCCTGGCGTGGTTGGTGCATGACGCTGCCTGGCAACCTTACGCGGATGAAGGGTGAGTTAGTTTATTATTTTATTGGAAACATTTTTATTATATGTTGAACCTTCAACAGGTCTGAGCAAGTCGATGTACCGTCCTTCGTTGCGTGCACTCCTGGTGCGCTGATGCGCGCACTCCTGGTGCGCTACTGCGCGTGCTCCTCGTGTGCTGTTGCGTGCACTCCTGGTGCGCTGATGCGCGCACTCCTGGTGCGCTACTGCGCGTGCTCCTCGTGTGCTGTTGCGTGCACTCCTGGTGCGCTGCTGCGCGCACTCCTGGTGCGCTGCTGCGCGCACTCCTGGTGCGCTGCTGCGCGCACTCGTGGCGTGGTTGATGCACGACGCTGCCTGGCAACCTTACGCGGATGAAGGGTGAGTTAGTTTATTATTTTATTGGAAACATTTTATATTATATGTTGTACCTCAAACAGGTCTGAGCAAGTCAATGTACCGTCCTTCGTTGCGTGCACTCCTGGTGCGCTGCTGCGCGCACTCCTGGCGTGGTTGGTGCACGACGCTGCCTGGCAACCTTACGCGGATGAAGGGTGAGTTAGTTAATTATTTTATTGGAAACATTTTTATTATATGTTGTACCTCAAACAGGTCTGAGCAAGTCGATGTACCGTCCTTCGTTGCGTCCACTCCTGGTGCGCTGCTGCGCGCACTCCTGGCGTGGTTGGTGCACGACGCTGCCTGGCAACCTTACGCGGATGAAGGGTGAGTTAGTTTATTATTTTATTGGAAACATTTTTATTATATGTTGTACCTCAAACAGGTCTGAGCAATTCGATGTACCGTCCACCGTTGCGTGCACTCCTGGTGCGCTGATGCGCGCACTCCTGGTGCGCTACTGCGCGTGCTCCTCGTGTGCTGTTGCGTGCACTCCTGGTGCGCTTATGCGCGCACTCCTGGTGCGCTACTGCGCGTGCTCCTCGTGTGCTGTTGCGTGCACTCCTGGTGCGCTGGTGCGCGCACTCCTGGTGCGCTGCTGCGCGCACTCCTGGCGTGGTTGGTGCACGACGCTGCCTGGCAACCTTACGCGGATGAAGGGTGAGTTAGTTTATTATTTTATTGGAAACATTTTTATTATATGTTGTACCTCAAACAGGTCTGAGCAAGTCGATGTACCGTCCTTCGTTGCGTGCACTCCTGGTGCGCTGGTGCGCACACTCCTGGCGTGGTTGGTGCACGACGCTGCCTGGCAACTTTACGCGGATGAAGGGTGAGTTAGTTTATTATTTTATTGGAAACATTTTTATTATATGTTGTACCTCAAAGAGGTCTAAGCAAGTCGATGTACCGTCCTTCGTTGCGTGCACTCCTGGTGCGCTGATGCGCGCACTCCTGGTGCGCTACTGCGCGTGCTCCTCGTGTGCTGTTGCGTGCACTCCTGGTGCACTGATGCGCGCACTTCTTGTGCGCTACTGCGCGTGCTCCTCGTGTGCTGTTGCGTGCACTCCTGGTGCGCTGATGCGCGCACTCCTGGTGCGCTGATGCGCGCACTCCTGGTGCGCTGATGCGCGCACTCCTGGTGCGCTACTGCGCGTGCTCTTCGTGTGCTACTGTGCGTGCTGGTAAGATCTTGAGATCCACGAACGCCACGTTTGGTAGGAGGTGAGGTGTGGCGGTGGTATATGGAGGAACACACCTTAAAACCATCAAGTTTGTTGTTTGATGTCGGTTAAGGAGTAGTCGCAGCGGAAAGCACTACATATTTCTCCAGAGTTTCAGTTTTATTTAAAATGCTTTTAAAATACTTTAATTTAGCAGCCTTATTACCTTCCAACTTCGATAATTTTCATCATTTCTCTGTCTCCTTGATGCCCTTTTTTAAGAAAAATATTTTAAAAAAACCGTATTGTTTCCAGATCTAGACGACATAGAGCGCAGCACGGAAATCACCCGGAGCTGCTGTGGCGAGAGAACCGCTCCGTGTGGTGCGCACGCGTCGAACCACTGCGGTGCGACTTTTGTGGCGCCAGAGCAACCAACTACAAGCCCGCGCCGCTACTAGATGCCACGCCATTGACTGCTTGGGTAAGGATATATTGTATTGTATTTATTAATCATTCCAGATCGTACTAACACTTGGATTCATCTATACTTCTATACTAATATTATAAAGCTGAAGAGTTTGTATGTTTGTTTGAACGCGCTAATCTAAATTATTTATGTCGCTCTTTTTCTCATTCTACCCTCCTACGGAAAGAAAACTGGATGACATTACATTCATTGAGATATTACTACTACGTATAGAGAAGCCAACGCGTTGCATGATCTAGTGCCACGCTTTGCATGATCTAGTGCCACGCTTTGCTGTACGCTGTACAGCAGCTATCCATTGAGTATCCAACGCCCGTGGAGAGTAGTTGTGTTTGGCTCGCATAAATAACAACATTAAATGCCTGGTTGTGTTCTTAAAGACTGCAGTATACACTCCAGAACATCAAAAAAGTGATGGTTTAATATTTTATCGGTAAGTAGACATTTAAACGTTGAAAACTCTTTGATTTAATTTTTTTAGCGATGTAACAATGCTAACGAGAAACGGGCTGCCGGGCTCTGCCATTTTGCAAATACACGGTCGTTTAAAACTGTACTCTGTACGCTTTTAAGCGCTGCGTATTTTAATAGTTTGGTTAGACGACATAACTATGGTTTCGCGCTGCAGCGAATTTTAGTTCAATCTCTTTCCAAAATGGAGCAAAGCTTTGGTTCGGGGTGTATGTTCTATACGCTAGTAATATAGTTCGATGATTACATTATATTTATTTCCCTTTCCAGTTGTGTTTCGAGGAGAATTTCTCGAAGATATTCGTGGTGGGTCGCACGTGCGGTCTGGCCGGGCTCCGATTGAACCACTACCAGATTCTGTTCCTCATGAGACAGCTGGAGAGGATATCTGAGATGATGGCGTGGTTGGCGCACGACGCTGCCTGGCAACCTGACGCGAATGAAGGGTGAGTTAGTTTATTATTTTATTGGAAACATTTTTATTATATGTTGTACCTCAAAGAGGTCTGAGCAAGTCGATGTACCGTCCTTCGTTGCGTGCACTCCTGGTGCGCTGATGCGCGCACTCCTGGTGCGCTACTGCGCGTGCTCCTCGTGTGCTACTGCGCGTGCTCCTCGTGTGCTGTTGCGTGCACTCCTGGTGCGCTGCTGCGCGCACTCCTGGTGCGCTGCTGCGCGCACTCCTGGCGTGGTTGGCGCACGACGCTGCCTGGCAACCTGACGCGGATGAAGGGTGAGTTAGTTTATTATTTTATTGGAAACATTTTTATTACATGTTGTACCTCAAAGAGGTCTGAGCAAGTCGATGTACCGTCCTTTGTTGCGTGCACTCCTCGTGTGCTGTTGCGTGCACTCCTGGAGCGCTACTGCGCGCACTCCTGGTGCGCTGCTGCGCGCACTCCTGGTGCGCTGATGCGCGCACTCCTGGTGCGCTACTGCGCGTGCTCCTTGTGTGCTATT
Source organism: Macaria notata (assembly GCA_927399415.1). Taxonomy (NCBI): domain Eukaryota; kingdom Metazoa; phylum Arthropoda; class Insecta; order Lepidoptera; family Geometridae; genus Macaria; species Macaria notata. Next base: position 4,797,705 of record OV656751.1, read on the forward strand.
GCGCGTGCTCCTCGTGTGCTGCTGCGCGCACTCCTGGTGCGCTGATGCGCGCACTCCTGGTGCGCTACTGCGCGTGCTCCTCGTGTGCTGTTGCGTGCACTTCTGGTGCGCTGATGCGCGCACTCCTGGTGCGCTGATGCGCGCACACCTTGTGCGCTGCTGCGCGCACTCCTGGTGCGTTGCTGCGCGCACTGTATAAATATTAAGTAGTTTTAGTTCGAGGAATGGCCGATAGATGGCGCTAGTGGTAGAATTAGATCGCAGTTTAGCAAGAAATGTAAATATTAGTGAATAAGTTAAGAATTAAAGTTTCTTTGTCTTCTGATCCAGCAGAGCTATTGTATAGTTGACAATGGCTCCTGCACAGTGGTCCCGTTGGCAGTACTGGAGGTACTGTCATACGGTCGCTACCTCGGGTGTAGGTAGCGAAGGAGTCCACATTTAGTCTTCTGATCCTGCAGATTGTCGTTTTACTTACATCAATTCTTGCATAGTGATCCTGTAGGCAGTACTGGAGTACTGTCTTGAAGTTGTTACCTCAGGTAGAAGGTAGCAAGGGAGTCCATAATTTTACACGCACTCCTGGCGTGGTTGGCGCACGACGCTGCCTGGCAAACTGACGCGGATGAAGGGTGAGTTAGTTTATTATTTTATTGGACACATTTTTATTACATGTTTGTGGCGATTAGCCATTTTGAATTTGGCGCGCCTTGAGCATGCGCCCCCAGCCACGCCACGGCCACAGCGTGAACTAGCAGAGCTGCCATGTCAATGATAGATCGCGAGGTTATCTGTTTGTGTGATTGTATAAAAATGTCTTGTACATAATGAGTGTTTTAATTAAACCGCACACCCAGTAATGTGACTTACATTTGGTGACTTACGACGCTACAGTGAGCGGGGCCCCATGCCCTCGCTTAGCGACACGCATTTCTGCGAACCGCTGCTGCAGTCCCCGGGCCGCCGACGCGGAGTCCCGGCCCTTGACTCGCACACGACGCACACCACCGGGCGCGGCAATCAACGACGCGCACTCCTATCTACACCTACCACCGCTGCGATCGCCGGACCGCCAACGCGGTATCACGGTCCCCGACTCGTTCACCACGTGGCGCGGCCACCAGTGCGCACACTACGCACCAGTGCAGGCGGTCCCTAAGCCGCCCCACGCGCCCCTCGTGCCAGCAGGAGCCTTCGCCTTGGCCGGTCGTGCACGCGCACGCCGCCGTCAGGTACCAAATTGGATCCGAGGTATGTGAAGAAAGTGTGGTGTAACTCATCCATCTCAGTACAGTGATTAGCTAACGGTGACGATAACTAATAACTCTAACAAGTGGTGGCGGTTATAACAATGACACTGAGATTGTGCAACCCAATTAACCTATAACTTAATATTCTTACATATTATTATATGCATACCTATGTTTATCAGTAGGATATTAACCGACATGGTGATTAAGGCTGCTTGTTTGTATTAAACATATTAACTATCTACCAGACTACTACAATCTCTGTAGACTACTTGTATGTGTTTGTATTATATTGTACAAAAAAAGCTATGGAAAACTATACGTAACATAATTGATACTCCCAGCAAGCAAAACACTGCAACTGGCCTTCTTTCAGCTAAACCAGACAAAAACGAAGCTGCAAATTACTGCAATGAATATATGGCTAATATTGGCTCAAATCTTGCAAACAAACTTCTCCACAAGGCCAATAAAACTGAAGCCAACCTTGCTGCAGAGGTCAGACTAAATTCAACTTCTACGCCCAACTCCTTCTTTATGCAACCCACAGATGAATTCGAGGTAGGAAAGTTTATTGATAAGCTTAAAAGAGACAGTGCATCAGGAATAGATAATATTAAACCGGCCTTAGTGAAAGAAATGAAGCTTCAAATTTTAACGCCCCTTACTCATATCATGAATCTAAGTTTATCCACTGGAATATTCCCTGATAAGTGGAAACTCGCAAGTGTTACTCCGATTCATAAAAGTGGCCCGAAGAGTCTGCCAGAAAACTACAGACCAATCTCGTTATTGGGAACTTTTTCGAAAATCCTAGAGAAGATTGTTAATCACAGGCTAGTAATCTTTTTGGAAAACAATAATCTCGTTTCTGATAAGCAATTTGGCTTCAGGCGAGGCAGGTCTACTGAAGATGCTGTAAATCTCCTCTCCAGGAAGGTTGCAGCTAGTTTAGACCATAGCCAAAAAACTATCGGAGTGTTCCTTGATTTGGCTAAAGCTTTTGATACCGTTTCAGTGGCAATTCTTCTAAAAAAACTGGAATATTCTGGAATCAGAGGACTGCCACTGGAATGGTTCAAAAGCTATCTTACTTGCAGGAGACAATGTGTCAAAATAACTGACACTCAGAGTGAAACTTTGCCTGTTTTATTCGGCGTACCACAGGGAAGTGTCCTTGGTCCAACATTCTTCATACTCTACATGAACGACATCCACACGTGCTGCTCACCCTCTCCCAATACAGAGCTTATCTGTTACGCGGATGACACAGTAGCTCTCTTTCACAGCAAGACATGGAAAATGGCATATGAGAAAGCGGAAACAGGCATGGCACTGATAAAAAATTGGCTGGATAACAATCTTCTCACGTTAAATTTAAGCAAAACAAAATATATCTGCTTTCATAAAACTAAAGCTTCAGAACCACGTCCAGGTTTGAATTTGCGAATTCATTCTTGTAATATCCTATCCTCTTGCACCTGCCCACCTGTTTCACGAATAAGTTCTATAAAATACCTTGGTGTTGTGATTGACGAAAAATTATCTTTTAAGGAGCATATTTCAAATTTGGCTAAACGAGTTCGTAAACTCATTTACGTCATGGGAGCTTTACGAAAGTCCGCAAGCGAACAAACTTTACGTCTTGTATATGGAGCCCTATGTGAATCCATTTTGACTTACTGTATTGTAGTTTGGGGAGGAGCTTGTGTTACTGCTATGATTGAAGTAGAAAGGGCACAGAGAGCAGTACTTAAAGTAATGTTCAAATTACCTTATCGTTACCCAACATTAGACCTCTACTCGAAATTAAAAATGTTGAACGTCCGACAACTCTACATACTAAGAGTAACTATGACGGAACACATGTCAACTCCCTTGCCCATTACGCCCGATTCTCCAAGGAGAAGACTTCCACGTGCTTTTCAACCTATAGTCAAAACAGCGTTCGCAAATCGTCTGCCAGAATTTAGATTTCCGTATATATATAACAAAATGTTGGAAAAATGCAGCATTCGTGGTACAACTTTTAGGAAATGCAAACTTCTCGTGACACAGTACTTAAATACTCTCTCATATAAAGATACAGAAAATCTGCTTGTAATCCCTAAGTAGAAAAACATTTTTATTTTTACTCTCATACATTCAACATACCTACACTCGCATTAAACAACTCATACTAACCTACATACACACACACACAACACACTCACTTACACACACACCCATACATACACAGCACCCAAAATGTGTCTTCAGTACTCTCAAAGCACGCTATCTACTGACTTTAATTACTTATTGTATTAACTTTGTATAGCCATAAACCACTACCCAGATAAATATTTATAGCCGTATCTGCATCATGTTAATACTTATTATTTAATCAACCGTGGTTTCTGCGACACAGGATGTTCCTAGTGCAGAACCCACAGGGATATCAAAAATGCAGTATTCTTAGTTAGATAAGTCAAATATGTTATTTAAGTTAATTGTTAAGGTAAATAAATTATTATTATTATTATTATTATTATTATTATTGTATATTGTATTATTTTGACTTACCACAAATACCACAATGTCCACTCCGCATGAGGAAGAGCTGCAAGCCCAGCTCAAATCATTACAGGAGCAAATGGCCCGGCTAACAATGCCTCAACCTACGGTCAGTGCGGTTTCTGTGAAGTTAAATGCTTTTTGGCCGGATAAACCACACACATGGTTCGCACAAGCAGAGGCACAGTTCGAGATCGCTGGGATCTCCAAAGATGCTACCAAATATGGGCACCTACTATCAATATTAGATGCACGGTTGGCTGACGAGGTAGAGGACATCATCGCTAACCCACCAACAGAAAATAAGTACGAAAACTTAAAAACGGAGCTAATCAAACGCTTTTCCTTGTCCAGGGAACAACGCATTCGCCAATTACTAAGCGAGCAGGAGATGGGGGACAGGAAGCCCTCATCATTCCTTAGACACCTCCGTTCCCTGGCAGGGAAAAGTGATGAGGGCATTGTCCGAGAACTTTGGATGAGGAGCCTACCCCACGAGGTCCAGCGCATACTTATGGCTCAGCTTGACCTCCCCTTGGACAAGGTGGCTGACCTGGCGGATGCCATACTAGAAGCATCCCCAAGCAGGTCAGTGTGTGCAGCCAGCACTAGTACACCTGACCTGGACAAAATCATGAGGTGTATTGAAGACCTTTCTAAAAAAGTAGAAGCTTTGACCAGAGACCGTTCTCGAGCTGACTACAGGGACCGTTCCCGCTCTGACTCCAGGGGTACCTCACGCTCCCGGAACAGGTCTCCATCACGTAAACTATGCTGGTACCACCACCGACATGGCGCCAAAGCCAGCAAATGCACAAAACCATGCGAATGGGCGGAAAACGAGGCGAGCAATCAGTAGCGACGGCAACTGATTGTCATATACCAAGCCGCCGTCTATTTATACTAGACAGTACATCCAGGAACAAATTTTTAATAGATTGTGGCTCAGATTTGTTGTTTCCCACGCAGGCTCCTGCGTGGCCGATACACAGCCACTGGCTTCGACGTTCGTGCGGCCAACGGAAGCAACATAAAAACATATGGTACCAAAATCATGTCTCTCAATCTGGGTCTCCGGAGAGTTTTCACCTGGAACTTTATTATTGCTGATGTCAGTACACCCATCATTGGGGCAGACTTCCTGGCTTACTACAATCTGCTTCCAGATTGTCACAATCGCCGCCTTATTGATGGCACAACCAAGTTGTCCGTCCCTGCATCAATATCCACCATAACTCAACCTAGCATAAAAATGATCATTGCTTCATCTGATACTGCTTTTTCAAAAATATTTCAGGAGTACCCGGACATCACAAGACCACCAGGGCTCCCACGCATTGTGAAACATAACACAATTCACCATATCCTGACGACGGAAGGCCCGCCTGTCTCCAGCCGTCCTCGCCGACTCGCGCCTCAAAAGCTGCAGGTCGCAAAGGCTGTCTTCGAGGAGATGATCCGGTCAGGTACCGCCCGTCCATCTAAAAGCCCATGGTCTTCACCTTTGCAAATGGTCCTTAAAGATAAACATAACGACACACCGTTACAACCGCAGGACCGCTGGAGACCATGTGGTGACTATCGGGCAGTCAACGCCCGCACCGTGCCTGATCGTTACCCAGTCCGCCACATCGGGGACTTTGGAAACAATCTAGCCGGCTGCTGTATATACAGTAAGATAGACTTAGTTAAGGCCTACCAACAAATACCGGTAGCCACAGAGGACATACCCAAGACTGCTATAACAACACCATTTGGGCTGTTCGAATTTCCTTTCATGTCCTTCGGCCTGAGGAATGCTGGCCAGACCTTTCAACGATTTATTGACGAAGTGACAATGGGTTTGGACTTTGTGTACCCTTATGTAGACGACATATTGGTATTTTCCAGGTCGACCGAGGAACACACACGCCACCTCCGAGCGCTGTTTGAGCGCCTCTCGCAGTACGGCGTCGTGACCAACCCGTCCAAATGCCAGCTCGGCGTGGATGAGGTTATCTTCCTGGGTTACAGCATCAACAAATCTGGTACATCACCACCTTCCGACCGCATCAATGATCTGCAGAACTTCCCTCAACCTAAGACTGTCGAGGGCCTCCGCAGATTTTTGGGTATGATAAATTTTTATCGACGTTTCCTACCTAATGCGGCCGAACTTCAGGCACCGCTCATCGATGCCTACGCCTCCACCCAACTCAAAGGCTCACAGCCAGTACCATGGACTCCTGAGCTCGAGCTGGCGTTCCAGAAGTGCAAAGACCACCTCGCAAACGCGACACTTCTAGCGCATCCGATCCCGGACGCCAAAGTTGGTCTATTTACGGACGCTTCCGCCACACACGTTGGTGCTTGCCTTCAACAACACGTTGATGGCGACTGGCAGCCGTTAGCTTTCTTTAGCAAGAAATTGAACGCCCGCCAAATCACCTGGCCCGCCTACTACAGGGAATTGCTAGGGGTATACGAAGCCGTCCAGCACTTCCGTCACATCATGGAAGCCCAGCATGTCACGGTATATACCGACCACAAGCCTTTGACCTATGCCTTCTCTCAGCGAAGAGAAAAGCTGCCTCCCGTCCAACTCAACCAACTTTCATTTATTTCGCAATTTACTACAGACATAGTCCACATTCAAGGAAAAAACAACGTCGTCGCGGATGCTATGTCGCGCGTGGATTCTATCCACCTCGACAACTTCTCCGCACTCGCCGCAGACCAGGCCAACGACGACGAGCTCCGCACATCGATGACCAACCCCTCTCTTAAACTAGAGAAGGTCGTCATTCCCGGGTCCGACGTCGAGATCTTTTGTGACGTGTCCACTGGGAAACCACGCCCATACTTGACACCACCATTCCGTCGACCACATTTTGAAAAGATTCATAATCTCAGTCACCCTGGCGCGCGAGCTACCGCACGCATGGTGACTGACAGGTTCGTATGGCCAAACATTCGTAGAGACTGCCGCGACTGGGCTCAGTCTTGCATCGCGTGTCAGCGCAGCAAGGTCTCCAGACACACTTTCACGCCCGTCGGCACATTCTCCTTACCATCTCGGCGATTTTTCCAGGTCCACGTGGACATTGTTGGACCACTGCCGAGCAGCAACGGGTACCAATACTGTCTCACAGCCGTGGACAGGTTCTCCCGCTGGCCAGAGGCGTGGCCAATGGCCAACATGACTGCAGAAACATGCGCGGAAACCTTTTTCCGCGGCTGGATCTCACGTTTCGGGGTACCTTCCATCATAACTACCGACCAGGGACGCCAATTTGAATCCCATCTGTTTCAGAAACTGTTGCAGATGTGCGGTTCCAAGCGAATAAGGACGACAAGTTATCACCCGTGCTCCAACGGGCTCGTGGAGCGGATGCACAGGAGCTTGAAGGCCGCCCTGATGTGCCACGAAACAACCTGGCACGAGTCTCTACCCGTCGTCCTGCTCGGCATGCGCGCTTCCCTGAAGGAAGACCTGCAATGTTCGCCGGCGGACCTTGTGTATGGTGAGCCAATCCGCTTACCCGGGGAGTTCATAGCTCCGTCAAGTCCTAACGAGGATCGCACCGAAGACGTACAAAGCTTCGCTACTCAACTGCGACGTTATATGGCGCAACTAAGGCCTACTCCTGCCTCACGCCATGGCCAACGCCCTGTCTTCGTCGCGAAGGATCTCGCTAACGCTACACACGTTTTCTTGAGAGACGACACAGTCAGGCCATCCCTGAAACCGCCATACGCGGGACCATACAAGGTCGTTTCAAGGACAGGAAAAACAATCACAATTACTATAGGCAATAAGGACACCCAGGTCAGTTTAGATAGGGTCAAACCTGCATACATTCTGGACAACTCTCCACCATCGTCTGTAACCAGCTCGACCCCCGCTGTCCCAACTGTGCCTACTGCCAAAACAACCACACATTCAAACTCTTCATCGGACCAAACAAGTAAGCAACCCGTACAGACACGCTCAGGTCGTAAAGTCCATTTTAGAGACCGACTGGACTTGTAGCTCATTCCTCAGCTATCCTCAATTTAGTTGATAATTATGTGGTAAAGTTATATTATGTAACATTGTTTTCTTGCATTTGGTCAATAAATTATAAGGTGTAAATATCCTATTTGTGTACTTAGTTAATTATGATTTTGATATTGCATATTGTGTACCCTATCCGTTTCTTTTACTTGTACTGTAACATGTCTTAGTTTAGATCTTGTGCAAATAATTGTATACCTTTTTGTTATTCTTGTGTACCGATAACTTGTGTAACTTGTAACTTTTATAACCATGTTTGTATTAAGAATGTTATCTCGGATGGGGTAATTCTCTGCCTGGGGGGGGTGATGTGGCGATAAGCCATTTTGAATTTGGCGCGCCTTGAGCATGCGCCCCCAGCCACGCCACGGCCACAGCGTGAACTAGCAGAGCTGCCATGTCAATGATAGATCGCGAGGTTATCTGTTTGTGTGATTGTATAAAAATGTCTTGTACATAATGAGTGTTTTAATTAAACCGCACACCCAGTAATGTGACTTACATGTTGTACCTCAAAGAGGTCTGAGCAAGTCGATGTACCGTCCTTCGTTGCGTGCACTCCTGGTGCGCTGATGCGCGCACTCCTGGTGCGCTACTGCGCGTGCTCCTCGTGTGCTGTTGCGTGCACTCCTGGTGCGCTGATGTGCGCACTCCTGGTGCGCTGATGCGCGCACTCCTCGTGTGCTGTTGCGCGCACTCCTGGTGCGCTGATGCGCGCACTCCTGGTGCGCTACTGCGCGTGCTCCTCGTGTGCTACTGCGCGTGCTCCTCGTGTGCTGCTGCGCGCACTCCTGGTGCGCTGATGCGCGCACTCCTGGTGCGCTGATGCGCGCACTCCTGGTGCGCTGATGCGCGCACTCCTGGTGCGCTGATGCGCGCACTCCTGGTGCGCTACTGCGCGTGCTCCTCGTGTGCTGTTGCGTGCACTCCTGGTGCGCTGATGCGCGCACTCCTGGTGCGCTGCTGCACGCACTCCTGGTGCGCTGCTGCGCGCACTCCTGGCGTAGTTGGCGCACGACGCTGCCTGGCAACCTGACGCGGATGAAGGGTGAGTTAGTTTATTATTTTATTGGAAACATTTTTATTACATGTTGTACCTCAAAGAGGTCTGAGCAAGTCGATGTACCGTCCTTCGTTGCGTGCACTCCTGGTGCACTGATGCGCGCACTCCTGGTGCGCTACTGCGCGTGCTCCTCGTGTGCTGTTGCGTGCACTCCTGGTGCGCTGATGCGCGCACTCCTGGTGCGCTGATGCGCGCACTCCTGGTGCGCTGCTGCGCGCTTTCCTGGCGTGGTTGGCGCACGACGCTGCCTGGCAACCTGACGCGGATGAAGGGTGAGATAGTTTATTATTATATTGGAAACATTTTTATTATATGTTGTACCTCAAAGAGGTCTGAGCAAGTCGATTTACCGTCCTTCGTTGCGTGCACTCCTGGTGCGCTGATGCGCGCACTCCTGGTGCGCTACTGCGCGTGTCGTGTGCTGTTGCGTGCATCCTGGTGCACTGATGCGCGCACTCCTGGTGCGCTACTGCGCGTGCTCCTCGTGTGCTGTTGCGTGCACTCCTGGTGCGCTGATGCGCGCACTCCTGGTGCGCTACTGCGCGTGCTCTTCGTGTGCTACTGCGCGTGCTGGTAAGATCTTGAGATCCACGAACGCCACGTTTGGTAGGAGGTGAGGTGTGGCGGTGGTATATGGAGGAACACACCTTAAAACCATCAAGTTTGTTGTTTGATGTCGGTTAAGGAGTAGTCGCAGCGGAAAGCACTACATATTTCTCCAGAGTTTCAGTTTCATTTAAAATGCTTTTAAAATACTTTAATTTTGCAGCCTTATTACCTTCCAACTTCGATAATTTTCATCATTTCTCTGTCTCCTTGATGCCCTTTTTTAAGAAAAATATTTAAAAAAAACCGTATTGTTTCCAGATCTAGACGACATAGAGCGCAGCACGGAAATCACCCGGAGCTGCTGTGGCGAGAGAACCGCTCCGTGTGGTGCGCACGCGTCGAACCACTGCGGTGCGACTTTTGTGGCGCCAGAGCAACCAACTACAAGCCCGCGCCGCTACTAGATGCCACGCCATTGACTGCTTGGGTAAGGATATATTGTATTGTATTTATTAATCATTCCAGATCGTACTAACACTTGGATTCATCTATACTAATATTATAAAGCTGAAGAGTTTGTATGTTTGTTTGTTTGTTTGAACGCGCTAATCTCAGGAACTACTGGTGCGAATTGAAAAATTATTTTTGTTTTGGATAGACCAGTTATCGAGTAAGGCTTTAGGCCATATAACATCACGCTGCAACTAAAAGGAGCGAAGAAACAATAGAAAATGTGGAAAAAAATGGGGAAAATTATTCATCTTTGAGGGCTTCCGTTGCATGCGCTGCGAAAACGGTTCAAGATATCAAAAAAATGTGTATGAAAGAAATATTTCTCTTGAAATATTCTAACAAAATGTCCGCAACAGTATATGTCTATGTTTTAATAAACGAACGATGAATTTTCTATCTATCTCTCGCACGCTAGTGCGTCAGTAACGCCGCACGTAGTTAATGAATAAAATCAAAGATAAAGGGAGGACCAATGAATGTGGCTGACAGCAATGACAGCGTAACGTGAACTATATGTACATCTCCTCAGCTAGATTGACAGATTTGCTTAGAACTTCTAAGTTAGAAGTGGCGCCCTCCAAATGAATATAGACAGAAATTGTCTCATAGTTACGGTATAGGTACTTTTGTTTGTGTATGTAATATTGCGAGCAAGACAAGGTGGATTTATATTTGTCTGATGTGTTGTGACGTGACGCGTCAGAACTGTATCGGTTCCATACATAAGCCATCACAACACAACACGTTACGCACTAGTGTGAACGTTACCATCCTACTAATATTATAAACGCGAAAGTTTGTATGGATGGATGGATGTTTGTTACTCTTTCACGAAAAAACTACTGAATGGATTTTAATGAAACTTTACAATAATATAGCTTATACATCAGAATAACACATAGGCTACAATTTATAAACATATTGTTCGAAATACTAATCCTGCGCAGACGAAGTCGCGGGCACCAGCTAGTACTAAATGTATGAAACCGATACTGTTCTGACGCGTCACGTCACGACACATCAGACAAATATAAAACCACCTTTACAAGTTTTGTTGTTTCAAGATCGCTTGAAAAATGCCATATAGATATAGATAGTACAGAGGGCGCGTCTACACCATATTCGCAATAAAACAAAATGTACCTACTAACTAAAATAATAAGAACCAAGTCGGGAAATCACCCTCATACTCGGCGATTTCAATGCCAAGATCGAAAACACAGCGGCTGATGATCACATCCGCCAGCATGTCGGGAAACACGGTCTTGGAGAACGAAATGAGAGAGGCGAGCGACTGATAAACTTCTGTGTAGGAAAGAACTTAAATATTCTGAATTCCAACTTTCAGCACCACCCTAGAAGGCTCTACACATGGAAATCTCCGGGCGACCGACATCGTAATCAGATTGACTACATACTCATTAGTTGTCGCTGGAAGTCATCAGTTAATAATGCAAAAACCTTTCCCGGCGCGGAGTGTGGGTCAGACCATAATTTACTCGTCGCAGAATTTTCTCTACGCATGAAAAGGCGGAGAGAAGTTCCAAGAAATCCAAGTCACCTAGAGAGCTCGCAACGTTTGGCTTTCCGTGATTCCGTCGAGGTGAAATTGATTGAAGACCCACTTGGACCACCCAACGACGCTAACACCCAATGGATGAAGCTGAAACGTCACATAACAGCCACTTTAGATGAGACCAGGTCTGGCACAAAACCGAGCTCCAGTAGGAAATGCTTCATCAGCAAGCCCACCTGGGAGCTCATCCAGCAGAGAAAAGATTTAAAGACAAAAGGGCTACAAAATCCAGATACAGCCCTAGAGTTCTCTGACATATGCAAACGCATAGACGCATAATGTAGGGCAGACAAGAATAGGTTCATAGAAGGCATCTGTAAAGAAGTGGAAGCACATGCAAACAAACTCCAATCTGCAGATCTCTTCAAGAAAGTCCGTTTACTGGCCAAACGTTTTAAACCTAAAGCATGGGTCATAGAAGACTCGAATGGACAAGTTATAAACGAGCTAGACCACATTGCTGAGCGCTGGAGAGAATATTGCGAACAGCTATACAGGAACCCGGATGGCATTACAGTACATCGCAACCAAACGGACTGGAAATCTATTGACCTTGAGCCTGATATTCTCCGCACTGAAATAGTCGCTGCCATAAAGTTGCTGAAGCCGAAGAAATCCCCTGGTCTTGACATGATAACCGGTGAAACATTGCAAGCCTTGGGTGATGAAGCTGTTGACGCGCTGCACATGATTTGCAACAATACTTGGCGTAGTGGAGCGTGGCCGGATGACTGGGTCAAATCTGTTATCATTCCTCTGCACAAGAAAGGATCAACGAAGAAGTGTGACAACTACCGAACACTTACCTTAATATCACACGCCAGTAAAGTTCTTCTGCACGTTATTAATCGTCGCATTAGACACTTCCTGGACTGGCAGATACCAGAGGAGCAGGCTGGTTTTGTTAAGGGTAGAGGCACTCGTGAGCACATCTTAAACGTTAGACAACTCTTCGAGAAGGCTTACGAGTTTGACTCCCCTTTCGTCATATGCTTCGGGGACTACAGCAAGGCATTCGACTGCGTAAACTGGAGAGCATTGTGGAGAATCCTGACGGAACTGGGAATACCACAGCATCTAGTTGCACTTCTTGAGACACTGTACGTCAAGAGTCACGGTGTGGCGAAAATTGACACGACAATATCGAAACCGTTCAACTTTCAGAAGGGCGTCAGACAAGGCTGCATTCTGTCCCCCATCTTGTTTAACGCATACGGGGAGTACATTATGAGACATGCCACAGATGGCTGGGAGGGTGGTGTGAGCGTCGGAGGTGTGAAAGTGACAAACCTACGGTATGCTGACGACACTACTCTTCTGGCTGCCTCGGAAGCCGAACTGAAATGCTTGCTGGAACGTATGGAGCGCATCAGCAACAATTTTGGCCTCCATATAAATAGGGAGAAAGTACTAGCAAGCTGGAGCTCACTGGGACACTGAATCTTGAGATTGTTAACGACTTTATATACCTGGGCTCCACCATATCCAATAAAGGCTCGTGTGAAACTGAAATAAGACGCAGAATTGGAATGGCCAAAGGTGCCATGGGACAACTGGAGAATAGGTATATGGAGAGATAGAAACATCACTCGGAAAACCAAGCAGCAGCTCGTGAGGGTTCTGGTTTTCTCCATATTTCTCTACGGGGCCGAGACATGGACACTAAAAGCTAATGACCGTAAACGTGTGGATGCTTTCGAGATGTGGTGCAAGTTAACACGCGTTGATTTAACCTTGCTAGCAAAATAACTGCTTATGTTACCTAATGTTTACTCTAGGGTCTAAAGAAAATGGATACAACAACACTAACCACGTGCCAAAAAGCTGAATTTATGTTTTTACTATCGGTGAGGCCATAATTATTGTGAATATGTATTTGAAAATTGTTGCTAACACCAAACATTATAGAATCATTTTGTCACTAATGCAAATCAGCGTCAGTGTCCATTTCGATGTCAATAAAACAGTTGACTATACATGTTTACAAATTATACAATTTCACTTGTATCATACTGTGTTTAGTGCTGTTGTACCCATATACCTACCTATCCTATGCATGAGATTTATGCATCGTTGAAATTTGGTTCTAGTTATATAAATAAGGTTAGTATATCAAAAACTATTGTTAGTAGGTATGTTTTATTGTATGTATCTCGTCCATGCCTTTATTACACCGAGTTGCAGGAATGTACTTTATATAAAAAATTACAACACAATTTTTTTATAATTTTGTCATTCAATTCTATACATAGCAGTAATGACTAATGACCCAAATTAAATCTTTGAAAAAGAAAAGGAGGGGGTAAGCCCCCCCCCCCCCCCCCCCCTAAAAGGGGGGGGGTGCGGAGATCAATAGTTTTCGAGATATGACCATTTTTGTATTTTGAGGTTAAGTACTACGATTTCACTATGGGGTACTTAACTACCTAACCCAACACTTGCACTACAACAGGACTTGGCTCCTCCTCGCTTCGCTCGTCGTCGCATGTGCGTGGTAGAAAGCAACCTAACGAACCTAATCTACCTTCTGTCACAGACAAGTAACTTCGAGTCCAACACTTGCACTACAACAGGACTTGGCTCCTCCTCGCTTCGCTCGTCGTCGCATGTGCGTGGTAGAAAGCAACCTAACGAACCTAATCTACCTTCTGACACAGACAAGTGACTTCGAGTCCAACACTAGCACTACAACAGGACTTGGCTCCTCCTCGCTTCGCTCGTCGTCGCATGTGCGTGGTAGAAAGCAACCTAACGAACCTAATCTACCTTCTGACACAGACAAGTGACTTCGAGTCCAACACTAGCACTACAACAGGACTTGGCTCCTCCTCGCTTCGCTCGTCGTCGCATGTGCGTGGTAGAAAGCAACCTAACGAACCTAATCTACCTTCTGACACAGACAAGTGACTTCGAGTCCAACACTTGCACTACAACAGCTTAGGTTAGGTTTAGCGTCCCGTAAAGTACACCCCAACCCGCTACGCTCGCTCACTCGACCCCGCCATCCCCTTCTATTCTAACCTAACCTCAAGCATGCATCGAAGAAGAAAGAAAATTACTTGACACTGGCAAATACGCGAAGAGTGTAACGCCAATACTAAAAAAAAAACAATGGCGTCACGTTTCGTTCATCAAGTTACAAGTTACACACAAAATATTATAACTACGTAAAAGTTTGCGATCAAATAATAAATAAAATTACGTATTATATGTATTTTTCATCAATATATACGTAATTGTGACAAAAACTAAACATTACATACACATTAGCAAATAAATATATTAGTTTGATAAGTCGCACGCTTGTATATAATAGCAGTCCGTAAAACGAAACGCTAATGGCCGTCATAGTGTCAAGAAACTGTCAAAATAAAGGATTATTTTTCGATTTTAAAAAAATAATATCTCGTAAACTAAGCGTCTCCGCACTTAAATATTTAACGTGTAGCCTTTTCTAAATATTATCTACTTCTTAAAAAATTATGGACCTCCAACGCGAGTGGCGGCTTTGGAAAGTTGAGCCCTGGACAAGATACTTTTGTTTGTCAAGTTTTATTTGATACAATTTGTTTCTATATATAGGTATGTGCTTTGTATAAGCGAGTGTGGCCCAGCGGTTCCAGTGTCTGCTTTTCATCCAGACGCACCCTGGTTCGAATCCGTCCTGCACCAATGACTTGTATTTTCAAGTTATGTGTGGATTCACTCGCTTAACGGTGAAGGAAAACATCGCGAGGAAACCGACATGTTTGAGGACTACAATATCCGAGGACATGTGTCTTCCGTGGAAGGACCTGGGCGCCCACCACGATGTAGATACATCTTGGGCAGATGCCCAAGAAAACTCCCCTATTGAATTAATTCTGCGGAGAGTCACGACCCTCAGTCATGAGGAAATAAGACTCGAAGAGATGTGCTTTATATTTACTCATTATACGTACTCAGTAGCGGCTTGTGTAGGAAGTGTGTTTGATGGTCCGTTTTTTTTGTGTGGTGGTAAAATAGAGTATTGACAATGACTTAGGTTACCTATTACGTGTATAACGCGGGCAAAGCTGCAATATGTGCCTATGTAAGTAGTTAGCTAATACTAAATTGTAATTTTAATTTCTTTTCCTTCAGTCGTACGAAACTAAGAAGAAAGGCGTGGGTAAAGTGGAAGAGAAGCAAGCTATACTCCACGAAGAAGGTAAAATGGACGACGGTTTGGACTTCTCCCGGTCTCAGGAAGAAGAGTCGAGGACTGCTAGAGTTATTAGGAAGTGTTCTTCTCTCTTCACCAAATTTATCAAGTGAGTTTCTTTTTGCTACTATAATATTGAAGGACAGAAATATAAAGCAAGACTTTTCATTCAATTTAAATTGAATAAAAAGCATAACGCTTGCCCATTGCAATTGCTGAACTAGCAACACAGGGTTACGATATTTAAACCATTGCACTATGTAAATACGTAGATATTGTAAAAAAGTGCTATGCCCTAAACTTCCTAGCAACAGGGTCACACAACTCATTTTTTCTATTAGAATTAAAATGCTACATCGTATTGCGTAGGTACTGCATAAATAAATAAACAAATACGCTTAGATTTACTATGCATACTTATTAAATAAAAAACGAACATGTGAAAAGGCATTACGATAGCTTATGCAAAAACAGTAAAGCTTTGGTTTCCTAGGAAAGCGGTGCCATCGTATAGCGGCCGTGATATTACGGACGCAAAAATAATTAAAGTAAATTACGGTGCAAGTTACCGCTCTCCAGGAAACCGCGCCATTTCGTTTACATAGACATCGTTTTAGTGACGTCATTCACCGCTGTATTACTGCCGCTATATGAAGGCACCGCTTTCCTAGGAAATCAAAGCTTAACAAACGCTCGCTCGATTATTGAATAAAATTCTCCTTTCCAGTGGCCTGGAAACCCTGCAAGAAAACCGCCGCCACTCCATGTTCTTCGTGTCAGTGAACCTCGGCGAGATGGTGATGTGCCTCGAGGATCTGATCAACTACTTCGCGCAACCTGACGAGGATATGGGTAAGGACTCAAAGAGGATATGGGTAAGGGTCTAATTATTGGACCTTAGGTGTTAAGGTGTTGGACCTTGTATTATTGTGTCTCATGTTTTGCGAACGAAATGAATGAATGTTTACAAAATACGAATACAAATACAAAATTCGTTTATTTGACGTAAATATTGTACAATAGCATGTGAATCCTCTGACCTCGTGGTAGCCGTAAGACTGTGTTACGAGGCCAGAGTCATCTCCCAATATAATACTAGTAGGTAGGTAAACCTAATGTATGTACTTATTATAATTAGGGTATTAGATAGATATCAATATGTAAAAATGTTGACCATAATATGTTTAAGATTTTGACACATTAATATTTTAATTCAAAATGACGTTTTATCTCAATTTTAATTACTTGTATTATTAATTTTGTTCTCTGTATTGTAATTATCCCACTAAACATGAACCTTACAGTCATATTGCAGCAATCTGGCGCCACCTAATTTTGTAATTTTATGTTTGTCTTATTACCTTTACAATTATTTGTATAATAAGACTCGCACCAAGCGTTTTGCTTCCACTTTTATCGTGCGAACAGACAAACTGTGGAACTCCTTGCCTGAATCCCTTGAACTATAATTTGTCGGTCTTCAAGTCGAGAGTAAACCGGTTTCTTCTAGGCAAGCGCGCTAGATCGTAGATTATAACGTTGCTTAACATCAGGCAAGTTGTAGTCAAGCGTAAGCCTATATCATGTAAAGAAAATAGTAACATCCTTACTTTTGCATAGGACCAATAATTTTTAACCGCCATCTCTTAATCACTGTACTGTATCACGTCGAGCTAATTTTTCGGCGCAAATTTCGATGAAAAATGATAGCCTAATACTTAAATTTACCACCACTAAAGTTTTCTTAATTAAATTTGTTTATCTCCAGTGTAAACCGTCAATCCTGCTACATGGTGCGTGCAGACGAGCTGTACAACGAAGTGATGGCAGAGGCCACCGGAGCTAAGGGCGCGTCGCAAGGCATGTTCGTAGGGTGCTCCGTGGACACGTCCACTGGCAGCGTGTCGTTCACGTGCGAGGGGAAGGAGACTAGCTTCAATTTCAGGGTGAGTTTAAAAAATAGTGCTGATCTCAAAGCTCGTGCGTTCAATCAAACCTCTATAAGAGCACGATATTATTTTGTTTAATTTGGATATGCTCAAACTTTACTCCAGTTCTGAGCATGTTCTTTGAGTGTTCTGTGGACCCTTCCTCGGGAACCGTGTCTTTTACATGCGAGGGGAAGGAAACTAGCTTCAATTTCAGGGTGAGCTGACATGTGTTGATAGCATGATGGCTTGTTAATCAGATTGCTGATTTGAAGGTCACGCGTTCAAATCTCGATCAGAGTACGATTTTTGTAAGTTTGATTTGGTTTAGCTCAAGTTTGACCACGGCTGCAATAAGCCACCCGTGCTAAGGAAGCGTTCCAAGCAAGAGTCATTAGGTGCAACATGTGGTTAGTTTAGTGTACGGTATTGATTGGAAAGTCGCGCGAGTTCAAACCCAAATACAGGATAAGATGTTCGTATGTTTAATTTGAATAAATTATTTTTTATCTTGCCTTTTTAACAGTGTTAGTCACGAAACCATTTGTGCTACATTTATCCAACAATGAAATATAGGTATATCATGTATCCTCAATTTGTAACAAATTGTATCAATCGAGTGTGGTGGGTTAAACGGGAATGCAGATTATCGTTAAACCCACCAGTGGTTTGAAAGAAAGAAAGAAAGAAAGAAAAACATTTATTGTAGCAAATAATAATGAAACAAGTACAAACAAGAAATATATAAATTTAAAAATAAACCTATACTTAAAACTACTTAAATAAAATACATATTTGCCACAATACAACCCCAACTCAGCATAATGCTGGCTGCATAGCAACCAGCGCTGGTCTGACTCATCGGATGGACGAGTCATGCTCCAAAATTAACACTATAATAATTTGTAGAGTTTTTGTCTGTTTATTTAAACGCGCATCACGCAAAAACAGCTTAACGAATCAACATGATGTTTAATATGTAGGTAGTATGAAGCTGTGGGAGTGACAAAGGCTACATTATATCCCAAGTAAAAAAAGTAAAAAAAAATACAGAAGAAATCTAAGAATAATATTTAGTTAAATTTATCATTCAATTTCATTCAATTTATCATTCAATAACATTCATTCAAATTCAATTCAATTTATTACATTTTCGATGAACTTGTTTCATTCTTCTTCTTTTTACCTAATGAGAGTGGTCAACTCTGGTGTCGAGAATTAATCAAGCCCCCTACGGGCCTCTGACATGGCTTAGCGACTGCCTGCTTGTTTAATTAATTTCCATACAATTCATTTCAATGCAGCATATATTGGAATGAAATTTTGCTGTTTGAAACCTTAATAGACGTTTTATTTAATTTTTATAAAAATATTAGTTAATAATATTTCGAATGAACTTTAGGAGGGCTTATCTCTTCATATCTTGGATATGCAAGGTTTTTAGAGAAAGATTCAGAAGTTTAAAATTCTTTTCCCGTACCTACTAGTAGATACTTTTTAATACAGCGAGTTAACTGTTGACAAAAAAAATATGTGACAAAAACAGTGTATTCTGACAGGATTTTCATATATGTATTTGAACCTACATACATATAAAATTAAATGATTAAAACAAATGGAACCCTTTCTACAAAATAAAATAATTTTTGGATATTAAGCTCACTGAAACATCATTCTAAACCACCCACATACTTGCTATTACTAAATATTATTTCAAAGATCCACTCCCTTTCAGACTTGGCTTTTCGCTGTATTTCGCTCCTCATAATAAGATCAAATTTGATGTAAAAAACTTATGAAAATTTTATGTATGTACCTAATTTACTTACTATAAAATAAATTAATATTAATTAGTTAATAATGTAAAACTAAATGATATTATTCAATAATAATAAACAATATATACACTAATAAAACTATAAAAGAGTATTTTCATATAAACTAAATTTAAAACATCCACATGTGGTATGGAGCCAAGAACACTGGCTGCATTCCCACGCTGGATTGCTATAGAAATCCTATAATGTAAAATGTGACTTACCATAAATGACAATTGTTATAAATAATTGGTCAATAAAGAATCTGAATCTAAATCAGCTTTGTCTAAAAATATCAGTTGATACCCGAACTGAGTGATGTCATTACAGCGATTTAAATGTTTACATAAGAAACTACGAAAAATAATCACATCAATTTACTAGAGCAACAATCATAATTAGCTCTTTAATTCCATTCGATAGGTTGTATTGTCGAATTCCTAATCGAATCGTTATCACACGTGCAAGGTTCAATCGATAAAAATACATTATATTTAGTAATTATCTTTATTAATTATTATAATCAATGTTTCCCATCTTAGGGCGTGATATGCTTTAATAAATAGGTGGAGATCTGTTTTGGCGAGCAAGTTGTGAGCAAAATGTTGCGATTTGTAGTCGCCTTGTGCTTGGTTGGGGCCGCTTTCAGTGGACCTCCTGTTTCAAGGAGCAGGAGCGAGATTGAGAAGTTCAGGGACTTCTTAGAGAGCACCAGGACTGGTAATATCAATATCATTACGTATATTTTTTTTAATGGCGCGCCTTGGGAGAGGCCTATGTCCAAAAGTGGACGACTATAGGTTGATGATGATGATGATATTTTTTAAGCTAGACAGTCAACGAATACATGATTTCATTAAAATTTGCGTGCACATGTCTACAGGAAAGGAAAATTTAAGCGAGTGTGGCTCAGCGGTTCCAGTGTCTGCTTTTCATCCAGACGCACTCTTCGAATCCGACCTTACACCAATAACTAGTATTTTCAAGTTATGTGTTGATTTGCAATAAAACATCGTGAAGAAGCCGAAATGTTTGAGGACCACAATATCCCCATATTGTGTCTTCCGCGGAAGGACCTGGGCGCCCACCACGATGTATCTGCCCAAGAGAACTCCCCTAACGAAATAATTCTGCGGGGGAGTCACGACCCTCAGCCATGAAGAAATACGACTCAAGAGAGAGAGAGAGAGAGTCTACAGGAACGGTTTTCAATACCAGTTGGAATGTCTAATGCAGTTATACCATAAAATGTATCTTGAGTTTTTTGGACGCAATTTTCAAAGTTAAGCTACTGTTTTGCTGTCTTTGGATTGGTAACCAAGAAGTAGCCTAGCCCAAATTCCGAATTGACACTTCCGTGGCTCAGGTAAAGGAAGGCTGTCGTTAAGCTCTGTTAGAAGCCACTTGGGTGGGTCGAAAACTTCTGATTCAAGAAATGGTTACACTCATATCATAATAATAAGAAGCTGGACCACTTTAATGCGGGCACGTACATATTTGGTCGACGAACCTTTTGTTTGATTCAAGAAATGGTTACACTCATATCATAATAATAAGAAGCTGGACCACTTTAATGCGGGCACGTACATATTTGGTCGACGAACCTTTTGTTTGATTCAAGAAATGGTTACACTCATATCATAATAATAAGAAGCTGGACCACTTTAATGCGGGCACGTACATATTTGGTCGACGAACCTTTTGTTTCAAACAGACAATTAAATTCTACCGTTGGCATTGGTGTGAGGCCACCCTAAGACGATCAGTTCTCCTTCTCAGTAATAAATTTATCATTATTCCACAGACAAGGGCGTGATCCTCGGCCGGTCCACCGACCCTTCCCAGCTCGAAGGCACAGCAGTATGGGAGAACAGCGGCAAGTACCAGGGAGACATCCTGCTGGATGATGAGCAGGTGGAAGCCATGGTCCAGCAGTATGCTGAGGGAAGGAACGCCTACATCTGGCCCAACACCCTCTGGCCTTCCAGAGTCATTGTCTACGAATTCGCCAACCACTTCAGTAAGTATTAATAATTGTCCGGATGAGAAAGATGTACAAAAAAACCGGCCAAGTGCGAGTCGGACTCGCGCACCGAGGGTTCCGTAAAATTTATGGTTTTCGTAATTTTTCCTTTATCTATGCTATAAGACGTTGCTTCGTACCAAATTTCAAGATTCTGAGTTCACGGGAAGCACCCTGTAGGATTTGATTCCCTTGCAAGTGTCGAAAATTTGCGGCATAAATGGCTGTATCTTTTGATTGCGTTGGCTTAGAAGTTTGATTTTTTCACAGCTTCAAGGGACAGTAGACCTGAGTAATTGATATAAATTTCAGCTTCATACCTTTACGCGTTCCTGAGAAAAAGGGTCTTGACAGACGGACGGACGGACGGACAGACGGACAACAAAGTGATCCTATAAGGGTTCCGTTTTTTCCTTTTGAGGTACGGAACCCTAAAAATGAAAAACAATAAGAACCTCTTCGAAAAGACCAATAATTTT
The DNA here is from genome assembly GCA_927399415.1 of Macaria notata. Taxonomy (NCBI): domain Eukaryota; kingdom Metazoa; phylum Arthropoda; class Insecta; order Lepidoptera; family Geometridae; genus Macaria; species Macaria notata. The sequence goes on from OV656751.1 coordinate 4,819,675, forward strand.
AATGCAAAGAGAGATGTACAAACTTAGTAAAGCAATAAAGAAACATTTTTCAATACTGCCACTCAGTGAACTCAATAAAACCTAAAGTAAATTATTTGATGTACGATTATTTTGTTTACGGCAAGGAATATTTTGATTCATAGGTCTCTTGTTGATATAAAACCTGAAATATGCGTTGCAATTGTTTGACTACATAAACGCATACACAGCGTCATATAAAAATAAAATTTATTTCAAAAAAATCAAATAACGAACGACTTCAAGCTTGCTGTCACTTAAAATAAATAAATAATTTATTTTCATTTTTGCGACTTCAAATTTAGAATTGGGAGGAAAGAATCAAATTATTGCAACTAACAATCCTATAAGTGTTCTCATTGAAATCCGTAATGTTTGTTGTCGGTGCCAGTCACTGGTCAAACGAGATCGACGCTTGTCGAAGTCGCAATTCCAGTCCAGGCACCGACTCCAAATATTAGATAGATAGATTAACGCTTTATTGGACACACAAATAAAATAGAACACAACACAAACAAGAAAAAAATAATCTTATGTCACAAATGACGGCCTTATCGCTAAAAGCGATCTCTTCCAGGCAACCGTAGGATGGAGAGGAAATCATAAAGAACAATAGACGGGGTGTACAATAAAGAACACATGAAATTTAACTAAATACTAAAACGTAAATAATTTACACTTAAACAAATAATAATAAACTACTTAAACCCATACATAATGTACATTATATAGTTCGGAATAACTAGACATTAGATAAAGGAAATGCACTGAGGCAGTTAATAAGGTAATAATGTTTACATTACCATAGTAATTAAGTGTTAAAGAGGGAAATTTTTATTTTTAATCTAAATAATAGCAGAAGTAAAGTTAAAGCAATGTTGTAGTTTCAACTACCCCCCGCCAAAAAAGGGGAAATATTACGGATTTCAATGTTCCAACTCTGAATTTTGAAGTCGTAAAAATGAAAATAAATGAATTAACTAATAACGTTTTAGTGACAGCAGGCTTGAAGTTGGTGTTTGTTTTTTTTATATAAATTTATTTTATACATTTTAGTTTCATTTCGTACACATACCTACTCATACGTATAGATGGACAGAATTCATTTAACAATAAGCTATAATCTTACGATCTTCAAAAGCAAGAGTGCATCGGTTCTTGGAACAGTGTACGCGTGTACGTCCATCCTAGACCGTAATGATCGCTTGTCCATAAGGCGAATTATAGTCAAGTAAAACCCGTTTCAAAAACCTATTACTTACATACATAATATAGGTACTAATATTATAAAGCTAAAGTGTTTGTTTGTTTGTTTGAACGCGCTAATCTCAGAAACTACTGGTGCGAATTGAAAAAATCTTTTTGTGTTGAATAGACCATTTATCGAGGAAGGCTTTAGGCTATATAACATCACGCTGCAACTAATACGAGCAATGAAACAATGGAAAATGTGGAAAACACGGGGAAAATTATTCATCTTTGATGGATTCCGTTGCGTGCGCTGCGAAAACGGTTCAAGTCGTGGGTAACAGCTATAATTTATAAGTTTGCAAAATTAAATATGATGCCCAAAATTACTATTCCACGAGGACGAAGTCGCAGGCACAGCTAGTTATATATAACAATGATGAACTCCCTCCCCAGCCCAGGCCCAACGCGAACACATCTTGCACTCCATGCGTGTGTTGGAAGACCGCACTTGCATCAGGTTCCGTCAACGCAACCCTGGAGAATTCAACCATGTGCTCATCACTGTAAGTGTTATACTCTTTTTAACCAACCTCGATAAAAGGAGGTTATCAAGTCTTCAGAAAGTTTTTTTTATATTTCTTTTCTTATTTACCTCTTGACCCCGAGCGACTCAAAGGGTCATACATACATATCTGTAGCATTAATGCTGAGGTATGACCTTTTTTGACGCACAGGTTACATCAATGTAACGCATGTCACCTTTGTATTCTGCCGGTTTTTTAACTTTTTATGTTTATATTGTTGTATCCTGTGTGGTAAAATAAAAGCTTTCTTATACTATTTATTCAAGTTGTTCTTGTTACCTACCTCCGGTCTCTAGAACGTTTATCATTAAACCGACAAATCAAATCTGCGCTGTAATTGGTTGAAAATGAGATAAATTAAAGACAGTAATAATATAGTTGACTTGATGGAAGAATGTAACTTGTTGCCTGTTTAGAAACCGGGTATACGAAGTCTACAAATTAGTGAATTACTTAATTTAGTTTAACATTTCCGGAAGTTTGGTTTCATAACATACAATAGAACAGATTTCTCACAATTTCTCACTGACTCACTACTTGTAGTGAACGAGTTATTAATACTAATGTAATGAGATAATAATATATGTAGGGTAGCTTCTTCTTCTTATCGAATGAGAGTGGCCAACTCTGGTGTTGAGAGTTTTCAAACCTTAGGGCCTTATTACGAAACGTGGTTTAACTATTGGTCCAGGACTTTGAACATACCAAGTCCATTTTTGTTGTTCGAAATTTGCCTGTCTACTTTCATTATAGTCAAACTGTAAAAATGTTACCAATGGTGATCAACTTTCCAATTTGAAGTTGACAATTTGATTGTATGTGATGTTTGAACAACAAGAACCGACTTTTTATTTTTAAAGTACTAGACTAATATTCAAACCACATTTTGTAATAAGACGGTAAAGGCCTCTGACATAGCTTAGCGACTGCCGTACTAGACAAACAGCCGGGTAGCTGACATTTTACATAATAGAGGTTCTTAATTTCTTTACCTTTCAGGGTCACGATAATGGTTGCTACGCCAGCGTTGGTT